>OU696531.1:44344353-49344353 GCA_916048285.2 Bellardia pandia
TTAAAAGAGAGTGATTTGTACAGCATACTTTACGGAGGTATATTACATAGAAATTACCTAGAATTCAAATTTTGTATGGGATTTCGGAAAAAATTTTGTCCTATCAAAATTCTGAGTCCATATTCGGATTCAGCGTGTGGGTTCACGGTAAATAGGTGTTTCCAGCCCAATCGGACGGCAAATTTAGGAGAAAAATGCAAAAAAACATAAAATCTTGTATTAAAAGAAAATTCATTTTAAACATCTACCTATACATACACAGACTCTCATTTATTTGTGATTAAATGAGAGTGAATTGTACAGCATACTTTACGGAGGTATATTACATAGAAATTACTTAGAACTCAAATTTTGTATGGGATTTCGGAAAAAATTTTGTCCTATCAAAATTCTGAGTCCATATTCGGATTCAGCGTGTGGGTTCACGGTAAATAGGTGTTTCCAGCCCAATCGGACGGCAAATTTAGGAGAAAAATGCAAAAAACATAAAATCTTGTATTAATAGAAAATTCATTTTAAACATCTACCTATACATACACAGACTCTCATTTATTTGTGATTAAATGAGAGTGAATTGTACAGCATACTTTACGGAGGTATATTACATAGAAATTACTTAGAACTCAAATTTTGTATGGGATTTCGGAAAAAATTTTGTCCTATCAAAATTCTGAGTCCATATTCGGATTCAGCGTGTGGGTTCACGGTGAATAGGTGTTTCCAGCCCAATCGGACGGCAAATTTATGAGAAAAATGCAAAAAACATAAAATCTTGTATTAATAGAAAATTCATTTTAAACATCTACCTATACATACACAGACTCTCATTTATTTGTGATTAATGAGAGAGGATTTTGTACAGCAATACTTTACGGAGGTATATTACATAGAAATTACTTAGAACTCAAATTTTGTATGGGATTTCGGAAAAAATTTTGTCCTATCAAAATTCTGAGTCCATATTCGGATTCAGCGTGTGGGTTCACGGTAAATAGGTGTTTCCAGCCCAATCGGGACGGCAAATTTAGGAGAAAAATGCAAAAAACATAAATCTTGTATTAAAAGAAAAATTCATTTTAAAACATCTACCTATACATACAAAGACTCTCATTTATTTGTGATTAAATGAGAGTGATTTGTACAGCATACTTTACGGAGAAATTAACCTAGAACCTCAAATTTTGTATGGGATTTCGGAAAAAATTTTGTCCTATCAAAATTCTGAGTCCATATTCGGATTCAGCGTGTGGGTTCACGGTAAATAGGTGTTTCCAGCCCCAATCGGACGGCAAATTTAGGAGAAAAATGCCAAAAAACATAAAATCTTGTATTAAAAGAAAATTCATTTTAAACATCTACCTATACATACACAGACTCTCATTTATTTGTGATTAAATGAGAGTGATTTGTACAGCATAAAACTTTACGGAGGTATATTACATAGAAATTACTTAGAACTCAAATTTTGTATGGGACTTCGGAAAAAATTTTGTCCTAATCAAAATTCTGAGGTCCATATTCGGATTCAGCGTGTGGGTTCACGGTGAATAGGTGTTTCCAGCCCATTCGGACGGCAAATTTAGGAGAAAAATGCAAAAAACATAAAATCTTGTATTAAAAGAAAAATTCATTTTAAACATCTACCTATACATACACAGACTCTCATTTGTTTGTGATTAAATGAGAGTGATTTGTACAGCATACTTTACGGAGGTATATTACATAGAAATTACATAGAACTCAAATTTTGTATGGGATTTCGGAAAAAATTTTTGTCCTATCAAAATTCTGAGTCCATATTCGGATTCAGCGTGTGGGTTCACGGTAAGTAGGTGTTTCCAGCCCAATCGGACGGCAAATTTAGGAGAAAAATGCAAAAAACATAAAATCTTGTATTAATAGAAAATTCATTTTAAACATCTACCTATACATACACAGACTCTCATTTATTTGTGATTAAATGAGAGTGATTTGTACAGCATACTTTACGGAGGTATATTACATAGAAATTACCTAGAACTCAAATTTTGTATGGGATTTCGGAAAAAATTTTGTCCTATCAAAATTCTGAGTCCATAT
Organism: Bellardia pandia; assembly: GCA_916048285.2. Taxonomy (NCBI): domain Eukaryota; kingdom Metazoa; phylum Arthropoda; class Insecta; order Diptera; family Calliphoridae; genus Bellardia; species Bellardia pandia. Next base: position 44,346,433 of record OU696531.1, read on the forward strand.
TCGGATTCAGCGTGTGGGTTCACGGTAAATAGGTGTTTCCAGCCCAATCGGACGGCAAATTTAGGAGAAAAAATGCAAAAAACATAAAATCTTGTATTAAAAGAAAATTCATTTTAAACATCTACCTATACATACACAGACTCTCATTTATTTGTGATTAAATGAGAGTGATTTGTACAGCATACTTTACGGAGAAATTACCTAGAACTCAAATTTTGTATGGGATTTCGGAAAAAATTTTGTCCTATCAAAATTCTGAGTCCATATTCGTATTCAGCGTGTGGGTTCACGGTAAATAGGTGTTTCCAGCCCAATCGGATGGAAAATTTAGGAGAAAAATGCAAAAAACATAAAATCTTGTATTAAAAGAAAATTCATTTTAAACATTTACCTATACATACACAGACTCTCATTTATTTGTGATTAAATGAGAGTGATTTGTACAGCATACTTTACGGAGGTATATTACATAGAAATTACTTAGAACTCAAATTTTGTATGGGATTTCGGAAAAAATTTTGTCCTATCAAAATTCTGAGTCCATATTCGGATTCAGCGTGTGGGTTCACGGTAAATAGGTGTTTCCAGCCCAATCGGACGGCAAATTTAGGAGAAAAATGCAAAAAACATAAAATCTTGTATTAAAAGAAAATTCATTTTAAACACCTATACATACACAGACTCTCATTTATTTGTGATTAAATGAGAGTGATTTGTACAGCATACTTTACGGAGGTATATTACATAGAAATTACCTAGAACTCAAATTTTGTATGGGATTTCGGAAAAAATTTTGTCCTATCAAAATTCTGAGTCCATATTCGGATTCAGCGTGTGGGTTCACGGTAAATAGGTGTTTCCAGCCCAATCGGACGGCAAATTTAGGAGAAAAATGCAAAAAACATAAAATCTTGTATTAAAAGAAAATTCATTTTAAACATCTACCTATACATACACAGACTCTCATTTATTTGTGATTAAATGAGAGTGATTTGTACAGCATACTTTACGGAGAAATTACCTAGAACTCAAATTTTGTATGGGATTTCGGAAAAAATTTTCTCCTATCAAAATTCTGAGTCCATATTCGGATTCAGCGTGTGGGTTCACGGTAAATAGGTGTTTCCAGCCCAATCGGACGGCAAATTTAGGAAAAAAATGCAAAAAACATAAAATCTTGTATTAAAAGAAAATTAATTTTAAACATCTACCTATACATACACAGACTCTCATTTATTTGTGATTAAATGAGAGTGATTTGTACAGCATACTTTACGGAGGTATATTACATAGAAATTACTTAGAACTCAAATTTTGTATGGGATTTCGGAAAAAATTTTGTCCTATCAAAATTCTGAGTCCATATTCGGATTCAGCGTGTGGGTTCACGGTAAATAGGTGATTCCAGCCCAATCGGACGGCAAATTTAGGAGAAAAATGCAAAAAACATAAAATCTTGTATATAAAATCTACCTATACATACACAGACTCTCATTTATTTGTGATTAAATGAGAGTGATTTGTACAGCATACTTTACGGAGGTATATTACATAGAAATTACTTAGAACTCAAATTTTGTATGGGATTTCGGAAAAAATTTTGTCCTATCAAAATTCTGAGTCCATATTCGGATTCAGCGTGTGGGTTCACGGCAAATAGGTGTTTCCAGCCCAATCGGACGGCAAATTTAGGAGAAAAATGCAAAAAACATAAAATCTTGTATTAAAAGAAAATTCATTTTAAACATCTACCTATACATACACAGACTCTCATTTATTTGTGATTAAATGAGAGTGATTTGAACAGCATACTTTACGGAGGTATATTACATAGAAATTACCTAGAACTCAAATTTTGTATGGGATTTCGAAAAAAATTTTGTCCTGTCAAAATTCTGAGTCTATATTCGGATTCAGCGTGTGGGTTCACGGTAAATAGGTGTTTCCAGCCCAATCGGATGGAAAATTTAGGAGAAAAATGCAAAAAACATAAAATCTTGTATTAAAAGAAAATTCATTTTAAACATTTACCTATACATACACAGACTCTCATTTATTTGTGATTAAATGAGAGTGATTTGTACAGCATACTTTACGGAGGTATATTACATAGAAATTACTTAGAACTCAAATTTTGTATGGGATTTCGGAAAAAATTTTGTCCTATCAAAATTCTGAGTCCATATTCGGATTCAGCGTGTGGGTTCACGGTAAATAGGTGTTTCCAGCCCAATCGGACGGCAAATTTAGGAGAAAAATGCAAAAAACATAAAATCTTGTATTAAAAGAAAATTCATTTTAAACATCTACCTATACATACACAGACTCTCATTTATTTGTGATTAAATGAGAGTGATTTGTACAGCATACTTTACGGAGGTATATTACATAGAAATTACTTAGAACTCAAATTTTGTATGGGATTTAGGAAAAAATTTTGTCCTATCAAAATTCTGAGTCCATATTCGGATTCAGCGTGTGGGTTCACGGTGAATAGGTGTTTCCAGCCCAATCGGACGGCAAATTTAGGAGAAAAATGCAAAAAACATAAAATCTTGTATTAAAAGAAAATTCATTTTAAACATCTACCTATACATACACAGACTCTCATTTATTTGTGATTAAATGAGAGTGATTTGTACAGCATACTTTACGGAGAAATTACCTAGAACTCAAATTTTGTATGGGATTTCGGAAAAAATTTTCTCCTATCAAAATTCTGAGTCCATATTCGGATTCAGCGTGTGGGTTCACGGTGAATAGGTGTTTCCAGCCCAATCGGACGGCAAATTTAGGAGAAAAATGCAAAAAACATAAAATCTTGTATTAAAAGAAAATTCATTTTAAACATCTACCTATACATACACAGACTCTCATTTGTTTGTGATTAAATGAGAGTGATTTGTACAGCATACTTTACGGAGGTATATTACATAGAAATTACTTAGAACTCAAATTTTGTATGGGATTTCGGAAAAAATTTTGTCCTATCAAAATTCTGAGTCCATATTCGGATTCAGCGTGTGGGTTCACGGTAAATAGGTGTTTCCAGCCCAATCGGACGGCAAATTTAGGAGAAAAATGCAAAAAACATAAAATCTTGTATTAAAAGAAAATTCATTTTAAACATCTACCTATACATACACAGACTCTCATTTATTTGTGATTAAATGAGAGTGATTTGTACAGCATACTTTACGGAGGTATATTACATAGAAATTACTTAGAACTCAAATTTTGTATGGGATTTCGGAAAAAATTTTGTCCTATCAAAATTCTGAGTCCATATTCGGATTCAGCGTGTGGGTTCACGGTAAATAGGTGTTTCCAGCCCAATCGGACGGCAAATTTAGGAGAAAAATGCAAAAAACATAAAATCTTGTATTAAAAGAAAATTCATTTTAAACATCTACCTATACATACAAAGACTCTCATTTATTTGTGATTAAATGAGAGTGATTTGTACAGCATACTTTACGGAGAAATTACCTAGAACTCAAATTTTGTATGGGATTTCGGAAAAAATTTTCTCCTATCAAAATTCTGAGTCCATATTCGTATTCAGCGTGTGGGTTCACGGTAAATAGGTGTTTCCAGCCCAATCGGACGGCAAATTTAGGAGAAAAATGCAAAAAACATAAAATCTTGTATTAAAAGAAAATTCATTTTAAACATCTACCTATACATACACAGACTCTCCTTTATTTGTGATTAAATGAGAGTGATTTGTACAGCATACTTTACGGAGGTATATTACATAGAAATTACTTAGAACTCAAATTTTGTATGGGACTTCGGAAAAAATTTTGTCCTATCAAAATTCTGAGTCCATATTCGGATTCAGCGTGTGGGTTCACGGTGAAAAGGTGTTTCCAGCCCAATCGGACGGCAAATTTAGGAGAAAAATGCAAAAAACATAAAATCTTGTATTAAAAGAAAATTCATTTTAAACATCTACCTATACATACACAGACTCTCATTTATTTGTGATTAAATGAGAGTGATTTGTACAGCATACTTTACGGAGGTATATTACATAGAAATTACTTAGAACTCAAATTTTGTATGGGACTTCGGAAAAAATTTTGTCCTATCAAAATTCTGAGTCCATATTCGGATTCAGCGTGTGGGTTCACGGTGAAAAGGTGTTTCCAGCCCAATCGGACGGCAAATTTAGGAGAAAAATGCAAAAAACATAAAATCTTGTATTAAAAGAAAATTCATTTTAAACATCTACCTATACATACACAGACTCTCATTTATTTGTGATTAAATGAGAGTGATTTGTACAGCATACTTTACGGAGGTATATTACATAGAAATTACTTAGAACTCAAATTTTGTATGGGACTTCGGAAAAAATTTTGTCCTATCAAAATTCTGAGTCCATATTCGGATTCAGCGTGTGCGTTCACGGTGAATAGGTGTTTCCAGCCCAATCGGACGGCAAATTTAGGAGCAAAATGCAAAAAACATAAAATCTTGTATTAAAAGAAAATTCATTTTAAACATCTACCTATACATACACAGACTCTCATTTATTTGTGATTAAATGAGAGTGATTTGTACAGCATACTTTACGGAGGTATATTACATAGAAATTACTTAGAACTCAAATTTTGTATGGGATTTCGGAAAAAATTTTGTCCTATCAAAATTCTGAGTCCATATTCGGATTCAGCGTGTGGGTTCACGGTGAATAGGTGTTTCCAGCCCAATCGGACGGCAAATTTAGGAGCAAAATGCAAAAAACATAAAATCTTGTATTAAAAGAAAATTCATTTTAAACATCTACCTATACATACACAGACTCTCATTTATTTGTGATTAAATGAGAGTGATTTGTACAGCATACTTTACGGAGAAATTACCTAGAACTCAAATTTTGTATGGGATTTCGGAAAAAATTTTCTCCTATCAAAATTCTGAGTCCATATTCGGATTCAGCGTGTGGGTTCACGGTAAATAGGTGTTTCCAGCCCAATCGGACGGCAAATTTAGGAGAAAAATGCAAAAAACATAAAATCTTGTATTAAAAGAAAATTCATTTTAAACATCTACCTATACATACACAGACTCTCATTTATTTGTGATTAAATGAGAGTGATTTGTACAGCATACTTTACGGAGGTATATTACATAGAAATTACCTAGAACTCAAATTTTGTATGGGATTTCGGAAAAAATTTTGTCCTATCAAAATTCTGAGTCCATATTCGGATTCAGCGTGTGGGTTCACGGTGAATAGGTGTTTCCAGCCCAATCGGACGGCAAATTTAGGAGCAAAATGCAAAAAACATAAAATCTTGTATTAAAAGAAAATTCATTTTAAACATCTACCTATACATACACAGACTCTCATTTATTTGTGATTAAATGAGAGTGATTTGTACAGCATACTTTACGGAGGTATATTACATAGAAATTACTTAGAACTCAAATTTTGTATGGGATTTCGGAAAAAATTTTGTCCTATCAAAATTCTGAGTCCATATTCGGATTCAGCGTGTGGGTTCACGGTGAATAGGTGTTTCCAGCCCAATCGGACGGCAAATTTAGGAGCAAAATGCAAAAAACATAAAATCTTGTATTAAAAGAAAATTCATTTTAAACATCTACCTATACATACACAGACTCTCATTTATTTGTGATTAAATGAGAGTGATTTGTACAGCATACTTTACGGAGGTATATTACATAGAAATTACTTAGAACTCAAATTTTGTATGGGATTTCGGAAAAAATTTTGTCCTATCAAAATTCTGAGTCCATATTCGGATTCAGCGTGTGGGTTCACGGTGAATAGGTGTTTCCAGCCCAATCGGACGGCAAATTTAGGAGAAAAATGCAAAAAACATAAAATCTTGTATTAAAAGAAAATTCATTTTAAACATCTACCTATACATACACAGACTCTCATTTATTTGTAATTAAATGAGAGTGATTTGTACAGCATACTTTACGGAGAAATTACCTAGAACTCAAATTTTGTATGGGATTTCGGAAAAAATTTTGTCCTATCAAAATTCTGAGTCCATATTCGGATTCAGCGTGTGGGTTCACGGTGAATAGGTGTTTCCAGCCCAATCGGACGGCAAATTTAGGAGAAAAATGCAAAAAACATAAAATCTTGTATTAAAAGAAAATTCATTTTAAACATCTACCTATACATACACAGACTCTCATTTATTTGTGATTAAATGAGAGTGATTTGTACAGCATACTTTACGGAGGTATATTACATAGAAATTACTTAGAACTCAAATTTTGTATGGGACTTCGGAAAAAATTTTGTCCTATCAAAATTCTGAGTCCATATTCGGATTCAGCGTGTGGGTTCACGGTGAATAGGTGTTTCCAGCCCAATCGGACGGCAAATTTAGGAGAAAAATGCAAAAAACATAAAATCTTGTATTAAAAGAAAATTCATTTTAAACATCTACCTATACATACACAGACTCTCATTTGTTTGTGATTAAATGAGAGTGATTTGTACAGCATACTTTACGGAGGTATATTACATAGAAATTACCTAGAACTCAAATTTTGTATGGGATTTCGGAAAAAATTTTGTCCTATCAAAATTCTGAGTCCATATTCGGATTCAGCTTGTGGGCTCACGGTAAATAGGTGTTTCCAGCCCAATCGGACGGCAAATTTAGGAGAAAAATGCAAAAAACATAAAATCTTGTATTAAAAGAAAATTCATTTTAAACATCTACCTATACATACACAGACTCTCATTTGTTTGTGATTAAATGAGAGTGATTTGTACAGCATACTTTACGGAGGTATATTACATAGAAATTACCTAGAACTCAAATTTTGTATGGGATTTCGGAAAAAATTTTGTCCTATCAAAATTCTGAGTCCATATTCGGATTCAGCGTGTGGGTTCACGGTAAATAGGTGTTTCCAGCCCAATCGGACGGCAAATTTAGGAGAAAAATGCAAAAAACATAAAATCTTGTATTAATAGAAAATTCATTTTAAACACCTATACATACACAGACTCTCATTTATTTGTAATTAAATGACAGTGTTTTGTACAGCATACTTTACGGAGGTATATTACATAGAAATTACCTAGAACTAAAATTTTGTATGGGATTTCGGAAAAAATTTTGTCCTATCAAAATTCTGAGTCCATATTCGGATTCAGCGTGTGGGTTCACGGTAAATAGGTGTTTCCACCCCAATCGGACGGCAAATTTAGGAGAAAAATGCAAAAAACATAAAATCTTGTATTAATAGAAAATTCATTTTAAACATCTACCTATACATACACAGACTCTCATTTATTTGTGATTAAATGAGAGTGATTTGTACAGCATACTTTACGGAGAAATTACCTAGAACTCAAATTTTGTATGGGATTTCGGAAAAAATTTTGTCCTATCAAAATTCTGAGTCCATATTCGGATTCAGCGTGTAGGTTCACGGTAAATAGGTGTTTCCAGCCCAATCGGACGGCAAATTTAGGAGAAAAATGCAAAAAACATAAAATCTTTAATTAAAAAATTCATTTTAAACACCTATACATACACACACTCTCAATTATTTGTGATTATATGAGAGTGATTTGTACAGCATACTTTACGGAGGTATATTACATAGAAATTACCTAGAACTCAAATTTTGTATGGGATTTCGGAAAAAATTTTGTCCTATCAAAATTCTGAGTCCATATTCGGATTCAGCGTGTAGGTTCACGGTAAATAGGTGTTTCCAGCCCAATCGGACGGCAAATTTAGGAGAAAAATGCAAAAAACATAAAATCTTTAATTAAAAAATTCATTTTAAACACCTATACATACACACACTCTCAATTATTTGTGATTATATGAGAGTGATTTGTACAGCATACTTTACGGAGGTATATTACATATAAATTACTTAGAACTCAAATTTTGTATGGGATTTCGGAAAAAATTTTGTCCTATCAAAATTCTGAGTCCATATTCGGATTCAGCGTGTGGGTTCACGGTGAATAGGTGTTTCCAGCCCAATCGGACGGCAAATTTAGGAGAAAAATGCAAAAAACATAAAATCTTGTATTAAAAGAAAATTCATTTTAAACATCTACCTATACATACACAGACTCTCATTTATTTGTGATTAAATGAGAGTGATTTGTACAGCATACTTTACGGAGGTATATTACATAGAAATTACCTAGAACTCAAATTTTGTATGGGATTTCGGAAAAAATTTTGTCCTATCAAAATTCTGAGTCCATATTCGGATTCAGCGTGTGGGTTCACGGTAAATAGGTGTTTCCAGCCCAATCGGACGGCAAATTTAGGAGAAAAATGCAAAAAACATAAAATCTTGTATTAAAAGAAAATTCATTTTAAACATCTACCTATACATACACAGACTCTCATTTATTTGTGATTAAATGAGAGTGATTTGTACAGCATACTTTACGGAGAAATTACCTAGAACTCAAATTTTGTATGGGATTTCGGAAAAAATTTTGTCCTATCAAAATTCTGAGTCCATATTCGGATTCAGCGTGTGGGTTCACGGTAAATAGGTGTTTCCAGCCCAATCGGACGGCAAATTTAGGAGAAAAATGCAAAAAACATAAAATCTTGTATTAATAGAAAATTCATTTTAAACACCTACCTATACATACACAGACTCTCATTTATTTGTAATTAAATGAGAGTGATTTGTACAGCATACTTTACGGAGGTATATTACATAGAAATTACCTAGAACTCAAATTTTGTATGGGATTTCGGAAAAAATTTTGTCCTATCAAAATTCTGAGTCCATATTCGGATTCAGCGTGTGGGTTCACGGTAAATAGGTGTTTCCAGCCCAATCGGACGGCAAATTTAGGAGAAAAATGCAAAAAACATAAAATCTTGTATTAAAAGAAAATTCATTTTAAACATCTACCTATACATACACAGACTCTCATTTATTTGAGATTAAATGAGAGTGATTTGTACAGCATACTTTACGGAGAAATTACCTAGAACTCAAATTTTGTATGGGATTTCGGAAAAAATTTTGTCCTATCAAAATTCTGAGTCCATATTCGGATTCAGCGTGTGGGTTCACGGTAAATAGGTGTTTCCAGCCCAATCGGACGGCAAATTTAGGAGAAAAATGCAAAAAACATAAAATCTTGTATTAAAAGAAAATTAATTTTAAACATCTACCTATACATACACAGACTCTCATTTATTTGTGATTAAATGAGAGTGATTTGTACAGCATACTTTACGGAGGTATATTACATAGAAATTACCTAGAACTCAAATTTTGTATGGGATTTCGGAAAAAATTTTGTCCTATCAAAATTCTGAGTCCATATTCGGATTCAGCGTGTGGGTTCACGGTAAATAGGTGTTTCCAGCCCAATCGGACGGCAAATTTAGGAGAAAAATGCAAAAAACATAAAATCTTGTATTAATAGAAAATTCATTTTAAACACCTACCTATACATACACAGACTCTCATTTATTTGTAATTAAATGAGAGTGATTTGTACAGCATACTTTACGGAGGTATATTACATAGAAATTACCTAGAACTCAAATTTTGTATGGGATTTCGGAAAAAATTTTGTCCTATCAAAATTCTGAGTCAATATTCGGATTCAGCGTGTGGGTTCACGGTAAATAGGTGTTTCCAGCCCAATCGGACGGCAAATTTAGGAGAAAAATGCAAAAAACATAAAATCTTGTATTAATAGAAAATTCATTTTAAACACCTACCTATACATACACAGACTCTCATTTATTTGTAATTAAATGAGAGTGATTTGTACAGCATACTTTACGGAGGTATATTACATAGAAATTACCTAGAACTCAAATTTTGTATGGGATTTCGGAAAAAATTTTGTCCTATCAAAATTCTGAGTCCATATTCGGATTCAGCGTGTGGGTTCACGGTAAATAGGTGTTTCCAGCCCAATCGGACGGCAAATTTAGGAGAAAAATGCAAAAAACATAAAATCTTGTATTAAAAGAAAATTCATTTTAAACATCTACCTATACATACACAGAGTCTCATTTATTTGAGATTAAATGAGAGTGATTTGTACAGCATACTTTACGGAGAAATTACCTAGAACTCAAATTTTGTATGGGATTTCGGAAAAAATTTTGTCCTATCAAAATTCTGAGTCCATATTCGGATTCAGCGTGTGGGTTCACGGTAAATAGGTGTTTCCAGCCCAATCGGACAGCAAATTTAGGAGAAAAATGCAAAAAACATAAAATCTTGTATTAATAGAAAATTCATTTTAAACACCTATACATACACAGACTCTCATTTATTTGTGATTAAATGAGAGTGATTTGTACAGCATACTTTACGGAGGTATATTACATAGAAATTACCTAGAACTCAAATTTTGTATGGGATTTCGGAAAAAATTTTGTCCTATCAAAATTCTGAGTCCATATTCGGATTCAGCGTGTGGGTTCACGGTAAATAGGTGTTTCCAGCCCAATCGGACAGCAAATTTAGGAGAAAAATGCAAAAAACATAAAATCTTGTATTAAAAGAAAATTCATTTTAAACATCTACCTATACATACACAGACTCTCATTTATTTATGATTAAATGAGAGTGATTTGTACAGCATACTTTACGGAGGTATATTACATAGAAATTACTTAGAACTCAAATTTTGTATGGGATTTTAAAAAAAAATTTTGTCCTATCAAAATTCTGAGTCCATATTCGGATGCAGCGTGTGGGTTCACGGTAAATAGGTGTTTTCAGCCCAATCGGACGGCAAATTTAGGAGAAAAATGCAAAAAACATAAAATCTTGTATTAAAAGAAAATTCATTTTAAACATCTACCTATACATACACAGACTCTCATTTATTTGTGATTAAATGAGAGTGAATTGTACAGCATACTTTACGGAGGTATATTACATAGAAATTACCTAGAACTCAAATTTTGTATGGGATTTCGGAAAAAATTTTGTCCTATCAAAATTCTGAGTCCATATTCGGATTCAGCGTGTGGGTTCACGGTAAATAGGTGTTTCCAGCCCAATCGGACAGCAAATTTAGGAGAAAAATGCAAAAAACATAAAATCTTGTATTAAAAGAAAATTCATTTTAAACATCTACCTATACATACACAGACTCTCATTTATTTGTGATTAAATGAGAGTGATTTGTACAGCATACTTTACGGAGGTATATTACATAGAAATTACCTAGAACTCAAATTTTGTATGGGATTTCGGAAAAAATTTTGTCCTATCAAAATTCTGAGTCCATATTCGGATTCAGCGTGTGGGTTCACGGTAAATAGGTGTTTTCAGCCCAATCGGACGGCAAATTTAGGAGAAAAATGCAAAAAACATAAAATCTTGTATTAAAAGAAAATTCATTTTAAACATCTACCTATACATACACAGACTCTCATTTATTTGTGATTAAATGAGAGTGATTTGTACAGCATACTTTACGGAGGTATATTACATAGAAATTACCTAGAACTCAAATTTTGTATGGGATTTCGGAAAAAATTTTGTCCTATCAAAATTCTGAGTCCATATTCGGATTCAGCGTGTGGGTTCACGGTAAATAGGTGTTTCCAGCCCAATCGGACAGCAAATTTAGGAGAAAAATGCAAAAAACATAAAATCTTGTATTAAAAGAAAATTCATTTTAAACATCTACCTATACATACACAGACTCTCATTTATTTGTGATTAAATGAGAGTGATTTGTACAGCATACTTTACGGAGGTATATTACATAGAAATTACCTAGAACTCAAATTTTGTATGGGATTTCGGAAAAAATTTTGTCCTATCAAAATTCTGAGTCCATATTCGGATTCAGCGTGTGGGTTCACGGTAAATAGGTGTTTCCAGCCCAATCGGACAGCAAATTTAGGAGAAAAATGCAAAAAACATAAAATCTTGTATTAAAAGAAAATTCATTTTAAACATCTACCTATACATACACAGACTCTCATTTATTTGTGATTAAATGAGAGTGATTTGTACAGCATACTTTACGGAGGTATATTACATAGAAATTACCTAGAACTCAAATTTTGTATGGGATTTCGGAAAAAATTTTGTCCTATCAAAATTCTGAGTCCATATTCGGATTCAGCGTGTGGGTTCACGGTAAATAGGTGTTTCCAGCCCAATCGGACAGCAAATTTAGGAGAAAAATGCAAAAAACATAAAATCTTGTATTAAAAGAAAATTCATTTTAAACATCTACCTATACATACACAGACTCTCATTTATTTATGATTAAATGAAAGTGATTTGTACAGCATACTTTACGGAGGTATATTACATAGAAATTACTTAGAACTCAAATTTTGTATGGGATTTTAAAAAAAAATTTTGTCCTATCAAAATTCTGAGTCCATATTCGGATGCAGCGTGTGGGTTCACGGTAAATAGGTGTTTCCAGCCCAATCGGACGGCAAATTTAGGAGAAAAATGCAAAAAACATAAAATCTTGTATTAAAAGAAAATTCATTTTAAACATCTACCTATACATACACAGACTCTCATTTATTTATGATTAAATGAGAGTGATTTGTACAGCATACTTTACGGAGGTATATTACATAGAAATTACTTAGAACTCAAATTTTGTATGGGATTTCGGAAAAAATTTTGTCCTATCAAAATTCTGAGTCCATATTCGGATGCAGCGTGTGGGTTCACGGTAAATAGGTGTTTCCAGCCCAATCGGACGGCAAATTTAGGAGAAAAATGCAAAAAACATAAAATCTTGTATTAAAAGAAAATTCATTTTAAACATCTACCTATACATACACAGACTCTCATTTATTTGTGATTAAATGAGAGTGATTTGTACAGCATACTTTACGGAGAAATTACCTAGAACTCAAATTTTGTATGGGATTTCGGAAAAAATTTTCTCCTATCAAAATTCTGAGTCCATATTCGGATTCAGCGTGTGGGTTCACGGTAAATAGGTGTTTCCAGCCCAATCGGACGGCAAATTTAGGAGAAAAATGCAAAAAACATAAAATCTTGTATTAAAAGAAAATTCATTTTAAACATCTACCTATACATACACAGACTCTCATTTATTTGTGATTAAATGAGAGTGATTTGTACAGCATACTTTACGGAGGTATATTACATAGAAATTACTTAGAACTCAAATTTTGTATGGGACTTCGGAAAAAATTTTGTCCTATCAAAATTCTGAGTCCATATTCGGATTCAGCGTGTGGGTTCACGGTGAATAGGTGTTTCCAGCCCAATCGGACGGCAAATTTAGGAGCAAAATGCAAAAAACATAAAATCTTGTATTAAAAGAAAATTCATTTTAAACATCTACCTATACATACACAGACTCTCATTTATTTGTGATTAAATGAGAGTGATTTGTACAGCATACTTTACGGAGGTATATTACATAGAAATTACTTAGAACTCAAATTTTGTATGGGATTTCGGAAAAAATTTTGTCCTATCAAAATTCTGAGTCCATATTCGGATTCAGCGTGTGGGTTCACGGTGAATAGGTGTTTCCAGCCCAATCGGACGGCAAATTTAGGAGCAAAATGCAAAAAACATAAAATCTTGTATTAAAAGAAAATTCATTTTAAACATCTACCTATACATACACAGACTCTCATTTATTTGTGATTAAATGAGAGTGATTTGTACAGCATACTTTACGGAGGTATATTACATAGAAATTACTTAGAACTCAAATTTTGTATGGGATTTCGGAAAAAATTTTGTCCTATCAAAATTCTGAGTCCATATTCGGATTCAGCGTGTGGGTTCACGGTGAATAGGTGTTTCCAGCCCAATCGGACGGCAAATTTAGGAGCAAAATGCAAAAAACATAAAATCTTGTATTAAAAGAAAATTCATTTTAAACATCTACCTATACATACACAGACTCTCATTTATTTGTGATTAAATGAGAGTGATTTGTACAGCATACTTTACGGAGGTATATTACATAGAAATTACTTAGAACTCAAATTTTGTATGGGATTTCGGAAAAAATTTTGTCCTATCAAAATTCTGAGTCCATATTCGGATTCAGCGTGTGGGTTCACGGTGAATAGGTGTTTCCAGCCCAATCGGACGGCAAATTTAGGAGAAAAATGCAAAAAACATAAAATCTTGTATTAAAAGAAAATTCATTTTAAACATCTACCTATACATACACAGACTCTCATTTATTTGTAATTAAATGAGAGTGATTTGTACAGCATACTTTACGGAGAAATTACCTAGAACTCAAATTTTGTATGGGATTTCGGAAAAAATTTTCTCCTATCAAAATTCTGAGTCCATATTCGGATTCAGCGTGTGGGTTCACGGTGAATAGGTGTTTCCAGCCCAATCGGACGGCAAATTTAGGAGAAAAATGCAAAAAACATAAAATCTTGTATTAAAAGAAAATTCATTTTAAACATCTACCTATACATACACAGACTCTCATTTATTTGTGATTAAATGAGAGTGATTTGTACAGCATACTTTACGGAGGTATATTACATAGAAATTACTTAGAACTCAAATTTTGTATGGGACTTCGGAAAAAATTTTGTCCTATCAAAATTCTGAGTCCATATTCGGATTCAGCGTGTGGGTTCACGGTGAATAGGTGTTTCCAGCCCAATCGGACGGCAAATTTAGGAGAAAAATGCAAAAAACATAAAATCTTGTATTAAAAGAAAATTCATTTTAAACATCTACCTATACATACACAGACTCTCATTTGTTTGTGATTAAATGAAAGTGATTTGTACAGCATACTTTACGGAGGTATATTACATAGAAATTACCTAGAACTCAAATTTTGTATGGGATTTCGGAAAAAATTTTGTCCTATCAAAATTCTGAGTCCATATTCGGATTCAGCTTGTGGGCTCACGGTAAATAGGTGTTTCCAGCCCAATCGGACGGCAAATTTAGGAGAAAAATGCAAAAAACATAAAATCTTGTATTAAAAGAAAATTCATTTTAAACATCTACCTATACATACACAGACTCTCATTTGTTTGTGATTAAATGAGAGTGATTTGTACAGCATACTTTACGGAGGTATATTACATAGAAATTACCTAGAACTCAAATTTTGTATGGGATTTCGGAAAAAATTTTGTCCTATCAAAATTCTGAGTCCATATTCGGATTCAGCGTGTGGGTTCACGGTAAATAGGTGTTTCCAGCCCAATCGGACGGCAAATTTAGGAGAAAAATGCAAAAAACATAAAATCTTGTATTAATAGAAAATTCATTTTAAACACCTATACATACACAGACTCTCATTTATTTGTAATTAAATGACAGTGTTTTGTACAGCATACTTTACGGAGGTATATTACATAGAAATTACCTAGAACTAAAATTTTGTATGGGATTTCGGAAAAAATTTTGTCCTATCAAAATTCTGAGTCCATATTCGGATTCAGCGTGTGGGTTCACGGTAAATAGGTGTTTCCAGCCCAATCGGACGGCAAATTTAGGAGAAAAATGCAAAAAACATAAAATCTTGTATTAAAAGAAAATTCATTTTAAACATCTACCTATACATACACAGACTCTCATTTATTTGTGATTAAATGAGAGTGATTTGTACAGCATACTTTACGGAGAAATTACCTAGAACTCAAATTTTGTATGGGATTTCGGAAAAAATTTTGTCCTATCAAAATTCTGAGTCCATATTCGGATTCAGCGTGTGGGTTCACGGTAAATAGGTGTTTCCAGCCCAATCGGACGGCAAATTTAGGAGAAAAATGCAAAAAACATAAAATCTTGTATTAATAGAAAATTCATTTTAAACACCTACCTATACATACACAGACTCTCATTTATTTGTAATTAAATGAGAGTGATTTGTACAGCATACTTTACGGAGGTATATTACATAGAAATTACCTAGAACTCAAATTTTGTATGGGATTTCGGAAAAAATTTTGTCCTATCAAAATTCTGAGTCCATATTCGGATTCAGCGTGTGGGTTCACGGTAAATAGGTGTTTCCAGCCCAATCGGACGGCAAATTTAGGAGAAAAATGCAAAAAACATAAAATCTTGTATTAAAAGAAAATTCATTTTAACCATCTACCTATACATACACAGACTCTCATTTATTTGAGATTAAATGAGAGTGATTTGTACAGCATACTTTACGGAGAAATTACCTACAACTCAAATTTTGTATGGGATTTCGGAAAAAATTTTGTCCTATCAAAATTCTGAGTCCATATTCGGATTCAGCGTGTGGGTTCACGGTAAATAGGTGTTTCCAGCCCAATCGGACGGCAAATTTAGGAGAAAAATGCAAAAAACATAAAATCTTGTATTAAAAGAAAATTAATTTTAAACATCTACCTATACATACACAGACTCTCATTTATTTGTGATTAAATGAGAGTGATTTGTACAGCATACTTTACGGAGGTATATTACATAGAAATTACTTAGAACTCAAATTTTGTATGGGATTTCGGAAAAACTTTTGTCCTATCAAAATTCTGAGTCCATATTCGGATTCAGCGTGTGGGTTCACGGTAAATAGGTGTTTCCAGCCCAATCGGACAGCAAATTTAGGAGAAAAATGCAAAAAACATAAAATCTTGTATTAAAAGAAAATTCATTTTAAACATCTACCTATACATACACAGACTCTCATTTATTTGTGATTAAATGAGAGTGATTTGTACAGCATACTTTACGGAGGTATATTACATAGAAATTACTTAGAACTCAAATTTTGTATGGGATTTCGGAAAAAATTTTGTCCTATCAAAATTCTGAGTCCATATTCGGATTCAGCGTGTGGGTTCACGGTAAATAGGTGTTTCCAGCCCAATCGGACGGCAAATTTAGGAGAAAAATGCAAAAAACATAAAATCTTGTATTAATAGAAAATTCATTTTAAACACCTATACATACACAGACTCTCATTTATTTGTGATTAAATGAGAGTGATTTGTACAGCATACTTTACGGAGGTATATTACATAGAAATTACCTAGAACTCAAATTTTGTATGGGATTTCGGAAAAAATTTTGTCCTATCAAAATTCTGAGTCCATATTCGGATTCAGCGTGTGGGTTCACGGTAAATAGGTGTTTCCAGCCCAATCGGACAGCAAATTTAGGAGAAAAATGCAAAAAACATAAAATCTTGTATTAAAAGAAAATTCATTTTAAACATCTACCTATACATACACAGACTCTCATTTATTTATGATTAAATGAGAGTGATTTGTACAGCATACTTTACGGAGGTATATTACATAGAAATTACTTAGAACTCAAATTTTGTATGGGATTTTAAAAAAAAATTTTGTCCTATCAAAATTCTGAGTCCATATTCGGATGCAGCGTGTGGGTTCACGGTAAATAGGTGTTTTCAGCCCAATCGGACGGCAAATTTAGGAGAAAAATGCAAAAAACATAAAATCTTGTATTAAAAGAAAATTCATTTTAAACATCTACCTATACATACACAGACTCTCATTTATTTGTGATTAAATGAGAGTGATTTGTACAGCATACTTTACGGAGGTATATTACATAGAAATTACCTAGAACTCAAATTTTGTATGGGATTTCGGAAAAAATTTTGTCCTATCAAAATTCTGAGTCCATATTCGGATTCAGCGTGTGGGTTCACGGTAAATAGGTGTTTCCAGCCCAATCGGACAGCAAATTTAGGAGAAAAATGCAAAAAACATAAAATCTTGTATTAAAAGAAAATTCATTTTAAACATCTACCTATACATACACAGACTCTCATTTATTTGTGATTAAATGAGAGTGATTTGTACAGCATACTTTACGGAGGTATATTACATAGAAATTACCTAGAACTCAAATTTTGTATGGGATTTCGGAAAAAATTTTGTCCTATCAAAATTCTGAGTCCATATTCGGATTCAGCGTGTGGGTTCACGGTAAATAGGTGTTTCCAGCCCAATCGGACGGCAAATTTAGGAGAAAAATGCAAAAAACATAAAATCTTGTATTAAAAGAAAATTCATTTTAAACATCTACCTATACATACACAGACTCTCATTTATTTGTGATTAAATGAGAGTGATTTGTACAGCATACTTTACGGAGGTATATTACATAGAAATTACCTAGAACTCAAATTTTGTATGGGATTTCGGAAAAAATTTTGTCCTATCAAAATTCTGAGTCCATATTCGGATTCAGCGTGTGGGTTCACGGTAAATAGGTGTTTCCAGCCCAATCGGACAGCAAATTTAGGAGAAAAATGCAAAAAACATAAAATCTTGTATTAAAAGAAAATTCATTTTAAACATCTACCTATACATACACAGACTCTCATTTATTTGTGATTAAATGAGAGTGATTTGTACAGCATACTTTACGGAGGTATATTACATAGAAATTACCTAGAACTCAAATTTTGTATGGGATTTCGGAAAAAATTTTGTCCTATCAAAATTCTGAGTCCATATTCGGATTCAGCGTGTGGGTTCACGGTAACTAGGTGTTTCCAGCCCAATCGGACAGCAAATTTAGGAGAAAAATGCAAAAAACATAAAATCTTGTATTAAAAGAAAATTCATTTTAAACATCTACCTATACATACACAGACTCTCATTTATTTGTGATTAAATGAGAGTGATTTGTACAGCATACTTTACGGAGGTATATTACATAGAAATTACCTAGAACTCAAATTTTGTATGGGATTTCGGAAAAAATTTTGTCCTATCAAAATTCTGAGTCCATATTCGGATTCAGCGTGTGGGTTCACGGTAAATAGGTGTTTCCAGCCCAATCGGACAGCAAATTTAGGAGAAAAATGCAAAAAACATAAAATCTTGTATTAAAAGAAAATTCATTTTAAACATCTACCTATACATACACAGACTCTCATTTATTTATGATTAAATGAAAGTGATTTGTACAGCATACTTTACGGAGGTATATTACATAGAAATTACTTAGAACTCAAATTTTGTATGGGATTTTAAAAAAAAATTTTGTCCTATCAAAATTCTGAGTCCATATTCGGATGCAGCGTGTGGGTTCACGGTAAATAGGTGTTTCCAGCCCAATCGGACGGCAAATTTAGGAGAAAAATGCAAAAAACATAAAATCTTGTATTAAAAGAAAATTCATTTTAAACATCTACCTATACATACACAGACTCTCATTTATTTATGATTAAATGAGAGTGATTTGTACAGCATACTTTACGGAGGTATATTACATAGAAATTACTTAGAACTCAAATTTTGTATGGGATTTCGGAAAAAATTTTGTCCTATCAAAATTCTGAGTCCATATTCGGATTCAGCGTGTGGGTTCACGGTAAATAGGTGTTTCCAGCCCAATCGGATGGCAAATTTAGGAGAAAAATGCAAAAACATAAAATCTAAAAATGTATGTTTTGATAAAAACTTTCACTTTTTTGTTTTCAATAAAAACCTAGATATTTTCTAACTATTGTGGTCTTATTATTGATAGCTTCAGTTAGGAGCTATTGATGATACTTACCTGCTTTCACTCCAAAAAAAAAAAATAAAAAAAATTTGGTTTGTTTAGAGGATTTTCAGAAATTGTGATTTTTTATTTATTTAAAAATTTGATGAAAACTTTTAATGAATTATTATTTGTTGTTGTTTGTTTATAAATACTTGTTTTTTGTTTACGAATATTACTACATAATTTTAAAATAATGTTTATTTAATTAGTTAATAGTTAAATTTTTATATAAATTTTAAAGTATTTGCGTTGTTTTCTTGTTTGAATTACGGAGGATTTTGTAAGAAAATAAAACACATGTTATGCGTGGGGAAGGGAATTAAAGCGCGATATTTGGCTAAATTTTTAACGAATACTGGGGGGTTACTCTCTATTGCGATGCGAAAGCAAATGCGATGCATCGCAATAGAGAGTAACCCCCTTGGTATTAGACCGATTTTTGGTCTAAACGGAATATTTTATTGTTTAATGTTTAATACAAAAAAAAAAAAAACATTCAAAGTAATTCAATGTTATTGATGAACTTTGCTAGAAAAGTAAGATTAGAATTTTAATTTATTGGTGAAATTTTAGGATATTTCAATGAATTGTTATAAAATACAATAAAATATATTGTTTTCTTTGTAATTTGTTAATAAAATTACATTTTTTTTTTAATTTAAAGAAATTTTTAAATATTTTGTAAAAGTATGTTTAGAAATTTTATTTTTTTGATTTAGTTTAAAATCAGTAAAAAAATAAATATTTAAATTAAATTGTAAAATTTTAAAGTTTGTTAATAAAGTAGGGTTGGAATTTTTCTCTTTTAATTTATTTTGAAATTTTATTAAAATTGTTAAATAATTGATTGAATCAATATAAAATACATGTATTTATTTTAAATTGGTAAAAAGTATCACATTTTTTTTTGGTATTTAAAATCAAATTTCAGAGTTTATTAAAAAAGTAGGGTTAGAAGATTTTGTTTTGAAATTTATTTACGAATTTTTTTTAACCCCCTGGCCCACGATGTCGAACGATAACGTTAGCTAAGATAAGACACAAACTTTTTATCGTATCTATTTTTTATTCAATTAAGTTCGTGGCTTAAGTCTTATCTAAGCGAACGTTATCGTTCGACATCGTGGGCCAGGGGGTAAATTATTAAACCATTGCTTGAATTACTTAAAATATATTTATTATTTTTGCTTTCTATTTAAATTGTTATTAAATGTCACCTTTATTTGTGTTTTTGTTCAAACTTCGAAAACCCAAACATATTTGGCATCACTACTTTGTCAATGTAAAACGTGTTTTCAAGCAAATGGCGGATAGTGATGTCATACATGTTTGTTTATTAAAAACAGCATTTTATAATACCATGCAAACAAAATGGCGGATCTTTATAGCAAGGATGAGTTAGAAATGTTCTTTTTTAAATTTATTTACGAATTTTATTAAAAATGTTAAACAATTGCTTGATTTTTTAAAACTTGTTCAGCAAAAGTAAAAGTAAATCACAAAAAATGTAAACAAATCTCAAAAACTGGTCCGCAAAAAATACAACGTCTTACTAAATTTGTAAATGTTAAGTTTTTTCTGTTGAAAATAGTTAGTTTTATTTCAAAAACAAATAAAGAACAAATGATTTTAAGTGTATGTGATAATTTTATTAAAAGAGTTCAATGAAAAATGCTTAAAAAAACTCTAAGTGATTTGAAATCATTAGGCTGTTAGATAACAGAATTTAAATCACGAGATTTCAATAATTTTTGTGCACAGAATACCTTTTCAGTGATTTGAAATCACTTTACGGAAAAGTGATTTTCAGAACATGGCTGATAATTATAGGAAAGTTTAAAGGTGCATAAGTGTTTATCCCCAGGATACCTATAAAACCAAGTGATCAACAATTTAATTTTAAACGCGTGCAATTTCCAGTTCGCCTTGCATTCGCAATGACGATAAACCAATCTCTAGGACAATCTTTAAAAGTGTGTGGGTTAAATCTAGAATCACAATCTTTTTTACCACGGTCAATTGTATTCATTAATTTTCTGCCCCAAAAAACATTGTTTACCATCAAGCTTTAAAATGATTTTTTTTGTTTGTTTTTTAATTAATAATTGTTTCAATTGTTGCTGCATATAATAATAAACGAATTTTGAAGAAATTTTTAAAGCAATAAATTGATACAAATTTTTGTTATTTTTGATTTTACTGAATTTTTTGTTTCTTAATTTCTAATTCTCTACCTATGAAATACAAAGCATGAGTAAATACCGAGCAAAACCGGGCGGTCAGCTAGTTTAAAATAGATTATGTTGGTTGTGAAATTGTCTTTCAAACAATTTATAAAATAATAATAAAATTTGCACTAAGACTGAATAGAAAACACACAATAAGAATATTCTCGTCCTATAACCAGGGGCCAAATTACCGCATTCATGATCGAATAAGCTATCGTATCGAAAAATGATTTCGATATCGAAATTATGATAAAATGTACTAAATTTCTTGCTCGATATTGTATGCCATAATCTTAAATAAGAAAACTACAATCAATTTTACTCGATATCGAATGCGGTAATTTGGCCCCAGTGTAGTTTCTGTATTTTTTTATAACGTTTAGGTGGAGGGTATTGAAAATTTGGCACAGCCGTATATATCACTCTTACTTGTTTTTGTTCTTATATTGTCTTAGTAATTTATAAATTAGCTGAACTGGGAAATTGTTTTTAAATTTTAAGCATTTTTTTAAAAGATCTACAGCCTATTTGAAAATTCCGAAATCGATTTTTACTGGGTTGATCACAGTAAATCCTTTTTTTCAATTTAGAAGATTCTAATTTCAATAAAAAGAAGTTTTAAATTTAGACCAGTATTGAAGAATCTACAATTCCGTATAAAAAATTGTTTCTGGTGAGAAATATAAGTGATCAAAGATTATCCTTTCAATTTAGATCACTATTAAAGCATCTCAATTAAATTTAATTTTCCATTTATACTACTATTGAAGGATCTGGAACCTGTTAGAAAATTTCATTAAAAAAATCGAATTTTGCTGAGAAATATAAATGATCACAAATTATGCTTATTTTCCAATTTAGACCATTATTAAATGATTTAAAATCGGGCCATACTACAGACTGCATTTTAAATTAAAAAACTATTTTCAATCTTAGGCTGTTATTATATTTATAAAAATAACTTATATATTATTTTATTAATTTTTGTTTGAATATTGTTCAACTTACCACCTAATTGTAGTTCAGCCGTTGATTGTATTTGTTCCCATTCATTGGATACAAAGCATTGATACATGCCGGGATCATCTTTTTGTACCTTTTTAATAATAAGGCGAGGTGGATCAGATAAAATCTAAGGAAGATTGTCAAAAACAAAACACATACAAAATATTAAATAAATAATTAACGTGAAAGAAACTTAAGACAGTAACATCGGACAACACTGTATTAAACATTAAATTATATTTCTTCCCTGCAGATGATCAACAAAGTTGGTCGAAATATAGGAAACGAATAAAATATAATACAAATTAAAAACGAACAAGAGTTTTTATATTTTTAATAAAAGAAACCTCAAGCCAAGTTAATAAATTAAAAAGAGTTTTATAAATAATTAACTAATAATTGGCTAATAAGCCAAATTGATTAACTCCACATTTTGAATTCATACAAAAAAAAATGTTCTAAGAAAATATAAAATAATAATTTTTCTTTGAAGCAGTTAATAATACACAAAAAAAGAAATAAAGCATTCTTTGTTATACTGTATGGAGTTAATCTATTTGTCAACAGAGAATTTCATTTAAATCTATCGTTTAATATATATTAAATTTCAACCACTACCCCTCTAATAAATCCATTTAAACACATTGTAAACCAAATATACTTTCATACATTTGTTGCATTTGTTATTAATATAAATTTACATTTTACTTGAAATATATGTATTTATGTATGTTCAAATTTTACCTCAACACGATTGTCTCTTAGTATGGGTTTACCATCATGTAACCAATTTACATCATGCACCGGATGTCCGGTTACAATACATTGAAATTGTGCATCTTTATCAACATCTACTGTTTGTACTTGTGGCTGAAGATGGGCTGTTAAAGGCGCTGCAAATTGTTTAAAAGAACAGAAAAATACAAAAAAAAAAAAACGTATTAAAATACAATTTAATTACAAGAACATAAGTGTTGTATGAATGATGCCAAAAGTAGGAGAACAACTTTTGGCCAGATGACAATGATAAATTATTTAAAATGAAAAGAACATTGCAAAGCTGTCATTAAATATGTATGTACATGTTTTCCTCTTGTTAAGAGTGTAAAATGTTTAGTTCAGGTTTTTGGGAAAATAAGAAAAATAGAGGTAAAAAATGGCATTAAATTTCAATTTTACTGTTTAGAAAAATAGTCAGAATCGATTTTTGGTGGAAATAAAACAGGTTATACTCGTTTTCCGATTTAGAACACTATGTTTTAAAGCTTATTTCTGAATTTCCTACAAAAAAAAAAAAAGAAAAGATTTTTCGTGAGAAATATTAGTGATCACAGATTAACTTTCAACTTAAGAACATTTTTAAAGGAAATAGAGTCTATTTTAAAATTTTATATACAAAGTTGATTTGTGCTGGAGAATAGAGTGATCACAGATTATGTTCCTTTTTGATTTGGAACACTTTTAAAGGATTTACAGCCTATTTTTTAGTGCCATATAAAAATATTACTTTTTTGTATTTGGACAAAAGATTTTGTTAAATTTGTTATTAAGAGTTTTTGTTATTTGTGCTGCTCGTACTTTAGGATTTTTCTTGATTTTCCTCACAACATATCTTTTTTTACTGAGCGTTTATGCATCTTGGCTTGTTTGCAATAATTTTAATTTTTTTATACTTGTCAACAATTTTTTTTAACCCTCTAATGCTTAACCATGCCTTAAGGCACTCATCACATAAGTGCCTTTTTTTATTTCAAAAGCTTATTAAACAATCGCTAATAAACGTACTAAAATATTTTCAAAGACTTTGAAAGCTTCTGAAAGCTCAATTCTGCATACTTTGCTACACTTTTTTCTAACTAAGTGTATGTTCAAACAAAAATTTAGGCAGTTTTTAAATTTTGTTATCAAACGTCAGTTAAAGGTATTTCAGGATTTTTTTTGCATAAAAAATAAACATCTATTTTATTGGTTAGTGGCTTAATTTGTGTAAAAAAGGCAAGTTTTGCTTTGAAGCAGTGATTTTTTTAATGAGGGCCGTAAGCCATTGCGTGAAAAAGTTCACTACCTCAGTTTCTTTGCTCTAATGCTTAACCATCAATTAACTATGTTATCATTAATCATTGTCCTCTCTGGCTAAATAGGGAAATGGCAAAAAATGGTGCAACCACAGCAAAAAGTGTCCGACGCAGTGTTTTTGTTCGAAATACAAAATTAACTATTAGAGAAAATTTTTCATTTGGCTTGAGTTCATTTTTTTAATTAATAACTCGAAGAATACCATTGTGAAACTATATTTTTCTAGAAAAATGACACACTGGAATTATGCTGCTCAAACAACAAAATCTGTTTTTTTGATTATTATAATTACAAACAATTTATTTTGCCCACTTATTTGCAACTAGAAATCAACAAAATATACCTTCTTAGAAATTACTAAATTTTAATCAATAAAAGCCAAAGAGTGTCTTGAGGCACTCATTAACCTTTTCCCACCTAACTAGTAAATCATAAATTATACTTATTTGGAAAACGTTTTTTTGAAATTATAAAAAAGTTATTTAAAAGCTTTTTGGTATTTATTTTAGAAACTGGCATTAGAGAGTAAAATAAAATGTTTTGACTATTTCAACAATTTTACGGAATGAGTTGTTTAATTTTCGCAAATTTATTAATATTTTACGTTCTGATTTTGTGATGTTTTTTCTCTTTGGTGACATTTTTAAACTTTTTTTAATTTGTTAACTATTTTGGCAAAAATAATTGGAAATTTTTTGCTACAACTTGTTGTTGCAAAATATTTCGTTATTTGTTTTCAAATAAAAGCTTGTTAGTGATGACCACACACTTTATGAAGTAAAAAATTACGCCTATATTTTTGAGATTTTTGTGTTACATTTATGCGGCTTAAATGCTAAACAAATGTTTATTTGCTGGTTTCAATAAGGGTACCACAGACATTGAGAATATACATCACAAATGATTTTAATTACCAGAAAGAGCATCTTAAAAAATATAAGGTGAGTACACACTTTCTGAATCAACTGTATTATATTATATGTTGGTGTTTTTTAACATTAATCTCTATGGCTCAATAATTTGTGTTTTTTTTTTACACATATTTTCCTTGAAAGATATTTATACAATTTTTGTTGTGCTTGTGGGATGTTTGCTATAAAAACCTAAGCGAAGCAGTTTTGTTCGTTTCTTTTTGGATTTTATTTTAATGAAAATTTAATTAAAATATGCAAATAACAATTTCATCGTTAAAATAATGATTACTTAAGTAAAATTGTTGGAAAATGTAGGAAAATGTGTGTGTGTGCATAATGTAAGTTTTGTGTGTGTGTAGGCTAGTGTCTGATGATGAGATAAAGTTATTTTTGCTACAACTGAAAAGGCTAAAGGTACGCTCACATTTGGCAAATATTTACTCAAAAGAGTGCAACCAATTGTTTTAGCACAAATTTGTTTGACGTTGTTTACTCTAGCAAGAGTTTTGCAAGATCAGGCAGCAACAAATAAATTAAAACTAAATATTTGTTGTGATTTGGCCTAAATAAGTAAAGGTTTTTTAAATAAATAAACGAGTTCAAATATATGTTATTTAGTGGTTACATCTTTTTCGGCAAATATTTGCCAAATGTGACACAGTTGATAATATGTTTAAGTTTTAAGTTACTTTAGTTTTTTCAATCAAAATTTCTGAAAAAGTTACTTAAAACTGTCCTCATTTTTATTTACCCAACTGTATACTGCTAGTAATATTTATATATTAAAGCAACACAAACTTTTACTTTTAAGAGGACATTTTGTTTGTTCGAGGGCATGTACTGCAAGAGTTTGTGTGTGTAAATTTGTTTTGTAAATTTTAGTGTAATTCCAAAAAAAGCTCACTTACCTGTAACAGTTAATGAGACTTGTATTGTCTCCTCGCCGGCCGTGTTATTAACCCAACACAGATATTTACCCGTGTCATCGAGACGTGCCTGTTGAAAAGAAAATTATTTTTTTTTGTTTTATATTCAGCTGAAGCATTAAAAGTAACAAGGAAGGAAATGTAAACAAATTATGTACATATGTATATACTTTTGGGAGACATTGTGTAAAGTAAGAGGTTTTTTTTTTTGGAAATAAAAGAATTTAAATTTCTTGTTTAAACTTTTTTATAGTAATTAGTGGCAAAAGTTGTGGCATGAAATTAGTAGCGTGGAAATTTAATACAGCGATAGTGCAGAACTCTTTCATTTTAAGACAAAATTATGTACTACAATGTAAATAGCAGACAATTTTCATAACGAATTCAGCACAATATTGTACTTGCTGAATAACTTACTTACAAATGACAACTACATACCGCCCGCATTACTTAAAAGTAGTTGTATAATGACATATTTTATATATATGTGATACTTTGGCCAAAATCATGAATTTTTAACATCAATAAACAATTTTCAACAACTTGTAATAATGCGTAAAAGCCTTACGACACTACATTTTTATTGCGTTGTTCAAGTTTTGGTGAACAGTACAAATATTATGTAATAGAAAAATTTACCAACTGCAAAGAGTTCAGCAGTATTAAGATAAATGGCAAACTGTCAAACATTTTACTAAAGTTATCGATAAAAAATGAAGTTATAACAAAAAAAAAAAAATGTAAAATTGTTCAACTTAAAATTGACATTTCAAGCTTGTTGGCTTTTTCTAACATTTTCTGTTTCTTTCTATCAATTCTATATCAATTCAATGAACAAAAAATGTAGTGTCATAAGGGCTTAATGAATTTTAAAGGTAAATTAAACAGACCTACATATAAACACTGCGTATGAGTGATATCAAATTAAATTAAATTATTATCATTCATACGCCTTGACTAATAAATATTTAATATTTGGATTCTAACATCGATAGTTCTTGTTAAATTTTCAAGTTCTTTAGTTTCTACAACTTGTTTTAAATACTAGAGTACCGAGTATGCTCGAGTTAATTTCTTTGGCGAAAGATATTAATTCGATCGAATTTAATTGCAAAATTTTATACGAATTTTATTATTCAATTCACTAAGTTTGTGAACAAAATTCGTGAAAGAAATTTAAACAGAAGAATTCAGTAAAAAATTTTTCTTAAAAAACATTTCTTGGGGGTTTTAGAAATTTACTTCCCCGCGTGTTTTTTTTTTCGCAAAATCGCTACTCCGTAATATTATATCAAAAATTTGTTTATAGCCCTTATGAACATATTCTTTTGTGTTTTTTGTCTAAAATAATTGAATAATTAGGCCAGCCGCAAAAAATATAAATAAAAACATATTGCGAAATTTCGATTTAAAATTACTAATGCCACAAACTTACAGTTACTGACGGGCGAAGCAAGAAATGCAAACATCTATAAGAACAAATTGTCAGTTCAGGGATCAGGTGGCTGTTACAAATGATGCGAAAACAGACCATTTCATTTTACCAGTATGTGTTTACTGAACAGACCAACAAGACGTATGAGTGATATCACATTAAATAGTTAATACTCATACGCCATGATTAGATTTGGTTCTCATTTCAATGGTCGTTAAATAATTTGCCTTTATTTAATAAATTTGTTAATTATATAAAAATAAAAAATAAATTAAACAATGGCATTATTAATATTTTGTTTAAATGTCAACAACTTTAATGTATTGCATTTATATTTATTTCAAAACTCAGTGGAAATCAGTGGACATTGACACACAAAAATATATATTATATTAAAAACTCATAGTAAAGCTTCTTTCGCTGTAGCTGAATGTTATTAATTATAAAAAATTAAGAGCAAAACTTTTTAATGACAACACAGTCATTTAAACAACTTCATCAATACTTAGCGATAAGCTGCAATTGCAAATAGCACCAGCTTTTAATGTCATGAGTTTATTTGCTGTTTTCTATTTTTATTGCTGTGTTTTTCTTATTATTTTTATTTTTTCCATTTAACCACATCATCAATTTAATAAAATCAATAAATTTTTTATAGTGTAATTGTCATTAAAACTTTTATTAGGTTGCAAAACTTTTATGAGATATGAAAATATAAAAAGAAAACTAGTAATTTTCATGTTTGTAAATGTGAATAAATATGGATTACAAATTCTACTTGTTTCAATTCAGTTTAAAATTGTACTTGCTGTGGAGAGTTCAGAGTTTTAGCTCTATCTCTATTTAGAGATTTTTAACATTTTGTTCATATAAAAATTGCAGTGACAAATTTTGTAGCAAGTCTGTTAACATTAACTACTATATACTAAGAGTAACGAAATTATATTAAATTGTTAGTACTACAAATAAGTCTTAATTTACACGAAGCAATTTTTATTGAAAATATTGATACAATTTTTTCTTTGAGATTTATTTGGTGTTCACACAGCTCAATATAATTGCTTAAATCATACTTAATCAGAAATACGATTAATAGAATAACACGAATTGCTAGTACAATCAAGTGTGGACTTGTCTTATCTTCCCCTCACCATGATGTCTAAAGGGTAAACAATTTAGTTTAAAGAAGAGCTTGGTGTAAATTGGGACTTAGTTTTGGTGAATATGCAAAATATCATAAGAAACATCGTCATTATATGACATCGAATTCTATGACTATGTCCCAATTTACACGAAGCAATTCTTTAACCTTAGCTGATTATATTTTAGACATCGTTGTGAGGGGAAGATAAGACAAGTACACACCTGATTGTACTAGCAATTCTATTATTCGTATCACATGTGTGTGTATAAATGTGTGTATACTCACTCTCAAATAAAAATACGAGCGTTTTGAGCAATAAGAATCTTTTCAATAAAAACTGCTTTGTGTAAATTGAGACTAATAGTACAGCATACTCGTACTATCATCTAGTCGATTGGGACATATATATCTTTAATTTAATACAGTGATCTCACATTACTCTCAATCATTACTCTGATATCACAGAAATTAATTACCTACAATGACTATAATATGCCAATGATCCAAGGTCTCCCAAGTTGAATAAAATGTAATACCAGTTTTCTTACTACAGTATGATATGATCGGATATGGATTTAAAAAATAAGTATTTACATATCAACTAATAATGAGGTCATTATCAAACTACTGCAAGGTAATACTAACAGCATGTGCTAGTCATTGAAAAGTATGTTATTTAGTAATTAAAACACATTGCCATGTTTTTGTTGTTTCGCTTTTTAATCACAATTTTCCAATTAATGTTTGCCTTAACACTGACATACTGATATCGAGTTGTAATTTGCTGCCCTAATACTTGTTCACATTTGTCATATGCATTCACGCTGTACATACCTTACTGATTTTTAGCAATCCAGCTGATACTATCGTAATGCGGTCACTTAATTGTAGTGGCAATAATTGTTCATTCTCTTCCTTAAACCATCTGGAAATATAATAAAAATATCAAACAAATAATTAAAATATGTTTTTAAACGAGAGACCGAAAATAATTTGTAATTTGATTAAACGATTGTCTGGGAATCTGAAAATGCAGTAACGTTGTATGAAAATCACTCAGTTTTTAAATATGTTTTGAGTGATTTTCATACAAATTTTCCAGACAAACGTTCTATGAAGTTTGATTCACACGTTTGATCCGCACAAACATTTTGTCCGGAGAAAATTTTTTTGCTGAGAGTTTTTTGCAGCACGATTCACCCATTTCAAACGGTCATGTCAACAAAATCTACCAGTTTTACAAGTGCGGCCATTGATTTATTTGGCTTTGGTTTTCAAGTGTCAAGATACAAATATTTTAATTTAAAATATTGTGTCTTCAAAATGAATGACAACAGAAAGTTGCTTTTGCTGATGGCCATGAATATTTATAAGGCATTATTATTTGTATGAAAAACTGTTTCCTATTGGACACTCAGTTCATTTTTGTCTAGACAAAATATAAAATTAAATCAATTCAAGCCGACAGTTGTTAGTAAAAAATATTTTCTCGTTCTTAAAAAGAGAGACGTCAAACTTCATATTAAAAAAAAACTTTGTCCGAAAAAATATTTTGTGCAGAACGAATGGGTGTATCCACCTTAAGTTTTACTGAATCAGGCCTTAAAACTTATTTTCAGTTATACAATACAAAAGAACTCATTTTTTGCTTTCAAACTAAATGAATAAACTAATAATTAAAACCAGTTGGCCGCTCTTAAACAGTGATTTTTAAAGAGTTGTCGGATTTGATTTACAAAAAAAAAAAAACACATAAAATTGAGAGAAATGTATAAAATCTTAATGATGATTTCATGTAAATGCTGACGTGTCTCAAATGGTTCATACGCTGGGACAATTTTGACATACTCTATCGAAAATATCGGCCGGTGTCTACACGAATAAATTCTTTAATATTAGCTTCCAGTGCGTCAACCGTTCCGTCCCTATAAATATAAGCAGCTTTAAGCATTAAACACATTAGGCACAGCATGCTACCGAATACAATATGTAAAAAAAATACACAAACGTTTATATGAGAACGACAGCAGGCAATACGACTCCAGGTTGTTGTCCATGCTGATTTTTTCGTCGCTGTCAAATTAAACTAAATTCTATTTTTGTTGTTTACAAAACAAAATCAGTGTTGACCATATAACAAAATGTGTAAATCAAATTAGTGCTTAGAAATATTGTTTATTGTAAAATAGAAAAGAAAAATACAAAATTAAAATGTTAACAACTCTTAATTCTAGTTATGCATAACGTGACCATACGTCCAGTTTTGAACGGGACCGTTCCGTTTCCAGCTACTTTGTTCCGTTGTCCCCGACGACAACTTGGGGACGCAAAAATGTCCCGTTTATAGAAATTCGAAAAAAGAAATACAGTTCAACCTTGGTATAATGAATCTTAAGGGGATTAGAAAAAAACGTTATATCGAATAATTCGTTATATCGAACAATTGCTGCAACAAACGTACAAGCTCTTGGTAACAATAAATTTTTCTTCGAATATTTCAGCCGTTAGTCTAATGCATGCTGCTGTCGACTACGAATGTAGGTTTGCTGGTGTGTATCTGTTTTATATAATTTGGATTATTAGATGGAAATCGTTATGAAAAGGTTGTAAGTTGACAAAATGCATTAAATAGAGGTAAATAATTCTTTCTATTTCATTAGTCTGCAGTGAATTAAAATTCGTTCTACCGAGGCTATTGACCATAGATGGGCATTTTTCAGTACCAGTACTTTTTCAGTATTTTCTTTTTTTAAAAAATCAGTATTCAGTAAATTTTACTGATTACTGTAAAGAGAAATCAGAGGTTTGACTGTAGTTGATTTGTTCAAAATTGTAAGAACAAATCTTCAAATTCGTCAAAGATAGTTTTTTTTTTAATATATGTATGTATGTATGTATGTATGTACAAAGACATAGAAAAACTTAATGGGGAAAATTTAACAGAAGTACCACAGTGGAAAGATGTTCAAAAAGTTCTAGATATATTGATCGAAAAAGAACATATCAATTGAAATAAAGATACGGAATATGTAACATTGCAGAAAATAGATAAATGGAATCAACAAAATATTTCTACGGAAAATCGTTGGGTGAAAGTATTTAAACATTTTAAAAGCAATTAACAAATCATGCAAATTTTCAAATTATCGTTGAATATATTTTATGTTTGCCTGGAACAAATTCGCCAGTTGATCGTGTATTTTCTTTGATGAACAAGTTGTGGACCGCAGATAGAACTCAATTAAGTGTATCAGTACGTAAGGCTATGTTAATTGTTAAAGTTAATATTAAAAAATCCAGCCAAGAGTTCCACACATATTTGAAATCGTCACCTAAAATTTTGAAACAAATTTGTACCTCTGACAAATAAAATATTATTATATTATTTATGCATTTTTATTTCATATAACCGAACCCATCAGAATTATTCGATGTCTTGTTTTCAGATAAAAAAATATGGTCACTTTAGTTATGCATCAGGAGGAGTTGTTAAATATATTAGTAATATTTTATTTTTTTGTATAAAATTGAGTAAAGTTTATTAGCATGTCTGGAATCATTCATGTTTTATGCAAAAAAAGGCTACTTTGAAAAAATGGCACCACTGAAATATAAATGGGTTACTGCAACAGCTGTTTATATTTTCATTGTTTTGTTTGCTTAAAGTTTGTGTTTTATTGTTTAACCCTTTAAGGCGCCATGTTGCATTTCTGCAACACAACCTAAAATAATTGTAAAACATTGAAAATGCTGATATAGCGATTTTAAGCAATGTTGGAGATCTGCAGCAGAGTATTTTAATGGTTTAGTTACCAATAATCTTACTTGATGTCAACATTTGTAGTATATTTATTTCATGCAAGTGAAGCACCTGTACAAGTCTGTTTTGCACAAACAAAACAAATACTTATATTTTTCTTTGGAAATCTGTGTGAGTGAAAGGTAACAGCATATACATTAGGGTGGGTAATTTTTTTTGTAAGTAGGCGTATAGCAAAAACGGAATCTACAATAAATTCTAAGAAAACTTGACTAAGAAAATATGGGTTTAAAACCAAAACCTAGCTCCCGCCGAGAGACAAAATGGAATCTTGAAAATTGCTTTCAAACAGTAATAATAGGTAATGAGAGCAAAATATTAAAACAGTGTCAGTGCATCATTTTTTCTTTCATCAAAAGAAAAAGCTTTTAAGCCTGAATCATTGTTTTGCAAACGACGAACGGACTCCCTGCTTTTAATTTTTTCACGACCTACTTTGGATTTATTGTTTCCCCATTTTCATCAGTAAAGCCAATGTCTTTAAATAAAGCTTTAGCTAAACACGAGGCCATTCTATCTGAAACGCCGAAATGGTCCCCTTTTGTGCATAATCGGCTCTTTTGCAGCTTGCATTGCAAGTTCGATTTCAGACGCGACATCCATTTGTGAAGAGTCGAACCTATATGAAGGATCTAACTGGACAGTTGGTCTACTATATTTAACACGCATTCAGGAATTGTATTCTTTCTGCTGGTGTGTTGGTCAATCATGAGAGGATCAGGAATTACTCCACAGGAGCATGGCATTATTTTTGTGCAACTGCATTCTGATTAGTCAGAAAACTTGCACTGTTAGAGTCAGTCGACATTGCTAATGATTCTATAATTAAATGGTTCATTTTTAAATAAGAAATTAACACGCTTACTTCTTGAAAGGTAAATATCAAGTGCATAAATCAATCAAAACAAATGTTGAACACCACGTTTTTATAAAATGCATTAAAGGTAAATTTCTACAATGACTAGAACTAAATAATAACATTGAATTCTAATTACTTTTCACTAATAACTTTCATAGCAGATTACTAAATAATAATTTTTAAAAGAGAAGAGCAGAGCTTAAAAAAAATCATTCTCTTTTTAAATCTTCATAATTCGTATAAAAATTAAAACATAATATCGATGCAACAACAATGTTCCATATACTCGTATATTGATCACTAGTTAGTGGGAACATAATAAGTTATTCGTAATCAAATAAGCTTTAAGAAAATGCAATAAAAAGGCCCCAAAATGCAACTATATTTGTGTTTTGTGTATTGATATACCAGACGTTGCTACTTTTTTTATTTTTCATAATCAAGCCTCTCGGCGTGAGCTAGGTTTTCATTTTAGACCCATACTTTCTCTTGGTAATTTTCTTAGAATTTTGTGTAGAATTGTGTCACATTGACCTACCCTAATATACATATTTCAATAATCAATTATATATTTTTATAGCAAAACCTATTTCGTTTATGTTTTATACCGATTTTGCTTTGTTGCATATATGCAACATCGCGTGTTCAGATGTATTATTTTTTAATTTTTTTGCCTAAAGTGAATGTTTTTTTTAGTATAAAAATGAATCGTAAATTGCATAATCGGACTACAATGGACCTGGAAAACATTCTAGCAGAATGGAAAGATAGTAAAGATGACCTTGACGTTTCTGACGACGATGCGGCCGACCCAACGTATAATATAGAGTTGAATGATGATGAAAACTCCGATGAATTCAGAATACAAATAGCCGAAACGTTGTGCAAATATAAAACAATTAACCGTACAAAGCGCGGAAGTGATATTGAATACATTACTCAAAATAAAAAGATGACAGGTCCTGCTCAACACGTTCCTCCGAAAGATGTAATTTTGGACCAATACAGACACTGGCCAGCTTGGGCCAGTAAGGGTAAGGGTTATTAGCAAACAATCGGCAAAAAATGAG
The DNA here is from genome assembly GCA_916048285.2 of Bellardia pandia. Lineage (NCBI taxonomy): Eukaryota > Metazoa > Arthropoda > Insecta > Diptera > Calliphoridae > Bellardia > Bellardia pandia. Next base: position 44,381,410 of record OU696531.1, read on the forward strand.
GAGTTGATTTGTGCTATAACAAGCAAAATAACTGTTTTAACAATTTTCATGTTACTTAAGTTTAATTTTGATTTTTAAGAACTGTCCCGCAATGTTGTTGCATTTCTGCAACATATACCCCCTGGCCCACGATGTCGAACGATAACGTTCGCATAGATAAGACTTAAGACATAAACTTTTTATCGTATCTATTTTTTACTCAATCAAGTTTGTTTATTCCACAATCAAGTTTGTGTCTTAAGTCTTATCTAAGCGAACGTTATCGTTCGACATCGTGGGCCAGGGGGATAATTTTTTGCCAAAAATAATACTTTAAGTTTTGGTAAAAAATTTTCTTTGTTTTTCCCATTAATGACATTCAATTAACATACTACCAAATTATAACAAAATTATTAAAATTTGCGTTCATGCGCCGTAAAGGGTTAAGATTTATTAGTTTTAATGTTTTTATTTACTTTTTTGTTGTATTTTAGTAATGGTTTCTAAAAAAATCAACAAAATATTATGTTATTTAAAAAAAATTCGAAGAACAAATTTATTTTTTATTAAAAATAAATAATTAAGTTTTGCAATCGTATAGCCTGCTGTAGTGCATGTCTAAAGCCGTTAAATCGCACCAACTAGGCGGTCAATTGACCGGCCCCAAATGTTAAATAAACTGTTCTCCTAACTCTTCGCCTCTCAACTGGCATAATTTTCCGTTAAACTGAGCATAAATTTTGATAATGAATTTCAATAATCGGCAAACGTTGTTCGTTTATAAATTTTCCGTTAAACTGAGCATAAATTTTGATAATGAATTTCAATAATCGGCAAACGTTGTTCGTTTATAAATCGATTCATGTTTAAATTATAGACCAAACTAAACGTGTTTAACAGTAACATGTTATACGAGCACAGCTGAGTTGTCAAAAACAGTCTTGCACAGAAGAAAGTTGCTAATATATCACCCTCTATATATTTAAAAATGTAGTTGTATTAAATTCAATTTGATAATTTGCGTACCCAATTATTGAAATAATTAAAGAAAAAACAAAGTTTTGTATTAAAATCTCAATTTTCATAAAATCTGGACTTAGCTTGTTTGCTGTCTAAGCCAATAATATATAATTATGTAAAAGTGCTTGAAACTCAAACTACTGCTGTGTTAATATTTGTTCCCAAGTTTATTTTTTCCCTTTCAAAAAAAAAAAAAAAACAAAAAATCCTCAATTTCCTTTTCATCTGTTTTAAAACTGTTACACACAAATTCACGATACACAACTTATTGCAATATCCTACTACGCTCACTGAAATTATTTTAACAAATATTATTAAAGTGTAATAAAATGATGAAAAACTAAATTATGTATTGAATGAAAAATCACGCTTTTAAAAAAATATAAAATGAATTGGAGCAGATATGCTCTCACATACACACACACACTGGCTTATATATTCCTTCACATATTGATTTAAAAAATTCATTCGCATGAAAACAGCTTGAAGAAATCACGTTCAACAGCAAGTAGTTAAAGAAGTCATGCGGAATTTTAGAAAAGCAAATGCATAGAAAAAATTTTTGCATAGTACAAGAAACTAAAATCATAAAAGGCAAAAGAGCAAAAATATTGCAGATAGAGGGCTGCAAGTATAAACTGGAAACTAGATAAACGCATTGATAAGCCACAGTGGGGCTTTTAGGATTTTTGCAGAAACTAAAGTTAAACTTTTGTGTTATGTAGTTTTAATATGTTAAATTAAATTCAAAGATAAATTTTTATAACTTTCATAATATGGGTAGAAAATTTTAAATATTGGGTGATAATTTAAAAAATGCAGGATTCATAAGAAATGTCCATATCTGTCAGCTAATCTCACTTTGTTTTTAAATAATATATGTAGTTTAAACAACAAAGTTTTTTTATTTCAAATATGTTAAAAGTCCCAACACGAAGCAAATTTTATTGAAAAGATTGATAAAATGTTTTCCTTGAAATTTATGCGGTGTTCACACAGCTTCAATTATTGCTTAAATCGCTTGTGATTTAGATACATACATATGTAATACGAATAAGAGAGTAACACGAATTGCTAGTACAATCAAGTGTGTACTCGTCTTATTTTCTCCCTACCTCGATGTCTAAAAGGTAATCAGTTAATGTTAAAGAATTGCTTCGTGTAAATTGGGACTAAATGCCAAATTCAAATACAGGTTTGATAGGTAATATAAAAAAAAAGTGAAATGGCAATGCAAAACTTTCACTGCATTATCCATCAAGCCGCACTTGCATCTAAACTTATAACTGAAAACTCTACTATGAAGACCGCAGAGCGCAATTTAAATAAAATGAGAAGAGGACACAATACCATCACTCATCGAAAATTTGTAAAATTGTTAACATCCTAAAACGCAGCTTTCAATGATCTTAAAATGTTCACTGAGGTACGATTAAAGAAATTTGGCTTTCTCAATGTCTCATTTGCTTCTATTCTGTCGCAAAACTAACCAGCCCTCATCTGTCGATTATTTATTTGTTGTACAGATAAATTCAATCAGCTGACTGCTGTTCATATTTTTTATGTGGCAATACCTTGAGTTTTTGTAAAAAAAAAACTAAATAGATTTTAGAAAAAATGTTTAAAGAGGAATAAACATTAATTTGATGGAAGATGAACTTGAAGAACATGAATTCCAAGTGAATGTTGAAAGAGTTTATCATGTCAGACCTAACTACCTGGCAGACATGGATATTATTTATTTTATAAAATATTTGTTTTTTTTGATTTTATTTTTGGTTATTTTTTCACATTTGGAAAACAGCTGATTTATGTCCACAACTTGTCACTTGAAGAGAGAGAGTTCCCAATTTTCACATAAATTTTGAAAGGTATTGCCAAAGGAAAATAATGTTTCTGTCGGTATATTGAGAAAACATTAATTGTTAACGAACATATAATCAGTCTAATAAATTTATGTCGACATTTAGTAACAGGCAGTTTGTCGAAACATTGAGAAAACGGGCCTTAGAGTTTTTAGAAAAAGAAAATATTGATGAGTCGGCAAGAAATTGTTTAAAAGATATACAATTCATATCAGATCTAGCTTTTCTAGCTGATACAACTTCTTTGCTTAATGATTTCATTTAGAGCTTCAAAGAAAAAGTAAGAATATATCTGATATTTGTAAAATTTTATTTAATTTAAAAACAAAACTTTTTCTTGTACTTTGCAAAATTAAGTCAGATGACTTTTCCAGTTTGAAAAAAAAACATCTCTATTGCGCGAATCGCTGTGCGATGCTGCGTAAACTAAGCGAGTTGAGATTTTTGATACACTGCTCAACAGTTTTAAAGACAGGTTTGCAGAGTGCAGTTGGATTTATTTAATACCCCTTATAACTGTGATGTTACGCAATATCAGTTCGATGTACAATCAGAATTTATATTTCCTCGAACCGAAGTCCAAGCTCCGGGAAAAATGGCAACAGAATTCTGGAAAAATCTAAATGATTTCGATTTTCCAGAGTTAAAAAGAAATGCTTTGAAATTGTTATTCCTTTTTCCTTCTACATATTGCTGCGAACAAATTTTTTCCGACATGAAATTTATTTGTTGCAAGCAGAGAAATAAATTAGGTTTTTCAAATTTAAAGCATATTTTGTTAATAAGAAATTGTTACAAAATCTTAATTTTGGAAAACTTAATTTATAATGCATAAATACATTTAATTTTTTAAGTTTTAATTGTGTGAAAAAATTGCCTAATTCTGTAAACACTGAGGAATAGGATAGGATAGAAAGGGTTGTGCACTATGTGCACTTCCACTCGGAGACCCGTGGTCCATTGTGATTACCTTCAGTAGAAAAGTTAGAGAGTAGAAAGATAGAAAGATAGATATAAAAAGAACAACCGAAACCGCCTGATAAGGGGAGAAAGAAGGAAAGAAGGAAATATCCCCTTACGGATTTGGAGTCGCCGTAGAATGTCCCTTAAATAGCCACCCTATTCCCCTAATGAAACCCAGAATGTTACTCGGTTTGCAGCCAGCAACATTACTGAGTTCGTCCAGGAATATAATAAGTCTATGACCCTGCAACCTAAGACAGTTGCTCTATTGTCTCTGGCTCCTCTGCATCCCCACACACTCTACAAAAGTCCTGTGTGTTATTATCCCATTTGCCTCTGAAGGCCCCAATCGAACAATGCCCGGTTATCACTCCTAGCAGAATCCTGAGACTATACCTGCCCAATTCCATCAGCGTTTCGGTCGCGTTTGCATTTAGTTTTGGCTAAAAGGCCCTGGACACTATGCAATCCGACCTACTGCCCCCGGATTGGTCTGCTGAGGCATATTTTTTATTTTATGCCTAAAGCTTTTTTTAAACATCTCTTCCATTTCGCTTTTAAAAGTAAAATTCATTACATTTGCAATGCTTAGTTGTGTGTTTGCTGGGCAATATTATCTTATCCCATACAGACGCATTTCATTTATTGAGAGTTTTGGTTACCTCTGGTTTACAAATACTAATCGGCAAAAAATACAACACAATACAGAAACAATAGGCATTTTGTTTGTGTAAAATAATGTACTACTGTCAAAAACAATTACTTTTGATTGAAGTAAATTGTAAACAAAGTCAGTCAAATGTGCTACTGCGCTCACCTTGTATAGTTGCACCATGATCAACATTTTCCCAATGAAATATGGCAATTACTATTTTACTTTATTTACCTTGCTTACTAATAAACTCAATAACTATGATTTGCTACAAGAACATTTATAAATAAATTGTAATCTTTCTATTTATGAATTTAATAAAGATTGTGTATTATTTTTAAGTTCTTCAATTATCTTTAGTGCCTTGTGTTTACAAAAATATCTAAGAAAAATATGATTTTAGTTTTGAATATATAAATTTATATAATTTTCTAGTTATTTTGATTTTAAGTAGCTGCTAAAAAAGTTATAACTTTAATTTGTATACATGTGTATGTGTTTTAAAATTTTCAAGGGGGGAAAATACCAAAATTCATTTGATTCATGTGTTTTTTTTTTGTCTTATTTTATGGAAAATGAAAAAGTCATGTCATACACAAACTAAATAAAATTTTAAATATTAGAACAAACTTTGTGAAATATACATTTAAGTACGTACAGATAGATGTACATGTACATATGTATCTAGGAAATATAAATTTATGCATTCATAAGTAAGTAATTTAAAAACAAACTGACAGTGGCATACATGCAAGCACACTCAGCAAATGTGTGTGTGTGTTTTTAAGTAACATTTAAGGTGGGTCAATTGAAAAGTATTTGCAATTTTGGCATGTGCTTAAATACAAAATTAAACCATTTGTAAAGGAATAAACCTTAGTCTTACCTCTGTCTGTAAAAATTTTCATTATGCAGAACGCGACATTTAAAATAAAGAATTCGTATTTGTTACCATACTTGAGAACATTTTAATAACAAAATAATTGAAATAACAGTTATAACTCGTGCACATTTTCCATTGTCCCACTTATTTCTATATTTGTGCATTTAGCATACAACATATACTCTCATGACCATAAGAGAATAAAAAGCGGAAAAAATATAACAAAAGCTTATCCTGAAAATTGCACTAGCATAAACTTTTTGCTGCTGCTTTTTTTTCTTCTATTCTTTTTTTTTTTTTTTTGCATAACGCCAGTGAAGGACGATGAATTGAGCTGAGATGAGATGAGTTGAGTTGAGTAGAACAAAACTCAAGAGACAACAATGGCAAATTACATCCGTCTATCTTGTATGAAAATACTTATTCTATGTATTTTTTATACCCTGAATACGAGAAGCAAAAGATGAGCAAAGAACAACCAAACTAAAGGAAAAAAACATAAAATGTGTAACATTTACAAGCATACGAGTACAATTTAGTTTAAGTTAAAAAAACGAAAAGATCCTCATGTTGCAATTGTTTTTCCAACGACATGAGAAAACACGATAGAACAGAAAACTAAAAAACTAAAGAAAAAATATAATAGAAAAATAAATTATAAAAGGTTGTTGGAAAACAAAAATGTTTAGTGACCATAACTTTCGTTATCTCTTCTGGTTGAGTGTTTGGTGTGTGTTTTCTTTAGTTGGATTATTTTCTTTGAGAAATGGTAACATACATGGTTTGGTACTTTGTGTGAAAAGAAACTAATTTCACCAGGAGTTAAAGTTTGCATAGTAGACGGGAAAAAAGATTTATTTAAAATATTTTTTCTATTTCAACTTTTTCATTTATTTATTATTTACTACATCGGCCTTACAATAACTATTCAAATAATATAGCTAAATCTTTCTGAAATGAAGCGTAACCAGGGGGAGAGTTCTGCATCGATCGTAACAAATAGTAGAGGACGGTCAAGGTCTGAACTATAAGGTGGTTGAGGCCACTTCTTTCTAAATAGTTTTAAACAGATATTGCAACATGTGCCCGAATGTTGTCATGATGGAATTTTATGCTTTCATATCTGGCCGCATATTGTGCATGTATTTTGGCTTCAAACGAATTGTAATCGTTTCGCTCCCACCAAAAACAGAGGCCAAATCGCGGCATTCGATATCGTATAAACTATTGTATCGCATAATATAACGATACGAGTCACATCAGCTAATTACTGCATTCGATATGTATAATATTTATAAACATACAAGGACAGCTCGGAAACTTCTGAGCCTTGCACAGAAAGGGAATAGTTAGTTTTTCAAAAACATTTTTATTTTTCAATATAATCTCCGCAAACTTCAATACACTTAGTTCAACGCTTATATTGCAATTCTATTCCTTGATTAATATAGTTTTCCTCAAGGCCTCGTAAATATGTTTTCTTCATGTCCGCAAAGTATTGAATTGAAAGGTTTTTCGGGCAATAAATTTTAAATAAAAAAAAAAAAGTGTGTTAAATATAAAACTTTCATCGCTGTTGTGTTGATCCTCATCTATATGATCACGAACATTAAATTTTGAGCATTATTTCGAAATATGTGTTGGAGCAGCTCATAAATTCCGAGGAAAAAAGGTTGCCAGAAGAGCTTTACAATCAGAAAGTAAGGCGAAATTAAATATTTAATCGTACTTGTTTATATAAGCTAAATAAATCTAACACCAAAGTAGATTCAGGATACCCGCTTGAACCATATTTGATGACTCCATACAGAAATCCCAGTGAGGGAGAAGAGAAGCCGATGCACTCTGGAAAAAAATCCCCGTTTTATTAACAAATGCATTGCCTTACATAATGTGTGTATTCATTTTAAGATTACTAATTACACACATTCACCCTTATTGTGTAAGGCGTTGGCGTATAAACAAATTTGGCGTTTTGCTATGACGTTTGTAACGCTTTTAGAAGTAGAAAGTAAACGAACTTTTCGCTTTTCAAGCGTCAACGCTTGCTACGCTTTCAAGTGTGTAACTTAAAATATATGACTACAGCAGGAGTGCCCAAGCCCTATACTCTTGGTGCTCTTTTGTATTTGTAAAAACTCTTAGCTATAGGCTGTGTGTTTTGTTTAGTCATTACAGCACTCAGCACTAGCAATACGAAATACACAAACAACTTTGCATTATTTGTTTTTTTGTCGTACTTCACACTATACACGCAAGCGCAAAGCAACAACACTTTCGTATGCTCTACTGGTAAACATTGGTGACTGCGATCGTCAATGTAGATTTTGTTTTTGTTTAACGTATGATACCGTTTAAAAATGTATTTTGTTTCTTTGTATGTATTGGCTTTTACAATAAAAATACTGAATAAAAATTAGTTTTTATTTAAATGTATTGGTGTTTGCTCTTACATAGGCAACTTTTGGGCACTCCTGGATTACAGTGATTCTACTGTTTTGGCAATTATTTGTTTGTTATTATAAAACGGTTTTTGTTTTCTAATAAAATATTTATAGAATTCGAAAAACACACAACATTTAAACAAATAACGTACATTTGCTGAAAGTAATTTTCTTTTTCTTTCACTTTCAGTTTATGTAATTTACAGTAAAACGAAAACTATAAACAATTATAAATTCTAGTTAATAAGCTGCTAAAAATAACTGGTCCCTTTACTATGGGTCTCTGCTTAAAACCGAAGACATAAGGTATTTCAAATTCGTTGTTTTTTAACACTTCTACTCAATACTACATATCTAAATTTTACGCTAGCTAAAACTCATCAACATGAGTTTGTTTTTACACATTTTCCCTTGTTTGCTCTTCACAATGCTCCGTTAGTTTGAACTCCATTTTGTTTTATTTTCCATTTTCTATTCTGCGCTGTTCTGTTCTGTTCTGCTGTGCTTTGCTTTGTCTCTGGCTAATTGTAACGATAATTTCATTTTAGACACTCGTTAATTGTTTACACAAACAGTAACGTAAACTCAAACATTTATGTTGGGTTTCACTTAAAAAGATGAAAAACAGCAGAGAAAAGCAAAAACACACAGAATATACACACATGTACAGACAACATGGAGCACACAAAGTGTACGTATCTACATATACATATATATAATTTGAAGAAAACCAAAAAACCCCAGCTAAACTAAACCAAACTAAACTGAACTAAAAACCAACTGGCCTTGCCTGTCATTTACTGATAAATTAGGTCGTTCTATTAAAAATTGTTAACTTTTTTAACACTGATACAAATTAGAATGCCCTTACCCAGTGGTCCTTTCCCCTTCAATTGCAACAGAAATAAGACAGGCAGAGGGGAAAATAGTTACATATGTATGTATGTACGAGTACATGTAACATGTATTAGTGTTAAGTACTCTACTTCATACAAGTGTATTGAGAGCATAATTAAAACAAAATGTATGTAGAGAGGAAAACATTCAAATACTCGTAGTGTTGTTAATGGTGAAATTTTAACTAGATTTTAATAAAAGTTCAATTGGTATGGGATTGAGGAATTTAGAATTTGAACTTTAAAAGTTTGTAAATGGTTGGTGTTTATATTATATTTCAAAGGTGTGGTTCAACATAAATAAATTTCCATCACTTCCTCTGGCTCATTCTGTAATGCTCAAAGAAAATTACGAAAGCGTTAATATGCTTCTTCAAGTTTTAAAATATGAACAGTATGCTTGGCCCGTGTTAGGGGATTTCAAAATGGTTGGCTTTCTGGTGGGAATGCAATTCGTAAAGGCTCTTCGTCAAGACTCACTCAAAGTGCACATGCTACATGCGCACTTGGATAAATTCAAAGATAACTTGGGTGAATATTCAGAAGAGCAAGGGGAACGCTTCCACCAGGATATAATGAACTTTGAACAAAGATATCAAGGACAATATAATGAGAACATGATGGATGACTACATTCGGATGCTCATACGAGAAAGTTCTGACGATTACACTAGAAATACTAAAAGTATTCATTTTTAAAGCTTCTTTTGTATAATTTTTCTTTATTTTTATGTTTATTTGTGCTGTCTTTTATAATAAAAATTAATTAAAATATATATTTCATAACTTGTTTTAATTTTAAATATGATTAACATTGAAAAATAGACCTTTTCCAGAAATGTTGAAATTTCGTTCTGGTATCTACAAAAGCAAACTTTATTAGATAAGAATATTCTTTCTTTCTTTAGTTTGGCATAAGTAATCAAAATCAGAGGTAGAGAACTCAGACTCAAAAATCGTGTTGACCTGTGTAATAGGCCAAATTTTATTGGTTGTATAGGGTGTTGATAACGTGATCCATTCACCTTTGTTATATTTTCAGCTGAAAATTCGAAAAAAAAATTTCCAAATCATAGCGCAACATACAGTAACACATTTTGCATGTTAAGACTTCTCAACAATTGTTATTGGATTTTCAAAAGTTCAAATGCGTTAATTTAGCCTGTTGATGTATTCAGTTAAATTAAAAATAAGCGTCACGAATTTTATGAAACGTTGCTTTCATAGTGAATTTTTAATAGAAAAAATTCCACAAAAAATCCACTAAAACACATGAAAATATACTTAAAGTATTGGCCACTGTATTGCATCACTATATATTTTTTCAAGGAGAAGTAACACTCAGGCAATTAATATGCCTCCATATAATTGCGTTACTTTCTTTAGAAAGGGGATAGTTGAAGAAGTAAAGGTGGTGAAAGTAGAAAGCTTTTTTTTTTTTTATCACAACTCTGCAATTGCGCATTACGATTGTGTTTAGTGCAGCATTGCAGCGCCTCTGGTGGCGAGTAGGCGCATTATATTTTTAAAGCTTGATTTTATAGCCTTTATTTAATTATTTTACTTTGGTGGCGTTTCAATGCTACACCACCGAAGGAGGGCGCTGTGATAAATATTAGTTATGATAGGATAGAAAGAAAACTAATAATTATCAGAAACTGATGTTGTTTGAGTGACAGCGGCTGGGAATCGAACCCAGGCCACAAACACCAACTCATGCATAATGATCAAATGCGCTAACCATTTAGCTATAACACCCTCAAATTACACTTTTATCTCTTTTATCCAAAATTTTGGAGACCACTTCATTGATTTAAGAGAAAAATTGTGCATTAATATTTTAATAGGTTTTCATAACTATAATTACATTTTATGAAAAGCAAAGAAGAATACTAAAAAAACTATAGTAAAGGGCGATTTTTTAACAACTTTCTTTTTGGAAAACTGTTATTGTCAGCTCAACTGTTTTCGTATAACATGTTGCTGTTAAACAGGTTCAGTTTGGTCTATAATTGAACTACGAAACGACGCTTGCAGATTATTGATTTTTATTCTCAAAATTAATGTTCGGTTAAGAAAGTGCAAGAAGTGCGACGATACTCATTTGTGGTGGAATGAATACGCAATAAAGCTAAATAGTCATAGAACTGCTAATGCATTCCGAAAAATACACTGTTTGGTGTGCATTATGAGCGGGTGGCATCATTGGACTCCACCGTGAATGATGAGCGCCATTCCTATTATTTTAAGACAAATAAAAAACTACATTCTATAAGAACAAACAATGGTATGAATAGTGAGATAAAGAGCTTTAATTCAGTGTCATTGGCCAGATATCAATTTGTTCATTTATTTCATACATAATTTTGTCTGGAAAACTACGTCCGATGATTACAATTTTTTTTTACCCAGAATGGACTTGGCTGACATGTGGTTTCAACAAAACGATGTCATATGCCTCACAGCACGTGAAACAATGATCCAATTGAGAGGCGAGTTCGGTGAGTTTGGGGCCGATTAATTGGTTGCCTAGATCGTGCAATTTAACAGTTTTAGACTATATTTTGTGGGGCTTAGTTAAGGCTCATATCTGTATGGACAAGCCCGCAATGTTTGACGCACTGGAAGCTAATTCTGAAAAATTTATTCGTGAGCTACCGGACGATATGTTGAAGTGAGTATGCCCTAATTGGGCCCAACCAATAAAGCATTCATATGAAAAAAACTTTGTCCGAACAAATATTTTGTTTGGATAAATGAAATGATCTTTAAACACGCAAGCAGATCGCTGTATCTGCTTGAATAAAGGTTTCATATATTCTTCTAAAGTTTTTGTGTTTATGTTTTATATTAAATCTGTAATTATTTCAACCTAAAGGCGTTAAATCGCACGATGTAGGCGGCCAATTGACCGGCCCCAAACTTGAAGTAAACGGTTGAATCTGCAAGCGTTGTTTGTTTGTAAGTCAATTCATGGTTAAATTAAAGATCAAACTGAACATGTTTAACAAGAGTAATATGTTATACGAAAACAGCTGAGCTGCCTAAAAAGTCTTGCCAAAAAGAAAGTTGCTAAAAAAATCACCCTCTACATGATTTATACAATACAAAGTATCGTTTTTCCTTGCTAGTCCGAAAACTTCTAAAACTGTAAGACAGATTAGTTAGGACTGTGAGCAAAGCAATACCTAGTAAATTCTTTCCAGCATAAACGGAAGCACAGTAGTTACAAAATAATAAGACAGACGCCATTATAATTTTTCTAACTTAAGTTACTAAAATTTGTAAATGTTGTATTTTTATATGCCCGTTTTAAAACACATTATTAAAATAAGTTGTAAAAAAGCACTAAACAAATAAATATTTAATGAGCTACTGCTAGGGTAGGCAGGCAGGCATCTAAGTCATGTTTAATTTATAAAAATCTATTAAATATTCTGGCCGCACTTAAAAGCCTGCAAAGTATTGTCATCTGTTCAGGGTTAAATACATAAAGACAAAAACGAACAACAAAAAAATATAAACAACCAGCAAAAGAATCAATATTTTCCAAAAAGAATAAAAGAGCATTAAAAAAAACACGATAAATTTAAATGTGAGTGTCACAAAACAAGAGTAAAGTGTTTGTAGGAAAATAAAAAAAAAAAAAAAAATGTTAAAATGGCAAATGGAAGTGAAAATGAAAATGAAAATGTGTTACCTTCGAGTATTTTAGTATTTTACCCACCTGTATGTTGGCACTGGATGACCTTGAGCGATACATGGCAACGTTGTCTGACCATTAAGCACAACATGACGCATTGAATGCTTTTCCACATTTATACGCGGCTGCACCATACCCTTCGGTTCGGTGACAATAATACGGCCAGGATATGTGGACGCCTGCACTTCACCTGTAAAACACACAAAAAAGAAAAAAAGAACACAAGAAACAGCAAAATCAAAAAGTGTTGTAGAACAAAAATGCCATAAATACGGATATTTTTTTAAGGTTTTATGCAAAAATTGTTGAAGCTTATCAGCTGTGGCAAGTCAGAATCTTATGCTTTTAATCGTTGGTTTTGGTGGTTATGTGTTTTTGTTTTTTTTTTGTTGTTGATTTTCAATGTTTGAAGTTTAAAATTGTTTATGTGTTTTAAAAGACATTTGAAAATATTAGCAAAGTAAATAAAACAGGATTTAAAAGTCACTTAAATTGAGTGTGTAAAACATTCAACATTTCTGTGTGGAATTGAGAGAGTAGCACTTTAAAATTTGTCACAATTTTCTAATTGTTGTCATTAGCTCGTTTATAAATATTTACTGCCTATTTCACTAAATGCGAACAAATCTTTCTGTCGCACAAATACATTTAAAACATAAAAAATTTTTTGATAATGTGAAATACATGGTATTCAACATCTTACTACAGCACCTTTTTATCCTTCTTCGAATGGCAATGCAGAAAGGTTGGTATGTACGTTTAAAACTTTGATTAAAAAATAATTAACAGATGGTTCAAATTTACAAGCCTCAGTGCTTGCTTATTTAACAACGTATAGAACTAGTCAAAATTCGTGTGGAAAATCTCCCGCAGAACTTTTACATGGTCGACAACCTCGAACCTTACTCTCTCTCTCTCTCTCTCTCGCTCTCTCTCTTAAGTCCTACTAATACTCACAACCCATGCTCGAATAAAATAAAACATCACATTCAAATTAATGATAATGTGTTATGTCGAAACTTTTCGGAAGCGGATAAATGGGTATCTGGAAAGATAATAAAATCTCTTGGAAGTATGATGTTTCTAATTCAAGTTGACAACAAAATTTGGAAACGTCATATTGAGCAAATTCGGATTAACAAATGACTAAACAACTCTAATTTTAAAAATATAGCTGAATTAGCTCTGTCTTCATTAGAATCTGGGGGGTTACTGCGTATTTAGATTCGAAAGCAAAAGCTTTCGAAATACAATGTAAAAAGTATACAAATTCGAATGATTTTCTTTTCGAATCGAAATACGCAGTAACCCCCCTGATCAACCCCCACAACAAAATTCGCAAACGATTGACAGTTTACAACCAATCATTGGAAATAGTAAAAATACAAGTGAATCAGTTAATTGTCCTAGAGTCTCAATGAATGAACAGCCATTGGCAATTTCTAATTCTGAAACTCCGTTAGCAGTAGCAAAACCACGCAGATCGAGTCGAATTAAAAAGAAACCTGATCATTATTCTCCTTAGTTACCATGTGACGAGGAGGAATGATATGTTTTTTAAAAATAATTAAATAATTTGTATAATCATATACAGAGGTATCATGGAAATCAATATTGTCAGAATTGGTTTTCAAACCGACAAGAAAAAATGCTTTGGTGTCATAAGGCACTGCTACACGTTCAAAAAATATCGAGATATTTCTATTATCGCGATATTTAGTTTTTCTTGTCGGTTAAAACCAATTCTGACAATATTGGTTTCTATGACACCCCTGTAATTCTTTGCAATTTATTAATTTGTTTTGTCAATTACATTTCAATGTTTTTCCTCATTCAAGAATTTATTTTCAATAAAAATACTACTATTTGATTTTGTAAAATATTGCATTGAGAAACATTTTAGATAATTTGTTTTTGTTTAACATTTAGTTGTGCGAAAGAAAGATTTGTTCGCATTTAATGAAATAGGCAGTTTGAGTTGACATTTCTTTTAAAGAGATTTCGAGAGAGTTTTTTTTTATAAATAGCATAATGTCCTTTGCAAATGTTTTGTGCAATTTTTCTGAAACAAGTTTTTGTCATTTAAATTTAACTGGATTTAACTGGAAGACAGGTTAGGGTTAATTTATTTCCACTGGCTGTACAATAACTTAAATAAACTATTTAAATTTAAGTTGTGCAAAAACAAGGCAAACAAGAAAAAGCTGAAAAAAATACAACAGGAATAAATATTGTTAAGGACCCTTAAAATTCCCTGCAGCCATTGATTGATGATGCGAAAGTTTACAGTTTCACACACTGTACTGACTGATAGATAGATGGTTTAACATGAGAAAACTACTTCCAACACACAAAAAAAAAAAACAGATGAAAAGAAAAAAAAGGTTTGCACAAATTGAAAACTTTCTGTTATTTTTAGTTGTTTTCATTTTTTAAGGAAAATAAAAAATGAATTTATTTTCCTTTAAACATTTTACCCCTGAATTCATTGCACACTTTGGCATACACCACATACACAGAACACACAGAAATAAACAAATTTTCAAACATTTTTAGAAAATTTCCTGCAGTTCTCAAAATTCTATCTAGAATTAAAGTTGTTGGCAATTGGGCTGCAAAGTTATAATAGGCTAATAATGCTAAATTTTCTATAGCTCTTAACACAAGTCTACTTTAAGATGCAGATTGAAAACAATTTTTGATAAACTATTTTTTTGTAAGAAAAATTTTTGGAAAAGAAATAGTTTTGTCAAAAAAAAAATGGGGGAAAATACATTTTTGATGAAAAAATTTTGAGCAGAAAATATTTTTATTCCTTGTGAAGTAAAAAAATGTATATGTCGTTGCAAAGATCTTTACAATTTCTTTCATTTGATCTACATATTGTAAATGTATGACTTAAGGCCACATTTGTTAAATATTTACTTAAAAATACGCAATCATTTGTTTTGGCGCAAATTTGTTTGACGTTGTTTACTCTTGCAAGAGTTTTGCACGATCAAACATCATCAAATGAATTAAAAAGAAATATTTGTTGTGCTTTGGCTTAAATAAGAAAAGTTTTTTTTAATAAAACGAGTTCATATAAATGTTATTGGGTGGTTACGTCTTTTTCGGCAAATATTTGCCAAATGTGAACGTACCTTCAATAATTAAGCTATAGGTCAAATAGAGATAAAAATCTAGATTTATCTTATATCTCAGCCATGTGTTGATGGATATTCCCGATTTTAAATAACAACCAAATTAAAACTATACTTGATATATTGTGTAAAGCAGCCCATACATCTTTCAATTCAATTGGCAATTGAGTCGGTTGTTGTGCAAATCAAAGCGTGTATAGCTTTGTTATTTGATTAGTTTGGCAGTTGACGAGTTGGTTGAGGAAAAATCAAAATATATTGATTTTTTCAAGTTGTTTAACAAGTATTTTAATTCGATTGTACTGTGTGTGTTCGAGTCTCTTGATTAGCTGTCAAAATTTAGGTTTGTAGTTTTCTTTTGCAAAACAAAAGTTATTTATTTTTAAAATATTTTTTGATTTTAGTGAATTTTAAATAAAAAATTAAAAAAATTGCATTGAGTTTTCTAGAAGTCGGTGAAAAGCATCTTCATTTAGCCTCGTGAAATTTTATTATTTTATTTTCATTTGAATTTTTTTCTTGTTCTTCAACCATTCTTTTGCCCAAATTCTTCGTCGCTTTTCTTTTTCTTC
Source organism: Bellardia pandia (assembly GCA_916048285.2). Lineage (NCBI taxonomy): Eukaryota > Metazoa > Arthropoda > Insecta > Diptera > Calliphoridae > Bellardia > Bellardia pandia. Next base: position 44,397,529 of record OU696531.1, read on the forward strand.
ATCATTAAGACATTCTCCAATAACCATTAATGCAATTATTTTTTTTAGTCATGAAAGTTTATAATTTTTAAATTTGTAGTTGTAAAAAAATATAAATTTGACAGTTGAATGCAAATCTCTCAATTCAGTTGAAGAAGTGTGTGACCAAAAATCAATTCAATTGAAAGACTCAATTGACGATTGAATTGAAACGTGTATGGGCTGCATAATGTGCAATCATCATTTAATATAATATTTTCAACTATTTGGTTTATGTGTAACAGAAATATTTCATGTTACCTTTTATGTTAAAGACAAGATATAGAAGTTATGTTTGAAAATATTTCTACACTATGGCGACGGTGAAAAACTCTGTATCTACAGCTGAATTAAATTCTTTTTTGACAATCTTGTTCGAAAATTAATAAACGTGATTTTCATGATTTTTAGTTACCTTGAAAAAGGAATTAACTCGTCCTTTCCATTTGTAACTCCAGGGGCATTAAGATCATAACTAATTTGGATTACGCTTAATTCTCAAATCTTGGTAAGAAAATTTATAAAATGAATATTTTATTATCAATTTGATATATGTAAATCATATCCTTTCTTCTTTAAATTTTCTAATTTACTTGCCTGCAGATCTATTTTTAATAAAAAAATAAGAAGAGACAAATTCATAATTCTATTCAAATCTTAATAACACGACAAGGCTGAAACCCTAGAGTAGTCTCCAAGAGTTTGCCATATTTAGAGACAAGACTGTTTTCTATTCTGAAAGATATTGAAAATAAAATGAAAAATAAAATTGTAATAGTGGAGAAATATAAAGAGAATAAGGACCAGAAAACTTGTATGGGAGTGAATTGCAACCATCAGTGTAATTGTCATTATTTCGTTTTTATATTGTTCATATTATTATTATTATTAGAAGAGGTAAGCCTATCTACAATATGTCTTTTGTCTCATTTCTTTTCTTAGAAAATCTTTTCTTTTATTAGAAGTGGAAATGTCACAGGAAGTGACACTCAAATTGGAAGAACTGTATCTCATTCAAGTAGTGGAAGTGGTAAAAAACCAAAAAATTAAAAAAAATTAATAAATTAATAAAATAAAAGTAAAGAAATAAAAATATACACTAAGAATTGCTCAATTTTAACTTAAAAATATGCAGTAACAAGAGCTGCAGGTTTCGTTTAATTATATATGTATATATTTATCTGTGTGTATGTATGTATTAAAAGCATCCTTTCTTTATTTTAAATAAAAAAAACTTGACTTTTTCTGCAAACTCAAAATTCACATGTTTAAATGGCTTGTTGCCTTTGTCTACAACGAGGGCAATCTTAAAGGTATCAGAGTTTTAACAAAAAAACAATTGCTTGTTATTAAACCAACGGCTGTAAAACCCAAGCTAACAAATGTGTCTCATCAGTCAAAGTCACAAGTGATTCTTAAAGGAAACTATATCAGGTGTTCATTATATACACATATGTAGGTTTAGGACAACTATATGGCATTTCAGCTCTTATTCTAGAAGAAAATTATTACTCAGGTGGCTCTAAATATTTCCAAGGCATTCGCCAAAGTCTGGCTTGGGACTATTTTATCAGATCTTATTGCTTTTGGTATTGGAGATAATTTCTGTTGATTTGTATCGAGTTTAGTCAGAAATCGAACTATACGAGTTGTTATAAATGGAATCTCATAAGATGAATGCAAGGCTCAGATCTTTCCTCCTAATTTATTACTGATCCTTCCAAATCTTCTACGTCAAACATCTATTCTTTTGAAGATGATAGCAATATTTGCAAAATAAATATCATTCAACTATAGGCCAAGCCCTTTGGAGATTGGGGAAATGAGGCAGAATGTGAAATATACACTGAACAAAAATCTTAAGAATAGTCGTGCGAATAGAATCGCTTTTAATGCACGTACGACTCAATGTTGTGTCTTAACACACAAATGCACGACAGTTCATATTGCCTCATCTGTTTTTATAGACGATGTAAATATTAATGTACATACTATTTATAAAAAATAAAGTAGGCTTAAAGTGTGGTTTTTGACCAAATTTTCATACAAAATTTTTTAAAGTACATTTGAAGTATACTTTAATTTTTTATAAATACGGAAGTAAAAACTCGGACGCGTGGTGTGTGATATTCTCTCGTATTGGCATTCTTCAAGTTTCCAAAGAAGCATTCAAGTGCCTTACTATTTATAGCACCCATATTCGACCGAAAATTAAAGACAACTTTCATGTATAAGCATACGAGGCTTTGAAATCTATTTTGGAGTTACTCGACCGCGTACAGGAGAGTACAAAGTGCTCATCAGTGTCAATAGGGTATCCAACTCTATTGATTCAATAGAGCATCTCCGCAATGTGGGTTGTGTTTCACTGTTCTATCGATAGGCTCTTCTATTCCATCTATCGATGGAAGAGGCTTCGTTAAAATTAGGGAACTTGTTTTACAATTTAGTTTAACTTTTATTCTTAAATATTCAGTATTAATGAATAACTTTTTTAAGTCAATCCTAGTCCAGGTATATAAAGGCTTAAGTTTCTTATTGTTTCAAAGAAACTTTACAGTCCACCTTCCTACCATACCAACGATAATAAGAGAAAGATAAGAAACAAGCAGAGAGTTAGGAGCAAATTGAACAGATACAAATTTGTTTAAGGAAAACGTTGTCGAATAAACTTAATTTATCCATTTATCTGGTTTTTCTGTTCATTTTAAATGTTGTTCTTGTTATTCCTGTTACTGTTGAAACATCGTAGAAATTTTATTTTTGTTAAATTACCAGTGCGTCAATTGCATGTCAAGCTACATCAATTATGCATTTTTATTCAATAAAACTCATACGCTCTGTCAAAGTCAAGTAAGTAAGTAAGTATGTAAGTATGTGTATGTAAGTATGTAAGTGAGTGAGTTCAAGAGGATAGTTATACCGTTTGTACTTGTAAGTAGCACAAAAATAAAGTTTTCCATGTATCCAATTAAAATTAAAGTTAAGTTTTTACTTTCTTTCAAATAAAAAAATTATTCTTAATAAATTGTATAATGTACATTAGGGCTATAACTTTTTTAACACTTTTGCGAACAACAAAAATGGCATAAAATAGTCGAGTAGAAAAGTTATTAATAAAAAATATGATAATTTTTTCGGATCGATAAAAAAGTTCACGCCGGGATCGGTTCGAAGTTTGAAAACACGGAAATTTTAAAAAATATACACCAGATATTTCTATGTATTCCTAAACGTATGTATAACTTAAATGCTATTTTGAAATTTATTCACTGCTTTAGATTTAAAAAGTTTCCTACGGTTTACAATTCATCGCGGCTCACAATTCGTTACATGTAAAAACCTGAGTAAAATACCTTATGTTTAAAGTGATATAAAAATATAAGCAATCATACGTATTTCATAGATTGTAGCATCACTAAATGCCTAGATTATGTTCTTTAAAAAAGTTTTCCAAAATACACCATTTCCAATCAATTACAAACAAATTTTAGACAAACTAACGAAACACTTGAAGTAAAGAAAATTAAGTGGCCTGATGATATGAAGTTCTTGTATGATTTCGAAGCCGCACAAAATAAAGTTTTAAACTATAATGCGACTTAGCAATGCTCGATGGAATTCAGGGAAAGTTCTTGCTATTTTAGCTTTTATTGTTTTATTCTTATTCCAAAACTATAATAAACTAAACCAAACTAAACTATATCCAATTTCTCTCTCCTACTTTGTTTCTTATCTTTATAAATAATCTCCTATGCCAAACTTCCAATCCTATCTATTCTTTTGCAAATGATAGCAACATTTGTCATTCATACTCATTTAACAAACTCATTAGACCAAACCCTTTGGAGATTGGGGAAATGAGACAAAACATGAATGACACTCTTAACCGGGATCTTATGACAATCTCAGAATGGGGTTGTGCGAACAGAGTCGATTTTAACGCACGTAATACACAATCGTGTACATTAATGCACAAACCCACAACAGATCATGTTGCTTCATCTGTTTTTATGGGTGGTGCAAATATTAAGGAATCAGGCGCTCTTGGCGTTCTAGGCATAAAAATCCAGTGTGATGTGCGCTGGTCCACACACATTTTTCAAGTGTCAAACCAAGAGTTCAAGTGCCTTGGTTTTTTTTTAAACGGTGTAGGAAATACTTCACTTCATCTGATCTCCTTATTATTTACACCACCTATATTACAACGAAAATGGAATACAACTCTCATATATGGGCCGGTATTTCGAAGTCTATTTTGGAGTTACTCGCCCGCGTACAGAAGAGGGCAAAGATGCGTTTTGGTGACACTAGGGTATTCAACTCATTGGAGCATCGTCGCAATGTGGATTTTATTTCACTGTTCTATCGATACTAGAATGGAATATATTCTGCTGAAATTAGGGCACTTATTTCCGAAAGACATAGTTTTTTACCTATTAGACATTCTTCAGTCAGGGTGCATCCATTTAAGGGTGACTGGACAGTGGATCGCACAACACGTTACAGGGAAAATTCGTTCTTTAGCCGTATTGTCCGTATGTGGAATAACCTACCAGCAGAAGTATTCCCTGCCACTTTCAATATAGGAAAATTCAAGTTTACAAATACTACTTTCTCTATCCTTCCTCCCATAACCTATTTTCCAAGTTCCAACACAATGCATTGCATGAGTCGTCCAAGCAAAAACAATTTTTTTTTTTGCCAATTTATATATGGAAAATGGTACGATGATCTTACGATCAGTGCTTCAATGGAGAAAATTACAAAGGCATCGAACAATCATTGACTCAATTCCAAAAAGCAAAGGCATGTTTGAAAGACACTGAGTAAAAGTACCTTCAGCAATTCGTTTGCAACAAAGGAGTAATATATGTGCAGAGCGAGCAATAAAAGTTGTACAAGATATTTATCCACTGTGCAACTCATCGCGAACATTAAATGAATACAGCTATTGAATTACATTGTTCCAAGTCATTTGCCGATGCAACGGAGTGCAACAAGTACCAAAACAATGATGCAAAATTTAATAATATCCTTCAAGTGGCTAAGAATACGAGTTTGCACAATGCATTTGCGAACAACCAGCAAAGTAGATGGTTGAATAATTGTACGAAAAATGTCCAACAATGACAGATGACCAGGCTCAAATGTACCGTGTAGGTTTCAACATCACCAGTAGTCGGTTTTTTGGAAACAAGGCTTATATGTTATGACGATACGGTGTTGCGCACATTGTACGTGAAACATACCTTGTTGCCGGCCAGCATACTATGCTATAAAAAATTTGGTTATAGCTCTAATGTACATATGTATGTATGTCTCTACATAAATTTTAAAAATCTAAAAGTTGTGAGAAATATCATACAAATTTGATTAAGTTTTTATTATTTTGGAAACTATCTTAATAACGTTCATGCTTTAATAATAAAAAAAACAGGGATAATATCATTTACAACAAATATGAGATAAAATTAGAGAAGCTCTAAAAAACTGAACAATTATAAATAACTTACAGGAGTTTCTATTCCAATTGTCTTTAGAAATTATACAAAATCATTAATATTATATTTAATTCATGGCTTTCAAGTCGAAAAATTTTATATTTTATTTTTAAATTTTATTGACATTCATCGTCTTTGCACTTTGTGTTGTAAATGAAATGTTATGCTATGTTTAAAAGAGGGAAATCAGGTTAACAAGAATTTTATTATGTTTCAATGTTTTCTTTTAGCACAAGATAAAACCAATAGATAAGATTTTATTTCTATGGAGATATAGAGCATTTTAAAACTATGAATATTAGCCAAAAACTTAATGACAAACTTATTACACCCTCTATATTAAGTTTGTCATTCCACTTTTGTAACACATCAAAAGATGGGTCGTAGAACTAAAAAATATTCTGAGTATATTCTGAGTCTTTATAAGATTCTGAAGATGCTAAACAACGAAGTAGCGAAATATCGATAATAAAGATTTAATTTAAAAAAACCTTAAGCTTAAACAATTATTGGAATATTTTTAGAGAATATTATTTCGAACTTTTTATATTTATATATTAGAGAAAATTCTTAATTAGGGTTGAGTTCGTTTTTAATTAATAACTGGAAGAATACCATTGTGAAAACTAATTTTTCTTAGACAAATGGCACACTGAAATGCATTTTCTGCCCTGCCAAGGGCTTCAACAGCAATGTTTATTGTCCCAGATCTACTTGTAAACATCATCTATTTAACTCACCATTTATTGAGAAATAGAATTTGGGAATTAACATATTTCTTATTTTATGAGTTAGAACGAAATTTACTTGTGTTTTACAAATGTATACATTTTTGTATTACTACAAATTTGTTGTTACTTTGCTGTGTCCACTGTCGGTTGACAAATCAGCAAAGTATATTGTTGTTATCATTGCTCCTTTATGGCAGATTCTTTGTTGTTTTGTAGTTATTAATTAAAAACAAACTCAAGCCTAATTAAGCATTTTCTCTAATATAATTATTGGAATATTAATAAAAGAGGTCAAATAAACTATAATAAGAAATGTATGAAAAAACTATACTCTTGGATTTTGTGAAGGTTAATTACTATCCACTTCCGAGAATAACTGCACAACCTATAAAATTCTTGTATATATCGCTATTGAGATAAAACTCAAACACAATAAACCTCAAACACATAGAAATTATGATGATTTCCCTTATGTGAATAGTAAAATAACTGTTATAAATAGAATACACTACTGGTATATTGGTGGTGGGTGTATAAAGTTCGGCACAGTTGAATATAAACCAGTGTTCATCGCTAGTATTGTTCAGAATACGAAGATTTTCGGCTATTTACATGTACACAACACGATCGAAAACAATACTCACAACAAGAGCTTAAAAATACAAATATTTCATTCATGTTTTTTCTTTTTCAGCTCATTTTTGTTGTTGTCCTCACTACACTGAGAAGCAGTGATCACATAAGTGTATACATTACGTACAAATGTATACAAAATAACAAACGAATTTTTAATTGAGGTTTATTTAAATATTACATGTTATTTCTTTCTGTGTAGTGTCACCTATACATATGCAATTACCAAATTCTCTCTTTCTGCGGGACACTGATATAAACTATTGCATGTTTTGATCTAGAAAGTCGTCTTTTACAATTCTCGTGCAACGGATCGTATACTTGTTAATCCAATGTGAATGTAAATAAATATCACTCATACTACCAGTTGTCTCTATTGTTTACACATTATTTAGAACCAGCGTTGAATTTGCTGACTATGAATTAGCAAAACCACACAAATTTCTGCTTAGCTTACACTAAAAACTTTGTTAGTGAGCAAGCAACAGCGCAGCGCAAGCCAAACAAAACAAAAATAAAATTATTGACTGTAGCTTAACTATGTGATTTTATTTGCTGACACAGTCAGCCACAGCAATTCACTTTAAAAAATTTGCTACTGCTTAAAATTAATGTATGTATGTGTTTTTTTATATTGTGCACACTTTGTACACTATAAAAAAACACAAGCACTACAACGAATGGTTAGAGCGTATTACTTTTTAATTCAATTTAGTTTTTTATTTTATCATTTAAATATTGGCTACTTTAGTAATCCATATGACATGTAAGCAACATGTAAGGAACATCATTAGTGTCCTGAAAATAGTAACAATAGCTGATATTTCAGTAAAACTAGCAAACAGATCATATTTTTTTTCAATTTAAGTTTTTGCTCCAAACATCTATCTTTTTACATATACTATCATACTTTAACAAACGATCTTCTTTGAAATCAATATTTATAATTTTTAGCTGCACGTCACGATTTAAATAGTTGACATCACTGACTAGATCATAAGTTTCTTCTGGCACTGATTTGACACTTAAAGTTCTTATGTAAATCATACTGTTTTCACCATCCATTTCCCTTGTGTATTCTTTGAATATTAATATTACCACCTAGTAACAGCCAATAATTTACTTATCACATCAAATGGATACAAATAACCAAAGCCGACATGGTTAACTACATACTGACAAGCTATACAAAGCCATTGTTAAATTTATACTCAAGTTTACACACACACACATCCACAGAAATAAACCATTTGCTTGTCATTTTCGATGGTCGGTCGCTCAAGTGCCAGTACGAACAACGAGAGATGTGTTGGCATCATGTGGTGTTAAATGAAATAAATGTTCAAAAGATGATTTACGAGTGAACGAGTATTTCTTAATTACCACCAGACACACACCCACACACACACACACAATGACATTTAACATAACTTATACACACACACACGCACGTACATATATACCTAGAAATATATTGGAATGTATGTAATGTTTATACATACTTACAATTAAGCCCACTCGCCCATTTGTAGTAGTGTTGTTTGTGTGCGCAATTGTATTGTTGTTAATGTCCTTTAATTTTCCATTTTCTATTATAAAATCTGTTATAACTATTAGTTTTATAGGTTTATGTGAAATCAATTTTGAAACATAAATATGTGTACAGACATATACTATACATTAGCATCCCAGCGACTCTACAAGAAATTTCTCATATAAACAGTCACAAAAGTGTTTCTTAAATCCTAAATAACTTTGCAAATAGGCTTTAAATGAAAAAAAAAATTGCCTCAAGCAGTCGTCTCTCATATATCTGACTTAAAATCCTTCATATCCTTTTAAAATCCTTAATTTATAAAGATAATAAATTGGGGCTTAGATGAAAACCCACCCCCCCCCCCCCCCCCCAATCTGTGATTACTCATATACATATCGCGATTTTTCATACAAGAAACTGAAAAGTCTTTAATCTTTAATTTTTAAAATTATATTTCTGTTGAAGTTCGATTATCATATAAAAAATTTCAATAAGTGATCACATATTTGATTGAGATCATGCAGCACTATTTACTGAATTATAAACGATTTAAGTTTTTAAGTGCTAAACCCAATTTATTTGTGTCCTCTAAAGTCACCTTAAAGGACACTTTAAATCCTAAACTCGTACACAAATTAATATATATTCCAATAAATATTCTATGTAGTCGTATATATTGTGCTGTGTTTATGGTATAAATGTTGCATACAGCAAAAATATTTAAGTATAATTTTAATAAATACATTCATCACACATTATAACAACCTCAAACAGCTGACGTTTTAATATAAAATATTTGGTCAAAATATTATTAATATTATTACTATAATTGTTACTGCCTGCTGCTGCTAACTACATACATACAAATGCACATTGTATGTACATTAGAGTGGCCTCAAAATAAAATTGCGGATATTTCCGATTATTATGAAAATTTGATTCAACACTAAAATTTTGTCTGAAATTTTCAAAATTTTTGAATTAAAAAAAATTTTTTTTTAATTTTTGATAAACCATTGAGTTCGCCCACTCAAAGACCTTTCATATGATGCCAAATTTACATATAGTTCCTTTGGAAGAAATGTGAAAAAAATCAAAAAACCTCTAAAAAGGACATTTTTATCCTTTGATCCAGCTCACCAAGCACCCCAGGACAAAAAAATTGATAAACGTAGTTTTAAAATGAATCAAATTTCCATATTAGTCGGGAACATCGATACCTTATTTTTTCTCCATACAAACGGGGCCACCCTAATGTACATGCATATGTACTATTATTATTGTATTTATTGTTGTTAATGCTTATTGTATGCCAGCACACAATGTTCTTACGCATAAATTTATATATTAACCCAGTTTACTGTGGTTTCTTTTGTCGAAATTTTTTTCAAAATTATGAAAATTAAATAATTAAATTTATAATTGCTAAGAATTATTCAAAGCTGATAGTTCTTTCTGTCTAATGGCAAGGGGTTGTAAAATTCAATTCCATTATTGAATGCTACAGTTACTTGTCACATTCTCTTTCGTTTCTGTGTTCAAAATTCAACCACTAGATCGTTTGTTTTAACATAATTGGATGTCTTTTCAAGAGATTTTAAATCAAATGGAACCAATTTCAACATTGATCAAAATTTCTGCTGCCTGGGTTACAAAGTTTTGTCATAATTTATATTAATATTGAATATTTATTTATGCATTAAATTGGAAATGTGTATGTTTTTGCCATAAAGTTACAATTATCATGTATGCGTCAATATCGGTTTGCTGAATGTGTGATTAAATTTACACTAATTTTCCAATAATGAGCTGTGTCTGCTCTTGTGTGTGTATTTTGTATCTCAAACGTAAATTAAACAAACTTATATACAAAACAAAGTACTGACAAACACGAATGCCTGTCTGTCTGTTTGCAATTCCAATGAAATCATGCAAATTCGCTTACAAAACCTGTATCATAATAATTATTTTAGCTTTTGAAATTGTTTTCTTTCCGCTGAAATCAATATTAACATATTGAAAGCAAAAAATTAAAATAAACACACAAGTGTACAGGTCAGTTAGATTTATTATAATTATACAATTGGGTAATGATATTGAAATATAGCAAATACACGTGTGGTAATAGCAAGTCATTACTAAAGGAGTTATATACAGACATACTTGGTAATGATTACTGCATGTCATGCAGTTCTGCTGGGTATACAGACATACCACTGCTGCCAAGTGGAAACTCAACATTCAAAAAATCATGTTTTCTATGAGGCTGAGGGTGATTGTTATATTTTCTCTACATCATATGCAATTTATTTCACCAGCCCTTACAGAAGACATGTTTGTGGTACAAATTATAAGAAACAAACCAGTTTTCTTGCTGACAAGTGATCATTTATTCCCTTACCCAACTGCTTCTAAGAAGCACTTTCTTCGAAGGCCAACATGTTAGGTTTTTTTTATTCTAACTGCTTTGAAATAAATGTAAGTTTTTATACGGTCTTTTTATTATTCTTTTAATACTTTACAAATGAATTTGCTCAGCTCGTGTTAAACATGTTTATTTCTATGATTTCTTTGTTTTGTATATATGAAAGCGCTTACATTTTCTATTCATAGAAATTTAAAATTGTTAATTTGTTAATTGAACCTGTTTGATGTGTTTAATGGTAAATTTGTAATCTTTATTTTACATTTTCACTTCATTATGTTGAGTGTTTTTTTTTATAATAAAATATAAAAAAATATGTAAATTATTGCCACATAATAAAACAAATGGTTTATTGGCAATTTATTATGTTCGTACGGTTTCGTATTTATATTTAATACCTCATCATTAGCATCTGATGAGCTGATTTAAAATATTGGAGTCATTATTAATAAAGTATTCACATCTGGCTTTACAGCATAAATATAAAAAAGCATAAACAAATATTGAAATAAAGCACCACTTTTAAAGAGTTACAGTGGCTTACAGCTTATTTTATATAGTGCTTTATTATTTTTAAAGCTGTATAAAAAGAAAATTAACAGGTACCTAAAAGTAATTTAAAAGAAAAAAAATGTTATAGTCTAACAAACAAAAATAGTTTATTGCATAAATGTCAGTTTATTATGTTGAAACTTGAAAAACAAAAAAAAAAAAATGCTCGTATTTTCACTTCACAACTTATTTTGTGCAGGTACGATGGTTTTCGAAAACTTGAAATCAAAATTGGCAATTACACAATTTAATATTTGGCGTGTTAGCATTTATTTTGGCATAGATGCGACCAGTTTTTGGCTAACATTCGACAAACTATACAACCAGTAGCTGTTTTTTAAATCCATTTTGTTAGAAATTTTGTGTGTTCTTTTTGCTGATTTCTAAAATTGATCATACATTTTCGTTAACATTAGGTTTCATTATCCTTTACAATTTGAAGGTATAAGGTGTTTTTTTTAGGTGTATAGATCTTTAAGTCGGCAACACTTTTTAACTGCCAGCCATTTTGTCAGCTGTCTAGTGATTTATGCTTGAAGTCACTAGTCTGCGCTAATAATCACAAAACGATTGACCACTTTTATGACAACATTCGCCGCGCAATTGCCGATATACGGCCATAGGTTATAAGGCCGGTGTGAGGTTGTTCCCACACCATCACCCAGAGACCAATACGGTCCATTGTGATATATACGGCCATAAATATAGGAAAAAGTCACCAAAAATTGGACCTCCAGATTAGACTATGTCCGAGCTAGTCATATGTTAGAAGTCATATTTAAATTATAATGCCAGAAGAATTTCTTCCGAATAAAGTAAATTTCAGGTCAATTTTAAAAAATCTTCTTTGTTTTATTCATTTTCAAAGTTCTTGTTTCAATTAATGTCTATTCATATTGAAATGCCAAACTAAACTAAACATAAATCACTTGACAACAGACAAAATGGCCGCCAATTAAAAAAGTGTTGCCAACTAAAAGTTCTATACATCTAAAAATAAACACCCCGTTCTTAAACTTGTCCATGTTTATTTCAACAAATGCTCAATTCTCAGCACCAGCAGCTGGCATACAAGCCTAAACCACCATGCTGACTTTAGGCTTTCTTTGTTGAAATAATAAGCCTTTGCTGTAATTATTTAAATTAATCCCTATTATAGAATGATAGAAAACTATGTCACGTTGAAAATCATATCAAAGACTGTAAAAAACGGCCGCTGAACAGCAATTTTCTTTTTTAGTTTAACAAAAATTCACTTAAATATTTATGTTCCAATTTTTCTAGGAAACTAGTTTTAATTATTGTAGCGTTCTTTATCTCCTGTTTATTGCTGATATGTTACAAAGCACGAAATCTTAATTTTGTGTACAATTTTTAAGTGATAGTTTGAGCTCTCGCCAAATGGAAATAAGACAAAAATTGTTTAGATTTCTTTTCACTTTAAACGGCTACGAATGTCGAGTTTTTGATCTAAAATGTATCAGCAATTTTCTTTTTTCTTTCTTTCAGGCAAATATAAGATGAAATCAAATACGCTTTTTGTGTACGAAAAGTTTGTTGTTTTCTTTCTTCTTAAGGTACTGGCAAACATACAAATAGTTTTTTTAAATTAGAAAGTCATGCTATCATTTATTAGCCAGAATCCATTTATGCATATATGTAAGTTAATATAATGGACAACCGACTCTACTCAAATCAAACAAAGAACACTATGTATTATATTCTTAGAATGATTTATTAATGTATGAACTAAAGTAAGGAATCCTGTTTGAAAATTACAGAGTTTGGAGTGGTAAAAGTGTTTTGGCAATAGATTCCAAAGATTATTGATTTGCAAAACAATCAACAACTTTTCATAAATATTTACTTTTTGTTTTAAGCGATCAAATTTCTGCTTACCTGTTAAACGATTGACCGTGCGACATGTATAACTTTTATATGCATCATTTGGTCCTGCATTATTTATGTACAATTCACCATTCGACAGTATTGTATACTTGCCACCAATGTCCGTATTGGGATACAAATGCATGCCCGTATCCTGCACCCAGGCAGTGACCATAACAAATTCCGACATATAACTTGGTACCTAAAAAGAAAAGAATAGAAAAAACATCAGAAAGGATTAAATGATAAAGGAAGAGCAGCACAATACAATTAACAAAGTAAAAGAGAGTTGTTTGTGTTCCCAGTTTACACGAAGCAATTTTTATGAAAAAGATTGATGCAATTTTTTCCTTGAAATTTCTTTGGTGTTCACACAGCACAATTCTTATTGCTTAAATCACTCTTAATTTTATTTGAGATAATCTTCCTCGCAGCCCGATGTCTAAAGTGTAATTAGCTTAGAAAATTAAGATTTAATGAGGAATGTTTATTATCATTTGAAAGAACATTCGTTGACATTTATTTTTTGAAGATTATGTCTATCAAATGTTGCAACGTCGCAGATGCTTTATCCGTTGAGTCCAAAATTTTGATGAGTCGATCGTGCATTTCGGCTGGTAACTGACGAATGACACGCGTGATGTCTTCCTCCAAGGGATAAATTGAAGCGGGTTTGTCCGCATATATTTTAGACTTTACATATCCCCACAGGAGAAAGTCTAACGGTGTGATATTATATGATCTTGGTGACCAATCGACCGGCCCAAAACGTGAAATTATGTTCTCACCGAAGTGTTCTCTCAATAAATCCATTGATTGATGCGATGTGTGGGTCGCACAAGCTGTATTTTGTACGCTTTCAATTTAAGATCTCCAATAATGAATGCTGGGTCTCAAAATGGGTGTTGGTGTTGCGAATAGTATGCTCAGTCATATTGACCATAATTTGAGCTAAGTGCACAAAACACATTCCTCACAGAACGTGAATTTTCGTTATAAAGGTGAACGATTTGTAAACGTTGTTCAGGCGCAAGTCTGTCCATTATGAAATGTCAAACAATACTAAACAAAAATAACAAAAATACAGCAATGACACGACTCACAAGTGATCTGTCAAAAAAGGCTTATGAAAAAAGTATCTCTATGTGAATTACCCTTTACTTAATTTATTAAAGCCTGACAAAATTCCCAAAATATTTTTCAATTTTAAAAATTCATTTTACGGCTTTGCTAGATATATTTCAGTAGTTTCTAATTATATTTCAGCATTTTCGATTTGTATATCAGAAGTTTACAATTTAAATTTTCTGAAATAATAGAAATATCTAAAATATAATTGGAAATGCTGTAGTTTAAATTCTAAACAATGTTACACAACAAATATACAAATCACAAAATCTTGCCAATACAGCATTTTTAGTCATTAAGTTACAACAACATTTTGTCTATTAAAACTTATAGTAAAGTTTCCTTTTATTTAGCAGCTCCCTAATATAAAAGCACCAACCCACGCAAACGCATATTTATTTATACATGAATATGTAGAGTTTGATAAAAATAGTTAATGAATGAAGGTCTGCATATGTATGTAAAAAGAAAAAAAAAAATTAGAAATCAAACTGAAACCCACACAGGATTTCAAACGGAAAATTCAATTATTCAAATACGTTCTAATCTGAGTTGAGGTTTGTAACTAAAAACTAAAATGGTTGCTGGACTATACAGTGAAATCACACAACAAAAATCTAACATATACAAAGCAGCTGTCAAAATGTTTTAACAGCTGACAGTTTAATTTAATGTTAAGTTAAATGGAGATTTAAAATTTACATAAATGAATTATTTGAAAAACAAGTAAGAGTTTTATCTTACATAAATTTTGACTTGTTAGTTTATTTAAGAAATTTTCGGAAATGGACTTTATATGGGGGTATATTCAAATATCAACCAATTAACATGAAATTTAGTACCACGATTTACGAGTATATGTATATATAGATTATTTGTATTGACAGCTGTTGGTGTTTTTAATAAGATGTTTTAAAGCATTTAAGAGATTTTCGGAAATGAAGTTTATATGAGGTAATGTCAAAATGTGGACCGATGTTGAAACAACATAATGTTTTGAGAGTTTTTTTTTAGCATGAAACTTGTATTTCCTGAATTTTGTATGGTTACTGCTTTTCTATAGACATATATCTAACATAAAGCCATGAGAAGTCTTGGACCGATTTTTACAATTTTCAGCAGGATTTGTTCTTCTATTGTAAAAATAAAATGTGAAAAATTTTATGCTACTACCTGCATTATAAAAGGTGATTAAATTTTAAGGACCAATGTTGAATGTGAATAACACCTAAACATCAAGTTTTTTCCTGCATTTAATTTGACATTTCTCAATTTCACACTAACTCAATTTGAACCATGGAAAGATACACAATCGAGCAACGCGATAAAATTATTCAGTCTTATTATGAAAATGACCGTTTAAATCAAAATGCATATCGTGTACTTGCCACACAACTAACGTAACAATGGCTCTTTTGCGCCACAAATTCAATGGCCGTGTTATCTCACGTAGTGTTGATGTTAATTGGCCGCCAAGACTGCAGGGTTATTTGAAGGAAAAGTTGTACACCGATAAACCAGCAACAATTCAACAGCTAAAGGATGAGACAATTCGGCATATTAATGGCATATAACCTCAATTATGCCTGAGCGTTATCGAAAACTTGGACCGCCGTTGAGGTCGAGGCGGCCACTTGGCCGATTTTTTGTTCCATACCTAAATGAAATGAACCATACCATATTATCATAATAAAAAGAAATGACAATAATTTTCTAAATAATTTGTGTTTTATTCAGAATCAACATCGGCCCTTAAAATTTAACCAAAAAAATTTGAAAAAAAAAAAATTCCAAAAAATATTTAAAAACATCGAGGCTGTCTGAATTTTTGGTCTATAACTCGGCTCTTACTGAACCCATTTTGCACATTTTCAATACCAAATATTTAGGTAATATTTGCTAAAAATTTCATTGGTCTATGCCTTTTTTCGAAGCCCTTTGGTGCACTCAACACACAGACGAACATGGCCAGATCGTCTTAAAATCTTATACCAGACCCGGAATACATATATAGACTTTATGCTTCTACCACCAATATTTCAATGTGTTACAAACGGAAAGACAAACTTAATATACCCCCATCTTTTGGGTGGTGGACATAATGGCCCATAATCATAGTCATAGAAAAAGCATACTTTAAGTAAAAGTAGACTTTTAAACAACAAAAACATATAAATTTTATTCAATGAAGATATGTAGGGCCCGATTATCGTTTACAATACTTAAATGTTGTGTTGTCTCGACAACAACACAACATTCATTTTTCATACGATTGAGCCGATAAGTGTTGTGAATCGTAATCGCAATATACAACATACAACATCAAAATTAGTAAAAGGATTTTCAACAAAAGGGGAATAGTGGAAGCTTTGGCCATTTTTACAATGAATGTAATTTCGCTTGAAAATTGAATTTGATATTATGAATGAATGTACATTTTTTCATACATCCGTATTTAAAATACAGTACAATAAGAATTTAAATGATTTGCATATAAATTCTTTATAAAATAATATTCCATTGACAAACTCCTTTATTATTCTAGTTGTTTTTCGAAATAAATATGTCCGTGTTTAAATATAACTTATAAGCTTCACTGCTTGTCATATCCAAGCCCACTAATTTCATTTTATATAAGTTTTTGATAATATTCATATTTTATAATAAACTGTTTGACGTAATTTCAAACACATTTATTTTATAAGGTTTTTTTAGAACAGAAAATATTTTTTCCAAACAAGTATCTAAGCACAAAATATTTTCGTTCTCTGCAATAAATATAACATTCTCTGACTACAATAACATATTCCATTTATTGTTGTTTCTACAAAAACTATTTCTATTTCTACCATTATTTTTCACTTCTTTATTTGAAAGTGAAACATACCTGGAAAAGAAGTGAAAATGTTTTGTATTTTATATTAAATGGAATTGCGAATATAATTAAAAATAAAAACAGAATAAAGAGAAATAACTAATAGAATAAAATAAAAAAGAACATGGTTGGTGTAAGGTCATGTCAATACACGATAGAGATGTGTATTGTGAACAAACCGAGAGAAAATATATTGCAAACTAAATACCCTATTACATGCAGAAAAAAATATAGTTGCAATTATGTAATGTTTATGGTAAACAGTTTTATGATTAAAGATTATACCATATTATGCTATTCTCTATCATAATAAAATGTCAACAAATTATGATAAATAGATTCATCATAAACATGATTCCCACAAATATATATATAATTGTAGTAATCATCTCAATCGTAAATGAACCATATTATGGTTATCGCAATCATATAAATAATTGCAGTGATCATACGTTGTTAAAAAACTTGTAAAAATTTTTACATTTTTGTGGTAAACAAATACAACTATATTTTTTCTCTGTGTGTAGGACACTGCATAAAAGATCCAATGTACTTGGAAATATTAAAAACATATATCCATGTAAATTACACAGTTTTGAATAGACTTTTTTCCATAATTTGATTTTTTTTTTAAATTAAAATTTTAAATTTTAATTTTTTTTATTCAGGATTTTCTTAATTTGCTGGCCAAATAATTTTTTCTTTTAAAAGCATATTTTGCAATTTATAAATAATAAATATTATATATTTAGTTAAATCCACTAACAACTTACTTGACATTTCAAAACCGCCGTATTACCAGCCATCACATACTCATCGTGTACTTGTACTGTATACTTTTGGTTAACAACTGCAAATGAAAGAGAGAAAAGACAATTATAGGCTAAAAAGTAATTACATTTCAAATAATATTATAAGTTTATTATGTTTAGAATTTGTTAAAACAACTAAAGTACTTCGTTTTATCAAGAAATTGTTCAGCTAATACTAAAAAAAGCAAAGAAAAATTGATGTACTTTTTATGGAATAAAATTTTTACTACTACAGAATATGCCATCCCAAATACAAAACTTTTTAATTTCTGCGCAGTTCACACAAATGACGTCACGCAAAAAGCAATTATATTGACTAATAACCACAGGGTAGACAGAGGTGTCAGTAAACAGAAAATAATCAAGTTTTATATTTGTTTCTTTATTTAAGAACTGCCTTTTTGTTTTCTTAAATTCTTAAAATACAAAAGTATTAAAATACAACTTATTCTTGTTTCACATTCTTCAGTTTTAGCTGACCAGTTTCCCCGCAATTCTCTTTTAAACTTGCCATTGCATTCACACACGTCAATTCAATGTTCGTACTTTTTAATGCAAATCAATATGCACGAAAGAAAAAAAAAAAAAACAAAAGGAAATAGGGAAATTGACTAGCACCGTCAAGTTTGTACCCCTTTTATTCTCTTTTTCCTTCTCAGCCAAAAATTCTTGCCTTGACGAGTCAGAATTGAATTGTGTGAAAGCGAACTTATTAACTTTTATTGAAGTCACAAACATATGAACTAAATTTAAAATTTCAATAAAAATAATCTAACTTTAATTGTTTTGTTCATTTCGCCACAGATTTTGCTTTGTCCACAAATTTCGTGACACAGTGCTTTGCTTTTTCACATTATCAACTTACTACCACAAAATATTTTCTTTCTCTTTTTAAGGAAACTGCCTTATCAGCTGATTGTAGCACTTTTTAAACGTCAAAATTGTCACCTCTGTATACTTTGTGCTAATAACTGAAGCTGTCAAAATTTAAAAAAAGTTGTTGTAAAACAACAGTGGGACAATTTAAATTGTTTGATAATAAATTTTCGTTTCGTACATTAATTTATTAAATTTCCGTTTTATTGTATTAATATTCAGAGAAATTTCGGCATTAAATAAATATTTTTATGTCTTCTGTTCCTGCGATTTCTTTTGCTTCCGTCATATGTGTTTGCAAATATCCTGTTGTCAGTAACAACTTATAGCCGTTTAACTTTATGAAAATGGCATCCATAAATAGGTCATGTCTTCTAAAGGATTAACAGCAATGCCAGGATTTGTATTTTTTATTTTCCGAGCCGTCAGGTTGAAAAAGGTTTTCCAGCTCAATTTCATCATTTTCCTAGTAGTATGTGTTCTTTGATGACAGGTTTAGAATGCTTAAAAATAAAGATGATAATAAAGACGTTACCTTTGTGCTTCATCTTTGGGGAAACTGCAATAGGTTACAGATATTAACACTTTTTTAAAAACATTATCGCAATTCACAACATTGTGCAAATGGTATTGCATATTGCATTTGCAAAAAGGTTTAGCATATTTTTGCTTTACACTAACAAAATACACAGCAAGAGCAAAAATATGCTAAATCTTTTTGCAAATGCAATAATGCAATACCATTTGCACAATGTTGTGAATTACGGTAATGTTTTTAAAAAAGTGTTAATCTTTTTTTAGCTGGTGAAAAATCTGTAGGCCCAGACAATCAGCCGAATCGATGAAAAACCTAAATATTCATTCATGGCATTAAGGTAATTGATGCTCTGTATTTAGTGGAATCCAAAAAGTTTTCTATATTATGGTTGGAAATTATCCGTTTGAAGCGAGTTTTGGCCGAAGAATGCCCAGACTATGCGGCCAAATGTTTTGCAAACTATTATTATAAACTATTAAGAAAAAGTCTTTGTGAAGTTTTGTCTCACCAGCCTTATAGTGCAGAACTTGCTCCGTCCGACTACTATTTGTCTTGATCAATGCAGAACACTCTCTCTGTGTTACGCTTCAGTTCACAACAAAGTATCCTTAAAAAGCTTGATTCGTTCTTGGCCTTAAAAGGTGAGCAGTTATTGTGTTCTAGCAAAATTGCCAGTATGCGATACCAATATGTTGACGAAATTTGAAATATAATTTATGAAGTGAAATAATCAAAAATAAAAATTCTCTGTATAACATGTGAACACAGACTAACTTTCTTTGAACAATAAAAAAATAGTGTACAATTAGTTGCAGCCGGATAACAATTAGCAGATTTCATACATATATTTGAATATTACGCGGACCTGATATGTGGGATACCAAAATAAAAAATTGCTGTTTTTGAATAATAACACACAGCTAAATTGTTTCATTCTTTTGTATAAACTGCAATTTGTTAATATTAAAATTTTATTATATATTTTCGAAAAAAAAAAAATATATATGAATTCATTATAATCTTTGCCATTTAGTTTTAACACATCATTAGCTGCGTTATGGAAATTTTAAAACTATCAAATTTATGTTTTCAGCGAACCCATTTAAATTCATTTCATATTTCAATACCTTAATCAACACAAATAAATCGTAAAACACATAATGAAATATTTAATGAAACTTTAATGTGAAGCAGACCCCAGCGCAAAACATAAAATCTAGTTCAAATATTTAAATTTAACAGCTTATAATTTGGTCATTTATTTAAAATATGCATGTCAAATAAATTATGAAAAAACTATAGTTTTCGAAACAATTGAAAACAGACAACAGTGGCCATTGTTAGGAAAATAAAATAAAAACATAAGAGGCAAAATTTATTATAAATTTTGAGAAGACTAGTTTGTTGTTGTTATTGAAATATTTACGTAGTGGTATGTGTCTTCATAAGAAATATGTTTGCTGTACATTTACACCCAAGTATTTAGGGACTTTTTATTATTGCATTATATACAATATTAGTCTCTACTGTATTCTATTGTGTTGTGTTGTATGTAGTTTAAGCTAAAATTATTAGCCCAGGTGCTGGTACCACTAACTTGGTGGCCATTGTATTACTTGAAAAATAAAATGAAGCTATTATTGGAAAGCACCACCCAGGTGGTTTTCGAAAGTATGTAGAGAATTATGAAAAAGTAATAAAAGCTAATATATTTGTCAAATTTTTCAGTTCTTTAAATCCTTCAGAACAAGAGGGTGGATGACAAAATAGACTTGTTACGAACAAGTAACAGAAGCCCTAAATAACATGCAGTAAAGTTTTGTTATAACAAAAGTTTAAATATTAATTTAAAAGTTATTTAAACATCTTTTTTTTAGGTTATTTTCATAAAGCACTAGCTGAACCCGGTGTGCTTCGCTACCCCCCTTTGAGGTAAAACCGTTAATAAACATTGTAAAAAAGTAGGTGCAGAAGTGTGCATGGTCGAAAAATATTATCATGTAATAAGTATTCCTGAGTAAAGCTGCATGCTGGTAAAATTTAAATTTAATTTAATAGATTTAGCCTCCAATATATCCTAAATCGAAAGTTTTTTCAAGCTCGAAAAAACTTTTTATTTTATCAAAAAAAAAAAAAAGGTCGAAGAAATCAAAATTTAAATTAATATATCATAAATCGCAATTCCATATATAGCAAATACTGACGCTATTGGTCAGAAAATGCCCAATATATGACGATTTGAAATTTTGGGTTATATGGGCGAGGCCACGCCCCTTTGTCCACTAACAACTATTAACCAAATATCATCGACGTAGTTCAAAAAATGCCAAAATATGGCGACTTAATATTTTCGGTTATATGGAAGGTGCCACGCACCTTTGTCCACTCACAATTTTATGTAGTTAAGAATTTATTGTTTCGTCAGAATATCCTACTTCGAAAATTTAATGACGATCGGTCTAGTAGTTAAGACTATATTACGATTTTTAATTTTCCTAATTTTCCGCTTTTCTTCTGGTATGTATTCCTAATTATGCCAATACCATATGTACCAAATTTTATCGACGGTTTTCGACCACTGCTTGCTTGCTTCAAAGGAATCAGTTGCATTCCGATTCTGTGATGGTCTGTCCTGATTTTAGCAGCTCATAATAGATACGACTGTTTTGATATCACCTTTAACCAGCATTAACTTAACTTAACCATGGACTCGGCTGGTTGGCCGGGCTTCACATACAATATCTTATGTTTCAGGTTATCGTTATGAATTTATTTTTGAAAACTGATTTCCTTTTATGGCGTTTAAGCAGCATTTCTTTTATGTAAAATCGTTTTTCAAGGTCTTACGGCTTTTTGTGTGCAAGAACTATAAGTTTTGGCCATGAATTTGCTCATTTAGGTACCCTACATTACAATTTTTCACAATTTTTCCATAAATTTCGTAAGTAACGTTTTATAACTTTTAAAATTTATATGAAATTGAAAAAAACTAATGATGCAATAATTTACGGTAAATAATTTTTGAACTTGCTCATACCGTTACACAGTTATACTATTTTTAAGGTTGATGAATTTTATTCGAATTTAAACACTGAACTTACCTATATCAACTAAAGATAAATGACTCAATATTAAAACACAACTTATTCCAAATATTGACAGTCGAAAACAACGACAACTCAAAATGTCGCTCTTTGTATGAAAAAACTTTGATCTGTTTTGCTCAAGCACTTGCTAACTACTAAAAATTTCTCCCTAACTAAAGTAGTTATTCTAAAAACACAAAGAGAGTCATAACGGTTTATTTCACTGAAGAGAAGACAAATCAAAGAAAGATTTTTTTTTTTCAAAAAGTGAAAATTTGAAAATTTTGAGTTGTTACACTTTTCAGGAAAAAGTATTCTTAAAATAAATGAACTAAATACAAACAAGGCATAAATTTTTGAATTTTTTAAGATTGCAGATGGTTTCGAAAAATGTATATTTTCAAAGAATATATAATTTTTGCTTAAAGAATTGCTTCGTGTAAATTGGAACTTACTAAAAACATATACCGCGTTCAAAGTTATACACCCAATAGTAAAATTTATATTTTACTATTTCTATATTTTCTTTATTTTGATATTTTTTTTACAACAGTAGAATTTTTATTTTACCTTTAATTTTAATTAAATTCAAATTATGTTGTTTTTTATTTGGCCAATTTTCCTTTGTCTGTTTGTATTTCCTTATTAAGCTAATACGGCCTATAATCTTTTATGTAATTAAAAATACAATTTTAATACATTTTTTCCCGACGTTTCGTCAATTTTTTGTCGACTTCTTCTGGGGATCGTATTTTTTTTTTTAAATATTATAAATATTATTACATTAAAAGAGCAATTTTAAAAACAAGAATTTACATTTAACATATATAATGCAAAAAACAAAAAACATAAAATTATTATTAAACACATAATATTTAAATATTTTAACTCAGTTTATTTGATGGCTACCCTATAACAAAAAAATTAAATTTCTTTTGCTCTTTCAAATCTTAACTTATTTAGCTGCATTGTAAAATCGGTGGCAACTTTTAAAATCTCGCTTGAAAATTTTACTTAATTTTCTTCAAGTTATTTAGTCATTCTGCCAATTGACTATCAAAGTTTCTCTAACAATGTCTTGTCAATTTCTCAATCAAGCTTTCTTTTTTTTTCTTCTATTTTCACACAATTTTGTAAGTTTTTTTTCTTAGTTGCTAGTTCTTTTGTTAAATAAAATAGCATTAGAAGAGAAAGAAATTTAAAATGACAAAACAATTTTTGTAACATTTTGTAAATACATGTCAGTTTTGTTGAAAGGTTTTAATTTTGTTAAAGAAAATATAAAAAAACCAGAGATTTAAACAAATTTTCTTCAATGGCAAATTTTAATTTAAAAAAGGAAATATTTAAACATAATTCAAAAAGTTTTTAAAAAGCAACACTCTTAAATTAACTGAGATAACATTAATATGATATTAACCAACATTTTATGGCAATTTAGATTTACAGCATACATTTCTGGCTCCTTTAAACGTTAATGTTTAATGATAAAGAAAAACAAACTAAATTATTGCTCTAATAAATTTTAAGTTTATTTTAAACTCCACAACACAGAAAATCATCTCTCTCTGTTATTAACAAATTCGCAAGCATTTATTAACAGTCTTCTATTTGCCACCCTTCTCCTTTATAATTAATTAAGAAGGACAAAAAGTAATTTAAGTTAAAACTTTTCTCCTCATTTTCCTATTTTCTTTTTCTTAGTGTCTTCATGTTGTGCGCCCTGTTAACAGTTGTTGTCTTATTTTAGCCAAAAATAAAAATATTAAAAGAAAACCGTCTAAAAATTGTTAAAGCCAAAAATTGTTTACAAAAAAACACAAGACAGAGTGTATTAAAAATGTAAGAGACTATGTATGTGTGTACACTTTAAAGACAGACATACATACAAACGAAAAATAATTGCAAAAATAAACCAGGGCAAGAAAATAAATGAAGGAAAAAGAAAATAAATGAAAATGTATTGTTAAAGTTTGTAATTGAGAAAAATTATAAAAAGTATGGAAGACTATTTCTTTAAATTAAAAAAGGTTGCTTATTCTATTCGTCTGCTGTTTAATAGCAGTTGCAAAAGACCAAAATGTTGGTTAAACAAAAGAAAGGAACTAAATAATTTAAATATAAGTCCCAATTTACACGAAGCAATTTTTATTAAAACGATTGATAAAATATTTTATTTGAAATTTTCTCGGTGTTCATACAGCACAATTCTTATTGCTTAACACGCTCGTATTTTTACTGGAGAGTACAAATGTCCTTAATAGTTTTTAAGGAAATTCGATAAATTCAAACAAATTATGAATTTTTAAATCTTATAAATGGTGGACCTTACAATTTTATTAAAAACAAACGAGATTCAAATTAAATTAAACACGTCTTCAAGGTTTTGTATAAACATATTTAATATGAATAAGAGAGTAACACGTATTGCTAGAACAATCACACATCTTATCTTTCCCTCAACCCGATGTCCAAAAGGAAATCAGCTTAGCTTAAAGAATTGCTTCTTGTAAATTGAGATGAAGGAAAATTTTCTTTAAACCTAATGTTCTGTAAAGGATTAGAAACCAATTAAAATTATTTTAAAGCATGTAAATTATTTGTTTTGTTTGTTAGTTGCTGTTTTCTTACTTGTGCCCAAATTCAATTGTGGAAAATTACAACTTATTTGCAGTAAAACGTAATTCACCTTAAAGGTACGGTCAAATTTGGCAAATATTTACTCAAAAAAACGCAATCACTTGTTGTAGTGCAAATTCGTTTGACGTTTTTTACTCTTACAAGAGTTTTGCAGGATCAAACGGCATCAAATAAATTAACACGAAATATTTGTTGTGCTTTGACTTAAATAAGAAAAGTTTTTTGTTTTAAATAAACAAACGAGTTCAAATATATGTTATTGATTACACAAAATTACTACATGAAATTTTAGTGCCATTTTTTTAAAAATAATTATGAAATACAATTTAGTTTTCAACAAGACAACACAACTATTCATGAAAGCCTTCAAACAAACGGATGATTGTATTCAAAAAATATGAATGCCCCTCATTGTTATGCAGATCAAAAGCCCATTAAGAAAATTTGGGGATATTAAGCCATCGCATTTATGCTGAAGATCAACAATAAGAAAGCGTGATATGTGCTTAAGGAAGCTGTTATCCATGCTAGGAGTTCTATATATGACGTGAATAGTGTGCCTAATCGAATTTTTGAGTTGATTCATTATTAAAGTCTAAATTTCTTATGGCTATTTGTATTTCAAGTTATTTTAATTTTAGTGTATTTATAGTTATTTATTTATTTATTTATTTATTTGATACCCTGTACAACAAAACTAAAAGTTTTATAATTATAGTACAGGATGAGTTTTACGCTAACAAATTTATAAATGCCAAAAAGACAAGATCACATAAAAAATAACTTAAAAAATAATAATAATAATAAATAATAAATAATAAAAATAAAATTAAAATAATTAAAAAAATTTTAAAAATATTAAAAATAATAATAATAATAACGTAGGTATAAGACTATGCACTAAACTAGTTATATAAAGATTTCCTAAATTCCATTGCGTTGCTCAAAAACTGTATCCTTGGTGGTAGCGAGTTCCAAAGACGAATAGAATAGATGAAGTATTGATATTCCGAAATTAGTTTCCTATATCGTATTTGAATAAGGTTATTATTCCTCCTTGAACGAGTGAAAACGAGCCGATTAAAAAGATAAGATGGTTCATTTGTAAAAATTATCTTATGTAGTAATGTAAGAGATTTAATTTTTAGGAAGTCACAAAGGCTTACTCCCAATAATTTTGTTTGAAAGGGTGAGATATGAGACGATTTTCTTAGGTTAAATACATATCTCAAGATTGAATTATATGCTGAAGTAAGTTTCCTTGTGCTTTTGTAGTCACAGCTGGAAAATACTTCAGAACCGTAAAGAAGTGTTGGAATCAAAAAAGTTTTTGCCAGGATTATGCGTATTGAAACCGGTGTCAGGTGTTGAGTTTTCCATAGCCCACGTAATATTGAGCACTGATAACATGATCTGACCAGGTGAGTGTAGAGTTAAAAATTATTCCAAGGTTCTTTGCCTTGTTGATAATCTCAATAATCTGGTTATTGAGCAAAATATTCGGCAAATCAATAGTTTGCACTGGAGATCGAGAAATTAGTAGACATTAGATTTTAATGGGTTAAGGCGGAGACCATTAGATATTGCCCAAGATTGGATTTTTAAGAGATCCGAGTTCAGTTTGTCAACACATTCATTCAGTTGGCTAGTATTGCAACATAAATATAATTGAACATCATCAGCGTACATATGAACTGTGCAATGTGATAATTGTCGTGGTAAATCATTTATATATATTGAAAAGAGAAGTGGTCCTAGTATTGATCCTTGTGGAACACCTTTTGTTACCCTTGACGTGCTAGAACATTTGTTATTTGCACAGACATATTGATATCTAGTATCAAGATACGATGATATGAGCCCAGTTGCGGAAGAACTAAATTTGAGAAAGTTACTTAATTTAAGACACAGCAAGTCATGGTTGACCATATCGAACGCTTTTGAATGATCTAATAGTGTTAAAAACGCTATATTGCCCTCATCAATGTAGCCACGTATTTCTTCTGATACGTAAGCAGTAATGCTGCTATGTTTAGGACGAAACCCAGACTGTCTATTTGTAAGCAGACTATTAGCATTTAAGTATTCAACCATTTGATTATTCAATATTCTTTCAAGTATTTTAGATAGGAATGAAATTATTGCTATAGGACGGTAATCATTTTTATTCTTGGGTATTTAGCAAACTTCCATTTTTGGGGGAAAACACTTTTGGTTATAATTGTGTTAAAAATATATATAATTTGTGGTAGCAATATAGGAACAATGGCTTTAATGAACTTAGGATGAATGTTATCAGGCCCAATTGCATTAGATTTGATTTCATTACAAGAAACTAATACGTCGGTTTGAGACACACACTTAAAAGAAAACGAGTTATGTAACACAAATTAATTTTTTTACACATTTTTAAGAGGTGAAATAAAAAAAATTTGTTGTTAAATAATATTTGTTTTTTTGTCGTTTCACATATTTACATGTAGTTAAAGTGTAAACTGTTTTACTTTTTCTTTAACTTTCAAAATTGAGAAAAGGTTTATGTAGTTATAGTTGTGCAATGCATTGAGTTTAAAAAACAAAAAAGTTATTGAATACTTTTGAACCACAAATTGATATTCATTTATTAACCCTCTCTTGCGTGAGAAGGTCCTTGGGGACATTTTTCATTTTCAAACTGAAATTACTCCTTGATGGTCCGTGGAAGGTATATCCGACCTACAAACGCATTCCAAGGAAATTTCATCTAGAATCGTTTAAAGAAACTGCAAGGCGATCAGACCAATAGTTTAGTTTCTATTGAGATTTTAAGGTGTTTAGTACGAGATCCGTGTGAAAAGGTCCGCTGGGACCTTGTACTGTAATTTCAAGAAATCATTAATAAATGCACTTTTTTTTGGCTTGTCTTATTATTTGAACTCATCACAAACGTCTGCTTTTTGTAGTTACTTTTTGTTACTTTTGTTAAATAAAAAGTAAATTTAATAATTTATTAGAAATGAAGTAAGTAATAATAAAGCCAAACAACTAAAAATGGCATTTTCATATAAAATTCCATACAAATAGAAATAGGTGCCTGGGGAACTTGTATATCGTATAAGGCCAATTGGAGGGTTGGTATTTAAGAAATTCTAAAAAAAGAAACTTAAACTCACTTCCTCTTAAAATAGTTCATGGTGTAAATATACCAGGTGAATACAACATAAACACCAGGCATTTTGTTTGTGTAAAATAATGTACTACATACTGTCAAAAATACTTGAAAAAGTATTACACTTTTGATTGAAGTCAGCTGTGCTACTGCTCTCACCTTGTATAGTTACACCATGAAAAATTCCGTGTTTTTGTTTGGCTCCACCTGCTTGAATTATATATCTTACAGTACTTTTGCAAGCCTTAGCTTTTTGCAATCATTGTCGGACTGGTAAGCAATTTCTGTACGAAATAATGTTTTCTATTTTCTAAAACTCTTCTGCAAATAAATGAACCCCTTGTTTTTGGTACCAGCTTTTAACAAGAACTATTTAAATAAATTGTTAGCAACTAATATAAATTTTTTAATGTAATAAACAAAAGTTGTGTTAAAGTAGTAAATGTGTTTGTTTATGTTCATGTTTTCGATTTAATTTTGTTTGGCTTTTTGTTTCACTTCTTTTTGTTTAAGTTTGCATACAAAACATTTTATAGTTGTTGTCGTTTTATATTTTTTGTTATAAAACTTTACAACATTAATCAAAATGTAATAAAAAAATGGCAAAGAAATTGTTAGTATTCTTGGAATTTTATGGACTAGAGAAAAGATTAGTATGAGGAATGGAAACAGTTCTATCTGAAGTAAGTAATTGTAACCTTATTATATTAAAAAAGTTAGGATCAAATATTTAGGAGGGGGGAAAACTTTTTACAATTGTACAAAATTTAATATAAATAAGTGCATTGAAATGTTTTTGTTTAATTGTCACCATAATTAAATTTGCTTATCTCTTGTCATAAGCCTTTATAATTGCAAACACTAGTGGAGGTGTTATTAAATCATGTCAGTAAAGATAATTTTAAAACAGTTATATTCAGATATTCTAAGGTCCGTTTTCGCAATATGTCGACAAACTGCCTGTTACTAAATGTCGACATAAATTTATTAGACTGATCATATGTCCGTTAACAATTTTGGTTTTCTCAATATACCGACAGAAGCATTCAGGTCTATTCGGGAATACGCGCTTCACTTCTTCGGCGTCGAACGTTCACTTTTGACATTTCATCTTCGACATATTCTAAAATACGAGTGAAGAATTATCGTTTGCAGTAATCGATTTTTTGTTATCTCTTATGAAAAACATAAACATTGAAAACAGATGTCTAATTAATACACAGAAAAATTTAAAAACAAAAATATAATTTAAAAATAAAAATTGAGATGGATTCGATTACATTTTTAATTAATGCAAATAATTATTAAATATTAGAGGAGTAATTAAAAATGTAAGAAATAACACGCCTTATATATTTAAAAATTAATGATGCCAGTTATGTATGTTTATTACAAGTTTAAAATCACCTCTTCTAATGCCTAAAGAAGTTTTAGGATAAATTTTAGAATCAACAAAGAGGCATTTAAATATATTTAATCTGAATTGGAAGACAAAATCAAATAGAAATCACGGTTTGGATGCTTAAGGCCTATTGACTAGCCGGCAGCAGCCTTTTCGTTTCTTCGATGAAGGAAATTACCAACATGGAGTTGCCAAGAATTGGCATCTTAATATTTCCCAGTCAACTTTTTCAAAACTTCTGTCTGAAGTATTAGTTGAAAATTTCAATCGAAGAGAAATTATGCCATAAATGGTTGAACAGGCTCTGAACTTAGACCTGGACAAAAAAACAGAATTAACTTTCAGTGTACGTTTTTTATACTTGTACATATTTACTTGAAGCATACGCTTGTTATTTCTTTTTCAGTATTATTTTATTTTTACGCGCTAAATCAAGCGTCGAACGAAAATTATGTAGATGTGTGGTGAACAAGTATTTTAGAATGCATACAAGTGAACAAAAACATATGCTTTTCCGTTTGTTTTCTGGTACTCACATCGCTAACGTATTTTAGAATAACAAAAAGTGAATGAAACGCGTATTTGTGGTGAAAGTGACTTCCCGAATAGACCTGATTATTTTCCTTTGGCAATACCTTTCAAAATTTATGTTAAAATTGGGAACTCTGTCTTCAAGTGACAAGTTGTTGACATAAATCAGCTGTTTTCCAAATGTGAAAAAATAACAAAAAATAAAATCAAAAAAACAAATATTGTAAAAAATAAATAATATCTGGCATGATAAACTCTTTCAACATTCACTTGGAATTCATGTTCTTCGAGTTCATCCTCCATCAAATTCATGTTTATTCCTCTATTAAACATTTTTTCTAAAATCTATTAAATTTTTTTTACAAAAACGCAAGGTATTGCCACATAAAAAATATGAACAGCAGTCAGCTGATTGAATTTATCTGTACAACAAATAAATAATCGGCAGATGAGGGCTGGTTAGTTTTGCGACAGTTTTGCGTTGGGGAAAAAAGATAATCGCCTAATGAGAAAACAGCCCTAAATATTTTTTCTGGTTTATAGGTTAAATTATTGGGAAAGTCTCTCATTTTGCTGGATTTTTACTCACTCACTATTCGATAGACAACCTACTTGGCTGCGTCATATATCAACCTTTCTGTGTAATTTAGGATTGATTCTTCTATTAGTTTCTTTTGATGTCGGTCTATTCTTCTTAGATTGTGTATAAATTATTCATTACTTTATACGTTCTTTTTCACATGTATTTTTGAAATATGTGTACGTGTTGTGTCAGTTTTCAAACCATTTCGTTTTTCATATAATTTTGTAATAATTTTTATTATTAAAAGTTTTTCTACTAAATTTATCTCTAGTTGTTCCAAAAAAACCAGTAAAAACTTTTCAGAAACAAAAAATTATTTAAAAATAAATGAAAGCAGTCAGAGAAAAAAACTTTTTCTATTTTTTTTTTTGAGTAATTTTTGGCAGTTTGTTGGTAATTTTTGTTAAATATAAAAAGTGGAGAGATAAAAAGAATTAAATATCAAGATTATTTAAACAACAAAACATCTGTGGTATGGTAAAAGTTATTGTCAAAGGATTTATGGCTACCTTTTTTTTGTTGCTGTACTCGTACCAGGGTAAATGGTTTAAAAGCAGCAACAATGTTCACCAACTAAAGGTAAAGGCAAATTAAATGAATACGAAACAACAACACACAAACAAATACAAGTATGATTAATAAAGCTGCTGCTGGTGGTGGCACAAAGTTAACAAAAACACTACTACCCCCTTAAAAGTACCCATACAATTGGTTGTTGTAACAAGTTCTTAAAAAAGAAATATTTAAATGAGTGGCAAGTTTTAAAACAAAAGTAGAGACGAATCGTATATGCTGTTCACTTTGCTAAAAACTAAAAGGAAATCGTGTTTTTTTTTAGCAAGAGCATATTTTTGTTTCAAAAGCCATGTTCGTCTAAATATACATTCAGTTGTTTGTTGTAGGTCATTTAAAAAAGTTCTCAAAACACAAACTGCAAAAACTAAAAACTTTAATTTGAAAAGTTATAAACTTTTTTCTATCGACATCAGCAAGTAGCAATTGTCAATTTTATATAGTTGCTATATTTCTTTTATTAGAGTTTGGGGTTTTTGTTGTGGCTAGGTAAGTAATATTAAATAATGATTAAGAGTTGTCTGCTTTTGAAAACTAATGTTAACTTGACACCCAACAAAATACAACATTTAACGACTTTTAATATAATACGAGGGTGTTTAAGAAACTTCTTAGCCTAGAACAGAAAGCGCGCTATAAACAGAAAAAAATTAAGTGTTTTGGAAACTTCCATCTCTGCTTTGAACTCGTGCTAAATTTTTTTTCGATCAAGCAACTCTTTCATATAGAAACAGCTGTTCAAAAAAGACCCATCCGCGATTTTTTTACAATGAAAAAATTAGAAATTCGTGGTGTCATTAAAACTTTAAATAAAAAAGGTTTATCGGGACAAGAAATTCATAATACCTGTAAAGTTCCAAAAAACCGTTGCCTAACCTTACCAGCCGATTGAATTATTTCTGCTTTCTTTGGGGCACTTCCTCCAGTTTCAGTCTATTGTTTGGATTGTTCTTTTGTCTCTGGAGTATAATGGTGGATCCATGTCTCATTCACACTTATGAAACGACGCTTAAAATCCATTTTGCTCTTCTTAAAACGATCCAAAGAAGCTTAAGAAATTTTCATTCTTATGCGTTTTTGATCGACTGTGAACAAATGCTGCACCCATCTTGCAGAAAGCTTTTTCATCTGTAGCTCTCGTTGTAAAATAAAATGGACCCGATGATTAGAGATGCACATGATGTTGGCTATTTCACGCAATTTTATTCGTTAATCATTTAATGTCATATCACTTGCACTTTGGCTACTTTCCACTACGTGGTTCATACTCAATGCCAACATATGACCTCGTTTAAATTCAACAACCCAATTGTTTTCTGTTGCAGATAAAGGAGCACTTTTACTTAACACATTCACCATATCATTATGAATTTCTTGTCCCGATAAACCATTTTTATTTAAACATTTAATGACACCAAGAATTTCTAATTTTTCCATTGTAAAAAACATAGCTTGGGAATAATGATTAGAAATCCTAATGATTAGCAATTGGATTAGAAATTTGAATTGTGCTGAACAATTGATTAATTATGATTAGTTAGCCATTTTAGACGATTACTAATTGATTAGATTAGAAATAATCAAAAATCTAGTCACAATTAGTGACGATTAGCACATCTAATCAAATCTAATCAAAACTAATCAAAAAAATAATTGATTAGATTTCTTGATTATTTTTGATTAGATTTGATTAGTTTAACTATTTTTAACTATTTTTGTTGAAAGAAAATATTTATTTATCACATTTGTTGCTATATTTACATAATATAACAGTTTTTGAATATTGCATCGTCATCACCCGTTGAATGACTATTCTCATTTGCAGGCGTCATCAATAGTCCAAGACGAAATTCATTGTCAGACTTTTCTTTTGAAAAGTTGGTATTAATGAAGTCTAATGTCAATTTTTTGTGAATTATATATAAGCAGAATCAGCGTACATATACACATGTATGTGGCAATATATAATGCAATTTTATGCAATATTCAAAAACTGTTACATTATGTAAATATAGCAACAAATGTGATAAATAAATATTTTCTTTTCACAAAAATATTTAAAATATTTGATTAGAAATGCTAATCGTCACTAATTGTGATTAGATTTTTGATTATTTCTAATCTAATCAATTAGTAATCTGAAATTTTTATCAAAATTCAATTCTAATGATTAGATTATTTTATTTTTCTAATCGTAATGATTTCTAATTCTAATCGAAATTCCCAAGCTATGGTAAAAAATCGCAGATGCAGTCTTTTTTGAACACCCGTTTCCATAGCAGAGATAGAAGTTTTCAAAATACTCAACTCTTTCTGTTCTGGCTAAGAAGTTTCCCTCGCCCGTCCTCCTAGTTAGCATATCAACCTGTTTGCACATTTATTACCCTCGTAAATTTGTTTGTTTTAATACGTTTATCTGTTGTTTTATATATCTGTGAAGCTTATAATGCACTTTATGGGTGGTGCCACATAATGATTAGGCACAACAACAAAACTTTTATGACAACTTTTAATGTCCTGCGACGAGTAATACAGTTGTGTATTTTAATTTTTTCTTTTCAATAGCTTTTTAGAAATTTTTTAGTTTCTAACATTGTATACAGAAAAAGTTATAATAATCACATACATATGTATAACTAAATTCAGATACACATATTTATAAAATGTAAACACAAGTTAGACATTAAAAATGGTTTTTTGTGACCCAAAGTAGATATTACCACGTGTGAGGTATTATTATCTACACTTTGTTTATTTTAAAAACTATTTAGTTAAAATTATTTTTTTAAAAATAAATACAATAATCTTGTTACTTATTTAAATAACTAAGTTTAATAAATTGATTTATTAAAGGAAATATGTAAATGAAATGCACGGTATAGCGTAGCTCAATATTTTATACAGAAGCAATTCTTAATGAGACATTTCTTGAAACTTTAACAGCAGTATCATTATTAAGCCTAGTTCGTTAAAGCCGCACTCATAACAGATTATTAGCTAAACAGACCTTTGGTAAAGCTGTGCTAAATCATAACCCTCTTGTTCATAAAAACTTACAACAGATTTATAAAGCAAAGTTCCATACATATACAAGATGGCGTAAAAGTAATACTCCTATCAGAAAATGCTATACATTTTGCGAGGCCCCTAATGTCAATTCTGTTTTGACATTTATGTAGTAAACATATGCGAAATACACGTTAATAAACAATGTTACGCTACACTGCTTCAGAACGCGGAATATTGCTGACTAGCCAAAAAACATCGGGAGTTTATTTTTGCGCCACCTTGTACATGTTTGTGTGTAATAAACCATACTACGTTGCGTATGATGTATATTTTTAATATTTCTCAGAAAATATTAAGTATACGCCCATAGACTTTGTTTAATAAATTTTTTGAAAATTTTCTCCTTACCATTAAATTTAATGTAAAATAAGTAGAAAAGTTTTAAAAGCCTAAACTCTTTATGAAACATGTTATTAATTATTAAGAGTAAATGTTATATAAATAAAGAATTGAATGGAAATTGAAATATACATATTTATAACGTCTTTTTACAGCAAACGCAAATTTAACAAAATACTTAAAATTTCAATAAAATAAAATGTAATAGAATCGTATTTTTGCTCTGTGATTTCTTTTTCATTTTTAAAATCATCTTTGTAAAAAACGTTTGTTGCATAATAAGTAGCAAATTTATAATTAGCGTAGTTTAAATTCAGCTAACCAACCTCTAGTTTTGATAAATTCAATGACACCATTTAGAAATTAGTATCTTAGAAACCCTTTTGCATACCATAATAGTTGTGTAGTATATTACAATATGACAGGAACTTACAAAAAGTAGCATCAAACCATGTGTCATGGGTGAAAAATAACGTACATAATTTATTTTAAATTAAATAACAGATATGATACTGAAATATATTATAGAAAAAATGCAATCTAAAACGTGAATACCCTCGTTAAAATTTAATTCACGTTTCTGCGAGTTCACTGTGTTAAAAATTTTTGAGATTTTATCTAAATTTTACAACGAATAATATATTTTACTGGTTACTGCCTACTTTATAATTTTAGTTAAAGGAATAATAGGAAAACCTTTATATGATTTATATGATGTAATATTTGTAATAATAAATGTATGTATGTTACAAACTTTCATTATTGTTATATTGAAAAATATTTTTTTTGTTGTTAGATAAATATTCTTTATTATTTAACGTTAAAAATTTGTTAACCTGAAGATTCTATACAATTTTGTAGCGAAATATTTGAATATTGGAATACGATATTGACTTTCAAACTTAATAAAGATACAATATTTTTGACTGCTCACAAACATTTTGAAATTGCTGCTTGATTAGTTTCCAATAATTTTGTTGGTCCCTGTTGAGCCAACAGTTAAAAACATTCTTGATAAAGGAATGCCTCAAATTATTGGCCTTCAAACGGGTCAAACGTGTAAAAGTCACCACTTCTGAACTATCTCTGGCACCTTAAGTTTTGGTGAACAAACGTTGTGTGTTCAGTTGTACTTTTTTTGCAACTGAAAAAAGTGAAGCAAAACTTCTCCCATATGACGCTTTGATGGCACAAAATTTTAAATTTTCAAAGGAAATAAAAAATGATTTGTTTACCCTATAATGTTCCATAACTAAATGAGCAAAAAAGACAAATATGTACCCTTCACAATGACATATAATTTACTTCAGACAAAAACCGCATTCAAAAGTTAGGCCAATTGCTATGAAACTCACAGTTTATAGCTAATTTGAGACAAAATTTCCACTTAGTATATCTAGATCAGTGATGTTCAACCCATAGACAAAGTATTTAAAAAATTTATACACATTTGTTTTGCTTTTTTTTAAAAACTTTCATTAAGTCGTCGTTGAGCAAGCGATGAGAACACATACGGATGGTCATTGCATTGCTGTTGCTTTTTGTTGGACGTAGAATAGTAAACACACGCGATTCAATTACAGTTGTACACGAAAAATAAAAAAACAATATTTTAGATGGATTTATTTTTAATTATTTAACTGATTGTTCGACCTTTTTATTTATTAAACAAGTATATTTTATTTTTCGATAAAATTTGGACTTATTCTTGTTTTTTCTCCAAATAACTGTTTTAAAATTATTTTTTTGATATTGATAATTGTTATTTACGGTAACTGATATTTTTTCTTAAGGTGTCTATGTCTGGTAAAAACTCGGTCTTTTTTCTTATCTTACACGTTTGGCATTATTATTGCTGGGCAATATCTCTCACCAATACATCTTCATTTTTACTTTTGAACATCTGATCTAAACCCTACTGCAACTCGAATTACAAATAAACATTCAGCCCAATCATGAATAAAAAATCCGCGGGAGTTTTTCCCTTTTTTTAACATTGAATATAAATAGGAAAAATGGGAAAAGGGAAAAAACTCCCGCGGAATTTTTATTCATGATTGGGCTCATAATTTTTCGACTCCCAACTCCTCAAATCAAAGTTATGTTGTCCAGCTTGATTTAAATTTACAACCTCAGTGCGTATGAGAGATATTATTACGAGTTTATTAGAAAATATTAAGTATACGCCAGTTTATTCTCCCTAATAAAAATATTATTATTAGAGAAATTATTTTTAATTCGTATTATTAAAATTTCTAGTTGGTTTTATTGGTTTAATGTGAAATTTGTAATAATAGTAAGAAGAATTTACATACATTGTAAACGTATGTCAATTTCGTTTAAACTCGTAACATGTAAAAAGAAATATGATTAATTATTGAATTCTATTTCTCAATAATGGTGAGTTAAATAAAAAATGTTTACAAGTAGTTGTTAGACAGTAAACATGGCTGATAATGTCCTTGGCAGGATGGAAAATGCAATTCAATTTGTTAATTGTGTAACATTACTTTACAATAATATTCTTTGAATTATTACATTAAAATACAGCCATGTCACAGAACTCAATTCCGTAAATTGAGTCATTAGAGAACGAAAAAACGAATGTTTTTTTTGTAACGAACCCACTTTAGATTTCTAAAGTGGAATTATATTTTAGGATTTTGTACGGAAACAACTCAATTTATAATGACTATTTAATAATGTTAGAATTTTATTATTTCCTTGTTTTTTTCTTTTTTAATTTATCTCATTGATATTTAAATAAACTGTTAAAAGTTGCAATCGAGTATAACTAATAAAAACAGAAACTCTTTTAATAAAATTGAAAAATAACCACAAAAATTAAACATTTACACAACACTGGAATATGTGAAAGACGATCAGATGCATCCCTCAAATTTCTTTTGCGTAGCTTTTCAACTGCTTTTCAACTGCATTTTGAAAACAGCAACAATTGAATTTCCGGGCATTTTTTTTAACAAATATTGTTCACTTTTATTAAAAATTTCTTTGTTGGAGGCCATTTACACGATTAAATTAATTGCATGCGATTTTTTCTAATCTCTTTTAAAATTGCTACGTAAAATTTTGTGCATTTATACGATGAAATTTAACGTGCAACAGATCATGACATTTTTTGACGATTAATTACACATTCCTCTTTAGTTTTTCATTGGCAACAAAGAAAACAAAATTTTAAAATATAAATATAATATACAAAAAATATACATATGTATGTATATAAAATAACATACATACATATACATAAATACAATATACAAAAATTAAAAAAAAAACAATGTAATACCAAGGTGAATTTAAATACTAGGTGATAGCGTAGCGCCAGCTGATTATTCATGGTGAATTTGAAAATGCCAAAAAGTTATATAAAAAAAAAACTTTTTGACAGTGACGAAAGTTTTTCATATAGAAAAATGCCTGTTGTTCTTGCCTTGTTGTAATTGTTGTAGCAATGCGGTCACCTGGTATTTAATTTCACCATGTGTAATACTATTGAATTTATTCAAAAAGTACGTTTATTTAAAATTCCAACGTAAGAAATTGAAAATCGGATCATTATCAACTAAATTACAGGCTTTCTTTAACCGTAAATTCGGATTGTTCACTATATTTCACCGGCATATTT
The DNA here is from genome assembly GCA_916048285.2 of Bellardia pandia. Classification (NCBI taxonomy): domain Eukaryota; kingdom Metazoa; phylum Arthropoda; class Insecta; order Diptera; family Calliphoridae; genus Bellardia; species Bellardia pandia. The sequence goes on from OU696531.1 coordinate 44,436,065, forward strand.
CACTAGTGGAATCTTGTTTTACTCGAAAAGCCCTACAAAAAAAAAAATAATATCCGGTCCCAGGTTTTTGGGCTATCGCACCGTGTTCTTCTTTCAATATAATTCAAAATATTTTGATAAAAATTTGATCAAAATTTGTTGAAGCTAATTTACACTATTGGTAAACTTTTTATATTGAAAATATTGACTTTGATCAGCTGCTTTGCTTCTTTTGTGAAATAATTTATTATTATAAAAAAAAACAATTAATAATTATGGAGGACGACACAATCATTAAAACATCAACATTTTTAATATTGGAGAAAGAAGTAGCTGATAATAATGCAAAACCAAAAGGAAATAAAAGGAACATTGGGTTTGAACTTTTCTTTTGCTAATGTAATGGTATGTATGTCTCTTTTAGAGAGCGATTGATAAGGAATGATCTCGGCCTATACAAAAATTTTGTGCGAATGTCACCAGATGATTTTGATTATTTGCTTAATCTCGTCACCCCAACAATAGAAAGGCCGCTTATTAGGGTAATCTATATGGCCTGAAGATTGCCTAGCAATTATTCTGAGATTTTTAGCGACTAGGGACAGTAACCCAAGTCTGATGTTCTTGTTTAAATTATATAAAGTATTAAAAGATGGATTTTTAAAGGTAAAACCTAATTTATTAAATAAAAAAAATATATCAAAAATAATATCTATTGCCAGTAACAGACGAGGAATGGGAGAGTATTTCCCAAAGTATAAATAATCGAGGCATTAGATGGAAAACACATCGATATTATAGCACTAGCACACTGCGGAAGCAGCATTGTTTTGATGGCGCTTGTGGACTTGAAGTACAATTTTGTTTACATCGACGTTGGCGTAAAGGCTGGAGACTCCGATGGCGGAGTATTCACTAGATGTTCGTTATTGAATGCATTATACAATAACATTTTGAAATTGCCGCAACCGAAACCACTGCCCTGTAGACAAAAGCGTATTCCATATCCCATATTATAAAACCATATAAATAGTTTTAGAAATCAAAACACCAAGGAAATAATTTTAAATTACAGGTTGTCCAGATTAAGGCGTGTTTGGATTAATATCAGCCCGATTTCACATTATCAGAAAAACAATCGAACTTTCCCCACCAAATGTTGTCAAAGTTGTTCTCGCAGTATGTGCGTTACACAATTTTTTTAACAAACACAAGTGTGGTACCTCTGCACAAACATGAGATATGATCAAGTGAATGCGGAAGGACGATGGCGTGAAAAAGTGCGGACAGAAAATCTTTTGTCATCGATAGAACCATTGTGCAAACAAGGTCGTTAAAGTGAAACGTCCAAGCTCATTCGACAAGAATTCACGGAATATTTTTTAAATGAAGGAGAAGTTCCATCAAGTTCCAAATTAATTAAAAACATTGAGTGGAAAATTCTCAACATTTATTTTTAGCTGACATATTAGAGCAAAACATACGAAACAGAAATGGAAACCCAAGATGGAGAATGAAAGAAAACAAAAACAAAATGCAAACGTATGTCGCCTGCTCACTTCGAAATTCTTAAATTATTGTGTTTAAAGCGAATATTTAAAGAGATGATGCGAAGTACATAATTTGAAGCAAAGTATAAAAAATGGACTCAAAATTATTTCAAATATTTAAAGGAAATATTGAAAATCTTGCAAATATTGGGGCTATTATAACTAATTAATCTCAAGGAATTATAAGAGTCATTAGTAGTTGAAACGAATGTTGGCTAAGTTGCTCTTGAATGACTCCATGAATAGTCGGCCGGCTTTATTCATTGTGCCAGTTGCTTCTTTTAAAGCTTCAAAGCCGAGTTCTTACACAAAATTTGTCATGAAGCCTACGATTGTATAGCTGCAATTGTTAAGAACCTGGAAGAAATGACAAATTTGGAAGCTCCTTAACACTGCGCCCACAACTGATATACATATTTTTATTTGAACGACCCGTACGAATGTGCCTGGCTATTGGTACATTATCTAGCGAACCATACGATTAAAATTTATCAACCAAATTATTAATAGCGGTCTCAGAAGAACGATTGTGTGGACCGATATTATCATCAAATTCTACGATATAAAGCTTTTACAAATCCACCAGTTTCATAGTGAATTTTTACAATTTAAAAGTGATTTTACGGAGAAATCAAAATCATTGTAACAATTATCAAAGTTTGGAAAGCTTTGAGTCGATAGAATGATCTACCAATATAATGCAATGTTTAAAAATGATTTCATGTAAATGTTGACTGCTGCTAACTCTCAAATAGTTCATACGCTGAGTCCAATTTTGACGAACTCTCTTCAGCATAATGTCGGGTATCTTGCGAAAAAATTATTCAATCGAAATAAAAAGTTCAGGGACCAAATTACCGCATTCGATATCGAGTAAAATTGATTGTAATTTTCTTATTTAAGATTATGGCATTCGATATCGAGCAAGAAATTTAGTACATTTTATCATAGTTTTGGTATCGAAATCATTTCTCGATACGATAGCTCATTCGATCACGAATGCTGTAATTTGGCCCAGTTCATTTATTTGGCAACTTAAAATCACATTCTGTTTCTATATAAAGAATAAAATTATTGAATCAAAAGATAAACATGCTGTCAAATTATTTATAGTAATCAATATTGCCAGATGCGATTTTGAAATTCAAAAGTTTTGTTCAATAAATTTTGCTGTTTTTGCACTTTAAAGAGCAATTTTGAAGAAAATTTCAATCGTGTAAATTTAGATTTAAGTTTGAAAAATTACTAAAATATTAATTTATTTGTAGTTGTCATGATAATATAATTTATAAATGTTTTAGAAAAGAAGTAGGCTACTTTGCCAAGAATAACTGGCCATGTTTTATTCGAATTTAGAATAAGTTTTTTGAATTATTATTTTAATTTGTTTTTTTATTGATTTTCTAAGTGTTGAAAATGCGTTTCACCTGCAACCATTAATTCCTTTCTATACAATTGTTTCATTAAACTTTTCTTCAGCCCATACATTCAGCATGCCAAGTCCCAGATTTATCTTAATAATTCACATAATTCATCTTGTGGTTTTGCACACACTAAGATTAATTGCAGTGATTATTAATCTTGACTTTTATCCTCAGCACCCGTTCAATTTTATTAAGTGTAAAAATCGAAAAAAAAACAAATTACAAACATCAGACAAAAAATTTCAAATTTATCTACAAGTTGATGACAATCTCTTGACAAAATAGCCAAAATATTAAAAGAAATTCAAAGAAAAAAAAAGAACACAATTCATATATTATTTCAGTGACAATAAAAAGTAATTGCTAGTAGTTTTTCTTTTTGAAAACATGCTTAAAAAAATTTCACAAATAATTAACTTCTTTACGAGTGGAGATTTAGACAAAAAAAAAAAAAATACTAAAATACTGAAATACTAAAATACATCTTATATCGTACATTGTACATTGTACATCTTAGTAGTTAGTAATTTATTATATGGACAGTGGATTTAATATCAACGTTAAAACATCTTAAATGACCACAAATGATTGTAGATTAAATATTTTATTGCACAAAGTACTACACAACTACTAACTAATACTACTACTTGTAATAATACTTCTACGATTACTACTACATGCTAAGTAATACAACTACATACATCATTACACACCCATAAAAGAGTATTATTAGTGTGTGTGTATATGTATTTACACATTCTTTTCCTGACATACTCTGGAATAAAATAAATTGTTATCTGTAAGCTGAATCTAATACCAAGACCACAACTTTGTTGATTGCCAAAAATTAGCTGGACTTTTTCTATGAATGTATAGAAAGAGGATTATTCGTTTCTTTATTCTTTGTTGTTTCTTTCTTTTGCACATCTTATAATCATACGAATACACTTCCCAGCATACCATTTTGGGAGCGCTCCAAAAAAAGGAGTCAGAAAAGAGTCCAACTAAAAAGCATTTTTGGAGCGAAAGAAAAATTTGCTTAAAAAATAATTTTTTCCCCATTTTTATATATATTATTTAAATAAATTCCAGTATATTTTTTTACTGTAAATACAATTTATTTAATTGTTTTTCCATTTCTAATTTAGTTTATTAGTAAATGAAATTCCCTTTTTGTTTAAGTAAAAAAAAAAAATAAATGTGAACTTTTAATTTTTTGTATTTAAAATTGCAATGACTCTTTTCTGACATGATGTAAGAGCTCTTTTTGAACCCAAAAACCCCTCATAAAAGACTCTTCTCTGACATTATCTAAGAGCTCTGTCAGAGCCCAATAAAACCCTCATGGAAGAGGTCTTTTTTTGACGGACCATTTTCGAATGTAATGACCCTCTTTTCTGAAGGTTTTCGTAACAATAATGTTTGTTTTTTGGGCTCATAAAGAGCATGAACTCGCCGGAAAAGGTGTCAGAAAAGACTCTTTTCGGACTCATATGGCTTGCTGGGTTGGTTTAACAGGAACATATGTAAGTATAAGTAACAAAAAAAAAAAAAAAAAAAAAAAAACAAAAGTGAGGAGCAAGAAACATTTACACACATAAACTTTTTATAGTCCACATTTGGGTGTAACAAAATAGCAGTTAGAAATACCAAAGGGTAAAATGTATTGCCATCATTGAGAAACATTTCTGCACACAATACCATTTCAACTTTATTTGTTAAGGGAATTTTTTGTAGTCAAGATTTTATGGATCATAAAAATTTATATTACGGCCATCAGTTAGTATTTTAATGATAAAGCTTTTTACTGACTGAAGAGTCGCCAAGACTTTAAATTGAAAAAATGTAGATTATATATGGTGAATAAAACTCAATAGTCCTTAGAGAAGTAGTTGAGTTTTCAATAGTCTGAATGCTTAACTACTTCTCTAAGGATTCTCGCATGTACTTTGGCATTTGATGAAGTCGTACAATTGTAAATGTTAAGAGTTTCACAAACAAAATGATGGCACCTGACACCCAGTAACTCTTTCTGTATTCGAATAAAAAGGTTACTAAAGCATTGTTCACATAAAATCAGGCCACACTTTAAAAGCTTTTTTAAAAGTCTGATTGAATTTGTTCAGTAAAACATACATACGAGTACTTGTATGGTGTTGAAAAAATAAATCAGTTGTAATATATAATTACTAGCAATGGAAGATCAAAAAATATTTAGAAAAAAGATTGTGCACAAAAAATGTTACTAAAAGACACCAGAACTTAAAAATACTGAATTCATAATAGATGGAGTATTTGCTAAACGCGGTTTTTTCGAATAAACTAAAGAATTATTATTTTTAGTTGAACTGTTAATTTTTAATTTTTGATATTTCTTTAGTTAGGCTTGAGTTCATTAAATTTAATTTTCATTAAATTATTTTTACTGAAGGTAGGAATAGAACGCAAACAATTCTGATGAGAGAATGTGATGGTTCTCGAAACATGTAAATTCAACAACCCAGGTTCAATCCCCAACTTAGCCGACAAATGATCAATAAATTTTAAAAATAATTTTCATGTAACAATTCCTACCTTCAGTAAAAATTATTTAATGAAAATTAAATTTAATGAACTCAAGCCTAACTAAAGAAATATCAAAAATTTAAAATGAAGAATTTGAAATAATAGCTTGTAACTTGTTCGAATAATTCGATTACACATTTAAAATAAAATTCGACTATTCGAATAATTTAAAGTAAAATAAAAGTTTCGTGTCTTTATCAAGTCATACGTAACCAAAGTACCAAAGTATTCATCTAAATCCATCTTAAAAATCACTTATATAAATTTTAAGCTCATTTTCTTTGTATATTTTTGAATGCAATCGTCATCATCAAATTCATGCTCAATATCAATTTTTTCAACATTCTCTACACCTCATCCAACATTACTCTAGGAAAGCTTTTAAGAATAGCACTGGTTAAATTAAGAAAGTGATCCATTATGATTGTAATTCCATGAATTGATATCTTTTAAAAATATTCATGTGTTTAAGCTCTTTCTAAGCTAACAGTTTGATTAGTATTACATATTTTAACATGATGTTAATATATAATTGTGATTTTGCCAATATTTCTCCACCATATCTTTACATTAAAATCGCCCGTCATATTTATTTTAAAATCTTTCAGTCCTTTTTGCTAAATAACTAAGAATATTATTAAAATATTAAGTTATTTTAGGAACATTTATATTTCTGTAGTAATAATATTATTTAACTGGATCTGCTGTTGATTATGCAAGGTACTCTGAGAGTCGCTTGGAGTATAACATACTTAATCATTTTCTATATAATAATTACTTATTGAAAACAAAACAAAATTTTTTACGTGATCTCAAATCTTTTTATTCATTTGTTAACTCTAAAAGAAAATCCAACGGTTACCCAGCTGTAATGAAATTTAATAATGAGGAATCCAGTAACTCTAATGTCATAAGTGATATGTTAGCAGACTTCTTTTCAACTACTTATTCTGATGCTGTGTATGATGTTAAAAGTAATTATCCATATGAGATTGCATCTAACCAAATTATATCTTTTCCAACACTTGATTCTAACTCTATCTTAATTAATCTGAAAAAATTAAAGATGGCATTTACTCATGGTCCTGATGGTGTTCCTGCTGGAATTTTAAATCACTGTGCTGAGTGTTTCACCATTAACTATTTTATTCAACATTTCGTTAAAATTTGGCTATTTTCGCGAATTTTGTAAAAAATCATATATTATACCTCTGCATAAATGTGACAATAAATCTGATATTGCTAAATATAGAGGAATTGCTAAATTAAATGCGATTCCAAAAGTATTTGAAAACATAATTACTGATATCCTATGCCATTAGACATCATCCTTTTAGAAAAGACAGAATATGCTGTCAGACATAAAAGCGTAATATTCCATCATGACAACTCTGGGCCATCGGTTATAATAAATCTTTAAAACTTTTGAGAAAGAAGTGGTTGGAAAGTTTTGCCTTAGCCGCCTTGTAGTTTAGATTTTGTCTCGTCCGACTTAGTACTGGGTTTGATTAATGCAGAACGCTCTCTTTGGGATGCGCTTTACTGCAGAATAGAGTATTCGTTTTGAACTCAGTTCTCAGAGCAGTTCTTTATGCGCGATATCCATATGTGGCCAGAAAGATGGGGGAGTTCATGGCCAATGCTTTGCGTAAATTTATATTGTACAATTTGTTTCAACTAAAATCTAAAAATTACTATATATACTCAATATAAATAATATACTACGTTCAATAAATTAAAATCCGAGTCTCTTTTACAATGAGTATGTGTAAAAGAAAATGATAAATGTAAACGAATTCCTTGAAAATTCGACAATTTCGAGTTCAAGGTTAGCAAAATAGCTTAAGCTTCCACAAAGTCCTTTAAATTGCGATATAAACTGATACAAGCCAACACTTAGCAAAGATGGTTGAAAAATAATAAATTACAAACTTACTTGAGTTGAATAAAAAAGGTTCAGGCTTATCTGACAAGGACCGCATAAAAAATGCAACACCAGTGTAAGTAACGCGAGAAGAACACATATTGATGCTGGATCTTTAAAAGCTTTATTTCGTATCGTAATATATTCGATCAAGATAATCGTTCTTCTGAAATTCCTTTTAAGAATTTGGTCTAAAATTAGCGAATTTTAGCTTCAGAAAATCTTTGTATGGTGAACGTGACACTTTATGCAGCGATATTGGTCCATTTTGTTTAAAAAAATTCAGAATGAAATCACGCTATCTAGAGATGATCACTGACGAATTACACAGCCAATTAATAAAGAATTAATTTATTGCAAACCAAATATCGCGATAGCATAATTACATGAAATTCAGCTGTTAAATGGCCGGCCTGATAATTCGATTTAACATCACTGAGTTATTATACAAACCCAATCGAAAACAATTACAGCCTCAAAACTGAAAATATCTGAAGAATTGTCGTGGTGAATAACTATACGATATAATTTTTAATTGTCTTAAACTCTCCAATACCATACAATGGTGTAATGGTGCCACTAATATTTTTGCCATTTCAATTCTTATTTTAACTGCTTTTTCTAAACACGCAACTGTTTTCATATATTATTTCTGACTTGCTACTAAAACTTGAGTCCTATTTATGTGAATACAAATGTTATCTTTGTTTGTTTGTCTGCTCAACCGTAAAACTGCTCAGCGATGTGTTAAAGTATTTCAAGTTGTTGAAAATGAATTAATATTTTTATTTTAGTATGTGTTAATTTTGCCAAAAGTATAACTTAGTCAGCAAACGTTAGGGGTAAAAAAAAAAAGAAACAATAGGAAAAAGTCTTTAAATTTAAATATTTTTCAAAGTACTCTATTAACTAAACTTTTTATGAGACACTGAAATCTTGTTAAGAAATTTTTTGTGGCAACTTTTTAAATTATTTTCATGTAGTGAGTTCTGCATTATTATAGATAGAGAAATTAATGTTAAGTTAGATGGAAACAACTTTCCTAATACTCCCAGATATCTTATAGAGCGAAACTGGGACCAAATTATCAATTATACTTGCGAGAATTTCAGCATTGAAAATCAGAGAAATAAATGAATAGAAATACTTGAGTATTTCTCTTTAATTTTACCTGGTACTGGTATATAGTTAAAATATTGCTATTACTAGAAAAGGTTGTACTTTTTCTTTTTAACAATAAACAACGGGAAAAAGTTGTTTTAAAACTTATGAGTTTGACCGAAAATTTTATTTAAAATTCATTTCAATTCATTCACATTTTAACCAAAGATTGTCTCTAAAAGACACTTTTTAAGCAAAAATTATTTGTGAAACTGTCTTTAAAAGATATTTTTTAATCGAAAATTGTCTCTTAATGATTCTTTTTAACAGACAATTTTCAATAGAAAACTGTCTATAAAATCAATTTAAAAAACTTTTTTTAATCGAAAATGTTCTCTAAAAAATACTTTTCAACAACTTTTACATTGAAGGTTTTTATAGTTTTTAAAGAAAATTAGCCGAAAATTGTCTCTAATAGAAAACTCTATTCAAAAGACACTTTTCAAAAAAAAAAAAAAAGATTTCTATTGAAAAGTGTTTTTTAACGACACAACAGCAAATTTTCTCTAAAAGAAACTTTTGTTGAATGACACTTTTCTTCCGAAAATTATCGTATTTATTCCGTCTTCGTAAAATTAAACCAAAAGTTGTCTCTAAAAGACACTTTTCCATCTAAAAATTTTTATAAGTTCTATGGATAACAAAAAAATTTACTTGAGGAGGAAAACTCTGGGGCCAAATTACCGCATTCGATATCGACTAAAATTTATCGTAATTTTCTTATTTAAGATTATGGCATTCGATATCGAGCAAGAAATTTAGTACACTTTATCATAATTTCGATACGATAGCTCATTCGATCACGAATGCGGTAATTTTGCACCTGGTTAACTTGTTGGTACTTTTACAAATTTTAGTTTTAAGAATGTGGAATAGAAAAAAGAACTTAATGAAACATTCCAGTTAGGTTAAGTTAGGTAGGAAGGCTGGTGTGAGTCACCTAACACCCTCACCTAGAGACCAACATGGTCCATTGCGATGCCTTAGATTCTCTACCAAATGTCTGACTAGTTTACATATGTCTGACTGGTCTATAAATGTCTGGCACTCTATCGCCTAGTCTATCGGGACACCAAACATTCCAGTTACTTTTTGAGCATACTTAACATGCTAACCCGCATTCACACGTTTCAATTCTGACTTTTTTTAAGCAAGTATTTTTGGGTGAGAAGGGAGAAGATCATAAAATGGTAACAAACTATTTCTTTTGTTTTCTTCTTTTATTTTCTCCCTTTTATGCTACGAGAAGTTGTTTGTCATGTTGTTTGGATTGAAAAAGTAGAAACTTGAAACTTGTGAGCACGAAAATTGAATTGACGTGTGTGAACGAAATCTCAAATTCAAAAGAGAATTAAACAAAAACTGCTTAACTAAAACTAAAGTGTGTGAAACAGGTCCTATTTATGAATAATCAAGTGTCCACATTTTACATACGGAACTAGTGAAAGGTGCAAACGATTCGTTACAGCTGAATACAGCAGCTCCCTCCTGCTTGTTAATAATAAGTTTATGTGTTTGTTAACCATCATTATTGTCTTGTTTTTCTTCAATTTACATACATACATACACATTAGGGTGATCCTAATTTTCGGTTTGTTCAATTTCAATTCAATTTTTAATTAAATTTTCGTGGTTCCCAAGGTCTAAAATCAAAAAATCTGCACATTCTTTTTGAAATTTCGAGCTTTATAACAAACTGGCAACATTTTCTATAAAATTAGAAAAAATAAGAATAAAGGAAATTCGAAAACTTATTTTGTATAGAATTTAGTTTTCAAAATTTATTGAAAAATATTGCTTGTTAATTTGAAGCAAAACTCCTAACTTTAAATAAAATATGCAATCCATTTCGTTCAAGTTTTCTACAATAGATTTTTAGATGACGAGGACTTTTACAATATAAGAGCCATACTAATACACATAACGGGTCCGCCATCGAAGGTTTTTTTTTCAAATAGTGCTTATTTCGGGAATGGTAAAACTTAGCTCATGTCTGATTTGACAGATAATTAGTTTTATCCTTCCGCTGAACGAAGATGGTTGTGTATACTCTTGAACAACGCTGGGAAATATTGCGACATTACTTTGAAAATCATGGTAATATTGCAGAATGTGTGGGAAAATTGCGTACGGATTTTGGAAGAAGAGAAGCACCGTCAGCTCCGTATGTTCGTTATCTTGTGAAAAAAAGGTGAAAGAAACTGGCATCCTCATCGATAAACCCAAGCGTGAAAAGCCAAAAACAGTGCGTACACCCAAGAATATTACTGCTGTGGCAGAAAGTGTGCGTGAAGCGCCATCAACATCAATTCACCATTGCGAAGTTCTCAACAATTGAACATTTCAAAAACATCATTGAGACGAATTTTGCATAAAGACCTTGGTATGACGCCATACAAAATCCAATTGGTCCAGGAGTTGAAGCCAAATAACCATCCAATGCGTTTTCGCTTCGCTAAGTGGGCCTGCGATCGACTTACCGAAGATGCCAATTTTGCCAAAAAAAAATCATCTTTTCAGATGAAGCTCATTTTGATCTTGGCGGGTATGTAAACGAGCAAAATTGTCGTATTTGGGGCACAGATAACCCCACGCATTGAATGGCCGATGCACCCAAAACGAGTCACTGTTCGGTGCGGATTTTGGTCCAGAGGCATAATTGGGCAATTTTTCTTCGAAAATGAGCAGGGAGTAGCCGTTACAGTCAATGGCGATCGTTATCGGGCCATGTTGAACGAATTTTTGTTTACAAAAATTGAAGAGGAGGATATTGGCAACATTTGGTTTCAACAGGACGGCGCTACGTGCCACACAGCCGAAGCTACACTCGATGTTTTGCGCCCTGTTTTTGAAGCTCGCATTATCAGCCGCAGAGCTGATGTCATTTGGCCACCTTGGAGCCACGATGTGACACCGTTGGACAATTATTTGTGGGGTGCCGTCAAAGATAAGTGTTACGCCGACAAGCCAGAGACAATTGACGCTTTAAAGGACAATATTCGTGAAGCCATTGGTGAAATACAGCTGCACACAATCGATAATGTGCTTAAAAATTGAACCAGTCGTGTAGGCTACTGCATGGCCAGCCAAGGCAGCTATTTGAATGAAATTATTTTCCATTATTAACCGGAAGGATTGTACTTTCAAATAAAAAAAGAAATTTGAGAAAATATTCAGTAGGTTTTTTATAGCATTTTCAAAAAAAAAACGTTTTTTGGCGGACCCTTTACTATTCATTTGTAGGTAAGTATTGTTAAGGCTTTATGTGTCTTGAACTGTTGTATTCTTGTCTTGTCATCTACTACTTCTGGTAATTTATTTTATGTGTGAATGTATGCGCAAATATATGTGAGTGTTTTTTTTTTTACTTTCAACATTAATATAAACAAACAAAAAAAAAAAAACATGACCAACATGATTTAACGTCTCAGTGATTTTTTTTGTGTTTTTAAGATTTTGTGGTAGAGATTTGAGATTTCTTAAGTTTATTATTTTTTGTTGGGTTTTGTGCTTTTTAGCATTTGCAATTTGTTTTGCCAAGTATAAAAGAAAATTATCAATCAACATACATTTTTAAGGGAAATTGTTTAATAACAGGCTTTTTGTGTTTAAAAAAAAAAAAAAACTAAAATATAACATAAATTGTTTATTATTAAGAGACTTGGGAAATTTTAAATAGAAAATTATTTAAAAATACACAAATAAAATATTAAATAATTGCTCACTTACCGCCTTTAACATGCACCTCTCGACTTAACACCGTGCCCACTAAATTTCTCAATTTACATCTGAAATATTTAGAAAAAAAAACATTTACATAAAACTAGCCAAAATATTTTGTTTATTTTTTTTTTACAACAAGAAACCCAAATAATAAAGGACTAGAAAAATAAACAAAATTAACAAAATTCGCCAGAAAGAATGGCAAAAAAGCATTAAAACTCGTTTTACCTATAAACACTGGAATGAACTTCATGGCGAAATTTTTCAGCTGTAAACGGATAAAACATTAAGCTGCCATTGGATGTTTGCAACACCATGTCCTGCTGTGGTGGTATGGGTGTCCATTCGACCTTAAAGAGAGAAAAAAAGGAAAGAAAAACAAAACAAATTATTAAAAAAAAGAAAATTATAAATTTAATCGACTGTCTTAAATAAGACAGAGAACTGCAGTAGACATTGTAAAATAACAACGAGAAAAGATTCGAAAAATTATCTTCATTAGTTTCATTTAATTGAACAGTTGAAAATATTTCTTTTAAAATGTCTAGAAAAACCTTTTTTAAAATGCTTTTAATAAATTATGTAAATTTTAATGCTAAATAAATGCTTTTTTTTATGGTGAATAATCTATTACTAAGCTTCTATTTTTTTATTTTAAAAAGCTCATTAATTTTGTGTATTTAATTAAATCTAATATATGTAGGTAAAGGAAACCTTGCAAACTTGTTGGTTTTTTGTGGTTTAGGTTTTCTTTAAGGAACAAACACACACATTTATCATTTAAAGTTAATTTTAAGGAATTTCTCTTAAAAATCCTTAACAAAAACTTTAGCTTAAATGATAGTAGTTACGAAAATATACACAAATATAAAATAGGATTAAAACAAGTTAGAGTGCAATATTCTGCTGTGCCGTATCTTAAATACCCTCCACCTACATAAACATAAAACATTCAAATAATTGCTTAGCACTTTTTATTTTTTTTTTATATCAAAAAAGAGAAGTAACTCTCAGGCAATTAATATGCCTATATATAATTGCGTTACTTTCTTTGGAAAGGGGTGAAATTGAAGAAGTAAAGGTGGTGAAAGTAGAAGAAAGCTTTATATCACAACTCTGCAATTGCGCATTATGTTTGTTTTTTAGTGCAGAATTGCAGCGCCTCTGGTGTTAAGTAGGCGCATTATATTTTTAAAGCTTGATTTTATAGCCTTTATTTAATTATTTTACTTCGGTGGCGTTTCAATGCTTAACCACCGAAGGAGGGCGCTGTGATAAATATTAGTTATGATGGACAGAAAGAAAACTAATAGTTATCAGTGGCAGCGGCTGGGAAACGAGAGGTCTTAAATACCAACTCATGCCTAATGATCAAATGCACTTACCAATTAACCTACAGCTCCCATTTTATATACATATTGCTTGGAAGGCAATTTTACGAACAACATAATTTCTTTCAATTGTTTAGAAATTTTATCTGATTTTGACCATTTGAAATTTATGTAATTAACAATTCTTACCATAATTTATAGAGTTTGTCTGATATTCATAACAATCTTGAGTGTAATTTAACAATTTCTAAAACTAAAACATATTCACCACAGGTTAAGAAAGAGAGTATAAAACAGGAGTGCCCAAAAGTTGCTTATATAGGAGCAAACACCAATACATTTAAATAAAAACTAATTTTTATTCAGTATAAGCCAATACATACAAAGAAACAGAACGCATTTTTAAACGGTATCTTACGTTAAACAAAAACAAAATCTACATTGACGATCGCAGTCACCAATGTTTACCAGTAGAGCATACGAAAGTGTTGTTGCTTTGCGCTTGCGTGTATAGAGTAAAGTACGACAAAAAAACAAATAAGGCAAAGTTGTTTGTGTATTTCGTATTGCTAGTACTGAGTGCTGAGGGCTTAGCCTTTAGCTAAGAGTTTTTACAAATACAAAAGAGCACCAAGTGTATAGGGCTTGGACACTCCTGGTATAAAACAAGGGCAAGATATAAGGTGAGGATTTTTTGTTTGAATTTTATTCTCAATAACGTTATTTACAAGAGTTGTATAGTTGGTTGTTATGCTCGGAAGTGGACTTAAATCGGGAGCTATGGTCAATTATTGACAGACAGTTACACAATCCGGTAGCATAATTCCGGATTAAAATTTCTAAACCGTATAAAATGTTGATTCGATATCGATATTTATGAGACATTATTGAGGGTTAACTTGGTTTTCGGAAGTGGTACATATATGTGAGCAATTACAAAACATGAGCCGATATTCCTAAATTTCGAAACAGAGAATTTTATACATGAGTTTATCCCACGTTGAATTTCAATATATTAATAGTACATTTTTTTTAAACAAACACAAACTGCGAAGCTTTTTGGCTTGTCTGCAGAAAACACCCAGAGTTTTTGGCGGGAATCGAAGCCGCAACCCTCTGACTGATAGGCCGGCACACTATCGCATAGTCTATCGGGGCACCCATAGATACATATTAGTATTAACGTGAATTTCGGCAGTGTATTTTATATGGGAAATATACCGATATTTTCAAAATCCAGCAGTTTGATTTTGGCATATGTGACCTGGGCTATGAAAAGGTGGGTTATGACTCAAAAAAAATGTGTCCACTTTTTTTTTTTGGTTTCGATAGTTTTTGAGACGAGATGAAAGTATTGAGTCCTCGAACCAGCCGCCATCGCAGATATGATATCATAACATTATTCTTATTTTGTCCAACACACACTGACGAAATGCATTGTTTATCTTTAACAGCTGTATCTGGCAATTTCTTTTTTGAGTCATAAGCCACCTTTTCATAGGCCGGGTCACATATACATATGTATGTAAATGCTCCGTATAAAATTTTGGATCGGTATCGTTATTTATACGACATTCATGAGTATTGAAGTGATTTTCGGAAGAGGGCTAAGGTCAAATATGAGGTCAAGTATGATTTTTGTGTATATGTAAATGATCTGTGTAAAGTTTTGAGTCGATAGCGATATTTATAAGATATACTTATGTAAAGATAAATGGCTTTTACGGGAGCTATGATGATTTATGGACCGACCATCATCAAATTTAGTACAACAATTTGTATATCAAAAAGAATTATTTTTGTCGAACTATATTTGTAGTGATTTATACATATTTAAGTGAATTTTAGATGTGGACTTTAATGGGGTCTATGGTCAAACATGGACCGAACAAAACAAAATTTCGTTTTCAGATTTCTTTTTATATGACACTTATTGTTGCCAAATTTGTATTGATATTCCAATTTTATAGGCATTTATACTCGTATATAATTGAGCAATATTTCGGGAAGATTTTTGTATGGGGGCTATGAGAAATCATAGACCGAATGTTTAAGAGACAATTTTCAGTGTAAGATTTATTGATCACCACAACAATTTTCTTTAAAATTTTTAACTTAAAAAAAAAACTATAAAAACTTTTAACTTTTCAATCGAAAAAGTTGTTGAAAAGTGTTTTTTAGAGCAAATTTACGATGGAAAGAAGTTTTTGAAATTATTTTTAAAGACATATTTCTTATAGAAAAGTGCCTTTCTGAAGACAGTTTTCTATTGAAAAGGGTCTTTTAAAGATAATTTTCGGTTGAAAGGTGTATTTTAGTGACAAATTGTTTAAAAGACAAGCTTGGCTTGAAAAGTGTCTTTTGAAGACAGATTTCTGTTGAAAAGTGTCTTTTAGGGACAATTTCCAGTTAAGAAAATTTTCGGTTGAAAAAAGTTTTTGAAATTGTTTTTATAGACAGTTTTTTTTACAGAAAAGTGTCTTTTATAAAGCCTCCATTATAAAAGTTTCTTTCATACAGAGTTTGTAACAAAAAATATGCGCATAATCGCCATTACTTAAAAATATTTTTAAATATTGAGCAAAGTAATAAATAGTTCATTGTATTTAAAACTCACCTCCGGTGGTGGACTACCGTGTCCCGAACATTCAATAAGTCCTCCCGAGTTATTTGAGAATTCAACGTGATGTGCCGGTTCGTGTAGAAACACTGGTCCTTGTAGATCCAAACCATTAATGCCAATGAGTAAGTGAGCTGCAAACAAAATAAAAATAAGCATTCAGTTTAACAAAATTTAATTAAAATTAAATCATTATTTTTTAGCTGTATTTCTCCAGTCTTTGCACACAGACAACGATTGTGTGTTCTTGTCATTTTAGGAGACAGTACAAGCAAGTATTTTAATAATAATTGTGGTTTTATGTTTTCACCTCATGTATTTAAATTATTTTATAATATACAATACACCAACAGAAATGTAGGCCAAACCAAATTTCCTTAAAAATAAGGGTGCTACTGCTGCTTCATATTTTACCTCAAAGTCAGATTTCAGGGAAATTTTTATTTTCAGTAAATTCTTAAAAGAAATGTTTTAATAAAAATAATAAAAATTTAACAAAAAAAACCCCACTTGTTTTAAATTTGAATTTATAATATCCTCAGGAACGCCCTATTTACCATTTTTTTTTATAACAGCTTGTTATAAATTCTTGACAAAACAGTTCCTTTCTGTTCGTCTTCTATTTAGCGCCAACCGCAAAATAACAAGTTGGTATAGAAACCAAAAAACGACCAAAGAGAAGAAGAAAAAAACTTAAATAGATACAAACATAAAAGCGGTTTGTTTAATTTCATTGTAGCCTTAATGAAAAAAGTTTATAAAATGGTTGTTCTTGTTTAATGCATTCTGTACAACAGCCATGTACTAGGTTTTAATGAAGCTGCCTAAGCAGGGTTGGGGCAAGTTGCTAAAGGGGACAACAGTTTGCGGTTTATAACCAAACAATTCGAAATGGGACTATGAGGAAGCAAAGTAACAATTAAAGGAATTATTTAATATAAATCATAATCATAAATAATGCTCTAAATTGTAAAAAAAAAAATAGTTTGGTGTTTCTGTGAATTCTGTTAAGAAAGTTTTTTGTACAGACTTTGCTCTGAAACGGGACTTTTGTGGAAAATTGTAGTCAGAAAACTGCCTATCAACAGTTCGCCCTAGAATATCAGACAGTTTTCAAAAAGTTTTTCAAAGCCTTTTATTGTTTCGAGAAGTGTTTTTCTAGTTTCTTATAGAAAAGCCTCTTTTCTAAACAGTTTTCAGATAGAAAAATGCCTTTTCCAGATAGTTTTTTTAATAGAAGTGTCTTTTTGAAACAATATTCTTATAGAAAAGTTGATTTTCCGATAATTTTTTTTATAGACAAGCGTCACTTTTAGACAGTTTAGAAAAGTGTCTCCCCAGATAATTGTCTAATAGAAAAGTGTTTTTTTTTTTGGCAGTTTTCTATTAGAAAGTGTCTGTTCTATATAGTTTTCTTGTCTTTTCCAATTAATTTTTTTAATAGAAATGTGTCTATTCCATATAGTTTTCTTATAGAAAAGTGTCTTTTGTAGATAGTTTTCTTATAGAAAAATGTCTTTTTATGCAGTTTTCTATTAGAAAAGTGTCTTTTAGATATAATGTTCTTAATAGAAATGTGTCTGTTCTATATAGTTTTCTTAAAGAAAAGTGGATTTTCCGTTAATTTTCTATAGACAAGCGTCTCTTTTCGACAGTTTAGAAAAGTGTCTCTCCAGATAATTTTCTAATAGAAAAGTGTGTTTTACAGATAGTTTTATTATAGAAAAGCGTCTTTTAGAAATAGTTTTCTTATAGAAAAGTCTCTTCTCTAGATAATTTTTTTAATAGAAATGTGTCTTTTTTTTATAGAAAAGCGTCTCTTTTAGACAATTTAGAAAAGTGTCTCCCCAGATAATTTTCTAATAGAAAAGTTTCCTTATAGAAAAGTGTCTTTTACAGATAGTTTTCTTATAGAAAAGTGTCTGTTCCATATATTTTTCTTAAAGAAAAGTGCTTTTTAAAGATATTTTTCTTATAGAAAAGACATTTTTCTAATAGAAAGATGTATTTTCCAGATAATTTTTTTTAATAGAAATGTGTCTTTTTCATATAGTTTTCTTATAGAAAAGTGTCTTTTACGGATAGTTTTCTAATTGAAAAGATTCTTTTACGGATAGTTTTCTTATAGAAAAGTGTCTTTTACAGATAGTTTTCTTATCGAAGAGCCTTTCTGAAGCAGTTTTCTAATAAAACAAGTCCTTTGCTGATAATTTTCTATATAGTGTTCTTATAGAAAAATGTGCTTTTTATTTAGTTTGCTTATAGAAAATTTTCTACAGTTTTCATTTAGAGAACAGAATCTTAATTTTTGAAAAGTACGAGACTTTCATAGTAACAATTACAGTTCATAGTAATGTTCCCTATTTGCAAAACTTTGCACTTGGCATGTTTTGTTTTACAATGTCTTTATGCAATTTTTTTCTGATTTTTTTCTCTATTAAACATTTTTTAATTAATAAAGAAATTTTAATTAATAAATATTACATGGCATTTTCGACATACATATGTACAAATGTATGAGGTTTTATTTGTGTTAAAAATTTAATATCTAATTGCTACATTTCTAATATTTCCAGTACTTTATTCATTTCAGCTTGTTAGCTAGTGGCCAGGGTTACAAAATTTTTGTATTTTTTTTTTTATTTTATAGTTTAAATATGAGTTTAGTGGTTTGTGGTTTTTTGCAATTATATTTCAAGGAAACAAGTTTGTTTCCAAAATTTAAGGAAAGAGCTAATATACAAATTATATAGCCAGCACCTTGTTGTTCTAACAATGTTTTTGTATTCTAATATTAAACAAATATAAAAGGAATTTTAATTAGAAATTTGTCAGGCAAATTAAAAAAACTGAAATAATAAAATCATAAACATTTTTAATTTAAAATAATAGTTTACACATATTTTCTATTAAACTATTTCATTAAGATGGTTTAAAAATACTGTTGAAAAGTACTTTAAAATTTGCCAGATTCATTTCTCTTCAACAGAATTGTGTGACACAATTATTTCTTTACATTTTACATTTACATACACACGTTTTTCTAATTAACTCATAAATTACAATTCGTCAAAACTGTCTACAAGTTCTATAAAATAAAATTTTAAAAGTTTTCTTTGTAAATCTAATTTTTACTTTTGACTTGGACTTTGGACATGTGGTGCGCACATAAAAGCATTTAGCACTTGTTCTATTTTTTTATTCTAATTTAATTTGTAATTCATTTCAACATTTAGAAAAAGTTTAGAATAAAAAAAAACACACACAACTGGCTAAGGCCAAAACAAAAAACCAATGAAATGAATGGACTTTGATTGATTGCGAAACAAGAGTAATGGAAACAAAAGTTTTCCTACTCATTCATGGTTGTACGACTATAACTACATTCGTAACCATGACTAATGCGCAGTTTTCCATAATTTTCAGCAGGTTTTGTTTTCAATTTATCGTGTAAAAGAGAGAAAAAGGTCAGAAGAATAAGTTGGTTTATGTGCAATAACCCAGAAAAAAATTTTAAACTTTGGAAGCGATTATGAAGTTAATAGACACTGGCGGCTTGATACTAAAGGCGCTGGTGTCTTTATTCAGAAGACACTAATAAATTTCCTTCAAATGGTCAAACAGGATCGAGAAATAAAATATTGAGTCATCCTGTTTTATTGTTAACTAGCTAAACCCGGTGTGCTTTGCTACCCCCTCCCCTCGTCATAAAATAAAATAAAACGTATTTATATATTTACAAACATTTATTTATTTAATTTTAATGTATTTATTGCAATGCTTTAGGCGAGGCCATGCCCCTTTGTCCACTTACATAGTCAAGAATTTATTATTTCATAAGAATATCCTATTGTGAAAATTTAATGACGATCGGTCCAGTAGTTAAGACTATATTACGATGTTTAATTTTCCTAAAAAGGGGCGTGGTCCCACTCACTTTTCTCCTGGTACGTATTCCTAATTATGCCAATACCATATATACCAAATATCACCGACGTACGTCAAAAAATGCCCAAAATATGGCGGGTTAAATTTGTGGGTTATATGGGCGGTGCCACCCCCGTTTGTACAATCAAAACTTCATATAGCCTATTATTCCTTCCAGAGTCACAGTAACATGCTGTAAAAATTTCAGGCAGATTGGTCCAAGGGTTTGGCCTCCTATTAAGCACAAACATACAGACACACATTCATTTATATATATATATATAGATTAAAAGCAATATAATTTAAGGTGAAATGGGGCGAAAAATGGGGATTTGGTAATAAAAAAATGTATGTAGTTAAAAAGTATATAAAACTTTAGTAAATACATATTACACAAAAAAGTATTTTGTATAGCAAACATTGTTAGTGGTATAAGTATCTGAATTAAAAAAAGGGGGCGATGAAGTAGGCGTGGTTCATAGTTATATGGCGACGTTAACAGTATTAAGAGCAATATACTACCAAATAAAAAAATACGTTGGAATGAACAAATTTGTATAGAGAACAAAAAGTATAAAACTTTCAAAAATTTGGCGTGAAAAGGGGCGTGAAAGGGGCGTGGCTTAAGAAATCTTTATTTTTACCTCGCCTGGAGTATATAATGTGTATACAATTTGAAGTAAATCTGTTAAAAACTATATGGGAGCAATTACATAATTTTTAAAAAGTGGGCGTAACAATGGGCGTGGTAAAAAAAAAGTACCCTATTAATCATACCAGAGTCCCAGTTAAATGCTGTGAAAATTTCAAAAATAGCGGTCCAGAGGTTTGGTCTCCAATTACAATATTTAAAAAAAGTGGGCGTAAAAGTGGGCCTGGTGAAAAAAAAGTACCCTATTATTCCTTCCAGAGTCACAGTAACATGCTGTGAAAATTTCATCAAAATCGGCTCAGCCGTTTTGGAGTCTATACGTTACATACATACATACATACATACATACATTGAATTTTATATATATAGATATAGATTAAAAGCAATATAATTTAAGGTGAAATGGGGCGAAAATGGGGATTTGGTAATAAAAAAATGTATGTAGTTAAAAAGTATATAAAACTTTAGGTAAATACATATTACAAAAAAAGTATTTTGTATAGCAAACATTGTTAGTGGTATACGTAAGTATCTGAATTAAAAAAAGGGGCGATGAAGTAGGCGTGGTTCATAGTTATATGGCGACGTTAACAGTATTAAGAGCAATATACTACCAAATAAAAAAAATACGTTGGAATGAACAAATTTGTATAGAGAACAAAAAGTATAAAACTTTCAAAAATTTGGCGTGAAAAGGGGCGTGAAAGGGGCGTGGCTTAAGAAATCTTTATTTTTACCTCGCCTGGAGTATATAATGTGTATACAATTTGAAGTAAATCTGTTAAAAACTATATGGGAGCAATTACATAATTTTTAAAAAGTGGGCGTAAAAATGGGCGTGGCCAAAAAAAAGTACCCTATTAATCATAGCAGTCCCAGTTAAATGCTGTGAAAATTTCAAAAATATCGGTCCAAAGGTTTGGTCTTCAATTACAATATTTTAAAAAAGTGGGCGTAAAAGTGGGCGTGGTAAAAAAGTACCCTATTATTTCTTCCAGAGTCACAGTAACATGCTGTGAAAATTTCATCAAAATCGGCTCAGCCGTTTTGGAGTCTATACGTTACATACATACATACATACATACATACATACATTGAATTTTATATATATAGATGATTATAAAAGGTCTATACATATTTTTATTATGACGGGTGATTCAAGTAGAGATACTTTTTTAAATAACCTTTTTTAGACAGATCCCGTTTGAGTCATGTCATGCCTGAACAACGTTTAAAAATCGTTCAACTTTATTACGAAAATTCACGTTCTGTGAGGAATGTGTTTCGTGCACTTTGCTCAACTTATGGTCAATACAACCGACTATTTCTGGCTCAATGGCTATGTAAACAAACCTGAAGAGATTAAAAAATTGCCACTTCGACGTGAAAAAACAACGGTTTGGTGTGCTTTGTGGGTCGGTGGAATCATCGGTCCATATTTCTTTAAAAATGATGCCAGTGCGAATATAACCATCAATGGCGACCGTTATCGTGCCATAATAACCGACGTGTTGATGGCTGAAATTGAAGCTCGAAACCAAGATCGTGTGATACCACATCGTTAGACTTTTTCCTGTGGGGATGTGTAAAGTCTAAAGTTAATGCGGACAAACCCGCTTCCATTCAAGCCTTGGAGGAAAACATCACGCGTGTCATTTGCCAGTTACCAGTCGAAATGCTCGTACGATTCATTGAAAATTGGACTCAACGGATATACCAACTGAATAGAGACCTACATTAATACATTTTTAAAATAAATTAATCACTTTTAAACATTCCGTTACATTTCGCAGATTTTTACATTTCACTACTGTCAGTCAAAGTTGACTTCTATTTTGTGTACGTTTGTGACAACATCTTTATAACTATCATTATGAAAACTTAAACTCAATAAAATCTATATTTTGCACTAAACATAAAGCAACCAAAATACTATCAAATTTGTGATATGTTTATAAAAAAAGACACTGGTATCTTTTTACAGAAGACATGGGTGTCTTTTTAGACAATCCATTGGTGTCTTTATAACAAATATACTGATATCTTTATCAAGAAGACACTGGTTATTTTATACTCGTATATATATATTTATATGCGAATATTTATTCCAAAGAAACTGGTGTTTCTAATCCAAAGACACTGGTATCTTAATACCAAAGAAACTGGTGTCAAGACAGTAAAATCTTTATAAAAATGGCACTGGTGTCTTTATAGAGAAGACACGGGTGTCTTAATACACAAGACAGTAGTGTCTTTAAACAAGGAAACTGTTGTCTTTATACCAAGGATAATAGAGCCTTTATAAAGAAGACTCCGTTATTTTTATAAAGAAGACACTGATATCTTTATACAGAATACACTAGTGTCTTTATACAGAAGTAACGCAGACACTAGTCTTTATAAAGAAGAAATTTGTGTCTTCTAGTATTTATATTGATAGTAAAGACACGAATAAAAAGAAGACACTGGTGTCATGATACCAACGTCACTGTTGCATTTATACTAGAGGTACTGGTGTATTTATATCATAGACACTAAGGTTTGAACACTAAATATACTGAAGTATTGATACCAATGACACGTGTTGCTTTATACAGAAAATACGGACATTTTTATATAAAAAACACTAGTGCATTTAAACAAGGAAACTGGTGTCTTTATACCAAAGGTACTAGTGTACTAGAAGACACTGATATCTTTATACAGAGTATACTAGTGTCTTTATACAGAAGACTAAAGACACTGATGTATTTAAATCGAATAATTGGTGTCGTGAAACTAACGATACCAATGTCACTGTTGTATTTAGACACTGACGTATGTACAGTAAAGATACTGGTGTCTTGATACCAATGACACTGGTTTCTTTACATTAAAAACAATAAACTCTCAGACATTTCACACTATTTAGCACAGGTTATATTTTAACAAAAACAATTATTTTCTATTAAAAAATTACTACAATTTAAAATTTAATTTATGTAAGCTTCAAAAATTCAAGTTTGATACGTATATAAATATTAAATCTACCATTTTTCATAAACGCTGCAGAGTAGTTAAATTCTCATCCAAAAAAAAAACGTATTTAAGCATATACTAGTATTTAAAATGCAGCAGCAAGAAATTAACATCCTGTTCCTTACGTTTCTCTTATTTTTCATTTGTTTTTTTTTTAGCTTTTATTGCAGCATTATTGTATTCTGCTCTTCGGTACATTATTTTAAGTAGAAAAAACTATTATTTTGATAAAATGTTAAAAAAATGACAGGAAAACATTTTATAAATACAAAAAGTTTATTCCGTTTTATTTCCGTTCTTTGCAACGTTTTGCATTCATTTAATGCAAATAAGTTGCGCTGGATAACTTTTTGCTCCCTTTACGTCTGCTATAAGAATTAAATACGTATTGCAAAAGTTTATGTCATGGTCTTAGCCAGAGGCGTCAGTTAAAATTTATGCATAATTATTTTAATGAACTTTGTAGTGATGGAACAGAGGAATTGTAGTAATGATTTGATTAATTGGGGAATAAAGTGAAGAAGGCAATAGTTGGGGAAAGTTTTGAAAACAGATATTCATACAATACAGCAGAGCTAAATAGAATCGAGCATTATTAATATCGTTAAGAAAATTTATTATCGACATTAAGGAAACAAATTTATGGATTTCCAATAATATTTCTAATATTATACCTGTCAAAAACAAAATACATTTCAAAGTTAAAATTCAATAGTCTGTCATTAACAACAAAAATGTGAAAAAAATTAATAAAGAAAACGCGAAAATAAAACACACACAAAAATAGGTTGTGTCTGGTGAAAATAAACAATCACCATCAAGTTATCACAGACCAACAGCATCATTATACCACCAACACTGATCATTAAAAATCTTTAGTTTTTTAATAAAGATTTTTGTTTTGCAAAAAAGGGTGTGGTGTGTCTTGTTGCTATATGAATGCACTGAATAAATGAATGAATACAAATGTACTAGAAATGAATATAGAGTAAATAATGAATGTCGCTTATGCCAGTCGCTGTAAACTATAAAATAAATGATAGAATGCCTGAAATGTAGAGTGTGAAAGAAAAGCAACTGCCCATTTAGAATGCTGATGATTTGTGAACAATAAAAATTGTTCGTCACTGGCGGCCAGTCTGTCAGTGGCAGCTGAAGAGTGACTGACAGTCAAGAAATGCATTTTAGCTAAATACACAAAACATAGACAAACTCAATGTTTTCTGTGTATCATCATACTATTCATTAAATGTAAAAATCTATGTACGAGGGCGGTTCGGAAACTTCTAAGCCTAGCACAGAAAGGGAGCAGTTAGTTTTTCAAAAACATTTTTATTTTTCAATATAATCTACGGATACTTCAGTACACTTAGTTCAACGTTTATCTAGCAATTTTATTCCTTGATTAAATTGTTTTCCTCGGGGCCTTCAAAATAGTGGTTTACAACTCCCAGCATACCATTCTAGGAGCGCTCCGAAAAAGGTGTCAAAAAAGAGTCCAACAAAAGAGCATTTCGGAGCGCTCCGAAAAAGGAGTCAGAAAAGACTCCAACAAAAGAGCATTTTCGGAGCGAAAAAAAATTTGCTTGTTACTGTCCTGAGTCGACACGCAGTAAGATTAAGAAATTCCACTTAATTATGTGTGTACCAAAGAGTTGTTGTCTTGTTATTTGTGCTTTGAACAAAAGAAAACATAGCTGTACCACACAAGAATAATAAAAACAAGATTACACAGAGCTCAAGAAAAACCTCATAAAAGACTCTTTTCTGACATTATCTAAGAGCTCTTTCTGACGGACCATTTTCGAATGTAATGACCCTCTTTTCTGAAGGTTTTCGGAGCAATTATGATTGTTTTTTGGGCTCATAAAAAGCGTTAACGCTCCGAAAAAGGTGTCAGAAAAGACTCTTTTCGGACTCATATGGCTTGCTGAGCTGTAATTGCTTCTTCGTTTGACGTAAAACGGTTGCCAGCTGGGATTTTTTTTAGATTTGGGAACTGGTAAATGTTGCTGGGAGCTAAATCAGCAGAATAAGGTGGGTGGTCAAGCAACTCGTACTTTAATTCGTTGAGTTTAGCCATTGTTAAAACACTCTTCTGCGCTGGTGCGTTGTCTTGATGAAAACATTTTTTTTCGTGTTGTAAGCCAGGAGGTTTTTTTCAATTTTTACATTTAATTGATCCAAAATGTTGCAATAGTACTCTGAATTTATTGTTTTACCATTTTGCAGATTGCCAAATTAATAAAATATCTTTGAATTGAAGTCCCAAAAAACCGTTGCCATAACCTTACCAGACGATAGAATTGTTTTTGCCTCCTTTGAGGCACTTCCGTCCACTAGCTTCAGTCCATTGCTTGGATTGTTCTTTTGCCTCTGGTGTATAGTGGTGGATTCATGTCTCATCAAGAGTTATGAAACGACGCCTTAAATTCAGTCTATTTTTCTAAAACAATCCAAACAAGCTTCATAACTATTCATTCTTATGCGCTTTTGATCGACTGTTAACAAATGCGGCACCCAACTTGCAGAAGGCTTTTTCAGCTGTAGTTCTTTATGCAAAATTAAATGGATTCGATCATTTGAGATATCATGCACTTTGGTTACAATTTCTGTTGTTGTTGCTGTTGTTTTTGGACATCCCATACGTGGTTCATCCTCAATCCTTGTACGACCACGTTTAAATTCAACAACCCAATTTGTTTCTGTTGCAGATAAAGGAACACTTGCACCTAATACATTCACCATATCATTATGAATTTCTTGTCTGGATAAACCTCTTTTATTTCAAAAATTGCGAATGCATCTTTTATGAACACATGTTCAATTCAAAAAGAAATTTAACATGTGTTCAGAGCACAGATGGAAGTTTCCAAAACACTTAACCTTTTACAGTTTATACCGCGCTTTCTGTTCTAGTCTAAAAAGTTTCCGAACCGCCCTCGTATATATAAACTCCTTAAAATTATGGCAACATTCATTATTTTCTTGGATTACTTAATATTATATAAAACGAATTTATTTTCAATAATTGAAAACAATTATTCTTGAAAACATTTCCCAGATTAAATTTTTAAATCTTTATTAGCATTATGTAAAACCATGTTTCCTTTAAATTATTGCATATAATTTATATTGCTCCCCAAGTATTAAAAGAGTATTTATGACATTCAAATTCCATGCACAGATAATAAAATTGATATAATTTTAATCTTATTAAAATCGCTTAGATATACAGAACAAAAAAAAAAAAAATAAAGATGTGTAATATTTGCCATAAAAATAAATCAAGATAAAGTTTTCTTTTGGTATGTATGTATTTTCTCAAACAAACATATAAAAACATAATAATTTTCTTTTTATTTAATACTAGTCGACAAAAAAAAAAAAAAAGAAAATAAAAAAAGATTCCAAAGTGTCAACACCGCAGGGAAAATATGTTTATCACATTCAATGAAGTTCCGTATTCTAGAGTCTATTTGAGAAAAATAAGCATCAGCAGCAAAATATAAAAAAAAAATACAACAAATGTGTTGAAATAAGACAAAAATCATTTGGCAAAAATGGAAATAAGTATTTGTAGGTTGACATTTATACATATGTATGTATGTACTCGTACATACACACATATATACAACTATATTTATATAGAATGTATATTAAGGCAGCCTTTATCTGTATGGAGGATAATTTAAGGGATATTTATTACACAAACACTAGTGTCTTTATACTTCAGACACTGCTGTCTCTATAGAACAGAAACTGGGGTCTTTATACTCAAAACTACTATAGTTTCTTTAATGTGTGTGACGATAAAGTCGAATTTATTTAGCACAGACAAAAACTACAATTTTTAACATTGATAATGTTATAGTGAACAGAGCGCTGTTAAGCACTTAACATTCAAAATACTTGAATTATGGTACAAAATTATATATCTAATTTATATATCTGCAATAATTTCAGAGAGAGATTCAAAAAAATAATTGTTAACATCAAATTAATAGTAGGACATTTGCAATAATCTTAGAATCTGAAAAATTTTGATTTGAAAAATATGATATTTCTGAAAAGGATTTTTGATCATTTTCGAAACTGTGTGAATGGTTTGCATACTACGTCTGACGTCTTTATGCTAAAGACACTGGTGGCTTTTTATTAAAGACACTGGTTTAATTCGTCATTTAAGTAATCGCTTTTTAAAAAATCATCACTATGGATTTGAAGCTGCTGCTTGATACTGACACTTTGTTGATATTGTATGATTATTTCTCTATATTTCAATTTGGTGTCTTTATACTAACGACACTGATGGTTAATAACACACCACAAATTTTCGTTTGATACCACCCTAATTTATATATGTACTATGTACATTTGACTATATATATAGATGTGTTAATAAAACAAGAAATATTTTGCTGTTTATGCAAATAACATAGAGAATATACAAGAAAAGACAAATAATAAACATAATAAAAAAAAGAAAACCATAAGAAACTAAACCAAAAGAAATTGCATAAATTTAAATGAGCTAAAAAAAAAACATGATTACAGTGGTATGGAAACCTTTGGTATTTCAGGAATAATATAAAGCCAGGCATATGAATTATATAAATTAATATTAATTTAATTAAGTTAACTTAATTAAACTTTAAGGTTTTTAGTAGGCAAATATTAAAACTCCACAAAAAAATATATATTTATTTTATACAAATAAGTATTTACAGTAAAAACTAAAACCCTCAAAAAAGTTAATCTCATATTCCGCAATCAAACAAACCAACAGCACTATTCTAATGATAAATTCTTAAGTAAAAGTCTTTAACTAAAAACAAGTAAGAAAGTATAGTCGGTCAAGACCGACCATCTAATACCCCAAAGCCAGTATATGTAAAGGGTGTCTCAATTAGAACGCAATGGTTTCAATGGTGTTCCGTATCGTGAAATGATAACTAGTTTTTTCTTGCCTAGAATTGAACAAATGAATGTGGAGGGCATGTGGTTTCAACAAGACGGCGCCACATGTCATACAGCCAGAGAAAATGCATCAGTCATTTCCCGGTCGTGTTATTTCGCGTTTTGGATACCAGAATTGGCCGCCTAGATCGTGCGATTTAACACCTTTAGATTTTTTTCTCTGGGGGTTTTTAAGTCGATGGTTTACGCGAATAAGCCGACGACGACTCAAACCTTAAAAGAGGAAATTGGACGCTGCATTAATGAAATACCACAGCATTTATACAAAAAGGTCATTGAAAATTTCATTAAAAGATCGCGTGTGTGCCAGCAAAGCATACATAACCTTATTCTGTCTACTTTACCATATAATAAAGTTTCACGATTTTTTATTTAAATATCTGTGCTTTATTTATAATTCAAAAATTGCGTTCTAGTTGGGACACCCTTTATGTATAAAACAGTTTTTTTCAGAAATAGGCCCTATATGGGAGATATGACCTATTATGGACCGATCATCCAAAAATTTAGTACCATGACTTTCATGAATTTAAATATGATGTACATATGTTAAACTCGATATAAATACTTTTAAAAGATTTATGGAACTTAAATTGAATTACGGAGAGATATGGGAGTTTCGACTAATTATGGACCGACCATTATAAAATTAGGTGTCATCATTTCTGCATATATGAGACCAGACGGACGGACGGACATCATAAAATCTATACAGGAAGTGATTCCAAGTCGATCGGTATACTGCAATATCAAACAGCAGCACAAATCCAATGTACCCTCTCCACTATGATGGTGTAGTTTATAATAACTTTTAGTGTAACACATGTACTAATTCTAAGTATAAACAACCTTTATGAATGAAGACTTACAATAAATATTAAAACAAGCTAACCCTATACTGCATGACTTTTTATATTTGATCGAAAAAAAATGTTTTTTAAGGGGAAATTACCGTCTGATGACAGGAAAAATATTAAAAAAAAATTTAAAACAATCAGGGGTGTCATAGAAACCAATATTGTCAGAATTGGTTTTAAAACCGACAAGAAAAAATGCTTTGGTGTCATAAGGCACTGCTACACGTTCAATAAATGTCGAGATATTTCTAGTATCATTGTGACAATATTGGTTTCTATGACACCCTGAATAATTTAGTAGGTATTATGCAATTTTCATATGTATCAAAAGTGATACACTATGCAGTAAAGAAATGTATAACATAATAATAAATACTAATATTCCAATAATAAAATTGTGTATCACCAGTGATACAATATGAAGTGTAGGGCTAAGGTGCAATATTCGTGTGCAATAAATATAATAAGAAATACAAAAACTACACTGGTTATAGGACTAGAATATCCTTATTCTGTGTTTTCTGCTCAGTATTAGTGTAAATTTTATTATTATTTTATATATATTTAGTTTGAAAGACAATTTCACGAACAACATAATTTATTTCAAACATTTTGATATTTTATCTAATTTTGAACATTTTTGATGTAATTACCAATTCTTACTATAATTTACAGAATTTGTCTGATTTTCATAACAATCTTGAGTGAATTTCCATATTCAGCACAAGCTAAGAAACAGAGTATGAAGAGGGGTAAGACTATAAGGTGAGTGTTTTTTTTTTTTTTTTGTTTAAATTTGATCTCAATAACTTTATGTACAAGCTATTTATGGGTGGCATAGTAGAACTGGACCAATTATGGACTGATAGCTTCTAAATCCAGTATGTTGTTACTTGATTTCTATGTATTTTAGGCCTATTTTCGTTGAATTTCATCTCAATAAATTTATATACAAGAGTTATATGGTTGGTTGTTATACTCGGAAGTGGACTTAATCCGGCAGCTATTGCCAATTATTGACTAACAGCTACAAAATCCAGTAGCATAATTGCCCTATAATCGATATTAATATGATTTTTGTATTAAAATTTCTGATCCATAAAATGGTTGATTCCATATCGATATTTATTAGACATTTTTGTGGGTTAAATTGTTTTTCGGAAATTGTTCTATGGCAAATCATGAACCGATCTTCTTCAATTTCGGAACAGAGAATTTTATGTATATGAATTGAATTTCAACATAATAACGATATATTTAAGATACATATTAGTATTGACGTGAATTTCGGAAGTGGACCTTATATGGGGGACATGGTCAAATATGGCCCGATATTCTCAAAATCCAGCAGCTTGATTTTGTCATTTATGTAAATGTTCCGTGTAAGTTGTTGGATTGGTACCCTTATTTATAAGATATTTATGAGTATTGAAGTGATTTCCGGAAGAGGGCTTTATATGCAAATTAATCATCTGTAAAGTATCAAAGTATAAACATAAATATATTTTTCATATTTCTTGTTTTCTTTGAATTAAAGTGTTGGCGGTTCGTAATAAAAATAGCGTATGCAAATTTAATTTATAGTTTTATAAATTTTTTTATTCTGTTTGTTGTTTTTGTTTATTATGGTATTTAACTCCTATGTGAGGTACCTTTGGGGTTTTCATATATGTATGTAACCAGATACCTTGCAGCGCATTAGAAGTTGTTTTTTTGCCGCACACATAAGGGTTAAGTTAATATTAATGGATTTATAATTTATTGATTTTTCAGAAATGTTACAAAAAAAACTTCAAAATAATAAAAGGTTTTGTGTAAAAATTTAATTAAATTTAAGATTTATAGTTTTTTTTTTAAACAAAAACCAATTTTATCCTTTAACAAGCTCTTTCCATAATTTCTGTGATTCAGTAGTTGCGTATACGTAATATTTATTTGAAATATAATTAAACATCACTTATACGTCACATAATTACTTAGGGTATGTACAGAGTGGCAGCTTGTTGCCGAACCGAGCTGGTTGACGCGAGAATGCGGGAAAACTGGTTCTATACAAATTAGTACAAACAAGCGCGAAACGGTCATAGTGGGCGCCGAGCTGGTCAGAGAGCAAAGCTGATTGAATGCGAGAAAACAGTTTCAAAGCGTTTTTCAGTGCCGATAACATTATCTATGTTATGTTGTTATGATTTCAACTTGTTTGGAAAACGTAAAAAACAAAAATTTAAGAAAAACTAAATAAAACATGCAATCAAAAAATTAAAAAAAGTAACAAAAATTAAGCAAAAAAATAAAAATTCAAATAAATAATAATAAGTAAAATTTTAACCAATCCATATATTTTCACTTCAAATTCACAAACAACAATGAACAAAAACCCAACTGCACACAAGCATATGTACCTACACAAAACACAAATAATAAATAAAATATCAGCGCTGATTCTCGCATCCACTATGAACACTCAAACTTGTTTCTCGCATGAACAATTCTCGCAATAACCGTCAACCAGCTCGGCTCGGCAACAAGCTGCCCTTAGGAGTTGGGGTGTGGAATAATTGTATTTGGGAAATGTTTTAAACACAGCAAGAGCTGAGGCTTTTCAAGAGATGGCAAGGTTAGTGAGTTTCTCCGAAGGATAGTTATTAAAATTAGACCCAAGTATTTGGTTACCGAAAACTTCACAACTTAAGAATTAACGTTTTAAGAAAAAAAAAAATATATATATATTTTGCCATTTATACTAAAGGCAGAGTCTTAATACTAATAGTCGAAGAAAGAAAGTAGGAAGACAAGATATTAAATCATCTGTATCAATTAAATATTTAGGCGTGCTAATTGATGATAGAGCTCATATCGTATACGCATGTGGGAAGGCAGCAGCGGTAATAAAATGTCTCTAGACTAAAACTATACTCTAGGGTGCGAAACTCTAGAGTAGCGATTGCTATCCTATTATATGGCTTACCCATCAGTTCTAGAGTTGTTAAGAGTACATATCGTAAAAATGTACTCTCACCCTTCAGATAAAGTTGTCTTAGAGCATGTAGTGGTTATAGAAAATTATCCATGGAAGCAGTAAGCTTTATTAGTGGAATGATTCCACTCGACTTAGCTGCTGAGAAGATCTATAGAGTGCATGCCGCAAAACAACCAAATGCGAAAGAAAACAAACGCGATAGAAAAATCCATGAGAGAACTAAAACTATCAACAAGATAACAACGGACGAGTACCGAAATTCACAAAATTCTGTAGAATGATTTGTGTGTATATTTAAATGACCGATATTTAAAAGATGTGGTCCTGATATGAGAGCTATGAACAATTATGGGCCGACCATGAATTATGAATTATTTACTACTAAATAAAATTTTGTTTTGCAATTTCTTTTTTATGAAACTTGTTCTTGCTGAATGTTGTTTTAATATTGTGATTTCATAGGCATGTATTTATTATTAAGCCATGTTTCGGGAATATGTTTGTATGGGTGCTATGAGAAATCATGGACCGATTTTTATTATTTTCTTCTATCATAAAAATAACATGCACAAAATTGCATAGCAATTAGGGGTTACATTACCGGTAAACGGTTAACCGGTTTTCCGGTTTTACCGGTCGTATTGATTACCGAATTTACCGGTAAATTTAAAAGAAAAATACCGGCAATTTCGGTAATTGTTGATAAATATTTCATTCCAATTGAAGTTAAATTTAAATATAAAATGTTATATTTTAAGAAATATTTTTTTTTATTATTAGGTTAAAACTACATAAACCTTCATTGATACAAACTATTGTGACGCTTTGTTCTATATTGAACATGAGAAATGAATGTAACTCGACAAATGATTCAAACGAGTCTTCTGATGATGTAGAAGAAATCCCTGAATCAACCCAGTTAACAATGAAAGACAGGCTACAATTGGCCATTAAAAATCAAAATAAAATAAAATTGAATAAAATTTCCAACGTAACCAATACCACGATTTTAACAAAAGTAATAAAAAAAGAAATCGCACTCCTTGAAAAAGAACAAAAGCGTGGAAAGTATCTGACGATAGCGTTCAACCACCTCTTGACAGTAAAGCCGACGAGTGTGGAATCAGAAAGAGCTTTTTCTGCAGCAGGGTTAATTTGCACAAAAATTAGAACCAGCCTTAATGACAATACAATTGACACCATTTGCCTATTGCGAGCATATTTTAATACACACGCAGATCTATTCAAAAATTAAAATTTTCTCTTAATGATATAATATATTTTAACATTCTTATTTTGTTTTATTAATAATTACATTTATTTTAAATAACTTTGTTGAACAATGCATTAAACGTTTTATTACTTTAATATATAACAATATATATTTCTCTTTACACAATTTTAAGCATTTATTTTACTCGTTACTGATAAACTTAAAATTAAACAGAATTACCGGTAAATTACCGATAAACCGGTTTTTAAATAAAAAATTTACCGTTTACCGGTAAAAGCAAATTTCGGTAATTTTATATGCCCTAATAGCAATATCTACAATATATTTAAAACAATTGGAAGAAAATTGTTTAAAAATATGAAATTTTAATGGAGGTTGTCTTACATTTTGGTCTAAAACTCTAGTTCTACTCTACCGATGTTGCTAATTTTCAATACCAAACTTTCCTATAAAATAAAATTAGTTTTTTTTAAATTTCGTAAAGTTAAGTTGTGTATTTTGGACGTGAGAGTTTTTGCTTTTACACAGGCGGATGTAGCTCAACTCATATAGAATTTCATAAGGATTAAGAATATAAATACTTTATTGGGTCTCAGATGAATATTAACAAAGTTTCACATGGAATAACAAATTGACTACACCCTCATTCACCATTTGTGCTGATGGAGGGTAAAAAAATTCTTTATTAATCATACGCTCCCATCTCTCTTTCACTGCTATTTTACTTTTCATTTAAATTCTAAAACAGATTCTAAGAAAATTCTCTATATAAAAGAAAATACAATTTACAACAATAAAAACGTTTTCATTGCACTGTACAACCGCCTGAAAAGAAAAACTGAAAACTTTGCCTAAAAATGGGCAGCAATAAATATAGATACAAGTTTAGGACGTACAAACAAAAACTCTATAAAACTATGCATCTGGGGTTTACAATAACCGTCATAATAATAACGACAACAATAATGACAAAGTGATAAAGAGATGTTACAATAAATGCTACACACAAAACCAACAAAAACAAACAAGATAAAGTTTTTGCTTTTATGCTGTAGAGTTCCTAAAGGAAACAAGAACATACATTAAATAAAAAAGAACATCTACATCTACTATATTGACCCTGATTGACAATTTTGTCAAATAATAAAATAAAATAAAACGATGACAAAAACCTAAATATAATATAGTTTTTTTTTAAACATAGTAAATATCACATTGTTACAAATAATGGCTGCTTAAATGTTAGAGCATGCAAAAAATATAATAGAAGCGGACGGATGACATTTATAAACAGATTTTTTTCACTTTGCTGTGTACTCGTATATAAAAAAGATAGAGAGCGTTGGGGGCAGAAATTGTTTATAGGACTTTTGGTACAAGATAAGTAATATGTAAGATTTATGAAAACGATTTTAAAATAGACTGTTTTTAAAGCAGAAACATATTTTTAAAAGGAAAAATGTGACCAACAATTCCTTTTTTTTTAAATATTTGGGCGATTCTATTCTAGACAACTTTTGACATCAATTTTAAAATCACACTTTTGATACTTTTTTTGATGCAAATTTAAAGTAAAATATCTATATTTTATAATATAATTTTTTTAGACGTAAGCTTATATATAAATTTGTTGTACACTACGAAGCATTAAGATTCATAGATTTGGCTTGAACAGAAAATTCATTAATGTTGCACCCGTCATGACTTAAAGAGCAAATTTCTTATTATTGGATTATATTTCTCCACGATGTTTGATTTGATAATCATCATGTGATATCTCATCTTTCACAATAAAAAAGAATAATTGTACAATAAAAGTTTAAAAATTAACAGAGTTTTGTGTTTTTGTTTTTGATATGATCTTATGAAAGTTGGCCAATTTGGTTGCAACCGTCATGAAATTTAAAGCTCTCTCGTGGCTATTTGGTCGTTTCATATAAATTCTTGTAAATATGTAACAATAGTATATAGAAAAATATTACCCCTTCTAAAAATAACTTAATTGAAAATGTGTTTCTTTCTATTAGTAAAAGACGTGTAAAGCGTCTAAATATTGTCAGAATAGAATCGCCCATTTAGTTCAGAAACATGAGCTCAATCATTAAAGTATGATTTTTTATGGTTATTTCATTAAAACTAATTATTTAGTGAAAAAAATTGTTTCATCAAAAAAGCTCTTTATAATGAAGGCTTTGGCTTCTTATACTAAAGACCCTGTTGTCTTTATACTAGAAACTCTGCCCTCCAAATACGTTCCATCAATAAACCAAATAACCAAACATTTTCTTTTATAACATAACGGATTTTCACTTTACTCATTTATTATCATGTAAATTATATTAAAAGTCTGTTTTTATGCGGTTTATTTTTATGCGGATTTGAAGCTATGCGGTTTTAAAATCGACTTTTTTTGTATATATTATTATTTTCATTGAGTTTTCATAATTATTTTGTCGTACATTGGGTGGCTAATTCGAAAGCCTGGGTAACAATCGCAATTTTTACCGATTGGTTTAATAATTGCTTCGTTCCCAAGGTAGAACTTTATATGAAGCAAAAAAATTTACAATTTAAAATTTTGCTTATTGTGGATAATGCACCTGGGCATCGTTACATCGAACATCCCAATGTGAAGGTAGTATTTTTTCCACCCAATACCACAAGTATTCTCCAACCATTAGACCAAGGAATTATTTCTACATTTAAAAAATATTATATAAAACGCACGTATAAATTTATAGTCAATAAAATTGAAAACGAAGCATTACCGTTGAATGAGATATGGAATAAATTTACAATTTTTGACTGCATAATTCATTCTTCATCAGCTGTCTCAGACATAAGACCACACACTTTAAACGCTTGCTGAAAAGCTACTTGGCCTGAGTGTGTTGAAAATAATGCGGCAACTGAAACATTAACAATATCTGAAGATATCATAGCATTGGCGCACAAAATCGGAGGGAAGGGATTCACTGAATTAAATCTCAATGCTTTGGAAGAATTGCTCGAGGGTATTCCTTTAAGTGACGATGAAATTGTTTAATATCATTACTACAGAAAATGCTGAAAATCCAGAAAGTGATTGTGAGGAAGACATTATCGCACAACTCAATGTTCAAACGGTTGCAAAAATTCTTCAGACAGCTAGTGAGTTACAAAATCAAATCCTTCTGAACGAACCAGATACTGAAAAAGCCTTAAAACTCAATAGAGAAATTTGTAACCTTATATCAGGATATCGCGAACAACTCAAAAATTAATGACAAATTATTTTTAAAAAACAGATCAAAATACATATTCTAAATAAATATTGTATGCATTATCAAGTAGTGATTTCGATAATATGGTAAGACATTACATATTACATTTAAGTATCAAATTTTAAATTCTATAAACGATTTTTTTTTGTTTTTCGTTCGTACTTATTTATTTCTTAACTTTTATAAACCGGTTTAACCAAATAAATGTAATAAAATTGACTGTTTTTCCCCTTTTTTAATGTGATTTTTATAATAAATAAATTAATTGTTTTTGGTTTTTTTATCTTGTGAGTTTTTTATGCGATTTTGGTCTAAATTTTACACCTAAATTTGAAGTTATGCGGTTTTTCAACTTTTCGGAATGAATCATCCATTTTGTGTGAAAATCAGTCTTTTTTTCGGATTTTCTTTATGCGGTTTTCTTTGGAACGCATCTACAGCATACAAAAATTTTAAATTATTAGTTGGTCCCATTTTATATAATTTTTCTCACATACATATTCCTCTCGGTTTGTTATTAACATTTTGTGCCTGCGTCTTTTCTTGTTATTTTCGCATTCAGATTTTTTTTCTGAGTTCCTTTCATGACTTAAGGTTAAAGGGGTTAGATAAATATACATTAGATAGAGTTTTAGTAAACATTTAAATCTCTCTTGTTCTGTATGTGTGTGTGTGTGTTTTCATTTTCAACGCAGTCTTTATAAAGTATATTTTATATATAAAAACAAAACAATACAGCTTGCATAAAAAACAGCTGGAAAAAAGATACAAATATACTTTTATACATAGTACATACAACAACACAATATGAAAGGAAATCTAAGGCAGACACAGGATGTTTGCTTGAATAAAACAAATCCAAATACACACTGAATACACAACAACAAGGATTTTTAATACAATACAACACAACGCAGTACATCTACATCTACTCGAAACAATAATAAAAGCTAATGGTTAAAAATATTTGTATGGAAATATTACAAACGTTGAAGAGTAACAAAAAAATCACATCAAATCCAAACTAAATTTTCAATACACAAAAGCATTTTTAAAATACAATATACAATATATATGGTAACATAATACAGTGAAGGG
Organism: Bellardia pandia; assembly: GCA_916048285.2. Lineage (NCBI taxonomy): Eukaryota > Metazoa > Arthropoda > Insecta > Diptera > Calliphoridae > Bellardia > Bellardia pandia. The sequence continues at coordinate 44,474,351 of OU696531.1, forward strand.
CAAATATGGATTTACATATAAAAATATAACAAGAGTGAGGATTTGTTTAAAATAAATTTACAAAACACCCTATTTTTTTTAGGCCTAACAGATTTTTACCAAAAATTTTATATTTAACTATTCACATTTCTTTTGTTAGCGAGGACACGTACTTACAGTGTCTGTTATTTATTTTATTTTTTTTTTTTTTTGGTGCAAATTTAAATGGTAAACACACTCAGAAACCCCTGCCATATTAGGGAGATTCAGTTTAAGTGATTTATGTACGCCAACCAAAAGATTTGTTATGCCTACTTTTACCCAAAAGTATAATTTCAATAAAAAAAATTATATATGCGGAAAATCAAAAATGTTTGAAGAATCGTTGTTACTGATTTTAGATAGCTTGTAATACTTCTGTGTTTTTTTTTTCGTTTGCTCAACACTTAGGAATGACCTACAGTCATGAAATGTGTTTAAACTAGAAAAAAGTGTATGTGAAAGAGAAGTGTTTGTGAAATTTTGATTTAAATTTTTCTATAAAGGAAGTCTGTTCCAAAAGAAAAAAATTTCCATTTAAAAGAAATTGCAGTGCTTAAAAGGTACGGAATTGTAGTATCAATAAAACCGTGAAATACAACCTAAATTGCGGTAATACAACAGTGTATTAACAGTGTTGGCAGTGGTGGATTTACGCCTAGGCCCGAGTGGCCTGGGCCTAGGGCGGCATAATTTAAAGGGCGCCAAAATTTAAAGGTAAAAGAATGTAAGGCAATTCAATTTCGAAAGTTGATTTGGCTAAGTTTTGTTTTAAATTACAGCATCTAGAAACAGCTTTTCTAGTCATTGTTTGGAATGTAATTTTAGACCGTTTTAATGCTGCTATTAAGAAATTACAGGGATCACACGCCGATTTATCATCTGTTATCCAAATTTACGATTCTCTAGCCTCATTTCTTCAGGATATGAGAAATAAGCAACTTGAAGAATTTGAAGATAAAGCCAAAGCGCTATCTGGAGTTAGGATTATTATCAATATAATACTCGTCGCAGAAAAAACAGAAAACTTCTGTCAGATGAACGGGTCAATGAAAGATCACAATTTTCTGGACAAGTAAATTTTCGAACAAATATTTACTATCCCATTTTGGATACTCTGAGTTTACAGTTATCCGAACGTAAAAACGCATATGAAAAGCTTTTTGTAAACTTTAGCTTTTTTGATAATTTATATAAAATAGATACAACTGAGGTTAAAAGTCAGGCAAATAAACTCGCCAAAAAGTATCCTAGTGATCTAGAAGAGACATTAGCAAATTAATGCATTCATTTACATTATCAACTCGAAGATGCATTGGCAAATACTGAAGATGTGCGTTCTGCACAATTTTTTTGTTTAAAAATTATAAACAAAATTTTATGCATGTATAAAAAATTTAAACATCTTTGAAAAATAAGACTGATATGTTGTCATACATATATATATAAGTACATGTGAATTGAAAAACGTATGTGTATCTAAATTAATAAAAATTAATACACAATAATTTAAGTATTTAAAAATTATATGGTTTTTATTATCACTTTTGTATAATCAGAAAGGGCGAAGCAGACCTAAATCCGCCACTGAGTGTTGGATATTCTACTGTCGGCGATAAGTCCTCTCCTGTATGCGCACGAGTAAGACCAAAATATACTTCGAATTACAAGCGCATACATGCGTATAACTAGCACAGAGATCAGATGGAGTGAATTATTCCCTACACATTTTTAAACACCAGAATGCCTGAATGCTTCCTTTAAGACTTGAAAAATGTGGCAAGTTCAGCGTACATCAAACTGAATTCTCATTCCTAAAGCATCAAGAATTTTTGTTTTTTTTTTTATTAGTATTTACACCACCCAAGAAAACATAGAAATCAACATGTAGTGCGTTGGTGTGTTTAGACAAAAATCTGCCATATCGAGCATCCAGGATTATCAGCCCTTTCCAGCATATTCTGCAATCCTCAATGTCCAAAAACATGAAGAAATGGATCGTAAACTAATTGAGTGGCTGTCAGTCGTTCGTAGAACTAAGAGACAAATTCTGATAACCTCATATAGAGGGTGAGGTTCTTCCGCCACTCTTGTTTAGCTACTACATTTCTAAACTTAGCACTCTCCCACAAAGGGTGGATGTAATTTGAGCCTACTTAAATGCAAAGTAGAAAGAAGTTCTTAAAAGACGCTGTTGATGTTCTAGGCATGATGATGTCCGCTGAACTAAAAACATTCTTCAAGTATCAAAAGAAGCATTCAAATTGCTTACTATTTATAACACCTATATTCGACCGAAAATAGAATACAACTCTCATGTATGGGCTGGTGGTTCATAGTCTATTTTGAAGTTACTTAAAAGCGTACAGGAGAGGCTGAAGATGTCTATCGGTGACAGTAGGGTTTGCAATTCTATTGATTTAATGGAGCATCGCCGTAAAGTGGGTTGTGTTTTACTGTTCCATCGATGCTATAATGAAATATGCTCCGCTGAAATTAGGCAGCTTGTTACCGAAACCCGTGATTTTTTGCGTAACACACGTTCTTCTGTTAAGACTCATCCAATCATGGTCGACTGGACAGTAGATCGCACAACACATTACAAGGAAAATTCGGCCGCCATAAATTTGGCCGTACTGCCCGTCTGTGGAATAAACTTGTTGAGAAAGTTTTCCTTTCAATATAGGAAAATTCGAATCAAATGTTTACAAATATTACTTTCTCTATCCTGCCTTTCAGAACCTATTTTCCTAGCTCAAACACAATGCATTGCATGGATAGGGATAATCCCCTGTTGGTCCACACAAAAAAAGTCGGCAGCTCTTGGATAAAGAAATAATGTTGGCCGCCTTTAAGACAATTGGTCTGTCTCTGGTAAATTAAGCTGCTCCAATATGATCATCTTCTTTGAGTGAGGGCTGCCTTACGTACAATAACAGGTTATTTCAGTAATGGAAAATAACGTCAGGCAAAAGTTTCTCCTGGTATGTAATCGGATGAGTCATCTTAGCTTTAACCTAGTTGGAGTCTCCGCCAAAGCATATCAGAAAGGACTTTCGCATATACAAAGCTGCTTTAAACGACAGTCGTACTTCGAACATGTTAACCGTCCATAGCAGACGCAGAAATACCTTTGCAGCGGAGAACAAGAGTAATTCTAGCAAATCTGAGGTAGGGATGGAGCAAATGATTTAATTCCTTTGGCAAGTAGTCTGGCTCCCCGTGATACATTCATATTTTTAACTGCGCAGCCAATCTAACTTCCTTAAATCCATAGCCTACCCCAGCTTAAGCTTGTAACAATATCTCCAGATTATTGATACATTTATGTTTAAAAATCAAACCAGCTAAAAAAAACGAGAGTGTTTAAAAAATGACATTTGTAGACTGGATTTTTTAAATATTTTTGGTACCTCCTTATTTGTTCACACATACATGTAGAGAAAATTGTCCCTCAGTATACAAACGTACAGAAAGCAAACAAACAAAAAGAAAACTTCATCATGTTGGTTGTTGCTTAAGTATGCGTGTGTTTGACGGCCTTTTAAGCAACATTTAAAATTACGCTTTGCTGCTTAGCGGCTGCGATTTTTATTTCCTTTTTAGCATCCTTAATACCCCAATACTCCCCAGTATTCTCCTTTTAGCCATCATACCCACCACATTTCTGCTGACTTCTTTTGGGTTTTGTATTGCTGTTGTGTTGATGGAGTTTTTGCTGTGTCGAGTTTTCCTAGCAACATTTAACGACACAAAATTATGCGACGCATCGTAACCCAATATAATGACTTTGGTCCTAATGTGAGAGTAAGTGTGTAAACACTTACACTAACATACAAATGTATATAAAAACAAATACACACAAAATTATTACTGCAAATATTTCTTTCTGCTTTTGTTTTAAAGTATAATTTTATAATTTGAAAAGATTTTTCCGTTTTTCCCAAAATACACAGACCCTCTTAAAACATCTTTACGAGTATATGTAAAAGAAAGAGAGCGCAAGAAGTACAAGAGTGTGTTTTTATGTTTTTTATTTTCTTGTTATTTAGTGTTGGTTGAAACTAATAGAATTGGTTTTATTATTACTCGTAAGAGTGTTGCCTACAACGTGGCGTTTAATTTAAAAAATTATAATTGCATACTTTTAGGGTATTTTCCTTACAATATAAAAGAGTAAAGGAATGGCAAGGAATTATAAAATAATAAAATGGAAAATAACATTGTTGTACTTCTTATACAATATTCATTCATCGGGTTTTAATTAAAAAATTTTAATGTCTTTTTTATATTTACTTAATAAGTTTTGTCTTTTTACTCTTTATAGCTAAAGGAAATTTTTTTCGGAAATTCTACAATGAGCCCCGTTTTAAATGTCTTAAATTTTATTTTAAGTAAAAAACAAATATAAAAATGAAAATGATATTGAAAGCAGCCTTTAGCATACAATTTTATGTAACTGTCATAAAAACACTGTCGATTTTGTTTCCACAAAATTTTCTTTGAATTAATGAGCTGTTGCCAGTTATAAAATAAACTTTTTTTTAATTAAATGCTTTAAGGGTTCTAAGTGCTTCAGCTTTTACTTACTTGATATTTTTCAGTTTCAAATGCTAATGGGTTTAAGAAGAAAGGTAAAATTAATAAAAATTATAAAAAACAACAACTTTGATGGTTCTTTTTTAAATTTTCTGTCTACATTAATTTGACAGGTGAGCAGGGAAAGTTGGGCATAATTTATTTTAAAACGAAAGAAAATTGTGGCTACTTTTCACAAATTCTAAATTATCTAAAATTAAAACTAAAATATAAAATAATTTACAATGAATTTTAAATTTCTTTCCAAAATCTGTTTTAAATATAAAATTTTGTCTTGAACAGTTTTAAGTCTTTATTTTTATAAAATCAAAAATATTCAGTTACTGAAGCACTATATTAAAATTATTTCAAGCATATAAATAATTAATTAATGCAATGTTGAAACAATATTACTGGAAATAAAATTATTTTTCAATTCGAAGATGTTTTCATTTCTCTACATGCAGTGCGAAACTAGTCACGTTCTTGAACATACATTAATTTTTTTATATATTGAAAACAGCAAATAAAGCTGTCAAAGATGAAAACAAGAAACAATTTAAGATGTATTTTATATTTGTACTTCAAAGGCGTACGACTGTCGCGTTCTTGATATATATTTTTAAACAAAAATTGTTTTTATATTTTAAAAAAAACATATGTAGATAAACTATAAATTCTGCCAAATTTTACTATATAAATTAGAAAACATTATATCTATAGATGTATTTATTTATAAAATTGACTTGAATTTAGAAAAATTATAAGCTAATTGTCTAATACGAAACTATAGCTACTTCCCACTAAAAACTGTGCTTCAAAAGGAGCAGATTTTATGTATGAATTCATACCTCAAATCGCTTCAAACCTGCTGATGGGATGCATGATTTTTGTATGAGGTGTTCCCGGTTTGGAGGACTACCTTCTGCTGACAATAAGCGCTTCTTTTAATCTAATCAAACATGCAAATAAAGCACTTTCCTAAGAGCGCTTTTATTGAAGCGCTCGATTATACGCTTTTTCTTTTTTTTACTTGTTTTTTTTTTACTGGGTTAGGCTAACGTTATAAATGCTAGCGGTTTTGAGAAACTTTATTATTGAATAAAGAAATACAGCAATAATATCAATATTGACCTAAGATACTAGAAATTATCCCCATGGTTACTTGACACTAACCACATAAATATTTCACTCCTTAAACGTAATAAAAACCAATATAATCCCTTACCTTTTAAATGATATTTAATAGCTAGATCTAAATTCGAAGACGTTGTAGGATATAGTGGAACTTAAAAAAAAAAATCATGAAAAACTCAACCGTACCTTCATATAGTTCCATTTTATCTACTGAATTAATTGCTATTAAGTATGTGGAACCCAAATACTCCAAATACATGGTTTATGTCGATTCTTTATATTCATTGAGAATTATAATGAATACAGTAAAGAACAAACTCTATGATGCCTATATAATATAATAAACAGATTGATTCATAAGGGTAACAATATAACACTAATATAACATCGACATTGCAGCATCGAAGAAAATTAATATGCAGAATATGAACAACCAAAATTCTGGGATTTTAGTCCACAGAAATGTATTTTTGTTTTTGATAAAATTTAGGAAAAAAATTAATTATAATTAGAAAATCCACATCCACATAGGGCGGTTTACATCCACAGAAGTGGTTTATTTCATCACAGCTACATACAAATGTCCTCCCGAAATTGAGGTTTACCGATCATAAATGTTTGCAAGTAGCCAAACAAATTTCATCACAAATGAGTGGTAAATGAAGCCAAATCACATCTATAAATTTTGTGCAGATCGGTCCATAATTACTCGTAGCTCCCATATAAGGCCCACTTCCGAAAATCACTTTAAAGAGCATAACTCTTTCAAAAATGCTGGTATCCAAATAATATAGAACGAAAATATATTTTATATGTATACAAATAATACGGTACAATTTTATTACGATCGGTCCATAATTAGTCGAAACTCCCATATAAGACCCTATCCGTCAGTGATGCCAACTTTTGAGACTAAATACGCGTAAACCTTTTTGAAAAAAGAGCTAAAAATGGCTAAATTTAAAAAATCCGTTTAAAGCCACATCCTGTAAAATGTTTCTTTTAAAAATCAAAACAACAAACACATTTTTATAAAATAATTTATTAGAAAAAAATTACTACCCTGAGATACATATTTCAATAACATTTCATATTACATTTTATTACATAAAGTACATACGTAGATTAAATATGTACATAGTACATATTAAATAGTATAAATTTAAAATTGGCCGTTACTGAACAAAATTTCGATTTCTTGTTCATCATAATTTTCAGTCCATAAGACACTATCAATAAAATATTTAGATTTTTTATATGTTTGATTCGAATTAATTTTTGAGCACACTTCGTCAGGTATTTTTTAGTTTGAACAACAACTAGGCTATATTTAATGTGTATTAAACTGTTACACGTATTTAATGACCTTTTGTTTCTAATTTTATTTTTGACTAAATACATGACACTAAAACTCCTCTCAACTTCTGCGTTTGAGTACGGATATGTCAATATGTGTATGGCAAAACTGGACAGTTTAAGGAATGGGTTATTACTAATGGCATTATTTCGATATTATTAGATTAAGGGAAGAAAAAGTACGAAAAAACTAAAATGTAGCCATATTGAGCAAAAAGTAATAACGGGCTAAAAGGGCTAAAAGATAATTGTAAAACGTACTAGATTTACGCGTTTCTTAGTTTAGGGCTAATTTTCTTTTTTCGCATTTAGAGTGACTAAAATCGGGCTAAATCTAGCCCGAAAAGGGCTAAGTTGGCATCGCTGCTCTCCGTAATTTACTTTAAGCTCCATAAATCGTTTAAAAGTATCGTGATAAAGTTTAACACATATAATACTTATATTCACAGACATTATGGCACTAAATTTTTGAATGATCGGTCCACAATACAACGCCCATTTCTGAAAAACTCTTTTATACATATACTGGGTCGGGCTTGACCGACTAACTTTCTTACTTGTTTTAAATAATATACATTAGGGCGGGTCGATTTAATAATCGCCCATGGCTCAGTGAAAATCGTATTCTAGGGATCAAAATAAGAAACTTTGCCGAAGGAACCATACCTCTAAAACGAATTCTACTACCCCCCAACTGTTGACTTTTGTCCCGTACAAACATTTAAAAAAATCACCATTTATATTATATTATTTTAAAAAATAATATTTAGAAATAAATAAAATACATAAAAAATATTAAAATAAAGTGTCAAAATGGTGAAATGGTGAATGGTTCGGCAAAGTTTATTATTTTGATCCCTAGAATACGATTTTCACTGAGCCATGAGCGATTTTTTTGCCTCCCCACAAATCGACCCGGCCTAATATACATAAAAAGTTAATTTCTTTTTAGTGGTTTTTTCAAGTACTTTCATAAGTAAAATTTTATTTGTAATAAAGATTTAAACAGTCTTAATAATATAAAGAATTGAGGGACGCGAGCATCTAGCAATAATATTAAAATAATAAAAACGAAGATTTATATAGTTTATTGAAATGGTATAATATTAATTTATCAAATGAGGCTTAGATATTGAAAGTTAACTAAAACCATTATAATGGATCGTTTGGACCAGTACATGTTCTTGTATCTTTCAAGATTTTACAGTGGCCATTGTTGCACACATTCACTGAACTCTACTCTAAAGGTATTTTATGTTGCTGTTGTTTTTTGGTTTCAGTTGCTCTCTGCCAGTCTTCTCGACTCGTCCTTTTCAACTTGTGTTCATTTGTAACATTTTCCGTTTTTTTTTTTAATGTTTGAATGAGTAAATGAGCGAGCAACAAGCATTAGGAATACTCTGCATCAATATAAATGAATGAGTAAACAAAATGCATGTTTTTGGTTGTTATTTTCTTGCTGGTGCTATTTTCGCTGCAGCTACTCGTATTGCTATTTCTGCTGCTAATGATGATGGTGATTATTCATTCACAATGCATGCCATACTATATTGTACATATTGTATTGCATTGTATTGTTGTAGTATTATGTATTACATAGTAGATTGCAGCTGGCTGGTATGACGATGTATTTATTTATCCTGTATTTTATTTTTGTAAAATGTTTTTTGTTTCTATGTAGCACTTATTCATGATTTTGTATGTGTGTTTTTTTTTTTTTGTTTCTTGGTATATACTTATATATTGCGGTAAAAAAATGGTACTTGTGAAGAAAATACATAAACACTTACCTTCATATATATTTACACAGAAATACATACAAATATTTATGTACTTTCTATTGAAAACCAGTTTCCAAACAGAGAACAAAAAATCCAACAATACAAAACAGCATAGAATAGACAACATAAAGAAAAGACTGCAGAAATAAAAAGGAACATCAACACATTTCAAAAAAAAAAAGTATATAAACAAAAGTCTGTAATTTTATACATCATTATCATTTCTTTGCTAAGAATGCCTATTGCTACGAGGTCTGATTTAATGTTTGTCATTTCTTATACATTAAATCACAAATTATTTTACCAGTCACAATTGCACAAGTTTTTTTGTTTTACGAAATAGTCCCTCTTAATTTAACATATAGACTTTTTGAACCAAGCCTCGTATGTGCATGTCAGAGCATGAGTATTTGTGAAGTAGCGTATTTGAATTATATACATACTTCTATCGTCACACAGTTTGTCTTTAAGCAGCTTATTCTTTCAGTTAACTTTGTTTTGTAAAAGATACTGTGTGTCTTCTTTAAGTTCTTTTTACTCTTTTTATTGTCTGCTTGCTGATGCTACTTTACTGTATGCAGGCATCATCATCATTGTCGTCGTTCATATCAACGACTGTAAGTAACTACCATAATGATGCTGTTGCTGATAAGTTAGATGTTAATATTTAAAGGGATTTTCGTAATTCAACAATATCTACAGAGGGCCCTTTATTTATTTTGATTAAAAATTCCAACATTTTACCTTAAAAAATCTAGGCACATGAAGTTGTATTTTATTGTAAATTTTATTTTAGTTTCATTATTTGCACTAGCTAAAGTTAACTAACATAATTATTAATAAGCATGTCAACGGTCAAGAACGTGACATGCGTACGCCTTTAAACAAATAAAAAAATCTTAACATTATTTTCAGGTTTTTAATTTTCAGTAGCATTTGAGTTTATAAAAGTTTTATAAAACTGCCACTTGTACTGAGAAATAACAAAATAAAAAATCTTATTTTTCTACATATCAAAACAAATAATGCCTGCAAATTAAGTAAATTCTGAAAATTGTTTATTGGTACAAGCTTTGTTTTAATTCCATTCCTTATTACTCTGCTAAATTATCAAAAACTATTATATTTAAGCATTTTCTTTGTCAAGAACGCGACATTCGTTAGCTTTTAAAGTGATAGAAAATAAAGAAATCTTAAACATTTGTTTTCATATTTGCATTTTCGATTGTACAATTTAGTTTAGTTTCATTCAAGCATACTTTATTAAGTTCAATAATACAAAAATATATGGTAATTACTACAATGAATTCATGTTTTTTCCAAGTAAAAATTAAACAAGTAAGAAAGTATTGACGGTCAAGCACGACCATATAACATTCTAGACACTGTATATGTGTAAAAACAGTTTCTCGGAAATAGGCGCTATATGACAGCTATATCCTATTATGGACCTATCATCCATAAATTGCTGTGCATGTAAATATTTTTTGTGTTGAATTTTATCTCGATATAAAAACTTTTAAAAGATTTTTACCTGTTAAATTAATTTTCAAAAAGGGTCTTATATAAGAGCTTTGACTAATTATGGACTAACTGTTATAAAATCAGGTGTCATGATTTCTGTATATATGAAACTTATTTGCGTAGAATTTTATTTGAATACCAATATTTTTCAATCAATATCATGCACCAAATTTTATCGAAATATTTCGACCTTTAATTAGCGCACAAGCTTTACATATATAGACAGATAGCCAGACAGACGGACAGTCGGACATTGTCAAATCAATTCAGGAAGTGATTCTGAGTCGATCGGTGTACTGTAAGGTGGGTATAGGACCTAACACAATTTTTAATTGCCACTGTCAAGAACGCGACATTTGAAGTGAAATTGTAAAGAAATCTTAAAAAATGTTCTGGCTTACATTTTTGATAGCATTTTATTTCTGAAAAAGGTAAGTTTTTTTATGGGATGAAAAACGCTACGAAAATTATAACTCGTTTTATATTGCATTACTGCGACTTCTTAGTTACAGCCAGTAAATTTTGATTCGAATTAAAATTTTCAGTCACTTGATTAAAACGATCAATAATTTAAGTACAAAAACGCTTCTTATAACACGAAGAAAATAAAATTAAAAATATTGCCTTAAACGAAATTTATTTGGCATATTAAAATAATAAAAAAAAAATTATTTTTAAAAAAGATGCATTTAAAATAGTGAACGTGACATAGTTTGAAAATTTATTTTATTAAGTTAAAGCCATACAATTTTGATTTGTAATAAAATGTACTATCATGAGTTTAACTTATCGCACATTACTGATGACAAACTATGTTTTAGGTACAAGAACGCGACATTAGCAAATTAATGAAATCAAAATTTACCATTAGTCAAGGTTTTGAAGATGTCAGCAAACATGATATAAATATCATGACCGATTTTATCATGATAACAACTAAGATTAGGTGCAAATATATCATTCAATATTACAAAATTTGACACATTTTTTATTATTTATAAACATTTTTTATTCTGTGGAAATACTTTCGATAATAATTTTACTAAAATTTGCAGTTAGTATTATTCGCCTTGAACAAAAAACCCTTTAAATACCTTCCTCTGCATAATGTTTTATTCTTTTCGTTGCTTTTTGCAACTAGTGACCAAAAACAAAAACTCATCTTGATAAAATTCTCTTTGAAATTGTTACAGATAAATATTTAATTTCTTTCATTTTATCTGATTTCTGTTGTTTTTGTTCTTATTTTGATTCCCAATGTATAAGTATAAAATTAGCAAAACGAGTTGTTTGTGAGTGTTTGTTTTTTAAGTTCTATGTGTATATTATAGTATTCAAGTTTCGTTTAAATTTTCTAAAGCATAATTTTTAGCCAAGGTGGGACACACTGTAACACTGTTTAAAATTATTGCAGTAACAACTTGGTAATTTCTTAATATTATATGCTTTATAATGAACTGTACAAAAAGTATGCATTACATGGAATTAGCTTAGTAATGGGTGCTTTGGTAATGGTTTGTTACAAAACAAAACTCAGCATATAAATAATGAAGGAGCAATGATTACTTTAAATCAGTGATGGGCACTAGGTGAAAGCAGGGGCTAATTGTGTTCGTTTATTTATTTGTAAACCAAGCAAATACCAATGAAGCTCATAAAAATTAGAAAAAATATTATTTGGATTAATAATTGCTTTAAACCACTGCAGTGGTCGGCATTAGTAGCCACCAGGGGTAAAACATGTGCACGAATACAATTATCATGCAAATGATGGAATAAGAAAGATAAATAATAATCAATGGTTGGTCACACAGCAATTTAGAAAGTAAGTAATAGCAGCTTCTTATAATTCAATATCTCATTATGCCGACCACTGTTTTAAACGCACTATACAAATATAAAAATTTTTTAATTAACAAACATGAAGGCGCACAACTTCATCCATTTAATCCAAAGGGCTCTAAAGGTGCTATCAGACGGGATGTATTTTACATATGTACTGTCAAATTTTCCATCTGTAAAAGTTGTACACATCGTGTGATACATATGAAACTTTGCATGTGTAAAATACATGTGGAAATACATATGTAATTTTTTCGATTAGAACACGCTCTATTTTCCTGTGACAAACATAAATAAAACAGCTGATTTGTTTTGAAACAAAATTGTTTGAAAGAATATATTGGAAAGAAAAATTAAAGAAAATGAATTTTTAAATTTTTAATAAATTAAATTATGTTTATTATATTTATTGCAGTTAGATTGGCCAAAAGAAGCAATTTTTGAAATTTATAAACGTTAAAAAGGCAGCTTTTGTTTACATACGGAAAAACATATGCAGGTGTGATAGCAAAAATTATGAATCGTATGTAAAATGGAAATTTTGACATACATACGGAATTACATATGGGTAAAAAAAGTGACAGTACATATGTAAAATACATCCCGTCTGATAGCACCTTAAGGAGTGTTAACATTTTCGTCTCAACTCATTACAATGAAAACAATCATCTACTTATTTTTAAATCAGAAATGATTTAAAAGAAATTAGAATTAAACACAAATCCTGGTAAGAAATGAAGCAACATTACTACTGCCTCCCAATATGATGCAGTTGCTGTTGATGTTGGGCTGTCTGCTTTTGTTGTTTAGTTTAGCTTTATTTTTCTGTTTGCCTGCTATGTCTAGTTTTCGTTGCTGTTGTTGTTGTTGCATTTCAACTAGTTGTTGGTGACATTTTTGAGGTCATTCACATGTCGAGGGTGTGTTGTTGAACTTGATTGTTTCATTACTGACATAAAACTGTACAAGCACATAAACATACCTTGTTTGAATAAAAAAAACAGTTCAGTTTTTCTTTTATTATTATTATTATTATGTTTGTGCAGAGATTTCTTTTCAATGCCTTTATTTTCTTTTGAACATAAATTCCTTTTATATTTCGTTTCCTTTAGCTGTTCTTAACGTTTATTTTAGTTTTGTGTAGTTTTTTTTTAATAATTTGTTCGTTTAATTTATTCACTTCCTTTAGATTTTTATATTTGAATGAAGTTTTATAGGAGCTGTGTGTTTGTTTTTATTCTTTTTTTGTGGCTGTTAACTTTTATCAAGTCTTTCATTATTTTCATTACCCTGCAAATAACGCGACTAGTCCATACATGCATGTAAAGACTAGTCCAAAGAGGAGTAGGAGTACTCCAAAACTACTCCAAATATATGAAAAAAGGTGGTCCATTTAACATTGCGATGTCCTAGGACTGGACCATATAACCCATCGGAGTAGTCCCAAAACTACTCCATGGAGTGGTCACGAGGGTTAGTTTTAAACAACAACAACAACTCAATATGCAATCGTGTTAACACGTTTAACTACAAACTCTTGTTTAACTATGACATGGTCCATGACTGCATTACATTGGACCATGTTGTGAGTAGTCCATTTCATCTAAAATGGATCACGTAGTCCAATATTATTTGCATCTTGACTTATATTTTGTGGGAATCTTAATGGAGTGAGAAGCAGACAGCAGAGTCAGTAATTTGAAAATAAAGTAGAGGATTACAATATTTTCTATTAATTATTGTTTTTGTAAAAACTATCATCATTTCCTTATATATACATAAGTTCAATTCACTAGTAATGTTATATGTTGTACATTGCATGATGCAACTATTTATATGTCAACACACAATTTTGTCGTATGTTTATGTTGTCAAGCCTTCAAACAAATTAAATTCTGCCTTGTGTGAAAAATATAATGCAAACATTTTAACAATTGAGTCAAGTAAGTGCAAATTATTGACCCTTTTTCATAAATTAAATACAACCATGTCCATAAATTGAATTTCTTGTTTTTTCTACCGTTTGGTTATTTTGTTTTAACAAAACTGAGTAATTATTGATTGAGATAAACATTTGAATTTTGGCAACACTTAAACTTTAATACAACATTCGAAAAAGATATGTAAAATGTCGTAAGTGTTGTACAAAATATTTGTACAACTGTTGTAAATCCAGACGCCGTACAACTCCTATGATACTACAACATGACTTGGGAATTGCATAATAGTTAATATTTAAATACAGGTGGCCCAACATGTCTCATCATTTGGCAACTATTTGTTTTTGTATATGTATGTACACCTAATTCTGTTTTTACACGGTTTTGATTTAACTCGTTTTGACAATAAACTAATTTTAAATTTTTTACACGATTTTATTCCATTTAGCACGATTCAAAATCTTTTGGGATTAAAGTTTTTTTTGCTAAATTTAATTTTTGCGAAATATGTTCATAGCACAAATTTTAGGGGAATTCAATTAAATGAACTTGTCATATATTTTGTATACCCAGCACCAAGAAGATGGGGCTATAACCGTTTGTAACACATCGAAATAATGGTCGTAGAGCCAAACAGTCTATATATTCTGGGTCCTTATAAGATTCTAAGACGATCAATCCGCCTGTCCGTCTGATGTTAGCACAATAGCTTCGAAAAAAGACACAAAACAATTAAATTTTTACCAAACATTCTTTGATCCACCAAAATGTTTGGTACTGCAAATGAGCAAAATCGGTCTTGCACGATCTGAGTTATAGATCAAAGTTTCAGACTATCTCGATATTTTGAGATATTTTTTTACTGTTTTCTTCAAATGTAATACAGATAATATCATGAAATTTTGCACACTTTATTTTTATTATAGAAGGACAAGTCTTGTTGAAAATTGTAGGAATCGGTTCACGATTTCTCATAGCCCCCCTAACAAATGGGTTCATACATAAATATCCAAAGAAAAGCCGTATTAAATAAAAAATTCTGCAATAATAAGTTTCATGCAAAGTGAAATCTCAAAACAATATTTTGTTTGTATCGGTCACTAATTTTAACAAAGACCACTTCCGAAAATCACTTAAATGAACATACAAATGAAAATAAAGATTACGCCAACGCGCGTAAAATTTTAAAATGTTCTGCGCATTTTGGAACTGTGACGTCACACATTCTGTGTTTATATTGGCTTATATTTCCCGTTATGTGACGTAGAAGTTCCATTCTAAGGGTTACTAATAATGTTTCATGTGTTAGAATTAAAATTTCTTGCGAAAAATGTATGTTTTATGTGATAGTTGGCAAGCTTGCAGTTGAAATCTCTGAGAGTTCTAAAATAAAATCTGTTTAAAAAAGAAAAACAAACAAAAAAAAAACAACAAAAAATATAAACATGAAGAGTGCAGTGAGCAAATGCAAGCAAAACATGAGTAAAAAAAACAAGTGAGAAAAAATTAGCCAATAGAAACACAGAATGTGTGATATCATAGTTCCAAAATGCGCAAAACATTTTAAAAAATTTTACGCGCGTTGGCGTAATCTTTATTTTATCATTATTGATTGCAATGACTCTCTTTTGATTTCATTTATTTTTTTAAACTTTTTTGCAACAATTCATTAAACCGAGTACATGACATTTTCATTTGTTCGTAATATAAGGTATTCAATGGAAAGAATATGACTGTTTGTTAAATCGCGAAACCACTGTATACGAGTATTTTAACTCATCACTTTATAATATAAGTTGTTGCTGGCAAATTAATTTTTAGACTAGAAACAATATAAATTAACTTTTGGTATATGTATGTATGTATTTTGTAATATTCATTTGTTTGTATATAGTTTTTAAGCAAAGTTTAAATTTACTAAAAAAAAAACAAATTTCATATAAATCGAACAGATTAATTGCAAAAATAGCCAGACAAACACAAAAGCTTAAAAAAAGCCATTTTTTTTTTTTTGAAAACTAATTGTAAATCTAAATATGCACTAGCAAAACGATTAAAAGTTTATATGAAATTAAATTAGTTTTTTTTTTACGTATGTAGCTAAATATTTATTTAACATATCTATATAAAGCCTTTTGACAATCACAATTTTTTTTTTTTTTTTGACAAAAGAAAAAAAAGCAATTAATCACGGTTTTAATTTCACGTCACAAAAAACATCATATAAAATTGACAAAATAAAAATTGTGCCTTCACTCACCTTTGACAATATACAGGAACAATGCAGCCTTAAAAAGGCTGGTGAAATCCATTTTTTAAAAACGTCACTTTTTTCCATTACATTTTTTTTAGTTTGTTTATGAAAACAAAAAGGAAATAAACTATTATTTTGGTTTTCTTGTTTGTTTTTGTTTTTATTTTTTGCGTAGCTAAACTTTAGGTTTTTTTTTTTTTGTTTTAAACACAGGCGCTGACAACAATAGCAGCAATAAAAAATGGAGATTTAAATTGGTCTAGTTTCACACAAACACTTTGAAAACAAAAATTATTATTATATGTATGAATGTTTTTGTGATTTTCACGCTCTAACACACATGTAGTTATGTTTGTTTTGCTGTATGTACAATGTACATATGTCTGTATGTATGATTTTTGATAAGGGTTTCTTTCTGTGTTCTGGTTAAAACAATTTTCACTCAAACTCTGTTTTCCTGTTGGCTGCCTTCACAAGATTTTGTGAGCAAAAGAAAAAAAAAATATAAAAACAAAATCAGCATTTATGTTATAAATTTACAATTTCATTAGGATCAGGTTATTTATGTTGCACTTGCTTGTTATTGTTGTTGTTATTGCTGTTTACAGTTGATATTTCACACCAACTGTTGTATAAACAATTTAGGTTGTTGCTGTTGTTGATTTATAAATTTTAGCTTTAGTTATTGTTATTTTTGCTTGTAAATGTTGTTATTTTTATCTCTGTTTAAGCATCAGTTGCCACCATCATCATCAGCATCGTCATCAACTTCTGGAAAATGAAAAAAGTAGAACAAATATAAATTATGTGAATTAAGTGAATTTACTTGTTGTCAGTGTTGTCCGATTAGGGGGTTTCCCCCTAGATTTAAAGGTTTTTTTCTATTTAGGTGAAGATTTAGGGGTTAATATTATTTAGGGGGAAATTTTGGGGGTAAGCAAATTTTATTTAGAGGATTTTTAGGGGGTTTTCGAATTTATAGTTTGGTTTAGTACATAATTTAACAACTGAGCATGTCGAAGATATTGTAACGAAATGACGACTTAGAAAGTAATCTGGCAACTACAAACATTAAAACATTTTTCGATGCAAATAGACGACATTATGCTCATTAAAGAAAATTGCAAAACTTTTACTTTGGAAATATGTTCCCAAATAAAAAAGCGACTTCCAGATAATATTGATCTTATGCAAAAATTGTCACTCTTTTCCATCGAAAATGCACAGAAAGCTAAAAAACCAGACATTTACCAGTATTTCAAAACCATTTGTGAAGATATCGATGCAAATCTTAGTGAGTGGAACAACTTGCACTTTATACCGTGGAGTAATACGACGTCTTTAGAAACATTTTGGTATGAAGTTAGACAAGAAAAAGAGGGAGTTGCAGAATTAGTAAACTGGGATTATCTTTATTACTATTACCTTATTCCAATGCATCAGTTGTGTTTAATGTTTAATGTAGTAAAAAATAAGCTGCGAAACAGAATTAACAAATGTCAAGTATTCGCTAAACAATAAATGTCAAGATTTTATTCCAACACCTGAAATGCTCAAACTTTTCAATTCGAATGATATGTTCACAGCTAGTGAAAAAGACTTTGCAACTCTTGAAATTTGTGGAGAAACCTGATTTTAATAAAACTAACCATCTAGAAGTGTATATGTATATAAATTGTATTCCTAATAGTTCACCTTACGTAAGTTCATAAAAATGTAAGCGAAGAATAATTCAAATGTTTGTTTTTTAACAATTACTAGAGTATATTATATAAGAATGATAGTACCTCAATTCAAATTTAATAGAGATATGAATGATGAAACTTTAGTGGGGGTTTTTTTAAGTATAGAATCTAGTGGGTTTCTAAATTTTTTTGGGGGTAAGAAAAAAAATTATCTGAAAACACAGCATGTTGTACTCGTCTGCAGTATGTGACAAGTATTCATAAAATTATGTTTAAAAATATAGCACTAAAAAAGCTCATAAACATAAAGAAAATTATATATCAGTATATATAAAAGTATATTAAAGTTAAATGGAATAAAACCAAGTATTAATCTTAATGTAGAAAAAATGACATTTGCAGGCAAGCATATTTAAATGTAATATTTTTTTGTTTTTACCGACAAACGGGGCTACTAGTGAATAAAGCTAAATCAAGTACGCTAAAACCAGTGGTGCTAACAGTTTCTAGTTTTCGAGATATAGCATTATTTAAAACATGATGCCAACAACGATTAGATGAATACACACCTGATTGTACTAGCAATACTAGCTACATAGTGGTGTGATCCTCTTCAAAACGAAATCGGAAACGTAAACCAACTAAACAACCAAAACTTTTTTTTGCGACCATTATTAAACTATATTTATTTAAATTTTATTTCATGTTAAAACTTAGGGTTACATACATATTAATATTAATATTAAATGCTGAGTCTTTTAAAATCAAATTTTGCTGCCATAGAATTCTGAAAGTTTTACATGATTATAAAATAAAATGTTTATAAATCAAAATAACCTGGAGGGTTACTCTCTATTGCGATGCGATAGCAAATTCGATTCGATAAGCGTACAAATTTATACTCTTACGCATCTAATTTGCTTTCGCATTGCAAAAGAGAGTAACCCCCCTGACTATATTTTTTAAGTATTCCGAAGCATTATTTTCACAATAACGAACACGACATTCATACACATATTTTAATAGTACAGCTAAATTTTAATAATACAGTGCTATTAAATTTCTAAAAGTGTCGCGTTCGTTATTGTGAAAAATATTTGTCAGTTTTTCTTTCTACAGTTTATTGAAATTGCGTCAGAGCCCTTCCTTGCAAACACACATACAATTTAGAAAACGATTTATATAATTCAATGCTTAAATATGATTTCATGTAAAAGTTAATCGCGGTTACGACTCAAATATTTTATACGCTGGGTACAATTTTGGCATACTCTGTTCAAAATATCGGCCGGTAGAATGAATTATTCAATATTAGTTTCCAGTGTGTCAACCATTGCTGGATTGTCCCTATAGATATGAGCCTTAACAAAGCCAAACAAAAAAAGTCTAAATCTAGGCTGTCAATTGACCGGTTCCAAACGTGAAATAAACTGTTCACCGAACTCGCCTCTTAATTGAGCCATTGTTTCATATGCTGCGTGTCACATGCACCATTTTGTTGAAATCATATGTCAGCCAAGTCCAGCACATCCATTTCGAGTAAGACAAAATTTTTAATTATAGCCCGATAGCGCTCGCCATTTACAGTAATGTTAGAGCTTTCGTCGTCTTTGAACAAATACGTTCGAATGATGCTAATGTCCTATAATTCATAACAAACAGTGAATTTTTCGGGATACATTGGCATTATAATGCTTCTGGCTGCTCTTCACACCAGATCGTATGACTATTTTGCTTGTTTACGTATCCATTCGACCACAACTGATTTTCGTTGCTGAACATAATTTTGTGATAAAATTAATTTTGATAATAAAATTCAATAATCTGCAAGCGTTATTCGTTTGTAACACCAAACTGACATGTTCAGTAAAGCTAGAGGTCCACACCTCACTTTTTAGCGTCAACGTGTTTATAGTTTTCTAAACGCTTTTAACGTCAAGTATTTCAAGTTACATCATTTTTGTTTTATATATACATATGTACTTTCGGAGGTGATGTCGTTAGCTCAGCTGATTTTTTTTTACATGAAGTTTTTTATCGGTTTGTTTGTCAATTTTATATAAAAAAATGTTTTTTCAACTGTCATATTTTCTAGTAGTATCACCTTTAAAATAAATTTGCTTTTCATTTGTTTTGATCAGCTGTTCGACGTTTGTGGCGCTTTCAAATGTAGAAAGTAAACGCAGTTGTCGCTTTTAAAGCGTCAACTCTTGCTACGATTTTAAGTATGTAACTTCAAATATATGACTACATTGATTCTACTTTTTTTAGAGTTGTTTAGAACGTGAGAAACGTGTAAACGCTTGGTGTGGACTTTCAGCTTAACATGTTATATGAAAACAGCTTAACTGCCAAAAACAGTATTGCCAAAAAAAAAGTTACTAAAAAAATTCCACTTTACTTTAAAGAATCGCTTTGTTCAAAATTATGAATGTTTTGATAATAAAAAAAATTCTTATTGAAACAGTTACACTTAGGATAGGGAACGCGACACACTTTGCATATCAGTGTGATTAATATATGCATTAATTTTAATAATTAGTTAAAGTCATACAATTTTCATTAATATTAAAATGTGAAGGTATTATGATTAAAGTACAAGAACGTGACAATATAATGAACAAAATCAAATGGCAAATATAACGTAAACCGAGCGATGTTTCATTTCTTTTAATATTTTTGTATGCATTACCTATTGATGTGCATTTGTTTAATAGGTATAATTCATTAACATTTTAAGTTGCGGTGTAGTAAAACCCTTCCGTGGAAATGCCCATATACTAACTATCGAAAAAATTGAAATATTTTTCCAAACGCAAAAAAAAATTCTGTAACAAAATAATGATTTAATGAGCTTTCTGTTTAATCATTTTTCATTATTTTATTTATTTATTTAATTTTTTTCTGATGCTGTAAAGTACAGAGATTGAGTTTAATTTATTTACGCCAGTTTGATTTAATTAATGTCATTTTTTTAAATAACATTAAGCAGAGTGATTGTATTTAACGGGCATTAATTATAATAATATGTATTACATGAAGCTATAAATAAAAGAAAAGTAGATGTATACATTTAACACATTTTGTTTGAAGGAGTTGATGATATAGAGGAAAGGGAGCAGACACAGATTGGAATTAGTTCTAACACTGTACTGGTATATGAAAGGGATTATATACTACAACATGTTGCTGGATTTTTTCTAAGATCAATAAATTGTTAAATTGTCGATTCTTACAAACGCAATGTTTACCCAAAACATTCTGGCATAAATGATTCGCGGGGTTAAAGCCAATTTTTAATAATAATAAAAAATAAATGGTGTCAAATGTTACTAGAAATTAAAGAGGGCCCCTTATTTTTGGGTCCTGGTGCTAATTGCAGTTAAAATTTACAAAAATCAAACTGATTTTGGGGATCATCTTAGTAAGAGTTTACTAAAATGTAACAAAAATTCATTATTTTTATTTTTAATATCGCTTTGCATGAGCCAGCACTTTATAATTTGTTGCTTTTTGTAACTTTCATAATGACGTTGCCAACAAAATTATTACACTTATTACTATTGTTGCGAAATTTCATAAATTTTTATGGTTAAACTTTCAACTTTTTTTTACTGGCAGACACATAACATGCAGTTAAATACATACATATGTATATTGCAACATATACATACGTATACACTAACAATAGCCATCAAATGTTGCAACATGTAGAGTAAAACAGCAGCACAGAACTCAAAATACTTGACGGTTTGACTATTTTGCTGCAGTGCGCTTAAATGCTCTACATTTTTCATATTTATCCAAGAGAGCAACATTAAAACAACAACAACAACAACAAAATACATAGAAAAGCAACAACAACAGCCACCATAATAACTAACAGCAGTAAAACAAATGACAGTATAACGGACTGGCAGAAATGCTAAATGCATTGTACCTACATATATATTCCTATATACATTAGGGTGGCCCCAAAATAAAGTTGCGGATGTTCCCGACTAATATGAAAATTTGATTCATATTAAAACTACGTTTCTCAATTTTTTTGTCCTGGGGTCAATATTTGGTGAGCTGGATCAAAGCATAGAAATGTCCTTTTTAGAGGTGTTTTGATTTTTTTATATATCTTCCAAAGGAACTATACTATATAAAAATTTCAACTATTTATTTAAGTAAATTCTATTAAAAAAAATAAAAAAAAATAAAATTTTGTAAGAAATTTTCAATTTAATTTAATTTTGAATCATTGATATTTCTTTTATTTCGGCTCGAGTTCATTAAATTTAATTTTTCATTAAATTATTTTTACTAAAAGTAGGAATTGTTACATGAAAATTATTATTAAAATTTATTGATAATTTTTGTTGGCTTAGGATTCGAACCTGGGTTGTCGGTTGAATTTACATATGTTTCGAGAAACACCACTTTCTCTCATCAGAATTATTTTACGTTCTCACCCTCTGCACCACTGCGGTGCCCGCTAGCCTACAGTCAAACATCAATCCTTTCACCAGTATTACAGGTGGTTCGAAATTTGTCGTAATTATCATTTTTCATTTATTTTACATGTTGCCTCCTTTTTCTTCAGTTTTTTTCGTATTATCAATAAATTTTAATAATAATTTTCATGTAACAATTTAGTAAAAATAATTTAATGAAAAATTAAATTTAATGAACTCGAGCCGAAATAAAAGAAATAGCAATGATTTAAAATTAACAGTTCAAATAAAAATAATAATTGTTTTTAATTTTGAATTTAATTTTTTTTTAATTTTTGATAATCCATTGAATGCGTCTCCCAAAGATCTTTCATATGATACCAAATTTACATATAGTTCCTTAGGAAGAAATGTGAAAAAAAATCAAACAACCTCTAAAAAGGACATTTTCATCAAATATTGACCCCAGGACAAAAAAAAATTTAAACAAATTTTCATATTAGTCGGGAACATCGATACCTTATTTTTTTCTCCATACAAACAGGGCCACCCTAATATACATACGTACATATGTGAATGTATTAATGTTGCAACATGTGTGCTTGCTTGTTTGTGTTTGCATGAGAATAAATTTATATACAACAATATTTTAAGTCATTTTAGCATCTCCTGCTGAGAACAGTAATGTCTACAAAACAAAGTGAAACATAAAATATAAGTAGAAGTAGGAATGTTTTTTTTTTTTTGTTATAAATGATCTAGCCGAATTTAAAAGTACACTACAAATCTTAAGGAAAACTTATTTATTTTTCTTATTATTGTTTATTTGACCTTTTTTATTATAAAGTTTTCATATCCTTTTTCCTATGACAAATAATTTTTTAAATTTATAAAATTATAAAAATTTTTATCCTGAAGAAGCTACTCAAAGAGTAGCGAAATATTGAAATAAAAATTTAAATATTTTATAAAAAAGACCTAAAGCTTTAATAATTACCAAAATCTTAATGAAAACTTATTTAGTGTTAACACAAACCCTTCAATAGTAACTAACCGCCTGGCCCACGATGTCGAACGATAACGTTCGCTTAGATAAGACTTAAGACACAAACTTGATTGTGGAATAAACAAACTTGATTGAGTAAAAAATAGATACGATAAAAAGTTTATGTCTTAAGTCTTATCTAAGCGAACGTTATCGTTCGACATCGTGGGCCAGGGGGTAAATCTTTAAAAATGCAATTATTTAATGAAAAGTTTAAAATCCTGTTTTATTTTGTCTACAATTTGCTAACATTTACCTAAATTTTTGTTAGTTTTTTATTTATGTTTTATTTAGATTGTAAGTCCTTAGGGCCTAATTAATCCAGATTATTCATATGGCAAATA
The DNA here is from genome assembly GCA_916048285.2 of Bellardia pandia. Classification (NCBI taxonomy): domain Eukaryota; kingdom Metazoa; phylum Arthropoda; class Insecta; order Diptera; family Calliphoridae; genus Bellardia; species Bellardia pandia. Next base: position 44,498,297 of record OU696531.1, read on the forward strand.
CAAAAGTATAATTTAATATAAAAAAATACGAATACGAAAAAGTTCGTCCTGTATAAAATACAATTGAATTCCATAATCTTGAAGCTGGGACTACAAATGATCTATTCATAATCTGGGAAGAATAGCTAGGCAAAATTAATGAACTAGTTCTAGTAGACAAGCCAAAATTAAATCAGTTGAAAAGGTACATTGGCTTCCCAAATTTCAAAACCTTATAAAATTGCAACAAGGTCAATAAAACTTTCAAAATCACAATGCAGAATATTAATAATAAAAGATGAGAACCATATTTTAATCCAAAGATATAATGACCTACTCTATTGAAGAATTGTTTAAGTTTTCTGATACCGGTCTATGATATGCCCGAATATACCTCGAAACCATTTAGTAATATAGGAAGACACAGTGCCTTAGCTACTCCCCTTTTTACTTCAGCAGGTAAATACAAACCAATGTTATATAAACGCTTGCGAACAAAATTAATCCTAGAAATCTAAAAGGTAAACATAATAATGTCTAAAAGATAATCAGCTTAGCTTAAAGAATTGCTTTGTGTAAATCGGGACTAAATGATTTATTATTAAGCAATAAAAATTAAACATTGAAATTTGTCAGTTTCAATGATTGCAAAAAAGCTAAAGCATTCAAAAAGTACTGTGAATTATATTAGAAAACGATACCATCACAATTGAAGCATAGATCGTAGTCAAAAAGAAAAAAAAACTTGTATTAAAATAAACTGGAAACACACAAAGAAAATGTTTTAAAAGCTGCAAGTGTTTGGTGTCATAGAAATCAGGTCGTCATAATATATGAATATAATTTCCATCTTCGGCCAATTGAACAATGTTGGGATATTGTCATTTTTCTCCATTTAGCTTTTCTTAGGTATTATTATATGATGTAATTATTAAAAGTATTGAATCAGATTTTTGTTATTTAAACGGCTCAAAATTTATGCCACTGGATTTTAGAATTTATTAACTTATTCACTTTTTCTTATAAGAGTTTATAAATAGCAGCATCTAAGCAACTTTAAAATCAATTTAATTCGAATTGTCCATATTTTTCAACGCCCACTTGCATTACTTTGATATGGGCGTGGGCAATATTTTTTTATATCTCTATTACTTTTTTAAAGCTAAGCTTTATAAATACAATTTTAAGTCAAGATTTTCTAGGATTTGTAAATTGTTGCCCAAAAAATTAAAACTTTTGTATAATTCCCAAGTCATGTCGTAGTGTCGTAGGAGTTGTACATCGTCCGAATTTACAATAGTTGTACAAATGTTGTTAGTAATTTCTATATAAATATTTTCTACAATACTTACGACATTTTGCATATGTATGTTTTTCAAATGTTGTATGAAAGTTTAAGTGTTGCCAAAAGTTAAAATGCATAAAAATTACTCAATTTAGTTTAGAAAATAACACTCAAATCATAAACTCATTGACATGTTTAAAACAAGAAAATAAAATTAATAAACAAAAAATATTAATTTTGGAAAATATTCATATTTTATGTTTTGTATATTTGTTTTGAAAATATTTTTCTTTTGTCATTTTGAAGGTACGACTTTGCCCAAAATTATTGCATTGTTGTATCATACAACGTACAACATACAACATCACTTCGCTTCACTTATTCGCTATAATTTGTGTTTTAAAAATAGGTTTTAAGTAAATTGTTGAAAATCAAAATTAATAGCAAATCATAACTTGCGAAATAAATACCAAACCACAAAAACAAATATCTTTTATGTGTCATTGTAAATTATTTATGTTTTACAACAGCAAATATGTGGCTATTTTCTAACAGTTGGATTTGTTAACCAGTTATTTAAGATCTTTGCAGAATTAAAAAAAATATTGAATTTAATTTCATAAATTTAGCATTTTACAATTAAGAAAGACTCCAAACTAATTGTCAAGTTAGTACAAACATATGGTTGAACTAAATACACCCTACAGTTATTATTGCATTAGTAAAGCTGTAAAAAATAAGCCAAGTAGTCATTGTTGCATAATAACAATTTTGTTATACTTGTATGAATTGCGGAATATTAAGATGGTCCCAAAAGGAATTAAAGGTATTTTCAACTAAAATTAAAGTTTCCAGCATATTAAATATTATTTTCGGTTTATTATACATTTATGAATTTGATGTTATCATGAAAAACTTGGATTTGTTCATATTTCAATGTTGCGTTCTGGTACCTGATTCATCGTTTGTTATAGAAACTCCACGATCATTCTAATCTAAATTTAGTGGCTTTATTTAATAAATAATTATTGTATATAATCAATATTTTATACTTTTAAAGTGTGTCGCATTCGCTATTTTCAGTATATTTTTTTTAAGCAAATATAAATATATTAAAAAAGAAGGATTGAAGTAATATTTTTTCTCAAGCTTTACACCGGAGGCAAAATTAAAAAAGATCCACTTAAATATAAATAGTATTGCAGTTGAAAAGTTGTCAAAAACCTAAAATTGTTCAAAACAAAAACGTGCAAAATATGGTGAAATCAGTAAACGTTGCTGTTGAAAGAAAAATTACGATAACGAGTTAAACATAAAGTTGATATCGAGCAAATAAATAATAAGTAAAAAATAAATACAAAGCTTTTGTTAATATTACCTTAACTAATGCTTATTAAGAACGTGACGGGAAAACGTGCCACGTGCACAATCATACTAAACGTCATAAAAAACGAATGCAAACATTTCAATATGGTAACTATCACCAGAATTGAACATGATGTTGCTTTAGTTTATACAAAAATCGGTTTAGATAAAAGTATTTCAATTTGTTTCTTACTAAATGTCACGTTTCTGAACCATTAATTATTGCTTATATATTGGAAGTTTAGCTTAAAATGTTATCGAAAAATGGTTAGAGAAACAAAATTATTAAGAATTATTTTTATTTCTACAGATGTCGCATTCTAAAAATGATCTAGAAATGATTGTTAGTTTTAGTCATTGTTCATTATGAAAGATAAATTTTTTTGTTAAGTCAGTTGAAATATACCACTTTTTCTGAGTCCTTGCAAACGGAGTCAACCTACTAAGTATGCAATATAAATGTGTTCATTTATACGCGTACATATGAATGCACATACTCGTATGTATGTGCGTGTGTATATATTTAAGTACGTACATATGTACGTATGAGAGTCATGTAGTAGTTGTAGTTTATGTAGTGTGAGAAATATGAAGAATGCTTAAGATACAGCTGCAGATACAGATACGCTACTAAAAACTACTAAATAATAATTGTTGTTGTTAGTGTTGATATTCTACTAACAACTAGGAATACCAGGGGCAAACTGTGGAAACCACAAACAATATATTTTATGTTCATGTGTGTTCCTTAAACTACTAACTTATAGAGCCAGGCATTTGTAAGTGAAAATACACACATGCATACATTTATTTTAATACTTGTATGCATGAATTTATGTAGACATGAGTGTATTCTTTATTCTGTGCTCCTGCTTGCATTTTCATTTGTATGTACAGTTACACTTACAATTGTACGTACACTTATACACTAACAAACATGGTCCAAATTAACAAGATACTCATTGTATACTATAGAATGCACATGTATTTAACAAAAGACATTTTTATGTGCGTTTTGAATATATTCACTTGCACCGTGTATATTAGACTGCTGCAGAATTGTAAGAAGAAGGTACTCTAGAGAGAGTTCTGGTCAAATCACTTAAATCTATGTTTAGGGAGGAGTCTAATGCTTGTCATAGTGTAAGAGTAAATTTGTGTGCTGATATTTTAACATATACATTTATAAAATTACAGCAATATATTTAGCACTTGCATTAGTTTATTTTACTTCTTACATCTGTTTTATAATTATTTTAAAACTATGCACAAATGTATGCATATTTACAATGCATACACATTCGCTTGCATAATGTATAAGCTCGCAATTTGTAAAAATTAGCAATTTCTTAAATTTGTTTTTAGAGACAGAAAATAAGGGGTCAACTTGAATTTCAATGTTTATTAGATATTTCAATATTTTAATATTTCAATATTTCAATATTTCAATATTTCAATATTTCAATATTTCATCATTTCAATATTTCAATATTTCAACATTTCAATATTTTAATATTTCAATATTTCAATATTTCAATATTTCAATATTTCAATATTTCAATATTTCAATATTTCAATATTTCAATATTTCAATATTTCAATATATCAATATTTCAAAAAATGGCGAATTTTATAAAAGTATCACTCAATCATCCAAGCTTATGGTAAATATGTATGTTCCATCGGTTCCAATATAACAAATATGGTTTGTGCGGTGATTTTGACATGTAAGACAATGATCGCCCAGGCCAGCCAATCCATGAAGATTGGTGTCAAACTCACAATGAGCTGGCAAAATCATTGGGAATTGTAAAATTTTTGAGAGCAGCCGGATTCATTCAAAAATAGGGAAATTGGGTTACATATGAAGTGAAGTTGAGAGACCTTGAAAGACGAGCTTGAAATAATTTTTACCGAATCATTATTTGCGATGAAAACTTAATCCATTACTATAACCCGCAACTTAAGAGAACGTATGTGAAGCCAAATATTGTAATATTGCGTATTTGGTGAGACCAAAATGGTCCAACCTATAATGAGCTGCTGAAATCCGACCAGACATTCACTGAAAACCTGTACCAAATAGATCTGATTCGCTTAAAGCGACCATCGATCGAAAACGACCAGAATATGCGTACAGATTTGACAACGTAATATTTCATCATAACAACCTTTAAAAAAAACTATTTAGAAACTTTATATTTGATGTACAAAATCTACCATCCCTGCAGACAAGTTTATTTTAATTCCAGGTTGAAAAATAACTTTGTTTACAAAGTGATCCTAAACATAATTCTAGAAGGTGCTTGAGTTTGCGAATGCAATTGTTTAAACATGTAAACTATTTAAAAAGAAGTGGTTGCGAAGTTTTGCCTCAACCGCCTTATAGACCAGTTCTTGCCTCGTCCGACTACTATTTGTGTTGATCGATGCAGATCGTTCTTTCTTTCTCTCTTTTTCTCTCTGGGATACGTTTCACTTCAGAACAGTAGCTCGTTTCTGTATTTCTCGCATTGTAAAATGTTTCGCATGGAATTAGTGAATTGCAACAAAAACAGTGTAAAATGAAACAAAAAATGGTTTTTCTTACACAAGTGTTTCTGTAACTTTATTTTGCGAGAAATATCTGTAATTTAAATAGTTTTCCAACAATTATTGGAAGAATGTGAGAAAAAGTGTTTCTGTAAGAATATTTTGCGGACTGTCAAAAAAATTCACATTTCATATATACATATGTAGATATTTTTAAACATGTAACATATTGGTAAACGCTTAAAATAAGAAAAAAAGAAAAAGGTTTTGCCAAATATAAACACCTAAAGAAAAAAACATCAGGGCCCGTAAATATCAATATTAAAAAATAATTTTAGAACAGTTATTTTGAGAAAAAACAAAAATGAGTCCATTTAAGCAGTTCTTTATTTTTCAAGTTCAATTGTAATTGAATCGCGTTTGTGCTTCGTCCAACAAGATGCAACAACAATGCTTAATAAATTTCTGACAAAAATTACAGTAGAACACAAGGACGACTGAATGACATTTTATTTCTTCGTTGACGTTTGGCTTGCATTTGATACTTACTCACTGGAAATATTCCAATAAAAATAGAATCAGCGTTGTCTGTTTTCGCATTCAATTACAGAAACACTTTTTTCTCACAAATCGAGAAACGATTGAATTTTTTGTTTCACACTTCATGTGAGAAATTTTTCGACGCGAGAAATACAGAAACGAGCTACAGGTTAAACGAAATTGCCTTGATTCGTTCTCGGCCTCAAAAGAAGAGCAAAAGATATGGCGCAAAATTGATATGTTGTCAGAAAGTTAGAAAAAAGTTGTGGCTAACAATGTCTAATAAATTAAATAAATTTATATAGTAAAAAGATTTTTTAGAGTCTTTTGTTTTTCTGAATGAAAAATTTTTGAATTTTTGATATTTATTATTAGAGAAAATTTTTATTTCGGTATTTCGGCTTGAGTTCATTAATTTAATAATTCAAAGAATACCATTGAAAAGTAATATTTTTAGACAATTGGCACAAAAAAAAAGCTAAAATTTCAAAAAATCCCGAATACAGCAGATCATAAAAATCAATTTTAACAGCAATCATTTTATAAAAGTTACTTTAGTCATTTATTCGTTACAGCTAAAAATACAAGAACGCGACATTTGTACGCTTTTAAAAAGAGAAAAAGTGAAAAAATATTATTTATGTACAAGTACTTTTCTTTATTTATTCATTAAAAACGCACTAACAATTCTTTCAAATCTTGTATCTAATATATTTTAATTATTTAGTCCAGCCTGAGCCGGACGAAAACTATTCGACCATTGCTGAAAACATATATTAGGTAGGTTTTGGCTCAGATCCGCTGTATCCCTTCTTATTAGTCGAATATATCCACTATTATTTAATATGTTGCGGGCTAATGAATTTGAGTGTACTTCAAGTCTTTTTTAAGTATTTTTCTGATTTTTTTTTTTTGAATCTCAGTTTTTACCAAGGGCGCGTTTAGGTCTTTGTGGATATTCGAATTTTTATATACCAGAGATCAATTGTGATCATTCGTAGTAATTTTTTTTGGCGTCTTTGAATTATGTCTACATTTGAAGCTGAGGCTGTTCCCCATGATTGAGTTGTAAAGCAAGAGTTTGCAATCTAAACTGAGCTTAGAGTTTCTGCCAATGTGTCAATTAATTTGGATTAATCTCAATTTCATTTCATTCAATTTTGAATGTATATGGGATTTCCATGTAAGGCGAGAAATGGGGGTGTATAACGTGATATTTAACTTTGGATTGTTGTGTTATTGCTTAATTATTGATATAAACAGGAGAGCATGATGTAAAAGATATGTGTGTGCATTTATGCACATTAACTTTTATCCTCCATTGCTTTAACCAGTTTTTTAATTCAGATATATGATATTGTGGGTAGCGAGATGCTTCTTGAGGGTTTTCATGAATGCTTAGAAAAGCAGTAGCATCAGCAAATGTAGACGTATAAGTACGCTTGTTTGCTGGCATATCAGATGTGTATATCGAGTATAAAAAGGGTCCCAGGATACTACCTTGAGGTAGTCCTGTTTCAATAGGTTGTGCGTGGCTTAAAAAATCTCCTTATTTAAACTTAAATGTTCGACGTAGCTTTCCAATAGATAATGTGGATTTACGGATAAGATTAGTTTAAACTTGTATATCACACCATCATGACACACTTTATGGACAAGTTTAGTGAAAAATTTAGGCTGACGTTTTGTAGTTTCCTTTATGTGCAATAAATATCTGGTAAATTTTCTGAAAAAGCGCCGGTTCTCAAGGCGAAACCAATTTCATAAAGTCGCCAAAATTTAAGATTTTTTAAATTTTTAAAAGCTTCACAATGTTTATAAAGTCATCTCAGTGTAGGTACTCGTTGTTAACGAGCGACTTCTTGTAACCTAACCAAAGTAACCCCGCTTTATTCTTCTAAATTGCAACCAACAAAATCCCCGTTTACTTGGCAACGCCATTCTATCCATCTCTACATACATACATACATAAATTATACGATTTCTTATTTATGGTGCCTTCAACTGCTGCTAATACTTGTAAAAGCTAAGCAGCACCTACAGCTACATATGTATAATACTTCTGCTACTACTACTATTTGCCTCCCTACTATATAGTTTTCCATTTTCTTTTTTCTTTTTTTTTATTTTTGTATTATATTTAACTGCGTTTTTGTTGACATGACATGATTAATACGACTGCTGACATTTTGATCGAATGCGACGATGATGTTAAGTATATAAGCAGCAAGAGAAAAACTGTACGATTTTTTATTTTGTTTGCTTTTCAAAAAAATAAGGGAAGCAAACAGCAATGAGGGAGAGATTATGAAATTATGTTGAAGTAAATTTAAAGGTACCCTATTTTAAAGCAACAGTTGGCGAAGAGAAAAATATATCAACATAATTGTTCTGTAAAGTTAAAGTTGCAACGATCACTTTCTAAAACACACAAAGAAATAAATACTATTTTTTAATTTGCCAAAGACATTCAATGTTAAAGGGTACAAAGACTTATGACAAACTCATTCGGTTTCATTTATTGAAGGCATCCGGATATTGTCTGTCATAAATTTCGAACTTTCCAATGTTTCGAACGATGTTTAAAGATACAAAAATGTATGACAAACTTCATTGATGGTATCAAGATATTGTCTGTCAAATATTTCGAACAATGTTTAAAGGAAAAAAAGATTTATGACAAATTCATTCGGCTTCATTTATTGATGGTATCATCAATAAAAAAAATGTATGACAAACTTCATTGATGGTATCAAGATATTGTCTGTCATATATTTCGAACTTTGAAAATATTTCGAAAAATGTTTAAGTGGAAAAAAATTCATTGGGCTTCATTTATTGATGGTATCTGTCATAAATTTCGAACTTTCCAATGTTTGGAACAATGTTTAAGGATACAAAAATGTATGACAAACTTATACTGCTTCATTGATGGTATCAAAAGATTGTCTGTCATAAACTTCAAACTTTGCAATATTTCGAACAATGTTTAAGGGGAAAAAAAAGATTTATGACAAATTCATTGGGCTTCATTTATTGATGGTATCAACCAAGACATTGTCTGTCATAATTTTCGAACTTTCCAACAAAATCATAACATAAAGCTATCAAAAGAGTTAAAATTTCAATCCATCCAATCTCTCTTTTGTACTCCCTAGTTTAGTTGTAATTAAATTTTCCACTCGTTACAAACGTTTTCAAAAACTTATATTTTCTTAACACTTTCATCTTCTACGGTTGAAGTTTTAGCAGAACAAAAGCCACCAACACAACAAATTCAACAAAAATCACGGAAAATCATGTACAGGAAAAGCTTCTATTTATTGCTCTTACAACAAAGTAGCAAGCAGAAAAGGGGTTCAAGTTGGTTTTTAATATCAAAATCAACAAAATAAAATAAGAAAAATGCCAACACGAAAAAAAATTAAACTGAAATAATGTAAAATCCCAATATAAAAAACTTACATGCACAAGTAAATGCAAAGGCAAAGCGGGAGCGAGCAGTTTGTTTACATACATATATTCTAAAAACAATGTATCTTTTGTTGTATTGTTTAATGTGGTTTGTTTTTTTTTTATATTTATTTTTATTTCATCTTCTCTTTCTGTTACTTGTTTTTTTTTCATTTTAAAAGTATTCCATAAACCCTTTTCAATATATGTAACATACAAACATACATACATACATAGAAATGTATGCACAGCTTGTTGTTTAAATAATGCTGGTTGATTAAGATTTGGGTCAAAGTTCAAAGTACCCTTTAGAAATCACTCAAAAGAAAGAATGTTTTCCACAACTTAATGGTGGGTAATTAAAATAATAAATGTTTTTTTTATGCACTTTTTCTCTCTCTCTCTCTCTCTCTCTCTACCAGAGAACCTTTAGCCGTTGTTCTTTAAAAGTAGGGAATAAATATTTTTCAAAAACTTTGCTAAACAAATGTTTAATAAAATAGCAAAACAAATAAACAAATATATTTTGTTTTATTTATTTTGCTTGAAACTCGTACATTGTGAACTTGGTTGGAGTTTATTTGCTTTGGTTTTGTTTGCGAGTAAAAAAATATGTAGTAGGTAACTTATAACAAAATATTGTTTAAAAAAGCAATTTATAACCATTTAATTAAACCTCTAAACTTACACTTTAACAAGAAGTTCTAGTAAAAAGAAGCAGTTTGAATTGTTACCTTTCAAACATAAGTTTTGTCATTATAAATGTTTACGAATCTAGATCAAGATTAGATGCCAGTGGAAAGATTGCTAGGTTTAATATTTTGCCTTAACAAAATCGTGTTTCTGATACCTCAGTTAGATCATTCTCCATAAAGATATTAGGAAATTTGCTAGCTGAAAATAATGAGTGGTATTATTGATTCTGCAAGGAAAGGAAAACTAACCGGAAAGAAATATCGATCGATATGTAAAATGTAATTATTAATTCCTGTGGTGTGCCGCACTACTGTCTGTATAGAGAGGATACCGCAAAAAGCAAAAATACCGCAGCAACGGAATGAATAATTTCAATATTATGCTTCCGCACAAAAAATTTCTTTCCGCAATTTCGACCCAATAACTATAAATTTGAGCCTCAATTGAAATTACTTCCACAAATATTTAAAACAGACTTAACGAATATTCTGTCGCGTGCTAAATCATACTAAATAACGTGATGGCTTCAGAAAAAGTTGTATTGTATTATATTGTAGTTTAAATTTAATTGCTTTAACTATCCAAGATAAATCCAAGATTTTGTTTTTTATTCACATGCAGTCTTAAATGAGTTATATATTTAATTGTCGCGTTTTTGAACACAGCGAAACTATCAAACCGACCTTTGTCAAAAAACAAAATACCACTAAAATTAACATTTTTTCATAAATAGGCGATATATGGGTTCTATCACTTAATATGAATAGATCATCCAAAAATTTAGTGGTACGACTCCTGTGCATACATAGACATATATTTTTGGTGTTAAATTGTATCACTTTTAAGAGATCTATACATGTTAAGGTGATTTTCAAACTGGTTCTTTAACTAATTATGGACTTTAATTAATTATGGACTGACCGTTATAAAATAAGGTGCCATAATTTCTGTATAAGTAAAACTTATTTGTGTTGAATTTAATTTGAATACCAATATTTTTAAGAGATTTATAGAAGTGACTTTGCCTAATTATGGACAGATTCTTTAGCGAATAATTTATGTATATGTATATTTGTCTGGAATATTATTTGAATACCAAAATTTTAAAGATAGCTCTTTAAAGCGATTTTCGGCAGCGGGTCTTTATGAAAGCTATGGTAAATTATGGACCGATGTATATTTGTATATATCACTAGGCTTCATGTAAAACTTAGTTGTAGCGATAGTTGTTTGGATAGTTGTTTGGATATACCCGAAAACCATCTATTTCGGGAGGACATTTGTATTGAAGCTAGGTGAAATAATAAACCGATTTCAACAAAATGCCAATCCCAGTCGTCCTGACGCCGAGCAAATATCATGTAGGAGAGAGGAGGGCACCTTAGAACACTTTTTGCTTTCAAGCCACATAAAAACTTTTATTTTTGAATTAATGACTTTTTACATAATTTAACTAATATATATGGAAATAAACTTTAGCTTAGGTCTAGAAGTAACTTATTTTTAGTTCGATTTATATTTTTTTTTATTTTTTTAATGGACGAAGTCATTGTGTTCAAAAATAACATAAAAAGTTATATTTTTTATATATATAATAAATTCGATTTATTTATTAAAAACATAAACATTAATAATTAAAAAATATAAAAAAATTCAGATCAAAAATAAGTTTTATATTATTAAGACGGAAAAGGCCTTGCGATTTTAGGTGATATTACTTTAAAGCATCATGATCAACATTGGATTCGTCATTTTCAGATAAGAGAGAATTAACAATAAGAGAGAATTAACAATGTTTGGTACTTCGGATGATACATTAACATGTTCAAAGGTGCCCCCTTTTTCTTTGTTCAAACCTGAACTGGCTTGACATTTCACGGAAATTTATCATTTAAATTTCTTTCACGAAAGAAAACGATCACTGAATACTTCTTACACAAAAATAACAAAAATTTACAATGGCACTGCCGAAACTTGTTCACCGAACTACATTCGGTCGACGATTGAAAAAGCTAGCAAAAGTTGTTAACGTTGCTAGAAAACAAGGTTTCCATGTGAAAAACTCGGTTAAGGGTCGGAAAAAATGTTATACTGAGATTTTATCAACATAGTTCAAAGGTGCCCCGGGTATAAACGTGCCCCCTCTCTCCTACCAAGTATTATGGAAATATCTTCAAAATTGCAATATGGACTTTGCGCACAAATTTACATGGAAAGCCAGCCAGACAGACGGACGGACATTGTTAAATCGACACAGAAAGTGATTCTGAGTAAGGTTGGATTAATGTTTTTGGGCGTTACAAACATCAGCATAAATCCAATTTTGTAATGTCGCATTCTTGACCAAGCAAATGCTTATACATAAATTGTTTATGATTCTTTTTTTATTGTTAAAATTAACATGTTGTGTATTAAAATTACATTTATAATGACCATGTAGACGTATGATTAATATATGATAATTATAAAAAGTATACTTTTATATTCCCTTAAAATATTTTTTACATTGATAAAAAGTAACATTGGCTACCGTTTCAAAGGTTATAAGATAACGCTAATACTAATTTATTGGGTGTATAATTAAAAAATGCAGAATCCTACGGCTCAGAAACATTTCTAAATTGCTGCTAGAATAGTTCCCAATGATTTAGTTAAGTTCAACAACAATCTTCATGTATTAATGCCAATTCATTCATAATATTTATGAAATTAACCAATAATTGGTTAACCCGTGCGATCTTTGTTCTACGTATCAAAATAAGCACTTCTGAAACACACAAAACATCTTTCGCACGTTGAAACCAATTGAAAACATTCACCATAAGCTTCGGTGTGCTTCAGCTTCCCATTTTTTCAAATTATAGAAATTCGACATTTTTGAAGCAAAAAAAAAACTTTATTGTTTACATTATAATGTTGAATACCTAAGGCTATGTACAGCTGATTGTCAGATCTTAAAAGATTGATTGAGTGTTTAGAAAATGTCTAACAACCGTATGCACTTTGTCCGCACGGCAAGTATTTTTGGATGAGAATGGAAAATAGTATAAAAGGGATAAAAACTTGACGGTTTCTAGTCAATTTTCTTATTTCTTTTTGTTTTTGTTTTTTTTCGTGCATATTGATTTGCATTAACAAGTACGAAAATTGAATTGACGCGTGTGAATGAAATGGCAAATTCAAAAGAGAATTGAACAAAAACAGGTCAGCTAAAACTGCAGTGTGTGAAACAGGACTTATAATTTTTGTCCTTCAACGTTGGCAGAGAAAGCATTTTTAGTACATTGTAAAATAAAAATACAAGCATGTGAACACATTTTTTTCCATTGTAATATTTTTGTAAGATAATTGTCAAACAATTTTTATTGTGAGATGTGCCAAGTTTATGCTTATGATAATGACAACGTTGTCAGAGAAATAATTTCTATTTGCAATTCTGTATATATAGTATGTACCTGTACATACATAAAGAAAAAAACAAAACTTTGTATCAATAAAATTAAAAAAAGTGAAAACTAATTGAAGAATTAAATTGCAGAAAATAATAAATAAATAGCAACATTTGAATTAATGAATCCTGTGTCATAGAGTGCATTGAATAGAATTTTCATATTCAGTCGCCAACAGTATCTGAAATCGACAAAAAATTAAGAATCAAACAGAAGTTCTACACGAAAAAGATAGAATCCGTGTGGTCACATGAAAGTATTTACAGATTACTGATTTCCAGATTCCCTACAGTTCTTTCACACAAACTTTGCGATATTTTCTAGATTTTTTTTGTTTCATGATAATATTTCACATTTTTAAACACACACACAATTCTGGCAATGTCTGACAACAATTTGGTCAATTTTTGTTATACAACAATCTTACAACCGCTTGAACTGATCATTTCTGTTGACAGGCAAATTTATTGTGTGACAATTGTGGGCTAATGAAATTGTAAGATTGTGTTATAGTCGTCTGAACGGACAATTTACCTTTTGCTAACAATTTTTGAATACCAGTAAATTGCTATAACATTGATAGATCTGACAACATTGTATGATCTGACAACCATGTGTACTTAGCTTAAGTGAGAATAAATAACAGTATGCACCCTTCAAAATGACATATTGTATAAGTTACTAAAGACAAAATCAGAATTCTGTTATAAAACCCGCTTTTTTTAGAATAGTTTTAGAACTTTAATAACTTCGAATTATTTGGAGGAGTTTTTTTTAGTTCTTAACTAATTGTTTGCTAATTTTAACAAGACTAGAAAAAAATACTTTTATTTTTGTCCAGTACTAATATGATGGATGGTCCCCCTATCTTTTAAGTAATTGTACAAAATTCTAATTAATTTTCATAATTCTTTTAAAATCTTTTGCAGTTTTTTTTATGAAATTTTATTTATGAAATTCTACACATTTTATTTTCAATATTATTACTGGTATGTACGAGTACATATGCATTAACGTATAATAGAAGAAAAACTATCGTATATTTTTTTTATTCCTTGTTCATGCATGAAATGATTTCCCCTGTTTGGAATACTTGCAATGTCAGCATTATGTGCTTGTCGTTTTAAGTTTGTTTTTTTTTTTTAGATTTTGTAGTCCAATGGGACATGATACGCTTACAACAATCTGAGGAATATATATCATACTTACTCATACACATACTAAGAATTGCTTAAACAAATGTGACAGTCTCCAAGGTGTCAAAAACATAAACGTTCATTGCAGAGACGAGCAAAAAAATACTCGTTTATAAAAAGAAGGAAAAAAAATAAAACTTAAACACCATTATTAAACTTAAGAGAGAAAAAAATACGAAATATGTACACACTCACTTACGTATTTCTCGCACACCATTAGAGAAAAGCATTTAGGAAATAATTCTGGGGGTTTGGCAAAAAAAAAAACGAAAAATGTCTAGAAACTTTAAAAGGAAGAAAAATATTTTTTAGCAAAAAATAACAAAATTAAAGCATAAATAACTTTTTAACGCACTACCTGTTAATTGGCAGTCCTTGACTACTGACAGGAGTAGGTATGTACATATATTTTCAAAACACTTGCAAATATTTACTATCTCTGCAGACCCACTGTCAAAGCTGCCATGTTAAATCATGCAAACCGAACACTTTCTCTTAATCACAATTACTCGCTTACATGCTTATTTATAACTTAGTATTTCATGTTAGCATACTACAAAATACTGTCTATAGGGTGCCTAAATACGAATATATATATATTAATTTTTTTTTTTCGTAAAACCTACAAAAGCTCTTTATAATAAATATAAGATTTAACTAGAGTGTTGACAAAAAAGAAAAACGAAAGTATAAAACGAAGAGCAGCAACTACCAAGGCGTATGAGTGACATAAACAATATTATTTACAATACCCAAAAGCAAAGCAAAATGGCATTTCAATTATTTTCTTGTTTCTCTATCTCACTCTCTCTTTTACTTTCATACATTTTCTTCTTAGTACATGCCACTGGCTGGCAATAACAAGCTGCAGCCTTTCAAAGCTGAAAGTATGAAAAACAAGTAATTGGAAGAATTTTTTTTGTATTATTATTTTTATTTTTCTCAAATTAAATTTGAAAATTTCATAAATTGCAAAACATGAGACCTTTCAACAGCAATGAAAGAGGATTTGAATTAATTTTTTGTAAAACATATAACATTAGAATTATAAGGATTGGGTATATAATGCATAAATATACAGTAAGAGACATAAGTCTTCATACATGCCCAACATATCATATTTTCGTCAATTAAAGAAATATTTTAAATCAAAAAATATTTTAAAGCAAAGAATTAAATTTTATTTTAATTGCTCTACAAATTATTAGTAAATAAAACTCATTTCCAAAAATCAATGCCTTTATTTAAATGTGTTTTTCCAAATTCGAGCCGAAGTCTTCGATTCTTTTCAGATATCAACGGTTTTCTGCGGGGTTCGGCTGCCATACCCTTGATCCGGTAATGCCCTTTGGATAGTTCTTTGTTCTTTTCGGCGCTGAAATTCTAGGATTTTTTGCCACTTTTTTTAAAATAAGTTTAATATCTCATCTGGAGCATTTCTTTGCGCATCCTGATCATGGCTGGTTTTTACAGAGCCAATGGTTTTGAACTTTTTTACAGCATACTTATTCAAAAATATTAAGCCGATAGCCATTGATGCTAGTGCTTTTAGCCTTGGATTTATTGTAATTTTAATTATAATACATTTTTTAATAAATAAATAAAAATAAATAAAATAAAGCACTGAACCGTAAAAAGATGTTTGTTAAAAAGTTTACTAATTGCGCGGTAGGATTTTCTTTTTTTGTGTTCTTGAATAAAAAGATTTTTTACATCAACACTATACTTCTTTACGCTTGCTCATCTTGTTAATTTGTCACAAGCTTATTTGTCTGACAAACTGCTGAAAAGTAATTCTCTTTTTAAATTATAAATAAAGCAGAATAGAATGTAGCGCATGAATACTTTTGTATTTCTTTATTTCAAGATTTTTTTAATGCCGAAAAACCGTTATTTTTAAAGGAAATAAAATATTATGCCTTGGAAGAGTATGTTCTTGGTTCTCGATTGAGCCATGTCCGTCTGTCTTTCTGTCTGTCTGTCTGTGTAAAACACTTTCACGTCCAAAGGACACAATCGAAATTAACAAAGTTTATAAAAAAAACTGTTTATAGTTCTCCTAAGCAGTTTGGTATTGAAAATCAGCAAAATCGGTTGAGCAGAACAAGAGTTATAGATCAAAATGTTAGATAACCTCTATAAAAATTTGACATTTTTAAACATTTTTCCTACAATTTTTTAAATATGTACATTGCAGATATTCCCATGAAATTTTCTATTAGTTATTTTTATAATAAAAGAAGAAAGTGGAAAATAGTAAGAATAGGTCCATGATTTCTCATAGACCCCAAACAAAAATCTTCCCGAAATATGGCTCAATTATACATAAATGGCTATAAAATTGGAATATCCATACAAAATTCAGCAGGAATAAGTTGCATGCAAAAATAATTCGCAAAATTAATTTTTTTTTAGTTCGGTCCATATTTGACCATAGGCCCCATATAAAGTTCACTTCCAAATTCACTTAAATACAAATAAAAGTGATATAAATAATGTTAAACAGTTATAATTTGAGCTAAATAATCCTTATAGGTAAATAAATTGTTCTACTAAATTTTATGGTGGTCGGCTCATAATTGGTCATAGCTCCCATATAAGGACCACATTCGAAAAAGCTATTTATCTTTATTTATATATATCTTTGCACATATCATTTACATATCCATCCCATAAAATTTTGTGAATTTTGGTCCATATTTGACTATATCATGGAAAATATCACAATTTCGAATTAAATGGAGTAGTTTTTTTTAATTCTTAACTAACACAGTGATACAAAATTGAATGAAATAGAAAAACCTGTGACCGGATATTATTTTTCTCTACTCTACAAACCCTACACGAAAAATAATATCCGGTCCCCGGTTTTTCTATTTCATTATAAACATTTGTATAAAATATTAATTTTTAGAGAATACTATGGTTAAACTTTTTTGTTTTATTATTAGAAAAAAAATTGTTCATTATTTTGGCTTGAGTTCATTTTTTAATTAATAACTCGATTTGTATAAAATGTTTAAAAGTTTATTTTCATGACCAGTTAAATAAATTAAATTAAATTACTTATCTATCTTTAAACCCAAATATGCATTGTAATCGTAAATAAACGTACTTTTTTAAAATTCAATAGTATTATAGTTTCTTAATAAAGTAAAAACGTCACCAAATTTAAAAAAATTTTGAAAAATCTATAAAATTTGTTTTTACTCGACAATAACACCCAAATTTCTCAAGTTTTCTTAGGTAAATTATATATCGTTCGAACCATCTCAGTTTTTTCTTTCCACATTGAAAATAGGATCATTATCAACAAAATAACAGGCTTATAAATGCGCAAAGGTAACAAAACCGGTTTTTTGTGCAGATCATTAATATATATACAAAAACCATCACACACAATTTTGTGAATTTTGGTCCATATATGACCATGTCCCCCATATAATGTCCACTTCCGAAATCCACGTTAATAATAATATGTATCTTAAATATATCGTTATTATGTTGAAATTCAATTCATATACATAAAATTCTCTGTTCCGAAATTGAAGACGATCGGCCCATGATTTGCAGACATATTGTTTGAAAAAAAAACTAAATTTTCTGTCAATGAAATTAAATTTGAAGGAAATACCAATTTGCCGGAATTTATAAAGAACTTGCAGACTCCATTCCAATTTTTCAACTAAAGGGTGTTTTTTTACAGGTTTGTTTTTCGAAAAGAGATAAAACTGGCATTTTGTGATCAAATCTGGCAACTCTAATGTCATTTATGTTCAGTTTGGTTTGCCATTTCATCATGAACAGGTTGACAAAAGAACAACGCTTGCAAATTTATTTCGAAAATAACGGTTCAGTTCGCGAAGTTTACCGCAAGCTCCGTCCATTTTATGGTCGACATAATCGTCCATCAGAGCAATTAATTCGGTTAACCATGGATCGTTTTCGCACTACGTTTACTCTATGTGATAATACGCATCCGCAGAGACGTCGAACAGTGCGTACCGAAGAAACAATTGCCGCTGTAGAGCAAAGTGTTGAAGAGGACCCGAATGAATCGATTCGCCACCGTGACCGGTATAGAGCCATGATAACTGACTATTTTGTTCCCGAATTGGATGGCATGAATGTGGATGAGTTGTGGTTCCAACAAGACGGCGCTACATGCCACACAGCGCACGCCACAATCGATTTATTGAAGGAAACATTCGATGAGCGCATAATTTCGCGGAATGGACCTGTCAATTGGCCACCAAAATCGTGTGATTGGATTATTTTCTAGTCCTATAACCAGTGTAGTTTCTGTATTTCTTATTACATCTAAGTGGAGGGTATTTAAAATTCGGCACAGCCAAGTATTGCACTCTAACTTGTTAGACACTACTTTTAACTGTCTAAAACTTTTCTGTTATTTTTTTTTTTGTCACACTCTGCAATTATTTTTAATAACACTCTCCTTACACAGCAAACACTTTACACAGAAATCAATTGAAAGAATTTTAAATATTTCAAAACATGCAATTTGTAGTTTGTGTAGCTAAAACACAATTATATTCTAATTCCTCCAATATTTTTCAACTTACATATGCTCCCTCCTACCACTCAACTCTATAACAATAAAAAGCAATTGTTACAAATGTCTTCATCTATTTGGCTTTTACACTTAAACACTTTCACATGCAGACAAACAACTACACACATATATGTAGATTCGTATATAGCAGAAATACAGAGAAAAGTTGTAGACAAAATGTAAGAAACAGTTGAAACCAAGTGGGAAAGTTAAAGTAGAGGTATTTGAAAACTATAACAATTGCTACAAATACACTTAAAGTCTTACAAAATACACACACTCACACACACACACACACATGCATTTCTGTATAATTCAGCTCAAGTAACAAGTGGATTTCTATTTCACATACTACAAGCATTTTATTTACTCCTATTTGTTGGAAAGTGTGGTGGCTTAAAGCCAAGAAAAGAGCTAGAAAAAAACTATTTATAAAATAAAAATCTTAAAAGTCACCAAATTTATAGTGTGTGTGCAGTCTTTTATACCAAAAAAATGCAAACAGAGAAAAAAACAAGTTTTAGTCGTCTTTCTTTAAAAACATTCTTAGAAAATGGCAAACAGAAAAAGAAAAATCTATTTCTTACCACCATCCAGACATGATGTGGCAAATCACATACATAAGAAGCACATGTTGCACAAACCAATAGAATGAGCACAAGCAGTAATGGCAAGAAATAAAATTAACTTCCATAATAAATTTATAGACTAGAATAAAAATTATAGAGAAAACGTTCTCCCAACACACACACACATTGACTCACCCTACTTGCAATCAGTATTAAAATCAACATACATAGTACATTCGTATGTACACATGTATGTATGTGTGTATTTACACACATGTGGGCACACACGTAGCTTGCCTAAAATGTTACAGAAGATTCAATAGCAAACCACTGGCAAAGCATTATGCACTGTGGGACAGATAAATAAATTTTTAGTTTTAGTTGCTGTGTACGAGTATGTTTGTACAATTGTCTGTTTGTTTATAAAACCAAAGGGAGGTCTGTCACTTTTGTGAGCACATGTCCGCATCTATAAACATTTGCCAAATATGTACTTTTGAATGTGTGTTTAAATTACACTGAAAGGAAATTAGGAGCAAACATATTTCCCAATTCATGGCAGTTGTTTAAATTGGCAAGATAATGAAATTGCAGGCATAATTGAAAGAAATTCGAAAGTAATATCCAGCAAAAGATTTGTTACGAAAAACAACTACTTATTGCAACTGTTTAAGTAGAGTATTTAAAAACCAGTTTAAGACTTATTCGAAAAATTTAATTTTTAAAAAAACCGGTTTCGAATACAGTTACAACTGACAAAACCGGTTAACAAGCTTTACATTATATGCGGTAATATTCAAGTCTTTCTTTATTTTGTGTACGAGTTTGTGAAATATGTTTACAATCGAGTATAATGAACAATTTAAAGAAAAACAACCAAAAAAGTAAACAAAACTATTTATACCCTACACCACAATAGTGGGGAGGGTATATTGGATTTGTGCTGATGTTTGTAACGCCCATTAATATTGGTCCAACACCCACCTTAAAGTATACCTATCGACTCAGAATCATTTTCTGAGTAGATTTAACGATGTCCGACCGTCCGTCTGGCTGGCTGTCCATGTAAAGTTTGTGGGCAGAGTACAGGTCGCAATTTTAAAAATATTTCGATAAAATTTGGTACGTGATATATTTCGACCCCAGGGATGGATGGGATTGAAACTGGTGGAAATCGGTTCATAATTTCAACTAGCCCCCATACAAATGTCCTCCCGAAATTGGGGTTTACTGATCACAAATGCTTGAATTATACAAGTATCCAAACAAATTTAATCACAAATGAGTGGTAAATAAAGCCAAATCACATCTACGAATTTTGTGCAGTTAGGTCCATAATTAGTCATGGCTTTCATATAAAGCCCACTTCCGAAAATCACTGTAAAGAGAATAACTCTCTCAAAAATGTTGATATCCAAATAATATTGAAAGAAAATATATTTCATATGTCTAAAAATAATACGGTAAAATTTTATTATGATCGGTCCATAATTAGTCGAAACTTCCATATACGACCCTCCATAAATAAAAGTATTTATATCGAGATAAAGTTCAACATACATAATATTTATTTTCATAGACATCATGACACTAAATTTTTGGATAATCCGTCCACAATAGGTCATATCTTCCATATAGGCAATTTCAGATTATTAGTGAATTTGTTCTTTTATATATTTTTTGGGCATTCATTGTTTTATTTATTGTAATGGAAATTTCCACCGTTATGCAAAGAAGGTCTAACAATTGAGATTTTCGTCAAAGAGCAGTAGATCTACTACACAATAAGAAAATGTATCAAAAGTACTTCCAAAATGAAGACTTTTTAGAGACTCCAACTAACTGGATCAATTATAACAAGAGATATACATACGTATACTCGTATATACTGATAGCCAAGCTGCAATAAAATCTGTGACAGGTGTATACACTACATAAATCTTGGTCCAGGAGTGCCGGACATCGTTAAACACGATGGTGATACTTACAACAGTTTCACTCATATGGGTGCGTGGATATAGACACATAATTGGCAACTGTGTTGCTGATGACTTGGCAAAGAAACGAGCCCGATGGTGACATTGACCATCTATGCGGTATTTCGCTATCAACATGCAAGCAACAAATCAGTAACTCTTACTATGAGCTAGCTCAGACCAGGTGTGCAAACGAAAACATCTGTTCAATGACACGGCTGAATAGCGATACTAAAGCTACAGCGATCTTACACTGCCGCTCACCTGAATAGGTGGAATATTTTAATACATTTTTTTACCAGCTCTCTCATAAACTATTGCTCAAAAAAGTAATATTACTAGTTTTGTTGAGAGATGATATACATTACTTGAAATCTGTGTAAAAAAATTAACGGCAATATTGAACCGTTATTTAAATACTCTCGTTTAACAAATTTTGTCTAAAAACACAGCACCTTTTTTGGCTTCTTTTTTTTTTTTTTTTGTTTTTGAATATTCTGTTGTTTTCTTATTAAGTTTTTCACTAACCCTATTTTATTGTCAAATGAAACAAGTGGCATTTTAATTTCTAAGTGTCATTCCATATTTCTTGTTATTTTGAAAGAAATGACAGACTATATTTTTGCCGCATAACACTCGTAGAAAAACGTTACGTAATAAACATTTTTGAAATTGTAAAAATTTCTTCAAAAACTTAATGTCTGTAAATTGTGTAAAAGTGACCCTATTTTATTGTTCGTAACTTACTACAAAGCAGTGCTGATATTCAGCCGGTTCGGACCGGTTCCCTCGAACCGGTTGTTAAAATTTTAAAAATTTTCCGTACCGGTTGTTGCATATTCACCCCTATCGTGAATAAAAATTCCACATGAAATTTGTTCCCTTTTATTTTTTAACATTGAATTTTAATAAGAAAAATGTGAAAAGGGAACAAATTTCATGTGAAGTTTTTATTCACGATAGGGGTGATTATGTTTTTTGCTTTAACGGTTTTATATAATGTGTATTTATCAAGGTGATATAGTCTCGGCAACAAACACAATATTGTTCAGTTGTGCATTGTCCAAACGTACAAACAAATGATTTTATTTTGGTTATACATTGGATTCTTGGATGATGATGTTTTCGATAGCGTTTTCTTCAATCTTTTGAGAAAAAAACAAAACAATTTTTTTTGACTTTTATTTTACAAAATCAAAACTATATTTTGTTAAAAATGTAACTTTTTTTACGAAAGTTTATATCATTTCCTTCAAGAGGCTTGTGGTCTGTTACTGGGATGCGACTTTAATATTTTCCCTATTTTTATCAAAATTTGATAAAAATTTTTTAAGCGAACCGGTTGTTAATTGTTTCGAATATCACCACTGCTACAAAGTTTTGATAAAACTCAACAACTGCCTTGCCATGGACGAAATATATGTAAAAATCGCGCAGCTGTATCAGCATTTCACGTGAACAATTCCATACATCGACATTTTTAAGAGTTGGTGTAGAAGGAATTTCCTCAAACGAATTCTGTTCTTCTATTTATAAATAAGCTTTTACGTCAAACATATGGTAAATGTTGCACCATTCATACTAATTACATTTTAGGTCGAGCCTATCGAAACTAGGGGCAATACATGGGACTGTCTTTAAATCAGAATTTTGTTATAACCTTTTGAATACGATAGATATCAACAATTGCAAGACGGTACATAAATGAGCGACATATAGTCTGTATTTTTGGCTGATAGAAATACAATGGAATCAAAAACTCTTGTTGTTCTGCCCAATATTTCTGTAAGTGTATCCCCAACTATAGCCAGCAAGTGTTTTGGTCACATACATAAACAGCAGCGCTAGTGGTATAGTAGTAGCAATGGCAGTATGTAGTACGAATAATATTGTCAGCTTTGGATGTTTAACATTTAAGGCGTAAACGTGATTTATTTTAATAGATAATGATAATGTTTTATCGATTTTTATCTGCTCGTACTACTTCAGTAATAAACTTAATGGATAGAGGCTGACAAACATCAACAAAAAATCCCTAATAGAGTAAAAGCCCGACAACAACATAAAAAACCTGAAAAAATAAATCTGAGCACAAAAAAGCATAGATATTCATTCATATAATGCAACAAGCCAGTAATAGTTTGAGAGATTTTTGTACGTTCTTTCCCTCCATGAAGCCCCGAAAAACGAGAAGCACATAAATCAAGGCTGAACTGTCAGTCTGGCAAAAGACAAATGTAATTAATAATGTTCGAAAGCAGAGAAGACTTGACTGGCTTTGCTTGAGTGTCTATCCAAACGTTAGTCGGTCTATTTGTCTGCTTGAGTAGACACGTATGTATAGCAGTTGACTTAAAGCAGAGAAAAGTGTAAATTTTAATCATTTAATTGAATTTGATGGATTTTAATAGATTTTATATGGAGAAAAGCAGCAGATTTTTCTACAGAGTGACAGCTGTGATGTGGTATAATCATCTTGACAACAATTGATTTTGTGGTAGTATTTTCTATTTGTTTAATCTTGTTAAAATTCTTGCATTTTGGAATATATATTTGAATCAAACAAATGTCACAAATTGGAGAAATTTGTTTATTATTTTTAATGGATTTATACTTTTTGAAAATGAGTTTTTAATGTACTTTTTGAGATGTATGATTTCGAAGGAAGTATTTCTTAAAGTACGTTTTCCAAATAGTACCTACTTTAAAAAAAACGCAGCTTTTAAAAAAAGTATGAGTCCAATATCGTATTGAAGAAAGTACTTCCTAAAATAGTACGATTTTGAAAGAATATCTCTTTTAAAGTTTTCTAAAAAGGACTTTTTTAAAGAAGTTTTAGAGAAGTTATTTAAAAATATGATTTTAAAATAAGTACTTTTTAAAAAAAGTACGTTTTTGAATAAATCATTTTGAAAGAAGTACTTTCTTAAAAGAAACGATTTTCACATTCGAGAGAGAAATTAAAGAATATTTTAAATAAGTCATTTTGAAAAAGTACTTCTTTTAAAAATAAGTTTTTTTCATTAAAGTATTTTTTTAAAAAACTATTTTTTAAATACTTTTTTTAAAAGTTATATTTGTTAAATAGTTTTTTGAAAGAATTCCCTTAAATATACGCTTTGAAAAAATTACTTCTTAGAAAGTAAGTTTTTGAATGTAGTGCCCTAAAATACACAATTTTGGAATAAATAATTCTTTAAAAGAACAATACTTAAATAAGTTATTCTAAAAGTACGAAATTCTTATAAAAATATTTGTCTTAAACAGTTTTAAAGTTTTTAAAGAATTCCCAAAAAAAAATGCGTTTTTTAAAAAGTACTTTTTTAAAGTACGTTCTAAAAAGGTAAATTTTTAAATAATCATTTGAAGGAAGTACTTTCTGAAAAGGAAGGATTTTCACATTCGAGAGAGAAAATAAGTCATTTTAAAAGAAGTACTTTCTTAAAAGTAATTTTTTTTTCATTAAAGTACTTTTTCAAAAAAGTGTTTTTTAAATCCTTTTTTAAAGAATTCCCTTAAAAATGCGATTTTGAAAAAAGTGCGAAAAAAGAACTTTTCTAAAAAAGGAAGTTTTTGAAAGAAGTGCCTTGAAATGCACGATTTTGAAAGAAATAATTCTTTAAAAGTAAAATTATTAAGGAAATTCTTAAAGGAAATTTTTAAAAAAGTATTTTTAAAAAAGCTATGCTTTTAAAAGAATTCCCTTAAAAGTACAATTTTAAATGAGGTTTTTCTTTAAAAAGGGGGATTTTAAAAAAAAGTACTCTTTAGAAAGATTCTCTTTAAAATACAAGACTACTTTTTTCAAACAATTTTCCTAAAAAAAACTACTTTTTTTAAAAAAGTACATTTCATAAAACTACATTTATAAAATAACCCCCAATTCATAAAACTTATCAAAGTTTTTATGAATTACACTGTAAGTGTATAACACCCTGTGTTGCAGCAAAAAATACATATTAATTTTGTTTAAAGAACTAAATTTTATAAAAACAAACTTGTGTGTTGTATCCAAAAGAAAAACATTTAAAACGAAACCGTGTCAATTGTTCGATTTTCAATGCAATTTTATATAATTCCAGCAAATTCGCAAATACTGTTGATTTACTTCCATATCAATTCACACACATTTATTTATTTATTTATTTTTTTATTTTCGCCCTTTTAAATTTCAAACAAAAAGGTGTGATTTATTTTGTGCCAAAATGAAAAAAAACAAATACTAAAGTCCTACTTGAATTAAATTCCAAAAGCAGATAGTACTCAACAACAGTGTATATTTGTTAAAAACTACACTGGAAAAAAATCTGAACTCAACTCAATGAACTTTTAAAAATAACCGAAAAAACGAAAAAATAATACAAAAATAATACAAACATACAATAAGAGTGGCAAGTACTTGAGATACAGCAACAGCAACATTAACAAAAAACTAAGGACAGTGATTAGTCAAGATAATAAAAGTAATAGAAAATATTAAAAGTTGAAATTTTAGTGACTTCCTCATAGGGAATGTTTACAATAAATTAAAAATAAATGTTAAGAAAACGATGTTTGAAATGTTATTTTTGTATAAAGATATGTACAAAAGTGTAAATAAAAAGGTTACTTTTTAATTTGCATGTATTTAAAAGTGTTTTGTAGATCCTGACATTTCTTAGTTCAAGAACGCGACATTTGTATGCCTTTGTAGTCAATAAAAATCAAGAAATCTTAACAATTTATTTCTCTAGTTTATATTTTTCTACACCATTTTAGTAGAACTGTTGGTAGTGCAAAAACTAGGTTACCAATGTATTGTGAAGCAACATGGGTTCGAAAACGCGACAAAGAACAGAACTCATTATTGAATGTATTTAGTTTAATTTTTGAATTTGAATATTTTTTTAAACTAACTAATAATAGCAGTTTTTGTTGTTGAAATATTTGCGTTAATTTGTTTAAAACTTTTATTTAG
The DNA here is from genome assembly GCA_916048285.2 of Bellardia pandia. NCBI lineage: Eukaryota > Metazoa > Arthropoda > Insecta > Diptera > Calliphoridae > Bellardia > Bellardia pandia. The sequence goes on from OU696531.1 coordinate 44,524,867, forward strand.
TATCAAATATTTAGCACGCGACATTTATAATGCGGACTAGTTAATTTAAAAATTGGGTATTTTGATTTTCAACATTGCAGAAACTTTTTTTAGTTAAAAACTTAAATTTTAATTGAATTGAAATTGCAAATCACTTGATTAGAATGATTGCATAGTACTGCTAAACACACTATGAATTAAGTACAAGAACTTTTATTATAAAACTATTAAATGTCGATTTGAATTAAAATTTTCAAAGAGTTTATTGGAACGATTTTGAATTATGATTTGGATGCAAGAACGCGACATTAGAATAAAATGAAAGTTTTAGGAGAATATGTTTTTTATTAAGTGCATTTTTTATAGTATAATTCTCAAACTACTGTTTTTTTTAAGCATATTTTTGTCAATTTTAACGGGGTTTCATGGCGCTCATCAGCTACTTTATTAAAATATTTTTTATACTTTAGTATCTCTTATTTGATTGGTCCCTAGTAAATCACTGTAGCTTCCCAACATGCTCTTGACAAGATGATCTTTCCCCCATCTTGGCGGACAGTTGAAGGGCTAGAAAATGGCTGCACGGAGCTAGAAACTGAAGAGAGTATGATTGTTTTACACCATTTAAACCCGCAGTTGACTATAGCCTTATCTGGTTCCACGGTTACTAGTTGTGGACTTTTCCCTAACTAGTTATTGGTGTGACCTCTTCGAAGGGCACGTGTTGGCGCTGTGGTATAAACCCAAAATCGCGGAAAGAAAATATGGTTGGTTAAAAGACTGATGTTTGTGCTAGTAACAAATTTCGGGTCACTAACAGAGCCATTTAAAGTAGTGATGGCAAATTGACCTTGTGCTGGAGAAAGCTATTAGAGGGAACATAATTTGCGGCTTGAGTGATCGATGGCCAGTTCTCGGACGGATTCAACGCTGTAGTCTGTTTAGGGGCCGCAACAAATGTTGCTTCAATTGGGCCGAGAACAGTAGTGGTCGGTTGGTGGCGGTTGGACTGTATTCGATTCAATAATTGTCTCAGGCTGTATCAGTTAAAATAAGCTATGGCTGGTAGGAATTAGATAGCCCAAACACTTTAACAAGGTGTACAGTGATCAGTGCATTCACTGTATAAAGTGTTGCAATATTGTATGTCCTTGCAAGGCATGTAATGCTTTAGTTGGCCGTTCGTCAACTTGGTGTGAAGAACACCATATGGTCATGTCCTCATGAACAATACTGCATCAAAAACGCAGGACTCCTTCCTTCTTCATTTAGCTTAAACCATCTTTTTAAAAAAGAATGTAAAACAAATTAATTTGACTAACTTTATTTTTGTTAAAACCTCTAAATTTTTAATTTCAAATAAAATTGTCAAAACGATTGATTTAAATACTATATTACACTTTATAATAATATTGCTTACAAATAGTTAAGAATTATAAACATTAGTTTTACTCATCTCAGTCCTTTACCATGAAAAATGCAACATAATAAAATTTAACGAAAAAGAAAACTATACATTTATACATATAAAAAAATCGAACAAAAACAACCACAACAAACAACCTTATCAAAGTTCTAGTGATGCAAATCAACATGTATGAAAATCCAATAACAATCCCTCTTTTTATGCCCTCTTTCACGTTGTTGGCAACAGCGTATTGCAGCAAGTTGGTGGATGGCGAAGCTGCAGTGTAAAACAGCAGCAACAATTGTGTTGTTAAGCCACAAAAAATCAGCCTTCAATGGCTTAAAGTAGATGAAAGGAAACTAGGGAGCCAGGAGCCAGGAGCCGTCATTAACAGAGAGCGAGAGAGAGAGTGTAAAGGTAAGGGGAATGTAAAGTGTTTTACATACGCAAACGTTCATTCACTTGCATTTCATTAGCAGCTATCAGCAACTAAAAATCACAGACATACAGATGAAAACTTACACACATACACATGTGTATGTAGGAGTGTAAGGTTTATCTGCGTGTGCAGGTTTATATGGGTATTTGTGTGAAGTTTTTATTATTACTATTTTTTGTCTCAGTATTTTTATGGATTTTTTTTTGTTTGTTTGCTATTTTGGTGCAGTTTTTTGTTGGTCTTGCAAATGTATGCCACAGTCATGCATGTTTAATACCCAGTCGGATTTTTATGAACTAGTTGAAAATAAAATTTACTATTGGCTCACTCATAACTGGTGTATGAATAAAAAAATTTTAAAATTATAGTAAAAAAGAAAACATTGAAATAATTTTCAAACAATTTGTGAAAATATAATAAAATAAAAATTAAAATAATTTTTAAATATTTTCTATATTAAATAGTGTCTATAAAAACTAATATTAAATTGTGTAATATTTAACGTTCAAATCGCGAAATTGCAACGTAAGTTATATTTAAATAAGTTTTAAGTTAAAATTAATTAATAATTACTTCAAGATTTTTAAATATTCACTATCAATTCTAGGAACATGTGCAGTTGATCAGAATGATTTAGATGAGCCTAAAAATTTTGAAGTAAAAGATATAGAATGCAAATTGGCACGATTTCCACAAGATCAAAAATTAATTTTATTTCCTATTTTGCATGGATGCATTCAATTACCAGTATATTTAACAAAAATCAAAATCCAAGCTCCTAAAAGACTACATAAAATGGAAAACAAGAATTTAACAATTAAGAGACACCAATTTGATGAAAATTTAATCCCACATGGTAAGTAATTAAAATATACATACAGTCTTATTCAGAAAAAATTAAAATAGACTTCAAATGTACTTTAAGAAAATTTTGTATGAAAATTTTGTCTAAAAGCACACTTCAAACCTACTTTATGTTTTATGAAATTAATAAGTTAAAAATGTGTTTTATTTCAAAGATAATCCAAAAACATCAGAATGTTGTCAAATCTGGAAAAAGCGGTATGAAGAAAAATATTACCAATTAACAGGTATGTGGATAAGAAATACATTCTATGTAATTATATTCACGTTAACTTTAAAATTTTGTATTTAAAATTTTCAGAATCCGTTAAACAACTAAAAAGTTCCATTGAGGAGTTGACAGGTGCTAAAATATTTCCAAAGTTATTTAACAAATCTAATTTTTCATTACAAATATAGCCACTACCGTACAACAAAACACTGTTATAATGGAAGCACTTGCCACGCAAAAGGTGTTGACAGAAAAATTACTAGGGAAAGAGAAAACTGAGACAAATCTAAGAAAGATCTTCCCAATTCAGACAGCCGATGACTTAACAAATATTAATAACAATATAAATGAAACAAATCGTGCAGTTTATGTAAGTATTTTGTGAATATGTCGCGATGGTTTTAATATAACTCAAATAAACTTTAGGTCCGTTGTATGTCCTCTCTATTAAAAGGAAAATTGCATAAATCGTTGACTGAAATTTTGTGTGTTAATTTAATAATTGCATTTAATATTGATGGTGTACATGGCAAAGTTTCACTCAAAAATTTTAAAAAGTTCTATGATGCTTTAATGGGTAAATAAAACATACATATGTATATTTTTTTATTTGCATTCATCAGTGATTATTTTTTGTATCATTTGACAGATTCAATTCGTGCCAACGGAGAAGAAAATGCCGAAAAAGGGATGAGATATGCTCTCAAATTGGTAAAAAAAAACGTCACTTTCAAGCTGTATGCGTTTGTAAAAAGAAGGAGGCTTTAGCAGATAACAATAATTAGCATTAATTAATATAATTATATACTTTTGTATTTTAGAATGTAAAATAGATCAAAGACTTTTATATTATTTAATAATAAACTCATTTTTAAATTAGCAAACAAATGCATTTTTAAGTTATTGCGTCATTAAGAAAATCAATTATAAGTTAGTCAATTCATAGCTAACTTATAGTGCACTTTTATGTATGCACCAGAAGCTAACTCATAATGAGGTAACTTCTGGTTAACTGAAAATGATGTATAGTAAGTGAGTACTGACTCGTTCCTAGGACATTACATAGTAAAACTGATTAGTATTTTACAAATAAAATGGTTAGCTTTTGAGTCACCTCTGACTGATTTGTGGTTAACCATGAGTTAGTTATAAGTTAACTCAAAATCCGACTGGGTACTAACAAACAGACACATACACTCTCATTTACATTCACACACATACACATGTAGCCATCTATAAAGTCATACAATCATACAGTCAGTCATCATACAATATGTATGAAAATGGTGGTATTATGCATTACGCTTTATAGCTGCACTAATGACTTTTTCAACACTAAATCCAGCCAGTATCCATAAGGCAAAATCCTTTCATCTCTTTCATCGCTTTATTCCTCTCCTTTATCTGTGCACTTAGTTTTCTTTTCTCATTCAATCCCTATATGCACACACCATAAATATACTGGTATAACTGTATGACTTTTTGGTAGAGACACTGCGAGAAAAAGTGATTTTAGAATTAATACTTAAGGATTCTGAAAATGCTTGAAAACTAGTAAGGTATAAAGATATTGTGCAGAAAGTTTTAAACAATACATTACAACCATCTCATTTATGACAAATTACAACGTGTCTATTTCTTTAAGTGTACTATAACAAACAGTAAATTTGTGTGTGCATTTATATATAAAAGTATGTGTATTAGGTTGCCACCAATAACAAACTGTCGTTATAATCAAACAGGCAGGGCAACTGGCACTGAACTTTAGTCATAGAGTACATTTTAATATTGAAAGCAGTGTGATTATTTCAGCATTTTTGCGGCTAAATTTAACTTATTATACCCAGTCACCAACATAAGTAATGAATGACAATGATATTGCGTGTGAAACTTTGTTAGTATTCATCTGGGTCCCAACAAAGTATATATTTTTTTGATTCTTATGAAATGCTAAAGGTATGGTCACACATGGCAAATATTTACTCAAAAAAGCGTAACCGCTTGTTTTAGCACAAGAGTTTTGCAAGATCAGAAAGCATTTGGCAAATATTTGCCAAGTCTCGCCGTACCTTAGGTCGATTGGCCTATGTCCGTCTGTTTAAAACACTCTCACGTCAAATCTACATAACACAACTAAACAAAATTTCCAGAAAAATATTTCCTATTTTACTGGTAACTTTGGTATTGAAAACCAGCAAAATCGGTGTAGTAGAAACAGAGTTATGGACCAAAATGTGTTACCTCCATAAAAGTTTGATATAATTTTTTTCATTTTTTTTCTTAATATATTGCAGATAATACCATGAAATTTAGTAGACGTTATTTTTATGATAGAAAAAGAAACTATGAGGAAAATAGTAAGAATCGGTCCATGATTGCTCATCCATCTATCTTCCCGAAATATGGCTCAATGCTACATAAATGCCTTTAAAATTGGAATATCCATAAAAAATTCAGCAAAAATAAGTTGTATGTTAAACAAAATCGCAAAACGAAATTTTGTTTAGATCGGTCCATGTTTCACCATAGACCCCATATAAAGTAAACATAAAAAATTCACTTAAAAACATATAAAAGGGGATATAAACAAATTATATGAATATTTTAAAGAATAAATGAAAATTTTTTTAACCAGATCAAATTACAGCTCTTCAAGTAAAATGGGAAACATTTGCTTCATATGAGTGGGAAAATCAAAACTCAATTGAAGAATTTGGGTTGCAAGTTTGTGAACACAATAATGTATTTTATGAAACCTCCCTTTCATCTTTTAATATGAAGATGCCTTTCATTCATAATTCAGAAGTAAAACGTATATTGTGTAGAATAAATTGTATAAAAATCTGGTAGGAAAGTATAGTCGGTCAAGACCGATTATAATGTTATGTTATGTTAAAGTGATTTTAAGAAGTGGATCTTAAATTGGAGCCATGACTAATTACACTGTGCTAGTTAAAAAAACCGAGCAGCGGGGTATTCAGTGCGGTATCGAGTACGCTGAATCCAGTGGTGCTAACCGTTATATATATATACATACTCGTATATAGCGTTACATAAAAAATTAAGGAGGTTGCGCAATAAATATTCGCGTAACTCGAAAACTGTTTAGTTTATTGAATTAAGTAAAAAACCGAAATTCTGCGACAAAATTATCTTTATCATTTTGGAAATAATTTGTTTGCTGGGCTGATTTCTGATAAACTCTCAAAGACACATACTGAACATAAATAGAAATATTTGTGATTTTGCAAAAGAAAAATAATTTTTAATTAAACGACTGCTCGGATTAAAAGTATAGTTCCACTTAAACACAATTTTGTTGTCGAATTTCAGTTTTTTTTATTTAATGCAATAAAATAAACAGTTTTTGAATTACCCGAATATTTATTGTGCAAACTAGTTGATTGACCTGAGTGAATTGGTAAAATTTAAGGTGACTAATATTATTGGGCGTTACAAACATCAGCAGAAATCCAATAGGGGGGTATATTATATTAACTGTACTGTTGTAGGTTATAATAGAAAAAGACACACAATGATTTTAAAACCCTGATTTAGTATAGAAAGTTTGTCTAGTAGATTTGTATGAAAATCAGTCAAAAAATATTTAACAACTAAGTAATCACACTTGGCAAACTAAATAAAATATATTAAGACTCGTATATTTATTAAAAAAAATTTCGTTTATTTAGGACAGGACGCAACAAATATTTAGTTTTATTTTATTTGATGCTGTTTGATCTTTCAAAACTCTTGTCAAATAAATTTGTGCTAAAACAAGTGGTTACGCTTTTAGTATAAATATTTGCCAAATGTGACCATACCTTAAGACTACTGAGAATTATTAACATTATAATCTGTGAAAATGCCCATGTGTAATTAATATTTTTTTGCTAATAAAATAACCAAAATGTTAACAAAAAATCATAAAATTTGCCAATATTTTTTTTTTTTTTGATTATTTTGGTTGCACCTTAATATTAATGCCCGTTTTAGTGCACTTACGAGCATGTATGCGGGTATGAGAAGCTTAATAGGTTATATGGCAGGCATTAAGAGCATGAGGTTTTATTTTAAAAATCAATAACTTTTCGGTATTATAGAGAGGACAACAACAAAATCACACACCCACTTACCGACAGACGGATGGATGGACGGACGGGACAGGACACGACACCACACACAGACAGACATTGTTGATCAGTTATTAAAAACAAACCAGCATTTATGCATGAATGCTGGCTTGAGTGGGAATGTGTGTGTGTTACTACGGTGTTGCATGATTAACTGTAGCTGAGTGGGTGTGTAGTGGTTTCGTTTGAAAGTGTGTGGGTCTGTTCATTTTCAATGTATGTATGTATTTAATGATTGTTTTGTAATGAATGCAACAACCGTTTAATATATTCCCGACTTTTTTATTTCTATTTTTTTTTTTGCAAAATTTTGCAAAATAAACAAATTATTGAAACATTAATAATGAAAAATGTTTGCTTGTTTTATTTAGAGAGTATTAAATAGTAACTTTAGTATTTTTATGCTGGTTAATAATAACAAAAATCAGATATTACAATAAATATAAAAAATAAAATAAAATAAAATCTTTGAACAAATTATTGTAATTTTAATTTAAATTCTTTTTAATGCTTACATTTATTTAAAAATACCTTTTAATCAAAAGTGCTAGTGGAAATAGGTAATAGTTTGTGACACTTAGGATTTCGAAATCCAACTTTAAAAGTGCAACTTAAATCTGATAATGAAAATAATTTAATAAATAATATATAATTTTTTACAAATAATTGGCCTCGAGCTCGAAAAATTTTTTTATTTTATTAAAAGAAAAAAAGGTCGAAGAAATCAAAATTTAATTTAAAAGTAAAAAATTTAAAAAAATGCACATTTTTAGGCTATACATCCAATATTAAAATAATTAAAATAACAAATCTTAAGGGGATTAGAAAAAAAATTTTTATCGAATAATTCGTTACAATGAGGTTCGTTATATCGAGGTGAAATTGCACTTCTATTCTTTATAACGAGGTAATAAAAAATTTTGTATATTAATCATCATCTGCTATATTATGGCGAACGATTACCGCTAATAAATCAAAACAACTGCTGCCACAAGCGTACAAGCTCATGGCAACAATAAACTTTTCTTCGAATATTTCAGCCGTTAGTCTAATGCATGCTGCTGTCGATTACGAATGTAGGTTTGCTGGAGACGTTGTCGTTGCAAACACAATAATTTTGTGTGTATGTGTTTCATATAATTAGGATTAATTGATGGAAATCGTTATGCAAAGGTTGTAAGTTGACAAAATTCGTTAAATAGAGGTAAATAATTCTTTCTATTTCGTTAGTCTGCAGTGAATAAAAATTCGTTATAACGAGGCTATTGACAAATGTATTCGAAATAGAGAGGTTTATTTTGTATTAAATCCTAAGGAGCGTTGTAGGGGATTTCAAAAAATTCGTTAAATCGAGGAATACGTTATAGTGAGAGTCGTTATATCGAGGTTTGACTGTATATCACGAAACATTAATGCAAAAAATTGAAAAGCATCCCCCCCGCCAAAAAAATTTGATCAAGGGTACATTTTTTATTTAACTTCGTTTATGTCGCGTTCTTGTAACTAAATCATCATATTTTATCAGCACTGTACGATCGTTTTAATCAAGTGGTTGGTAATTTTAATTCATATTACAATTTATACATTCTGATTTACAAAATGTTCTTATATATATTTTTGATATTCAAATTGTGTCGCGTTCACTAGAATATCCATTACTAGTAGTCCTATTTAAAAAGCTATTAAAGCTTTACATACATATTAAATCAATTAATAGACATCATACTTTTGTTAATATTACCTGAACTAATACTTATCAGAAACGTGACGATAAAATATGTCACGTTGTATATGTCACATGCTAAATGTCTTTAACAATTATTACATTACTCTTTTTTAATTAAAAACCCAACGTTATTTTTTAAAAGCAGTCAAAAACTAAATAAATTTTTTTAAACCCTCTTTTATAACTAATATATTGGAAACAAATAAAACTACATAACTGTTACAAAAAGCTAAATAAAAATGGAAACTAAGCAAAAGTTGTTTCTTTCAAGGGCTTAGCAATGTAGCGTTCTTAACACTGGAAATGACCAATTTAAAATACGTAGTTTATTGCTAGAGAAAAATTGATACCACAAAAAGATTATAATATGAATTTCTTTATTTTCCCCCGTTCTTATGTCGCGTTCTTGGCACTGGCGTTTCCCAATTTGCAATATGTTTACAGGAATATTTCTTACACACGTTACTATAAAATTATAAATATCCTCTCTTTGTTATCACAGGGTGTAACAAATCTAAATTATTTTATCAAATGTGTATAAAACAGCATATAAATATAAGATAATACAAAATGCCTAAAGTTGCTAAATTTAAATCCTAAGACACTACAAAAGCTTCAAAACAAAGACAGGGAGTTTTATAACAGAAAATTAATTTCAGTTTCTTATTTGAGCTGTTCATAAATTTTAGGAAAATTAATATTTAAAATTCCATAAAGACTTATCCTGACGTTTAACAAAAATTCATAATATTCAGAAATTTTCCTGTTAAAGTTAAAACATTTAATACTTCAACTATGTTTAAAATATTGCTTAAAGAAACTCAACTTAATAAAACATTCCATTACTTGACTTCACAAACAAAAAAGTTTATAATCTCTCTCTCTCTCTCTCTAATCTAGATTACAATGAGTCACCGTCTTCATTGCTTTTACTATTGCTTTGTTGCTGCATTAAGCAGCAACGCAGTACTTAAGAGACATTTCTTTCTCTTTACATACTTTTTTTGTATTATTATTTTTCACTGCATATTTATGAATATTGTATGAGATGATGTTGTTTAACAAGAATGAAAATATGAATAATTAAAAGGAATGTACATTTTTCATTAGGTAGGTAACTTTTTAACAAATATAATGACACAGAAAAGTTATAACAAGTTAATCGTTGACATTAGTAAGCCTTACAAGTAAATAACCGTTTCATGTTGGGCTCTTGGATAATTTTATTGTATATATTCAGACGTGACAAACTTAATTTCACCCTTCAAGTACCGTTTAATTGCCAGGATAATTCAGGGAACCAAGTCTCCTAGACACTAATATTTGTTTGTACAAGTTTATGAACACAATTAATTATATTTTCAAAGTCTATGAAATTGGAAAACAAAACCACCCTACTAAATTCCCCCTGTATACTTTGACATAAAAAAGTAAAAATCTGGCGGGAGTCTGTTGCGAAATGCAACAACAGCAACAGTAAATAACGATGGCAGTATACAAAATAGGTCTCTAACTATTTTTCTTAACAGAAATATTTCTGTTGCTAACTAATGAGGCTGGAACAAAACAGCTGCAGCCGTAAAGAAATGGAAAATGTACATAGTAGGCAAATATATAACAACTATTTTTTGCTTTGAATTAATAATGAAAATAAGTTTACAAATCATTTAGGTTATGATAATAAAGGTGGATTTAAAACATAAATACCTGAAAGAACTAAACAGGCTTTAAGAGATGATTATGGCTGGTATGGTTAGCAAAGTTAAATGGAAATTAGTTTTGCTAAGAAAAGCCAATTTATAAGAAGAATGAAAATTAAGTTTTTATTAATAAGTAATAACAGAAGAAATTATGGTGAAAAAAAATTTATTTATATATTAAAGTAGTACATAATTATGAATAAATGCGGACATAATTGCAGTGATACTCCAAATAAAATTAATGTAAAGAAAACTACACCAAAATAGTTGCTGAATGGTATTATATAAAAAACAAACAATGTAGTAAAAAGTTCTATGGCTTTATAAAAGTTTTCTCAATGTGTCGACAAACTGCCTGTTACTTACCCCCTGGCCCACGATGTCGAACGATAACGTTCGCTTAGATAGAACTTAAGACACAAACTTGATTGTGGAATAAACAAACTTGATTGAGTAAAAATAGATACGATAAAAAGTTTGTGTCTTAAGTCTTATCTAAGCGAACGTTATCGTTCGACATCGTGGGCCAGGGGGTAAATATCGAGATAAATTTATTAGACTGATTATATGTCCGTTAACAATAATGGTTTTCTTAATATACCGACAGAAACATTATTTTCATTTGGCAATACCTTTCAAAATGTATGTGAAAATTGCGAACTCTGTCTTCAAGTGACAAGTTGTTGACATAAATCAGCTGTTTTCCAAATGTGAAAAAATAACAAAAAATACAATCAAAAAAACAAATATTTTAAAAAATAAATATTATCCATGTCTGCCAGGTAGTTAGGTCTGGCATGATAAACTCTTTCAACATTCACTTGGAATTCATGTTCTTCGAGTTCATCATCCATCAAATTCATGTTTTTTCCTCTATGAAACATTTTTCCTAAAATCTATTTAGTTTTTTTACAACAACTCAAGGTATTGCCACATAAAAAATATGCACAGCAGTCAGCTGATTGAATTTATCTGTACAACAAATAAATAATCGGCAGATGAGGGCTGGTTAGTTTTGCTACAGAATAGAAGCAAATGAGACATTGAGAAAACCAAATTTCTTTAATGGGCAGTTTTTCGTTGGGAAAAAAGATAATCGCCTAATGAGAAAACGGCCCTAACAGTCTTATTCAGATAAAATTAAAGTAGACTGTAGTTGCGGCTTCGATTCCCACCAAAGGCTCTGGGTGTTTTTCTGCAGGTAATCTAAAAAGCTTTGCAGTTTGTTTTTGTTAATTATAAAAAAAAACTAAGAAATTTAAATATTTATTTAAAATTTTACTTAAAAAAAATGTAATTTGAGAAAATTTTGTATGAAAAAATTGTCTACAAGCACACTTTAAACCTACTTTATTTTTTAGGAATACGGCAGTAAGTAGTTTTGTTTTAAATTCGTTAAAGAATTTCCACCTTGTTGTCGACACAGTCATTTGACTTCAAATAACAGCATAAAAATAAATACAATAGTGTTAATTAAAATGAATAGAGGGCCAAATCTCAAGCATCCATTCCATAAGGTATATAACATATAGCAATGCATTGTCCTCTCCAGTAACGTTCCATTTTTACTAAGCCTAAACTGTCAGCTGTCAAATTGCTATTTTTTTATTGACAACAAATGAGAGCAAATTCAAATCTTGCTTGCATTTCGGAACACCCTTTACAACTAGCCTTGTACTTTAAATAACATAAACATTTAGGAGCATATCATTCAGCTCAACTGAATGTCCAACGTTTTTAGCAACATTTTCTAAATTATACAATAGTTTTCATATATGTATCACAATAAATTTGCAAAATATTCATCCCTTCTTCTTTCGGCTTAAAACACTACCCACCCAAAAATGCATAAAAATAAATAAAAAAAACATTTGTTTAAGAAAATAAGATACTATAACGATAAAGAACGCGACACACTTTAGCTTCAATCGTAGTTCTTTATGTTGTTCAATTTTAGTCTCAATCGTAGGTATAAATAAAAATATTTGTTTAAAAAAAAGTTACTGTAACGATAGATAACGCGACACACTTTACCTTCAATCATAGTTCTTTATGTTATTCCATTTTATCCTCAATTGTATGGTTAAAAAAAAGAAGATACTGTAACGATAAAGAACGCGACACACTTCAGCTTCAAACGTAGTTCTTTATGTTGTTCAATTTTAGCCTCAATTGTAGGTATAAGTATAAATATTTGGGTAAAAAAATATACTGCATCGATAGAGAATGCGACACTTTAGCTTCAATCGTATATCTTCATGTTGTTCAATTTTAGCCTCAATTGTAGATATAAATACAAATATTTGGTTAAAAAAAAGATTCTATAACGATAAAGAACGCGACACACTCCAGCTTCAATCGCAGTTCTTTATGTTGTTAAATTTTAGCCTCAACTGTAGGTATAAATACAAATATTTGTTTAAAAAAAGAAGTTACTGTAACAACAGAGAACGCGACACACTTTACCTTCAAGCGTAGTTCTTTACATTGTTCAATTTTAGAATCTGTTGTAGGTATAAATACAAATATTTGGTTAAAAAAAAAGAAGATACTGTAAGGATAGTTAATGCGACACACTTTACCTTCAATCATAGTTCTTTATGTTATTCCATTTTATCCTCAATTGTAGGTATAAATACAAATATTTGGTTAAAAAAAGAAGATACTGTAACGATAAAGAACGCGACACACTTCAGCTTCAAACGTAGTTCTTTATGTTGTTCAATTTTAGCCTCAATTGTAGGTATAAGTATAAATATTTGGGTAAAAAAATATACTGCATCGATAGAGAATGCGACACTTTAGCTTCAATCGTATATCTTCATGTTGTTCAATTTTAGCCTCAATTGTAGATATAAATACAAATATTTGGTTAAAAAAAAGATGCTATGACGATAAAGAACGCGACACACTCCAGCTTCAATCGCAGTTCTTTATGTTGTTAAATTTTAGCCTCAACTGTAGGTATAAATACAAATATTTGTTTAAAAAAAGAAGTTACTGTAACAACAGAGAACGCGACACACTTTACCTTCAAGCGTAGTTCTTTACATTGTTCAATTTTAGAATCTGTTGTAGGTATAAATACAAATATTTGGTTAAAAAAAAAAGAAGATACTGTAAGGATAGTTAATGCGACACACTTTACCTTCAATCATAGTTCTTTATGTTATTCCATTTTATCCTCAATTGTAGGTATAAATACAAATATTTGGTTAAAAAAAAGAAGATACTGTAACGATAAAGAACGCGACACACTTCAGCTTCAAACGTAGTTCTTTATGTTGTTCAATTTTAGCCCCAACTGTAGGTATAAATACAAATATTTGTTTAAAAAAAAGAAGTTACTGTAACGATAGATAACGCGACACACTTTACCTTCAATCATAGTTCTTTATGTTATTCCATTTTATCCTCAATTGTAGGTATAAATACAAATATTTGGTTAAAAAAAAGAAGATACTGTAACGATAAAGAACGCGACACACTTCAGCTTCAAACGTAGTTCTTTATGTTGTTCAATTTTAGCCTCAATTGTAGGTATAAGTATAAATATTTGGGTAAAAAAATATACTGCATCGATAGAGAATGCGACACTTTAGCTTCAATCGTATATCTTCATGTTGTTCAATTTTAGCCTCAATTGTAGATATAAATACAAATATTTGGTTAAAAAAAAGATGCTATAACGATAAAGAACGCGACACACTCCAGCTTCAATCGCAGTTCTTTATGTTGTTAAATTTTAGCCTCAACTGTAGGTATAAATACAAATATTTGTTTAAAAAAAGAAGTTACTGTAACAACAGAGAACGCGACACACTTTACCTTCAAGCGTAGTTCTTTACGTTGTTCAATTTTAGCTTTAACCGTTGAACTTTTTTGTTATTCCATTAAAGCTTCAATAGTAGGTCTTCATATTGTTCAATTTTGGGTCATCATTTTTTTCAATTTTAGTTTATTTAAAAAAGACCGTAAGTGATAGAGAATGCGACACACTTTGCAATTTAAAATTATATATTTAGTTAGATTATATTAAGCAGTAACTTTCTTCTGTTATAGCCTTTAAATTTTGCTAGGAATTACAATATTCAGCTACTTGATGAGAACATGAATGCGACATTAGAACATGAACACAAGCTAATAAAAAAATTATCATTGCTAGAGCTTTGTTTCAAATTATTTACTATCTTTGAATAACTTTGTTACAGATAGAAAGATTTTAAAAAAATGTTAGCCATCAACATTATAAGTATGTATGTAAAAAAATATATGTATAAACAAATTTTAAAAAGTTTCTGACAGCAACAAAACATATATATTCAGTTTAATTGTCTCGTGATAACAACCATGATTAGCTGTAAATAGATTAAATATTCTAACATAATATTAGCAAGCATCGCTAGTTTATTAACACTTTAATTCTATAATAAACTTTAAATTGTACTGAGTTTTGTATAATTGCAAAATTAATATGTCCTTATTGCAAAAAACTTTTTAAATTTTTGCTGGCGCACCTGCTTCTAGATTTATTATGTATGTTTTCCTAAAAAAAAACTTTTTCCCAAAATAAATTTGTAATCTGTGATTGCAACATTAATAATTATAAATTTAGAAACAGAATTTAAGGTAATTTGAAAGTAATTAATTACAATATGTTCCCCAGACTTTAAACATTTGAGGCTTTGGTGAAAAATACACAGTTGCTGTTTATTTATTTATTGGTTTATAATTTTGAAAAATTCAATAATTTATCATCAATCATAATTTACTGTCAAAATGTATGTTGGGGAAGAATTTGTTCTTGTACTCTAAAACATTTTTCACATAAAATCCGGCAGCATAAATGCATTAATATTAAAGGTCTGCGCAAAACCACTTGGTTGTTTGTCAACAGTGAAGACTATGCTGCAGTGTATATGACAGTAATGTAAAAATCTGATTATTGTACACTGCACCATATAAAAAATCTAAGCGAGCGCACACAATAACAATACAACAAAAATTTTTTTGTATACATGTGTTCAACTTGTTACTCATCAGCAGGTATGGGCACCACTACATTCAAAGCTTTGCATGTGTGGCACTGTATTGGTTTGTTTACCAGTGTCGTCAACTTGGTGCGTTTCGCACCTTTTTGGGTGCTTTTTCAAACTTTTTGCGTGGTGCGCTTTTTTTTAAATTTCGGTGTGTAGATATATAATACAAATTTATGTAAAGAAAATATTTTGTTTAAGGCTGAATAAATGCAATAAGATTATCAAAATCTATGTCAGTGTTTGAAGTTTTTATACGAATAAGATTTTCTAAGTTTGTATCAGTCAATAGGTGCCTGTGTTTGCTTTTAATAAAAACCATTTCGGAAAATGCAGACTCACAGCCGTATGTTGTTCCAAATATTGAAAATAGGTTGTAAATTTTGTTTTTCAGGACGGGATATTTGTTGCTTTCGATTTGACGCCAAAATTGAATTCCGCGCTCTAACGGAAGGAATGCATCTTTCTGAAGCTTCTCGAGTTCAACTTGAGCTTTTTCGTCATTGAAATTCAAAGAACACAGAAGAGGATTGCGATATAGCTCAATCAAATCTCGAATTTTTTCAAAATCGAGAAAGGAATACTTAATTTTTGCAATTAGATCGTTGAAAAATTCATACAATTCTGGTAAATTGGACCACATATCAAATTCTAAGCAGATTGCTTTAGTTTTAGGAAAGAAGGATAATTCATTTCCTTTAAATTGAGTAAAAAGATTTGACAGACGACTTTTAAAATCGTCGACAGATGCAACAAGGTCAAATATTAACTTTTTCTTTCCTTGCATGCTTAAATTAAACTGACACAAATGAAATAAAACATCACAGAAAAATGATAAGTTTAATAAAAATTTACTATCTTGCAATTTAATTGCTAAACTTTCATTTTCATCTGTCGGGTACTTCTTAAAGAATTCAATTATTTCTTTTCTTAGGTTAAAAAATCTATCAATACACTTCCCCTTACTTAACCAGCGTACTTCAGTATACAAAAGCAAATCACTGTGTTCGGCATTCAGTTCTTCCAGAAATGCCCGAAACTGCCTATGCGCTAATGCCTTGTGACGACTTCTTATATTTTTTAGAACTTTTATTACAACGTCCATTGTCTCTTTCATGTTGACAGACTTAGCAAATAAATTTTGCTGGTGAAGAAGGCAATGGAAAGTGGGAACATTAATATCGTTCTTACGTAATTGACCCACAAAGCCAATGTTAGTTCCAACCATAACATTAGCGCCATCAGTGCAAATAGACGAAAGCTTATCTTTATTTGCAAAAGAAAAAACTTTTTCATTGACTGCGTCATAAATGTCTTTGCCTTTCACATTGCTCCTCATTCCAATTAAAGACAACATACCTTCTGATATTTCAAAATTTCTATTTACAGATCTATAACATATCAAAAGCTGACTAGTATCGTTGATGTCTGTACTTTCATCTAAACAAAGAGAAAAGTATTCAGAATCAACAATATTTTGCTTTGTATGGAGGTACAGAAAAGATGCTATATCTTCGGTTCGCCTTGTAATAGTCCTACGAGACAAGGGAACGTTTTTTATAATTTCTGACATTTCTCTGCCTTTCTCTCCAAAGCATTCCAACATGTCAGCAGTTACTTCCTTTAAGAAGGACCCATCTTCTACCTTTTTTTGCTAGTGCAAAACTTACTATAAAGAAAGCTTTGAGTGTTGCCTTTACAAGTGAGACGTCTTCTTCACAGCTGTTACTGTTTTGTTGCGCACTATTTTGCAGTTGATCGGTGTTGTTGTTTAGCTGTACATTATTTTGCTTTTCTATAAAAGCAAGCTTAATTTCATATAATTTAAGAAACCTTTCTTCATTTTTAAAATTCTCATATTCTTTATGGAAGGCAAAATAATGTGTTCGGAAACAAGATTTTCTAATATTTTTCAAAACCTTGAAACAAATCATGCATTCTGGTTGACCCAAAGTATTAAGACAAAAAAAAAATCCATTTTCATATTGTGTTTTAAACATTTTTATAGTTTATTAAAAAGTTAAAAGAAAAATAATAAAAAATAGATAATAAAAGTAAAAATAGATAATAAAAGTAAAAAAAACTAATTAAAAATGTACTGTACAATAATGCGTATAAAACGAACGTGTTAAAAAACGCTATATGTTTCCGCAGAAATAACTTGCTTAACTATTTTGTTGCTAGAATAAATGTAAACGACGCACGTCTGCTTCATTCGAAGTTTTCTGCTAGACTAAGCACAATTTCGTTTCTCTGCTTCGCTCATCAATTTTGTGTATGTACACATCGTTCGCTCTTTTTGCATTTTCATTTTGCATTTGCCCATACTTGCTCATCAGCTATGTTCTCTCGTTGTTTATTATTGTTGTTGGCACACATTGTGTGTGTCATGCAAAACAAGAAGTAAGTGCATTGAAGTATTTGCTAAAAAATAAAATGTCTTAAGTGGCATTCAAGACAACATTTGCAACCCTTTAATTAATATAGATATACAGGGTGGGGCAAAAGTCGCGAAGGGTTTTGAAAGAGTCACAACTTTTCTGATTTAATTTTTTTTTATTTTTCTTTTTAGGACTTGTAAAATAAATCTGGGAGATTAATTATGGAAGGTTACAACGTTATCCAGCGAACCAAAATCATAGAACTTTATTTTGAACATCATCGATCAATAATTCAAACTCAACGAGCCTATCGTCGTCATTTTAATGTGCGGAATTCACCATCCGAATCAATGATTCGACGCTTAGTGACACGTTTTCAGGAACAAGGCTCAGTGAGGGATCTTCCACGAAGCGGAAGACCACATTCTGTAATTAGTGAAGCAAATATTCAACGCGTTCTGGAGAGTGTTGAGGAGAATCCTGAAACATCAACTCGAAGGCGCTCTGCTGAGCTGCAAATGTCTCGGCGGTCTTTACGCAGAACATTAAAAGGAAATTTACATCTTTTTCCATATAAGGTGCAGTTAGTGCAAGAACTAAAGCCAGGAGATTCCCAAGAACGAATAATTAATTAAACCCCTTCGTGACTTTTGCCCCACCCTGTATTTAATTGAAAAAATTGTTTTCTTTATGTTGCTCAATATTAGCTTTAATCGTAGATTTTTAAGTTGTTAAATTTGAGTTGCAGTCATAGGTATTTATGTTGTTTGGATTTTAACTTTAATATGATGCTGTCAAATTTTAGCCGAACCGTTGGCATTTATGTTGTTAAATTTTAGCTTCAATCATACTTCTTTCTGTTGTGCAATTTTATCTTCAATTTTTAAATTAATATTGAATTTTTTCTTCAAACGTAGGTTTTAATATTGTTCAATTAATCCTTGAAACTAATCTGATTACCTTTTAGACATCGAGGTGAGGTGAAGATAAGACGAGTTCACATCTGAGTGAGCGGTTTAAACAATAAGAATTATGCTGTGTGAACGCCGAAGCAATTTCAAGGAAAAAATTGTAGTAATCTTTTCAATAAAAATTGCTTCGTGTAAATTGGGACTTATTTTTTTCAATTTTAGCTATAGTCCTAGTGTTGCTCAATTTTACTTACATTCGTTGGCGTTTATGTTGTTAAATTTTAGCTTCAATCATAGGTCTTAATGTTGTTCAATCACAAGTTCAATCACAGGTTTCTTATGTTGTTTAATTTTAGCTTTAATCTTAGCACTTTATTTTGTGCAATTTTGTCTTCAATCGTATGTTTTAATGTTGTCCAATTAAAGTTTCAATCACAGGTGATTATGTTGTTCAATTTTAGCTTCAATCTTCGGATATTTTTATTTTATTAAATTCTAGCTTCAATCGTTGGCGTTTATATTTTTAAATTCTAGCTTCAATCACAAGACCTTGTTAATTAGAGACATAATAAAACTAATATTATCTTTAAGAGAAAAGGTTTATTCTTTCACACTACTAGTTCGTGTTATTCAATTTTAGCTACTATTTGAGGTCTTTATGTTGTTCAATTTTGTCTACATTCGTTGGTCTCTATGTTGTTAAATTTAAGCTTCAATCGTGGGTCTTTTTGTTGCACAATATTAGCTACTATCGCAGGTTATTTAGGTTATTAAACATCTTAAATTAAATTTTATTACAAACTATTTTTATGCCGAACGCCGTTCTTAAAGTCTTTTCTTGCCCTTTCTCTCAGTGGCGTTTAAAAACCTTAAACATTTAAAGTATTTCGATTATAAATTCTTAGCATTTTTATTTGTTTGCCAAATTTATTATTTAATTTTTGGCTTTTATAATCCATTAACGAATCAATTGCTTAGAAAATATTTGGAAAACTTTTCTCTTTATACATTTAATATATTCTTTTATTTGCGGAAATATTTACTCATTTAAATGTGGCTGTAGAATTTATTGTATTCTGGTGTAATAATAATGGTAAACAGGCAACAGCAATTACTTACTGGTGTGGAAAAAATTGTATAAATATAAATGTATAGCTGTGTATGTATGTAAACTTTGAAGTTCTATCAAATTTCCATAAATATTGAATAACAGTAACTCACATAAAACACTTCAAACTCGACCGGAATCAATATATATATATATGTATATTGTGGTTAAAAAATATATATTGCTGATAACTAAAAGCTGTAATTTATACAATACACCGAAAAAAATGGCAAATTTTTAAAATTTACAAAACAGATTAGCTGTAAGAAATAATTTTTTTTGGAAGCACCAAAACTGAATTGCCTAAGTCGTTTAAATTATAAATCCCTTTTTGTTATTTATAAATAGCTAAATTAAGAAACTTAATCTAAAGATTTTGATTGTTTTTTCTCGTGTATTTATATCAATAAATATTTTCCAAACCATAAACACATAAAAACTAAAAGAATGTTTGTTTAAAATATTTCTTACTTTTTTTTAAAAGCAGTTAGAAAACAAATATCAAAAAGTAATATTTAAGTGTTTAGTTTTGTACCAAAATAAAAACAACCCGAACTAATAAAAGAATTTCAAGAATTAAATTGCTAGGGAAATTATCTAAATATAAACAAACAAATACCAGTTTAACAGAATAATTGTGTTTAATAAATATTATACTTTAATAAATACTTCCAACACATTTCTAACAACAGAAATGATGTGTATGTTTGTGTTTATTTAAATTTCTTAAACAAATATTCGAAACGTTTACAGTTAAAAACACAAATAATAGTATTTACCACATGATTTTAAATAGTAGTTTCTTTAAAATCTACTTTAAAACATATTTCGGTAGTAGTTTTAAATAAATAAACAAATATTTATATAAGTCTTTAGCATAACTTACATATTTCTTAAATATTTGTCAAAATGTGAAATTTTGCTTAAATAATAATCGTGTTAATTCAACAGGGCGTATGAGTTTTAATGATTTTTACTTGAATTTCATAATACTCATACGTATTGGTATGAAGCCTGCAAAGATTAATGGATATTAAGGTAAAATCACATGATTGCCACAGTAAACTTATTATTGGTGTGATTCATGCCAACTGGCCCGGAAAATCCAGGACATGGCCCGGTTTTGGAACCAATGTCCCAGTGTCCCGGTGACATCCCCCGGATGGCCCGGATTTTTATTTTGAATTTAATTAAATAAAAAATATGTGGACTTGAACAACAAAACAGTCTATTCCATTGAAATTTGGCACAACCGCATTATATGTTTATGGAAATTAATTCTTTTGAATGATTCATTTTAAAATCATGTGTCTATGCAAATCCCCAGCAAGCCATATGAGTCCGAAAAGAGTTTTTTCTGACACCTTTTCTGGAGCTCTTTATGAGCCCAAAAAACAATCATTATTGCTACGAAAACCTTCAGAGCTCTTCGATAATGTCAGAAAAAAGTCTTTTATAAGGGTTTTTTGGGCTTTGAAATAAAGAGTTCTTACATCATGTCAAAAAAGAGTCATACAAATTTAAAGGTCGCATATATTATTTTTTTTAAATTATTTTTAATTAAACCAAAAGGGGCTGCTGCACCGAATTGGAAAGATGTAGAAACAAGGATCAAATTTTAGGGTGAAAAGAAATGATTAAAACCTGAACACAACAATGTAGAATTGTTTGACGAGTTTGGTTACATATTGAATTTTGTTACCCCAGAGAAAATTAGCGAATGGAATAAAAATAATCCTCCTACTAAGCCACGTTCTACTAAACCACATCAACGTTGGGTGGAATGTTTCAAACATTTTCAAAGTAACAATGTACCGTACACTCGCTTCGCGCGAATCATTGAATTTATATTTTGTTTGCCAACAACATCTGCAAGTGTAGAACGTATATTTTCGTTGATCGCAAAATTATTGACAAAAGAAAAATCGCAAGTCAAGCTAGATACTTTGAAACTTATGATATTTCTCAAATATAATTTAAAGTACGAATGCGTTGACTTTAACAATTTTTTGAAAGAATCCCTAACATTGCTGAAGCAAATTTCATCACAGGATAAATACGATTTTAAACAAAAAGTGACAGAAAATTAGATTCAAATTACTTATAACATTATAATTGTCTAAATTTAACTTGATTAATAATGATTTTTCCCCATAAAAATGCCCCGGTTTTAAGTTTGAATGTTCCGGATTTTAGTACTTTTTTCGAAAAATGTCCCGGTTTCGCTCAAAATTGAGGTGATCACACTATTCATGCATCAATCGTGTGAACGCATTTATTAGTTCATACGGCAACTTTCGACAATAATTTTCTTATTTGTGCCAATCAAATACAACCGTGGTACGGCAATCGTGTAACTATACGAAGGGCAATAATGTGGCAATAAAAATGGCTAAAAAAACATTCCCTATTAAATTACAATTTTCTCTGTTTTGTTTTTCTTTAAAAAAAAATAGATAACCTCGAAATGGATCCCGCTTTATAAGGACAAAAAAAATTAAATGAATATTAAATTTAGTTCATTTTCACATGAGTCCTTCAAACATTTATCTGTATGATTTGTCTTCCTTTTTACTTCACACTGAATTTGTTCTGTACTTAAAATAACCAATAAAACTCTTTTTAATATAAGCAAGTATATTTTGCAAAATGCCATAAAATCATTGCAATTTCTGTTACAGCTTTTTAATATTTCCCCATTATTTAATGACACAAATAACCATAATGTCCCTTTTTTCAAAGAAAAAGCAAAACCTAGAGCAAGAAAAAAAAACAAAACAAGCCCACTAAAATCAATATGCAATTGCCTGTAGTTGTAACTATAATAAATAAACACATACCAGTTCATATATTTTTCGATGTTCCCTTTTTTAACAACGAGTTTAAGTGGCTTTAAGGTTTTTTTGCAACGGTTTTTATTTTTATTTGTTTCTTTTTCTTTCATTGCCTACAAATAATGTAACAACGTAACTAAACTACTTAATGGTTGTCTGTTTAGAACTTAAAAGACATGCATTTCCTAAGGAAATGGGAGTATTTAAAATAATGTTTTCTGTGTCTAACGTTGAAAATGTCATCCTATATAGCGAGAAAATAATGTTCACAGAACATCCTTTACCACCCATGAACGTATTGGGCACAAGGAAATTGCTTTTCAATATTTGCTAATATTGTGGCTTTTGGTGCTTTATTTATTTAGTTAGAGGAAATATGGACACAGAAATATGGAGCATACACTAAGAGAAATATTTTAAGAGCAGTATAAAGTTTAAATTAGATTTCTTTAGAGCAATTTTAAAGCGCTTCTTGGTAACTTCTTTTTTTAACAACAAATTTATTCCCTATTACTTTTTAGTTAAGTGTGAATAAAATATAGTCTTGCTCATGCCTATTTATTAGGGTGGCCCCAAAATAAAGTTGGGGATGTTCCCGAATAATGTGAAAATTTGATTCATTTTAAGACTAAGTTTCTCAATTTTTTTGTCCTGGGGTCAATATTTGGTGAGCTGGATCAAAGGATAAAAAGATATTTTTTAGAGGTTTTTTGATTTTTTCACATTTCCCCCAAGGGAACTATGTGTAAATTTGTAAATTTGTAAATTTTTGAATTTAACATTTTTTTTATTTTTGATAACCCATTGAATGCGCCTCTCAAAGATCTTTCATATGATACCAAATTTACGTATAGTTCATTTGGAAAAAATGTGAAAAAAATCAAAAAACCTCTAATAAGGACATTTTGATCCATTGATCCAGCTCACCAAATATTGACCCCAGGACAAAAAATTGAGAAACGTAGTCTTAAAATGAATCAAATTTGCATATTAGTCGGGAACATCGATACCTTATTTTTCCTCCATACAAACGGGACCACCCTACTATTTATATTTATATTTATATTGGTTTTTTTTTTTGTTAAATTCAAGTTGTTTTAAGTAAGTGTGGCATTTTTCTCTAATGTACATACTTGTATTTGTGGATGTTAATGTTTCAGGACATTTTGCTGTAAGTTTGCCAAAAATTGTTTGGGTTTTTTCTACGAAAGTTAAAAAACTTTATTTTTGAAAGAAAACAGATTTTGATCAAAACATGTTTAATATATAAAATTTTTTCTAGCTGTGTTTAAAAAAATAAGAAAAAATAAATAAATCAGGAAAGTGATTGGTTTTTATTTTGTTGAGAGTTTCAAAACCTCAAAGTTGAGGAGAATATTGTTTTAAAGTCTGGCAGTAAACTATTGTATGCGCTAATATGGTGTAAAGTTAAGCATGAAACAAACAAGTAGGAATGGCGATATTTGGTTGTAACGAATTTAAACTTTGATTTTTTGGCGTTTTTTGAGAAATTAGTGATTTTTTAAACAGCCACTTCTTGTGAAACTGTTAAATTACATGTATTTTAATTAAATTATTAGTGAAATTAACAACTTTTTATACAAATTAATATTTTGTTTTTTTTTTAATTTTCGATTTTTATACCCTACACCACAATAGTGGGGAAGGTATATTGGATTTGTGATGTTGCTGATGTTTGTAACGCCCATAAATATTGGTCCAAGACCCACCTTAAAGTATACCTATCGACTCAGAATCACTCTCTTATTTGTATCATATTAACAGGTTTTGGGAACACATACACTTACATACTAACATTATATATTTACAAATTGTTTGTTTTTAGTTTTGAGTTTTGTTGTAACAACTATTTAGTTTTAAAGTCAACGTCAACTGTTCTGTCATTTTTCTCCATTTCAAATTTTTGAACTCATTCCCTTTATCCACTGAACGATTCATTTGTTGTTTCGTTGTCTGTAGCGTAAGCAAACAGTGCTGATGGTGTTCCAACACGGGAACTTAAAAGTGTATTAATACGACCAATTAAAAAAAACTGTAGATAAATTAAAAAAGTTGGCGTAAAAGTGTGACCACGTCCACTTTTCTTTTTTCTTTTCATATAACCTTTTTCAGACTAGTACACATATTTAAAAAAAATTACCGAAATCGGTCAAGCCGTTCTCAAGTTATGCGCTTAGCAAAGGACAGCATTTAATTTTTTATTTATATAGAAGAGAATTTTTTAAGTTTAACTAAAATTAACAAAATTTAAAAAAAAAATTAAGTTCAAATTGGCGTTTTTTTATAATTTTGACCTTTATTGATAAAATTGCAAGCTTCTTATCCTAATTTCAAGTTTATGTAAAATTATCAACATTTTTAAGAAAAAGATTAATTTTTGCATTTTTTTTTTTTTTTTGGAATATTTAAAATTGGTAGAGGGTATAAAAATTGTATAAGTCTTTTCAATAAGAATTGATTTCCGTAAATTGGAACTTAGCGATTCAATAAACTAAGAAATAAAAAAACACGGATTTTAATTTTATTTACTTATTTAAGCTTCTCTTAAGTATTATTAAATCAGTATCAATGTGGTTCAAAAGTATCTCAACGCTTTTGGACATTTATGCCACCGGTTTTCATATGAACAATACTCTATGTAAGATATTAATGAAATTTCCACTAATTTCTGTACCTTACTTAAAATTTGACCTGCCTTGGCCAATGATTCCTGGCTCCAATTTTCTTATATTTATTCATTGCTTGGGAATAACTACTTTCAACTTTTTCATTTGTAGATAAAAAGTGCTTTTATTCTATTGAATTTGTGTCTTATTTTTTATGTCTTTAGCAGCACTTTGTTTGGGGGACATGAAAACGTGACTTTTATGGTTTATTTGAGACATATTTAAATATTTTTTCTTATACAAACTTGCAAATAATTTTCATTTTCTATGCTTTAGCAATCATTTTTGTAATAAATTTACCACCAAAAAGAAAACATAGTTTGTTTTTGTAATGGAAATAAATCTTAAAATAGAAATACATATTATAAGATTTCACATTAAACGAGAACGTGTAATTAGCTAATAGGAAAATTTCAATGAAATTTAATTTATAACAAAATTAAAGTTCTCAGGAAATTTGTTTTTAAAAAGCTACAAAATGCCAAATGCAATTGCTAGATACTAATTTGAAATTCATGGAAAATTTTCTTTTGTTTATCTGTTCCATGCTCTTTACACGCGATATTCTAATAAAATTCAAGTGTAAATCTCTAGCAACTATAGCCCCAAGTTGTTAATTGTTAATGAAAATGTGTAAATTTAAAAAAAAAAAAATTATTAAATATTTACAAAATTTGTTTATTAAAAGTTTCTTTAGTTTAAATTTAAAAGCCGGTTGGCCGGCCGGTTTATGTATTGCATTTTATTGATTTTTTTTCTGGCTTTTATATACAAAAGTTTATGTGTATGCCTACAAAATATGTGCATATGTTCTATACATATGTATGTACGAGTATATATACAATAAATGGCTGCATATGTACGTATCTAGATATACACATGTTATGTATGCAAATACCTTTATGTATTCAAAAATAATATGTATATACATGAACAACAACAAAAAATACTTGCGGGCAATTAAAATTGTATGCATACATGAGTGGGATTTATTTATGTATAAGATACACTTAGTAACAAAAGTTAGGCTACCATTAGTATATTTAAAAGAAATAAATATTTGTAATTAATATTTTTTTTAAAAGACATTTGGTATTTTTAGGTACTATTGGTCAGCACTATTTTTAAGCTACAGTTTAGGGCTCGAAGACAGACTTTTTAGAGTTCAGTATACATTCTAAACATTCTGTAAAATACTTCCGAAATACTTTAATAAACAAAATATATGACTTTGACATCTATTTAGTTACACAATATCGAATTGTATAAATGTTTTCATATTTTTATGTAACAAAAAACCAAAAAAAAAAAACAATTTTTTAATACGAGGGCGGTTAGCCTTGTTTAGCCTAGAACAGAAAGCGCAGTATAAACAGAGAAAGTGAAGTGTTTTTGAACAAAAACAACGTCGCTGAGGAGCTGCTGAACATCGTCAATGACGATCCAGATTTACTCAAAAAGGTCATAACTGGTGACGAATCATGAGTGTATGGCTATGACATTGAAACCAAAGCCTAATCATCCCAATGGAAACGTCTAGAAGAGCCAAGACCAAAAAAAGCACGTCAAGTTCCGTCAAATGTGAAGGTTTTGCTCACTGTTATCTTCGAATGCAATGACGTGGTGCATCAGGAATTCTTGCCACAAGGGCGAACGGTCAATAAGGAATACTACCTTAAAGTTAAGCGCCGTTTGCGCGAAGCAATTCGTCAGAAACGCACAGAATTGTGGAAAAACCAATCATGGATTTTGCACCATGATAACGCATCAGCTCACAAAATGAGATTGTGAGTGAGTTTTTGGCCAAAAACAAAATCGTATTCACCGGACTTGGCGCCCGCTGACTTTTTCCTTTTCCCAAAACTGAAGACATCGATGAAAGGAAAACGTTTTGCTACGATTGAGAAGATAAAAGCAAGATCGAAACAGGAGCTGTTGCCGATACCAAAAAGCGCGTTTCAGAAGTGTTTCAAGGATTGGAAAAAAAAACGCCGGCATAAGTGTATTATATCTGAGGGGAATTACTTTGAAGGGGACATGATAATTATTGATAAATAAATAAATACTGTTTCAATCTTGCAATATTTTTTGCAAGATGATGCGAAATAAAAATTTACTTTAAAACTTTATTGTCTGACTGTTAATCAAGGAAAAAATTTACAAAATTGAAAGGCAATATTAAAACTTAAAGTAAATTTGTTGTCATTGTTTTTCTTTTCATTTCGCATCATCTTGCAAAAAATATTGCAAGATCGAAAGAAATACTTTTTGAAAAAATAGAAAATAACGAACCATATATACCAAAACTCACAGAAAACAAAAAGCTTAGGGAAATAATGAGAGAAGAAGGACTAGTTTTAGCACACAGGGCAAACAAGACAATAAATCCACTATTTACGCAGACGAAAACAAAAATCAAAAAAGAAGACCAAAGCAATGTAGTTTATGAAATTAAATGTGCAGGAAAATTAAACGAAAACTGTGATAAAATTTACATTGGAACAACAAAAAGAAATTTAGGAGTTAGAATGGCGGAACACGAAACGGACATTAAAAAGTACCGGCTTTCAACTGCACTTGCCCAACACTGTTTTGAAAATAAACACACAGCTGATCTCGAGAATATAAGAATATTGCATAAGGAACGAAAACATAACAAAAGATTTACATTGGAAAGTTTAAGTATACAACAAAAAACAAACATCGCAATAAACAACAAGACAGACAAGGACAACGCTAATGCAAATTACAATATTGCACTTGTTTAAATTTTAGTTTAATTACAACTGTGATACCTAGCATTAAGGGACAATCTAAGTCTGATTGTTGAAATAATATTATGTACCTTATTGTTGTTATTAAAATATTGTTCTTTTGTTAATGTTGCCAGATTTAATAAAAATTCATCCCCTGAAGATGTTGGCAAAATACCAACGAAACGTCGGATAGAAAATGTATAAATAAATAAAGTCTTTTATTTACATTTAGGAGGAAAACTGACCTTAAAAGCCTGTTTTAGAAATAATTTCTATAAAAGCCAAGATAATTAGTATTAAAAAGGTCGATTAACTTATAAAATCATAAATTGAAAATAACTGAAATTTGTTGATCAGACCTCGTATATTGCCAGAAAGATGGGACAAGGTCATAGCTAACAATGGCCAATACTTTGAATTAATTTATATTGTACAAACGTTAAAAAATAAAAATTATACACCAAATAAATTAAATTAAAATAAGAAAATTGAAAAAAACACTGTTAAGTAACCACCACTTCCTTTTGATAAGATGTCGGTTTAAGAGAAAACTTCTCAACAAACTTGATGTTCGTAAAATTATCAATCTGGTTGAAAAAGCAACAACAATTTGTCTCTGTAAAACTTGTTTCTCGTGGTAACAAACCAAAAAAAAAACAACAACAATCACTTTACATAGTAACAAGGAATAAGTTACTATAGTAAATTATGTAAATATTACACATTACATGCAACACAGTACACGGAAGAGATGTCTGTATGTATGCATTTAGAATACACAGAATGTACATGCATAAAAGTAAATGAAAAATCATGTGTGAAAAATTGTCTACTACTATTTACTACTGCTACACATGCAACATCATCATAAACATCATCATGATGTTGTGTATACATAGATGCATATGTATGTAAACATACACATGTGGCTGTATTATACGATTATACAACATCTATAGTTTATATCGATCGATTAATGGAAATTGACAAGAGAGAGAGAGAGAGAAAATGCAATTTTCCAAAGGATGTGTCAAATGCATGTGAGTGTCAATGTGTAAACATTATCCTATCAATGTGTGCCTGAGTCTGAGCCTGTTGGTGAGTATTGTGCCAAATATATGTATGTATATGCACATAAATAGTTAGTAAAATATTGTAGTATACCATGAAATAACCATTCAGACAATCTGTCATTGATTCGGTTCTGCACAACTGACCAGCCATGGGCACCCAGCCGGCCGGCCGGTCAGTGCAACTCTTTTATAGTAAAACCTATACTGCTACACACTATTTTGTCGTCCTTATACAAGTGCTCTCCGTTGGGGACTCTGCATTTTGCTTGCAATATTAATGATACCAATAATGGTTGATGGTGATGGGGATGATGATGGTCAACATCATGTTCATGGTAGAGTAAAATGTATTTCTTTCTGTTTTTGTTGTTATTATTTTGCAATAGTAGTAGTACTATTTTCCATACATTCATAGATTCATTGTGGTCTGTAGTATTTTTTGTTTGTCTTGTACTATAGACTTTTGTTTTGTTTTTGTTTTTTTTTTTGGGTATATAACAGTAACAACATCCGGTAGAATTTTATATATACAATTTATGTATAGATATACATACTCGTATGTATTTCATATTTATCTATATGTTTTCATTGCAATTGTATGGTAATTTTTGTATATTATGTTGTTGTCGTGCCTTATATAAACATTATGTACAATGCCGTTGCAAATATACCGGAAGTTCACTAACGCATGAATACTTGACCGTTTCTTTATTCCAAAATTGTATATTATTGTGTTGTGTTTATATATGTATACATAAGTCTCAAATGATTACGGTTCGTACTCGTATATAATCTCTTCATAGTATGTATTCAAATATACACAATTTCTTTGATTAATATTCGCTTAAATCTGTATAATGTGTTTAAGTTTAAATAACAGTTTACTTAATTATTTATTTTATTACAGGGCAGAAGAGCAAAATGAATACTATTGTTGTAGGGACAACATATGATCATTGCCATGGTCAAGAACGCGACCCTCATATGCTTCTGTTGTTAATAAAATAAACAAATCTTAAAAATTTGTTTTTCTTGTTTTCATTGTTCAATAGTGTTTTTAGTGCATAATGTAGGTTTAATCGTGGTCAATATATTAGCACAACATTAAGATCAAGAACGCTACAAAAGTATTCAAATATCATCCAATAAGAATTATAATGGTAATATTTGCCGTGTTGAAATTTATATTTTTTATATGTATTTTCACGTTTTTTACCTTTTAAAAATGGTGGTATATACAGGATTCCTTTTAATTGCGGAATAACAGCGTTAAGTAGTTAAAAAATAAATACTTACCCCCTTATTTAAAAACGATTATTAAATTTAACAAACGTTTATTAAGCAAAATTTTATATGCAAATATGTCATAATAAACGTTTGTTAAATTTAATAATCGTTTTTGAATAAGGGGGCGAGTCTTTATTTAGTCAAATGTACAAAATATTTTAAGTAATCGCTCTGTCTGTTTACTACTCATTTATACTATGTTTCCACGACGACTTGAATCACCTGCTTCGGCTTCTGAATCATGTTTATGAATCATGCTGTTTACATAACTAATAAACTTGATTCGATTTGACAGTTGTTTTTAATAAACAAACAGAATAAAAAAAACAGAATTTACAATTTGTGGAAAAGAATTTTTTTTAATGGACAAAAAAGTGAGTGGAAATTAGTTAGCTTATTTAAAAAAAACATACATTTGTACGTATTTACTTTATTTACTTATAGCAACAAGAAAAAAATTTGCTTTGTTTACAATAATATTAAATTTTTACAGCTAGTGCAGATAAACTTGCGATAAAAATTAGAGAAGAGTGCAATTTTTCGTGCTTCGCAAGTAGATTCAATATGAATCTACTTGATTCGCTCTTAAAATTTTGTATGGTGAAGCAAGTTGTTTTGCACATGATTGGTGTGTGAAGCATGAATAGAGCGAAGCATGTACCGTGGAAACGTAGTATTACTTAGGCCCTAATTTTGTACAGCCCGACGCCACAATTTTCTAAGCGTTGCATTAAATTGCACTTTGCACATCACGGCGTTCAAGCAAGTGATTGTTTGCGTTGTAACAGCTGATTTTTGCGTTGTATTTAATACAACTGTTTGAAATTGTGTATTTTGTATTTTTGAATTTTTTGCGTTGTCAAATTTAACGCCTCCATATTCTTGGCGTTAGTTTTTAAAGTTGAATTGAAATATTATTAAAAAACAAAATTTAATATTTTATAGGAACATTAATAATACGATATAAGTAAAAATATACAAACACATTCATTTAGTATAAAATACTACTAAAATTTTTCTTGGTGCAAAAAAAAAGAAACCACAACGGCTTCTCAATTTGAATATATATGTATATGTATGTAATGTATACGTGATATACATGAAAACGTTTTCTTGTTCATTGGGAAGTTCATCTGAAATCTTTAAAAAGTAAAAATATTGTAAATCTTTACAGTGTTATTTTACTTACTCATTATTCGTTAAATTCATGATGTTGATAGTAGCGCGTAATTGTGTTTTTCTAATAGAAGAAGACATAACGATAAGTGCGAACATTTGTTATACCCCTTAATATCTTTGTATTATTGAACAGCTGATAGGTGTGTGGCATTGCCAATGCAAAATAAGTGTAGCTTTATGAAAATTTTTATTTTAAATTTCAGTATCAACATTTACAATGGCAACATTAACCACGCAATGATTTGACAATATTGTAACAACGTAATAATTCTGCTTTCGCAATGACGCAGTCATTTTTAGTGATGCGTACGCAAAAGCGTAGGTGATGCGTTGAACGCAAGTGATTTACAAAATTAGGGCCTTATATAAAGGTTTAAGAACGCGAATTGTGAGAAAACTCACAATAAACAGAGTTACTTGAGTGTCCCTGTATGGTTCGAGGCTTACAAAATATAAATTGTTTTTCTTACTCCACAACTATATTAATAACAGCGTGTAGCAATATATTTCCTAAAGCTGTTTTCAACAAGAACTTTGATTTCCAAAGGGTGTGTATTGGAATAAAACTAAAGTTTTTTTTTTTGCTTATGAAATGGAATGGAGTAATTTCAGCCTTGGAATAAGCAATAAAGAAACCAAAATATTTTACTTTGTGTTTAGCTGATGTATTAATAATATTGAAGAACTAACTAACAAATAAATACGAAAATTTTGGTGCACTGACTTTAACTAATCTGTATTATAAATTTGTCAATAAAATATGCCACGTTATAAGTCGCGTGCTAAATCATACGTTTCAT
The DNA here is from genome assembly GCA_916048285.2 of Bellardia pandia. NCBI lineage: Eukaryota > Metazoa > Arthropoda > Insecta > Diptera > Calliphoridae > Bellardia > Bellardia pandia. Next base: position 44,557,379 of record OU696531.1, read on the forward strand.
CATATGTTTATATGAAAACGAATTAATATATTTCAACAGAAAGCCATACTATTTCCCTTTCTTTACTAAAAATATTAGTTTTAATACATATTTGAATATATGTTACAATTCACTAATTTCTATATTTTTGTAAATGCGAGCTAACTTTGTTGTAGCGTTTTGTTTTCTACTAATTTATTGAAAACAGCAAACCGACAAACCTACCTCTTTCACTAAATATAGTGCTGTAAAAATGTTGTTGAAAAATTACGTAAGAATGTCACATTCTTCACCGTAAAAATTGCAGTTATAACTTAAGTATTTTTAATTTACAATTAGATGAATTAGTATAATTGAGAAATAAATCAGTTGTATTATTTTCTATGGCATTGTTAAGAAATATTTGCTTTCTGTTATACTAAATAACTAATTTAAATTTACTCGTATATAAGTTGAAGAGTTTTTACTGTAAACTTCATTTGGGTTTGTGCTGTAACACAGTGTAATTGTAAAAATATATTTTTTCAAGTACATAGACTTCAACAACAATACTACACTCTGCAACAAATGCCACTGACCGATAAATCGCAACAAAGCAAATGAAATATAAAACACAAAGAGAAGTAGGAAATGAAATAACGAAATATTTTTCGGTATAATGAAATTATTCATACGAATATTGTTTTGTGTCTGTTGCACTATAAATACTCATACATAGCATAAATTTACTCACATACTCACAAGCATACATACATACATACATGTCTGTATACGTATACAATTACATACAGTATGTTTTTTGGTCACCCTCTAAAAATTAAGTCTAGTTCAATTTGAGTTACCTTTGTGAAAGTAAATGTTCCAGGTTGATATTCCACAAACTATTTACAACTTTTCACTTCGCACTTATCAAATTGCATTTTTTTTTTACAAAGAGATAAGTATTTCAGTTGCACAAAAATCATTTGCAAACAGGGCTGCCAGATGAATTTCGGAAAAAATCGTCAAAATCCCGATAAAAAAGAAAAAAATCGTCATTTCAAATTTTAAAAATCGTCAAAAAAATCGGAAAAATAAAAAGTCACTATTTCTAATAGTATTTTGAAATCTTTATTAAAACGAAAACATAAAAATTAAATTTTATATAGTCTCTTGTACAATAGATATCAAAATACGTAAATTTTAACTTTTTACATAACAAATCACAAAAAATTTTATGTTAAACACAACTTGTGTAATATTTAATATCTTAGTCCGTTTTCACTTCTATAATTCTCACTTGTCAAGGCAAGTATTTTTGGAAGAGAAGGGAAATAAGAACAAAAGGGGTACAAACTTGACGGTACTGTCAATTTTCTTATTTCCTTTTGTTTTTTTTTCATGCATGTTGATTTACATTAAAAAGTACAAAAATTGAATTGACATGTTTGATGAAATGGCAAGTTCAAAAGAGAATTGAACAAAAACTGGTCTGCTAAAACTGAATAGTGTGAAACAGTATTTTATAAATAAATTGTTGAATTCAGCATATTTTATTAATTCAGGTTAAATTACAATGTCAAAACAATTTTTTTTATTAAGTTTTAAATAACATTTTGAGTATAGAATTCAACATATTTTCAAAGAATTCCGTATTTTTGTTATTTAAATTTATTCGGCTGAATATGCTTTCAACGTTTTGTTAAAATAGGAGAAGTTTTTGTAGAAGAATTTCCCCGTGGAAATTCAGAAATTGTTTCGTCTTAAAATTTTAGTTCATGGAATTCAGTATTTAAAATTGATTTTTATGTTTACACATAAATAAGTAATTTCGACTATCCTGTCTCAATATTATTTGCAATTATTTTACTTGAACTTAACAACAATAATTAAGAAAACACTACTATCACTTAGTTTTGTTTTTGAAATAGTTGTTGTCTCAAAAAAAGAGAGAATTTGGTAACAAAAACATTAATAAAACTAACAATTTATAGAAAATTTTAATAATTCAGGAAATCGTCATTTTCAATGAAAAAATCGTCAAATCGTCATTTTGCTATTTTTGAAACCAAAAATCGTCAAAATGACGATAAATCGTCAAATCTGGCAGCTATGTTTGCAAATCTAATTTTACAGAGACTTTGCTGTCTTTGCCAAGACGTTTGTAAAATCTTTGCGCTCTCTTACAATGTTAATGTGCAAAGTCTCTTACCACTTTTCTCTTTTTATTGCCAAAAAATAAATATATAAACTTGCAGTGTTACACGTTAGTCCCAATTTACACGAAGCAATTTTTATTAAAAAGATTGATACCATTTTTTCCCTGAAATTTTTTTTATTGCTTAAATCGCTCGTATTTTTATTTGAAAGTATACACACAAGAGAGTAACAGGAATTGCTAGTATAATCAAGTGTGTACTCGTATTATGTTCCCCTCACTCCGATGTTTAAAAGGTCAGCTTAGCTTAAGTATTGCGTCGTGTAAATTGGGACTTATTAAAGAAAACCAAGTAAGAGTTTATATTCGGTTGTGCCGAATATTATATACCCACCACCAAATCGTCTATAATGGGGCGAACTTCATAAAATATAGCACCGTAATGCGTATTTATGTTCGGTTTGTTTTAGTTGAATTTCATCTCAATAACGACATTTAAAAGAATTTTATGCTCGATAATTTTCACTTGGTTTATATTTTTGCAGCAAGCAACATAAAGAGGTGTACATAAACAAACTATAACTTAAATACCAGAAATCTCTAGGCAAATGATTTTGGCCAGTGATGCCAACTTTTGAGACTCAAAACGCGTAAACATTCATCAAATTTTCTTTTTTTCGGACTTTTTCGCATTTTGAGTGACTAAAATCGGGCTAAATCTAGCCTGAAAAGGGCTAAGTTGGCATCGCTGATTTTGGCTTCAAAAAAAAAACGTCAAAATTGTCACCTCTGTGGTTATTCTCAGAAGTGGAGCTTGTACGGGAGCAATGCTTAATTATGAACCATCTTCCACAAAAGTCAATAGTACAATTTTTACATATGTATTTATAACTGTTCAGTCTATGTAAGTTAATGAGTTTTCGGGAGTAGTTCTCAGAAGGGAACTATGACCTATTCCGGGCCAATCGTCATGACATTCTGTACAACAATTGTGCGATATGTACATGCGAATTATTTTTATTGAATTTCAACGTAATAATGATTTTCATAGAAGATTTGTGTGCATTTAAGTGATTTTTCAAAGTGAACTTTATATGACGACTAAATATTTCCAAATATGTACGGACTATTTGTGTCAAATTTAGACTTGCTGTTGATGCTTATAAGAGATTTATTCGTTTTTAAGTGATTTCCTGAAGTGGACTTTATATGGGGACTATGGTCAAATATGGACCAATCATCATGAAATTCAATTTATACGTGTCTACGGATTACTTGTGTTAAACTTATACTTGTTAGTGATTCTTATAAGGATTTATGCGCATTTAAGTGATTTTTGGAAATGGTCTTTGTATTAAACTATGGTAAAAATATGTACCGATGCAAACAAAATATCGTTTTGAGATTTCACTTTGCATGAAACTTATTATTGCAGAATTTTGTATGGATATGGCTTTTCTATAGACATTTAGGTATGTAACATAAAGCCATATTGCGAGAAGACATTTGTGTGGAGGCTATCAGAAATTATGAACCGATTTTTGCCATTTTTAACAGAACTTGTCGTTCTAAAATAAAAATAAAGTGTGCAAAATTTTATGATATTATCTGCATTATATTTGAAGGAAATAACAAAAAATATCTGAAAAATATCGAGGTAGTCTGAAACTTTGATCTATAACTCTGATCCTACTAGACCGATTTTGCCGCTTTTCAGTACCAAAAATTTCGGTAGATTAAAGAATGTTTGATAAAAATTTCATTGTTCTATGACTTTTTTTCGAAGCTCTATCGTGAATTGAACAGACGGGTGGTCATGGCTAGATCGTCTTATAGCGTATACAGATGACACAGTTAATTTGCATTAGCAGTCTCAATTCAAATTAACTCGTGAATTATCCCCATCTTAATGCGCATTAAGTTAGATGTAAATGCACAAAATCAGAGTGAATTTATACTGCGGTTAGCTTTTCAATATGGCAACATCGTCAAAAATCAATCATATGTTATCAAATTGTTTACTATTCTAAAAGAAGAAAAAGACAATTGTAAAATTAAAATAATAAAAATAGATTTCCACAATTGCCTTACTCTTATTTCAGCGTGTCCCACTGCGGTCCCCACATGTAGCAACACGTTCAGGTTGATGGTTGCTAGTGCATGAACAATTTTTGCATTATGGAGCAGTTTCAGTAAAAGTAATTTCAGCTTTTTTTTCAAGTAAATACTGATTTTTCACCAAATGCAAAGCAAATTTTTTTCATAATTAAACAGTTGTTTACAAACAAACAGCTGTTTACTAAATGCAGTTTAAATGCAGAAACTGTCGTCTGTCGCGGTAAAACCTTAATTCACATTAGTGAGATTTTAATGCAAATTAACGCTCTGGTCTGTCTACGCTATTAGAATATTATAAGGACCCAAAATAGAATTTTTAGTTCTACCACCTTGATTTCGATGTGTTGCAAACGGAATGACAAACATAATATACCCCCATCTTGTGGGTGGTTTACATTTGTGAAAGCTACACAAATTTTACACAATCTATAGCTTACTAAGTCCCAGCATACCATTTTAGGAGCGCTCCGAAAAAGGAGTCAGAAAAGAGCCCAACTAAAAAGCATTTTCGGAGCGAAAGAAAAATTTGCTTAAAAAATTAATTTTTTTCCATTTTTATATATTTTATTTAAATGAATACCATTTTATTTTTTTTACTGTCAATACAATTTATTTAATTTTTTCATTTCTAATTTACCCCCTGGCCCACGATCTCGAACGATAACGTTTGCTTAGATTTATTTATTTTTAAAAAATAATATTTTAAAATAAATAAAATAAATAAAAAAAAAATTTTAAAAAATAATATTTAAAAATAAATAAAAAATAATAAAATAAAGTGCCAAAATGGTGATTTTTTTAAATGTTTGTACGGGACAAAAGGCAACAGTTGGGGGGTAGTAGAATTCGTTTTAGAGGTATGGTTCCTTCGGCAAAGTTTCTTATTTTGATCCCTAGAATACGATTTTCACTGAGCCATGGGCGATTATTAAATCGACCCGCCCTATGACGGACCATTTTCGAATGTAATGACCTTCTTTTCTGAAGGTTTTCGTAACAATAATGATTGTTTTTTGAGCTCATAAAGAGCATGAACCCTCCGGAAAAGGTGTCAGAAAACTCTTTTCGGACTCATATGACTTACTGGGGTATTGCAATATAATTATTTTAAACAAACTTCATATAATGGTGGTCCTTAGCATTGAGTTTGAGACGGTCTTATTTACATAAATACATAGGCATATTCATATGTATAATTACACCGGTCTATAGTATGTACTAGATTGTTTTTGGGAGTATTGCAGCCTCAATATATGCAAGACTATGTATTTTGAAATGCTTCCTGTGTTCAGCAGCTGCTGACTGTATGTGTATGTTCAAAAATTTCGGGTGTCGTACTTTATGCGTGGAAATGTATGTATAAAATATAACTACACATCAACATACTTAATCTCATACACAAACATTTCAAATTTGGTTATGTAGTAAATACAAAAATAGTATGTATTGTACAATTTATGAAAACTACAGGCAGGTCTGTCTGGGTATTTCTTTTTAAATTTCTCTACATATAGATGGTTAATAGACATATTCACATGTACCTATATACATATGTACTTCTATATACCTACAATATTTTGTACATGTAACATCATTTTATGTATGTATATGCAATAAACATTTTACTATGCGTGCTGTTTTACTATACATTGTACACATACTATTTTTACTACATCTACTACTGCGGCTTTTGTTTTCAATGTTTGGAATCTATATGTTCATGTTTATATACAAATGTTTGTATGAATGGTTGGATGTACTCGTATGTGTATCTGTATGTATGTACATACATATGTAGTTGAACTTATATTTTTGATATTTTTGCTTATTACATTGTTACGTTAATATACTGGACCATTTACACGTTTCACTCATAGTAAAAATAATTGTAATCATGTGTCACATGTGCATCATAATAAAGTCGTCTACTTATTGCTGATGTAGATGATGACTATCATCCCTATTCTGACTTTCGATTACGTCTCCGCATTAAGCATGGTATTCTGTTCGTCATTTCGTGCGAAATACTATCAAAAGCCCATATAAAAAAAATTAATGCGAAATAAATGCGAACTAATGCTGCTGAAGTTGTACTCTGTTCTTGTTATGAAAAGTTACGAAATGTTTCTGGCAGCATGTTTTTTCAACCAAAAAATGTGTATGGCAAAATTTTTTTTCAACTGCGAAATAATGTAAGCGGCACTTATTTCGCACGAAATTAAAAACAACAGTTGTTTAGGATTTTATTTGTTATTGTTTTTAATTTAATAATTTCGCACAAAAATTATTCAAATTGAAAATAGTACTAATAAAACAAAAAATAATAAAGACAAAAATAAATTTAGTGAAACTGAGAAGCGTCTAATCATATCGGCAGTACGAAAAAGAAAAAATATAAGGAATAAAACCAATAAATTATATTGTAACCACAACGCCATAAAAGCATCATGGATAATATGTAATATAATTTTTGTATCCATTCCTTTAACATATACAATAAAAAACATATGGTTTTTGTTTACATAAAAAAAACAATGCTGCATACCTAAGGGCAATAAAAACGACAATTTTCTTCTAAATCGCGGCATTGTCACCACTTGCTAATTGTCAAAATTTTCAGACGAAATAATTGATGTTGCTCAACAAATTTCGCAAATTTGAACAGAGTACAATGCTTTAAGTTACGCTACGATCGAAAATTGGTATTCCAAACAAAAACTGAATCGAAAGAACAAGAAGATGACACCAATGTTTACAAAAACCAATTTGTTGCTATGAAATGTGGAATAGAAACAAAGAAATGAGCAAGTTTGTTACTATTTTAATAATAAACAAAAGCCACAACAAATAATAAAAATAGGAAAATAAAAAAATTTGTGCAATTAATAAGGAGAAATAATAAAAATAAAATAATACAAAAGACTTGTGAATTAATAATAATAATAAAAAGGTAGTCATTTTTGCGTGCAAAATATTTAAGTTCTAAGAATCATGTCAAGCAGGAGGTGATATTTTTAATTTTCGTATTTGAAGGAGAAATGGAATCCCAAGCAGTGGCTTTATTTGTGGAAGAGGAGAACAACGTGACTCAGAATACAGAGGTAACAGTAATTCTAAACTCCTTCGTTCTACCATTACACATTTGTTTAACCACCATGGAAATTGAAAAAGGATAGTTTTATTTCGGATCTTATTAACCTACCTAAAGAATCTACATCCAATCATATATACATTTCTCTCTTTAAAGAAATTCTTTTAACATACAAAAATTGGAACTTCTTATATACAGATGGCTCAAAAACAAACTATTCTACAACATTTGCAGTAATAGATAAAACATTAAAAATAGAATTCCTTGCTAGCTTAAATAGTGAATGTTCAATTTTTACTGCAGAATCAACCGCTATCTACTACACCCTCAATAAATATAAAAATCTCCGTGGTAAATATATTATTTGTTCAGACTCAAAATCTACAATAACTGCCACCCAAAATATAAAAAATAAAAATACAACTATCTCAAAAATAAGAAATATCATAATAAAATACCCCACCAAATTTAAAATAATGTGGATTCCGGGTCACTCTGGTATTAAAGGAAACACATTAGCGGACGATGCAGCAAAATTTGCTTCTTCTGCACCAATTTTTTCATATGTCTCATCTAATAAGTGCGATATCAAAAGAGCAATTTCAACATCAATTAAAAAATCTGAAACTGAAGAATGCGCCAACTACCAACACATATACAAAACATTCAACCCAGATAAAACTCCAGCAATATATCCCAATGAAGCAAAAAGAAATGATCTTCAAAAATATATTAGATTAAGATTACGACATACCCGCTTAACTGTACAACATTTGTTTAATAACACTAACCAAAACCATTGCCAACTTTGTAATACAACAACAACTCTAAACACAGAACATCTAATTTTCTTATGTAATTTTATAAAGCAAGCTCAAATAAATCTTTTCGCTAAAATTTGCCTAGTAGATCTCCTAAAAACTGTAAATATAGAAAACATAAAGACTGTAATGTTACTATTAAAATACTGTAATAAATACAATCTTATTTAACAAATATTAGGTCAGAATCCTTAGTTGTTAGTACCTATGTAAATATTGTTTGTATTCATAATTTATTATGATTATAAATTATTAAAAATAAGTAAATAAATAAATTTGCTATATTTTTTGTCGCGTTCTGAATATATCCAGAAAGATAACTTTATTTTTCTTTTATGCAAAATCCAGGATAATGTCGCATTCTTGACATATATTTATAACTTTTGGCTGTTTTCAAGTTATTATGAGTTATCCTGGTCAATTAGCAAACCAATGAAATAATCTGATTAAATTAAAATTAAGTATTGAAAAATATGCAACGCATGGAATTTTTTAGAATCAGTTTGAACAAAAATAAATTTTCTTAAAATCTGATTATTTCCATGCTAACCCATTAAATTTGCAGTTTTAGTTTTTATTTAGTCTTTACTTTTCTTCAAAATAAAATTTTTAAACTTTCTTCAAAAACTCACAACTTAATATGAAATATACAGTCTCTTAGCATTATTCGATTTTGTTTAAACTTTCAGCTTTTTAGATGACGGAGAACAGTTTTAGACTTTGAGAAAATCGAAAATCCAAAAAGTAAAATATAAAGGACACCCTTTATCCTTTTCATATATATATTTTTACAATTCCTATTTTTATGCTTACTAAAAACACACACAATCATTCTGTATGATCTGTACAATATTTCGTGATAAATACAAGAAACAACAGTTCAATTGAATATATGTATTTGCTTATTCACAAGCAAATTCAATCACATCATATATATTTGAGAAAGAAAAGCAGATAAAGCGAGTGTGGCAGTGAAACACGTAAGAGTAGACTAATTAAAATCATATAAAAACAATCTGCACGTGCTTTAACTGGAAAAGAAACAAACCAAGCCAAAGTATAAAACAAATGAGAAAAGAATATCTATAAAACAAACAGAAGAACAACAGTAAAATTTAAATATACGAGTATGTATGTGTGTAAGTAAATCTATACAGTAGACGTTTATATAGAAAATAATTGGAAGTAAGCAGCAAAGTTATAAGAAAAGTAAAGGAATATAATAACACGACAAGGGAAAAAGCAGGGCGAATTCCAAGGAATCATGAAACAAAAACGACTTGAATAAATAAAGTAAAAGTCGTGTAAATAAAAGGAACGAAAAACAATAGGATAATAAATAAATGAAGACAACGAAAATAATTAACATTAAAATTCAAACATCACAATTGTTTACAAGAGTAGAATATAAATATACATACATATGTAAATAATCTATAATCTAAAGGGTATTAAGTGAATATGTATGTGTAAACCCAGCAAACAAATTTTAGTAATTTAAATTACTTTAAATGACTTTACTACTAGAAACTGATAAAATCCCTCGTGTTTCATGAAATAGCTAAACAAAATTTAAATATTTTTTCTATTAAATCTGATTTCTTTACACCAAAAGTATGTAGACTCAGAACTTTTAAAAAATTCGATAAAGTTCCAGCTTCAACTTAAGAATTTTCAGGTATTCCGATTCATTATGAAAATTTGGTTATTCTTATTCAAAAAATAAATAGCAAATTAAATACAGATTTAAATTAATTGCAATGAAATTCTAAACTGAAAATTATATCACTTTTTATGGGCGAATAGAAAAACCGGTTTTCTGATTAATCGATAATATTATGCTTAAGTTAAACTAAAAACTTAATAGAGCAGTGCAGCTGCATATAAACTGCAAATTGCATCGCCTTAAACTACACAAACATATATTTAAATTAGTTTTTTTTCTTATAAATAAAGTATAAAATTAAATAGCAGTATTAAAGGCATCAAATTTAATCGGTTTCAATGATGAATAAGAAACCGGTTTTCCGATAAATCGTTAATTCTACTCCTCAAAAGACTTCACATTTAATCGGTTTCAATGACGAATAAAAAATCGGGTTTTTGATTAATCATTACTATACTTCCCAAAAATTAATTTATTTTAGTTTTAGCTGAGATATAATATATACAATTAAATAGCAGCTTGAAAGCCATCAAATTTAATCGGTTTCAAAAACTAATAAAAACCCGATTCTCCGAATAATGGTTAATTCTACTCCCCAAAAAATTATTTATGTATTTTAGTTTTAGCTGATAAATAAAATATAAAATTAAATAGCAGCATGAAAGGCATGAAACTTAATCGGTTTTAATGATGAATAAAAAACCGGTTTACCGATTAATCGTTAATTTTACTCCCCAAAAATTAATTTATTTTATTTTTAGCTGATAAATAAAATATAAAATGAAATAGCAGCATGAAAGGCATGAAACTTAATCGGTTTCAATGATGAATAAAAAACCGGTTTATCGATTAATCGTTAACCCTTTGACGACCATAGGCATATATGCTTGCCCGGGGTTCTTTAGATTATATATTTGTCCAGGTAACAGATACAGCAAATTTGTCAAAGACTGTTTTATAGAAGAGGATTGGGGCAACAAGAATGTGGTTGAGTACGAGTCCCCATCGGGCCCCGCTTGTTCCCTACGAGGCTCCAAATTTAGCAAAAAAAACTATTTATGACGAGGTCTGCCAAGGGGTGAAAATAGGGCGCAAGGGGATAAGAGTCAATTATGTTTTGGATTCAACCTTAATCTATCAAAAATATAATGGACAAGTTTGCGTTAGCTCCAAGTTGTCTACAACTAATCAAATTATGTTTGGCAATTATGTTTGCCTATGGGTTGAAACGAAAATTAACGTTTCTAAAAAACTTTACAAAATAAATTAATTAGATAATGTTAAACACTGAAACAGCATGCCACGGCTCCGATTTGAGGAAATTACAGCTAATCTTCACTTTTGCGACAACAATAAAGCTGATGTTAGTGACCGTGTGTATAAAATTCGGCCAATTTTAGATCATATTAACAAGGCTATGCCGGATGCGTATACTTATTCAAAAAAGCTGTCAAAAGATGAACATATGGTAAAGTTTAAGGGACATAATGCTATGAAACAGTATATGAAGGCCAACCCCATTTCGTGGGGATTCAAACTTTGGTGTTTATGTGAGACAGAAACCGGGCACTTATGTATATAATATTAACATTTACACCGAAAAAAAACCATTTGTTGAGCACGGTCTTGGCGAGGCTGTTGTTTTGTAGTTTTGCGAGCCACTGGTAAAAAAAGGGGTTGAAGTTTACTTCGACAATTTTTTAACAAGCCTGAATAATGGCGTGCGGAACCATCTGATGTAATAGAAAGCACATACCGAATAATTGTCCGGCGGATAAATATATGAAAAGAGGGGACATAAGTTACTTCATGTCGGATAGCATTTCCGTAGTCAAATGGATGGATAATCGTGGTGTCTACCTCGCCTCAAATTTTATTGACCCAACAGCGGTATTCAAGGTCAAGCGACGTGTAGCTGGACAAGCTGGTAAAATAGATATTGATTGCCCTCTGATTAAATAGCACTAGCACTATAACAAAGGAATGGGAGGTGTCGATCTAATGGCTCAAAAAAAATATATTATGAGTACGATCGTAGAAGTAAATGGCGTTTTTATTTACGTTTGTTCTTCGACCTTTTCGAGTTATGTGTTCACAATAGCAATATAATATATAAAAAACTCATATTGGCCAACAGTTCCTCAATCAATTTGACCTCCATGAAATTTCGGGCAGCTTTAGCCAAAGAGTTGATAAGTGCCTTCAATTCAAGGAAGCGTGCCTTTTCACCCGCAACCAAATGTGTAACTTAGTTTATAAGCAAACCCAAATATCTCCATAAAATGGAAAAACGTGAAGGCTAGTGTTCTCATTGTGCTTCCAATAATAGGTATAGTCGCACAAATGTTTTTTGCGTTCAATGTAATGTGTTCCTTTGCTTGACTACGTCGAGTGATTGCTTTGGAATCTATCATGAACAACACTAATTATAATAAAATTTTGTGATCTCTTGTATTTTTCTTTACGTTTTAAATAAAAACAGATTTTTAAATTGTTTCTGCAATTAAATAATTTGGGATGAAAAATGTCGTTTCAACCCATAAGCAACTATATTTGCCAAGCAACATTGGGGACTTAGAGGGTTCCCAGGAGGGCAATTTTTTTTCATAACTACTATTAGACCATAGGTCGCGAAAATATAACAAAAAATAAATCGCTTCAGCCAAAAATGTTTGGTCGTCAAAGGGTTAATTCTACTCCCCAAAAATTAATTTATTTTAGTTTTTGCTGATAAATAAAATATAAAATTAAAAAACATCATGAAACTTAATCGGTTTTAATGACGGTTTTCCGATTAAATGTTAATTTTTTGCAAAAAAAACACCTTCAAATTAGCTTTTGCCAACCAATCAGGTACTTAATTTAATTGCAGCCTTGAAAAACAAAAAATTTAATCGGTTTTATTGGCGATTAAAAAACGGTTTTCCGATTAATCGTTAATATTGTTACAAAAATTAATTAGCTTTAGCTTATAAAAAGAGTATTTAATTATATATCAGCATCAATAATTTAAACAGTAAAACGTTTTTAGTGACAACCAATAAAAATGTCAAATGTAGTGGGTTTTGATTGGCAAATAAAACAATGCTTTTTCGATTAATCGTTAGTATTATAAAAAAATACATTTAAACGAGTTATTTCTAAGAAATAAAGTATTTCATTAGATTAGTTCTTTAAAAACAACACAAAGTATTAACGGTTTCATTCCGAATAAAACCCCGGAGTTTTCGATTAATCGGAGAAATTTCAAATGTAATTAATGTAATTTTTATTCGATTGGTATTAAACCAATTTAAAATAAAAATCCCTGTTTATTATTATTTTTTCTTAAATCGCCCATCTTTTTTAGAGACAACATAAAATAAATTTAACAAAAAAAAATTAAGTTTTCGGTTAATCGCCAATACTATAATCGCCAAATTTATATTAATCAACTTTTTTAAAGATTTGTTTGAAGTATTGAAAACCGATTATACGATTAATTGTTCATAAAACCGGTTTTCCAAATAAAAAACAAAACTAAACTAAAATAAACTAAAATTTTCCCTAAATTTGAAATTTGCAATGTTTTGAAAGTTTCAAAACATTGCAAACTTTTCATCTTACTAACTCGGTTGCTAAGTAAGCTTAACAAAAATAAATAATGTCCTTGAGCCATTTCAAAACTTAATGGCTCATGCTTAGATACGAAAAAACCAAAACAATTCTAATTTAAACAAAACTGTATATAATATACATATACTTCGTTGGTTGTTCCTTCAATTAACTATGTTTATATGAATGTAATGCTTTTATTTAGCAATTTTTCTAAAAGTAAACAAAAATTGCAACACAATAGCAACAATAATATAAATCTTAAATGTTGCAGCTCTTTTAGTTTTTATACATAATATTTTTTCTTTTTTTTTTTTTGTGTAATTTTTGCTTCAATAAAAGTTCCTTGCCCTATACCAATACTAAACAAAACAACTACACACACACTCACTCATTCACATACAGATACACATACACAGCTGAAAGTTACATTAATGAATAACAAAACTTACACACTGGCTGACTGCCACCCACAAACTTTCGTCCTAAACTAAATATGCATAAAACTGCACAAGGAGAAAAATCATAAATAACAACAAAAAAAAATGCTTATACACAGAGGTGTTATACATACATATGTATGTATATATTTACAACAAAACACTGCTCATACTCTTCGAAGTATTTAAAACATTCTAACATACTTTTACAGGAATTTATAAGCAGAACAGGGATGCACTTAATGGCTGAAATGTACCTGGTTGGTACAATTTACACTTCTTCATACACTTCTTCTTTACTTCTATTTTATGATGCTGTGAAACGATATATACGCTCAATATTTTACTTTGGTTTACAAAACGGGTCGCGTTCGCTATAGTAAGTGTATCTTTCATCAAAAACAAAAGTTTTTATTATATTTTCCTGCATATTTAGATGTGTATAAAGTGGTTGGTTAGAAGAAGGGAAGTAACAATTCCGTGCTTGAGAAAAATTAAAAAGAATATTGCTATAAACTTTATAGTATAAAGCAACTGAGAAGACGCCGTGAAGAGCTATCTCAATTGTTAACAAATAAATGACAAGCTGCTAAAGATAAATATAAGTTTGTACCTCATACCTGCAAGCAAACATTGAGAAAAGCAATAAGGAGAGGTCGACAGGCCAGAGACCAAAAATAACTCGTTTATATCAATCAAAAATCAAAATAATCAAATCACTGTTATAAAATGATTTTATTTTTATTAGTTTGTTTTTTGTTGTTTTTAAAATTTTTGGTGAGAGTTTATCTCTCACTATTTTATCATTCTTGCTCTTAATAACTGTAAACATTATTTCTCTTTTATTTACATATATACTACAACCTATTTGTTATGAATTTTTAACAAATTGTAAAGTGTATATGTTAAATAGAAACTAAAGTAGTGCCGAAGTCGGTCAAAAAGTAACAAAACAGCGAATTTTATATTCAAGCTTTGTAGATTTAAATTAAATTAACTTTTGCCATTTATTTTTACAGTTCGAAAATGAAATTTACAACAAGTTACAATAATTCTTCATGATCATTCTGTTTCTAGTTTTTCTTTTCTGTTTCTATCAACCACTAACCTAAAGTTTTGTTATGTAAATCACTCCTCTCAGTGATATAAAAGAAAAACGATGTTAAATGTTAAATGGTAACAATTACAGTAGACCTGTTATTTTCGCAATGCAATCAAGTTCATTAATTGTTGTAATAACTCATAGAATACAATTGAGAAAATAATTTTAGACAAAATAAAGATAAAACTCTGGTAAACATCATCTATGTAACACATCATGATTGAGAAATTTAATTCGGGATTAAATTTCTTTACTTCTTATGAGATAGACGGAATTTAATTACGGTACAAAGTGTTTCAGAAGATTTTCCAAAACATTTGCGATTTATCCTAGATTTTTCAACTTTACATTGTAATTCACTGACTTGAATATGCATAAAGAATAATTAGTTTTAATTCAAAATAAATTAGTAGCCTGGTTTAAAAAATTATTGAAATTCTGGAATCCAAACGTTCTAATATTTTCGTTTGAAAACTATAAAATTCGTTTAATGTAAATGCAATATAAATACTCGCAAAAAGTTATGGGCATTCCAAGGCCAAGAAAGCGAAAAAAAATACTTTAAAGCAGGCATAGACAAAGAGATTGTGAAAATGAGGAATTTGAGTATGCAAACGTAGTACCATCGCAAAATAAAGTAGTATTAGTGTGCCGATGACTGCTTTAAAGTAAAGAACAACTTTTTCCTTGTTTCTATTATTAGATAGCATTTTAGTAGGAAAAGTTATTGTTGTTTCCAATATTTTGAAAATAAACCTAAGATCAAGAATGCGACAACAAATAGGAAAACAACAAAATGCACTATTACCAATAAACACTAGTTCTAAGACGTGACAAAAAAAACTAGTTGCCGACTACCAATAAAAAATCTGAAAAATCCGGGAATTGCGACATTTATAAAGCTACATATTTTCGCCCAATATTTCGTATTTATTACTTGTATAATGTGGTTCAACATAATAAATTTAACTCTTTAAATAAAGCCAATGTTCGCTTGCAGTTATTTGGTTTTTGTTATTGTAGTTATTGGTTTGGTGTTCTTTGGTACTTTATAGCAATATATTATCTTACTTTAGTGGAAAGCTTTTTTATTCTCTCAAATACTGCTTTATTCAGAAAACATACCTTTATTATAGCAAACGCGACACACTTTAAAAAATTGTTGATGATTATTATAAACATTATTATTAAATTTTAATTTAAATGAAAATTGTCAACCACTGTTTTAGGTACAAGAACGCGATATTGGAACAAAAACAAAATCAAATAATGAAACTGGTGCCGCAACGGCTATGAAGCATGTAGATGAATTTACTAGGAGGGGGGGGGGGGGGCTGGTAATATAAATTGTTTGCCAAAATGTTGTAACTAAATAATTATTTTTGCATTTTAATGGAAAAGAATCGAAATTTTTATATAATTATAGTTGCAATCAGATCGGTTAAAAAATTACAGTTATTAAGTATTCCCCAGGCCATTAACGTGTTTCAGATATCTTGAATAAGAAATGTAAGAAAAAAAATTAACAAATTTTAAGAAATTTTTGAAAAAAAAATTACTTTTATTTATCCGTATTTACTTGATACTTAACCTATTAACGTTTTTTTAAAGGCCGTTTCAAAAACTCCATTTTAATTTTTTATAAATTTTGTTCAACAAAATTTATAATTTTTAGAAAATCTCTTTCGGATTTATTAAGCATATATGAGGAAATAAAAATATAAAAAAATTACGTCAATAACTTCCATAATTTTTTGTACATGCGATTTTAATTTAGAGAAGTCCGGGAAAAACTAATTTTAAATTTTGTTTGACGAATAACCTTAATTCTTTAGTGGTTTGAATTTTGAATTAAACCCATCCAGTATATTATAGTTCAGATACTGTTTAATACTTTTCGAAAGTTTTACTCTAAACGGTTAACATTAGCCGTTAAATCGTTAAAGGCCAAACGTCAAATTTCGCTATATTTGTAATATCTAATGGAAAGATAGCATTTTCGAGGCAACTTTTATTAAACTTGAGAAAAATATATCTTAAAGTTGAAAATATACAATAAATGCAAAAAAAAAACTGAATTAACCGTTAAACGCAATTGGGTCCAAAATTAACCCAAAACTTGTAAAAACCATGAAAAACATTGTGCATTTGAAAGGGTTGCGGAATTTGTTTTCCCCATACAATCTTGCAAAATACAATCATGTTATAAATATATCAACAATTAATACCAAAAAGAAACTGCCATTAAAAGTAGCTAAAGGGAAAAAATATTTTTTTTTAATTTTTAGGCCAATTTTTTTAAATTTTGACTAAGAAAATAAATATTTTTTTAATAAAATATTAAAAAAGTGTTAAGTAATATTTTTCGCGAAAGTGCCGGACTATGGAAATCAAAATCAAATATACATATGTATATAGGTAGTGTGATGAATGATTTAGTTTAGCCAGTACATTTTGTATTTAATTTAAATTTTCAGCCGCATGATTAAAATTTGCACATAATACTAATAACTAATAATTTAACTGATACAAGAACGTGACATTAGAACCTAAACCCATTCAAATAAAAGAATTGACTATTAATCGAGGTTTGTATGGCTTCTTTCTGTTTGTTTGTATAAATATTTTGTTGACAAAAGGATTTCGTAAAATAAACACAATAAAAATTAAGAAATTTTGTTCAATACAATGTGTGCAATAATTATTTCTTTAAATTATAACAAAGTACATATTGGTACATATTAGTTTTTAAAAGTACATTTATTCCATGTTGCTAGTACAATTTGTAATTTACAAATTTGCAGCTCAGATTCACACAAAGTATAGCAACATGATAATTATTACATATGTACATACATATGTATGTACAAAATAAAGCCGGTAAAAATATGTACATATGCAGCTGAAACATTCAACAAACGAGAAATTTAAATAATTCTTACCTTTTTAGAGAAATAAATTTGTTATCCTTTCAATTTTTGCCAAAGAAGTTTAATGAATTATATTGAGATTATTTTAGATTTGCACTTTCTTTAATTTTTTTTTTATTTGTAGAGCAATTTAATTTCTTTTCCAAACTCAGTAATTTTTATTATTTTTTTTCAACTTTAATTTCCTTAAATATTTTTATTATTTATTTCAACAGCTTTCTTTAATTTTATTATTATTATTATTTAATTTAATTAAAATTTTCTAAACACACAATTATTTTCCATCACCAACAACCTTCTAGTTCAACGTTTTTAACACGACAGGCAGAGAGCAAAATCCTTCATTAATGTTTTACCGTTATCTCTGCAAAAACATAGCAGCAGCAACAACAAACATAATTTGCCTAAACATGAATTTTCTATTGCAAAAGAAAAAACAAAAACAAACAAATCTGCACTCCTTGTTGTTATGATACTCTTTTTGTCACTTTTTCTTTTATTAAAAAATTCATCTGCTATTTTGTTTTTGTTTTTAAATATGTTCTACCGTATATAAACTAAAGTGTATGTGGGAACGTTAAGCGTGCTTTTGTTGTTTGATATTTATAGTTATTTTGTTGTTGTTTTCTTTAATTTCATTTTAATGCACTTCTCAATTATCACTGTTATTTTATGCTCTTGCTCACTTCTCTATTACAATTGCATTTTTTTCCATAGACTTTTATTAAAGAGAAAGCTTACTTACTTTTCTCTTTTTATAATCAATCTTTTTAACACCTTCTTCTTATAGAAAAGTGCTCTTTATAGCTGCTCTCTTTGTGTTTCTTATTAATTCACCAATTTTACTATTAAGTTGTTATTCCTTTTTAATCCGCTAAAAACAACCGTCTACGAGCAGCCACCAGAAGTAACTGATTTTAAATTGTGCAAGTCTTTATGTTGCAAGTCATCATCATTCATCCTATTTCCTTAAGGTTGGATGCTGTTCACCTTTCTTATAGCATACATATGTACATACCAGTATGTAATGTCTGCTTGCCAGTGTCTTGTGTTTCTACAGCGCATGCTTGTTTTCTTTATTTAATCTAAATGTTCGTAGTAATTTCTGCAAACTTTTGTGTGAGTTGTATGAATATGTTCCAAATGTTCATTTTCGACCAGTTTTGTTGTATTATCTTATTTGTGGATCCACTTTAATGGGGAATTTGCTTAAAATTATAGCATTTAAGGGGTATAATAACGGTATTTGTAAATTACTTGGAATTTATGTTTGTACACTCAAAGTTTTATGATAAGTAAAAAATGGATTTTAATCGTACTAATCAAGTGGTTAAATAATAAAATGGTTGAGAATACCCATTAAGAGTCATTGAAAAAATGTGTAAATAATACTACAAACGATTTTTGTCTTTAAAAACTTATATGTATGTAATTTTGATAGCTACATATATATGTATGTATGTACATTATGTCATTTATTCTCACTTAATTACTGAAAATTATAGTGTAAAAAACCAAGTTTTTTGCTTTGAAAATGTCGAATTTTGTGCCAACACAGCGTCACAGCATGCTGCTTTGCTTTACTTTAAATTAAAAAAAAAATTCCACTGAAACACACCAGCGGCTTCAACGTGCGAGAGATGGTTTGTGGGCAGCACAAGTAGTGATTTTAAAACGGCAGACAAAAATCACCCAGACTAGCCGAAAAAGATGGCATGCATTGCATTGGCATTGGATCCATGAATATTGTTGTCAAACTCAACAAGAGCTTGCAAAATTAGTTATCATATGCATTGAAGCCTAGAGAATTTTTAAAACGATATTAAATGTCCTAACTACTGCTTAATCTCATCAAATCACGTCCAGCCGGCCAACTCAAAACCAAAGCCAAATATCTATTGGCGCAAGGGTAACGCTCTGTATTTAGTGGGATCCAAAAGGTTTTATCTACTATAAGTGGCTGTAATCTGGCAACATATTTTCTTTTTCAAATATCCACCAATCTTCTTCGTGTAGCTGCCCCAGTGTGCATAGTTATTATCAGGGCTGGAATTTACATTTTACATGCAGTAAAAGTAAAGCTTCATTTTTGTTTTGGCATGACAAACTAACAGCTTTATTTATATTTACACATTGATTTCATTTTATTCATTCGCCATAATATAATTATAAAGCAAATGTTTTTCTGAGTTAAAAATATACACGTACATATGTATGTATGTATGTATGTATGTTTTATATTCAATATTTTATTATTCGCTATCATTTAAAAAGCAAAATACATATCTGTTGTTTTCGCACGTTTTATATACAGTCAGAGTCAAAAAACAATAATTTCTGTGAAGAATAATATCTTTAAAAGAATTCTTTATTTTAAAAATGTATTTATATAAAAATGTTACGGATAGGCTAACTTTTATTAAACAGTTATATTTTCCTTTTTCTATGTTATAATTTTTATCTGACAAAAGGAAAAATGCTCTTAGAAATTAAATTTTAAATAAATTAGTAATAATTTTGTAAGTACAGATTTAGTACCAACTTGTAGAAAGCGTGGTGAGGGGATGGTAAGACGAGTGCACACTTGATTGTTGGCACGTGGCAAAGATTTACTAGCGGAGGTTAGATATTTAATAGTGTTGCATCGAAGCAACGGAAAATCTCTCGCATATATTGCTAAAATTGTTAAAAAAAAAATCCGGTCAACTGTTTAAAAAGTTATTGAAAGAAATAATGCTCGAGGAAACACCACAACTGCAAAACATACCGGTCAAAAACGCTCTCTAATTGATAAAGTGGTACGTAAAATAAGCAGAGAGATCAAGAGAACTCCAAAGTCTAGCGCAATAAGAATAGCTGAAGACATTTCTAAGACACGCGTTGACCCAGTAACACATCGGAAATTAAAAGAGGGCTGAATAATAATGGACTTCATAGAAGACTACCTTAAAAGACCGTATAATTTTGCTGTAAAACGTACTAAACGTCAAGACTGTGCAAACGTTTACTCAACCTCTTCGCAATCTTTCTGCAACACACCAACCCTCAACTCACTTTGCAAATTTAAACGATGCAAAGTAAATGAGGATTTTCTATAGCAAACCATGTAAAGATCGAAGATAGGTTCCACGGTTACGAAAATACTACGTCGTCGGCTTTCTTTCACAAAAAATTGGTCCGATGTTTGCTGAACGTATAATAAATTTCCATGTAGCAATTGTCTGTTTTACTCGTATAATGCTGTTTATGTCATCAAATTAGTTTCTTGCTTTTGTCTGAAATACCTTTTTACTTAATGGTATTCCCTGCGCAACTTGATTTTCAATCCAAATAGGAAGCAAGTACTCCGTTTCTCGATTTTGTTTAGCATCTACTGATGCTGCAGATTTTTCAATAATTTCAAAAAAAAATTAAAGACTCGAAGCCAAAATAACGCAAACTCGAAAATCTAACAACGCACAGTAAAAATTATTAGTAATAAAGCAGCGACGCATCTTCGAAAAAGCGCAAAACGAAACGACGCAAAGCGGGGTATTGGTGTAATGTAATATTTAGCGATGGGAATATTGATTTGGGTCCAAATCAAGAGGAAAGGTTAGGAGAACAGGAGATAGTGAGCACAAAACCTCAATGATACAGTAAAACACGGCGTTGGGCCTTTGATGGTTCTGTATTTCTTGTATTTATGGGAAAACCATGAATAACCGAGGAGACTACGTACAAACTTTAAAGGATGATAGGTCTTGAAATGCCATGGGTCTTTCAGCAACGACAACGACAAACAAACTGCCAGAATTCTCAGGTAGTGTCTTTAGTACAATGTGCCTAAGCAATTAAATTCACCTCCTCCATCTCCAGACCTTAATCCCATAGAGCAAATGTGGGAAATTTTAGACAAGAACATCAGAAAAAGAAGCATTTCATGCAAAGATGAACTCTGAATAGCTTTAACGGAAGAATGGGGCAAGATTACTAGAGATGTAACTGAACCTCTTGTAAATTCCATGAAAAGGCGACTAGAGGCTGTAGTTAAACTGAAAAAAGGACCAACAAAATATTAACTTTTAATTTTTGTACACTAATTTTTGACTGTTGTTGTACTTCTTCCCAAAATATTTCCATGAAATCAATTTTAATTTTAAACATATAATTTTTCAAATAAGAAAACATTAAACCTTAAGTTAAATTTTAAGTTGATTTAAACTTACATATTTTTTGTTATTATAATAAAAATATTTTGCTTTGTTGAAGAAAAAAGCATGCTGTATACTTAATTTTGACTCTGACTGTATACTGTTTTACAATATAATTTGTTTACCTTATACAAATTGCGAATGATTGTAATTTGCTTAACATATGATCAGCTTTTACAGAAAACAATGAAATCAATAAAGGAATAGTTTGCTTCAATTTAAAATTCAAACATTCAGTTTTGGCATTTCAATTTTCAGGCCTTGTTATTTAAAACTCAACAGGAGTATGTGATTTTAACAAGTACTTTGTTTTGTTTTGTTTTGTAAACCAAAATTGAAAAGCATTCATATAAATAGTGTCCCAACTAGAACGCAATTTTTAAATTTTAAATAAAACACAGATATTAAAAAAACAATCATGAAACTTTAATATATCGTATAGTAGACAGAATGAGGTTATGTATGGAAAAAGATATCGTGCAGATGGCCGCCGCTAATTTGCTCTCACACACGCGATCTTTTAATGAAATTTTCAATGACCTTTTCGCATAAATGCTGCGGTATTTCATTAATGCAGCGTCCAATTTCCTCTTTTAAGGCTTGAGTCCTCGTCGGCTTATTCGCGTAAGCCATCGACTTCAAAAAACCCCAAAGAAAAAATCTAAAGGTGTTAAATCGCACGATCTAGGCGGCCAATTCTGGTCTCCAAAACGCGAAATAACACGACCGGGAAATGACTGATGCAGCAATTGAATTGTTTCTATGGCTGTATAACATTGACTGTTTGCGCTTGACCTGCCTCATTTTCATAAAAAACGGTCCAATGATTGCTCCAGCCTAAAAACCACACCACACAGTGACGCGTTGAGGATGCAATTGCTTCTCGTGAATCACTCGAGGATTTTCCTCACCCCAAATGCGACAATTCTGCCTATTGACGAAGCCATCAAGATGGAAATGGGCCTCGTCACTGAAGACGATTTTATCGGCAAAATCATCATTTTCATGTTATCTCTGCAGTACCCAATTAACGAACTCCCTTCGCTGTCCATGGTCAGCTGGCTTCAGTTTCTGAGTCAATTGAACTTTGTATGCATAGTGGATTTGGAGACACCAATTTGCTAAGCTCGGTGTCGAATTGAGGTTGATGGAGTTTGAACGACATCATCACGAACAGCTGCGACATTTTCAGTCGATCGACCTGGTCGAAGGCGCGTTGTTGTCTTTACATCACTAACAGACCCAGTTTCGGCAAATTTATCCATTAGTCTCTTTACAGTTAACTCTTTTGGAGCATTATTGTGATCCCAAATTGATCGCAATTTGCGAACTGTAGCCGCAAAACTTTCACCATTTTGGTAAAACAATTTCACAATGAGAATGCGTTGTTCATTCGTATCGCGCTCCATTTTTACTAACCTCGTACCTTCTACTAGCAAACAATAACAATTGTTCAAATGGCGCCATATTTAAAAATTGTGTTCTAGTTGGGACACCCTTTATTTACAGACTATTAATAGTATTAAAACTTTCTGCTTATGTCCTGCTGACATTTCAAATAATAGCGGAGCTAATAAATCTTACTTATTTCATTTAATGAATTTTTTTTCGATTTCGGTTATCTACACATTAAATTGTCGAATATTTAGTTACTTATCAGTTCAACATCTTAAAGGTCTTCTAATGTGGGTGGAATTTTCTAGCTAATTTTTTACATGCTACAACTTGTTGCCCCTTACATTTATGAACAAACTAGTAATGCTGCTAGTAGGATATACATTTAAAACCAGATTGACCTACCTTTAGGTTTTGTATTGAAAATGTTGGCTAACTAAGGAAAATTCGTAGCAAGTGGCCTAATTTTGAGTCAAAGAAACGTTTTTAATGATTTGGTAATATGTAGCATTAAATCATGACATTGATACACTTTAGATTTTCTACAGGAATAAAAAACATTTTGAATTGCTTTCAAATAGTAAGGACAATTTTCCATGTTAAGCTTTCAGTTTAGGTAAAACTCTTACTCGTTTATACTGAGAAATCTAAAACCTTAACTACACGTCTTTTTTGTTTATTGATTACATAGAAACTAAAAACATAAATGGGTCACATTCAGATTACCTGGGGCATGTAAAGTAGCCAATATATCTTGCATATAAACTAGGACATTAAAAAAATTGAGCTAATTGAGGTAATTAACAAGTAATTAATGATATAAAAATTTATGTATTTTTATGTAATTTATTTATTTATTAATGACTACTCAATTGACTACTTTACCTGCCCCAGGTAATCTGAATAGGAGTCATATATGTTTATAGTCCTTAAGTAATCAATAAACAACTAAAGACGTCTATTTAATGTTTCAGACATCTCAGTATATGCAAGTTACGAATAAGAGTTTAAGCTAAAGTAAAACTTTAGCATGAAAAGTATAGACGATGTACAACAAGTAAACTTTCGTTTGGTAAAAGATAACTAATAGCAAACTAAAGTCTGTAGCAAAAATTGCTTATTTAAACTTTCAATATTAAAAGCTTTTCACATTTTTAAATAGATTTGGAACATTTAACCACGTTTAAATTAAATACAGACATCTAGTTAAATAAATTAAGTATGTCGTCCTTAAAATATTAACTAACATATACCCTGTATACAACAACTAGCCACATATGCAAATGATACCTTTTTAATCCTTTCCTTTTTATTTTTAAATGCATTTTTTTTTTTTTGTTTGTTATTTAGTTTCATATGCACTTGCCACATCCTTGCATTTAGCCAGCACAAAGTGGAGCCGCAAAAACAAAACAAGCATAAAGAATTTATTTTTTGGGGTGTGTTCTACGTGTAGTAAGAACAATTTACCATTGAAGCATGGCCAAAAGACGTGGTCTATCTATGGTTAAAGAGCACAAACTACTGCTCAAATTACCTCAAGTCATATGAAATTACAATTTTGTAACGACTTTGTTTTATTTTTTGTTTGTTCTAAAAAAAAAACAGCATTTATCGAAAAATAAAATCACCCATACGAGTGGTTACTTCCTTGTACTCTGACAACTAAAACAATGAGAGTCAAAGACAATTTGTATAATGTTAACAGCAGGGGAGGAGGATAATGATTTGTGTGCAAGCATTTAATGATATTGATCTTTATTAATTTTTCAAATGTATTTGCTTATTTATTTATTTCAGTTTGTTATAAACTATCCACAATTAAAATTTACCGCCACACACATCGTATGAAATATTTATATCAACAAAAAAAATAATATGTGTAAATCTAAACAAGTAAGAGTTTATATTCCGCTGTGTTGAATCTTTTACAACCACCACCTACATATATATCAGTAGTGAGTAACATTTTGTATCGACAATGATGTTCAACGAGTTATTTTATTTACATCTAACTGATCGGAGCTGTGACCAATTATGGGCCGATGATAATAAAGTTCTTTACTATGATTTATATGTACATCAGAGATGATCATTAAATAGTACAATTGCTTATTTGCCCAACCCACTACTTTGTTATGCTCTTTTAATTCAGTTGTCTTTTACATGGCAAATTGTACACATGCTTAGCGGATACTTTGACTGTTTTTAAAATACAGTACGTAAAAAAATTATGGTACCATTACGAAAATTTTTGGTAATAAAAAATGCATTTGGTAATTCTCAATTCCTTTTGTGTTATAAAGCATTTAAAGGTCACTGGAATTCGGTTATCAGAATAATGCCTTCTGTTTTTCATAGCGATATTCAGAAATACAATGAAGATGATAAAAATGAGCTTTTTGCCGAAATGAAAATTTATATTCGAAAAATTGAAAGGATGGATAGAAGAGCAAGATGATGAAAAATTTGATAGAGACTTGAAAAAAAATCAAAAATTGTCAGCCTACATATTGCAAGGCAGTTTAGACCAATTTCTGATGGTATTTTTGTTAAAGAACTTTTAAGTAAAATTCTCTCTAAACCTAATTGTAGTATTAACTTAGTTGAATCAATACCCTTGTCGCGTGTTACTATTGCGCGCCGTGCAGCACAGTTAGGAATATCTGTAGATTCTGCGATTAAGCAAAAAATAAAAATTGTGAATTTTATTCTTTTTGCATTGACGAAACCACTGACATACACGATCTCTGTCAACTTCTTATTTGCGTTCATTGCGTGGATAAGGAATGCAACATTTTGGAAAGCATATTTTCATTGGAAAGTTTTTATGGAAACGTTACAGGAAAATTGTTGTTTGATTTGGTATGCGGCAAACGTCTGTCTATTGTAGACCCTAAAAAATTTTTTGGGGTCTGTACAGATGGAGCAAATGTTACGTCGGGTAAGAATGAGGAATTTGTTGGACAATTACAAAAGCATATTTTTGATGTTAATACATTTCATTGCATTATTCATCAAGCTGCATTAGCATCAAAATTCATTAACGATTTTCCAGCTTTGAAGACTTCATACGAGGAGAACACCATTCGCTTTCACATAGGAAATTCGTTAGCTTTTTGAAAATCAAAAATGCTTTACATAATGACCTTAAAATGTTCACGGAGGTTCGCTGCTTAAGTAGAGGCAATTGTCTTAATAGATTATTTGAGTTAAGGGAAGAAGTTCTTCAGTTTCTAGAAGTTGAACAAATGGATAAAGACTTATCAGATTCTCTGAAAGACAATCAGTTCATTTCAGATTTAGCCTTCTTATTAGACATCCCTATTCTTCTTAACAAGTTTAATCTAAAACTGCAAGGTAAAGAAAATAGTATGTATGATTTGTCAAAAATTCTTTTAAATTCCAGAAAAAAATTATATTTATTGTTAACAGAAATCAAAATGAGCGATTACACGAACTTTCCAAAAACATATTTTATTTTAAGCAAACAGAAAAATATTTTAGTATTTTTGAAACCCTTTTTTTATTGATAATTTCATGAACGCGACATGATCAAAATTAAATATAAACAAGTAAGAAAGTATAGTCGGTCAAGCCCGACCATATAATACCCTACACCCAGTATATGTATAAAACAGTTTTTTAGAAATGTGCGCTATATGGGAGATTTGACCTATTATGGTCCGACCATCCAAAAATTTAGTGTCATGATTTCTGTGAATTTAAATATTGTGTATGTTACACGTTATCTCGATATAAATACTTTTTAAAGATTTATGGAGGTTAAAGTAATTTTCGTAAGTGGGCCTTATATGGGAGCTACGAGTAATTATGGACCGATCTGCACAAAATTTTATATGTTTTGGTTATGTGATGAAATCTGGTTGGTTCCTTGCATAATTCAAACATTTATGATCGGTAAACCCCAATTTCAGGAGGGACTTTTGTATGGGGGCCACTTTAAATAATGGACCGATTTCCATCAGTTTCAATCCCGTCCGTTCTTGGGCCAAAAAAATATCACTTACCAAATTTTATAAAAATATCTTCAAAATTGCGACCTGTACTTTGCGCACAAGCTTTACATGGACAGCCAGCCAGACAGACGGACAGACGGACATCGTTAAATCGACTCAGAAAGTGATTTTGAGTCGATCGGTATACTTTAAGGTGGGTGTTGGACCAATATTTCTGGGCGTTACAAACATATGCACAAATCCCACTATGGTGGTGTAGGGTATAAAAATTCCATAAATCGTTCTTGAATTGGTTTCAATTCATCTTTATGTGGAATTGTCTATATCGATGATCACACTTTATTAATAATTTTTTTGCTAAATGAAATATCAAATATCATACTTATGTTGTTTGGTAACATTATCAAAAACTAAAAAAATTAGTTCCTAAATGTTACTGAGTGATCATGAGTTAGTCTATTCTTTTCAATCGGTATTTAAACGGCCACTCAAGTATTCCAGCTTTATTCACATGGTCAATTTTTATAAAGTTGTTTTAGTATTAATCCTATAACTTAGCGAGCAATAACAACAAAATGTTGCTAACAAAACGAGCATAAAAGAAATAAAACTCTTGCAACAAAATGTTTATGTTGTCAAACCCATACAAAGTTTGTACATAAATGTTTGCTGTTAATGTTGTTTGTAGATTTTAGCCTTTAAAAAGAAAATAAGTTCATATTTTTTTGTTGCTGCTGTTATTGTCGTTACAGTAGTTGTTGTAATTGTTGTTTGTCAAAGCTTTTACAATTGCTTTCGCTGTCCAAACTAAAAAGTGCTGCCTGTACACTTGTACAAACATCTATTTAAACTTTGTTTTCTTTTACTTTTCTCGGTTTTCATTTCTTCTCTTTCTCTCTGTCTCTCTTTGTTATAGAGGAATCCATACACTTACGTTTTGCGTCTTCTTCATCTTTACACATTACGCTTTGTGCACACAATTTAACTCGATTTGCCTTTGAACATGACAAACTGTTAAAGTGTCTAAGTGTTTGTACTCCTATGTCAGGGTAAAAAAAACTGGGAAAAATATGGATGCAATTGTATATCACAATAGGTATCCTAAAAAGTTTAATGCAGCAATATTTATAACTCTTGCTTGAAACATTTTTTATCTAAGTAGAAGAGGTGTGTTCGAAATGCTTGTTAACAAATATTAGGGGAAAAACTGTCATGATATTTTGCTCATAACTCAGTTATTTAAGCTGCAATTTTGCTGATTTTCAATAGTAAAATATTCTAAAGTATATACAATACATAAGTGCAGCAACTAGGTCTGTAAATAACCTGGATTTAAGGAGAGATAGATTTAAACATACTAATAGGTAGCCTTAAAATGTATTACTAATTACTGAATTTGTCTTACTAAAATTGTAAACCACAAGTACAACAAAAATTGTATTACATGAAGCCAAGAAAAGTACTTTGCTATTTTTGCAAATTTGCAACCCTTTGCTGAAACTCTTTTACATGTTTTGTTATTGCATTTAGTTTTCGGTTTTTGTATTCTCCTTTGTTGGATTATTGTCAACTTAAAGGTTGTCTTAAAAGAAGCTTAAGTTTACAAAACACACACTTATGTTTATTTTCATATATGAGTTTGTGTGTCTGACATTTTATGTCCTGCCTTGTAAAGAACGTATTGTACATATGTAGAAATGTATGTAGTAAGTGTTGTGCATGTCCTGTGCCTGAGCATATTAAAATAAGAAGTAGTTTTGCTAAATGTCTTTAATTATCCTTAAACGAAATTTAAGGAGGTACTTAAACTGTGATTATGGATTATTGAGGTTCGTAGAGTATTTAAATTGCACAAAAAAAAAATAAAGAAAGACAACAATAATTTGCTTAATTGTTTGGTTTGTATTTAATTTTTTTTTGTTTATGATATAAGTAAGTGAAAATATAATATTAACCACAAAAGAGTAGAGTAATATTTCGGCTTATGGACACTTGAGTAGTAATGTAATTGATGGGTTTTTAGTTAGAAAGTTTTAAATGTCATTCTTAAATACTAGTTTAATATGGTGGATTTAAGTAACGCACTAATACTATTTTCTAACATTATATTATACAAACTTGTTAAAAAAAAATAATGTCAAAAAGGAGAATTTAATAATAGTAATGTTTACATTTGATTTTGTTCATGTTCAAATGTCGCGTTCTTGTACTATGCGTTCATTTTTATCCAGTGATTTAAATCACTATTTAAAGGCTCAAATTTATTTCTTATAAAAATCGCTTTAAACATTTTAGTTAGATTTTCAAGTGTGTCGCGTTCGCTATCGGAAATTTTTAAAAACTAATATTTTTGTTGCTGTATAAAGATTAAATGTATGAGTAAATTATGTGCTCGCAGAAGAAGTGTAGCAACAATGCGGTACTTGAAAAATATTAAAAAAAATCCATAAAGAATATTAAGATGAAGCAACTAAAACGATCCATTGAAGACCTATCGAAATTATCAAAAAAAAGCAGTAGAAGAGGCAAAAAAAGTTAAAGTTTATTTCGAGCTATATTTAAACAAATAATGTGTTCTGATAGAATAAATAGCCTGGGTTGCGCGTTCGATTTCTACCAAATACTCCAAGAGTGTCTGCAAACAAGCCAAAAGGCTTCTCAGTTTGTAATTATTTCGGCAAATAAAAGAAATATGTACGAAGTTTCTAAAAGTTATTGCAACTGTGAGTTAAATTATTTATATGAATCCTTACTAAAAACATGAGCGTGAGAATATGTCGCGTGCTATATCACACTAATAATTGTATAACTACTATATATTTGGTTGTTGCAAATATTTCAATATGACAACTATGAAACAAAAATTCTACTTCAGTTATAAAATAATAAAATTATATTTCAATTCTTTGATTTTTTATTATTTGTCGAGTTTTGGATCTCATAGTTGTTTGTTAATATATAGGAAACAACAAAGTCTGCTATCAAAAACTGGAAACAAGAATTTTTTAAAATCTTTTTTATTTTGTACACTTTTAAGGTGTAGATATGTCGCGTTCAGGAAAGTGATTAAGCCACATTTTAATGTTTAGTAGGAATATCGCACAAATTAATAGTATTATTACTATGCAGGGGGGGACGGGGTCTTTCACAGAGGTTGAAAGCTTTCTGTCTGCTATCCACTTGGGGATAGTAAGAAGTGATTCCTCTGTCGAAACTCCCAAGCATCTCACAACTTCCAGTCTTAGACTAAGTGTTCACTGGTAATGTCACTCAGGCACCCGCTTGATGACAGCTAAAGTGAGAAGGCGTACAGTACCGAGTATCCAGAGTGCATGCTAATACCGATGCATCTCTGGAAATTAGGTGCCCATCGTCAACAATTGGTCACTGAAACTCAACTGTATTCAGCCGGCCTAGCGGTGTGTTGGCAGCCCCAACTCTAGGATCGGACGCTATGGCCTAATAAGTCATTCGTCTTAAACAAACTTATTACTGAAACCAAAAATGTTTTGGCCCTATGCTCCTTGTAGGAGTTTAAAGGAACAGATATATATATATATTACTATGCAGAATGTGGGCCCACAGTTCCCTACCAGCGGATAAATATTTCAATATGACTTGCTAAAAAAAAGTTTCTTAAATTTATTATAGTTTGTAAAGCACTAAATATAAAATAAAAAATATTTTATATAAATTACTTTTAAATAAATAATCAACATGAAGTTTTTGTTAAAATCACGTGACTTTATTACAAACGTGACCTGAAAATATGTCGCGTGATAAATCATACTAAATATTGATAACTAAACGAATGTAAATATTTCAAAATGACATCTAACAACATACAGCTACTTTATTATATTTTGTTAAAAAAAGCTTTAAAATTTAGGTAGATTCGATTTTAAAAGATTCGTTTGAAAACTAATAATGTCACGTTCTTGACCTTGTAACTTTAATAATAAAATTAATTTTGTTATCTTGCTTTGTATTTATAAACTAAATTGTTATTTGAAATAAAACACAGTACAAGATCTTCCCAAGACAATTAAATTTACGTGAACAACCTAATTCTCAGTTCGGTTAATATCGTCAACTAAACGACAGCTGTAGCAACATTTAGCTTATTTCCAGTGAAGAAAATTTACTAAGAACCAGAACGAATGTCGCGTTCTGTACTATTGAATTGTTTAATTTTATCTTTATAAGAACAGAGTTCATTTGGCTTCTTACTTTCTAATACAATAAACTGAAACCAAAACACATGACAAGAAACCTCTATGACAATTGGATATTCACTCACATTTCCATTAATTCAGTCTGTTGTTTGAATTACTTGAACTAGTTCTTATTAAGAACGTGATAAGATAAATATTGTGATAAATATTAAATGAAAAATAAATGCAAACTATTGTAATAGTTATAAAATTGTTAAGAATTCTTTATTTTTACAATGTAAAAAGGTTGAAAATGCGGAATGTTGTTTCTTTAACCATAAGCACTAAAAAATCCCCACGTTTGGCGAAAAATCGCCAAATACCCGAAATCTATTTCGCAATAATGGCGAGTTAAAAGAGATGATGTTTACAAGTAATTCTTGGACAATAAAAATTTGCCAATTATACCCTTGGCAGGGTAGAAAATGCATTAAATTGTATAATAACTTTACAATAGTGTTCTTTGAATGATTGCATTAATTAAACTTAAGCCAAATAAAATTCCTGTAATATAGAAAATAATATTACAAACTTTTTATTTTGTTTTACAAATTTGGCCCATTTTACAGTGTCCTTGGTAAAATTAACATATATTTACTTTCCAGTCTTAAAAGATTCTCAATTGTTGTTTAAGCTCCGTTTAGACGGTATACAAGTAACAATTATTTAATTTTTTAATCCATCTTTTCAAACTATTTTTGCAAGAACACAAAACTCCCGCGAAAATATTGTAGGTTATGTCAGATGAAACTAAAAACCGACGTGTGAAAGCAAAAATTATAAACTGCCTGTAAATTGGCATTTTTGACAGACATGCACACAATTACATACATATGTATCGTACTTGTCAGTTGTAATTTGCAAACTACATATCGTCTAAAACCAGCATTAGAAAGACAATTTTTTCCAACCAGTTGTAAATTTTAGTGATTAAAATTAAAATCACCCAACTTTTGTTCATCATTTCCAAATGGCACTGTAATTAAAATTTAAAAATAATTTCTTACATCTTAATTTTTCTTATATTTAATGCTTTGTCATTGTCTTAAAAGCTTAATACTTTTTCCATTTTCTTCAATTTTTATTTTACTTATTTTATTATTTTTTCATGTTTTAAAAAACATAAAGTGACAAATTGTATGCAGACAAGAGAAGCTGGAGAAAAAAACGAAGTACAGAACTTTTGTTTTGTAAGTTTTAAGACCAGGTGCATTGTCTGCTTGGGAAAATGAATTTTTATGATTTAATGTATTCTGTTTTGGTTTTTACAATGTTTCTTAAGTTTCAGCTTTTCCTAAAACCCCTCTGTGCTGTGTTATTCCTTCATTTACACGGAGATTTTTTCCATTTACTTTTTACATTTTTTTTTTTTAATTTTTTGTTAGCATCTTAAAGAATCTTGTTGTGCTCAAGTGTACATTATGTAAAGTACATGTAATACAAGTATATAAACAAATATATACAAATCCACACACATATACACATACATACATGCTGGACTATAGGTAGTTGTGCAAAGTCTTGTAAAACTTATTTGAGAAAAATAAAACTGTTTCGCCACTAAGTATGCTGTGAGTTTCTGTTTTTCTTTTTATACCCTGCATCACCATAAGTGTTGAATGAAGGTTTATATAAGTTTGTCATTCCGTATGTAACACTGAGATATACTCATTTGAGACCCAACAAAGTATATAAATTCGTGGTGCTTACGAAATTCTAAGTCGATTGAGCCATGTCCGTCCGTCTGTCTGTCTGTCTGTCTGTGTAAAACACTCTCACGTCTAAAGGACACAACCGAAATCAACAAAGTTTACAAACAACCGTTTATAGTTCTCCTAAGCAGTTTGGTATTGAAAATCAGCAAAACCGGTAAATTGGAAACAGAGTTTTGGCCCAAAATGTGAGACAACCTCCATAAAAATTTGATATTTTTAAAAATGTTTCTTCCAATTTTTTAAATATATTGCAGATAATACCATGAAATTTTGTACACGTTATTTTTATGATAAAATAAGAAAGTGTAAGGAAAAAAGTAAGTTTTCCATGATTTCTCAT
Source organism: Bellardia pandia (assembly GCA_916048285.2). Lineage (NCBI taxonomy): Eukaryota > Metazoa > Arthropoda > Insecta > Diptera > Calliphoridae > Bellardia > Bellardia pandia. Next base: position 44,591,094 of record OU696531.1, read on the forward strand.
AGCCCTCATATAAAAATCTTCCCGAAATATTGCTCAATTATACATAAATGCCTATAAAATTGGAATATCAAGACAAAATTTAGCAGGAATAAGTTTTATGTAAAAAGAAATCGCAAAATAAAATTTTTTTTTAGTTCGGTTCATGTTTGAACATAGACCGAATATTAAGTCCACTTCCAAAATTCACTTAAATACGTATAAAACAGATATAAATAATGGTAAACAGTTGAAATTTGACGTAAATAATCCGTATAGGTAAATAAATTGTTGTGTTAAATTTTATGGTGGTAATTTTTCTTGGCTGAGCTGGGAATCGAACCTGGGTTGAATATACATGTTTCAAGAATCACCACATTCTTTCATCAGAATTCTTTGAGTTCTAACCATATCCACCACTGCGGTGCCCGCTAGCCAACAGTCAAACATCAATCCTTTAACCAGTGTTACCGGTGGTTCGAAATTTGCTGTAATTATCATTTTTCAATTTATTTACATGTTGCTTTCCTTTTTCTTCAGTTCGATCCCCAGCTCAGTCAAGAAAAATTATCAATAAAATTTTAATAAGATTTCATGTTGTAAAAACAATTCCTAGCTTCAGTAAAAATAATAATTTAATGAAAATTAAATTTAATGAACTCAAGCCTAACTAAAAATTATCAAAAATTTAATTTTATAAATTGTTAAATTACACTCAAGATTTTTATGCAAGTCAGAGAAACTCTGTAAATTACAGTAAGAATCGGTTATTATATCAATTATAAATCGTCAAAATTAGATAAAATTTTAAAACATTTGAAATAAAATCACATTAGTGAATTACGACCAACAGGTAATATTGTCTTTCACACAATATATTAAATACTAATAAAATTTGCGCAAAGCAGAAGCAGACGCCTAAAAAGTTGATCAAAGGTTTTGTGGGCAACTAAAACTATATCGAAAATATCTTCCAAATAAATAAAGATCCTGTATAATAAATTAAGATCCAGGCTTAAATAGACAAATATTCAGTTACAAGAAAACACTGTCATCGATAGATATTTATTCACCATAGGGTATTGTTCTGGTCATGATGTTTTCTTTTCTTTTAGACTTTGCTGCTTGCAGCTTTTCAGATATTCCTAACAACAACTGGGACACCTTAAGGCTGCAAAGGCTGTGTGTGGTACCTATAGAAAGTATGAAAAAATTAATTTCATTTTTGCATTTTTCCTTTTTTCTTCTATTTTTCCAGTCATAAAGTTTGTTTTTGATAATTTTTTACTCTTTGTAGTTTATTTCTGGCAAACATAAAATCTACTAATGCTGTGTTAAAATTTTATACAAAAATAATAATTTTTAATGCAAAAACAAAACCATAGACCGGAAAAAAAGCAAATAGAAATTTGTTTTAATATTTAAAACAGAAGCCGGCTGGAAATTGAGTTAAAATGGAAAAATTTAAGCGGATTTTTCACAGAGCAAATCAATTTAAAATACACTTCGCCAAACTTTAAAACTCATCCCGTTTAAAATCGATTCCGTAAAGAGGCCTATCGCAAGGCCTTATTTTGCAGAGACAACAACATATACATAGTTTTCTTTTACAAGGAGTTTATTAAGAGCAACGCATTTTTTCACTGCACTTTATTTACATCACGGTCAAGAACGCTTCAAGAACGCCTAATCGCATTGGAAATCTTTTTCTTTCACAGCAACGCCTTTCCTTCCATTAAAAGCCAAATTCTATTAAAGTAGAAATAACATATCGACATTTTAGGGTTCAAGAACGCGACATTCATTAGCCTTTAAAGTTAAAAATAAAAAAGTTTTAATAATAATTTTTTTTTAGTAGGACTTATTCGTCATATATAACCGTGCAATTTGTTATAAATATTACTTTAAGCAATTTCAACCCGGCTTTGCATACATAGCTTAAATAACTTTAATTATTTTCTGACAATCCTATACAACTGTTCTTTTAATCTGTGTGGCGCAACTGGTTTCGTTTTAAAAGAACTTTACAATAATTAAACAAAGAAATTCCTGTAGATTAATAGTAAACGGCCAATAAATATCTGGGACGTTTCGCAGCTTGATAAGATCTTATACAGAATTTTGGTGGCAATTAACAATTTATTTATTTTATTAAAAAGCAATAAAGACTGTTGTCTTAGATAATTTTTATGGTCAAGAACGCGACATTCATATGTTTTAAAAGTTATAAAAATAAAGAAATCTTAACAATTTGTTTTTCATGTTTTTATTTGTCGATAGAACTTCGTCAACTTACGCACAGTAAAATCAGAATGTATGCTGACGATATACAAATTTACATCAGTTGTGATTTATCTAAAATTGAACAGTGTGTCTTAACTCTAAATACCGAGTTAAAACATATTTATAAATGGGCTACTGCTAATGGTCTTAGTATCAATCCAAAAAAGTCGAAATATCTTCTAATCCAAAAACGGACTACTATAAGTGATCATATACCGGATATTTTTCTTAATGACACACGTATAGAAAGGGTAAACTCAGCAAAAAATCTTGGAATAATCTTTAATAAGAACCTGACATGGAGCAATCATATTAATTATGCATGTGGCCGTACGTATTCCATGCTTAGAACTCTCTGGCAAACGCAGTATTGCACACCTGTCAAAATAAGAGTACTTCTTGCAAAAACCTATTTATTGCCAGTTCTGATGTATGGATGCGAATTATTTGCCAAATGCGATACCGCAAGTACAGGAAAACTAAACTCAGTTTACAAAAGTATTGTGCGCTATGTATGTATATGGCGTGAAAAGGTTTGATTCTGTTTCGCCTTTTACGGCAAAACTATATGGTATTCAGTTTGATGCCATACTCAAAACAAGAGTACTCCTGTTCATGCACAAAATCGTGTATACCCAACAACCACAACATCTCTATAACCGCTTAACCCTATTGAGTTCTAATAGAGGAAAGCGAATCTTATTGTTTAGACATTATTGTTTAACTTCTGATTGGCAATTTTTTCTTAATGCAATCCGGCTTTGGAATCTACTCCCGCACAACATACAAATAATAAGTAACGCATTGAGATTTAAAAAATGCATTATTAATTTTTTTACATGTTAATTTGTTAACTAAACACTTTTCTTTTTCTTTTTTGTTTTCTTTTATAAATTTATAAATTAATTAGTTTAAACACTTTATCTTTAAGAATTATAATTTTTTTTTCTTTTTAATGTTTCTGCTAAAACAATGTTCTATACTGCAATAAGAGACTTTAAGTCTTGTGTATAGAATTGGAAATAAATAAATAAATAAATAAATAATGAGATTTTGTCGTTTTCATTTCAGTAAGATTTAAATAATAAACTTTAGATCAAGAATGCAACAAAAATTAGAATTAGTTTTTGAATGATTCTAGAACAAAAGCAAAACTCTGGGGCCTGAAATATAATTTGTTTGAAATGATTTGTTAAAACAAAGTAGAATAATGCGGTTTAAGATCGCGACAAGAAATTCATATTTCTTTAAAAAATCTAAAAATGAAAACATGTTTTTTAAAGCGTTTTCTTAAAAAAAAAAGTAAAATAATGCGGCTTAATATATATAGTTGAAGTTTTAAAATATTAACATTAGATTTCTTTATAATTTTGATATGATTTAGCACGCGACATATTTGCCTGTCACTTTTTTAAAAAGCATTAGTTAATGTAACTTCAACAAAATCTTTGTATTTATAAGTTTGACATACTATTTATATTTAATTTTTTTAAGTAATAAAATAAATACCTGTCTTTTTACGTATATTTATTTTTAGTTTTACATAATTATTTAATTTTTTTTCTTTAATATACTTTAAAAAAACACTAAAAGGGTTTTGATATTAATTTAAAATTGTCTTTAATATTTCGAACGTCATTTTACAGGTTTTAACCTGAATAGCACAATTGTGCGATGTCCTGATTTTGAAAAAGGACATTGCACTTATATTTGTCGATTTTAATTATCAACTAATCAGAAAAAAAATGTTTAATTCCATTGATTTTGAGGTTTTTATGGGCTTAATAAACTCTGAGTCTGAAAGGGAAATAAAGCTTCAATAAGCTTAAGCATTAACTAAGTCCAATATTTACTAGTAGTTGGCACGTGGTAAAAAAAACTAAAATTATTGTCTTTCCTATCGCGCTACTTATTCTGAATTATATGATATTTTTCCACTTATATCTTTCAGCAGGCGGGTATTTGTTTATGCCAATTTCGATAGATCCATCCCTGCTATAAGTTCTTCTCAGCTGCCTGATCACAATATTCAGTGTGGACATTCTTTGATTTTTCTTAAGTATCGCATTGTTGCTTTCCTTATCTCTTGCGGCTTAAGTTTTTCTAATTATTCAATTACAATAGCAAACGCGACACACTTCGAAAAAAGTTTAGTAACTTCTGTAATTTAAGGGCACTAAAATTAGCTGATAATAAAAAGTTTCAGCCATTGAATTAGAATAATCGCGGAGTATTAATATCAAAGGATGATTTAGGTATAAGAATGCGACATTAAACAAGTACAAAAGCTAATTGAGCTATGTATGGCAACTTAACATTCCATTCGTTTTATTTATTTTGGGGAAAGTTTTTTCTCGCTGAAATATGAATTCCCAAATTCAAAAAAAAAATCTCTTTTAGGGAGATTTTTTAAAAATTATTAGGAATTTCGATTTTAAGTTTGTTTATTAAAAAAAAAACTATGTTTTACAATTTTCTTTTATTAATTACAATGTTGCTTAAAATTAAGAGTTTTTCCAGCTGGGATTTTTTTCGATTTTAAATGGAACTTCCTGTTTTATAAATTATTTTTGAATATTGCTTTCAAAATTCGTATTTTATGGCAATGATAAATGATAAATCTCTTTTAAGGAGATTTTTCAAACATATTTAGGAATTTCTATTTTATGATTGTTAATTAAAAAAGAAAATATTTTTAATTTAAACTTTATTTAACGCTCCGCTGGCTGAGACGTTGCCTGGGCACCTTTTGCATTTTCAAACTAAAATTACTTTTTGATGGTCCATGGGATCGTCTAAAAAAAGTCACAGCCATCCAACCAATAGTTTGGTATGTATTGAGATTTAAAGGTGTTTAGTACGGTGGACCTTGTACTTAATTTTCAAGAAATCCTTAAAAAATGCACTTTCGTTTGGCTTGTTTTATTTTATTGTGCCTTTCTTAGAAAACAGAATAAACTTTTGGTGTCTTTTTGAATTTTTGTTTTCTTTTTTAAGTTTGAACAATTTTTGTTACTTTTGTAGGGTTAAAACCGTTGCTGTTTAAAATTTTGAGTTTCCCCAGCTGCCATATTTGCCTGTTTTTAAACCTTACAATATTCCCACTGGTAATTGCTCGAAATCTTTAGTTATATACCTAAAAAATGTTTTTTTTTTGCGGATAAATGAGTTTTCCATTTTTTCTATTTACAGTAGACGCTCGGTTATATGAACTAATTCAAACATAGCCTGTTCACTAAATGGAGAAGTTCACATAGTCGAGAGAATATAAAATAAGTAATTCAAATGTGCAAGAGAAGTAAAGATAACGTTAACACCTTGCGCTTCATCTTCGATGCACTATGTAAGAAACACTAATGATCTCAAAAGACAACCACTCAAAACTCAACAACTCAACACTCAAAACATTAAAAAAAATCAACGGTTGCCGGTTCTTCACTTATTTCGGGGAAAAACATACTTCTAATAAGACAAACATTTAAAAAAAATCAACGGTTGAAAGCTGTTCACATAATAGAGATAGGCTGTGTTCACTATTCTGGATGTTTATATAACTGGATATTCATATAACCGAGCGTCTACTGTATTTATCAATTTTTTTATGATTTCGCTTTTAAACGGTTGCTAGAATTATTGCTGCTGATTTCTTGGCGTTAATAGTTCTTTAAGAATAGCAAAGAAAGGGCGGCTTTTATTTCATTTTCATTCATTCGTTTCATATTTGGGATTATTTTTCTGCGATTTATTTACAGTGTGTTTTTCGGCCCCCTTCCCTACTTTATTATACGGTTTGCTTCCGTTTTATAATTTTCATTTTCATTTTTGCATGAGTACTTAAATTTCAATTTATGTTCGTTGGTTCGTTTGTTTCCAATGTACAAATCTTGGAAAATAAGTATCAAGTTGATGTTACAGTTTCTTAGCCTTGTCGACCATCTTGTTAATCTACTAGAATTACAATGGCGCTCAAATACTTGGGGAGTACAAAACTAAGTTTGTCTTTTATTGTGAAAATTATTTTATCTTTTTTCGTTTTCAACATTTTTTTTATTTTTTGTCGTATTTCTTGATGTTGTTGATTTTTAAGTAGGGGTCGGTTTTCTATACAATTGCAGAAATGAATGAAAGAATGAGTGAATGAGTGAATGACTGAATGAATGAATGTATTTTCAAGTTGAGTTGCTTTTTTTGTTGGCTCTTCATTTACAAGCAGTAAGTTCTTGTTGAAAGAAACATATTTTTAGTAATAGAAATTTTTGTGAACATTTTTTTAACATTTAAGTACATATTTTATTACAGCTGAAAATTTCTTAACATTCTTTTGAAGAGTTGGTTAAACAATCAGCCAACTGCTTTTCAAGAATATTAAAAGAATAATCGAAAGTAGTTAAAAGGACTTACGCAAGTTGCCAGCCAAAAAAATAAATTTTATTAATATATTAACCCATTACTGGGGTTTGAAACACTAAAAGACTTCTAAAACTATATCCTCAATCTGTGTTCACTGATTAAAAATCGATTTTTCAAAAAAAAAAAAAAATCTTAAATGATTCATATCTCTGTAAATAAGCGTTTAAATGAGAAAAAGGCCTGAATCTGTTGTCACTGACTAAAAATCGATCTTTCATATAAAAAATCAAAAAAATTGTTAAATCCTTCATTATAATCACAATTAGAATTCTTAGCCAAAACAATTGCCTTTAATTCTCATTAGTCTTTGCCATTATTTATGTTCACACTACTCCTCTATTAATTTTAAATTTAGTGTCTCCAATTAGAAAACACTTACAAAGCAAAACAATTATATAACTGTACTGTACTCAACTCAATCCCCCCAGGATCAATCGACCACAACATGTTCTACACACATACACACACAAATGCTCTACTACAGAGTATTTATCCTCAAAGCACGTCTGTGTAATTTAGTAACTTTAACTTCATAATTCAATAAAACAATAAAAAAACAAACAAACAAAAACCAAACCAAAATGCTAAATTTATACCAACTCTCTCTCTCTCTCTCTCTGTATATGCTTACATACATATTTAAAAAGGACAATACCAGAATACTGTGTAAGTTTGAGTCCTTCCTTCTACTCACACAATCGTACAAGCAGCAAATCCTTACAAATTATGACACAATCAAATTACGTGTAGAATTGTGTAAGAAAGACAAAAAAATGAATAAAATAACGTGTATAGATAAAAAATATATTTTATTAACTGACTATATTACAGTTCACATGTGTATATTTTTTGTTAGTTTGTATGTTTAGTAAATCTTTCTGTGTGTGTTTGTCTATGCTAAGCTTTTTCTTAGTTAATGCTTTAAGGATTTAAAGGAAACTTTAAGTATGGTAAAGGAAAGAAATCATATTTTTCTTGATTCTAGCAAGCTGGCTCCTTACACAAAATTGGTCACAATCCATATGCCAAACACGAAATCATCATTCAAACTTTACTACAGACACACCTACATGTACTACATACATATATAGGGTGATTCATTTTGTTTTTTTTTTTTTTTGTTTTAATATGATTAACAAACAAAAACCCAGAGTCTTTGGCAGGAATCGAACTCGCATCCCTCTGACTGATAGTCTGGCACTCTATCGCCATTTAGACCTTTGTTTTCTAATTTTAAATAAAATACTTAATACGGTAATTCGCGAATTACGTCTCTTTTAAGTTCTCACAAGTGCTAGGAGACCAGTTGCTCACCAAAATAATTTTCCAAACAAAACCATACTTTACTTAAAACGTTTCTAACAGAACTCTTAGGTTCGTAATGATGAATTGTTAAACAATTCTGAATTAAAAAATAAAAAAATAAAATAAAAAAATGCCTAAATGCATCCCACTATATATTTTTATATAGCACACTTGCATAACAGAATATTTAAGCCTTTGATATACGAATTATATTCGCACACTCAACATTACTTAACATTAGTTTGCAAAGCGAAAATTTATGTGAGTCCTGGAGATCATAAATATTTACACTTAGAAAAATATTACAGATTAATAGAGACAAGTAAACTAATATATTTAAATGCTACATTTTTCCTCTGTTTCTATGAAAGTTAAGTTAAAGAAATTTTATAATTTCTTGGCAAAATAAACTAAATTCCATGAGAAATTATTGTTTCCGAGAAACATCAGATTTTTACAGAAAACTAAACTGAATTCAGGCAGCAATTTGTTTTTCGGTGTAAAGGTGGATTCACCCATTCGTTCCGATCAAAATATTTGTTCGGGCAAAGTTTTTTTCATATGACGTTTGACGCGTCTTTTTTTCAGAGAGAGAGAGAGAGAAAATATTCATACGAAAAAAAATTGTATTCGAATGGGTGAATCCAGTGTCAGTGAACTTTATAAATTAATTATTCCTTTAAAAGTCAGTTTTTTATTAAAAATGGAATTTATCAGCAGAATGACACTTTAAATTTTAGCTTGACAAAATTACTTTGGGTTCTCAGATTTTTCGATTCATATTTATTGTCGCGTTTTTGATATCAGGTTTATTGCTAATATATTTAAAAGGAACAAAACATTGCTATCGAGTAATGGAAAAAAATTATTTGCACTTCAAATTCATAAGAATGTCACGTTCTTCCATCCTAAAAAATGTTTAAGGAAAATAATGAAATAAATTTACTACATATAATAACACAGTACAACAGCCAATCTGGGGGGTAAGAAATTCCAAGTCTGGGTGATGGTACTAGGTCAGTATAGTAAAACCCTCAAAGGGTTTGGCGTTCGTATGTGTCAGTTTTTTTTATGACCTTTTAAATTTTTTCCTTATCTTGATGTTTTTTCGCTTAGTTGTAACATTTTGGCAAAAACGTAGTTTAACATAACTCGAGAACCACTTGTCCGATTTTGATGTAACAAATTTAGAAAAATTAAGAATTTATTTATTTATTTATTTACAATTAAGTGAAGGTATCCCATTTTTGTTTTTATTCCAAACAGTGTCATTTATCGCCTTTTTTATAAATTTTCCCCAATAACTCCAGACTTCTGGCCATAAACTACTAAAACCATCACCCTGACTTGGAATTTCTCACCCCCCAGACAATAATCCCAAAAATGTTCCACAGTGTAATCAAGCTAAGTAAATTATTTTTGATTTTCAAAATGTGTCACGTTCGCTATTATATAAGCTAGGAATGCCGTGAAGAGTTATCAGTGAAGAGAAAGTTTAGCAATTAAAAATCCATTTTCCATTTAATAGTCAGTTTTTTATTAAAGTTTTCATTGAAAGTGGAATGTATCAGCAGAATGCCACTTTAAATTTCAGATTGACAAAATTATGTTTCAGTTCTCAGATTTTTAAATTTTTTCTAGATGTAGTCGAAAACGAATTGTATTTTTTGTCGCGTTTTTGATACGATGTTTATTGCTAATATATTGGATATAAACAAAACGTAAAAATCGTAGTTTTACTGAAATGCTGTCGTGTAAAGAAAAAAAATTAAGTTTACTTTATTTTCAATTCAAATTCATTAGAATGTCGCGTTCTTGAAAATCCGTTCTGTGTAGCTAAGAAATGTTTAAGGCAAATAAAAAAATAAAGTCACTGCATAAAATAATCAAATTAAATAATTTATTTTTGATATTCAAAATGTGTCACGTTTGCTATTATATCAGCTAAGAACGCCGTGAATAGTTATAGAGTCAGTATTTAGAGAATAGCAGTATTGAATTTAAAAATAAATGCATTAATTTGTCAGTAAAAAGCAAAAATCTATTTTTTTTTTTTAAGAGAAGTAACACTCAGGCAATTAATATGCTTATATATTAATTAATTAATTCTGTTACTTTCTTTGGAAAGGGATAGGTAGAAGAAGAATAGGTGTTGAAAGTAGAGAAAAGCTTTTCATATGACAACACTGTATGTGGGCGCATTGATCAAAGCTTGATTTATAGCCATTATTTTACTTCGGTAGCGTTTAAATGCTATAGAATAAAAAACTAATAATTATCAGAAACTGATGTTGTTTTGAGTGGCAGCGTCTGGGAAAATCGAACCCTGGCCACAAATACTAACTCATGCTTAATGATCAAACGCGCAATGGAAAGCTAGTTTTTATTGAAGCATTAGTTTTTCATTAAAAAGAGAATGAAAATAAATATAAACTACGGTATAATATTTTATGACCATCGCCATATAAAAGGTGTTTTGGTGGTGGATATATAAGATACGGCACAGCCGAATAAAAACTCTTACTTGTTAAGTTATACAACCAATATATGAATATCTTCTTTTATTGTCTCACATTGTGCTATTCTCAAAGGAAGGATAAAATGGAAATTAATTAGTATTTAATTAATATGTTGCTTAAATAATACTCGTATATACCTACAGTATATTAATCAAGAAAAATCTCATATAGTTACCAAGGTTTTTCTTCAATTCCCCATTATTTTTAGTACTTATTTTATAATAAATATATAGTCAGAAATCCTTACACATTACCCAATAAAATATTGCACTTGTTTACTTTAGTTCTTGTTTTAAAATGAGCTCATTTACTCTAACAACAACAGCTGCATATATGTAGGTACTCGTAGGTAAAGAACAAAAAAGAAACACACCACAAATTAAAATTTTGCCAAAATATCTAATTTTTACCCCAATTTTAAATTTTAATTTTTGTGCATTTGTAGTTGTATGTTAGAGATTTTATATTTATAGCAGCATATAAAGCAACTAGAACATGCATGAATGAGTATGCGTGATTATAGGTGTATGTATAAGTGTGTGTGTGTGTGTGTGTATGTATGTATATGTGTTTGCTTTAAAATCTTATGTTCGCAAGTATATATTTCTCTACTTAAGTTTAGTTTAGCTTGACTTTTTCACTCCATGAGTAGTTTTATGTTGTTACGTGTTTTGGTTTCAGTGGTTTAAGTTTTGTAGTTTACAACACATACCGGAATAATAATAACACACAAACACTTTTAAACACACACACAAATACATGTATGAATACACTTACCAAAATACTTCAAATATTAAGCTTACATACATACATTTACACTTAAGAATGTTCATATGCATAGGTACATATTTTGTTATGCAATATTGAAAAAAAAAACATACAACTGCAATTGTACTTGTGCAAGTGTGTAAATATATAAAATGTATAAACACATATTGTAAGTGTGTGTAAGTACAGTCACTCACATACTCAATCTTCTTGTTATTTTGTTGTAATATTCACAGGTATACCAAGTTCCTGTTCCTTTTTGCAAATGTTTCCGTCTTGGGTGGACTAGATAAGTATTCTTAGCAGGTCCCTAGGATAGTAACGGAGAACAGTTTCAGATTTTGTCCATGACTCACTTTATAATGTCACGTTCTTGTACCTTAATCTTTGAATGCTATCAGTATACCAAGATCATTTTAATCAAAATAACTGCATGTAATAATCACACTAACCATTTAATATTAAATTATCAAATTGTGTCGCGTTCGCTATCATAATAATAATTATTTTTTTTTTTTTCAAAATAAATGTTTCAAATTATTCCAACATGCATATTTAGCTATATAAAACGAGCAAAGAGGAAATGAAAAAACTGAGGTAAAGCTGATAAGAAGACTCCATGAAATGTTAAAAAATAAATACCAATACATACCGAAAGAGAAAAGGAAAAATATCATTTAAGACAGAACTAATCCTTCTTATAACCGTAAAGGAAGATATGTTGCGTGTTAAATTATACTAAATGTTGTAAAAATGCAAACATTTCAATATAAACAAAATGCCATTTTAGCTTAAAAGAAATTAACTTTGCAAAATTCATTGCAATTCATAGATTTCAACATTTTTCTACATGTAGTCGAAAACGAATTATATTTTTTGTTGCATTTTTAATCCCATGTTTATTACATACTAGCTAAACCTAGTGTGCTTCGCAACCCCCCCTCGCTTTACATAAAATAAAACGTATTTATATATTTACAAATATTTATTTATTTAATTTTAATGTATTTATTGCAATGCTTTAGTTTAGTGGGCGAGTCCATGCCCCTTTGTCAACTTACGTAGCCAAAAATTTATTATTTCTTAAGAATATCTTATTGTGAAAATTTTATGACAATCGGTCCAGTAGTTAAGACTATATTACATTTTTTAATATTCCTAAAAAGGGGCGTGGTCCCACCCACTTTTCTCCTGGTACGTATTCCTAATTATGCCAATACCATTTTTACCACATATCATTGACGTAGGTCAAAAAAAATTCCCAAAATATGGCGATTTAAATTTTTGGGTTATATGAGCGTTGCCAACCCCGTTTGTACAATCAAAACTTCATATAGCCTATTATTCCTTCCAGAGTCACAGTAACATGCTGTAAAAATTTCATCAAAATCGGCTCAGCCGTTTTGGAGTTCATACGTTACATACATACATACATTAAATTGTATATATATAGATAAACCCCTATTTCGGGAGAACATTTTTATGATGGTAAGGTAAAATAATAAACCGATTTCAACCTACTTCATTCCTAAGCGTCCAAAATCGGACCAACAAAATATCAATCACCAAATTTTATTTTTTTATTGTTTAATTTATATTGCAAATATATACAGTGCAGGTCGCATATGACAACATGTTAGTACTTTATGCACTTGGTATTCCACAAAAATAAAACTAATAAAGAAAATTACAACATTCGCCCATGTTCTGAAAAACGCAAAACGCTTAAAATTGGCGTTTTCAAATTCAAAGTCACCCTCTTACTTGTTATATATGCAGTCAAAAAAAAGTTCTAGTTTTGTCGCATTCTTGATCATATGTTTATTGCTAATATTTTGGAATAAAACAAAATGACAGATTTTACATTCTGCATTAAAGACAGTTCTAACATAAAATGAAAACCAAATAAACAAAGTTTAAGATAGAGGTACAAATGTCGCGTTCTTGAACGTGACAATAGACATAAGTAACAAATAAATTTTACATTTTTTTTTTTAAATTATTTAATACAGTCAAGTAGGAACTTGCAAAACAACTTACCTCTAAGCAGTATTTTATGTTAATTTGTCCTATTATATTATAGTTCTTTAAAAATTCGTTGTTTATCTACAATTTACTTTTCTACTTCCCTCTATTAACAACATTTCCTTTAACATGCATCATCAAGTGTAATGGCATAAGAGTTGTGTGAGTTGTGAATGGATCAGTCCGCTGCAATGTATAGAATAAAAATGACTTTTAACTTAAAACTAAATACATACAAACACATACACACTAGCTATATTATTTTACGTGAGTATATGTGTAAGTGTTGTTAGTATTAGTAGCTGGAGTGCTGCTAGTAATATGTTCCTTTAAGTTAAAGTTATCTTACTTTTGTTTGCCAACAATTTATGAAATTTTAAAGTGTGAACATTCCTAAAGGTGTTGCTAAAATTAAATACTGTTTGAAAAATATGCTTTATTTCTTTGAGTAAGTTTTATTAGATAGAAATCGTTTGTACTTAAATAAATGCATAACAAGTGAAACTAAGTTACAGGGGTAGTTAGCTTAATATAATAAAGTCCTCCTAGGGTTATAATTATTCGATTTAGATAAATCGGTTGTAAATATTCACTAAACTTTAAAATCTCAGTCAAAAACAAAGACAGAGGCTACATTCTAAACCTACAAAAGCTTGCCAAAGATCTCCAACCATCTCTAATTTATCACAAGAATTTTTGAGAATTCCAAAGTAGTTTTATAAAATTATTTGCTGGGAAATAATGCATAATAAATATATAAAGCAAAACCAAACACTATAGCAAATAGGTCTCTAAAAGCATTATTAATCACCCTTACTTATAACGGATAATGTATGTTTAGGTTTATGGTTGCAACTGTGCGCATTTCTCTACTGGTTAAGCAGCACCATAGTTAGTTTAGTTTAAATAAACTAACAACATGTGAGATTAAAGTGAAAGTTAAACTAAACCCAGCAAAAGAACTAGCAGAGTTCTCACCTAAAGGTCACATTTGGAAAATATTTACTCAAAAAAGCGTAATCATTTGCCTCAGCACAAATTTGTTTGACGTTGTTTACTCTTACAAAAGTTTTGCAAGACCAAACGGCATCAAATAAATTAAAATTAAATATTTGTTGTGCTTTGACCTAAATAAGAAAATTATTTTTAAATAAATAAACGAATTCAAATATATATTATGTAGTGGTTATGTCCTTTTCAGCAAATAACGTGACCATAACGTAAGCTAAACTTCAAACGGCCAGTTTAGAGACATGTGAAAACCCAAATGACCATTTAAATTAAAAGTATTTTTGAAACATATTAGATAATAAAAGCTGTCCAAATTCACGCTAGATTTGAATTTTGTGTGATATAAAGTGTAACCAACAAAAAAAAAGGCAACAAACTGATACCTGCAGGTGTAGGGTTAATACAAATGCAGCATTACATGAGAGAACAAATCCTAATTGACACCTTAATACCTTTTAGTCTAACGAAATTTTCTTTTAGTTTAGCATGCATTTTTAAAGTTTCGTATAATTTTTGTTTCAGGGAGTTTAAGTTAAAGGTAACATTAAAATTTATTATGCTTTTCAAAGTGCCAAAGGATTTTGTCTAAGGTTTTTATCACACATCTACTAACTATTAGAATTAACGATAATTTACTTAAGCTTCAAAAAATCAAATATTAATTACCAACTTTCTCCCCTTCTATTTGTAACTCATAATAAAAAATTCAGAAATTGTTGTCAAAAACAAAAATTAATTTTTACGAAATGTTTCAAAAACTGTACAATTTTGTTGCCATAAGTCTTCAAATATCCAAAAAATATCAAATCCTATTAAAATTATAAATTTCTTCAATCATTCCAAAAATATTTTTTTTAATTATATTTTCTTTTTTTTTTTTTTCAATTTGGGCCCTTTTTTCTCAAAAGAAAGCTTATACAATTTACTTTATCGGCTTTATAATCGCTTAATGGGATGCGAGTGGGATATCTATCAAAAAAATTATTTTTTAACTCAAGAATACGATTTTTCAATATTTGGCACATGTATCATTTTAATTTTCCCCCATTTTTCTATTTTTTTGTTCCAAAAATTTTTTAAAAATTAAAAAAAAATATTTTTGGAATGATTGAAGAAATAGCTGTCTAAAGTCCTTTGGACAAATTTCATCCAAATCGGAAGACATTTTTAAAATTGGGTCACTTGGCGTGAAATTCACCATATATATATTTTTTTTAAATTTTTGCAAAATCTGCAACATCATTAGATGCTAAAACGATGACCTGTACAAGAAGTGTTTTGATAATCGAAATGGAGTCCTTGCTTCCTATTTGGATTAAAAATCAAGTGGCGCATGGAATATCATTAAGTAAAATGGTATTTCAGATAAAAAAAAGTAAGGCATTATACAACACTAATACAGACAATTGCTACAAGGAAATTTATTTGACGTTGGAAAAAAAAAATGCTGTTCAATAAACATTGGACCAATTTTTTGTGAGAGAAAGTCGACGAATTAGAATTTTCGTAACCATAGAACCTAACTTCGACCTTTACAGGGTTTGCTATAGAAAATTTTAATTCACTTTGCGTCGTTTCAATTTTCGTCGTGTTTGTCAAAAACGCGACAAAAAATACAAATCAATGAAAAATGCGATTTTTTTTAAATTATAAATTAATAATATGAACTCTTGTTGATGGTTGACTTCTACAAATATTTGCATTCGTTTTTTACAGCCTAAAGTACAATTTAACACATGAAACGTTTCTAATAAGGAATAGTTTAATAAATTTCAAAAATCGTTTAGTTTCGATTTACTTTTTACAAAGGAATAGTTAAATGAATTTCAACAAAAGCTGCGTCTTTATTGGTTATTAAACTATTCCTTATTAGAAACGTTTCATGTGTTAAATCGTACTTTAGGCTGTAAAAAACGAATGCAAATATTTGTAGAAGTCAACCATCAACAAGAGTTCATATTATTAATTTTTAATTTAAAAAAAATCGCATTTTTCATTGATTTGTATTTTTGTCGCGTTCTTGATTCCATGGTTATATGACAGAACGACATTCAGTATTTAAATCGTACTATAGGCTGTAAAAAAACAAAGGCAAATATTTGAACATGACAGATATCAACAAGAGTTCATATTATTAATTTTTTAATTAAAGAGAAATCCGCATTTTTTATTGACTTGTATTTTTTTTTTTTGTCGCGTTCTTGATTCCATGAATATTGACAATGTATTGAAAACAACAATATAACAGAACTACATTTAGCATAGTATTGAAAATGGAAATTTTTATTTAATTTTTTTCACTTCAAATGTCACGTTTCTGATTATGAAAATACTTAGATTATGTAGTGGTACTAATTTAACACTTTTTTCCTGCAAAAAATCAAGTTTCCCTAAATCATATGACAGCTACAGTCTAAAATTCATTATTTAAGCTTAAAAACCTATTTTATATAAAAAAAAAATCATACAGCAAAGCTGTTGCCTCAAACAGTCTTTTGTTAAATATGAAAATACAATATTAATGGAAATTAAATGTGAAATGGGTACTGCAAGCAACTAAAAATCAAGTTTAGTTAATCGTTCTTTCAACTTAATCTAATACCTGCATTAAAAACTGTCCCCCAGCCATGTTATAACTATATATAGCAACTTCTTCAAATTCTATAAAACCTTAACACCACAAACAGAAAACACAATTAAATTTCTTTTTTTCTTGCGAAAATGGGAATTCCTAAATTCAAACAAAAAATCTCTTCCAAGGAGATTTTACAAAAATATTTAGGAATTTAGTTTTTAAGTTTGTTAATGAAAGATTATAATTTTTGATTTTGCAATTTAAAATTTTCTAGCATCTTATAAAGAAATAAACATGTTTACAAATGTTTAAGTTTTAAAAGGATTCTTTAAAAAGTTTTTTCCGACAAGTTTTTCATATTTTTCTACTATATATTTAATTTTTTTCATTTGAACTTTTTGTTTAACTAAACAATTTTTTAATGAAAACTTGAAGGTATTTATAGCACACGTAAAGACAGACTTATAAATAAATAAATGAGTGAATGTGTAAATTTCTATTCGAACTTACCTTCAAGGAAGCTGTAGCTAGCTATACAGGTTGAAAGGTGGGTTGGTTGGATGTTTGGTTGGTATGTTCAAGTACACAAATATTTTCTATTGTTTTCAAATGAAGTATTTGCTTGTTTGATTTTAATAAGGTATCTGTTGTTGCTGCTGCTTGTGTTCTTATTATCCCCTTTCCTTACTGCTGTCATGTTGTATATACTCGTATATGTACATTTTTGTTTGATTTTTATCCTGACTGTATTACTGTAGCTGGAGCTGTGTTGCTGTTGGTGGTTTTCACGTTTCATTATTTTCAGGAATTGTTTTTGCTGTTGTTCGTCGACATACAACTTCCTCACATCATCAACATCATCATCCTCCTCTTACCCGACCGTCCCAAGTTGCTCTTATTTTAACAGTGTAAAATCGCTGGCTGAAAAAGAAATTCGAAAACAATAAGAATATGAAGAAAAAAAAACAACTCGAAATGAAGACTTTTATTTGAGGGTCCGCTGAAGCTCTTAAGAATTAATGAAAAATCTTTTGTTTTTCTGCTTTATTACTTCATATAAATAAGAATGATTATAAAGATGATGAATTTCTTAGAGAACGTAAAACAAAAGCTTTGAGGAATAAAAATTCATATTTAAAGAAGAAGAAAAAAAAAATAAAGAAAACATTTTTCGCTGCCAAGAAACAAAAGCATTTACTAAAACAAATAAATGTACAAATAAATATTTATTAAAGAATACTGGTTGCTGTTTTGAGTTTAAGTTTAACACGCAAATACAATAATAATAATTTGTAGAATTAACAAATATGTTAAGCAGCCTTACAAAAGCTACACTTACGATAGCGAACGGGACATACTATGAATATCAAATTTAAATATTTACAATGATTATTATTATTATATGCTGTAACTTTTATTTTATTTAAAGCCACTAAATTTAAGATTTAAATTAACATTTTCAGAACGATCCAGTAGTTCTATAACAACTAATAGTTTATTTACAATAACGCGACATTACATTATAACAGGGATGTTAGCGTCATACACAATTGTGTAAGCAAAACTCACATGTACGCTTACGCTCTTTTATTTTGCGAGCGTAAAATATAATTGTTTACTTCAAAACACTCTCATTCAGCGGGAAGTATCGCACGTCTTGTTTTGAGGCCTCTAAACAGAAATAATATATTTATTATTTATTATCTTTGTTTCTATTGGCTCATAATCATAGTCATAGAGAAAGCATACTTTAAAGAAAAGTAGACTTTTAAACAACAAAAACATATAAATTTTGTTCTGAATTTAAAACAAAAGCATGCTTTTACTTAAATTATGCTTTTTCTATGACTATGATTATGGACCATTTTGTTTTATTTTTGTTTTAACATTGATTAAATGATTAAAAAAAAAACAAATTGCTTGTGGTTTTTGTACGAGGTGTACTTGTTGTACTATCAAGAATAACTGTGATGGGGCCTCGTAATAGGCCTCGCAACCGCAGTTTTCTCCCGCTGGGAATGTAAAAGTCAAGAGTAATCGCACCAACACAATCATAATTGACACCACTGCATTATAAACAAAATCAAATGACACATTTAACGTTAATAAAGTTCCTTTAATTTGTGTAATAATTTGTTATTGAGAATATAAATCTCAGTGATGTATTTTGTTATTTAAAAACAGTTTTAAATCTGTGCTAAATTTATAAATAACAACGATATTCATCTAGATACACATACACATACACATATAAAATACAAACAAAAAAAAAACTAACCACATCACCAGGAAATCCATATGATTTCACACTGTCTAGACTAGTTTTCAAACATTATATTTTTATATATTAATTCATACACACATTTAAACATACAATCACATTTAACATTTAAAGGATACATTCACATGCATATTGAAGTGTTTATACATATACATATGTATGTATGTATGTGTGCATGTGTGTATTATAAAGTTTTTCTACAGATGCGTAGACAAAGGAAATGGAGTAGATGAAGAAAGGGGGTTTGATATCGATGAAAATGAAAGGGGGTTTGAAATTCGATGAAAATGAAAGGGGGTTTGATATTTGGTAACGATGAAAATGAAAGGGGATTTGATTTTTACGATGAAAACGAAAGGGGATTTGATTTTTACTCAAAATTTACGAAGAAAATGAAAGGGGATTTGATTTTTATACGATGAAAACGAAAGGGGATTTGATTTTTACAAAATTTTCCATTGTTTTAAAAAATTCTTATCGCACACATTTTTTTTCCACGGTGATTCCTCTTTGCTGTTATTTTCCATTGTTTTAAAAAATTCTTATCGCACACATTTTTTTTCCACGGTGATTCCTCTTTGCTGTTATTTTCATGTCTATAGAAAAATTTTTTAAATGTTAAAAAATTATTTATCAAAGAAAATGAGATGAATGGTGGAAGAATAAATCTTAAATCGAGTAAGACATCCGGCACAATTTTTAAAGAAAGACTATTTACACAGTTTCCATTGTGATTTTTGAAAATATTATAGACGGCGATAACACCACATATTGTTTGGTTTTAGGTCTAGAATCGAGTAAGACATCTGGCACAATTTTTAAAGAAAGACTATTTACACATTTTCCATTGTGATTTTTGAAAATAAGATATACTTGTCTGGAATTATAGACGGCGACAACACCACATATTGTTTAGTTTATGAAAAAAAAAAAAAAGAAATGATAAAACATTTCCGGATTTATAGACGTTGACGAATCCTCATATCACAAGATACTTATAATAAACTAATATGTATAAATACTGAGTTTTAAAACAGTAACTATTCAGTAAAAGTCAAACATTCAATTGAAATTCAAAGAAATATGACCTCCACAATGACGAACCGGGATATTTTAGCCGCCTTCAACAAATTGAGGGGCAAACCATACTGCTCCGTAAAGGATATGGATTCTTATTTGGACACTATGCCATCAACATCAAGATTCGCTAAGGGTACGATGGAGGTGAATAAGGAAAGCGGAGCTGGATTTATATGCGAAGTTTGTTACAATGTATTTACTACATTAAGTAAACTGCACAAACATAAGCTCGTGCACCAAAAAAGCATGAAGAAGAGTTGCAACATCTTTTACTGTAAGCATTGTGGAGATGAGTTCACAAATAAAATGGATTTAAAAAATCATAAGGCTATCCATGTCGGGATAACAAGTTTAAATTGTGAAATTTGTGATAGAGGTTTTAAAACTCACAAGGGCTTTGAAAACCACAAAAAAACGCATCAAAATAAAATTAATTGTTCCAGCTGTCAAATTGATGTTGGAAGATTGGATTGGGGACATCATCTTCGTTCAAGGCATCACAAGGAAAGTTTGGGTGTAGTGAGAGATTTCACTAAAAACATCAAAATAAGATCCAGCGACTTCATGGAACGAATTGAAGTCTACACATACTCAAACCCGAAGTTAGAGAACCTATTTGTGGAAGAATTTTTTGAAGCTGCAGAAGAGGAAGTAATGGAAATATTGGAAGAGTCCTTGGCGAAGCAAATTAATTTTAAATGTAATTTTGAGCTTCAATGCCTTTACATAAAAAAAGCAGAGGATACAGAGAAACTTGAGATTATGTCGCATGTGACTAAAATGGTGGCTGTAAACCGTTCTCATGGCTTACGAGATATTTATTTGGAAAAGGCAGATGACATTAAAACTAAAATGTCAGAGTTCCAAGAACGAGATAGTGGATGGGCTCTACTACAAATATCCAACTTGAACATCAACATTAACAAGCACAATATAGTTCGAGGATCGAGTTACATAAATATGCCATATAAATTGAGCAAATTAAATGCTTGCCTCAATATAAAAAATAATGATATATATTGCTTTAAATGGTGCATAGTAGCAGCATTGAAAAATCCAAACAACCCCCAAAAAGCTACTATGTGTTCCTCATACAATATTGATAATATTGAGAGAGATGTTATAAAAATTAATGAAATAGAAATTAATTTCTCAAACATCAAATTTCCAATTGATGTAAAAGATATAAATATCTTTGAATCACAAAATCCTTACATTAGTATAAATGTATTTGGATTTGATGTGAAAGGGAACCAAATAATTGGACCATACAGAGTATGCGAGAAATATAGGACAATTCACATCAGCCTACTGCTGTTGGAGAACGAGGATTGTAGTAAGAGGCATTATGTTCTCATTAAAGATTTATCACGGTACGTTAAAATATTTAATACATTTTTTGAATTATTTATTTATATTTAAAATTTTATATTTTCTTCTTTCAGATTTTTGAGATCATCGTTAAGCAATAGCAAAAACAGCATTCACTTTTGCATGACGTGTCTTACTTACTCCAAAGATCCAGAAATGTCAACAAGACATAAAGATGGATGCTCTAAAATGGTTACTACAATGCCGGCGTACGAAGATAAGTATATCGAATTCAAAAATAGAATTAATACTTTAGAAGTGCCATTCGTTGTCTACGCAGACTTCGAATGTCTATTACAAAAAATTAATAGTAGGATTAGCTCTAAGACACTAAATGAACAGAAACACATCCCCTGTTCATTTAGTTATTATATTAAGTGTAGTTATAATGATAGATATTCAAAATCATTCACTTATAGTGGGTTAGATAGCCCCCAAGTATTTGTCAGGGAATTGTTGAAAGACACAAAAGAAATTTTCAAAAATTATTTAAATAAAGTAGTTCCAATGAAAGCACTTACAAATGAAGAAAATGAGGAATTTAGAATTTGTGTAGACTGTAACCTTTGTGGAAAACCGTTGGGTGATGACAGAGTTCGTGACCATTGTCATTTAACTGGTCGCTATCGATCTGCCCTTCACAACCATTGTAACATTAATTTTAAAATTAAAAAATTCATACCAGTGTTTTTCCACAATTTATCATCCTATGACAGTCATTTGTTTATAAAGGAATTAGGTAAAGCTGAGGGTACCATAGAAATAATTCCTATAAATAAGGAAACTTATATTTCCATTACAAAAAATGTATCAATAGAAAATGATAGTTTTCAGTTGAGGTTTGTAGACTCATTTAGGTTTATGGCATCAAGTTTAGACGCTTTATCTTCAAATTTAGCTTCTGATGATTTTAAAATCATTAAGAAATATTTCCCAAATGATGGTGAGTTTGACTTAATAAGAAGAAAGGGAATATTCCCATACTCTTATATTGACTCATTTTCAAAACTTTCTGAAGGAAATCTCCCTGAACGGGAAGAATTTAGAAATTTGTTGACGAATCAAGAGTGCAAAGTCGAAGATTACCAACATGCTAAAAAAGTATGGGAAACATTTAATTGTAAAACACTGTTAGAATATACAGAATTGTATGTTAAAAGTGATACACTTATTTTAGCAGACATTTTTGAAAATTTCAGAAAGATTTGTAAAAGCATTTATGGTTTGGATCCTTGTCATTATTATACAGCACCAGGCTTATCCTGGGATGCTATGTTGAAATCAACAAAAATACGTTTAGAACTTATAACTGATGTTGATATGTATAATATGATCAAAACTGGTATTAGAGGAGGGCTTGTCCAATGTTCATTAAGACATTCTGTGGCCAATAATAAGTATATGCATGACTATGATAGAACAAAACCCTCACAATATCTAATGTACTTGGATGCAAATAACTTGTATGGATGGGCAATGTCGCAATACCTACCATATTCGGATTTTGTTTGGTTAAGTAATGAAGAAATAATTTCACTTAATGTAAATTGTCTTGAAGATGAGTCCAGTGAGGGTTATATCTTGGAAGTTGATTTAGATTATCCTACTGGACTACATGACCTACACAATGATTTACCATTCTGTCCTCAAAATAAAGTAGTTCCTCCCATGAGAAATGAAAAGTTGATAGCAGATTTAACTAATAAAAAAAATTATGCTATACATTATAGAGTGTTGAAACAATGTATAGCAAATGGTATGATTTTGAAAAAAATCCATAGAGTTATAAAATTTAAACAGGCTCCATGGTTAAAGTCATACATCGACTTAAATACTTTTCATAGGACTAAAGCGACAAATGCATTCGAAAAAGATTTCTTTAAGTTACTAAATAATGCAGTTTATGGCAAGACCATGGAGAATGTAGAAAAAAGAAAGAGTGTTTATATTGTAACACAGTGGGAATCGGACAGAAGAAATCATAAAGAAGCAAGAGCTCATATTGCTCAATTGAATTTTCATAGTCTGTCTAGGTTTGGAGATGATATGTTTGCCGTACAACTTAAACGAGTCAACATTAAATGTAATAAACCAATGTACTTAGGTTTTACTGTATTAGAACTTTCAAAATGGAAAATGTACGAATTTCACTATGGCTATATGAAACCCAAATTTAATAGTAGACTTCATTTAAATTACATGGATACAGATTCATTTATATATACCATTAGAACAGAAGATTTCTATAAGGATATCTCAAATGATGTACTTCAACATTTTGATACTTCAGATTATAGCCCTCAAAATAAATTTAATTTACCAATTGTAAATAAAAAAGTTTTGGGAATGATGAAGGATGAAAACTGTGGAGTAATTATGAGAGAATTTGTAGGTTTAAGGGCGAAAATGTACTCAATTAGGAATGAAGATAATGGAGAAATTAAAAAATCTAAGGGTGTGAAAAAAATGGCATTAGATAGAATAACATTAGTCGATTATAAAAAGTGTTTGTATTCCAAAAATGTGCACAGTGATTCAATGTATACATTTCGAGCGTACTGCCATCAAATATATACTCAAAAAATAGAAAAAGTAGTTTTAAGTCACAATGATAACAAGAGATATATAAAGTTCGATGGTATTCAGACATATGCTTGGGGGCATTATAAATTAAAAGAAAATGATTTTGAATTAGAAGATATTGCAGAATATTTAATAGAGGACACGAATAATGTAGAATCAAACATTACTGAAAATTCAGTAACGAACTGGTATAATGATGGAAATGATCAAATTTTCTTAAATATAAATTCAAGTAATTTAAATGTAAATAATAATTATTTATTTTCTGATGATGACGATGAAATGTTTATGGATTTGAAATATTAGGATAAAATATGTATATTTTAAGAATTAAAAAAATAAAACACATGTGATATTATAACAAATTTATTTATTGTTATATAATTTTAAGTTTAAAGATAATATTGTTAAATAAATCTACAATTAAAAATATTGAAATTAATATGTTTTATTCATTGTGTTAAACAATTTTTTTGACTGAAGCTGTAAGCGGTGAGTATTCGATTAAACGATCGTGTATGAGTAAACAGTATGCAGATGTATTAGCCGCTACTATTTTATCTGTAGAAAACTCAACTTTTATATCAATTGGGCCTGTTGTTACTGCTTCATTTTGATGACTGACATCAATCACAATTATAGGTGCTTTTTCCTTAAATTCTTCAGCTGAGAGGAGTGGTTGAGCCTCCCTCATATAGAAATTTTGTTGAAACTTAACATACATATCATATAGAATGGCAAAACGTTGATTATCAAATTTAACATTTAAGTCATCATAGGGATATGAGTCTGAATTTAAATGTACTTTAATATTGTTAAGATTTGAATGGGTAAGCTTGTTGTTATGTTTAAAAGCAATTAGTACAAAACGTGGACGTTCTCTGTTTGCAGCTAGTTTTACATTCCAAATATGATTTTGTGATGCTGATAGTTGAGGATGGTAGTGGCAATCCCAACTACGAAATGCTATTGGCAACACATTTCCACTATTAATAATTTTTATTGTGTTCAGTTTAGCATAATCCGAAAGTTTTACATGCGGAATTCTCCAACTAATATTTTGAATTGTAATTTTTGGTTTTTCAGTAGGTTGATTAGAATTTACAATATTATCATCATTTTTGGTACGTAATAATATTAATTCATGTTTACAATTTAACATAATTTTATTATAATCCTCAGCAAATCCTAATAATGATTTAAGCGGGACATAAAAGTTGAAAAATCCTTCACCAACATCGATGTCTTTATCATAAGACCAGCTTGCATTCCCCATCATAATACTTTCGCTGTCATTTAGGGATAGATAATTTTTAATTGTGCTAGAAACACCCAAATGTCGTGTGCGATCTATTTCGACGCCATTAAGCTCATAACGAATCTCCTCAAATAAATTGGGTACAAAGTTATTTTTCAATTTAAAGTTTTTCGATTTTAGACCACTTGTAGCATCTAACACAGTACCTTCAATATACAAAAAGCTTTCACTCGGTAAAACATATAAATCTTGATTTTGTATTGAAATACGAATTTCATCATTATTATTAAATGATTGAATATACGGTGTATATGTATGATAATCTTTTTTTATGATTCTTTCATCCATCATTGGTTTTTCTAAAACATTAATTATGTCAGTCATTATTCTTTAAAATAAAATTCAAGGATTTTAGGAATTGTTTATTTGCTTCGCTCAGTTTTGATGTGTTTAAGGTTGTTCTTGCTGATGCAGTGTTCAACACACTAATGTCTCTCCTCATTCTATCAACAACGTTTTTATTGTATATAATCATTATTGTTTTGGTCGTAAATGAAGACGAAGAGTAATATTTTCACCACGAAAATTTATAAGCTCACTATTTTGATCTACAATAGTGACCGCAATAGAACTGATCTCCTTGGTGTTTAGTGGTAAATAGATTAAGTTTCGTGGAATTTCGTCCATTTTATATCCTGGGGAAACACTTATTCCAAATTCATGAATTGTATGTGCCCTTTCTCCATTTATATAAGATCCAACAGCGATATTACAATCAATACGTATTGTATTCACTTTGAGAATATTTACGGGTAGTTCAGAGAGATTATTGGAACCCCCGTTTAAAGTTTTTTTGTTAAAACCCATTAACTTTCCAATTGTTCTTTTTTTATTGAAATATATTGAATCATGAGAAGTAGTTATTTCAACTCTCATTGTATTGTTGTTGGCTTCTATTTTAATCGATTTTTCACCATTAGTCAAACGCTCATATTCACTTTCTAAATAATCTGCAATATCTTCTAGCTCATAGGAACCAATAGGAATTTCAATAATGTTATCCCCAATATGAAACAAATTATTATCCTCATCGACATTGGGTATGCTATTATATGTATGAAAATCTATAAGTGAGCATTCATAATCCTCTTCCAATGCTATGGGTGGAAAATAATTTGCAGTTAAAATTGACGAGTTTCCGTTCAAAGTTAATGTAATAGACATATTGAATACTAAAAATGGAATGAATAAAAACATATACAATTTTTTTTTTTTTTTTAAATATATTTTCTTTATTTATAAACTTAATAGATATAAGAAATTTATTACAATATTTCGTTTTTATTAATCCAAGAGTTGTGATCATTTGTAAATCCCAACCATTTAACAAATGCACGATTATTTTTTATTCTTATAACCTTTTCCACAAGATACGTATTTGGATATCTGGTTGGTAGTAGCTCCTCTTCATAGAATCCACCTTTAATAGGATTTCCCATATAGTCTTCTAAAATATATGTCGTTGGATGTGTAATTTTAATATGTTTGATTTTAAATATTTCTGTTGTCCAATTTGGAGTATACCCTTTTTCAAAACAATGTTTATATTTGCTAATGCGTACATTGTCACCAATATTAAACTTGTTTTTCTTAAATATTTTTATATGGTTATAAACGGTATTTAATAATAATTGCTCATTAGAAGGTTTTACATCAATAGGAGCCATTTTGATAACTCGATGGATTTTTTTGTTATAATCACTAATTAGTTTTTCATACAAATCAACCCAATGATATGAGCCATTGTAACTGAATTCTTTCCACATCATACCTTTCAGAGTTCTGTTAAATCGTTCTACAATTGAGGCTTTCATAATGCTGTAAGTAGAATAGTGATTAATTTTATATTTTGCCATTAGGTTTTTGAATAAGTTGTTGAAAAATTCTTTTCCATCATCTGTTTGCAAATTTTTTGGTATACGGCCTAAATTAAATATGTCATTCATAGCATTTGTAACATCTATAGCCGTTTTAGATTTTAGTGGTCGAATCCAAGCAAATTTTGAAAAGGTATCAATGACTGTTAATAAATATTTAAATCCTTTATTATATGTAGAGTAATTTCCCATTTCAACTAAATCCGCTTGCCATAAATCATCAATACCCTTCATTATTACTCTCCGTCGTTTAAAATTTTTCCTTGCTTGGGAATGAAGCTCATTAACCAACTCTCGTTTTTCATCCATACTTGAATTATATTAATATTAATATTTTATTTTATATTTCTTTTTTATTGGATCTGTACTGCTTGGCGGTTCACTTTTTGTAATTATTGACGTAAAAACAAAATTCTCCAGTCTTTGTACTTTCTCTAACAGTGTTTCGATTTGTTCACTAAAATGTAATTTTAAAGACATTTCTCTATGAGATATCATGTTTTGCATTGAATTATCAATATTATTAAGTTTTCCATCAAGTTTTTTATATTCTTGTTTAATCAATGTTGTTAAATCTTGTTGCAATTGTCTGATTTCTGTTCCCAAGTAATGTTTATTAACAGCGTCTTTTTCTTGTGTAGGAAACGAAACATTTGTGATCCTTTTGTTTTGAACATTAATGTTATTATTTTTATCCAACACAAGTCCAACAACTTGACGAATTTTTCTTTTATTTTTTTCATTTTTTATAAAATTGTTTTGACTCTTTGAGTGATGACCAAATTTATCAACAGGCATATTTTGTTATCCTTCCACTATTTATTTATGATTATTGCTTTCTACGCAATAATATTTGCTTCTTGCAATTCCTCTAAAATTGAATTAATTTCATTGCGATGATTATTGTGTCCCGCGCCTTCCGATGCAACCAATAGTCTCAGTCGATCTACTAATTCATTAGGATCGTTCCAGTATATATAGTTGGGTCTTTCATTATTGACTTTCATAATCATTCCGTTTCCTTTATGCGTTTGTGATCTTAATGATCTTTTTGGTGTTATAGAAATTTCATCCTTAAACAATTTTTTTATAATAGTGTTGTACTTTTTGCTCTTAGTGCCCTTAATTTGATTTTTGGAATTAAATTCTCTTTTGTGCGCATTGGTTTTAATCAAAATATTTTTATAAATATCCAACTCATATGGTTCATAATTTGTTGGTTCTTTATGAAACAATAATTGAATCAAGCCTGGTGTAATGGCCCAATTTTGATTTCCAATGTTAATTTTTTCTTCATTTATTTCTATATCACTATTACCAAACTTCCAAACATTATATGAGTTTTTATGTGGACCATATGTTGTATCAAGCAATTTATTTTTCTGCAGTAATGCTAAGTCAATAACATTAGATGAATTATTAGTTGACTTAAATGTCGAATCTACACTGTTTGTATCGTTACTGTTTTCATCATCTTTAAGTTCTATGTCTTTCTTAGGAGTACTCATTTCTACTTTAGACAACATATTATTGAAATCGAAAGAATTGTCTTGAGTGTAAATATTTTCTGCTTTAGGTTTATCATATTGAGTGTTGTTATTTTTCACAAGTTCTTTTAATGGTTCAGTTATTGGCTTAAATGTTTTTGCTAATCTCTCGTCGTTTTCAGTTTCACCAACTTTTAAACTTCGATATTTTTGTTTTAAAACAGACCGAGTCTTTATTAATTCTTTAAGTAGTTGTTCATTCATCTTAATATAGCTCTGGGAGATCAGATCAATACCGTTGCTTGCAAGTTAATAATAGTAATAATGGTAAAACTGTTTTGCAAATTCTTTTTATTCAACTATTATCTGCTTTGGATCAACTTTCAACAGCTCATGACCAGCTTTCAACAGCTCATGAACGGCTTTGAACAGCTCATGAACGGCTTTGAACAGCTCATGAACAGCTTTCAACGGCTCATGAACAGCTTTGAACAGCTCATGAACAGCTTTGAACAGCTCATGAACAGCTTTGAACAGCTCATGAACAGCTTTGAACAGCTCATGAACAGCTTTGAACAGCTCATGAACAGCTTTCAACGGCTCATGAACAGCTTTGAACAGCTCATGAACAGCTTTGAACAGCTCATGAACAGCTTTGAACAGCTCATGAACAGCTTTGAACAGCTCATGAACAGCATTTATAATTGAATAAAGTTATCAAAACATTTTCTATATCTTCCACCATTCATCTCATTATCTTTGCTAATTACTAAAAAGCCAAATTTGTCTTGCCAACATTCACGACACATATCATAAAATTTTTCAAATGCCATATCTGTTCCAACGTGATCATTATAAACATGACGCATATTTAATTCATCCTGTTTGAACATAATTATCATATTTGCGTTGTCTCGAATCAAATGTTTAGGAATTCTTGTATATGTTTGACATAAGTAAAAAGAATCAACATTTCTGTGGCGACCCATACAAAAATATGATCGTATATTATTTTGTTTCTCGCAAGCAACATCATCGAATATCATTAGCGAATTATTTTTGGCTTCATCAGGCGGTATAACACTCTCATTATCACTAAATGTAAAATATCCCATCCCTGTTATAGGTGCGATGAGTTTTTCCAAGTACTGATATTTTGGTTGATAGAGCGATTTTGAATATAAATATATGTTCTCAAATTTTAAACCATTCGGACTTTCAATGAGACTAAGCATAACATTAGTCTTCCCACAATTAGATGGGCCAACAATTAGAGCCCTAATGCTGTTCGGTAATAAACTACTATGACGTAGTTTTGTGTTTGCATCAGTAGAAAAGTCTATGTTTCTCACGGAAATATTTTTGTCTTGTTTTATTAAACGCATATTGGTAACTAATAATTTTTTTTGTTTGTCAAAGTATATATATAAGATGTTACACATTAATATTTTATTCATTTCAAAAAAAGTTATGAGAGGACAAGGTATATTAAATAATTTAATCGACGTTTTACCAATAGAGCTTCATATACCAGGATATAAATTTTGTGGACCAGGAACAAAACTAAAAAAACGTTTAGCTAGAGGAGATAAAGGTATTAATCCATTAGATTCTGCTTGTAGAGAACATGATATAGCTTATTCAGAAAGTAATGATTCAACCGAACGCAATCAAGCTGACAAAATATTAACTGAAAGAGCTTGGGAAAGAGTTTTAGCAAAAGATAGTAGTATTGGTGAAAAGACAAGTGCATATATAGTGACCAATGCAATGAAGACAAAAACAAAATTTGGTATGGGACTCCAAAACAAAAAACAGCTCTGTAATAAAAAACTGTTTTTGAAAACTATTAAAACTGCTACCAATATGTTGAAGAAAGAGAAACCTCAGGATATACAAGATGCTATTAAAATTGCTCACAAAGTTATTAATAAATCATTTAAAGGAAATAAACATAATGTCATTGTTCCACGGATTATAAAACTTCCCAAAACTGGAGGATTCTTACCACTTATTCCAATTTTAACTGCACTTGGAGCATTAGGCAGTATAACTTCGGGAGCTACATCAATTGCAAAAGCTGTTACCGCTGCTAAAAATGCTAAGAAAAAATTAGATGAATCTACACGTCACAATAAAGCAATGGAATCTATTGCTATGGGAAAAGGACTATATCTTAAACCATACAAGAGAGGTTATGGTATAATTTGTAAAAATTCAAAAAACTATTAAATATGCTACCCAACAGACCACTTACAGATGCAGATATCATGAAGTTTGCTAATAGAAATATTCCTAATTTTAGAGGCGTATTTATGCGAGATATGCTTCCAAAACAACCTAAACAAGCAGAGTGTGGAATAGTTAATTTGGATTCTTCAACTGGTAGTGGCACTCATTGGGTAGCATATTATAAAAACAATAATGATTTGGAATATTTTGATAGTTTTGGAAATTTACAACCACCGTTGGAAATCATAAAATATTTGGGTAAAAACATCAAATACAATCATAAGCGAAAACAACAATATAATACATTTAATTGTGGACACTTGTGTTTAGAATTTCTATATAAAAAAAAATAAAATAAGTAAATAAATACAAACAAAACTCTTTTAAAAATGCTTTTTATTTAATTTTCATATATTATAAAAGTATTTTGATAATAAATAATATTTTTTTATTAAGTCTTCAACCATTTTCTTTTGCTTTTCAAAGTTTATTTCATATCGTTCAGGAATCACTTCAGCATATTCTTGTAAGCAACTTATAAATCCGCATTTATTATGTAGTATATCATCATTTTTTTCACTTTCATCTATTAACTTTAGAAAATGTTTGATTAATTTCAGATGCTCTAAAAAAATATATCCATCAAAATCCTTTAAAAATTGTACAATATTTATGCGAGACATCATTTCAAAATAGCTATGCTAATAAGAATAGTAAATTTTAAAATTTGTTCTATCTTTATATATATTTCTATTATTATAATTATTATTATTATTTTATAAAATACTATATTCTAATAGATAATTAATGTTTCGCTTTTTTACTACTTCCCCAACCAAAGTAGGGTTGTGCGTTGGGGATAAACATCTGATCATCGTCTTCTGCTTCTATAGAATTTCCATATTCAGCAATCTCTTCTAATTCAATGATATAGTTCCCAGTTATTATATCCGTCTTTTTGCTCAACAGAAATTGCTCCTCGGAGATCCCCTCAATAGCAGCATCTTCCAAAGCGTTATATCTTTTTGGAAGATATAGCATCCACTCCTCTAACTCCGCTATCACAACATTTCCATATTTGTTGTTGTGACGAAACATCCTAAGAACCTTATACGGCTTACCAGTTTCAATATCCTTTACGGAGCAGTATGGTTTGCTCCTCAATTTGTTGAAGGCGGCTAAAATATCCCGGTTCGTCATTGTGGAGGTCATATTTCTTTGAATTTCAATTGAATGTTTGACTTTTACTGAATAGTTACTGTTTTAAAACTCAGTATTTATGCATATTAGTTTATTATAAGTATCTTGTGATATGAGGATTCGTCAACGTCTATAAATCCGGATATGTTTTATCATTTTTTTTTTTTTTTTTCATAAACTAAACAATATGTGGTGTTGTCGCCGTCTATAATTCCAGACAAGTATATCTTATTTTCAAAAATCACAATGGAAACTGTGTAAATAGTCTTTCTTTAAAAATTGTGCCGGATGTCTTACTCGATTTAAGATCTATTCTTCCACCATTCATCTCATTTTCTTTGATAAATAATTTTTTAACATTTAAAAAATTTTTCTATAGACATGAAAATAACAGCAAAGAGGAATCACCGTGGAAAAAAAATGTGTGCGATAAGAATTTTTTAAAACATGAAAATAACAGCAAAGAGGAATCACCGTGGAAAAAAAATGTGTGCGATAAGAATTTTTTAAAACAATGGAAAATAACAGCAAAGAGGAATCACCGTGGAAAAAAAATGTGTGCGATAAGAATTTTTTAAAACAATGGAAAATTTTGTAAAAATCAAATCCCCTTTCGTTTTCATCGTATAAAAATCAAATCCCCTTTCATTTTCTTCGTAAATTTTGAGTAAAAATCAAATCCCCTTTCGTTTTCATCGTAAAAATCAAATCCCCTTTCATTTTCATCGTTACCAAATATCAAACCCCCTTTCATTTTCATCGAATTTCAAACCCCCTTTCATTTTCATCGATATCAAACCCCCTTTCTTCATCTACTAAATGGCAAGAAAACAAAGGATTGTAATTTAAGCTATCGTTACGTTTTACATGTTTTCATTTTGTATTGCAACAATTATTATCAGAAATCAATTCAATGATTGCTAAGCAACGATTTATTTGTAACTTGTTTGAAGATTTTAGTAGTTTAACATGGAAACAAATTCATAATGTATAGAAAAAGACACAAGTGATTTTCAAAGTACAGCGTGTTACACTTGTTTACTCAACTGGTACTATATAAAGACCTACGTTTAAAGCTAAACTAAAACTATATAAACCCTTGCGATGAAATCTAAACTAAGATTAAAGCTAAACAGGGATTATATAAAGTCCTACGATTAAAGCTAATATAAGGATCTGATTAAAGCTAAGCTGGGACTCTGATTGACGCTAAACTGTGACTCTAATTAAAGCTAAACTGAGACTATAACAGAAATTACAATCAAAATTAAACTAAGATGAAGATGAAGACCTACAATTAAAGCTACACTGGAACTAAGATTGAAGCTATGACTAAAAGTAAACTGAGATTATATAAAGACTTACGAATTAAGCTAAAATGGGAATATATAAAAACCTACGTTTAAAGCTAAACTAAAACAATTTTTGATAATTTTAGTTGGGCTCGAGTTCATTTAAATTTAATTCTCATTAAATTATTATTTTTACTGAAGGTCGGAATTGACTTTACAACATGAAATCTTATTAAAAAATTTTGTTGATAATTTTTCTTGGCTGAGCTGAGGATTGAACCTGGGTTGAATTTACACATTTCAAGAATCACCTTCATCTTTCATCAGAATTCTTTGAGTTCTAACCTCTGCACAATACGCTAAACTAAAACTATATAAAAACCTACGTTTAAAGCTAAACTAAAATTATTTAAAGCCTACGATTAAAGGTAAACTGGCGCTATAAAAATCAATACGAAAGAAGTTAAATGGGAGTAGGAAAACTAAACTGTGCAAGATTGTGTCACGTTCTTGTCATACAATCTGTGAAGTTATTCAATTACTGCATTACGCATTTCCAGGTTATGTAAGCTCTTGTTTGTCGTGATCACAATAACCACCCATGCATTGTAGGAGCCAATTTAAACTAATGATGTGTATTTGTAGCGTTCTAGATCAGATGTTTATTGCTACAATATTGGCAGAAAATAGAACGAAGAAACTTATCTTTTGCACTAAACACAAAGCTACTAAACTGCAGTCGAAAAATGGGAATACAGAAACAAATTTATTAAGATTTCTTAAATTTTTTTTCACTTCAAGTGCGTATAAATGTCGCATTCTGGAGATGTGTGTTCAAATTTGCAAAAAAAAAGACACATGCAAATATTTCAGCATGAAAATTAATTTAATTTGCAGATTTTCACATTTTTTCTCGATCAAAAAAAACGAGTTAGATTTTTGTAGCGTTCTGGGTCTCCTGTTTATTGCTAATATATATTGGAAACTACAAAACAGGTTTTAACTAGCTTCTGCACTAAAAATAGTGCTAATAAAGTAATATCAAAAAATGGATTTCTTTTATTTACTTTTCATTCAAAGACGTACTAATGTCGCGTTCTATATCTAGGAAATCACCATATATAACTGTTTGCGTACTAGTTGTTCAAAATTCCATTATTTTAAGTTATGTTACGAATTCATGATGTTCGGATACATGATTTCTTATAATTTAAAAGACAGACGGATAACATATAACCTACGTCTCTAACTATAAACATCGATAAGGGTCGCAAATTAAATTTTTTGTAAAGAAAAATACAATTATCCCACTAAAAGCCCCTCTTAAAAACAATCATGACAATCCTTAAAAATCATTTTAAGCGACGCTTTAAATACTTTTATATGATTTTACTATAAGTGACTGAAATCCTTCTCCCCCTTTATCAACAATGCGGTCAATTTGAATTGCATATACAGTTTTTGGTCAGTTATTTTTTTATGAGGATTAAATAGTTGAATTTTTTTAATTTTTTTTTATTTCAACTTAAAATCCATTTCCGTCCGTTTTTATAACAAAAACTGTCTCACACACACACACTTATTGATAAAGGATGTTGTATAGAGGCCTTCTAGAGGGCCTTATTTTGCAGTTACAAGGACTTCCAGCCGTATGGCCAAATCGTTTTGATTTTACATGGCGTGTCATTGTTAGTCAAGGCCTTGCCTACTCGCTACTGGTTAGATGCTTGCTAGAAGGCCTAATTAAGAAGGAAAATTGAAAGGTCTACCAACTCATACATGACGTAATTAAAGGTCTGCTAAATTAATAATTTCATTGAGGAAAGTAAAAGCAGGGTTTTAAAATAAAAAAAGAGTTTTAAATTAATTTTAATATAATTTTAAAATAATTAAAAAAAATCACATGTAATACTGCTTTACTCTTATTTTACACTACAAACTTTCATAAAAGACTAAATTGATACTCGTATATAATGTTTGTTGTTGTGGAGACGATATACAGGAATAATTGCAAAGTCATTCGTGTTTTCTAATAAAATCATGATTTGTTGACATTCTTTACAAATGCAATTTTGAATATGCATGAAACGCCTTATGGAACGCCTTCTGAGAGAAGGCATAGTGTAATGAGTATCGAATGTTTTTGAATGTTTAAACAGGTCTTCTGTAAGGCCTGCAAATGGAAGCACTTGCAATTGTTCCCGCTGAGTATAATCGCACAAGCACAAATAAACAATCAACCAACACATTGAATAATTGTCAGCTGTCGACACAAAATGTTGTTGCATTTAAAATATATAAATAAATAAATAATATTTAAGGTTTTAAATCTAGAGGAAAAAATGCATACAGTTTATATAAATAAACGGAAAATGTTTTAAATCTATGTGAAAATATAGAAGGCCTGGCTTAAGGGCTTGGTAGAAAATTTTTGGGATATTAAAAAGAAAACACATTATTCTACTTTAGTTAAAAAAAAATCCCTTTCAACAATTTGCAGAATTTTAAAATTTTTTTTCGATGAGTTTTATTTTTAGTCGCGTTCTTGATCTATAGTTTATTGGAATAATGGAAGCAATAAAATGCTAAAACCTAGCATTTGCTCTAAACATAGTGCTAAACAATTTCGAAAAATGGAATCAATAAATGAAATTGTTAAGATTTTCTTCGCGTTCTAGACAAATAATTCATAAACATTCCCTTTTTACTCATAACCACATCTGTGAGACCTTACAATCAATGAGTTTTTAAAGTCGTTACATGTAATGCCAAAATAATGACTTCTCAAGCTCATGACATCTCCATGCTAAAATAATGAGTTTAAATGAGTTTATTGAGCAAGTAGAAAAGACTCACAATATTAACAACATTTTGCTGGAATACTTTATTGCATTCATAGCTATTTGTTTGCATGACTAAATTTCCATTAGGTATTTTTGAATATTGTGAACAGAGGTTAAAAGACTTTAACAAAATAATGTAAATTGACTTTTATTAAAACAACTTAAATTTCTATATAAGCCGCCAACACCAAATTATCGATAAAAATCAAAATTATTTAATTTAAATTTATCACATTTAAACACATCAACAAGTACTCTCCGCTTACCTACATAGCTCCACCATTCATTCATATTTCT
Source organism: Bellardia pandia (assembly GCA_916048285.2). Taxonomy (NCBI): domain Eukaryota; kingdom Metazoa; phylum Arthropoda; class Insecta; order Diptera; family Calliphoridae; genus Bellardia; species Bellardia pandia. Next base: position 44,627,827 of record OU696531.1, read on the forward strand.
ATGGCAATACATAAAAACGTTGTAAGTCGGAAATAAAGTTTTTAAATAGTAAAGATTTTTTACGGTATTTGGAAACTTTAAATATTTCTTTAAGCATTAAAGACTATATATAAGTAATCTTATGTTGATCTAAATAATTTTCATTGTATTTTTTAAAAACCCAAATAATTCTTAGGAAAAGTTTTACATCAAATGCAAAGTGCTAAAATTCCAGTTTATCTCAATTTTTTTTCTTAATTAATTTAAGTCGACTTAAGCTGATATTTGTTAATAACACACATTGTTAGTGCCCATTGTCGTCATCATTATCATCATCATCGTCACCATATTATTTTCAGCACAAACATTTCATTGCGTTTTAATGAACAACAAACCAGGCATTTAATTAATATTTTGATTAAATATGTATTTTTTACTACGTGCCAAATTGAAAACCAAAATAAGAATTTCATTCATTAATTCACATTCTGTTTTCTCCTCCCTGCTTTTTTGCTTATTTATTATTGACCATGGTAACCGTATCATTATGGTAAATAATGTGCAAAATAATAATAATAATAAAATAATTAATACATAACAGACACAGATACAAATACAGACAACATCGCCGTAATACTCAACACATCCAAAACATTAATTGTTATACCCTACACCACAACAGTGGGGAGCATATATTGGATTTGTGCTGATGTTTGTAACGCCCATTAATATTGGTCCAACACCCACCTTAAAGTAGTAGAGTTGATTTGAGTAGATTTAAGTTTGAAGATATTTTAATAAAATTTGGTACATGATATTTTTCGGCCCAAGGACGGATGGGATTGAAACTAGTGGAAATCGGTTTAATTTTTCACGTGGCCCCCATACAAATGTCCTCCCGAAATGGGAGTTTAACGATCATAAATGTTTGAATTGTGCAAGTATCCAAACAAATTTCACCACAAATGTGTAATAAATGAAGCTAAATAACATCTACAAATTTTGTGAAGATCGGTCTATAATTAGTCGTAGCTCCTTCCGAAAATCACTTTAAGGACGATAAATCTCTTTTAAAAATTCTTTTTATCCGAATAAAATTTAAGAAAAATGAGTTACATATGTACAGAAATGATGACACCTAATTTTATAATGGTACCATATAAGACCCTCTCCGTAATTCAGTTTAACCTCCATAAATCTTTTAAAAGTAAGAAGGCTGGTGTGAGTCATCCTCACACCCTCACCCAGAGACCAATATGGTCCATTGTGACGAAATCTTTTTGATTGATCGGTCCATAATAGGTAATATCTCTCACATAGCGCCCACTTCTGGAAAACTGTATTATTTATATAATGGGTGTAGGGTATTATATGGTCGGGCTTGACCGACTAAACTTTCTTGCTTGTTTTTCTTTTCGTTTTATTCTTTCTGCTTTTTTCATTCTTTTTATTTCCAATTCACATTTTTAATAACGAATTTAATGAACAGAGAGAGAATTTGTTTAATTTAAACTTAACTTGCATTTAATCGGAGAGAGAGAGAGAGAGACACCCAGAATTGATAATAGCTTGAGTTTATTGCTGTGATTTGTTTCGGCTTGAAGTTTTAAAAACGTCAATAGTGATCTTTCATACCATATTTTAGAATCACCCAGTAATCCCTTGAACCTAAGTTTGCCGAATTATTTATGTGTCTAGTTATTTTTATGTGCTATTGTTCTATAATGATGTAAATTGATTCAGCGTATACTACATGCAGACTGTCCCAAAAGTTGGTTCAAAGCGGTTCAAGTATGTCAGTATATAGCCTTACTGGAACCAGGATTTTTAGTTAACTAACAAATCTAAGAAGCAGGTACCCAATTGAGCTCTAATTTTTTTTTTGCTTGGACCTGCACTCAGGGGACGACCCCTACTCAAGCAATGCATTGTGTTGGAACTAGAAAAATAGGTTATGGAAAATTGAAAGTGGCAGGGAATACTTCTGCTGGTAGTTTATTCCACATACGGATAGTACAGCGAATTTTCCCTGTAACATGTTGTGCAATCCACTGTCCAGTCGACCATGAATGAATGAGCCCTGAGTGAAGAACGTGTATTACGCAAGAAACTACGTGTTTCGGGAACAAGTTCCTTAATTTTAGCAGAACACATTTCATTATAGTATCGATAGAACAGTGAAACACAACCCATATTGCGGTGATATTCCAGCGAATCAATAGAGTTAAATACCCTACTGTCACCGATAAGCATCTTTGCACTCTCCTGTACGCGGTCGAGTAACTCCAAAATAGACTTCGAAGCACCGGCCAATACATGATAGTTGTATTCCATTTTCGGTCAAATACAGGTGGTGCAAATAGTAAGAAGATCAGATGGAGTGAAGTATTTCCTACACCGTTTTAACCCTCTTCTGTGCCGTGATGCAAATTTGAATCATACCGAAAATCTCTCCGTAGGTTCAAAATTTGAAAATAGTTTTGTGCAAATGTTCGTTATATGTTGTCTTCATTTAGGTAGGCGGTAGTTTTCTCTGCTTTTAAAGTACCGTTATAGCAGAATTGAATTATTGTGCAATTTTAAAGTGTCTGCTCATTAGTTTGCTGTGTGCGAGGAAACAGTATTTTTTTCGGACCTTAAATTTAATTAATTTCAACAAGTTTTTAAACAGTTGTGATTTTTACAAAAGTTACACTATTTTTTATTAAAATCTAATAGTGTTTATTGTGTTTTTGTGGTAATTACTTTGCTGTGTATAAAAAAAAAAGGTTTGATGCAAATTTGCATCACTGCGCATTTAAGTGATAGTGAAAATTTTTTTTCGTATGTAACAAATTTTCAGGATATGTCAAGAAAACAACTTTTAGAGGAGAATATTTTTCGTATTTTGTTTGATCCTGCTGCAAGTGAAGATGTATTAGACGATTCCGATGAAGATGACATTATGGAAGGTAAACTTCTAAATAATGAAGACCTAGAGCACCTTCTGGGTGATGAAAATATTGTAGATCTCATAAGCGAATTGAATTGTGAAGATGAAAATGTAACTGAAAATATAGCTCCAGAAATTCCGGAAAATCTACTTGGTGCCACAAATTTCTTAACACAAGAGGCTTGCAGACATATTGTTTGGAAAAAAAAACTAAATTTTCTGTCAATGAAATTAAATTTGAAGGAAATACCAATTTGCCGGAATTTATAAAGAACTTGCAGACTCCATTCCAATTTTCCAACTACTTAATTGATGAAGACAGTTTACAACATATAGTTGAGGAAGCAAAAAATATTAATGAGAGCTTTGTTTTGGAAAAAACTGATTTTTACCAATTTACCGGACACCTCCGAAATCCGGTTTTACGGTTAAAAATCCGGTTTTTGTACCTTTGCGCACTTATATGCCTGTAATTTTGTTGATAACGATCCGATTTTCAATTTCTTACTAGATTTGGAAAGAAGAAACTAAGATCTTTTGAAATAATATTTGAGAAATAATAAGCATATGAAAAAATAAAAGCAGTTATAAGTATATAATAATTTTCTGCCGCTTGATTAAAATAAACGTGGGTAAGAAACGATTATTTGATTACACGAACGTGACATTAAAACATAAACAACTGAAAACGATACCATTAATCGAATTTTGTTAGTAATTTTTTTATTTGTTTGGCCTTCCTTGTTGAAACTGTCTTGTCTTTCAGAAGATTTGTTGAAACGTTCAAAAATATTGTTTCTACTTAAAATTAAAAATATACCAATCTGCACTGCTTCACTTCCGAAAACAACGAAATGATGTTCATCGGTTGCCATCCCTGGCAATTATTTACATTCTTTGGTTATACCAACAAACCACTGTGCATAGTTAAGGAATGAAAACAATTTACATTTCATAGTTATAGCAACCTACAACAAAAAAAAAACTGTTTAATACTAAACAACAACACTTATCTTGATAAATAAAGAAATATCAAAAGAAAATCCAAAAACTAAAATGCGGTAAGAAAGAATCAACGATAAACGAAAATAAAGGCAAAAAAAAACAGAAAACATGATTCTGGCATAATGAATGAAGGCCGGTATAAAATAAATTGACATTTGGTATTCAAACATCAATTACTTGGATACCAAACGTAGAAGCAGCTACATCCTCCTCAACTCACTCACAGCAACATGTTTAAAATTGTAAGTAAATATTTAAACAATTTTGGAGGAATAAATAAATAATATACAATTTATTTAATTTTTTTCCTTTTAGTTGGCAATTTTGTGTTTAACTTTATTAGCTGGTGTCTCTGCTAAGCCACACTTATTGACTACTGGTGTTAATTATGCTACTCCCGCTGTAGTGACTCCTGTTGCAGCCAATCCCGTTGTTACACATCCCGTTGTAGCTGCTACTGCTGTACACACGCCTTTCATTTCCGCTCCTGCCTATTATCCCAACTATGCTGCTTCATATGCCACCTATCCCTCCTATGCTGTCTATCCTCATTTGGGCGGAGCAGCTTATTTCGTAAGACGTTAGTACAAATTCCAAGTGAAATTATTCTTTTATTTTTATGTGGGATACTTGATTTGATATTGAAAAAGTAACTGAATAAACGATTAATATATTTTAATTTTCAAAGCATTTAAATATTAGATACATAACAAATCAGCATAACAATATTACGTGTAACCAAGACTCCCGAAATACAAATTCGAGAACATTCACTTACATAGATTTGCACTTTGATATTCTAACCAAGTAAAGTAATTAAAGTAAATTTTAACAGCCTGGTCTTTAATATGTGAAAGGTCAAGTTTATATAAATATTAAACATTATTATTATCGATTTTTGTTACAGTTTTCTACAACCATTCACCTTCCATTTCTTTATTTCCTGATTGAATCATTCAAAATAGTCAAGATTTTATCTGCTTCTTTAGTTTCCTTTTTAATCAATACTATATTCTCTAATGACAGGTTTTTATCAATATCCGGACGTTTACAAAACTCATTTAACAATTACTGGCTAAAGCTTTTTAATCTTATGCATCATTCATAAAAGCTTTCTAAATAATCAAGCTTTTATTTCCAGTTTCCTTCTTCTAATCACTAATATACATTTGTTTGGGAGATTTTGGGCAATGTTCTTAGAATTTTTAATCTCAGTTAACATTTTCTGGCCTTAACTTTTTATTACCATCCATCATTCATTCACTTTAAATTCTCTTGTTAAAGCTTTAAAAATAATCAAGCTTTTATATGCAGTTTCTTTTCATTCACAAATTTAATTTTGATTCACATGTTTTTTAACTCCTTGAATTTACTCTTCACTCTATTGCCCCCTTCCCCTTTATTTTTAAAAAGTCTTTACGCATATTTTATAGACATACTCGTATTTCTATACTCGTTAATTCATAAATAAATTTTGGTTTTTTGCCTAAAATATAAGTATTGAATTTTAAATAGTTTTACCTTCCTATGCGTGAGAAAGAAAAAGCAGCTATTCTCAGCTGCTTTTTCTCAAAGCTGCTTTTCTCATTAGAAATTCCAAAAATGTTTCCTAGTTATTTTTGAATAAAAGTGTGTAGCCATTTATTAAGGTTGAAGTAATTACGCATTCATTTCCAGCCATTAAGTTAAACATTTTGTTGTAAGTTTAATAAATTTAATTTTTTCTTTGTAATGCCTAGAGCCCTGTAAGACCCAAAAGACTTAAACTCAAACATAGTTCAAGCATAAATCTGCCCCAGTCTGATAAATAGCCTCTGAACTTGTTAAATGGTTGTTCGCATTAGGAGAACAACTTTGATTTTAAACAAAATAATTTTATTTAAATATAACTGCCATGTTTATACCCTACACCATCATAGTGGGGAGGGTATATTGGATTTGTGCTGGTGTTTGTAACGCCCATAAATATAGGTTCAACACCCAACATAAAGTATACCGATCGACTCAGAATCACTCCCGGATTCGATTTAACGATGTCCGTCCGTCCGTCCGTCCGTCTGTCTGGCAGGCTGGCTGGCTGGCTGTCCATATAAAGCTTGTGCGCAGAGTACAGGTCGCAATTTTGAAGATATTTCCATAAAATTTGATACGTGATATTTTTTCGGCCCAAGGACACACGGGATTGAAACTAGTGGAGACCTGGCCTTTATTTCAGCTGGCCTCCATACAAATGTCCTCCCTAATTAGGAGTTTAACGATCATAAATTTTTGAATTATGAAAGTATCCCAACAAATTTCACCGCAAATGAATAGTAAATAAAGCCAAATCACATCTACAAATTTTATCTAGATTGGTCCATAATTGATCATAGCTTACATATAAGCTCCACTTCCGAAAATCCCTTTAAAAAGCATAACTCTGTCGGTATCTAAATAATATTGAACACAAACATGTTTCGTATATATACATATAATATGGTAGAATTTTATGATGATCCGTCCATAATTAGTCGTAGCTCCCATAAAAGGCCCACTTCCGAAAATCACTTTACCGATCATAAATTTCTTAAGAATGTTCGTAATCAAATAAAATTCGACAGAAATGATGACACCTAATTTTATAATGGTCGGTCCATAATTAGTCGAAACTCCCATATATGACCCTCCCCGTAATCAACTTTAACCTCCATAAAATTATTAAAAGTATTTATATCGAGATAAAGTTTAACATACACAATATTTATATTCACAGAAATCATGACACTAAATTTTTGGATGATAGGTCCATAATAGGTTACACATCCCATATAGCGCCCATTTCTGAAAAACTGTTTTATTTATATACTTGGTGTAGGGTATTATATGGTCAGGCTTGACCGACTGTAGTTTCTTGTTTCTTAATAACTTATCTTACACAAAACTAGGAACGCCAAAGGGGATTGGTTTTGCAAATCCCGGGATATGGGATTTTTCGGGATTTCGGGAATTTCGCGCGGACCCATCAAATAGTTCGTTCGAGTTTGGCAATTCAAAATTAATTTTTTGTTTTTTCACCTTAATTTCTTTATCATACTTTTGTAAAATTTTAATTTTTGTTTGTGATTTTGTAAATAATTTTGAAGTGTTTCTGACTTTTTTTATTAATGATTTAATGTGGAGTCTGTCATTAAATCCCTTTTATTTTCTCTTGTTAAAAAAGCATTGTTTTGTGTTAAGTGGAGATGTTTTGTAATTGTGTATGCCAAAACAGCAGATAAAAACAATTATACTTCTCTAAATCTTTTACACAAATAGTAATTATCGAAATTTATTAATCGCAAATTTCGGGATTGGGATCCCTACCTAAAACTGAAACAGATTTATTACTACAACTTATTTCAGATATAGTTGGGTATATATAAAATAAGATAATTCAATTGTTTACATTAAACATTTCGGGTAATCTAATTTAGAGACAATTATCTACTCATATTCCTTAAAATGACCATGTGTTGTCGCATTCTTGTACCTAAATTAACGTGTATTATAAGTCCGTTGCCGCTTTCGTTCTTATAAAGTGGCTGAACAATTTATTTTTAATTTAAAACTGAACTACTTTCACTAAAAACACATCACTTTATATTGATATTCAAAGCGTGTCGCATTCGCTACCAAAAGTGTATATTTTTTTTTTTAACAAATATTTGTATTCTTTTAATATGCGATTGGGAAAAAAACGTGTACCAAAAGAAGAAACAAATCAACACTGTGCTGGGGAGAAATTAATATAAATCCACTAAAGTATAAACTTTATTACAATAAAACAGCTGAGAAGACGTTGAGAAGACCTATGGCCTCCATTCCGCCTACGAAAGAGTGCTTAAACTCGAAAACATCTCCGCTGAAGTTATGTGAAATTTCGTTACGCTATCTTCAAAATCTATCGAGATATTGAATTATTTACAAAAAAAAAACGTTTCTAAACCACTGTGCAACTTGCTTGAAATTCTACTGTTATCTATTAACAGATATTAATTGATAGAAACAGTGTGGAATTTTAATGACAGAAGTTCAAAAGGTCTTGTAGTTTCCTGCAAACCTATTTGGATTCCCTTATTATTTATATGAGAAGTCGAGCTAAAGGTGCGATAACATTTGGCAAATATTTGCCGAAAAAGACGTAACCACTAAATAAAATATATTTAAACTCGTTTGTTTAGTTAAAAAAAATCTTCGTTTATTTGGGACAGGACACAACAAATATTTAGTTTTATTTTATTTGACGCTATTTGATCTTGCAAAGCAATTTGTGTAAGTGGTGACGCCTTTTTGAGTAAATATTTGACTTGTTGAGCATACGTTAAGAAATTGAGCTTTTTAAAATAGTGGGCTTGGCAAAATATATATTATGGTACATCTCCCAAACATTATCAACCAAAAAATAATAGAACGTGCATACGTACTTACTTATTTGACATGAATAATTTCAAAGATAATATTGTTAAGCTCTAACAGTTTTCCTTACGCATGTTAACACAAAATTAATAAAGAAAATTGTGTATAAATAAATAAAAATTTGCAATATGAAACCACTTAGACATAAATAATAAATACAAATTTATTCCTTTTTACACAAAAGAATTCACATGCAATTTAATCACATGAATAGCATATCATCATATACGAGTAAATAATCAATATTTATAACTAAGCAATACCCCTACGCCGCATTATGACGAATACGAGTATTAATCCAATTTTTTAAGTTAAAAAAAAACTGGTGTTTTAATTATCTTTCCGTTTATCAGCTTTTTAACGATAATCTTTAGCAACTTTAAAATATTGTTTGCTATTCGCTGTACTGCCAGTGAAACTTTGTTTAGCAGAGTTTAGAATTAGCACAGACTTGTACATTTTATCTTTTAGCCGTAGGGTGTTCTCAAACATTTTATTACAGGCTGAGTGTTTTAGGATTTTTGTGGCACAAATATTCAAATACATTTTCAAGAATCATTGGTATTCATACATAAATGATGTGGATGATGAAAATGAAAACGAGTATGATTTCTTTATTTTTTGTTTTGTTTTTGTTTTATATCGATATAAAGAAATCAAGAAGAAAATCATCGGTGTGTGCTGGCGATGATGGAGATGTGATGAAGTTACAAGTCTTGGTTTTTATACCCTACACCACCATGGTGGGGAGGGTATATTGGATTTGTGCTGATGTTTGTAACGCCCAGAAATATTGGTCCAACACCCAACTTAAAGTATACCGATCCACTCAGAATCACTTTCTGAGTCGATTTAACAATGTCCGTCCGACATCATGAGACTAAGTTTTTGGATGATCGGTCCACAATAGGTTATATCTCCCATATAACGCCCACTTCTGAAAACCCCTACTGGGTGTAGGATATTATATGGTTGGGCTTGACCGACTATACTTTCTTGTTATTTCTGTTTTTATAAGTGCAATATTGATATAAGAAAACAAAAATAAATTTTGCAATTAACAATTTAATTTATTAAAGCTTAGATTTCTTAAAAGCAAACTATCAGAAAAAATTTAAAAAAATTTTGTTTTACTAAACTGTACAGCCTTTTCAATTCGTTGCAAATCCCCAAAGCATAATTTCCTGTAACATGAAAACACAACACATAAGCTTTTCTTTAGCCCAACATCTTCCACACACAGAGAAACTCTTCCTGCCTTGCATTCATCTATCTGATCCTTTTTATGTGATTTTTTGTATTTATTTATTTTTTTCTGAATTGTGCGATGAACTTATAAAAAGTGATTGAAAAATTCAATTTGTTATAATTTAATCTTTTTCAACAGATTTGTTGTTTCTCAATACAACTGCAATGATTTTTCGTTACAAATGAAGAAAAGCCTTAGATTTTATTTAAGCGTATACAGAAGATTATAATAATAAGTGCAGCTTATAATATATGTAAGTAAATTTGATTTGCCAAATAGATTAACAACACTTATGAAACTGTTTTTTAATTTTATTTGTACTCAACAGAAACTCTTTTCATAAACAACACTAATATTTTTGAATTTTTAAAGTTTTTGTTTAAAATAAATTTATGCAAATGCTTTATTGGGGAGTTGAGCCAGTTCATCGCTGACCAACACTCCAAAAAAATTTATGAAAACTATGAAACTTTATTAAACTTCAAATACATGTTTTAGGAAGTTAATCTATTTGTAAATAAAGACCTGTAAACATTTATCATTAAATAGTTTGATACTAATGGCGTTTTCTTTTCTGGCAAAAATGTTACACGTTTTTCCCATTTCGCACCTTTTTTAATTTTTTCGTGTTCTATTCTGAAAAAATGTCAACACTGCTAAAGTGTAGTGTGTTCTTTTCTATAAATGTAACACTATAAATTAAAAAAATGTTGCACCTTTCACACTCTGTATTTTTAGAGGGGGAGAATCGCACGATAAAACAGCTGACCAGTGAGGCCAACTTTTGAGACTCAAAACACGTAAACATTTTTGGAAAAAGGGCTAAATGGAAAAAAGTCCATATAAAACCACATCCAATTTTCTTTTTTTTTTCGTTTTGAGTGACTAAAATGCGGCTAAATCAAGCCCGAAAAGGGCTAAGTTGGCATCGCTGCAACTGACATTTGTTTTGTTTATGAATGTGTATTTGTGTTAAGAAACAAAAAAATATACAAAATGGAAAATATTACTACTTTTTTATGTGCTAAAAAAATTTTGGATGACCTGTTGAATTCATCTTCATCATCTGATGATGATAAAATATTTTATATGATTATTGAAAAGTGAAAGGCGTTGTAGAGAACGTAATTAATGAATACTCTGAAGTTGATGTATGTCAAATTTCATAGGACAATATCTCCTACTTCTTATATATGTAATGTATGTCTACATATATAAATATAATTTTTATAGTTTAAGCAGAATTTGCTTATTAGTCGGGAAGGTGCCATTGGTCTTTTTGATAAATATTCATTGTCTTATTTCAAGCGATCTTACCAGGGAGCTATCTGCTTCTTCTTATCTAACAAAAAAAAAAAAAAAAAACAGCTGTACATGAAAAAAAGTGTTACACTGTTGTAATTTTATGTTCTATTCTGACCATTAAAAATGCGACATCTTTAAAATGTGGGGTAAACATTATAAAAATGTACTTAATAACGGTGTAACATTTTATTTCAGAAAAGAAAATACCATAAAACAAAACTGAAATTTTTTAAATATTTAAAGTGCACGCTTTATTATTTTGAGTGTTGTAGATAAATAGCACAGAGTATAACAGAGGCGACAATTTTGGCCTTTCAAAATCGCTACAATCAGCTGATAAGGCAGTTCTATTAAAAAGAGAAAGAAAATATTTTCTGGTAGTAAATTTATAATGTGAAAAAGCAAAGCACTATATACAACAAGAATTTTGTGGACAAAACAAAATAAACAAAACAATTTGAGTTAGAATATTTGAATTGAAATTTTGTTTATATGTTTGTGATTTTAATAAATTAATTGTATTTTAATAATTGTTATACTTTGTGGTATGCATTGTGGAGTTTGTGCATTCGTTAGATGATATAAATGCATTTTTTTATGGTTGTATCAATCAATACAAAAATTCGCTGTGCCAAAAATTAATTTTATTGCGTCAGAAAAATAAAGAAAAATAGTAACATAAAGAAAACAAAAAGGCAGTTCTCAAAGAAAGAGACAAGTATAAAATTACATTTTCTTTCCGCTTCTGTCACCTCTGTTATAGAACTGCTGTTCTTACACATTAATAATATATATAGAGGGTGTTTTTTTTACAGGTTTGTTTTTCGAAAAGAGATAAAATTGGCATTTTGTGGTCAAATCTGGCAACTCTAATGTCATTTATGTTCAGTTTGGTTTGCCATTTCATCATGAACAGGTTGACAAAAGAACAACGCTTGCAAATCGTGCAAATTTATTTCGAAAATAACGGTTCAGTTCGCGAAGTTTACCGCAAGCTCCGTCCATTTTATGGTCGACATAATCGTCCATCAGAACAATTAATTCGGTTAACCATGGATCGTTTTCGCACTACGTTTACTCTATGTGATAATACGCATCCGCAGAGACGTCGAACAGTGCGCACCGAAAAAACAATTGCCGCTGTAGAGCAAAGTGTTGAAGAGGACCCGAATTAATGGAGACCGGTATAGAGCCATGATAACCGACTATTTTGTTCCCGAATTGGATGGCATGAATGTGGATGAGTTGTGGTTTCAACCAGATGGCGCTACATGCCACACAGCGCACGCCACAATCGATTTATTGAAGGAAACATTCGATGAGCGCATAATTTCGCGGAATGGACCTGTCAATTGGCCACCAAGATCGTGTGATTTGACACCATTGGATTTTTTTCTTTGGGGATATGTGAAGTCGCTCGTGTACGCCAACAAACCAGAAACGTTAGGGGAATTGGAAGCCAACATTCGTGGCGTTATTGCCGACATACGGCCCCATATGCTCGAAAAAGTGGTTGAAAATTGGACCTGTAGAATTGGCTTTATTCGAGCCAGCCGCGGCGGCCACATGCCTGAAATCATATTTAAACATTAATGGCATAAAATTATCCTTCCAATAAAGCCAAATTGATGGTCATTAAAACGATTTTCTTGTGTTTCATTTCAATTCGAAGTTCTATACCTCTGAAAAAAACACCCATTATATTAACAATAAACATGGAATCAAGAACGTGACACAAAATAAAACACTTTCTTGACAGCTGCTTGATAATAGCAAAAATCTGCGAATTAAAACATAAATTTTTAAAGCAATTTTTTTTAAAGTATATTAGACGAATGAAGCTTAGCTGTTATATTAATTAAATATAAGGTAAAAAACGCGACATTCGTACGTATTTGCAGTGTAAAAGATAAAGAAAAAGTGACAGTGCTGTAGATTATCATTGAGCGTTTTATCATTTAGCATGAGTTGGTATTCATAGCCCGGGATCGATTCCCAGCTGCTACCGCTCAAACAACATCAGTTAATTAGTAATTTTCTTTCTATCATAACTAATATTTATTACGGTGGTATAGCATTGAAACGCCACCTAAGTAAACTAGTTAGACAAAGGCTATAAATCAATCTTTAAACTAATGTGGCTACTCACCACCAGAGGCGCCGCACTACAAACAAGCATAACGCCCAATTCAGAGTTGTGATATAAAGTTTTCTTCTACTTCAACACCTTGACTTCTTCAACATATCCCTTTTCCAAAGAAAGTAACGTAACTATATATAAGCATATTAACTACCTGGGTGTTACTTCTCTTTAAAAAATATATATATAGAAACATAAACATAAGATCAAGAACGTTATAAAATAATATATAACTCGTTATCAACTGCATGTAGAAAAATGCAAAAATCTTCAAAAATAAACATATTTTCTTTAACGAAAATATAGTATTATATAATAATATAATATTTCTTGTTAAAATATCTGTATTACCTTTTTTTGCATGGATTTCAAGTCTGATTTAGCACGCTACATTTTTCTGGTTTTAATTTTTCTATTGTTTTTAGTTGCTATGTATATATATTGTGCTAAATGTAAGTTTAACTACAAAAATTTCTCCAATATCTTAGCATTAGACAAAAGATTAAGAACGCGACAGAAAAATAGAACTTGTTTAAGACTGCATCTGTGATTTTTTCTTATATTATATGGAATTATATGGCTTTATGGTAACAGTTGTCATAATAAAATATTTTCCTTTTATTATAATCTTTATCTTGGCTTCTCAAGTAATTTTCTACCAATATTGCATTAACTTAGAAAAGCTTCATTTGGCCTGACATATTTTTATATAGCGCTTTAATAACTTTAACACTTTAATTAAGACCACAGGCAATAAATTTTTCGATCATCTTTATATTATGCCCGTTTTTCAATTAGAGGCTTGCTGTTTTTGTTTTTGAAATAGATTTTAAGCTGCTTTATCTGAATAGTCTTTAGACTTAAATGGATCTTCTTTAACGAACGCGACACACTTTGAAAAACAAAATATTTCGTTTAGTGTGAACAGTAAAAACTAAATTTTGATTTGAATTTAAATTTCCAGCCACTTTTTTGAAAGGATGATAACAAACGTTAATTTAGTTACAAGAATGCGACATTAAAACTTTAAGTAATTTTATAATTAAAATTTATAATTTAAATATATGTAGAATAAATAACTTGTTTATGTTGCAAGTGGCATTGTTTGTTCCAAAATTATATTTTTCTACAAAAAATATGAATACCAAAGTTCCAACCAAAAATCTCTTGAAGGAGATTTTTCAACAATATTTAGGAATTCAGATTTTAACTTTGTTTATCAAAAAAATAACTGATATTTATACCGCTGCTATTGTCACATACAGGCGCATACACATTCATTTAGTTAAAAATATTAAATTTGTCCGAGATTTTCTCTCACTTTGATTTATAAATATTTTGATTACAAAAGTGGTAATAATCTTTAGAACGATTTTGCTGGTATTCAATAACAAATTGTTTAGGACAATCTTAAATGTTTTGCTAAAATTTAATTTATTTTCATTGTGTATTTTGGATACGAACATGTTTTACACAGAAAGACCGACGTAGCAAAATAGATTTTATTAAGGAATATTTCTAGATGCAATTGACGATTCTACAAATGTATATGTATGTATATGTATATATAGACCCTCATTCTCCTATAGTGGTGGAAAGTGAGAGAGAGAAATAAAAATGAAGGGCAAAAATATTTAATCGTGTTCAAAAATTCCGAAAAGAAGTGAACAAAAGTTAAATTTTCAACAAAAAAAATTGAGTATTTTTCAGCACAAACTGCTTTTCACACAAAACTTAAAAAGAAATTACTCTTTTAAACTCTCGCATTATTTGACTAATATGCGAGTTCTATGCTTTAATTCACTAGCACTTTTTCCCCATGATTTTTCTTTTGTGAAAACAAACACATTTTCAGTTCAATTTTAACGTTTTACTTTAAGTTTATTTCACCATCAACAACTAAAACAAATCTAAATCACAATTTACTTCAAGAGCAAAGGAGCTGGGGCAGCAACATAAGGAGAGGCAATATAAGGCGAAGCAACATAAGGTGAGGCAACATAGGGTGAAGCCACGTAAGGTGAAGCAGCTACAACGGGTGCAGCAGCATAAGCGGCAGGAAAGGCAGCAGAGTGGGCAACACTGTGGGCATTGTAGCTGGAGGCATAAGGAGCAACATAGGCGGCGCTACCAACAATAGCGGTGGCAGGAGCTGTGTAAGCCAAAGGTGCTACAATACCGGGTTTGGCGGATGCAACAGCCAACAAAGCGCAGAAGCAAACAGCGATCTGTTTATTAAGAATATTAAGAAAATTCATTAACTTAAACACTACTTTTATAATAATTTTTTTAAAACTTACGAATTTGAACATGTTGAGTTTGTTGAAAAGAATTTGCAGTTTTGTTTAACGTTAAAATATTAACTAGTTAAAGTCACAATAATAATTGGTATTTATACTAAATTAAATTAATAAACTAGCCGACAACAACCTACAGCCATACATTGGCTAAATATTTTATTGTACAAATTTTTGGCTTGTATTCATTAAAACACACAAATTGACCAACAAAAAGTAACGACCATCATTAAATAATTATAAATTCTGGACATGTCCCGCAAAAACACACAAACAAATACTGATGGCATAAAATAAAATAATATAAACATAAAAAGAAATATAAAAAATAAATACATTTGAGTATCTGAGCCAAACGCTAATTCATGCGTTTATTTGTTCGTCTCTCAACTTAGCAAGAAATAAACATGATGGGGATTTCTGGTCTAAACCTTAAAAAAAAAAATTGCCAACCAGCCAACCACCCCCCCCCCCCCCCACAACAAACAACTGTTTGAGTCTGTTGCCTTCAAAATATTTATGAAATTTATTATTACGCGTAATTTGTTTTTATGACTTCTTAATGTGGCCACTCATTCGCTTATTCACTGACAACAACCTCCATGATTACTGTCATTTATGGTCATTTACTGTTTGCTATAACTCAGTTTAGTATAAAAGTCTTCATTTTATGTCGTTTAAGTATCAAATTCAATTTGTACAACCATTAACACAAATCTAAAATAAAACAAAATGTTCAAATTCGTAAGTATTTGTCTAGAAACAAACAAGTAAACCTTTACTTAATTTCCTAACAACTAGTTATTTAAATAATTGCATTAATTCCTTCTTTTTAATTGGAATTCCTTTTAGATTGCTGTTTTTTTCTTCGCTTTGTTGGCTATTGCCGCCGCTAAGCCCGGTCTTGTGTCACCTTTGGCCTACTCTGCTCCTTTGACTTATGCCGCTGCTCCCGCTGTTGTTGGTCATGCTTCTTATGTGGCTCCTTATGCCTCCACCTACAATGCCCATCACATTGCTCACTCTGCTGCCTTCCCTGCTGCTTATGCTGCTGCTCCTGTTGTGCATGCTGCTCCAGCTGCTTATGCCGCTGCTCCCTTTGTAGGTGCTGCTTATGCTGCCCCTCTTGCCACTCCCTTCGCCGCACCCCTTTTGTTGAAGAAGTAAATTGCTTAGATTTTGAAACATTTTAGACTGAAATAAAAATAATTTAACAAAAAACGAGCTAAACTGTGTTTAATTTTTTAACGATTTTGACAAATCTATTGAATCGTGTTATTTGTCATCAGTGTGGGAAAACATCATATCGTTGGTCTCATGTAGAAAGGCCCTAACTCGCTATTTTTTCGAAATTTGTTTTTTTTTTGCGATTCCAATGCATTTAACGCAAATACACCTCCTCACAAAAATTTATTGCAATATTGTAAAAAATAACGCTTTTATAAGCAGTTGTACAAAAAAAGTTACATGTTGAATATTACCGTTTCTATTATGTTTTTACCTTCTCCTGTAAAGTTTCAAATATAGTGCCGACTTTTACAATTTTTCTCAATGGTGCAGATTTAATTTATTGGAGTTGAATATTAAGAAATGCAGACACATGTCATTTTTTAGACACAATTCGATTGAGGCTTCGTATTATATTGATACTGTTATTTTAAATAAAGTTCAAACCATATGGGATCTTGTCATACTGTCGGATCATAGACTTGATTTTCGTGATCACATCTCTATAATGGTAAATAAAGCCTATGGGGTACTTGGATTCATGAAGCGCTGGTCTAAGGAATTTTTACATCCATATATTACAAAACTTTTATATACTTCTCTTGGTCGACCAGTTCTTGAGTATGGATCAATTGTTTGGGTCAACTAAACTTCAATGTTCCTGTTAGACCAACCGGCAATTTTGAACTCTTAGCATTAAAATACTACCGTTCTGTATATGCTAATAACGATTCTTTTCGTCTTTCATGTGTGACATATCTGAGAGGAATGACGTACTGAAGAGAAAAAATACTTTCAGTCTAATTCATAAAAACTTATCAAGGGTTTATGACAGTCTTATAGAGCAAATATCCATACAAAATTTGCTTTATAAGCCTGTTATAAACCTTTGACAAGTTTTATGAATAAGGGGGTTTATATCTAAATTGTTGAACTAATTATTTATATATATTACTGTTTTGTCATTTATATGTAGTCAGTAAGGATGAAAATCTATTTACCTAAATAAATAAATAAATAAACACTTGGCAAATATTTGCCGAAAAAGACATAACCACTAAATGAAGTACTTTTGAACTTGTTTATTTATTTTAAAAAAAAAAACTTTGTTTATTTAGGGCAAGACACAACAAATATTTGGTTTTAATTTATTTGATGCTGTTTGATCTTGCAAAACTCTTGTAAGAGCAAACAACGTCAAACAAAATTTGTGCTAAAACAAATGGTTACGCTTTTTTGAGTAAATATTTGCCAAGTGTGACCGCAGCTGAAGTCTCCTCACCAGCAATTTGGTGAAACCTACGAACAACCAATAGGTTTTAATAAAAATCTTTCCAAAAATCTCAATACATTAGAATAACAATGTGACGAGGTTTGATTAAAGTATAATCGTTATTTTCAATTTTTTCAAAATGTCTTTATTTATTCATCAATAACTATCTTGTCCCCTTCGAAGTAATCCCCCTCAGATATAATACACTTATGCCAGCGTTTTTTCCAATCCTCGAAACACTTCTGAAACGCTCTTTTTGGTATCGCCAACAGCTCCTGTTGCGATTTTTCTTTCATCTCTTCAATCGTAGCAAAACGCTTTCCTTTAATCGGTATCTTCAGTTTTGGTCAGCTGGTGCGTTATCATGGTACAAAATACATGATTGGTTTTTCCACACTTCTGTGCGTTTCTGGCGAATTGCTTCACGCAAACGGCGCATAACTTCAAGGTAGTATTCCTTATTGAACGTACGACCTTGTGGCAAGAATTCATGATGCACCACGTCATTGCATTCGAAGATAACAGTGAGCAAAACCTTCACATTTGACCGAACTTGACGTGTTTTTTTCGGTTTGGCTCTTCTGGACGTTTCCATTGACATGATTGGGCTTTGGTTTCAATGTCATAGCCATACACCCATGTTTCGTCACCAGTTATGACCTTTTTGAGGAAATCTGGATCGTCGTTGACGATGTTCAACAGCTCCTGAGCGAACAATCTTCGCTGCCGCACGTTTCATGCCTAAAACATCCGTAAAAATTACTTGGCATGAGCCGAACGATATGCCAACATCATCAGCAACCTCTCTGATAGTGATTCGACGATTATCCAAAATCATTTTCTGCACTGCTTCAATGTTTTCATCGGTTGTTGACGTGCTCGGGCGACCATAACGAGCATCGTCATTGACATCTTCTCGGCCTTCCTTAAACCGGTTATACCACAATTAAACTTGTGTTCTGCTCACAGAAGACTCACCAAACACCACAGTCAACATTTCAAATGTCTTTGCGCATTTAATTTAATTTATTACACAAAACTTAATACAGTTTCTTTGATCCATTTTTTCGAATAGTAAAAAATCGAAGAGCACACCAAAACACGACTAACCTTTTTATCTGTCAAAAACAAACTGACAATCCAAAATGGCTGATATTACCAACATATATAACAGACATGTTGGTACACATGAAACATAACAGAAAAAAAAAGCGAAAATCGAACAAACAGTCCTCGTATGTTTCAAAATAAAAATGTTAAATTCATTAAAAGTTTACAAGCAACAGAATATTATCCATCGATAAAGCTTTTTAACAATATTATGGTATTTGTAGTAAAGATAATCTTGATTTAATTTTGTTACCAATATATGAAGCCGACGTAAAAAATGGAAAAATAACGATGTCACTATCGCTGAATGTAAAAGATTGCAATCATGAAATGGACTTCGACAACACAAAATTACTAGACAGAGAAAAGAGAGAGAACAAACGTTACACTCTCGAAAGTTTACGTATACAAGAAAACATTAAAAATACGATGAACACCAAAGAAGACAAGGATAATACAAAATTGCAATACTCCGCTGCAATAGTTAATGATTATAACTAGTTATGGTTCTGTGATGTTAGCATTAAGTTTGACTTATTATTCAGTGTTTGTATAGTATTTAATTTATTAATTACACGACCAGTTTTTTTAAAATTAAATAATTGAAGAGTGCAATACAAATTTAACCTTAATTCATAAGTTAAATTATGATATTATAAAATTTTTATATATTGATTATAATTGTTATCTTTTTGCCACTAGATTATTACGAAAATAAAAAATACCTCTGATGAAGTTTGAAAAAGCAAACGGAACGTTGGTTAGAACAAATATATAAAAAACCAAAAATGTTTTTTATTTACATTTGTTAAAGAAAAGGAGGAGAGAAATTGTTGATCAACAATAGCCCGTGAGGAAAAACAAAAAACCTCAATAATAATATAAAATAAAAAAAACATTGATCAAAACCAAAAAGAGTAAAATAAATTATGTTGATCGTAGAATTGTCTTTAAAACAATATATAAAATAATAATATAATTTACACAGAATAAGAATATTATAGTCCTATAACCAGTGTAGTTTTTCTATTTCTTATTAAGTTTAGGTGGAGGGTATTTAAGATTCGGCACAGCCGAATATAGCACTCGAACTTGTTTTTTTATCAGTCTGTTTTTAAAAAGATTGTCCAACATTTGGAAGCCAAGTATAGAAATTTGGTTCAGAAACATTTTAAAACCTATGAGTTTTCAACAACTATTGAATGTAAATTCTATTCTTTTATGCTACTTTGGAAGTTCTCTTTCTATATAACGCTTTTTTTAAAGATATTGTTTCCAAAACAAAGTAAAAGCAAAGGTTTTCGTTTTTAGTTTAGCATTTATTCAAATACAGTTCACTGGTCTATTTCTTAAACAAAATGGGAGCGGCAATTGGGGCAGCATGTACAACTGGAGTAGCGGCATAAGCGGCAGGGAAGGCAGCAGAGTGAGCAATGTGGTGGGCATTGTAGGTGGAGGCATAAGGTGACACATATGAAGTATGACCAACAACAGCGGGAGCTGCGGCATAAGTCAAAGGAGCAGAGTAGGCCAAGGGAGAGGTGTAAGCCAAAGGAGCTACCAAACCGGGTTTAGCGGTGGCAACAGCCAACAAAGCGAAGAAGCAAACGGCGATCTAAATTAAAAACACAAAAACTATTTATCAGAACTTGGTTTATAAATATTGAAATTAGTTGTGTTTACTTACGAATTTAAACATTTTGCTAAAGTTTAGAGTTGAGTGGACAAATAAAATTTGATGACTACTGCCAGTCGAACCTGGGCTTTTATACCCTTTAGCAATCTTTTATGATAACACAGTTGGCATATTAAACAGGTTAACTGTTAAATTTAAAGTTTTTACAAATACAGCAAGGTCAGGGTTAATTTTGAATTACAGTTCGTAATAATTTAACACCTTCACAAAAAAAAAAACATAAAAACAAATATGATGATAAATATCAAGCACTATGGTTTTTTTTTTTGGTAGGTACAATGCTCTACTAAACAATTGTTTTCTTTTTTGTACATAAGACATGCATTAAATAATTTACAGCAAACCTATTTAATTGTTTAAAAGTGATGGATGATGTTTGGAATTTATAATTTTTAAAGTTATTTTTACAAGTTTTTTGGGGAATTTTGACTTGTGCTGTTAATACACGTACTAATTCAGGTGGGTGTTGACAAAAACTGTTTGCAACTAGTATTTAAACCTTTACACTTTTGTTCAAAAATTATATTCAATTCAGTTTTTCAACGAATTATCACAGCACATCCTAGCAATTCAAAATGTTCAAATTCGTAAGTTCTATTCGCCAGTTTAATTGGAAAATAATTTCTAACAATATTCGTATATACTTTTATTATTTCTTAGATCGCTGTCTGCTTTTTCGCTTTGTTGGCTGTTGCCGCCGCTAAGCCCGGTATTGTGGCTCCTTTGGCTTACACTGCCCCCGTAGCTGCAGCTTACACCTCTCCCTTGGCCTACTCTGCTCCTTTGACTTATGCCGCAGCTCCTGCTGTTGTTGGTCATACTTCATATGTGGCTCCTTACGCCTCCACCTACAATGCCCACCACATTGCTCACTCTGCTGCCTTTCCTGCCGCTTATGCTGCTGCTCCAGTTGTACACGCCGCCCCTGCTGCTTACGCCGCTGCTCCTTTTGTAGGTGCTGCTTATACCGCTCCCCTTGCCACACCCTTCGCTACTCCTCTTTTATTGAAGAAATAGATCAGAGAATTGAATTTGAATAAAGACTGAATGAAAACTGAAAATATGACTTGGTTTATTATTGATGAAATGTTAAGTTTTGGAAAAAGTTGTTTCATAAAGTAGAATGTAATAGAATTTCCGATCACTTTTTATAGTAAATGTATTAACACCTAAAAGTTTTAGCTGTCAAAGTAGAAAACTTTAGTTTTGAAGTGTTTTCTGATTGCTTAATTTTTTCACCAAATAGGTCCAGAAAGGTCCCAAAAGTATTTTCAATGAAAACTTCGCTATTTGCAAATAGGTTGTAAAATTAAACTCTTTGCCGGAGAATAGGCGTTGATAGCGGCAGACGACTGCTTGTAAAATAGGTTTCATACATTTTTCCCAAAAAACTTTTTGGCTGGTAAAATGTGTATTTTCTATAAATATTTTTAGGATATTCTTATTTTAAAGGAGAAATGTGCGCAATTATGTCTTGCCTTTAAAAATATCTAAATTTGGCGGCCAAAAATGTAAACAACATCATATTCAGCAATAAAGAGCTTTAATAATAGTCATACAGAGAATCCACAAGTAAATGCTGAAAAACACCTGCATTCACGCCTTATGAGCATTGCTAGCGTCAAGGATAATTAGAACATACTCCTAGGAAAATGTTTCCGGTCAAGTCGTGACTTTTAAATATTTATTATAGCTTTATTATAAAGCGTGAAGCCCTTGGAAAAGAGAGAACAAATATTCAGTATTACCAAATGTTGGTCAACATTATCACCGAAAAACCGACATCAAACTCTGTTAGGAAATCGAGGCTGCATGTGAGCCAATAACGTTCGGAAGAGTTACAACTTCACCAACATCTAAAGCAAGGTGAAGCTTGAATAGTCAACAGGCCATATAGTGAGCTTAATAAGAACCCACTGGTCAGGGCAATCATTGACAGTAGTATGAGTGACGGAGCCATTTCAAACGAAAAATGGGTGTGGATTAGCCCAAAAATGTTAAATATATACTGGAAAATCTTGAAAGCTAATCCCGAATCTTCCCATCAACAACGCTCAGCCAACCTGCTAAGCCTGCGTCCCTTCAGCAGAAATTAACAGCCAAGGACTAAAGGCAAGGTGAAGCTCGAATATTCACCAAACCCCTCACTATATGGTCTGAAGAATATACTGGTCAGGGCAAACGTTGACAGGAGTATGAGTGACGAAGCCATCTCTCCACAAAAAAAAAGGTAGGTAAGGGGAAGTGTGTCCTAGTGTGCGGTTGAACGTGATCTCGGGTAACGATATTCCTCAACGGCCGAGATTAATCGCGATCATTCCAGCTGAACCACACAATCCTAAGCAGCAGCTGGCGTACACTCACAGCGAGAATCCTGACCTACCAACCAATAACTGGAAAGTGGTGAAAGTCTACGCTGCTGAAAGTACAAATAGTTAGGCAATCGTGGTCCTTAATAAGGAAATTTTGGCGCCACTGCGAAAGAGGCAAGGCTAAATATGCTACGGATTCGATAGCATAAAGCTGTGAATCTATCGTGGTGACGATAAACTCGGTGTAAAACTTGAAACTCAGCACAATAACAGAGGAACCCACAAACTCTGATGATGGAATGAACAACCTCCGGTACGATTGAAGACCAATACCGTCTGAGTGAAGTGGAAGATGAATCTGATCTGATCAAGAAGACGTGGATGTAACCGTTGTCTACGATTCAGATACGAACAGTCAAGTTCAAGCTAATCTTCGCCTCTCTAAAGCAGCATCCACCTGCCTGCCTCTCTACATGGCAGAACTTTCGCAGTAAATAGCGTTGGTCCAAAAACCGACCATCTACAATGCCGCAACCGTGGACTGGAAAACGAAAACATGAAAGATGTGGCGGTCATGCTATATGGCGCATGACCAGATTGAACCACCACTTAACAACCTGGTGACAAATATGAAGCAAGCTACAAATGCTCATCATGCTAACTAGAGAAGTACAGATATTAATATAAGAGACAAGACAAAGGGACCAGCAAGTGAGCTGTGAGTTTGGGTCGGCCAAAGTTCTTAGTATGGATACAGACAAATTAAGTTTCTAACTTGCAGACCTAAAACTATGTATTAACAACGGCTCTATTAATAATTAACAAAACTTATGAAATACTTATTTGTTGTATGATTCATCGAAAAGCCACCTGCTAAACTCAAGTTTACACTTCTACTTCTTTTTATCGGCCAAATATAATATATTCAAACGTATGCCTACACAGGTATAAATGAACCCAGTAAGTAAACTTAACTTGACTTGTCTAGATTTCTAAAAATCCATCATTAATTTTTTCACCACTCAATGGCATTCAATGGCCATTTTTTCATCGATTACATTAAGATTATTTTTTTTTTGTTTAAAATTACATTTAATTTTACCATTTATGTAAATAAATGTACACAAGGTCATGGTTAATTAATATAGCGAAAAATAAATAGCAAAGAAATATATACGATATGTACAAGCTAAATATAGCTGCAGTGTTTAAATGGATGGAAAAGAAATAAACGAAAAATTATAATAAATTTAAAGACGTGATTGGCAAGTAAATAAATAAGTTACTTACCGTAAGTTAGTTATTAAAACTTCTGGTGTTAGTTGTTATGTGCAGTTACACGTACTGATAAACACAATAAAAAATACATTAGAGTGCAATATTCGGCTGTGCCGAATTCTAAATACCCGCCAATACCCGCCACTAAAATGTAATTAGAAATGCAAAAACTACACTGGAATATCTTATTCTGTGTTCTATTCAGTATTAGTGCAAATTTTATTATTATTTTATGTATATTTAGTTTGAAAGACAATTTCACAACCAACATAATTTATTTTAAATGTTTTGAAATTTTATCTATTTTTGACCATTTATGTATAATTGATGTAATTACCGATTCTTACTAATTTTCATTTCCATATTCACAACAAGTTAAAAAACAGAGTATAAAAAAGGATAAGATATAAGGCGAGGCTTTTTTGTTTGAATTTGATTTTAATAATATTATTTACAAGAGATTTATGGGTGGCATAGTAGAAGTGGACCAGTTATAGACTGATAGCTTCTAAATCCAGTATCCACTAATGTGACATAGAAATATTTTAGGATTATATTGGTTCAATTTCATCTCAATAGCGTTATTTACAAGAGTTGTATGGTTGGTTGTTATGCTCGAAAGTGGACTTAATTCAGGAGCTATTATTGACTGACAGCCACAATATCCACTAACATAATTGCCGGATAACCGATATCAGTATGATATCTGAATTAAAATTTGTGATACATATGAAAGTTGGTTTGATATCGATATTTATTAGACATTTTTGTGGATTAAATTGTTTTTCGGAAAGTTTTGATATGATTTTGTGGAATGATTTTAGTGTATATTTCAATGATATATGGTGAATTTCACGTCAAGTGACCCAATTTTAAAAATCGATGTCTTCCGATTTGTATGAAATTTGCACCAAGCGATTATAAAGGCCTTAAAGTAAATTGTATAAGCTTTCTTAAGAAAAAAAGGCCCAAATTTAAAATAAATTAAAAAAAAATAATTTTTAAAACAAAATTAAAAAAATAATTTTTTAAAATTTAAAAAAAAAAGTATTTTTGATATGATTGAAGAAATAGCTATCTAAAGTCCTGTGGACAATTTTTGCTAGGACCAATAGGTGAAAAGTTACACTCATTTTAAAAAACCCCTGTATGACCAAAATTGACCAAAATATCCAACTTTGACCCCCTCTAACTCCGGTAATTCTGGACTGATAGAGCTGAAAATTTGTATCTGGCCTACTATCCAATAGTACTAACCTTGGTGCAAATATCATCCAAATAGATATTTAACATTGGGTCACTTGACGTGAAATTCACCATATATAAAGTTTTGAGTCGGTACCGATATTTATAAGATATATATAAAGATTAATGATTTTTTCGGATGTGGTCCTTCTATGGAAGCAATGACCAATTATGGACCGAAAACCATAAAATTTAGTACAACAATTTATTTACCTATAAGGATTATTTATGTCAAATTTTAACAATTTAACATTATTTATACCAGTTTTATACATATTTAAGTGAATTTTGGAAGTGGACTTTATATGGGGTCTATGGTCAAACATGGACCGAACTAAAAACATTTCATTTTACGATCTATTTTTGCATAAAACTTATTTTTGCTGAATTTTGTATTGATATTACAGTTTTTTAGGCATTTATTTGTAATTGAGAAATATTTCGGGAATATATTCGTATGGGGGCTATAAGAAATCATGGACCGATTTTTACTATTTTCCTCACACTTTCTTCTTCTTTCATAAAAATAACGTGTACAGAATTTCATGGGAATATGTGCAATATATTTAAAAAAAAATTGTAAGAAAAATGTTTAAAAATATCAAATTTTTATGGAGGTGCTAAATAATATAAAAGATTGGACAAAAAAGCGAAAACAAACATTTCAACATGACAACTCTTAACAGAGAGCCACATTATTCTGCTTTAGTCAAAAATAAATCTTTTTGAAAAATTAAGTTTCAATCAGCAGATATTTGCAATTTTCTAAGATGCACACGAAAACGAATTGTTCTCTTTGAAGCAATCCTTATTTAGCCTTATTTATTTTAAAAACTACAATATCAAGAGAAAACCATTTCATTCTACTGTACTTTAGTACATATATACTTTAAAACATAATGTTTTAAGATGATTTTTTTAAAACACTATTTTTTGTAGCGTTATTGATCATTTTATTGGCAACGACAAAACCTATCTTTAGCACTCAATGTAGTGCTACTAGATTCCTTTAAAAAAAATAGAAAACGAATTGTTAATATATCCTGGCTTTAAAAGCATACAAACGTCGCGTTTTTGATCATGAAAATAAGCATACAAAATAAACATTTACAATCAAAACCTTACCCACCTTATTCAAAGTATGATATTTATCTGGAAAATATTATTTTAAACTTAATACTTATTATGCTAATGGCCAGTTTTTAGAAGAAGGATTAAACTTGTTTTGTTAGTGGTTTAGTTAAACTTTAATAACATTCAAACTTTTTTTAATCCACCTAGTCGTTTTTCAGTGGTAGTTTAAGAAACGGCAAATTATTTGATGTTACCATTTTACACATAATGAAAATATGGCATCGTGGTGGCATTATAAAATTTCTCTAAAACATAAACAAATAAAAGCGGCAAAAAAAAAAAAACCAATAAAAAATCATAAAAATGAACAAGGTCGATACAAAGAGTTTAAAACGTTCAACCAATTTTACTTCGAAAAATATATTTTATTATAATTTTTTTATTGTAAAAAAATTTTTTTAAAAAAAATTTTTATTTATTCGAAGGTTTACTTCAAAGTTAAATAGAAAAATTTGAAAATGAACAACAATAGACACAAAGAATGCTGACGAAGGCTTTAGCAGGCCAGAAAATGCATTACATTTTGCTAGTGTCTTTTTGTATATTTCTGTATGTTTTTGCATATACGTTTTCCAACGGAAAGCTATGTAGAACATATAACAGAGGTATACAAAAATAAATTTCAAATTTTTCTATTTAACTTTGAAGTAAACCTTCGAATAAATAAAAATTTTTTTACAATAAAATAATACTCGCAAGAGGAAAAATTCTCATATAGTAAATTTGAAAAGTTAAATATAAGAAATTTGAAAATGAACAACAATAGACACAAAGAATGCTGACGAAGGCTTTAGCAGGCCAGAAAATGCATTACATTTTGCTAGTGTCTTTTTGTATATTTCTGTATGTTTTTGCATTTACGTTTTCCAACGGAAAGCTATGTAGAACATATAACAGAGGTATACAAAAATAAATTTCAAATTTTTCTATTTAACTTTGAAGTAAACCTTCGAATAAATAAAAATTTTTTTACAATAAAATAATACTCGCAAGAGGAAAAATTCTCATATAATAATTTTTTTATGTTATAAGGTAAAACTTCAAACAATCAGCTCTTTTACTTTATAGTACTTTTAAACAGCTGATATGTTTTGACAAATATGAATCGAGTTTAAACGCCCATTCTTGAAGGGTTAAACGCCAATTAAAACAAAGTAAACTACATCCTAAAAATTAATTTGAAGTTTAAACTAAGTTAAAACAATAAACATGGTTTAACTACATCCTAAAAATTGGCTCTAAGTGAAAGTTTTACTGTTCAAAAATATTTTAAAATTATGTTGTTTTTATAAGTTTCTCCCAAAAAGTTTAATAATAATGCTACATAAAAACTTTGCAACAATAATAGCTCAAGTGACTAAATATTTAGTTATATGTACTTAAATAGGTCAATGTTAAAATTCTTCACAATATTTGCGCAAAAATTTAGTAAAGTCAATTTTTTCTTGTTTTTATCAAAAAAAAAAAAACACATTCGAAGAAGGTAAGTAGGTGGCATACTAAACTAAACAAACCAATAAAATGACTTGTTGAAATGTGCCATTCAATCATTAATGGTGCAGTGTTACACAAATTTTATTAAATATAACAAAAAATAATAAAAAGATTTTTAAAATTTACCATATTGCTTGAAACAGTTGTTTTTAAATTAAAGTATTTCTACATGTTTAAATAAAATAAAAATAATAATTGAATTCAATAAATTTTTGTTTATATTTTCAGTTTGGGAACTGCTGAAGTGACAACTGCATAATATACATTGTCATACTGTGGCCACTCACCCAATTAATATGCAGTGTGCATTTTTTGTGTAAATAAATCAACTGTCAATAAATAATAACAAATTTTGTTTTATAAACAAAAGCGCACTTAGCTTAAGTTGCACAAATTTTTACTCACGCTCTAATAACTTGGCATTTAAAAAAGTACTTAGTACCTACATATACATATACATATTATTATTGAATATAACAAAAATTTAATTTAAATATAACAGACAAATATATATAATATGAACCACTAAAATGCAGTATATATCTCCTGAAATTGGCCCATTATTGACTCCCAAGTTATGCTTGATAAGCCTTTTAAAATATCTGCGATTTGATAGTATTAACAAAACGCTCAAACAAAAGTATCTATAGTAGCCGATGCATTAATATACTTTACACCATGAGTATATTTTGCATTTCGGATCCCTAACACTTGATATGACATGATCAATAATATGACTGGACATGATCTCGCTACAAAAATACAGTTTTAGAAAAAAGTCCAGAACGCGACATTCGTTGGCTTTTAAAGCGAGGAAGTTTGCACAATTTGTTCTCTTGTCTAAATTTGTTTCTAGGATTTTAGAGGCACCATGTTTAGTGTCAAAGGTAAGTTATAGTGCTACAAACTTACAGTTTTAGAAAAAAATCCAGAACGCGACATTCGTAGGCTTTTAAATCGAGGAAGTCTTAACAATTTGTTTTCTTGTCTTAATTTTTCTCTAGGATTTTAGTAGCACTATGTTTATTGCTAAAGGTAAGATATGTCGCTACAAACTTACAGTTTTAGAAAAAAAAAACATCTAGAACGTGACATTTGAACATTTTTAAAGCGAGAAAATCTTAACAATTTGTTTTATTGTCTTAACTTTTTCTCTAGGATTTTAGTAACACTATGTTTAGTGACAAGGGTGAGATATGTCGCTACAAAAATACAATCTAAGAAAAAAGCGTCTCGAACGCGACATTTGCAGGCTTTTAAGGTGAGGAAATCGCAACAATTTGTTTTCTTGTCTTAATTTAGAATAATGTGGCTGCTTAAATATTTGTATTCGTTTTATTGCTTGTCCAAGTTTTAGTAAGAATTAGCATGCACCATATTTTTTCGATTCGTTTGTATATAATTTTAATATAAGCTTTGTATATGTTATTTATAGATTCGAAGTTACTTTTGAAATAACTTTAACTCTTTAATTGAAATAGTGTAGTTGGTAAAAACTATTATATGACATGACATGACAAATCATGTGCTATGATAAGACAAATCACGTTTCATGATATAATAAATCAAGTTACATGACATGAACAAACATTGAACAGAACATAACATAATCAATTCGTGACATGTAAAAACAATTTGTAAAAATTAAAAAAATTTCCGCTCGATTTTTTTTATTAAGATACGATATTACAATATATTGTTAAAATTATTTTTCGGAAAGTTTAGTTCCATAGCTTTCTCCACCTTCTTTATGAGATCTGCTTCCGCTTTAAATACTTATATAGGGTGTTTTTTTAGAGGTATTTTTAGATATAATTTAAGTTGGCAGCACTTTTTGAATTGGCGGCCATTTTGCCAGTTGTGAAGTGATTTATGTTTAGTTTCCAAGTTATTCAAATTTATTTTGAAAATCATGGTTCTTCGTTTTTTTTAGATGTATACAACTTTGAAATGGAATAAAACAAAGATGAATTTTTTAAAATAACAAGAAATTCATTTTATTTGAAAGATAATGTTCTTCTGGCTCGGACGTAGTCTAATCTGAAGGTCCAATTTTCGATTACTTTTTTCAACATTTGTGGCCCAATATCGGCAATAACGTGGCAAATGTTGTCCTCCAAGTGGTTAATCGTTTTGGGCTTATCGCGTAGACTAGCGATTTTAAACATAAATCACTTGACAGCTGACAAAATGGCCACCAGTTAAAAGACAATGTTAAAGTTGTGTACATCTAAAAAAACACCCTATACATTATATCACCGCAATTTAAGGGATGTTTCACTTAATTAATTTTTGAACAAGTTTTGAAAAGAAATCATACAGGAAGTTGAGTTGTTTTATTCGATATGAATAAAGCAAACTTTCTATTTAATATTTAATCAGTAAACTTTATATTTCCGTTAAGCCATAAAAACTTTTGGAAATGCATTATTTTACATTTTCATATTTGCTCGCCAGACAACTTTTGAAAGAGGGAGTAATCAAAGTATATGCATGAGTTCTTTTTTTTTTGTGAATCAGTTAAAGTTTTTTTATATGTATATCATGTTTGATATTTCAGTTCTTGTTATTTTTGTATGGTTTATAATCAAAGTTTAAGTTATAAAATTAAAAATACTCCTAACTATAATATATATAGAGGGTATTCAGATCAGGGTTGGCAAACCTGTAACAACTGAACTTTTTAGATACATTTTAGACACAATAGCCAAGAGTAGTCATTTGCTACAATTTCAAAATTCTGTTGCATCAAAATTTTTTAAATTACCATTTTCGAAATAGTGCATGTCCATACGATCTTTACATATGCATCTAAAAATGGTTATCCCTACAAGAAATTGTTGGTTGAATTATCGAACAATAAGAGCCTCTGAATTAATAGTTCACTTTAAATGAGAGGCTGCATCCAAAAATTAAAGCTTAAAATTTACTTAATCAGGATTTCAACACTTCTGTTTTTTTCAATATATTTTTAAGATAATAAATCTAGTAATTTTGGAAATGCAATCGAATGAGGCGTGAATATATAGATATATTTATACCAAGGTTTATTTTTTGCAAATAGCCCGATATTTAATAAATAGGAATTAGTGCTGGCAAAGTATTGAGTAATGGGTACCGAGTATCGAGTATTTGCCCCTTTTTTTTGGATACTTAATACTCAAAAGTAGTTACTCGATACTTTCTGAGTTGTATTTTTAATCAAGTTGAGTGGGCAAAATCTATATATATAAAATTCAATGTATGTATGTATGTATGTATGTATGTAACGTATAGACTCCAAAACGGCTGAGCCGATTTTGATGAAATTTTCGCAGCATGTTACTGTGACTCTGGAAGGAATAATAGGGTACTTTTTTTTTACCACGCCCACTTTTACGCCCACTTTTTAAAATATTGTAATTAGAGACCAAACCTCTGGACCGATATTTTTGAAATTTTCACAGCATGTTACTGTGACTCTGGAAGGAAAAATAGGGTACTTTTTTTTACCACGCCCACTTTTACGCCCACTTTTTTTAAATATTGTAATTGGAGACCAAACCTCTGGACCGATATTCTTGAAATTTTCACAGCATTTAACTGGGACTCTGGTATGATTAATAGTTTACTTCTTTTGACCCCGCCCATTTTTACGCCCACTTTTTAAAAATTATGTAATTGCTCCCATATAGTTTTTAACAGATTTACTTCAAATTGTATACACATTATATACTCCAGGCGAGGTAAAAATAAAGATTTCTAAAGCCACGCCCCTTTCACGCCCCTTTTCACGCCAAATTTTTGAAAGTTTTATACTTTATTAAATTTTCACAGTAGGATATTCTTACGAAATAATAAATTCTTGACTATGTAAGTGGACAAAAGGGCATGGTGTCGCCTAAAGCATTGCAATAAATACATTAAAATTAAATAAATAAATGTTTGTAAATATATAAATACGTTTTATTTTATTTTAAGTCGAGGGGGGGGGGGGGTAGCAAAGCACACCGGGTTTAGCTAGTAGTGCATAAAAATACATCACTGTAAAAACCAACCGCCGAAATAAAGCTGTCTATTATTTCTTAAGTTGTTGTTAACGTTGAATTAAAAGTTAGCTTTACATTTATTTTTGCTTTAATAATAAAAGACATACAACACCAATAATAGTTGAAGATCTATTTTTATTTTTTGAAGAAACTACTTCAATTTGCAGATAAAACTATGCGTTACAATTTTAAAAAATCTGTAAAAAGTATCGAGTAGTATTGAGTACCCAAATGTAAAGTATTGAATATTATTGAGTAATGGAAAGTAGTAGAATTTGCCAGCACTAATAGGAATATTATAGATAATCGTGATAATAAATACAAATAATATTTAACGCAAACATATTTCATATGTATGTATATATGGGCAAATCCTTTAAATTAAATGGAGAAGGTCTTATATGGGAGCTACGACTAATTATGCACTGATCATAATAAAATTGTACCGCTACAAGTAATTATGGACCGATCTGCACAAAATTTGTAGATGTGATTTGGCTTCATTTACCACTCATTTATGATTAAATTTGTTTGGATACTAATTCAAACATTTATGATCGTAAAACTCCTATTTCGGGAGGACATTTGTATGAAATAATGTCGATAATCGATTTCCACCAGTTTCAATCCCATCCGTCCTTGGGTCGAAAAAAATATCACGTACTAAATTTTATCGAAATATCTTTAAAATTGCGACTTGTACTCTGCGCACAATCTTTACATGGACAGCCAACCAGCCAGACGGACGGACGGACGGACATCGTTAAATCAACTCAGAAAATAATTCTGAGTCGATCGATATACTTTAAGGTGGGTGTTGGACCAATATTTCTGGGCGTTACAAACATCAGCACAAATCCAATATGCCCTCCCCACTATGGTTGTGTAGGGTATAATAATTTATGTGAATTGAAATTGCTATGAATTTTTTAATTTTGTAATAAATTGAATGAAAAATGTTTCCTTCTATCGCAATTAATATTGCAATTGAAAGTTAAGGTACTGGACAACAGTTTTTGCTGTAGAAATATACGAAGTAATATATAAAATACTGTTTTGTTATGCACACAAGTACTTATTTCTACTCGTCTGTTTTTGACAGTAGGACAATTGAAATTGCAATGTAGAAACCATAAAAAAAATAGTCTTACGTTTTCACTCGAGGGAATTAACACTTGTGTTGTAAAACCCCAAAACTAATTTTTATACACATTTGGGCGAAAATTTTGAGTCACTTGTTATCTAGAAACATGCCATTAAACAAATAGTTGTCATTTTAAAGTAACAGTGAAGGCGTTTGTCGCAGTGATATGAATTCCTGCCGATGTTGCAATTTTATTCCAAGAGATATCAAAAAGTGATTGCTTATTAAGCGATGAACTGGTAAAGCCAGAAATCAAGAATGATTTACTCAAAACTTTAAAATTCTTAAAAAAACAAAATCTAAAATTTAATTTGATAATGAAATAGAAATGTTTTTTGAAAATGAAATTCGTATCGTTGATTGCGTAACAAATGAAATAATGAATATAATTGAAATACATATGTAAAAGCTCCCCACAACAATGTCTGTAATGATATGGAATCAAATATTGATTAAGAAATATGTATAATTATTTGTTTCTTAGGAAAAATTTTGCCCACAAGCTTGGATTTTTCGTCAGCGTCATATATTGATAACAAAATTAAATCAAGATTCTCTTAACTTTAGATGGCTTAATATATTTAAGAAGCATTTTTAAGATCGAACGATAATATTATATTTGCTTTTAAATTAATATAAAAATGAATTATGTTTTTCTATGTGATTTGCAATGTAATGTTAAATTAGTAATGGTTAATAAAATACAAAATTAGCTTTTTAAACTTTTAGTAAATTTAAAAATTATAGCTATGAGGATAGAAATTTTTTGTTTTCACACATATTTATATTTAATATTAGTTACTTTTTTGGAATAAATAGTTTTTATAATTAATAAACCAATTTGTCAGTCTCGAAATAAAGGAAACGAAATCCCGAAAAATTTCGGGATACCGGGATTTTGCAGCATTTTTGAAATCCCAAATTTCGGAATTTTCAAAACCAGTTCCGTTTGGCATCCCTAGTCAGAATTCA
Source organism: Bellardia pandia (assembly GCA_916048285.2). NCBI lineage: Eukaryota > Metazoa > Arthropoda > Insecta > Diptera > Calliphoridae > Bellardia > Bellardia pandia. The sequence continues at coordinate 44,662,081 of OU696531.1, forward strand.
CTCAAAATATCGAGACATGAAAGCGTCATACTTCATCATGACAAAGACATCATACGAAGAGCAGTTCTTTGATTGCGGAATCCAAAATTGCTTTAAATACATTTATATTGTACAAATGTTTATAAATATATATATACAAAGCTGTCAAATGGACTCTAAATGGGATTGCGATTTTCTCTATATGTAATATAAACTTATCTTTATTTTTAATTTCTATTTAAATTATAATTTTAATTATTGTCAAATTTAAAATATACTTTTGTAATCTTTCTTTTAATCAGCTCTATACTGAAAAATAAGACCTATGGTCTTGTGTATGGCACAATACAAATACCAATAAATAATAAAATAAAAAAAAATAAATAAAAAAAAAATAAAAACTAACCCCCTGGCCCACGATGTCGAACGATAACGTTCGCTGAGATAAGACTTAAGACACAAACTTGATTGTGAAATAAACAAATTTGATTGAGTAAAAAATAGCTACGAAAAAAGTTTGTGTCTTAAGTCTTATCTAAGCGAACGTTATCGTTCGACATCGTGGGCCAGGGGGTAAAAGTTTTAAAAGAGTTTAAGTTGTACACACAATACATAAACAAAACTTGAAAAAAATAACAAATTAAAGAAACGTTTGCAAATTAAAAAATATTTAATTTTTTGTCAAAAATCGCTAATCTTTTGTAAAATTAAATTTTAAGTTATTTGAGTTTAAAATTTTTGGTCCTAAAACTTGTTGCTTGGTTTTTTTTTTGTGTGTTGATATTTACAGCAATAATAACATATTATTAAAACATTTCAAAAATGCAAATTTTTTAACAAAACAATTTAAAACTTCGTTCGTTTCGTTTTCGTTTTTAATTTCCCGTTTTTCGGGAATATTTTAAAATTGTTTCCCGAGAATTCTTGGAATATAAGGGTTGGGACCCCAAACCCTATGAACAACTAATGATTTTGTTTTTCTTACGAAACTCTGGTGATGCCTTCAGGTTGTTCGAATGAACGAATGTTTGCCAATTTTAAATTTTTAAAGGATATTTAATTGCCTTTAAATTGAGATTAAATTGAAAATGGTTTAAATATATTTTAACTCATTAAAAGAAAATAAATACAAGCCACAAGTTTTGTCAATATTTAATTCGGTACATCAGTGTGTGTGTGTGTGTGTGTTTAAAAATCAATACAGAAGTATATGAATACAAAAACAAATGTGATGAGAGTTAGTAGTGGGTTTTTGTGGTTGGCTGTAGATAAATTTTCGAAGCCAAACGAAAAAGTTTAAAAACCCAAGTGCTCGTGAGTGTTGCTGTGGCTTTGTAGGTGGATAAACGTTTACACTAGCTGCAAAAACGTAAAAAATTTAATTAAAATTTTGAAGGGCAATCAAAGACATTCAGTATAAAATGATAGTATATATTGGCTGACTGATTGCTGTTAGTAAATCCTGATGGTACATAAATATGTTAGAAATATTAACTTTGACAACTAAGGTTTGGTCCTTAAATAACTCTAAGGCTTTCTTTACATAAACTGGAAAGTATATACGAGTATAATATGAAAACTTTTCAAACCTGCAGACTTCCGTGCTAGTGTAAAAACTTTCTATAGGGGTTGTTAAAAAAATGTAACAACATCACAAAATTAAACTTAAATTATCAGCACTTTTCAACAAAATAAATATATATGTATGTATATAGAAAAACATGTATATACATATGTATATATGTAGGAACATAAAAACAAGTAGCTCAATAAAAGCTTAACAACATCCTACAGGCTACAACTTGCTCCCAACAGTTAAATCAACATCCTAACGAAATTGCTTTCCCCGTCCCCCTTTTAAAAAAGGAAATACTGAAAAGAAAGTTCTGCCATATACTCGTGCATGTGTAAGGGATGATAAATTAAAAAGGCCTTAAATTAACATTGACTTTAACACCTGATGTCTGATTACTGGGCAGGTTTTTACGAAAATGTTTTGTAGGTAGGAGTGTGTGAATATTACGGGGGTAAATAAATGAATACATTTTGTGTGTAGATTTGTATGGTGTGATATCTACTAAATAATATAATTAAATAGGTTTTTGTCTTGTTTGGTGTTGGCTTTTAAATGCAGACATATCAAAAAAGAAACCTAAGATTGTTTCTGAAAGATTTATGAATTTAAGAATTCTAATAGAAAGTTAAGTCATACGACAATTCTTCTCGTTTTCAATAGGGTTCTAATTAGGTATTTAAAGAATATTTTTCTGCAAACAGAAATAGTTAAAACTGCTTTTTAATTGAGAAAAACTGATTTAAACACACTTAAGCTAGATTTACATGATTGAAATTTTCTTCAAAATTGGTTTTCAAAATGCTTCAAACTCTGTTAACCAGCATTTTGAAGAGGAATTTTGAAGAAAATTTTAATCATGTAAATCTAGCTTTAGGAAATTCTGGCTATCAAAACACAACCTAGCAAAAAAAGTCTGTATGAAACATACACAGATTGCCACCAGGTTTTTAAATGCAGGCTAGTTTTAAAGTCATTTGTATAAAAGATTTACAATCTAAATACCTGCATAAAAAAATCAATCAAGTAAAAATGAAACCCAAAAATCTTTGCTTTTTAAAAACTTTATATTATCCAAATCGTCTACTTCACGATTCAATTCTCTTCCAATCTCTGATCTATTTCTTTAACAAAAGGGGAGCAGCAACAAGGGTAGCATGTACAACGGGAGTGGCAGCATAAGCGGCACGTACTACAGGAGCACCAGCATAAGCAGCAGGGGCGGCGTGTACAACTGGGGCAGCAGCATAAGCGGCCGGGAAAGCAGCAGAATGAGCTACAGTGTGGGCATTGTAAGTGGAGGCATACGGAGCCACATAAGAAGCACGACCAACAACAGCGGGGGCAGCGGCATAAGTCAAAGGAGCAGAGTAGGTGGCAGAGTAAGCCAAAGGAGCAACCACACCGGGTTTAGCAGCGGTAACAGCCAGCAAAGCGAAAAAGCAGACAGCGTTCTAAAGGAGTTTAAATTTTTAGCTTAACTTTTATGTCTTTTAAAGCAAAACTTCAATATTTTAAAAACTTACGAATTTGAACATTTTGTTTTGTTTTTTTTGGTTTAATTTACAATCTGTAATTGTTATAAATGTTAAAAGAGCTCAAGTCTTTTATACTATGTTGGCAGTTAACTATAGTGAATGTTATTATTTCAAACAAGTCACGTCTTTAAAGTCCATGAATTAAAATTAGATTAGATAGCGAAAGGAAAAACTAGCTTTGTATGTGATTTGTTTAATAGAAAATTAAATATTTATGTGATGGTTTAGTAAACAAATATTAGTTTATATTCCTAATAATAAATCGAAATAGTTGAATTCTTAAGGTATTTCAAATATTCTTAATTACCTTAACAATTGTTAATTTGTTTTTAATCTAGTTCTCAAATCCAATTTCATAGATAGTCAGCTAATTAGAAACGTAATATTAGTAAATATCAGAACTATACTTTTTTCTTATTATTGCTTTAATAATATAAGTTTTCCGACACATAGTATTTTCTAATATTCAATGTGTAATTCTTCACCAGTATAATCCATTTTAATACAAAGAAATCTTATTAATATTATCTATTGATTTAAACACAATTTACACTTTCAAAATGTGTCGCATTCGCTATTGTAAATGTTTCTTTAATCAAAGACAATTGATTTTACTATTCGAACACGCTATTCGAAATGTTTCGCATTCGCTATTGTAAATTTATCGACACGTAATAAGTGTAATGTGTAATTATTTGCCTGTATAAAACCATTTTAATATAGAAAAATCTTATTAATATTATCTATTGTGTTTAAATCAATGGCTAAATTAATTTGATTTTGTTAATGTTCGACTGTCGCGTTCTTGAAAATAAATCATCATTTCTTATTAGTTATTCCGCAAACGTTCTAATGAAGTATTTGGCATCTCAAATTTAATTTAGACTTTCAAAATGTGTCGCATTCGCTATTGTAAATGTTTCTTTTATCAAAACCAAATGATTTTACTATTCTAACATACTATTTATTTCATATTCATCTATATAAATATATGTTGTAGATAGATAAAATATGTTGCGAATAAAGTAGGAAAGGCCAGAATGTGATATTTAGGGAAAATTACAACATATCCACTAAACTATTAAGAATGTTGCGTTAAAGCAGTTTTAGCCATTTTAAATCGGCTAATTAAACAGTAGACGAAACAGTAAAGAACGCTATATATTTATTGTCTGCTTTAAATGTGAGCTTGATTTCAAGATTTAAAGTTATTGAAGCTTAATTTTAGTATTAAACAATTGGCACATTGGAATACATTTTCTGCCCTGCCAAAGGCTTCATTAGCAATGCTTGTTGTCCAAGATCTACTTGTAAATATCATTTATTTAACTCACTATTATTGAGAAATAGATTGCGGGAATTAATCATATTTCTTTCCACATGCTATGAGTTAGAACGAAATTTATATACGTTTACAATGTGTGTGTATTCGTCTTTATAATTATTATTACAAATTTTGTATTACTAAAAATTTGTTGTTGTTTTTATTGCTGCGCCTACCGTTGGGTGATAAATTTCTTAAAAATGTTCGTAATCAAATAAAATTCGACACAAAAAAGTTTCTAATATACAGAAATAATGACACCTAATTTTATAATGGTCGGTCCATAATTATTCGAACCGCCCATATAAGACCCTGTCCGTAATTCACGTTAAGCTCCATAAATCTTTTAAAAGTATTTATATCGCGATAAAGTTTAACACATATAATATATATATTCACAGACACCATGACACTAAATTCTGCTCCAAAATAGGTGATATCTCCCATATAAAGCCCATTTATGAAAAACTGTTTTATACATATACTAGGTGTAGGGTATTATATGCTCGGGCTTGACCGACTATACTTTTTTGCTTGTTTTAAATTCGCTCAATGTCTATACCTATAAAATCAGAATCTGAAGAGTTTATCGTCATGTTTGCGATAAAGTCCAGGGGCCAAATTACCGCATTCGATATCGAGTAAAATTGATCGTAATTTTCTTACTTGAGATTATGGCATTCGATATCGAGCAAAAAATGTAGTACATTTTATCATAATTTCGATATCGAAATCATTTTTCGATACGATAGCTCATTCCATCACGAATGCGGTAATTTGGCCCCTGAATAAATCTGAAATCAGCAATTTAAATTCAAGAATCTTTAAGTTATAAATAAGTACTTACTCGTACATGCAGTCATTGGTAAACATCTAACTATCATAACACAAAACTTTTTAAGCTTATTATTAAGATGTTAAGATCCTAACTAATTTTCCTTATTAGAAAAGCAGAAACACAAAAATGTTCAGTCTTTCGTAGTTAAATCATTTAATTTATTTAAATTCAATTCCCTGATCTACTTCTTCAACAAAAGAGGAGCAGTGAAGGGGGTGGCAAGGGGAGCGGTATAAGCAGCACCTACAAAGGGAGCAGCGGCGTAAGCAGCAGGGGCGGCATGGACAACTGGAGCAGCAGCATAAGCGGCAGGGAAAGCAGCAGAGTGAGCAATGTGATGGGCATTGTAGGTGGAGGCATAAGGAGCCACATAAGATGCATGACCAACAACAGCGGGAGCAGCGGCATAAGTCAAAGGAGCAGAATAAGCCAAAGGTGCTACCAAACCGGGCTTAGCGGTAGCAACAGCCAACAAAGCGAAGAAGCAAACAGCGATCTACAATAAATATTATTCGTTTATTAAAATTAAATATCCCTTATGGTTGTGGAAATAATAAAACTTACGAATTTGAACATTTTGTTTAAGTTTGTGTTGTTTTGGTTTGTTGTACAATTTGTAATTGTTAATGTTAGACATAAAGCTAAAGGCTTTTATAATCTAAATTGTAGTTTAAATTTTTGGTTACTTTCAATAACAAATAGTGACATTTTGCAAATATAATTTAACCCTGATCATGAATTTTCAACTTTAAACATAAAAATTATTTAATCAAATGAATATCATTACTAGTCTTTGGTTGTCCATTAAGTTGAACATAATATCTACGGAATAACTTATAAAATTTATATTTAAATTTAGCCGGTGTAAACAACCCACTATCTTAAGCGTCACGTTTAGCATAAATTGTTTAAATTAAATTATTAAATTAGTAGCGTAATCAAACACAATTTTAAACTATAAAAGCTTTTGACTTTAACGTAATTATTAACAATTACAAATTGTACAACAAACCAAAACTACACAAACTTAAACAAAATGTTCAAATTCGTAAGTTTTATTATTTTAACAACCAGAAAGGACATTTGTTAATAATTTTAAATTCCTATTAATTTAGATCGTTATTTGCTTTTTCGCTTTGTTGGCTGTTGCCTCCGCTAAGCCCGGTCTTGTGTCACCTTTGGCCTACTCTGCTCCTTTGACTTATGCCGCTGCTCCCGCTGTTGTTGGTCATGCTTCTTATGTGGCTCCTTATGCCTCCACCTACAATGCCCACCACATTGCTCACTCTGCTGCCTTCCCTGCCGCTTATGCTGCTGCTCCAGTTGTCCATGCCGCCCCTGCTGCTTATGCCGCTGCTCCTTTTGTAGGTTCTGCTTATACCACTCCCCTTGCCACCCCCTTCTCTGCTCCTCTTTTGTTGAAGAAATAGTTCAGAGAAAAGAATTTAGAATAAAAATAAATGATTTAACTACGAAAGACTAAGAAACTTGTGTTTGTTTTGATCAGTTCATGTTTTAGAAATATGTAGGTGTTGTTTATATTTTTGGTTCTACACTCCACCATTTGATGATAATTTCTCTAGTAACTGGTAATACTTATATGAATGCATGTCAAAGTGCAGACCTAGAAGGAATGATTTTTTTAATTCTGCACTTGTTATAGCGACATGAAGACTGAGTTGGATATTAATCAATTACAAAGATAATGTGGCTCAAATATGTATAACCATCAGTAACCATTATCACCATTAATTTTCAAATATGAATTCAAATGGTAGTAAACTATAATCATATCTTAATAAATTCCAAACATGTTAGACTCATTTGTATGACAAAACCAAACTGCCATCATTTTTATTATAGCAACCGAAACAATGCATTGATGTTAAAGGCCGAGTAAGTGCAGTTCTCAAAAAAAAAGACTGCAAGTTTTTCTAATTAAGCGCCATTTCCGGTAATTTTGCTCCAAAAATCTCAGTCTAGCGCATATTACAAGTTTTAATGTTAAATCCAGTTAAAAAAAAAAACTTTAGTTAATTTGTAATTGTTTTTAAAAACAACAGAAAAAGAATACAACATTTTTAAAACTGATGATAACATGGCGACAAAATTAACAGTTCAGCGAGCTTTAAAAATGTAACAGAAAAAAAACCCAACAACAGGCAACAGCCAGAGAATTAGAAATAAGCAGCAAAAAGTTTAAGAAAGAGGAAATAAAAACGCAACGGAAGGAAATGCATAATCTCATTGATGACGAACTAGCATTAAAAAAGATTTAATGAGAAAATTTCACACAACCCAATGCAATTCAAAGGAAAAGCACAACAGAATTAAGCAAAAAAAAATAAAATCAATAGGATTTAAAAACAATTATTTAAAGTGAAAGAAGAGGATTTAAATTTTATAATAGAAAATTGAAAAGAAAATAAGACATTTAATTTTAAATACAGCTAATTTAATGTGTAAAAATCTTAAAATTAATTACTTACCAGCCTTAACATATACTTTACTATTCAAGTTACCGCCACACCTAAAAATAGGCTTTAATAAATGACCATTTAACTGATTTAAGCTTATTTTCTTTCTTTGGCGTATTTAATAATTGACTTTGCTTTACTGGTTTTGTTGTTTTCTGCCTTAATCCCTTTGGCCAATTTAGCCAGGCCATTTATGATTTCAATTCCTTAAAGGGTTTTTGTTTTGCTGTTTATTTTTTATGTGTGTTGGACGTATATTTTATGTAAATAATATAAAAATGAAAATAGCATAAAAAAACAAACCGTATTAAGGCACAATTTACACTAAGCAATTTTGTAAACTAAGACTTCTAAACTAAACTATCCAGACTTCGGGGTACTCGTCTTACACACCTGATTATACTAACAATTCGTGGTACTCTCTTATTCGTATTACATATGTGTATACAAATGTGTGTATGCTTTCAAATAAAATAGAAGCGATTTAAGCTCATATATTATGTTATGTGAACACTGAAGAAATTTCAAGGAAAAAATTTTATCAATCTTTTTAATAAAAATTGCTTCGTGTAAATTGGGACTAAATGCCAGTATTTTGTTTTATAAGTCTGTGTGTTTGTCATTACTCTGGTTTGTAGCATCTACTAATTAGTAAAACAAGGGGTTTATTAACCGTTAAGTATACCAACATCAGTCCACATACAAATATATAGTAAGTTGCCTCATTACTGCTGGGTTGGCTGTAGCCCATCATTTAATTTCTAGTAACTTGCTTTTTATGAGCTCTAATTTCTTGCTGGCTTTTTGGCTAAATGCGTTTATTTTTTGTTTGCTTTTCTGTTTGTTTGAATTTTCTTTGGCCGTTTTATTTAACAAACGTTATAATGGCCATCCCTGGGGTTGTAAATAGTTTTTGTTTATACAATAGAATCTTATTTCTTTTTTATTTTGTTTATATTTTTTGCTATTTGACTTTATTATTGTGGTTTAGCTGTGTAAAACAACAACAAAGTAAAGTTTTTTTATGTTTCTGCTTGTTAAAGTTCCTAAAAGTAGGCAACAGGGTTTTGTTAACCTAACAGTGATACAGAACTTTTAATTAATATATTTTTGTTTATATTGTATTGTTTAGTTTTTATTTATATTTAAATACCCTATAGAATACATGGTAAACTTGTGAAATGTTATTAACTAAATGAATTTATTTAGAAAAGAAAAAAAAATAACTTTTTATTTTTTTAATTGGAAAATTAGGTAAATCTTGGACCACAAAAATTTTAGAAAAAAATTGATTTTTAGGATTTCTAAAATAAAAGGTAAAGCAATTTGTAATTTATCAAATAAATTTTTTAAATAAAGAACATAAGAATCTTAAATCTTATAAATTCAGTTTATATTTTTGGTTAAAAAATGATTGTTAGAAGAAACTTTTTTTTAATTAAAAAGCTTATTTGAAAGTTATTTTTCAATCAGCAAGTAAATTACACTTAAAACATTTTTCGCTGAAGAATAGCCATGCCATGAAATTAAAAACTGTAAATATATGTTATAGTATTGCAGGCGTAGAGCGAGGATCTAAAAGTAATGAATTTTATAGTTATGCAGCATAATCCCCGCATGCGCTATTGTATCAACTATCATACAGAACTATATTTCGATACGTTTCGAGTAAGCAAATCACCGTATTCGATTTTTGTGATCATTTAGTTCTTTTATTCGACCTTTTTCAATATATAGAACAATTTTTTTATATAAATATTAAATTTAAATATATTAATATAAATATAAATATATTAAAAAAGAAATTAAAGAATTTTTTGTGATCTTTTATTTTCTGATATTAGGCTGGTACATTAGGGTGGTAGGAACTGAGATCTGATGAGTAAATACTAAAACCGAATATTTGAGGTAAATGCAAGATAATAACATCGATAGATGTCCTCAAAGCAAAAACATCGATATATCACACTTTCAGATCGGACTATATGTGCCGAAGATATAACAAAAAATGTATTTTGGCGATCCCTACTTTCGGCAAAAAAAAAAAAATTTTTTTCGAAAATGTCTTGCAACAATACTTCATATTCAATGGTGTACCGCGATTTTTTTTCGAGACACTCTAATGTACATACATATGTAAGTACATACATATGTACATAATTAAAATTGCGTTTTTGATGTTATTACAAAAAACTAAAAACACCACAAATCCTGAAAAACTCCAGCTCCAAAAAAAATGTATTTTAAAACAAAAATCCCCACAAACTTATTAATGTCTTGTAATTAAGTAATGCAGAAAAATTCATAATAATAAATCCTTAATCAAACATTAATAACTCCAATGTTTGCAAAAACACACAAAAAAAAAATACAAATTAAAAAGAAAACCAGCCAGTCGAGCAAACATTCTGCCAGCCAAGGCAGGCGTAGGCAGTCAATCATGCAGCCAGTCAACCAGTCACATTAAGTGAGATAATCTGCACACACACTCTCACACACACACACAGCAGCACAGGCAGCAAACACCACAGCTCAAAAATGAAAGCTCGGCATAATGAGTGTAATTAAAATGCATCATGCAAAATCATGTTTTATGTTGTAAAAAAAACAACAACTACTCCAGCAACAACAACAACAACAAAGGATTATAAGTGTGTGCACTGCACACACATACTCCATACTTTTGTACATGTGAAGGAGCAACACCCTTTTGTAAAGTTTTTTTGTGCTTTAATTATCGAATGAGAGGGAGAGAGAGAGAGAGACAGACAAAGTAGTAGGTTTGGGGGAATGTATAACAAAAAAGAAAGAATAGGAGCCTTTTTATTATTTTTCTTTGCTTAATTTTGTTTTTGCCTGGTTTTTATTGGGTTTATTAATAATTAACCCTTAAATGGCAGCAATTTGTAAAGAGTCTAACTTTTTGGCAAGGGGTGGCAATCGGATGTTATAAGTGTCGAAATATGAAAATATCCGTTAAATGGTTAAATTAGACTAATTTTATTTAAAAGAAGTAAAAGTTTTATACTCGAATGTACCAGATCACAGTAGAATATAATTATTACATTGATTGTTTTGTTAATTATTGTTTGCTGTTACAAATGTCATGTAAGATCAAATAATTATGTATATGCTAAAAATAGTTTTGGAATAATTTTTCATCAATATTTGTTCATATTGTAAACAAAACTAAGTAGCTCTAAACAAAACTAATTACATATTTATGTATACATACTTATATAAATTGTAACACAATTTTTTCTTTTAAACCAAAGTAAAATGAGAAATACATACATACTTCTGTATGTATTTGCATTTGTTTTTCTTGAACATTTAGTATAATTCAGCACGCGATATATTTTCCTGTCTCAATTGTAGTAAGGAATATTTCAGGTGATTTCAACAAAAGCTTTTATTGAGCTGACATATGTACATTAAGGTAGCCCCGTTTGTATGGAGAAAAAATAAGGTATCGATGTTCCCGACTAATATGAAAATTTGATTCATTTTAAAACTACGTTTCTCAATTTTTTTGTCCTGGGGTCAATATTTGGTGAGCTGGATCAAAGGATAAAAATGTCCTTTTTAGCGTTTTTTTTTTTTTATTTTTTCACATTTCTTCCAAAGGAACTATATGTAAATTTGGCATCATATGAAAGGTCTTTGAGAGGCGCATTCAATGGGTTATCAAAAATTAAAAAACAATTTTTTTTTAATTCAAAAATTTTGAAAATTTCAAACAAAATTTTAGTATTTTTTTATTTTTTCATAGAATTTACTTAAATAAATTGTTGAAATTTCTTGATTATAAACATCAACAATTTACATCAAACATCAAAATTAAAAGTTTTTTGTGATTATTGTAGGCAATAACTTATTTTTCATTAAGTCATTATTTTTCATTAATTTTGATTTGAATAAAAATCGGTCATTTGATTACAACGATCAAAGATTTAGGTATAAGAACGCGACATTAAAACATGAAAAAAATCGAATAAAAAATTTTACGTTAATTGAGTTTTGTTACTACTGCTGCATTGTGGATAAGAAACAAATTAAGAACCTATTTTACAGTCATGACCAAATGCAGACAGCTAGTCATTCTTAACTAAATGAGAATCTTTTTAATTCATTGTTATGATCCATTACAATTCACCTTGAGTGCAGTAAAAAGCTTGAAAAGCTTGTGACTTGATTAACCTCCTGCGGACAGTCATCATATTATATGTATGTATATGTATATTTTAAGCCAGCCGTTGCAAAACTACTTCTAAGCAGTACTGATATTCAGCCGGTTCGGACCGGTTCCCTCGAACCGGTTGTTAAAATTTAAAAATTTTCCGTACCGGTTGTTGCGTATTCACCCTTATCGTGAATAAAAATTCCACATGAAATTTGCTCCCTTTTATTTTTTAACATTGAATTTTAATAGGAAAAATGTGAAAAGGGAACAAATTTCATGTGAAATTTTTATTCACGATAGGGGTGATTATGTTTTTTGCTTTAACGGTTTTATATAATGTGTATTTATCAAACCAATATTGTTCAGTTGTTCATCGTCCAAACGTACAAAAAAATGATTTTATTTTGGTCATACATTGGATTCTTGGATGATGATGTTTTCGATAGCGTTTTCTTCAATCTTTTGAGAAAAAAATAAAACAATTTTTTTTTACTTTTATTTTGCAAAATCAAAACTATTTTTTGTTAAAAACGTAACTTTTTTTGATTAAACGAAAGTTTATATCATTTCCTTCAAGAGGCTTGTGGTCTGTTACTGGGATGCGACTTTAAAATGTTCGCTATTTTTATCAAAATTTGGCAAAAATATATTTTTTTTAGCGAACCGGTTGTTAATTGTTTCGAATATCACCACTGCTTCTAAGTAAGCCATTTTGTATTTTCTAGTCTTCCGAAATACTATAATCGAAAGAAGTATTTTACAGCATACAAAGAACAATAAACTTTAAAGTTAATGCCGAAACGCACGCATGAATACTGATGGTGTTCATAAATGTCCATGAAATGCCTCAATTGTGACATGAAGAAAGAAAATTTCTTATTCTGGCTCAAGTTCATTAATTTCTAATAATTGCTGCTATTATGTTTACACATAATATTGTGATTACAAAGTACTTCTATACAGTTTTCTAGTTTCATAAAAAAAATCTTAAAAATTCCTTAACAGCTGATAAGAACTAGTTCCCGGCATGACAATTTCCAACAAAAATCACTGATGAAAAAACTAATTGGACGAACAAAATTTATTGATTAAAAAACCATTACAAACAACATGTGGCAAATTCAAACAAAAATATTTAGTCTTGACGCCTAGCTATAAACAATAATTCTGAAACTAATTATGGGACTATAACATTTTTTCTGAAGAGTTATTCAGGCATATGATGGAAATCGAAAACGAATGAGTTTTAGAATTCAATTTTTTCGTAATATTTCTGTATTGAAAAACTTTTATCACAAAAAATATAAAGATATTGTGCTACTAAAGAGAATCTTAAAAGAAAAATTTTAAAAATTAGATTAGAAATACATTAAGTACTTCCAAAATTCATTCATTTTCGTTTTCGATTTCCATCACATGCCTGATTATTTTAAAAATATAAAATGGAAATTATATGTGTGTAAAATCACAAAAACTAAGAATTCAATGGTGAATTCAAAACGTTACAAAACTGCTGATGCTTTCTACTCGTATGCACTGTTACTAGAAAACAAAAGTAAAACAAAAAATACCCAAAAAGTGGATTTTTGTTCTTCAGTATCTCTAATCACAATCCCTAAATTAGCCAGTAAGAAATATATAAAGGAACCAAGTTTTTCAGTCTATCACATTGACGTTTATTTCTTCAAATACCAATCTTTGATCTATTTATTTAACAAAAGAGGTGCAGCGAAGGGGGTGGCAAAGGGAGCAGCGGCATAAGCGGCAGGGGCGGCATGGACAACTGGGGCAGCAGCATAAGTAGCAGGGGCGGCATGAACTACTGGGGCAGCAGCATATGCGGCAGGGAAGGCAGCAGAGTGAACAATGTGATGGGCATTGTAGGTGGAGGCATAAGGAGCCACATAAGAAGCATGACCAACAACAGCGGGAGCAGCGGCATAAGTCAAAGGAGCAGAGTAGGCCAAAGGAGCCACAAGACCGGGTGTAGCGGAGGCAACAGCCAACAAAGCGAAGAAGCAAACAGCGATCTAAATTATTAGGAATTTAAAATTATTAACAAATATCCTTTATGGTTGTGGAAATATAAAAACTTACGAATTTGAACATTTTGTTTAAGTTTGTGTTATTTTGGTTTGTTGTACAATTAGTTTATTTACGATAACATGAAAAGTTTTTATACTTTAAATGTGTGTTAAATAATTAAATTTAAATAATTTATGCTAAACGTAACGTTAAAGTAGTACATGCTCTTAATTTTAATAAGTCTTTTAACCGTTATTCTAATGACTATTATAACATACCTAAAACTATGTTTGTATTGAAGGTTTTAAATTCATGATCAGGGTTAAATTATATTAGCAAATTTTCTTGTTTTTAATTTATTTAATTTAAACGTTATTGAATTTAAACAAATTATTTGCTTAGTCACCAATTCATATAATAATCTAGAGTATAAAAGCCTTTAACTTTAATTTTAACATTAACAATTAGAAATTGTACAACAAACCAAAACAACACAAACTTAAACAAAATGTTCAAATTCGTAAGTTTTATTATTGCAACAACCAGAAAGGATATTTGTTATTAATTTGAAATTCTTGTTTTAGATCGCTGTTTGCTTCTTCGCTTTGTTGGCTGTTGCTGCCGCTAATCCCGGTCTTGTAGCTCCTTTGGCCTACTCTGCTCCTTTGACTTATGCCGCTGCTCCCGCTGTTGTTGGTCATGCTTCTTATGTGGCTCCTTATGCCTCCACCTACAATGCCCACCACATTGCTCACTCTGCTGCCTTCCCTGCCGCTTATGCTGCTGCTCCAGTTGTCCATGCCGCCCCTGCTGCTTACGCCGCTGCTCCCTTTGTAGGTGCTGCTTATACCGCTCCCCTTGCCACCCCCTTCGCTGCACCTCTTTTGTTAAAGAAGTAGATCAGAGATTTGACTTTGAATAGAAAATAAATGATTTAACTACGAAAGACTGAAAAATTTCGTGTTTCTACTTTTCAAATGACGATACTAGTTTGATTTTAAGAATTATGCATATTTTTTACTTATCTTCATATACCAAAACGACTGTAAACGTTATCAAATGTTTATAACAGGCACTTTTAATGTGAAAAGTGTTTAATAAACTATTAATAATTTTAACAGTAGTTTAAAGCTACTGTGAATATTTTTTAATAACGCAAAACTGTTTTTTTTTAACACAACAAATTTTCAAAGACAAAATATCTAAACGCTACACATACAATGAAATCATTGTTAACTATTCTTTTGTATTGAAAACCCCTTGTAAAAGGGTCGGGTGTTTGACAATACAAATTTTGAAACTTTTAGAAAGTCTTCAAACAGATTAAAAAAAAACATCATTAGTGACATTTTGCATATATAATTTCTGATTTTTTTTTCGATTTGTATGGCAAAGAACTTTACTGACTGCCTTGGGTAATCAAAAGGATTTGTTTGAAAAAATAAGCCATATGTTATTAAAGGAAATTTTAAACATTATTTTGAACCATTTGAACTAAGTAGTAAAGCGTGATCCATTTCGAGGTTCCCTACTTCTTTAAAGAAAATAGCACAGAAAATTCAAATTTAATGGGAAATGTTTCTTATTATAGTTTATTTGATCTTTTTTATTATTAAGATTTTAGAAATTATTTAAGCTTAAGGTGTTTTTTATAAAAAATTCGAATTTTGTTTCAATACACATTTCGCTACGTCTTTGTGTAGCTTCTTCAGCAAAAAAATTTTAATTTTTTATAATTTCTAAAATCTTATTAATGGGGAATGTTTATTATCATTTGAAAGAACATTCTTTGGCATTTATTTTTTTGAAGATTACTTCTATCAAATGTTGGCCGTTGCTACGTCGCAGATGGTCTATCCGTTGCGTCCAATTTTCGATGACATAAACTTTAGACCATAGGTCGGCATCCTATAGCACAATAGTGCAGAGAGCACTTCACACATACACTTATTCTCTTTCATTCAGTCGTCATTGAGACAGCAATGTGTGCACATGCGGCGGATGCTTTTATATTTTTTTCAGAAATACTTCCCAACAAACATTTCAAATTAATAATGAATTACGAAAAATAATTTATAATTGATAATGCATTTGGTAACATGCATGTAATCAGCTTTTGAAGTATTAGAAGTTCCGTTTGTATATCAATCTCGTTGTTAATTTCTTATATGTTACGGAAAATACATTGTGAGTGTATGTTTCCTGTCTAAGTTGTTTTGTATAATTTATATAATTATGTTTATGTTTGCTGGGTAGTTTGCTCACACACACAACCTCATTTTACGCTTTGCCGACCTCTGCTTTAGACTTTACATCAGGGAAAGGCAACCTATACTATTACATTTTGCAATTGCATTAGTAATATACTCTCTTCGCTCTCAACACAAATCGGTGTTGCCAGAAAATTTTCGTCACTTATCCCCAATTGAAAATCTCCAAAAATCTCTATTTTATTATTTGCGAAAAATTAGAAAATCAGTCAGGAAATTGCATTACATCTTCAACATTTATTTCATATTAAATTTTCAAATGTCCAGCAAAACCTTCTTTTTTACCCAACATTACATTGGCACCATCAGTGCATACAGAGGAAAGCTTACTCTTATCAGTAAAAGAAAGAACTTTTTCATAATAATAATTTAAAGAAAATAAAAAATTCATTTCATATGCATCACACATTTTTAAAAAAGTTGGGAAAAATTTTTTTTCTGGCAACGCTGATTGTTTGAATGCTCAAGCTAGACTCATTAAACTTTGTTTATTTCTCTACAATGCGTGTGCACACATACGTAAGAGAAGAGTAAATGAAAAACGCGGCGCTCATGTTTTGCCTTTCCCTGCTTTACATATCCCACAGCTTTAGTTCTTTGTTTTATATCACTGAGAGAGTTATTTATAAGAGAACATTTTAGGTTTGTGATTGAGAGAAACAGAAAAGAAAATATCGGAAATAATCAAGATGAGGAGTGATTTATAATTAAATTTTTTTTCGTAAAGTTTTATTTTCAAAAATACATAGCTAAAGTTCATTTAATGCAAACCAATGAAACTTGAATATAAAATTCGCTTTTTTTACTTTTTGCCCAATATCAGCACTGCTTTAGTTTATATTCAACATATTAAATTTACAATTTGTAAATAAAAAAATTTATTAAAAAAAATAGACTATACTCGTAGTATATAAATAAAAATAATGTTAGATTGATATATACGGCTGTGCCGAATCTTCAATACCCTCCACCTAAACGTAATAAGAAATACAGAAACTACACTGGTTATAGGACTAGTATATCCTAATTCATTATCAGTGCAAATTTTCTTATTATTTTATATATGTATATTGTTTGAAAGACAATTTAATATTTTTAAATTTTATCTAATTTTGACCATTTTTAATTGATATAATTAGCGATTGTTACTGTAATTTACAGAGTTTGTCTGATTTTCATAATAATAATCTTGAGTGTAATTTATCAATTTATAAAAGAACATTTTTCCATATTCACAACAAGTTAAGAAACAGAGTATAAAAAAGGATAAGATATAAGGTGAGGCTTTTTTGTTTGAATTTGATCTCAATAATATTATTTACAAAAGATTTATGGGTGGCATAGTAGAAATGTATCAGTTATGAACTGATAGCTTCTAAATCCAGTATCCAATAATGTGATTTCTACGTATTAGAGGGTTATTTTGATTTAATTTCATCTCAATAATGTTATTTACAAGAGTTATCTGGTTGTTTTGTATGCTCGGAAGTGGACTTAATTCGGGAGCTATTGCCAATTATTGACTGACAACTGCAAACTCCAAACTAATACGAATTATTTGCCCATCTTCTTAACATTGATTTTTAGGCATATGAGGATATTTGACATCGAATATCAACATAATAACGGTATATTTAAGATATATATTAGTATTAACGTGGATTTCGGAAGTGGCCCTTATATGGGGGACATGGTCAAATATGAACCGATATTCTCAAAATCCAGCAATTTGATTTTGGTCTGTATGTTAATGACCCGTGTAAAATTTTTGATCCGTACCATTATTTATATGAGCTTTATGAGTATTAAAGTGATTTTCGGCAGACAGCTTTATATGGGGGATACGGTTAAAAATGGACCTAACTAAAAAAAAATCGTTTTTCGATTTCTTTTGGCATGAAATTTATGCCTGCTAAATTTTATATTAATATTCAAATTTTATAGGCATTTATATATAATTGAGCAATATTTCGGGAAGATTTTTGTGTGGGGGCTATGAGAAATCATGGACCTATTCTTGCTATTTTCCTCACACTTTCTTCTTTTATCATAAAAACAACGTATACAAAATTTCATGGTATTATCTGCAATATATTTGAAAATGTATTAAGAAAAATTTTTAAAAATATAAATTTTTTTATGAAGGTTGTCTCACATTTTGATTCATAACTCTTGTTCTACTCAACCGATTTGGCTGATTTTCAATACCAAACTGCTTAGGAGAACAATAAGCAGTTTTTAGTAAACTTTGTTGATTTCGGTTGTGTCTTTTGGACGTGAGAGTGTTTTACACAGACAGACAGATGGATAAACAGACAGTCGGACATGGCTCGGTTGACTTAGACTTAGAAAAACCCCACTTAATATAATATGTTAATATCAGTTCTATTAGAGAAAATACAATTTTTTTAAATAGCTTTCCGAATAAAATAACTTTTAAATATTTTAAACGACTCCTCACAGATATTTTATCAGAATTTTCCAGTACATTGTTGTTATTAATCACGCAGATATTTGAAAATAAGTGCTGGACTTAACGGGACTGTCTGTTATTTTAAAACTTTTCTCGACTTTATGTTTTAGGGAGTTCAACATTCAAACAAAAATTAAAATAGCATATTCAGTATTTTTGTTAATTTTAAGATATCATTTGGCGTTTAATTAATTACATCTCTATTTTATGTTTTAACAATTTATTAAATTTTACTGCAGGGAACTAAAATAAGACGCAGTTTTCGTATGAAATGTCCTTAAATATGGCATGTTTATTTTTCTTAGACAGTTGCAATATATATTGCAAATCTTGAGAAATTTAAATAACTATTTTAAAAATTGTATACTACTGGGAGTTTTTGATTTATTTGGAGTTTATTTAAGTTAAACTTAATTAGTTTTAGAAAGCAGATAGTAAAACGAAAAGTAAATGTTTTTTTTTAATTTAAGAAAGTCTCACATACAAAATGCCAAAAAGAGTTCTTGAAAGGTTAATTTCTTCCACTAACGAAACATAAAATTAACAAAAGTTAAGTTTTTTAGTCTATCACATTTGCTTTTTATTTTTTCAAATTCAATTCTCTGATCTATTTCTTCAACAAAAGAGGAGTAGCGAAGGGTGTAGCAAGGGGAGCGGTATAAGCAGCACCTACAAAGGGAGCAGCGGCGTAAGCAGCAGGGGCGGCATGGACAACTGGAGCAGCAGCATAAGCGGCAGGGAAAGCAGCAGAGTGAGCAATGTGATGGGCATTGTAGGTGGAGGCATAAGGAGCCACATAAGATGCATGACCAACAACAGCGGGAGCAGCGGCATAAGTCAAAGGAGCAGAATAAGCCAAAGGTGCTACCAAACCGGGCTTAGCGGCAGCAACAGCCAACAAAGCGAAGAAGCTAAGAGCGATCTAAAATTGGGAAAAAATTATTATTGATATTGAATTTTAAACGTTTAAACAAATCTATTAAAACTTACGAATTTGAACATTTTTGGTTGAGTTTAAGTGTGTTGAGGTTTGGTTGTACAATAAGTAATTGTTAAGGTTTAAGCCAGAGTTTAAGTCTTTTATACTTTTGTTTATTGTTTGGATTTGGGAATTTTTGTAAACATAAAATAAGATTCATTAAATATGCCAGACATGATGGCATTTTAAAAGCCAGCAGTGACAAGGTAATATTGATTTTCAAAGTAAAAACAAAAGTGAATTTATTAATAAGATACGTTGTATTTAAAACTAAAAAATATCTATTGATAAATCTTGAATGGAATTGTATAATTTGAAATAAATATTGCTAAATATTTGAGTCATAATAATTATTTTATGCAATTAAAACAATAACTTTAAACTAAATATTGAGTTTAACTATAAATGAGAGTAGTAAGAGGAAAATCATTAAAGATCCAATAAAACAAGTGTTGAAGTTAATGCTATATATTGAAACTATGTCAATGCTTAAGAGTAAGATTAACAACTTTGTTTTATATGAATTCTTTATAGAAAGTTAAAGAAATATTTAAATTTCTTAAGTGTAACAATTTTTCTTTAAAGTCTTTAAAGGACGGGGTTGTGCTCGTATTTTCAACTCTCCCTGATATGATATCTTAGCCTACCTATTAGACTTCACCGTTCGTAAACAGATATTGTAACAAAAGTTTAGTATTTCATTTTAAAAGCGCCTTTTCTTTACTAAAATATGAGATCAGAAAATGTCAAAATTTAATTTAAGTGTCCTTAAAATTTAAATAAAAAAATCTCAAGAAATTACATTCTCGTTACTGCTCATTATTTTCAAATGAGAAAATTAGTTTGCTGCCTACAAATTGTTTGAATATAATTTAGTTTAAATTTACACGAAGCAATTTTTATTGAAAAGATTGATACAATTGAAATTTCTTCCTCGAAATTTCTCTGGTGTTCACACACCACAAGATATTGCTTAAATCACTCGTATTTTTAATTGAGAGTATACACGTATTTGTATACACATATATATGTAAGACGAATAAGAGAGTAACACGAATTCCTAGTACAATCAAGTGTGTACTCGTCTTATTTTTCCCTCACCGCATGTCTAAAAGTTAATCAGCTTAGCTTAAAGAATTGTTTCGTGTAAATTGAGTAGGTCTCAATTAGCCCAAATTTCTAAAAGAAATAATAAATTTATTAATGTGAATCGAGACATTAACATATTATAGTTGTCGCAATCATATAAATAACTACAATGACCATAATATTGTTAAAGGAACGTTTAAAGTGTACAAATGATGGAGGGGCCATTGGTAACAAACTCTCCTTATTTTAAAGAAATAACATTAATAATTAACTTTTTATTTTTTTGTTTCAATTCACTCAAAATTAAATAATTTTTAATTTCTAGAACAGCTATTTAAATATATAAATGATTAAGTTCAAACAAACCAAGTACATAAATGCAATATTATTAAACCGTTAAAATATTTAAAAATCCCACTATGCAGGCGTACAAGTTCAAACTCATAAAAAATTTAAACTGTCACGTATGGAATAATAAATAATCAAATTGTTTTATTTCCAATCAAATATTTCTGCTACTTAAGTAAAAAGTATAAAAGCCACTAACCTCAGCTAAAAACATTAACAATTACAAATTGTACAACAAACCAAAACCACTCAAACTTAAACAAAAATGTTCAAATTCGTGAGTTTTAATAGATTTGTTTAAACGTTTATAATTCAATATCAATATTATTTATTTTCTCATTTTAGATCGCTGTTTGCTTCTTCGCTTTGTTGGCTGTTGTTGCTGCTAAACCCGGTCTTATAGCTCCATTGGCCTACTCTGCTCCTTTGACTTATGCCGCTGCTCCCGCTGTTGTTGGTCATGCTTCTTATGTGGCTCCTTATGCCACCACCTACAATGCCCACCAAATTGCTCACTCTGCTGCCTTCCCTGCCGCATATGCTGCTGCCCCAGTTGTTCATGCCGCCCCTGCTACTTATGCTGCTGCTCCAGTTGTTCATGCCGCCCCTGCTGCTTATGCCGCTTCTCCCTTTGTAGGTGCTGCTTATACCGCTCCCCTTGCTTCACCCTTTGCTACTCCTCTTTTGTTGAAGAAATAGATCAGAGAATTAAATTAGAATAAATAAAGAACAAATGTGATAGACTGATAAACTTAAACTTTAAAAACTTTGTTACATTTATTTATTAATTAAAAAGTTGATGTTTATTTTTAGTGGAAGACATAAACCGTTTTAGGGTATATGAAACCCTTAACAAATTAGGTAAAACAAATTAAGTTGGTTTGGTTCCATATTCAGCACAAGTTAAAAAACAGAGTATAAAAAAAGTTAAGATAATAAGGTGAGGCTTCTTTAGCTTGAATTTAATCGCAATAACATTATTTAAAAGAGTTGTATGGTTGGCTGTTATACTCGGAAGTGGTCTTAATCCGACAGATATTGCCAATTATTGACTGACAGCTGCAAACTCCAGTAGCATAATTGCCGTATAACCGATATTAATATTATCTCTGGATTAAAATTTCTGATCCATATAAAAGTTGCTTCGATATCAATATTTATTAGACATTTTTGTGGGTTAAATTGTTTTTCGGAAATTGTTCTTATATGGCAGCTATGGCAAATCATGAACCGATCTTTTTTAATTTCGGAACAGAGAATTTTATGTATATGAATTTAATTTCAACATAATAACGATATATTTCAGATACATACAGATATTATTTTTAACGTGAATTTCAGAAGTGGGCCTTATATGGGGGACATGGTCAAATATGGCCCGATATTCTCAAAATCCAGCAGTTAGATTTAGGCATGTATGTAAATGATCCGTGTAAAATTTTGAATCGGTACCGTTATTTATAAGAGACCTATGAGTATTGAAGTGATTTTCGGAATAGGGCTTAATATGGGGGATATGGTCAAATATGGACCAAAATTCACAAAATTCTGCAGTATGATTTGTGTGTATATGCAAATTATTTATATGAGTTTTGGGTCGTTACCGATATTTATAAGATATATATATAGATTAATGACTTTTTCGGATGTGATCCTTATATGGGAGCTACGACCAATTATGGACTGACCAGTATAAAATTTAGTACAACAATTTATTTACCTATAAGTATTATTTATGTCAAATTTTAACCGTTTAACATTATTTATACCAGTTTTATACGTATTTAAGTAAATTTTGGAAGTGGACTTTATATGGGGTATATGTAGGGGTTTTTCCCGGGATTTCCCGTCCCGGTCTTATATGAATATTAACAAAGTTTTACACGGAATGACAAACGTAATATACCCTCATTCACCACTTATGACTTTGTTAAAAGTTTCTAAACTTGTATAGTCAAAGATCTGTCCTCTCAAATAGTGTTCTCAAAAACGAGTACAAATGATTTTACAAATTAGTAGATATTACAAATTTTATCTTTGATAATTCGTTGCATTATTAAAAGTACAATAGTTTTTCATTGTACATTAGTTTATTTTTAAATATAGAGTTAATATTCAAAACACTATTGATAAAATTAATAATAAGGACTTTATCCATATAAAATGCCTGTTGTATATCTATGACAACTTTAATAATAATTTTTTAATATGAGTATAATTAAATAAAACCCATAAGTCTTAAAGGCATTCAACAAATTTTCCCATTTCAAAATAAAAGGCATAATATTTTCAGTCTTTCGTAGTTAAATCATTTTGTATTCAAGTTCAATTCTCTGATCTACTTCTTCAACAAAAGAGGAGTAGCGAAGGGTGTGGCAAGGGGAGCGGTATAAGCAGCACCTACAAAGGGAGCAGCGGCGTAAGCAGCAGGGGCGGCATGAACAACTGGTGCAGCAGCATAAGCAGCAGGGAAAGCAGCAGAGTGAGCAATGTGGTGGGCATTGTAGGTGGAGGCATAAGGAGCCACATAAGAAGCATGACCAACAACAGCGGGAGCAGCGGCATAAGTCAAAGGAGCAGAGTAGGCCAAAGGACCCACAAGACCGGGTGTAGCGGAGGCAACAGCCAACAAAGCGAAGAAGCAAACAGCGATCTAAATTATTAGGAATTTAAAATTATTAACAAATATCCTTTATGGTTGTGGAAATAATAAAACTTACGAATTTGAACATTTTGTTTAAGTTTGTGTTGTTTTGGTTTGTTGTACAATTTGTAATTGTTAATGTTAGACATAAAGCTAAAGGCTTTTATAATCTAAATTGCAGTTTAAATTTTTGATTACTTTCAATAACAAATAGTGACATTTTGCAAATATAATTTAACCCTGATCATGAATTTTCAACCTTAAACATAAAAATTATTTAATCAAATGAATATCATTACTAGTCTTAGGTTGTCCATTAAGTTTAACATAATATCTACGGAATAACTTATAAAATTTATATTTAAATTTAGCCGGTGTAAACAACCCACTATCTTAAGCGTCACGTTTAGCATAAATTATTTAAATTAAATTATTAAATTAGTAGCGTAATCAAACACAATTTTAAACTATAAAAGCTTTTGACTTTAACGTAAATATTAACAATTACTAATTGTACAACAAACCAAAACTACACAAACTTAAACAAAATGTTCAAATTCGTAAGTTTTATTATTGCAACAACCAGAAAGGACATTTGTTAATAATTTTAAATTCCTATTAATTTAGATCGCTGTTTGCTTCTTCGCTTTGTTGGCTGTTGTTGCTGCTAAGCCCGGTCTTGTGTCACCTTTGGCCTACTCTGCTCCTTTGACTTATGCCGCTGCTCCCGCTGTTGTTGGTCATGCTTCTTATGTGGCTCCTTATGCCTCCACCTACAATGCCCATCACATTGCTCACTCTGCTGCCTTCCCTGCCGCTTATGCTGCTGCTCCAGTTGTCCATGCCGCCCCTGCTGCTTACGCCGCTGCTCCCTTTGTAGGTGCTGCTTATACCGCTCCCCTTGCCACACCCTTCGCTACTCCTCTTTTGTTGAAGCAGTAGATCGGAGAATTGAATTTGAATAAATAAACAACAAATGTGATAGACTGAACATCTGTTATGGTGTAATTATTTACTTAATAGGGAAAAGGAAGTTGATTTGTAATTTGTTTTAACAATTGACTTTGATTTTAATTTAAGTTTAATGCAAGATTGAAATCAAACAAGACAAATTTCTTTGTTTTAATGCAGATTATCAAAAATATAACTATTGTTTAGCTAAAAAATAAATAGCTTTTTTAGTAAAAGTCTCAGAATTTTTTATCATACTATTTTAAAATTTAGAATACTAAAATTAACTGAAAGGTTTGTGTTTCATATTAAATATTATTTCTAACTTAGAGAATGCATAGTTTAACATGTAGAAGGATATTGAATATCATTACACACAAAAAATACTTTAGAAAGGCCTGTTACCATTTGTAAGTTCGCAATCCTGGGGTTTTTTTTTTACCTCAGACAAATGTCATTATGCAAGTGGTACTGGTGAATGTTATAGAAACAATGTGCCAAAGAAAATAGTGAAAATGTTACGAACTTCAAAATACACCTAATTCTGTTTTTACGCGGTTTTGATTTAACACGGTTTGAAAATAAACAAATCGAGAGAAGTTATCACCGACACGAAAAGCAATGAGTTTCGATAAGAGAGCACCATGCCAGACTCTGTCGAACGCCTTAGAAATATCTAGAGCCACCACTTTACTTTTGCCAAAACGATGTATAGCTCGACACCATTTTTCTGATAGGAAGGCCAGTAAGTCACCCGTACAGCGTCGTCTGCGGAAGCCGTACTGGCGGTCGCTAAGTAAATTGTTGGACTCTAGGTATTTCACAAGATGGTAATTTACCATACTTTCCATGACTTTGGAAAGTGTAGAACAGATTGCAATTGGGCGGTAATTTTCAGGGTTTGTAGCGTCTCCCTTTTAAGGAATTGGCGTTACATTAGCAACCTTCCAACACATGGAAAATTCACCGGCACGGTATAAGGTGCTGAAAAGTTTAGCTAATGCACGAGCTAGCGTCGAAGAACACTGCTTCAAGACCAGTATACCATCTGGCCCAGGAGAGTTATTTATGTTAAGACCTTAATCTCGAAAATAAAATATAATTGTTTACTTATTGTTATTTCAATTTGGCTTTAACAATTATTTTGTTACTATAAACATTCACTGAAACATAATTACTTTTAAAAAATGTTTACCACAACTATAGAATGATAACTATACAATCATATTATGTTATTTACAACTATTTAAACTTAAAAATAACCATTTAATGATAAGTCTCTATATTTGTACTTATAATATGTTTAAATTGCCAAACAAAATATGTTTAATTTTAATAATATTTTATTTTTACCACTGTTAACATTTATATTTTGGTTCAACAGGTGTCTATAATTTTGAGCTTAGTTTTCTGTGTCAAAATTATAGACACCTATTGAACAAAAATATAAATGTTAACAATAGGAGAAATTAAAACAATTTATGTATTTAAAAAAAAATGTTATTATTCCAAAATGTTATTATTCAAAATGTTACTATCTTTCTGTTAAAATTATTTACTGTTCAATATTATTATTGAAAATTTAAAATTATTTTTTCTGTAAAACATATTTTCAAATTTTTGTCAGTCAACCCTTTCAAACTTATATCAAAATATTTATTTTCACATAGAAAATTTGTTATTTTTTAAATATTAAAATAACTCCTGACAAAGGAAATCGAAATATCGAGTTAATCTATATATATAAAATTGAATGTGTGTTTGTTTGTATGTACCTTATAAGAGACCAAACCTCTGGACCGATATTTTTTAATTTTTCACAGCATTTAACTGGGACTCTGGTGTGATTAATAGGGTACTTTTTTTTACCACGCCCACTTTTACGCCTTCTTTTTTAAAATATTGTAATTGGAGACCAAACCTCTGGACCGATATTTTTTAATTTTTCACAGCATTTAACTGGGACTCTGGTGTGATTAATAGGGTACTTTTTTTTGACCACACCCACATTTACGCCTGCTTTTTTAAAATATTGTAATTGGAGGGCAAACCCTTGTACCGATCTGCCTGAAATTTTCACAGCATGTTACTGTGACTCTGGAAGGAATAATAGGCTATATGAAGTTTAGATTGTACAAACGGGGGTGGCACCGCCCATATAACCCAAATCGCCATATTTTGGGCTTTTTTTGACATACGTCAATGATATGTGGTAAAAATGGTATTGGCATAATTAGGAATACGTACCAGGAGAAAAGTGGGTGGGACCACGCCCCTTTTTAGGAAAATTAAAAATCGTAATATAACTACTGGACCGATCGTCATTAAATTTTCACAATAGGATATTCTTAAGAAATAATAAATTCTTGACTATGTAAGTGAACAAAGAGGCATGGCGTAGCCTACTAAAATGCATGGCTTATATGACGCGCTTCAGTATCCTATTATTTTTATATATGGAGAAGATGGATATCACTTTAAAATGCATCAAATCAATCAAGCAACCCGAAGGCCGTTAATTATCCTGTTGAGTTCTTAAATTCACTTGATGCGCCAGGCTTTCCACCGTATGTGCTACAACTTAAAATTGGAGTGTCAATTATTTTACTGCGTAATATCGATCACCACGGCTTTCAATGGCTCTCGACTTGCAGTAGAAAAAAAACTGAGAAATAATTTAATACAAGCGACCATTATAACAGGAAAAGGTACAGATGTACTTTTGATATGCATTCCAATGTTACCAACAGATTTATCATTCGATTTTAAAAAAAAATTTCCTGTTCGGTTAGCGTTTAAGATGATTGTTAACAAAGCTCAAGGCTGATATCCCTTGTTTGCTCCTGATGGACAAACTAAAAATATTGTATATCTTAAGCATTGCAAAAAAACATTAAAGCTAAATAAATAAATGTTTGTTAATATATAAATACGTTTTATTTTATTTTATAACGAGGGCGAAGCACACCGGGTTTAGCAAGTTATATATAAACATAAAAAATGTTTTATAAAAAAACAAAAGCTTAAAAATTATTTAATAAAAATCATACAAAAAGGTCGAAGAAATTACATACTAAAATTTTTTAAATCCGAATACCGAAAAATTAACGTGTTTTTCGGTTCTGTTTACACTGCGGCTATTTACCATTAAATATTTAACGATTAAACAATGTATTAAACCTATTTCATGTTACAAGTTTTACAATGTTAAATAAACAGAACATTCACTTTCACACTATTAACAATATGTCATTCAACTTTAATGTTATGTACAGTAGCCACAAATTTTATATTCATCACTAAAAAGTTAAAACTACTACAAAATTAATACATACTACAACCTTTGAAATAAGTTCGTGTTAAGCATAACAAATAAATGTATGTATATCAAAACGTTTAACGAAAATGCTAAATACTAAAAAAATAAGTATAAAAGAGTTTAACGCCTCCACAATCATCAACAATTACAAATTGTACAACAAACCAAAATCACACAAACTCAACCAAAAATGTTCAAAATCGTAAGTTTAACTTAATCTTGAATCAATTTAATAAACTGTATTAATAGAAAATATATTTTATTTTAGATCGCTGTTTGCTTCTTCGCTTTGTTGGCTGTTGCTGCTGCTAAGCCCGGTTTGGTAGCACCTTTGGCTTATTCTGCTCCTTTGACTTATGCCGCTGCTCCCGCTGTTGTTGGTCATGCTTCTTATGTGGCTCCTTATGCCTCCACCTACAATGCCCACCACATTGCTCACTCTGCTGCCTTCCCTGTCGCTTATGCTGCTGCTCCAGTTGTCCATGCCGCCCCTGCTGCTTACGCCGCTGCTCCTTTTGTAGGTGCTGCTTATGCCACTCCCCTTGCCACACCCTTCGCTACTCCTCTATTGTTAAAGAAGTAGATCGGATAATTGAATTTGAATAAATAAATGAATTAACGATGATAGACTGGCCAAAATATAAAGGTTTTTTATTGTGAAACAAGTCATGAAAATCAAATATGAGTCGGTCTTCCCATAGAATGGTAAATTTCACGTCAAGTGGTCCAATGTTAAAAATCGATTTGGATGAAATTTGCACCAAGGTTAGTACTATTGGATAGTGGGCCAGACACAAATTTTCAGCTCTATCAGTCCAGAAGTGCCGGAGTTAGAGGGGGTCAAAGTTGGAAACTTTGGTCAATTTTGCTCATACAGGGTTTTTTTTAAATGAGTGTAACTTTTCACCTCTTGGTCCTAGCAAAAATTGTCCAAAGGACTTTAGATAGCTATTTCTTCAATCATTTCAAAAATGTTTTTTTTCTAATTTTTTTTTCAATTTGGGCTCTTTTTTGTACAATTTACTTATAATTGCTTAATGGGATGCGAGTGGGATATTTATCAAAAAAAATATTTTTTACTCAAGAATAGGATTTTTCAATATTTGGCACATGTATCATTTTCATTTTTTAAATGTCGTTCTAACTCATAACATGTAATAAGAAATATGTTCAATTCCCAAATTCTATTTCTCAATAATGGTGAGTTAAATAGATGATGTTTACAAGTAGATCTTGGACAATAAACTTTGCTGATGACGCCCTTGGCAGGATAGAAAATGCATTCCAGTGTGCCAATTGTCTAGAAAAATATAACTTTACAATGGTTTTCTTTGAGTTATTAATTAAAATGAACTCAAGCCGAAATAATAAGCAATTTTCTCTAATAATTGTTTTCAAATGTCTTTATAACTTACAAATTTGAACAATTTGTTAAAGATTATGGTTTAATTGTTGCTGTTGTTGAAAGTGTTAAAGTCTTTGATACTAGTTAAGACCATGTTTACAATTTTGTTTGTGTCGATATTTACACTTTCATTATTTATGCTGAACATGCTACGAATAAATATTGAACTGGCCTAAGTAATTGAAGCAAATATTTTGACAAATATTTACTTTAAATCGTTTGTGTGTGTGTGTGTGTAGATTTGAAGGGCCAACAACAAGTTTGATAGCCATACATATGTATGTACTCGTGTATTTACTTGTTTATGTGACAATAAGTAAACTACACCTTTTCAAGTTGAAATTGAGAAAATACAATTTGAAATTCAGAAAAGCAAATTCACATAGAGAATTAACAAATTGAAATTGACAAATATAAAATAAATTGGTAGTGAAAAAACACAAATTGAAATTGAGATATAACGAATTTTATTAGATTTGTAACTCAAAATCGTGCTATTTATAAAGGTAGAATTAGCCGAACGTTCACGTCCCCGTACCTACTGTAACCACATTTGTGTGCTTATAGAACATTAAAAAACGTGCCGTACGACAAACAAAAAAGTATAACTATTGGTATGCATACAATAAATAAACAGTCAGCTGTTCGAAACAGTGATGGTCATTGTAAGGTTTCTTTTCGTGCATGCTTGCTCGAAAAAGTACCAAAATGGCTTCAATAGGAGCAAAATTGTGTGCGTGTGTGAATTTACATATGTATTATTATTTATGTATTTATATTATCAATCTAATATATGTTACTCTATTAAACATATATGCAGATGTGTATTATATTAAATCGTGTTGCTCAATTTCCACAAACCTTATTATTTAAAAAAAATACCCAAAAATAGGGCGAATTTAAGCAAATATGTTCAATTAAACATACAAACTGTCCATGACTACTGTACAAATGTCACGTAACACGTAAGAACGTTAGGAAATTCTATTTTATACAGGTTAAGACGTTCCGTCAACGCGATATTATGATTCGGTAAACATCTGCACTGATTTCAAATAACAAAACGGATCAGCTGTTTCGTTAGGGGGCGTTACGAGGACGTTCGGCTAATTCTACCTTAAGTAAAAAAAAATATTTGAATAATTCCATAAACATTTTAATTTCTCAATTACAATTTTTATTTTCTCAATATCAATTTGTTTTTTAAAACCTTTTCTTTACCTTCACTTCGGAAAATCAAATCTTGTAACGTTAATTTAACCGTCTTTTACTCAATGCAAATGGATGAAACTTTGCAGGCGTGCATATTCCCGATGACAATACACGAATACATGGGCGTAGCCTGGATAAAATCTAGGGGGGAAGAGGCAAAAAATTTTTTTTTTTTTTTTTTGTAAAATGCTTTTTTGACTGCCTTCTACTCAATGCAAATGAATAAAACTTTGCAGGCATTCACCAGGATAAAATCCATTACAAGATTTGATTTTCCGAAGTGATTTTGGCTCTTTTTAACGGGTTCCGATCGCAAAAAAATTAATTAAAGCTTTTCGTTACTAAAAAGTAAAAAATAAATTAAAAAAAAATTTTAAGAAACACTTCTCTTTGCCTTAATATATTGATCAGTTGTGAACACAAAATAAATATGAATACTAAAAAAATCGACTAAAAGTCAAAAAATAAGAACATTTCAAACAACATAAACTGATAAATCAAAATGGAAAAAATCTCACACATCCCTTAAAGAAAAGCGTGGGACACCCATACCAACCTGAACTTAAAAAAACATTACTGCCGTGAGTACATTTTAATATTTCAGACCGAAAGAAATACAACCAATCATGTTTTAAGCTACGAATTTTCAATAATTGAGCATTTTGTTTCATAACAACGCGCCCACGCTTTTCTTTAAAGGATGTAAGATTTAAACTGCAAGTGTCTTGAAACTCTTTTAATATTACGTGGCAAGATTTTATTTTCTCTACAACTAGAGTGTTCAATTCGCTTTTTTGTTGTTTCAGATTGGCAACAACAAATCAGACCTCGTGTTTTAAATATTTTGATTCCGTGATAATTGTATGATATGGTGTGCAATATTATTAAGACATTTAATTGTAATTTAATTGTAATTTAATAATTGTTTGCTACAATTTTTAGTGCTTTACTTTGTATTGTCTGAAGCGATATAAACTCGGTAGTGTTTTTGAAGCCATATACTATTATTGCAAGGTAATTATAACGACTTTGATGGATTTGAATGTCTGAATTTCAATTTCAACTTGAAAAGGTGTAGTAGTGTTCTCGTACGTATTTAGTATGTGAACAGTGCAGGATAAAATTAAATTGTCACATCGCCCTAAGTTGTGTAAAACTATTTTTAAACTCAAAAAAATATTTGTTTGAAAAATATTATTTTTAACATCAGTTGATTGGCTCAAATCTGTGGCAAATTTTGAAAAGTGGAGTAATGTAGGCTTAAGCATATAAGCATATATAGCAACAAGAGTAGTTCTAACACAACTTTACTTCATTCAATACATTTCGCCTTTAAACATAAATTCGATATTGAATTTCGGAATTAGAAAATGTGTAGTTTTAACTGTTAGAAAATTAGATTGGTCGCTGATTGGACAGTGCGAATTAGAAGATTTTAGTACCATATGGAGCCTCTTAATAGATTCCAAGTGGCAACCCATTATCATATTTCTAATGAGTGTAAAAGTAACCTGTTTTGGTTTGAATTACACGCATTAACTAAGATAACTATCTAATTCTTTAGCTGCCATACTAGAGTCCACATGGGAACTAAGAATGACAATGTCATCTGCAAATTTATAAATGATTCCATAGGTAAGTTGTAGGAGACAGAAAATATATAATGGCCCATAATCATAGTCATATATTTTATTTATTTATTTTAAACATTAGGAGTTAATTATAAATTACAAACTAATGGAATACAAAAGGCCATGACAACTTGGTCTTAGGCTCAATATTTTTATAATTATAATTAACAATTTTGCAAGATTACATTTCTTTTATTTTTTATTATTATTTTTTTTTATTTATTTTTATTATATTAATTGGTATATATGAATTTCTTTTAAAAATGATATGATATGGAGGAGGTTGTTTTTGTTAGGGATGCCAAGTAATGATATGGGGTTTGATATATTCTTAAAGGTCAGTTCGCGTTGCCTCCTAAATTTTGGGCACGTTAGAAGTATGTGCTCAATGGAACTTGAGGGTGAAACGTTACAGTCGCAGATTTTATTAATGGATAATTTTAATAGATGTCCGTGGGAAAACTTAGAGTGTCCTAAGCGGAGTCTAACGATTTTTATTGTGTCCAGTCTGTTTAGTTCGGTGTCTTTTAGAAAATTTATAATATTTATTTGTTTTTCGTTTATAGCCTGGTACCAATTGGTAGTTTTATTGAACAAATTTGCATTCTCAATGAACTGGTTTTTATAAAATTTGTTTATATCGGTTTTGTTAAAATTGTGTGAACTTAGAAGTGGTCTATTGACCCCTTCTTTTGCAGTAGACTTTTAAACAACAAAAACATATAAATTTTGTTCTGAATTTAAAACAAAAGCATGCTTTTGCTTAAAGTATGCTTTTTCTATGACTATGATTATAGGCCAATATCTTTGGTTTTCAGGTTTTTAATCCCCCAGACAAATGTGTAGCTGTGCTTTTCTTACAAACTGTAAGGAATGACAGATTTTCTACACCTACTAATTTGTTTGTATGCAAACATACAATTTAAAAGTTTAACTTAAACACTACAAAATGTCACTTCAAATGACCTTTAAATGGTGTAGGTGTAGGTGATGTATATAAAACATTACTTAAGTGATTCGGCATAAATTAAACAAAATAAAGTTGTAATTGAATAAAGAGCCTAAAAGTTTATTTGTCTGATTGTGTCTGTGTATAATGCCATGGCTTTGAATGTGCATTAAAATATTTCAATTAGAATCCCTTTTTAATTGAACTAACATAATCGATATTTATGTATTTATGCAAAAGCACAGACTAATAAATATACATACATACATATACATATGTACATTAATAAATATGCAGCTATGCATGCACAAACATGTATGAATGCAGTTATGCATTTATGCTCTTATAAACATATACTCGTTTATGTACATACATATGTACTCATACTCGTATGTTGTTATACATGCATTTATGAATTAATTTGATATACATACACACATGTAGTATGTATGTTTATGTATGTAGATTACTATTGAAATCTATAAATGACTTTTCTTGAGTGCATTTTGAAATGCATGACTGAATAGTTAGAAAACAAATATTTAATGAAATGCTGCATTAAATTAACACTTAAACATAAACGAAATAATTGGAAAAAAGTAAATATTTCTTTATAGCAAATATCAATTGGCAATTAAATTTTACTAAATAAAACTTTAAAAAGAATTAATTACCGTTTGTTACAAGAGAAACCATAATTGAAACAAACACTTTCAAAACAAGTAAGAGTGCTATATTCGGCTATGCTGAATCTTATATACCCTTCACCTTTGTTGTGGATGCATAATTATATTATATACATACATATATATATGTATATTATATTAATACACTTTGTTTGATAGTTTTTTTTTTTTTTTTTTGAGGAAATTTTCAGAGGTTGTCTCGGATTTTTGTGTATATATTCGTTATTTATGGACGGATTTTACTGATTGTAAATAGCAAACTTCTCGAAAGCATGTCTGACAGAATTATTGAAGATTTGGATCCAGAAGATATCTAGGGACTTCAGAAATTTGATTTAAACAGACAGACAGACGGACATGGATAAATAGACTCCGCTATCTATAAGGATCCAAAAATTATATTGTGGTAATTTTAAACGGAATGACAAACTTGAAAAAGAAAAACTTTATTTTTAAAAATTTTACTTAAAGCTTAGCTAAATCATCCATCCTATAGCTTGCGGACTACAGGTTATCCTAGAAGAGTGTAACTAACGACACAACGACCGTAAGAACTGATTGGCAATGCTGTGGTCTTAATGCTGTGAAACAGGCCGTTTTACAGAATTCACTCTGACAACGAGACTTTGGCAATTGATGTTTCAACTAAAGGAGCAAAAGATACTGGAGAATCTTAGCGAAAAGTGACAAGATGAATTGTCTTACAAATTTGAGAGTACGAAAATAGCATCGATAATCTCAGCGATAGATCACAGGTCCTCTGGCCTGTGAGATCGGAGTGGCAATGTTAGTTAATGTTGTGATACAGTGTATTTCAGAGAATACACACTGGCAACAAGATTCTGGCAGGTGATATTTCACCTGTGCCCATGTTCTGTAACGTCGAAAAATTTTTTGATTAAATGTGTGGCACAACACAGAAATGCCATAAATTGAAACAAACAGCTGTGTTTCTCGCAAAACTATGTCTGTAACTTTTTTTGGCGAGAAATCGCTGTCACGTAAGAAAATTATAGTGCATTTACACCTACGCCATAAACTAGTTATAAGTTGTTTATGGTGATAAACTAGTTTGAGAAACTTGTTTATCCATACAAATCAAAAACAGGTTTTGTAATTAGCTTGTGAGATAAACTAGTTACAAACAACCAGTTTCTGCTAATGCAACTCTGTTTTTTTTCAACATTTTTCTGGCAACGCTGGACTCATTTGGCATTTGCTCAAAAATAAAAAAAGTTTTCTGTAATTGAATTTTATTCATCCTGGATGAAAAACACACATTAAAATTTTTTTTTTCATAACAACGTCCATATTTTTATTAAATTTTTAATATTAATGTCAGCTGTTTTATGACTTGCCAAAGATAAACCACTTAACTGTCAAAAATGCTGATGTAAACGGTATGGTTTATGAAAGTAGCTTATGATCATAAACTAATTTAAAAATTACAAGTGTAAATGCACTATTACTCTTCAGTTTACAGAAGAAGTATGTCTGTAAAATTTTTGTGAGAAAGGTTCCCGCTTAGAACTGTCAAATATACTCACAAATAAAAACGCCACGAGATATAATTTTTAAAATGAAAAATATTCAAATCAATGCAATGCAATAAATAATAATACATACTATATATTTCATACATTATATTTTATGTACCACTTTAACAGTGTTTCTTTTAGCAAAACAAAGTTTTCTTTTTTACACCAAGAAACTATTTTTATTTTATTGCAAATTATTTTGTAAACAACAAACATTACAGTCGTACAAGTTTTTTGTCATATCGTCAACAATATCTGTGATTAGCGGTTTCAAACACTGAATTTTTACATCGCTTTGAGTTGTATTTTTTGACATTTCTAACGTAACGACGTAATCGCTTTTGATAGTTTTCGACATGAATTACAGACACATTTTTTTCTCACTTTTCGAGAAACGATGCAATATTTTGTTTCACATCTTTTCGGCGCGAGAAGTTTTCACTAAAGTTACGAAACATGGGCACTAGATTAGGAAAAGAGTCCCGATAATCTTAGCGATTGGTGACAAGAGGAATTGTCCCACAGTCGCTTCTGTCTGAAATTTTAGTATCGGGACGACTCTAGCCTTTTCCTTCTAAGACTTTCTGCTTGTCTGCAGCTTTTCTTTACCTGGTGACAATATTTTCGTTTTTCTGTCAATAAATTTAACAAGTAGAAATATATATGTATGTATGACCCGTGATGAACAATGGAAAAGAAAATAATAATAAAAAAATAAAACATAAGGCAAATATGAAAAAATAAA
Source organism: Bellardia pandia (assembly GCA_916048285.2). Taxonomy (NCBI): domain Eukaryota; kingdom Metazoa; phylum Arthropoda; class Insecta; order Diptera; family Calliphoridae; genus Bellardia; species Bellardia pandia. The sequence continues at coordinate 44,698,257 of OU696531.1, forward strand.
ATCCAAAGAAAATACTGCGATTGATAAAGCAAAAACCTCAAACAGCTACCAGAATCAAAATTTTATATTGCAGTGCAACAAGGAGATGCCGCAAAAAAAAAAGTATAAATACTCGCACATGAAAATAGATTAACTTCGTAAAATTGTATTTGCAATTGTAGTCTGAAGAGCAGCTCTTTTGGCGTCAACTCTTCAACTATGACTTTGGATAATAACATTGAAAAACCCTGCACAAATGTTGGCTATCATATTCGACTTTCAGCCCATTTAAGTCGCTTTTCGTATTCTAAATTTCTTGTGTTATTTTTAGACGGCTCGCAATTACTATTTCCACCATTAAAATGCACATTTCAACTGAGAAAATCAACATTTTTAACCGATTTTCATGGTTTTTGCCCATTTTTCATCAAGTTTCCCCATTTTTTGCTGTTTTTATGCGCTTTTTTATAGTTCTTGCGCAAACTTATCGAAATAATTCTTACCGTTGTTCCTTTTTACAATATATTATGCAATATTGATTCCGCACGGAAAGAAAAACTAAGACGAAGGATATATCGATCGATATGTTAAATGTAATTATTCTTTACTGCTGCATGCCGCAAAACTGTCTGCGTAGACCGTAGTTTCTTCTTTTAGCTTTTCTTAAATATTAAAATATGAACATCAATTTATGTTTCAAAAGTATTCAAACACTTTGTTTGTTACATAAATATTAAAACATTTTTGCGAACAGATTTTATATGAACAATACTTTACTTCTTATTGCTTGCTTTTTCCTCTCTATACCACTAATTCATTAGCAGCCAATACCCCAGTTGCTTTTAACACTGCCACAGTTATACACTCTACTTATGCCACTTTATTTTCAGCTGTTCTCATTTTCTTTAATAAAACAAATTGCATTTTTACATCATAAATACTTTGTCACATTTTTTATAAACATATACATACAAATTTCTTATAGAAAGTAAAAGAATAAACAAAATAAAAAAGAAACATCTTACCACCCGCCCAACAAATATTTAAACCTCCATTTGTGTTTAATATTAGGAAAAATTCAGCAACATGTTTGCCAGTAATTTACACATGTACTCGTAGTATTCTCAAGTGCCTGTGTACAAAATTAACAATTATTAACGTACAAAATTCGAATACAAGTTCAAGTATATTAAAGGTCTCAAGAGGTTGCAATTAAAAAATTACATTTCATACATACGATTTTATGATTATTAAAAACAATATGAAATGGAACAAAAAAAAACAAACTGGATTGAGCCGTTAATGGCCAGCATACAAAGGCAGCATCATCATCATCTTCAACCCTTTACACATGAACACCTTAGTAATGGTGAAAATAGAAGGATTTTGAATGTCACCATAAGCCATAATTGCTCTTTTAAGAAGATTAAAAGCTATTATTAATGTTGCCCTGAAAGAGCTTAATAGATTTTGCAGGTGCAGGTTGTTAGGCAATGATTAAAATTGTTTATTTGAAAAACAATTCAAAAAAATAATACGCCAGTTAATTTTGCAAAGTGCATTTCGGTGCAGTTCTACCGACCGTTCTATTTTAGTAGGCCAAATAAACATTTGATCATTCAGGGAACTGCATGTTCAAAGTATATAATACCTACAACGTTTTTTCAAATGAATATCAAATGAAATCCATAATGATCTCTAGCATCTCATGTGACAAAACATATAACATACATCAGCAGTAACATATCATTCCCAAGATGAAAATTGTTTGACCATTGCTAAATTTATTAAGTTGGCATTCTTCCTTCTTGGCTTCGGAATGAAAATAGACTGGACCACGACACATAAGCTCCTGATCTGAAGTTTCGGTTTTCGGCAGTTTCGACTTGGTAATCAATCTTAGTTACTAGTTCTGCGTTCTGTGAGAAATCTTTTTCCTGCCTATGATTGGCGATTCCACTATCATTATTCAATATACTTAATTTTTATTATTCAATAGCTTTGGCATGCCAAGACTTAACACTTGACATGACATGAACCAACACGAGACATGATTTGACAAGTGACATATATAACATGACAAAAAATTCCCAAATAAACTTATGTATGAAAAAACATTTTTTAGTGAAAACAAATTTATAATGGAGAATAGCGTTTAAATACTTTTCAACCATAAATTGATGCTCTTTTTTATATTCAAGAAAAGCGAAAAAAAGAAACTAAAATGTATTTCCCTTAGAAAAATCCGTATTTTTGTTTTGATGGATTCCATTAACAACATTTCGATTCACCAGTAACACCTACTTATTTCCTTACATTACTACTCCGCTTTAACTTTCCTACGGCAATAGCCCAATATTGTTTAATTGGCCAGAAGAGCTAGAGACAATTAAAGGTTCATATAATAATGTTTTAAAAAAACGAAACTGGATACCGGTGAAACGGTTTTGATTTTTTATTTAAAACCCCGACCGGTTTAGAATATTTAATATTTTCGAATTATTCAAGAATCCAGTTTTTTGGTTCGGTTAACCGGTTTTTATAACTAAAAACGTTTTTAATTTTTGTCAAAAAAAAAATATAAAACTTGTCTAACGTTTTGTATTTGTTTTACCTGTTTATAAAAGATTTCGATATAATTTTCGTAAAAACTAACAAATATTATATAACTGAACAAAGCCCGTTTGTAAAAAATAACAAAGTTTTTGGTTCTGATACCAATTCCAGCTGATTAGGTTATAATTGCGACGTACATTTTTTCTTTTATAAAGCAATTTTATTAAGATTATTTAGATATCCCTTGAGGTCTCCAAAAAGTCTTAATTTTGGAAATACTTTTAACACATTTTATTATTATGTTAATTGTTAATTAGAATTGTACATTATATGTAAAAATATATCACGAACTTGTATACGAAATAAAGAAAAACTTAAATATTACCGCATATAATGAACCTATCTATCTAAATCGTGTCTAAACATTTCTGTAGACATTCTTTTATATTATAAATATCCGAACTCATAGTGGAAAAGTGTTGCTATTCAGACCACAAATGGAAATTGTTTGTAAAACATTACCTTTTTCTTTAATTTATTCATTTTTGTATATTTATATGTTTTTTTTTTTGCCGATAATTGTTGTTAACTGCTTAATGCAACGGCATTTCGTTTTTCATCGCAATTTGGATATTTAATCCCGCATCCAAACATATTCCCCTTACAGTACGTACCAGTGATGGAAAATTCAATACTATTGTACTATTTTCAGTACTTTTTCACAACAAAAATACCACAGTACCACCACATCATATTTAGTACTCTTTGTTTGTTTTGATTTGTTCCCTGTTTAGAAATCCAGCGTTACTATTTTTATAATCATTGACAACATTGGCTTCAAAACAAGAACATAAGGAATGCACAAATTCGTTATTCATGTTATTTATTTGATCTGGAATAAGTCCCCTTTTACAGTTGAGAAATTGAAAGACAGACAGACGAAGTTTGTAGGCGATGTATTGAAGAGGAAGAGTGTGCGGTAGACCTCTACTGTACTGGACCAAGGCATATTTATTATAATCAATATGCCTTGGTCCAGTACAGTAGAGGTCTTCCGCAAACTCTTCCTATCGCCTACAAACTTCGTCTGTCTGTCTTTCAATTTCTCAACTGTAAAAGGGGACTAAGCTAATCTACAAAAGTAAACATATGCATAAAGAATTAAAGTTGTATGTGGTACTAATTTGATAAATTTTTTAAATTTCTTGTGTTTTGTACATTTTTGTAATTCTCATTTCTTATTTGAGATTTTTTGTGTATCATATGAGTTGGAAAACTTCAAACATATTGGTGAACGATCTATTAATGATATGGCATTAACACATACATATGTTAATTATCTTAACCCACAACAAATAAAAATTTTTCAAACACATATTTTTATATAAAAATGAATTAATCGGTTTTTTTATTAAACTGAATTAATTTTATTATTTAATTATCTTTAAATGGATTTTTAATTTTATTTTTGTATTAAAATATGTTTCCTAAAAAGTACCAAAATGTTGAAAAAAATACTCTTTTTGTTGACGGTCAGTACCCTTTCAATTTTTCATTTTTCCATCTCTGGTACGTACACTGGTGTTGCATATTTTTAGGGATACATTTTTGGTGGTCGTGGTGTAATTGCAAATCGGCAACAAATACAACACAATACAGAAACAACAGGCATTTTATTTGTGTAAAATAAAGTACTACTGTCAAAAACACTTGAAAAAGTATTACTTTTGACATATGTAAATTGTAAACAAAGTCAGTCAGCTGAGCTACTGCACTCACCTCGTATAATTACACCATGGACCCGGTGTTTGCTTTATAGAGCATATTCTTTGCAAGTTCTTGGTTTCTTTTAATAACACTTTAAAGTTTGCTTGTAGAAATCATTGACAGCTTTTGTCTAGAAGCTTTTTTGTAATCACTGAAACCAACTTTTAAGGAATTTGTGCACGATTTTCTTTTTATCGACTGATAAATTGTTTGACAGAATAATGGTAGTTATTATATTAGAAACAAATCACTGAAAAAAACAAAGTGTGGCCGGATATTATCGACAGAAATATGGATACAAATTTGTTCGTGGTTCTCTTTATATCTCTTTGTAAGTTTTAAAATTGTAATTTAATGTCAGAGATAGTTATGCGAACAACTGTTCTGCTGTTAGCATATGAACATAACATCTTCCAGAGTTGTTGACACGAGACAAATTTCAGTTCGAGCAAAAAAATTTGTCTCAAAGTGAACAAATTGTTAACTTGTCAGAAGATGATGCTTAAGATACGGTCACACATGACAAATATTTGACGAAACCACTACATAAAAGTTGTTTTAATTCTTAAGAAAACTTATTTTACTAAGAAAAAGTCACAAAAGAAGTTAACTTTGATTGTATTTGATGCTATTTGTTTTTCGCTCGTAAGATTAAACATCGTCAAACAAATATGTACAAAAAATATATTTTATACCCACAACCAAAAAACGAAATGCGTTTGTCATTCCGTTTGTAACACATCGAAATAATGGTCCTAGAACCAAAAAACGCTATATATTCTGGGTCCTTATAAGATTCTAATGGCTGAATTCACAGTCTTTAGTTAGCTAATGGCAAAGGTTTAACTAATGATTCTTTATGGCCGAATTCTCGGTAATTAGTTAACAATTGGTAAACTAAAATACTAACTATCGTTTAGCTATTACTTGTTATTCTTATGGCAAACTAAGCATTGCGAATAAAGAATCATTAGTTAAGCCTTTGTCATTAGCTAACTAAAGACTGTGAATTTAGCCATTATTCGCAATGTTTAGTTTGCCATAAGAATACCAAGTAATAGTTAAACAATAGTTAGTATTTCAGTTTACCAATGGTTAACTATTGACTGTGAATTCGGCCATAAGACGATTTAGCCATGTCCGTCCGTCTGTTTTTGGCACGATAGAGCTTCGAAAAAAAGAACAATTAAATTTTTACCAAACATTCTTTGATCCACCAAAATGTTTGGTATTGCAAATGTGCAAAATCGGTCCAGTAGGATCTGAGTTATAGATCAAAGTTCCAGACTACCTCGATATTTTTCAGATATTTTTTGCTGTTTTCTTCAAATATAATGCAGATAATATCATGAAATTTTGCACACTTTAATTTTATTACAGAAGGACAAGACAAGTTTCTCATAGCCCCCATACAAATGCCTTCCCCGAATATGGCTTTATGGAACATAAATGTGTATAGAAAAGCCGTATCTAAACAGAATTCTGCAATATTAAGTTTCAGGCAAAGTGAAATCTTAAAATAATATTTTGTTTGCATCGGTCCATAATTTTACATAGCCCCAAACAAAGACCACTTCCGAAAATCACTTAAATTTTTTTTTTTTTTTTTTTTTTTTTTTTTTTTTGCATTTAATTATTTATTGAATCTTCAAAATGAAATAACAAGAAGTATTCAAATCTTAATACTAAAAAGAAAATAATAAGCCCAGCCAGTGCTAGACAAAAATTTTTATGATACTAAAAAAATTTCACATCAACTGATCCAGTCATCTATTTTGCGCTTGAGTTAAAGCAAGGGTATCCCTCCTTCTCAACCGATTGTGGCCACTAAAGTTAAGGATGTCTCGTGCAAGGGGGTTTGGATGGTGTTCAAGTTTGCTGACATACTTTGACGCATATTTTGTAAATTCGACTTTTACTAATGGCACGCCTAGATCTTTGTGTATTCGAGAATTTTTAACATACCATGGTGCTGCAGTAATTATACGTAGAATTTTATTTTGACCCCTTTGAATTTTTTTAATGTTGGATGCTGAGGCAGTACCCCATAATTGAATTCCTTAGCACCAGATTGGCTTTAGTATTGCATTGTACAACAAAAGTTTGCAATCCAATTTCAATGTAGAGTTTCTGCCGATTAGCCAATTAAGTTGCACTGCTTTTAATCTCATTTGTGTAAGTTTCGCTTCAATATGAGACTTCCAAGTTAAACGGCGGTCGAGGTGAATGCCGAGGTATTTGACTTCATTGTGTTGCGGGATAATTTGATTATTTATTCTGATGAACGAGCATGTATCTTTTCGCAATGTGAAAGTTATATGAATACATTTCTGTTCGTTAACCCTGATTTTCCAAAGCTCTAGCCAATTCTCTAGTTTATAAACATAATTCTGCAAATTCTGTGATGCAACTTGGTGGTCCTGATGGACGCTGATAAAGGCTGTATCGTCTGCAAAAGTTGACGTATGGATTTTAGGGTCTGACGGCATGTCGGAGGCATATATCAAATATAAAGTAGGACCCAGTATGCTACCCTGTGGCACACCTGATTCAATTGGCTGAGCGGTACTTAAAAAATCACCTTCTTTGATTTTAAATTTGCGACCGTATAAATAACTTTCCATGAGTTTATGGGTGTTAGCAGGCAGAGTTAATTTTATTTTGTGCATTAAACCGTCATGCCAAACTTTGTCGAACGCTTGCGACACATCAATGAAAAGGGCGGAGCAGTATTTTTTGTCTTCAAACGACCCTCTTATCACATTTACCAATCTGTGTGTTTGCTCGATGGTGCTGTGTTTAGCTCTGAAGCCGAATTGATGATTAGGAATACATTCAGTGTCATTCAGAATTGGAGTCAATTTAGTCATTAACAATTTTTCAAACAGTTTTGAAATTGTCGGCAGTAGACTAATTGGCCTATATGACTCCACTTTGGTATGGTTCTTCCCTGGCTTAGGAATCATAGTGATCATAGACACCTTCCAATCTGCAGGATAGTATTCTAGGCGTAAAATAGCGTTGAAGATAAAGAGGATAATTCTTCTTGCTACACGAGGTAACTCCACAAGCATTTTATTGCTGATTTTATCCATACCTGGAGCCTTTCTAAGGTTCAGAGTACCAATAGCGTTTTGGACATCACGAAAGTTTAGTCTTAGAGGTACAGGAGGCCTTATAACAAGTGGTGGCAAATCAGATTCGTTATTATTTGAGTTGTTTATAGTAAACACATTTCTCAAATGGTTAACAAATAAAGTCCCCTTCTCGGAATCATTTCTAGCCCAGTCACCAGTCGGATTTCGCAAAGGAGGTTTTCCTCTTACTGGTCTTTTTAAACCTCTTGCCGCCCTCCATAACGAGTAGTCAGATTGTGGGGTACTATCAAGACCTTCCAAGTAAGATCTAAGTGAGGCCGTTCTTTGGGTTTCTAAGAAATGTCTTAGTATATCTCTGCATTCCCGTAGCCTAGCTTTCAGTTCAGGAGACCTGTGAATTTGCCACTCTCTTCTCATTCTTCTTTTTTCTGATAGGAGATGTTCGAGTTCAGAGAAATAAGTTCTGTTTGTCCTATTTCTACATTCAACGTGATAAGTGGAAGCGTGATGCACAGCTCGTCGAAGGTCCTCGGTAAAGTTGCCAATCGACTCATCAATATCGTCGGTAGTTCTCAACACAACATTTTCCGTGCAATGAGAACTTAAATACTTTTTGTATTTTATCCAACTTACTCGGGTCTTAGTCATGTTCATAAATGGAGAACCACACACTTGAGGGAAATGCATTGAAATGATAGTAGGAGAGTGATCTGAGGACAAGTCCAGTGAAGGATCCACTTGCATCCATTCTACAGGGATATTTTTCATTACCCCAAAGTCAATAACATCGGGAATCTTCCGTCGGTCCGTCGGCCAATAGGTGGGATGTCCACTTGAGAGTACATCTAAGCCCATTTTAGCAATGGTGTTGAAGAGTACGCGACCCTTTGGGGTTACCAGACGTGAACCCCAAAATGTGTGTTTGGCGTTAAAGTCACCAGCAACTAAAAATCTAGCTCCAAGGGATTTAAAGAAGTTATGGTATTGGTGTTCTTTTATTGAAAATCGAGGCGGAGAATAAATCGATGATAAAACAAATTTGTATTGACAGAATTCAATGCAAATGTTTGTTGCTTGGAGGTAATCCTCACTTATGTTATTCATTAGATAATGCTTTATTCTGTTCTTTATAAGAATTGCCGAACCTCCACAAGCTCTACCGCGGGGGTCTTTAGTATCGTAGAACTCGTAGCCATTAATTTTGAAGTACCCTGTCGACGTCAAGTGAGTTTCAGCAATCATCATAACATCAATCTGCTTATCCATCAGGAAGTATTCCAGTTCATTTTTATGTTGGCGGAGGCCGTTCGCGTTCCAGAAACAAATTTTTAAATAAATCATTTCTTTAAAATGGCTTGCAAGATAGTGGATTGCATTTTCAGCATTTCCTGCATCATGGATGTCATGGTGGTCGTGAAAGTGTTCATAGTTTGGACAAGTGTCTGCAATGTTGTCTCTAGATTGTTGATATGCGGCTCAGAATATTGGGGTTTAGGTTCCTGCTCCAGACCTGGCATATTACATTTAACGACGTTTGCGTAAGAAACTTGTCTAGAACTTGGCGCGTTTACATGACTAGTGGACCGTAATACTTGAGGGAAATTGTCACTCGATGCTAAATTTGGCTGTTGAGGGCGATTAGGCAATACTGACGTCTTGTTGGTTCTTATGCCTTTCAAATGAGTGTAAATTGGACAACCTCTATAATTTGCGGTATGATTACCTCCGCAGTTACTGCATTTTTTGATTTTTGAGTCAGTTCTCGACTTATCGCATTGAGCAGTTGCATGTAGCTCCCCACACGCAACACAAACTGTCGGCAATTTACAATACGCCTTCGTGTGACCAAATTCTTGACAGTTGAGACACTGGACGGGTCCCTGACGCTTATGTGGTTCTTCCACGGTGATTCTACGATGCAGAAGGTACATCAGATTGTAGATGGGATGGGACTCATTTTTCTTTAAGACAACATCTCCAGGTTCCAATTCTACCCTGAACATGGGCTGAGGGATCTCTTCACGGTTTCTAATATTCACTACGCTCTTGATTTTGAACCCTTTGTCCATTAAACCGGTTTTTATCTCCGCGGGATCAACACATGGGTCTATACCCTTTAGAACGACTTGGAGTCCTTTTGCGCTTTTGAGCTGGTAGGTATAGAAATCCCTAGTCTCCCTTTCCAGCTGGTTAGACAATTTTCGAAAATCATCTTCCCTATTCACTTGAATCTTTGTCTCGCAGATATTTCCATGTTTCATTGAGGTTACGCTAAACATGTTTTCACCTATTACAGCAACAATTCCTTGTACCAATTTACTGGAAGTCGGCTCTCTCAGATAAATTGGTGGGGGCTTAAACGTCTTCTTCGGAAGTTCTGGCTCATCCGTCTGGAGGAGAGCAAACCTATTTTGATCATTACTCACGGTCTTAGGAGCTTTTGCATTTGATGACACTTGAGCAGACTTCGGGCTCCTCTGTCGCTTGAGAACGGTTATGTACTTATCCATACCTACTTGTTTTTTGGGTTTGACTGCACTATTTGATGAAGATGATGTTTTTACATCTGTTGAAATCACAATATTGGGCGAACAGGAACGACGCCGTTCCACGGTTCTTGCAGTGAGAAAATTCTCCAAAGATTTTTTTATGGATTCTTCCTCAGAGATGCATGAATCACTTAAATGAACATAAATCTTTGATCGGTCCATATTTGACCGAAGCCCTCAAATTCCAGTTCCGAAATCACTTAAATACGCATAAATATCTTACAAAACCCACTATTAATCTATAGATATACAAATAATCTATAGATATACAAAAATCGTCCATCTCAATATGATGATATTTCACCGTAGCCCCAATATAAAAACCACTTCCGAAAATCAATAAAATTCGCATAAATCTTTCATAAAAACCACTTAGACGTTGAAATTATACACAAGTAATCCGTATATATATTTAAATCGTCTTACTAGATTTCATAATAATCGGTCCATATTTGACAATAGCCACCATATAAAATCGAGTTGCGCAAATCTTTTAAATACGCATAAATTCCTTATAAAACCAGTACAAGTTGGAATTCAACACAAATAGTCCATACATATATAAAAATCGTCGATCTCAGATTTATGATGATCAGTTTATATTTGACCGTAGAAAATCACTTAAATGCGCATAAAGCTCTTATTAGCATTAGCAGCAAGTTTAAATTCGGCACAAATAGTTAATACATATGGGCAATTTCACGTCAAGTGACCCAACTTTTAAAGTCGATGTCTTTCGATTTGGATAAAATTTTCAGCAAGTGGAAAGCCATTCTTTTGTGGAAAAAAAGACCCAAATTGAAAAAAATTAAAAAAAAAAAAATTTTAAATTAAAAAAAAATATTCTTGGAATGATTGAAGAAATAGCTATCTAAAGTCCTTTGGACAATTTAGGTGAAAAGTTACACTCATTTTAAGAAAACCCTGTATGACCAAAATGTCCAACTGTGACCCCCTCTAACTCCGGCAGTTCTTGACTGATAGAGCTGAAAATTTGTGCCTGGCCTACTATCCAATAGTACTAACCTTGGTGCAAATTTCATCCCAATCGGAAGACATCGATTTTAAAAGTTGGGTCACTTGACGTGAAATTGCCCATATATATAATTCGTCGCTCATAATATGATCGCTCCGTAGCTTCCATATAAAGTCTACTTCCGGAAATCACTTAAATGCGCATAAATCTCCATAATAGGTGATTTGTTGGTGGGTATATAAAATTCGGCACAGCCGAATATAAACTCTTACTTGTTTGAGTAAGTATTTGACATGTGTGACTGTACCGTCAGTCATTCCCTTTTATTTGATATAAACTATTACATGTTAAATTAAAGAAAAAAATGTTTTAAAATATGTAAAACGGTTATGAGATCAGATTTTCTGAATACGGTAAAGTGGCGAGAATATTAGGTAAATCTGTGGTAGAAATATTCAGAAGATACTTTCAATTTACTTGTAAAATATTTTAACGAAAATCCTTAAAAAAAACTTGTACTAAAATTTGTGTGTGGCTTTCCAGATTCTTTTAATTTTCTTTAACACATATACACCTATACGTTATTTATTCCTGAAAGCAAGTAAAAAAGACTTTGTCGTCTTTTAGCATTAATGAATCACAAAAGGCTAGAGCAGGCGGCGGGAGGTGGGGGTGATTGTGCTCATTTATAAATGTAGAGTAGAGGGAGTTTTTTGTTTAACATATCATGGTTGTTGCTGTTGTTTAGTTATGTTATTGCTCTGCTCTTGTGTTGTAAGGCATTTAAAATGAAGTCAACAAGATGTGCGCTGCTGCTGTGTAAGTCTTTGCGTTTCACAACAGGAGTCATGATCAGTGTTGCCACGAAAAAAAATTTTTTGTAACCAACATTTATGAAAAAAATAACCAAATTAAAAAAAAAATAACCAAATTTAAATGCATGTCTATTTATTTATTTTTTGTAATTTTAACTATAATTTGTACTTTAAGGTAACAAAAAAAGACATAAAACAACGTATTTTACAACACAACTCCTAATACTAAAAAATAATTTTTTTAAAAAACAGCGTCATATTTTGCAAAAAGTAATGCAAAGAAACATAAGCTAATGCTACAATTTGTAAAATTTTAAATTCCAATACTTTACATTAAGTTTTGCAAGTTTAATTATTAATTTTTAATGTCTTAAACAAAAATAAAAAGTATATAATAAAAACAAACAATTTTTCATTGGCAATAAAATAGGGAACTAGAAAGTTACTCTCTTAAATACTAAAAAACATGTAATTATATTACAATAAATATGGAGATCACTTTTAATGAAAATGTCACAGCTTGAGTTTTAAAATATGTCTTTGGCAGACCAAACAAAATGGGCATTTTGTTGATTTTTGCACAATTCTTTTGCTTGCTAATTCTTTGCTTACTAATTGTCTTAAAATCTAAATTATTCCTAAATTTTGTTTTTATCAAACTAAGCTGAGAAAATGTTCTTTCAACTGCAGCGGAACTGTGGGGTAATGTCAATAAATTTTGTACGAAATTTACAAGTTCTTTAAAACAATTTTCGTTTAGGCCATTTTTGTATGTTGAAATTTTATCCCAAAATTTAAATTCACATAGTAAATATTTTCAGTAAAAAAAAATAACCAAAACAGAAAAAATCTACACATGTACACATTGAGAAAAAAAATAACCAATTTTGGTTAGAAATAACCAAAAACGGCAACGCTGGTCATGATGTATTCCGAGGGTACGAGTGAGTACAGCAGCAGCAGTATAATGTCTATATTTAAATATCGTTTTTTATGCGTGTTTTGTATAATTTTTTGTTGTTATTTTCTAACATGCACGTTAAATATATCTTGTTTATTTCATAGTTAGCCGGTTAGGAAATTTAGAAACTGAGAAATGTTACACATTCCTGGACTCACATGCATTTTAGATATTCTCATATTTGTCAAGATTGTATTTTGATTTGAATTTTGAAAAAAACGCAATTTTCCCAATAGGTCTATAACAATTTCAGCTTTTAAGTTCAGGTGCCCCGATAGACTAGGCGATAGTGTGCCGGACTAGCTGGTTGCGGATTCGATTCCCGCCAAAGACTCTGGGTGCTTTCTGCAGATAAGATAAGCTGCGCAGTGTGTGTTTGTTAAAAAAAAAATGCCTGATATACAGCCCAATCATGAATAAAAATTCCGCGGGAGTTTTTTCCCTTTTCCCATTTTTCCTATTAAAATTCAATGTTAAAAAAATAAAAAGGGAAAGAACTCCCGAGGAATTTTTATTCATGATTGGGCTGATAAACTTTCTAACTGGGATTTTAAAAAATCTTTTTATTTTAAGTTGTTCGGGTGTGTGTGTGTGTGTGTGTGTGTGTGTGTGGCTGTTTGTGAGCATGAAATACTAGTATTATTATACATACCAGAGTATAGTATTTGAACGTGAGTTGTGTAGTCCCTTAGGCTGCTTATTAAATTTACACTTGAACACTTGAACATGTTGACGCGTTATTTTTCATGCTTTAGGGAAATTCTTGTTGAATCTAGTTAAAAAACAACACGGGAGACCTGGAGAGAGGAGTAGAGTTTCGGCGTTGGGTGTTATGGTTGATGATGGTAGGTTGGTTGGTTGTTTGTTTGCTTGTTTCATCAGCTACATAATAAAATTAAATTTTATATGTATGTTGAAAGCAAGAATTTATTTACACCTTAAAGGTGTTATTTTCTCCTACAATTCTTTTGTGTCTAACATTGTTTTGTATATAAATTAAATTTATTTGATATACACAAGGATACGAGTGCATGCAGTTGTGGAAAGAAGTATTTGCTTTTGTTGCCATACTTCATGTTGTTTTTGATTTAAATTATTCATTTATTTAAATTGCGTTTCCTGTTGATTTATAAAATTTATTATGGTTACAGTTGATTTCATAACCTTTTTTTTATACAGAATTGACACAGATAAACTTTCAAGCAGATATGTATATAAGAAATTAATAAGGAAAACAATATTATTAATAAAATATTTTTATATTCCTGTTTCCATTATATCAACATGTTTTCTTCGATGGTGACATGTCTAATAAGAGAAAGCTAGCGTTTCTGCAAGCATTCTTTTATATAAATATTCGAAGTTATATAAGATGTAACTATGTATAGGGATGTTCTTCAAATCACAACTGCAAATTGCTTGAGTTTTACCAAGTTTATCATTTTTTTTTATTTGCAAAGTGTGTAGCGTTTGCTATTGTAAATGTGTATTTTATCAAAAACAAATATTTTTGTTATTTTAACATTTATATTTAGATGAGTGAAATTTATGCAGAAAGACAAAGTGAAGCAACAATGCGCTGTTGGAAACAATTAGAAGAGATGCACAGGAATATAAATATGTATTTAGTATTGAGAAGTTTTGCCTATAACACATAGCAAGTTGCTGAAGGAAACAAGAGATAGAAAGAAAAATTATGCTGAAAAAAATAAAAGTTTGAGTTTTATGCCGAAAATGTATTAGTGCAAGATTGTTAATCGTACATATTTTTGAAAATGAATAAACTTTTAAATGTAAGTTTAAAGTTAAAGTTTGAATATCCTTCGTTAACTCTCTGGTCACAATGTATAAGATCTTAATTGCTATTGAAAATTGTGTGCTAATAAATTTTTTCATCATTAAAGGAACAGGAACAGATGACTCGATTTCCCCTTTTTAAGTGTTTTTATGTATATAAGACTTTATATTTATATAAAGAAATATGGGTAACATCAAAAAACATTAAGGTCACCAATGCTAGTAGACTATTAAAGTTTTGATGATCTTAAATAGAAATATACTTAATTCTTATGTACTTAATAATCCTTAAAGGTTGACTAGCGAAAAAGATCTTTCCTAATAAATATTTTTCTGATTGCAGAGAGCGAAAAAAAAAATTTTTTAATAGTTTAGAACAAAGTAAACAAAAATACCAACTACACAATTGTTCACTTTTTAGTCCTCTAATTTAAAGTTTAACTTAGGTATATGGTACCGAAAAAAGTACAAAAACACAAATATTTACCCTTTTTACCCTTTCAATTTGTATGTTTTTAATAAGGTTTTTGTCTTTTAATATATCAATATTTAAAGGTTCGAGTCTGTAGATCACTTATTAAGATTAAGCACAAAATTTCACTTCTTACTCGTTTTTATTCTCTTGAAGATGGACTTACAAAGAACTACTCGTCGAATATACAATTTTGTGACAACAGAAATGTAAAATAAAAATTCTGTTTCTTAAAAACAAAGACAACCATTATTTCAGAGACAAATTTTAAAAATTTTCCACTTTTTGTTCGTTCCCGGTATCAACGTTATATTAAATTTTACCTGTTTTTACCCAATTTATCACTTCCTAATTCAAGTCTTGTAAGACAATCGCAATGACGTGGAAATTTGTCAAGCAAATGTTTTGGAGCTAGAAATATTTGATTTAGTAAGTGACGAAACGATATTGAATTAAATCGAATGTGGTGTAAACACATATGAAACATTCAAAATTATAAAATTAAGTGCCGTCAATGAAGTTTTCAATAAAAGAATCCTAATTGGTGAAAAAATTATTTTTCGGTACAATCTCAATAAGTGGCGTATGGAAAATAAGATAAGAAATTTAGTGAGTGTGTTTATACATACGTATGTAATAATAAAATTTAATTTTTAAAACATAATAAAAAAAGTTAATTAATATAATTTTTTTTTTAATTTCTTAGATGCTAAGCTCTTCTACCTTTTATATTTGTTACATTCGATAATTCTTTCGCCTCGTGTAAATAAAACTTTAAAGCCGTCCATAACCGATGCTCAAAGTGACATGATTGTCCACTTGTTCAATATAAATGATTTTATTCAAAAAAAGGAAGAGAACTTGCCTTTGAAGAGCAGTCGACCATTCAACATAAAATTTTCGTTATTGGTGAGGATGATATTATGTATATATGTATATGAGGAGATATTATAAAATTACAAAATGCTTTATTAACCATATTACATATATTTTATCAATCTACAGATCAAATATATTTAATCGGGCAAGAAATGGAAATACATTTTTCAGAAAAATTTCAATCGCATATTATTTTAAGATCACTTAATTGTTACTACATATATTGCAAAAATTTAAAAGTTTTCGTTACCTTGTAAAACAGCCCTTTTAAATAATGGTAGCACAGTTGTGCGAATAAAATAAAAAATTGTTCTAATTAAATAAAATCTAAAAATTAAAAAAACTGGTTTTGTATTTGCCGATTTGTATTTGGGGCAAAGACAATTGCATTTGGTGAAACATTTTTTGTATTTGGGGCAAAAACAATTGCGTTTGGTAAAACGGTTTCTGCATTTGCCGAATTGTATTTGAAGTAACAACACTTTTGTAATCGCAACAAATAGCAACTGCTATTGGGAACGATCCGAATGTAAATTCTAATTGGAGTAAGGTTAAAATCATTTGCATTACTACACTTTTTTCTGTGTAGAGAATCTTGAATCTTGAATATTTAATTTTTTATATAATATTTTGGGCTTCTGAGGCGGCTATGATCACAATCAGTATTTTTTTTTTTTTTTTTGTATTGGGATATATGTATGTTGACTTCACTAAACCTTTTTGGCACCAAAAGACCCAAATTTTGTACATGGCCGCATAACTTTTTTTACATGTATGTATATCACTTCGCCTTAATTTGAATATCAAAGTATGAATGTGAATATAATTTAAACATACCTATATAACACTGTTATATTTTTATAGTCAACATCACATCATGGATGCTACAAGCTGGATGTTTTATGTTTATTTTACGAAATAGAACAAAATAACAAATTATTTTAAGATAATTTTAAATTGTAATGCTTTAAAAATATATAAAAAAGAAATATGTATTTTACTCTGACACATCGATTTTATGGCAAAAAACAACATTCAATATTTTGAAAAAAAAACAAAAATAAATGGGCATTTTAAAGGGTTTCGCTAATAATTTTACAATTTAAAGACTCGATTTTAATACAAACAGTTTATTTTCGGAACTGAAAGATTTTTAATATCTAAAAGCAAAATTAGCAACGTTTTATTATTAAAATACCGTTACCGATATATCAGCAGCAATTGCCGTTATTACTAAAATACAGTTAACGAAATAATCCAAATTAGTTTAATCATTAGTTTATAACATAGCTTGGGAATAATGATTAGAAATCCTAATGATTAGCAATTAGATTAGAAATTTTAATTGTGCTGAACAATTGATTAATTATGATTAGTTAGCCATTTTAGACGATTACTAATTGATTAGATTAGAAATAATCAAAAATCTAATCACAATTAGTGACGATTAGCATTTCTAATCAAATCTAATCAAAACTAATCAAAAAAATAATTGATTAGATTTCTTGATTATTTTTGATTAGATTTGATTAGTTTAACTGTTTTTAACTATTTTTGTGAAAAGAAAATATTTATTTATCACATTTGTTGCTATATTTACATAATGTAACAGTTTTTGAATATTGCATCGTCATCACCCGTTGAACGACTATTCTCATTTGCAGGCATCATCAATAGTCCAAGACGAAATTCATTGTCAGACTTTTCTTTTGAAAAGTTGGTATTAATGAAGTCTAATGTCAATTTTTTGTGAATTATATATAAGCAGAATCAGCGTACATATACACATGTATGTGGCAATATATAATGCAATTTTATGCAATATTCAAAAACTGTTACATTATGTAAATATAGCAACAAATGTGATAAATAAATATTTTCTTTTCACAAAAATGAATGATTTCTAATTCTAATCGAAATTCCCAAGCTATGGTTTATAACAATTTTAAATCAATATCTGGATACCAAATATGAGCCCGTACCTAGCTAATTAGCGTATTTTGAAAAACTCATTACAACTAACGCACGGACACAGCAAAATCGACTTGGCTACCTTAAGAATTCAGAATACAAATACTTTGTAGAGTCCCTAATCTTACCACTTATAGAAAATTGTGCCAACTCACGATGGTAGGATACAGAAATATTTCCTAAAATAATGTTTTCTTGTCTTTTAATTTACAAAATACTTTTTATGACCGATTTAATGTGAACAATTTGTACGTACCTTTACATATTTTGATGTGCCTTTCTGCTATTCTCCTAAATAATTTAAAGGCAGAACCTCAGACACTACTTCGGCAGCCAACACAAAATCTCCATGAAGAAAATTCAGCAACTATTTTACAACACACATTTTATTAATATTGTTAACACTTTTTCTAATAATTATTGCAATAACACAAAATATAACTGGTATATTTTATACCAAACACATATTTTCACATTTTAATAAATTTTAGACACAAAATTGCTTAAAAGTAACTAAAACCCAACAATTACACACGGCCGCCACTTGTAAAATAAAAAAACAAAAAAAAGAAGCTAATAAACAGACAACTTCAGCGAGATACCTTTTTTACACACTATTGTACACAAAACAAATTTTTCATACTTTTTATTCCATAAATTTATATTTTCATGTAATATTAATGTTATTAATATGTCATTTTAAACAAAAACTAAGAAAATTACTAATGGATTCTTCAGCGGCTGACACCAATTAGATCGTACGAAAACTGAAATGAACTAAAAGCACAACGAAAGTAGGAAGGAACTAGAATTGACAAAAACAGAGTTGTTAACTGATAAATTGATAGAGACAGTGTAGCCATCTAGTTCTGAAATAAGGTAATAACACAAAGGTTGTGGAATATGATATGTGATTTAAATAAAGTGAAAACGTTTTATTTGAAAATATTTAAAGAAACTGGAAAATATAATTAAATTACATTGTTATTTTACTTCAATAATTTTTTTTAATTATAAAAAAAAATAATTTATACTTTTCTGCAATTGAGTACAGTAAACTGAAAGAGTTCGTCATTGAATTTACTTATACAATGTATAACTTTTAGATTCCAACCAATATTTTTTTATATAAACGACTTACGAATATCGTAAATTATAAATTTAATAAATATTAATATAAACAATATTAGCCACTGACTTGAAACGGTTGAACTGTGGACAAAAAGTTCAATAGCATACGGTACCAATTTAAGTTAACGTATAATTGCAGCTTGACTTGAATCATAGATCTTTCTACAGTCTCAGTTTAGCTTCATTCATAGTCCCAGTTCAGCCTCGATAGTAGGTATTTTGTAGTGCCAAATTGTTTGTATTTGGTGATTCAGAAACACTTTTTTATTTTTTTGTACTGAAAAATTATTTGAAAACAGAGCTTTTCACATAAAAACTGTGTTTTTACATTAGGAATTATCTCATAAATTATCTCAAATTTTATTAATAATTTAAGGCATTTAAAATGCCGTCACCGTTATTAAATAATTCAAAGTATCGTTAACGTTACTCTTCAACCGTTTCAGGTCAGTGACTAATATTTGTTATATTAATATTTATTAAATTAATCATTTACGATATCCGTAAGTCGTTTATATAAAAAAATATTGGTTGGAATCTAAAAGTTATACATGGTATAAGTAAATTCAATGAAGAACTCATTCAGTTTACTCTACTCAATTGCAGAAAAGTATAAATTATTTTTTTTATAATTAAAAAAATTTATTGAAATAAAAGAACTATTTAATTTAATTATATTTTCCAGTTTCTTTAAATATTTTCAAATAAAACGTTTTCACTTTATTTAAATCACATATCATATTCCACAACCTTTGTTTTATTACCTTATTTCACAAGCAGATGGCCACACTGTCCCTATCAATTTATCAGTTAACAACTCTGCTTTTATCAATTCTAGTTCCTTCCTACTTTCGTTGTGCTTTTTTAGTTCATTTCAGTTTTCGTACGATCTAATTGGTGTCAGTCACTGAAGAATCCATTAGTAATTTTCTTAGTTTTTGTTTAAAAAGACATATTAATAACTTTAATAAATATTACATGAAAATATAAATTTATGGAATAAAATGTATAAAAAATTTAAAGAAAATTCTAAAAAAAGTTACATTCCAGTGTTTGTTTTTGTTGTTTACTTAATTTATACGTGTTGTTGTTGTTAGAGTACAATAGTGTGTAAAAAAGGTATCTCGCTGAAGTTGTCTGTTTATTAGCTTCTTTGTTTGGTTTTTTTATTTTACAAGTGGCGGCCGTGTGTAATTGTTGGCTTTTTGTTACTTTTAAGCAATTTTGTGTCTAAAATTTATTAAAATGTTAAAATATGTGTTTGGTATAAAATATACCAGTTATATTTTGTGTTATTGCAATAATTATTAGAAAAAGCGTTAACAATATTAATAAAATGTGTGTTGTAAAATAGTTGCTGAATTTTCTTCATGGAGATTTTGTGTTGGCTGCCGAAGTAGTGTCTGAGGTTCTGCCTTTAAATTATTTAGGAGAATAGCAGAAAGGCACATCAAAATATGTAAAGGTACGTACAAATTAAATTGTTCACATTAAATCGGACATAAAAAGTATTTTGTAAATTAAAAGACAAGAAAACATTATTTTAGGAAATATTTCTGTATCCTACCATCGTGAGTTGGCACAATTTTCTATAAGTGGTAAGATTAGGGACTCTACAAAGTATTTGTATTCTGAATTCTTAAGGTAGCCAAGTCGATTTTGCTGTGTCCGTGCATTAGTTGTAATGAGTTTTTCAAAATACGCTAATTAGCTACGGGCTCATATTTGGTATCCAGATATTGATTTAAAATTGTTATAAACTAATGATTAAACTAATTTGGATTATTTCGTTAACTGTATTTTAGTAATAACGGCAATTGCTGCTGATATATCGGTAACGGTATTTTAATAATAAAACGTTGCTAATTTTGCTTTTAGATATTAAAAATCTTTCAGTTCAGAAAATAAACTGTTTGTATTAAAATCGAGCCTTTAAATTGTAAAATTATTAGCGAAAACCTTTAAAATGCCCATTTATTTTTGTTTTTTTTTCAAAATATTGACTGTTGTTTTTTGCCATAAAATCGATGTGTCGGAGTAAAATACATATTTCTTTTTTATATATTTTTAAAGCATTACAATTTAAAATTATCTTAAAATAATTTGTTATTTTGTTCTATTTCGTAAAATAAACATAAAACATCCAGCTTGTAGCATCCATGATGTGATGTTGACTATAAAAATATAACAGTGTTATATAGGTATGTTTAAATTATAATCACATTCATACTTTGATATTCAAATTAAGGCGAAGTGATATACATACATGTAAAAAAGTTATGCGGCCATGTACAAAATTTGGGTCTTTTGGTGCCAAAAAGGTTTCGTAAAGTCAACACACATATTCCAAAAAAAAATATACTGATTGTGATCATAGCCGCCTCAGAAGTAGCTAGACTATTATATAAAAAATTAAATATTCAAGATACAAGTTTCTCTAGGTATTCTTGAGTATAGATAAGGGTTTTAGTTTTAACACTTTATAAAGAGTGATTTTTTAAGAGCTTTCGAATTTGAATAAAAACAAAACAAACAATTTTGAGAAATGTATTTGTGTCAATACATAAAATCTATATAATTCTAAGATGTATGTAAATATTGACCGTGGCTACGGCTCAAATGTTTCATACGCTGGGTCCAATTTTGGCATTCTCTGTTCAACATATCGGCCAGTATCTCACAAATAAATTTTATCAATATTAGTTTCCAGTGCGTCTACCGCTGCGGGCTTGTCCCAATAGATAAGAGTCTTAACATAGGCTTACAAAAAAAATCTAAAGGCGTTAAATCGCATGAAATAAACTATTCACAGAACTGGCGGGCCATTCTTGCGCGTGCGCGTACGTGTGTACCGTCTTGTTGAAACCACATGTTAGCCAAGTCCTGCTATTGTATTATGGGCTAAAAAATATTAGCAGTAATATATGTAGTAATGATCATGATGCATTGACAGTTCTTGCTTCTGGCTGCTCTTCACACCAAATACGACATTTTTTTGTTCAGCCAGAAATAAGCTTCGTCGCTGAACACAATTTTCTGATAAAAAGTGCACGATTCAATTTCTTAACCGAGCATGAATTTTCATAATAAAATTCAATAATCTGCAAGCAGTCAGACAAATTATCTGTTTCAGAAATTTCTAATTGTATTTAATGGGTCTTAAATATAAAACTTTCAAAACATATTTTATAATAAAATCAAAGAAATAACAAAATGTACTTAACTGCTTCTCGAATGTTGTGCCAAACAATATAATTTTGAGTAAAACACACAAACGAAAGTATCAATTAAAGAACACTTACGCACAAGTAGTTCCAAAAGTGACAATACATAAATAAAAATCTAGAAAGTATGACTTCCTTAGAATGTATGTTTACCCGCCAGAATACAGGACATTTAACCGCTCTTCACTTAACCTAACTACACGAAAATAATTGCCGCAAGGCTATTTCTGTAATGACTTTTATTGAGTTCTTATAATTTTGGATAAATTGCAAATAGGTGCATACATATGTATATTAAAACTTTCCACAAACATTTGTTTCGGCCCTCTAAAATTCTAAAGATTTCCACAACTTTACATACCTCACCCACTCTTACACACAATTACATCATTGCAAACCCATGTAAAACTCACATGTATTCTGCGTGAGTTGTTTCTAAAGCAGGATAAAAAAAATTATAAAATAAATATTACATAATGAAATTCAGGTTTTGCTCTCTACTTGCTGCTGCTTCTACTTACTTTTCCTTGTAAGGTGAAAATTTAAACATGAGCATATAAATCTTTTAATTTTTTCTTTAACAACCTTTCAGAAAATATATAAAAAAAATATTTCTGAATGCTTTTTTTCGCGTCTAGTTTTTTTGACTTAAACTTTAACACCATAAAAGTGCTCACTTTCAAAAGTTAACAATGATAATAGAATATTTTTTGCATATTTTTCATATTCATATAAGAGTATTCTGCGTTAATAAAAAAATATGAAAAAAATAAACATTTGCCTACTTTAAGGCTTTTTAACTTTCTCTGTCTACGGCTGAGTTTAGGTTTAGATGAAGAAGGTGTTTACGTAAACACAAGTGTGTGTAAGTATGTTTCGGTTGATAGGAAAGGTGAGTGAGTGAGTGAGTGAGTGCGTAAAGGTGTAAAGGATATTATGTATGGCAAGATTTGTGTATGTACCTTCAGCTTTCTTAAGTTATAAGTATTTATATGTACTCATATTAATGTTGTATTAATGCTAAGAGTTTGCCTAAGGATATAACGCAATTATATAAATGAATTTTAATGAAATGCTAGCAAAACTAAGATACATGCACATTTGTTAACAAACATAACAAACATATAGTCAACCAGGAAGGCTGAAAATTAAATAAAAGAATTATTCACAATAAAATGTTAAATATCTTGAAGATATTGCTGAAAAGTATACAACAAAATACGGGACAAAACTTATTATTATAAAAGTTCACTAAACATTTAACATAGAAATTATGTGATATTAACAAATGTATCATGAATAAATAAATGTCACAAATAGTACTTACTAAGAAATTGATACCAGCTACATACGGAAAAGGGGGGCACGTTTGAACACTTTTTGCTTTTAAGTCACATAAAAATTTATATTTTTGAATTATTGACTTTTTACATAATCTAACTAATATGTATGGAAATAAACTTTAGTTTAAGTCTACAAGTAACTTATTTTTAGTTCGATTTAAATTTTTTTTCATTTTTTAATGGATGAAGTCATTGTGTACAAATGTGCCCCCCATACGGGGCAGCTTTGAACGGCAATTTTTTCTTGTAGCGCTTATGTCCAAAAATAACATAAACAGTTATATTTTTTATATATATAATAAATTCGATTTATTTATTAAGAAAAACATAAACATTAACAATTAAAAACATTCAGATTAAAAATAAGTTTTATATTATTAAGACGGACAAGGCCTTGCGATTTCAGGTGACATTACATTTTCCTTTAAAGCATCATGATCAGCATTGGATTCGTCATTTGCAGAAAATAAGAGAAAATCAACAATGTTTGGTACTTCGGTTGATAAATTAACATGTTCAAAGGTGCCCCTTTTTCTTTGTTCAAACCTGAACTGGCTTGCCATTTCACGGAAATTTATATGTAATAAATATTTTTTTTTACATAAATATCAAATAACTTACCTTAATTTTGTTTGAAATGAATTTTGGAATGCAATAAATTCCTTTCACGAAAGAAAACGATCACTGAATACTTCTTACACTCTTACAAAAAAAATAAAAAAATTTACAATGGCACTGCAAAAACTTATGAACTGCGAAAAACCCAACTACATTCGGTCGACGACTGAAAAAATAGCAAAAGTTGTTGACGTAGCTAGAAAACAAGGCTACCATGTGAAAAATTCGGTTAAGGATCGGAAAAAATGTTAAACTGAGATTTTATCAACATTGTTCAGTGGTGCCCCGTGTTCAAACGTGCCCCCCCCCTACAATTTAGCAATATTTTCTGGAGATCCTTATAGAGAAGAAATATCTTCTCTCGTTTTAGGTTTGACTAAGTTCTTGAATATTTAAATTAAATACTTTTGAACCACAAAGTGATACTGATTTACAAGAATTTGTACTTTGTACATTAGTTTGGACATAATTTAATTTAATATAAAATTTAAAAGAAATATTTAAAATAAAATAAAAAAAGCAACAATTTTGTGTTACATTTTGTATCTATAACGAAGTGTATATGAGTTATTTTTCTTTTTTGATCTCTTATATGGGATTCATTACATATTATGGGAAAATCGTCATAAAATACTTTACTGTATTTTAGTGAATTTGAAATATATTTAATTAATATAATTTGAAATATTTTAGTGTCTCTTGAGTATTCCAGTTATGTCCCATTAATAGACTGATCTTCACAAAATCCAATAATGAAATTTTTCCTTATTATAACTGATCTGCGTAAAATTTCGGATCGATATCAATATTTTTAAAATATTTACGTAGGTTAATGTGTTTTTCGTATGACAGCTATGGGGATTGAATTGTTGTTTTTTTCTCGATGTACAAACGTTTTTCCGTCATCACCAATCAGATTAATTTTGTTTTAATCTGTGAATCCTTGTTCCGGTGTAATTTTTTAAAATACAATTATAATTTTCTTTAAGGCGTCTTCGTACAAGTCTACTGGAAACATTTAACTCAAATTCCTCATTTATTCCAGTCATTATTGTTCTCTATGACTTGAAAGGATCTATATAGATCACTAGATTTTGTCTTTCGCGGTGGCTTCTTAAGATCTTTATAATTATTTCAGCTTGTTTTGTACTCTTTTAAAGAAGTTCCCGAATAACCTTTTTTTTGTTAAGTGAGCAAGAATTTACCACCGAAATTAGCATCAACTACTTTTGTTTAAAATCGAAACAAGCGTGCGCTATTTCATTGTCCAGCCAAAAAACTTAATTTTTTTTAACAATATACGAAAAAATGAAGAACGTGCTAAAGTTAACAGGACATTTCCAACGTGAAGCAAAAGAATATCAAAGAATTCCATGTTATTACTTTTGGCAGCTCATAGAAAATTGGTGCTCTATTTCTCTGTTCATAGCTGTATATATGTGGATTATTTGTGTTGAATTTCAACTTGATAATAATGTTTATAATTGATTTATGTGATTTTCGGATGTGGACTTTATGTGAGGGATATGTTCAGATATGAACTTAAATATCGTTTAATGATTTTTCTTTGCATCCAGCTTATTTTTGCTGAATTTTATATGAGCGCCATATTCCGGGAAGTCATTTTTATGGGGTCTATAAGAAACCGTGGACCGATTTTTACCATTCTCAAGAGGTCTTGTCCTCCTATAATAAAAATATAGTGTGCAAAATTTCATGATATTATCTGCATTATATTTAAAGAAAATATCAAAAATATTGGAAAAATGTCGAGGTTGTCTGAAACTTTGCTCTATAACTCGGATCTTACTGGATCGATTTTCTTCATTTGCAATATCAAAAATTTCGCTGAAAAAAATAATGTTTGTGAAAATTTTCATTGTTCTAAGTCTTTTTCTATCGTGTCTTCAACAGACAGACAGATGGACAGACGTGGCTAGATCGTCTAAGAATCTTATAAGAGCCAAGAATATATATACTTTTTGGTTCTACGGCCAATATTTCGAGATGTTACAAACGGAATGACATACTTAATAGACCCACCATCTTTTTGGTCATTGTTATAAAAACTCGTTCAATTTTAATCAATTTTACTTATAACAAAACTTAAACATATGTATACTTTTCATTAATATCTATTAATGCAAAATATGTATATCTATGTCATCTTCTTTATTATGCTAAATTCATTGTAAAAATTTAATTCAATTAGGATTTTTTGTTTGTAAATAATTTAATATAATTATAATTATAATTTAAATATAATTTCAACTGAATCCTTTTCATGATCATCTTGAATTAATTAAAACAAATGTTGAGCATATTTCACTTTTCTCTGTGACACTCATAGCATGCAATAAGGATTTCTTAGTTGCCCTCTCTCACCTCTCTTCACCACCCTCGTGCTTAAGAATATGTACAATATTCTCACTGCATTCACTTTGAAAAAAGTAAAAAACACAGAAACGAAATAAATTAAAATAACATCTTGACACCTTTAACTTCTTGCAAAAGGTTATGTTAACAAAACGTTACTATGATAAACGAGGTTGAATTTTAAATTATTTTCAATAGATCTTAATTATTAGGTAGGCGAAAGACTTGGTCAGCCAGTTCAAGTTCTGTACTATTTTGTCTTCGGCAAAGTTTATTAAAAGACAAAAATCAAGATTATCTCACGAATCCAGTCATCGATAAAGTTAAGGTATTCGTAGATCACGTAGATCATCACGTGATCAATAGTTAATAGAAGACATTGTTGCTCGTATTTTCATTGTCAGAACTTGGATGGAGATATCTTTCAAGACCCCTTGTCGTCAAATAAGTTTATAGCATGTTAAATTATATTTTTATGTTAATTATCACTTGGCCCACCTTTGCTCACTTGATACCTGTACTACTGTGAAGACAAAGTGTTTACTTTATTAAATAACGCTAAAAGCTTTGCATTCATCTACATACAGACTTACTCATACCATATCTACACTTTGTTTGACTTCAGCTCTTTAGGTTATCCCCATAGATGTGACAGACAAACAGATGTGGGTAAAGAAAATTGTAAAATGCTACAGAGCTCTTAAGAAAATAAAATATTTTTTTTTAGGAATTATAAAACGTCTAAAATTTGTAAATCAAATACTTTCATACATACATATGGCATAATATTAATTAAAATTGAATTGTTGTGTAATTTTAATAATTCGTTTTAAAAAATATGCCTAAAAATCGAAATAATCGATGATGAGGATTTTTCTGTATATTCGTGTGTAACATCACATATGTATGAAAGTTCCCCGTATTGTCGGCTATGATTGCAATTCCGTACCACGATTATATAGACGACATCGAGTGCAATGTCAGGCATTTCTTTCTTGGGTGTAAACTTACTAACCGTCACTAACTATGTAAATACTCGTATGTGTATACGTCTTGCAACCAAAGTTGTTTTCTATTTATGTATAGGAAAAATGACATCAAAATCATAGAATTTTTTTAATTTATTTACAATTCGGCAAATAAATGTGTGTGTATTTATGGTGTAATTATACAAGGTGAGTGCAAATCGCAACAACAAATACAACACAATACAGAAACAACAGGCATTTTGTTTGTGTAAAATAAAGTACTAGTGTCAAAAACACTTGAAAAAGTATTACTTTTGACATAAGTAAATTGTATACAAAGTCAGTCAGCTGAGCTACTGCACTCACCTTGTATAGTTACACCATGTGTGTATCTATATTTATCTACATACATATACAATGTCGGAGAAAATAAAGTGCGGTTCTTCATACCTACATGTATTATTTACTATTTATTCGAAGTCCCGTTATTTGTTGGAGTATCTCAATTATTTACATTGGTGTCTATTATGAGCAAAATTCGATTTTCGACTGTGGTCGAAAATGCTTATCGAACCAACTTTCATTTGGTACATATTATGGTGCACATTCGATAAAAAAACGCTATTGTGAAAATCACTCTTTTTGGGGTATTCACAATAATACATTTCTACCAGCTGGCGCTATATTTGTTTACAAATTCTTAAAGAAAAATAAATTAAATTTGAAATGACCACCACGGAATTATGGTTTAATGAATAGAATTTAGCTTCTGTGTAATGCCCTCCCATTTTTTGGCTGCCTGAACTTTAGAGCAAATACATTTTGCCAATAGTGGATCTTCTTGCATGAGAGAAACGAGCTTTTCCAATTGCTGTTTTCTACTTACGACCTGCAGGATATTAACAAAAGTAATTTACAAGTAGTATTTGGTTAACCAAAACCAAAAAAACAAATAAATTCTTACAATTTAAATAAATTTTTCAAAGTTTTATACAGCGTCGACAGCAAATTTGTGTTCGATAAAAAATTCGTTGAACAACGAAATTTTCGACAGCAATGCCAACTCATAATACAAATTTTATATTCGATAGTCGATTTTCGATATCCAGCGAATATCGATTGTCGAATGCAGCTCATAATAGGGGGGGGGCATAAACATTGCAATTTTATAAAGTCGCTCATTTATATTTCTGATGTAGAAAAAATCTCCGCAACATAATAAAGTGCGGTTTTCTGTTTACCTTAAAATAAGAGTTCTATTCCTTATTTTTTTTTTTTTTTTTTTTTGAAAAATTTGTGGTAAGTTTTTAAAAAATAATAAATTATAGTGAAGTACTTATTTATTTAAATTAATGTTACTTAAATATTCACAAAATAAGGCTAAACCCAGACCCCTTTCTCGAAATGAGAACTTTAACCGAAAAGGAAAAAGATTTGTTGGTACTAGATCGTGCAAATGGATTGAAACAGAAAGCTTTGAGTTCTAAGTATAAGATATCGGAATCTGCGGTCAGAAAATAATTGCTTTGTATAATATAAGAAATTCACACAAAAGCCTAAAGAAAACTTATGTGGCAGAAAACGTGAGACCACGTAGCTAGACGATTATCATATTGCAATTCTAGCAAAAATATATTTCTTTACGACAGCCAGAGAAATAAATGAATAACTAAAACTAAATATTTCGACTCGAACCGTCCAAAAAAGACTTAACGAAAGCTATCTTAAAAGTACGCTAAGAAAAAGCCTCTTCTACGATCTGCAAATATAAAAAAGAAGTACATAAATATTAGATAAAATAGTAACTGAATTAAATATAAAACTATAATTTATAATTGTTAGAAAATAATATATACATATATGTTTAAATGAAAAAAATAGAAAATATTTGAAACCGCACTTATTTTGTCCGACAGTGTATATTTGTTGTACATATATAACTAATATTTCTTCTTGTAATACATGCGTCATAATGGTGCATGTTGTGATATGCATCTGCTTGTTGAAACTCCTGTTCCACTTGTTAGCTCAATGTAGTAAGTATGCTGTAAAGGGTGATTTCTTTGCAACTTTCTTTCTGGTGCAATGATTACAATTTTTTTCAATCAAAATGAAAGAGCTTGGCTTGGCTGACATGTGGTTTCAACAAAACGGTGTCACATGCCAAACAAGATGCGAAATAATGGCCCAATTGAGAGACTAGTTCAGTGAAAAGTTAATTTCACTTTTAGGGCCGGTCAATTAGCTTAACGACTTTAGACTTTTTTCGTGACGCTATATTAAAGCTCATATCTATAGGGACAAACGCGCAACGCACTGAGCACTGGAAGATAATAATAATGAATTTATTCGTGAAATACCGGCCGCTATGTTGGGGAGAGTATGCCAAAATTGGACACAGCGTATAAACCATTTGAGGCGTAACCGCGTTCAACATATACCTAAAATCTTATTTAAATATTGAATTATATATGTAGATCGCTCTATGGACTCAAATAAAGATTTCATACATTTCTCTAAATAGTGTAAGTTTTATTGTAAATCAAATCATAAAGCTCTTAAAAAATTACCCTTTATATATTTTTGATAAATAAACATACACAGTTTCTCTAAAACGGAAATAACATATTACGGGTAAAGTTAAGCTGAAAGCCTTCAACTTACGAGAGTAAACTTTCATGCGAATCGTAAGGAAACACAAATCGAATGAATATATATATTTAGCATAGAAACCGAATTATAGTTGAACATATTTCATAATTTTTCGGCATTTATTAGACATCACTAATTTGCACAAACAGTGTTTACTATAGATAGAAAATTTACTATAGCTAGGAAATATACTATAGATAGCAAATTTACTATATAAACTTACTATAGATTTATTTACTAAATTTACTATATAGATAGCGAATTTACTATAGATAGCATATATACTAAAGATAGCGAATTTACTATAGATAGAAATTTTACTATCGGTCCAATCATGAATAAGAAATCTGCGGGAGTCTCTTTTTATTTTTTTAACAATGAATTCAAAAAGGAAAAATGGGAATAGGGGAAAAAAATCCCGCGGTATTTTCATTCATGATATATAGATAGAAAATTTACTATAGATAGCAAATTTACTATACATGTATAACGAATTTGCCACAGATAGCAAATTTACTATAGATAGCAAACTTACTATGGATAGCAAAAGAGTTTAGTAAATGTGTATATTGTAATGTTGTCAACTTGGTGCGTTTCGCACCATTTTTGGTGATTTTTAAATTTTTGGTGCAAAAAATTCTTTAGTTGGTGCGCGGTGCGCTTTTTTTAAAATTTTGGTGCGCTTTTTAATTTTTGATGGCACCAAAGCAAATTCAACACAACTTTTTGTTTCAGTGTGAGAAAAAAATCTTTCTACAATAAAATACACTTGTTTGAGTGTTTTTTTAATTTTTTCGAAAATGTGATGAAATCTAATTTTTAATCTGTATAAGAAAATTAATAATACATGCACTACCACAAATGAGTATTTTATTTTGTTCATTTTAAGATTCAAGGTATTGAAAAATTAATATTAAAATAAAACAAGTATAGTTAGTCAAGCCCGACCATATAATACCCTACACCCAGTATATATATAAAATAGTTTTTCAGATATAGGCGCTGTATGGGAGATATGACCTATTATGGATCGATGATCCAAATACTGAGTGCCATGACTTCTGTAAATATAAACATTATGTATGTTAAACTTTATCTCGATATAAATATTTTTAAAAGATTTATGTAGGTTAAAGTGAATTACGGAGAGGGTCGTATATGGGAGTTTCGACTAATTATGGACCGACCAGTATAAAATTAGGTGTCATAATTTCTGTATATATGAAACTTATTTGTGTTGAATTTTATTTGGAAACCAACATTTTTAAGAGATTTATGTTCTTTAAAGTGATTTTCGGAAGTGGGCTTTATTTGGAAGCTGTGTTCAATTATGGACCGATCTGCACACAATTTGTAGAAGTAATTAGGCTTCATATAGGCACCAACTTATTTGTGGCGAAATTTGTTTGGATGCGTTCATAAATCAAACATTTATGGCCGATAAACCTCTATTTCGTGAAGACATTTGCACGGAAGCCAGATGAAATAATGAACCTCTTTCAACCAGTTTCAATCCCAACAGTCTTTGGACCGAAAAATATCATGCACCTACCAAATTGCATCACAATACATATATCGCTGGCTTAACATGTAAAGGCGCTAAGTCCACTTTTTTTTAGAAATTGAGATTTTGATGCAGTTGTATTCAATAAGTAAAAATACATTGATTACAAGAAAAAAAAATACAGTTATCTAATTTGTTATTGTTGTTTTGTAGTGATGAGTAAAGGCGCTAAGTCCAATTTATCACATCTTTGTGTAATATCTCACTTCTTCCAATGTTTAAATATCAACTGTTTCGCGCGGAATAGTCTGAGGGTCCAAACAATTCACATAATATTATTTCTCATTGGCTACACTCTCGTTGTTTTGAGTATCAACACCATTGACAGTCATGACATTAATCATCATAATGTTACTTATTTGGATCATTCATTTTTTAAAAAATTTAACAATGTAGGTACAATTTTGTAAAAATATTCGCCCTGGCCGAGGACGAACATTCGAGGAATACAATACACAACAAATGGTGAAATTAATTTCAAAATTAGATTTCCTGATGAATGAAAAAATCTGCACCAAAAAATAAATGAAAATATAGTCGCACTAGAGTGGTCGGATTTACATCAACTTCATCAAGAAAGAAGAAAAATAAGGACTAGAAAGTTCGAAAACTTGCAATATCTAAAATTCACTTTGCCTATGACGATTTGCCATACGAATAAATATAGTCGTCGCCAGTTATCTTACTGTTAAATCCATTAAAAATTTAAATTAATATTACTTTTTTATAACAGCAATGAAATAAGACTGAATAGTTTTAGTTTTCATTATGTACAAGTATGTATTATATACAAATATCGAAATTGAAATTACAATAATAATGTTATTCATATTTTTGAATAAACTCTGTTTCTTTTTTTACAATAATCAAAACAAACTTTAACTTTTTACATATTATTAACTTCTTAAATAACAACAATAAAAAAGCAACAAAAGTACACTTTTATTGCAGTAAATAAGAAATATAAGTAGAGACAAGTTTTAAGAAAAAGATCCAAGTCCATGAAAACATACAAACTAAGCAAAAGGCTCTAAGTCCAAAAAAAGCTTTTATCTCAGAAAATACCTACATATTTTTTCATTTTGCTTTTTCAAATAAATTTTTATATTTAACTAGCTAAACCCGGTGTGCTTTGCTACCCCCCTCCCCTCGTCATAAAATAAAATAAAACGTATTTATATACATATTTACGAACATTTATTTATTTAATTTTAATGTATTTATTGCAATGCTTTAGGCGAGACCATGCCCCTTTGTCCACTTACATAGTCAAGAATTTATTATTTCGTAAGAATATCCTATTGTGAAAATTTAATGACGATCGGTCCATTAGTTAAGACTATATTACGATTTTTAATTTTCCTAAAAAGGGGCGTGGTCCCACCCACTTTTCTTCTTGTACGTATTCCTAATTATGCCAATTCCATATGCACCACATATCATTGACGTAAGTCAAAAAATGCCCAAAATATGGCGATTTAAATATTTGGGTTATATGGGCGGTGCCACCCCCGTTTGTACAATCAAAACTTCATATAGCCTATTATTCCTTCCAGAGTCACAGTCTTTCTGTGGTATTGTAAGTGCTGCTGGTACAACCCATCCACCTGTATTAATTTTCCCACGAATTAAGTTTAAAGACAGTTTTTTGTATAGTGCTCCTGCTGGAAGTCTGGGATTATCTTCGAGAAATGGATGGATGACAGCTGAATTATTTGTAAGAGTTTTGGAACACATAGTAAATACTTCGGGCTGTTCAATAATGAAGAAAATTCTGTTGATCATGGATAATCATGTAAGCCACGTTTCGATCAAAGCAATTAATTGTTATGCTAACATTTCCGCCTCATTGTTCCCATCGCCTTCAGCCGATTGACGTCGGCGTGTATGTACCATTCAAATCAGCAGTAAAGATTACATTTATTGACTGGATGAGGACGAATCCTGGCAAGGCCATTACTATTTATAATGTGGCCGAACCTGCTAATAAAACATTTAATAAAAGTTTCACTTTTGACAATATCACCAACTCCTTTAAAAAGTCTGGGATATGGCCTGCAAACAGCATTATTTTTACCTATTATTTTCTTTATAAAAAAATATTAAAAATAATATATAAAAATATATATTTTAACTCCTTCTTTGTGTTTCAAATTTTGAATGGTGTCTATATTAGCGCCTAGTAAAATCTATAAACTCTTTTAAAAATTCTTTGATTTATTTTTCCCAATAATTATATAATTGCAATATTTGTGCACTTATGTAATATTTGCATAATTGCAATATTTGTGCACTTATGTAATATTTGCATAATTGCAATATTTGTGCACTTATGTAATATTTGCATAATTGCAATATTTGTGCACTTATCCGAGGTTAGCATAAATGCAAAGAATGGATAAGTGCACAAAAAGTCGGGCGAAAACCGATGTGCATTTATCCGTACTTTACTGTAGCTGATAGTGATTCTGACTCGATCGGTATACTTGAAGGTGGGTGTGAAAGTAATATTAATTGGGGTTACAAACGTCAGCAAAAATCCAATAGTGGTGTTGGATATAAAAAAAAAAACAAGTTTTTCATAAATTAAAACACACATTTTTAAAACAAATCAATATATGTATGTATATGCATATTTATTTCAATTTAAATCTTAAAAATGTCTTCACTTTTATTTAGGCACAAATAATAAATCAGGAAATAGTTCATAATACCTATTTGATTTGAAAAAGAAAAAACAAAAGATAATTAAACTTTTTTGAGAGATAATATTCAATTTCTTTAAACACTAAATTGATTTTCCAATTAATGGAAAATATTTTATAATTAAACTTTTTTGTATGAAGTGATGATCATTATTTAACACTGAATTAATTTTAGATATTATTTCATATTTGCAAAATTATTTAAAACATTTGCTGCAGCAATATTTCGTGTTTCGAAATTTCGATTTATTATAATTTGTTGTTTTGGGTACTCAAATCGTCCACTGTTTAACGAATTTTGTTGGACTTTATTTAAATAACCATTAATGTTATAATTTGTATCATTGCATCTACTTGAGGTATCCCAAACTACCACTGCCTTGGGACCAAATTTTAAAATCGATTTTAAAAGCTCACGTCTGGCATGTACCGCCTCCTCGTTGCATTTGAAAATTATTTGATATTCAAAACAGCCGGGATAGACTTCATGGCCGACTAATTTATTGAAATTTATAAATTTTTTCAAGGTTTCGAAAACCATTAAGGGCAACATTCCATAGGTTTTGCGTAGCAAAAGTTTGGAACTATTGCGTGACTCGCAGACCTTGATCATGGGCAACTGTAGTTGGCGAAAAAGCAGGGGTAGTCTAAAAATATAATTTGCACGTGTAATAGGTATAATTTTAATATTTAAAGAAACAAAAACTTACTTTTGCAGAGCCAACGTCATTAGATTTGGATCTATATATTGCAGATAAGCAAATCCTCTAGAAGCTCCCGAGAAGTGTACCTTAAAGCGTAATATATACACTTCACCCACTAGAGAGGCCACTTCGGCTATTTTTTCCGCTGTGGTATCAGCTGGTATGCCGCACAAGAATATCTGTTGAGACATTTTAAAATATAAAATGTTATGTATTTGATATTTGTCTACAATTTTTTCTTACCTCTCCCGAACAGGCATTTAATTGCTGCTGCAATTGCTCCTCTAGTTTCTTGCGACTTTTAAAGTATTTAGTACCATTTTCCTGATACGACTCGTACGACTTGGAGGGATGTTCAAACAATGTACGCACGTAAGAGCACATCTGAGCGTTTATACAAATTGCCATGATTCTGGGAAAGCAAAGATGTTTATTTTTTTTTAAATTTACTACTCAAATATTTGTATTATTTTTGCTGCTAAAGAATTTTCCAGGAATTTCAGAATGTGTTGCTGTTTAAGCGCACGTTGTTTTCACTTTGAAAGTCAAATATAAAATGCAAGTTTGTGTCCGA
Source organism: Bellardia pandia (assembly GCA_916048285.2). NCBI lineage: Eukaryota > Metazoa > Arthropoda > Insecta > Diptera > Calliphoridae > Bellardia > Bellardia pandia. The sequence continues at coordinate 44,733,936 of OU696531.1, forward strand.
GTTCCTAGAAATTTACAACAATACCTTGAGTGTTAAAGTATGTAGACAGTGTTGTTGCAAAAAATAAATACATACAGTAATAGATGTATTAAATAAGTATTAACTTACCTTTTTAATTAATAAAGAATGTCTTTAGATGCTATATTTAAGGTGAAATATTAAACATTCTTTGCAAATAAAAAAGTATTAGCCGACATTTTAATCGCCATTTTTTCCCGTCTGCACAACTTCCCAAATTTGAATTTAAATTTCTGCAAGTATGTTACATATGTACATATGTAGGTATGTAAAATGCCATCATCATTTCTATATTTGTGTGAGTATAATTGAGAGCGCTTTTTTAAGCTCTTTTAATTTTAACGTTATTGAGTTGAGTGAACACTAAACCATCATGGAGTAAAGCCAATTCCCGGAATTGGTTGCAGAAGTTGCCAGATTCAAGTTTGTTTGTGCTAGAGTAACACTCTAGTGGGTGTCTAAGCTAGAAGTGAATTACATACTATTTGAATACTACAATCAAGAAATTATTTTAGAGTTCTATAGAATAGATCTTTTAAGAAAAACATTGTTTATTTTAGTAATTTTGAATTGTTTTTTCACTGTTACATAAAAAAATAAAATATTCGTGGTATAACCTAAAAATTCGCTTTGCGTCGTTTCGTTTTGCAATTTTTTCGAAGTTGCGTCGCTGCTTAATTAGTACAAATTTTGTCTGTGCGTCGTTAGATTTTCGAGTTTGCGTTGTTTTGCATTCGAGTATTTAATTTTTGCAAAATCTGCACATTAGATGCTGAAACGATGACCCGTACAAGAAGTGCTTTGATGATCGAAATGGAGTTTTTGCTTTCTATTTGGATTGAAAATCAAGTTGCGCAAAGAATATCATTAAGTAAAATAGTATTTCAGACAAAAACATAAAGTTTATTTGATGACATAAAAAGTAAAGCATTATCCAACATGCTAGAGAGAATTGCTACAAGGAATTTTATTTTACTTTGAAAAAAAAAAGCTGTCCAGCAAACATTGGCCAATTTTTGGTGAAAGAAAGTCGATGACTTAGTATTTTCGTCAAAATTTGCCTGTTGTTTTGGTAACTTTTACGTTTGGGCTTATGAAGCCACTGTATTATATTAATACACTTTGTTTGATAGTTTTTTTGAGGAAATTTTCAGAGGTTGTCTCGGATTTTTGCTTATATATTCGTTATTTATGGACGGATTTTACTGATTTTAAATAGCAAACTTCTCGAAAGCATGTCTGACAGAATTATTGAAGATCTGGATCCCGAAGATATCTGGGGACTTCAGAAAATTGACAAGGCTTAATAGACTCCGCTATCTATAAGAATCCAGAATATATATACTTTATAGGGTCGCAAAATTATATTGTGGAAATTACAAACAGAATGACAAACTTATATATACCAAAAAAAATCAAGCATAAATGGAACAAAATCGTGTAAAAAATTTTAAATTTTTTTATTTTAAAACCGTGTAAAAACAGAATTAGTTGTACTAGTTTTTGAGATTTATTAATTCCGAAAAATCCCGACATTTTTTAAAACAAATCCCGTTGTTAGGATTTTGTCAAATCCTGAAAATCCCGAACAGCTAAAACTGTGTATTTCGAGTCATTATAATGTTCAAAATAGCAATATTTCTTTGTAGATTCATTTTTCCGATCTAGAATTTCGATTTGCTTTCGAAGTGTGTTATTTGGTATTTGCTTACAATTAACAACATTACAAACTCCATTAGCAGAAATGCAACCATAGTACCGTATTATCATTAACATAAGGATTTATTTAACTTACACTATGTCCTATGTCGATCATCTAAACCAAAATCTTGCAGAGAAAGGGGAAAGTAGGACCCCCACGCCTACAGCAAGTTAGAGATGGTTATCAAAGCAAATTTGGGCTTTGACCCAAAATTATATCATGTAATTTCGACAGTTAAAATCCAAACCATACTATGTCGTCTTAGCATGTTTTTAATTTTTTTGCGTTTTTAATTTAGATTTTTTCAACTTAAATTCTGTCAAATTTTGGTTGTGATTGGCTAGTCCAATCAATAGTTACAAACAACAAAGTTCTACCTCATATGGAATTTTGGAATTGAGCTGTCGATTTCTTTTCCGTTAATTGCACGTTATTGCATTGATTTTAAATTAATTAAAGAACACGAATAAACTTTAGATGTATCTTTTGAAATTATCCTACAAATAAAAAAAATCTTGCGGTACGAGTTTCGCTTGGAGTTACTGTATATCGAATTCAAATGTTATTAAACCCTCCGATGAGTGAGTCATCCGTTGCCCATATACGAAGTACATTATCCCCAGGACCTATTTCTATTTGTATGGAATTTTATATGAAAACACCAATTTTTTGTTTTGCTTCATTATTATTTACTATTTATACTCGTACTTTATTTAATTTTTATTTAACAAAAATAACAATAACAATGAAACAAGCCAAATAAAAGTGCATTAATAATGATTTCTTGACGTTTCAATACAAGGTGCCGCGTTCCCGTACTAAACACCTTTAAATCTCAATAGAAACTATTGATTGGATCGCCATGAACTTTTTTTTAGACGATCTTTTTTTTTTAGAAATTTCCTTGGAATACATGTGGGGGTCGGTTATACTTTCCATGGATCATCAAGGACTAATTTCAATTTGAAAATAAAAAAGCTCCCCAGGGAATTTCTCACCCAACGGAAAGGATTTCTAAATAGATTCATGAATAGCCAGTATTTTAAATACAAATTGCTTTCCCGAACTAGTTGCAATTATAACAATTTCGTATTAAAAACATTGATGGAAGAACTAATTCTAGTAAATAAAACTAGAACTATGTCACATGTGGGCAATTTTAAGCAGAAATCATTGTTAAAGGCACTGGTTCCAGAAGCGTTTCAAGAAATTGTTAAGAACTTGGTAACAATTCCGTATAACTTGTTCCGAAATTGACAATTTCAAACAAATATCATTGAACGCAACTCTAAACTAAAGGAATACTATTCAATTCAAATTATTATTTCATACATAGAATGCCTTCGCGGCCAATAATACGTGTATCGTAAGATCTATGTATATTCATGCCATTAAACATACTATTTAATTATATTTCAATTAATGTAATTATAATAAAAATACAAAATATTTGTATATGTCTCCCCAGCCGTATAAATTATTACCAGAATTATTTCAAATAGAAAAAAATGTTTTCCATATTTGAATCCATAAAGCCAGAAAAGGAAAATAATGTTTAAGTAGAAAAAAGAAATGCGTTTATAATGGCAATAGATTTGTAATTTATATTGGAAATAGTAACAAAGATTACTACTAAATATTAGGCAGGTGACATACATACATACATATATCGAATTCGATCAAAAACATTACAACATTGTAGTAGCAAAAATATAAAAAATAATACGAGTAAAAATAAGAAATAAACGTAGAAATCCGAAAATCTCTTTTTTTATAAGTATAATTAGAATAAGAAAATAGTCCTCGGTAAGTGGTTCCAAATGCGGCAAGTTTTTTTTTTCATAAAGAAACATTCAAAAACCGACATATGTATTCGAGATATATATGTAAATTTGACTTTTACGGGTCGAATTAATAAAGGAGATCCTATTTACTAGAAAAATAGGACGTCCACATTTCATTACCTTGCAGAAGTGTAGAAAAGCTCTCAGCTTTAAATAGTCCCTGAAGTTAACTCCTAAAAACTTACACACAGGTTCTAAAACAAGGTCATGATCTCTTGATCGAAGGTTAAAAACATAGCAAACAATTCTCCTAATAATTCTCTTAAGACGATCCAATCAAACGTTATAGAACTTATAGTGGAATTAATATAGATTTTCCTAGCTTATGTATTATTACAAGGGTATTTGCCATTATTTCGTTAACAGTAGTTTGATGATTTTAATTGGTTTTGAAAAATTCCAAAGCGTCTGATTCTTATTTATTAATTTGTTGGAAAATATTTTATTTCCACCAGTAAACCCACCCTTGTTGTTTTAAATGGGCACAACAAGATCAACAATATTTTTTTTAATAATTATTACTTTATTTTACTCATATTAAGTTTCTTAATAGCTATTTCATGTTTTTTTTTATTTCCAACATAAATATTACTTTCAAAGTAAAATAAACTTAAAATGAATTTTGAATCTTAACAAATAGATAGTAAATACATAAAATGTAGTATATTTATAAAAAAGTATATATGTATGTAAAGTAAATAAATGAAAACATAAATGTATATGAATATGAATATAAATATAAATTACACTCAATTACAAATATGTTAATGGATACATTTTATATGTAGTATATTAAACTTATAAAGTAAAATTCAATATATTTCTTTTAAATTAATAATTAATATAAATTAAAAAGAATTGTTAATTAAAAGAGCAATAAGAAAAAATAATAAATAGTGTAGAATAAAGGCAAACATAAACATAGCTAAGTAATTGTGGTAATTGTAATAGTAATAAAAGGGGAGCCTTAAAAGCAAATATGTATGTATGTGTTATAAAAAAGAACTATGTCTATGTATGTATGTATAGATACATATATAAAACTAAGATGAAATTACCAAAATGGACACCAGCCGATGTAGCACTGGCACAAGTTCTCATTGTTGGTGGCCTGCTGTATTAGCAGATCGACTTGCTGTTGTACGGTGTAGCTGGTTTGGGTGATAAAATCGCTGCCGGTAAGTTTGCGTTTGACCCGTTTGATGACTTTACTGGCCTTGCTGTTGGTGATATCGGCATTTGTTGTATTGCCCATGTGAAGCAGTAGAAATTGATTATCGTAGACTTTAGACTTAGTGGCAGTATTGCTGTGTAAGATATTGTCTTCAATGGAATTACTCAAACTGCCCGTATTGCCACCACCGGCCATGCCACCACCTGAATTGTTGGCATTTTTAGTGCGATGATTTTTCGCCTCAGTGTCTAACAAACGCCAGTTAAGTAAGGGATCATAGACGAAGGCCTCCAAAACAGCCATTAGGGAGTCTTTGTTGCGCCTGAGCACCAACATGACACTCTCACAGGTGCGCCTGTAGGTGCCCTCGATGCCGGTGACTTCCATGGCCTTGATGAGCATGCGTGTTAAACGGAAGGGTATTTTTTCGGGGAATTTCTCACGGGTCATGGCCACTTCAAAGCAATCCCCAAAATCTATATGCAATATTTTGCCACTCATGCGATCCAACATCAAATTAGAGGGATGTCTATCGCCCAGACCTAAAATATAACCCACCATAGACATGACTGCCAAAGAGCGGGTGTAATTGGTGCGTCTTTCAAACCAGACTTCGGAGGAGGGCGATTTAAGCCACAGTAACTTGGCTAAATCATCACCAGGTGTTTGATCCAAAGCATATTCAAATACTTCTACCTTTTGCATTAAGGTCAAATGGTCATAGTCGGGTGAAATACTCAGCATAGTGCGATGTTCCTGATTAAGAGGCACCTTCTTTTTATCTCTGTAGTCCCTGATTAGGGTGTGCAGTGTATCACAATGTGGAACCCAGCCTATAAGGCCAGAGTTTGTGCTTAACGGTATGACGGCATAACGTTGTATGGCCAAGTTTCTTCTAAACGTATCAGGATCATCCAGCAGCAAGGTGTTTACCAGGGAGAACAGCTGCATGACTCGTTCATCTTGCCTTAGATCTTCATGGCCCTTTAGCAAATACATGTAGTCTTTGCCGTTCGAACCTCTAATGCACAATTTGCGCGGTCTTTGTTTGGAGGTGATGACTTGCAAGTTGGTTTTTATAAAACTAATTCTAATCGCATCCTGTCCTGGATTATAGGAGCCTGGTACCGCTAATTCTAAATCTTTGCAGGCCAACAGCTTAGGCGAGACATAGGGCAATTCCAGGGAAGTAAGTTGAGGCAATTGTCGGGATATCTTTTGGAATACATGATAATAATTGTCCCAGGCATGATCTAAATCCATCAGGGAATTTGAAGATTTGTATCTTTGGGTCCACTCATAGGCCTCAGTCAGTTCACGGCCATAGGCTTGTGAGAAAGAGGTTTCTTTTAGGGTTTGAGGTCCTCTCTCAAGCATGGCATGTAAAGGCTCCAGTATTTCAAACATACCTTTGATATTGCGATCACCAAAGTATAAACGTGAGGCCTCTTCCAAGCCCTCATGCCATTGTTCGTGCCACAATATGGCCACCCTAATCAATTCCTCACTAATCATCATGGTTTGGGTCACCAAATTGAGAGAATGTTTGCGCATCGAATCTAAAATTTTGAAGGCCGCATTTTTACGCGCCACCGACGCTGATTTGGAAGCCACTGTCAAAGGATAGACCAAAGCCTGGGGATGATATTTGCCTATATCCATTAACAGCTGGTGTATTAATTGGCCCACCAGATTGCGGTGGGTGTCTATGCGTGCTATTAGCTGGGGTATAACCTGCAGCCAAGTATTAATCTCTATCATTTTCATACCCGACAATAGAGCATCATAAATTTCCGAGTGATGGCCATAGTCGAACCATAAAGTCAACAAACGTAAAGTATCCTGCAGGGAATTACCCTTAATCAAGCTAATGGATCTGAAGAAACCATGTACCGCTGGAACGGCATATTGTTCAATAATCATTTTCTCCTTTTCTAGCAAGATCGCTCCATTATGTAGATCAATGGGCGATTTTATGTTTTCTAAAGTTTGAGCTTGCACCACTTTGAAGTTCATATAGGCATACAAATGCCAGGCCTTGTACCAGTTGGGATCATAGTCGGTGGCTTTTTCGAAACATTCCAAAGCGCCCTGCACAGCATCTGGTTCTAGGCCTTGAAGTTTATTTTGCCACATTGCCAAACGCAAGTAACATCTGGCCAAGAGACGATGATCATCTTGTTTATAGACTGTGTCAGGCATACAGTTCAGCTGGTTGCTGTAGGTGTTGACAAAACGACTAAGTTGATCATAGGCCCCCTGCATGTTATCGGAGGCTGCCATGTGTTTGGTGTAGGCATAAGTTACTTGGGGTAAATTGTAGGGTAAGGATTCCATGGAATTTTCACTAGGGTCAGAGCCCAATAGCATGACCAAAGTCTTGTGCGACTGCTGCAGGGAACCGGATTTACGGCATAGTGAAGCATATTTCAACCAGGTGTGTATATCATCATGAGGTCTTACTACCAAAGAATGCACTTGTATAATTCTACGCCAGTCTTCCACCAAACGTTGACCTCCCTGCAAACGTTTCCACCACATGCACTTCAAAGGTTCTCTACGCTCGGGTATGAGTTTGTATTGTATGACTTCTTCCAGTTCAGCCAACATTTGTACACACACCATGGCTCCATATGCACGCTCATAGGATTCTCCGGCCATAGAGGTAAGTTCGGTATCTAAAAGATCCCTGGTCTCATCTATTAAACGTTGGGCTAATTCAAATTCGTCATGATGCACGGCCAAAACGGCACGATAGAAAGAACCATCCTGGGTGTCTTCGGGTATGCATCTAACATACTCCTGCATGGCCTCCCAATCTTGTAGACCCCAGGCGGCCACAGCTGCTAGAGGACCTGCTTTACATTTCACCTCTTTGCCAAATGAATCCCACTCTTGTTTGGCCACTCGACTGAGTTGCGACCATTCGCCCAAAGACTCTAAACAACGCATAGAACCTAATCTCGATTCCATATCATTATTGTCTTGCTTCAAATTACGCTGATAATGTTTTAAGGCCTGATCCCAGTTGTGTAACTTCTCATACCATCTACCCTGAACTTTGAGCTCATCTTTGAAGCGGGAATTTTCACCACCCACAGCATTGCGATATGTGGTTAGCAGACCCTCGGCTGCCTCTTTTTGCTGCAATTTGTTATTAATCAAAATCAAGGACTCGAAGACATGGGGATCTTTGTGGCTCACAAACTCCTCTTCTTTGTAACGCAAGGCCTTGGCATAAGCACGACAAGCCATGGCTCGGGTACCCAATAGTTTGGGATCAATTAGTATAGGATCTTTGTCACAATGCTCCATAAATTCAGCCAAGTTCAATATAGTCTGAGTAATCTCGGGCATATCGGTAACCTGTAGAGCTTGTATCAAAGACTTGGTCAATTCATTTTTATGTTCAGTGGACAGCTCCGTCCAGCAGGAAATAAAGGCAGCATTAAATAAGTCTCTTAAAAGTTTATCATAATCCTCGGCCAGCACACGACAGGCACGCAAGGCATGAGATCTAGATTCTCTTAGCAGACCAATAGATAAACGCTTCAACCATTCGACCCAATCGTCTTTGGAGACTCTGCGATTAACCTGCCAAGCCATGCATAGCTGGGTCGTGGATACATTGAGCTTCTTGATAGTGGTATTGGCATCACTCATGGCATTGGAGGTAGTATTTGCTTTGAACTTAGTTTGCCTCAACAAAAACTCCTCATCCAGGCACATGGTGGTATTCGATTGCAGTTTAGAGAGCAGCTTTTCATATTGAGCATTAACAATGCGTTGTTTTGAAATGGTGCGATTGACTAAGGGAGCAAATACTAAATACTTTTTACCCAACTGAATAACCAACGAACACAAAGTGGACATGGCCTGATCGCGTAATTCTGGTTCATTATCTATGACACGTACCAAGGGATGTATGATGCGTGAAGAAAAATCTGTGAAATCCAGATTCCAGGCCAACTGATCAATGGTCTCCAAGGCCACCATAGCCACCTGCTGTGGTACATAGGGCGAATCAAATAACTTGACTATAGGTGGCACTATCAAGTGCAAATAATCATCCAAATTATTGCCGAATTTCTTTAAAGCCTGCAGCAAACGTTTGGTAACATTACGATCTTTGGAATTGTCATGCTGCAATACACGTAAAATCTGCGGTATCAGTTGGGCCAAATAGTTGCGGAATTCTCCTCCCAAGGCCACAGCAATTTGTTCTATTAGATTAATGAGCGTAGACTGCAAAGGTGTATTGTTGGTCCAAAACTCCTTAATCAATTTGAAAATGTCATTCATGTAGGTGATGATGTGCTGGCGTACAATTTCCACCAAAATGGCCAGTTGTTGAAACAGAAATTCCCTTAAATTATTGTTGGCAGTGCGTACATTTTCCAAAAGACTGGGTAAAACTTGAGACAAATAAGGCACACATTTAATGCCTAAACTTTGGAAAATATAGGTGACTGCCTGGACGACACTGGTGTGGCGGCTGCTTAAAGTGGGATCCCGTAAAATACGCATAAGAGCAGCAATAGCTACGGCAGGATAGTATTCATCTAATATATTGCCCATGTTCACCAACAATTCAGCAGTGGAGATATCTTGATTCTCTTCCACCTTGTAATCTGTTAAAGATATCAACACACTATCATTTTGGCTGTCTATAAGACCCTTGTTCATTTTATGTTTATAGGGATCCATGGCGCCCAATAAACCTAAAACACGTATAGTCTCACGGCGTATAGAACGTCTTTGTTCGGTTTTTAAAAAGTTTATCAATATGTCTATCAATACGGGATATTTGTGATAGGGAGTAACCACACGGCCAGTAGCACTAATTAATTGACCTAGAGTCCACAAGGCAACACCTCTTTTATCGGGAGAACCAGCATCTCCCAACATTTCAAGCAATATAGAGAGTAAATCATCAGCCCACATTTCCATTTCATTCGAACCACCATTCACTTCGGCCAAATCTCCTATAGCTCTTAAAACATTCAACACCACTCCGGGATTTGACTCGGGTTCTTTTAGTTTCGGCACCAATATTGTTAAAATCGGATTCATATAGGACGAAATCAAGCGCGGAGTGCTTATGACCAAATGATCTAACATTCTAGCACTCTGTTCCTTATTACGACTCATACCCGAATACTCCAACTCGGTGAGCAGTTGTATCATGACGCGCCTTAATTTTGGCATAACATAGGCTGGATTCATGGCCGACAAACGGCCTATGGTGACCATGGCTAGTTCACGTATTTCAAAGATTTCATCGTTTAAAGTGATAAAGAGAGCACTTAGGGATTCTGGCTGGGCTAATTCCGCATCGAAAGTTTCATCGAGAGAGCGTAATATACGTACTCTGACATTACAATCCATATCGGTGATGGCCACAATCAATAAGCGCTCGATAGCATGTGATACTGTATCACTGAGGGTTTTAGAATTTTCCGAACTATCGGCCATTTGAACGGCCAATTTGAGCAGACGGGTACAACTTTGTACAGCCTCTAGACGGATTTCCTGTTGTTCGTGATTAATGTAGTAGTCGGCACATCTGTAAGGGGAAGAGAATATTTAAATATAACCTTAGACACGTGGGTATTTTATAAACTGTCTTGTTTACAAAAATAAATTGTTACATTTTTTTTTTTGATAATTTTTAGTTAGGCTTGAGTTCATTAAATTTAATTTTCATTAAATTATTATATTTTTACTGAAGGTAGGAATTGTTTTTACAACATGAAATCTTATTAAAAATTTATTGAAAAATTAACAGTTCAACTAAAAATAGTACATACATAAATTGTTTTTACATATTTTTGTAAACAAAAAAGCCTTTTGAAGTGAAATCTCTTTTCAAAAGTTTCCCTATATGATTTTTATAAATTTGTGTTCTATTAAAAAAAATCTTTTGGTGAAAGAGCTTTTTGATGAAGCTTTTTCATGAAAAAAAACTTTTTTGTTAAAAAAAAAATTAAAAAATCAAAATTTTTTTATTGTTGTAGTTTTTTCTTTGGCCAGAGTGATGAATTTAAGATTGTTATTATTTTTTTTAAGCTAGAATGACGAAACGTCGGGAAAAATATTGTAATTAAAAATTGGATTTTTATTTACATTAAACAAATTTAGGCCATTCTAGCTTAAAAAAAATAACAATCTAAAATTTTTTAATTTTTTTGTGAAAAAATGTTTTTTGTTCAAAAAAGCTTTTAATCAAAAAAAGTTCTTATGAAAAGACTTTTTTTGTGAAATAAACTTTTCATGAAAAAAACTTTTTGAAAGAAATGTTTTTTATGAAAACTGATTTTTAAAAGTTATATAAGGTTTCTGTGGAAAAAGCCTTTATGGAAATATTAAAAAAAAGCTTTTTGAACGAAACTTTTTATGAAAAATACTTTTTAAAAAAATTGTCAAAATGTTTATAAGTGTCAAAATTTGTTTATTATTATTGTTTTCGTTTTTGATTTCCATCACATACCTTAATGAACTATATAAATAAAATGTACTTTTTAGACCTCCTTGGTACCATTTTTAATATTTGTTAAATAATCATAAAACTTTACCACAAATTTACTTTATCGAAAATTCGATATATCTATAGCAACATTATTGCGTTAATTGTCGCGATTATCTAAAAATATTCTTATTTATGAAGTATCGAGTCACTTGCGAAAAGTTAACCTTGGAAAATATATATATTTCCAAAATAACTAGAATTATTATTGTAAGAATAAAAGAAATAGAAGGGCACTGCTACACGTTCAATAAATATCGTGATATTTGGATCGGATCCATTTGGATCACGAGCGTATGCTACATGTTCAATATTTATCGCGTCAGTATTTATGTTATTTTTGTGCTTTTATCAATGTTGCGAGAAAGCCAAAAGAAAGCCTGTTTAGCTATTTTGCTTACTTTTGTCAATTGTTTTACTTTTCTTTGTTTAATTTTTTCTACTGCTAATTTTATATATTTTTATGCATATTTAAAGATCAAATTGATATCAGTTCCAAAATGTTCATGAAATTTAATAAAATCTCTGTTGCTTGCACTATTACACAAATAATAACTTATATGATATACAGTCATGTTACAGAATTTAATTCCGTTCGGATGTAGAATTAATTCCATTTTTTGCTTCTATAGAAAAAGCAAAACTTCCGAACGGAATTAAATTCTGTGTCATGGCTGATATTTATCTGTTTCATCTGAAATACCATATTTTTATGCAACAGGGACCAAATTACCGCATTCGATATCGAGTAAAATTGTTCGTAATTCTCTTATTTGAGATTATGGCATTCAATATCGAGCAAGAAATTTAGTACATTTTATCATAATACGATAGCTCATTCGATCACGTGTTTAAATGTATCAAAAAAAGTACAATTGTACCATGTTTGCCATCAGGGGCCAAATTACCGCATTCGTGAAGGAATGAGCTATCGTATTGAGAAATGATTTCTATTTCGAAATTATGATAAATTGTTCTAAATTTCTTGCTCGATATCGAATGCCATAATCTCAAATAAGAAAAACCCGATCAATTTTACTCGATATCGAATGCGGTAATTTTGCCCCAGGTCCTGAATAAATACAAATAAAAACAACGAATGTAATTTTCAGTCAGCTGTTTTTGACATCAAAGAAGTCAAAGCAAAAAAATAACCATGTTGTTTTTGTATTGTTGTACTTGTTGTAATGTGGCTCCTACCTTATAATAAATATGCCTTGGGTGGTAGAAACAAATATTTCTTTGGAACGAATCCACCTTAAGAAGCCTCAGTTGTATGAAAGCTTTTTAACGAAAGATTTTTTGACAATGTTTTTTTTTTGTAAAAAAATTGTTTTGTTAAACTTATTTAATTAATTAATTTTTAATTTTGTTATTGTTTCCCTGAAGATGGTACACATTGTGTAGCGAAATATTGGAAAAAATAAAAAATAAAAACTGACCAATTTTGATATTTTTCTTTTAGTTAGGCTTAAGTTCATTTGAATTTAATTTTCATTAAATTGTTTTTACTGAATAAAGAATTATTTAACAACTTGAAAAAATTTTTTATTTTTGATAATTTTTCTGACTAGGATTCGAACCTGGGTTGTTGGTTGAATTGACATACATATGTTTCGAGAAACACCACTTTCTCTCATCAGAATTCTTTACGTTCTGACCATTGCACCACTACGGTGCCTGCTAGTCAACAGACAACATCAATCCTTTAACCAGTGACTGGTGGTTCGAAGTTTTCTGTAAATTATCATTTTTTATTAATTTCTATTTAAGTTGTTGTTTTTTCCTTTTTCTTCAGTTATTTCTTTCGTATTCATGTCGAGACTTCGTCTCGAAAACCTGAATACATTTGTTTTTATTATGTTTGTTGTGCACTTTCGTACACATGTAAACAATACGGCTTGTGCCTTAGCTAATTAAACTAATTAAAAACTGACCTTAATCTCGAAAAATAAAATTGTTTAATTAATAAAAAGGTAGAACAATCAGTTAAATAATCAAAATTGTTTTGTTCTTGAATCAAATTTAAAGTTAAAAATGTACACATTAATCAAATAAATTCTTCTTACCTTTGTACAAAATCCAACATATTTTGTTCCTCGAAATTAAATGAACCCAGCGTACGCAGAGCCAAAACAATTGTTGGAACATCTTGTGTGAAATTCACTGAAGAATCCATAGATACAGAGCCCGACATCATGTTTCCGTAGTTCAAACTCAACGGCTTGTTCATTAAAATTTGCGACAAAACCCCAATCAAGCCATCAGCTATGGCAGACTTTAAATGTGGCACATTCTCAGCCAATTCCCGGAGGCAAACCGTCAAAGCAGGCGACAGACCAGTCGAAAACATTTGCTCCAATATATCTTTTACATCATTATTAATGCCTGTCTTGACAGCATGAGCCAGGAGGGTAATGCAGGCAAATATTGCCGGATCAATCGCAGCTTTCCGTTTACTGGTAGCATCTTTGGGTGGCAGAGCTGCTCTTATGGCCGTCATAATGGTTTTCAAATATTTGTCAATATTACTCTCCACCGCAACGGCTAAATAACCAATTGTTATGTAGGCAATATTGCGATCTTTTTCTTTGCCCTTCAGCACAGTAAGCAAATGATTGATACAAATGTTTAAATATTTCTGTACAAAAATTTCACGATTTATAGCCGCCAGGCGGGGCAAAATTTGTAAAAGAGCCTGTTGAACAAAAGCAGATTTCGAATTTCTTTGTTCTATGATATTTTCACATATAATGGTATAATGTTCCATTATAACTTCACGGGCATAAGAGGATTCCAAAATGTTGCTCTAGAATTTCAATAAAAACACAATTTTTTTAAAATATACTCGTATGTTGATAAATAAATACATATTATATTATATATATACAATTTACTTACCGTATTAAATTTATGATTTGAAGCCTGATGATGCTCTCCCAATTCCACCAAATGTGTGGAGCACAGTTTCTTAACAAATGGAGCTTTAAGCCGAGGCACTATAGTGGTCAATTGATGGCCACCACCACTAGAACCAATGCCACCATTACTTCCCACACAAGACACAACTGCACCATCACCCAATTTACAGGATATAGCATCTGGCAACAAAGATTTTAGTGTATTATAACGTCTTTCCCAATTGGCATTGGAACAACGAAATAATTCGTTAAAAATAATCATGCTGCCATGAATACGATCATCGCGAGTCATGCCTTTGGGTTCTTTTTGTACCAAAGCCGGATCTTCATTGAAACTTTTTATAGCTTCTGCATAGGAAATCTTATACCATTGAGGTTCACTAGATTGTTTGGTATTTTCACGTTGAGAGGTGACTATCAAAGCAGCTCTCAATGCTTCACCCGCCGATTCACGTATAGCCGGTTTAGGATCAAAAATGGCATTGAAAATTTGATCGAAAAATGTGGAAATTTGTTGATAGAAATAGGTGGGCATGGCCACGGCCAATTCACGCAGTATAAAAACAGCCGCATGGCGACGATACTAAAAGAGCAAAATGTTACAATAATTTTACAAATTTATAACTAGATTTATAAATACCTCATGTCTATCACCACTTAGCCACTCAAAGGCTCTTTTTATATCAAATTCAAAAGACTCTGCACCCTTGGACCCTGGCAAATTGGCCAATTTCACCAGAGTACGGGCAGCAATTTCCATCACGGACACATCATTGCAAGGCAATAAATCACGCAAATGGTTATAATATTTTGTAATACGTTTCATGGTATTAATAACATCACCACTAACAAGGCATTCTAAAATACCAAAACAAAACAATAATTGTAGACTCTTCCATTTGAGTCATCCATCATTCCAACTTACTTATAGCCAACACACCACCCTTCTTCTCATTTATATCCGTCGACATGACCATACTGAATATTTGATCATTGAAATCTTCGAAAAACTGCACCAATTCCTCTTGTGACATTTCCCTTAACTCCGACTTAACATATAGGAACAAATCATGGGCCGCTTTAGTCTGCACATTGCGATTCCGAGACTTCAGCCCCGTCACAAATTGTTGCACAATCGATGTGGTCGACATTTTCTATCACTTATTATCTTTAACAATACGTTTGCACTTAATTATTTATTAAAGATTTTATTATTATTTATAAAATTTATCGTTTATTGTGTTTTAGTAAAATTTCTAAAAAAAATTTCAACTACATTTCATTTTTTTCTCTAATCGTATCAGGAAATATAATTTTTCGTCGTCTCTTTTAACTCAACTGTCAAATGTTAATGAAATAAAATGAATTTGTGACTTTGAGGTTATGTGTGTCTATCTTGTTATCTGTTTTGTCCTGCTATTCGCAAATGTTAAATGGCGTTTGTTTGTCGTCGACTTTTTGTATGTAAACAATGGAGACTTTTGCTGGTTTTGTTGTGGTTCGCACGTTTTGTTTTGTTTTGTTTTGCTTGGCGTAAAATTCATGTAGAATAGATATAAAAACAAAAAAAAATACTCAGAGTTGTATTTTATGAAATGGTACAGCAAAAATGTAAAATGTTTGGCGGGAAATAAATTTTATTAGAATGTTGTGAAAGAAATTTGTTGTACTTTTGGTTTGATATTCAAGTGATAAAGTTAAAAGAATTTATGAGTTTTATATGTATAAAAGGTGATTAAAAGTATTATAATAACGATTTTAGTTTGTTCAAGTATCATTAAATTGGAGATTTCATATTTAATATATCTTTATTGCAGATTATATGTTTTGTGTAAGTTATTTAGAACATATTGTCATTATTGTAAATATTTGAAAATTTTCAGTCTTGAAATGACAATCGAGATTGAAATAAGTTATGGCGACAGGTTCATTACAGATTTAACGAATATTTATTGATTATGAAAGATTTGATGTCGTCTTGATAATTTTCATAAATATGTCCCGTCCTGTCATTGTTGATATTATTTTTCTGAATTTTTTCAAGTATCCACCATGATTTGGCAATTCAATATGTACCCAAATAGACATTGCTAAATTGACTCCGCCATCTAAATAGAACCTGAAGATATGTTAGTGTTTTATACGATCGTAAATAATGTAGAAATTACAAACGTAATAACAGTTTTTAATTATTTTGTTTTTTTTTATACAAACACAATATAAACAAAACTCCTTCAATTTTAACAATTATGCAGCTGCTGCAAAAAAAAATCACGTAAAAATCTAACAGTTTATAATTTCTTTATTTCTATAATATTACTCCCACTTTCCTTTTAGCTTCTTTTGCATAAAGATTCACATACAAACAAGTGCACACATCGTTTCTAAAAACAAATTCCCTTCTTATGCTCATATGCACATAATATTGACCCATTTTTCTTTCATAAAAGAATCTATCTGCGACTAAACTATATACCTACATACATACAATAGCAAATATTTGCATTAATAGGCGAGTTTTATGCCACATAGTAACTACTAGAATATACATATGAAAGTTAAGATACATTTTTAGAGCACTCGTACATTTAAATGTGTACAGTTGTTGCAAAGGAAATAAAAAGAAGAAATTGGAACATCATGCAGCAGCTACAAGTATATCGTGATCATAAATATGAAAAGAAAACTAAAACAGGGACATCAGCAGGTAAAATGGCATTATGTAAGACAGTACTAAGACGTCGTAATTCAGCTCTGGGTCACAGAGTATAATGAGTATATTGTATAGAGTATATTGCTCTTCTGTCACCTATGTTGTTGTTGTTATTGTAACAGCAGTAATTGCTGAGTTGACAGCCCTTGGCCGAGTGATCTCGGGTCATTCCGGTGCGTAGAACCGGCTGTCATGGGAATGTCACCTGTCACCTCTGTTATACTCATTGTCATTATCGCTTAAGGGCAATCAGGCCGTAATTTTTTCGCTGCCTTCGAGAGAATTGCGTCTCACTTTTGCATTGGTTAACGCTTGGCGTCGTCTAAATGTACCGCGTTACGGTTTTTCGAAGTTGTGCATTAGTCACATGTTATAATTTTTTTTAATACAAGATTTAAGCGTTCCAGCTTCCTATATGAAGGTATAGGTCGACTTGGGACTTACTTGAATCGATGGTGGGATAACCTGGCAATTCGAGAGATTAATTCTCCGCCAACTAAATTTATATTAAAAAAAATGTATACTAAGAGCTAGTTTCTGGGATAAAGATAATCTACATTTTTCGCTTAAACCTAGATTAAACTAAAAATTGTGTTTATTTGATATATAATCTAGGTTTAACTGAGCATCATTGGTGAGTTAAACCTAGATATAAAATGTCAAAATACAAACAGCTGAAAAATAAAATAAACAATTCAACAATTGAAAAGAAATTTACGACATTTTAACAAAAATTAAAAAAAATAGGGATTATTCTAGTGATGATGAGGATTTAAGTGATTCAAACACATATAATAACTTAAATATGTCAATTGTTAGAAAGATACGAACAATAAGGGCACGTCCAAATCATTTCTGCATTTATACCGACGGCGAATTCTTTCAAAGATTTCGCTTAACAAAACAATCCGCATATAATGTTTTAGAACTAATTGGACCACACATTAAATCCATTTTTTTAATTTTTTTCAAAGTTAAAGTTTTCAAATACTGTTATTGACGCGGTTGCTTTTTTGCGAAAATTTAAGATATTGCCATATTTATATAAAAAATTAGGAGGAATGCCATATGTATTTTGGCTGAACAGTACGGCAATGCTAACAAAATTGACAGGAGGTAATCCACTACTGAGAAACACAATCAGTAGTTAAATCCCGGCAAAATATATTTGAGGTAACAGTGTGTTAAGCTGAGTTTAACTGACAAGTAAAAAACTAGCTCTAAGGCACTATATTCATAGATACAGTGTAGTTTTCAAAGGAATGAGAAAATATGATGAAAGTAAAATAAGCACATTGCAATTGTATGATACATATGTATGTATTTAGAAATAAAGTTATGGCAACAGTTAAATGAATATAAAGATAAATGGTTTAATTTATTACATTATTGATAAAATTGAGTTTTGCTGTTATTTATTTAATAAATACTTTAACCTCTTCAAATCTTTAATCATATAGGTATAACTTTGTAAATAATCAAAATCTTAAAATCCTTAATCATAAATAACTTTGTAAATAATCAAGTAAAAAGTTGATATAAAAAAACTTAAAAGTCTTAAATATTTCATAACTATTTAAATAGAATATTGTCGAAAAAGATTCTCGATCTTTTACCATTCGATTTACTGATCAAAAAACGTTTAGTTTGGGAAAAGAAGCTTAACTTACTTGTGGGTGTTGTCCACCCTTCTTTTCATTAATATCTGTCGACATGAACATACTGAATATTTTGAAATTGAAATCTTGCAAAAACTGCACCAATATTCATTTTAATCGGGGGGTTCTGCCAGATCCTGTCCAAGGAATGGTGCTAATTCCAGTGGGTGAGTCTACAGATCTTCAGATCTTGAGGACCCTGACCACATGCTGGGGATATATTAAGGACGGCACGGTCTATGTGGTACCAAAAGACATTAAGCCTATTGCTCCATTCATATCACTTGTTTTACGCGGCAGAGTTTTCTCGATATCTGCTATCGGTCATTCCGGTGAGTAGAATCGGTTGTAGTGGAAAGAACCTGATAGGGTCCAAATTCCGATTGTACATACATATCAAAAATGTTAGGGATCACCTTTGATGGCTTTGACGCATAAATTGCGAAGAAGGTTTTCAGAGCGCTAGCCGGCAACACGGGTTATGATTAATTTTATTAAATTAACGTTATATGATTGTATATTATTTTTTAATCCACTTTATTGTGGTGGTAGTGATACTAACTAAAATAATCAAGGAGAAAAAATATTTCTTTCGGTTTGGTTTTCAAAAGTTTTCTTCTCAAAAAAAAAAAAAAGAAAAAAATAAATAAGAAAAATTATGAGACATTAACAAACTGCAGTTTTCAACGGTAAAAGTTCTTGGGGAAAAATGTTGGCAAGTGATTAATAAATAGAAATAGAAATGCATGAAGCGCAATTCTACGAGGGTGGTTCATTAGCTTTTGTTTGTGAAATTTAAATAGATTGAAAAAGAGGCCAGCTCAGAGCATTCTGTTTCGGATAAAATAGAAAACCAGATTTCTTTGTTTAAACCAATTCCGCTTGCCTGTGATGCTATAACCAAAAACCTTCAGTTGCCAAAACAAATCCGGAGATGAAGTATTAAGCATATGATACCCAAATTACCTGAAAAATTATCCATGTTTTTCCTTTGATTAATATAAATTTAATTTTAGTTGTAAACATTCACAACATTGTTTTAGTCGCTATAAATGGATGCCGTCTAAGCATACAATCCCATTACCACACATCACAAAGCAACTCCCACACAATCACACACACAAAGAAAACGAAACTTGAACAAACAGAGAAAAAAATTTACTCGTAAATTGTACAAATGTTCATTTTTCTAGTCTAAACTTTTGTCAGTTATAAAAATTAATTGTAAAAACTTCTTAATTAGCTTCAGTTTAAAATAATATTAAAAAAAACACGAAAATTATATATGTAGTAGGAACAAACGCACACACACTTACAACAGACACAAATCCAAACAGTTGATTTTGCCAACTCTGGTGTAACAACCATCACAGGAATAAAAAACCGAAAAAAGGAAATATAAAAAGTTAATAAAAGGATGTTAAAAAGTACTGTTAGGAGTGTTTTAAAATAAATTTAATAAACCTTAGGGATATATTTTATAAGTATATACAATGCGAGGTATACGGGTATTTTGTCTATTATTATTTCATTTGCATTTCAATTTGTTTTTTTGGAGTAACATTGCAGACATTTATTTAGTGGAAACACAGGGATTTATATTAAAAGAGACTTAAAATTTTTTTTAAATCGTAAAAATAATAAAAAACTTTTTATTAATTTTTTTAAGTTTATTAATACATATGGGCTAATCCGAAAATTTTTAAATCAAAGGCAGAAATTTAAAGTTGTCCAAAATCCAAATGTTTGTTAATAGAATAATAGGATACATATTCAAGCTTCAAAATATATGAGCAATAAGGTTTTACGGTGGTTTGTTTGTTCTTGGCAGAGGCTAACCTAAACGTGCCTCTTGCTTTCATTTATTCTTGTAAAAAAGGGTATTTTCCGTGGGCAAAATAGTCATTTCAATTATTTAAGATAAAAATCATATTTGTAAATTATCTAATATATATTAATAATTTGAACTAAAAATGGGTACACTGTGTGTAACATCCGTAACGGAAAATAGGGTTTTTTTAAATTTAACAGAATGAATTTTAACAATTTTGTTTTCCAAACTAGCTTTATAAACGGAGTTTTTTTTTGCACTTTAATCTGATGAAAAAAAAAAGAAATACCTTTATTACACTTTTTTTTAAATATAAATGACAATGTGTGTAACGTCCGTAACGGCATGAAAATACCCAAAAATTTTATTTTAATATTATAAGGTGGAAGTAAGTGTTTATAATGGATTTTCACCTGCTGAATCTGAATATGGTCTTAAAATTGCTCTAGGTTGCCGAGAATCCGAAAAACTTCACCTCAAAGTAACAAAAAGTGTGTTTAAATAACATGCGAGCCCCCAATCTGCAACTTAAATTGAGATGAATTTCAATTTCTTCTGAAACCTAGAATAATTCCTGAAAATCAATAATTAGTAATTAATAACCATGTTGTAAACCGCAACCCCCATGCCCCCTTCAAATATTTGGTGGTACGCCCATGCATGCAATGTTTACGTACTGGATTTTCCGTTAGAAATCTTTAAGAAATTCTTGCTTTGATCTCAAAGTTTTGCCAAACTTAATTTCAATTATAAACGCGCGTGGTGACAAATATATTCTTATTAATTAAATTGAGTTCAAATGCAGACAGAGCAAAAAATTTGTTAAGCGAAAAATTTGGCAACTAGTAAAAGCCCAAAATCTCATCTTAAAAAACGCTCGAGATTTTCATAAATTAGCAAAAAAAAAATATATAAATGGCGTTTTCCTAATTTACGTTGGTAAAAATTATGTTAAAACTACATCTGACGAAATATCAAAAACATGGATAAATTTAAAAAATATTCCAGCTCTTAGATCATATCATTATTTTTCGGGCTTTTCCAATGACAATACATACTATAAAAGTAGCTCGAATAGCTGGGTCTATTAAGCATAAAGCCTCAGTTAGCCGACTGTAACGGAATGTTGTGTAATGACGTAAAAATGTAAGGAAATTCAGTTTCTTAAAGATTCATACATTACGGTGTTGCGTTACTTTACATCTCCATAACCATTTGCATTACTTTACACATAACAATATCCATCAGCTGTTTCTTACTGTTGCAGTTACATTCCATTACAGTCGGCTAACTGAGCCTTAAGATACAATGTTTAACAGTTAAATAAACAAATAAATAAATAAATAAATATAAGCTAATATAAGAGTAATGAAATATTCTATAATTTTTTTGTAGCTAATAAATTAATAATTACAAGATTAAAAAGATTTTTAAATACATGAATTTTTTTATATACACAATTTGGTTTAATGGATAAAGTGTAACGTCCGTAACAGATAAAAATTAAGATTTTTGTTTAACGGGACTACTTAGCCTTCTTTTCTAAGCTGGATTGATATTATATGATATTATTCCACTTAATTTTTTGTAATTGGACTTTTTTTGTTTATTATGTAAAATTATCTAAAAAATGTGCAAATGCACATACGCCTCAAAGTCGACTTCTGTTTTTTGTAACGTCCGTAACGGAACTTTAAGCTAGCATAACTTTTTTTCAAAAACAGTTAATCTTTAAGTGTAAAACAAGTTTTAAAGTACTCCCAAAGAACTGCATTTTGCAAAAAATTTCATGAAACTATTCCAATATGAACGCCAGCTGTGTCAATTTTAACAAGCAAATTTGCGTGCGAATGTAACGTCCGTAACGCAGAATTAGCCCATATATACTTAATACATACTCTAATTTCCATGATAAAAGTTTAGATATGTTTGCAAATATAAACCCTAGATGTGATGTAAATAATCCAAAGGGAACAAAATTTATTGTCAAATAAATTCAGTCTTTAATTTGTTTAAATACATGCATACAGTGGTGGATACAAGGTTAGCACTCGCGATATCTGTAGGTAATTAAAGGAAATATTTTCTGATGTTCGTTATTTTTTAAAAAACTTTTATTTTTCAAACGTGTTATGTGTCTCCCTAAGATCACACCACTTTTTGTTTTATTAATTTGTTTCATTTCGGTGGTTTCCTCTCCAGAATATAACTACCCAAAAAACTCTGGAATGTAATTAAGCACTAAAAAGAAAAAGAAATATTCTCATAAGATAAACAAAACAAAAAACTTAATTTAAAACCCAATATTTAGTATGATATCCTGATTTAGTATGATATCCTAAAACAGCTGTACATCTCCTGGGCTCTTACTCCACCAGAGCCATACCGGAGCTCTTTTGGAATTGCATACCAAGAATTCCATAGATTCTCAATTGGAATTAAATAGGAGATTGGGCTGGCCATTTCAACACATTAATATTATTCTGCTCCAACCAACTGCACAGAGTGCGTGAGGTGTGCTTTGGATCGTTGCTGTGCATAAAACGCCACCTAGTTGGCATGTTGTCTTCAACCTATGAAATCATTTTATTTAAAATTATACTTTGATAAGCATACTGATCCATTCGTGCATTGAGCTTATGTAAAGAACCAACATCATAAAGGAAATGTCTACATCGAATCCATCGTAATTAAAAGAGATCTTTTAAATGGGACTGCCACTGAGGCTTTGTAAATTAAAGAGTCATCTTTACGGGTTGTTTTTCTAACTCTTGAAACCTGTGTAGCATTTCTATGAGTCCCATAGGTTTGAATATGTCGCTAATGGTGTTCCCTCTAGAGTTCATCTGGTGAACGCTGTTTAAATAGTGTTTAAAATTTTATAAATTTAAAATTATTTATGAAACAAAAGATGTTTTAAATTATTGTCCAGCTCTAATTGCCTATTAATTGCAATTAATAATCACATATATAAGAAAGTATGAAGAAAGAATGTAATTAAAAAAATATCAGGACATTCTGGTCACACCATAGGGTAACATAAGGATCCAAAATTGCATTTAATAATTATATTCATATAAAAGAAAAATATTTTTTAAAACAGCATATAGGAAATGTGCTAACCTCATGTCCACCACTGTATGTAAATTAATTTAAAAAAAAAAACTAAAGCTAATGGAAACGACGACTTTCAAGGAATGTTTGTATTGAATTAAAAATTTATTAAGATAGACTTCAATTGCAACAAAAAATCGTTCGAATTTGTATGAATTACTTAAAACCTGAAACTCGAAAATGTTTGATTTGGAATCAAAATACACAATAGGTGCTATTTATGTGGTGATATTTATGTTAAAATATAACAGTCGTAAATTCCTTGGTGTAACTCTTAATTGTTTTGCTTGCTAATCAATACATTTTAGCAGTTAAATGTTCTATTTAAAAATGTTTAAATTATGTTTTTGTGCTGCAAGATATATTATTGTCCACATAGCACTTTAATGTTCCATAAAATATTGAATATTCTCCCAGATTTTTAGCAAATAATGTCATTTGGCCAACAAGATAATAAATGGAATAAGAAAGTAAAATGAAAAAAAAACATAAGTACATTAGTAGGGTACCATTTGTAGAGGATTAAGGTGCTAATAACGGGTTTTTGAACAAAAACTTTGTTTTCCAACAGGGATATACATATATGTATGTATATAGGCATAACATGAATGTTTTGACATTTTACTTGTTGACATATCAGTAGTATAAGTTTTGACTAATGCTGGAACTAACACTTTAATTGAGCACACATCAACAATTTCATTTTGTACCTCACTTAAACACCAACATTCTAAGGAATGTGACTCATAATAATATTTCAAACGCCGTTTATCTTTTCTTTCCTTCTTCATCATCATCTAATCAATATCATTGGAATTTTATTAATATGGACTGTTTTCAAACTAAAGATGGGATAGGTTATGGCTTGGCATGTAGTACAGCAAATAATGAAAAGTAAAAAGAAGTAATTTGAAAAATAAAAGAATGAAAGAATTTATGCTTTTTTTTTTTGCAAAGCTACTTGTGAGCTCTCTTTATACTCTACATACATATATAATAAACATTGACGACGACCGTATGGAATACTTTTAATACAACAATACGAATTCTATATGTTTCATTCTATGACTTGAGTTGGTTTTTCACTGCCGGCAATCACACTCCACATAACGTTTCTAAACCAAGTGTTGAGAAGGCAACCGACAATAGCGACAGGAACGTAAAGAAAAATTGAAAATAATAATAAATTCCATACGATTGAATCCTGACAAGAGCATTCATAGTTTATTGATTGATATGCTGCGTTAAACATTTCAAAGCTTTTGCAAAAGGCAACAAACAAAACAAAAAAAAAGGCGCTGGGAAACATAAAAAATACCGGAAACAACAGGGGAAAACAGAAATGAAATAACATTCATAGCTGGAAAAATAGGAGTGCAAAGAAATCCACATGCATACTATAAGTTTAGATAGTGTTGTTCAGTGTTCGAATATGTCAAGCGAATCATCTATAACAATACCCAAATAATCATTCTAGTTTTAGGGCTTAAAAAGAATTTATAAACTTAGTTAGATTTTCATTTTAGCACCATCGAACTTATGCTATTTAACAGTTCTATTTAACTGGTTTAAACAGTTTTTTGGGAAAACGCTTCACTAGTACCTCCGCCACATGATTACCTTAGTAACAGAAACTTAACAATTGATCCTTGCCTGTTTTCCTCTTATGTTTACATTTAACTGCTTAAGTTATGTTCATATGTATTCGAGTATATAACAATTAACGCTTTGTCGCATACCATACAAGTACACCAATATTTTTATTGTATATTCACAAAGTACATATATTCATAAATCCTTAAAAGGGTATTGACTTGACGCTTGATTGTTGTTTTTAGAAATTTAATAAAACATTTCGCTTTGTTACATATATAAGTACATACATATATATGTAAATATTATGAACATTAAGGTGGTTCCCAAAAATATAGATTTTTATGTTCACATTTAAATGAAAAGTTTACTTTTTGCTTGGACCAGCACTTAGGGGACGACCTCTACTCATGCAATGCATTGTGTTGGAACTAGGAAAATAGGTTATGGGAGGGAGGATAGAGGAAGTAGTGTTTGTGAACATTTAATTTGAATTTTCCAATATTGAAAGTGGCAGGGAATACTTCTGCTGGTAGTTTATTCCACATACGGATAGTACGGCTAAAGAATGAATTTTTCCTGTAACGTGTTGTGCGACCCACTGTCCAGTCGATCATGAATGGATGAGCTCTGATTGAAGAACGTATATTACGCAAGAAACTACGTGTTTCGGGAACAAGTTCCTTAACTTCAGCAGAACACATTTCATTATAGTATCAATAGAACAGTGAAACACAACCCACATTGCGGCGATGCTCCGCACCGTCACCGATAAGCATCTTCGCTCTCTCCTGTACGTGGTCGAGTAATTCCAAAATATACTTCAAAGCACCGGCTCATACATGAGAGTTGCATTCCATTTCCATTTTCGGTCGAATATAGGTGGGGCAAATAGTAAGGAGATCAGATGGAGTGAAGTATTTCCTACACCGTTTTAAAAAAACTAAGGCATTTGAGCGCTTCTTTCGACGCTTGAAAAATGTGTTTGGTCCAGCGGACATCACACTGGATTATCATGCCTAGAACACCAAGAGCGCCTGATTCCTTAATATTTGCACCGCCCATAAAAACAGAAGAAGCAACATGATCTGTCGTGGGTATATGTGTTAACATACAACATTGAGTCTTACGTGCGTTAAAATCGACTCTATTCGCACAACCGCTTTCTGAGATTGTCATAAGATCCCGGTTAAGTGTGTCATTCTTGTTTTGTCTTATTTCCCCAATTTCCAAAGGATTTGGTCTATGGTTAAATGAGTATGAATGGCAAATGTTGCTATCATCTCCAAAAAAATAGATAGGATTCGAAATTTGACATAGAAGGTCATTTATAAAGATAAGAAATAAAGTGGAAGAAAGAGCGAAGCCTTGCCGTACCCCTAAATTAACTTTGAACTCGTCTGATGAAATCCCAACTATAACAACACGTATAGTGCGATTTCTAAGGAAACTCGATATAAATCGAGCGAATCGAAAACAATTTCGATCACGACTGCCAGAATTAGCCCCCAGAACAACATGCTAGACTCTGTCGAACGCCTTGGAAATATCTAGAGCCACCACCAATGGAAAGTTTAGTTTATTTTGAGACTATTTCTATTATTTAGATCTTTTACTCTGGGTTAGGATACTTGAAATACCGTGTACACTAAATATGATTCTGAAATAAAATTTCATTGGTTTAAAAGTGTTTTATTCATGGTGAATAGTTTCCTTCTGTCTGTGTTTAAAGTATAACTTCCTTTATTATTTAAATTAAATTTATTTATATTATATTTATATTATTGTGATTGAATTTATAATCCACTAATTAAAATTGTAGTTTAATGTATATTTGTAGTTTTAAATAACAAGCCTTTAAGTTCCCGAGCGATATTTATTACCATGAAAAGTTAGTTCGTTAGTAACCAGCAAAGAATAAGGCCGGACCTCAACTGCTTACATCCCCATCACATACTTAAATAATGTCAATAATAAAATGTAAGTCACATGAATTTATAAAAGGAACCCTCTTTTCATTTATTTAATCCCATTTCATTGTGTATCTTACACAATTCTCTTTACCCAACATTCCGTTTGGTATTTTATTTCCTCCTTATAAAGTACAATAAAATTAATTTGTTCCCCAATTAATTCTATTGAATACTAATAAAATTAACTAATCTCCTAGCTAACCTTTTATTCAGTCTGTTTAACACAAAGACCCCATACAAATTACGATAAGGAAGAACACATCAATATATCGTTTATGGTCCCGATTAGGATGCGATTGAAAATTGGTGCATAAATAATAAATAAATTCTGTAAGCTCAGATCTACCTGATATACTTTGTAGAATATGTTTACGGATTTTATTTTTATATATTACTAGCTGACCGCCCCGGCTTCGCTCGGTATTTACTATTGATTTGTATTTCATAGAATAAGATGTATTCACAACCTGCCTGCTCTTATTTATTTGCAAATTTGTACAGCATACTTTAGGGGACTTTTTTTTTTCAAATGTTGATTTTTTTCAGGAAAAAAATCATAACTGGAGAATGGCTAGACCGATTTTGGATTTCAAAATCAACTAACCATCATCACTCCTCCCTGTACCTTCCCTAAAAATTTTATGGCAATCGGTCGAGCCGTTCTCGAGTTATGGAGTGACAATCAAAATGTACACTTATTTTTATATATATAGATTTATTTCATTAAATTGTGGAATCCTAACCAAAAAGGCCATAATCGGCTCCAATCATACTACTCACAAGAGATTACATACAATAGAATAATAAAATTAAATTAAAACGATCAACCAAAACAGTTGTAAATTGAACCATTAACTGTTCTACTCATATCATTATCATTCATAATATTAATCTGAAGGTATAAGCGTTTCAGTTTGACTAGCAACGTATATAATTTAACCAACATGTGACAATCTTGAGTGTGCTTTGTGAGTTAGTACATTGACTTAATAAATTTTAAATTTCCAAAAAATATAAAACACTTTCGTCACCATTAAAACACAGCCATACTAATCTGCATATAGTGACAGATATGTAAAACACCTATTGATTGTGAATAAATAATTGGAAGATAGTTGTAATTATTCATAACTAAAATGTTTGTTTGAACACGTGTTCCATATATTTCAACTGCAATTCACATTTAAGAACAATTTAGGAATACATTTACATACGCATTTCTCACATTTCTCATTGATAATGCAATTAAATATTCTCAAATAAATCAAAAGTTTTTTAATTATAATTCATTTCAAATTTGATATTAAATCTAAATAAATCTAATTAATATATTTAAAGCAGTGTTCGGCAGTCATAGCCAAAACAGGCGGAACTTAATCGGTTATTTACACGTATGTATGTGATCGAAATTCATAACAGTGATCCTCAAAGTATATAAACTAATAATAATTGCCTGACTGGCCAGGTGATTACATATAAAAAGAGTGGCACATGGCACACATGGCAAATATTTAGCGAAAAAACGTAACCACTAAACCAAAATATATTTAAATTACTTTTTTATTTATTTCAAAAACTTATTTTATTTAGGACAAGTCATCCAAAAAAGTTTGTTTTATTTTATTTGATGCTGTTTGATCTTACAAAACCCATGTAAGATCAAATAGCTTCAAACGAATGTGTGCTAAAGAATGTGGTTACGCTTTTTTTTAGTAAATATTTATCGTGTGTGACCATACCTTAACAAAAAATGTCTATTGATTTAGCATGACATTTTAATAAGAATCTCCTTTGAATCGGGATGTTTATAACTCTAACAATATCTGTGGAAAATTTCTTTGCGATTGGAGATTGCAAATAAAAGTTTAATTTACCAACTGTTGTTGTTTTAGCTTAATTCTACAAGTCCTTATAGATTCAGTTCAGTAGGTCTAATTAAAGTGTTCCAGTTTTTAATCCATTACTAACAACATCACCATCTGTTTTAAAGGTTTAATTTGTAAAAGGTAAATCGTATAATTTTCCTTCTTCTTCATAATTATTATTTTCACTTAGTTAAAAATGAAATCTGTCATATTGTTTAAGAAATGAAATTTCTCTACGTAAAAATAAACGACAGTCTGCATTTGATAGAAAAACTACATACACACATGTGCATATCCTTTAACATACTAACACAACCATTCAACATCCTTCATCATCTTTACAAGTAGTTTTTCTAAGAAACATTAAGCTCTCACAACGAAATAAAAGGGAGAGGGGTGGGGGAAGTATGTTGGATAACTGGCAAAATAAGTAAGTAAGTAGAAGAAATCAACTCCAAATTGAAATAATTCGAATAGAGGAAAGTTTTACATTCAAGCTATTAGGAGCAAATTAAAAGTACATTAAAAAAGTTTTACGTTTATAACCACTTTAGAAAACTCCAGCGCCAGATGTTGACCAAAAAGTAAATATTAACACATACATGTAAGTAAAATAACCATCCCGCTCTCCCAATACATACCTACGTACCAGTCACTATGTATTAAAATAAAAATCGACTTTAAAAGCAGGATACAATGAATGTGTATAAGGATGCAGGTTTGGTAAAGAAAACAACACCAAACCATTTAAGGATATGTGGCAAATATTGTACAACAAGGACACAAACACACACAATAAAAATAATAACTTAGGACAAAGAAAGAACGAAAGAAAAGAATTTTCCAATGTTGGCAAACAGAAACTGGAAACCGCCACATAAACATTAAATTCTGTTTTGTCATGTGATGGTAAACACACAATAGTTTTCCTAATATGCCGTTTACACATCCAAAGCGAGAAACTATTAGTCCAAGACAAGTATTTAAAACATAAATTACAGCAAAAAACATGTGCTAAGGGAATCTCATCAAAACACTAAATTCTAAAACCAAAGAACCCATTAAAAACAGAGTGTTTTAAATTGAGATGTAAATTTGGAAAATATGGAGGCAAGCATTAGTTCCTAAAGGGATCTGTATGCGTAATATGTCTCTACGATATTCAATAAATTCAATTTCACTCCAAATTTAAACGTAGATTCGCTAAATTCATTTAAGAATAACATGCTGGGTTTTCTGAAAAAAATTATCATTTGACATGTAGATAAAATAAAATTGTCACATTTGGTCTTTTGAAAATCCAAGAGCAATTGTTCAGAAGCCTTTGCATGGTGAACGAGACACTGTATGGTTTGCTATGTGATCTGGAGGCTTAATTTTGACATTTTTTTCTTCGAATATACAGCTTCATTAAACGAAATATAAATTTGTCGAGCATTTAGTTGAAAACATTACTGTTTTTTTAAAACCCTCTATATACTATAGATCAAGGAAACAACAAATGCAAAAAGAGAGACAATACTAAATTTTTTTAGACACTTAGAAAACGCATAGATTTTGTGGTTGAAAAAATATGTATGTACATATTTAGTTTATTGTTTTATGTTACAAACATTTTTTGGTTTTTATTTATGTATGTATTTGGTTAAGAAAAACATTCGTATTTACCCTACTTTGATAAAACAGGTAAATTTTAATGTAACAGTAAAATTACATATTTTCAAATTTATTAGAAAAATAAATTTTAAGTACTTTTTTACATATGTATTAGGTATTTGTTTTACAAAACTCTAATGAAAATATTTAGTACATATACAAATATAGTGTGTTTTCTTCAATGCCTTCTATTTTAATATTGGTTCAACATTAAGAATCTATTTCGTTTTTGCTGTTCGGAATATTTGCCAAAAATTTAAGTTTAACAACAATAAATTTGCACAAACATATGAATACACAACCACAATCAAACAATAAAAATACCTTTTACTACTCTAAATATTTGGTAGCAGACAAAAGGAATTTAGGTTAAATGAAGCCAAAAATATACGGTTAAAATTCTATAATACATATTAATAGCTAAGAAAGAAAGATAATATTTGTTAGGAATTTAATTTTTACTTAAGCTATGTATAGACGGTTGTCAGATCATACAATGTTGTCAGATCTAGCAATGTGCTAGCAATGTACTGACATTGAAAAATTGTTAGCAAAAGGTAAATTGTCAATGCTTTTTCTTACAACTTTGGAAGACAAAAACTTTAAGTTCATACGGTTGTTAAACATTTTCTTAACATTGTTCGGACATTGTTGTAAGATCTGACAACCGTCTGTACAAAGCTTTACCAACAAAACACTATTTACAATGTTTGGTATATTTTTAGACAATATTGTATAGATATTGTAAAATCTTGGTATTTTGTTCCATACATATGGTTACGCCGACGATCTGATTATATCTGTGACCGAGCGACATCGGAAACGATACAGCAAGGTAATGCTAACCCTCTAAACTGTCTGTGTTAATCTTGAACGGCTTGATCGCTGAGTGCGGACGCTCGAAAAAATAAAATACGGCCATACCGGATTGAAATGAATCATATTTGAATAATTAAACGTTCCCTACTAACTTTTGCAGTATTGAACCGCTTGATCGTTGAGTTATCTGAAGAGGTTAAATACTTGATAATATCCGTTTTCCTGGAGAAATTTGGTACTGATTCGTTCATGAGAGTACCACACTAAACAATATTGTTTTTTAAGTCCTTATTATCGTATAATGTGAATACGAGTGTTGTCATGACCAGATAGAAGTGCTACAGCCTTAATTTGTTTGGTTAGGGCATCAATTTTCTTTTCTGTAGCACTATTTGTCAATGTGGATGATGCTTATACAGCATTTACTTAACATGATTCTGAAGAGTCAGAGATTTTGTCTGCCATAAGTGGTAATTCACTTAAAAATTCACAACTTACGGACAGAATTACTAGCATTTTCTTTTGCAAACGTTGCATACGCCAATTTCTCTCGAAGAAATGCCCAAGGCTTTTCATCTCCTAACTCAGTATAATGTAAGAGTTTCTTTAGTAGCTTTTCTTCAGTATCGGTGAATCGTTCTTGTAGCCGTTATTTGAATGTTTTATACATATTTCCGGTGGCTAAAAAATTATGTATGTCGCTTTCCTCGCACAGAATATGATACACAATAGTATGGAATTTAGTTGAATCCGAAGTGATTCTAAAAATGATTGTGATAAATTGACTTTTGAAAACACAACGACGGATTCGTCCTCCAAAATGGCGGTACTTTCACGCAAATCCGATCTATTGCGCTGGTTATTAATAGTGAATTAAACTATTCTTCCGAGTATTGACCGACATTCTTGTTGTAAAAGTTTGCGGTTCTTGTGTTCGGGGTCACCAACTATAGAATATATTGAGCAAAGTTAAATAAATAAAACTCAAAATCTCTGAACGACTTAGATAGAGTTGTAGGTCACTCTGTATGGGTAACAGAGGAATCGACGTTTCTTTGTAAGACCATAAACTTTTTTTGGCATCTCGTATAAATATACTAGAGAAAATACCGATTTTCTGGAATTCTAAACAACCATGTAAGAGTCTTCTACTAGCTGCGAAAAAACAGAGACAATTTAGTTATTGATTGTAGTGTTTTTAAAACACCAGTAGTAAGGATACAAGGTACAAAAAAACGTAATAAATTTCAAAGTTTAAGATATCTTAAAGTACAACTTGATAGTCGACTAAATTTTAAAAAGCAAACAATTAAAATAAAGCATTAAAAACTGCAAATATGTCATATGGCTCTCATAAATAGTGCAATTTACTCCCAACTACTGTATGCAGTTCCAATATTCGAGTCTAAAATTAAGAGCTCTTAAAACCATTAGCGTGCCTACAAGTATAACTTTAGTTCTTTCTGCAATTCCACGCATTGACCTTCTCATTCCGAAGCAAGAAGAAGTACGGCAGAGACTACAAGCTAAACAGGATCAAGAAATTTATACTGATTATATTAAAACTGTAAAAAAAAGAAACTAGAAATAATTTTCTGAGTAAATCGCAAGGACGGTGGCAGTGTGCCCTCAACATGTGCGATAGTGGACCAGACTATCAGTCAGAGGGTTGCGGGTTTGATTCCTGCCAAAGACTCTGCGTGTTTTCTGCAGACAAGCCAAAAGCTTCGCAGTTTGTGTTTGTTAATTATATTAAAAAAAAGTGAGACAGTCTAAAGGGACTACAGAGATTTCTGAAAACATAGTGCCAGAAATGCTAAAAGCCGAAAGTTCGTGGAAGAAATTATTCTAATAATAAATTTAAATGTCATACAAACTCCGAATCGCAAATCTCCGATGAGGATGAGGGAATAGGTCAGCCATAAACAAATCGTCCAACCCCATGAAATGAGAGTGTGGTGGCGGGTAAAACGGCAAAGTAATCGTGCTACCACTAGTTGATGGGATCATTACGTTTGTAGATTATATATGTTCCAGTAGCAAACCTTGGATCACTTACTTTCTGATTACCTACTTCATTTTAGACTTCATTCCTGATCCTAACTTGTTATGATAATCTCAAGTACATACTACAAAAAAGATCCTTTCGGGACTCTTTAATAAAATCTAGTGTATTGAAAAAGAAATTTTTAAAAAAATGTATTTTTTGAGAATATAAATTAATTAATTTTATTTCTCTTCCTTAAGCATTACCACGGTTAATAAAAGATACCCTTAAGAAAATGAACATTGTGCATTGTATCGTTTTCATTGTCCAACAACAATGTTTAATATCTCTCTCTCCCTTTCTCTCTTTCTAACTTTATGAAAAAACATAATAAACATTTTGTTGGTAGGAACTATTATTATTTTAGTTTTAATGATCAGTGTTGCCACAAAAAAAAATTTTTTGTAACCAACATTTATGAAAAAAATAACCAAATTAAAAAAAAATAACCAAATTTAAATGCATGTACTATTTATTTATTTTTTGTAATTTTAACTATAATTTGTACTTTAAGGTAACAAAAAAAAAACTTAAAACAACGTATTTTACAACACAACTCCTAATACTAAAAAATAATTTTTTTAAAAAACTAAGCGTCATATTTTACAAAAAGTAATGCAAAGAAACATAAGCTAATGCTACAATTTGTAAAATTTAAAATTCCAATACTTTACATTAAGTTTTGCAAGTTTAATTATTAATTTTTAATGTCTTAAACAAAAATAAAAAGTATATAATAAAAACAAAAAATTTTTCATTGGCAATAAAATAGGGAACTAGAAAGTTACTCTCTTAAATACTAAAAAACATGTAATTATATTACAATAAATATGGAGATCACTTTTACTTAAAATGTCACAGCTTGAGTTTTAAAATTTGTCTTTGGCAGACCAAACAAAATGGGCATTTTGTTGATTTTTGCACAAGTCTTTTGCTTGCAATATATTACTAATTGTCTTAAAATCTAAATTATTCCTAAATTTTGTTTTTATCAAACTAAGCTGAGAAAATGTTCTTTCAGCTGCAGCGGAACTGTGGGGTAATATCAATAAATTTTGTACGAAATTTACAAGTTCTTTAAAACAATTTTCGTTTAGGCCATTTTTGTATGTTGAAATTTTATTCCAAAATTTAAATTCACATAGTAAATATTTTCAGTAAAAAAAATAACCAAAACAGAAAAAATCTACACATGTACACATTGAGAAAAAAAATAACCAATTTTGGTTAGAAATAACCAAAAACGGCAACGCTGTTAATGATGCGTTTATTAAAAAAACAACAAAATAATATTATAATCTGCCATAAAAAAGCAAGCAACCTGGGGGTATTTCATGGAATGATATAAATAAGATCTATGTATATCTCCAAAAAAAAAAATGCTCTTAATAATATGGCACTTTATAAAACTAAATAAAAACAAACATTCACAATAATGATTTAACAATTAGGACTATTGTGGTATTTTATTGGTTGGTAAAATTATCTGCTTTATTTCCAACCAAATTTATTTTATTAATTTCACAGATTTATAAAAACATTCATAATAGAGATACAGTAATTAGAACTATTGCGACTGGCATTTCTGATATAGGGACCGGTTCTGATTATACGACTTATTGCAACACGAACTTGTTCTGTTGGGAACATTATAATACCGGGGTCTAGCTCAAATACTTAATACATATATGTTTGAGTGAACTAATAATCAAGGAACGAAAATAAAAATATAAAAAAATTTAACGTGCGTGAAGAGCATCGAAAAATAGCAACGCCGGAAATTAATTTTGTAATTGCATTTTCTTGAATTGAGTAGCATTACCGGATATGAAAATGAGGGAATTAAGGAGATTTTTTTCTTTAGAAATTTAGTAGCAACGAAAACCAAAATCTATCAGCTATAATTTAAAAAAAAACTACTAAACATAAAATAGTTTAAGTTTTTTCTAACCATTTTATTAAATTAATACAAAAGCTCTAAAAATTGGAGTTCCTCCTAAATGATAAGCAAATTCTGGAATTCTAAATTCAATAGAATTAAAGCAGTATCAGACCGTAGGCTCAATGGAAAATGAAAGTATACAACTCAAAAACTAATTTTTTCGGCAGTCCCTAAAAATTCCGTTCTAGAGAACAAGGTTAGTTTCAGATCATACACTCTATAGAAAATTGAAATATACACCAAGAATTCAGAAAAATCTGGTATTCTAATTTCCATAGAATAAGAGCAATGAAAATTGAGAGTATACACTGAATGAAAAAAGCTTTCCGTGCAAAAAAAAATCAGAGTCGTTCCAAAGAAATTGGTGGTTCCTCCAAAATGGTCAGAAAAATCTGAGATTCTAAATAAAATAGAATAAGGGCAGTGTCAAGGCTTGGACTCAATGAAAATTGAACTAACTAACTAACTAATTATCAAGGAACGATATGTCCAACAAAATAAAAATATGAACATTTTTAAAATAAAATGAAAATCTCCCACAAACATAAATTCCATACATTTCTGTTGCAAAATAGTGTGCTCCATTTGAAAGTAAAACTGAGATTAGTCAAAAAATGAAAAAGTTACATTCCGAAAAACAAGAAAAAAAAGTCTCACGCACAATATTCTAAATAAATAAAACGGAAAACAGACAGAAGTTTCCTTTCAGGAAAACTATGATGGAAGTGAACAAAAAAAAAACACCGTAGAGAAAATAAAACAAGAATGAAAAACTTTTTCAGTTTTTATATTGGCTACCAAAAAAATATTGAAGAAAACTGAAAAGTGTAGAGCAGAAAAATATAAATAAATAGAAGAAATAACTAGTAGTGTGTCGTAAAGTTTTAGATACTGTAAAAATCAGATACGATACACATACATTTATTTATTTTTAGCCACTGGCTTCTCAGTATATTTTGTCCAAAGTTTAAATTAAGTTGAATTGTGGATTGTATGAGTTTGTGTGTCATTCATTCATTCATTCCATGGAGTTCGTTTTTAACCACATCTCATACACAGTTTTTTTTTTCTCGTTGCTGTAGTCACTTGTTAAACATGAATGTGGCCAGAATGCCTTGAAATCCTAGCTCATCCTTTTTATTTTCAATTTAGTTATTTTTTTTTTTTTTGAATTTTTTATTCTCTAACAGTTTGAAGATGTTTTCAACACATCGTCTATTAACTTTTAGTTTGGCTATGTTAGATATTGTTGGTAAAGGGAATTTAATGGTTGGTATATTAAAATACAATTTTACATAGCTTGATTTAAATTTGACATATCAGCCATGTCGCAGAATGATAATAAAATTATATCACTCACTTTATTTATTTTATTTATTTATATACTACATTTGTAAAATAAAATAGAAGTGAAATTTTCATTAGGCTTGTGTTCTAATTTTAGTGAAAATGATTTGAAAAGTAAAATATGATTTCCAGTTTGATTCATCGTAGTGGAATATAGAATGTAGGCGATAACTTTCATAAACTTTTGAAAATACATACATATGTATGTATGCACTCATATATAGTTACACCCTTGATTTTTTTATTTCTTATTGCAACTAATACATACTGATTTCAGTTGTTCATAATGAGTGTAACAGAACCACAATTCCAAAATTTGATTAAAAATCTCCGAAATTAACAAATTTTTTTGCAAACTGTGTTAAAAAATTATTTGTAAATTCTAAAACACTTTTAAAAATATAAAAATACGCACCACTTCCATCCCAAAACGCCTAAAGAAATAATAAAAAAAAACATTTACTACAAACACAAGAGTTGTTAATACAACAAGACTTGGTGACGACGTTGACAATTCCACATCCTTGATAAAGGATATCGAATGAGGTCTGTGAGTAAGTGTGAGAGCATTTTTAAACCATTTCTGTTTAATTTTTGTCTTATTTGTCATAATTACTATCATCATCATTGTGTTGCTCAAGACAGTTGAACAACTGAAAACCACAAAAACTATTGTACTACGAACACAAGAAGACAAAAAAAAAACTAAAACTCTGCTGCAAATCGTTGCCATATATATAAAGTACACTACCGAAACCAAGAAGTAAATATATGTATATTGACCATGGAGACCATGAAATGGACAACATGATAATTTCCTTGTTTACTATTTCTACAAAACACAATTGTTGGCTATATAGTTTTACATTATTTCATTAGCAACATGATTTTTATACCCTCCACTGAATTAATGAAGGGTATATTGATTTCCTGGGTCCTTATAACATCTCCCTGTATAATAATTCTCCTTGTATAATTTAGAACACTATTAAAGGATCTACAGTCTAATTTATAATTCCATATAAAAAATCGATTTTTGCTGGGAAATATAAGTGATCACAGATTATCTTTTGTTTTCAGATTTTTGCACACCCCAAACTGTACTCGGTTTCAGCCAATTGAACTATGTATATTGGGTAATTGGAGAAGGAAAGGAGAGAAGAATGTTATTTTTAAAGAGGAAATTAATATTCTGTAGTTGCCTTTTTAGATGGTACTTAATTATTAATGAATAAAAATATCAATTTCAATTGATTTTTTTGTTACATATCGTCACCTAAAATCCAAAAGGTCGTAACTAAAAAAAATTCAAAATTGATTTTTTTTATTGATTATTGTGTAATTAACCAAAATACATCTTTCTTTTACTCTCATATGGCGAAACGCGTCGATTTTATTTATATGTATTACATTTCAAAAGGCAGCAACTACAATGTTAATAACTGTATATACCAATAATTCTACACTACACTTTTAATAAACAAAAAAAAAATATAATCAAACAAAGTTGGCATTTGTTTAACTGTTAGTTGAAAGTTGAATTTTTTTTTTCAAATTAGTAACAAGGACGCTGTGGATATTTTTGTGTCTTACCAAATAATAAAATGGAAACTGATAGTGAACATTATTCTCATAAGAAAGTTAAAGTTACTTCTGGAACAATTTTCTATAAAACCAATATTAAAGACTAATGGTGTTTTCTTTTCTGAAATAAAATGTTACACTTTTATTATGTACATTTTTATAATGTTTACCCCACATTTTAAAGATGTCGCATTTTTAATGGTCAGAATAGAACATAAAATTACAACAGTGTAACACTTTTTTTTTCATGTACAGCTGTTTTTGTTTTTTTGTTAAAAAAGAAGAAGCAGATAGCTCCCTGGTAAGATCGCTTGAAATAAGATAATGAATATTTATAAAAAAGACCAATGGCACCTTCCTGACTAATACGCAAATTCTTCTTAAACTATAAAAATTATATATATAAACATACATTACATATATAAGAAGTAGGAGATATTGTCCTATGAAATTTGACATACATCAACTTCAGAGTATTCATTAATTACGTTCTTTACAAAGCCTTTCACTCGCGGTTGTGGATTTCTTTCCATAAT
The DNA here is from genome assembly GCA_916048285.2 of Bellardia pandia. Taxonomy (NCBI): domain Eukaryota; kingdom Metazoa; phylum Arthropoda; class Insecta; order Diptera; family Calliphoridae; genus Bellardia; species Bellardia pandia. The sequence goes on from OU696531.1 coordinate 44,772,799, forward strand.
CATATAAAATATTTTATCATCATCAGATGCTGAAGATGAATCCAACAAGTCATCCAAAATTTTTTCAGCACATAAAAAAGTAGTAATATTTTCCATTTTGTATATATCTTTTTTGTTTCTTAACACAAATACACATTCATAAATAAATCAAATGTCAGCTGCAGCGATTTCAACTTAGCCCTTTTCGGGCTAGATTTAGCCGGATTTTAGTCACTCAAAACGCGAAAAAAAAGAAAATTGGATGTGTTTTTTTTCATTTAGCCCTTTTTTCAAAAATGTTTACGCGTTTTGAGTCCCAAAAGTTGGCATCACTGGTCAGCTGTTTTATCGTGCGATTCTCCCCCTCTAAAAATACAGAGTGTGAAAGGTGCACCATTTTTTAAATTTATAGTGTGACACTTTAGCAGTGTTGACATTTCTTCAGAAAAGAACACAAAAAAATTAAAAAAGATGCGAAATGGGAAAAACGTGTAACATTTTTGCCAGAAAAGAAAACGCCATAATACGAGGTTTTGCCACAATGCACACAAAAAAAGATGGAAGATATCGAACCAGTTTGGTTACATAAAGAAAAAATAAAAATATTCAAAAAGAAATGAAGCCATCTCCAGGAACTTAAATGTTTACTTCCGGCTGATTGCTACAGTTTTTGCGATAATTTACCATACTCAGACTAGATTTATAAAATTTTACTTCACAATCTGAACTCCTTTTCTCTTTATATACACAATAATGAATTTTCGTTTTTTTTTAATTTTGTTTTTTTTTTAAATAAAGTATATTTTTCTCGAATTCATTAAACTCGTTGTAATGAGTTTTGTATCTTTTATATTTAAAACACAGAAAACAAAAAGTAAAAATGTTTAATAAGAGAGAAAAGCGGAAGTTTTTCATCCTAATTTTAGCTTTTATTAAAAAATTTTTTGTTGTTTGGTTTCAGAAAAACAATTCCAAAAGGCCTAAAGTAAAACTAAAAAACTACGCAATAGTTTTTTAAGGTTAATTCTGAAATTTGGCCAATAAAAATTAAATAGTCTTAAATTTATAAAGTTGTTTGCTTCTCCTGTCAAAAAGTAAAATGTGTAGTTACGGCCTTTTGGACTTTCGGTGACGATATGTAAGCATTTAAATATCTATGCTTTCCTAAAAAATATATTAAATATTAATAACTGATGCCATAAAACATATGTATGTATTTTGAGTGGAATTGTAGAAGCATATTAAAACAATGATTTAACTGCTTACAGACTTGTCTAAATTGTGAATTAGCTATACTATGTATGTATTTTTGAAATAAGAACCGTATACATACGCTGCAAATTAGTACGTGTTTATTTAATATATATGTACATGTACATATGTATGTATGTCCTACTCATTTGTATATATATACACAGAAATATATGTGTAAAATATACCGGTAAACAGAAATACTAATTTTATTACATATGTTTATGTACAAACATATATTTCCACTTACAATGCACATCATATTATTTGTATTTGTTTAAAATTCGAACTCACAATGAATCCATTTTAGCTAAGGACATTTTCATTCATGCACAATGCACTGCAAACACAATGGTAAACAAACTCTTAGCTGTAGAATCCACTCTTAACAAACGAGTTGTACCAAACATATTTTTCAGTAACATTCATTCATTCGACCAATTTATAACAGCTTTTGCACACTTATAGCAATTACAATTATTTATAGTAAAAATACTATGAAAGAGAATTTCATTTCTAATTTTATAGTTCAAATATTTAGTAAAATACTTATTATTTTTATGTATTTTAGTACCGGTAGAAAACTGGCATATTTTATAGCAATACAAATTATATACATACATAAAAACATATGGAAGTGTTGAATATACATATGTACATGTTTTAGCAATGACCACAACCAAACCAGAAACGTGGCAACCGTTCTCAGAAACAGCTCACTTTTGTGCATTAAGTTGATCCCATTCATTGTATTACCCTTTTGGTAAAGAACTGGTCGATCACTCAACACTGGTTGTTTCATTTCAAACCATCCAGATTTATTGGTGAAGCTATAGAAGTGTCTTAAATTCATCCCTGATAGCTCCAAGCATGATAAAGAAGTCGTCCCAAGTACACACTCCCTCATTATTGATAGGGCCGGACATTGGCAGAGAAAATGAGTAATTGTCTCTTCTTCGTCCTAATTATGACAGCATCTACAGTAATAATTGTACCGTAGACCTAGACTTCTGGCGTGTGTTGCAAAAGTAGAATCCGTCCTGCCTATATCAAATACGGCCAAATTGACCCGCGATAGAACAAGTGATGTCCTCATGGTAAAACATAGTTATTGTTAAAGAACCCAATATTTGACTATTATGTACATCAATTTACTGATATTTCCTTTTTCCATTAACGTACTTACAAATGATTGAAAATTCAGGTTCAGTAAATCAAAAAGAAACATTTACCATAAAAATTAGTGTTTGTAAGCCATGTTTTAAGCAGTGCAAATTTTAATAGCACTTTGCAACAAATAAAAAACTTTTTTTCAACTGTATTCAATTTAGTTGGTTGTGTTCTATAAATAGGCTGAAATTAATTCGCCATTAAAAATATTAAACTACATATTTAGAATGAAACGCTTTAATAAAATCAATGATGCTTAATTTTCAGAATATGGTTTATTTTATTAATAGAAAAATATTCTTTACTAAAATGTTGTCAAAATAATAAAATAATTAAAGAACTAATTACTCCGAGACACGTATAAACTCTGACAAGTACACTAAGTAAAAAAAATTCTAACTACACTTCTGAGCATTTATTCTTTTAGCAAACGTTTCCGCAACAATTATTGGAACCACCAAACTGGCCTCAGCATAAACCTTAACTGGCGTGGCATCTTTGCGTATTTTACCCCATGAGATTGCCTCATCAGGTCTTGCACCACTATCACTACCATCGAATTCTGAAGCGGTATTAATGAAAACCGAAAAATCAGCACCATTACGCATTAAATTAGCATTACAAATATGATGCTTAATAACGCCACCGCCAATAATGATCATACCGGAATTTTTGGCTTTTACAGCCATTGTATTAAGACGCCTTAAATCGGAGAGTATGTCGACCACAAGGCCAGGATGGCGGAAGGAGTGAAAATACATCATATCACCAAGACTACCATCTGTCAGGGCAGGGCAAAACACTGGAATATTATTCTTGGCAGCCCAGTAGTAAATAGAAGATGTATCATTTATACGTTGACCCAAACGATTTATGATACGTGACGGTGACCAAACTGTTCCTTGTAATTTTTGTTCCTCTAGCATTTCATCCAACAATGGCATAAGCCAATCTTCAAATTTGCAATAGTTATCGTTAGGCACTAACAGATTGCCAATACGATTAATGCCGCGGTCTCTTAAATCACGACCAGGCAGTTCAAAGGAACCTTTAAAATAAATTCCATTAGTTTTAATTAAAATCAATTTAATAATTACTTTTACATTGCATCAAGCTTACCCATAAATGTTGGAGCTAAACACTTGATAAAATCTTCCTCCACGCCGCCAGCTGTAGTAACCACACAATCAACCATTTTATGTTCTACTAAATATCTCAGAGTTTCTCTCATGCCAGAGGAAACTAGATTAGAAGTAAATCCCAAAAATAATGTACAGTTATGCTTTCTCTTAATGAACTCATCCGTTTCATGTTCATCTTCCTCGGTTAATGGTTGTGCTCTGCAATCCAACTTTATTAAATGAAATTTGTTACTTAAGCCATAAATTCATGTTCCATAAGTTTAACTTACCATGCGATTTATTTCTTTTATGGCCAAGCCCAAATTAGTGGCTTGGAATCCGGTGTTACAATATGACTCAAACATTTTACTGTAGTTAATGCCCTCATTGAAATCATAGCCTTTGACTTGTGGTGTTCCCTCCGGAATGGCTTCACTTCTTTTTAGTACAGCATCTTTAGCTATTTCTGGCTCTTGGGACATTTTATTTAAACTTTTTTTAACTTAAATATAATTAGAACTAGAATTAGAGCGGTTCTCGCGTAAAAATTTGTTATTGTTTGTTTTTTTTTCACATGTGCATGTTGTTTTTTTTTTTACCATTTAATTTCGAATGGCAAATCAGCTGGCGGTTGTAAGACGTGATAGAGTAGAAAGCAAGCACATACACCTCAGAGTTGGGATGTATACATTTTAAATGCATTTTTGTTTCATAACGTTTTATTAAAAGCAATAAATTAATTGTAAATCCGATGCTTGATAATTTTAAGTTTAACTCTTTAAATCAACACATAATTTTTCAATAGTAATGTATTGTTTAAAATATTTTATTTAAGAAAATTTCTTTCAAAAAGAAACCCAAATGTTCTCATCATTTTTTGGCTTGAAGGTTTGCTAATTATAAAAATATTTTTATTAAAGCCATTTTTGATTTTGGTGTTGAAGCTATTCCGCTCAATTGTTAAGCTTGAGTAAAAATTTCGCTCTTAAATGCCAATGTGCACTGTTGCAATATTTTACGATTTAAAATCATATTGATGATGAATTAGTTTTTAACGATTTGCCATCAATATATGTACATATATTTTGTTTACCATTCTTACAAAATTAAAATTGTAACATTTAATGGTTTTGAAAAGTTTTTTTCCAAAAACCTCTGGTGAATGTGCTATTTACAAATCATGTAAAAACAAAGTAGGCAATAAAGTTAAAGTAAGTACATATTTGCTTTTTAAAATCATCAAAATTATATTGATTTAATATTAAAAGTGTATTTTAAATTTTTAGGTCACTTTAAATCTACACATGACTGGTTTAGTTTTTACGCCAACGTAAAATTTAGAAATTTCAATAACTAAATTTTTCTAGCCATTATATTGTTATTTTATAGATTTTTTACAATTTTATTTGTTAAAATATATTCAAACACTGCCTCTACCCAAAATTCCTCTCTATATACAACTGTGCATTATCAAGAAAAATACACGAAATTTGCCATCCGTCAGAAAAACGACAAACAGCACTGGAATTTTTTACTGTGTAAATGTATTTTCTTTTTATTTTGGCAAAAAATAAATCGAAAGAAAAAAAGGAAAGTCGCTTTTAAATTTAAAAACGATCCAAAATAAAGATTATTTTGCCATCATTAATAAAAAACAAATACTTCACCAGCTGCATTAAACATCTAAATAATCTTACCAATAGAAAATATCAACGTAAAGAAATTTTGCAAAAAAAAATCCACGCAAAAGAAAAAAATAAGCTTTAGAAGCCTGATACCTCATCTACGCATAGACAAGCAAGACATACCACGGAAAGTAGTGAACACCCCATTGCAAAAACAAGACATTGGGAAAATCCTATAACGGGAAACCGAATTTTTACTTTAACACCAAGAAAATTCTAAACACAAACAGCAAAAATAAGGCAAGAAAGTGAAAAAATCAAATCATGATTAAATTATTCTCATTGAAACAGCAGAAAAAAGAAGGTGACCAAACGGGCAAGAGTGGAGGTCAACAAAAGAAAGCATCTGCTGCTCAATTGCGTATACAAAAAGGTAAGCTAGGAATAAATATACGAAATTATTTTCTAAAAAATATATTGCCTCAGTGTTTTATGTATTAATTGTTATATTCATTTAGGCGTTGCTACAAATTACAATTAGATATAGTATATACGATGTTACTCTTGTGTATAGGTTAATCATTTAATTTTCTGATTGGACATTAGATTTATACTTTAAGATAAAAACAAAAAAAAACTGAATTTAGGTAATTTACTGACGCTTTATAACTGTTTTAGCAACTGTGAAGTGTATTAATTTGATTTAAATGAATATTTTGCTCGGAAAAAACTCACAGGCCCAATGATGTTTTTATGATAGAACTTCCACAAACCAATGAAGTCTAATAACTCAATTTATAAACATATTTCATCAAATTTTGAATATGATCGTTCTCAGTGAGAACTACTCCCGACAAATGATGCTTTTGCTAGGGAACAAGCTCAAAAGGCCAATGCAGTTTTTTTTAGGAAATAATCTTATCCATTTTCAAGCTGATATTACTCCTTGAAGGTTCATGGGAAGTATACCCTACCCTCACACATATTTTCCAAATAAATTTTATCTAGTATCGTCTTAAAATGTTCAAGGCGATTCTGACCAATAGTTTTTATTGAGATTTAAATATTTTTAGTACGGGAACGTGCGAAAAGGTACTGAAATTTCTAGAAATTATTAATAAATGCACTTTCTTTTGGCTTCTTTTATTGTTTGAACCAGAGACCGAAAATAACACGTCCATATACATATATAATCAAAAATCAAAATAATATTTTGTTATTAAAAATAAATCACTCAAAATAACAAAATGATTTTTATTTACATGGTTTAGTACCTATAACCTTTATAGTTTTTTGTTGTTTTTTAATGCCTTGACAAACTATGTACATATGTATGTATGTATGCATTTCAATTATTGTTGATCATAATAACTGTTAACATTCTTTCTCTTTTATTTACATACCTATACGAAGATTTTTGATTTGGAAAATTGAGGATTTTGTTTTGTTTTTCGAGTTTTTGTCAAATTTATGTCTTTTTAATTATGTAATTTTTTTTTTATTTTGTTATAAAATTTAAGATTTTTTTCTAAACTTAATCAGCCCAATCATGAATAAAAATTCCGCTAGAGTTTTTCCCCTTTTTATTTTTTTAACATTGAATTTAAATAGGAAAAATGAGAAAAGGGAAAAAAATTCCCGCGGAATTTTTATTCATGATCGGGCTGAATGTGTTTTTTGTGAAATTTTACATAGGTACAATTATGTGTTTATAATTTTTATATTAAGGCATTTATTTACGAAAAAATTTAATTACTCGTATAAATCACTCATCTTGATTATTTCCGTTATTTTCTTTTTGTGTTCTTTGAATTTTAGTTACTTTTTTTTAATAAAAATTAATTTTACATTCATTATATGTAAAACAAAAAATGGCTTTTTCATATAAAGTTTGTATAACCTCTTCAGACCGTGGGTACACATATGTGTACCTTAACTTATTACAAGGTTTAAACACTAGCGGCATCGTGTGATCACTAGCAACCGTTTTATTACTAGCTTTAAGCTACTGGGCTTAAAAAACATATCAGTAGATGGTGCTGCTTAGAAGTTGTAGGCAATATTTTTGAATTTGAATTTAACAGTTTGAAAAAATTTCTACTAGGCTTAGGCAAAATTGTAAAAAAAATTAATAAAAATTTAGTTCTTCAGTAAGGTTACTACTTTTTGAAAATTTCTGTACTAAACATGTTGAGAAACGTGCAAAAAGTAAGTTTTTTTATTTTTAGTGGTTTTTCACAATGAAATACTATTTTCTTTTCTTGGTACACATATGTGTACCTCAGGTTTAAAAGTTAGTTTTACGAAAACATTGAATATTTGTTAGCTTGGATATGGATGAACAGCAGATTGCAGATATGCTCAATGATAGCGAATTCGATTTCTCGGGAGACGATGATCATGATGAGTACTTGCCTCCAGAAGTCATCCGAGGGCTCCAGTCATCTGAAGAGTGGGTGAGAGATGAAGAAGATTTGCAAAATGGGGCAGATGATGAAGATGAAGTTGCAAGTTCACACTAGTTTTTTGGAGAACAAAAGAAATGGCTAAACCTGGACCAGATATAAAGGATGATATCCTAACTTCTGAGGGTAGCTCTGACAGAAACATCCTTTACTCTTTTTTTGAATATTTGGGGCTAGACTTTCGGAAATTAGTGGCAGAACAAAGTAACATATATTCGGCACAAAAGCTGGAGTTAAAATCAATTAACACCAATACAATTGAAATGATATGTTTTGCTGGTGTGCAGCTGATGATGGGCACCCCCAAATATTCTCAAGCGAAACTTTATTGGAGTCGAGACCTCTGTGTACCAATTGTTAGAGAAGCAATCAATCGCGACAGGTTCTTTGAGATTATAAATTTTCTCCACTTTTCAGATAGCAATCTATTCAATGGCAATGATAAACTTTGGAACATAAAACCACTTTTAGACCCAATTTTGAGAAAATGTCAAAGTTTTCTACGTTCCCAGCACATGTCAATCGACCAACAAATGATACCTTTTTCAGGACGTTGTGAGTATCGCAAATATATGACATCTAAACCTAATCCACTTGGACTAAAAAACTTTGTCTTGGCTGCTCGGGACGGGTTAGTACTAGACTTTGAGATATATGTTGAGAAGGATACATTACCTCAAGACGTTATGAAAAATCTTGAATTAGGAGCAGGAATTGTGGATAAGCTTTGTCGTACAATCACCGACAGCTGTGTTTTGTACACAAACAGATTTTTTACCAGCCTAAAGCTGGTTGATCATTTAAATGAAAAAAGCGGAATTTTTCTGACTGGGACTGTAATGGGAAATAGGATTGGACCAGTGGCGCAAAAACTAAAACCCGACAAGCAGTTAAAAATGGGAGAATGGGACGAGAAAGTTAGAAGTGATGATAAAGTCTGTATCATCAAATGGATGGACAGGAAATCAGATGATATCGACGTGCTCGGTAAGCGCTTCTGCAGATAGTTGCCAACGTTGGTGCAAAAAAAAAATGAAACAAATTGAAGTAACTCGGCCAGATGCTGTAAATAACTATAACTCCTGTATGGGTGGCATAGATTTATGCGATAGATTGATAGCTTACTATCGCTGTTCAATGTGGACGAAAAAATGGCCCGTAAGAGCTTTCTGCCATTTTTTGGACCTAGTTGTCGTTAATTGCTGGGTCATGTACACGCCTTGCTGTGTACAATAAAATGTCCAACGAAAGGATAAATTAAGTTTGTTGCAATACAGGCTGAATATGGCCAAAGCGATGATGAAGTATGATGGAGGCAGAGTTAAGCCCAATGTATTACCTCGTGGCACTATATCTCGTCCCAACACTAGCGCATTTGCAGGATCCAGCTTAGATGCCATAGATGAAAGTCAAGATTGTCTAAGCGAACCTCCCTCGAAGAAGAACAGTGCGGTTGTGTCACACCCACTGCCAGAAATAAGGCTTGACAATGGTCACCTACCGCGCTTTGTAGAGAGCAAGTCTGCGTCAAAATGTTGCCACCTAACTTGGTCTTCACGCTGCCGTACTATATGTATAAAATGCAATGTATATTTATGTATTGTAAAAAATAACTGCTTTGAACACTACCATAGCGTTAAGTCTAATGTTACCCACTAACTACTAATTTAAACCTGAAGTACACATATGTGCACCTCCTTTTTCTAACACTTTAAATAAAAAATTCAAAAAAATAATAAAAACAAGTATTTTATTTACACCTCATAAGATAAAAAAAACAGTTGAAAACCATTTTACTCAATCGGTTCACGTTCAGGTCTTAAGAGGATAATGGCAACGGATAACTCACTCATCGGAGGGTTAACTATTAAGTATTGCTTGTTAAAATATTCCAATACTGGATATACATATGTACATATACTAACCTATTGATTTGCCTATCTAATTATGATCATTCTATGTGAGATCTATTCATGAAAATTAAATATTGTACCTTGAATGAGCTAAAAAAGCCAATTAAGTTTGATTAAGAAAGATCTTTCGACAAATCTTACAACTAGAACATTGACTTTTAAACAGGAACACTAATCTATAGACTACCACAACTAGTTTAATCTCGGTGAGAACAACTCATTACAATTGAATTTTGGAATGAGTCAACAAGCCCAATTAAGTTTCTATTTTTGGGAAAGAAGACAACTGTTTAAATCTTACAACAAAAACATTATTTTAATTTCCTAATTAAATTTAAATTAAACTTACACTCTTAGAAAAACATGCAACTTTTTGCTTTAACTACTACTTAGTAGACGATTTAAAATGGAAACGATTTTGGAAAGATTTTTCTTTTAATCGAGATAAGAAATAATATATTTTGCCAATTTGATTGTTAAATATGAAATTATTAATCAATTATTTTCTTCATTTAGACATCAACGAACTGACCCTGCCAAAAACTTGTGCTACGGAATTTCCTGATCCTGATGATTTGCTCAATTTCAAATTGATCATCTGCCCCGATGAAGGTTTCTACAAAGGTGGCCGTTTCGTATTCAATTTCCGCGTTGGTCCAAACTATCCCCATGAACCACCAAAAGTTAAATGTGAAACTCAAGTCTATCATCCCAACATTGATCTCGAGGGCAATGTGTGTTTAAATATTTTACGTGAAGACTGGAATCCGGTATTAACCATTAGTTCTATTGTCTATGGCTTGCAATATTTGTTTTTGGTAAGAATTTCATATAAAAATTTGAGAAGATAAAACAAAAAAATTAATATTTTTAATAGGAGCCAAATCCTGAGGATCCCTTAAATAAAGAAGCCGCAGATGTTTTGCAAACAAATCGCCGTCTATTTGAGCATAATGTGTCAAAGGCCATGCGTGGCAATTTTGTTGGTGAAACATATTTCGAATGCTGCCTCAAGTGATATAGAAAATCCAAGGTTTTTACTTTAAGAAATGGCGTCTGCCTTTTGGCCATTTTATTGGGTATTGGTGGTCGCTTATATATTAATTTAACTTTTCAGAATAATTAATAATAATGCAACATAATAACAACAAGAATAAAAATTCAAACAAAAAAAGAAGTAAGCTTTAATTTTCTTTGCCACTGGCTGTCTAACTCCTCTCTTTCTAACTATCTAAAGTAATTTCTTTCACCACGCTCTTTTTAACATTTTCTTTATTTAATTATTTTTTTACATAAAGTTTTAATTATCCTCTTTAAAAACCAAACACGAATGATGTCTTTAATAGTTTTGTATGAAAAAGAAAAATTTATTTTAACTAAATTATTTATAATAATTTTGTAATGATTGCGACAGAATAATAATTTTGCAAAAAAAAAATATAATAACTCAATAATGTAATGTTAAATTAAAAGAAAATAAAAACTAAAAAATAATAAAAAAAAAATACAAACATATTTATAACTCAGTAGATTTTTCGCAAATAAAAAGATGTATAAAAGTTAATACAGTTTTTATGATTGAAAGAAGTATAGAAATAAAATTTTTAGGAATTTACACCCATGTTACTAGTAATTTAATTTAAAAACTCTCTTTTATTGCTGTGTTACTGTTAGTATAGGGTATTATGAACATTATGGAGTACGTATCGAAATATTTATCTTTAGGAGTTATAAGTGATATTATTTGTAATTTAATTTAGAAACGCTTTTTAACAGCTGTATTACTGCTAGACACTGTTAGGTGACTGCGATTATATAAAAATAAAAAATCGCTAATATTAAAGTGGTATGGATTGTGAAAGGTTCAATTTTTTAATTTTAAATAGCTGGATACCTCTATTTAGCTTAACTGGACACGCTGAATCCGAATATGTCAACCAAATTAGAAGTTTATATAAAAATGTATTGCAAATTTTTGTTTAATGCCCCATATTATCAACATTTTAAGCAATTTCACTGTGAAGTTTCTGTCTGGCATGTGATGGAAATCATTTTTAAAACAAAACGATTTAAAAACAATTAGGAAAGTATAGTCTGTCAAGCATAACATTTAGATTGTAAACTCAGATTACGATTCACAACACTTATCGGCTAAATCGTATGAAAAATGCAAGTTGTGTTGTAGTCGAGACAACACAAGACAGTTTTAGAAGTTCAAATTTTGTTTTGGTACAGTAACAAACATTTGCCAACACCTCTTTAACGCTCGGAACTGAGCCCCATAGGTTCACGATACACGTATTTTTTAGTTGTTAATAATAATAATTAAATCCGTAATTTAAGCGTTTACAAAGATCTTTGAGTTAAAAATACCGAAAAATACTTTACATTAGAAAAATTATGTGTCGTGAAAAAATAAAAAACATTCAATTTGTCAAACGTTATCAATGAAAAACTACCACTTAGTTGGGTTGCCTAAAATCCATGGATGCAAGAGAGGTAAGACTAATACTCAAGGAAAACCGTTTAAACTCGCAGTTATCTGCTCCGTAGACAACAAAATAGTCCGTATGGTGCTGAAAATATCAGCAGCAGGGTTAAGCAAACATTTTGAAAATACAATCAGGCATGTGATGGAAATCGAAAACGAATCAGTTTTGGAAATACATTTTAATGAATTTATAATCTAATTTTTAAAATTTTTGTTTTAAGATTCTCTTTAGTAGCCCAATAGCTTTATATTTTATGTGATAAAATTTTTTCAATACAGAAATATTACGATATTCACATGCCTGAATGTTAAAGTATACAAATTTGAATGATTTTCTTTTCGAAACAAGTTACAAAATAACCTAGTTTTATGATATGTACTCATGTAAATAAAAATAGCAAATTAAGTACATATTATGTGTTAAAAAAAAATCACTTTAATTTTTAATTATGTATTTTATAAATTGATATACAGGGTGGGCCAAGTTTGACTGAATGATTTGAACTCTATTGGCATATTGTAGCCGTTGTGGTGCATCCCTCGGCAATAATTCTTGGGCCAATTGAATTTTATATGGAAACATCTTCAGATCAACTTTTAGAATACGTCGTAGCGATGTTCTGGAGATGTTCAATTGAGTATTAAATTAAAAATGCAAAAGTTATAAGCATTTCAAATCAGTCAGTCCAAGTTGGCCCACCCTGTACATACATACATACATATCGTCAACTTAATACGAAAAGGCCCCAACTCATAAATTTTCAAAATCGATATTTTTACATATTTCGACAGACTATTACTGGAGACATCTCTCAAAAAATCAGATGAATTCGGGAAAAAATACCGTAGTTATAGCCTAAAAATGAAAAGCCTTATATAAATTTTGTATTAATATTATTTAGTTTTTTTACTCCTCCTGTAAACAATGAAAAACACGAGTTAAAGCATTTTCGTATTAAGTTAACGATATATACTATATAAAAATTTAAGCAGTAAAAAATCACTGAAGGAAACCTGTCTACAAGTGTCTCCAAGTCACCACTTTGTCTACTATTTTGTTGACTGTTTGGCGACATTGTCAACAAAGGTGGCACAATGTTTATTATTAAACAATTATTCTTTCAATTGTGTCAGCCGATACAGTAGGCGATAATGTGCCGGGCTATCATTCAGAGGATTGCGGGTTCGATTCCCGCCAATAACTCTGGGTTTTTTCTAATTTATTTTTAATTAGGAAAAGCCTTTTAGTATTTTTTTTTTTAATAATACTCTAAAAGTTAGCAAAAAATGCAGTTTCATTTTCTATTTCAGAGTGTAGAGTAAAGTGGTCCCAAAAGTATTGTATTGACGTAGTCTACTGGTAGATTTCGTAGGAAAAGCCTGTACTAAATGTCAATAGTAGATAGCATTAGTAAGGGTATAATTCGTCAGTAGTAATAGTGACATCGTCAATAGGTAATCAGTATAATTTTACTATGGACATTTCCTGCAGGGATATTAAAGCAATATAATATAGTACATATGTATATATTTGAGTGAATTCATTTTAGAAATTTAGTTTAAATTATAGTTGTATGCTTTGTTGTTTTAATTTTATATTGCGCCATAAACATAAATCCGATACCGCTGTTTGACGTCCGGTACTAACACGCAAATCATAAAGTCTGTAATAATACAAAAAGTGCATAAGTAAAAAAATTCAATAATTAACAACGAGCTAAACAACAAAACAAATATTATTCATTACCTTGTAATTAAGCCCACATTAATGTCATCGGTTAACATGACTTTAATTAAATTGTTAATTAAATTTGGTGGCAATAATTTTAAAACTGGCCTTACACGCTCTTTGCCACACTCCACCAGCAGTGTTATGAATTGATAAACAAAATAGATTTTCGGTGATAATTCATCGGTGGTAACGAATTGTTGGAATACTTTGAAAATATATTGCATAGCGGATTGCAAAGATTCCGTAAGCTGGGACGTAGTTTCGCGCAGGCTGTTGGAGTGCAAAGACACCGAAGAGCTTAAGAGTAGACTATTTTCGGAAAGAAAATCATTTGAGCAGGAGTTATCCGAGCCATCGCCTGTTATTTTACGCATTTTGGCAGCATTTAAATCTTGCTCGTCGCCATCAGGAGAACGTGTACGTTTCTTTTGCGACATAGAATTTTGTGAACGAGCTTCTAAGGCTGATATAATACAGTAGACACATAAACGTGCCAAAACATACGATTGAGGTTCATTAATGTCATCACTGTAATAAGAATACAAGCATAAAAATAAAACATTTGCTAAACTATTTATATAATAAAACACAAAATAAAACTTACCCTTGACGATTGTGTATAATAGAGGGTACTACATTTGTTAGTAAAGCCTCTGTGGTCCTTTCAATATCCAAATGTAAAATTGCAAATATAATATCCATGGTTTTCATCATATCCTATGATAATAAAAATACTTATGTTTAACAATTCCCTAAGTTTTAATTTGTCTTTTACTACTCACCTTTTTATATTTACATTTAAGCATTTCCTCTACTAGCCGTGTCGCCAACCATGTAGCTCCGCCAGCATGTAATAACGATTCGATTACTTGTGCCGCTCTAACCGGCACCCAACCATGTTCAACTACTGTATTCCAAACATCTTTAAATTGATCTATCAGTGGATTACGTGATACTAGATTTTGTGTTAGTGTTACACTGCGCGATTTTAGGTTGCCCGTTGGATGGACATCATATTGCATTTTACGTATGATTTGCAGTGATAAACCTAAACGTTCTTTGAAGTTTTCCTGTGAAGACAATTCTTCGTTGCCGGGTGTCGATAGAAATTGCTGAATCATATTTAGAGGTTTTAAAAATTCATCCTGTTGTGAAATATATATAAATAATAAATATAATATTGTGATTAGAGATTAGAGACAATATCAGGTATGAGAAAAACAGTCATAAATATTTATAGCCGTTTTCATAATATCGCGCTATTATATTCGCATTAGGGAAATTTGCAAATAATTTAGCAGCTGTTACTAACTAGTTACTGCCTAAAAATAGTGAGGATAAGTACAAACAAACGAATATGAAAAAGAAGATCAGAAACATATTAAAAATAAATGGCTATCCAATAGTCATAACAAACAAACTAATAAAATCAGCTCTAAAAACACAAAAAAACAGAAGGGAAAAACAAGACTCCGTATCAGAAACAACAAAACATTTTTACAGTGTACCCAGTGCTGATATTCAGCCGGTTCGGACCGGTTCCCTCGAAACGGTTGTTAAAATTTTCCGTACCGGTTGTTGCGTATTCACCCTTATCGTGAATAAAAATTCCACATGAAATTTGTTCCCTTTTATTTTTTAACATTGAATTTTAATAGGAAAAATGTGAAAGGGAACAAATTTCATGCGAAATTTTTATTCCCGATAGGGGTTATTATGTTTTTTGTTTTAACGGTTTTATATAATGTGTATTTATCAAGATGATATAGTCTCGGCAACAAACACAATATTGTTCAGTTGTTCATTGTCCAAACGTACAAACAAATGATTTTATTTTGGTCATACATTGGATTCTTGGATGATGATGTTTTCGATAGCGTTTTCTTCAATCTTTTGAGAATAAAATAAAACAATTTTTTTGACTTTTATTTTGCAAAATCAAAACTATTTTTTTTTAAACGTAACTTTTTTTTTGATTAAACGAAAGTTTATATCATTTCCTTCAAGAGGCTTGTGGTCTGTTACTGGGATGCGACTTTATAATGTTCGCTATTTTTATCAAAATTTGGCAAAAATATATTTTTTTTAAGCGAACCGGTTGTTAATTGTTTCGAATATCACCACTGAGTGTACCATTCATCCCAAAACTCACAGAGATGAAAACATTTAAGGGAATAATAACAGATGAAAAAAGTGAGTATACTCGAATCATGACTTATAATTTGTTGTACTTATACGTACTCATACTTGTCTCAATATCATCAAACCACTACTCATCTTTAAAGTTTGAAGTACTCATTATATTCATACTTAATCTCATGTATGATGTTGTTTATTTAGACTCTCCTTAACTCAATGTACGTAGACGATAAAAAAATAAGTATGACTCGCATACACTCATGCGAGTGTCGTTCATTTTTACAGTCCGCTTATAAAAATTATATAAAATAATAAATGTTATATTTTCCCCAATATGTTTTCCTATAAACTTACTTGTATGTTTTTATATTTCTTTTTTACTTATTTTGTATAAATACTAAATACTGTATAAATAATAAGCTGAAATTGTTTTTCAATGACTTAACTGAGTTGAATACTTTATGAGTATGTGAGTATTTTTCTTAAAATCTAAATCTAAATACCGCGGTTTATGAATCAAACATATTGGGAATGGTATGAACTCGATGTCGGCGTTGTACTCATACTTATATCCACCCGCATTTATAAGTCAACGTTGTTGTGAGTTTGAGTAACTCAGAGTAGTTAAATTTCAATGATGAAAACCACTTAAGCTAGATTTACACGAAGCATTTTGAAGAGCAATTTTGAAGAAAATTTCAATCGTGTAAATCTAGCTTTATACTTAAAATCATGGTGTAACTATACCAGGTGAGTGCAGTAGCCCAGCTGACTGACTTTGTTTACAATTGACTTATGCCAAAAGTAATACTTTTTCAAGTATTTTTGATAGTATTACATTTTACACAAACAAAATGCCTGTTGTTTCTGTTTTGTGTTGTATTTGTTGTCGATTTGCACTCACCTTGTATAGTTGCGCCATGCTTAAAATGTTATGAGAAGTTGTGAATCGTAAAAAAACGATTCATTGCCGATCTCTGATACAAATCAAACAGCACATTTCGACAGCTATTTACGAATAACAAACCGAAGATGGACAAATTAAAAATGGACAATGTTGTGTACGAAATAAAATGTTATAAAAACGAGGGGGAGATGTGCAATTTGGTGTATATTAGTACAACAAAAAGAATGCTGGGTACATGAATCAACGAACATAAAACAGATATAAGAAATGGAAAAATATCGACGGCACTTTCCCAGCACGTAAAAGATTTTGATAATGTTAAAATATTGGGTATAGAAAGGAAGGAAAACAAAAGGTATACACTGGAGAGTTTACGCATACAACAAAAAATAAGAAGAACAATGAATACAAAAGAAGACAAAAACAACACTCCTCTGCAATTAATAATTAAATCAGTTCTGTGATATTAGCACAAAATATACTTTGTGAAATTAGCTTTAAGTTAAACTTGACTTAAGTTTTGTGATTGTGTATTATTTATTTATACCCGTTTTTTAGTATTTAAGTAACTAATAAATAATAAAAATTAATATCCAATGATAAAAAACATCAAAGCTGTAAGTAAAACTTAGTCTATAAGTTAAAGTTGTGTAATAAAACAATAAATTTTTGTCACTAGATTATTTAAAACGAGACCCTGAAGAAGTTAGAATAAAACTAACGAAACGTTGGGTAAATAAAATAAAATAAAAATCGAACAAGTTTTTTATTTACGTTTGGAAACAAACATTTGACCAAATTAGTCTGATGGAAACTCGTTAATAATTATATTTTTTTTATTTTCTTACCTTTTTAACTGAATGCATATAGGCACACAAAAATGAGGCGGCACACACCGAAAACGAAAACATACGTCTCTTAATATTATCCAAAATATTTTTGACATCTGCCGATGATAAAGTTTCCTTCTCCCACGCTAATAGCACATGATAAATTACTCCAGGTAAGTTAAGACAAATTTCTTGCCAGGTTATATTGCTAAAAAAGGAAAAGTATATAAAATTAATGTTTTAAACTACCTGGAAATTTTTAAATAACATTCAACTTAGTTGAGAATATACTTTTTTTGGGAAAAACTTACGAGTTTTTTAATTGAGCTTCTGGTTTGCTAAAACTCAGCAAAAGCTCATCGACTATGTTCTCATCGCACAGCGCAATCATATTGTGATAATTTTTGGGTTTATTGCGCTCCACCATGCAAATGCGCACCCATTTCTCAAAGAAACTATCACCATTTTCTGATAGCAAAGCCTAGTTGTTTAAATGCAAAAGTAAATACATACATATATGATGATATAATTTTAATTAATTTTATTTCTGTACTTACATCGGAACCATATGTCTGTACAATAGAGGTCAACATTAAAAAGGAGACATCAAATAAAGTAGAGCGTATGATGGAAGTTTTACCCACTTCACCAGGTATTTGTTTGGAGTTTTCATTGCACTGTATTAAACGGGAGACAAAGGTTTTCAAACGTCCTTCTACAGTAGCCACTGATAGTATTAAATCAAAGCTGTTGCCTAATAAAAATAAAAATTTAATAAATATTATAACTGTGGCAACAACAGGCTTTTGTTTTCCTGTAACTTACCCACTAAGACCTGGCATAAAACACCCAATAAAGCTTCTTGGACTTTATTGTAATCTGCACTTAATGTCTTTACTATACCCGACAAAGGTACCTCAGCTCTTATAATGAAATTAATTATGGAAGGTTGCATATGATTGCCAGTTTCGCGCTTTTGTAGCAACATTGATACTTCTTCTCTTTGGGCGGCAAAATGTTTGACATGGGCATCATTAACCAAATGCTGTTTGGTCCAATCGTTTAATAAATACTCAATAATATTGCAAGAACATTTTGAATCCATAAAATCTAATAAGAGATTGTCTTCCAAAAGCATTTCTAAAGCTTCCACAACTTCGGGTATATAATCTGGGGAATTTTGATCGCCGGGAGCTGAATGAATAATTATGACAAAAATATGTAATAAATTTTATTTTTTTTATACTGTATTACAAAATTACCTCTGTTTAAACCATGCAATTGTTTAATAATTTGTGGTACTTTGAAAAATGTAAAAGCACCCCAGGTGGTATCATGACTAGTCTCCACCACATTGCTAAGCGATACAAATCCCGCCCGTATGATTTCATAGAACAGTCGGGTATTCGAGAATTTCTTTAGTCTTTGCAACATTTGCATTTCGGCCACATAATACGAGGTGTCATTGCATGGATTCAATAATACTTCCACTGCCAACAGGGGCTGTACACAGTATGTAATGGGTTCGGGTAATTGATTAACATCTAATGTTTTCATCTCCAAATGATGCACATCTATGTAGGCCAATTGTTGTAGATATTTCTCAATACCAGGATGGGATGGTGTGAAATTGGAATTTGTTAATGACGTTTTAATAGTGGCATAGTTTTCACGTATTTTACTATAATATTCTAGGTCTTCTTGACGACCCACATACAGTATAGCCAAAAGAAATTGATTTTTCACCAGCTTCTCAATCACCAAACAACATTGATCAAGCATATACGATTGTTCGCCTGTGATCTCTCGGTTCATTTCGTAATTAGTGGCCACCATAGCAAATATTTGCATTAACCAATTGACCAGTGAAACAATTGCACCAGGTAGTATGGATTCCTCGGTCTTTGTGCTGCAAATGTTAAGGTGCATTAATTAGTAATTGTCGAATTATATTCTTCTTAAATTATTTATATGTACCGGCAAGTAACACCATCTAAAATGGAATTTAGAAAATCCAAAAGCGATGTTATACAATAGATTCTTGGAAAGTATTCATACTTTGATATACGCCTCAACACAGCTGAATATGATACTAAGTGAGCACAAAGTGAATGTTTAAGATAATTGAGAACCAACTGAAAATCAAGAAAACTTTACATTATAATATAAATAAGAAAATTTAAATAAATAGAGTACTTACAGGATTCGCAGTTGAACCAATTAAAGCCTGTTGTAATATACAATCCGATAAGTTATATACATCTCCACTGACACCTCTTGGTAAAACCTAAAATTCATTGAAAAGCTAATCAATTTTTTGACACATTAAAAAATATATTTCTGTTTTTTTCATTAAGTATTTCTTTTGTCTATATTTTGTTAAGTTTTTCATATTAGGATTTCAACAATCTACCACACAGATATTGTCATGAAATTAATGTTCAACTCTTTGTCGCCTACATTTTTATTGCAAAATTTCCATCAATTTAATAAAATACAATGTGCCACCGTTGCTTATCAATTTAAGGTTAACAAACCCAGCTATTATCCTAATCGTCAAATGGAAATGCAACGCATGGAAGAACAACAAAAGTCGCAATTGGTTGCCGAGCCCGAGGAGAACAAACAATTGCCTAAAGATTACTATTACAAGGTCTTAGGAGTGCCTAAGACGGCCTCATTGCATCAAATCAAGGCAGCGTATTATGCATTAGCAAAACGTTATCATCCAGACTTGTTAAATTTGGAAAATGCTCCGCAACAAGTATCAAAACGTTTTCAAGAAATATCGAATGCCTACAATATTCTAACAGACGAATCCACACGTTTAGAATATGACGAATTGGGTGGGATCAGAGACGACGAGTCATTTTTTAATAAAGTTTCCAAGTCTGGCAATAAACTGCTGAATACAACGACGAATAAACTAAAGGCATTTATGGGATTCACTGATTCGAATACAATTATGACTGCAGCAATAAATGAAGGTAATTGTTAGTTACATATACATATACATTTTTTGGATTCCCAAAATTATTATATCTTTACTATTGATTGTTATAAATTAAACTAAGAAAATTCCGAATGAAATTCAGATTTCAATAAAACTACATATATAAAATTTTGTATTTTTATCTGAAGCTCCTCCTCAAATAAATAGCAACATTGAGCAAAAACTGGATATAACATTTATCGAGTCCGTACATGGTGTTAAAAGGAATATCGAATTTGCGTATTTGAAAAAATGCCCCTCCTGTAGTGGCAAGTCCCAACGAATGGTGAACCGTACAAATTCTGAGCTTTGTCGCAAATGCAATGGAAGCGGTCAGTTGTCCAAGAAGACAGCCACGTACACATCTTTGACAGTTTGTGATCAGTGTCAAGGCAAACGTTACATTAATCGCAACCAGTGCGAACTGTGTGATAGTCGTGGCCTGGTCCAAGAAACGACAAGAATAACAATTAATGTGCCAGCCGGTGTTAAGACTGGAGATGTCATTTCGGTTGAGAATCCCAATACAAAGCAACGTATTAACTATCGTTTACAAGTGAAAGAGTCCGACTATTATAAACGTGTGGGTAATAATGTAGTAACGGAAAGGTACTTGAATCTTACAGAAGCTATTCTGGGTGGTACTATCAAGGTGCGTGGTATTTATGATACATTTGATGTTAAAATTGAACCCGGCACCGAATCACACTCAAAGATAACCGTTACAGGACGTGGTATTAAGAGCAGAGATAATGTTGGTGATCACATAGTTACCATAAAAGTACGTATACCGCGTCAATTGACCATGAAACAAAGACAATTAATTTTAGCTTTGGCCAAAACAGAAAATCAAACATTTGAACGGGGATTTTAATTTTTCTCCAAACGACTTTCACCATTCGAAATTATTGTAACTCGCGTACAACACTCACTTTGTTTTTAAACACTTGTGTATTTATAAATATTAAGATTAATTTCCATAAATTGTGTATACCTACTAACATACAAATAAATTCAAGTTTAATATTAAACTTACGTTTTTGATATTTATGCCCCATTGTGAGTCGGACCATCGTTCACGCCAGGCTACGTGTATCAATTTTAGAATTTTATTTTCTTTCATTGTTAGAATATGTATTTTATTTAATGTATTGGTAATTTATTTTTCAAGCGATACCTAATTTTTAAAACATTTTGTCTCGAAGGTAAATTGTAAAATGCAAGAGCTACAGAAATAGAAAAACTATAAACAAATTTTGACAATTGCTGCAGGTATGTATAGTGGAACTATACCTGGTGAGTCCAAATACAACAGAATACAGAAACAACATGCATTTTGTTTGTGTAAAATAAAGTGCTACTGTCAAAAACACTTGAAAAAGTATTACTTTTGACATAAGTAAATTGTAAACAAAGTCAGACAGCTGGGCTACCGCAGTCACCTTGTATAGTTACACCATGAACGAGAGCAGTGTTGCCATTTTCCAACTTTCAGTGCTAGATTTAAGGGGACTATACACTACGTGTTTTTTACATTGTATATGTCAAATTTTACATATGGAATAAAAACATATAGTTGGTGACCTCATAAACTTTGCTTGTGTAAAATACATGTGGAAATACATATGTAATTTTTTCGA
The DNA here is from genome assembly GCA_916048285.2 of Bellardia pandia. Classification (NCBI taxonomy): domain Eukaryota; kingdom Metazoa; phylum Arthropoda; class Insecta; order Diptera; family Calliphoridae; genus Bellardia; species Bellardia pandia. The sequence goes on from OU696531.1 coordinate 44,795,054, forward strand.
TTAGAACACGCTCTATTTTCTTATGTTCAAACACATGTTTTCAAATGTATATGCCATGCGAAAAGATTTGTCGACGGTTAAATATCTGCGCTATCATTAGCCGGCCGTATGAAGAATTTGCATGTGATAAATTAAATATTTTTTTTATCTCATTTTGTTAATTTAATAACAATGATATAAATTATTTAAAAATTTTTGATACAAGCTCCACATATTGTATATTAAAAGACGAAAAACCTTAAATCAATATTTTTGACACCGGCATTTTAGTGACGCCACCAAAAATTTTTGCAGCGGCTTTAACGCATTTTTCAAAGAAACGACATGGAAATTTATGTGTAAATAATCATGGCGATGTCACGTGTAATTGTACATACAAGTTGGTGCCCAAAAATTAAAACCCTTATGTAAAATAACCAATTTTGACAGACATAAAGAAAAACATGTGGGTTGTAAACTTAAAAATACATAAGCAAATACACGTAGTGTATAGCCACCTTTAGCAATTTGTTTCTTGAAAATTCATTGAAATTTTTAAAAATTATGCTAAATGTTTTTTAGCATAATTTTCTTGATAACACATGCTACCCTGCAAATAATATTGGACTACGTGATCCATTTTAGATGATATGGACTACTCCCAACATGGTCCAATGTTATGCAGTCACGGACCATGTCATAGTTAAACAAGAGTTTGTAGTTAAACGACATGGTTTCGTGTTAACACGATTGCATATTGAGTTGTTGTTGTTGTTTAAAACTAACCCTCGTGAGTACTCCATGGAGTAGTTTTGGGACTACTCCGATGGGTTATATGGTCCAGTCCTAGGACATCGCAATGTTAAATGGACCACCTTTTTTCATATATTTGGAGTAGTTTTGGAGTACTCCTACTCCTCTTTGGACTAGTCTTTACATGCATGTATGGACTAGTCGCGTTATTTGCAGGGTAGTGCAAGTTCGAAAAAGTCAATACATTCACACTTTTTTACTAATACACTCACATTTCTTCAATTGCAGAGCTAGTCGAGTTTTTCGAATAAGTTTTCGTATATAATACGTACAAGGCACTTGCATGTGTAAAGGCAGGGTAAAACAAATTTTTTTCTAGAAAATTTTTTACTATTTTACTCCAAAAAATATTTTTGGAGATATAAAAAATAACTTTTATAATATTTAAACTAAATTTCTTTCGGTGTGGTAAGTAAATGAACATGGCAAATTTTGAATTAATATATGAAATGTAATCTATTAAAACAAGTCAACAATTGTTATGAACAAAATTAGAGAAAACTATAATTTATATTTGTAACATTTGAAATAAAAATTGTATATGTACATTGAAAAAATTTAGCACTTTTTTTTCTTCTGTAGAAAATTTTAGTACTTAGTTTTTCAAGTTTTAGCATATTTTGAAATTCATTTTCTGGCAACACTGAACGAGAGTTGTCATTGGTTTATTTAATTTTGCTTTCAACTGTTGTTTTCTCCTAAACGTATTTCATTTTCTGGCAACACTGAACGAGAGTTGTCATTGGTTTATTTAATTTTGCTTTCAACTGTTGTTTTCTCCTAAACGTATTTAAACAATAAAAAAATAATAATAGAATTCCTTAAAGTAATTATTTAAATACTTAAGTTTATAATAAATGTGTTAAGTACTTATAAAAATACTGTGTAAACATACAAAGTTATGAAATTAAAAAGAAAACAAAGATAAAAAGTTTATATTGCAAACAACAACAACGAACAAAAGACAACATATTTTTTTCATTCATTTTGTTTTTCCACTTATTTTGTTTCTCTTTTATTATTGTATAGAGCTGCCAAGATTCGTGTTGTAAAATCAAAATATTGTTAAAGTATTTAATTCAGAAAATAATGTTTTAATAAATGAATTGTACAAAAGCTGTTTAAAGATAAACAAACAAGTTTTAAATAGCTGTTTATTTAAACTGTCAATATTGTTTTATTTAAAATTTTAATATTTGTATATTATTTTCTGTAGCACATATTTAAAATATTGGCAACTCTAATTTTTTTCTTTTCTCTTTTGTTTGAAGTCAGTTCTGATTTTCTTAACGTCTTGTTGCTTTTGTTTGTAGATTTTTTTTCCTTACTTTGGATTTTGTTGTTGCAACTGCTGCTAGTTAAAAAAATACGCGAAAAACATAAAAATAAATATTAACTGCGCCTTTATAAAAAAATCAAACTTAAGGAATTATTAATTAATACTTAATCTTTAGAAGTGTAAAAACAAATAAAGTTTAGTATAACTAAGGATAATTTTTAAATTGTGAAATCTACACTTGTTTGTTTTCATTGGTGGGGTAAGTAACTGGACAACGTACAACGTCTCTATATCTATACACAATATTTGTGGAATTTATCAGTAGTTTGTTTATTTTGGTCAAATAATTTAACAATTAGCATTATTTGTCTGTGAAAATGTAATTGTTTAATGCGATTGAAGATTTAATTTCAATTTGTTTTGCATACATATTTAAAATTTGAATTATAAAGGTATGTATTTCAACCAATGAAAGCGCCCTAAAGGGGGTGTTGTCTCAAAGAAAAGAAAATTGTTTGAACATTTGTTTAATTGCATCTTGTATATTGTATTAAACGATTGCATTTTCCGAAATGCTACAATTGTTTTTAATATCTTTAAATACTTAAAGAAACTATTTCTAATTTCAATACATAATAATATTACAAATGCTAAGAACAAAACCTCAGTAAGATGTGATCAAAAATACAAATATGTAAATAGGTATATTTTATTTAGTATAGAAAAATTTTTGTTTACAATATTAGTTTAAATTTACTGAACTCTATTGGTTTAAATTCTGTAGTGCGATTTGTTTACAATGTTAAGCGTAGAGATCATATTTCCTATTCTATTCAATGTTTTCTTGGTTGTTTTTTTGTAGACTTTATTAAGTATCGAAACATTATTATATTTCATAATATTATCAAATTTAGAAGGCCACTTCCATTGTACAGAACTTTCACTTTTTCACGATCCATTAGAAATCCTCAAATTTGTATACCCAGAATTTCATCTTCTTTGATAAATCTTTGGTTGTGAGAATTTCTAGATTGTGGAATATTCTACCTTATTCCTTGCGATTTTTTTCTCAATCTAATAATGTTTTTCGTTTAAAAATCATGGAATTCTTATCTACTACTCACTGATGACTTCTAATTTATGGATAGCTATGGTTTTTTTTATTTCAATTATGGAATTATTTTCTTCTACTTATTGATGATTTATTTTGAACCTATGTATGCCTATATATTGCCGCTGATGGGACCTGTGTGGGTTTTTACCTATTAATTTACTACTTATATGTTATTACGGCTGGGGAGCCATAAAATGTTTTTTCTTTTATATGCATAATTAATATAATTAATATTCTTATTTCAATTTATATCGAATTATTATTAATTGTGTAAGATGATTTTTTATAATCATTATGGAATTTATACTATGTAATATTGATATTCTAGGCTTAGTATTACGAAATGAATAAATAAATAAACAAAAGCTCCTGAACTAAGACCACTGCCGAGCATAACAATATTGCGATAAACCAACATTTTAACAATTATAATTGAAAATAGCATTATTTAATTTAAATATCTGTATTATTGATTTACAATATCTTTCCAATTCAAAATTTTTTAGATTTACCCAATTTCGTAAAAAAGGTTCCTGTCCCAACCATTTTATAGAATGTAGCTCATTCCAAAGTCACGTGCATATTGCTAACTTAGGTCTTATGAATTATTTACATTTCTGAATATGTAATTACTTGTATTTTTTAGCAAATGGAAAAAAATTCAAAATTTATTTATTAATTGGTTATTAATAGTTATTAAATAAATAAATTTTGAAGAATTTTTGCTATTTTCACGAGTTTGAAGAATTTTGAAGAGCAATTTTGAAGAAAATTTCAATCGTGTAAATCTAGCTTTAGTTTAAAATCAATTGAACACTCGTAATACTTAAATCTCTTTTATGACTGTATTTCAGCGATGGGGATGTTATTTAAATAATAACTCATTTCAATCACTCATTTCAATCACTCAAAGTCTCTGTACTCGAAATTGTGTTTTTTTAATCGCAAATAAGCGATATATATATATATATCAAAATTTCCCGTCACAAATACAACATCACATTGACATTTAATATCAAAGAAATATTTCCTTAAGAGTGTTCAGTATTATTTGGTCAGACATTTTATTAAAGTAACATTTTTGTATCGAACTTGAATTCTAGCATTAATTTTAATTTTGTATACCACTTATCTACTGAAAAGCGAGCTTATTTTAGATTAAAAAATATTAACATAACATAAGTTAATATTTTTAATTGCCAATATGCCTAGTAAATTATTATTAAATAAACATGCCGTGTAACTTAACTAAATTTATATATTTATAGATAAAACAACATTATAGAAAACATAAAAAATAGGACAACAAATTACTAGAGTATCTTTGTTGAAGTCGTCCATATGATGAGCCTTTTGTTTCGACCAGACATGAACGCTGGTGAAGTTTTCGTAAACTTCAATCAGAATGTAACGTAAGTATTAATTATTATTAATGATCTACATATATTACACTCTATTTTAATCGGATGCAGATCGCTGGCCGTTGGAACTAAATCTGGTTACAGTTTATATAGTTTAGGCTCTGTAGATAATACCCTAGATAAAATCTATACATGTCCAACAGAGGAAATATATTTAATTGAACGTTTATTTGAAAGCTCTTTGGTGGCAATTGTGGCCCAGAAAGCTCCCAGAAAACTAAAGGTACTTTTATTTAAGGCAATATATGCAAATGATCGTTATAAATATATATTTATTATCTTTTTTTAGGTCTGCCATTTTAAGAAACAAAGTGAAATATGTAATTACTCGTATTCGAATTCAATACTGGCTGTTAAATTAAATCGTGAACGTTTAATTGTTTGTTTGGAGGAGAGTCTTTACATACATAACATACAAGATATGAAGGTTGTACACACCATACGTGATACACCTTGTAATTCTACCGGATTATGTGCTTTGAGTTCCTCCTCGGATCACTGTTATTTAGCCTATCCGGGCAGTGTTACAGCTGGTGAAGTTCAAATATTCGATGCCATTAATTTACATGCAAAAACAATGATACCAGCTCATGACAGCCCTCTGGCCGCATTGGCCTTTAGTCCATCGGGCACTGAAATTGCCACTGCCAGTGAGCGTGGCACTGTTATACGGGTATTTTCATCATTGGATGGCACTAAACTATTTGAATTGAGGCGAGGTTTGAAGCGCTGTGTCTCTATTGCATCTTTGTCATTCAGCACTTGTGCTGAATATTTGGTCTCTAGCTCGAATACTGAAACTGTGCACATATTCCGTTTGGATCGTACTGCTACGGAAACCAATGATACCAAGCAAAGTTCTGACGATTGGATGGGGTAAGTTGTAAACTTGTGTTATTTACTGTACAGCATTTAGAACATATTGTATATGGGGGATTTAGTGTTTTTTTGGTTTTGTTTTTAACAAGTTTTTTCTTTGTTTTTTTTTTTTTTTTTTTGTTATTGTAAATTATTTATGTTCTTTTTTTGTAGATTTTAAACAATCATTTTAATATTATCATGCTTTATTTTAATTTGTTTTATTTTATAATTTTCTTTTTTACTTTTTCATACATGTACCAAATCTGTCTATGTTCGTTCACGCTACTATCTCAACATTCACACATCACTTTACTGTATTTATTTGTTGTTTTGTATATGTTGTACTTTACCTCAACCGTATTTTAAACGAAAATTGCGAAAAAAAACTCATCTATTAATCACCATACATACACCCGTATTTTGTTGTAATTAATCCTGTGCTCACAATTTATCCACATCCATTATCCATACATTTTATCTTCACATCTCACATTTCAAAAAAGTTACTCGTTTTTTAGATTTCTTAGCAAAACGGTATCCAGCTATTTGCCAACCCAGGTTACAGATGTTTTCAGTCAAGGTCGAGCATTTGCTTCATTGACTCTGCTCGAAGCTGGTGTTAGGCGTATGTGTGCCATAACAAAAATACAAAAGCAATTGAGGTACGTTTTTGGGTCGTCATTTACTACTTTAATAAGAGAGGACATAAAACAATGTTACGAGTGACTTCTTGTTATGTTTAGAACAGTTTTATTTAAAGTTTTCATTGGTTTTTTTTATAGACTTCTTATTGCTTCCCAAGATGGTTATTTATACGTATATTCAATACCCACATTGGAAGGTGCTGAATGTCAATTGATTAAAAAACATGACTTGCGACTTGATGACTGTTATGCCATTGATGTTCGAGGTAAACTTTTTAAATTTAACATATTTTTAAGTTTTTTTAAGTTTTTTTTTAAATTTTTTCTTTCTTTTGGTTTATATTTTTTAATTTGCAACTTTTTTTTTTTTTTTTTAATTTAAACTATACTCTAGTTAATTCTTCATCATCTTTAGGTGTAACAGCCCCATCAGCTGGTGCTACGGGTACAGCAAATATCTCTCCAGGTTCTACCGGTGGTACTTCTTCCTCTAAAGAAGAAGCTAAGTCGTCATCTTCCTCAAATAGTTATGCTGCTGCTGTTAAAACAGAAGGGGGAAGTAATGATAGTTCTTAAATAGAATATTTATAATTTTTTTTAATTTCTTAAAACCTCTAAATACAATTTCAATTTACATCACTTTTTTTATTTTCTTCCTGACACCTTTGAAAATAGTTATAAAATAAATATAATGTCTTTTTAGCTTTTATTTGGTATTTGTTCCATATTTATAGCCACATGATAATTATTTTTTCTTATTTTTTTATATAACATAAATTCTTTTTTTATCTTATTACAATTGCTTTTTTTATCTTATTACAATTTTTCATTATTAGTTTGAGATTAGTTTTTAAAAATTGATTTAGGTTTTCAAATGTATTCTCTTAATTTTTTTAACATCTTTTTAAACAAAAAAAAATATATATATATTTTTAAGACTTCTTAATTCGTAAGTTTCTTATTTGCAATACATATTACAAAAAAATAAAATAAAGTAACATTTTTTTTAATTATAGTTATGATTTTTATTTAAATTATATTATTTACAAATATTCTTTCAAACAAACACAACACTCTAGCATATCCCATACAATTACCCACCACCATTTTGTTTTATTTTATAAACAAAAGTAAATTTTACTTCAATAAATATCAAGCCTATCAACTGATTTATTTATTCAATACTAATATTTAATAATATACATACAACATACTCACAAAAGAACATAAAACATTTAAAGTACTACACATATTAATAGTGATTTAATTAATAACCACAAAAAACTGCATCAACCGTCTCACAAAAAGATATCACAGTTTAACAAAACCCAATTGAATGAATGCTGTTATAAATTGAAGGACTGAAGATAATTTTATTGGTTTTTATTAAATACGAATTTGTTATTCTACATTCCAATTTATGCATTCAATCGAATGGAAAGCGTATATTTAAATACTCACATACAAATTTGATCTCCAATGGCACGTGATACGCTAATGTAATAATTATGCACGATTCAGTCGAAAAGAACCACTTCAATATCAGTTACTAAAATCTCAACTCTGAATTAAGAAACGTCAGCAATTCATTTCATAAAATCATTTCCCAACAAATCAAATTATTTAGCTTCGTTCAAAGATTTTCTTTAAAAAGATTACATTAATTTATAACAAAATTCTTTCAACCTTTGAATATCTAAATTTGTGTTAATTTAAATCGAATACAAGTTAAATAAACATATTTTTTTATTCAATCTGTTTTTCTATTAATCATTCTCAAAATGTCTAAAGACTATTTATTAGCAACAGATTTTTGTATTGAAGAAAACTAGAATGATTCAATAGGAAATAAGGAATAAAGGAATGATTTCAATACAATTGATGTACTAAGGATGAAGACTATGAATAAATTCGTAATTAATTTTTTAATGGAATGGTCACTTAGTACTTTACTTTTAAAATTTTTGAATTTGAAAAAAATGATATATGTATTATCAAAAGAATAAATTCAATATGACTAAATACTGAGTATGACAAGCCTACAAGTTTATTGAAATGGTTTTAAAATTAATCTTTGTGTTGTTATTTTATTAAAATTATTTGTATGGAATGTTTTCCTAACAAAGCAAACAAAAATGGTCCAAATAATTAGAACACTGCAAAATATATTGCAAATACATATTTCTGGAACGTTTTTATTTTACTGATATTAAGGAAAAGAAAGCAATTTTGTATTCTGAGTAAAAAATATAAACACTGCAAGAACTTTAATTAATTTGTTTAATTATATTCAATTAAAATATGGTCAACATTTGGCAATACGTCCGAACCACACTCCATAAATACTCTTTCTGTCGGGTACTATTTTGTATATTTCAGATTCGATTTTAAAACTATTAAAATATTATATGAACGGTTTCTTTTGTGAGACGATATTTTTTAAAAATCCATTATAAAATTAATTTCATATTTTGATTAATAAAATGTCATTCCTGTGAGACACTAATAGCCGCCTTCAAAATGAAAATACTTTGTGTGAAAATTTCTACTCATTAGTTAACACACGGGTTTTCATTTTGAACAGGTATTTTTATTATAAATTAAATTATACATAAGTACATACATATAAACTTTTTAAATAAAAATTTCTGATACCTAAATTTTAGCATTTTAAGTTTTTAAATGTAAATTTATGGTATTTAGTACATATGACATAAATGTACATACATATGTATATCTACACACATATGTATATATTTTTGTACAAAAAAAGAAAAACCAAATCAACAAAGTAAAATTATGAAGTAGTTTTCCTAATTTTATTAACTCATAAAATTATATTAACTAACTCGTATAAGAAATTTCAAATATAAATAAAAAAAACTATATACAAAAATATTTTGTTTCCCTTTTTTTGACACAACATTAATTAAAATTTAAATTATGAAATACATACATATGTACATACAAAGAATTTTTTTAAGTTCACAATATTAATTAGTATGTACATACATATATATTTTCTACTTTAAATGGTGTAATGTTTGAGCAGCTTAAATTTATCTTATCTTATTTTTGATAACAAAGTGGATTTAAATTTTTCATAGAAGTTTTACATGTAATTAATATGCAGTTCACTTTTGATTTCTAAAGATTCTTTATGAGGAAATATGTAAAAATTAGGATTGTTCTGATATTTTGTATTACAAATTGAACATTATAGATTAAATTATTAATTGAGCCAAGCAGGTTGTGAAAACTATAAAATGTAAAGTTTAAAGCAAACAGGTTTCACCGTAGTTAGTGCTATATATCTTATTTGAAATAGGCCTCTTCCCTAATACCAAATTTTTTGCAGACTCATAACCAGATTGAAAATCAGCCAGTCCTAGGAAAAATCCAAATTCCAAAAAATCGCTAATTAAACAGAAAAATATTTTATCGAAAAAGTTTTCTTAAGAAATAATATTTCTCATCATAATTTCATAATTAAAAACAACACAAAATACACATTTCTTTATTACTCTTTTTTATTAAAAATCTAGCACGATTACAAATTATGTATAGATAAATAAGGTAGTAAAATATTAAAAAAAGAAATTAACCAAACTAAATGTAAAAAAGTTTTTTAAAAACTTCTGGTATTACTTTAAACTTTTAATTTATCGGCATAAAGTAGCATCAATTTTTTCCAACCATGGTGCAATATCTTTTAACTTACGACGATACATAGCATCCTTGGCAACGGGATTATATTCCAAATAAATCGTTTTTAAACACTTGTTATTCTTAATGACCTCAATAGTTTTAAAATTATCAATGGAATTGTCATTCAACCATAGTTCTTCCAACTGGCCAAGTTCTTCTATATTTTCTATAGTTTTTAAACGATTTTTAGCCAAATCCAAAGTGTCCAATTGTTTGTTATTATTCAAATTCTCTATAATTTCTATGCCATTTTCAGATAAATATAGTTCGGATAAATTTGTTAATTTTTCCAAATTTTCAATTATCACTATGCGATTTGCTTGCAAACTTAGTATTTCTAAATTGACCAGTTTATCGAGGTTTTGAATTTTCGAGATTTTATTTTTACCCAAAAACAATTGACGCAAATTGACCAGGGAATCCAGATTTTCGATAGTTTTGATTTTATTGTCGCCCAATTCCAGCATAGTGAGATTTGTTAACATGCCAACATTTTCAATATGAGTAATTTTGTTTCCAGTTAAATACAGTTTTTCTACCTTTTTTAAACTTTCCAGATTTTCAATTTTAGTCAAACGATTAAAGCTGATATCAAGTATTTCCAAATTAACTAAAGCATCCAAATTTTCTAGTTTTGTTATTTGATTATCATACAATTCCAGCTCAACAAGTGTAGTCAAGGTATGAAGATTCTCAATTTTCTTTATGAGATTCCAACGCAAAAACAAGCGTTCGAGCTGAGTAAGCGGTTCAAAGTTTTCCAGTTTATCAATACGATGATGATTTAAATCCAACTCATAACATTCAGGATCACTATTTACTACATCCTCAATAGAGGCAAGTTGTTCACCCGGTATTACATTTGGTCGATTAGAGGCTTTCTCACAATTAGCCACCAAATCTGATTGTTGTGGGTTTTCACTGCCACTTTCGTCAGACTGTGATACTTCATTTGATTCTGTCACTTTATTATTTTCACCGTCAGCCATTTTAAATATATTTATTAAATTTAAGTTCAACAAAGATAATAAGTTATTTTATCTTTTAATACAAAATATAAAACAATATAATTCCTTGCAAAATTCTAAAACAAAAGAACCAATTAAAAGAGAATGTGCAATAATAGTGAAGTGATGTAGTGAGAAGTTCTTCGACAGTGTTGTTTATTTTCGGCATTTTACAGTATTATTTAAAAGTATCGACAATTGCTTAAACTAAAATGCAAATATTTTTATAATTGACATAAATATATGTTTATTCTAAAGGGGGTTTCAACAAGAACTTTGTTTATCACACAAAATAAATCAAAAAAGTATTGGAAAGAGCAAGGACATATCTATGCTATAATAGTCGATTCTTTTATCATAATATTCAATAAGATTTTGTCAAACTGTTAATCTCGTTTCGGATTTTGAGTTTATAAGATATAATCGCTATAGCTACTGAAATACAGTTACCGATATAAGCGTATCATTTTTCTTTTATAGTAATATTATGAAAATCATTTTTTTATTTCAATCTACGGAATTTATAATAAAGGATATTTTTTAGCAGCTTTCTATTTGGCAAGACTGTCTTTGGCAGCTCAGCTGTTTACGTGCAAAATGTTACTGTTAGAAATGTTTATATAATTTATAATTTACGCATGAATCGATTTGCAAACAAACAACGCTTGCAGATTATTAAATTTTAGTTTTAAAATTCATGCTCGGTTAAGAAAGTGCATGGTGCACTTTTTTTTAACGAAAAATTGTATTCAGCAACAAAACTAATTTTTGGTTGAATCGTTTGAGGCGTAGCCGCGGCCAACATATACATGAGATCATCTTTAAACATTGAATTATATAGATTGTTCCATCTACTCAAATAAAGATTTCATACATTTCTCTAAATTATGTGTTTTTTTTTCCGAAAGCTCTTTAAAAAATACTCTTTATAATCTAATACCCCCTAATTTTAGTTTGTGTAAACTTTAGTAATCATTTAACTCAGACAAACTTGAAATGCCTATACGGATATAAAACAATATGCCTTTAATTTTAACTGTTTCTAATCGGTAGCTAATCTTGAGTTTTAGTGTTAGCTTTTACTTTGGTTTCTGGTAGTAAATACCATAATGAATTTAGTTCCGAAGGAGACTTTATATTGTTTTAAAATCAAATTACACTATATTATTTTCACTAAAACACAGAAATCGGCAACACTTGTAGTATTCGAGTACTACTACTTCACACCAGATGGCTCTATAAAAGTTATTTTTAACCAAATATAACTCTGCAATAACACATTGTCATTGTATATTTTGGATTTTTCTGGAATACAAAAACCGTAGATTAAGACACCAAACTGTATATTTGTTAAGAAAAATTGTAAGAGAAATTTCATTAAAATCCAAACAGTTTCAGAAACAGCAAATAAATTTCAATAGTATTGCATTCATTTTAAAATAAGTTTATTTTTTATTTCGTTGTCGCAGAAATTTAGTCATCTACTTTATTACATTACCACAATTAAGAAAATTATATACATATACACACTACAGCAGACATGTCAGATTGGGATACAGTAACGGTACTGCGCAAGAAAGCTCCAAAGGCCGGTGCTCTTAAAACTGAAGCAGCTATTAATGCCGCCAGACGCCAAGGTGTACAAGTTGATACCCAACAAAAATGTAAGTACTTTTTTAATACGTGTTTAAAAAATTGGATATATTGAGTGTTTAAGGTTATGTACATACATATGTGGACGACGAAGTTTTCTATATAACCCTATTAAGTGTTATTGTTTTCATTTTTTTTGTTCTTTTTTATCGATTGGTGCTGCAATGCCATTTCATCATACTTTAGCTAGTTTTCATAGACTGCAGTTAAAACACATGTGCAGTATAATATACAATATTCGTAAGGTTTTAATTATCTTAAGTTAAGAAATAATTATTTCTGAATTCCGGCATTATTTGTTTAACAATTTCTGTGCAAGTTTTGAATGAGTTGGTGAGAGGGTGGGATATAAGTATGTGTTTGGTGATGTGTTTTTTGTACACACAAACATAATAATGTTGACCTATTTTTAGTTTTATTTAGATGTTTATAAATTTAAACTAAAAGATATCTATTTTATAAAAATTTTCTTATTCGAAGATTTACTTCTAGTTAAATATAAAAGAATTTGAAATTTATTTTTGTATACCTCTGTTATATTCCACATTAGCCTTCCGTTGGAAAGCATAAATGTAAAATCATAGCCTGCATTTTGCTAGTGTCTCTTTGTGTATCTCTCTATGATTTTACATTTATGCTTTCCAACGGAAGGCTAATGTGGAATATAACAGAGGTATACAAAAATAAATTTCAAATTCTTTTATATTTAACTAGAAGTAAATCTTCGAATAAGAAAATTTTTATAAAAAGTTTTACAATAGTACTCGCAAGAGGAAAAATTCTCATTTAGTTAAAAGATATCTAGTTAGAATCTGCTTTATATTTTTAAAGCTAGATATATGTATGTATCACTTCGCGTGTCATTCTGTGTGGAGATATGAAATTGTTTCCATGTTTTTTTTTATGATAACGTCATATTTTTTTTTTTGGTTTAAGAGTAAACAAGTCAGAATTTAGTTCATTTAAACCTAAATATAGCCAAACATAATTCAAATCATGCTGAGAAATGTATTGCATTCTATTTAAAAAAATAATATTTAATTACAGTTGAACTTCCATAACTCGAATCACCATTATCCCCAAAAAAAAAAACTTCGACTTACGGAGACTTCGAGTTACAGAATTGTTTGTCAAAATAGCTTTTATTCTATTTTATTTAGTTTTTGTATTATGTTGTTTTATTGAAAATAGCCTTTAATCGAAAACTACATACCTACTTAAACATACAAAAGTACAACCATATGTACTCATATATGTATGTAACATATCGTTGGTCTCATGTAGAAAGGCCCTAACTCACATGAGACCATCGATATGTAATTAAAAAATTACAGTTAAGTAAAATAGTCTGAAATAAGTGACTGACATTTTACTTTTTTGTTATTTTCAGTCTTTTATAAGTTTATATTTTTCTTCAATTTGCGCCACAAAATCGGTGGTTTAGAACAAAGGACATTTTCATAAAACTAATTTTTTTTCTAAAACAAACGTTTTGACGCAATTATTCTTTTAGTGTACATCAAGCTCATGGTGTAACTATACAAGGTGAATGCAAATCGGCAACAAATACAACACAATACAGAAACAAGTTAGACAGTGTTGCCAGAAAATGAATTTCAAAATATGCTAAAACTTGAAAAACTAAGTGCTAAAATGTTCTACAGAAGAAAAAAAGTGCTAATTTTTTTTTAATGTAAAAATACAATTTTTATTTCAAATGCTACAAATATAAATTATAGTTTTTTCTAATTTTGTTCATAACAATTGTTGACTTGTTTTAAAAGATTACACTTCATATATTAATTCAAAACGGAAATCATTCATTGACTTACCACACCGAAAAAAATTTAGTTGAAATGGTAATAAAAGTTATTTTTTATTTCTCCAACAGTATTTTTTTTTTTTTGAGTAAAATAGTAAAAATTTGTTCGAGAAAAATTTTTTTTATCAAGCAAATTATGCTAAATGCTTTTTAGCATAATTTTTAGAAATTTCAATGCATTTTCGAGAAACAAAATGCTAAATCTAGCACTGAAAGTGCTAAAATGGCAACATTGAAGTTAGAGTGCTATATTCGGCCGAATCTTTAATACCCTCCACCTAAACGTAATAAGAAATACATAATTCTGTGTTTTCTATTCAGTCTTACCCGGCATTTACACATGCAAGTGCAAGTTCGAAAAAGTCAATACATTCACACTTTTTTATTAATGCACTCACATTTTTTCACTTGCAGAGCTAGTCGAGTTTTTCGAATAAGTTTTCCTATATAATACGTACATGGCACTTGCATGTGTAAAGGCAGGGTTAGTGTAAATTTTATTAGTATTTTATTTATATTGTTTGAAAGACAATATTACCTGTTGGTCGTAATTCACTAATGTGATTTTATTTTAAATGTTTTGAAATTTTATCTATTTTTGACCATTTATAATTGACGTAATTACCGATTCTTAATGTAATTTACATAGTTTGTCTGATTTTCATAAAAATCAATTTATAAAAGAACATTTTTCCATATTCACAACAAGTTAAGAAACAGAATATAAAACAGAGTATAAAAAATGATAACATATATGGTGAGGCTTTTTTGTTTGAATTTGATCTCAATAACATTATTTACAAAAGATTTATGTCTGACTCGTCTACCCAGAGTCTTTGGCGGGAAAATCCGGCAAATATTAAACACAATGTTGAACTAAGCATTTGAAATAGTAAATGGTAAAAACATGTTTTATACTTACAAAATTAAATCATTTTTTCATATTGCTATTGCTTTCAAATTCAAAATCCGTGGCGTGATTAACGATATATGTATGTAGATCGTATATATGCATGGTCTGGGTGGACATCAATAAAAAAAATTGAATGATTTTCATATAAATTCTTTGTTTTATATTGTTTAAAAAAACAAAATTCTTGTTGAAAAAGTTTATGAGTTACTTAATATTCATTATCAACTATTACAGACGGTGCTGGCACTAATAAACAACATGTAACAACTAAGAACACTGCCAAATTGGATCGTGAGACTGAAGAGTTGCGTCATGAAAAAGTTCCTCTAGAAGTGGGAAAAATTATTATGCAAGGACGTCAAGCTAAAGGTTTAAGTCAAAAGGATCTCGCTACTGTAAGCTAATTACAAAATACGAAAGGTCTTTTTTCATTATTACTAATATATAACTTCATATCTCACTTATTTTGCAGAAAATTTGTGAAAAAACACAAGTAGTTACAGATTATGAGGCTGGCCGTGGCATTCCCAACAACATGGTGTTGGGGAAAATCGAACGTGTTATTGGTTTAAAATTGCGAGGCAAAGATCGCGGCCAACCGATGGCGCCTCCTGGTAAGTGAGGAAAAACTACAACCGCTGCTTCAACAAGTGGCGGTACTAGTGGAGGAGATACATCAACAGCCGTTGGTAAGCAAACAGCAAATAATAAGTTAAAAACTGAAAAACCACTAACATCTAATGTTGCCACAGCAGCAGCAACGGCTCAACCAAATAGCTCTTCTCACTTGAGCCACAACACAACAACAACAGCTAGCAGCAAAAATAAGCTCAAATAAGTTATCGGGAGGCATGATCATCTAACAACAACACAGCACTAATTAAATTTATATTTAATATTATTAATCTTATAAAAACAAAACAAACAAAAAAAATAAAACAAGAAGGAGAGTGATTTTGCAAACCTTCTTTGTTAAGAATAAAACTTTCTTTCTTAGCTTGTTTCTAATTACAAAAATTCGTTTGATTTTCTCCTTTTACTTATTTTATAAATAATTACAATTTTTAAAAATAGTATCCAAAACATTTCACAGTAAAGCAACACAATTCAAACACATACACTTTACTCTCTGCAGTTCTTTCTCAAACATATTTAAAACAAACTAATTAAACAAATATCAAAAGTAAAAAAATAATAACAATGAAAATGTATCAATTAAATGTAATAAATGTCAAAACAAATAGAAACACTTTTACTATATTTAACCATAGATGGATGTTTTCAAAAGATGAAAAAAAAACAAAATATTTAAACCAAAACTATTTAAACATTTCAAAAAAGTTTTTATTATTTAATTAACTCTTAATTGTTTTAATTTTTATATTTAACCAATTTTTCTTAACTATTTTAAGGAAAACGTAAAGTTATGAATATTTAATATTATTGCCCCTATTGCGGTTCACAACTTTTTTAATAATTTGGTCGTCTTTCATAAATCGGTATTGCCATTCACAACTTATATGTAGTAGAGTTAATGTAGAGTTAAAGTTGGGTTGACTGACAGACGACCAAACTTGGTTGAGTTGAGAACGGCAATAGGGGCATATATTAAAAAATTATGAAAATATATTTGGTTTTTTTATTTAAATATTTGTTTGTTTTAATTCCAATCATTTTTATTGTTTTTGTTTTTTAAGACAAATTAACTTCCTGTAAGTTGTTTATACTAAACAACTTCATTTAATATTAAACATATGCATGTACTACAAACAACATGAGTAAATAAATTTGTCGTCTGTGTATTAAACATCAATTTAATGGATTTAAAGCAAATATATTTTATTTAATTACAAAGAAAAAAGTATAATGTCTTCGAAATTAAGAACAAGGAATAGCTTTAAATAATAATAACAACAAAATGTAGGGTACAGGGATTAATTTATTAATTAATCTTCTATAGACATTAATTGATTTTGGTATTTCGTTAGGGAATTTCAGATATTTTATAGTTCGATATAGTGTAGTTCAATCAAATACATATTCGAATTTAAAAAATATATAAATTTTGGTCAGTAAAAAATATTTTCGAATTCGAAACATAGAAAATCATATACATATAATTGAAAGCTTACATGCGGTGTTGCCAAACATAGAAATAGATATGTACATTTTCGTAGAGGTTTTTGTAAAATTGCAATGCAAACCCTAAACGGGGTTACATCAATAGTTAATAATGTTTTATATTCTGTATGGGTCATGCTATCGAGAGGTGTAAACAACTAAGTTTTGAGTTGTTTGTGGGATCTTGTTAAAAATAGGTTCCACAGAGAGCCAATCGAATCGATACAGCCTTAAATCTCAAAATCCTTGACATGACTCAGTGCCAATCGAATCGAATACAACTTTAAAGTGATTAACGATATGCATACATCCGCCAATTTGCCAAAATGTGATTGTAAATTTTGATATAAGTTAAAAAGTTTCCCTCCGGCAGAATGTCGTCTATTTAGATAAGAATTATTCTAGATTTTGGATAATTCTTATCAGTTGTACAATAAAAAATCTATGACATTGCGAATTTGTTTTACAAAAAAGGTTTCATGTACATACAGTGGCGAGCACACAAGGATACATGTTTAATAACTATGACTTAAAAACCCAATAAAACTTACAAATTTTTAAAAATAATAATAATAATAATGGGGTTTTATTTAAAATGTTAAATAAATAAATTGAAATTCATGAATTATTAAAGCGTTTTGGGTAAATTTATTGCCCCTATTGCGGTTCACAACTTTTTTAATAATTTGGTCGTCTTTCATAAATCGGTATTGCCATTCACAACTTATATGTAGTAGAGTTAATGTAGAGTTAAAGTCGGGTTGACTGACAGACGACCAAACTTAGTTGAGTTGAGAACGGCAATAGGGGCATATGTAAAATGACAATCGGGTCACTGGGCAATCATATAAGCAGACAGGGATTACCTTTAACAGATTTTGGAGGATATTTCTGGAACGTGAAAAGGAAAAACAGTTTTAAAGCTCCTCTGTGGATGCCTGGATATTTGTTTGTTAAGATACAGATATCTCAATACGAAAGGTCTTATATGTTTTCACTAGTAGCTAGATTTGATCGACCTTTTTTGATTTACCGATCTGATTGTAAGGTATGCAGTTATTAAAACGCGATTGCACACACAGTATTGCCTCAGGAATGAATAATTACATTTTACATTTCCGCGGAATCAATAATATCAGAAATTATTTGTTGACCAACCCAACATATATGTATGTAAGTAATTAATTATGTTCATATTGTTCTTCAGCAGGTTAACAAATAAAACTCCATTTAGCTGCGTTTCAAAAAATTTGTTCATTTATATCTTTATTCCGGAAAAATAATATTAAAAAAAATATTTGCGCTTTTCATACAACACTTAAAATAAAAAAAAAATTACAGATGATATACTTAAAAGCTACAATTATATAAATTAGAATTAAATAATATTATTATAATAATTGTGTGTAATATTTTTAAATGTATGTCTTCAAATTTAGATAAAAACCTCAGCCCTGAAAGCTAATACATATACATATACTATATTGTATATTTTAGTAGAAAAATAAATATTTATTAGTGCACATAGAAGAAGAAGATAAAAGACAATGGAATTTTTAAGAAAATATTTTACAAAATTTCAGTCATTTTTTTTTTTTTCAAAATTTGAAACATCAGGGGCCAAATTATCGCATACGTGATCGAATGAGCTATCGTATCGAAAAATGATTTCGATATCGAAATTATGATGAAATGTACTAAATTTCTTGCTCGATATCGAATGCCATAATCTCAAATAAGAAAATTACGATCAATTTTACTGGATATCGAATGCGGTAATTTGGCCCCAGGAATTGATTAAAAAAATATCTCTATTTCGTAGCCAGTTTGACAGAAAATTACTCATGTGGTTTTATTTTAATATGTAGAAATGCTGTGGTGTTATTCTAACCGAAAGAATGTATGTATTCAGATTTGAAATTATATATGTATTTAAAAAATATTGAGTTTATGAGTTAATTAAACTTTATAAATTGCTTATAAAAATAACGAACAAAAATGTATTTGAACAAATATAAACTCAATCAACTTTGACTATTTGAATATATAATTTTTGTGTTTTAGAAATCGAATTTCATTTCGAATTTTAATTAATACAAGCAATTATAATTGTTTTAAATCTTTGTGTTTTTTACAAAAAAACCTAATTACTTAAAATGTTTTTATTTTGCTTTTTGTTAAATATAACTATTTAAACCTTGATACATTTCTAATAAGAATGTATTTTTACCTAATTATTTAGTTTGTTTTTTATACAATGGAACAATATTTATTTTGTTTTGTTTGTAATTTATTAAAATGTAAATTTTAAAATTAGTTTTTTATTTTTATTTGTTCTTCAAAATACTGAGTTTTACTTTTTATTTGAAAACTATTACAAAAATTACATACTCGTATTAAGGTTTTTGTTTGACTAATTTTTATTTGTTTGTTTTATTTTCAACTAAATATATAAATATTTATTTTATCTATGAAAAATAAGTGGGCAACACACTTTTTTATATAGTTTTACGCTTAATGCTTTGTTTAGTTTTGAAAAAAAGTTTTATTGAAGGATTTGAAATATTGTTTTGTTTTGGGGTTTGCTTTATATTACTGCAGAAAAACACATCAGAAACGTTTAGTTTTCCACATTTTAGTCTAGAATGTTAGAAATGATTTATGTAAATATTCGTTTTTATTAAAATTTTAATGTGTAAATTAAAATATGTACATATGTATGTATTGCTAAACATCCAGACAGTTTTGTGCTTGAAATATTATGACTGCTGTCACTTTGATATTCAAACTAATTTTGTGCTTTCTTTTTAACCTTCAAAACTGAACATAACATTAAGTTAACAAATGTTTGAAACATATTTGTTTCATTTATATTTGTATAATACCTACCGTTTAAAGTTTTGTTTTTAATACAAGTTATTAACAAGTTTACTTTGGTTTTATGTCACCCTGGCATGTTATGTTTTTGTTTATTTTTTTTTATCTTTTTTAATAAATATTTGAATTGGAAAATATGTTTTTATTAAATATATTTAATCTTTTATTTTTGTTTCTGTTTGTTTTCAATAAAAAGTATTATTTTATTATTGTTAAATACTAGACAGAAAATATTTGTAATTTTATAAAGTCCTGCAGTCCTATTGCAAAATTGCAAATATTTCTGTTAGTTTAAGCATAGATTTGTATACACGTTGTTTGTGGTTTCCTTTTGTCCATAATGATTTGTATACATTAGTAAAAATACTATTTAATATACAAATATAGAAAATATAATAATAAAAGTTTCATTTAATTAATTTTTGTTTTATAAGTTATGGCCACACTTGGAAATGCAACTGAAATTATTAGATTTATGTACGAAAAACTAACCGTTTTGTAGGGGAAATGTTGCCAATTCATGTGGTATTATGTTAGTTGTTTTGAAGGCACTAGTTCCATGACTGTGGAAAAAGGACATATCACTTCACTGATCTAAATGTGTTAACATGTTTTTTTAAATGCCATTTAAATTATTTAAGTTTGTGACTAATATTGTAATATCTAACTTGGCATAAGTCGGCTTAGTTTGAAGTGTTAGGTTCCATATACCCAATCGCGTGACTAGTACTGTGTCAATTTTAACCCTAAATGGTTACTCTTCATTTTTGTACATTAAGGTTACTCTTCGTTGAATCGACGAACAATTTCTAAAAATAGTTTTAGCGGAACAGTTTTTAAAGTTAAAAATAAACAAAAACAAAAATTTTATTTACCGCTGTCGAAGGCTTTAGCAGGCCAGAAAATGCATTACATTTTGCTAGTGTCTCTTTGTATATTTCTATATGATTTTACATTTATGTTTTCCAACGGAAAGCTATGTAGAACATATAACAGAGGTATACAAAAATAAATTTCAAATAAATTTTTGTTTAACTAGAAGTAAACCTTCGAATAAAAAATTTTTACAATTAATACTCGCAAGAGGAAAAATTCCCATTCAGAATTATATTTAAGAAATAACAAAAAAAAAATATAATGTAACAGAAATTTTTTTCTATCTTAAAATTCGATACGAATTTGACTCGTTTTTATGAGTTATATGATAGAGAGTAAATGAGCTTCGTCGATTCGACGAACAGTAACCATCCAGGGTTAAATGTTTGCAGAAAGAAAATGTTCCTCTTTCACTGTTTTATTATTTATGACATATGAAATGCTAATTTATTTTATAAATTAATAACTAAGGAACATCTTATTCTAAACATTATGACAAGCCCAAAGTTTCCAGACAAAATTTTACATTTGTTTAATGTCAAAAAGGGTTAATTGAAAATGTAAATATAGGTACATAAGTATGTATGTTTAATGAATCTAAATCTTTCTAATTATAAACCAATAAAGTTGACATGACTAGTACAGTGCATAAAAGTAAACAGGCAGATAACTTTCCAAAATTTTATTCAGAAATCTCTTATTTTAGTTCCAAAGTGGCCATTTCTTATATACTCAACATTGTAGTTGAATTTAATTATTATTAAAAGTTGTGGTTGCATTCGAAACACTGTAAATTTACACATCACTCATGCATCTGAAAACAATTTAAAACGGTGACTGCAGAAATATTTGGCATCGCAAAACGGTTGACGTAAACCAGTGATGTCAAAAATATCTTTTTCGCTCGCTAAATATTTATTATGCTGCAGTGATGCTATATTGCTGTTACATTTAAAAAAGTTTAATTTTTTATTAATTTGCTTATTATTTTGATTTTTATACAAAACACAAATTGCATTAACTTTCACTTATACTTTTAATAATACTTCTCTTTTTCTCTCATAAAAATCCGGAGGCAAAGGTAGTTTTTGTATAAAAATTTACATAATTTTAAATATTTGTAAATTAAATGTTATTTTTTGTGGTTTTATTTTTGTTTAAAAAAAGTGTATACATATGTATGTCATATATATTTTTAAGTAAAATATTTTCAATTCCAACCCCCCCTATAAGTGTTTTTTTATGTTTTAAAGAACAATAAAATATATGTATGTATATTACTCGTAATAATAATAATTGTAAAGTTCATTTTTGTGTTTGGGTTTATTATTATTTGTTTTTTGTTTAAGATCAGAAATAAATATAGTGTTGTGTGTATGTGTCAGTTTTTTTTTTAAATTAATTTAATTAGAGATTAAGATACCTTAAAACTTTTATTTTAATTCCCCTGATTAAAGTGTCTTTATATACATTTACTGCACTTTCGATTTAAGCAAATGTCCTGTGGCATTATCATTCGTTGAAGTGGTTGTCGTCGTTTTAGGTGAGGTCGATAGTTTAGCGGAATTTTGTGCAGCCAAAGATGCCGCCATACGTCTGCTCTTCTTGCCCTCCGGTGACAAGTAGGTTTTATAGAAGAATCTTGCAAACAATACAAAATAACTGAAGTACATGGCAATGGACAAGTTAATGTTTGTCTGTGATATATTACACGACTGGGGCCCATGGGTCTTCAGAAAACCATTGGCCCACACATTAATGGCACAGCCAATAATCATTTGCGTCAACTGCAGTGATGTTATAATCATGGCAATGAAACGGGGTGGATTGAAGCGGGCCGCTTTAAGGGCATAATACGAATACATTACAGAATGTACACAGTAATTCATGACAATGAACCAGCGGGCCGATGAGGTATATTCGGTGTATGAGAACCACGAATAGATGAGTACAGTGATGTGATGGTACCAGTGCAGGAAGATCAATGGCTGTTTGCGCAACACTATAAATATGGTATCGCCAAGTTCGGGCAATTTCGATAACACAAATAACCATGTCCAGAAACCACAGACACGGTCTTGTTCTATGTAGCTGAAATAATGAAACAATTTAATAGAAATTAATCATATGTATGTTATAGAATTAAAAAAAAAAAAATCTTAATAAGTTTTCAACAGAAAAAATTCCATTTAATCATTAAAATCTGAATCTGAGAGTCAAGTTCAATATTCTTATAAAAAATACTATAAACAAACAAACTGTTTAAACGAAATAATAAAATATGCTTAACACATTCGCACATACATTTTCCACAGTGGGGGTAATTATTTAAGGCACACTTGAAAACCTCAATGGAAATATAAAGTTATAAAATAAAAACCAGCTTAAGACATAACAAATACTGAAACAAATATAATTATATAAGAAAGAATAATAATAATATGTATTATAATTTTCTCTTATAAAAATTCGTTTTTTTGCTTTGATAAATCACTCGTTTTCCTGTATCGTTTTATTACATAATTTACAGTACTTTTTGTAATCATTAGCCTCGACAATGCTGGATTTTGAGAGGAATTTGATTTGCTTAGCATTCATAGAAATGTAATCCGATTGATTAAATTTACTTACTGAATAACGATAGCTATCACTGAAAAAAGCTAGTGTAGCCATCAGGATTTAAATAAAAGCTTTTTCAGTGTGATCGGTTTTATGTGTACAATGCTTTAGAAGTTTGTGTTTTAGAAAGTCGCTGATTGGGATGGAGATTGTATTTAACAGTTGATAAAAGGTTTAATTGCCAAGTAAACTCATAATTATTTCCCTTACCGTTGCAAATAATACTACCGGCACAACACGAACAACAGCAATAAACTTCAACAATTTTGTTGTGTCGTCAGAATTGAAAAACTGGTTTGTTTATCTAGACGTTAATATATCTAAAATAACATACAAATTAACTAAATTCTTAACTTTAAATAAAAAATTTCCATTCATCATTAAGATAATTGCGAAATGTAAAAGTAAAAGGACTATTTCGTTGCCCTGTCGTCATAAAAAACTGAACAAAATTTTGTGGAATTTTTTATTAAACAAAATCAAAAGTAAAACAAATAAACTAGATGATCAAGTTCAAGGAGATTAAGTGCGTCAATCGATGTTGCTTGTTTTGAGTGGCTATAATTTTAATACAAATATAACAAAGTCGTCGTTGTAATATTATTTTATTAAATTACTAATTATGTACTACATACATACATATTTTATAAAATTTTAAACAAAATGGCAGGGTGATTTTAAGTAATTGAAAGTTGTTTATTTGCTGTGAGAGCTAAGCTAGTTTTTATGCTGTAAGTCAACTATGTATGTGCATACATACATACATATGTATATTAAATTTAAAGAAATTAAAGGGTGATTTTTTAGCAACTTCCTTTTTGGCAAGACTGTTTTTGGCAGCTCAGCTGTTTTCGTTTTACTGTTAAACATATTCAGTTTAGCCTGTAATTTAACCATAAATCGACTTACAAACTAACAACGCTGGCAGATTATTGAATTATTCAGGCATGTGATGGAAATCGAAAACGAATCAGTTTTGGATATACATTTTAATGCATTTATAATCAAATTTTTAAAATTTTTGTCTAAGGATTCTCTTTAGTAGCCCAATATCCTTATATTTTATGTGATAAAAGTTTTTCAACACAGAAATATTACGAAAAAATTGACTTCAAAAACTCATTCGTTTTCGATTTCCATCACATGCCAGATTATTATCAAAATTCATATGTACTTCACTGATCCAATTTTTTTATCGGAAAATTGTGCTCAGCGACGAAGCTCATTTCTGGTTGAATGAATACATGAACAAGCAAAATTGTCATATTTGGTGTGAAGAGCAGACAGAAGCGTTGCCAGAACTGCCAATGCATCTCGAAAAATGAGCTGTTTGTTGGGGATTATGGGTGAATGATGAAAAATTTATTCACAAGATACCGACCAATACATTGTACTCGTATGATGGAGAGTATGCCAAAATTGAACCCACCGTATGAACCAATGATTTTACATGAAATCATCTTTAAACATTGAATTATATATATCGTTCTATCGACTCAAATAGAGATTTAATACATTTTCTGAATTTTATATGTTTTTTAAATCAAATCCGAAAGCTCTTAAAAAAACTGTTTTATTTGGCACTAATGAGGAACAATGTTACTACTGTCATTTTACAAAAATAAAAAACTAACGTCATTTACTTTTTTTGAATAGGTTGACATTATTTTGCAGTTAGTTTTAAAGGTATGTAAAGCGTGATCCATTTCGAGGTTCCCTGTCTTTTTAAAGAAAGTAACACAGAAAATTAAAATTTAATAGGGAATGTGTATTATCAGTTGAAAGAACATTCTTTGGCATTTATTTTTTGAAGATTATGTCTATCAAATGTTGGCCGTTGCTACGTCTCAGATGGTCTATCCATTGAGTCCAATTTTCGATGACTCGTTTGAGCATTTCGACTGGTAACTGGCAAATGACACGCGTGATGTTTTCCTTCAAGGCCTGAATCGATGCGGGTTTGTCCGCATAAACTTTAGACTTTACAAATCTCCACAGGAAAAATTCTAACGGTGTGATGTCACACGATCTTGGTGGCCAATCGACCGGCTCAAAACGTGAAATTATGTGCCTACCGAAGTGTTATCTCAATAAATCCATTGATTGAGGGTCGAGCGGCTTGGTTGTTGAACAAGCTGTATTTTTCCATTAAGAAATGCCAAACAAAAAAATTGAAAAAATTCTCTCTACTTGAATCACCCTTTACATTCGTTAATATTATAAGATCTCTGCAGCATAATACATATTTTAGAATGCGAAAAAGTCATAATTGGCATCGCTGCCTCAACTTTTTATTCTAGGCTCATCTTAAAAATACAGCAGCTCATTGCACTAGGAATGCACAAATTTACAGCATTTACCTATATATGTATGTATATGCATATACGAGTATATTTAAGAACTTACCTAGGAACACAAACGGAATGGAAAATTCCATAATGACGCAACACATGTATAAGTTCTGGAGCTGTACGGAAAGCTCCCATAATACTAAACATGGCCAGCATGGTATTCCATATAATTAAGGGACCTCGTAACTGAAATCTGTAAATTAAGAAAAAAAAAAAACAATTATTTACTTTTTTTATACTTTAACAATTAATTTTTAATAACAGTTACTAACAAAATGGTTAAAATAAATATTAGATTTAAATTGTACTCATATTAAGTTAAGAACAAAAAATCCACATTATTTAGCAAATCAATAAGACGGCATTGAAACTCAAATATTTGTAGAGGTTTTAAGATTTTTATTTTTCTAAATTATAGGAGTGTTTTTTTTATAAACATTAAGATGAACAAACAAAAAAACACTTTCAAAACAAATATTTATTTCATGTAAGCTGTGATTTTCTGTGAATTGTCAACAATGACAGGCAGGAATACATTCTAGACAAATTCAATGCAAATATATAATGTTTAACAAGATTTTTATTACATTTTTAGTAAGACTTTTTTTATTGTTATTATGCAAATTGCTTGTTGTTAGGAAGTAAATTTATTGTATTACTTAACTACAATTATTTGTAATTTCCTTATTTTAATCGTTTTTTTTTTAATTTCGGTGCGTTTTTTAATTTTTGCGAAAATGTGATGAAATCTTTCTTTTTACTAATTTTTAATTGCAGTTTATTAATAATTCATTATCATGAAATCTATACGATTATAAAGGGCCCTATTAAATGTATTACAAAGACGAATGTATGATAAATGAGTACATACATACTATCAAATTCGTCACTTGAATGTTATTGCTAAAGGTGAATAGGGTGAAAATCCTTATTTGAAAATTAAATTAACATTTTAAACATGGAAATAAAAATTCTTATATAGCCTGATGGTTTAGTCTACTGAACTGTAGACGAACAACCAGGGTTAGAGTTCCAGTGGAGAACTAACAAATTTTGTTGAAAAACTTCAAATAGAAGTCCATATGTACTTAAAATAAACAAACCAAAAATAATTAAAAACAGTACCAAATATATCTTGAAATTTACCCTTTTTACCAATTAGTACTTCAGTTCCGAATAGCATATTGTGAGTGGTAAAATGCTTATTTTATCTTTATTAAGGCTTTTACTATTAATCGTTGATCTTTTTTTTTAAGTTTTATATAGAATTTATTAAATTAAAAAAATGTAAAATTAATTCAATAAACATTTTAAATAAAAAAGAAATTAAAAACTTGGTGCGGTTTTTTTAAATGGCGCGTTTTTTCTCTATTTTGATGCGTTTTGAAATTTCAAAATTGACAACGCTGATTATGAGTCAGTGTGTAGGTTATAAAAATGGTGATAAAAACATTAAAACATAACATACACCTAATTTATAAATTTTATGACCGCCATCATGTGGTGAATAATATTATTCTGAAGAAAAGAAGAGAATACAAATGGTGATTAATTGAAGAAACAACGTTTAAGGTGTAGCTGATCCACATAAATAGTCTGCGTCGAACGGCTGTAAGCCGGCTGAGCTAAGCCGCCGATAAATTTGAAAATTAGTTTTATTTGTACAATTACACGGCGCCGCACAGCGCTTTGTCCCCATATAGTGAATCGGCAAAATTAGAGAAGTTATCCTAAAAGAATAAAATTTGGTGTGCTGGTTCAGAATATGTCAATTACGAAAAATTCAAAGTTTCGGAAAAATCGGTGCAAGGACATGACTACCTCCCATACATCCTTAAATTTAAAACTTTAACCCCCTGGCCCATGATGTCGAACGATAACGTTTGCTTAGATAAGACTTAAGACACAAACTTTT
Organism: Bellardia pandia; assembly: GCA_916048285.2. Lineage (NCBI taxonomy): Eukaryota > Metazoa > Arthropoda > Insecta > Diptera > Calliphoridae > Bellardia > Bellardia pandia. The sequence goes on from OU696531.1 coordinate 44,823,027, forward strand.
TATCGTATCTATTTTCTACTCAATCAAGTTTGTTTATTCCACAATCAAGTTTGTGTCTTAAGTCTTATCAAAGCGAACGTTATCGTTCGACATCGTGGGCCAGGGGGTAAATTTAGCTATAAGTGTAAATAGAATAAATCAAAAGTTGGTAACTGTCTGTTAAAATATGTCTTTTAGCTTAGTGGTTAATTTTGTTTCATTCGGTGCAAGGACATGACTACCTCCCATACATAATTTTTCTCAAAAACTAAATTGTAACTACATTAGTGATCAGAATGCACTAAAAATTTATAACAACTTATAAAACTATATTTTTGAGCTCTCTGGGAAATTTCGCTTCAGTCGATACAAGGACATGATCTTTTTCCTAAAAACTAAATTTTAGCTACATTTGTGATCAAAATGCAAATAATAGACCTAAGTGACGATAGTTCCGGATCCGACATTAATAACAAATGAGCCATTAAATCTCTATTTGTATTTTCTCTCGTCGTTTTTCTTGTATGGGAAAATCGCGCATTCCTTATATTTTTATGACTGGCTTCTAAGGTTTCTTCGGACAAACACCCTACAATAAAAATAGTTTTGAAAAATGTGTAAAAGGTTTTTTTTTTTAATATTTTTTTACCTATGGGCAAGTAGAAAACCTTATGAACAGTACTTGGCATGTAATACCAGCCATACTGAGTAAAATAAGAGTTCCTAGTAATATTTAGCAGCTCCTTGAGCGGGATTCCGCAAGATAAAACTCTTAATATTATGTCAAAATTATCAATAAGACATCTATCAATTCCCGTAATTTCAGCAGAAATTTCACTATTTTGAAAAAATCGTCGAGCCGTGTTGCCATCGTTAGTAGTTCCAAATCCCGTTTTTACTTGATCTATTATTGATCCCGTCCGTGTTTTGAATTCATTTTGAATTCTTTTTTTGTTTTGTTAAAAAATTGAGGTATTTTCCTTATTGACTCGCCAAACTTTCAAAGGAAGACGGCAAACAATGTGCAATATGTATTCAAAAAAGCGTATCCAGCAGTGGAGTGTAGAAAGCCCATATTTATTATTACACGGTGCTACAAAATTTCCTTTTTTGCAAGCACTTTCAAAGTGACCTACTGTATGTTAAAGGTCTAAAAGAGTGTATTACAAAACCGGTTTTAAAAGTTACAATACATGTACCTCCAAATTCCCGAGTTATGGACCAAAGAAATTTTTTTGAGGCTGCTACTTTTAAACATTTATAACTTTTTTTATTTATTAACCGATTTTTGAAATTCAAACAGTTTTGGAAAGCAAAATAATTCTAATATTCATACAATATTAGCACAAATATGAATAGATTTTTTCAATTATATGGAAAATTTTTAATTTTTTTTTAAGTTTTTAAAATTTCTACGAGACTTTTTTCCGAATTTAGTTTAAAGACAACAAATATATTAAAGACAGTATTTTTCTGAGTAAAATGAGAGGTCATTTGTTGAAATCGGTTGAGAAACAAAACGAACAAAAGAGTGGAAACCTGTTTCGATTAGATTAGAATGATTTAATAAAATTACTTAAATCTAATAAAACTTAACGAATTTTATATTTGTATCACCAATTTTTACAGGAATTTTTTTTTAATGTTTTATAATCATATTTTTGGTCTTTGTAAAACTAAAAAATATAGATATTTTAAAAAAATACAAAATTTCAAATATCCGGTCAAAAATCTTAATTTTTTTTTTACTAGTGGTTACATTTGTTAACAAAGTCTATAAATTAAAAATAAAAAATCGCCTACTTTTTATTTATGTATATATTTTTTAAATTTTTTTTTTTAAGTTTGCAAAACTTTAGGGTTTCCTAAAAAAAAAAAAAGAAAAATAATTCTTTAAATTTTTGGTAAATTTTTGTCACAATTTAATAAAAATTATACACTACATCAAAATTTGATTTATTTTTTATAGTAATAAAAAAAAATTTTATAAACTTTTTTTTTAAATTTTGGCAGTACCATAAACTTAGGTATTTGTAACTTTTTCTGAAACTTAGGAAACATGTGTTAAAAAATTCATATCACTTTTACATTTCCGGGTAAAAAACCTAAAACTTCTTTACATATTCTATTTGAGCCCTTTATTACATTTTAAAATAACAAATAAAAAATTACCTATTCTAAAAAAAAATCATTTTACTGTATCAAACTTTTGCATATTGGTAATTCCAAATAAAAAAATCGTAAAAGTTTTTGATGGCACAAACAACTTTTCCATAAAAAATATTTACCAAAAATTATTTTTGTTTTTTTGTACCTATATAATAAACAAAACTGTTAAGTTTTAAAGCAATACAGTAAAAAATGAAATTTTGACAATTTTTTTTGTAACACAGTAAAATCGTTTTTCCGTTCAACAGTTTTACCTCAAACGTTTTCTGACTTTAGCGTCCTCTACTGTTAACAAAAAGAAGAGATCATAAATTCTACTTACGAATCTATTAAGGTACTTTGTTAGCTTTACAAAAATATATATTACTTAAATATTCTAAGCACTTTATTTTATGCCTATGGGACAAAGCACTGTGCGCCGCCGAAAATTTTGTTCGGCTTAAATCGGCTTGAAAATAGCCGCTTCTTTTGATATAAGTTTCTAGTAATTTCAACAAATTTCTGAAATTTAAATTGTCAATTAATTTTATTCTTTATAATTTGAACAATTTGTCTTTAGCCGGCTGTGATAGCCGTTTTGAGCCGCCCCCGACAATCTTTAGAGTCAGCTGCTGCCGCCGTCGATAGCTCTGATAGCCAGCCCTTGCTGACCATATGACACTCGTTTAGCACATAATTTTTGGGAATACAACTGAATCTACCTACACATAATTTTATATTTGCTTTTTTTAAATAGTATTCATTAAACATACATACATACTTATTTATACTTCCTAGATTACTGGTTTGACGTGCTCAACATTTTTATGAAAATTTAGTTAAAATCGATTATAAATGATTGATGTGTTCTGTATTTAAAAACCGCCAACAAAGATATCAACAAACTCGTGCATGTCAAAAGATATAAAATATTTCGTAGGTATATTAAGTAGTTAATTTTTAATATTAACGTTAAACTAACATTCATCATAATTATTGTGCAGAACTGTAATGCTGCAAATTGAATGAACACATAAGCGTAGATATGTAAGTGTTTGGTGCAAATAGTCTTGCAAAATTGCAAATGCAAGATGTCGTAGCTTTATTTTCTGTAATCCAACAACAAAATAAACATTATGTCACTGTAACACTCAAAATGCAAAGAGAAACTGAAAGAAAAAACTAAATAAAGAAAAACAATTACTTGTGAAGATGGTGGCATATTTATTTATGTACATACATATGTATATTTTTTTATTTTCACGGTTTACAAAGAAGAGTATCAATCTAAAACGCATCGTTTTTCGATTACCACTAATAAGTCTACTAATACTAAATCTTTGCCACAAAATTTGCAAATCAATGAAAAACAAGTAATAGTGCTATATTCGGCTATGCCGAACCTTATATACCCTTCACCTTTGTTGTGGATGCATAATTTATTTTATGGTTTAAGAACACTCTTAAAGTTTTCGAACATTTTTTACACACTTATATTACAGTTTAAGAACACACTTAAAGATTTCGAACACTCTTGTGATCAACACCATCTGTTCACACACTTTCTTTTTACACACTTATATTACGGTTTAAGAACACACTTGAAGTTTTCGAACACTTTGTGTGATCAACACTGATTTTAAATAGCACACTTTTCGAAAGCATGTCAGATAGAATTATTGAAGATTTGGATCCCGAAGATATCTGGGGACTTCAGAAAATTGATTTCAACAACGGACATGGCTTAATAGACACCGCTATCTATAAGAATCCAGAATATATATATTTTATAGGGTCGGAAAATTATATTGTGGAAATTACAAACGGAATGACAAACTTATATATACCCTTCTCATGAAGGTGAAGGGTATAATAATATATGACATCTTCTTAAAATAAATTTGATTTTGATTGTTTATTTGTTTCTTTTGTCTCAGTTTCGTCCATTGTTTTCATTTTGTTTGTAAATATTTCGCCACTTTGAAAAGGAGAGAGTGTTGTAAACTTAAAATACTGAAAAGAAGCTATTAAGAATACAATTGCAATCCTATGCCCAGATTCAAGAAGTCGCATAATTTTATATGAAACTTCCTCAAAAATATGCTATATATGTATAAAACGAAAAGTTTTTTATAAATATTTTCTCACATTTCTTGCGACAAAGATAAACCAACCAACTATTTATTTCGCCTTTTCATGTAACCACTTTGATAATAAACTTATAATGCCGCCTCTAACTAAAAATAATTTCTTATCAGTATTATTTACTTGCTAATTATAATTACTCATTGAAACAAATTGTTTGTGACTAGTTTTTTTGATAAGGTTATAAAAGAAATTTTATTTATAGTCATTTGATTTTTTTGATCCAGTTTGCGATTAATTTATATATTGATTTAAAATTGTTCAGCCGCTTATATTTGAAGAGGTTAAAAGATAGTAAACATTGTGGCACCGGTTATAAGAGGTTAACGGTTGGGGCTATTTTCAATATTCGTATTTTATTTATTTTGAGAAATCATTAAATAAATAGATTCAAAACACTGAATAATTTAAATTTGTACAAAATATTCAAAAAGGAATATTTTTAAAATTTGTTTTATAGAAATATAAATAATTGTTTTGAGTTAAAAATAGTTAAATTATATAGCAGTCATAGAAAAGTACCAGCTATTATAATAAAAACATCGTATTAATCGTAATTTCTTATTATTATTATTACTGCCGTATTCATAAAAAATAAAGTAGGTTTGAAGTGTGCTTTTAGACAAAATTTTCATACAAAATTTTCTTAATGTACATTTGAAGTCTACTTTAATTTTTTATGAATAAGGCCAGGCCATTAATCTTTACTACTTAGTGTACAACATACAGACATTAACATTTGCCCTGTGATATTTTTGCCGTATTTTTTTTTCTAATTACTTATTATTCACATTATGCATTTTTTACATAACTTCCAGAAGTGAAAATATTTTAAATACATACATAGTTACAGCCATATTCATAAAAAAATCTTGATATAGGTTTAAAATACAAATTAGTTAACCAACACTTTAAGCTTAACTAACCTTTGGTAAAAATTCGTATTCATAAACAGTGCATTAACTAATAAACGTTTCAATGAATTTTTAAGCCGTAGGGTGACTCATTGTTATCTGCATGTGTCAGTTAAATATTAATGCAGCATAAAAACGATTATCATCTCTTAAAAATCATTTTTACTATTTGTATGAAAGGAGACATTTTAGTAAAACAAATAATATATCATTATCTGTTTATCAACTAAAAAAATAACCAAAACAATAAAGAAAAAACTAATTTCAATAATTTTTATTTTTTATCAAAAAAATTTTAAATCGAATAACGAATTTTTTCTTGTTTGTTTTGATTGTTAACATATCACTAGTCTGTTATGTACATACATATATGTAAAAATTAAAAACTATAAAAAGAAGGAAAATTTCAGCTGCCGCTGATTTGAAATTTGCGTAAAACTTTCTATGAAAATGAAACATTTAATTGTACTTTTATATTTTATTTAACACTTTTTCTTGCCTATTCTTCTTATTAGATATAAGGTTTCTATTATTTATTTGAGAATAAACTTATTTACAAATTTTTATTATTTAAAAAAAAAAATATAAACAAACAGATATAATGAGAAATGTCACTTTTTTTTAAGATTTAACAAAGCTTTACGAAAGGTTTATTTAGCTAATAATCTGTTATGAATTCAACTTAAAAGAATTAAATAATGGTAAATAACGGTAACCTCTTGTAAATTTTATGAATTTATACACATAAGTGTATAAATTGTTTGTTAATCAGTTTAAATGATTTTTCATTAATATTCTGTTTTTGCACAATTTTAAAAATTCTCACCGCAATCACATAGATTTTCATTAATGCATCATTATTGGCATGACAGATTTATAGCATGTCGGTTTATTAACATCTAACACCCGCCTAATACCTACTTATTTAGTTTTTTTTTTATTGTTTTTTGTTATTGTTTTCAAAATCAGAGACGCCAACTTTTGAGACTCAAAACGCGTAAACATTTTTTAAAAAAGTGCTAAAAAGGGCTAAATTGAAAAAAATCCTGTCAAAATTTTCGATAAAGTGCGAAAAGGGGCTAAATTATAAAATGTTTCTTTAAAAATCAAAACAACAAACACATTTTTATAAAATAATTTATTAGAAAAAATTACTACCATGAGATACATATCACGGTGCGACAGTCCAAAAAACCTGGGACGGGCTAAAAGATTGTAAAACGTGCTAGATTTACGCGTTTTTTAGTTTAGGGCCAATTTTCTTTTTTTGCGTTTTGAGTGACTAAAATCGGGCTAAATCTAGCCCGAAAAGGGCTAGTTGGTATCGCTGTTCAAAATTGATTTAAAAAAGGGGAGATAGATATGATTTTAATTTCAGGGATGGGTACTTAACTTGATTGACAGATAGGTTATTTAAATATTTTATACTCTACACCATTTCTAAATAAATTTGTATACAAAATTTCAGTTAAATTTATGCACCTATTGATAAACCTTCAAAACACCAATTTTCAGCAATTTTTGATCAGTTTGCAGATGATATACATCGGGTTTAACTATTAAATAGTTTGGTATCACTCAAAAGAACAGTTATTTTAAATATGAGTAAAAGTATACAAGAGAAATACGTATGTATGTACATCAGAAACAAATGTTTAGATTAATTTAGAATATTGTAAATTTATGCAAATTAAATGTTGTTGAACAGGCAGTAAGTGAGCTTAATTAAAGTTTTATTAAAGCATGTTAGATAATACAGTAAATAGTATGTGCGCAAGCAAACTAATTTATATTGTTTATTATGTTATAAAGAAAAATTATGTACATACTTACATATATAAAACATGACTTATATTTAATTACGTCATGAACAAATTTTAAGACAATAAATTGTAGAGGAATTTCCGATTTTTTACCATTTTAAATATCGTGCAAAAAGTATATTAAAATAATTGTTTTATTGAAAATCAAATAAAACTATTGAAATGATTAAAACAGTTGTTCAATTCACAAGTGATGTTGTATGTTGTACATTTTATGATACAACTACATATCTGATATCTGTCGAACACAATTTTGAACAAAGTCGTATGTTTATGTTGTCAGACCTTCAAAATGACAAAAGATATATATTTTAAAAACAAATATAGGTAAAAACCATAAAACATGAATATTTTATAAAATTAAAATTTCCGTATTCGTAGTATTTTCAACAATATACATTATTAATTTTTTTAATTTATTAATTTTATTTTCTTGTCTTGAATTTGTCAATCAGTTTATGATTTTAATGTTACCGTTTGGTTATTTTTTTAAACTAAAGTGAGTAATTTTTATGTTAAGATACAAATTTTAACTTTTGGCAACATTTAAACTTTCATACAACATTCAGAAAACATACATATGTAAAAATGTCGTAGGTGTTGTACAAATTATTTATATAGAAACAATTTTACAACTATTGTAGGTAGATTCAGATGACGAACAACTCCTACGATACTACAACATCACTTGTGAATGGAACAAGTATGTTAAAAAACAATATTTTGAATATCTTGAATTAAAAAAAACTGAAATTTTGAAATTGTTTCTGAAAATAATGAAGCAAAATATAAATAATTATGGAATAAGTGTTCGTTTAAAATTTTTCGCAAATACAGTTAATAAATCGAGTTTGTTTCAAAAAAGTTATTCATTTACTCAACTTAAATAAAAGTTCTTCTTGTTATACCCAGCGTTACCGTTGATGCGACTAAAGTGGCAATTTGACCCTTTTACAGATAGATGCCTTGCCACTTTTTGTGTACCTTTTTTTTGTTTTACTTGATACATATTAGTTTTTTTTATTAATTTTTTTATTATATGCATATGTAAACATACATCATATACAACATTTAAATGAAAAAAATACGATTTTTATTTTTGTTTTGTTTATTTTCCATCTTTTTAAGAGTGGTGCCCCTTTTTTTTAATAAATCCCCTTTTTGTGCGACTTTCTCAAATTTTCCAACGGTAACGCTGGTTATACCCAACATGTTGATACATTCATTCGTTAGCGCGCTTTTAAATAATTGGCATCACTCCTCATCATACATATTTGCAAATGTTTTTTTTACGTCGTTGTGTTGTGTTAAACACTCAACAAAAATAAAGCTTTTAAAAGCTATTTTTTCTGTTTTGTTTTCGTTTCCATTTTCAAAACATTGCACACAAAGCTTGATCTATCATCTGTCGCAGAGATGGACAATTTATATTTTGAAATTTTGTCGAAATGAATTGTACTTTTTATAATATAAAAATAAATTATTTCTTTTACTGCTATTTATGTATATTTTTGTAGATTTTAGTTTATAACTGATTTAATTAAAAAGGTATAAAATTTTGTCTTCTAAATTAGTTTTTAGCATATTGCATTATTGTTTTATGAATCAATGCAGGGGGGTTACTCTCTATTGCGATGCGATAATCATACAAATTGTAAGTGTTAACTCACCAAGTGTGTGGGTAGATGGTTTTGTGGGACCTGTAAATTTGATAACCAAGTTTCCAAACAACTTGGTTGGTATTAATAAAAAGATTATTGTTAAATTAGACAGAGTCGGCTTTTAGTGAAAATAAAAGACTTTCCTTTTTTTTTCAATAATAGAGATGTACAAACTATAATTTTATTTATAAATTCAAGAATGAAGGGCTCGATATAAATTCAAAAAATGACTTTAAAAGGTTACTAAATTCCTTGAGATCTAGACAACGAATAGATAATAATAACAAAATGGCTCGAAATCTAACATAATGTTAAAATAAAATTTAACGAAAACTAACTTAAGCTAAAGTATATATAATAGCAGCGCTCTCTGTTTTGTCGTTATACATATTGCTGATGGTAACATCATCTCCCAACAGGACAGAGACGGAAACACCAATACCATCCTTCAGACATGAACAGTAAGAATCATACAAATTGTACGGTTATCGCATCGCATTTGCTTTCGCATCGCAATAGAGAGTAACCCCCCAGATATGTATTGCCCTATTGTTGTTAGAGAACTGTAAAGACAATAAAATGGCTTTGAAAGTCCTGCACAACCAATGCGATATTTTCGCCTCTTATGTATTAAATAAATTGCAATGGTACTGTATTCACCATCCCTGTTCATACAACATTTCGCAGAATACCAAACACACAAAATTATATTCTTATAGTTCTCAGTGGGTTTAAAGTATTTTGTGTACAAGTAGTTCAAGTTTTTGTTAGTATAATTCGTGCCTAAATTCAATAAGTAAGGAAAACCATATATGGTCTTGCTGATCGCTCGACTGGTTTGCTTCTAGGCAATATGGGATGAGGCATTATTTAGGCCTTGGCTTTTTAATGTCGAGTCTCGTAAGAAGCGTAAATTTTTGAATGGGTACAGGTCGTCCCTTTGAATTCATGAGCCCACTACTTTTCGGGCTGTAGAGTTTGGGTGAAGCGATCTGCCCATATTTGATTGATATTTAAAATTATAACATAACTTTCTTGTGCATGGCAGTAGAGTTGTGCCCGGTCGTCAGTGTTGTCAGATTAGGGGGTTTCCCCCTAGATTTATTAATTTTTTTCTATTTGGGGGTAAGAAAATTTTATTTAAGGGAATTTCGAATTCGAGCATGTCGAAGATATTGTAACGAAATGACGATTTAGAAAGTAATCTGGCAACTACACACATTAAAACATTTTTCGATGCAAATGCTCATTAAAGAAAATTGCAAAACTTTTACTTTGGAAATATGTTTCCAAATAAAAAAGCGACTTCCAGATATTATTGATCTTATGGAAAAATTGTCACTGATTTCCATCGAAAATGCACAGAAAGCTAAACAAAAACCAGACACTACCAGTATCGTTGTTCATTTCAAAAACATTTGTGAAGATATTGATGCAACTCTTAGTGAGTGGAACAACTTGCACTTTATATCGTGGAGTAATACGACCTCTTTAGAAAAATTTTGTTATGAAGTTGGAAAAAGAGGGATAACCCAAAATTTTGCAGAATTAGTAAACTAGGATTATCTTTATTACTGCTACCTTATTCCAATGCACCAGTTGCAAGAGCTTTCTCTATGTTTAATGTGGTAAAAAATAATCTGCGAAACAGAATAAATATTTCAACAGTTGAAAGTATTTTAAGAGTCAAGTATTCGTTAAACAATAAATGTCAAGATTTTATTCCAACACCTGAAATGCTCAAACTTTTCAATTCGAATGATAACTCCTGAAATTTTTGGAGAAACCTGATTTTAATAAAACTAACCATCTAGATGTTTGTATGTATATAAATTGTATTCCTAATAGTTCACCTTACGTAATTTCATAAAAATGTAAACGAAGAATAATTCAAATGTTTTTTTTTAATAATTAGTATAGTATATTATATAAGAATGATAGTACCTCAATTCAAATTTAATAGAGATATGAAATGATGAAACTTTAGGGGGTTTTTTTGAAAAAAAGTGTAGAATCTTGTGGGTTTATAAATTTTTTTTTGGGGGAAGAAAAAAAATTATCTGACAACACTGCCGGTCGTTCATTTCAGTGACCGGTCATTTTCGTTCATTCAATTCGTTCACTTTGAACGAATGAATACAACCCTTATTAAATGTGATTTTCTTCTTGTCTTTTGATAAACAGCAGCTGAACGAAATTGGTCCGTACCAGTGTTGCCATTTTAGAAATAAAGAAAAGCGTCAAGTGTATAGTAAAAACGGGTAAAAAATTACAAAAAAGAGTAAAAAGCGCCAAAAAAATTTAACAAAAATTTTGGTAACGTGTTGTTTTGCTTTGCAAATAACACCTAAAAAAATATTAAAATTGGCAAAAAAACAAAGGGTAAAAAACAAAGAAACTAGAATATCAAAAAGCATGTTAAAATTTTTAAATAAATAATTAATTTTATTATCAATTCAGTTACCAGGAGTAAACAAAAAATTAAAATAAAATAACAATTCATAAAAAACAAAATATAAAGTTTTATAGAAAAACAAATACCTCTGTTTCATAATCATCATCATCGGACCACAAAACAGATTTAATGAAATATTCAGACCTTTTATAAGTTTGATTTGAATTAATTTTTAAGTAAACACTTGAAGGTAATTTGTAATTGCAACAACAAACTTTTGGCTGAGTTTAAAGAAAGTCCGTTTCTGATCTTTGGTTTAAAAAAATTCATTAAACTAAACGTTCTTTCGACTTCGGCATTTGAGTAAGGAAAAGAAAGTATACGAATAACAAAGTCCGCTAGTTCATGAAAAGGATTTCTCCTAAATAATTTTTAAAATTCATCAGTTCTTTCAATATTTTTCCATTTTTACAACGTTAGATTCTTTAGGGAAATTTCTATTTTATTTAGTAGAGACGAATCATCAATGAAGTTTTGTATGAAATCAATAATATCCGCTTCGCTATTTTTAAAAATATTGTCAAAACTAAATAACGATAGCAATATAAAATTTGAAGGAAGTCTACGTCTTAGTTCGAGTACGTGCTATTTTGTAAATTCTATTAAATTGTTCAATTATTTTATAATCTCTGCAAGACTTTTCGAAATGATAGCTAAGATAACAAAATTCGTTAACGCTTTCATCTAAATTACCTTCCAGATAATCAAAGTTTGTAATACTTTTAATCAGGTAATACAAATCGCTGTAAAGCTTGACATGGTCCGCATTGGCTGACTCGAAAGGTAGATTTACTTTTTGGACTTCTTCCAAAACTGCACCAAAAAATAGAAAAATCGTCAAAAATCGTTGAAAAAAAATAAAAGAGTAACGAGACCAAAAAAGCGTCATAAAATACCCGAAAAGCGTCAAAATGGCAACACTGATTAGGATACGAAAGATACATTTTTCGTATGTTTTGATGACTTCAGGTACCATGTATAATCCTGGCATTTATCGTATCTTTTGAATCTGGACGCAAAATGTACAAAAATAAAATACTAAACTTTCCATCTCTGACAAAGGTTTTTAAAGTTATCATTTTGCTATTGCCAATTATTTTATATTGAAGTTTCAAAACAAATCGATTTAAAATTCGTATTTACCGATTAAATATTATAAATATGTTCAACTAAAGGAAGCTCAATCTTTTAATGAAAAGGATTTAACTGTTGTATTAAAAAAATTCCGTCATTGTTAAATTTTATCGACCAGAATGCTTTGCATAAGGATTGGCGTTAGCACAAGCGTTGTCAACTTGGTGCGTTTCGCACAAATTTTTGCCATTGTCATTGTTTTAAGACAATTGTCAAACACTTTTCATTGTCATATGTGCAAAGTTTATGCATCTGCAATTGGCAGCATTGTCATAGAAATTATTTCTAAATGCAACTCTGTATATACATAAATAAACCAAAAAGTGTGCATTAATAACATTTTGGAAAAACAATTTCGGTTGACAGATAAATTCATTGTGTGACAATTGTGTGCCAATGAAATTGTTAGTTTTCTTGCAGTCGTCTGAACTGAGAATTTATTTTTTGCTTACAATTTTTCAATGTCAATACATTGCTAGCACATTGCTAGATCAGACAACGTTGTAATATCTGACGACCGTCTATACATAGCTTTATTCTAACCGTTTTTAGAACCAAACAAATATTTGGTTTTGCAACAGATGTCAGCCTCACAATGAATCTGAATAATGTTACTTTATCAAATGAATATTTAAATAAATATTCCGACAATAATTCCAAGCGATTTTTAAAGGAAAATACTCGAAAATTCCTCCAATATTTTCGCAAGTAGAATTCCTAGTTTTTAGACTGAATCCTGTCCTAGATGAGGTCTAAAAGTACCAATAGTGCGGCTGCTTAGTTCTTGAAAATCGCAAAGACAAGGCGAATTTATGTATGAATGAATGAATGCATGCGCTCCCGTTGTCACCATGCTTTTATTAGAAATGATGATAATGATTTTTTTCTAGTTTAAAAATAAACTAATCGATTTTTTAACTTGTGTATTAATATTCTTTAAGTGAAAATTTTCCAGTTTTTGTCAATTTTGATTGTGATTAAGAAATATGTATGAATATTGCTAATGGACTTATTCAGTTTTAGTGGATTTTTGAAAAGCATAATAATATCGGGTGATTTTATTTATAAAATAAATTATTTGCCACCTGCTATCAATTTCCTAATTATGCCTTTTGAAAGACCTATGCTAATTGTTCCAATTAGAAATAATTGTATGATGCTTGAGTTTTTTTATTTTCATTGATTCTATTGTTCTCAATATAGTGAGTTCAAATATAACTAACAAATCTATAAGGCTGTTATCTTTTTATAGATATCAAAAATGTAAAACTGAAATATTCTTTGCATACATTGAAAATTGTCTTACAAGGCTAGCTCCAAATCCTTGTATATTTGTTGGAGACACTAATATTGATTTTATGGATAATCCTCAGGCGCATGATTTAAATGATCTTTTTCGATGCTATGATTTCAGGAACTGTCATGCTCTAATTTACTCGACTAGTAGTGGAACTTCAATAGATAATGTTTTCTGTAATATTGAAACGGAACTTAAAGTTAATTCTGTGGAATGGACGCTATCGGACCATAACTTAATAAATATAGTCATTGATTCTGTAACTAATATAACAGAATACATTGATGTTACTCGTCATCATTGTAACTATAAACATGTTAAAGAAAATCTAATGGCCGAATTCACAGTCTTCAGTTAGCTAATGACAAAGGCTTAACTAATGATTCTTTATTCGCAATGCTTAGTTTGCCATAAGAATACCAAATAATAGTTAAACAATAGTTAGTATTTTAGTTTACCAATGGTTAACTAATGACCGGGAATTCGGCCATAAGTCGCACACTTATGGCCGAATTCACAGTCTTTAGTTAGCTAATGACAAAGGCTTAACTAATGATTCTTTATTCGCAATGCTTAGTTTGCCATAAGAATAACAAGTATTAGTTAAAGAACCGTTAGTATATTAGTTTACCAATGGTTAACTAATGACTGAGAATTCGGCCATTACAGATTCAAGTTTTACTAATGATCCCGATGTTGACACTACATATTTAATAGAGTCTATAACAAATGCTGTTATTAATTCAACAGTTGTAACTAGAACAGAAAAAGATTTAAAACTTGAACTAACACCATGGGTTAATACCAATTTACAATCTCTTATAGAACACAAAAAAAAAAACTGTTAAGAAAAAGAAGAAAAGAGAAAAATAAAATTGATTTAAATGACAGTATTAAGAGAATAAGCAAAATAGTTAAACTAGCATTAAAAAATAGTATGATAAATTATTACCAAGACAATTTATATAATACCCGTGATAATCCACGGAAATGTTGGCAATTCATAAACAAAATGCTTGGAAGAAGTTTTAAGTCTGGCATTATTGTGAAAAATGACGAGAATCAAATAATTGCAAATGATTATGACAAAGCCGAAATTCTAAACCAACAATTTTTAAAATCTGTGGAAAGTTTAAATAACGGAATCACATATAACTCTAGGGATCATTGTAATATGTTTCGATCTTTATACTATAATCGCAATCAATTTGCTTTTGGCCATATTAATGAAAATCAAGTTAATGAATTATGTAAGTTTTTGCGGCGTATATTAAGGTGGCTATACACTACGTGTTTTTGCTTATGTATTTTTAAGTTTACAACCCACATGTTTTTCTTTATGTCTGTCAAAATTGGTTATTTTACAATTTTGACAAATTACACGTGACATCGCCATGTTTATTTATCCATGTCGTTTCTTTGAAAAATGCGTTAAAGCCGCTGCAACATTTTTTGGTGGCGTCACTAAAATGCCGGCGTCAAAAATATTGATTTAAGGTTTTTCGTCTTTTAATATACAATATGTGGAGCTTGTATCAAAAATTTTTAAATAATTTATATCATTGTAATAAAATTAACAAAATGAGATAAAAAAAATATTTAATTTATCACTTATGCAAATTCTTCATACGGCCGGCTAATGATAGCGCAGATATTTAACCGTCGACAAATCTTTTCGCATGGCATATACATTTGAAAACATGTGTTTGAACATAAGAAAATAGAGCGTGTTCTAATCGAAAAAATTACATATGTATTTCCACATGTATTTTACACAAGCAAAGTTTATGAGGTCACCAACTACATGTTTTTACTCCGTTATGTAAAATTTGACATATACAATGTAAAAAACACGTAGTGTATAGCCACCTTTAGGTACGTACCCCGATTTCCTGTTAAACCGGCAAATTTGACTAGTACTGTCAGTCTATTTAATTTTAACATTACGTAGCAAATTTATAATTATGAAGTAAATGTAAACCAAAAAGAAACTTAATTACAATCGTAAATCATTAGCAAAGATATTAAATAACCGTAGTATGTTTCAAGCTGATTGATATAGTCGTTATCATTGAACTTAATCTTTTAATAAAAATTCAGAGTATGTATAGATTTTTTAATATAATATAGAGAAAGATGGTAGATAAATAATATAACAAAAGTAGTGTGATGAAGAAGATGATGATGTATTAGAGAAACAAAAACATACATATTTTCTGCAAATGGGTTATTTATATACATAGTATACTATGCACTTAAAGAAATAAATGATATAAATACGTTTATATAATAACGATAACGGTATTTTCGATTATTCCAGCATGGATAATTGTAGTTAATTCGGTATCGCTATTTTAGAGTAGTTATGTTATTATAATATGCTGAAAGCATATTCAAGGCTTAACGTTGGCTTAATAATAACGTTAGCCAACTAAATAAAAATGTATATAAACTTAATACGTTTCAGTTTTTAGTAATCAGTTTCTGTTAGAAACAATTGTTGTCCTATTCAAAACTGGTTACTTAAACAAAATGCAATTATTTAACTAATTGCAAGAAATATAGACAAAATATCTCAAAATTACTCAAGTAAAGTTCAGGTTCATGTTGCAAAAATCCTGTTTATTATTATTTTTGAAGTGTATACTCAAAAAAAAAAAAAAAAAAAAAAAATACATACAGTGAAATAACGATTAAAGGTTAAATTAAAATATAGAAATTATTATATATGTATATGGTTTTGATATAAACTTAAACGAATTACTTAAAAACAAGTCTAGGGTCGCAAGAGCGGTTTTTAAGTAAGTGTATTTGTAACATTAGTTTATAGTGGAAGGCCAATGTAAGCGGCATGTCGCCGCGGGCGGCAAAGGTATTACCAGTAAATAAAAGTTTTGTTTCTTTACAAAATTATTTATACAAAAAATTTGAAGCCGCGCGGCGAAGTAGAATTTTGTTCAACTTTACCGCTTCACATGTAGGTATATAATATGTGACATATGAGTTTAGTTTTATTTATGTAAAAAACAAATAAATTTAATTTTTTCACATTTGCCGCTTTAAATATGCCGCGCACTTTGCCTACCTAAAAAAAAAACAGCTGATTGCCGGTCGCAGTCGCATGCCGCTTACATTGGCCTTCCACTATAAAGCTACATATTTCGGTAACGGTAGTCGAGCGGAACATTAGCGGTATTCACACCGAGCTTGTTAGTTTGTTAGTCGTTACTTTTTTACACGCATTTTGTTTTTGTATATTTAACGCGCTAACTGATAAACATTTAACAAATTAAAGACACGGCACCCCTGATAAAATAGTTGTTAGTTGGTAACTCACAATCAGCTGTTGCAGTTTCTAAATAAATATATTTAAAAAATCATTTGTGATACATTTCTAAAAAAATATTTGTGTACATTGAGAGTAAGTATGTTAAATAAATGATTTTTTATTTTATTTTAATAAATCATAAACTGTTCTCGTAGTGGATAACCAAAAGAAAAAATGAGTAATTAAATGGTTTACATTTGTTTTTTTTTACACTTTCTCGTGGCATGTTTTATTTTTTCCAGAATAATAAATTGTGTCAAAACAATAAATCAGCTGTTTTACTACGAAAGTTACCAGACTAACAAAGTTTTAAAGAGGGGGTCGTTCACAGTTGGTAACTTTAACAAATTTACAAACTACCGACTAACAAACTAACAAGCTCGGTGTGAATACCGCTATTATTTTTAATTCATAGTAGATAATAAATATACTATTAAATAAAATATAATTTCGATGTATGAAATAAAATCAATAATTGATTTCAAATAATCATGATTTTACTGTAGCTATGAATAAAAATATACAAAACATGCTCAATAAGAAACCACAAACATACACGAGAGATGTTTAAAAATCCGGTCCATATTTATAATATACATATGTACATACATACCACAAAAAAAGTTTGTTTCTTTTTTTATAAAAAAAAATAAAAAAGCAAAAGCATGTGTTTTGTTTTATATTTGAAATAAAAGTTTATATAAAGACAGGTTTGTTAAATTGTTTCTCTTTTTACAGTTTTCATTTTCCTCCTCCTTCTGGTTTTTGCAAAAGCAAAAAAATTATGCAACTAATTTTAAAATGGGTTACTTTTATATAATGCTGTATAGGAGTATAAATATAGGTGTTTGTATATTAAACAACAAGAAAAAATTGAATAAATTAACTTAATGTTAAAATAGAAATATTAAAATAGAAAATTAGTTCATAATAATTATTATTATATAACACAACAAAAAAATGGTTGATGACCCATAGACAGAGTAACCAGAATGGTTGAACTAATTACTTGTACATTCACGTCTGGCATCAGCTAATTATTGAGCAAACTTGATAGAGAAAATACAATAAACGCAAAAAACAAACATATCAACAAGCATGAATGACACATTCATACATATGTATGTACATACTTCATAAATTAATGTTTCGCTTTTCCTTTTTTTTTGCTAATGTAATTTTATTATAATGACTAAAATCAGTTTTAGGAATTGTGTTTCCTTAGGAAATTAGTTGGCAAATTCTTAAATCAACTTAGAAATGAAAAAAAAAAACTTTAGCGTTTGAGTGGCACGTAACTAGGGTGTCCAGATCTAATTTTTTCGACGGCGTGACAAGTTTGAAAAAAAAAAACATTCAAACCTAAAGTTTATTAGTCATTTATATATTATAGTAAGTGCTTGACACCGACAAGCTTTCTAAAAATAATTTTTTATTTTTATTATTTTTGAAGTTATTAATTTTATTAAATCAAAAAATAAGTCATTCATTGACTTTTCAGCTCTCAATTTTTAAATAATTAAATAAACATAAAGAACGCTTTAAAATAAAAAAAGTCATTCATTGACTTTTCAGTTCTTGATTTTTCAATCATATAAACACAAATATAAAAAGCGTATTAAAATAAAAAAATAAGTCATTCATTGACTTTTATCACGATTTTCGAATCACAAATAACTAAAAATAATAAAGGAACATTGATAATTAAACTAAAGATATTTATCACTTAATTTCACTTTTTCCAAAAGTAAAATCCCTTCTTCGAAGTTTAAATATTTTTTGAATTCAGTGCAGCTCATTCTGAAATTTTGTTTTATTATGAGCTCTGCTTCCACTGTTTCTAAATGCATTCGGTTTCTCTCTTTTCTCCAAGAAATCCCCATCAAACTGAAAATTCTTTCGGAAGAAGCATTGGCATGTCGAATTGAATAGATAAAACTTAATACTCTTAAAATATTTTTAGATCTGGCCCCACTGGAGAAACCAGTAAACTGAAAAAAAAAAACAAAATTTAACGAAAATACCCCAGCAAGAAATGTGTGACCGAAACTAACCGATAAACAATTTTGCACTAACATAGCAGTGTAAAAGAACTTACCCAGCATACCATTCTAGGAGCGCTCCGAAAAAGGAGTCAGAAAAGAGTCCAGAAAAATTTGCTTGTTACTGTCCTGAGTCTCAGTATGACTCAGAAATTCCACTTAAATATGTGTCTACCAAAGCGTTGTTGTCCTGTTATTTGTGCTTTGAACAAAAAAAAACATAGCTGTACCACACAAGAATTATAAAAACAAGATTACACAGAGCCCAAGAAAAACCTCATAAAAGACTATATTTTCTGGCATTATCTAAGAGCTCTTTAAGATCACAAAAAACCCCTCATAAAAGACTCTTTTCTGACATTATCTAAGAGCTCTTTCTGACAGACCATTTTCGAATGTAATGACCCTCTTTTCTGAAGGTTTTCGGAGCAATTATGAATGTTTTTTAGGCTCATAAAGAGCGTGAACGCTCAGAAAAGACTCTTTTCGGACTCATATGGCTTGCTGGGTATGTTTACTGTATGCAACATGTGTTAGGGAGAGACAAAAATAAATGGAAGGGAGATAGAAAATCACACGGACACAAAAGTCTCTATCATTTTGTGCATATTGCCCTTAATAACTTGATAGAAACTTTGATGGATATATCTCTCATCAGCGACAGTCATTTTACCTATCAAATGACCGACACTGTTCTTGTAGGGGCGTTACCGCTTGGACAGAAACGACGCGATTTAACGCTAGCATACTCGACGCGACGGCTAAATCATTGTATATAAATTAACTAACAACATTTTAGAAATTGTTTCTGTTTGAACGGGGATTAAAAAATATAATTATAAAATTTTGATCCATCTCGTCTAGCTCTAGCATTGTATCTGGCGTGGTTTTTTAAAATAAAGCGTGACACCAGGAAGATTTCAAAAGTGTGACAATCACACCAAAAGCGTGACGTCTGTACACTCTACACGTAACCTACTAAACATTTTATAAATTTGCAGTTGCAGGGTGAATCCTAGCAGCAAACTTTTTTACCTAAGGAAAACTTGATTTATAGAAGTTTTTACTTGGTATATAACAGTTTTGTCTATAGAAAAGATTAAAATATCATCTGGACTCTTTGCAAAAATATTTGCTCTGAAAGATGAAATTCGGCAGTGCATTGCTGAGAAATGCTAGGCGTTTCTGCAAAATATGGCCGAATTTTGCCAATGCGCCAAATTTAAAAATTGCGTTCTATTATACAGTTACATATGTACATATGTATTTAAGTTATTTATAGAACAATTTGTGTAGAACGGTTTTCTATATGGAAAACTTGGTGTATAAATGTTTTTATATAGAAAACTTGGTGTGTAAATGTTTTCTATATGGAAAACTTGCTGTATAACAGTTTTTTCTGTAGAAAATTCTACGTATAAAAGTTTTTCCTATATAAATCAATACATTATTAGCTGTGTTATTAATAACATACTAATACATAAAACCCTAACCATTTGCCGTAAAAGCTATTTAAAATAAATTAAATTTTACTAAAAATAAAAATAATAACAATAACAAACTTTTTAGTGCAACCTACAAATTTTAAATGACATTGTTAAGCATAAACATTTTTTTATTATTTATGGTATTGAAACTTTTTAAATACAGTGTCGACATTATTATTTCTTCTTTTTCACTTACTCAAGAGTCTAAGCCAAAACAAAATGCGCGCAAAATTTATTTTAAATAAAGTATAGTTTGAAAGTTTTTGCAATCATTTGTTATTTTGGTGAATTACATCAGTGTTGGTATACAAAAAAAAACACAATTTCATTTGAAACTATTTGAGTCTTTCTCTCTCTCTCTCTCTCTATTTCAGTAATTTCGGTTCCAGACGAATTACTTTTTTGCTGCATTAATTTTTGCACATCGAAATTTATACCATAAAAATGAAGAAGAAGCGCTGAAAAAATGGTTAAAAACCTAAAACGCCCCAATCATCTTTATGTGAACAATTTTAAAACAAAATACATAATAACAATAAAAATAAATAATAATAAAACAGAAAAATAAATAAACGTTACAAAAAAGTGAAATCTTTTCTTATAAAAAGATTTTTATTATTACTATTGAAAGTGGAAAAAGTAAACATCAACAACAATTAAATTATTTCGCTGACATAATCTTGCCAATAAGTCAAGTGCAGATATCCAGTCAAGTCAGTAAGTTACGAAAACATTTATCATCATCATCTTAAACTAAACACCATCTTTTACTTTCCTTTGCTTACTTTTTATTTTATAGACACGTCTGTATGTAATTACCTCTAAACATTTATATTTCAGAGAATTAACAACACTCTTTATTAAATTGTTACTGTACTTTTGTAAACAACAATACAAACGAAATTACGTGTGTAGATGCAGACAGACAGAAAGACAGTAGTTACCACTTGAGTGTCAATTTGGCGGGTTTTTCTGAAAGGCATTTAAATGTTTTGAATTTTGGCATGTAACTATGATTATAAATTAAAGTATCTGTGAAATTATGAAATATCAAGAAATTTACATTAGGACAAACCTTTTAACCATGGGAGTTCAACTTCCAAACTCTTTTAATTGTGAAAATTGGAGTCTTGCATTTACTCAAGAACTATGTTATCCAACAGGACAATATTGGAATATCTTGAACATTTTTACATATCCGTAGTAGAAGTTTTGCAATTGTTACAATAAATTAAATTTCCCTCGAAAGCTGCATTAACATATTAAAATTCGGTATGAAAAGGTGGATATGTAAAAGCTACAATTCGTAAAATTCGTGATATTTTCGGACTAAATAATCGCACATAGAGGTTGTTCAAGTGATGTTATGACAGTCGTGAGCCACAGTGTTGAAGAATTAATCCGAATTTGTCAATTCCTCGTCTTTCCTAGCAGTTATATATACATATATATGTACCTATATTGATTATTCCCAGAACTTTCTATTTGAAATATAGGCAAAAAATATTGTAACTAAAAATTAAATCTATGTTTATAATAAACGCTCATTTAGCCTCACTACATTGCAATACAAAGTCCATAAATTTTGTTCAATACAGGTTTGTTTCTTTAATATTTTTTCGTAATACTGTTTTATTTCTATTAATACTTTCTTTTCATTTCACTTTTTATTACGTTTTTTATTATATTTTCTGCGATTTGCACTTTTTGTCTGTTTCCTCTTCTACTCTTACAAATTTCGAGTTCAAACATATTTGGGGGCCATAAATCTAACTAAAGAGCATTATACACTAGCAAGCTCTAATAAATTTATAAATATAAATGTTTGTCTGTCATTAAGAGTGTCTTGTTGTCAGACTGACCACAAATACAATTAATTTTTGGCTATACACTATGGACATTTAAAAAAAATTAAGTATGTCATATCAATATTGACTTTGAAAAAATTCCAAAAGTAAGCGTGAGAGTGCGTAAGTAAACGATAATATATACGTTCATACATACATATATGTATACTTAAATTTGGATTTTTTTATTGCTTACATCGTTGTTGTTTTTGAATAGGTACTATTGCTGAATCTTTATTTTATTATTCATTGGGTTTGTGAGAGTTTATTATTTGTATTTGTTTAGTAACACTGGTCAGTAATTTTCAATTTCTTTCATTCATTCTTACGGTGTGTTTAATTGTTGTTTCTTCTTTCTTTTTCGTAATGCGTGAGTGGTACACTTGTTTATAAACATGTTCATTCATTTATTACGTACGTATGCCAGTGCAACGAATTATGTACATATATGCAACATTATATGAGATATTCACCCCTATCGTAAATAAAAATTCCACATGAAATTTGTTCTCTTTAATTTTTTTAACATTGAATTTTAATAGGAAAAATGTGAAAAAGGAATTTTTATTCACGATAGGCGTGATTATGAAATAAGTTTAGATTGGTCTCATAGATGCTGAGATCTGCAACATGACATGATGGTTAAAATTGTGAGACAATCGGTGATGGAAAAATTAAAAATTGAAATGGTACTGACCGTCAACAAAAAGAGTACTTTTGCCAACATTTTGGTAGTTTTTAGGAAACATATATTTTTATTCAAAAATAAAATTAAAAATCCATTTAAAAATAATTCAAAAATAAAATTAATTTAGTTTAATAAAAAAAAAAAAAACTATGATAACAACAAACTAAAAATTAATTCATTTTTATGTAAAAATATATGTAAGTATGTTTCAAAAATGTTTATTTGTTGTGGGTTAAGATAAAAAACATATGAGCATGGTACAATGGCTAATCCATACAGTATCGTAGTCTACAGTACTCGGTCTCATATGTTAAGACTTCAAAGACCGCATGTTGGTACTCATGTCAGAAGGTTTGGACTAGAAGAAGAGTTCATAGTTTATATCTTCCACCATTGCCTTGTACTTCAAATTCGTTGACGGTCATTTATGGTAAGACGAATCTTAAAGAATTTCTCCGAAACGGCAGGCATCGATCTCGGAAGAAGTAACAATGTTTTCATTCATGCGATAATATGACAATTTCTCTATTTCTTTCCTTCCTTTCATTTTATTTATACTTTCTATTGCATTCTATTTCTCTCTTTCTTTGCTCTCGTTTTATTTATACTATGTATTACGTTCCTTAAGACCATGCAACTTGAGATGGAAGAACATCTCAATCCATCCTCTCCTTCCGATATCCCTGTACTGCTCTTCTAATTCAAAGAACTCAAAGGAATTAGATAATAGATCCGAGTGGACATTGAGCATTTTATTTTTAAATTGACATTGTGACCATTTTTTAGTTCTTAAAGTTTTTTTTTCGATGGATTGAGAACTTTGTAAAATACTATACATATATGTATATGACATTTGATATTTTTCTTCCATTTGTCGATTATAAGATAACATCTTCGTTTATTAAGCACGTACTTTGAGCCGGATCGAAAAATGTTTTTGAGTTTCAATACAAATACAGTCAAGAATCGATATAACGACTCTCACTATAACGAATTCCTCGATTTAACGAATTTTTTGAAATCCCCTACAACGCTCCAAAAGATTTAATACAACATAAACCTCTCTATTACGAATACATTTGTCAATAGCCTCGTTATAACGAATTTTCATTCACTGCAGTCTAACGAAATATAAATAATTATTTACCTCTATTTAACGAATTTTCTCAACTTACAACCTTTGCATAACGATTTCCATCAATTAATCCAAATTATATGACATGCATTAGTCTAACGGCTAAAATATTCGAAGAAAATGTTATTGTTGTCAAGAGCTTGTACGCTTGTTGCAATCTAACTAGTTAATCAGTGGCTCAGACACTTTAAATCGATAGACAATCATTGTTCTTTGATGCTTAGTAAAGTATTAGCGGAAATCGTTCGCTATAACATGGTAAGCAGATGATGATTAATATACAAAATTTTTTATTACAACGAATATAAGTGCAACTTCACCTCGATATAACGAACCTCATTGTAACGAATTATTCGATATAACGTTTTTTTCTAATCCCCTTAAGATTCGTTATACCAAGGTTGAACTGTATGTAACTCGATTGTCTTTAAAGGAAATACACAAATGATATTTGCCATAAATTTGCATAATTTTTTGTTATCAGTATGTAAGACCCATTTTACACAAAGTAATTTTGTATTTAAAAGATTGATACAATTTTTTCCTTGAAATTTCTTCTGTGTTTACACTACAATATAATTGCTTAAATCACTCGTAGTTTTATTTGAGAATACATACATGCATACAAGAATGATAAAATAACGATTACGCCAACGCGCGTAAAATTTTAAATGTTCTGCGCATTTAGGCCCTGTGACGTCACACATTCTGTGTTTCTATTGGCTAATTTTTTCTCACTTGTTATTTTTACTCATGTTTTGCTTGGATTTGCTCACTGCACTCTTCATGTTTATATTTTTTATTGTTTTTTTGTTTGTTTTTCTTTTTTAAACAGATTTTATTTCAGAACTCTCAGAGATTTCAACTGCAAGGTTGCCAACTATCACATAAAACATAAATTTTTCGCAAGAAATTTTAATTCTAACACATGAAACATTATTGGTAACCCTTAGAATGGCCCTTCTACGTCACATAACGGGAAATCATGCGCATGGCGTAACCTTTATTTTATCATTCTTGCATGCATACACATTTGTATACGCATAGGTATGTGTTACTCTCTTCCCTGCAAATAATATTGGACTACGTGATCCATTTTAGATGATATGGACTACTCACAACATGGTCCAATGTAATGCAGTCATGGACCATGTCATAGTTAAACAAGAGTTTGTGGTTAAACGACATGGTTTCGTGTTAACACGATTGCATATTGAGTTGTTGTTGTTGAAAACTAACCCTCGTGAGTACTCCATGGAGTAGTTTTGGGACTACTCCGATGGGTTATATGGTCCAGTCCTAGGACATCGCAATGTTAAATGGACCACCTTTTTTTCATATATTTGGAGTAGTTTTGGAGTACTCCTACTCCTCTTTGGACTAGTCTTTACATCAGGGGTTTCCATTTCATAGCTCAATTGAGCTACCACTACCAAGACATATTTTTATGCTCTTCAATTCAGTCGTCGATGTGACTTCGACAAGTGCACATGTCTAGCGGATGCTATGGTTTTTTTTCAGGTTAACAGATGATGACACTCAAAAAATATTGTGCGGTCAAAAATGCTTTTGGTAACATACATAGCAAATTATAAAATATGTATATTACTAAAATTTTTCTGCGGCTTTAAATAAATACATTCTCTCAATTTTATTACTCTCTCGTACTCACTAATACAGTACCAAAACATTTTTGGAAGCCCCTGCTTTACATGCATGTATGGACTAGTCGCGTTATTTGCAGGGTTATTCGTATTACATATGTATGTGTATACAAATGTGTGTATCTTCTCGAATTTTTATTTGAGAGTATGCACACATTTGTATACACATAAGTAATACAAATAACAGAGTAACAAGAATTGCTAGTACAATCAATTGTATACTCGTCTTATCGTGCCCTCACCGCGATGTCTTAAAGGTAATCAGCTAAGCTTCAAGAATTGCTTCGTGTAAATTGGGACTAAATAAATAAAAGTGTTAATGAATTCATTTTTAATTTAAAAAATTTCTAAACATAATTTGTTTCCTAATAAATGCCATAACTCTTATCGAGCTAAATTAATGAATATGAATTTTTTTCAAATAGCCTTTCTTTTTAAACTTTTTTTTTAATGTAATACAAAATTGCATAATATGTAAATTATACTATGTTAGGTACGAAAAAATGAAACAAAATCATATGATTAACTATTATATTAAAATTAGTTTTAAAAAAGAAAAGCAAAAGTAAATACATACAATATTGAAAGTAAAATTAAGATATGTAAATAAATTTGCAAAATAAAAACGAAACTTTGTTACAAAATGGTGTTTGAGTTCAAGGTTCGTTTATTATTTTTAAAAGTCAAAATTGACAGTTATAATATTAACACAATTCAAAATCTAAATGAACAAAAAAAAAAAAAAAAAAAAAAGAAGAGAAACGAACGCTACAAAAATTAATAAGACACAAACTAATTGTGTTTTGGCACACGTTTCTTTAAACTTTTGTTATGTTTTTTTTTGTTTGTAGTTATTTCAGCTCAACAACATTGATGACATACAAATTATAATGGCTGCCATAACTGACTAACGTTGATTAGATGAGTTTTGTTTTTCAGTTTGAAATTCATATCAAGGCAATTGGTTTGTATACAAAATTGGTTAAAAATCATATCAACAACCTACATTACAGTTTTAAACACAATTTATGGATTTATGAAAATAGCAATATGGTAGAAATAACAAAGAATTAAATCCAATAATATGTTGTATTATTTAATATTTATTTAAAACAATGGATTGAAATAACAGATTATAACAAGCTGGAACAGCGACCACCAATGGCCAAATATGATCGTTTGTGTAACTGTAAACAACACGAGGGTCGATGAAGTTTATACAAATTATGAAAAAATAATTCAAGGAAGTCAATAACGTATTAATATAAGACATTCTCTTTTAGCCGATCACTATTCTAGAACAGAATCGACTAAGTATTTAATAAACGCAAATTAGCAACATGGTAGCTGTGATCAAAGGACACAGGAATACAAACTTCTGAACTAAAAAGAAGATATATAGTTCTTCTCCTCTGACGATGGTTTGTTGACGCTTCTTAATGGAAAGAAGTGATCGATTGGATTGCACAACACACTACAATGAAATACTCGTATACCGTTTGTATGTGTTATAGGGATGGACACTGTAAAAAACATCAATGTTTTTTTCGATGCGATTCATCACAAACATACATCGATGTTGTATCGATATTTCATAAAATATATCGATGTTTTTTATACATCGATTGGTTTTTTTTTAATTATTTATTATTATTATATTTTCGAAAAATCTTAAATTTATTTTACATCTCCCAATACTTTTTTTCAATACTGTTTAGAAATAAAAGTTTACCAAGTCTTTCACCACTCAATCTGTTTCTTTGTTGAGTCCGATGTTCCCACCGGAACCGATGTTCCCACCATTGTAAGTTAATTAAAAGCGATCTTGTAAAGCTTGGGAAACTGTGATTTATAATCTTTCTAAATATCCAACGGATTTTTGTTCAGTCTTCCAACAGGAGTCCTCAACTAAACTAAGAGTTCATCAGACAATATATCTTCAGTCTTGTTGCTTTTCCAATTTCTATGAACCAGTTTATAATGGCTAGTCCCTAATGAAAAAGTATTCTCACTTTTATCGGATTTTTCTGAGACAGATTCAATATCTTCATTTTGCAAAAGAGTATTTTTCATTAATTCCTTGATCTTTGATACAGCATTGGCAACGGCTATTGCATTATTAAAGTGCATTATTTTGAATCCAGCGTCTAAAATGTTAGATATGTATACACGTTTATATACCAATATACACGTTCTGTATACAATTTGTCATTTCGATGCATCGAAAGAAAACATCGATGTTTTCCGATTGTTTAGGAGCAAAAAAAAAAACATCGGATTATATCGATGTTTCGACACAATACATCGAGTGTTTTTAAAACATCGATGTTTTTTTTCCATTCCTAATGTGTTATAAACATCCTGCTGAAAACTTTGCTATCACTCTAGGAAACGTTCTCTAATCTCTGAAAATACTACTTCCAATATCCTCCTTTCAAATAATATATTTCTCGAATTCCAAAATTATCATTCTTTACTTTAGCATTGACAGCCAACCACTGCTGTCGAAAAAACTGCTTAAGATTTACGATGATCCATTATTATTTATATGATAATTCTTTTAAGGGAACTTCAATCAATCCATATATAAATATTTCAAATTAATACGAGGGAGGTTCACTTATTATTTTTTTTAAATAAACTAATATTTCTAGAAAATATTCGCCGTTGAAATGATGAAAGACTTTATAGCTCTTATTTATACTATTATGCTCCTTAATATTATATTTATTTGATATCAATCCTTTATCATAAAACTTTAAATGATACAAGTTTACCTCTCTTTCCTTTAACACTTTAACTAATGAAATACTGTATAGCATACATGGGTCCATAATTTTAGATTCCCAGGCCAGACTGGAGACGATGTTAGGATTTAAGATCCAAAGAATCAGGCGGACTGAAGCAGGAATAAATTGGCACCATCCTACAATATGTAGTCATGCCAGCATTGCATTGGACGGATTATATTGTACATACACCGATATATATATGATATAAGTGGTCCTCCAACTTTGTCTCCAAAAACTTCTTCTAGAGAAACTTTCACTTATATAATCTCGTATAATACGGTACTTGTGGTGGTACTCTCTTTGCAAAAGAGAAGAATGAATAAAGCTAATTCATTACGTCGCTAAAATCGTCTATCAAGAAAAACTTTCTAGAGCGTACTTTTGGACTGTGTTTATAATACATCACCGCAAGTCCAGGTATACCGGTCATACTTAATAGAGTTAATAGAGATTGATAAATTATATTTATTCTATTTACAATAATGGAATAGATAGTATAATATTTGGTATTACATATTATATTATAAATAAAGGTATTACATTAAATAAAACTTGGGTTTACAAGATATCTACTTGCGCGACACTAAAACTGAACTTAAGTACCAAATCAAAAACACTGTTTCTTCATTACGAAAGTTAGGCTCATAAAAAGTTTCTATTTGCAAATGGGAAAATTGTCAAAGTGGAGGAGCTTTCAATAAAAAAATGACAGAGTCTATGCTACGTCATTTCGACAAGCATCGCAAGTGGTCCCGAAGATTAGGAAAAATATTAGATCGAATACTAGACCAAAGACTAGAACAAACACTAGTCCAAAGACTAAACCAAAGACTAGATCAAAGACTACACAAAAGTCTACACCAAAGAGTAGTTCTAAGACTAGAACAATAATAAGATCAAAGTCTAGACCATAAACCGAATCAAAGACTGACCAAAGTCTCGACCAAAAACTAGACAAGAAGGGTATTCTGCTCTTGCGATGGTATGGAATGAAGTCGCGTATGTTGAGGTAACAAAGCGCCGTTTCCGTTAAAAAAGGAGTAAAATGTCTAGATACGAAGCCTTAAGATTATAAGTTGTGCTCTGTTTTACAGAGTATAGTCTGCACTACTCTTCACCCGTACATGGAATACATAAAGTGTCCATTGACATTTTCCCATCGATTTGTTGCGTACTCAGACTTCGATATTGCTGGAAGGTAAACAGCGGCCACTTTGAATAACTTTACATTTCTTATGTTCCCAAATGTGCATTAAAGAAAAATACAAAAAACAAAAACGATCAGGAAAAAAACCGTGTACCAGAACATTTTATAACTCTATTCATTAAAATGGCTGATAATTTTTCAAACAAATTAACTTGTTTCATAGTAAGATCTATATGGCTAAAGGTACGGTCACACTTGGTAAATATTAACTCAAAAAAGCGTAACCACTTGTTTTAGCACAAATTTGTTACTTTGTTTACTCTTAAAAGAGTTTTGCAAGATCAAACATCATCAAATAAAATAGCACTAATATTTGTTATGGCTTGTTCTCAATAAACGAAGTTTTTTTTTTTAATAAATAAACGAATTGAAATATATTTTATTTAGTGGTTACATCTTTTTCGGCAAATATTTGCCAAGTGTGACCGTACCTTAAGGTACATGCACATGATAGCTTTTGTCATTCCAAGGTAACTCAAAAGTAGGGCTTATAATTCCCTATATTAAATACGATTAACAAACTTAGTATCTCTCGTTAAATTTTTATAGTTTTCTTTATTGAAATTTTATTAATTTAAAACATTTAAATATATATATATATTTTTAATCTAGGCAAAATATTACCACACGTGCTGATGACAAAAAAAAATGAATAAAGTTTGGAAAGAAGACTATATAATGAATACAAAATTTTGTGTATGGACCTTGAACTGTGATTTGCAAAAGTGCACTTTCTTTTATCTCTATCTAATTTTATTTCTACTATACAATGGTTTAAGCTTATAGTATTTTATTATTTTTGTTTCTTTTCTGTTTTTTTTTTTCTTGTCTTCCTCACCATCAGCATCGTTATGAGACACAAAATTTTGCTTAAGCTCCATTTAGACGATATGTATTTTGCAGTGTACTTGTCAAATTTTCCACTGCAAAATGCATAATCGTCGTGTAAAAGCAAAACAAATATGCTTCTGCAAATGTCAGCCTGCATTTACAGTGTAAAATTTTCAATTGGAATATGTTCTATTTTCATCTGACAAAGCACCTGCAACCAGCTGTTTTGCAAGGCAATTGTTTATGGCGCCAAGAACATAGTGTTTGTGTTTCAACAAATTTATATTAAAAAAATTGTATTAAACAAAACAATAAATTTTAATTAAAATATTTATTTAAAGAACGTATTTATTATATTATTACAACAATTTTTGGCTCCACATGCCACATTTTCTCTTTAATTCTTGCTTCATTTTTTTATTTTATAAAAGCTATTATTGCAAGTTAAAATTATTTAATTTTTTAATCCATTTTTTCAAACTATATTTGCAAGTACACAAAACTCCCGCGAAAATAATCATAACAAAGACACCTGTTGTGTTCTATGATAGATAAAACTAAACACCGACGTGTGAAAGCAAAAATAATAAACTTCCTGTAAATTGCCAATTTTGGTTTTAATTTTTGGTTACCAACTTGTATGTACAATTACACGTGACATCGCCATGATTATTTACAACAGCTGATACGCTTATATATTAAATATTCTTTTTTCACACATAATTTTCCATGTCGTTTCTTTAAAAAATGCGTTAAAGCAGCTTTAAAATTTTTTGGTAGGTTTTTAAGGTTTGTATCAAAAATTTTTATATAATTTATATCATTGTTATTAAATTAACAAAATGGGATAAAAAAAATATTTAATTTATCACTTATGCAAATTCTTCATTCGGCCGGCTAATGATAGCGCAGATATTTAACCGACGACGAATCTTTTCGCCTAGCATGTGTTTGAAAATAGAACAAGAGCTCTAATTGAAATTTTGTCTGAAAATAGAACAAGCTCTAATTGAAATTTTGTCTTATGTTTTTGCTTGTGTATATTATACAAGCAAAGTTTTTGAGGTCACCAACTACATGTTTTTACTCCGTTATGTAAAATTTGACATATACAATGTAAAAAACACGTAGTGTATAGCCACCTTTACAAGTACACTGCAAAATACATACCGTCTAAAAGCAGCATTAGAAAAATACACACTCAAAGTCAAATCTTGTTGTACAAAAACGATGAGAAATATTGTGTATAGAGAAAACAAAACTATTGCACTTGATTTTGTTGTTGAAAACAAAAGAACACAAATAAATTGATTAGAATTTTTTGGCTTAAACGAGGTTCGTAAAATTTTATTATTAAAGTACATATTCATAAGCATTTATTCAATTGTAAAGCAAAGTACTTAAAAGTTAGAGAAAGTTTAAAAAATTAAAAATGTTGCATCACTTGGATCTAGATATTCAAAGCAGGGCTGCTAATGTATTAAGACATTTGAAACTGCTAAAATAAACCTTATTTGATTGCAAACATTTTAACTATTATTAAACAAACATTACACCAAAAGTTTATAAATACATACTAGAGATATTAATTTAATATTGATTTTTTTACTAATCGCTTACAAAATCCAGTCTGTAAATATTAATTACATCTTATTTTTGTAATAATGAAATCATCGCCATAAATATAAAAAAAACTTCCATTTGTTTGTTTATATTTTATCACTCATAAACTTTCCGATAACTGTTTTAGCATTTAATAACAGTTCTTAGTTAGTTTTTCTTTTTTTCTGTGCCATTTTTTAATATATTTATTTTAACCAGACATATTTATTTGCTTATTTAACATAAACTAATAATAAAAATTAACTACGTTTGGACGTTATTAAATATGCATAATATTTTAATAATATTTATTTTGTAGTTAATAAAATATCGTAACATTTAGACTTAAAAATTCTTACGAATACTCGTACCTATCTACATACATGTACCTGAAATTAATAATAATTTTTTAAATAAATATTTCTCGTTATTCAACTAACACAAACATGTTTAAACAAAACAATAAAATAATGTCATTAACATTTAGTACATATCTATGTAAATACTTTCCTTAACTAACTTATTTGCAATTTATCATAAATTGCTAGAATTATCTTTGCGTTTTTGTTATTTAAACTAGAAACTTATTCTTACACATAACTATTTGACATAAACTAGTAGCTTATTACTTAAAACTATTTTCAATTAAAATTACAATAATGATGTGAATTTTAACAGCACAATAGAATTTTACAGTTACAGTTATTAAATAGAGTTGGAAGACTCATTAGCCAATTTGATTAATTATACTTTATGCAGTTTATTTAAAACTTTATTTCAAAGCTCTTAAACTAGACGACAAAATATTCATAGGCCAGACCAAGGATTAGATAATAGATCAAACAAATAGTCTTAGACCATATCGAAGACTAGACAAAACGACCAAAAGGCTAGGCCAAAGTCTTAGACCATATCGAAGACTAGACAAAACGACCAAAAGGCTAGGCCAAAGACTAGATCAAAGATTAGGCCAAATACTAGGTCCAAGAATAAAACCAAAGATTGAGACAAATACCAGGCAAAATACTAGATTAAAGATTAAACCCAAGACTTGAATAGATCCAAGACTACACTAACTAATAAACCTCAGACTAGATCCAAGACTAGAACAAAGACCAGACCAAGAACCTGACACAGGACCAGACTAAAAACTACATCAACGACTAGACCAAAGACCATGACTACACCAAATACCAGACCAAGGATTAGACTTGGCCAAAAACTAGTCTAAATATCAAGTCAAACACTAGACCAAAAACTTGACCAAATATTATAACAAATACCAGACAAAAGACAACATTTTAAATCCAACACTTGGCCAAAGAATAAATACAAGACTACACCAAATAATAGATCAAAGACTGCACTAAATAATAAACCTTACAATAGGCCAATGACTACATTAAAGATTTGATCCGAAATAAGAATAAAGACAAGAGCAGAACAAAAACTAAGTCCAAAACTAAACCAATGATTAAAAAAAAAATACCCAGCAAAATACAAGATCAAACACCTTCCAAGACTTGGCCAAAGAATCAATAAAATACTACGCCAAATAATAGATCCAAGACTACACTATATAATAAACTTCTGACTAGTTCAAAGACAAAGACCAATGACTATTTTAAAGACTAGAACAAAGACCAGACAAAAGACTAGACAGATGACTAGGCTAAAGACATTGACTACACCAAAGATCAGACCAAAGGCCAGATCCAAGATTAGACTAGATCCAAGAATAGATCAAACACAACGACTTGATCAAAAACTAGAACAAGGGTCAAAGTCTAGATTAAAGACTAGAACAAATAAAGGGTGATTTTTTAACAACTTTCTTTTTGGCAAAATTGATTTTGGCAGACCAGACAACAGACTAGGCTAAAGATTGCACCAAAGGCTAGACCAACAGTAGCATATTGGAAGAAGATGAAAGAAAGTAGTAGAAAATTTGACAGTTGTTGCAGTAAATTCAATTACTAACGGAAATGCGCTATGAAAATGGAGGATATTAAAAAGCTACATTTCATAAAATTCTAAATATTTTCGGTCAAAATAACCGATACCCCAGAGGTGGCTATTAAGAATTTGAGTCGACTGGCTAACGCAAGTTTGGCTGGGTCGTTTAAGTGAAACTATCTTAGCCGTAAACCACAGTATTGAAGAGGATCCGAATTTGGCAGTTCCTAAACATTCACAACGCAGTGACCACAGGGCAAATTTTGTGTAAGGATTTGGCGAATTTTTTAAGTTTTTGTTCACCGTATATTTGCAGAATTCATGCAAGAACAATACGCTGAGTTTTTGGGAAAAATAATTTTTTCAAACCAAGTCCATTTTCATTTCTTTGGATACGACTTTGGATACGACAATAAGTAAAATTACCGTATTTGTATTTGGATGTTAAACGTATCACTGTATGTTGCGCTATGTGGTCTGCATGGATTTTGACTTAAGGCAGAATTAGTCTTTACTTTCTGTTCCGTTCCGAATCAGCTGGCTTGATTCTGTTAAATAGAAAATGTGTAGAAGTCGTTAGTTGTTTTGTTACTTTCCATGCCGTTGCGGACGAACCTGTTGAAAACAAAAATTTGCTAAGTAATTGCAAGTGACAGCACAAAACAGCTGACATCCGCACAGCAAAAAATGTTTGGTTTATTACAAAAATTTTAAATTTTTTTGAATTTAATTAAGTTTTTGTATAAAAGTTATAAAAATATGAAAAATAAACGATGGATGACGAAAAACTCATTACTTTAGTCGAAGGTAATGACATATTGTACAATAAAAAAAAACTTTGATTTGTATTTTTTGATTTATTTTCGCGGTGTGTTGTCTGTTTACCTAAAACATCTGATACGTTTATACGGAAAAACTAACTACAAAAATTTAACAACAGAACGACACGGAACAGAACAGCAACATAAAGTAAAGACTAATGAAGCCTTTATTAATAATGATATGGATATCACTGACATGAGGACGGTGTCACAAGTCAAATCAAATCTTGTAAAAAAAAAATCAAATTAAATCAAATTTATTTGTTACAAACAAATGTCATATTGAATTACTATTTACAATAAATTAACATTAAAGTGATTGAATGCAAATAAACCAATTATAACTAATTTATATAAATTTTTTTACTAAATCAAATTATTTATTCATTTAATTTGCTGACACTGCCCCCTTTATACAAAGTTACTCAAACAAACAGACAAACAAGAGACGAAATAAAATGCGTGACAGTGTCGCAATGCAACAAATAAATATGCAATTATTATTATTTTTGTTACAATAGTTTTTCTCATACTTATTTGTAAAAATTTGTGTCAATTTTGCCACTACTTTTTTATAAAAATTATACCTTTTAAAGTGATTAATAACATTTTATTAAGTTGCTGTAAGTAATAATAAAATTTGCCATAAACAATAATGTCATGTTTTATTAGTTTAATAGAAATTGTAAATGATTTTATTTATTCATAGGCGATGGGAACAAGTATAATAAACAATAATTAATTCCATAGAATATTTAACAAGTTAAAACTTTTGTTTTAAATTGATTTGTCTGCGGAAACAATCAGCAAATTATAAGAGGGAAATCTTGGAATTAATGATTGAAAAGTGAGTTTAATAATACATTTTCATAATTGTGGAAAAAGGAACATTTTCTTTAATTGTTTGTCATTATATTATAATATAATTTTTAAATATTCAACTTACCGTGGACGATTTTGCATAAAATGTTGACCACCAAATATCACCAACATATAAATGCCGCAATAGTAAAATACCCATGTCCAATTTTCCACCATCCATTTGCGTGTGCGTTGGTGTATAAAATCATTTTCAAAATCGAAAATATATGAATAATTTGGTGTAACACTTATGTCCATATTGATCATGATGCTAAATTATTTTGTTATACAACTTTGTTTTTACTTAAACTTTTCTTTTAAAAATTAAAAAACAAACTTAAAATTAGTTAAATACAGTTAATTTTTGTGTTTAATTGAATAATTTTGTGTCTAAAATTTTATTTTTAATTCTTAATTCTTATTTTGCGTTTTTGTTTTGAAGTGTAGAAGCGCACTTAATTCATAGAAACAAAAAGATTTCAATTATTTTATATATTTTTTTGGCTTGTTAGTTGAAATACTCTGTAGGGAATAAAAAGAATAAAAATAAAGAGATTAGAATTGTCATGGAATTTCTGTAAGAGCTGAGTTTTCTTCAAATAAAAGTGCAGTTTGCCTAAAATTTGTACCCATAGTTGTCCAACTTATTAACGATGAAAAATCTATTATTTGAACAATATTTTCATTCAAACATTTTAATTCTTTTATAATTTTGTCATATACATTAAGTCTAGAATATAATGATAGTTGAAAAGTGTGTGTTACAATATTGAAATCTCATTATTTGGCCAGAAAACAAATTTAATTGTAAAATATCGTTTTAATTGAAACAAATTTGAACTATTATTTACTTCATTAAAAAAAAACATTTGATTGCCAATTAAAAATATTTATATTATATTACACTTTGTTAGTAGTTTCATTAATATCTATCTACCTATAGTTTTCAAAGAAATATTACAAAACGAGCTCTTTTATAGAAAATATTAGCTAATACATCCTCACACAGATTAATATTAGGGTGGTTTCAATGAAAAAATTAAAAGTAAATTGGTAATACATATACATGCCAAATACATACATATACCAAATCTAACTCCGGTTAGTTGGGCAAAAGCTACGAGACTTCCATTGAACCACTTCGCTTAAAAAAAAATAATTTAATAAGCTCTTAGCTTCCTTGTATGTTTTCCCATTGATGCAGAAGTAGTGCCAGTAAAGAGCCAGAAATCGGGGACCAAACTTCCTAAACCGGCACCGAAATCAATGGCCAGATATTTCTGAGGACAATCTCGTTCGGGCTGTCATTGATAAAAAATAGTCTGCGATGGACTTATATCGAATTAAGATATAGCTAAGCAATATGGTTGGGGTGTTTTAGAAAAATTCTTTAAGGGAACTAACTCACACAATGCGATTTATTTTGGATGGACACAAGTAACCTCTGATAATATATAGACTTATATAGACATTGTATAGACTTAATCAAGTTATTACATCAAGTATCCTTGAATTTAATTGCGAAAGAGCTACAAATGTTACGAGCTATTATCAGCTACTATATATTGACTAACAAGTCTACATATATTAAAATCTTTTGATCACAATTTTAGAACATACTAAGTAAAATTTTGAAAGGAAATCACCCTAATGCCTACAAAATGGACAATATACCGGTATAGGTATATTCACAAACATGTAAATATATTTATAAGTAATTGCGAGAAATTGAAAAAAATGTGACTTTACCACCAATATGTAGCTAGTATGACCAATAAACTAAACAAAACAATATATAAGAAAGAAAAAAATAAATATTAGAACAAAATATTAAATATGAAAAATTACTTAAAAACTCCCCACACCCCAACAAAAAACAACAAAATCACAACCTAAAAATAGACAAAACAAGTAAAAAAGTATAGTCGGTCAAGCCCGACCATATTCTTTTCATAAATGGGCGCTATATGGGAGATTTAACCTATTATGGACCGATCATCCAAAAATTTAGTGTCATGATTTCTGTGTTAAACTTTATCTCAAAATAAATACTTTTAAACGATTTATGGAGGTTAAAGTGAATTACGGAGAGGGTCTTATATGTTAGCTACGACTAATTTTGTACCGATCATAATAATGTTGTACTGTATTATTTGTATATACATATATGAAATGTATTTGTGTTCAATATTATTTGGATAAGAACTTTTTTTGAGAGAGTTATGATCTTTAAAGTGATTTTCAGAAGTGGGCCTTATATTTATTTACTTATTTAGTTTATGGATAAAATCCTTACAGATCATTTACAAAAATTACATACATATATACATATTTTGACACCTTAGTACAATTAATTATTTAGATTTAAGATAATGTTACGTTTTATGGTATTTACATTTAAAGAAATGTCTATCAAATTAATCATTTCGTTAAAAGAACAACATAATTTTATAAACGGATCTGCCATAGCAAAATTTGTTCGAAAAGTTTTAACATAAAGTGGATTGTTATAGAAGCACAGTGAACGTTGGGGAACACTAAATAATAATTTGTTTAATAGAAATTCAGAGCAGACATTTTCATTTATAAGATTTACTAAAAAAGAGATGTTAAGCATTATTCTACGGCTTTTTAATGTTGGTAATTTTATCAAACGTAATCTTGTTGAATATGATGGAAGTGATGCATATCCTCGGTATATAACAAAAAAGAAGGAATTGTTTTTGAACGGATTCAATATGATCAGTATGTACAATATAATGCGGGTCCCATACAACAGAACCATACTCTAAAATCGGTCTTACTTACTCTATAGAGAAGTATATAAACATTTATTGATGTGGGGATCATTGAATTCTTTTGCCCATCGTTTTATATAGGCTAAAATACCACGAGCTTTATTAACAGTCGTCGTTAATGTTGTACAAAATTTAACTTTGCATCTAACAAAATCCCAAGATCCATAATTGAGTTTACCAACTCTAGTTTATGATCACTTAACATGTAAAAATTAACAGCATCATAATTTCTTGAAAAGATCATATGTTTGCATTTCTTCAGGTTTAATTCCATTAAATTAAGGTCACAGCAGTTATTAAAATGATCCAAATCATACTGCAGATAAATATGATTTGCTAAATTTTTAAAACTAGATCTGCACAAAATTTGTAGATCTGGGGCCAAATTACCGCATTCGATATCGAGTAAAATTGATCGTAATTTTCTTATTTGAGATTATGGCATACGATATCGAGCAAGAAATTTAGTACATTTTATCATAATTTCGATATCGAAATCATTTTTCGATACGATAGCTCTTTCGATCACGAATGCGGTAATTTGGCCCCTGATTTGGCTTCATTTACCACTCACTTGTGGTGAAATTTGTTTGCATACTTGCATAATTCAAACATTTATGATCGGATAAACCCCAATTTCGGGAGGACATTTGTATGG
The DNA here is from genome assembly GCA_916048285.2 of Bellardia pandia. Classification (NCBI taxonomy): domain Eukaryota; kingdom Metazoa; phylum Arthropoda; class Insecta; order Diptera; family Calliphoridae; genus Bellardia; species Bellardia pandia. Next base: position 44,862,300 of record OU696531.1, read on the forward strand.
GCGCAAGATGAAATAATAGACCGATTTCCACCAGTTTCATACCAAATTTTATTGAAATATCTTCAAATTTGCGACCTGTACTGTGCGCACAAGCTTTGCATGGACAGCCAGCCAGACGGACGGACATCGTTAAATCGACTCAGGAAGTTATTCGGAGTCGATCGGTATAATTTAATATACCCTCCCCACTATGGTAGTGTAGGGTATAATAAATAATACATACTTACTTACTATCTACGATTTTTGTTAAAAGAAAAACTATAAAAAACAGAGAGCCAAAAAAAGAAATCAAAAGAGAGAGAGAGAGAGAGAGAGAGAGAGATTTGTGAAGTTTGCTACAATTTAGTTTATGGGGTAGGAAATACTTACGACAAATATTAAATAGAAAGACTTATACGAGTATACATATTTATCTAAATATCACATGTATAATAAACACAATATTAAAATGTAGGAAAGCTCATGGTGCGTGTGGGTTTAATTACTAGGTAGCTAAAACTATAATGAAAACAAAAACAAAAATTCTATAGTTGTCTTGGTTTTTTTTTTTTTTTTTTTTTTGCAAAAAAGAAAACAATAAATTATATTGTCATTTCGAGTATTCATGTATTAGGATTTTTTTTATTTTTTTATCAAACAAATGGATGAAACATTTTTTAAAATATATTTTAGCTTGTGATTAAAAGTTGTTTAGAGAACAGCTATTACACAAATTAAAAAGACACCCAAAATATGTAGGTATAAGTATAATTTATACTATATGCATTAATTAAGACATTTAATTAAATACTATTGGTTAATTATAATCTTCTGTAATAAAAAAAGCCAAAGATACGATATACTCCGGATCATTATGGTTAGCGAGCGGAGTTGTTAACGTACGGAACCACATGCGGTAAAAAAATATTTGGAATACTCAAATTATCCTCGTCAATTTAAAAAAAATATTTTTAGCCCCAATTTCTTACATTTTTAAAATACATAATATTTTTTAATAAGTTGATATGTAGAAAATGTTAATGTATAGTTTGTTTGTTTGTGCTACCAGTAATGTCATTGTCATAATCATTTAATTGTACAGTTTAAAATTACTTAATTACAACAAAAACGTGCTCTGTTACTTAATAATTTTATTTACCTATTTAGGAAACAAATATAATAAATAAAAAACATGTTTTAAGTCTAAAAACATTTCTAGGATTTATTTAGCAAAACAAAATTGACAAAGAGAGTAATGTGAATGTAAAGAAATAAGAGAAGGGGGAGTAAATTATTTAACTAGTTATTTTAGTCTCTCTGATTGTAATGATGACAGAGATGGAAAATTTAGTATTTTTTACATATGTAGAAAAAAATCCTCTAAAAACTATAAATGATATCTAATGAAAATAGGTATAAAATATAAACATTTTAATTTCAATTATATTTTCGAACAAATTTATAATATTTTCCTTTATTAACAATTATTATTTTTAGTTGAACTGTTAATTTTTAATTTTTGATATTTCTTTAGTTAGGCTTGAGTTCATTAAATTTAATTTTCATTAAATTATTTTTACTGAAGGTAGGAATTGTTACATGAGTTCCCAACTCAGCCGAAAAAAAATTATCAATAAATTTTAATAATAATTTTCATGTAACAATTCCTACCTTCAGTAAAAATAATTTTTTTTTTAATACTTTTCATTTATTTATTGAATCTTCAGAAATGAAATGACAATAAGTTTTCGAATCTTAATACTAAAAGAAAATAATAAGTCCAGCCAGTGCTAGACAAAATATTATGATACTACAAAAAATTTATATCCACTGATCCAGTCATCTGTTTTGCGCTTGAGTTAAAGCAAGGGTATCCCTCCTTCTCAACCGAACATGGCCACTAAAGTTAAAGATGTCTCGTGCAAGTGGGTTTGGATGGTGTTCAAGTTTGCTGACATATTTTGAGGCGTATTTTGTAAGTTCGACTTTCACCAAAGGAATGCCTAGATCTTTGTGAATTCTAGAATTTTTAACGTACCATGGAGCTGCAGTAATTGTATGTAGAATCCTATTTTGACCCCTTTGAATTTTTTCAATGTTGGATGCTGAGGCAGAACCCCATAATTGAATTCCATAACACCAGATTGGCTTTAGAATTGCATTGTACAACAAAAGTTTGCAATCCAACTTTAATGTAGAATTTCTGCCGATTAGCCGATTAGTAAAAATAATTTAATGAAAATTAAATTTAATGAACTTAAGCATAACTAAAGAAATATCAAAAATTTTCCTTTAGTTATGGTGATTGTCAATATTTGACAAGCTTTTTTCGATAAAGAGGTCGTAAAAAGGCGACATTTTATAATAAATAAGAATAGCACGACTTTTTCAATAGATTTTCAATGTTTAAAAAATCTTTAGATTTTAGATGTTTGATTTAAATCATTTTAAGCGTATTTCAGCTAATTCCTGAGACATTCAAGTTGTTTATAGAACATTTAAGATGCTAAGAAATAGTCTTTAAATCTTGGCATGTAAAATGAATTACGAAGATTATCATGCCGATCTGCAAAAAACGTTAACTACACTTAAGCAGTTCAAGGAAGATCTCAAGGAATATGTTTTACACTAGAAGTCAACAACAGTAGAAAGATAACATCTAGCATACTATAGAGAAACCTTTAATAAAAAATGAAACAGAAAAAATTCTGTGTAATAAAAGAAATCTGCTCTTGTTGGTGTGAATACTGGTCATCGAGAGGAAACATATGTTTATCAATACTATGATTCGTAGGAAGAAAAGACATTAGAAGTACACTTGTTTATGTATATGCTATGAGTTTAGCACTGAACGTAACAAATCTTTTCTAAAGGAGACAATATATGATCTAATCGAATTAGATCTTTTCATAGAAGAGACTCGAATCTTATGCTAGATGATATGAGTTGGACTACTTTAATTATAAATTTGCATAAAAAGGCAACATTTTATAATAAATAAGAATAGCACGACTTTTTCAATAGATTTTCAATGTTTAAAAAATCTTTAGATTTTAGATGTTTGATTTAAATCATTTTAAATATGAGTTACAACCTTTTTGTTGATTGGATATCTTCGTCGTTCGTATTACAAAAGCGTATTTCAGCTAATTCCTGAGACATTCAAGTTGTTGATAGAACATTCAAGATGCTAAGAAATAAAGTCTTTAAATCTTGGCATGTAAAATGAATTACGAAGATTATCATGCCGATCTGCAAAGAACGTTAACTACACTTAAGCAGTTCAAGGAAGATCTCAAGGAATATGTTTTACACTAGAAGTCAACAACAATAGAAAGATAACATCTAGCATACTATAGACTCTATAGTACTACTTTAATTATAAATTTGCATTTAAATGATATCGTAAAAAGTTTTGATCAAGATCTCTTTACCATCGTATTTTCGTATTCTAATGGATTTTAAAAGTCCCACAGATGTATAATTTGTTCCAAACTGTCTTTTCTTTGTTCTGAATATCATGCTTTAAAAAGCAGGGCAATTGTAAATAGCAAAGATACATACTCATATGTTATCTAAATGAATGGAGTTTCAGCTTCCCACGAAAGTTAGTTTACTACTGTACAAGTTAACTATCTTTAGAATTTAGGCGGTGGAATTTTAAATGTTCTCAATCGACTTTTCATAGTACACCCAATATTTCTGTAAAACTTACTACTTTGGGCAGTAGTTTTCTAAATGTTTATACTAGTTCATATTTTTAATCCATTCCAAGGCTATTTTCGTGATTTATTTATAGGTTTTTTCACTCATTATTTTTCACAGTTAACTCGTAACTTCTGATATTATGCCTTCTTATTTTTATTCAGTATTGTTTGGCAATTCATTACAAAAAGATTTATGTATATTGCAACTATGTCTCCAAATTATTCAGATGTGTTAGGAAAATCAGCATTCTGTGGGAAATGTTTTTCGTACACTTTGATCAAGATATATGTACATAGTTGGCATCAACTGGTCGCCTGGATTATGTGAAATTGCATCACTGTATTTTTTCTTTGGGGTTATGTAAAGCTAAAAGTCATCGTCGATATGCAAGCTACGATTCAAGACTTGGAAGCCAACAATGTTTACGAAATAAAGGTAGCAATGCTATAAATAGTAATCGGAAATTGGAACGTCTGAAAGAACCATCCACAGGGTAGTAGCAGCCCAGATTTAATAAAAAAAATGTTTCAATTCAATTATATTTTAGGTGTTTTATTTTAATTATAAATGCATACCCCGTTATAAAATGAATTTTTATATGAATATTTATATCAAGCAAATCAATATCACTTAACTATCCATCCCTGTTAAATATGTATCTTTTGATGGCTGGCCTGTAACAAAAGTCTCGTGCTATTTCTTTTATAATGCTCGTGCAAAAAAAAAAAAAAAAAAACACCATACAATTTTTATTTAAATGAATAAAAATATTTTACCGGGCGGCTTATTAAGAGGAGAGAACAACGCCAGAAATAGACAGTAAAAAAATCTTCATGACAGAGCCATAGAGAGGGAGAGTGTGAATGTGAATGAAAGAACGAAATGGAATATATAAGAATTTACTTAGAAAATTGATGACTGTTAGTGAGAAAAACTATACAGGGAAGTTTTTGACTATTTTTGTGTTGTTTTATGTTTGCATACCTCAAACTACTACTTGTTACTAACTACCTACATAACTACTAATCATCATTCGTACTGTTGTATAGATATTACTACATACTGACATGTACATATGTATCTACTACTACTTATTTTTTACATTCTTTCTTTTGTATTTTATTTTTGTAGCCCGTATTATATTAATATATTATTAATGTAATTCAAGACACGCAAAGTTTTAATGACATTTTTAGAAAATCGGATTTTTAGTTTACAAAAGTTAACTTTTTCTAAAGTTAATTTTTTATTTAAAGAGTTCAAGTTTACAAGAAAAATATGAAAAAATCAATAAAATTGTTAAAAACAACTGATATCTAGGTAGCAGAAGAAATTGTTAAATTTAAGTAAGATTTTTTTTTGTTTATTATTTAAATTGCATTTGAATACAAAAAACATCACATCATCCGCAACAAAAATAATAAAAAATCAGCAGCTATAGTTAGACAATAGCAACAACAAATTTTTTATGAATTTTTTTACGTTAAAAATTATATCCGGTTTTACTAAATTAACGGTAATTCTCTGTAGTGTTGTCTGTCAATTTTGCTTGTTTGCATTTGTTGTTGTTGCTGCTGCCACTGCCATTGCTGGTGTTGTATTTTTTGTTTATTTTTTGTTAACCTAGATATTGTTGCAGTTGTAAAGTTTATATAGGTATGTAAGTATTGCACAAATAAAAAAAATTATACAATTTAACTTCTTCCTAATTTTTTTCTGATTGAGTAATAATAACTTTTTTGTAAATAAAAAAATCCTTGAAATTGTCATTATGATATTTGCTTGCTCTTTATTTAAGGAAAGTCTCTCTGTTATGAAAAAGTGATGAGAATTTGCAGTTATATTCTCTTTAAAAGTTTATATTCTTATATAAAGTTACCAGATTTGATTTTTTAGTAGATGTTTAAATGATTGAAAGCAGCAAGGAGGCTTTTTTGGAGAATATTAATTTGAAAATTAAAGATTCCTTATCCTTATCCCTTATTCATAAAAAATTAAAATAGACTTCAAATATACTTTAAGAAAATTTTGTATGAAAATTTTGTCAAACAGCACACTTCAAACCTACTTTATTTTTTATGAATACGGCAGTAAACATATACATATATGCATTTGTATAATAAATTAATATTTCAAAGCCATAAGAAAAATTGATTTTGAAGCTAAGAAATTTAATCCCTAAATATGTTTCCCGCTTTTTTATGAACACCTACATACATATGTTAAGATCATGTGAATTAGTGATTTAGAAACATTTAACAAATTGTTAAAAAATTATTGTTTTGACAAACTAAGAATATACTTGCATTGAGAAAACGTTAATTTTACTTCATTTATATAGTTTAAAAACCAACAACATAGTGCTGCTTTCGTTCGATTGTATTAAAAAGGTAATACAAATTCTAACCAATATATGTTTTTTGTTAAAAAATTTTATTTTTTTCAAATATGTACGTATATTTTTAAAACGTTAAAATATGTGAATTTAAGTAAAAATCCAACTACACCTTCAAGAAATTTAAAGAAATCACAAAATTTCTTTATCTGCCTCTCGAATCTTCTTCCAAACGATATAATCTTGCAAACTTTTAACTAATAAAAGAAAACTAAGTAAATATGTAGGTACAGTGAACTCGCAGAAACGTGAACATCAGGTAACATGAACTACCCAAAAACATGAACATTTCTTTTTTTACATTGACTACTCTAAAACGTGAACATAGGCTGAATATTCCCCGCAGAAGAATTTCGTAGTTTGTTTCTTGTAAACAGCTTTTGTTGCATGATAAGTACCTTCTTTTGTAGTTGTAGTTGTTCATTTTCAATTAAAACTAAATAAACAAATTTATAATTATCGTAGTTTAAATTCTGCTGACCTCTATTTTTGATGAATTCAATAACATAATTTCGAAATTAGTAGCTTAGAAACCGTTTTGCAAACCATTGTAGCTATGTAGTATATTAAAAATGGCAGGAACTTACAAAACGTAGCATTCAAACATGTTTCATGTTTATTTTAAATTCAATAAAAGGTAAGAGACTAAAATATGTTATAGAAAAAATGCAATCTAAAATGTGAACAATATCGAAAACGAGAACATCCTCGGTAAAAATTAGTTCACGTTTCCGCGAGTTCACTGTATATTAAATAATAAATCTACATACCTATAATATTTATAATGGTTTTGAAATTTAAAAAAAACATATTTATAAAGGATTGTTGTTACGTTAAATAGGCGGTCTGTTGTTCAGAGAGCAGGAACATACTCAGATACTGACCAATTTAACGTTACAAAGTATTTAACCAAACCATCCTAATGCACGTATAAAGGCATCTACCCTTTTGACATCTTTTTCCGATAAATCCGCCAATTTGTGCAATTCGCCCAGACTATACAATTTTTTGATTTGCAAGGGCCGGATATTGGCAGAGGAGATGGCGTACTGTCTTATTCTCTGTTTCATCATGACAACTTCTATAGGTAGTCATTACAGAGAAAATTTAACCTCCTGGCATGAATACCGATCAGACAGTGTACTTTGATTACTGCTACTATATTCCGCATCCGACCTCGAGGAATATCTATCAGTGTTGCAGTTCTGCGACAGTCATAATTGTAAATGATCCTTGCTGTCGCACATATGGTTTCAAGCAACCAACTAGTTTGAGCGCATTTCATCATGAACGCAACGTTTGCACGACGAAACAGAATTAAACCAATTTATCAGTTTAATTTTTTGTTAGAAATCTTTAAAATAATTATAATTAATATGATGAAATAATGGAAAATTTTATATTGATATATTTTTAATAAATTTATCTTATGCGGAATTTAATTATTCGAATTTTAATAATTTAATTTTATCAATTGTTGCACTATCTTCAAATAAATAAATATTTTATAACAAATCATATAGCTAGACTGAAAGACTACTGATTAAAAATTTAATAATAATTAAAAATATATAAAAATTGGTCTGTTTATTTAATTAATTAATTGTATTAATTAAAAAAGAAATATATAAATAAACTAAGTTCACATATATTTTTTCATAGTCCCTAATCACAACGCATAGTTATTTGACATTATTACTATGGGGAAAAGGCAGGCATTTCAATGCGATATAAAAATAATTGTAACAATAAAAAATAATCCGATTTTTTTAATAATCAGTCCGAGATGATTTTTAAAATTTTATTTTTTATGAAAACCACTGTTTTTGAAAATATTTTCATATACATATTTTTCTAATCTTAGTTCAAGTTTTCAGTTTAATAATTTATTTCAATATTTATTTATTTTATAAAATGAAAAAGCGCTGTATAATTTTTGTCGCCATAACAAAGTAGTTAAACATTTCTTTTTAAAGGTTAAATAATTATCAAAATTAATTCATACTCCATGATTTAGTTCCAAATAAAGGGTGTTTTTTTGAGAGGTATAGAACTTCGAATTGAAATAAAACACAAGTAAAACGTTTTAATGACCATCAATTTGGCTTTATTTGAAGGATAATTTTATGCCATTAATGTTTAAATATGATTTCAGGCATGTGGCCGCCGCGGCTGGCTCGAATAAAGCCAATTATACAGGTCCAATTTTCAACCACTTTTTCGAGCATATGGGGCCGTATGTCGGCAATAACGCCTCGAATGTTGGCTTCCAATTCCCCTAACGTTTCTGGTTTGTTGGCGTAGACGAGCGGCTTCACATATCCCCAAAGAAAATAATCCAATGGTGTCAAATCACACGATCTTGGTGGCCAATTGGCAGGTCCATTCCGCGAAATTGTGCGCTCGTCGAATGTTTCCTTCAATAAATCGATTGTGGCGTGCGCTGTGTGGCATGTAGCGCCGTCTTGTTGGAACCACAACTCATCCACATTCATGCCATCCAATTCGGGAACAAAATAGTCGGTTATCATGGCTCTATACCGGTCTCCATTAATTCGGGTCCTCTTCAACACTTTGCTCTACAGCGGCAATTGTTTCTTCGGTGCGCACTGTTCGACGTCTCTGCGGATGCGTATTATCACATAGAGTAAACGTAGTGCGAAAACGATCCATGGTTAACCGAATTAATTGCTCTGATGGACGATTATGTCGACCATAAAATGGACGGAGCTTGCGGTAAACTTCGCGAACTGAACCGTTATTTTCGAAATAAATTTGCACGATTTGCAAGCGTTGTTATTTTGTCAACCTGTTCATGATGAAATGGCAAACCAAACTGAACATAAATGAGATTAGAGTTGCCAGATTTGACCACAAAATGCCAGTTTTATTTCTTTTCGAAAAACAAACCTGTAAAAAAAACACCCTATACCATTTTTAATCAGCTCATCTTTAATTTCAATTCCTTTAGTTTAAAAAACGAATACCTGTCAATTAAGCATAAACAATAGAACACTTTTAATTCAAAGTTGTAATTAGTCACGACATTTCTTCACAACAATTAATAACAGTCTGATAAAAAGCTAAAAGTTGTAAATGCAGTAAAACTTTACAATAATTAACGAAACAGTAAGAGTTTATATTCGGCTGTGCCGAATCTTATATGCACGCCACAGTAGTGTGAATTATTCATACTTGAAACTAATTTATGTTACTGAGTTTTTCGGATGTAGTTCTCATATGGGAGCTATTACCTATTTAACTTGATGATGATTATAAGAGATTTATGCGCATTTAAGGGATTTTCAAAAGTCTACGTTATATGGGTGCAATGGTCAAATATGGACCGATCGTCATGAAATTGAGTACAATTGGATAATACAATACCTATGTATATGGACTATTTGTGTCCAATTTCTACTTGATAATAATATTTATATGAGGTTTATGAACTTTTAAGTGGTTTTCGGATGTGGACTTTAATGGGGGCTATGTTCAAATATGGACCAATGCAAACAGAATATCGTTTAGATATCTATTTTAGTACGAAACTTTTTTAGCTGAATTTTGTATGTGCACTGCTTTTCTCTAGTCATTTCTGTATCATGGAGCAAAATACTGGGAAGACACTTTTATGGTCGCTATGGAAAATTGTGGACCGATTCTTATCATTTTCAATAGCTCTTGTTATTTTGTATTAAAAATAAAGTGTTCTAAATTTAATAATATTATCTTCATTATATCTGAAGAAAATAGCGAAAAATATCTAGGTTGTCAGAAATTTTGGTCTATAACACAATACCAGACATTTCGGTGAAACAAAGAATGTTCTTCAGAAATTTCATTATTTACCTATTTTATTTTTTTTTTTTTTTGAAGGTCTATCGTGTCTTCAGCAGACGGACAGAGTGGCGTACATGTCTAGATCATCATAGAATCTACCAAGGTTAAATTTAAGCCCAAAACTTAATACACCCCCATCTTTTTTTGGCTGGTATAAAAAAATAAATTCAAAATATTTACAAAACGCTCATTTGGTAGAAATGAGAGAGATATAGTACCTACATACGTATATGAAATAATATTTATTACACTAATAACTGCTTTAAACTCCAAGTTAACTTATACATTTGGCAACCAAGTAATAATTCTAACAAAATAAAAAAAACTTATTTTTTATCCTTCACATTGTGACACTTGTCATCACAGTGACAATCCTGTAGAATCGATAAAATGTTTTTTTTTTTGCAAAATTTTTCCTGTTTATACATATTTCCAATTGGTGTTTTTTTTTTTTCTTTTCTCTTACACACTCTCTCTTATTTTTTTCTCGTTCATAATTTTTTTTTCACCATTAATTTCTCCTATTATTTTTCTAAACGAAGTTATTTTTTGTCATCTTGGTACAAAAAAACACACTTCTTTTTAATTCATTATTTGGGTGTTGATTTTATAAATTTGCACTTTTATTTGTATAGGTGGGCTCTTTTAACACTTAATTTATTGAATTTATACTAATATTTACTTTGCAATGATAATTTTTATTAAAATATATTAAAAAACGCGTTTTCACTTGAATTTTTCTTTCAATTTAAAACTTATGTGTACAATTTGTTCTTAATGCCGACTTTACCTCTGCCGTTTACGCTTCTACACGGCTAGTTAACGACTGAATTATTTCTCCTCCAATTTCATCGGCTTTTATTTAATGTTGAGAGCTGCCTAGTTGCTAAAAATGTATTGAAAAGGGGTAATTTTGTGTGAAATAAGCCAGAAATATACTTTAAGTGCTGCCAGTACTTTTTAACAGCGATGTTTTTTATCCTAGAAATTGAAGTAAAATCGCAAAAAGAAATAAAAATTATTGCGTATGTATAAATGATAAATCAGCAACAATTATGTAATAATTTAAGTTCTAGAAATTCAAAAACTTTAAAATATTGTTGCAATTTTACATGAACCAGAATAGAAAGAACATATTTATTGAAATATAAATATGTTTGAAAAAAAATTATTTTATTCACAAAAATCAAGTTAATCTGGCAGCCATATGATAATGTGAGATGCAGCGTTGTCAACTTGGTGCGTTTGGTACCATTTTCGGTGCTTTTTTTGAATTTTTTTGTGCAAACAATTTCTTATGTGTTTTTTTTTATTAATTTCTAATTATTCCGAAAATGTGCTGAAATCTTTATTTTTACAAATTTTTAATTGCAGTTTTTTAATTATTAATTATCATGAAATCTATATGATGACAAAGGACCCATTAAATATATTTTAAATACGAATGTATGATAAACTAATACATGCTATCAAATTCATCACATAAAGGCGTATAACAAAAAATGAATAGGGTGAAAATCTTTGTTTGAAAATAAAATTAACATTTTAAACACTTATTTTATATCTATTAGCTTTAAAATTATATACTCTATTATTATTATTTCTTTTACTATTAATCGTTGATCTCTTTTTTAAATGTTTTTGTATAGAATTTATGACAAACAAAATATTATTCTATGAAGACACAAACAAATATTTGTTTGGTTTATTTTTAATTTTTGTTAAGTTTATTTTTTTAAACATTGAACTGCAGAAGACAGTTTTATTATTATTATTATTTTTAAAATACAAACATTTTATACTTTTTATGTAAAAATAATTCAAAAAACATTTTAAATAAAAAAAAATCTTAAAAACTTGGTGCTTTTTTTCTTCATTTTGGTGCGGTTTGAAATTTCAAAGTTCAAAGTTGACAACGCTGCTGCATGTCTCGCTCTCCTGTCACCGAAAACTATTTCACACATTCATTCATACATCTTTTTTCCAACCAAACCACATGACACTACGCAAAAATGCAACACTGTTGTTGTCAACAACAACTCTGTTTTAAAAACTACTTACTTTAACACCAGCAGCCAACAGAGGGCGCCGTCGATTAAGAGAAGACCAACGAAATTTCAAAAATTCCCATATTCTTTTTTTTTAAAGTTCGCTATATATAACGAACCCGGTTGTATATTCTAATCTTCAAACACTCCAACAACCAACCACCCAACGACCGACGATGATGAAGAATATATGAATGAAGAGTGAGAGGGAAGGAAGAAAAACAAAAAAAAGGTTTTTGGGGGGGGGAGGTTTAAAAAAAAAGTAGCGAAAAAATTTTTTTTTGCTCGTTAGAAGAAAGAGGTGAATTTTAAAAATGTGGTGAATAAAAATGTGTGGTGAGTAAAAATATCGTGGTGAGTAAAAATCGTGGTGAGTGTAAAAATTGTGGTGAGTAAAAAATCGTGGTGAGTTTTTAGAAATTCACCACAAATTCCTTTATTCCAAATTTTTCAAGGTCATTGAAAATTTGTCATCCTAAAAGTAGGCAATGTGCTTTCGAAATCATTATGTCAACACAGAGCTTTTACATTTGAACAGCAAAGACTACAACCATTTTGCAAACGACTTTAAGTTAAGCTTTCATTAAAAAATACCTAAAAATACTAAAAAACATACAGTTAAAAAATGGTTGTAGTCTTTGCTTTTGACACTTGTTTTTTATGCATGTGTAGAGTTATTATTGTAGAGTTTTTGCAGTTGTTATTGTTGTTTTTATTAGCAGAGATGATTTGATTAGGGAAGAATGGATAATATTTGGTACTTTTTGTCCATAGAAAGTCTACAGTGGTAATAATCTGATACTCATGAAATAATTTTTAGAGCAAGCTAAAACTATACGCTATGAAAGATGTAATAAAGAATATTTTAAATGCTTAGGATCCCTTAATATGTATTTATTTTATTTGAAATTAATAGTTTTAAATTTTTTTTACTTTTGAATTCTCAATTTACAAAACGATGGTGGCTATATTAAGTTTAACCTACATGTATGTGAAACTATTTAACTTTTACATTAAACAAGTAAGAAAGTATAGTCGGTCAAGCCCGACCATATAACACCCTACACCCAGTTAATAAATAAAACAGTTTTTCAGAAATGGGCATGACTTTCGTGAATATAAATATTATGTATGTTATACTTTATCTCGATATAAATACTTTTAAAAGATTTATGGAGGTTAAAGTGAATTACGGAGAGGGTCTTATATGGGAGTTTTGACTAATTATGGACCGACCATTATAAAATTAGTGCCATCATTTCTGTAGATATGAAATTGTTAAATTTTATTTGGATAACAGCATTTTAAAGAGATTTATGCTCTTTAAAGTGATTTTCGGAAATGGGCTTTGTATGGGAGCTACAACTAATTATGGACCAATCATCATATTGTATTTCTTATATTTTTTATATATATTATTTATATTTTTGTTGTCAGTAATTTTGGTATAAAAGATACACTGAAAAAAAAACTTTTCCTTTACTGCTGTACATTTTTCGTCGTCTTTTTTGTTTTAATATTTCAATTTTCAATGTATCTTTTATACCAAAATTGACTGACAACAAAAATATAAGAAATACAATAAAATCAAATGACTCTTGCTTTGCATATAAACCAAACAGAACAATTAACAGCACTTTTACAAAAACAAAAACACCAGTGGCTTTACTTAAAGCCGTTTGCAATATGGTTGTAGTCTTTGCTTTTCAAATGTAAGCTCTGTTCTTACATATCACTTTTAGCCTTAAAGCTAAAAAGTTTAAAGCTTTTATATTTCTAATCTTCCTTCTCCTCTTCCTTTTCTAATTTAGTTCGCTATATGAAATCGTTCCGTCCACAAGTGTTTTTTGTCAGTGAAGTTTTAGAATATTTATTAAAAATATCTTAAAGTGTTAATTAAATATCTAATTGTAAATAATTAAAATATAAAGTGTTGTTAATCATTGTGTGCAATTGCAAGCGTTAAAGTTTGAAAATAAGAGAGAAATCAAAGTAATAAAAATGCAGAAAATGTATGTATAGAAAAATAGCAAGTTGTTGTTAAAAAAAAATGGTGGTCAATGTTTGTTTGTGTGTACGGTACAGTAGTAAAATGTGTGGATAAATCATGTATGAATAATGTTGTGTGTAGTGGTTTTATATATTAGGCACTTGTTGATGCTGTTGCCAGTTGCATCTGCATGTGTAGAGATTTTCGGAAAGCTGCTAAAGGGGACTATACACTACGTGTTTTTTACATTGTATATGTCAAATTTTACATATGGAATAAAAACATATAGTTGGTGACCTCATAAACTTTGCTTGTGTAAAATACATGTGGAAATACATATGTAATTTTTTCGATTAGAACACGCTCTATTTTCTTATGTTTTCAAATGTATATGCCATGCGAAAAGATTTGTCGACGGTTAAATATCTGCGGTATCATTAGCCGCTCGTATGAAGAATTTGCATAAGTGATAAATTTTTTATCTCATTTTGTTAATTTAATAACAATGATATAAATTATTTAAAAATTTTTGATACAAGCTCCACATATTGTATATTAAAAGACGAAAAAACGTAAATCAATATTTTTGACGCCGGCATTTTAGTGACGCCACCAACAATTTTTGCAGCGGCTTTAACGCATTTTTTAAAGAAACGACATGGTAATTTATATGTAAATAATCATGGCGATGTCACGTGTAATTGTACATACAAGTTGGTGACCAAAAATTAAAACCCTTATGTAAAATAACCAATTTTGACAGACATAAAGAAAAACATGTGGGCTGTAAACTTAAAAATACATAAGCAAATACACGTAGTGTATAGCCACCTTAAGGTAAGTTATTTGGTTAAATTGACAGATGATATTTGCTTTGTATTAAAATGCAGTTGTTATTGTTGTTTTTATCAGCAGAGATGATTTGATTAGGGAAGAATGGATAATATTTGGTACTTTTTGTCCATAGAAAGTCTACAGTGGTAATAATCTGATACTCATGAAATAATTTTTAGAGCAAGCTAAAACTATACGCTACGAAAGATGTAATAAAGAATATTTTAAATGCTTAGCTCTTGATCCATTAATATGTATTTATTTTATTTGAAATTAATAGTTTTAAAATTTTTTTACTTTTGAATTCTCAATTTACAAAACGATGATGGCTATATTTAGTTTAACCTACATGTATGTGAAACTATTTAACTTTTGCATAAAACAAGTAAGAAAGTATAGTCGGTCAAGCCCGACCATATAACACCCTACACCCAGTATATAAATAAAACAATTTTTTCAGAAATGGGCATGACTTTCGTGAATATAAATATTATGTATGTTATACTTTATCTCGATATCAATACTTTTAAAAATTTATGGAGGTTAAAGTGAATTACGGAGAGGGTCTTATATGGGAGTTTTGACTAATTATGGACCGACCATTATAAAATTAGTGCCATCATTTCTATACATATGAAATTGTTAAATTTTATTTGGATAACAGCATTTTAAAGAGATTTATGCTCTTTAAAGTGATTTTCGGAAATGGGCTTTGTATGGGAGCTACAACTAATTATGGACCAATCATCATATTGTATTTCTTATATTTTTTATATATATTATTTATATTTTTGTTGTCAGACTTTTCCTTTACTGCTGTACATTTTTCGTCGTCTTTTTTGTTTTAATATTTCAATTTTCAATGTATCTTTTATACCAAAATTGACTGACAACAAAAATATAAGAAATACAATAAAATCAAATGACTCTTGCTTTGCATATAAACCAAACAGAACAATTAACAGCACTTTTACAAAAACAAAAACACCAGTGGCTTTACTTAAAGCCGTTTGCAATATGGTTGTAGTCTTTGCTTTTCAAATGTAAGCTCTGTTCTTACATATCACTTTTAGCCTTAAAGCTGAAAAGTTTAAAGCTTTTATATTTCTAATCTTCCTTCTCCTCTTCCTTTTCTAATTTAGTTCGCTATATGAAATCGTTCCGTCCACAAGTGTTTTTTGTCAGTGAAGTTTTAGAATATTTATTAAAAATATCTTAAAGTGTTAATTAAATATCTAATTGTAAATAATTAAAATATAAAGTGTTGTTAATCATTGTGTGCAATTGCAAGCGTTAAAGTTTGAAAATAAGAGAGAAATCAAAGTAATAAAAATGCAGAAAATGTATGTATAGAAAAATAGCAAGTTGTTGTTAAAAAAAAATGGTGGTCAATGTTTGTTCGTGTGTACGTTACAGTAGTAAATGTGTGGATAAATCATGTATGAATAATGTTGTGTGTAGTGGTTTTATATATTAGGCACTTGTTGATGCTGTTGCCAGTTGCATCTGCATGTGTAGAGATTTTCGGAAAGCTGCTAAGGTAAGTTATTTGGTTAAATTGACAGGTGATATTTGCTTTGTATTAAAATGCAGTTGTTATTGTTGTTTTTATCAGCAGAGATGATTTGATTAGGGAAGAATGGATAATATTTGGTACTCTTTGTCCATAGAAACCTACAGTGGTAATAATCTGATACTCATGAAATAATTTTTAGAGCAAGCTAAAACTATACGCTATGAGATGTAATAAAGAATATTTTAAAAGCT
This sequence comes from Bellardia pandia, assembly GCA_916048285.2. Classification (NCBI taxonomy): domain Eukaryota; kingdom Metazoa; phylum Arthropoda; class Insecta; order Diptera; family Calliphoridae; genus Bellardia; species Bellardia pandia. Next base: position 44,878,864 of record OU696531.1, read on the forward strand.
TAGCTCTTGATCCATTAATATGTATTTTATTTCAAATTAATAGTTTTAAAATTTTTTTACTTTTGAATTCTCAATTTATAAAACGATGGTGGCTATATATAGTTTAACCTACATGTATGTGAAACTATTTAACTTTTACATTAAACAAGTAAGAAAGTATAGTCGGTCAAGCCCGACCATATAACACCCTACACCCAGTATATAAATAAAACGGTTTTTCAGAAATGGGCATGATTTTCGTGAATATAAATATTATGTATGTTATACTTTATCTCGATATAAATACTTTTATAAGATTTAAAGTGAATTACGGAGAGGGTCTTATATGGGAGTTTTGACTAATTATGGACCGACCATTATAAAATTAGGTGTCATCATTTCTGTACATATGAAATTGTTAAATTTTATTTGGATAACACCATTTTAAAGAGATTTATGATCTTTAAAGTGATTTTCGGAAATGGGCTTTGTTGTATGGGAGCTACAACTAATTATGGACCGATCATCATAAAATTTTACCGTATTATACATACAATGTATATATACGCAACATATTTGTGTTCAATATAATTTGGATATCGACATTTTTAAAAGACTTATGCTTTTTAATGTGATTTTTGAAAGTGGGCCTTATATGGGAGCTACGACTAATTATTCATTCATTATTTACTCATTTGTTGCTTCATTTATTACTCATTTGTGATGAAATTTGTTTGGATACTTTTATAATTCAAACATTTATGATCATTAAACTCCTGATCGTTAAACTCATATTGACATTTGTATGGGGACCAGCTGAAATAATGGACCGATTTCCACCAGTTCCAATCCCATCCGTCCTTGTGCCGAAAAATATCACGTACAAAATTTTATTGCAATATCTTCAAAACGTACAACATTTTATTGCAATATCTTCAAAATTGCGACCTGTACTCTGCGCACAAGCTTTACATGGACGTCCAGACGAACGGACGGACATCGTTAAATCGACTCAGAAAGTGATTCTGAGTCGATCGGTATACTTTAAGGTGGATGTTGGACCAATATTTATGCGCGTTACAAATATCAGCAGAAATCCAATATACCCTCCCCACTATTGTGGTATATTATTCAACAAAAGAAATATTATTTTTTATACTTATTACCTTTTACAAATTTATAAAGAAAGTAATTGGTGTTAATAATTATAAACACAATAATTTAAAATAGTAATATTCACAAACAACTAAGACTTTAATAATGTGTTTGGTACCTTTTCTTAGAATCGAGTCAAAGGCATACTATTTTCACTAGATTTATTCTTATCTTCAGATATACATCTCGAAGCATCTATAACAGCTTATTTTAGGTGATATATGCTTTCATATTGTCGGGTTCAAAAATGAATTCGACGGCTAATATTCACCAAATGTTCTCAGTAGGGTAGTGATGGCACGATTAATCGAACAACTAGTAATAATCGATTATTTTTCTTTCATTAACGATTTAATTGTATCGTGACTTCTCTTTCGATTAATTGAGTTAACAAAAACAAAAACAAAAAGAAATAGAAAAAGAGAAGAGGAACAAACGCATGGTTAAAGGCCCAACTATAATATGCATAAGCAAGCTTAAGCAAATTGCAAAAGTTAACGAAAAGGCTGTCAAATGCATAACCAGTTCAGAGTTAACTTTCAGGTGGCTACAATGACTTTGAAACTTTTTGTCCACAGTTGCTCATTTATGTTCAAAAAAATGTTTTTATTTTAACAAAAAGCCATTAAATGACTATATTTTATAAATATTATTATATTACTTTATAATTAAAGGAAAACTTCGTACCCGAAACGCATAATTTTTCCTTTTTTTTAATTTTTCGGAAAAGTACTAAAATGTACAGCTGTGGCAGCACTAAATTGTAAATAATAATAAACGTTTACATATGTTTTGTTAATTTTCGTATTGTGTTTGTAAAAATGGAGAAAAAACTTAAAAATTTAAATAATATAAAAATATTAAAGTTAGCGCTTGAAGGCCTGTGCACATTAAAAGAAATAAGTGAACTACACTTTAAAAGAAGAAGACGATCTTGTTCTGTCAGAGAAATAAACCACGACAGAAAGACATTTTTGTTAAAATAAAAAGGGCCCTTTTATTATAAAGGCATTTATTTTTTCCACATTTTCTATTAAATTTAAAATAAATGTATTTTCTTCTTTCTCCATTTTGTTAAAAACACAAACAAACAACAAACAGCTGATTCCGTACGGAATATGCGATCAGTTTCGCTTTTTGCTTAAGCAAATGACAGTTGAAAAACTTAACGAAAAGTTTCGTTAAGTACATTATAGTTTGCCACATACAATTTATATGTGTTCGCACGTTTGCTTAAGCTAGCATATGCATATTATAGTTGGGCCTTTAAGCGTTTTTCGTGACGGACAGATGCAGTGTTGCCAAGATATTTTCACAATTTAACGTCAAATTGGGGTTTAAAAATCTCCAGAAATCGCTAAATAAATTTTTTTACAAAACCGTCAAATAAATGATTTGAAAAATTTGAATTTACTTTAAATACAAATAGCTGGTAAAATAAAATTTAAATAATTACACATATGTATTTTTAATTTAATTGTTTTTAATAATTTACAAACAAAATTAGGTATTTTCAAAAATATAGTGCCAGTCTTCAGCATTTTGTGTATAAGTGGCCATTGTACCTATTTCACTTAGAACAGATTTTGGAAATTTATAATCAAAACAGCATTTATTCTCAAGTTTGAGACCGTATCTGTAATTAAAATTGAATTCGCTTACAAAAAATTACATTGCAAAAATGTATTAGATCAATATTCAAAAATTTAAACATAAGAAACCACAAAATTTAATAAATTGCTTTTTAAAACTTTTTAAAGAAATTATGTAATTGAATTATGTTATCGCTGGCGGCGATGGTTGTTCGTAAGGAGCGAATTTAACTAATCAAATGAAAAGACCCAATTTCTTAACATTGATTAATAGCGTTTATTTCTATATAAAAAACAATAAACAATATTTAATTCCATTTTCCTTTAATTACACTGTGCTAGAATTTGACACTTTTTTTTTGTGACAAACGGGGCACCTGGCGGGTTAACCTAATTCGGGTACGCTGAATCCAGTGGTGCTAACCGTTTTTTTAGGTTAGCTCGTTTTTTCGAAATATACCGTTATTTCGAAAATGGAGGAGGTTGCACAACATATATTCGCGTAACTCTAAAACGGTTTAGTTTATTGAATAAACTAAAAAAACCGAAATTCCGCAATGAAATTTTCATATTTTTCCAATATGCGCAGTCGTTGTAGAAACATAATTTTTTTTGACCAAAAAAAATGTTTTTTTTTAAGCAAAATTTCAAAAATTTTGTTTTTTAAAACGGCATAAAAAATTGGAAAACGCAGCTGTGCTTCTAATTTTTTCTGCAGGTATAGCAAATAAAGTTCCAAACAAAACAAGACATAAATAATTAAAATCTGTCTACAACTTTTTATTTTATTCACAAACGATGAAATATATAATAACCAGACGAAACTTCAAAAATTAAAATATTTATTTTTGTTGTTAATTAAAGTATAAGTTTTTATTTACAAATTTATTCTTCTTCCTCCTGCAGATTCCAACAAATATCCCCTTATAGCGAATCAAGTTGTTTGCCACTATACCAGTGTTCGAGTCTGGCTGTTACTTGGTGAAATTCTCGCCATGTTCATCAGACTCGGCTGGTGATTGTTCATTAAATTTTTCTGCATGACAATGCAAAAAATATATTCTCAATGACATTTTGACGTTTAAGTTTTTAAATGCGGTTAGCATATCTCCAATTAAAATTCACCAATTTTCAGACCGATGATTTCCTAATACATTTTCTATTACTGATTTCACAGAATTCCAGCCCAATAGCTCCATATCATTCAATGCAAGTTCAAATTGTTGGTCCTTCATTAGACGACGAATGTCCGGTCCATTAAGAATTCCTGTAAAATAAAAACATTATGATATGAAATATAAATCTAATTTAATAAAGTAGCTAGAGTTCATACCTTCTTTTACTTTCATGCCGCTTAATTGTGGAAAAATTCGGCGCAATTCGGTAAAAGCAATTCCGTCTGGGTTCAATGCTTCTATAAAATTTTTTACAATACCCAGTTTGATGTGGAGTGGAGGAAGCAAAATCTTTTCCATATGACATTGAAGGGGTTGAGGAACTCTTATTTATACTGTAATTTTTTTATCAAAGAAAGAAAGAAAGAAAAAGCATCACTGCACTGCATTTGATGCACAGTACGTTTGGAAAAGCAAAAGGTTGCATCACTGCAAATGCATTGTGTTCTAAAATGCATCACTGAAGCAGACGATGCGCAAAAAACAGCAAATAAGCATCACAAAAATGGCTGATGCAATAAATGAGCATCGGCATCAGCTAGTTTGCATCAGCATCGCAAACTAATCACATTTTTTTTTAATTTGTTTATTGTTTAGAAAAAGAGATAATTATACTAGAATAAACACTAGTTAACAATAACATTTTTTTATATGTATGTATATACAATGTCTTTAATTCGAGCGCTCTAGTATTCTTAATATAATTATATTTGGTTTTTACAATATTTGAATCAAGCAATTTTTTTAAAATTAATAAGGATAATATAATAATACATATTTACAAGATTAATTGCAATGAAATATTTAAAAAACATTGCTTTTATAAAAAGAAAAGAAAAAAAAACTTTTTGCAAACGTAAGGTCAAAGGAAATATAATTTCTAAAAAAAGTAAAAGAAAAAATTATAAATATTAGTTATTTAGATAGCCACCAAAATTTTTTGGAATTCGTTTTTTGTATTAAACGTAAATCTTTGTTTGATATGCTTGTACTGTATTTTATATTGAATTGCTATAAAGGTGGATTCACCCATTTGTTCTTAACAAACATATTTTCCGGAGAAAAATTTTTTTACTGAGAGTTTTTTGCAGCACGATTCACCCATTTCGAACGATTTTTCTGAAAAATCTAAGCTGCCATATGTAAACAAATGCATGTAATCAGCTTTTGAAGTATTAGAAGTTCGGTTTATATATCAATCTCGTTGTTAATTTCTTATATGTTACGGAAAATATATTGTGAGTGTATGTTTCCTATCTAAGTTTTTTTGTATAATTTTTATAATTATGTTTATGTTTTCTGGGTAGTTCGCTCACACACACAACCTCATTTTACGCTTTGCCTACCTCTGCTCTAAATTGCAGTTAACCGCTTTAATATTAACACGTCTATGGTTGTGGTAAAAGACTGGAGAGCCATTTACAGCTTGAATTATGCTCTTGCTATCAGGCTTCTGGGGGAACAAATCCCTTTTCTAATGATTTCATTATAAATTCTTCGTTTGTATAAAAAGGAGCCATTATAATATTATTTTCAAAGCATTGTGAGCACCTTAAAATATAATTTCTAATCAAACTAATTATGAAATTATCTATACGTATAATATTTACACTATTATATAGCTTTTTATTTGAAATGTATTTTAAATATCCATTTTGTGGGTTTCTGTATAGCGAAGTACAAGCTTTTAAATATTTTCTTTCAAAAACTCTTATCTTTTCCATGTTTGACAGTGATATGTTGAACCAAATTGGGCATGCGTATGTTAGAATTGGTCTTATTAGGGATTGATACATTATTATTTTAACCCTTGCTTGTATATATTTTGAATAAAATAAGGGTCTATATATAATAAAGGCTTTTCTAATCACATATGCGCATCAAATGCAGTGCAGTGATGCATTTCCGAACAGGCCTATAGTCAGGTCGCTTATAGTCCATTTAGCGATATAGTCCAAAATACACGTTTTTACAGCCCTCTATAAGTCAAATTCATACAAAATATGAACGATATAGTTCATGAGCGATATAATCACATTTAACATATATGCCACCTATGTGTGGTTATTTAAAGCTTACTTACATGCAAATTATTGAGGATATTGTCACATACATTTAGGTAATATTACATAGCAATTTAAGCTACAAACCAATAAAATGTACTAAAAATCAAATGGTAACCGTGTGTTTATTTTGACATTTTGTTTTTTAACGATATTTAATCAATATTAAAGTACTGCCTTTTGGCGCACAAAGTATTTATGTATTTGTTTATAACGTATACAATACATATGCATACATACTATACATATATAAATGAAATAAATCTTTTTTAAAATCACATAAATTGTTTATATCCGATTTTGTTTCTATGCCATATTGTGGCATATAAAAAAATTGGTCTTATAATCACATTAGCGATATAGTCACAACACTGTGTGCAACTAAGCAATGTGACTATAAGCGAAAAGTATCTACCAACTTATAACGGGTATTGAATGGTAACACTTAGCTCATGCCTGATTTGACAGATAATTAGTTTTATACTTCCGCTGAACGAATATGGTTGTGTATACGCTTGAACAACGCTGGGAAATATTGCGACATTACTTTGAAAATCATGGTAATGTTGCAGAATGTGTGCGAAAATTGCGTACGGATTTTGGAAGAAGAGAAGCACCGTCAGCTCCGTATGTTCGTTATCTTGTGAAAAAAGTGATAAACCAAAGAGTTACAAAGAACTAATTTTTTTAATACGAAACTTTCTGACTGACCACCGTTATAGTCTCTTAAATTTTACCGGTTTTACCCAATTTATCAATTCCTGGTCCAAGTTTTGAAAATTGGTTTAGCCGTTTGGGTTTATCAGTTTTCCCCTTTTTATCACGACCTGGTCCAAGTTTAAAAAAATATATATAGCCTGTTGACGTTTTCAAGCATGGATCTATCAACGTTTTAAATTTTGTATAAACAGAGAATACCCCTGTTTACCCGCTTTTAGCCCCTTGAAAGAAGACCTTTGGAAATAATAATAGTTATCCCAGATCGAGATTCTTTTTTTAATTAAAGACTTATTTACAAATTTATTGAAGACTTCTGATTTCATATGAAAGATACATACATATAAAATATAGGTTTTTAATCTGAAATATGAGAGATCACAAATTCCCAATTAAACGCTTATTTTTAAAGTTATTGATTGATGATTTATGATTTTTTTTTGGGTTTTTCATATGATACAGAGATTTGTTTCGAAATTTAAGTAATTTCAGAACAAGTTCCTTCTCTCAGTTTAACGACTTTCGTATTAAACTAACTAATTTTCTCCATTAAACGGTCATTTGTAAAGTTATTTATGATTTAATTTTTTTTTTGGTTTTCTGTATGAAAATTGATTTCTTGGTCCAAAATCCATATTCTTTCTACAAATGAATGAGTTTTTGCTACCTAATCCATTAGAAAAAACACATAAATATGTGTGTAAATTAAAATTTTTTATAGTTTCATGTGCATTTTTTATTATTTATTACAAATGTGTTTGTTAGTTATCAAATATACATATATTCAAATTTATGTACAAAATATAATCTATATATGTAACTATTCTTAAATATTTACAATAGTTATTAAATACTTATTGCCATTAACTAAGGTTTTACAGGTATCAGGCGTGGTTTCACATCCCAAGATACTAACTAATCTTTGAAATGTGATTTTACACTAGAAATATAAATTTCAGATAGAGGAGAAGTCTCTAGTTCTGAGATCCAAGCCAGGCTACTTAGTGCATAATTAAACGTAATATTTAAATACAAAATGCATTTGCTAATGAAATGGTTACTTAATAAATATTTTTTTCTTACATTAAGTTTTTTTTGTCTTAAAACTACAACTTAATTGAAAAAAATCACAGTTCATGTTAGTTTGTATTAAAATTACAAAATGTCTATTCTATGTGTATTCATAAGGCCTATTAAAGCAGATCCACAGAGGCCATATTTTCGTGTAATATCATTTGATGGACATCATTGAAAACTTTGCGTATACAACTGGTATCGGTGGCCACAGTAAAATGATAATAACACTCACGTTTCGAGTTGTGCATGTGATTGCGGGAAGGCCTTTTCACAGGCTCTTGGGTAATATCAATAAGTTTCTGCTTAATAAACTTTTTCGTCCAATCACACTCATCGAAATAACTCTCCGCCTGGGGACTATTGCGGAATGCTTCAAATTCGGGGAAGTAATCGACAATATGTTTGCCCGCTCTTATTTTACGCTCCATAATGTCCTGTTTGTTTAGGAACACAATGAGACCGGCTGAGGCCAAGAAACGATTCTGCCAAACGCCCCGAAATAGATTTAAAGCCTCTTGCAAACGATTTTGCGTAGGATCTTCTCTGAGTGTTTGATCGAAATCACTGCAGGAAATTAGAAATAGTACAGCCTGTATACCCTCGAATACTTGTATCCATTTATTGCGTTGATCACGCTGGCCGCCAACATCGTACATGTGAAAGATTTGCTCACCGCCTCCCATGTTCTTAGGAATTTCCACACGAAAGGAGATATTGTGTATGCCAGTGGTTATTTTCCGACTGTGTAAAATGTCTTCAGTGGAAGGTATATAGTGAAAGTCTGAGATGCGATCAAAGTTGTCCAAAAAACTGTAAGAAGAGTAAAAAAAGCAAATACAAAATTAACATTTTGTAAGTTTTAAAGAGAATACTAAACCATTGACAAGGTTGCATTTTTAGTACTTTTAGAATGTAATCAACATAAGCCGAGGTTTTAGCTCAAATACAACCCTGAAATGTGTCTGTACTATTTATATTCCAATAACAGTTACTTACTATTTAGTACTATCGGATAAGGGAAATTCATTCGAGCGTTCAAAGCATGTGCGTATACCCACATCATTCCACAATGTCATGACATGATCACAATACTCCTGCAAATATAAAGAATACATTTTATAATTAACTAATATTTGTTTTAAAAGAAATATAATATGCAATCATAATCGGCAACTATAATGAAGTTGAAGTATAAACGTATTTCCCCCAAAAAATAATAAAGAAAATAACAACAATTCTCTGCTACGATCGTACGACAGTGTCGCATTATAATCTTATCACTTGGCATATACCATAACGCCAATATCGTAGAAGTTTTATTTAAGTTATATATCAAAATAAGTCAATTGTAATTCTATTATCAGTGTTATTATTAATGTTGGCTTGTAATTCGTAAATCAGAAAAGAGATTTATTAAATATTATATTTTGAATAGGTTCAGTATTTTAATTTTTTTTTAAAAGGTTTGCGCATAACATGTCATAAATATGTAAATTTATGAGAGCAGATGTTGTAAAATTGTATAGATTGAAACTAAAATTTCCTATGTTGAAATAATACATTTTTGGCTTAAGGAATTCTTTACAAGAGTCTGACAAATACGCGCTCCAAAAGTAGGGTTAATCCTCTTTCGCTCATCGAACAAATTATTGTATGCCTCATGTAGACAACTGTTGTCGATGTTCGCACAACTGCAATATCTATTTTTAAGTGTAATTTTCACATAAAAAAAATCACAATTTTAAAAAACTGAGTGCAAATTGTCACTGACATTCGCCATTGACCCATAATTGGAATTTTTTTTTATCAGTATGTAATAGACTTCACATCAAGGAAATGTGGTTCCAACTAATAGATTATCAAACATTGAATTTATTGTTTTGTAGAACATAAATTTGTAAAGTAGAAGTTCGAAATTCACCAGAGTTTAAAACCACTGACTTCGGATGAAGAATTGCTATGCAGAACACCCAATTAAAGACGGTAAGAGGAGCTCAGAAACAATATCGTACGTTAAATTGCCAATTGTCCGGCGATATACATATTTCCATCAGTAATGATGTCCAGGAAAAACTTATGTTTGTGAAGTTGGAGTTTGTAATTCACTGAGTTCGGTGAAAGGACTACTATGCAGGACATACAGTTCAACAGCTGGGATCACTACAGACAATGCCGCTTATCGTAATCGAAATGGTGACGTTGAAAAGATTTAAAGACCATGAAAAATCAAAAAAAAAAACAGAAAAAACATCACTATAATTGAAAACAAATTTAAATTTTTACAAAATCTGTTACTTTAACCTTAAATATGCCTAGAGATTAGCTAATCACTAAATAATGTGGTTCACTAAACCTGAAGCGTAAAACCACTTGAAACAAATAGAGGTCACTACAATAATGTCACTCTAGAACAACTGATTTTATCAGTTTTAGCATTTTTATCAACCAAATGTCAAACAAATTAACTGATGAAACAACATCAGTTCTATATTTTTTATCTTTACACATAGCAAGTACGTTTGAATTATTGTATTTTTAAAAGTGAAATTATGAACGTAAAAATTTTTCATGTTGACTTGCACATCTTGCTAATCGCAACAACTAGTGACATACATAAATGATAAACTAGTTTGGTATATTCATAATTGGCCGGTTGGTTGATAAGAATTTTAATTTAATATTAAAGTACTTTTAGCTTATTTATTAATAAGATCTTAATAAAATACATAATTTTAGGTGTTTAAAATTAAGATTCTCTAAATTTGTTATTATAAATGATTATTATAAATGACGCAAATGAGGCAGGTAAATGTCAATTATCTGTGGTTTTAATTTAATACTTTAAATATAATGTTTACATTTTATTATTGTTTAAACACCAGTTTTTCGGGTGTTTGTATTTTTGGTTTTGTTGATATTATACTTTTTTGTGTGCGTTAATTTTTTGTGAATTTTGCGTTAATAAACAAAACAAGATGAAGAAACACTTGTGGATAAGAAAAACAGTGTTATTTGTGTATTTTTGTGCTACTGTCAAATATTTGTATTGTATAAATGATGTTAAAGAAAGCTGATTTTCGTTAATTATTTCTATTAAGTTATATTAAAACGTTTAGATATTTTCTAGAACTTATATGAGAATAGTTTGATAATGTTATGGAAAGTTTTGATATTTTCATATGTAGTATGTATAAAGAAGAACAAATATTTGTTTTAATTGTATTTATATTAATATTATTGTTTTTAATTTTTTTTATATTTAAAATAAACAAAACAATAATAGCCAGCTGTAAAAATAACTAATTGACGTTTTAATTTAAGTATTAATTGGGCAACACTAAGTTTATGCCACCATTTTGATTTACTCTTGCAGTACTAATTTTTATATAACGGCATTTAGCTTTACTTAATTTAGTGCATACACCAACCTCAAATGTTTATGCTGTTCTGGCAGAGTATTAGCACATGTAAGGGAAACTCAATCCCCGCCATTATTATTTATCAATTTAATACGTTTTGCAAACAAAACAATTCTAAGCGGAAAAAATAAAATAAATATTAACAACTAACCTTTGCTTTACACATGAACCAATTGTAAATACGCAGATAGATACTTCAAATATTTATAAGTTTGAAAAAGAAAATAAATAATAACAACGAAATGTACAATAATAGTATCGTTTAATAAAAAAATTTCCATACTTTTATACAAAACATTATTTGTTTTTTTTTAATATTTACTATTTAATAAGACAACTTACCTCATTCATATATTCGGGCGCCGTTTCACCCATTGTTAATATATATGACGCACTGTGTTTGCTGCCACAACTTTGATACTCCAGACCCAATATTGTCATGTGTTGGACTAGCTGGTATATAGATTCATGGATATTCTGATAGATTTCAGGTATTTTATCACGGCGTTCACTACAAACGTAACGTTTTTTTTTAAAAGAAATTAGTATTTTAAGAATAAATTTTTGTAAATTTCAATTACTTTAAAAAAAAGCTTTAATACTTACTCATCTGAAAAGCCATTGATGTGTAAAATGCGCATTTGTTTAATTATTGTAGTTTTGCCCGATTCGGCTGTGCCAAGTAGTAAAATTTTCACCGCCTCACGAAAATTTTTATGAATTTCACTGCATTTTCGTTCGATTTCTTTGGACGATGCTTTCAGATCGTCTGGATGAGTTTTGGAGTGCCTCAAACACCGTAACATTCTGAAATATTAAAAAAATTGATGTTTAAAAAACATATTAAATCAAATATAAAATTATGTTAAATTATATAATTAAATTTTTGTTAATATGATTTCGATCAGTTGTCGGTCCCTCATATGGCTAGGAACAAAGAACAGATCGCATAACATGTTATTATTATTATCCATGTTCTCTTTATGCCCACCACTGATTTAAACTATTAAATTTTATATATAAAAAGATTCACTCACATTTTATAAGTACTTGATATCAAGAAAGTGGTGTCGGTCTACTGCTCAAGTCGAATCTATTTATATACAGATGCAGTGGTGAATTTAAGCAAATTCCAGTGAATTTATTCATTTTTATAAAGCTGGACGAACTAATTTGTGTTTTTATATCGACGAAAAACACCATAAACTAAAAACCACAGCCAGAATTTAGTAATAATTTCTTGTTAAATTAAATAACTATGACCCAATATGAAAGATAATCTAATAACGTCATTTATTGTAATATTTGCTTTTGTACGAGCATATATTTTTACTTTATTAGAATTTTACATTAATTATGGGCGTACCTCTTTAAATGTTTATATATTTACTTATAATATTTACTCTTTTTATTAAGCTACTTAAGCTATTTATGATTACACCACAATATAACTCGTGTCTATTATGAATTTCCACAGGTATTTTAAATCTTTAAATTCTCACAAATTCACAGTTTCTTTTTAAATAATTTAATAAAAAAAAACCTATAAATATTTAGGCTAAATATAAACTTGTAATAATAAAATATTCTTTCAAATGTTATTAAATTACATGTTCTTTTAACTATTATGAAATTCTTTTCCGACGATTTGCTGAATAAATAAATTTTCACCCAACTTGTTTGTTTGGCTTTAAATTGACAGTTAATAAAGGTACGGTCACATTTGACAAATATTTCCTCAAAAAAGCGTAACCACTTGTTTTAGCACAAATTTGTTTGACGTTGTTTGCTCTTACAAGAGTTTTGCAAGATCAAACAGCATCAAATAAATTAAAACTAAATATTTGTTGTGCTTTGGCCTAAATAAAAAAAGTTTTTTATTAAATAAATAAACAAGTTCAAATAATTGTTATTTAGTGGTTACATCTTTTTCGGCAAATATTTGCCAAATGTGACCGTATCTTTAGTAATACATATTACTGTCGGTATGTGCAATAAAAATAAACAGTTTATTTTTTTTTTACAAAATTCAAAGAAGTTGCTCATATGTCTATATCTTATCACATAGACTACTCTATTTCTAACTATTTTTTGCTGTTCGGAAAACTTCGTAATAAAATAAAAAAAAGATTTAACTTTAAGGTACTTTTTTGCCGAAATTAATTTGTTATGTTTTAAATATCTAAAAAACATGTTTCTTCGATAATGTTTGTATAAACATCATATAAATAAAATAACAGTAAATTTTTAAAGTCTGCGTGTTAGAAATTTTTAATAATTTTGGAAGCTTTTTGAAAGTTCTGTAGGTTTTAAATGGTAAATAATAGTAAATACATACAAAAATTTAACTTTCTTTGTAAATAACAATGTCTTTTTTTTTTTGTTAATTTTTAATTTAAATTGGTTTATTACAAGATCTGTTCAATGCAGTTTTTACTATTTTAAGCAATTGTGTACATTAAAGTAGTAAATTCAACAACCTTGTCTTTTGTTTTGTTTACATTTCGTTGCTCTACTCAACCAAACTCTATAAATATATCTACAGTATTTGACTCAACTGTAATAGATAGCGATAGTTTTCAATATGGCTGCCTATAGTGTGTGTATGTATGATTGTTTCTTTCTCGAAACTGCATGTGCTTTCATTTCAATTACAAAAATGATGTTTAATGACCTTTATTTTATTGTGTTTTTTGTGAACCATTTTGTTTTAAATTGTTAATTGGATCTTCATCATTATTTATTTTTTTACTTTTTTTATTGTTTGTTTCTGCATGGGTGTGAGTATAAAGTGCAAAATGTGAAAAAAACAATTAAAATAAAAAAGCACATATGGAAAATAATTAAATTAATTGTATTATTTTGATATTGAAAAGTTAAAATAACAAATAAGTACATACATATGTATGTAAGCCTATATGTAGGTATGTACATATTAATAAAATGTAGGTACATTTTTTAAATTAGAAAATATGTACATAAGTGTTCTACGCCACATATTATGAAAAATATATGTAATAAAAAATTGTTTACATTAAATGCTGAAATTGTAAATAATTCATGTTTATTAATCTTGCTTAATAATAACAACAGCCCAATCAGTTAACCAGTTCTCATCGTAAATTAATCAATTGATTTGTGGCTAATTTATGGGTTTATACATATGTGCATATGTATATGTATGTATGTATGTATGTATGTATGTATGTATATCATTCCTTGATTACTGATTTCACACCATTGATGGGATTTTAATATTAATATTTATTGCCGAATTCATGCCTAAATGGGACCAATAGTGCCAAAATTATCTTTCAGAAAATAATACAAATTGTACGGTTATCGCATCGCATTTGCTTTCGCATCGCAATAGAGAGTAACCCCCCAGGTTTGGATTACTTTTTTACACCATTTTTTAATATGCGAGCATGTATGTAAGTACATGCATATTTATATCATATATATATTATGTGATATCAAACTTGTTAACATCTGGCATACTGCGATGATGATAATAGCTAACAGGAGGATCAATTCCTAATAGTTTTGCAACAATAAAGCTGCATAAAATAAATAAAACTCTATGTTTGAGATTTTAGTTATGACCGCTCTAATGATTTTTATCAAACAGTGCAAAAATGTAGACACTACTTTAAATTTTTATTATTTATTAAATGTTAATAATATATTATTCCAATTTTAGATAAAAGAAAATTGACTAATTAACGCATTAAAATTGACTGAAAATTTAGAAATACTAATTGCACATGTCACTAAAGTTAATGGCGGTCCTCAGTATTTGTTGCATTTGTTGTTATTGTTACAAATACCGAGTGTTTTCGTGTAATTACCGATTAGTTATTCGTATTGTTTGTTTATGTTTGCTGTTCGTTAGTTGGTCTGGTAGTGGCAGACCGTTTGTCTGTGTATTGCAGGAAAAATGTAAATAAACAAAAAATGTTGGCAAATGTTAACGGCTGAAATCAAATAACTGAAGGAAAAATATGTACACTAATACCTCACTTTGCGTCGGTGTTGCATTCCAAAAAAACACTGTTTTTTTTTTTTTTTTTTTTTTTAAATTTTGAGTTAAATTGTTTAATAGTCTACTTATTAAGATTATTTATTGGTCAATATTTGCTGTTAATAATAAGTTTTTTTCAACAAGTTATCAACTTATTACCATAAATATATTGTTTAGGTAAAGTGTGAATTTCACACCTAATTTTATGACCATTACTGTGCGTATAGCCTATAAGCCACTTAATGTTTAATGATAATAACATAGTATGTATATGATTTGCATTATAGTTTATAATCATTAAAATAAATTGCTATCTAGTTTTATGATGGTGGTCAAGTGTGATTTTTATTTATTATCTTTTGATTTGAGTTGAGAAAATAAATATATTTTATTCACGTTTTCAAAATATTTTAAAATGTTACGTTATTTTAAAATGTTATGCATTTGATTTTGCACTAATTTCTTAACAATCAAAATCTGAATAGATAATTTTATTAAAGTGTTAATATATATTTCCGCTTTTAACAAGTGACTAGATTTTTAATTTAATATAACAAAGAAATTGAAATACTAAATCTTAAAATTGTGTTTAACAATTTTTTAAATCTTTGAAAGAAAATTTATTTTAAAATATAAAGTCCAACTAAGAGGCATAACTACCTGTTGTGTAAATAGGTTGATTGGCCAATAAAATTATCTAGGAATGTTCAATATCTAAATAAGAACATAAAAAACTTATTGCTCAGATAAGAAAAACATTCTATAAAACAACAATTTCAATAAATACCTTACTTCTGATTAATTGATTAATGGATTTCTTTCTTATATTTGTAATTACAAATGTCTTATTCACATTTTAAAAATTTCTTTTGAAGGAAAACATTCATTTGTTTAAATTACAAATCAGCATACGGTCGGCCGTCTTAACGGGCAGCTCACTTGGCGTATAATCAACTTGATATCAGAGCAGTGGCATCGGTAAAATAATTTCCTACTAATATTGTTGTTATATTCGTTTTGATACTTGATAAACTAATCAAAATAATTAAACCAATTTTTATTTAAAAATATAAAAAAAACAATACTAATACAAATAAACACACAAGTCATGGGACTTGCGAGCCTGCTCATAAAATTGCAAAAAATTCTTATCTAAAAATTAACATTTTGGTGGAAATTTTTTTGTACCTTTTACCTGACCTACACTTTGGTGTTCAATTGCAATTGTCATTTATGAGTCATTTAAACATTTTCAACTATTTGAAACAAACCTAAAGATAACAAATGATGTACATATTAAGTTCATCATACTACAGTTACTATGATGTACTTAATACATACATATGTATATCATTTGTTATCTTTAGCTTTGGATGTTCACTTTTAACTAATTTTTAAAGACTTAGTCATTAGTTTTAATTCTATTTTAATTATTGTATATGACAAAGTATGTATATACATATTTGCATCTGTCATTAATGAATGACTTTTTATAAATTTTTATCTTGTTATTTGTGCTTAGTTCATTTTCAGTTGGAATTTTTGCAAAATACATTTTATGGCAGCTTTAATAAAGTTTTTAATATTTTAATTTTTACTAGTAATTCAAAAGCACGTTTAGAATATTTAATACATTTTATACATTTTAAATCATCGCGTATTTATAAAGTGTTTAAATAAAGTCGTAATAATAATAGTAATAATCCTCTCTGAAAATAAAGGACCACTAATATGCTGAAAACTAAGAATATATATATGTATATCGTCGTCATGACTCAAAAGGAGAGAAGCACAAAAACGGGCATTAATACCATTAATTTCCTTGGGGCAAGTTCATGCATTTGCCAGTAGAGTGATTTATCTGGTCTTAGGCAGGAGAAGAGGTTTATTATCTCTCTAGGGGTAAATCCTAGAATTTGTGTGCTTACTTGCTTATGCACCGGACATTGTGTTATTGATGTCATTCATTTTCTTTGAACAAAAGCAGCAGGCAGGTAAAAAAAAACTGTAGTACTGAAACCAGAACAACATTACGAGTATATACCATAATGCTTCACAGTACAAGATTTTCAATACGAGTCAAAACCATCAAGAAGTTATTAACTTTCATTTTATTTTAATATGCGCCTGAAATTTTATAAAAACGCTGCTAATCTCAAACGCGACAAAATATTTCATATCGAAGGGTTACATGGATACATCTCTCAATTCCACGATTGAAAAGAAGTTACAGCAGAAAAGGCGGAGAGTTTTTAAATAAAACAGCAAATAACTTCAGCGTCGTGCAAAGGATTTTAGAAGACTCATTTCCACAATTTACAACTTCGACAACGATTCAATTTACACTGTCAGAGCTATTGCATAAAACAGTGTATTCGCTAGAATTTCGATGAATTTTAAAAATAAAAACATCTTAATTAACATTAGTTTCCTATAATAATAATCATTGTAGAACATAAAATATTTTGCAACTTTTTAGATCACTGGACAGACTTTCAATACGAGTCAAACCCAAAAAAGTGCCTGCCTGAACTGTCAAAGAAAAATGAATTCATTTACAGAAGTCAATTCAATTTTCATACTTTTTAATGCAAATCAACATGCATGAAAGAAAAAGCAAAAGCCAATAAGAAAATTGACAGTACCCCTTTATTCTCTTTTCACATTTTTCCTGTTAAAATCCAATGTTAAAAAAATAAAAGGGAACAAATTTCATGTGGAATTTTTATTCACGATAGGGGTGATTATATTCTTAAAGCAAACTGTTGAATTTAAAATACTGAAATGACGAAAGTGTTTGTTAGTTAAAGGTGATGTTTTATTAAGGTTGTCTACGTTAAAGTGTGATCGTAAGATTTTTTAATAAACAAATTTCCTAACTATGAAAATACCTGTTCCAAATTAAATACTATCAATCTGATTCATATCATATCATACAAACAATTCTTAGACGTTGCAAAGTCTAATTTAAAATTTTAGCCAAGTGTTTAGATATGGTTTAGGCAAACGCCTTACAAAACTTTATGGTTTATTTTACAATACTTATTATTTGTACTATTATTTAACCACTATAGAAAGTACTATAAACAAGTACATAGTTGTTATAAATGAAAATATGTTGTTAATAAAACAAAATTATAAATAAGCAGCCAAACACATCCGAGTACACACATCAATCAATTTTTAACAAATGCATGCTAAAATAATCATGTAAGTCATAAAATGAATTACGAAGCACTTGTACCAATAATGAAAATATTCCAAAATGGATGAATGTCCATATCTTATTTACTCAAAAAAGCGTAACCACTTGTTTTAGCATAAATTTGTTTCACGTTGTTTACTATTACAAACAGCATCAAATAAATTAAAACTAAATATTTGTTGTGCTTTGGCCTAAATATTTTTTTTAAAAAAATAAAAGAGTTCAAATATATGTTATATAGTGGTTACGTCTTTTTCGGCAAATATTTGCTAAATGTGACCGTACCTTAAATAACTTGGCAACACAGATCATACAAACTCGCATAAAAATTGTATTACAATTTGTTTCCTTTGTTTCAGTAAATACTATTATTAAATGTGGGCCATATATCAAATAGAAATTATAGATAAGCATACAGGTAGAGTATAAGTATACTTGGATTACTTAACGGCCCTGTGCAAAAGTTGGTATGTAATTTATTTACAAACATTTTAAATCAACAGGAAATATCTGTTATATTTTGACATGATGGCATGTTGAAAGCTATTTGCCTGGTTAAGAAATGGCGTGGTTTATTAAAAAATTTATTTATTTATCATAAAGTATAAGTATTCCTAACATAAATCAGCCAAATATGTCTCAATAGTGTTTTCAAAAATATTTATATATACTAAACTTTGTTGGTGTTTACAACCAGAGCTGCTAGATGAATTTCGGATAAAATCGTCAAAATCCCGATAAAAAAGAAAAAATCGTCATTTCGAATTATAAAAATCGTCAAAAAAAAAATCGGAAAAATAAAAAGGTCACTATTTCTAATAGTATTTTTAAATTTTTATTTAGACGAAATCATAAAAACTCAAGTTTATATAGTCTCTTGCACCTACAATATATATCAAAATACATAAATTTTAAATTTTTAAATAAGAAATCACAAAAAATGTTATACACAACTTGTGTAATATTTTTATAATCAGGCATGTGATGGAAATCAAAAACGAAAACGAATGAGTTTTAGAAGTAAATTTTTTCGTAATATTTCTGTATTGAAAAACTTTTATCACATAAAATATAAAGATATTGGGCTACTAAAGAGAATCTTAAAACAAAAATGTTAAAAATTAGAATATAAATGCATTAAAATGTATTTCCAAAACTGATTCGTTTTCGATTTCGATTTCCTCACATGCCTGAATATCTTAGTCCGCTTTCACACTCTTCAATTCTGCCTCGTCAAGGCAAGGATGAAAAGGAAAAGAGAATAAAAGGGGTACAAACTTGACGGTACTAGTCAATTTTCTTAATTCCTTTTGTTTTTTTCATGCATGTTGATTTGCATGAAAAAGTACGAAAATTTATTTGACGTGTGTGAATAAAATGACAAGTTCAAACAAAGATTTGAACAAAAACTGGTCAGCTAAAGCGGAAGAGTGTGAAACAATACGTACAGTATTTTATAAATAAATATCTGAATTTAGCATATTTTATTAATTCAGGTTAAATTACAATGCCAAAACAATTTAGTTTATTAAGTTTTAAATAACATTTTGTGTAAAGAATTCAATTTATTTATCATATGCACGTACTTATTTTTAAAGATTTCTGTATATTTGTTTTATTTAAATTTATTTGGCTGAATATTCTTTCGACGTTTTGTTAAAATAGGAGAAGTTGTTGTAGAATTTTCCCCTTAAAAATTGTTTCCACTAAAAATTTTAGTTCATGGAATTCAGCATTAAAAATTGCTGTTTATGTTTACAGATAAATAAGTAATTTCTACTATTATTTGAAATTATTTTACTTAAACTTAACAATTGTCAATAATTAAGAAAACACTACTATTAATTATGCTTGGTTTTCACTATGTCATTTTTGTTGTCAAATTGTCCAAATTGTTGGCAATTGTATGAAAACGGGTTGTCATATGGTGTCATCTATGTTTGCAATCATAGATCACACCATAGATGACGCTATATGACAACCCGTTTTCATACAATTGCCAACAATTTGGACAATTTGACAACAAAAATGACATACTGAAAACATAGTGAAAACGCGGCCTTAGTTTTGTTTTTGAAATATGTCATGTTCTTGTTAATATTTATGATATTAAATGAGAAAAATAGTTGTTGTTTTAAAAAAAGAGTGAATTTGGTAACAAAAACATTAATAAAACCAACAAATGATAGAAAATTTTAATAATTCAGAAAATCGTCACTTTCAATGAAAGAATCTTCAAATCGGCACTTTGCTATTTTTGAAACAAAAAGTCAAATCTGGCAGCTATGTTTATTACTGACACTAGTCTGTCATATTATGAACATTTAAACATAAAATCAAAATCAATTAAATTTATAAATCATAAATATTATTAATAAATTTGACTCACTTTAATTTCATTTTGGACAGTATTTTTAAGCAAGTTTATTTTCACAAAGTTAAAATAATTTTTTGTGCAAGTTTTTTTCTCTTTTTTATTTTTTTATTAATTGTCTTGAAATTATTAGAGGATTTTCCGTATTTTTTTACACTTTAAAAACGCTTAAATTGTTTATTTTCAAATACTGGTATTTTTTTTATTCAAACGGAAGTTGTACTTTTTTAATCCTTAACACACAAAAACTTTTTGAAACAATCATTTGTTTATTTATATTTCTCTTTATTTGTTATTGTTTTTTTATCTGTTGACTAATTAGTGTCTTTAGTTGTTTATTAATTTCTTTTTAAATATTTATAATTTTCTAAAGTTCTGGTTTTCTTTTGAATAATTATAAATTTATTTATCACTTCTTCTGTTTATCTAAGATTTTTTCGTACGTCTTGTTACTATTTAATATTATCCGCAACTGAAATGTTTTATCGGTTCAACGTTTACTTATAAATAAATGTGGTTGGTGGAAAAAAAATATATTAAAGACTTTCAGTCGACCCGATCAATTGTATTAATATATGTAATAGAATAGTCATAATGACTGTGGCAACAACAAAAACATTTTCATTTTAACAACAATTTCTGATAAGATTAAGAACACATTCGGGGTATACAGTCTAAATTTTAACTATACTCTATTTTTCGCACTAAGAGAGGAAAGAGAACTTGGTAGCAAAAAAAAAAATAAAACAACATTAATTTGTTGGTGTGAATTTGTTTCATTATTTTTTTGTTGTTTTCATCGTTTTATCATTTTATGTCAGGGTTGGGAGTTATAAAATTCTATTGCTTTTAGGAATTTATTTGCTTTATATTCGCAAGGAGGCTTTTTTAATTCTCCAATAAACAAAAGAAGGAATATAGTTTAGTTTTGTTTGTTATTTCCTTTGAAAAAAATAAAAAAAAATACCCAATCACGCCAACACGTTTAGCATGCAAGGCTTCTAAAAACTTGCTCTTTTCAGAACAGCAAACATGATAATATTGACAAAAATATCACGAATTTTACGAAATGTACCTTTAACAGATCCAATTTGTTCATATTAAATTTCAAACGAAGTTTAATTTATTATAACAATTGTAAAGCTTAGCAAAACTATCATGTTATTTCAATATATAAAAAAACCCTCCAAATACATCACATCGAAGGGTCAGATGAATACATCCTTCATTTGCACGATTCAAGAAAGAAACTATTGTTGCAAAGAAGTTACAGCTAAAAAGGCGTAGTTATAGTATGGGCTGACGTATCCTACTATGCCACCAATGATTTGTTTTTAAATGGAAAACAAAAATTTCAACACAACATCAAATTTGATATTGCAATTCGGGGCATCTCTAATTGAGATGGCGAGACATTCTGCGGTTGGATAATATTCACTACCAGGGATCCCAGATGTTCTCGGCTACTCTTACTTTCATATTTAAATGAGATAGCGAGACATAAATATATTCACTACCAGGGATCCTACATGTTCTCTTCGGTTTCTCTTCCATCCTCGATGGTCTCTTACAACTGTGCTGATAAATATCTGTCAGTCGATGTTCTCAAGAACAACCCATGAATGTGTTTCGATGCTCACCCACGCAGTGATTTCTGTAAAGCTTGCCATGATGAAACATATGAAGAGAATTTGTATTTGCTTAGCCCCGACTAATCGAGGATTTGAAATGACAAGTGTAAATGCCTTCGGAATGGTTTGATTAAGCGATCGAAATGGTCAGATAGAATACTGAGGTTGTTTTTCCTTCCACCTAGCTCTCTTTTGGATATGTAATATAGGACTCAAATATGTCATTCCATGAAGATGACTGCCTATTTATTCTGCTTTTATAGGATACAGTGGTGTTAATCCTTGTAATTGAATTAACCAAGTCTTTTATGACATCAACCTTCAATATTTAAATATACTTTTGTGTGTGTAGAATAAAAAAAGGCGTTAACCAGTTGTGTAGATCTAGAAAGAGTTTAGTACTTTAAACTTACAGATTCCCATTTGAAAACCTTAATATAGCTTTCGATTGTGAATAAATTTAATTTCTTTAGAATTTTTTCTTGTTTTGTTTTGATATCAGGCTTTACCTACATTTATCGATTCTTTGATAAATTTATTACGATTCGAACATTTCTAACCACTTTTAATAAAAATGTGTTTTAAATATTAAATACGCAACCAACATATCAAATAATCTACATTACTATTCTCTATTTAAAATTATTCATGCTATTTGACTATTTATTCTCTATTTGAAAGTATCATGCTCTTTTATTTAATTGCTAAGTACATACTTGTTTATTTTTTCTCACGGGAAGTGTTTAATGCCAAAATCCGCATTTAAAAAAACTTTTAAAGAGACATTTATTGCAAACAAAATTTTAGAAACGTGACAAGTTTAATTAGTAAACACTATTATCTATTTCATGTTCGTACTGTAAATAAAGAAACAGCAGATACAAAATTCTAAATACATAAACACTTACATACATACATACTCGTATGTACATATCTGCACTAATATAAATTTTAGGGAAGTCGACGAGGTGCTGCAATGAGTGGTAGTGTTTTAAGTAAAGAAACGAATTGGTAATTAAGATTTTGAAAAGTTTTTAAGAATTAGTTAACTCGATCTGGAATTTACAATCTGGAAATTAATTATAAAAACACTAATTTGTGCCCAATACTTTTTAAAGCATTTATGTATGTATGTACATATGTATGTATATCATATAGATCATTCGAGTTGATCTTTAAAGTTTACTTTAAGAGAAGATAGTTTAGCAAATTATGTTTTTTTAACCATATATTTATTCCTTAACCTTATTTGTGAGTTCTTTCGACATGTACTATATCCAAAGATCTAGTAAATTGGTGCTAATCTCCAACAAGCTCGTTCAAGAATATGAATGAGTAACTCAAATAAATGTTTATATGAAATGCTGGACATCTCTTAATAAGATGAAGAGGCATTCCGCAGTAGGATACATGATGTTCTCGGATTCTCTCACGTCCTCAATAGTACAAAGCAACTGCAAGGTCGAATATCTGACAATCGACGAACTGTCTGACAGTTACTTCTTGAGAACAAATTAGGTCACTGCTTGTTTGGTGAACTCACTAGAAGCATACAAATCTGTGACTTACAAAAAAAAATTATTTAAAAAAATTTAGGGGAATTCCTTTTGGAGAAACTACGCATTACAAATTAACTTATTATTTTTCAATGTTCAAAGAGCTTAATTATAGTCTCAATCACTGTTTTTTTAAAAATTAATAATTATATATCGAATGAATTAAAAAGCGATCAAAGAAATCATTCATTCATACATTAAAAACTAATTAACAGAAGTCGTTTAGAAGTCGTTTTTACAACCAACCATAAAGGTACATACTCATACAGTGTATCGCAAAACTATTTTGCCTACTTATTTTTAGGAGAAATTTGTTGTTTATTCATACATACATAAAATATTAAAAAATCAAGTAAACAATTATTTTATAATATAAATATTTATAACAAACATTGTGTACAATTTTATTAATTTGCTTCATAATTTAAAGTTCCTTAAAGTATTTTGCTCTATTTTTAATTTCTGTCAATTTTTTTTTTAGATTTTTAGTATTTTTTAAAATTTTTTATGGAATGGAATGGTCGGGAGAAATGTAGCTGTATTAGTCTTTCCTCCCCTGTATCTAACAATTTTGGAAAACCATTCCGTGGTAAATTTTAAGTGCTCGGCGACTATAGACCAATTTATTAAATTGTTGACTGCTTGAAAACATCTATAGATGTATAGTACGAGGTGTGATAAAAAAATAACCGTTATTTAAAATTTTTTCAAATTGTATTTATTTATTCATCAATAACTATCTTGTCCCCTTCAAAGTAATCCCCCTTTAGATATAATATACTTATGCCAGCATTTTATTCAATCTTCGAAACATTTCTGAAACGCGCTTTTCGGTATGGCCAACAGCTCCTGTTTCGATTTTTCGTTTATCTCCTCAATCGTAGCAAAACGTTTTCCTTTCATCGGTGTCTTTAGTTTTGGGAAGTTTTGTCAGCGGAGGCCAAGTCCGGTTGAGACATGATAACGGTTTTGTTTTTGGCCAAAAACTCACGCATAGATGTGTGAGCTGGTGCGTTATCATGGTGCAAAATCCGTGATTGGTTTTCCCACAATTCTGTGCGTTTCTGACGAATTGACGCAAACGGCACATAACTTCAAGGTAGTATTCCTTATAGACCTTACTACCTTGTGGCAAGAGTTTATGATGCACCACGCCAAAACCTTCACATTGGACCAAACTTGACGTGCTTTTTCGGTCTTGGATCTTCTGGACGTTTCCATTGGGATAGCCATACACAATGTCATAGCCATGATTCGTCACTAGTTATGACATTTTTGACGATGTTCAACAGCTCCTGAGCGATGCCCATTCGACGTTGTTTTTGCTCAAAATTTCGCAATTTTGGAACAATCTTCGCTGCCGCACGTTTATATTCTAAAACAACCGTAAAAATTGCTTGGCATAAGCCGAACGATATGCCAACAACATCAGGAACCTCTTTGATAGTGATTCGACGATTATCCAAAATCATTTTTTTCACTGCTTCAATGTTTTCATCGGTTATTGTCGTGCTCTGGCGACCAGGATGAGCATCGTCATTGACATCTTCTCGGCCTTCTGTAAACCGGTTATACCACAATTGAACTTGTGTTCTGCTCATAGTAGACTCCTCAAATGCCACAGTCAACATTTTAAATGTCCTTGCGCATTTAATTTTATTTTTTACACAAAACTTAATACAGTTTCTTTGATCCATTTTTTGAATAGTAAAAAATCGAAGAGCACACCAAAGCACGACTAACCTTTTTATCTGTCAAAAACTAACTGACAGTCCGAAATGGCTGATATTATCAACACTTATAACAGACATGTGTACCAACATAACAGATAACAAAATACGAAAATCGAACATACGTAACTCACATAATTTGAAAATAACGGTTTTTTTTTTTATCAGACTCGTACATACCTAGATATATAAGATTCGCCAAAACCGAACAAAATAATTCTCATTCGCTCTCTAGCACTTTAAGCTCTGTGGTTTATTAAATAATTAATAATGAATTATTATTAAGTATCGACAGGCACATGCACATAATTATGGAAATACTAAAGCCCCACCAGTGCACTATGGTTTTTTTTCGTTTATTTTGGCATAAACTCTAATTTTAAAGCTATTGAATTGAAATTTTGTTTGTGTACATTTTTTATGCCTCTAAAATGACCTACCAAGTTGCATATGATTTGGTGCACTATTTCATATAGCTGCTATATAGCCGATCTGGCTGATTTGCCCCAACTTTTTTTGTTCAGTTGAGATATGGTTTGTATACATTTTTTATGCTTCCAAAATGACCTACTAAGTTTCATATGATTTGGGGCACTATTTCATATATATAGGTTTTTGACGTTTCCATTAAAAATATTAAATTTAAACTTTCTATTATATTTGATGAAAAAAAAATAATAATTATACAAATTCAAATTTCAGTATTCATCTCCTATTGTGGCAGCATGTTTGAGTAAGGGAGCTAAGCTGTTATTCTCCTCTGAGAGTTCCGCGGATAATTTTCTTTTCAGACGAGGACCAGCGCTTTTGTAATCACATTTTGGGCGGCCCACTTTATTTGCTAACGCATAATGACCAGTGATTTCTATGAATATGCTTTTGGAAAGCCATTTTGAGTGCTTTCCCTTAAATCTGTCCAGAGTTAAATTACACTTCGGCAAGTGTTTATTTATATAACTGACGAATGCTTTCACTTTTTTCATTTATTGACTTAATGTTCTCATTATTTAAATGCTTTTGAGCAATGCTTTCTAATATGTGGTGTTGTACGGCGTCTCCTGAGCGATTGTTGTTGCTCCAAATGTCAACCAGCTCAGCACGACTAAACACATATTGTTCTAGAAAAATTAGATTTTTTCGAAAACGTGTGGATTAGGACAAAAAAGATTAGTTTCTTATTAATTTGCGCACTTTGGTTAATAACTTCTCATAAACAACTTTTTGCAACGCTTTGCCATGCAAAAGTACTGATCCACGAAACGCAACTACACTTGTTAAGCTCATTCTAAAAATGCTCATAAAATAAACACGATACAATTAAACAAAAAACACATAAAAACTACAGAAACATTAGTAAACTATAGTTTTACATACCTGAACAATCGTTTTCCATATTAATCCTTTTCACTTTTGTGTAAACTTTCGCCAGAACAAACAATCAAAGTTGCACAATTTTCCCCGCCAATTTCACACAAAACGTCTGGTACATAATCAGCTGACTTTAACAGCACGCAAACAGAATAGTGTGGCTCCACATGTTAAAGTTAAATATGTTTTTATCTAACTAGGGTGTTTAAAAATTAAAAATCAACAAAATTTTAAAATACTTAACAAAAAAAAAAACGATAAAAAACCATTGTGCAGTGTACATGTGATCTAGTGAAATAATTTGAACGTTTAAATTGGACCTAAAAAATACATAAACATAAATGTCGAAGACAACAAATTTTAATCTTGCCAATAATAACACTCGTTCAGCTAGCACTGGCATTTCACACTGTTATAAATACTTACGAAGATACAAGAAATACAAACTGTTATACACCTTACAAATACTTAGACAATTATTAAATACACTTGTTGTTATGATAATTGGTTTTTTGCCTCTCTTTTTCTCCAAAGCAACGTCAAAACAATTGTATCGATAAATAAATACACTAGTATTTTTATTGTTTTTATTTTTCATAGAAATTTTTACAATTATTAGGATTTAATATACCTATACAATTTTTAAGTATTTATACAAGTATGCAAGTAATAGCTACATATGTATTTGAAGAAATTGTATGTACATAATTCTTTTAAATTACATGTTAACAATCTCATTAACGTCATCACTTTCAAGAGTTAATTTATTTTTCTATTAAATAATTTTTATTTCGTTTTATTAATTTAAGGGTCACGTGCTGATTGTATTTAACCATTTTGGCCCTCTCCTCTTAGTGGAGGTTTTTTAAAGGAATTTTTAGCATGAGTTTCCACTATGTCGAGTGTTTAAATAAATGTTATAGCTATGTTATTATAAGGATTGAAGAGTCTCTAGTCTAACAATGTAAAAAAGATATTAACACATCTTATGATTAATATTTTTAAATTATTCGTGTGAAATACCAACAATTCACCTAATTATCGATGGCATAGAAAAAGCAAGGTTTGCTAAGCTCTTAAAAATACGCTTCCGTTTCTGATGAGACATTCTCCTTGCAGCAAATTCTATTTCTTTTGAGTCATATTTTCAAGTTTGAAAACAAATAAAGAGTGATTTTTTCAAAGCATTCGAATTTGATTTATAAAAAAAAATCACATACAATTTAAAGAAAAGTATAAAATCTTTATTTGAGTGGATAGAACGATCTATATAATTCGATGCTCAAAGATGATTTTTTTAAAATGTTGATAGCAACAACGACTCCAATGGTTTATAATCTGGTTGCAATTTTTGCATACTCTCCAACATCCAACATATCGGGCACCGGCCCATAATCCACACCATACAGTGTATTTTTAAGGATGCATTAGCAGTTCTTTCAATGCTTCTGTCTACTCTTCACTCCAAATAAAAGAATTGTGCTTGTTTATGTACTCTTCAACCAGAAAAAAGCTTCGGAATATAAAATTGAAGAAGTGCACGATGTGCTTCCTTAAATTGCAGTTTATCGAGCATTAATTTTGATAATAAAATTCTATAATCTGTAAGAGTTGTTCGTTTGTAATTCGATTCATGGTTGAATATGTACATGGAAACCGCTGAGCTGCCAAAAACAGTCTTACCAAAAAGAAAGTTGCTAAAAAATCACTCTTTACATATTCCTTTTAAACGGCGGATTAAAAAAAATACAGGGAGTGGAGAAAGTAATTTGAACAATTTCCATTGTCAAAACTTTGGCGGAAATTTTCATAAAGATTTTGATTTTTTGTTAATGGCAGGGGATCCTTTCATGTAGTTCTAACACTTTAACACACGAGTATTTGTTCTTATTCCTATGTTTTGTGTCAGTTGTCTTCCTTTCGGAATTCTTATTGTATATAAACTAACTTTTATACAATACTGCAAATATGATTGAACGTAAATTACTATTAATATTACTTGCAGCTACCAGAAGCAGCTACTTGCCTACCACGAACTAGTTCATTCATATTCTAGCACATTTTACTTGTTTGTTAAAGTCGATTTGTTGTAACTCCAATTTGAATTGTATATCAAACATATTGTATATACCTCGACTATCAAATGTGTTCACGACGCACTCAAGCACGGGTGAACTCGGCTCACCACCGCATTGTATATCCAGCAAAAACTAATGTATGTCCTACAGAGAGCATGCTTGTATGATCTTGTCAGGAACATACAAATTGCCATTTTTCCGCATATGAATGCAACGATCAATGTAACGAACACTTTGTTTAAGAGTTTGGGCTATCTAATCACTGTCTTCATAGTTTAGTCGATTAGCATGACCCAAGGATCAATACCGAAAACGCAGCAATCGCCTCGTACTGACCAACCAAAGTGCCATTGACTACAGATCAGCGGGAGTATGGAACCCGCTATGTGATCCTTGTCAATGACGGCTGCCAGCACCCATGCATCGAAGCCACAATTTAAGGACATTTCTTGAGCAAAGCGCTTAATCAATCTTTGTTTGTTGTTTAAGCAACAGCGCCTAGGACAATTTTATGGACCGAAATTTGTTACTAGAACAAACATCAGTCTTTTAACTAACTGCTATTCTTCCCACTTTGAATATCAACCACTGCCACCACGTGCACCCCGAAGCGTTACCAGTTATGAGTTAGGGGACCTTTCCCTAATGGTTAAATTAGGGAGAAGTCCCCGGGCTTTTCACCGATATCGTGGCACTAGAAAGAGACTCTAGTCAGTTTCATGTTTCATTGGGTGCAATAAATGAGTTTGAAGCTCTTGCAAGATCATGGTACTGGCATCACACTATATCTACCAAGAATTGTAACAGCGTCAAGGTGATGGAATCACACCAGGACAGTCAATATCACGAGTCGATATCTTTAGAATTCCGTTATTCCAATGCTTACTTGGTTGTCAAAGTCAAATCCATTTGTCCAATGTGATTAAGCGCAACGCTGATCAAGGCTTTTTAATGGACGCCTGATAATAAGTTAAGATCGTTATAAACTTTAATTCTATTTCTCATACCCCCGACAGCCAATACCATGAAGATTATTTGCATCCTCGCCAAAGCAGACGGAGACTACGGCACCAAATAATAAGATTGAGTTACTAAATCACTGCTAAAAGATAAATTTATATTTACATGCCTTGAAAACCCAGGTTCCTTAAATACTAGTCCTTCTGATGCCCTGTGAGAATCTTTGAATATTCTTTGTGCACCTAAATCCATTACATTTATGGCTATTTCTGCTAGCAGTGCATTTTCATGCTGTGGACCAAGGATCTCTCTTACTGACCTCGTTCCTGAACCAACTTTCTTTTTAGAAAACGACTCTTACCTTTACATAATAAAAAGGCTATAAAATAATCTGATGAAAGTATATGACAACAGCTTACATATTGACGGGTTTAAGATGATATGCTCTGCTTAGAGTCTAAGATGATTTCTTAGGAAAACGTAAAAAGCACTATACAACAGAAATATTCGTAAAAGCATTCATGCGTCATTTTCGTTCCTTAAATCGTACACTACTTCTTATATGTTATTTGGCCAGTTTAAAGAAGAGTTGGTTAAGTTTTCTAAGTGATATCGTTCTTGTTTTGGGTCCCTGCCCATGTAAACTGCTATAATAATTAGCAGGCTAAGGATCTTTACAATTCATATTCACATTTGACATTCTAAACAAAAGATTAAATTTCCATGGATCATACTAAAGTGATATTTGATCACTTACTCGTAAAATGTTCCTTACTGCGACGCACAGTTGTTAATTCAACATTAATCTCTACTTAGATAAAAAAACAACAGCTGTCTATGTTTAAATTATTCAACTCACAACAAAAAAGAAAGTATTCAACAAAAAAAGGTCATTTGATGTTTACAAAAAATGTAAATATCCAAATGTTATTCAACTTTAAAAACGATTAACTTTTATATCGTGAGATTAAGCCACTTGATTCTAGTAAAAAACAATCTACTTGAATGACTAATTCAAAAATTTAGAATCAACAGAGTGAGTGCATTTGTTGAAAATTACACATTTTTATTTGAATTCAACTCGAGTAGTTAAGGTTGAGAAATGACAGGGCAAAATATCTAGGAAAGAAACATGTGGTTCATCAATAATAATTAATACTATTTATATGTATAATAATAAGTATGAGTGTTGGCAAGAGTCAACGGGCTATATCACGCATAGAACATGTTTATTATTTAAGCTCTAAGAGCATATGACACAATTTTGATTTAGGCTAGAGATGGCCACATATTTAACCCATATTTATTTTGTGAAAAAATTATTACAGGTAAACATGCACACGTGTATGCAGCGTGATTGTGAGATGAAAAAAATGTTGAAATTAACAAATAAACAAATTGTTATACCCTACACAAAAGTTGTAAAATTGACAGCAGTCATTTTTCCACAAATGCCAAAAAAGATTGTCTCACTTTTTTCCTTTTAGTAAACTAAGCGTCGTGGAATCTTTTCAATGTTCTGATATCAATTCACATTGTACACTGTATGATGCAACTATCTGATTGTGAACACAATTTTGAATTTATGTTGTCAAGCCAAAAGTAAAATACCAAAAAATTTATAGACATACAATATATGTATATATTTTTGTTTTAAATTTGTCAGTTAGTTTATTATTGAAGGGTTAATTGTTTCTTAAACTTTGGGAAACACTTTCATAAAACATTCAAAACACATATGTAAAGGGTGTTCCAATACATATGTATGCGTTTAAATAAGAAAAAGTTCTTATTCTGTGATCACGGATATTTTTGACTAAAAATTGATTTTTCATTTAAACATCAAAATTTCTTACATTCTTAATATATTAAGTGTTCGCACGTAGTGAACTACCACGTAAACCAATATATTAGAAAATATTTCACATATTTCTGACTCAAAATTAAAAAAAAAAAATCATAAAATCTTAATATTTCCGCAAATATGCGTTTAAATGCGAAAACGGCATCATTCTGTGATCACTCATGTTTTTGACTGAATATTGATTTTTGATTTAAAGTGCAAAATTTCTTAAATCTTTAATATCTTTATAAATATGCGTTTATATTAGAAAAGGGCCTCAATCTGCAATCACTCATATTTCTGACTTAATATCGAGTTTTCATACAAAATCAAAAATTTTAAATCCTTAATATCTTTGTAAATATGCGTTTAAATGAGAAAAGGAAATCTGTGACCACGCTGTCAAGGTTCTTCCTCCAATCATTTATTATTTCTAAGGAACCAGTGATATGAATTTGTCTTTCCATTACAAATTTTTATATTATATGAAAGTACATTTTATAAATACTACAAATGTGAATGCACATAAATGAGGTTTGAAACAACTTTAATAGAATTGTCGCACGACAATTGAATTAAGGTTCCTCAATGAACAAAGTCTCACTCGGCAATTGTCAATCCAAGGACATCTGTGACGACCAGTAATTTTATATCACAAAAAAAATATTTTTTTTCAACAACAACAACGAACTTTGAAACATCCTTGCAGGAATAAGAATGTATTACTTGAAAACAAGTCTAAAAACTTTGATTTTTTTGGAAAAATAAAATATGTATTAAAATCATTGAAAAATTCATTGCATCCATTTAGTTTTTTTCTTAATATAACATATTAGTTATTAATTAATTAATTAATTATATAATAAATAATTGAGGAATTGGACAAATGTGTCAAACTCGTTAAAAATACAACAGCATTATAGGGAACAGGTTCCGGAAGTAATTGCGGCATTGCTAGTTCTAAGGCAGAAATAAAGGTATCTGAAGTGGTTCTGACTAGACTAGTTTTTTTTTGGAACAATTTTTTAGCAAATGCTTTGTAATGTTGCTTAAATAGACTTTTCTGGTTGTGTTTTTAATGCACAATATTTCTTACGATAATTTCAATAAGTTTCAATCACATTCGCAGTGTGTAAATCTCAATTGTCGATTGCGTTCAACACCTAGTGGGAATGAGCGCCAATTAGGGATGTGAAACGGGACAGGTTTTTTCAA
The DNA here is from genome assembly GCA_916048285.2 of Bellardia pandia. Classification (NCBI taxonomy): domain Eukaryota; kingdom Metazoa; phylum Arthropoda; class Insecta; order Diptera; family Calliphoridae; genus Bellardia; species Bellardia pandia. The sequence goes on from OU696531.1 coordinate 44,912,025, forward strand.
CCCTCCGAAACAAATAATTATATTTTTTTTTAATATTTGAGTCCATATATTATTAGGTGTTATGCTATTAAATATTTCAATTGCTTTCAGTTGTTTCCCAATCAAAGATTTAAATTTATTTCTATCTCATTATCAAATTCATACTGCAATTTTGGGTTTTTTCAAAAAATTTAAAAGTGCTGAGTAAATAATTTTTTTTTGGTTTCTTTTAAGAATAGATTTCACCATTGCTTAATATGTAATATCTCTTTTTGGACATAAATAAAAGTGCAACATCAGCAAAGAGATTCATATCACTGTGACAAAGGGTTTCATCTGTAACTTTAAACGGATTTAAAATGAAAACTATTTGTTTAGTGTGAAACAAATTCTTCATCTATCATCTGTTGAGCTTTTAAATCAATTATAGCTTTTCTATAAGAATTTCCAATTCCAAAAGCCGTAGACACATCAAATTTATTTTAATTCTTTCACCTTTATTTCTAAGACATACTTTTATAAAATGAAATTTTTTGTTAATGACTTTGTAAACAAATACTGGTTTTTCGGATTTATTGCACCCGAAAAATCCCGGGATTTGTTTAAAAAAATTCGGGATTTTTTAAATTGGGCTTGGTATCCCTAAAGCCAACCACTGAAAGTTGTTTAAAAGGAGGTCATGAACTGCAGTAGTCTACTAAAAGTGACAACTTATGGGTTGCTCCAAGTTACCTCGTAACACTTCTGGGACCCTAAATTACTCCATGTCCTTTATAAATTTACTGCCGGTCTATTTTCTAACCTGAAATATATATTTCAACTATTTTTTTCAATATACATATTATAACTTGATTTAGGGTATTAAATGATCGGGTTTGTTAGACTTTATTTTAACTCTTATTTGTTGTTTACTAAAATTTCGCTATATTAATAATAATTATTATTAGACAAGCTGGTAACGTGTATGCCCCAAAACAGAACTAGAAAATAAATATGTATTAATGTCTTAGTGCTTGAGTCCTTTCTGCATTAACTTTGATGAGATTTGAGTACGAGTACGTGAGTTAGAGTAACGTGCCAAATTACTGAAGTGCTATCTAATTAATCAGACATATGAATTCCATTATAAATATTATTGACATACAGTAAGCTTCAAAATAAATTCAACACCACATATTATTAAAAATTCAATTGATTTATTGTTAAAATGCACAAATTTTTCGCGTCAAAATAAAGTAAACAGTGGCATCATCCTATGCAAAAAAAACAAAAACCTTGTCATTCAACAGTAGTGGCAATTTTTTTAATTTGTCTTTGTTTGAAAGTATGTATAACAGTAAAGTGACTTTCAATTTGTATATCAATTATTGCAACGTTCATGATTTCTCATTAAAAGAGATTAAGTTGTGACGTTAAGTAGTGAAAAGTTTATAATGAAAAGATAAACATCAATTGAGACTTAAGCTTTGTACAGACGGTTGTCAGATCTGACAACGTTGTCCGAAAAATGTTCAGAAAATGTCTAATCATCGTGTGAACTTAAAATTTTTGTCTTCCAATGTTGTAAGAAAAAGCATTGACAATTTACCTTTGCTAACATTGCTAGCACATTGCTAGATCTGACAACATTGTATGATCTGACAACCGTCTATACGAGTATATATTGTTAGAAGGTATCACTACAATAAAAAACAAGTAAGAGTTTATATTCGGCTGTGCCGAATCTTATATACCCACCACAAGAGCACCTATTATGGAGATTTATAAACGATTTATGCGCATTTAAGTGATATGGACCAATCATTATGAGATTGAGATGGACGATTTTTATATATGTATGGACTATTTGCGTTGAATTTAAACTTGATAGTGGTTTTTATGCCCATTTAAGTGATTTCCGGAACTGGACTTTATGGACCGATCGTCATGAAATTTGTTACGACGATTTAAATGTATATTCTGATAATGCCTGTCGAATTTCAACTTCATTTAGGTGATTTTCGGATGATGATGCGATTTTACTTTGCATGAAAATTATTATTTCAGAATTTTGTTTAGATACGGCTTTTCTAAAGCCATATTCCGGGAAGACATTTGTATGGGGGCTATGAGAAATCGTGGACCGATTCCTACCATTTTCAACATTACTTGTCCTTCTATAATAAAAATTAAGTGTGCAAAATTTCATGATATTATTTGCATTATATTTGAAGAAAACAGCAACAAATATCTGAAAATATAGAGGTAGTCTGAAACTTTGATCTATAACTCAGATCCTACTGGACGGATTTTGCCCATTTGCAATACCAAACATTTCAGGGGATCAAAGAATGTTTGGTACAAATTTCATTATTATATGTATTTTTTTCGAAGCTCTATCGTGCCAACAATAGACGGACGGACATGGTTAGATCGTCTTAGAATCATATAAGGACCCAGAATACATAGACTTTTTGGTTGTACGAGCATTATTTCGATCTTTTGGTGGTGGGTAGAAAAATAGTGCAAAACGACCAAAGCGTCTTACAAAAACTGAAGTAAGAGCTGTAGTAAGAGAAGTAGGAGAATATCCAACATCTAGTGCTGTTAAAATAACTGAAAATGTTACGGAAAACTTCTGGAAAACCTGTAAGAAGATTTTTGAATCAAATGGCCTACAAGATACAGTGCCACGTAAGAAGCCTTTTATATCAAAGAAGAACAAAATCAAACGTGTGAATTTCGCAAAAAAAATATATGAATAAGTCTCAGTCTTACTGATGAAAGTAAATTTTAGAGATTTAGAGTCAAAAATCCTTCTAATATATGGCGAGCCTTTAGTAATAAATACCTACATATGAGTATGTTGCCAAGACGGCAAAATGTTACGGCGGCTCAGTATTTGTATGACGGCAATACAGTAGAGAAATTAGAACTAGCCAAAATGTTATGTAAATAAATAAATATCCTTCGCAGACCCCAGTCCTCAATCCAATTGAGCACATATGGACAAACAAATTAAGCAAAGCAATATTCATAAAGGCAAAAATTCAGAATGAATGGAACAACATTTCGCCTGATTTCACTAAAATACTCTTTGATTCTATATTTAAATGATTGTTAGATTTTATAAACACAGAAAGACTGACTACAAACATAAATATTTAATACAATGTTTTACATAATTTTAATACACCTGTTTACTTTATTTTGACTCGAAAAATTTGGAAATGTTCCGTTAAAATTTAATTATTTTTTTATGTTCCTTATAGTGGATTCACCCATTCGTGCTGAACAAAATATTTGTTCGAACAAAGTTTTTTGAGAGAGAGAAAATATTTTTTACGAACAACTCTCGGCTTGAATTGGTTTAATCATGGTGTAATTATACAAGGTGAGTACAAATCGGCAACAAATACAACACAATACAGAAACAACAGGGGCCAAATTACAGCATTCATGATCGTATGAGCTATCGTATCGAAAAATGATTTCGATATCGAAATTATGATAAAATGTACTAAATTTCTTTCTCGATATCGAATGCCATAATCTCAAATAAGAAAATTACGATCAATTTTACTCGATATCGAATGCGGTAATTTGGCCCCAGGCATTTTGTTTGTGTAAAATAATGTACTACTGTCAAAAACACTTGGAAAAGTATTACTTTTGACGTAACTAAATTGTAAACAAGGTCAGTCAGCTGTACTACTGCACTCACCTTGTATATTTACACCATGGGTTTAATTTTATATTTTGTCTGGACAAAAATGAACTCAGTTGCCAATAAGTTACATTTCTTTCTGTGGTGTTTGTGAAATTAAATTAATAACTTCATTTATTCATTACAAATTTTGTAAATTGTTTTTAAAAAATATACACAATATATTAAAATAATTTAATATTTGGTTTTTGACACTTAAAAATCAAAGCAAAATAAATTAATGGCCGCAGTAAAACTAATAGATTTTTTTGTTTTGATTTTCCAGAAAAATAGCTCGAAATGCGCAAAAAACTCTCAGTAAAAAAATTTTTCTCTGGACAAAATTTTTGTTCGAAATAAGTGGGTGAATCCAATCCACCTTTATTTTTCTAGTCTTTTTTACTGAGTTAAATTTTGCTTATTTTATGTTACTTATGAATTATACAATATATTCTGCGCTAGTTTTAAATTTGTACTTGTAGTATTTTTTTTTAAATAATATTAGGTGTTTAATTTATATTGACGCTCACAGTATATATTAAGGAGATATAGAGAAAGTGTCGTTAGTCTTTTCTAACAAATATTATCAGCAGCATATATTGTGATTAAGACTTTTATATTTGAGGTTCTAGCCCAAATATAGTGTTTTCAAGGCTTTAGTGGGTCTTATTTTATAAAATACCTAGGAGCCAATAAGTGTTAGAGTTAAAAAATGAATATCGAGACCAAACCAATCTGAACCACCCTAATAAATATGCCTGCAATATGTCCGATATAAAACATTCTATCATCATATAAATAAATTAATATATATATGTATGTAGGTAGTATATTAACATTTATTTAATATATGTTTTGTTGTCTAATAATTGTTATTAAATACATACTACAAGAACACTAAAGATAACAATATAGATATGTATATAAAAATATATATAATTTATCAATTAAAATCAAAACAAAACAATAATGAATTAACTTACTCTTTATACCCTACACCACCATAGTGGGGAGGGTATATTGGATTTGTGCATATGTTTGTAGCGCCCAGAAATATTGAACACACACCCACCTTGCTTTTTGACTCAGAATCACTTTCTGAGTCGATTAAACGATGTCCATCCGTCCGTCCGTCTGACTGGCTGGCTGTCCATCTAAAGCTTGTGCGCAGAGTACAGGTCGCACTCTTGAAAATATTACATAAAATTTGGCACGAGATATTTTTTCGGCCCAAGGATGGATGGGATATAAACTGGTGTAAATCGGTCCATTTTTTCACCTGGCCCCCATACAAAAGTCCTCCCGAAATTGGTATTTACCGATCATAAATGTTTGTATCCAAATAATATTGAACGCAAATATATTTCATATATGTATACAAACAATACGGTACATTTTTATTGTGATCGGTCCATAATTAGTCGTAGCTCCCATATAAGGCCCACTTCCGAAAATCACTTTAACGATCATAAATTTCTTAAGAATGTTGGTAATCAAATAAAATTCGACACAAATAATATATGTACATAAATGATAACACCTAATTTTATAATGGTCGGTCCGTAATTAGTCGAAACTCCCATATAAGAGATAAAGTTTAACATACACAATATTTATATTCACATAAATCATGACACTAAATTTTTGGATGATCGGTCCATATCTCCCATATAACACTCATTTCTGAAAAACTGTTTTATACTTATACTGGGTGTAGGGTATTTAATTATTTTTTATATATTTTATTACTTCATTTTTGGTTCATGGACGTTTGTATGTCTCATTATGAAAAGTTTGTTGAGCTTTTGCGAAAACCTCTTTGGGATGGGTATCATTTTGCCAACCAGTGACTAACGAAGTGGTGTGTGATTATTTAGTAGTAACTAATTCAGTAATCAGTATGGCAACATGAAAATTTCTTTATTTTACTGTTTATATGATTATTAGGCTGTTTTTATATTGATATTTGATTATTATTTACAACATTTTGCTGATCTGTGGTTTATGATTTTTTGTTTGTATCCGAAGTGAATTGTTTCTATTGCTTGTTTGTTTGTCATTTTTTATTGGAGGAATCCCTCCCAATTCAATAAAACTGTCATTTTCATTATTTTTACTGTTTAAGTTGTTTTTGTCACCACCGGGGTTTTGTTAACACTTTTGTTGCTGTTGTATTTTTTTTAATTTATACTTTTATTTTAGCAGGTTCTTAAAAGTATAAGTTCTTATTTTTTAGTTGTCGTTTTCAGAAAAGTTTTTAAAGAGCAGCATAGGCTTTGGGGACAGGAAACTGACACTAGTTATGCGACTTCTCTCATGGAGCCTGCGGCTAACTTCACAAAAATTCGATGGCTTCTGAAAGCCTTTTCTTTATAATATTTATAATGTATAATATTTATAACTTTATAATATTTAAAAAGTGAAATTCCTGAATATTTTTTTTACTATTTTCAAGATCGACGGCTAAGCTTAGCCTGCTTACAGTCATTCGACATTGAAGGGATCGTTTTTAGTTTTAACATTTAATATGAAAAAGACTTGTCTCTTTTCAAACTATTTAGATTCTGTGACAACTTATTTAACTAACATGAACTAGTTCTGTTTGACGTTTTGTGCAAACAACAACAAAATAACGATAGAATTACAAAGACAAATTTGTTGTATGTTCTTCTGTGTAATGAAAACGTGCCTATGTTTGTTTCGTTCTTAAGACTTTTTGTGTGAAAATTACATTGTATTTGATGGTAGACAGACATATATGTATGTGCGAACAAATGTTCTGACAACGTTTTTCAAACAAGAGCATAACATCGACAAGAGTTGTCTACACAAGACAAATTCCTGAGAGGACAGGAAATTATTTGTTGTGTGAACGTCAAGACCGGGGTTATACGATTTGTGCAACTTAGGGCTGATGAAACTGAGTGTGGTGATTTCATGCAAGAATGTTAGTAAAGTTTTCTCTGGCTATACATCATTCAACAATCCATGCTTTCAAATCACTAAAACTTTCGCATAAAATATGTGTATAAATCATCATAAAAACAAATAACAAAAATTCGATTATATTATTTATTTGTTTTACGATGGATTTCCAGACAATGTATAAATAATGATAGCAGAATAAAATATATTTTTTCCTCATTTATGACCGATATGCTCAACTCTAAATTATTTGTCTTTGCAAAAAACAACATTTTCAATTTGCTTTTTATGGATGAAAATATTCCATCACGTTTATTTTTTGAGTAAAAGCTAAATTGGGGTAGTATTAATTAAGTTTAATAAAATATATGATGTCAATTTGTGTTATTTTTCACAATATTATCGTAATATGTATATATGTATGTAGGTAGAAAATTAAAATGCTTGAATAAAAGATTATTGAACTACATTCAGTTATAAATTCAAAAGATTTGCAGTAACATTGTTTTTTAATGTTCAGGGTGATTTCTTATATAGATTTATTCTCGTATTTATCTGGTTTTTTAAGACCTTAGCAACCTAAATTCAGTGGGAAAATTTATAATTCAGGGGAATTTTTATTTAATGGTTGATATTTATTGTATAAGTAATTCACTTGGTTTACATATTTACATCTACAAGCTCATAATCGTTTTTATTATAAACCTTTATTTCTGTCTTAATAAATATTATTTTATAAATATAACATAAATGTGGTATTGTCAATTAAGAAGAATAAAAGTTGATAAAATCAATTGTGTGTTAAGTGATATAAACATATACAGGCTCTTAACATTATAATTTTACCTAATTTTAAAAAAGAACTTTGTCGCAATTTACACGAAGCAATTCTTTAAGCTAAGCTGATTACCAATTTGACATCAGGGTGAAGGGAAGATAAGACGTGAACACACTTGATTGTACTAGCATTTCGTGTTACTCTCTTTTATCGTATTACATATGTATGTATGTGAATACCAGTGATGGAAAATGGGTTTTTTGATTTTCTACCCAATATATAAATAAAATGTACTTTTTGGACCTCCACTGTACTATTTTTAATATATGTTAAATAATAATAAAGCAGAAACTTACTTTATCAAAAATTCGATATACATATGTATGTATCTTATGGCAACATTTTTAACATTACCTTCCCTATATAAAAAATGTTTAAACAAATTTATACTCGTACTTGACTGTATTGATTTATTGCAAGTGACAAAAAAAGAATACGGTGTAAGATTTCTTCAAAAAATCATTATCTAAATGCTACAAAACTGGTCTCTATTGAAAAATGCTTCCAAATAAAGCGTTTGTTCACGATATGCAACTGGTATTCCAGAAAAAAAGAAAGGCAAAGAAACAGAGTTAGTTTCGCAATAAAATGTTTCCTGTAAATTATATTTATTTGGGATTTATCTGTATTTGCTTAAATATACAGTTAGACGGCCACTTCTAACCCCATTATTCATAAAAACTTACAACAGATTTATAACAGGTTTATAAAGCAAACTTCCATACAAAATTTGCTTATTAAACCTCTTATAAACCTGTTGTAAGTTTTATGAATAAGGCCATAAATCTTTAGGAATATTATTTGCGTTTATTACCGCGATTATCTAAAATATTCTCATTTATGAAGTATCGGATTATTTGCGAAAAGTTAACCTTTTTAAATATATGTATGTATAGGTATATATACATATGTAAAGCGTGATCCATTTCGAGGTTCCCTACTTTACAAATTGTTGTTTTAATTTTAAATAAATATATATATAGTGAAATATCAGGAATATGAATACCTGTATAATGTATCTGTAATGTAACTAGGTCCTGTATGGCAACACATTTGCGAATGAGCGAAATAGGAGAAAAGAACAATTTAATTTCAAATTGTTGCAACAAATGTTTCATCACGTGAGCAGAGTAGCGGCGACAAATCGCAGCATGTGAACCCACTCAAAGTAGTGTATATACGAAGTAGGTCGGAAGGGGAGAAATATGTTCGACAACTTCTCAAGACACCTAAGCACCTAAAAGGAAATTCATTTAAATATAAAAGAAACAATTGAGGGGTTTGAATGTTTCTGAATAAATTATTCACGTGATATAGTGAATATTCCCCGAAATCTAACAGTGGCAAACACAATCTCACAATAATAAAAATATTAAGTTAATGGCTTTTAATGGCAGTCTACAAATCAACAACAATTATGTATATTATATACGACAGTATGATTAACAAGTAAGAGTGCTATATTCGGCTATGCCGAATCTTATATACCCTTCACCTTTGTTGCGGATGCATAATTATATTATATACATACATACGGTGGTTTATTTCCTTTAAATAAACCGGATTCTTTTTAATTGCAACATAAAAGCGTCAAGTAGTTTGAAGAAAATATAACGAGTCTTTATTAATTTAAATGTACACAAACACAATTAAAAATGAACACACTGTCTTTTTACACACATATATTACGGTTTAAGAACACACTTAAAGTTTTCGAACACTTTGATGTTTACACAACAATGACTCACAATAAACTGATACATTTGGTTGGCTGTGTTAGTCTATTTATACAGCAATCATAATTTCTGGAAGGTTCGAAACTAAGATACTAGAATGTTGGTGACTGCAAGTCTAGAATGTTCTTGTCTAGAATATTCAGCCAAAGTCGTTAAAACTCAATGTTGCCATATTGCTATGTTTATAACAATTTATAACAATTATGTTTATAAATCAAAACAAGTTGTATGCCGATTAACACGCCATCTGTTGATAAAGTTGTTCATAACAATATTAATACACTTTGTTTGATAGTTCTTTTGATGAAATTTTTAGAGGTTGTCTCGGATTTTTGCTCATATCTCCGTTATTTATGGACGGATTTTGCTGATTTTATATATCAAACTTCTCGAAAGCATGGCTGGTTTCATAAACGCAGTATACAATGCAGCATTGCATTGCATAGAGTTCATAAACGTCATTGTCTTTTTTTTTTACATTGACATGAAGTATTGCATTGCATTGTAAACGCATATGTTTGCAGTGTTGAATTGCATACTGCGTTTATGAAAATAGCCCATGTCTGACAGAATTATTGAAAATTTGGATCCCGAAGATATCTGGGAACTTCAGGAAATTGATTTCAACAGACAGATAGACGGACATGGCTTAATAGACTCCGCTATATATAAGGATCCAGAATATATATATTGTGGAATTACAAACGGAATAACAATACCCTTCTCATGAAGGTGAAGGGTATAAAAATTAAATTAAATAAAACACATCATATTTGTTTGCTAAAGACCTGGCAACTGAACTTTTTATTTCTTTTACAAATTCTATTAAAACAAACAAATTATAAAAGAGGCATGTCTGTTTATGGCCATGGAAGATTTCCAAAAGAAAAAAACAACTCAATACAGAAACAATTAAACGTAAATGAAAAACACTAAATTTTAGGACAAAAAGTGAATATATTGCAATAAAACTGATTTGTTGTGTTATTTTAATTCTGAAAAACAAAAAGTCAAGTAGTGTCTTAAATAAAAACAAAATATGTATTCGCACTTGTCTAATTAATTCTAGGAATTACTTCAAGTTGTTCAACAATGTTTTGTTCGCAAAGCTCATAAAACAGAAATAAAATATTTATGTATGGGGCGTGTATTTAGACAATTCTAGAAATTATTTTATAAAGAATTTTACGCTTGAGTGTTATTGTTTTTAAATGTGACAAATGGTTGGTATTTACTATAATTTATGTTTATTTGATTCGATTTGTTTAACACGAAATTTAAATCACTTGTTTGGCTACCTTCAAGGAATTTTAATTGTCTATTATCACCAACAATTCTAAAGTGTTTTCCCCATTTTAAAATTTAAACAAAAATGTTAACAACATTTTTTCCATAACAATGTTTTCGAAGAATGTATCGGTTAGAAGCCAAACATTTCTTTAAAATTCTGTATAAATTAATCGAACATTTACTTACAAAAACAATTTAGTCCTAAAGTTGCAGTGCTTAGAGACCAAGCACACTTAATCAATATCTGCTTTAGATTATCAACACAATTATGATAACAGCTAGAAATTTTATTCTCAATAAATAATATAGAATTCTTTCAGTGAAATCGCTGTTTATGTTTTTATTGTTATAATTTTATTTTCAATTAAGGTATGCGAAAAACAAATATTAGTTTAGACTTCCTTGTAATAATTATTTAATCAATATAACATGATATAGAGTTATTCTGAGTTTCGATTACGTCTCCGCATTCAGTTACGCTACGATCGAAAATTGGTATTCCAAAAAAAAACTGAATCGAAAGAACAAGAAAAAGACAACAATGTTTACAAAACCAATTTGTTACTATGAAATGTGGAATAGAAACAAAGAAATGAGCAAGTTTGTTACTATTTTAATAAACAAAAGTCACAACAAACAATAAAAATAAAAAAATTTCTGCGATTAATAAGGAGAAATAATAATAATAAAATAATACAAAAAGCTTGTGAATTAATAGTAATAAAAAGGTAATCATTTTTGCTTGCAAAATATTTAAGTGCTAAGAATCCTGTCAAGCCGGAGGTGGTATTTTTAATGTTTTTATTTGAAGGAGAAATGGAATCCATAGCAGTGGCTTTATTGGTGGAAGAGGAGAACAACGTCACTCAGAACACAGAGGTAAGGCTTGAAAAGTAAATACCTGAACTTCCTCCTTGGATCGCTTATGGTAACCGCAAGCAATATCCTGTTTTGTTGACATTAAACTTGCCAGCTTTACGTATTGCTCTGATGTCGTTGTTTTTGACCTGGAAAAATTAATAAATAAGCTGCTTTCCTGTTTGTAGTGACAGTAATTCAAAACTCCTTCGTTCTACCATTACACATTTGTTTAACCATGTTCTTTGTTGCTGCATATCACCTCTTGATTGGCCGTACAACAAAAATTTATATAAATCACTTTTTAAACATTTTATATATACTTACATTTTTATTTATTTATTTATTCATTTATTTGTAATATTAAGCCTTCTCGGCCAAAATAAAAATATATGTATTAATAGTTTAATTGCATGCAAAATTGCATCTTCTAAAGGGCTTCTTAGTAAAGAAACAAAACTTTTATTCACCAGTAATATTGTTGCCGCCCGCGACCGCATGCTGCTTACATTAGCCTGCCACAATTAATTCTATTGTAAACGAGTGTTTTAAGAAAGTGTTGGGTGGGGGGTCTTGCAAAATTGAAAGAATAAAATGTTGTCAATAAAGTGCCTGATTCGGTCAAGTTGGACATGTAATACCCTAAACCTAGTTTATGTGTAAAAACAGTTTTTCAGAACTGGCCGCTATATGGGAGCTATGACCTATTACGGATCAATCATCCAAAAACTTTATGGCATGGCATATACACTTTTAAAAGATTTATACATGTTAAATTGATTTGAGAAGGGCAACTTATATGGGATTTTTGAACCTTTGTATATGGAATTTTAGTGTCAAAAATGATAAAAATCATATAATTTCTATATGTTTTTCTCACACCGCTCCTATTAACATAACAAAGTTGTACATTTCAATTTAATAAACAAAACCTATAAAAAGTCAAGGCCAAAAATGAGATAAAAAACAGGTACTTAATTTTTTTTATTTTCAAAAATACCCTTATCTCTGATAATTACACACTTGTAATCTTGTATGTTTTTTTTAGTAACAAAACCCTTTTAAACACTTCAAAATAACAATTAGATTTCAAACTATTTGTATTTTTTTTTCAATATCACGAAGCAAAACCAAGCGCCTATACAACATACATATGTACATTAGGCTGTCCCGTCTTTGAATGACAAAAATAGTTTTTTGAGCTACACTTTCGCAAGAGGTATCAAAATTTGCGTAATTTTACACAGATTACGGAAAAAGTAATACAAGTGGATTTACATGCCATCTTAAGGGCTCTACTTTTGAAAACGTTTTAACAAACCTAAGCCCTATGCTATGTAAAGTAAAAAAAGGAGACACAAATTTATTTTATTAATATATTTTATAATTAATGTACAAGAAAATAAAACTTATAATAAGTGACAAAAACTTAAAATTTAAACATATTTTTTTGGCCAAAATTTGGCATTAATGCTCGTGATTTCAACCTGTTTATAATAAAGCCATCTCTAGAAGCAGCGTTAGTTACACATTGAGAGGCCTCTGTTACCAGTTTAACACACCTTTCCACAGCTTGTGTGTGACAAGGAAAGTCATCAATTTCTAAGCTGTTATCTTTTACCATGCTTTGAAGGTCCTCATTGGATATATGCCGAAGAACCAGCGGTGCTGTAAAATACTCTGGTTTAAATACTCTGTATTTAGTGGTACTTTCAGTTTCTCTAGCTTTGATTATTTTTTGCAATGCCAGCTCCCGAAACAGCATACTGACAAGTAGATTTTCCGGGTGAGCAAAAAAAGCATTTCTTTCGATAACAGAATCCACAACTGATCTGATATTTTCGGGTAAAAAATAAGGTGAAAAATATGTTTGGCTCCTTCTTTAAAAGACGGTTTTTAGGAACCGTATACTTTAACAACGTAATTGACAAGCAATTGCAAATTTTCTGATGGATTAAGGGTACTTACGTAAACTCTGAGTAGACGATTAGCTAAGGTAAGCCATCTCGAGTGCGCAATTTTTCCAGGTTTACGGTTTGCCAGCTCAAAACTACAATAACAGCTTTACATATCTCATAAAGAAATTTTTGATCCGTACTTAGTTGATCGACCACATTTTTCGGCAAGTCAATTGCAAATTACCAGCCACCGCACAAAAAGACACCGTTGATTAATTATCACAAGTAAGTAATTGTTTTCCAAAAAGTCCACAATATTCTGGTCCAGAAGTGCAACCATGTAAAGTCAAGAATAAATGACGAAGAGGTAACTCATTGGCATGAAGCATACAAACACACCATTGTAGCGGTCTCTTTAAATACTCCTCCAAAAATTTAATAACGCCACCCTTCCCACCGGTATTAGTTGCAGTTCCGCCACATCCAATGCAAATCACGTCTTCTAAAAAAGTTGTGATCGAAGTTAGAATGCCCCTTGCAGTGCCGCGACTTGGCGTTGTGTGACCCAAATAAATTGATTCAGGTTCTGCTAAAATTGAGATGTGTTCTTCTAAAATTTCTTTTCGATGGTAACGATCTCCTATTTTCTCATTTATCAAAGTCTAGTCTTTTCTTCCATCAAAGTAAATGCTTTTAATAACAATACCTCCAATTTTCTTTTGAATTTTCTTTCCGGGCTTTAGATACAGTATTTTGATTTTATCAATTACCAGAGATAAATTTTCGGTAGAAATTAAGCCGAAGTCAGCCAAAACCGCAGAAGCAACAGCAGCAGCAGAACGAGTCGATAATCCGTATCTATCACAGACCTTAGCAACTGTTGGTTACGGCAATGTATTCCGAGTCGTCGTTGAAGTCAAAGGTGTTTCTCTCGAAAGTGTGTTAGTAGGAGATGCCTCCGTTTTTTCTGAATTTTCACACAGTGAAATTTCATCACAAATTTCTGGAACAGAATCGGTTTCTTGAGTGGAAAGCTCTTTTTTTGCTGCCCTTATGGAATGTTCAGTTTTTCTCTGCTTTCGTTTTATTAATCGAGCTTTTCTTTTTTATCAACTCCACGTATAACCATTTTTCTGTAATTTCTTTGAGCCAACAAGAAACTTCTTTCATTGATTGGAACTTTTAAACAAGTACAACATTCAAATGAAGTGCATTTCCAATGAGCAATGTCGAAAAGCTTCTCAGATAACTCCAAAAAGCACTGTAGTTTGTTTTCGAAACCATTTTTTCGTTTGCTTTTGGGGTATCTTTGGAGGTACTTTTCGAAATAGGATTGGAGTAACTGAATAACTCGTTCCTTTTTTACGATTGGAATGAAATACTTCCAATCTCTTCAAAAACAATCGCATATATATCGGAATTTAATGGATCTTTTCTATTATACTTTAATTTCATGTTGTGCTTGACAAATAAAATATATTTAAGGACGTTGGTAGCTGGCAATCATCAAGTTCCTTATATGGTCCCAATATAACACAAGTTGTTGCACTACGACTCACCCTCATTTTTTTTTTTATCACTAACACCGCACTTAAGACTATAACTATTGCAACTGACTTATGTATTATAAATTACATAGTTTAGTTTTTGTTTTTCTTAATTTTCTTTTTTGGGAAAACCCCCATTTACGAATTGTGATTTTAGGAAACATAACAGGTGATTTTGATGTGTTGTCAGACTTTTTATTTAATGCTCAATGAAAATAACTACTTTTCAAAACTTTGGAGATTGGTAGAGACCTAAAGATATAGTTTCATTTTATTTTTAAAATCATTTTGGTAATCTACGTTCAATTGCGCAAATTCTAGGAGATCTTGCATTTGGGAAATCTAAAAAAAAAATTTTCGGGACAGCCTAATGTACATAGGTACATACTATTTATTTTGTTAATTGTTTACAAAGTTTTATAGAATTTTTAATCTATAGAAAGAATGTGACAAAAAACATTGAACAAACTTTGTTCAATTAAAATTAAATAGACGACACATTGACACTGTCACATACATACATACATATTTCGAAGACAGGCCGCCATGATTAATTACAAAACGAAAGCAAAATGACAAACAACAATTTTTCTTTTAAATTTAATTATGATTTAATTTAATAAACGTGACATGATACCTATAATAATAAATAAGAAAAATAATGTTTTCGGTTTTAATCACAGTTTTTGCTTTTTTTCAAACTTGGCAATGTAATTACAGTGACAGGGAAATGTGTGCGTACTTATTGAATTTTGGAAATACATAGTAAAGCAAATTAATTTTGGAGAAATAACTTCTTGTAAATGGCATTTAAAGAGTTACTTTCTAATAAAGTTCTTTTTTTTAAAGTATTATTCATTAACTTAAGTATGTAAATTGAAATATTCAATCAGATTTTGAATGCATACATAAATAAGTCACTTTAATTATCAAATTAAATAATCATCATTAAAACAAACAAACCAACAAATGATGGATTGTTTAATGATATCATAAATTATTTACTTATTTGACTAATACTAATTTGTGGTATCTTAAACAAAGTTCCTAATTTGAAAAAATTTTAAGAAAATATTAATAAGCAAACACAACATTTTATCAATTTCAAAGTGTCTTAATGTAATTTAAATGTAGCCACTTTCCAAAAGAGGAAAAAGCAAAATGAGCAGGAGGAGAGGGAGCAGAAGGAAACACGATTGTAGAACTAATATATAAATTATTGATTGATAAGATCGATCGATCACATTCACAATTAAAATCACTTACTACTTTAATGATAGCGATAAAATCAATGTACCCGGAGCATGTCTTTCTTTGTCGTTAACTTTTAAATTTTATTGCAATGTTTTTTTGTGGGGCATTTTTTCTGCTTCAATTAAGTTTTGAAAATAGAAGCGGTAGTACAACAAAGCATGATGAAAATTATTATCTTAGGAATAACTTAAACGTGCAAATATTTAACAATTCACCAGATTCATTAAACTTCAATGATGAAAAGGTTTGTTACACTCCAGGTGATAATGTGGGTCACTACTGTCTCGCCCTTTATATTTAAATTAGTCATCTACCAGAACAATGTTTTTATTGCTTTTCGTTGGTAATGTAAATTTCTATATTTATGATAATTTTTGCATGAAAAATTTGGTCATAAATAGCTAAATCTCTTTAATAGATTAGAATTTATCTGTGATCACAGAAACTTTTCTCAATTATTTTATAAGTTGCAAAGTTTAAGATTTAAAATTTTTAAAGTTTTTTTTGCGTATAAAACAAAAGTATTTGTTGAGAAATGTAAGTGATCACGGATCGAACACTTTTTCTCAATTAAATTCTTGTTTATAAAATTTTTGTGATCAGAAATATGAGTGATAAGAGATCAAGCTTCTTTTCTCGAGTTTTTCAAAGCAAATCGATTTATGATCAGAAATATTTGTGATCACAGATCGAGCTTCTTTTCTCAATTAACTTATTTACCAAAATATTGAAGATTGTGAGTGATTACAGATTTATTTTTACATTAAATATCGATTTTTACTCAGAAATATGAGTGAGCACTGAAAAGCTTTTCTTAATTAAACGCATTTTTCAAAATTATTGATAATTTGAGTTTTTGTATAAAAGTTCGATTTTTTGTTTAGAAGTATGAATGATCATAGATGGATTTTCTTTTCTCAATTAAACAATTATTTAAACATTTATTGAAAGTTTAAGATTTTTTGAGTTTTTTGTATAAAAGTTCGATTTTCAGTATGAAATATGAGTGATCAAAGATCGATTTCTTTTTCTCGAAAAACACTTATTTTTGTAATAGAAAATCGTAAACAAAACCTTAATATTTTTTATACATAAAGTAAAAATGATGAAAATCTGTGATCACTTATACTATGTTTCCACGGTACATGCTTCGCTCTCTATTCATGCTTCACACCCCAATCATGTGCGAAACAACTTGCTTCACCATACAAAATTTTAAGAGCGAATCAAGTAGATTCATATTGAATCTACTTGCGAAGCACGAAAAATTGCACTCTTCTCTAATTTTTATCGCAAGTTTATCTGCACTAGCTGTAAAAATTTAATATTATTGTAAACAAAGCAAATTATTTTCTTGTTGCTGGAAGTAAAGAAAGTAAATACGTATGAATGTATGTTTTTTTTTTCAAATAAGCTAACTAATTTCCACTCACTTTTGTTTGTCCATTAAAAAAAATGATTTTCCACAAATTGTAAATTCTGTTTTTTTTATTCTGTTTGTTAATTAAAGACAACTGTCAAATCGAATCAAGTTTATTAGTCATGTAAACAGCATGATTCATAAACATGATTCAGAAGACGAAGCAGGTGATTCAAGTCGTCGTGGAAACATAGTATTATAAAATAAACCGGTTGAAAAACTGTAATCACTAATAAAATTAAGCGGTTTTTTTTAATAAATGATAAAATTTTTAAATTTCTTATTAAAAAAATAATTGTTGAATTGTTTACATTGCACATCCCAGGTAATCCAGCGTAAAATCAATTGGTGTCTCCAAGTAATTTTGAGTGTAGTCATTAAAAACTCTTTTTGTACTGCACTTTTGTAAGTAGTTATTTTAGCCTACAGAATTAAACGATTGAATATTCTATTATAATTTAGTGTCCCTTTGTAATCTGAAGTGTACTTCGTCGAAAATCTGTATTCTCACTTTAGTGTCTCTAAATAATCTAGAGTGTAGTCAATATTAGTTGTAATACACTTTTGAAACTAAAGACTGATTTTTTAAGAGCTTTCGGATTTGGTTTAAAAAAACACATACAATTTAGAGAAATGTGACATGTGGCACCGTCTTATTAAAACCACATGTCAATCAAATAATCATTGCGATAACGCTCTTCATTCACTGTAACGTTCCGGCTTTCGACGTCATTGAAAAATTACGGTTAAATGATGCCACCGGCTTGTAATCCACACCAAACAGTGCATTTTTCGGGATGCATTGACAGTTCTTGCAATGCGTCTGGCTGCTCTACACACCAAATACGACAATTTTGCTTGTTTACTTATCCATTCAATCAAAAATGAGCTTCGTAGCTGAACACAATTTTCCGATAAAGAAAATAGCACGATGCACTTTCTTAACCGAGCACGAAATCTGATAATAAGATTCATGGTTAAATTACACACCAAACTGAACATATTTAACAGTAACATATTACACGAAAACCTCTGAGCTGCCAAAAAGAAAGTTGCTAAAAAATCACCCTTTAGTTATTTTATCCTTCAGAAATAATCTATCGATTGGAACTTATTGTCCCTTTGTAATCTAAAGTGTTGGTTATTGAGATTTATTACTTTTTTTTACTTTAGGAATAAATCATTTTACGCAGTCTCTAGTTAGTTCTTGCAGTCTCTAGTTAGTTCTTAATATGGTACGTGCAAAAGTGGATACATTGCCATTTCACATAAATTTACCCTAAACTTCACATTCGCTTTAATAATTAATGAATTTCAATTTATTTTCAGTTTTGTTTTATTTATTTAACATTTTAAATAAAAACCATTATTATTTTTTAAAATTTGGTTTTTAAATCATAGTTATAAAACATCTGCCATGTGTGCTCGCCACTGTATATATACAAACAAAATTAAAATTGACTTAACTAACATGACTGAAAAAAACAGCTGGCTGTTCAACACCACCTTGTGAGTGATTTCACCATGGTTATGTCAAAACGATAAAAACAGGGTTATCAAACAAATAAATAAAACGACCCTGTTTATTATAACTGCTGGACATTGTTGTTTTATTTCTTTTTTTATACCCTTCACCATCGTGAGACGGGTATATCACAGACATATCTTTAGTCTGTGGGGTATATATAAGTTTGTCATTCCGTGTGTAATTTCCACAAAAAATTTTCCGACCCTATAAAGTATATATCAGGGTTCAGAAGAATTCATGTATGCACACTTAAATTTATGCATTCATGATAAATTGTCATGAATGAAATTTGCAAATGTTTTGTTTTACGCGCACATTCTAAAATGATTAGCTAAGAATTTTTTGACATTACAGCATACATAAATAAATACACTAGTTTTTTTCTTTAGAGTACATATACGTATGTGAATAGTGAGAAGTAAAAAATGTCCAATGCTACTATACAAAAATGAAACAAAAAAATTGTTCACAATGCATGTGTTTATGTTATAGCGGTTTACTTTATGATCTTCTATTTTGTGTTGTTTAACTTTAGTTGTTATGGGAAGTTAATTGTAATGTTATATTTCGTTTTGTTGCTACATATGTATGTATGTATATTTATTAAATTATGTGTAGGTACCTAAATAATATTTAGTAAATATAAAAAAACTTCAAAATGAATTGAGTAGGTTTCATACCAATTTTTATTAAAAGTTTTAATTTAAAACATAAGAAATTTTGTACATACATACATATGTATGTATGTATATTCTTTATTCATTTACAGAAGTAAAAACATTTTCAATATCAAAATTTAAGAGTTCACAATTAAGCTTTGTTATTAGAATATTAGAAAGTTTTTTCTATTCATTGCTACGCAAACGTTTGTTTATTCAATTGTAAATTCAAATCTGCACTGACCTCAATAAATCATACCACAACAATGCAAAACAAAATTACACGCATTCTTATTTTCTTCATGTATGCAGCTTCAAATAAAAACATTTTTTGCTTTTGATTTTTGAATGCTAGTGCAAAGTAAAACCTGATGAAATTTTTTTTTCATGAATGACTAAAACAAAATATTTCGTGTCTCTTCATACACGAATAGAACATAACACAAAAAAAAATCTAAATTTTTTTTTCATGAATGAATAAAACAAAATATTTCGTGTCTCTTCATACACGAATAGAACATAACACAAAAAAAATCAAAATTTTTTTTTCATGAACATGAGCGACAAATGAATGAATATTTGGTACTCTGGTATATATATTCTGGATCCTTATAGATAGTGGAGTCGATTAAGCCATGCCCGTCTGTCTGTCTGTCTGTTGAAATCAGTTTTTTGAAGTCCCCAGATATACTCGGGATCCAAATCTTCAATAATTCTGTCAGACATGCTTTCGAGAAGTTTGCTATTTAAAATCAGCAAAATCGGTTTAGGCCAACCAGAGTTATGGACCAATATGTGAGACAACCTCCATAAAAATTTGATATTTTTTGTCCATTTTATTGTAATATTTTGAAATATATTGCAGCTAATACTATAAAATTTTGTATACGTTGTTTGTATGATAAAAGAAGAAAGTGTGCGGAAAATAGTAAGAATCGGTCCATGATTTCTCATAGCCCCCATACAAAAACAATCATCCCGAAATATTGCTCAATTATTCATAAATGCCTATAAAATTGGAATATCAAGACAAAATTCAGCAAAAACAAGTTTTATGCAAAAAGAAATCGCAACACGAAATTTTTTTCTTCGGTCCATGTTTGACAATACACCCCATATAAAGTCCACTTCCAAAATTCACTTAAATACGTATAAAACAGATGTAAATAATGGTAAACGGCTAAAATTTGACATAAATAATCTTTATAGGCAAATAAATTGTTGTACTAAATTTTATGGTGGTCGGCTCAGAATTGGTCATAGCTCCCATACAAGGACCACATCTGAAAAAGACATTTATCTCTATATATATTGTATAAATATCGGTACCGACTCAAAAAGTTGCACAGATCATTTACATATATACAAAAATCATCCCACAAAATTTTGGGAATTTCGGTCTATTTTTAACCGTATGCCCCATATAAAGCCCTCTTCCGAAAATCACTTTATTGCTCATAAATCTCTTATAAATAAGATACCAATCCAAAATTTTACACGGATCATTTACATACATGCCTAAATTAAACTGCTGGATTTTGAGAATATCGGTCCATATTTGACAATATCCCCCACATAAGGTCCACTCTTGGCTATTGCCAATTATTTTATATTGAAGTTTTAAAACAAATAAATTTAAAATTCGTATTTACCGATGAAATATTTACTATTATAAATATGTTTAACTAAATGAAGCTCAATCTTTTAAAGAAAAGGATTTAACTGTTGTATTAAAAAAATTTCCGTCTTTGTTAAATTTTATCGACCAGAATGCTTTGCATAAGGAATGGCGTGAGCAGGCTCTCCTCAATCACGAAGAGCTTCGACATGGCCGCTGATGAGTATTGGGAAAAAGAGTTTAATTTAAAAAATGTTGTTAATGAGCCGATGGCATGACGGTTTAATGCACAAAATAAAATTAACTCTGCCTGCTAACACCCATAAACTCATGGAAAGTTATTTATACGGTCGCAAATTTAAAATCAAAGAAGGCAATTTTTTAAGTACCGCTCAGCCAATTGAATCAGGTGTGCCACAGGGTAGCATACTGGGTCCTACTTTATATTTGAATTATGCCTCCGACATGCCGGTAGACCCTAAAATCGACACGTCAACTTTTGCAGACGATACAGCCTTTATCAGCGTCCATAAGGACCACCAAGTTGCATCACAGAATTTGCAGAATTATGTTTATAAACTAGAGAATTGGCTAGAGCTTTGGAAAATCAGGGTAAATGAACAGAAATGTATTCATATGACTTTCACATTGCGAAAAGAAACTTGCTCGTTCATCAAAATAAATAATCAAATTATTCCTCAACATAATGAAGTCAAATACCTCGGCATTCACCTCGACCGCCGTTTAACTTGGAAGTCTCATATTGAAGCGAAACTTACTCAGATGAGATTAAAAGCAGTGCAACTTAATTGGCTAATTGGCAGAAATTCTTCACTAAAGTTGGATTGCAAACTATTGTTGTACAATGCAATACTAAAGCCAATCTGGTGCTATGGAATTCAATTATGGGGTACGGCCTCAGCATCAAACATTGAAAAAATTCAAAGGGGTCAAAATAAAATTCTACGTGTAATTACCGCAGATCCATGGTATGTTAAAAATTCTCGAATCCACAAAGATCTAGGCGTGCCATTAGTAATAGTCGAATTTACAAAATATATCGTATCTATTTTTTACTCAATCAAGTTTGTTTATTCCACAATCAAGTTTGTGTCTTAAGTCTTACCTAAGCGAACGTTATCGTTCGACATCGTGGGCCAGGGGCAAGGCATATGGATTATAAGGTAGCGTTAAGATTACAACAAACACAATAAATAAACAAATTTTGACAATTAGAAACTTGTAAACATAAACGACGTTTGACATAAGAAAACTACCAAAAAAAAAAATCAGCTGTGTCTTCAACGCTACCTTATAATCCATATGCCTTGGCCAGGGGGTAAAACTTAAAACTGATCATCGTAACTGACTCAATACTAATACAATAGCAGCTTTATTAATGGTGAAAGAAAACATTAAGGATGTTTCAACATACGATCCACCTAAATCGATGATTACTAGTAGTGCGAAGTTGTTCTGAGGAAATATGAACATATTTTTCATTTTCAGGAAATTTATAAACGCCTTAACTCGTATATTAATTTTTACAAAAATGAATTTGTTTTGATAACATTCAAAGATAGTTATATAATTAATTTTAAAGTTTGCTTACTGTATTTTTAAAAATTACATAGGTACCTAATATTTATGACTTAAATAAATATAAAAATGTTAAATGTTAAAAATGGATTTTAAATTTTTCTTTCTTTTCGGGAGAAAATGTATCTTTTTGAAAACTAAAATATATATTTCTCGAAATTTCACTGGCAACACTGATAGTATGTTAAATTTTAACACACTCAAAAATGAATACCTACCAAAACATTTTTGCTTATGGTCACAGTCGCAAATGAGTGCCTGCATATGATATGTGTTTTTTTTAATAATCATTAATGTTATTTTATAAAAATGAATGTGTATGGATTGAAGTTCTCATCTTCATTTACTAAGTATTATTTGTGAAACAGTGCCTAAAGTGTATGTTTAAAAGATGTCAAGAAAACAATTTAATATCGAAAAATTCGTGTCATACGATGAATTTACCAAAAAAAGTAAATGTTTAATAGAAACATGCCAAAAGGAACTGTGTGGAAAAATAAAAAGCAACATTAAAAGACATTACAAACTAGTGCATAAGCAGGAAATAATGAGTGATGAAAGTGATAGTGACGATGTTCCAGTTTGTAAGAAGATTAAAAATACAGCAAAACTAAGTACAACTATTGACAAACACGAATTTATAAAATGTTGCGTGGGACTAGTGACGAAGAAAAATGTTCCATTTAGAATATTTGACGATCAAGAGTGCTTTAAGCCATTAATTGCACCATACGAACAAAAATTTAATATAAATTTAAACTCTAGTAATATTGACAGCATATTGGAGGAGACTTGTAGCCATATAAAATCGCAGATAACTGCACTAGTAAAAGAAAAAATGGTATGCCTAAAACTAGATATTTGCAGCCAAATGGAGAGAAATGTTATTGGAATCAATATACAATATATTAAAGACTACAAAATTTGTATCAACACAATTGGTAAGTTTATAAACAGTTCTTGGTTCAAGAAATTTGTTCCTAATTTTTTATTGAAATAACTTTTGCATTTGAATTTTCTGGAAACATTTTGTTTTATAGGTATGATACAAACAACAAAGCGACATACTGCTACGTATTTGAAAGAAGAAATTCTTAAGTGTCTTGAGGAGTATGATATTGGTATCAACCAAATTTACTCAAATACAACTGACAATGGAGCTAATATATTAAAACTATCAAAATTACTGAGAGAAATGCAAAACGAAAACTTAGAGAATGAGGTGCTCGATAATGATGCTAATAGATCCAATCAGATTGAGTCACATGTCTCAACTGTTTTTTCCATAGTACCTTGCGCAGCACATACAGTCCAACTAGCAGCCTATGATGTTTTAAAAACACTCGACAGCGAAATTGAACACTGCAGAATAGTTGCTAAAAAACTTCGAACGTCAATAAGATCAGAAGACGATGATATTAGTTTACCATGTTTAGATGTCATAACAAATTGGAATTCCACTTTCAATATGATAACCAAAATCCTTTCTTTTAAGGAATATATTGAAAACTTCGACAGTCTTAACAATATTCATGTGAACTGGATATTTATAGAAAACTTTGTAAACGCATTTACGCCATTATCAAAATGCATTTTAAAACTGCAAAATGAACAATATTTATTGGGAGACTTTTTCCGAGACTGGTTAATGTGTGAGTTGGAACTAGAAGAATTAGTTTCTACGAACACATACGCATTATCTCTCCTTGATGCAATGAGAAAAAGAAAAGAGACGCTTTTGAAGCATGATGCCTTTGCTGCTGCAATATATCTTGATCCGCGTTTTAATTTCAAGGCTTCACCTTTTTTAACTGATGAACGTAAACAAAGTGCTATGGTAAGCGAAGTTTCAATAAATATACATACATATATATGTACGTTAAATAATAAAATGCAATAACTTTTTTACAGAACCATTTATTCAAAGCATTCGAAATGATGAAAAAATGTACTGATAATACAAATGAGCAGGAATCTATACAATCAAATTTATCCAGCATTAGTTCCCAAGAAGACATTTCAACTTCAACCTCGAATGCTTACTATAAATTAGACCTTCACGTCAGAACTTTACTAAACACACAAAACTTATCTTCACCAGGCTATGCAGCAAGTGTTAAACAGAAGTTAATCCGAATATGTGAAGGGGAAAGAGTGCAATTTGGTACGAATATACTTGATTATTGGCGCAAATCCTGTGGCGGAGATAAGGACATGACGCAACTTATAGAGACTGCATTAGCCGTACCAGCCACTCAGGCTTCAGTGGAGCGTTCATTTAGCGCGTTGTTTACAATTTTAACAGAACTAAGTTCAGAATTTTACAAAAATTCTCTTTCAAACTTACTAATAACTAAGCTGAATTATGACCTATTAGATTTTTCAAATTTTGATGTTGATAATATAATATCAAATGCTTTTCCATTAGAAAATGTATAATGTAAATGTAACCTAACCTATACCTACATTACATATGTACATATCTGTGTATCATTTATAACACGAATGTAGAAACCCCGATTTAAGGAATTGTTATGACAATTTGCATCATATGAAGTACCTTTTAGTTTTTTACTCGTACAATACATGAATAAATATTTACTAACCATTTTCATAACTACATGCAATATCTGTTTGTTTCTATGGAAAATTTCCACGAATTTTCTCAATATTTCTCAAAATAAAATATGTACATACATATGTGTACATAAATACCATGTACTGACATACGTATTTATATGTGAACACCAAATAGTAAAGAGTGATTTGTGATATTCTCATTCATGAAAAATTATAAATATTGAAATACGGGTCTTCTAATTTAGCCTCTATTTTCACCCCTCACTCTCAGAATCGACCTAACTTTTGCTAACCTGGGGGCTTGATGCAACTATACAAGGTGAGCGCAAATCGACAACAAATACAACACAAAACAGAAACAACAGGCATTTTGTTTGTGTAAAATAATGCACTACTGTCAAAAATACTTGAAAAAATATTACAAAGCCAGTCAGCTGGGCTACTGCACTCACCTTGTATAGTTACACCATGCCTGGGGGCTTATTCTGTATTGCGATGCGAAAATAAATACTACTCGAAAATACATATGTACATAAAAGCGAACAGTTGCTATTCTCTATTGCGAAAAGTACTTTTTTATTCGCATTTGAAATGCGAAAAGGCAGTAAGTTGGAATTCTTATATGTAGTGTATTTACACCTACGCCATAAACTAGTTATAAATTGTTTATGGTGATAAACTAGTTTATCCATACAAATCAAAAACAGGTTTTGTAACTAGCTTTTGATATAAACTAGTTACAAACAACCAGTTTCTGCTAATGCAACTACGTGATACTAGAAATATCTCTATATTTATTGAACGTGTAGCAGTGCCCTATGACATTTTTTCTTGTCGGTTTTAAAACCAATTCTGACAATATTGGTTTCTATGACACCCCTGTATACGTTTTGTTGCCATCATAAAAATATTAACAGTTTAACAACAGCTGCATTTCGATTATAAACCAAAGAAAGATTTAAACTACTGTAAATATTTATGTGACCGAATATTAACAATTAACATAAAGTTAACTTTATTCAAATATCATTGAATACAAAAGTTATTTTATTATAATTTATGATAATATAACATTTTGAAAGGTAATCCTTGGCTTTAGAGCCAAAGGGGCCAAGCCCCTTTCAGTAATAACTTTTGTTTCATCAAAATAATGTTGCTTAAGCTATTTTTGTTGTCAAGATTCCATATATCGTTTCTTCATTAGTGATTTTCCTTATTAAATAAAAACTCTGAACAAGTTTTTTTTTCAATATTGATCAGCATGTTGATTCATGTTCTTAACTCTTCTTTCTTTTTTTGTACGTCGTTTGCGACATACATATGTACATACATTTTTAAAGAATTTTGTTTTCATAAAATTTTTCATTAAAATTGGAGTGCCGCAACACTAGTAACGAACCGATACTAGCTTTTTGTATTAAAAAAAAACATTCTTCAACTTTGCCTCAATATTTCAAAATGTAATCTCTCAATTGTTAGTCCCCTTTTCCACAGGCAAATTTTTATTTGGCAAATTTTTTGTTTTCTCTTTTGAAATTTTCGCTTGCTTTTGCACTAGCAAATTTTTCTTTGCCAAATTTGCGAATCAAAATACAAAAAAAAGAAAGAAACGTCAAAAGTGTTTACATTTTAAAAAATTTTTCGAAGAAGTGTATATATTTTATTATATAAATTGCAAAAATTAAAAATTAAATTTCACTTGCACAAATTAAAGCAAAAGGTTTGTAAACAAAAGCCGGCTGTGTGTCAGTAAAACGAATAGGTTAAAAAGGAAATGTCAACAAAATGTACATTATATGTAATTTATTAAAATAATAATTTGTATACATACACATTTTTTAATTTATTTAATATTACCGTTCATTACATGAATATTTTTATTTTCTTTTTTATAATTATATAAAAAACATCGAATGTATGTGCTGGTTGTCTTTTGCTAGAAACACGAAAATACAACTGTTTGCTCTTTCTCTATAAAAATGGATTGATTGAATTTCAAACTTAAAAGAAATACTTGTTTGTTTTTTTTTTTTTGTTTAAATATAACAATTTTTCACTTAAGTATAG
The DNA here is from genome assembly GCA_916048285.2 of Bellardia pandia. Taxonomy (NCBI): domain Eukaryota; kingdom Metazoa; phylum Arthropoda; class Insecta; order Diptera; family Calliphoridae; genus Bellardia; species Bellardia pandia. The sequence continues at coordinate 44,939,506 of OU696531.1, forward strand.
ACCATTTTAACTGTTCACGAGCCGATTGTAGGACCTGGAAAAAATACAATTAGAAAAACGCTTTTAATACATTTCTACAAGCCTTAAATACATACATACATAGGTAAAAAGAAAATTTAATTTTATCCCAACAGACCAAAAAATAAGTAAAGTATAATAGTACTTTAGAAGAAGCTTTTTTAAAAAAAATACTAATTTTTTTTAAATCATGTTTGAGAAACTATTATCCTTCACAATATGTTTTTAAACATAGTATATAATAAATAGTATACAATAAATATATATCAAACATGCTTGTCACATTTTGTCATTGTTAATTATATTTGTAAAAATGTTTTGTTTATCCGAAAAGTTTTGATTTTTTATTTTTGGAAAAAGTTACGCCCTGGCCCGCGATGTCGAACGATAACGTTCGCTTAGATAAGACTTAAAACACAAACTTGATTGTGGAATAAACAAACTTGATTGAGTAAAAAGTAGGTACGATAAACAGTTAGTGTCTTAAGTCTTATCTAAGCGAACGTTATCGTTCGACATCGCGGGCCAGGGCGTAACTTTTTCCTTTTTTAACTATGAATGCCATTAAAGGTTTTTTTTTTTATTTATTTTTTTAAGGAGAAAGACTTGTCGTCGGTAGCCAAAGCTCCGAGTGTTCTTATTTGCAAGCATAACCAAATTCTACAATTATTGGAATAAGCTTATTCTACAATTGTAGGCATAAGCTAATTCTAAAATTATTGGAATAAGCTTATTCTACAATTGTAGGTATAAGCTTATCTTTATTTAGTTTAATAAAATATTATTTGGAGAAGCTTTTTCTAAAATTGAGAATATAAGCTTATTAAATAATTATTTCAGTACTATTATCACGAGGGTTCCTTTTTGATTATTCTACAATAATTTAAAAGTATTTTTCTATAGTTTCTCAAGTTTTTTTAAAGCTTAAGGCTTATGCTCGCAAGCTTTATTATAATATTTTTCTAAAGGGTTTTGGTCTATTGAGATATATTATATAAATTTGTTGTGAATAAAACTATAAATAAGTGCAAATAAAATAAATTTATTTTACATAAGAAATAAATTGAAATATCTACAGTATATATAACAAGCTTTTTAAGTAATGTTTATAGTTTCTTAAAAATTAATAAATTTTTCAAAAAAATTTTAATCGAAGTTGCCTTCAAGTTAAATATACAATTTATTTGAAAATAAATTGTTACACTACATTTATTTTTTGAATATTTTTGTTATATGTTCTACATAGCTTTCCGTTGGAAACAGTGTTGCCATATTTTTTTTTACAAAATCTGACAATTCCCAAAAAAAAATCTGTTTTTTTCGAAAAAAATCTGCACCTTCAAAACAAAATTAAATAATATCGTATGCATTCTTCAAAAGTGACTCAATTCAAAATTTTTATTATATGACACAACTAAAAATAAATCACTATTAAATTGCAACTTTATACAAAATTAAATATAAAGAAAGACTTAACTGTTTTTTAGAACTTGATAACGGTAACAAAATGCTTTGAACTTTTTCTTATAGCTAAACACACACTTGTTTATCAGTCTTATCTAAGCGAACGTTATCGTTCGACATCGTGGGCCAGGGGGTAACAGTAAAAAAATAACGAATAATACTTCATTTAAATTATCACATACATATGTATAGAGATCATAGAAAATTAATTAGACATACTTTTGTATGTATGAGTTGTACATATTCTTATTAAATTTAGTTTCCATTTCTTTTGTTTGTACAAAATTTGTGGAATTGAAATTTTTTTTTAAATATTTGGTCCGCGAAATTCCACATAGAGTGGGAATAATAATAATTTGTTTTATTCGAATAAAATTGAAAAATCTGCATTGATTTAAAAAAACTGTTTCTTAGAGTAAAAATCTGCAAGCCTGTTTTGCACTTCAAAAAACTGCAAAAAACAGATAAATCTGCACATTTGGCAACGCTGGTTGGAAAGCATAAATGTAAAAACATACAAAAAAATTCAAAGAGACACTAGCAAAATGTAATGCATTTTCTGGCCTGCTAAAGCCGTCATCAGCATTCTTTGTGTCTAATAGTGTTTTATTTTCAAACTTTGTATATTTAACTTTTTTTAATTATAAATTAAATGAGAATTATTCCTCTTGCGAGTATTAATCAACAAATTTTTCAAAAAAATTTTAATCGAAGTTGCCTTCAAGTTAAATATACAATTTATTTGAAAATAAATTGTTACACTACATTTATTTTTTGAATATTTTTGTTATATGTTCTACATAGCTTTCCGTTGGAAAGCATAAATGTAAAAACATACAAAAAAATTCAAAGAGACACTAGCAAAATGTAATGCATTTTCTGGCCTGCTAAAGCCGTCATCAGCATTCTTTGTGTCTAATAGTGTTTTATTTTCAAACTTTGTATATTTAACTTTTTTTAATTATAAATTAAATGAGAATTATTCCTCTTGCGAGTATTAATCAACAAATTTTTCAAAAAAATTTTAATCGAAGTTGCCTTCAAGTTAAATATACAATTTATTTGAAAATAAATTGTTACACTACATTTATTTTTTGAATATTTTTGTTATATGTTCTACATAGCTTTCCGTTGGAAAGCATAAATGTAAAAACATACAAAAAAATTCAAAGAGACACTAGCAAAATGTAATGCATTTTCTGGCCTGCTAAAGCCGTCATCAGCATTCTTTGTGTCTAATAGTGTTTTATTTTCAAACTTTGTATATTTAACTTTTTTTAATTATAAATTAAATGAGAATTATTCCTCTTGCGAGTATTAATCAACAAATTTTTCAAAAAAATTTTAATCGAAGTTGCCTTCAAGTTAAATATACAATTTATTTGAAAATAAATTGTTACACTACATTTATTTTTTGAATATTTTTGTTATATGTTCTACATAGCTTTCCGTTGGAAAGCATAAATGTAAAAACATACAAAAAAATTCAAAGAGACACTAGCAAAATGTAATGCATTTTCTGGCCTGCTAAAGCCGTCATCAGCATTCTTTGTGTCTAATAGTGTTTTATTTTCAAACTTAGTATATTTAACTTTTTTTAATTATAAATTAAATGAGAATTATTCCTCTTGCGAGTATTAATCAACAAATTTTTCAAAAAAATTTTAATCGAAGTTGCCTTCAAGTTAAATATACAATTTATTTGAAAATAAATTGTTACACTACATTTATTTTTTGAATATTTTTGTTATATGTTCTACATAGCTTTCCGTTGGAAAGCATAAATGTAAAAACATACAAAAAAATTCAAAGAGACACTAGCAAAATGTAATGCATTTTCTGGCCTGCTAAAGCCGTCATCAGCATTCTTTGTGTCTAATAGTGTTTTATTTTCAAACTTTGTATATTTAACTTTTTTTAATTATAAATTAAATGAGAATTATTCCTCTTGCGAGTATTAATCAACAAATTTTTCAAAAAAATTTTAATCGAAGTTGCCTTCAAGTTAAATATACAATTTATTTGAAAATAAATTGTTACACTACATTTATTTTTTGAATATTTTTGTTATATGTTCTACATAGCTTTCCGTTGGAAAGCATAAATGTAAAAACATACAAAAAAATTCAAAGAGACACTAGCAAAATGTAATGCATTTTCTGGCCTGCTAAAGCCGTCATCAGCATTCTTTGTGTCTAATAGTGTTTTATTTTCAAACTTTGTATATTTAACTTTTTTTAATTATAAATTAAATGAGAATTATTCCTCTTGCGAGTATTAATCAACAAATTTTTCAAAAAAATTTTAATCGAAGTTGCCTTCAAGTTAAATATACAATTTATTTGAAAATAAATTGTTACACTACATTTATTTTTTGAATATTTTTGTTATATGTTCTACATAGCTTTCCGTTGGAAAGCATAAATGTAAAAACATACAAAAAAATTCAAAGAGACACTAGCAAAATGTAATGCATTTTCTGGCCTGCTAAAGCCGTCATCAGCATTCTTTGTGTCTAATAGTGTTTTATTTTCAAACTTTGTATATTTAACTTTTTTTAATTATAAATTAAATGAGAATTATTCCTCTTGCGAGTATTAATCAACAAATTTTTCAAAAAAATTTTAATCGAAGTTGCCTTCAAGTTAAATATACAATTTATTTGAAAATAAATTGTTACACTACATTTATTTTTTGAATATTTTTGTTATATGTTCTACATAGCTTTCCGTTGGAAAGCATAAATGTAAAAACATACAAAAAAATTCAAAGAGACACTAGCAAAATGTAATGCATTTTCTGGCCTGCTAAAGCCGTCATCAGCATTCTTTGTGTCTAATAGTGTTTTATTTTCAAACTTTGTATATTTAACTTTTTTTAATTATAAATTAAATGAGAATTATTCCTCTTGCGAGTATTAATCAACAAATTTTTCAAAAAAATTTTAATCGAAGTTGCCTTCAAGTTAAATATACAATTTATTTGAAAATAAATTGTTACACTACATTTATTTTTTGAATATTTTTGTTATATGTTCTACATAGCTTTCCGTTGGAAAGCATAAAATAAATAAAGGCAACTTCGATTAAAATTTTTCTGAAAAATTTGTTGATTAATACTCGCAAGAGGAATAATTCTCATTTAATTTATAATTAAAAAAAGTTAAATATACAAAGTTTGAAAATAAAACACTATTAGACACAAAGAATGCTGATGACGGCTTTAGCAGGCCAGAAAATGCATTACATTTTGCTAGTGTCTCTTTGAATTTTTTTGTATGTTTTTACATTTATGCTTTCCAACGGAAAGCTATGTAGAACATATAACAAAAATATTCAAAAAATAAATGTAGTGTAACAATTTATTTTCAAATAAATTGTATATTTAACTTGAAGGCAACTTCGATTAAAATTTTTTTGAAAAATTTGTTGATTAATACTCGCAAGAGGAATAATTCTCATTTAAAAATTAATAAAACAATTCAGTTTTAGTTTTCATTTTGTTTAAATTTAACCCGAATCAACCCAACGTAACCATATGGTCACGCTCATAGGATGAATAGAAAAACGTAACCATATGGTCACGCTCATAGGATGAATAGAAAAATAAATCTACAAATTCGTGTGATTCCCCGATTTTTGGATATTAATTCTTATTCGCTTCATAAAGTATGTGTGCTGCTGCAAAATTAATTTTTGCATCAGTAAGAGTATCATTGTTGAATAAATAAACTAAGTGTAAAAAAGAAAAATGTCAAGAAACGTTAAAACACTGTACTATAAAAAGTAAGTAAGCAATAATTTTTATAAAATAAGGGTTTATGGGTTTTAAACAAATATATTTTGTTGGCTATTCAATTAAACTAATGGTTGCAAAATGTGATTTATAAGTTTTTTAACATTTTGAATGTTAATTTGAACAGTTTTTGCCGTTGTGACCATATGGTCACGCTGGGTAAGATTTCAAAATACATATTATGTATGTAAAGGGTGCCCCAACTAGAACACAATTTTTAAATTTGGCGCCATTTGAACAATTGTTATTGTTTGCTAGTAGAAGGTACGAGGTTAGTAAAAATGGAGCGTGACACGAATGAACAACGCATTCTCATTGTGAAATTGTTTTACCAAAATGGTGAAAGTTTTGCGGCTACAGTTCGCAAATTGCGATCAATTTGGGGTCACAATAATGCTCCAAAAGAGTCAACTGTAAAGAGATTAATGGATAAATTTGCCGAAACTGGGTCTGTTAGTGATGTAAAGACAACAACGCGCCTTCGACCAGGTCGATCGACCGAAAATGTCGCAGCTGTACGTGATGATGTCGCTCAAACTCCATCCACCTCAATTCGACACCGAGCTCAGCAAATTTGTGTCTCCAAATCCACTATGCAGCGAATTTTGACGAAAGATTTACATCTTCATGCATACAAAGTTCAATTGACTCAGGAACTGAAGCCAGCTGACTATTGACAGCGAAGGGAGTTCGTTAATTGGGTATTGGAGAGACAACATGAAAATGCTAATTTTGCCGATGGGGTGAGGAAAATCCTCGAGTGATTCACGAGAAGCAAATGCATTCTCAACGTGTCACTGTGTGGTGTGGTTTTTGGGCTGGACGAATCATTGTCAATGGTGTTCGGTATCGTGAAATGATAACCAGTTTTTTCTTGTCTAGAATTGAAGAAATGAATGTGGAGGGCATGTGGTTTCAACAAGACAGCGCCACATGTCATACAGCCAGAAAAACAATTCAATTGCTGCATCAGTCATTTCCCGGTCGTGTTATTTCGCGTTTTGGAGACCAGAATTGGCCGCCTAGATCGTGCGATTTAACACCTTTAGATTTTTTTCTTTGGGGTTTTTTGAAGTCGATGGTTTACACGAATAAGCCGACGACGATTCAAGCCTTAAAAGAGTAAATTGGACGCTGCATTAATGAAATACCGCAGCATTTATGCAAAAAGGTCATTGAAAATTTCATTAAAAGATCGCGTGTGTGCCAGCAAAGCCGCGGCGGCCATCTGCACGATATCTTGGTTCATACATAACCTCATTCTGTCTACTTTACGATATAATAAAGTTTCACGATTTTTTTTTAAATATTTGTGTTTTATTTAATATTTAAAAATTGCGTTCTAGTTGGGACACCCTTTATATTATTATTTTTAGGGCGTTAAGCACAGAAGAACCCATAGATTTCATAAATGAATTGTGCGATGCAGATGAAAACGAGCCTGTTGCTACCTTATATATGTATACTTCCACCTGCAGTTGAAAGTGGCGTACTTATGGTACGGATGATGCTGATGAGGATGATGTGGGAATTCCAGTTGACATTTGTGTTGGCCAACTAAAATCATCTTGTGAACTGGTTATGAACAATGACAGACGCATTGAAATGTTTAATGGCCTAGAAGCTAGTGATGACGAAGAAGATTTAATGCTCATAAACTCAGAAATTGCCTTGCAATATTCTAGCACAGCTTTGGATATAAATTTATCGACTGAGTCATCGACATCAGCAGATGCTGCAATGCTTAACAGTTTACAAAAGGTAAAAACAACCACATCATCATTGGAACTTTCACCAGCAAATAAAAACGCTTCATTTGACATGCCTCCAATATTTCCGTCCCCAAGTTTTGAAAATTGTAAAAACTTGCAACCTTATCAACAATTTGAAATGTTTTTTGATCAGCAATTGTTGGATCACATTATCAATGAATCCCATAAATACGCAGTTTTTCTTGGAAAGAATGTTCCAAATATAACTACTTCGGAACTCAAAACGTATATTGGTATTTTAATAGTAAGTGGCTATGACGGTCGAACAAGTTATAGATCATTCTGGGATGCAGATGAAGATATGAGAAATGATTTGAAATATTCGGCTATGCGAAGAAATAGATTTCAGCAGATATCGCAATTTCTACACTTTTAAGATAGTGGTAAGAAAGTTGAAAATGGTGGAATCTTTACAAGAAACTTTACGCTATGATAGAAAAGATCATCTGGTTCGGCAATGTGCAAAAAGGAGACGTTGTGCTGCCGACAACTGTACTTCTGTTGGACGCACTTAGTGCTCAAAGTGCGATGTTGGGGTCTGCGTCCAATGTTTTGTTATTTATCACACCCAATATATGAATAAATATATAAATAAATAAACAAAATAATGTGTAAAAAATGTTACTTTATTTTTCTTGTTTAACCACCCTATAAAATATTTTTAAAAAATTCGAAAAAAAAGTTCTGGGTTGATTCGGGTTAATAAACTAAAATAGGCATAATTAAAAAAAATTAAGTAACAACACACATTTCATAATTTTGAAGTTTAGACCAAATACATGTTTTTTTAAATATAAATTATTCCTTAATTTATGTCGACCAAAAGAGTCCATTTAAAGTGTTATTTACCTGGGCCACAGTCTGTTCGGAAATGGGAATGTCGTCATTACGCAAGTCGACTCTTTTGACAACAGACGAAGGATCGGCATCCAAAATTATGCTAAAAGAAGAAAATTATATAGTTTTTGTGTTAATGTAGGTAACAATGGTTTATATTTCAGATATAACTGGTTTTTCAAAAAGAAATTTGTGGAATATCACGAAAGTTTTGACATTTTTCTAATTCAGATATATATCTGTAGTGGAAGCTTTGGCAATTGTTACAACTAATTCGTTTTCACTTGATGTTTTTTTAAATTTGGATTGCTTAGAATTAATCTCACAAATTGCCAGGTTATTCCACGTCGGTTCAAGTACACCCCTAATCAACCTTTATCTTCATATAGAAAGCTTGGACGCTTAAGCCTTCAAATTAATATCAAGAGTGTAAATGGTACTCCAGCAGTTCATTTCTTGAATTATAAATGGTACTCCACCAGATTCCGATTTGAGTTGTATATGGTATTCCACCAGTATTTTAGTAAACATCAGGGTTTAAATAAATTTAAAGACACGCGGTTGGTGTATCAGAAACCCTTAAAAAAAGCTGACCATCAAACACGAGCCAGACAAAGACGCAAAATCGTCGAAGGCAAAAACACGAAAACGAGCATGATTGTCCTTAAGAAATAATCACAATTACGCGGGAGTTGTTAATCACCCCAAACCTACTTTGCGACTCGTCACTAGAAAATTGTTTAGAAAATTTAAACATTCGCTATGAAAATGGTAGATCTGTCAATGACCATGCGATTTAACTCCACCTCTTTATTTTGTGTTGGCTATGTTAATGATATAAAGTCTATACAGAGCCAATCGAATCAATTATAACGAATCAATTTTTGACAATATGTAATTAAAAATTTTGATAAAAGTATCGACACCTATATTCCTGGATGATGTAAACGACTTTATAATTATAGGACTGTATCCCAGTTTAGTGTTAAAAATTATATTAATAATAAAGAAAACTGAACAAAATTTCTATTGTTATAAAGATTACAAAAAACGGCTTAAATTAATGTTGGGTATAAGCCACCGATCGTTAAATTTTTATTTTACCATTTATACGGCTTTGAAATCTAAGATTAGTGATGTATCCATTTTGGGCAAGAAGCTTTTAGTTAGGGAGTTATAGAGCTTTAAAGCTCAGATATACATATATATTACTATATATCTGTGATTTCTGAACCGATCAGGGCAATATATATATCATTTGAAAGTGCTCTGAAAAAAATATCAAGTAATCAATAATTTGTAAATTAAGAAGGTATTTAGTTAAGAACAATTATTATTTTTATTTTTCGAGACGAAGTCTTTGCATGAATACGAAAAAACTGAAGAAAAAGGAGTCAACATGCAAAATAAATGAAAAATGACAATTACAATAAATTTCGAACCACCGGTAATGCTGGTTAAAGGATTGATGTTTGACTGTATGCTAGCGGGCGCCGCAGTGGTGCAGAGGGTGAGAACGTAAAGAATTCTGATGAGAGAAAGTGGTGTTTCTCGAAACATGTAAATTCAACCAACAACCCAGATTCGAATCCTAAGCCAAGAAAAATTATCAATAAATTTTAATAATAATTTTCATGTAACAATTCCTACCTTCAGTAAAAATAATTTAATGAAAAATTAAATTTAATGAACTCGAGCCGAAATAAAAGAAATATCAATGAAGAAGGTATTTAGTTTTAAAAATGGAAATGTTTTTAAAATTCATTCTCCATAAAATAGTGTTTAATTATATGATCTTGAGAATTGTTTAGTTTCAATACGCAGTATGATGTCATTTGTATAATATGACCCCTTTCATTAACCCATTAAAGCACAATTGCAAAAAACTTTACTATGCGTAGCCAGAGTTCTGTATACCATAGAGGAGAAACTTCTTTTAGCCCGCCCGTTGGCCGGCAATACAGAAAATATTTACTATGCGAAGCCGGTGTTCAGTATACCATAAAGAATAAAATCCTTTAGCCCGGCCGTAGGTCCGCAATAGAGGAAATCTTTACTATGCGAAGCAGGTGTTCTGTATACCATAGAGGAGAAAATCTCAAGATCATTAAATAAAACACTATTTTATGGAGAACTTTATGGTGTTGAACTCCCGAAAAACCAAGTAACTACCCAAAATTACACACACAACTTACCCTCCATCGCAAATCTCATCGAATGCCAACATAATAATCTCTAAATTGTCTAAAACCAAACGTTTCTCAACATTTTTCTTCAATATCAAACTGATGGAATCGTACAGACAATTCAGCACCGACAACAGAATCAACTCATTCTCATAGGCATTACCCATCACATAGAAGAAAAGATCCACATTCGATTTATAAACACAAGTGAGGCCATCCAACATTATTATTTCGGTATTGGAACGGTGTGTCTTATTGAAGAGATTCTTTTCGAAGGCTTTTTGTTCTTTGACAGTGGCCAAGATGTTTTTGTCATAGTATTTGGCCAATATGCGATTGCCATCGTTGTCCATTATACACATACCCTTGATGATGTCCTATAGTTTGCCATATAAATAAAACAATATTATTAATAATTTTTAGGGAATTTTTTGGACAATTTTACAAATATTTACCATCATAAAACCGTCCATGGTGTTGTGGCTGATAATTTTTTTATTGGAAATTCTTTAATGTTTGACAGTTGAACACGTCAACTACTGCAGTAGTTTGACAGATGTTTGTTGTGATTAGGAGTACAACGTTGATGATTATAATAAATTAAACGGCGTTAGTTAGTCGCATAATCTCATTTATATGAATATCACAGACTAACATGAATATTTCTTTTCTTATTTGGATATACAATATTTTGGAATTTTTCTTTCGCCATAAGATCTCTAGATTAAGTAGACCTTTAGGCTTGTAATCTCTGAATTTAATAAATAAATAAAATAAAGCAGATTCTCTTTATTTATTTAAAAATAAAACTTAAATGCAACTTAACAAGAAATATTTAGGTGGAGTTATAAGAGATTTTTAAAATGGTATAATAAAAGAGACGAGTCCATAGAAGAATTGAATTTACTTGTAGAAAGTTAAAACAGGATTAAAAGGATTTTTGTGAAGAATTTTTTTTTTCAGTAAAAATAGTCACCCCCTTATGTTTAATAAACACGTCTGCTAATGAAGCAAAACTAGTAATTTTGAAATTAAATTTTAGAAAAAATAGCAACGTATATTTTATTAATTATTTTTCCTATCAAAAATAATTTTATAACGCAAAAATAAGCAAATAAGAAATGGATATTATACACACTCAAGACCGTGCAGTTTCCACAGAAACACTTGTTGATAAAGCCAAGGAACATAGAGAATTAGTGCAGAAATCAGCCACCTCCAGTGAAGTATCGAAAACTGAAAAGAAAAAATCTGAAAGCAAAAAACTAAAAAAGAAATTAAATGAAATTGAGGAACAAAATGAATCTTTGACAAAATTAATCACTGATAAAAATAACGAAATATTAGAACTAAAAAAATCGGTTAATTCCCTAAATGAGGTACTAAATTCTGTGCCCATAGATGAACTAAGAAGTAATTCATCAATTGCCAGTGCCAAGCTATTGGAGCTGAGTAAGAAAAATCGACAATTAAGAGCAGAATTGGAGATAACAAAAAATCGTTTGAATAAAAAAGATCAACAAGTGCAAAAATTGGAAAAAGATTTGCAGGAAAAATCTCAACAAAATAAAGAATACTCTAAAAAACAGGTAATGTGGCAGGATGGATTTAACAAATTTTGAAAATATTTTAGAAAATTATTTTTTCAACTTAGTCTTCAGCCCCCTTGGAGGAAATGCAAACAAAATGCAGCGCTTTGCAGCAAAAACTATTCGAAACTCGTAATAAAAATGTAGAACTGAATTCACAATTAAAACTGGCCCAAAAGTGCTTGCAGCAAGAAATAGGAGAACATTTTAACTTAAATTTGCTGGCGGGGCAAGGCAGTTCCTCTAATTGGCGAGGTCGAGCCCAACAGATTTTACATTTGCAGCAGAAGATCAAGGAATTGCAAGATAAATTGGAAAATCCAGGACAAAAAGAAATAGATAATGAAACCAACTTGAGATTTATGACTTCTCCATTAAGTTGTAGTGCAAGTTTTGGCTCCATTGAACGTCCAAGGGTTAGAAAGTCGGAAATACAACATAGGGCTAGAATTGAAACGCTGGAAAAAGAAATTAAGAATTTAAAAACAGAAATAGAGGAACAACGTTCTAAAATTTTAGCCTTAAAAGTACGCAACAAAACTTTAAATGATGAAATCTCCCAATACAAAATGAAGTCTAGTATACTGAATGAACAGACGGAATTTAATAATTTAAATATAGCCACCATTAATGAGAGATTAAATCAGCAGAAATCCTACTATGAAAAACGTTTAGATGAAATGTCTAAGGAGAAGCATAACTTACTTAAACAGCAGAAAGAAATGGAACTTAATAAGGAATATTTTGATGAAAAGATAAAGGAATTAGAAAAGTGTATAATAAAAAAAGATGAGTCCTTAGAAGACATGAATTTACTGGTAAAAAAGTTAGAACAAGATCTAAAAGCCATTTGTGGAGAATTTTTATTCTCATGCAGGGAATTTAAAAAGGTAGTTAAGCATGTAATTTGAAAAACAAAAGCTGCAAATTATGTTTTTTTGTTATATGTAATTTCTTAAAATAGGAAGAATTTATTACCATTTTGGATAGTTTAGAAGCCGAAAAGAATTCTTTATTGGAACACAACCAAACAATTAATGAGCGGGTAACCCAAGAACGTAATAAAAACGATAACTTAATGGAACAAGTGGCAAAACAAAGAATACGCATTTCTCGTCTGGAGGCAAAAGTGCGCGATTTGGAACAGGAACTTGAGATGCAATATGAAAAAAAGAAACGGACCCAACGTATAGCAGAATACACGGCAAATTTAAGTGCAATGGTTAGCAACTCCTCGCTAAGTTCTTTAACATTCGAGAATTCCTCCGTAACAACTATGGCCAATAAAAATATGAACGATATTAACCTGACCGAGGGAGATTTTAAGGAATTAAATAATCGGTAGATATTAAAGTATTATTTGAAAGTAAATTATTTTTATAAAATAACTCATTTTGTTAGTCTTGAACTGGCTACCGAAAAGACGTGTATGCTTAAGGAAAAACTGGATTATATTACTGCAGAAAAAGAGCATGATCTTAAAACTTTCCAGCAAATTATTGCAAATTCGAAAAATATTTTAGTGGAAACAATCTTAGCTCATCGCCTTGGTAATATTAATGTGGAAGTAGTTTAATTCAATAAAACTTTCAATTCAACAAAATTTTTTTAAACATGTAATTTACATGAGAGTTTGTGAATGCAAAATTTTATTGATTTTAGTAATCTAGGTTGCTGATTTGTTATGATTGCCTTAGATTATATGAAGATCTGTTATAATTTCATTCATATACTTTTAAATAAAAAATAGAAGACGAAGTTGTAAAACAATTACATTTAATTTATTTATATAATTAAACGTCCATCAGAGTCTGCATGTAGTGGATTAATATAAGGGCCAGTCTGGAAGGTGCAGTGATTATGAGTTACTACAGGTTTGCTAGGACGATTATTGTTTTGCATTTCCCCAAGTCTAAAGTTATATTTTCATGTTAACATGTTAACGCAACAACGATATTTTTCTTTTCTTTCTTGCATTTAAAAAAGTTTAAAGGAGTGGATCAAGTGTCGTATAATTTTATTTATTTATAATCGAACCCTTTAGTTTTGTAAATGCTGACTTTATTTGCTATATTGATTTAATAGTTTGCTTTATTTGAAATTGTATGTATTTATTTTAGTTAGCAACAATTAAAAATACCTTTTATTTTAGCAAATATGACACAGTCAATGTGTAAACAATAAAACTGCAAGATAAATAAATATAACAATTAAATTAATTAAATAATTTTTAGAAATTTATAAAAATAGAAAAACTCACATATTATAATTAATAAAATCAAGGCAACAATACCGGCGAAAACTAATTTAGTTTTCATATTTTTCCGCCACTGTTTGCGTTTAAGGCCAATTGTCTGATCTTTAAATTCATCTGCTTTTTTTTTAAGATTCCGGGAAATTTCAGTTAAATCAGTGAGTTCATTTTTACGTTCCATTGCAGTGTCATAATTGTCGTGTAAGATTACCACCAATTCATTAACTTGCTGCTGGGTCTGTTTTAGTAAATCCTTGGAAGTCTCTCTGGGGAAAATTATATTGTTTTTTTTTTAAGAGAAATATTGGAATTTTGTTTAAAAAATTAATCTTACTGTGTGTTGGATTCTACATTTTTGTTATAAACATCGTTTATTGCCGATGTATCAGTCATGTTTTGAATTGTTCTAAAACTACCCGTTGTTTTATTTTGTTAATCTTAATTCAATTTGAGATTGATTCACTAAAATTTTAATTTTGAATTATTAAAAACAAATCAAATCAGCTCGTACACTATTGGAATAATTAAATTTTTGTTAATTTAAATTTTATGCAAATTAAATTGAAATATTTTTTTCTTCATTAATGTTAATTTTTATTGGATTTTACTGATTTAAAATAAAAATAATTTTATATGAAATTAATTCTGTATACGAGTACATATACTAAATTCCCAAAGGAATGAATTCAATATAAAAGTAATAGATTAAATTAAGAATTAATTCTTTCCTAATAGAGTGATAGAGTCTATGCAATTTTTGTATGTTTCAACGATTTAATGTTTTGTTTAACTAAATTCTATTTTATGCATAGTTTATAAAAATGAAAAATATATCTCCAATGATTCACTATGTTTGTGTAAACCACAAAAACTCAATTTGAGTATGTACTGGGAAAAACAGCTACTAGTTATAATAACATACTACACAATAATCAAGAAAAATACCAATAAGTTTTAACATTTTCACCATATAACCGGGTATATCTTGTTTCTTCACATATGAAGCTAGAACCGCTGAATAACTCAGTGTATTATTCATATTTTTAATGGTATATTCGAGTAATTATTAGTCTTCACCAGGTTATATCAATCCATGTATATGTACTGTTAGCGTCAATATAAAGTAAACAAAAAAATATTATTAAAAAAAATGTTTTATTATATATACTACAAGTACAAAGTTAAAACAATATACATTGCGTAATTCAAGTAACTTAAGCTCATTAATAAAAACTAGAAAAATAAGCAACATAAAAAATAATTAAAATATAATGAAAAAGTATCAGATTTTATGTAAAACATTGTATTTAATATTTTGTTTGTAGTCCTTTTTATCATAGCTTACAATCTTCTAGACATAGTATTAACGAGAAATCAGGCGAAATTGTGTTCCATTCATCCTGTATTGCTGGCTTTAGTTAATTATTTCAAGAAATATTTTTGTGCCTTTTTTTTTTGTTCAGATATATCCACATTGGATTGCGGTCTGGGGAATGCGAAAAAAGATCTAAAGTTTTTAGACAATGATTGAGCAACCACTCTTTTACTATTTTGGAGGTTTGCTTAGGATCAATTTCCTGTTGGGAAATCCAGTTCTGTGCTAGTTCTAATTTCTTTTACTAGGGGTTACATTGTTTTTTAAAATATCGCAATAATAGTCCTTTTTCACTGTAGATTCAAATTGCCGTCATACCATTACTGAGCCGCCATGTTTTGCCGTCTTGGTGTATTTATTACTTTAGGCTTTATTCTTGGTTCGCCATATTTTTGGAGGATTTTTGACTCCAAATATTCCAAAATTACTATTGCAAAAAATTTGAGGCTCATTCCTAAATACATATATTTTTTTTGCGAAATTCACACGCTTGATTTTGTTCTTATTTAATATAAAAGGTTTCTTACGTGGCGCTTACAGGTTCTCCAGAAGTTTTCGTAATATTTTCAGCTACTTTTACAGCACTTCTCTTACTATAGTTCTTACTTCAGTTTCTGTAAGACGCTTTGGTAGTTTTGGAGTAGGAAAATTTTCTACTAGGGGCTACATTGTTTTTTTAAATGTCGGTATAATCTTCCTTTTTCATTGTATATTCCATAAATGTAAGATTACCGACCCCTGATTCCGCCATACAACCCTCGACCTTTACTGAGCCGACGACATGTTTCATAATACATAATAAGGTATTTATTACTCAAGTCTTAGTTTTTGGTTCGCCATATTTTTGAGGGGTTTTTGACTCCAAATACTCGTACATATTTCAAATAGGTGAAAAGAATATTATTCCACAAAATTTGAGGCTCGTTAATATATTTATTGGCGAAGTTCAAACGTTTTGTTTGGTTTTTTTTTACATAAAGGACTTCTTACGTGGCACTCTACTATATAGGCCATTTTAATGCAAGGATATTCAAATCATACTCGCGCTTACTGGTTTTTTACAGCACCTGATGTTGGATTTGCTCTTACTTTTCTTACTATAGCTCTTATTATATAGCAAAGAAAAATTAAAAGAATTTCCCCTACCGTTGAATGACAAGGTTTTTTTGCATAGTATGATGCCACTGTTTACTTTATTTTGACGCGAAAAATTGGTCTATTTTAACAATAAATCAATTGAATTTGAGTACGCTTGTATTTTTTTTTTGTAAATTACATTCTACTTAAATATGTAACTATATATAAGTATATAAAAATTCAATATTATTTTTTAATATATTATTTATATTTATATAATTAAGCTTTTCTTTTAATAATACATGATGTTGACTTTATTTTGACGCTCACAGTATATGTATGCCATTTAAAGAATCTAAATAGTCTCTACCAGGTTGTAGCAAAAATAAACAATTTTAATGTTAAACGACCTCTCGTGGTTAAAACTTTGTTTTCTGCGCTCAAGAATTACGAACATAAATTTGTTAATGTTGTTCTGTGTGGGGAAAACGAGTATGTACATGTTCATAGTTTGATTTTTAATTTTAAGAAATTTACGATCTTTTTGTATGAAAATTACTTTTAATGTCAGATATAGTGAAAATAACGTCGACAAGAGTTGTCCACACAAGTCATATTCATGTGCGGACAAGAAATTGTTCACTGAATAAATATATTGACGGCATGACATGATAGGGGGTAACAAAGTGATGATGACATGTCTTTGACTAATGAATTCGTATTTGTTTAAAAATACAAATCTAAAACTGTACTGTTTTTAATAGTGCACTTACCCCTTTCAGACCTGGTTGAATCAATTGTGCGATCTGCCTCTTTTGCCATTAAATTACATTTAAAAATTATTTTTCGTCTAATAACCGGCAAACAATGATCGTGCGGTCTTCTTTTTATTGTAAAAAAATAAGAATAAAAAACAAACACACAACAAATAAAAAACAATAGCCTCCGTTTGATTTTGTCTTTCATCAAGTGCAGACATGCGTCCACAGGGTAGGTGTTTTTTTGTAAAAATAGTTTTTAAATAAGATGTAAACTTCAAGGAAATAACTGCAGAAGAGTTTTTTCAACGATTCAGTTGGTTACTGGTTAAATTTAGCATAGTAACAATTAGCCAGCAGTCTGTAGAAAACAGATAGCACAATTGTGTTAGGCAGGCACAACTTCACACTTTGTTTCATACTCACATTTGTGCTATCTCATTACTGGGCAAGGGAAACCAAAATCCCTGATATTTATAACTCCGCGATAAGTTTCTTCAGCTGCTCTCGGTTATACTATACATTTTGAAGATCAGTCTGCATTAAGTACAATGAATAAATTTTGGAGAGTTCAACCAATTATTGATATGGTAAGAAAACGATACAATGAATTTGCAAAAGATATTACGAACTATTCAATTCATGAGCAGATGATACCGTTTACGGGCAGATGTCCAGCACGTCAGGTAATTCGGTAAAAACCACGACCAGGGGCCAAATTACCGCATTCGATATCGAGTAAAATTTATGGTAATTTTCTTATTTGAGATTATGTCATTCGATATCGAGTAAGAAATTTAGTATATTTTATCATAATTTCGATATCGAAATTATTCTTCGATACGATAGCTCATTCGATCACGAATGCGGTAATTTGGCCACAGTTGGCCTCAAAAATCTTGTTTGTGCTACTTCCAGTGGTGTTGTTGTCGACTTTGAAATTTTTCATGGTGCTGGTACATTTGAAAATTGTGGTTTGGGCCATGGCCCATATATAGTCATCAGGCTAATAAAAATTCTTCCAAAAGAGAGTCATGTATACATGGATCGATTTTTTACAACAATACCACTGTTATAAGCACTAGAAGAAATGGGTTACATAGCGACTGGAACAATTATGGCAAACAGAGTTCCCAAGAGTGTGAAATTTCCCTTGGACAAAGAAATTAATCGAGGTGACATAAGTCAAATTACAAATGGAGAAAATGCAGCTGTTATAAAATGAAAGGACAAGAAGGCATTGATAGTTGCGTCAACAAATTGTAGTAAAGATCCTGTAGGAGAAATTGACAGATGGAATAGAAACTTGAAACGCCGTTAACCCGTCAAAGCCCCTTCATTTATACAAAGCAACAATGCCTTTATGGAAGGAGTAGATGTGTGCGACCAAATGCTGGAGTACTACAGGATCAAAATGAAAACCAAAAAATGGACCTCTAAAGTATTCTTTCACTTAATTGACTTGGCAATATTTAATTCTTGTATAGAATATATATGTGACTGTACTTTCCGGAATACGAAGGTCAAAAGTAAAATCATTTTTAACTTTTAAAATGGAATTAGGGACTGTGCTAGCAGCTTCTTTTGAAGCTTCTAAGCGAGTGGAAATATTTGAGTGGAACGGAACAAAGTATCGCCCACATGATGCTCTTGATGATGTTAGGTATGACCGTTTTGACCACTGGCCTATTTTTTCCGATGAACCCCCAAGACTGTGCCGAAACAATTGTGGAAGTCGTTCGAGAGGTTGATGCCAAAAGTGCAAAGTTATCCTCTGTTTGGCTAAGGATAAAGAGTGGTTTAAATTTATATTGTATTTTAATGTATCTTATTTCTTAAGTGTTTTTTTAAATCATTATTTATTTTTTTTAAGGAATGAAGTACCGTATTTTTACGTAGTATATTTATTATTTGTTTCACATAATTATTTCATTTTTTAAGAAATGAAATATCCACATTTTTTACTTTAATAAATTTTAAAAATCTACTAAAAGGGTTTTGTCAATTCAAATTTATATTCAATTTAGTTTTACAATTTTTAAAATTGTCTTTAATTTTTCGAACGCCACTTTACAGGTTATAACCTGAATAGCACAATTGTGCGATGTCCTGGTTTTGAAAAAGGACATTGCAGTTATATTTAGCGACTTTAATTATCAACTAATCAAAAAAAAAATTTTTAATTCTATTGATTTTGAGGTTTTTATGGGCTTAATAAACTCTGGGTCTGAAAGGGTTACGAATAAAACAAATAATAACTAACCAATACACTGTTACCGCTAAATTGAATGTGAGAACGTACTTTTTAAAACCACTCAAACTCATAAGTAAACGAATGTGTAGGATTGAGCCGCATCGTTTAAAAAATACAATGCACTTCATATATTTATTAAATCCACGCGATAAAACAATTGAAACTGATTGACACCATTTCCAAATGGAAATAATTTGTATCTAATTTTACTTGATCAAAATTCTTGTATGCGGAAAGAAATTATTAAAAATGAACTTGCATATTAGAGTATTCAAAAATACGACTTTTATTTGAAAAAATGCATTTTTTAAAAACCGGTTTCGAATACGGTTACAACTGAAAACCCGGTTCTTCATTATATGCGGTAATATTTAAGTTTGTACTCATTTTGTATAGACGTTCGTGATATATTTTTACATACATATAATGAACAATTTAAAGAAAAACAAACAAAAAATACATAATCACCTGAGGCCAAATTACCGCATTCGATATCGAGTAGAATTTATCGTAATTTTCTTGTTTGAGATTATGGCATTCGATATCGAGCAAGAAATTTAGTACATTTTATCATAATTTCGATATCGAAATCATTTTACGATAGCTTATTCGATCACGAATGCGGTAATTTGGCCCCTGGGTTCTACATTTGGAAAATGAAGTGAAAGTAAAATTTTCATTAAGTTTGTGTTCTAAATTTTGTGAAAAGTAAAATATCATTTATAACTTGGTTCATCGTAGAATAAAAGTTTCACTCGTTTTCTAGAACGCCCTGAAATTTCAGTCTCAATTCGTAGTTAAACCAACGAACTTGCGAATAAAACCTAGGCGAATAACTATTTTTTAATTAACAATTGATTTTTTCGTCAAAGAGCGTCGCAAATATGACATAATCAGTTGGAATCGGTTTTAGAACCGAAAACTTTTTATTTTATACAAATATTTTAATCAGCGTGATATTCACACAGAAAATATTGCCAAAATCTATTCAAAGCAGGTAAAACAAGTATGTATAAAAAGTTAGACAAATGTAATATTTTGACAAAAACTAAAAAAGTTCTTAATTATAAAGGCGAATAATTCGAAACTGTAAAATATTCGAAACTGGTCAGTTTTTCAAATATAAAAAACCGGTATTCGGTTTTTGAATACTTTTTTGCAGACAGAGAGTTTTTATTTTAAAAATGTAAAAAAATTTTGTCAAATAAAATTTTAATTTAATTTTTTGAAATAGATTTAAAAAATATATACTTATAACTACACAGATGAAACTACAATTTTAGATTTTCTTTTTGTAAATGGATTATAATGTTAATAAGTTTATATTTCTTATTAGTTTAAACCCAGGTTTTGTTAAACAAAGTTCAAGTCAGTGACTGAAATTGCCATTAAAAGCTTAAAAGGAATTTTAATTTACGTTTATTATTTAAAATTATTTCTTGTAATTACAAAAGTTTAAAGAATTAATTAATTTCTAAATACATAAATATTTTATTTATTTATTGTTAAAAAATTTTTATAACTGTTTAATTAACTTTACATTAGTTGCTATATTAAAGGCCTGAATCAGAAACACGACACGAACAAATTTTCAATCGTTTTCAATAAAAAAGCACTTAAAAATTATTTGAATTTCATACAAAATTTATTAATAATATTTTACTTAACCGCTACTCCGCCCCATTGAGGTAAAGCCTTTATTAAACGTTGTAAAAAAGAAGGTGCAGAGTCCTGAGTTTTATGCAAAAAGAAATCGCAAAACGAATTTTTTTTAGTTCGGTCCATGTTTGACATATACCCCATATAAAGTCTCAAATGTATTTAATATTTACAATCAACCTACAAGTTTTCTAATAAAAGCTTTACTTAAAGCCGTTTGCAATATAGTTGTAGTCTTTGCTTTTCAAATGTAAGCTCTGTTCTTACATATCACTTTTAGCCTTAAAGCTAAAAAGTTTAAAGCTTTTATATTTCTAATCTTCCTTCTTCTCCTCTTCCTTTTCTAATTTAGTTCGCTATATGAAATCGTTCCGTCCACAAGTGTTTTTTGTCAGTGAAGTTTTAGAATATTTATTAAAAATATCTTAAAGTGTTAATTAAATATCTAATTGTAAATAATTAAAATATAAAGTGTTGTTAATCATTGTGTGCAATTGCAAGCGTTAAAGTTTGAAAATAAGAGAGAAATCAAAGTAATAAAAATGCAGAAAATGTATGTATAGAAAAATAGCAAGTTGTTGTTAAAAAAAAATGGTGTCAATGTACGTGTGTACGGTACAGTAGTAAAATGTGTGGATAAATCATGGAATAATGTTGTGTGTAGTAGTCGGTCAAGCCCGACCATATAATACCCTACACCCAGTATATGTATAAAACAGTTTTTCAGAAATGTGCGCAATATGTGCGCTATTATGGACCGATCATCCAAAAATTTATTGCCTGTGAATATTAATATTGAGTATGTTAAACTTTATGTCGATATAAATACTTTTAAAAGATTTATGAAGATTAAAGTTGATTACGGGGAGGGTCTTATATGGTAGTTTCAACTAATTACGGACAGACCATTATAAAATTAGGTGTCATAATTTCTGTATATTATTTGTGTCGAATTTTATTTGATTACCAACATTCTTACGAAATTTATGATCGTTAAAGTGATTTTCGGAAGTGGGCCATTTATGGGAGCTACGACTAATTATGGGCCGATCACAATAAAATTGTATCTTATTGTTTGTATGCATATGAAATATATTTGCGCTCAATATTATTTGGATACCAACATTTTTGAGAGAGTTATGCTCTTTAAAGTAGTTACGTAGTAGTTGTAGTTACGGCCTTTTGGTTTCAGAAAAAACGAGTACAAAAGGCCGTAACTAAATTACTTAAAAATTACTATTTTCCCATAAATTTGTTTTCATATATAAATCCATCTTTGTTTTTTAAGCTTGATTCTAAAATTTTGGTATTAAATTTTAAGTAGTTTTTGTTTTATAATGTTTTTTGCTTCTCCTGTAAAAAAATAAAAATATTAGTTACGGCCTTTTGCATTTTAGGTGACGATATACATAGCAAATACTGCCGCTGTTGGTCAAAAAATGCCCAAGATATGACGATTTTTAATTTTGGTTTATTTTGGCGAGGCCACGTCCCTTTGTTTACTCACAACTATGTACCAAATATCATCGACGTAGGTCAAAAAAATGCCCAAAATATTGCGATTTAATTTTTTGGTTATATGGGCGGTGCTACGCCCCTTTGTCCACTCACAACTTAATATATGCAAGAATTTATTATTTCGTAAGAATATTCTATTGTGAAAATTTAATGACGATCAGTCCAGTAGTTAAGACTATATTACGATTTTTAATTTTTCTAAAAAGGGGCATGATCCCACCCACGTACGTATTTCTAATTATGTCAATACCATATGTAGCAAATATAATCGACATATGTCAAAAAATTACAAAATATGGCGATTTTAATTTTTGGGTTATACAGGGTGGGCCAACTTGGACTGACTGATTTGAAATGCTTATAACTTTTGCATTTCTAATTTAATACTCAATTGAACATCTCCAGAACATCGCTACGACGTATTCTAAAAGTTGATCTGAAGATGTTTCCATATAAAATTCAATTGGCCCAAGAATTATTGCCGAGGGATGCACCACAACGGCTACAATATGCCAATAGAGTTCAAATCATTCAGTCAAACTTGGCCCACCCTGTAGTAGTGCCACTCCCGTTTGTCCAATCAAAACTTCATATACCCTATTATTGCTTCCAGAGTCACAGTAACATGCTGTGAAAATTTCAGTAAGATCGGTCCAAGGGTTTGGCCTCCTATTAAGCACAAGCATACAGACAGACATTCATTTTTATATACAGTGCGAACTCGATTACTGCAACTCTCGTTATGCGCAACAACTCGATTAACGCAACACCTGAATCAAATGCATTGTAGACTCAGTCAACGCAACTTTTTAAAAAACTTACCTCAATAAACGCAACTATTTTTTTTAACTCTATTTTTTTGTTATCTGGATAGTTTTTGCATTATTTTACAGTTATTTATTGGAATAGTTTTCACAAAAAACTGACAAGCAGCACGTGTCTGTTGTTTTTATCAGTTTGGTAAAAAGATTGTCGCGATCAGTCACAGTATTAAAAGCGTATAAAAATGGTGAAGGTAACAAAGTGCAGTAAATTAACCATTCAACAAAAGAGTGAAATTTTGAATAAATTTTAAAAAAATATATCGGTCAAAGCATTATGCCAGGAATACTATATGCACAAATCAACAATAACCAGAATTAAGCAAAATAAATTAAATTTGTTACAAATGCTGAATCCGGCCCAGGAAAGCGTATAGTAATTAGAGCCTGTGAGTATCCAGTAATGGAAAAAGCTCTGTATAAATGGTTTTTAAAACAAAGAGAATTAAATTTGCCTCTTTCGTCTGAAATCTTAAAGTCAAAGGCTATTCAGATACATAACAAAATTAATGAAAGTCGTGGTGATTTTCATGCAAGCAACGGATGGTCTTCAAATCTAAAGGACTTCCAAAGATGGCGTCATTGCTACTGGACAATGCACCCTGCCATCCTGAGGATAACGAATTAAGAAGTGATGACGGATTAATAATAGTTATGTGTTTTCCACCAAATTGTACAGCTCTTATTCAGTCAATGGATCAAAATGTCATTAACATAACATAGTTGTACTATAAGAAAAGCCTATTAGCGCATTTAATTGGAAGTAAAGGCTAAAATATTGAAGAAAAAATTAAGGCTTTTACTTTACGTAATGCAGTTTGTCTCCTTTCAAATGCAAATTTTACACCACTGAGTGTAATAATAAGTCGAAAGAGAAAATTCATTATTGTTATCTGTCTCCGACTATTTTCAAGAAATTATGCCAGAGGAAGCAATTTCTAATGATGAAATCAATGAATGGATATTTGAAAATTATGATAACGGATCGAACTATTGTTGTGAAAATCTAGATGAAGTGGAAGAAATCGATAGTTCTGATGAAAATGTCGTTGAAATTCTAAAACTTTCCAGAATTACCCATCAGACTGCTGTTGATTCATATAACAATTGCATTCAATGGGCTGAATGAAATGGATCTTAAAGATATTCTTGTGCTTCAAAATCATCGCGAATCTGCTGTGCAGATAAATATATCAGTCAAAAAAACACAGTCAACAATTTCTGATTTTTTTAAAAAGTAAATATGTTTCAGATGTTTTAAAAAATTATATCTATATATATTTTGGTTTTAAGTTAGCATAGATTACATTTGATCTCTCAAGTATCAATATTATGCATTTTTTAAGTTTTTTTTTACTAATAAATAAAAGGTATAAGCGAAATATATATATAATAATAAATATTTGAACACATATTGGAAATACGTGAAAAAAATGAGGAAAAAGCATTAACAATTTACGACTCGGTTAACGCAACTACCGCGGTTATCGCAACTGCCCGATTTTCTATTAGTTGCAGTAATCGAGTTTGTACTGTATATAGATTATAGAGGAATGATTAAGAACCATACACATACAAATTGATATACAATATATTTATAAAACTATATATCACAATATAGGCCCACAAATACCGTTTAGCAAAGACATCTCTTCCAACTAAAAGTCATATAATCTAACCTATAATTTAACAAAAATGTTCTTTATCATATTGAATATGTAAAAAATACGTATAAATTCCATTCCAATCTATTGCACTGCATTTAATTATTCATCTTATTTTGTAGTAAATGTTTGTACTAATAACACTGTGAAAAAAGTATCAAAGCAATTAAATGTAATTATAATTTTATAAGAATTTCTTTTAAAAATGTCATACTCACGTATTATAATTAATAATAAAATCGCACCAAGGCCGGCGAAAACTAATTTTGTTTTCATAAGCTTCCTCCACTCTCTACGTTTGACCACAACCGTCTGAGTTCTAAATTCACTTGCACTCTTTTCAAGAGTTTCGGAAATTTCATTTAAATCTGATAGTTTATTTTCACGTTGCAATGCTTTGTCAACATTCACATACATGATTTCAACCAATTCATCAACTTGCTGCTGGGTCTCTTTCAACAAATCCTTGGCAGGTTCTCTAAATTGTTATATGTATGTATTGTTGATAATTTATTATTATTAAATTTGAAATATTTTGAAAAATATCAAACTTACTGCTCCTTGGGTTTAACTTTTTTATAAATAACATTTTCATAGATTCCGGTTGTATCACTCATGTTTTTTTTTTTTTTTTTGTAATATACAAAACAAATTATTTAGAATTTGAAAAAAAATATTAAAATTGTTTACAGAGCGTCGTATGCTTCCCTTCTGTGTTTCAATTGTTTAGTGTTTCGTTTTTGTACATTGTTTAAAAAACAAATTTAAAAATATGTACATATGTATATCTAAAAGCTCTCATGATTCATGATGTTTGTGTAAACCACAAAGAACTCAATTTGAGAGAAATGAATTAGTGCTGGGAAAAATTGATACCAATTTAAAATAAGAATTAAAAACTTTCATTTGAACGTTGCTTAATATTTGAAATAAGTTTTATTTAAAGTTTCGAAAGAAATATTTCTTAATTAAATTTTCGAAATGAACCGATTCCGAGATTTTATCTTTTAAGCATTCAAGTAAACAATTGTTTATCTTAATTTAAATTCATACCTTTATGAATACATTCTTAATAGAATTAATTCCTTATTAAGTTAATTAATTCAAAATTGAATTCATTCTTTAAACAATTAATTCCTTATTCAGGTAATTCTTAATTCAATTAAGTGTTTATTAAATCATTCAAGTTTTCTTTAATACAAATTCATTATAAAATAATGATACAATTTTTTTTCAATTCAAATCAATCTATTAGATTTGAATTAACAAAAATTAAATCAGTGTAATGAATATAATATTATGGACGAAATCCTTAATGTATTAATTTAACAATTAAATAAATAAACCCCTTTGAAAGAAAAGGTTTTATGCAATGAATTGCTGACATTATTTAAATCCGAATTCAATTCAAAGTCTGAAATTATTTTTTGAAGACATTTTAACGTTATTTAGTATTATTTAACTTGGTACTTGTTTAATACAACAAATTTTAATTAAATTATATACAAATAAAACAAAGAACCCGTTTCTCACTAATCAATATTTCCACAACACTAATTTTAATGTGAAAACCAACTTTTAAAAACCCACTCAAACTCAGAAGTAAATGAATTGTGAGGAATTGAACAGCATCGAGTAATATAAAAAATAAAACCTATCAAAATAATGACACCATTTCCAATTGAAATACTAAAAACAGATAAGAAAGTATAGTCTGTCAAGCCCGACCAGAAATGGCCGCTATATGTGAGCCATAACCTATTATGCATCGATCATCCAAAGATTTTGTGCATTTAGTGATGCATATAAATATTTTTATACCTTACACCATCATATTGGGGAGGGTATATTGGATTAGTGTTGATGTTTGTAGCGCTCATAAATATTGGTCTAAGAACCACCTTAAAGTATACCGATCGATTTAGAATCATTTCCTAAGTCGATTTAACGATGTCCGTCCGTCTGTCCATGTAAAGCTTGTGCGCAGAGTACAGGTCGCAATTTTTAAGATATTTCGATAAAATTTGCCACATGATATTTTTTCGGCCCAAGGATGGATGGCATTGAAACTGATAAAAATCGGTCCATTATTTCACCTGGCTCCCATACAAATGTCTCCCCGAAATAAGAGTCTAACGATCATAAATGTTTGAATTATGCAAGTATCCATACAAATTTCACCACAAATGTGTGGTAAATAAAGCCAAATCGAATCTACAAATGTTGTGCAGATTGGTTCATAATTGATCATAGCTCCCATAGCTTCGTAAATCACTTTAAAAATGTTGTTATCCAAATAATATTGAACACAAATATGTTCCGTATACATACAAATAATATGGTGCAACTTTATGCTGATCGGTCCATAAAAACCGCAAACTTTCGAAAATCACTTTAAAGAGCATAACTCTCTCAAAAATGTTGATATCCAAATAATATTGAACACAAATATATTTCATATATGTACCTATATATAAATAATACGGTACAATTTTTTATGATCGGTCCATAATTAGTCATAGCTCCCATATAAGGCCCACTTCCGAAAATCACTTTAACGACCATAAATTTCTTAAAAATGTTGATATCTAAATAAAATTCAATACAAATAAGTTTCATACATACTCGTACAGAAATTATGACACCTAATTTTATAATGGTCGGTCCATAATTAGTCGAAACACCCACCGTAATTCACTTATAAATATAAATCTTTAGTACATAGTATTTATATTCACAGAAATCATGACACAAAATTTTTGGATGATCGGTCCATAGAAGGTTATATCTCCCATATAGCGCCCATTTCTGAAAAACTTTTTATACATACATATACTCGTATATGGTCGGGCTTGACCGACTATACTTTTTTACTTGTTTTTTTTTATAAAATTTTTATTTAGTGCCAAATTACTGTCCAGAGTTTCACCTTCATGAGAAGGGTATATATAAGTTTGTTATTCCGTTTGTAATCTCCACAATATAATTATCCGACCCTATAAAGTATATATATATTCAGGATCCTTATAGATAGCGGAGTCTATTAAGCCATGTCCGTCTGTCTGTCTGACTGTTGAAATCAATTTTCTGAAGTCCCCAGATATCTCTAGTATCACGATATTTATTGAACGTGTAGCAGTGCCCTATGACACCAAAGCATTTTTTCTTGTTGGTTTTAAAACCAATTCTGACAATATTGGTTTCTATGACACCCCTGATTGTTTATTTCTTGTTCTGTACATATAATGTAAAGCATCCGGACAGTTTTGCTTCCCACTGTACATACATATGTATATAATGAAATTCTAAAAATGAATTTTATTGATTTGGAAAATGAAGTTCAATACTCACGGACTGTAATTAACAAGGAAATCGCCGTGACACTGGTCAAAGCTAATATTGTTCTAATACGTTTTATCCTCTTTTTACGTTTAATCATACGCGCCGCAGTCTCACTAGCATTTCTTTCCAGATTCTCGGCGATTTAATTTAAATTTATTAACTTATGTTCCCGTTCGAAAGCCCGACCCACATTGTCGAATAAGATTTCAACCTGTGTCTGTTCCATTAAAATAGTTGTGGCCGGTTCTCTGCTGCGAATGACATTGTTGTATTTCACAGTTTTTCAAACTTACTTGTCGGGGGTTTTTATTTTCTTATAATTACTCATGTTTTAGTTTGAATTTATTATTCGTTTTTTAATTTTTGCATTGTTTACAAAGCGTATGCATTTGTTGCTTTTGATTAACATTTCCTTTAACTAAAATCAAATTTGTGGATTATTTATGAATGAAGCATTTGTAATTAAAGCAATTTATCACTGATTTAAATATTCATTTGTAAATTTGAGAAAAAAAAATGAGTTTAAAATTTGACAAACTGTGTGAAAGTCTGCGATACTAATACGTAATCATTGAATTCCATAATCTAGATATAGTCACGCAATGCGATCGACTCATAACAAGTGAGAAGTGTCTAGGTATAATAAGCGTATGTTGCGTTCTGCTGAAAATATTAATGAATTGAGATTTTAACACCAAAGCGCAATAAAAATTGCTATTCGATGACTTACAAGTTTTATCAGACGATCAGATATTTTATTTAAGGGGATTACTCTCTATTGCGATGCGATAAGCGTATAAATTGATACTCTTACGCATCGAATTTGCTTTCGCATCGCAATAGAGAGTAACCCCCCAGAACTTGAATGATCAGCAAGTTACAATCCAGCAAAATGTTGAAAACGAAAGACAGGTAGTTCTGCTAGAAATACCAACCATACATTTTTGTAACAGATATGACGGATTTCCATATTTAACTGTCTAATAAAAAATAACATTTTCCTCATATTTAAATATTGGTCAAATTTACAAACTAAAATTAGTTTCTGGTATTCCGAAACATGCATTCGAACACTTAGGCCGTAAATATATCGATTTACCCTATTAAAACATTATTATATTCTCAACATATTAATGGCAGAAGGGCCCGAGTAAATCTCCAAAAGTGGAAGACAAGTCGAAACAGCAACACACAGCCAATGGCAAGTAACAACACACATTATAACAGCTGCGTAATGCCAAACAAACTCAAACTAGTTCAGCATTTTTTTTTTACTAAATACCAGAATTATTTTATGATTTATAATTTATTGCAATAACATTTACATATATGTATATTTGTATAAGGAGCTAACAGAGCCACTCATCACCATAAATTGATAGAAAAACGTTATTTTTGTTTTTATCTATTTAGACTCCTGAAATTGTAAATAAAATTAAAATAGTGTTAAATTATGACTTTTTTAATTATAAAATTATGAAAGTTTTTAAACAGAAACGAAACATTAACATAATAAACATATTTAATCGTTTTATTTGATTATTCTTTATAAAATTAATCGAATTATTCGTTATTCGAAAATGGCCCTTTGGAAATTCTGCGAATACATAATTTGTAAGAAATGGTGCGATTATTCGAACGATCATTATTCGAATTGCTCCCACCCTAGGAGACGCATCTTATGATGGATTAAAGAAATATATTTTTACCAATAATATTTATTCTATCAACATTTGTGAAATTTTATTTTTGATTTTTGTCTACGAATCCAGGCACTGTGCGTACGGCAGTAATAAATTTCCATACAAATTTCTAAAATACATTTTCCAAGCTTTTTTCTAAACCCTTCTTAATACAAATAGAAATAAAAACTCATTTTATTTTATTTTTTTCTTTTTCAAACATTTTATTATTTTTTTTTGCAGATTTTCTTCACAATTTTTATTTTTTTCTTTTGTAATATTTTCTTCTTTTTATTATTTTTTTTAAATTTTCGCTTTTGTTTTGTAATTAAATATAAGTCTTACTTTCAAGTACAATAATTATAATTAATTAATAATAATTTAAAATTTATAAAAAAAAAAGAATATGATGAGAAAGAAATCTAAGAATAAGAATAAAGAAGGGAGGGGCGGAGGAGGGAGCACAAAAGGAATAAAGAAAGTTACAAATACAATTAGAGGACAAAGTAACAAAAAAATACAAAAAAAATATTACAATACAAGAGAGGAAGTACAAAGAACAAGTAACAGGATTAGTGAGAGGAAAAAAACAAGAACTTTTTCTTTACAAATAATATGAAAATTTTAAATATTAAAAAATAAAGTTTTCAAAATGTAAATTTTAAGCAACAGTAGCACAACGGATATCTTTTAGTTGTATGTTTTTGTTTGTATTTTTATTTATTAATTTATTTTGTTACACAATTTTAATTTAAAAAAAAAAAAAAAACAATATGACAATATACAATTTTGTGTGCTTCACTTAGGTGGTGTTATTTTGTTTGGTTTGGTTTGGTTTTATTTTCTTTTCCCCTTACATTCATTGGTTTGGTTTATATAAAACTAAAGAAATTTATTTAAAGATCACTAAACTAAGCCAACCTTACAAAACCTTAAACAAAATTTAAATAGTTAATTAGCAATTTATAACAACAATTATAGGATAACATTGTTTGTTTTTGAGTTTCTTGTTTCTTTTGTTAATTTCTGTATGTATGTATGTATAAATTAAACAAACTATATATTTTTTTAACGAATGACAAAAAATTAGAAAACGCTTTTTGCTTAGACACGAGCCTTTTTTAAATATGTGTTTTTTTTCTTTTGTTTTGTTTTTAATGCATAAACAAATATAAACTAAATTATAAATATAAATATAGTTTTTTTTAGGATTTTCGTTAGTTTTCTTAATAATGATGATGACAATAACTTGATCTGGTAAATAAATTTCTTTAAGCCTTAATTTGTAAATAAGAATTTATGTATGTTTTTTGTTTTGTTTTGTAAAAATATAAATGTAAGTTGTTTTGTTTTGTTATGTTTCTTTTGTTTTCAAAATAGTGGGCTAGTTTTAAACGTTTGTTTTTCCTTTTGTTTTTCATTTAAAATCAGTTGTATTTTTTGAATTTTGTTATCTTTGTTTTGTTTTTTTTTGTTTAATTTGTTATAAAAATAGATACCAAAGTTTAGTGCTAACAATGTTTTAATTTTTATGTTTAACTGTTTGGTTGTTTTCTAAAACTGTTGCCTGGTTCTTTTTTGTTCAATATTATTTTTACTGGCTTTCTTATCATTTGGAAAGTTCTATTACAATTTTCTTGAATTCGCTGTTTCATTTAAGAATTGTCTGTTTGTTTTCCTCTGTTTTTTAATTAATTTTTTTTTGTACAAATATAGATTTTTCGATTTTTATAACAATATTTTTTTTTATCGTAAAAGAGTTTTTTCAGTTTTTTATATATTTTTTTAAGAGATTACTATTTTTTTGTGTTTTTTTTTCTTCTTATTTTTTATATATAGGTAATTGTTTTAATTAATTTCGTTTCGTGTGTGTGTTTTTATTTTCTTCAAATCTTGCCTTTTCTTTGACATTAATTTTTCAAACTTAATTTTTCGGGGGTTTTTTTAACTAAAATTATTTTTAGCTTAATAAATTAATTATTTTTTTTTTTGTTGGTTTGTTTCCGAATGGTAGCATTTTCGTTGGGGAAGGGTAATTGTTGTAGTTGTTCTTGATGTGTAGAAAAGTAGGAGAGATAGAAGAAGTGTTAAAAATTATAGTCTAGGGAAGAAATTAAAAAAATAAAATCTTTATTTTTATATTTAATTTTACGCTTAAAAATTAAGCACAGTCGTTTGTTTTAACATCTACTGTATGTATGTAAATATTGTTAATAAATTTAAAATAAAATTACCAACTACAATTTGTAAAAACTGTGTTTGGCTGTGTTAATAAAATATTAAAAAAATATAGTAAAGTTTTAGCAAAAGGATCAATCATTTAGAAGTGGTTTGTTGTTTTTTACTTTTCAATAAATTACTTTTGTTTAAATCTAATGTATGTATACAATAATATTATAATGTTTACCTATTATTATGTAGCAGCATTGGCCATCAATTCGGAAAAGGCTTTTTCCAGGCAATTCTTGAGCTCAGCATAAGTAACAATAAGAACCGACTGCTCATCGCGTGACATTAGTTGAACCTGTAAGTAAGGTAATTTATTTTAAGCATCATGGTTATAATAGACTAAATATTTGTTATATTAGTTTCGACTAAAGTTTTGTTGTTAGGTCTGACAATTTT
This sequence comes from Bellardia pandia, assembly GCA_916048285.2. Classification (NCBI taxonomy): domain Eukaryota; kingdom Metazoa; phylum Arthropoda; class Insecta; order Diptera; family Calliphoridae; genus Bellardia; species Bellardia pandia. Next base: position 44,972,196 of record OU696531.1, read on the forward strand.
CAAAATTTTCTAAATTAACTAAAGACAATGTTTGGCAAGCAATTTGCTCTTTTGTCATCTGTTTAACTATGACTTTGGATATTTATATAAAATAGTGGCGGCAGAAATATTTGCTGCCTTTCATTAGAAGCTACCAACTGATTTATCTCTCTCTCTCTCTGTCATTATTAAAAAGCTGCAATGGTGTGGGTGGTATGAAAGAAATCATGTCGAAGTAATAGACAAATATATGAACACCACAATTGTCCCTAGCTTAAGACAATTGAACAATATTGTCAAGGGAACGTTAATTGGAGCCTGGTACTCTAATTTTTGATAAATAAACAAGAAAGAGTTTATATTCGGCTGTGCCAAATCTTATATATCCAATACCAATAGTTTGATTTATTACTATTTAAAACTAAATTCGGTTACGTATTGTATCGATAATGATATGACGATTTTTATACATACATATATATATATATATATATATATACATTAGGCCGGGCCAATTTGTATGGAGCCGAAAAAATCGATTTGAGCCGCCCCCTAGGATGATTCTATGGACAATTCTAAGCAACTTTGGTGAAGGAACCATGGGTCTATCTAGATTTTCGAGTCTCCCACTTTTCAAAAAATGATTTTTTTCCCTATAACATCATTTTGATTCGAAATTCGATTTTTTATTCATCGTTATATTATTTTTTTAATGTGTATATGGGGGGTTTTTGGGGTCGAAAAATTAATTTTTGATCTTTATTTTTACCTATGAACACCACCAGAGGGCGTTTCATGCATATTTGTAATATATTTCGTCTATTTTCCGAGAAAAAATGTTCGGTAAAATTGATATTTATTTTATTTTTTTCAACAGAAATTCAACCTAAAAAATAAGAACATGTGTAAAAAAAATTAATTTAGTGGAAGAAAAGCGGAATAAGTTATTTTTGAAAGTCTTTCTTGCTTTCAAGTTATTCATTTTTTGAAAAGTGGTTCCTTCACCAAAGTTGCTTAGAATTGTCCATAGAATCATCCTAGGGGGCGGCTCTAATCGACAAAAAATTTGGCCCGCCCTAATATACATATATATATATATATGTGGAATAACTGTAGCGACATGATAGTGATGTTTATAAGAGATTCACAGTGACCTATTCTAAGGCGAACGAATGTCGACGTTTCAATCCTAGTGCAGGATTTAGGCTAAATACCCTCTTCTCTATAGTTATGCTGATATTCTAACCATGCTAGATGCATTGCAATGTAATTGAACATATTTCGAGCTTCCAAGGTCTCGAATTTGATAATTTGATGCATCCTCAGCTGCTTGGTCAGCCTGTTCGTTTCCGAAGATGCCAACGTGAGATGGAACCCACATGATTTTTATTTTGTTGTTGTTCTTGTTGCAGACGTTCCGGATTTGGTTTATCAATAGCGATTCATACCTTCAGTTTTTTATTGCAAGTATTGACGAAAGGCTGTCTGAGCAAATAATGAATTTGGAGTGCTTTTCTGCTTCGTACTCCGCTGCCATATGTATAGCTAAAGCCTCAGCAGTGAAATTAGAGCAAACCCGATCAACGAAACCGTAAATGATTAATTTGCCATTATTACTACCACTGCAAACGTTGTATGCTCGGCACATTTTGAACCATCAGTGTATAGAAATTTTCAGTTGTTATCATCAACATTTTTAGCAATAGTAAATAAATTATTTGTGGCGAATTTCAACTTGATAGTAATATTTATAAAAGATTTATGCACATTTAAGAGATTTTTGGAAGTATAAGGCTTTATATGGGTGCTATGTTCAAAGAAACAAAGAATATACGGTAAATATTTCATTGTTCTAAGTCATTTTTTCAAAGCTCTGTGGTATTTTCAATCTCATAAGAACCCAGAATATGTATAATATTTGGTTCTATGACCAATATTTCGATGTGTTACAAACGGAATGACAAACTTAATATTAATTAATCTTTTTAGTGGTGGGTATAAAAACAAAGCGTTTCTTAAATATTAATAACTGATTAGTATCAATTTGCTCTTAATGTTTCATTAATATTAAAACATTTATGCGACCGAATTTTATGTGAAGAATGTTTTAATAGCTGGAAGAAATATTAAAACTTAATTCATTTCAACTCTCAGCCATAGCTACGAATTAACTAATTTAAGCTTTAGAATTAATTCAGAATTAAAAAAAAATTACAGCAATTCATTCCATAAAATAATTCTCGACAAAACAAATTCTTAGCTTCTTTTTTAAAAGAATTCATTTATTTATTTAAATTTATTCATTCACCTTTGGAATGATTCAGTATTTGTTGATTTACATAAATTAAATTAAAATTGAAAGAAAATATTTTTTCTTGATTCAACTTGTTTTTTGTCATTTACAAAATCAATTGTAAGAAATTGTCTAGTAGTGTTTTTTAGATGTATACAACTTTAAGTTGGCCACAATTTTTTTTTTTTTTGACTGGCGGCCATTTTGTCAGCTGTCAAGTGATTTATGTTTGAAGTCGATGGACTACGCCGAAACGATTGACCACTTGGAGGACAAGCGTTATTAACGATATACGCAACAAATGTTGGAAAAAGTCATCTAAATTTAGAACTCCAGATTAGAATACATCCGATCCAGACATATGCCAGTAGTCATATTTAAAATATAATGCCAAAAAATCCTATTTCGAATAAAGTAAATCGATTTAAAAAAGTCATCTTTGTTTTATTAATTAATTAATAAAACAAAAAAAAAATTTTAATTAATTCTTTTAAACCGAATCTGTAAAACGAATTGGTTCGATTTTAAAACAAATTCAAATGTCAAAACCACATGATTTATTCATTTACGTGCGAGTAAACCATTTTACTTTTTTGTACAAAATAGTGTGATTTTCTTAACAACAATTCTCAATTATGTATTCGTTTTTGATTTACTGAAATTGAATTTAAATTGAATTCGAGCAACATTTTCAGTTTTCAAACGAATTTACATATACATGTGTGTTCTGTAAATCAAATCACATGATTGACTCGTTTTATTTTCGAGAAATCAAAACTCTTTAAATATAGAAAGTCGAGCGATTTGTAGAACTTAAATTTTACAATTACATATTAATTTTTGAAAAACGCTTTCTAATTTCACTTACTCTTTCTAATGAGCCAGCGTCTAATTTATTTAAACATTGTACAATATGTGCGTGATCCAACCATGGTCGACCATCCTCAGTGACGGAATGAAATAAATAATCACGGAATAATTTTAACATGTATCTATCACCAATTTCAGACCAAGTACAATCCAAATTAAAGCTAAAATGTAAAAAAAATTAAATATATTTTATATTTTTGGAAACAGAATTAAAAAGATTAGAACCTAATGCAGAAACAAGGACATAAACATGATTTTAAACAGTTGTATGAAAATCATTCAGTTTTGAAATAATTATGAGATTATTTTTCTTATAAAATTTCAAAAATTGTTTGTGTTTCTGTATGAGGGGTTTAATATTTACTAGTACTACTTACTCTGGCCTCTCGTTAATACAATTTAATTTCACCAATATTCTATAAAGACGTCCATTTTCCATTTCCTTAGCAAGTTCATCTTCTTGCATATCACATTGTGCTTGCAAGGCATCCAATTGTGTATAAAAGCGTGCACCAATCATTGGCATCAAATCAGTCACCGAACGTCTTTGTGTCGTTGTAAATAAGTAACTGGAAAAAAGGAATATAAAGAAAAAAATTTAAATAGTAACAAATTTAAAACGTAGTTAAATGTTAATGTTTGAAATTATTAACAAAGATTTTTGTATTCTGTTTATAATTATAATTTTATGCCTGTTGTAATTGAAAATCTTGTTTAATTTCAGCCTACTTTACTTGCTGTATGGGCCTGTTTATGCATAAATAAGGTAATTCTTACAATTATTCATTTGATTACAGAAAATATTTTAGTTTCTCAAATAAATTGAGAAAATTTTTATAATTCTTGGACTTGACAACTTTCTATTCTAAACAAATTATAAAGAATAAACATATATCTTTCAACTGTATACAAAAACATCTATTAGAAAATACCTACATTTAAATAAACTTACACAATAAAATTTCTCAAATCGGAGGAGTAATGACGTGAGACCATTTCAATGCTTGATTGTACATTATCACGCTGTACCGACTGTAAACATCTGCAAGCCAACGCTAATACTAAACGACCCAAAGCAGTTAAATCCTCCTAATTATATAAATATAAAAAATACATAAATTAACAATTTAACAATCAAGTCCACAAGCTTTCCAAAATCGAAATTACCTGTTGGTGCATGCTGACAACAGCTAAGGGATTTGTAGCATTTGGATCAAACTGTGCGATATCACTTGTGCCACAAAAACTAAAACGTACTCGTTTACCAGTCACAATAATTTTTGTTGGATCTAAAACTCTGTAGAGGGAAGTATAAGAAAAGGATATTGTTTAAAATTTGTTGAAGAAATGTTAATTTTAAATAAACTTACCTGCAGGCTAAACCAGCTTGATGAATTGCACGTAAACCAGCTGTTAATTGCATAATTATTGACCAAATACTTGCCTCTGCTAATAGAGGACCATTGCTTGAACGTTGTAAATTGCTCTTATGACTAAACAGTTAATTAGAAATATAAAAGATATACAAATCATTTAGTAAAACAGTTATCTTGTAACCGTTAATCATTAGAAATGTGTTTAAAAACTCAACTCAATTTTAACATTAATTAGTGACTGAAAACACAAATACTTTTTTAAATTTAATTCCATACCTGAAGGGGCGTGCCTCGCCCTGGAATGGATCATTATAGCCATTGCTATCTGGCGTTGGTGTAAAATATTTCGTTAATAATGTATGTGAGTTTGGATGATAGTCGTAAACTAATACTAATGCTGTTTAAATGAAATATTAATTAATATTTTATTGATTGTGTAATGAGTTTTTCAAAACTCACAATTATCACCAAATGCTTTTGTTGTGAAGACTTCACGTAATTGTACCACATTTGAATGTTGCAATTTTTTCCACATTTCAACGACTGACATACATTTTGTCGATTGCAAACGGAAACCTTTAAGTGAAAAAGAGAAGAAATAATAAGTTTTATATTTAAATTAAAGTTAATAGTAAAAATAAATAAATAAATATTACTAAGAGTTTTTCAACAAGAACTTTGTTCTAATACTAATTAATATCTAATCCACCACGAACACGCGAAATTATTTTGATTCTTTTATCAAAATGGCGGGTCTATTTTGTTAATCACGTTACCTGCAAATTTAAGGTTATACAGTGGCTCACAGCCTATTTTATGCAGTGAATTTTTATTTTATTTTTAAAGCTCCATAAGAAGAAAATAAATTAGAACTTCAAAAATAAATTAGTGTAATTTAAAAGAGAAACTAAACTTACACACAAAAAACATTTATTGCATATTAAAAATAAACAACAAAAATGCTCGTTTTTTCATGCAACAAATTATTTTATGGAGCCACGTATGGGTTTCGAAAACTTTATTCGAATGAATACCCTACAAAATGGTCTATAAAATTTTTAAAATTTTCTTCAATTCAAACATATGAAATGAGCAAACAATATACAATTTTCAAACCATTCAAAGGTTGGCTCATTTTATTGTGAATTAATTCATCAATGAATGAACTCTATTCATTAGAAGCCTTTGAATGAAACGAAAAAATTTCTTTTGGTGAAAATGGTTTTATGGAATGACTTTCTAACAGTTTTGTAACTATAAGTTACAAGATTTTAAAACGGGGTCCCTTCGACTCTACTTAAGTGTTCGCACGTAGTGAACTACCACGTAAACCAACCATAAGTTAATAATTTGTTGAATTAGACTCAATTTAAATTTATTCTATTAAATTCATTTAAATAATTGGAATATCTGAGCTTAATTTATATTGAAATTCAAATATTTGCCTGAATTTAAGTCAAAATTCAAAATAATACGAATAATTATGAGGTTATAAAGCAAATTGTCTTAAAAAACACATTTTTTTCAATAAATTCAGCTTTATTGATACCAATTTAAAGTAGAAATATGGTAATTGTTAATTTAATGTGATGTCAAGCAAATTTCCATCTCTAGATGTTAGACTTTCACAAAATTTTTAACCACATTTTGCAACAATGCTTTGTTGCAAAACCATTTATTTATGGTTTATTTACGAAAACCCGGCCTTTTAATTGGTTCCAGAATAATATCCAGTGACGAATAATTATTCAAAGAATTTATAAAAAACCATTTTCGAAAAATTGTTTAAATTTGTATTTTTTTATATTTTTATGAGATTTTTAAAAGAAATCTAAAAATTTCGTATAACGAAACTACAATATGAAAGTAAAAGAAAGTTTTTATATCCCTATAAATTAGAGCTCCGATACCTCTTTCTGCAAAAATATAAATGTTACTAAAAACTTATTACACTGGGGAAATCGAAACGACGCAAATCGAATAATTTTTTTTTTATACAAATGTATTGACACAAAATTTCAAAGTCGACGCAAATCGGAATCAAAACGATGCAAAGCGGATTAAATCACATTTAGAAAAGCGACGCAAATCGTAACGACACAAATAGGATAGAAGCAAACCGGGGCTCTAGTGTATTCTAAAAAAATTTTAATGTTTTTTTTTAGTAAAAAAGACTGAAAGATTTTAGAATGGAAACAGAAATTGTTAGCAATATCGCAATTATGTATTAACATCGCTATAATTTGCTGCTATTAATACCCTTTTTACTAAACTATATAAATACATTGAATTGGAAGCAAAATGGATCGCTTTCTTAATTGACCTAGTGTTCAGTGTTCCTTATAAACTAATCTAAAGTAATGCTAAATGAGGTGTTTAAAATGTTTAAGAAAGTGATATTGAGGATGACATTGATGATGATGATTATGTTGAAATAGACAAAGAAAATTATCTTCAAATTGATATAAGTGATGTTATAAAAGTTGGATATAGAAGATTTCTACTTTATGCCCAACTTGAGGAAGAGAACAATTTTTACTTTACTTTATTTAGAACATTTAAAATATTCGAATAATTCGATGCATTTTACAAGTTACAATCGTTTTATTCAAACAATGGAAAAGTCTAATTTGGATACCCTACTATTTTGTAATGGATTGAAATTAAAGAAAACTTAAATGATTCAATATGGAATTAATTGTATAAAGATTGAATATTTAATGCAATGAATTCAATACGTTTAAAGTAGTAATGAATTCTTGAATGTAATTGTTAAGAGATAAAATAGTATTTGAATTGGCAAATTGAACCTTTGAACGTTAAACCACTTGTAGTATTTAAGGTTAACATGGAACCATATTTTTAAAACGCTTAGAAGGCAAAATTCATTTTGCAGAAATTTAAACAGTTGCAATTGTAAAATATTTGTAATGTATATACATATTAGTGAATGAACTTCGATTATGGTCGTTAATCGATTATTGCCTTCAAAAATCGATTATTTTGTGGTCGATTTTACACTACCAACTTTATACTGGAATCGACGTTTGGTGTCGATTAATCGAAAAATCAACCTATAAAACTAAAAGCGCGGGTTTTTTGGAAGTCGGTGTGCAAAAAAATAAAAGTAAAATTTAGTTAAAAGTTATTAAAAGTGAAAAATGGAACCAAGCCACGTTTGACAATATATAAAAAAAATTATAATGGAAAAAGGCAAATAAAATTGCATGTTTTATTTTTTCAACAAGTTGTAAACATTTTTGATTTTTTAGTTTAAGAAAAAAATCGTAATCCACCAAAAAAAATCGACTTTTATGTTCGATTAATCGATTTCAATAATCGAGTTGAAAATGGTCGATCGAATAACCGAAAATCGATTATTAACATTTCATACCATTCACTAGTATATATTCACAAAACTCGTTGCCAGTTGAAAAATATTTTTCCGGTGTGGAGTGATTAAAAAAATAGATGGTTTTAGGACAATCAGACGATATAAATTTGTTTTAAGGAAATTAAAAAAGAAAAAAAAAAAAAAACTCACCATGTAACCTTCTCAGACAATATTTGATACCAGTTGTACTATGTGTTGCCTTGTAGGTGGAGGAGGGCAGCGTTAACTTGGCGTGCAACGGTTGAACGGGCAACGCTTCTAACGGATATAACGTATGATAGTTGTCAATTTCCATGGGTAGATCATGTTGTGCTGCTTCGCTGGCATCTAGCATTAAATTCGAGATCACATTGCGGGACAATATTTCGGCGCGCATTTCGTCGGGTAGAAAGAATGCCGATTCCAATTGTGTTTTCGGTTGCATTGTTAAAACATTGGAGGCAGGACCGGGATACACATGACCCGTATAAATGAGGGATGGCTGGACGGGCGTTATGGGTGGCATGCCAACGCTCACACCCGGCGGCACGACATGATGGGCGGACGTTGGATCTACAACGCCGCTGGGTACGCCGACGTTGCTGCTATTCTGGCTGGTCGTATGATTGGCAGTTGGATAAAAGTATATGGTACCGCCAACATTTTCCTAAAACATAAATTATAATGATTCGATTAATATCAATAACATTTAAAATACTTTCACTAACCTGATGAACATTGGCTGGTAATGTGGTGGGTATGGGCGATGCGTGCGGTGTTATGCGTGGCGGTGAATTTTCCCCTATACTCGAGGGTGATTCGTTGCGCAGCAAACTGTTGCGTCCACCTTTCAGTGGTGTCGTTGTCATGCCTACGTATCCTTGATTGACACTCGGTTGTCCGATTTGTTTTGTAACGCCGTTGACGAGGCTGTGTTGTTTCTGCTGTTGTTGTTGCTGCTGTTGTAATTGTTTTTGTTGTGCCACGGCAGCGGCTGTTGCTTTTTGTAGACCCAACATAGAGGGTGTACCATTAACCGATTTAGCTGCTGTACTTGTGGGCGTTAGACTATTAACATTACTGCCGACCCCTACACCATTTAATATTGGAGTATGATATGGCGAATAGAAGTTGGGCGATGAATTGATGCGTGTTGGAATGAATTCGGGCGATTGTGGTGTTACCTATTTGGGTTAAAAATATACATTTGTAGTTAAAATACTGTTTTTTAAAGATAAACATTATTCATTTCATTAATTATACTGGTTGTTTTTATAAAATTTTAAGTAAATTCTTTTGAAAATTTCAATGGTAGGCAACAAACTTTAGAAACGATTTTATTTTAAATGTTATAAAAACAGGCGGGCTGGGCTGTTGATATTTTAAAGAAAGCTTTATTTGAAAAATAAATTAGCAAAACGAATAATTTAGCTGTAATTTGTAATTACTTGAAGCAAAATAAATTTGAACTTAAAATGTGTTTAGTTTTAGACTATTTTTCTACATATTTCACTACATGCACAATAGGCAAATTTAACAACACACATATTCGATTTTAAATTTGGTTCAAAATTTTTTATTTAACAAAAACTATTTCTCTATTCCATACACACTAAAAGTAACTTCTAAAGCTGCCTTTAGACCATCTGAGTTTTACAACTGAGAAGCGTTTAAGCAGAATAGTTTAGTTTTAGTTTTTTTTTTTGTTTAATTCAGTTTACTCTTTAGCTAGTAAAGGTGAATCTGATGTGATTTTTAGACATTCAAATGTTATTAAACTGATATTCGAAAAATTCAACTCAGCTGAGAACACAGATAATGTCAAGTTAGCTTTATATTATTACTAGAACTTAGGAAATTGTTTTACTAAATATTTAAGTTTACCTGAGACTTAATCGACAAAGGTGAGTCCATGTTTAGAAAAGAAAAGCTCGCATTTATACCGTTTGTAGGTGTTGCAATATTTTGTAGATTCTTTAAAAAAAAATTGTTGGTTGGTTTGTTGTTGGTGTGTTTTTATTTTAAAAAAAAGTAATACAACATAAATTGTATTAAAATTTAGTTTAAATAAAAAAAAACTTGAAAGGTTTTTCTTCAAGTATTTGTGTTGTTTAATTAAAACTAAATAATTTTTTTAAAATTTAATTCGTTATTCAAATAGTTTTTCCATTTCTATGCGTGTCTATGTTGAATTGTTTTAGAAATTTGTATTTTATAATTGCAATAATTAAAAAATCTACTTTGACCTACATTATTTACTTAATAATATATAGAAATACAAATTTTAGAAATATTTATTGGACTGCAAGTAATATTCAGTTCAATTGTATTAGTTTTCAATACTGATCTCAAGTTTTTAATAATAAATTCATAGTTTTGAGCATTTATAAATATTTACAATAAATATAATCATAAATTCGAAATTTTGAATAATACATAAACTATTATAAATATTTCGAATGTGATAATTCATTACGATAATTTTACCTATGACAAATAATTATATATTTTCTTTCTTTCATAATAAACGTAACGATACTTTAATTCTAATGGCGTTTTCTTTTCTGGCAAAAATGTTGCACGTTTTTCCCATTTCGCATCTTTTTTAATTTTTTTGTGTTCTTTTCTGAAAAAATGTCAACACTGCTAAAGTGTACTGTGTTCTTTTCTATAAATGTTACACTATAAATTAAAAAAATGGTGCACCTTTCACACTCTGTATTTTTAGAGGGGGAGAATCGCACGATAAAACAGCTGACCAGTGATGCCAATTTTTGAGACTCAAAACGCGTAAACATTTTTGAAAAAAGGGCTAAATGGAAAAAATCCATATAAAATCACATCCAATTTTCTTTTGAGTGACTAAAATCCGGCTAAATCTAGCCCGAAAAGGGCTAAGTTGGCATCGCTACAACTGACATTTGTTTTGTTTATGAATGTGTATTTGTGTTAAGAAACAAAAAAAATATAAAAATGGAAAATATTACTACTTTTTTATGTGCTGAAAAAATTTTGGATGACTTGTTGGATTCATCTTCATCATCTGATGATGATAAAATTCTTTATATGATTATGGAAAGAAATCCACAACCGCGAGTGAAAGGCTTTGTAGAGAACGTAATTAATGAATATTCTGAAGTTGATGTATGTCAAATTTCATAGGACAATATCTCCTACTTCTTATATATGTAATGTATGTTTATATATATAATTTTTATAGTTTAAGAAGAATTTGCGTATTAGTCGGGAAGGTGCCATTGGTCTTTTGATAAATATTCATTCAGGTATGTGATGGAAAACGATAACGATAACGAGTGAGTTTTTGAAGTCCATTTTAAAGTATTTCTAATTAAATTTTTAAAATTTTTGTTTTAACATTCTCTTTAATAGCAAATTATCTTTATATTTTGTGGGATAAAACTGTTTTAATACAGAAATATTACGAAAAAATTAACTTCTAAAACTCACTCGTTATCGTTTTCCATCACATACCTGATTGTCTTATTTCAAGCGATCTTACCAGGAAGCTATCTGCTTCTTCTTATCTAACAAAAAAAAAAAAAAACAGCTGTACATGAAAAAAAGTGTTACACTGTTGTAATTTTATGTTCTATTCTGACCATTAAAAATGCGACATCTTTAAAATGTGGGGTAAACATTATAAAGATGTACATAATAAAGGTGTAACATTTTATTTCAGAAAAGAAAACACCATAAATTATTGTTGTAATATACTCTCATGAAATAATATATTTGTTTTTTTCTTTTTGGATTTCATTTGTTGATCCTTTATTTGAAATTTTTGATCTTAAATTGAAACTACTTTATAAGTGGATGGCATATATGTAAGTATTGCATATACTATATACATTTACATATGCATATATCACATTTTTTCTATGGTTTAGGCAATGTTTGCAGTAAACAATGTCATGCGGCTTGCTGGAATTTTGAATTTTAAAACTTTTAAAGATTTAAAAAGTGCAATATTGACAGAGAGGAAAATTGATATAACAACCATAAAAAAACTTGGCAGGATCAATGTCTCGTAGGCTGCAACAAGTTTTAATACAAAAGAGGAATACCACATCGTATTAATATTATAAATTTTAAAGAGTAAACATTTTGTTATAATTTAAGTAATACTATTTCATGCAAATATAAATATTTTCTATGAAGTTCATATTATATTTTGTTTTTGTTTTTTTTTATAAAAAAAAAAAATAAATAATAAATCACTATAAAACATTGCACATACACACAGCCTCAAAAGTGAGTAAACACCAGTGAATTTTTTGATTTGTTTAAGATTATGAAAAGCATTATAGTTCAACTTAAATTTTTTTTCATAACCGAATCTATTATTCAACCAAATATCCAACAAACCGAAACTTTTAAATTTCAATCGATGGATAGATTTTAGGATTTTCATTATCTTAAAAAAATCAAAAAATTCACTGGTGTTTACTCACTTTTGAGGCTCATAGTATAAATATAAGTATACAATAAACAGCTTTTTTCAATTTGAGGTGTTTTTGATGGAAAGGACATATCCTCAAGTTTAATTTAAAGCCGATCAAATTTAATATGCAATTCTAAGTAAAAGTTTATAATCGACTGTACCGAATTTTATATACCCACCACCAATATACCAGTAGAGTGATTTAGTTATACTTGCAACTGATTTGCGTTACATTTTGTATCTACAATGACAATTATACGAGTTATTTTATTTTTCGAATCCCCCACCTATTATGGGGCGGTCATAATTGTTTAACTTAGTTTGGTTGATTTCATCTCAATAACGGTATTTACACGAATATTGAGTATTCCAGTTATACTCAGATGTGGATCTTAAAATACAGTTATGGCCAATTATGGATTAACCTTCACAAAACCCAATAGTATTGTTTTTGCATACATATAATTGATCTGTGTAAAATTTCAATTATATATACATAGATATTTAAAAGATATTTACGTAGGGAGCTGTGATCTATTATGGGCCAATCACATTGCAATTCGGTACGACGATTTATATACATATGTGGGTTATTTATGGCGAATTTAAACTTGCTAAATTTTGTATGACCTATAATAAAAATAAAGTTTGGATTTTTTGTGAAATTTGCTAATGACAATAGATAACGAAACACACAATCACCCTTATTCTGTTTGGCGTTGTCGACATCGTCGTCAATTTTAAGTCAACGTCACTTAACACGACATTAATACAAATTTAATATTTCCTAACAGTCTTGTGTCGACGTCGACTGTTTATCGATACATCCCAGCAAGTCATATGAGTCCGAAAAGAGTATTTTCTGACACATGTTAAGCCAGCGATATATTACAATTTTTGGAGCCTCGCCCACTCGACAATAGGCGTGGCCGAATTAAATTTTAAAACTCTATTAGTGATAAAATTTTGGAAATGATTTGAAAAATGTCACTAAAACCGATTTAAGCCAGATTTTTTTCAGTTTTTCCAGCAGCTTTTCAAATTGATTTGTTTTTTCCCCATATTTTTTTAATTATAAATTTTTGCTCTTTACTGTTATTTTTACTATTTAAATTTTTTTTTAAATTTTTCTTTGTACACAAAAGAATACAACACTACACAACACAACACGATACTAAAAAGACCGCCGACAAAATGAAAGGCAACATCAACGTCAATGCAAGTTACAGAATAACAAACAATAACGACAGTCATCGATAAATGGCAATATTGACAACGAGAATATGTATTTACAACAAACGATGTCGCCTTTGTCGAAGACGCTAAACAGAATAAGGGTGAATATATTATTTCTTTATAGTTTGTTAGTTTTATTTTTATTACCCCATTTGTACTTTGATCTCAGAGTTATAAGTATTACTAGCACCCGTTTTGATTTGATCACATTTTGAAATAAATTTATCCGACTTGAAAAAAAGTGATGCATTTCAATCTATATCAATAAATATTGAACCAATGGCAATAAAAAAAAATTAAATTTTCACCTCAAAAATTGTAAAAATCTATAATTTTTAAAATTTTCAAATTAAAATCGTTAATATTTAGACCAGGAAAACATATTATTGATTGGAAACTTTTTGTGTATAATTTTGTTGTTTAACTAATAAACAAAACTCAAAGAAAATCTGTACAAAATTTTGGCTGATATTCAGAAGAAACATTATGAAATTTTAATTTTCAAATTCGTATAACTACGAAATAGCAAATAGAAGAATCTTTGAAATCGTATGAAAAAGCGTGATTAAACATATAAAAAGTGCAGGGTGTAAGAGATACATTTGCAAAACATAAACCCAAATACTCCTTGGCAAAGCCACTGTCAAATTAAATACCTATTAGACCAGATTTATTTCCAAAAAATTTCGATTTTGACGAACTGGGGGGTTACTCTCTATTGCGATGCGTAAGAGTATCAATTTGTACGCTTATCGCAGTCTTTCATTCAGAAAATGTTGGAACTATTGATAGATTTTTCTGATTTTTTTTTTTCTTATTATATGAAAAGATTTTTGACTAATGTTTTTTAAAACATGTTAAATTTCTTTTTGTAGTTGACTCTGACCCCCTGTCCCACGATGTCGAACGATAACGTTCGCTTAGATAAGACTTAAGACACACACTTGATTGTGGAATAAACAAACTTGATTGAGTAAAAAATAGATACGATAAAAAGTTTGTGTCTTAAGTTTTATCTAAGCGAACGTTATCGTTCGACATCGTGGGCCAGGGGGTTAATGTTTTGTTTGCATTCAAATGAGATTTAATGGCAGACATTGTTGTTAGAACATGAACATAACATCAACAGTTGTCCACATGAGACAAAATTATGAACAGACACTAAATTCACTGAATAAATAAATTAATAGCTCGTCAAAACCGTAATTTTGAGATGCACAGGTTTTGTAAAACTGTATGAGAATATCATAATTCAAACAGCGAATTGCGCCAAAACAGCTGGTTTTAAGCATATTAAAAGAATTTGCTTGACATTTTCATTAAGGTACTAATTGAAAGTACCAAAATTAATTGGTGCCACAGCTTGGACGACAGGTTTGCCATGTGTATAAAGTACACTGGCTCATGTATAATAAATAAAAAAACATATATATATATGTATATATTCATAGCACTCATGCATACCGACACACAAACATTTAATATACATACGAGTATGTATCTGTGTATTTATTATTAAAATTAAAAAAATAAACTGTAAATAACCTGTTGAACAAATAATTTAAATACAAGAACAAAATAAAACAATTTACCTACAAACAAACGTTATACTCTCACACACTCGTACATAAATACAGGTGTATCCCAGCAAGCCATATGAGTCCGAAAAGAGTCTTTTCTGAAACCTTTTTCGGAGCGATAACGCTCTTTATGACCCCAAAAAACAATCATAATTGCTCCGAAAACCTTCAGAAAAGAGGTCATTACATTCGATAATGTTTGATAATGTCAGAAAAGAGTCTTTTATGAGGGTTTTTTTGGGCTCTGTGTAATCTTGTTTTTATCATTCTTGTGTCGTACAGCTATGTTTTTTTTGTTCAAAGCATAAATAACAGGACAACAACGCTTTGGTAGACACATAATTAAGTGGAATTTCTGAGTCATACTGCGTGCCGACTCAGGACAGTAACAAGCAAATTTTTCTTTCGCTCCGAAAACGCTCTTTTGTTGGACTCTTTTCTGACTCCTTTTCGGAGCGCTCCTAGAATGGTATGCTGGGATGTATGCATATTAATACTGTAGAGTGTGTAAATTCTCTCGCTTAAACAAAATTTGCAGGATTTTATAATTATAAAATTAAAAAAAAAAATTAAACAAAAAAATGTATAAATAATAAATACAAAACAAAATATGTATGTCAAGATTGTTGTTATAAACAGGTCGTTAAAAATTAATCCACTTTTGTTTACAACAGAATAATGTTAATGTTAACAATATAATGATGTTGTTGGTTGTTTCATTAATTTGTTAAGTCAATGTTTTCAGAAATGTTGCAAAATATTCATGTTCTAGTATTTTTTATGATTTTGAAATATGTATTTGAAAATATGATTTGAAATATTTAAAATTGTTATAATGAATGCTTAGCGACAACGATCATTTCGTGTCGAGTGATATTATTTTTTTTTTAAATATATTTGTATGACCTCCAACCATAAATGTATGAATGACAATTCGTTTGTAATTTTACAAAACGAATCCAGAAATAAATATGTTGGATTCTTATAGTGTTGATTGAAAGAAGTTTTCCGAAGCCCTTTTATGTAACGCCGGGACACGTACATATAACTTCTTTTTTACCGATACAACATTTCCTGTTGGTTTCATCCTATCCCGATTTTGACTGTCGCATAGTGTAATTTGAAAAAAGCCAAAATTAAAATTAAATATTTGCACATATAATTTTTTGTCATAGGTATAATACTGAACGTACAGTCACATTAGGGAAATATTTGCCGAAAATGTCTTAATCACTAAATAAAATATTTTTGAACTAGTTTATTTATTAAAAAAAACTTCGTTTATTTAGGACAAGACACAACAAATATTTATTGTCATTTTATTTGATGCTGTTTGATCTTGCAAAATTCTTGTAAGAGTAAACGACGTCAAACAAATTTATGATAAAACAACGACATTCGATTAAAGCTAATATACGCTTAGTAGTATGTTTATGCCGGTTCGGGATCACTTTTTCCATACAAATTTGGGAGCATGCCTGGATGGGAGTATGTGATTGTTAAATGAAATAGTTAGTGTAAAATGTGTTTGTGTTTTGTGAATGTGGTATTGTGTTGGTGTGTCCATGCCTGGATATTTATGTCCGTCCGTCTGTGGTTGAGTGATGTGTGTGTGTGTGTGTGTATGTGTATGTTTTTCTGGCTGGGAGTATGTGATTGTTAAATGAAATAGTTAGTGTAAAATGTGTTTCTGTTTTGTGAATGTGGTATTGTGTTGATGTTACCATGCCTGGATATAGTTGTGGTTAGCGTAAGTGAGTGTTTGTTTAGTTTTTTTGTTTTTGTTTTAGTTACAGTTTTATGTTTTTGTCATTGTTTTGTTTATTGGATAATGTATACAATATTTTGATTTTTTTAATACCCTAATATAAGCAGACTAACAACCACATATATTTATAAACACTAAACATAAAAACATACATATTAAATGCTCAGCTATTAACCCAACAAAGGAATGCTTGCTAATAACAAACACTACACACATAAGTATAAACATATTCCGATTTTATTTACTAATTATTTCCCTTGAATAAAATATTATGATCCATTTGATTTATCGATTAAATTTGTACTCATAAAAATATTTTTTTAATATTTTTTTCACAAGTGTATTAATACATTTAAATTCTTAGTAAATTTATTACTTTTTAACTTCGTTGACTTCGATAATTATTTAATAGTTTTTACCACACCAACTGAATGCATTAACATAGTTGAGTATTTTCAACTAAATTTTTTACTTTGAATACTATAAGTGAGAGTTTGTTTTGTTTATTGGATAATGTATACAATATTTAGATTTTTGAATATTATGTTTCATTTGATTTATCCATTAAATTTGTACTCATAAAAATATTTTTTTTGGGGTTTGTTTTAAGAAATATTTAAATAAACATTCTGATAAGGCAAAAACTATTCTTTTACAATAAGAAAAATATAATATAAAAGGGATAGATTTAAAAATATTTCTATTAGTAATTTTTAAAAAAGATTATAAAAAAACATAATTTAAAAATGAGCGGCACCGTATTTACATTAACTGACGATGAGGAGACTCAGTTTTTGGAACCGGGTCAACTAGTTGAAGAGGAGACTGAGTTTGTGGAACCAGGTCAACTACTTGAAGTTTTACCCAATATTCCGTTGAACGGTGACTCAATTATAAATAATATACCAATTGTTCTCAACGATGTTAATGATGGTGATGATGATGATGAAGGAGAAATAGAAGAAATCAATATTAATTCAGATTCAGATTCCGATTCTACTTCAGGCATGGAGAGAAATATAAATGCGGAATATACAAATCTCCAGAATGAGTTTTGTAGTGTAATACAAACTCAAATAGATATAGCAAAAGCACGAGTACATGAGTTAGAACAAAAACGTGAGGCATATTTAATTTCCTTAGAAAAGGAGAGAAAACTGAAAATAATGATACAAAAAGCAAAGCAAATATTAAAAGAACATAAAAAGCATAGAGTATCAGTATATGAAAGAATTAAACCAAAAAACGAATTCGAAGTAATTTATCGAAAGTTGTATAGCTGTCCGGTGTGTTTGGAAGATAACATTCTAGGAAAAAATGTTTATTTCCTAAATTGCAGTCACCAAATCTGTAAAAAATGTTATGGATTTTTGAGAAAAAATGAATGCCCTCAATGTAGAAAAAAGATAGAAGTTCTACAAATTATAAAACATTCTGGTGATCGTTTTTTTATGGAAGCAATCCCAATCATTGAAAATCATTAATATAAATTTGTATTGATTATTTTATTATAATTACTATATACATGAGAAATAAAATATAATAAATCTTAATAATAAAATTAAATTATATTGTTTTTTTATTTTTTTCTAGAGAGAAATTAAAAATACGTTTATATAAATTATAAAGCTTTATTGTTAATATATATATTGATTATAATATGATTTACAAGCACATGTATTAAACGATTCCATTTGAATATTTATACAATCATATTTGTGAATATTATTATTAAAATATATAAATGGTATACTAATGTTATTATACATTCGCAATTCATTGATCATTTTCAGAAAGAAATTTATATGATTATGATCTATACGGTTACTATATTTATCCAACAGCGCCTTTAGTTCAGATGATGTAACCATTTTTAATTTATCTTTATAAAAATGAAATTATTAGAGAGACTTAATCTTATCCATATAACGAACAATTAATAACTGATTACAAATTAATAGAGTTAATTAATTTTTTCTCTTTTCGACGATTATTTAAACATTCTCCAAATTTATTAATATAACTCATTTTCCGTTTGTTATTAGCAAATTATATTAGCTTCTTTTAGTTCCTCAATAATGGAAATTATTTCGTTTTTATGATTATTATGACCAGCACCTGTCGATGCAATAAGTAAACGTAGTCTGTTGACTAATTCATTTGGATCATCCCAATATATATAGTTTGATTTTCTATTATCTACTGATTTTAATAATCCACTACCTTTTGTTAGAATATTGAACTTTTCGTTAAATAATTTCTTTATAACACGTTGATATTTAAATGCTTTTGTACCTTTAATTTGTTTATTTGATTGATAGTTACGCCTGTGTACATTTGTATTAGTTATAATATTCTTATATTTTTTTAAATCGATTTTAGTATAATGTAAAGGTTTAGAGTGAAATAATAATTCAAACAATCCTGGAGTAATTCGTATTCTTTCACCTCCTATATATAAAGAGTTATTATTTTTACTAAATTTTAATTTATTTGATCCATATCGCCAGTTTCCAGTTTGATCTATATTAAATCCATAAACTTTATCTAACATTCCATTTTTCATTAATACTTTTATGTTATCAATAAGTGAAGATTTATTTATGTTATTACTATTGATTTTTATTCTTTTTGTATCCTTATTTAGTTGTGATTGACTCTTTCGTTTTGAAAATAAATGTGTGTTTTTATTTTTTTTAATATTATTTTCATCGAACCCGCTTAATGAGCTAGATGAGTTTTTTCGTTTGGGCCTTCTTAACATCTTTACTGAATCCTTTCCAACGTTCATATTATGTGTATGGTTTGTAAGATTTTGATTTTGAAAATTAGAACCATTTTGAATTAAATGTGAAGAAGATATAGGTTCTATATATGATAACGAATTTAGTTTACTTTTATTCTTTCTATTAGATATATATCTTTGTTTTGTTTGTAATGAAGTTGATGGTTTTTCGTTTATATACGATGATGATTTTAGTGTACGTTTAGTTTTTTTATCATTATATATAGGACTATTCAGTATTAACCTATTTCTTTTAAGGTTTCCTCTTACATCATCATCAATACTCTCATAATCCATAACATCATCATCATTAGCATTAATATTCTCATAATCCATATCATTATAAGATTTAATTTTATTTTGATCAGAACTAGTAGGACCACCAATATGAAATGATAATGGAAGATCTATATTTTGATCTGAATTTACATTTAAGGGTGTTGAAGTTGTTAACATACGATTTTTAGGATTAGAAAAACTAGATATATTTTCATCATAATCCATATCGTCAATACTCTCATAATCCATAACATCATCATCATCAGCATTAATATTATCATCATCATCAACATTAATATTATCATAATCCATATCATTATAAGATTTAATTTTATTTTGATTAGAACTAGTAGGACCACCAATATGAAATGATAATGGAAGATCTATATTTTGATCTGAATTTACATTTAAGGGTGTTGAAGTTGTTAACATACGATTTTTAGGATTAGAAAAACTAGATATATTTTCATCATAATCCATATCGCTATTTACACCAGTAAAATCGGTTTTATCGTTAATATTATCATTATATGTTGTTGTTGTTGTTATTGATTGTTGTGAAGATAAAGATGGATATGATGAATTTAAAGTTGATTTAAATTTTTTATTTTTCTTTAAGGATTGATAATCATCTAGTTTATTAATTATATTTTTTAAAGGTTTAGTTATAGGTTGAAATGTATCTTCTAACAGATTAACTTTTTCAATTTCATTTAATTTAATATTTTTTAATTTTTCCTTTAATACTGCTCTAGTATTTATAAGTTCTTTCATTAGTTGTTTGTTCATGATTATGTTTTTATATGTTTCTGATCTGCTTCTGATCTGCTTTTTATCTGCTTCTGATCTGCTTCTGATCAACTTTATAACTGTTTTCGATCTGCTTCTGATCTGCTTTTTATCTGCTTCTGATCTGCTTCTGATCAACTTTATAACTGTTTTCGATCTGCTTCTGATCTGCTTTTTATCTGCTTCTGATCTGCTTCTGATCAACTTTATAACTGTTTTCGATCTGCTTCTGATCTGCTTTTTATCTGCTTCTGATCTGCTTTTTATCTGCTTCTGATCTGCTTCTGATCAGCTTTATAACTGTTTTCGATCTGCTTCTGATCAGCTTTATAGCTGTTTTATCTAACATAGCCTTACAATTGAATAAAATTATCAAAACCCTTTCTATAACGTCCTTTATTGGCTATATCATCCTTACTTATAGTTAAAAAACCATATTTATCTTTCCAGCATTCAGTGCAAATCGTTGTAAATTTATTAAATGACATATCACCGATAACGTGATCATTATAAATGTGTCGTAAATTCATTTCATCTTGTTTAAATATAATAATCATATTTGCATTATCACGTATTAAATGTTTTGGAATTTTTGTATATGTTTGACACAGGTAAAAACAATCTATTTGTTTATGTCTACCCATACAAAAATACTCCCGTATATTATCTTGTTTACCGCAAATTACATCATCGAATATTATTATTGAATATGGTTTCGCTTTTTCTGGACTTAAAACTTTTTCATTTTCCGAGAATGTAAATAGATTTATATTTTTAATTGGTTCAATTAATCTCTTGAGATAACAATATTTTGGTTGATATAACGATTTTGAATATATATATATATTTTTAAAGCAAAGTCCATTAGGACTCTCTATGAGACTAATCATAACATTAGTCTTTCCACAATTTGATGGTCCTACAATTAATGCTCGTATTGAATTAGGTAATAGAGTACTATGTCGAGTTCTATATATTTTTTCCTCTTCACTATCAACATTTCTAATTACAATTTGTTTAGCTTGTTTAATTAAACGCATTTTAATGACTAACGAATTTTAAGTATAACTAATCTTATATAAGAGATAAACATTTTTGTTTTTATAGTAATTTATAACCATTCTTCGTCTATGAATGTTAGTTTTTTTGTTTTTGTTTTAGTTACAGTTTTATGTTTTTGTCATTTTTTTGCTTATTGAATAATGTATACAATATTTTGATTTTTTTAATACCCTAATATAAGCAGACTAACAACCACATATATTTATAAACACTAAACATACAAACATACATATTAAATGCTCAGCTATTAACCCAACAAAGGAATGCTACTAACAAACACTACACACATAAGTATAAACATATTCCGATTTTATTTACTAATTGTTCCACTTGAGCAAAATGTTATGTTAGCATTAAGTACACAAATGAATATAACACATCGAGCTCTGATTGCTAAACCAATTTTAAATAGTTGACGATTTCAAGTGGTGGTTGTAAGTCTCCAAAGCTGTCAAAGTATTCTTTATAAATATGATTTTTATAATATGCCATTATGTGTTGTTGTTGTTGTTTTTATTGATTGTTGTGAAGATAAAAATGGATATGATGAATTTAAAGTTGATTTAATTTTTTTTATTTTTCTTTAAGGATTGATAATCATCTAGTTTATTAATTATATTTTTTAAAGGTTTAGTTATAGGTTAAAATGTATCTTCTAACAGATTAACTTTTTCAATTTCATATAATTTAATATTTTTTAATTTTTTCTTTAATACTGATCTAGTATTTATAAGTTATTTCATTAGTTTTTTGTTCATGATTATGTTTTTATCTGTTTCTGATCTGCTTTTTATCTGTTTCTGATCAGCTTTTTATCTGCTTTATAACTGTTTTTGATCTGTTTCTGATCAGCTTTATAACTGTTTTGATTGATTGTTGTGAAGATAAAGATGGATATGATGAATTAAAAGTTGATTTAAATTTTTTATTTTTCTTTAAAGATTGATAATCATCTAGTTAATTAATTATATTTTTTAAGGGTTTAGTTATAGGTTGAAATGTATCTTCTAACAGATTAACTTTTTCAATCACAAATTACATCATCGAATATTATTATTGAATATGGTTTTGCTTTTTTCTGGACTTAAAACTTTTTCATTATCCGAGAATGTAAATAGATTTATATCTTTGATTGGTTCAATCAATCTCTTAAGATAACAATATTTTGGTTGATATAACGATTTTGAATATATATACTATATATATTTTTAAAGCAATTTTATCTGCTTCTGATCTACTTCTAATCAGCTTTATATGAAAAATGTATAGTTTTCATTATGATTACATATATAAGAGATAAACATTTTAGATTTATATTAATCGCATAACATTCATAGACGAAGAATGCTAATTCTGATCTGCTTCTGATCTGCATCTGATCAGCTTTATAACTGTTTTAATATGCTTCTGATCAGCTTTATATCTAACATAACCTTACAATTGAATAAAATTATCAAAACTTATTCTATGGAATAAAATTGTGTAAACTTTGAGTATTAGTAGAGAAAATTAATTTGTGTTTCCATGCCTGGATTAGAGTTAGTGTTGGGTGTGAGGAAGGGGCTGATATGAGGAGGGGGTGATATGAGGAGGGGGTGTGAGGAAGAATATAATCATAAACGAAATCAGAAAACGTGTATGTTGAACTTTGGACAAAGTTCAACATTATTCGAATGCACGTTTTATGATTTCATCAGAAAACGTGTATGTGAACTTTGGACAAAGTTCAATATTATTCGAATGCACGTTTTATGATTTCGTTTATGATTATATTCTTCCTCACACCCCCTCCTCATATCACCCCCTCCTCATATCAGCCCCTTCCTCACACCCAACACTAACACAAATCCAGGCATGGAAACACAAATTAATTTTCTCTACTAATACTCAAAGTTTACACAATTTTATTCCATAGAATAAGTTTTGATAATTTTATTCAATTGTAAGGTTATGTTAGATATAAAGCTGATCAGAAGCATATTAAAACAGTTATAAAGCTGATCAGATGCAGATCAGAAGCAGATCAGAATTAGCATTCTTCGTCTATGAATGTTATGCGATTAATATAAATCTAAAATGTTTATCTCTTATATATGTAATCATAATGAAAACTATACATTTTTCATATAAAGCTGATTAGAAGTAGATCAGAAGCAGATAAAATTGCTTTAAAAATATATATAGTATATATATTCAAAATCGTTATATCAACCAAAATATTGTTATCTTAAGAGATTGATTGAACCAATCAAAGATATAAATCTATTTACATTCTCGGATAATGAAAAAGTTTTAAGTCCAGAAAAAAGCAAAACCATATTCAATAATAATATTCGATGATGTAATTTGTGATTGAAAAAGTTAATCTGTTAGAAGATACATTTCAACCTATAACTAAACCCTTAAAAAATATAATTAATTAACTAGATGATTATCAATCTTTAAAGAAAAATAAAAAATTTAAATCAACTTTTAATTCATCATATCCATCTTTATCTTCACAACAATCAATCAAAACAGTTATAAAGCTGATCAGAAACAGATCAAAAACAGTTATAAAGCAGATAAAAAGCTGATCAGAAACAGATAAAAAGCAGATCAGAAACAGATAAAAACATAATCATGAACAAAAAACTAATGAAATAACTTATAAATACTAGATCAGTATTAAAGAAAAAATTAAAAAATATTAAATTATATGAAATTGAAAAAGTTAATCTGTTAGAAGATACATTTTAACCTATAACTAAACCTTTAAAAAATATAATTAATAAACTAGATGATTATCAATCCTTAAAGAAAAATAAAAAAAATTAAATCAACTTTAAATTCATCATATCCATTTTTATCTTCACAACAATCAATAAAAACAACAACAACAACACATAATGGCATATTATAAAAATCATATTTATAAAGAATACTTTGACAGCTTTGGAGACTTACAACCACCACTTGAAATCGTCAACTATTTAAAATTGGTTTAGCAATCAGAGCTCGATGTGTTATATTCATTTGTGTACTTAATGCTAACATAACATTTTGCTCAAGTGGAACAATTAGTAAATAAAATCGGAATATGTTTATACTTATGTGTGTAGTGTTTGTTAGTAGCATTCCTTTGTTGGGTTAATAGCTGAGCATTTAATATGTATGTTTGTATGTTTAGTGTTTATAAATATATGTGGTTGTTAGTCTGCTTATATTAGGGTATTAAAAAAATCAAAATATTGTATACATTATTCAATAAGCAAAAAAATGACAAAAACATAAAACTGTAACTAAAACAAAAACAAAAAAACTAACATTCATAGACGAAGAATGGTTATAAATTACTATAAAAACAAAAATGTTTATCTCTTATATAAGATTAGTTATACTTAAAATTCGTTAGTCATTAAAATGCGTTTAATTAAACAAGCTAAACAAATTGTAATTAGAAATGTTGATAGTGAAGAGGAAAAAATATATAGAACTCGACATAGTACTCTATTACCTAATTCAATACGAGCATTAATTGTAGGACCATCAAATTGTGGAAAGACTAATGTTATGATTAGTCTCATAGAGAGTCCTAATGGACTTTGCTTTAAAAATATATATATATATTCAAAATCGTTATATCAACCAAAATATTGTTATCTCAAGAGATTAATTGAACCAATTAAAAATATAAATCTATTTACATTCTCGGAAAATGAAAAAGTTTTAAGTCCAGAAAAAGCGAAACCATATTCAATAATAATATTCGATGATGTAATTTGCGGTAAACAAGATAATATACGGGAGTATTTTTGTATGGGTAGACATAAACAAATAGATTGTTTTTACCTGTGTCAAACATATACAAAAATTCCAAAACATTTAATACGTGATAATGCAAATATGATTATTATATTTAAACAAGATGAAATGAATTTACGACACATTTATAATGATCACGTTATCGGTGATATGTCATTTAATAAATTTACAACGATTTGCACTGAATGCTGGAAAGATAAATATGGTTTTTTAACTATAAGTAAGGATGATATAGCCAATAAAGGACGTTATAGAAAGGGTTTTGATAATTTTATTCAATTGTAAGGCTATGTTAGATAAAACAGCTATAAAGCTGATCAGAAGCAGATCGAAAACAGTTATAAAGCTGATCAGAAGCAGATCAGAAGCAGATAAAAAGCAGATCAGAAGCAGATAAAAAGCAGATCAGAAGCAGATCGAAAACAGTTATAAAGTTGATCAGAAGCAGATCAGAAGCAGATAAAAAGCAGATCAGAAGCAGATCGAAAACAGTTATAAAGTTGATCAGAAGCAGATCAGAAGCAGATAAAAAGCAGATCAGAAGCAGATCGAAAACAGTTATAAAGTTGATCAGAAGCAGATCAGAAGCAGATAAAAAGCAGATCAGAAGCAGATCAGAAACATATAAAAACATAATCATGAACAAACAACTAATGAAAGAACTTATAAATACTAGAGCAGTATTAAAGGAAAAATTAAAAAATATTAAATTAAATGAAATTGAAAAAGTTAATCTGTTAGAAGATACATTTCAACCTATAACTAAACCTTTAAAAAATATAATTAATAAACTAGATGATTATCAATCCTTAAAGAAAAATAAAAAATTTAAATCAACTTTAAATTCATCATATCCATCTTTATCTTCACAACAATCAATAACAACAACAACAACATATAATGATAATATTAACGATAAAACCGATTTTACTGGTGTAAATAGCGATATGGATTATGATGAAAATATATCTAGTTTTTCTAATCCTAAAAATCGTATGTTAACAACTTCAACACCCTTAAATGTAAATTCAGATCAAAATATAGATCTTCCATTATCATTTCATATTGGTGGTCCTACTAGTTCTAATCAAAATAAAATTAAATCTTATAATGATATGGATTATGATAATATTAATGTTGATGATGATGATAATATTAATGCTGATGATGATGATGTTATGGATTATGAGAGTATTGACGATATGGATTATGATGAAAATATATCTAGTTTTTCTAATCCTAAAAATCGTATGTTAACAACTTCAACACCCTTAAATGTAAATTCAGATCAAAATATAGATCTTCCATTATCATTTCATATTGGTGGTCCTACTAGTTCTGATCAAAATAAAATTAAATCTTATAATGATATGGATTATGAGAATATTAATGCTAATGATGATGATGTTATGGATTATGAGAGTATTGATGATGATGTAAGAGGAAACCTTAAAAGAAATAGGTTAATACTGAATAGTCCTATATATAATGATAAAAAAACTAAACGTACACTAAAATCATCATCGTATATAAACGAAAAACCATCAACTTCATTACAAACAAAACAAAGATATATATCTAATAGAAAGAATAAAAGTAAACTAAATTCGTTATCATATATAGAACCTATATCTTCTTCACATTTAATTCAAAATGGTTCTAATTTTCAAAATCAAAATCTTACAAACCATACACATAATATGAACGTTGGAAAGGATTCAGTAAAGATGTTAAGAAGGCCCAAACGAAAAAACTCATCTAGCTCATTAAGCGGGTTCGATGAAAATAATATTAAAAAAAATAAAAACACACATTTATTTTCAAAACGAAAGAGTCAATCACAACTAAATAAGGATACAAAAAGAATAAAAATCAATAGTAATAACATAAATAAATCTTCACTTATTGATAACATAAAAGTATTAATGAAAAATGGAATGTTAGATAAAGTTTATGGATTTAATATAGATCAAACTGGAAACTGGCGATATGGATCAAATAAATTAAAATTTAGTAAAAATAATAACTCTTTATATATAGGAGGTGAAAGAATACGAATTACTCCAGGATTGTTTGAATTATTATTTCACTCTAAACCTTTACATTATACTAAAATCGATTTAAAAAAATATAAGAATATTATAACTAATACAAATGTACACAGGCGTAACTATCAATCAAATAAACAAATTAAAGGTACAAAAGCATTTAAATATCAACGTGTTATAAAGAAATTATTTAACGAAAAGTTCAATATTCTAACAAAAGGTAGTGGATTATTAAAATCAGTAGATAATAGAAAATCAAACTATATATATTGGGATGATCCAAATGAATTAGTCAACAGACTACGTTTACTTATTGCATCGACAGGTGCTGGTCATAATAATCATAAAAACGAAATAATTTCCATTATTGAGGAACTAAAAGAAGCTAATATAATTTGCTAATAACAAACGGAAAATGAGTTATATTAATAAATTTGGAGAATGTTTAAATAATCGTCGAAAAGAGAAAAAATTAATTAACTCTATTAATTTGTAATCAGTTATTAATTGTTCGTTATATGGATAAGATTAAGTCTCTCTAATAATTTCATTTTTATAAAGATAAATTAAAAATGGTTACATCATCTGAACTAAAGGCGCTGTTGGATAAATATAGTAACCGTATAGATCATAATCATATAAATTTCTTTCTGAAAATGATCAATGAATTGCGAATGTATAATAACATTAGTATACCATTTATATATTTTAATAATAATATTCACAAATATGATTGTATAAATATTCAAATGGAATCGTTTAATACATGTGCTTGTAAATCATATTATAATCAATATATATATTAACAATAAAGCTTTATAATTTATATAAACGTATTTTTAATTTCTCTCTAGAAAAAAATAAAAAAACAATATAATTTAATTTTATTATTAAGATTTATTATATTTTATTTCTCATGTATATAGTAATTATAATAAAATAATCAATACAAATTTATATTAATGATTTTCAATGATTGGGATTGCTTCCATAAAAAAACGATCACCAGAATGTTTTATAATTTGTAGAACTTCTATCTTTTTTCTACATTGAGGGCATTCATTTTTTCTCAAAAATCCATAACATTTTTTACAGATTTGGTGACTGCAATTTAGGAAATAAACATTTTTTCCTAGAATGTTATCTTCCAAACACACCGGACAGCTATACAACTTTCGATAAATTACTTCGAATTCGTTTTTTGGTTTAATTCTTTCATATACTGATACTCTATGCTTTTTATGTTCTTTTAATATTTGCTTTGCTTTTTGTATCATTATTTTCAGTTTTCTCTCCTTTTCTAAGGAAATTAAATATGCCTCACGTTTTTGTTCTAACTCATGTACTCGTGCTTTTGCTATATCTATTTGAGTTTGTATTACACTACAAAACTCATTCTGGAGATTTGTATATTCCGCATTTATATTTCTCTCCATGCCTGAAGTAGAATCGGAATCTGAATCTGAATTAATATTGATTTCTTCTATTTCTCCTTCATCATCATCATCACCATCATTAACATCGTTGAGAACAATTGGTATATTATTTATAATTGAGTCACCGTTCAACGGAATATTGGGTAAAACTTCAAGTAGTTGACCTGGTTCCACAAACTCAGTCTCCTCTTCAACTAGTTGACCCGGTTCCAAAAACTGAGTCTCCTCATCGTCAGTTAATGTAAATACGGTGCCGCTCATTTTTAAATTATGTTTTTTTATAATCTTTTTTAAAAATTACTAATAGAAATATTTTTAAATCTATCCCTTTTATATTATATTTTTCTTATTGTAAAAGAATAGTTTTTGCCTTATCAGAATGTTTATTTAAATATTTCTTAAAACAAACCCCAAAAAAAATATTTTTATGAGTACAAATTTAATGGATAAATCAAATGAAACATAATATTCAAAAATCTAAATATTGTATACATTATCCAATAAACAAAACAAACTCTCACTTATAGTATTCAAAGTAAAAAATTTAGTTGAAAATACTCAACTATGTTAATGCATTCAGTTGGTGTGGTAAAAACTATTAAATAATTATCGAAGTCAACGAAGTTAAAAAGTAATAAATTTACTAAGAATTTAAATGTATTAATACACTTGTGAAAAAAATATTAAAAAAATATTTTTATGAGTACAAATTTAATCGATAAATCAAATGGATCATAATATTTTATTCAAGGGAAATAATTAGTAAATAAAATCGGAATATGTTTATACTTATGTGTGTAGTGTTTGTTATTAGCAAGCATTCCTTTGTTGGGTTAATAGCTGAGCATTTAATATGTATGTTTTTATGTTTAGTGTTTATAAATATATGTGGTTGTTAGTCTGCTTATATTAGGGTATTAAAAAAATCAAAATATTGTATACATTATCCAATAAACAAAACAATGACAAAAACATAAAACTGTAACTAAAACAAAAACAAAAAAACTAAACAAACACTCACTTACGCTAACCACAACTATATCCAGGCATGGTAACATCAACACAATACCACATTCACAAAACAGAAACACATTTTACACTAACTATTTCAT
This sequence comes from Bellardia pandia, assembly GCA_916048285.2. NCBI lineage: Eukaryota > Metazoa > Arthropoda > Insecta > Diptera > Calliphoridae > Bellardia > Bellardia pandia. The sequence continues at coordinate 45,002,448 of OU696531.1, forward strand.
TTAACAATCACATACTCCCAGCCAGAAAAACATACACATACACACACACACACACACATCACTCAACCACAGACGGACGGACATAAATATCCAGGCATGGACACACCAACACAATACCACATTCACAAAACACAAACACATTTTACACTAACTATTTCATTTAACAATCACATACTCCCATCCAGGCATGCTCCCAAATTTGTATGGAAAAAGTGATCCCGAACCGGCATAAACATACTACTACGCTTTAATAATCCTACGACTAAAGCTAATATAAGACAGTATAAATACCTATAATTGAAACTAATATAAGACTGTATAAAAAACTGCAATTGATACTAATTTAAGACCCTAAAAATACCTACAATTGGAGCTAATATAGGACTGTATAAAGAAATCATTAATACTGAAGATTATGAAAAACTTCATGTGCTACTTTTGTAGTGATTGAAATGTGATTCTGTAAAGGTATGGTCACATTTGGTAAACCGTAACCACTTGTTTTAGCACAAATTTGTTTGACGTTGTTTACTCTTACAAAAGTTTTGCAAGATCAAACAGCAGCAAATAAATTAAAACTAAATATTTGTAGTGCTTTGGCCTAAATAAGAACAGTTTTTTTTAAATAAATAAACGAGTTCACATAGTGTGTGCTATTTAATGGTTACGTCTTTTTCGGCAAATATTTGCCACGTGTGACCGTACCTTAAGAAGTACTGTAGTTTAGTGTTGCTTGACTGTAATGAATACTAAAAGTTTTCAACTAATGAAGTCAAAAACAACTAGTACAGCTTTTTTTTAATCTATGAAAATACATTCACATGGAAAGTTAAAACGTTTTCTTAATGAGTGCAAAAAATTCTTGCTGACATTTTCATATAGCTTTGAATTAAATTCAAAGTATTTTATAATTTGATAAAATGTTTAAAATATATAGAATTTTTATTGTAAAATCCTTTCAAAACTTACCATATATGTTGCTAGTTTACTTTCTGAAGGTATGCCATTTGATGGGGAATAAAAAATTGGATCCATAGCAGCCGTATCTAAAAATAATTATAGATAATAAGAATATAATTAAATAAAATATTAAATGTAATTTCAATTTAGAAAAAAACGTATTTTTTCTACGAAATAAAACATCAAAGAATTTTAAATTTTTTTCCTAATACATCAAAAAGACCAAAAGAAAAACAAACACAAAAAAATCTGTTTAAGTGCAGAAAAACCTCATTATGAACTGTGAAAAGTGAAATTTTTTTTCGTTGTCAATTACACGTACGAGTGAAATAATTCTCATTTTTATTTTTATTTTTTTTAAACGCTAATTGTGTACTTAGAAAGCAATCTTTGGCTTTTAAGCAAAACAGAATATAAAATTAGTTGTAAATAAATCAAATTGCAATATTAATAATGTTAAGTAGTTAATAAAATATTCCCATAGAACTTTTGCTTTGTTTATTAAATTCGCACAAACTTTGAAATAGTTTTGTGGTTTTGAAATTGTTTTTGTATTATTATTGTTCAATTCTTCATTTAAAACACATTGCATCAAATTATACTTTATTTAATTTATTTATTTGTTTAGCGTTGAGAATTATTAACGCATGGCTATATGATACCTTATTGGAATAATTTACCAAGATTGAAACATATTTGTTACTAAAAAATAATATAACAAATGTTTACTCAAAAAATCGTAACCACTTGTTTTGGCACAAATGTGTTTGATGTTGTTTACTTTTACAAGAGTTTTGCAAGATCAAACAGCAGCGAAATATATTTTACGTCTTTTTCAGCAAACATTTGCAAAGTGTGACCGTACGTTAAGACCTACAATTAAAGCTAATATTGAACTATATAAAGCCTTATATTAAAGACTGTATAAGAACTACAATTAATGGGTCGATTATTTATAGCAACCAAACCGAAGTTGGGGTACAAATCAGTTGCCATCCGTATATAAGATAAGACTGTATAAAACCAACGATTAGGACTAATATAATACTGTATAAACCTACTATTGAAGCTAATATTATACTGTATAAAGAACTACGCCTGCGGATATAGACAGTACTGTAATACTGTATAAAATCTACAATTGAAACTAATATAAGACCGTAAAAATGCTTAGAATAAAGCTAATAGAAGACTGTATAAAGATCTATATAAAGTTAATATAAGGCTCTAATACCTGTATAAGATTGTATAAAGAATCTAATATAAGACTTAGGTGTAGATAACATAAGACTGTAAAAACCCAACTATTGAAACTTATATAAGAGTGCATAAAGTCTTATATTGTAGCAAATATAAGACTGTAATACCTGTATAAGTCTATGTAAAGAATCTAATATAAGACTTAATAAAGTCATAGAATTGAAGATGGCATAAGAATGTACAAAACCAACACTTGAAACTATTATAAGATTGTATAAAGATCTTACTTTATAAATGTAAGAATGTATAAAGAAACCATATTTTGACACAATTAAGATTTTTGAAAATGCCACGTGGTACTTTTGAAGTGTTTAAAATGAGAAGCACTTAATTTTTCTCTTGCTTGAATTTAATGGCTTTCAGAAGTTTTCAACTAATGAAGTAAAAAAAACCAACAGAAATTTTTAATCTATTTTTAATCTATTCGAATACTTTCACTTCACATTGAAATCATTTTAGAAGCATTAATTACATTCAATAAAAAATAAACCAATTTAAATATCTATAATTTTTATTTATACATACGTACATAGTAATTAGATTAAAAATGGTACAATGACCGACCCTCTCTCTACTCCTCTATATTTCTATTATTATTTATAATAATTTTTCATACGTAATCCCCTTCCCACTCCAAAACCTGTCTAGGGCATTAACACTTTATTGTAACCACATATTTTTCTTTCCCTTTCTCTATTTGTTTCTCCCCTCTTTCAATAATTTATATACTAGATCTATTTGTATTTAATAGATTCTAATACATATTATTTTAATAACAATTAATCAATCGGTAATTATTAATTTAATAGATTATTTTACACAAGAAATTTAATAAATTAGAACAAATCTAAATTGATTTGTAACATAGTAACACGTGAGACACGCAAACGTAATAATTGGGTAGACAGACAGCAAGTAAATAAATACTTTGAAATGAAATGAAACTGATAAGAATTATGGTTAAATTGTATAAAATTATTATTTATACAAAGCGTAGAGCAAAAAAGTAAAAGTAAAAAAGAAAGTCTAATATCCAAATGTTCTGAATCGTATTATCTTCATTCAGATTGATGAAAATTGCAAGTCAGTAAATAATAAGTGCAATAAGGTAAACAACCGGAGGAAAATAAGTGGAGAAAACAGACGACATTTACCACGATTTAGTATATTTCAATAATTGCAAGTATTTTTCTGATTTTTTTTAAAAAGCAATATAAATTTATTTAACATTCATTATTGGTGTCGCCGATTGTCTTGACTCACTGCTTATCATTAATAGACAACAGCTTAATTGACTTTTAATGAATTTATTATTAAAATATTATTATATTTTTTTTTATTATTAAAAATTATTTAAATGTAGATTTTTATTTTAAGGCAATATGTTTAATTTGTTTACAGTTATTTTCACATGCCACACAAGTATTTTAAAAATTTAACGAATAAAGATTTATTGCCGTTGGGTGTAGTTCAAATTGTATTGACATTAATACCCAGCTATCTACCTCTCTGTGAGTGAGGTTAAGTCACAATAAATATGGAAATAAAATGTAATAATTTGTATTGAAAAACTAAAATTACAACGCATAAACATTTATGTACATTAAACAATTTAATATTGCAGAAATTTAAAAGATTTCAAACAAATTTGAACTATGAAAACTAGAAAATAATTTGTATTTGATTACAATTGAAGTTAATATAATAAGACTGTACAAAAACGTTGGCTTAAGCCGGTTTTAGTGACTTTTTTCAAATCACTATCAAAATTGTATCCCTAATAGAATTTCTGATTAAAATAAAAAATAAATATTGGGGCGGTCACGCCTATTTTCGAGTGGGCGGGGCTCCAAAATTTGTAATATATTTAGCTATATCTTGCTATATACATTTTTTTTATTAGACGATATATATATCAATTGATAGGTATTTTAAAGACCTTTCCAACGATATGTAACAAGACCTATTTATATAGATATTTACATATTTATAAATTTTGGAAAATTATTTTTTGATCCGAAATTTTTTTAAAAAAATCTAAAAATCCGGGAAAAAGGTCTATATGAGTAAGTAGACAAATTACAATATTTTAAAGTCAAGAAATTAAACTTTAATTTAAGGTATAATATGACCTCGTAGGTACTATAGATCCGAAGATATTAAAGAAAGATTATGATATTTCACCATAAAAAATACAATCTGAAGCCGATGTTCTGTATACCATAGAGGAGAAAACCCTATCCTGCATAGAAAATTGTGTTTTTTGAATTTTTCTTATAATGCTATGATTAGAGTACCTACAGACACATGTGATACCTTAAATTAAAGCTTAATGTCTTGGCTATTTATTTTAATAAACTAAAATAACACTTATATATCAATATTTTTTAGATATTAAAATAAATTCGACTCAAAATATATTCTGTTCGGATTTAACCCATAGTCGGTCCATATTTTATTATCATGATATATATCGTTGCAAAGGTATTTAACCTTTAATACCTTTAATTTAATGTATTAGAAATTATCAGACACCCAGTAGTTCCCGAGATATAGGCCTATATATTTTCAACTTTAAGGGCCCGCCCCCTCGAAAATAGGCGTGACAGCCAACAAATTTTTTTTGCTGTCATCTCCTCTAAAAACCCTATTTGATGAATTTTTTTTTTTTTTTGAGCAAAGTCACAAAAACCGACTATGACCTACAATTGAAGCTAATATAAGACCTACATACGATTGTAGTCAATTACAATTTAAACTAATATAATACTGTATAAACCTACAATTAAAACTGATTTAAGACTGTGTATAAACCTCTAATTGGATCTAATATAAGACTGTATAAAACATACCATTTTAACTAATATAAGACGTTGTAAGACCTGCGATTTTTGCGAATATAAGACTGTATATATCTTACGATTCAAATTATATAAGACTGTATAAACCCACGAATGAAACTGATTAAAGATTGTATAAAGAGTTACTGCCGTATTTATAAAAAATAAAGTAGACTTGCTTTTAGAGAAAATTTTCATACAAAAATTTCTTAAAGTACATTTGAAGTCTACTTAAATTTTTTATAAATACGGCAGTTAAAGCTCATATAAGACTGTATAAAGACCGATGATTACAGCTAATCTAAGACTGTATAAAACTTCAATTGAAACTAATCACCCTTATTCTGTTTGGCGTCGTCAACACAAGACGACATCGTTTGTTATAAATCCATATTTTCGTTGTCAATATTGCAATGACTGTCGACATTGTTTAGTATTCTGTAACTTGAATTGACGTACATAAAAATTGATATACATACATACATATTAAAAAAATTTTTATTAATTCCCAAAGTTTTGTTTGCACCCAAAAAAGTAATCAAAACGAATCAGCTGACTCCAATATTAGATATGTGTGTTATATGTATCGATAAACAGTCGACGTCGACACAAGACTGTTAGGGAATATCAAATTTGTATTGATGTCGTGTTAAAGTGACGTTGACTCAAAATTGACAACGATGTCGACGACGCCAAACAGAATAAGGGTAGATGTAAGACTAGATAAACCTACGATTTGAACTAATGTAAGACTGTATAATGACCTATGATTGTCATGATTGCTAGTATAATACTGTATAAAGATCTACAATTGTAGCTAATATAAGCCTGTATTAAAACCTCCGATTAAAGCTGATAAAAGACTATCTACAGACTTTAAATTGTAGCTAATATAAGACTGTATAATGATCTAAAATTGTAGAAAAGATAAAATTATATAAAACCTACGATTGCAGCTAATATCAAACTGTGTAAACCTACAATTAAATTTAATGTCAGACTGTATTAAAACCTTCTATAAAATACTGTATAAAGACCTACAATGTAGGACTGTATTGAAATGTGCTACTTTATGAAGTACTTCGGTTTTCATTTGCTTGAATATAATATCTATCAGAAGATTTAACTGATAAAATCAAAAACTATTACAGTTTCTTTAATCTATTAGAATACTTTTACTTTACATTGGAATCATTTCAACAATCAATTTTAATTTGAATAAACTCTTTTCAAGTTCAATCTTTTAGATGCGAATGGTACAAATTCTAGACAAATAGCCCTAGAATATTTCCACTTAGCAGTTTAGTAAACATGCTATAGTTTATGAATATCCCTATTTTAGCGTTTATATGCCTAATTCTTACCAAAACAAATATAAAAATAAAACAAGAAGTGAAAGTAGTTTCATTATTTTTTGTTTCTTCTTTCAATTTGTTTACAATATATTTAAAAAAAAATTTGTTTATTCTTGCTAGCAGTAAATTGTGTTGTTGTATGTTGATGTGTAATAGTATTAAATTTTATTTGTGTATACGAATACCGTATACCGATTTCTCGAAAAAAAAATATTTAATTTTCTTTCCTTAAGCAAAAAGCAATGTCTTTTACACAGATATAGACGTACATAATTTGACCTTGAAAATTTGAAAATAAAAACATTTTACATACATAGTATGTATTTATTCATTTATTTATTTATTTTCGTGCTGCTGCTGCTGTTGTTGGTTTTATTATTATTATTATTTTCTAATGCCAAAATAAGAATAATAAATTGAAAATGAAATAACAATTCTAAAGAATGTTGTGTATGTTTGTCTGGCTGATTAAATTAAAACAAAAAATATGATTAGATTTTTTTTAATTCCCCGAATACAATTTAAAAGAAAGTGTTTAAAAATTGATAAATAATAAAGTGCATTTGTTTAAAAAGATATAGGAAAAAAAAAACTCACAGATATTTATATTTCTAATCAACATGCATGTGATTTTGAAAAACAACAAATAATTTGTATTATTTTGTATATACATATGTAATTATAAAACTATTTATAATATACATACATATGTTCATAAATACTGCCGAACTTTAAGGGGTTGGCAAATTATTGAAGTAGAAAATAATTAAACATTTACTTTAGATTTATTTCCAACAATTTAATGTGGAAACATGGAAGATAACATTACACGCTTCCGTCTAAAAAAATCTCCTAATCAACAGGATTAACTGCGCACAATTCTCAATTGTAAAAAATAGATGAAAAAGTTTTTAAAAATTCCTTAAATCATTAACATGTCTCAGACTACTTGAGCCGCATTTTGTTTGCTTTCTTACAGCTTCGAATAAAGATTCTAACAATATTTAACTTCAAAATTTGTTTATTTAATAACTTTTAATAACTATTAAATAAATAAATTTTGAAGAATTTTTGCTGTTTACACGAGTTTGAAGCATTTTGAAGAAAATTTCAATCGTGTAAATCTAGCTTTATGCTCTTAATTCCTCAGTTATTTCTCTGTATCATCAATTTATTGTACAAAATAAAGCGGTAAGTATTCAAAAAAATGTTTTATTGCAAAATTATAAAATTTTAGAAAAACTATCAATAACCTGAAAACCTTTTGCCAGAGGTTTTCTGGTTATTAATAGTTTTTCTTTATTACGTATTACAAATTTCTAATTTGCTTGATTGATCCAGAGGAAAAGTATACAACGCCATCAATCATTTAAATGCATATTGGAAAATTGCAAATGTTGCAAGAGCTCCCAAACAGCGAACAACAAACAGAAGAGAAGATCAAATTATAAAAAGCATCTCTCAAGCTGATTCATTTGAAACTTCCAGGCAAATACAGTTTGAAGTAATCGCACGGGATTGAAGTTTCATCTAAAACAATGACAGTCTAATTCATAAAAACTCATCAAGGGTTTATAACAGGCTTATAAAGCAAATATCCATACAAAATTTGCTTTATAAGCTTGTAATAAACCTTTAACAAGTTTTATGAATAAGGGGTAATGTTTTAAGACAAATGCTTAATGAAGTTTCTCTTCGTGGCTGCATCGCACAACGCAAACCAATTGTTTCGAAAAAGAATATAAAATCAAGGCAAAAAAAATTTGAAAAACCCATCAATTTTTGGAAAAATGTACTCTGGAGGGGTGAATCAAAGTTTTGCCACAGGGGCAAATGATGGAAAACGGTATGTTTGGCGTCCGACCTTGAAGCATGGAGGAGGTTCTATAATGCTTTTGGGTGCTATGTCGGCAAATATTCTAAGCGATATTATGATGCCATATGGCAATGAGAACATGCCAGTAACATGGATATTTCAACAAGATAATAATCCAAAGCAATCGGCTCATCACTTCAAGCAATGTTTTTTTTTAACAATTCGGTTACTGTTCTTGACTGGCCTTCATGCAGTCCTGATTTCACCCCAATTAAGAACTTATGGCAAGTTGTAAAAACCATAGTAAGCTCTGTAAAAATAAGCAATTTTAATGATGTCTTTGCAGATGTCAAGCTGTTAACGATAACAATGGACAAAATATTTTTAAATAAATACCTTTTTATGTAAAATTTGTGGTATTACCTAATTATAATACTAATTAATTCGGCACAATATGCTGTTATTTTCGAGGAGTAAGAGTTAAATTGACTAAACTACGACAAATTTTGAAAATATCAGAAAATATTGTACATATAGGTATAGATAGAAAGTTGTCTTTGCTAAATTATCTTTATTATCCAATGGTTCTTATTATTGTGAGGATTCAAGTCAAAATACCAATGTACATAATTAGTTGTAGAGTTATCACTTTCAAATTTGCTATGTTTATATCAATTGATATTTTGTCTTAAATAGTGACAGATCACTACAACTGATCGAAATATATTGTAATAATTCTAATAATTATTTAAAAAATGGCACTGTGGTGTGCAGGTATGATGGCGATAGAGATAATTGTTTAGAAAATCGATGCCTCTTTTTAATTTCTTGTACCAATTTCATAACTAGTTTTCTACACAAAATGTTTTACGCACTCACATAGTTTGGAGCCTCTTGCTGCAAATGTTAGAAGTTGTATAAAATTGGTGTAAATTTTACCAAAAATTGTCTTGGAATTTGTAAAGGAACGATTGTTAACTTCTTTGAACCGATTTTCTATATAAAAAAATAAGTTATTTCGATACAAAGTGGTTTATTTATTCTATTTCTTTAAAGAAAATACAAATTAATTGTGCCCTTTTCATTGCATCTACATACGTAAATGCTTTAAATCCTGTCATTAAATCGCAAACTATTTAATTAAACGAAAAAAAAAATACAACATTTTAAAGATCACGATCACGTTCATGAAACCAAAAAAAAATAAAATAATCGAAAACGAAATTAGAAAATAAGTACATAATGTGAATTAAAAGAAAAACAATGAACTGAAATATAAACAAAAATTCAGTATAAAAACACACGTTACGTCACTTTGATTGAAATGATGTTGTGGCACCATCATCATCATCATGAGCACATTTTTAAGTATCATAGCACAACATTGCTAATTTTGGTATTACAACAATTTTATAAGTTTAAACAAAAATTCACTTTTCATTATTTCTTTAGGTATGTAGTCGTAACAAATTTTGAAATTTCTATTAAATACAAGGAAACACACACCAGTATTTGTTGCAATATTTGCAAATTGAATGTCAGGCACTAAACACAAAAAAAAAAAAAACATTAAATACCAAATTTTGAATAACACTGACCACAAAGCAAAATAATACAATTCACACATTTTCATTTTCATACCCTACACCCCCATAGTGGGGAGGGTATATTGCAGATGTTTGTAACGACTAGAAATATTGGTCCAACACCCACCTTAAATTATACCGATCAACTCAGAATCACTTTCTTAGACGATTTAACGATGTCCGTCCGTCTGGCTGGCTGTCCATGTAAAGCTTGTGCGCACAGTACAGGTCACAATTTTGAAGATACATACATATTTCGAAAAAATTTGGTACGTGTTATTTTTTCGGCCAAAGGATGGATGGAATTGAAACTGGTGTAAATCGGTCCATTATTTCACCTGGCGCCCATACAAATGTCCTCCCGAAATTAGGGTTTAAAGATCAAAAATGTTTGAATTATGCAAGTATCCAAACAAATTTCATCACAAATGAGTTGTAAATGAAGTCATATCACATCTACAAAGTTTGTGAAGATTGGTCCATAATTACTCGTAGCTCCCATAAAAGGCCTACTTCCGAAAATCACTTTAAAGAGCATAACTCTCTCAAAAATGTCGGTATCCAAATAATATTGAACACAAATATGTTTCTATAAATAAAAATAATATGGTACAAGTTTGTGATGATCGGTCTGTAATTAGTCATAGCTCCCATATAAGGCCCACTTCCGAAAATCACTTCAGAGATCATAACTCTCTCAAAAGTGTTGGTTTCCAAATAATATTGAACATAAATAAGTTTCATATACATATACAGAAATGATGACATCTAGTTTTATATTGGTCGGTCCATAATTAGTCGAAACTCCCATATAGGACCCTCTCCGTAATTCAATTTAATCTCCATAAATCTTTTAAAACTATTTATATCGAGATAAAGTTTAACACAGAAATCATTACACTAAATTTTTGGATGATCGCTCCATGAAAGGTTATGGGAGATATAACCTATTATAGCGCCCATTTCTGAAAAACTGTTTTACACATATACTGGCTGTAGGGTATTATATGGTCGGGCTTGAGCGACTATACTTTTTTACTTGTTTATTTATTGTTTTTTTTTTTTTTTTTTTTAATTTATGTCATTTGGCAGTGTATTTAATGTATTTAATGATTTGTCAAATAGAAAACTAAAATACGAAACAAATTTTTTATTATTACGTTATTCCATTTAGTTAGTTTTTTTTTTTTTATTACGCTTCTGTGATAAGCCTGCTGCGTATTGGGGCCGCCGTAAGATACGAACAAATAAAAACAAAATAATGATTTTTTTCACACTCACTCGCGTTCACGGTTTCAATGCTTGTTTATAACTGAGTGTAATGCATCGTAAATGAAAATAAAATAAATTGAAATCAAAATTAAATGTACGAGTATGTATAAATTTTTAATTGTTTTCATACGTATGAGAGATTTGTTTTTCTGTTTCTGTTGCTTCGATTTGGCCATATCTAGAAATAACGCGTCAGAGAGCTTAATGAAATTGTGTACTCAATATTTTCTGTGAGTGTAAACGTCACACTATTCACTCTCATTTGATCGTATTGATAATAATGTTGCCAGATCTAGATGATTTTTTAAGAATTGGGTAAAAAGAATAACTTTGGGGATTTGTTTTTAATCCTTTTACTTTTCTAAAGTAATAGTTATATAAATATAAATATGTATATATAATTGAACAGATATAAAAAGCTTCAAAAGAATTACTTTTTAATTCAATTCATAAAATCTTATGCAATTTTATCTCAAAACATATTGATTTAATTCCCTTGATATTTCATTCTTTGTAGAATTAATTCCTAATTGGAACATTCAAGATTTCTTTAATTGAAATCTATTACTCGATTCAATTTTGTAAATCGTTAAAAACTAAACAAAAACAATTGAATGAAGACAAAATGTATGTTTTTTTAGATGTATAGAACTTTGGCAACACTTTTCTTAACTGGCGGCCATTTTGTCAGCTGTTAAGTGATTTGTGTTTGAAGTCGCTAGACTACACCGATAATCCCGAAACAATTGACCACTTGGAGGACAACATTCGCCGGGTTATTGTCGATATACGGCCACAAATGTTGGAAAAAGTCATCAAAATTGGATCTACAGATTAGACTACGTCCGAGCCAGTCATATGCCAGAATATTATCTTTAGAACAAAATTAATGTCAATTAAAAAAATCATCGTTGTTTTATTCGATTTCAAAGTTTTATAGATCTAAAAAAACACAGAACTATGATTTGCAAAATAAATTTGAGCAATTTGGAAGCGTTGTTTAGGCGTCAGTCTAATCTAAACATAAATTACTTGAAAGCTAAGAAAAGGGCCGCCAGTTAAAAAAGTGTTGCCAACTTAAAGTTATTTACATCTAAGAAAACACGCTATATTTGTATTTAATTTAAAGTTTATATGAATTAACAACATTTTACCATTCAAAGATTGACTAAATTTTGTTACAAATTAATTTAACAATGGCTGAATTATATTTTTATCAGAATATGTAACGATTTTAATAAATTCAGCTTAACCCTGCTGTTAGGTGAAAAAAACTTGCGAATCTTAGGTATATGACCATTTTGGTCCATATTAGTCTTTTTTTGTGATAAGTGAACAAAGTTTTTTTTTTTTTTTGTTTTTAATAATAGTCTACAAAGGAATAGAGCTATTTTCCATATATCTTTGGGGCCAATTGTCAATTTGTTTTGAAATAAACAACAATATATAAAAAAACAAACAAAAATTTTATTTATAGTAACGACCGAATTTTGAGAAAAGTCTACATATGATAGTACAAATTTTATAAGTAATGCTTGGTTTTCACTATGTAATTTTTGTTGTCAAATTATCCAAATTGTTATGAAATTACCAACAATTTGGACAATTTGACAACAAAAATGACATAGGGAAAACCAAGCATAAGCCTGTTATAATGTCGAATTATATATATGATGCAGTTTGTCTTGGAAGCGTCAGTTTATATTTAATGTATGACTTGTTTACTTTGCTAAAACAATGAAAAAAAAAACAACGATTTTTAACCCTTTGACGCGTGGCGTACATTATAATGTACGTCGATTTTATCAACCCGTCACTGATTTGTTTTGCAGCATACATGCAATTAATTTACCGTTATCGGTTATTTGTTTTGTTGTTGTTGTTCAAAACCCATTTTAGAATAAAATATTTTTGCAATAATTTTTGACACTCGTTTTTTGAAGCCTTTTTAAGCTATAAAAATCACATACAAAATTTTGCAATGGTCAGAATTAATTTCCGTGTCAAAGGGTTAAATTACCTTTATATAAATAAATTAAAAAACAATAACGGACCAAAATGGTCCTAAACCCAAGATTCGTAATTCTTTATTTTTCTAATTTACATTTCATTACTTGTGGTTGAGTTTTTCAGAAGTAATAAAATATAAAAATACCCCAATAGCAAAAGTTTTAATTTATGTTGATAAGTTGAACCATTTCTTATCCAAAGCAAAACAAAACAAAAATTGGCCAAAATGGTACAAACTTAACAGCAGGGTGAAATTTAATTAATTTGAAATTTCGAATTGCCATAGATCCATGCATATGAACCTAAAATGGTTTCTTTTTGGACCAGAGAAAATGCCAATTAATTGACGATTTAAAATCCAATGCTATGAAAATAATTTTCTTAACAATTTCTCGATGCCAAATACAAGGTATATAACGTCTAAAATTGGGAATTCAGGTTTTTTATTTTTACAATTTTTATTCTGTATTCTGTAGAGGTTTCCATGTTTTAAGATTTAAAAGAAAATAGGCTACTTAAAAAAAAACAGTAAAATTCAGGTACATATATAGCGTACTAAAATTCTCAACATTAACTACCTTATACGAGGTCTGATCAAAAATAACCGTTATTTTCAAATTTCGTGAGTTACGTATGTTCGCTTTTGCGCATTTTTTTCTGTTATGTTGGTACACATGTCTGTTATATACATATGTAAAGGGTGTCCCAACTAGAACGCAATTTTTAAATTGTAAATAAAACACAGATATTTAAAAAAAATCGTGAAACTTTATTATATCGTAAAGTAGACAGAATGAGGTTATGTATGAACCAAGATATCGTGCAGATGGCCGCCGCGGCTTTGCTGGCACACACGCGATCTGTTAATGAAATTTTCAATGACCTTTTTCTTCCACGGCTATGGCTTGGTGCATCATGAATTCTTGCCACAAGGTCGTACCGTATTCGCCGAACTTGGCCCCTGCTGATTTTTTCCTCATCCCAAAACTGAAGACACCGATGAAAGGAAAGCGTTTTGCTACGATTGAGGAAATAAAAGAAAAATCGAAACAGGAGCTGTTGGCGATACCAAAAAGCGCGTTTCAGAAGTGTTTCGAGGATTGGAAAAAACGCTGGCATAAGTGTATTAATCTAAGGGGGATTATTTTGAAAAGGACAAGATAGTTATTGATAAATAAATAAATAATTTTTAAAAAAAATTTAAAATAACGGTTATTTTTTAATCAGATCTCGTACACTATAAAATGATATTTTTATAATGCCTGCTGCTGTAATATATTAAAGTTTCTGTTATAGTTGTTGCTGCTATAATGTGCAATATGTACATTAATTTTTAGTTCATGTTGTTGTTTTAATTAAGAAGTGTAAACTTTACCTACATATGTATATACTCTTAGAGACATGGTACATTCACCTCAATTCTTTAGAAATTGCACAAAAACCAAAATAGCCGTACACTGACATATTTATTCAAACGTATACAGTTCGTTCGACCACAAAGACAGACCAGCAACTGACTGACCGGCCATATGGTACACTCAGGCAGTGACTCAGTCAGTCTCAATCATTCACTCGCACTCGCTCACTCGTTTACTAAGTGATCATCCATCCAGTATTAAAGTAACATTTCATTGACCTAACAGACATTTTAGTTTTTTGCTTGTTTTTATTTATTTATTCAATATTGTTTTTGTTGTTTTTATTTTTTCATTAGCCTGTTGTTGGTGTTGTCGTTTTTGTTTATAAAATATTTATATTGTAATAATAAGAGTACCTAGATTATTTAAGGTTTTGTTTTTAATTAATTTTTATTTGAATATTATACCTAATTGTTATGGTTGCATAGTTTAGTTTGTTTGCAACAAATTATAACAATTATTTTATTCTATTCTATTGTTATTAGTTTTTTTTTGTTAAATAAAACAATTATGTTTGTTGATATGTAGGTACATATGTATGTATTATATGTGGATATTTTCAATATCAAAGCACAGTGGTTTTGTTTTAAACAAGAAAATGTTGGTAATTTTCCAACAAAATATAAATACATATATTGACAGCTTAATAATTATTTTTGTGAAAAAAGACACCTTTAGTCTCTTTTTTAAATTAAAGTCAAGGTGAGTATATGAAAATTAAATTCAGTTTTTTATTCACTTAAAAGACCTCACCGTCATGTATGTTCATTCAAGTGTATTAAAATTTAAAATGTATGTTTTAATTTAAAACATTTTTATTAACACAAAATGAATATAAATATAACTACAGCCAGTGATAAAAGAAAATCTGCAAACATAAATATGATACAATATTTGTAGGGCGTAAAAGTATTTAATAACAAAACGGAGTTTATAGCACATGGTTTGTCAAGCAATTGTAATGGTTTGAAGAGCAGCTCTTCAACTATGACTTTAGGTATTGTCACACAGGACAAATATTTACCCAAAAAAAGCGTAATCACATTTTTTAGCACACATTTGTTTGACGCATTAAATAAAATAAAACGAATTCTTTTGTGTGTGTTTTGTCCTAAATAAAAGGAGTTTTTGAAATAAATAAAGAAATTGAAATATGTTTTACCCAGTGGTTACGTCTGTTTCGTCAAATATTTGCCAGGTGCGACCATACGAGTACCTTTAGTTTCTTCTTTTAGACTTTGTTAAATATAAATAAATGACTTGTCAACTTGTAATTCAAAATATTAAAATATTTATGTGACCGGATTTTATGTGAATAATGTAATGGATTTAATGCAAAAAAAGTACAGTAAGCTTCAAAATAATGTAAACACCACATATTAATATAAATAATATTTTATTAGAAAATTATATTGTAGAGTCCGGCCGAAACCGAACCCATATTTATATACGTCCAAAAACAAAAAAATATTATTTTTAACTTTATAACATGTTTAGATCATTTTAAGGTGCCCAAAAGTACCGACACTACTCCATAAATCTTGTTTTTTTTTTTGAACTGATGTTTTTTTTAAGAACAGTATTTACCGTATTATTAAATATTTTGCAATAAAATATAAATTTTGTATCCCATTAATTATATTAAACCATCTATATTTGTCTTTTATAAAAGTTTCGGTGTCGGTATTTGGTCAAAATATGCCTGAAAACCGAATATAGATATTCTGCCAATTTTTGGCCTAATTATATTCCATTCTTATATAGTTGTTTAAGTAGAAACGAATTCACAAAAACAAAAGCATAAACTTTTTATCGTAAAAAAAAAACTTTTTTATATAAAACTTAAATTTTTTTAAGAAAATTATCAATTTTATTTATTAAACTTTAATTTTTATCAGTTGAAATCAATACTAAAAATTGCAAAAAACCAAAATCACGTCATTTCCCGATAGCTTTGTGAACATATTCAGTTTTTTTTTCATAAAAAAAAAAACGTTTTGGGTCTCGAAAGCCTTGCAAAAGTAGGAAAACTTGATATACGGCAACGCTGGGAGTGCCCTTCTTCAATACGGAATTAAAAGATTTCACTTGAATGCTTGCAGGCAGCAGGCAACCACGTAAACCAATTATCTTAACCAATCATGTCTAGAAGATTGTCAATATTAAATACAATGTTTTACATAACTTTAATATACCTATTTACTTTAATTTGAGGCGAAAAATCTGGCACTTAAATTAAATTATTATTTATGCTCCTTGCTTTTCTAGATTTTGTTATTGTTGTTATTAGTTTGTGAATTATGCAATATACATATTTTGTTTTTAATTTGTGCTGGTATATAATATAAAAAAATGTTTAACAATACTGGGTGTTTACTTTATATTGACGCTCACATATAAACGAACAGTAGAGAAGAACGTAAGCTTTTAATTCACCTGTTTGAATACTCTTGTAATTTCAATTAACTCACAACTTATAAAGATTGATCTATACAGCTGCCACTATTATTTACTTTCCAAATAGTTTACATTTTGTAATTGCACTACCAATATTTGAGTTGTCATGCATGTTGTCTACATTCTACTTAAATCTTTAATACTACATAATAATATTATTCAATCGTTTTTATTCCCTACATTGAATCAATTAATTTGTACATAATGCCAATATCACTGCTACAAACACTCCAAACAACATTAACAGACAACTAAGTCACTTTAAATTCAATGTCAATGAAACAACTAAACAGATATATAATTTGATTTTTTTTATTCCTGCATTTATTTCTGCTATTTTTTTTTTGTTTGTGTAAACTTTGTTACAAAATTATAGTTAAAAACATAAAATTATTGCTGGCCTGCCTGGTGAAATACACAGATAGAAAGAAACTTAAATTAACAACGTGACTTTAAAACAAGTTGTCTTAAACATTAAAATGTCACACACAGATAGAAAATCTGACTGACTCAAACACACATAGATAACAAAAACAACAAACGACCACAATTTGACCCAATTTTATCAAAAGCACGTTTGAAAAAGATACAAACTCAAGCTTTTATTTAACAACAAAGAATGAATTCAGCAGCAACAGCAGTATCAGTGACAGTCAGTCATCTGCAGCAGCTGAAGATTGCTGTAACTAAGCTGTGCCTGAGTTTATGTGCGAGTAATAAAATATGTATGTATATTAACTGGCTGGCTGACTATTTAATAAGTATTTCAAATTTTAATCGGCTTAAAACTGTGTTTTAAATTAAATAAAAAAAAAAAAACTGGCGCTTAATTGAAAACGCACTTATACATATTTATTTACTTCTTACTCGTACTCAGTCTTATTTATTTATGCAAATTTGTAATTACGTTGGCTTTTTATACCCTACACCCCCATAGTGGGGAGGGTATATTGGATTTGTGCTGATGTTTGAAACGCCCAGAAATATTGGTCCAACACCCACGATTAACGATGTCCGTCCGTCTGGCTGGCTGTTCATGTAAAGCTTGTGCGCAGAGTACAGGTCGCAATTTTGAAGATATTTCGATAAAATTTGGTACGTAATATTTTTCGGCCCAAGGACGGATGGGATTGAAACTGGTGGCCTCCATACAACCCGAAATTAGGGTTTAATGATCATAAATGTTTGAATTATGCAAGTATCCTAACAAATTTCATCACAAATGAGTGGTAAATAAAGCCAAATCACATCTACGAATTTTGTGCAGATCGGTCCATAATTAGTCATATCTACCATATCTATCATATCTTGAATAACTCTCTCAAAAATGTTGGTATCCAAATAATATTGAACGAAAATATATTTCATATGTCTAAAAATAATACGGTACAATTTTAATTAATTTAATTCGGTCCATAATTAGTCGAAACTCCCATACAAGACCCTCTACGTAATTCACTTTAACCTCCATAAATCTTTTAAACGTATTTATATCGAGATAAAGTTTAACACATATAATACTTATATTCACAGACATCATGACACTAAATTTTTGGATGATCGGTCCACAATAGGTTATATCTCGCATATAACGCCCATTTCTGAAAAACCGTTTTTTACATATATTGGGTGTAGTGTATTATAAGGTGGGGCTTGACTGAATATAGTTTCTGACTTGTTACGTTTAAAGCTGTGTCAAAACTCCTACATGTTTTACAAACATAAGGGTAAAGTGATTATTATAGCAGTAGTTTTACAATTTTATGTAATTTTATGTTTTAGCTTAAAAAAATATATTTAAGATTTTATATAAGGTGTAATAAATGATTGTGATTTCTACATATTATACATATGTATGTATGTATCTGTGGCAATAATCCAACAAACCCAATATGACGTAATTCTCAAAGGTTTGTGAAACCTTAAAAAAAGTTTTGTATTTCACACTTGAATCTTTGAGAAATCTTATTTTTTCCAAGTGTAAACAAGTTACATATTCTCAAATTATTGTAAAATCTATAATTATATTTGATATCAAATAGCTCCGAAAATCTCCAAGTTAAAAGCTAAAATCATTTTTACAAAGCTTGGTTTTTCGGTTCTAATGAAATTTATAATGAGGACTTTATTGGTGGCGCCTACTTTGACGTGGGCGGGTCATTAAATTTGTAAATATGTTTGTCTTTATTCCGTATGCAAAGTTCTGTACATAGATTATTCGATAAATACTTTACAAGCAATATTTTTTAAATATTTTAATAGCGATTGCAACATGTGGCCAAGCGTTAGCATGATGGAATATTACACTTTCAGTTGTGTTCGCTACAGTTTCCCTGTGATAGTCTGGCCAGATTTCAGCAGCTCATATAGAGCATCATTGATATTTCGCTATGATGTCGATTCGTTTAGTTGGCCGAGCTTCACAACGATTACTTAAGATTCGGGATATCTCAATGGATCCAATTTTTAGCGGTACAAAACTGATTTATTTTAATAGCGTTTAAGCTGCATTTCAGTAAACATCAAGAAGTTCATGTTATTCCACTCTACTCCTGTTGGATAACAAAGTTCTTATTGAAAAACTAACACAGTGTAGCAGAATCATTTTTTTTTTTTTTTTTAATAAATCTAGCATTTTTAAACTGATGGTCCGAGCTCTGGTGGCTCAAAAAAGGGCATATGTTTGAGATGTAGTTTGTTTTCCTCCGATTTCTAAGAAAGTCTTTAACTAGGTTTTTAAATAACATGTTTGATTGATCTATATATTTACTTATGGGTTTCGAGTTATACGCATTTGAAATTGAAATTTAAAAATTTTGTTCTGGACCGATTTTTTTAAAATTTTGGACAGAATTTGTTTGATTTTCCTCCAATTTAATTTGTTAATTAAACAACAAAATTTTTAATCATACACAATAAATGATCAAGCAATATCATTTTCGAATCCAAAAATAAACAATTTTCAATTTAAAAATTAACTTGAATTTTTTGTCCGAAAAGATTTTTATTTTTTATTAAAAAAAAAAAAACACTTTAAGAACATCCAATAAATTTATATTTTTCTGATAATATGAATTTTATTTTCAAACAAAGATTTTCACTCTATTCAACTTTATTAATAAACTTCATGTAACGAATTTGATGTATTCATTTATTAAACATTTGCATTTAAAATACATTTAATGGGGTCCTTTTTCATCGTATAGATTTCATGGTAATGAATTATTAAAAAACTGCAATTAAACATTAGTAAAAATAAAGATTTCATCACATTGTCGACAAAATTAAAAAAAAAAACGCACTGAAATTGAAAACGCGCACCGCACCGCACACCAACTAATGCTTGGTTTTCACTATGTCAGTTTTGTTGTCAAATAGTCCAAATTGTTGGTAATTTCATAACAATTTAGACAATTTGACAACAAAACTGACATAGTGAAAACCAAGCATAAGAAATTTTTTGTACAAAAAATTTTAAAAGTTGACAACGCTATCTATGAGTATTTTCACCTAAAACAGAGACTGAATGTGGGTCTTACGAGCAAAATTGTAGAAAATCTCATTTTTGGGATTATCATGTACTTTTATGGGAATCTCAGGATTTCTATTTAACTTTTGTCAGATTCTTACATGGTCTGGTCCGTTATAACGTACGTTACAAAATCTACTTTGAAACTAAATAAAAAAAATTTATTAAGCCTTAACTTTTAAAGAATATCAACAAAACATATAAAACTCAATTATGTAGTTGCAATTTTTGTGTGGTGAAGTGATTTGTTTTGCAAAAATATGGAAAATTTTTTAAGAAAAAGCGTCAGGTCTCATGGCAGGTGAGTAAAAATATTTTTTTTGTTTTACTGATATGACTGTCTAAGTTATGTTATTATTTACTAATACTATATTATTATTATGTTACATATTTATTTATCAAAACAAAAGTTTTAAAATTTTTATTGTCTATGAGAAATTGAGGATTTTATGCAGCGTCCGTTTATACGGAAATTAAATTATTCAATATTTGCATTTTAATGTTTTGTTTATTATGTATTATTTCTGTTAAAAATAAGTTTAAAAATTCTGAAATATATTTAAATATTGTATTAATGTTAAAATGTATATAAATATTCACTAATTTATGTGTTGTATGTACATATATGTAATAGACTAACAGTTGCTCAAATAATGGAAGAATTGGAGAACATGGATGAAATAACGGATAACATGGACATATACGTAATTCCTAAAACTGATGAAGATTCGGATAAGAGTGATGAGGAACATGATGCTAATTTGAATCATCTTGGCAGACAAATGTTATCCACTGAAGCAGATGTACAACTTCAAAATGATGAATTAAGCACTGATGAAGAGGACAATGTGCCGCTCTCCAAAATAAGACGTGTCGAAGGCAAAAATTTGCAAAAAATAAATCCTTCGTACTCAAACCACAATCAACCAGTAAAGAATATCAAAACGGTCGTACTGAAAGCTTTCTTAATTTTATTTTAGAGCAATCGAACATTTATGCTTTACAGAAAAACTACGACCTAAGTGTCACATTGGATGAAATCCGTATATTTAAATCCCCAAAAACAGATGTATTGGAACGAAACACAGGATACACAAGGTTTCTACTAGAATCGTATGGGACCCCATCTTTGAGAAAGGCGCGCCGATCAATTGTTGAGGATTCTCGATATGACAAGAGATGTGCTTTTTGTGGAAAAAAAATCTAAATTTATATGCAACAAATTAAAAACATTAAACATAAACACCAGGGGGCTTTACCACTTACTGGGTTAAAGTGGGTTGAAAATTGCTATGCGTTATATTAATTTTTATTATTTTTTTTTTTAATTTTAATTTTTTATATTTAATGCAATTTCCTATATACAAATGCTCTTCAAATCCATCATTGCAATACAATTAGTTTATTTTTCATTTATTTATTTACTTCATTTAACGTTAAAACTCTTTTATGGACAAAATAATATGTATTAATGCTCGCCAACATAAATTTCAATTTGTTTGCCTTGTAATCCTATCAAAGAAATTTAAAGTGAATAAATTTCAAACCACATTAGTTTTGTATTTGTAAAAATGGATAACACACACAATATGGCAAAACAAAAATAAAAAACTAATATTAAGTAAAAACTTTTGCCATTTGATAGCAGCTCAAGCGAGAAATAAGATGAAAAAAAAACTTAACCAACAAAACGAAACGTAAGAAGCACCTCAGCAGAAAAGCAGCATCATGCAAAGATGTATAAGTAAAAATTTCAATAAATTGAAAAATATCAAATAAAAAATGTAAGAAGAAAATAATATTTACACAAGTAGAGTGTCGAAAGAAAGCAAATAAAAACCAACAAAAATATAAAAAAAATATTATTTCTAACAACCAACATCAGTTGTTTGGCATTATTCCTGCACCATGAATGTGAATTATTTTTCTCCTTTTGTATAAAAAAAAATTTTAACAAAAAAGTTTTTAAAAGTAAAATTTCGAATTTCGAATGTATGTATTGTTGTCGTGATTAACAAGCAAGAATTGCAGAATTTTTAAGAGGCTTTTTTAAAAAACAACTCCGTTTAGAACTACATATACTGAAAGTATAGATTTCTAATTAGGTCACAACTATTATATAATATATTATATTAAGGACCCTCATGATTTCGTTTTTACACCCTCGTAAATGAATTGTCAAAAATTACATGAACAATTATTTACACATACTTCGTAAATTTGCCCAACAATTTTGACTTGTAAACTTGCGTTGTTTAATTGTGCATATAACTCAACAGCTGATTTTTATTTACTTTTTTAAACAAAAAAAATCTTCCAAAATCTCTTCCTTATTATTTATAAACAGTCAAAAGAGAAAAGTAATATAGTGATATACAAAAATGATTTATGCTTAACATAATTTTTACCAAAAAAATTCAAGTGTTAACATACCCCAAACAGTAAAGCTAGATTAAACAGCTGTTTACACGAGTTGGAAGCATTTTGAAGAGCAATTTTGAAGAAAATTTCAATCGTGTAAATTGCTATACATAATTAACCCAGAAGTCTTGTTTCACACTCTTCAGTTTTAGTTGACCAGTTTTTTTGCAAGTCTCTTTTGAACTTGCCATGTCATTCACACACATCAATTCAATTTTCGTACTTTTTAATGCAAATTAACATGCATGAAAGAAAAAATAAAAGGAAATGGGAAAATTTACTAGTATGTGCATACCGTCTTTTCCCTTCTCACCCAAAAATACTTGCCTTGACGAGTCAGAATTGAAGAGTGTGAAAGCGGACTAACTTCTTCAAATAATCTGAGTAATTTAGTCTTTTGGCATTTTTAAAAATAAATATTTTTTTTTTACAACAAAATTTTAAGTTTATTTTTTTTATTTATTTTTGAATTGACGTTTCTCACAAATTGACGTTGTTAGATTGCACAGAACTTAAAAGGGGCCTTCATGAAACAAGTCTCGCAAGTTCGCCCAATTGCACAAACTGCATTTTTAAACAATATCATGAGTACCCTTATTATCAGCCATGCCACAGAGTTTAATTCCGTTCGGAAGTGGAATTAATTCCCTATTTTGCGTCTATAGAAAAAGTAAAACTAAACATTTTTTCGAAATGAAACCACTTTTAATTTGCTATGAGGAATTGTAATTTTAAGCATTTCTAGGTTTCATTCCGAAAAACTTTTTCATTTTACCTTTTCTAAAGAAGCAAAATACGGAATTAATTCCACTTCCGAACGGAATTAAACTCTGTGACATGGCTGTATATTCTAAATCTAAAGTTACGGTCAAACTTGGCAAATATTTGCTGAAAAAGACGTAACCACTAAATAAAATATATTTGAACTCGTTTATTTATTAAAAAAAAACTTCGTTTATTTAGGACAGGACACAACAAATATTTAGTTTTAACTTATTTGCTGGTATTTGATCTTGCACAACTCTTGTAAAAGTAAACAACAATTTGTGCTAAAACAAGTGGTTAGGGTTTTTTGAATAAATATTTGCCAAGTGTGACCTTAAGTAAAATCATAAAACTTTTGGACAGCTAATATTAAAAGAAATATACATGTAAACCTACCAAATTGTATTACACTTGTTTGACTACCTAACCCAATATTAAAATTCGTCATTATTTTTTTTTTGCGAGAATTTTATCTCAAATTTTAAAATTCGTAAGTTTTTTTTATTAGCTTGCATGTCACATATACATACACACACATGTAATTTACCTGTTGCAAATGTTTTAACACATTGTGTTGAACATCATGGTGCCCATTTAGAATACTTTCGACCCAAACACTATGCATACACACATGTATGTAGATAATTCGTCAGATAAGTTTTTTCTTTTTTTTTTTTTTTTTTTTTGTTGCCGTTGATGATGATGATGAAGCTGATGATTAATAATCCAATTTGAACATTTAATAAAATCACAAAATCTTTTATTTATACGTTTTATTTCACTTATGTGTATTTATCATAATTTCAACACTTTCATTTTTCTTTATTTCATTTTCCTCACACATTCGTTCACTCTCTGCTTCGTTTTGTTTTCCTTTTGTAAATTATAAAAAATAAAAAAATTTCTCTTTAGAAAAACAAAGCAAAAAAGAAATGTTTTGCTTTCTTTTTGTTGTTTGTGGAAAACTCGTAACACACATACACTCACACATAAACAAACAAACATATAGCACAGTGGGGTAGATTGTGAAAAAAGTGGTAACAAAAAATTCGTTTTGAACTTTCAAACTTTTAAGCGATTGGATGTCAAAACGCAATAAAGATCAGTACTATTGTCTTGTTTATCCCAGGTTTAATTTCGAACACCGACGCCATATTTTTTGTCACTCTTTTAACATTTCTCTTCAGTAACGTTTGCCATTTCATGATGGAAAGATACACAAGCCAACGAGTAAAAATTATTAAAATTTACTACCGAAATTCGGAGTTAGTGGCCCATATCGTCATAATCTTGCTTATAACACAACATGCATTTTTTTCATACGAATAAGCCGAAAAGTGTTGTGAATCGTAATCGCAGTTTACAACATTAAAGTAATTAGGGCCATTATTACAACTTGTCTCTAATGTTCTTAATAGTAAAAGGTAAATTTAATTAAAGGAATAAAGTGAACTTTAAAATTTTTCGTTATTACAACTTTCTTGTAAAATAAAATAATTTTTTTTCTAAAATATGGCAATACCAGTGAAAACCCGATTACTTTTGACAAATTACTGACAAGAAACAGTAAATTGTTTGTGTTTGTGAAAAAATATAAATCAAACGTCTGCTTTCCATTTTTGTGTATCAAATTATTTATTGGCAAAACAAAATTAAAATTAATTTATTTTTCATAAAGTTGACATTTTTTCCAGAACATATGGCAACTTCAAATACATACCACACTATAAAATTTAAAGGCAAGATGATCTTCCCTTTAGCTTATCTATTGGTTTTAGATTAAAGTAAACTTATAATAACCAAATACTTCTTATCTGTCCGATAACATCATACCTTTAACTATTGCCAAGTTGTAATTAATAATGGGCCTTAGAGTAGTGAACGGTAATCAGGGCCTTAATTGACCTGGCAAAATATTGTCAAATATTATAACAAATATTGAGAGAAAATACAAAAAGTTAGAAAATTATATTATTTTAACCAGAACTTAAAAAAAAACGGGCCTGTATAAAATATTCGAAAACGGGCGGTTTTCAAACAAAAATCAATTTTGATTTTTGAATGCACAGTGTAATTAATACGGATTGATGATCCCCAATTTCAATAGCAAAGGTCATTACTAATTTTTATCCTGATCTTACAACCATTAGTCGTCTAGATGGATGAAAATGTTTATAATATCTACCCCCATGAGTTATTTAAAGTTATTAAATATAATTTTTCACTGTGTAATACGCACTATTCAATAGCAATCAGGAAGGGGAAAACAAGCACGTTACCAACCAACTACTACTGCTACTAATATAAGATTATGAACGTGTGTTTTTGTACACACAATTGTACATACATATGTATGTTCGTTTGTATGTAATTGAAGTATGTAACGTACATATGTAGTACTTTTTGATATATACGTGATGGTTACAAACTAATGTACATATATATTATGTAGTGTATGTATGTATGTATGTAGTAAATACATAAGTACGTTTTTGTTTGTTTGTTTTTTTTTGTGATTTTTTTTATTTTTATTTCACTTCTTTTTTTTCCAATGATCGTAAGCAATAATTTAATGCACAATGTGGAACACCAAATAACAACAACAATACAAATTGTGGTATATGTGTGGTTATTGTTGTTGTAAAAAAGTATCTGCAGATATACATATGTATATGTAAGTCGAATTCGTAGTACTCACACTCGTATTTAACGTTTTGTAACAACAAACGGGCGTGTTTGATACTCGACGTATGTACATATGTATATATGTACGTATCTGTTAGATATTAAAACGTGAAAGCTTAAACGTAGTAAAATAAAATAACAACTACAACAACGACATTAATAGTAGTAGTAATAACCGTAAGCGCGAGGAAAGTAGAGTTGCTTGTTTTTTTTTATTAATTTTTTTTGTTGTCAATATCACATAAAATGTTGATGTAGTTATTTTTTTCTTTAAATTAATTTAAATGATTTTGCCTTTCATTAAACAGCTGTTAAAATATGATGACGAATAGAAAAATATTAAATATACTCTATATGAATAAAAACCACGAGACAACAGAAAACACAATGCTGAATATAACAAAAAAAAAATAATAATAACAAAAACGAAACAAATTAAAGGCGCAACAGACGGACGAGGGCAACGTTTAAAAAAATACAGCCGTTTGTTAGAGAAACCGATGAATGACTAAAGTAGTCAAATGTTTGCTTAACATCAAATACCCCACCATAAAAATAAATACACAAACTTACATATGAGCTCTGTAGATACATATCTACAAATACAAACGTATGTATGTATGTAGAGAGGAGAGCTGCCAGCTAGTTTCGATTGAAAAGTCGTCACAATTTTCCAGAAATATTAGCATTAATGGATAATCAGTAGCATTGTCAACTTGGTTATTTAAATTTTTTTCTGCGAAAAATTCCTTAGTTGGTGCGCGGTGTGCTATTTTTTAATTTCGGTGCGTTTTTTATTTTTTCCGAAAATGTCTTCTTTATTTTTACTAATTTTTTTTTAATTGCAGTTTTTTAATAATTCATTATCATGAAATCTATACGATGAAAAAGAAACCCATTAAATGTATTTTTATATACGAATGTATGATAAATGAATACATACTATCAAATTCGTCACAAGAAGATTATTGCTAAAGGTGAATAGGGTAAACATCTTTGTTTGAAAATAACCTAACATTTTAAACATGGAAATACAAATTCTTGTGTAGGCTCATGAGTTGGTCTACTGAACTATAGACCAACAACCAGGGTTAGAGTCCCAGTGGAGCCCTTAACAATTTTATTGAAAAATTCAAATAGAAGTAAAATAGAAAACAAAAATAATTAAAAAAGTACCAAAAATATAAATAGTGAAATTAGCCCTTTTTACCAATTAGTACTTTAGTTCCGAATAGCATATTGTGAGTTAAATCTTGAGTGGTTGAATGCTTATTTTATCTTTCATTAGCTCGTTTATTTAAAGAAAAGGTTTTTACTATTATTACCTTTACTATTGATCAATATTTCGTCCCCTCAATATAACAATAGCGTACGTGCTCACACGCTATTATTTGTTTATTGCATATTTAGAATGTACATCCTTGATTTTATGTCTGCTCAAAATTTCGTTAAATTCTACTTCCAAAAAGTGGGTCAAACTGTCATTGGAATAATAGTAGGAATAAATAGTGTATAATTTTTTGTTCAAAAATTTCCTTCAATAAGTGTGTAAGCTCATATGCGCTATTTTACTTGAAATTGCCACTCCAAAGTTGTTAAAAGAATAATAGTGTACATATACGCATTATACTCCATTTTAGCCTGTAGAAATCAATACAATTTATGAAAAGTTTAACTCATAAAATAGCTTATAATAATATACACTATTGTTTGACAAATTGTTTCATTCCGACCACATACAACGGAGGAATTATACAAGGAGGAATGGGATGGAGACTTCAAAGTAATTGATATTGAAGGAACGCGAAAAACAAAAGAGGTGATCGATCAACTTTTCGTTTACTGGAAAATACAATAAAGAGCCGCCAATTTGTAATCGAAAGCTGCAAAAAGATTGTAATTCCTTGTGGCTCGCAGTAATTTTTTTTACTTTCAAGGTGGAAAGAAGCGAAACGATAAACATAAGTATTTGTGCTAAAACAAGTTGTTACGCTTTTTTGAGTAAATATTTGCCATGTGTGACCGTATCTTTAGTATTTATCTACTTATAAGAGTATGAAAATTTTGTCTAAAAGCACACTACAAGCCTACTTTATTTTTTATAAATACGGCAGTAACTGTTTTCATTTGATGCTGTTTGATCTTGCAAAACTCTTGTAAAAGTAAACAATGTCTAATAAATTTGTGCTAAAACAAGTGGTCATTTACAAATTTACATCCTCCAAAAATAAGTTATAGTTCGATTGGCAGAAATGGTGTGCTAGTCTCCGATAGAAGAAGGAAGGAGTTTTACCGTCTGCTCCTAGTCTTCAGACTTCATATGCCGATTTTTCTTCAAGGAAGATATAATCTACTCGCATGGAAAGCTAGCAGAAGCCGTAGCTGATCCCTTGAAACCCCTACCTCATCACTATATATTGGAGCTTGCAGTCAAGCAGAAAGACAAATGCCTAGTTTTGCAGTCTAGATCTAGTTTTGGTCAGTTCGTCGGCGACATTATTGCCAAGTAAATTAAGAGTGATACCTAGAATAAATTCATGATCCAAGTCTTGCCATTTCGTTAAGATTGTCATTCATATACCAAAGAGATGAAAAATTATTTACAGGTTTTACTATCGGTACAAAAACAGTTAGTCGCAAAACCCGAATACTGAAAATCATCTGTCAAGAAAGGCTGTGTGTGCGAAAGTCAATATTTAATATGCACAGATGCATGGGATTTAAGTAATGAGATTTTACATTTTTGTTGTAATAGGAATGTTTTGAATCAGTCATCTTAAAAAATTTCTACACTTATTGTGTTAAATTGCCGCCTGGAACTTGTTATGTATATCACACCTATGGTTTTGAAGTTATTTAAAGTCGTTATCGGCAATGCTGAAAATTCGCGTTTTAAGAAAATCGGCACATTTGAAGCAAACAACGTAAAATCTGGCAGGTCTGCACACAAAGTAAATGATGTGATTCGCACTCAATCTCTCATTAACAGTTTTGAGCAAAACACTAATAATAAAAGAATTATTAAGATATCACTACACTTATATAAATACATACATATGTATATATGAGTGTAGGAACATAGTCCAAGAGTTGGAGAGTTGTTTGTAACAACAATTAGTTAATGTGAAATCTTTATGAAGTTCTTTCTCAAGTAGTGTTGTGGAGAGGGGGTAAATTTTTCTATATAAAAGAGCTCATTTCTTCTAAATTTACCTTTTCTATCAACAGTTTATTGGTAAAATAAGAAAAAAATGTTTATGTATGTATGTAACTAGAAAGTGAAATCAGTTTAGAGATCTTAAGTAATGAAAATGAAAGAACGTGTTTCTTAAAACATTCTCTTCACAAAACTCTTTTATTATTTTTTTTATTATGTTTTCCACTCTTGTGATGATATCAGTGTATTAATGGCATTTCGAATTAGGTACATTTGTATTTCCGTAAATGTTGTAGGTTGAAAGGTGGTCTAGCACACTGAACTCTTAGTGCCTTCAAATGTTTTGTTACATAGCGAACATAGCGATAACTGTGTAAATGTTTACATATGTACATATGTATGTATTTATATCAGATTCTGATGTATTTGCTGTCAGCACTTTATTTTGTTTGAAATACCTATAACATACGTTTCTCTTTTCATATTACATTTCAAAATAGTTGTTCCAATAAGAATAAACAAATAGATAATTTTTTTTTTAACTTTGAAAATATTTTATCTTTGAAAGACACTGAAAATTATTAGTAATCAAGTAAAAAAAACTAAAATAAAAAGGTTTTAGATAAGAGAATATCTTTTAACTGGCTTGGTATACTGGGTTTTTAATAAGAACTTTGTTGTTCAAAACAAAGAATCATTTATCATGTTTATTGTATTAAAAAGAGTAAGGTTTAACAATTATAAATTTATTTACACTTCTTCAAAGAATCACAATCAAAACAAAAACAGGTCGCATTGTTCAGTCTGGCATAGTGCTCTTTTATCGAAACTTAGTGCTCTTGATGCCGGTAATGACTTTTCTTGATTTATATCGAATTTCCTCAGAAATCGCTCTATACGAGTTGTTATAGATGGGATCTCATCAAACAAGTTAAATCAGGGGTACCTGCAGCGCTATCTATTCTTTTACAGATGATAGCAGCATTTGCCATTCATATTCGTTCAACCATAGATCAAGCTCTTTGGAGATTGAGAAAATGAGGCAAAACATGAATGATACACTTAACCAAGATCTTGTGACAATCTCCAAATATAGTCCCTTTTAATGCACATAAGATTCAATGCTGCATGTTAACACACAAACGCATGACATATCATGTTACTTCATCTGTTTCTATAGATGGTGTAAATATTAAGGAATCAGACGCTTTTAATGTTCTTAGGCATAAGAATCCAGTGTAATGTCCGATGGACTAAACACATTTTTCAAGTGTCAAAAGAAGCGTTTTAGTGCCTTGATTTTTTTTTAAATATGTAGGAAATACTTCACCCCATCTGATCTATTTACATCACCTATATTCGAACGAAAATGGAATACAACTCTCATGTATGGGCGCGTACAGGAGAGGGCGAAGGTGCTTATTGGTGACAATAGGGTATTCAACTCTATTGATTCACTGGAGCATCGCCGCAATGTGGGTTGTGTTTCACTGTTTTATGGATACTATAATGGAATGTGCTCTGCTCAAATTAAGGAACTTGTTTCCAAAACCCGTAATTTTTTACGTAATAAACGTTCTTCAGTCAGGACTCATAAATTCATGGTCGACTGAACAGTGGATCGTACAACACACTACGGGGAAAATTCGGTCTTTAGCCGTACTGTCCGTATGTGGAATAAACTACATGCAGACATTTTCCCCGCCACTTTCAATATAGGAAAATTCAGCACATGTGCACAGATACTACTTCCTTTATCCTCCTTCGCATAACCTATTTTCCTAGTTCCAACACAATGCATTGCATGAGTAGGCGGCATCACCAAACAAAAAATACAAAATTTTGATGAAACAGCATTTTGAAATTGTACCCAATGACTTGTGGTACCAACTGTGTCTAAAATGTATCAAAAAATTGTAACATGTTTGCAAAACCTTGTTCAGACATTTCTATTCCTTAATCATATTATATGTACATATGTATATGTAGGTAATCTAATATAATTATATTAATTTTATATCATCACTTTGTTTTTTCTTAACACATTGAGTGCCAAGCAGTTTTGACGAAAACCTTCCCAGGAGGCCAAACATTTTTTTTGTTAAATGCGCGTATTAGTGATAAAAAACGATTTCTGAGATTTCCCTAGTCCATTGTGACCCTTACTTTTTATTTTATATAGGCTTTTTTGTGTCGTACATTTCTGTACGACGTGGCACTGCACGACGGGTATGCATTTGTAAAAGTCGCTGTCGTACAAAAACGTACGACGCGAGATGTCAGAATGTTTTCAACAAAGCATGCTCCAGTGATGATAACCGATTCAAATCAAGAAGATGATCCAAATATGCCATCAACTGGTACAGCAAAAAGACGCAAAAGTTTAGTAAAAGTCAAAACCGTTAGCTATCATTGAATATAACAAAAGTAAAGCTGGTATAGATTTATCGGACCAAATGGTCTCGTATGGTGCCACCCTACGCAAAGGTTGGAAGTGGTATAGGAAATTGGCAATCGAATTATTACTTGGCCTGTCAATAGTAAACGCGCATATTGTTTATAAGGAAGCTACAAAGAAAAATATCAACGTACGCAAATTCCGTCAACGTGTAGCTAATGACCTTTTGGATCTAACATCTCCGCAATCAGTAAACCCCGGCAAACACATTATAACTAAAAGGGTAGATGCCAACAATAAAGCAATTCGACGTTCTTGTGTTTTGTGTTACGCAACTGCAAAAAAAAACAGCTGGACCGGAAAACAGCCAGGAATCACTTGAAAAAAACGAGTACTTATTGTCCAAAATGCCCCAATACCCCCCCCCCCTCTTGTGCCAGTAGTGTTTCCCAAAATACGCCCATCTAAAATAATAATATGTATACTTTATTGTATCCTTTCAAAAATGAATATAATATAAAATTACTTGTAAATTTAATGCAAATTTAAAAAAAAAATAAATTTCATACATTTTTCACTAATAGAAACTCAAAAAATCATCATAGACCCATACATCCTTTTGCGAAAATATTCAGTAAAGGGTTCTTTATTTAAAAATCGCAACAAATTTCACTCAGTGTCGTACATAAAAGAACTACAGGCTCTCAGTAAAAGCAATCACTGTCGTACGGAAACGTACGACGTGGCACCCCACGACGGGTTAGGTGTCGTACGGAAACGTACGACGTGGCACTCAATGTGTTAAAAGAGTTGAGTAACCAACACTGATGGTTAGCTGTTTCGGAAAAGCTTCTGAGATGTTTAGCAAAGGCAACTACATGCATATGTATGTGTTTTTTAATCACATTCATAGGCTTAAATTAATATTCATGCAGTCATAATAGATCCCAAATAATAGCATTTAAAATACCCCCCCCCCCCCCCCTTCTAAGAAAATAAACATGTTCCGTGCTTTCTATACACACACGAACTTGAAGAAACAAACAATTGCAACAAGATAAGACAATAAAAACAACGCAAGCAATAAAAAAACAAAATATGTTAAAATATACATATGTATTTACCTAAATATCGTTGGTCTCATGTAGAAAGGCCCTAATTCGCTATTTTTTCGAAATTTGTTTTTTTTTTTTGCGATTCCAATGCATTTAACGCAAATACACCTCCTCACAAAAATTTATTGCAATAGTGTAAAAAATAACGCTTTTATAAGCAGTTGTACAAAAAAAGTTACATGTTGAATATTACAGTTTCTATTATGTTTTTACCTTCTCCTG
Source organism: Bellardia pandia (assembly GCA_916048285.2). NCBI lineage: Eukaryota > Metazoa > Arthropoda > Insecta > Diptera > Calliphoridae > Bellardia > Bellardia pandia. Next base: position 45,035,714 of record OU696531.1, read on the forward strand.
TAAAGTTTCAAATATGCGAGTTAGGGCCTTTCTACATGAGACCATCGATATATTTGTTTACTTTACTTTTTTCTAAAACAAAAAAGAAAACAAAAATATATTGCGTCGTATATATTTATTGCGTACATGAATATTTAGACTAACAACAAGAAGATAATAAAATGATTTTATATTAAGGGTTTTGAAAAAAGATAAGAAACATTAAAACAAACTTTGAAATATAAACTAACTGCACTAATTTATAATTGAAGTCTTGTTTAATTAGGTATAAAGAATTTAAAGTGGATTATTTTGTTGTTGTAACAGATCTACTTAATTCTAATCACTGAAATGTGAGCAATGTCCAAAGTCCCCCTTTCATTTTCGATTTTGTGAGCGACATTATAAATATCCTTTGACACTTTTAAATTATAAGTGTTAAATATCATTACACCAATACCTCAATTTGCGTCGAGGTTACGTTCCCTAAAAACACGACGCAAATTGAAAGGACGCAAAGTGAATTAAGATTTTCTATAGCAAACCATGTAAAGATCGAAGATACATTCTAGGCTTACGAAAATACTAAGTTGTCAGTTTTTCTACCACAAAAATTGGTCCAATGTTTGCTGAACAGCTTTTTTTTAACGTAAAATAAATTTCCTTCTAGCAATTGTCTGTATTACTACCACTAGCATTTATACATACATAATATGTATTACATATGTATGTATGTATATTTTCAAGATTTGCAAAATATTATGTGCCATGTCAAGACATTGACAAGTCACGGTGTTTATGGTAAGTAACGAGTTATCTGCAGAAAAGAAAAAAAGCAAAATACAACACTGCGGTAGAGTCGCATTTTGTTTGACAGACGCGCGAAGATATGGCAACACGAGATATAAAATGTCGACTTCCGCTGAAGTCAGGCTGATTCAGTCTTTTGGATTTGAAACACGAGTACGAACAGGTCGAGACGGAAAACCTTGGGATTGAGGGGCCTAATCAGAGATTGCCGTAACAACAGGTTGTTCCGCAACAAGTGGGAGCTAAGTCGGCAGCAACAGACACAACCAAGCACCATACACCAGCTACCACGAAAGGAGACCAGCAGTAATAGCCCAAGTCAGTGGTAACCACAAACGCTGAACCAACACCACCGGCACATCGTTACTAGTCGCCAACAATTCCCAGACCAACTTTCCATAAGTGAACGGAGTGGTCCAGCCAACTCTGCGTGTTAACGCGTTTCAACTTGGGAAAATACACCACCCGAAAAGCCCAAAAGCCCTCAAGTCTCCAAAGGAAGCAACACCACCGTTTTCGATGCCCAAACAGGCACCGCACTTCATCAAACCAGTTATGGTCAAGGCTAAACCTCCGGCCAAGCAACTATAGCAAAAAGGGTCTGGTTCACCAATTGCTATGACACGAGGCAGCAAGCCACAAACAACACCAATAATCCTCCAATCAAAGTGAACTCGGCACCATCACTGGATGGGGCTGTAACAGCAGATGAAACACGTGTACCTGTGTTACACCACATTCGTCACAGCTACCCGACAGCCATCTTGGGTCACAAATTATACTAGAAGTAGATTTGGCATTACCCTTTTTCCTTTTAAACTTGCTACGTACCTAAAAGCACACAACACTGCATGGACCGGGGTGATACTCAGTAGGCGTAAGGATTTTGCCAGACGTAACCACGCTCGTGTTGGTCAGAGAGACCGGTGCCACCACGATTATGTATGCGGAAGTGTGCAAAGAGTTGACGCTCACGGTAATGAAAAGGCAAACACACACAAACACACACACACTCACACTACAAAACACCATCAATCATCAAGCTCGACCATGAATCATCAATCATCAAGATCTATTACGATTCATCATTCATCATGATCTACCGACATCCATCAAATCATCTAGCCCTATCATGTGTCATCATTCCTCATGATCTCCCGATATACCACCATCATCAAGCTCTATCATGATTCATCAGTACTCCTGATCTACAGAGGTTCATCAATCATCAAGCTCTACAAAGATTCATCATTCCTCTTACCCAACCAAACTTCAACCATGGTAACTTCCACTATTAAAACTCAAGATGACCAGAAGTGACCGGCACTGGAAACACAGATAAGTAGTATTACCTTATAATTAGAAACCAACGTAAAGTGACCTTACTTATAAAGTAGAAGACAGGGCTCATAGATTTTACTATTATTTTAGTAGTATTTGGTTAAGAATTGTTAGGAAACTGTCTAAGCAACGAATTAAATCCTTGATTGCACTTTTTCGATACGAAGTTAGTGAATGGACCGGAAATTCGGAAAAGAATAGGTTAGTAAAAAGTATTTAGAGTTACAAGTGAGGAATTGAGAAATATAGTTAGAGGTGAAACGAAATAAAACTGAACATTCCAGGTCGTAAAATTTAAAGAGGGTAAAATAAATTTGAAAAGTTATTTAAAATTGTAATAAAAATTTAAAATTAAAATAAAATTTTAAATTAAAATCAGAATTTAAAATTAAAATAAATTTAAACATGAAAGAAAATTTTAATTTGAAATCAAAATTTAAAATTTAAATAGATTTGAAAGTTAGAATAAAATTTTAATAAAAGTTTAAAATTAAAATAAAATTTGAAAGAAAATTTTAACTTGAAATCAAAATTTAAAATTTAGATAGATTTGAAAGTTAGAATAAAATTTTAATAAAAGTTTAAAATTAAAATAAAATTTAAATTTGAAAGAAAAATTTAACTTGAAATCAAGATTTAAAATTTAAATAGATTTGAAAATTAAAATAAAATTTTAAATTAACATAACTTTAAAAATTAAAATAGAATTTAAAATTAAAATCAAATTTAAAAATTAAAATAGAATTTAAAATTAAAATAAGAAAAACAAAATTGTTACAAATTAAAATAAGCTAAGTAATTTAAGACGCCTTATTATGGTATTACTATATTAATATATAGTTGTATAGAGTAGATATTTAGTCAAAAATAAGAAAATCTGAATTATAATAAAAATAAGAGTGGACTCACACTAGGATGATTAAGATTGAATTTTGTACATATGTTTAAGTTAATGATGGAGGGATAAAATGGTAAGGTAGGTATTTGAGTGGTGAGAATATTGATTAGGGGTAGCTATTAATTAAGGCTAACATGCTACCATGGTCGAGCATCAGGATGGATGCTGAGGGAGGGCCAGCCAGGGAATTAATTTCATCATAATCCCAGTATAAAGGTATAGTATCTCTTGTGTGGTTCATTCGCGTTTCGGTTTCGGTTTATTGTTACGCCCCATTTTATATTTGTATTTAGGCAATGCACTGGTACATTAAAATAATGTTCCATGTCCATCCATTAGCAACGAACACCCGCCCATGCCCGACGAGTCATAGCCCGGCTGAAAATTTGTTAGTTACCAGTGTGACTAGTGGATGAGCACACGAATCGTGCAAGTGGCAGTGGCCATTAGCATTTGTGATACGTGACATATATTTTATGGCGCCCAACGTGGGGCCTGAATTATGATTCGTGACATATATTTTATGGCGCCCAACGTGGGGCTCGACCAATCCAACGTGGGGCCCGACCAATAGATTATTTTTTTTTATCTTGAGCGTTTGTAAAGTTTGAAAATTTTAGTAAAAGCACTTGTGATTGTCTGGCGTTACGTAATCGATTTTTCGTAAGTCATGACTGATGGAACATCAGTTCATTCGCGACGATGAGTTCGGTTAGGGAAGTTTGGCGATGACTATAAGTCATAGTAATTGGGATCCGTCCGTGATTACTATTCGCGATAAGATTCGGAAACTTTGGCCAGCGAGGAAAGTAGCGTTCGTCCGTGTGTTTGTATTACAATACCGCGCTGCGACGTTAACTTTCACTCATGACGGCAATCATGCAGGACTAACATTCGCAAATATCGAAAATAGAACCAAGAGAAACAATACCTTTACTTTATGTAATTAGAATTTTCACCATCCAAATACCAACCCAACATTGAAGTTTAGTACTTTAGATTTTTTTTTATTGACTTAATTTTAATTTGATTTGATTTCTGTAAATTTAGGAGGTATACATTAAGATCATATACAATTTTTATTATTACCAATATTATGTATTTCTAATCGTAGTTTTAGAAAATTTTTGTTCATTTTTATTATTTTATTTTAACTTTTATTTCATCATATACCTACATACGATTTCGTTTTGATAATTGATAAATATTTGTGTCGAAAGTTTTTATCGATTTGAGATTACGCGTTTGACGCTTAAATTGATTCTCCGGTAATTGAAATTACATTGTCCATATTATTTTACCCAATTACAATTTCGTTTGGAACTTGGTTTGGTTTATTTTGATTTTTTTTTTTTTTTGTCGGTAAAACGGTAACTGAGGAAAACTTTTCTGCCTACATAAATTTTATATTCTTAGAGGGAGTGTTTTTTGTATGGACAAATTACCCATTAGAGCGGTCAAGCAATTGTTGGAGAGACGTATTGCGGAACTTGTTAGATAGATAGCTCCGAAAAGGAAAAAATTGTTTTTTTGATTTAGAGATTAGTAGTGGGACGTTGACCATACTTTAGAACATACTTAGTATTTAATGGTAAGGACCAGAAGCGGATTAAATACTGTCAACAAAATGGGACCAAGCGATACTGCAGAGGGAATTACGACCACCACCACTTCGTCAGCGATTTCGTCAGCGAACACGATAACCACCTCGGCTATGGTTCACTCTCAGTCAGCACACCAACGGATGACACCAGTTATTGGTTTAGGAATAGGGGAAGCTGGACAAAACATCTCGGTAGTACCTGAAGAAAACGAGCAGAACTCATCCATGGCTAACTCGCCAATGAACAGTTCAATAACCTCTCCTGAGTATAGCAGCATTACAGCCATCGGAGTCCAAAGGGAGTTCAGAGCAGCGAACAATATTCAACAGAGACCAAATAGGTTGGGAGAGACACTCAGAGCCACTGAAGGATTGAGGCAATTAGAAATTCGTAGGTCAGTAGATGCGAGGGTAGAAGAGTTGATACCGGCTATAGTACAGGCGACAGTGAGCGCAATGTCACAGGCAAGCGGATCGGGAGGAGCCCAAGTAAATCAAAACATTACTCAACAGCGGTTAGGTAACTTGAGGCAGTCGCAGATGCATCGTCAACCACCACCAAGAAGAAATTCGGCGAACAACTACCAAGCGAGTATGCCCCAGAGTCATCATTACCAAGACATCGGACATATAGCACCACCTTACGGTCACAGGAATAATTTTTCAGCTGCTGATAATCATCAAGCACATTATGCTGACATACAACCACCGAGGCATGCACCACGGGATCACCGGAATAATTATGGCGAGGCATGGAGCCGAATTGATAAGTGGGGATTACAATTCGACGGGACGACAAAGACACCGAGCGTCGAAGATTTCGTGTTTAGGGTAGAGACACTTCAGTCAGATTATGGTTGCTCCTGGACAGAAGTAATTCGAAGTTTTCACCATCTATTAAGTGGACCAGCATTAGATTGGTTATGGGATTATAGGCGTATGAATACGACGCTAAGTGACTGGCCAACCCTTAAGAGCGCTTTAATTAGATATTTTCACCGCTACGAAAGCGATTTCGACATTCAACGAAAGATTCTGGATCGGAGACAACAGCCATTGGAATCAGTTGATGATTTCTGCAACGCAGTGATTCCACTGAGAAACCAACAAACTAACCCAATGGGAGAACAGGATTTAGTAGAAATTTTGAAAAGTAATCTGAGACCAGCCTTATCACAACTTTTGTTTGCCATACGACCATTAGGATTGAGTCAGTTTAGAACTGAAGGAAGAAGAGCCGAGAGCCTGTTGAACAGTCAACGAGTAAACAATCCGAAATACCTAGGGAAGCATATTAATCAACTAGATATGGAAGATGAATTATTAGAAAATGAGATTTCAGTTAGTGCATTGACAAATCCGGTTCGCAAACTAGTGTGCTGGAATTGTAAAGTCGAAGGCCATATGTTTATGGATTGTCCATCGGAGCGTAGAAGGCTATTTTGTTTCAAGTGTGGTTACGATAATACGGTAACTCCTAAATGTCCAGTCTGTCAGGGAAACAGAGTGGCGAACAATCCTCGTACTGGGATGGAGGGTCGTTCGAGAAATGTAGCAACCCAGGTTCAACAAACACCGACTACTCCACCAATGAATCAGCCGAACCTCAACTTGTAACAGAATTACCACCAACAGATTACGCAACCGAATCGCCCGCCGATCAACATATAGAGCCCAGTTCTACCGAAGACTTTACAACCACACAACCGATTGAAATTTTGATGAATGAACAACAGAAAACATCCGAACACACTAATGAAGTCGAATTTGACATTAGAAAGCCGTACCACGTAAGGTTAAAAGAATATGAAGCTGCTAGAGAGAGAATTTTCGGTACACCATCAAGAAGAATTATTAAGACCAGGCAGCGTTATAAGGAACGGAGAGAGATCCGGAAAGAAATAGCTTCAGCCACACTAATTGAAAAGTCGGATCGAAGGATCTATACCACCATCACTGTTAATGGAGTAGAGATACAAGGACTGCTTGACAGCGGGGCCACAGTCTCTTGCCTAGGTGAAGGATGCCTTGATCTCGTAGAAGAAGCAAAGCTTGTGATACATCCGTATGTTTCGAAGATTTTTACAGCTGATGGCAGAGCAAACGAAATTATAGGACGCGTAAGGGCGTTGATAGATTTTAATGGGCGTTCAGAATACGTGACTTTCTACCTTGTTCCTTCTTTAAAACAGAAACTATTTTTAGGCGTAGATTTCTTGAGAATATTTAACGTTTTTCGCTTTGAGATCAATAGTATATCGACTAATGAGTCGCCAGCCGATTTTCCGAGTAGACACACTTTAACACCTGGACAAGAACAAATGTTGGACAAAGCCATATTAGAATTTCCTTCATTCGCACAAAAAGGACTTGGGAAAACGTCGTTGGAAACACACTTTATCGACACAGGAGCGGCAATTCCATTCAAAGAAAAATACTATCCAATTTCACCGGCGGTACAGCAGCTCATGTATGCTGAGCTAGACCGTATGATTTCTCTGGGTGTAATAGAGGTAAGTGAAAGTCCGTGGAATAATAGGGTCACATTCGTCCAAAAAGGTGAAAAAGTACGGATATGTCTAGATGCACGACGGCTGAATGCAGTCACTACCAAGGATGCATATCCACTACCCATTATTGATGGATTACTAAGCAGACTGGGAGATACACATTTCATCTCCAGTGTTGATTTGAAGGACGCGTTTTGGCAGATACCGCTAGCAGTCTCCAGTAGAGAAAAGACGGCGTTCACGGTACCTGGAAGGCCTTTGTATCATTTTACGGTAATGCCGTTTGGGTTGTGTAATGCAGCTCAGCGGTTATGCCGTTTAATGGACAAAGTCATTCCTGCGCGCCTTCGCGAGCGTGTTTTCGTATACTTGGATGATCTACTAGTTGTATCTGCTACCTTCGCGGAACACCTCGAGCTCCTAAGAGAAGTGGCAATTTGTTTGTCTAGCGCTGGGTTGACCATCAATGTAGAAAAGTCCAAATTTTGCTGCAAAGAACTTAAATATTTAGGATATGTCGTGGGAGGAGGAATTCTTAGACCTGACCCAGACAAGATAGCAGCAATACAGAATTTTAGCTATCCAACTACACCAAAGCAAGTAAGGAGTTTTATGGGAACCACCGGATGGTATCGACGATTCATAAATGATTATGCTACTATCACAGCGCCGATTTCAGAAACTCTTAAAAAAACAAAAAAATTCGAATTTACGGAAGAAGCAAAACTAGCGTTCGACAAATTGATACAGTGTCTTAGTACAAGTCCAGTTTTAACCCACCCGGACTTTACGAAAACTTTTTTTATACAGTGCGATGCGTCTGACGTTGGAATCGGTGCAGTCATATTTCAAGAAGACACTGAAGGAGGCGAACATCCAATCGCATATTATTCTAGAAAATTAACAGCAGCTCAGAGAAACTACTCGGTCACTGAACGGGAATGCTTAGCGGTAGTGTCAGCAATAAAAAAATTCCGCCCATACATCGAGTTAATGCAGTTCGTAGTGATCACGGATCATTATAGCCTTAAATGGCTCATGTCGCAGAAAGACCTTAGCGGCAGACTAGCGAGATGGAGTTTACAACTACAGACATTTAGCTTTCAAATTCAACACAGAAAAGGTTCACAGAATGTCGTACCTGACGCGTTATCGCGGTACACTGTAGACGAGGTAGATGATTTTGGTTCATTCTTGGTTGACTTAAATTCGCCAGAGTTTAGCTCTGATGATTATAAAGAGTTAGTGCGTGTAGTTCAGGAAGAGAAATCGAGCTTACCAGATGTCAAAGCGGTTGACAATTTTGTGTACAAGAGAACAACTATGTACAATGGCAATATTTTGCTAGAAGATCATGCTTGGAAATTGTGGGTGCCTGCATCGTTAACCGAAAGCATTATTGAAAAAGCTCATAGCCCGCCCAGTATGGCTCATGGAGGCATCGCAAAGACGATTCGGAGAATTAGAGAATATTTTTATTGGCCTCACTTGAACATCCAAGTTCGAAATTTCGTTAATCGTTGTGACCTTTGCAAGGAATGCAAACCAGCCAATACCATACTCAAACCACCTATGGGAAAAGAGGCTGACGCAACCAGACCTTTTCAGCGTATTTATATAGATTTTTTGGGGCCGTACGTTCGTTCGAAGCGTGGTAATTGTTTTATTTTTATTGTATTGGATCATGTGACCAAGTTCGTGTTGTTGAAGGCAATGTCTAGAGCAAATGCCCGGAATGTCGTGGATTTTCTAGTTAAAGAAGTATTTTATAAGTTTGGTTGTCCAGAAACTATAGTTTCTGATAACGGACCACAATTTGTGGGAAAAGAGTTTGCTGATTTGATGAATACCTTCGGGATAAATCACTGCAAGACAGGAGTATATGCACCTCAAGCTAACGCGTCAGAGCGCGTTAATCAATCAATTTTATCAGCTGTTCGTTCTTATTTGGGAGAAAACCACAATGAGTGGGATCTACACCTCTGCGAAATTGAATGCGCGCTTCGGTCAGCAGTACACTCAGCCATTGGTATGACTCCATACTTCGCTTTATTTGGCACAAACATGATTACCCACGCATCGGCATACAAGATAGCCAGAAAATTAAATATTGTTGATGAACCTGATATTAGATTTGAGAACCGAAATGATTTTATGGAAATAGTAAGGGAGAAGCTAAAAGAAGGGCTACACAAAAGCTATGAAGCTAATGCTAGGAAATACAACATACGAGCCAGGATTGGTAAGTTTAAAGTAGGACAGGAAGTATTCCGCCGAAATTTCCAGTTGTCTGATTTCGCTAAGCAAATATCTGCAAAACTGTGTCGGAAATTCCTCAAGTGTAGAATTGTCCGAGTGGTTGGAAACAGCCTGTATGAGGTAGAAACTCTACAAGGGAAACCATTGGGTGTCTTTCATGCTAAAGACCTGAAAGCATAGTTTAGTAGTTCCCTTTTATCATATTCGCAATGTGGTTGCGAATATGATAAAACTGATCAACACCAGGAAGGTGTGTAGTGTGCCATGTCAAGACATTGACAAGTCACGGTGTTTATGGTAAGTAACGAGTTATCTGCAGAAAAGAAAAAAAGCAAAATACAACACTGCGGTAGAGTCGCATTTTGTTTGACAGACGCGCGAAGATATGGCAACACGAGATATAAAATGTCGACTTCCGCTGAAGTCAGGCTGATTCAGTCTTTTGGATTTGAAACACGAGTACGAACAGGTCGAGACGGAAAACCTTGGGATTGAGGGGCCTAATCAGAGATTGCCGTAACAACAGGTTGTTCCGCAACAAGTGGGAGCTAAGTCGGCAGCAACAGACACAACCAAGCACCATACACCAGCTACCACGAAAGGAGACCAGCAGTAATAGCCCAAGTCAGTGGTAACCACAAACGCTGAACCAACACCACCGGCACATCGTTACTAGTCGCCAACAATTCCCAGACCAACTTTCCATAAGTGAACGGAGTGGTCCAGCCAACTCTGCGTGTTAACGCGTTTCAACTTGGGAAAATACACCACCCGAAAAGCCCAAAAGCCCTCAAGTCTCCAAAGGAAGCAACACCACCGTTTTCGATGCCCAAACAGGCACCGCACTTCATCAAACCAGTTATGGTCAAGGCTAAACCTCCGGCCAAGCAACTATAGCAAAAAGGGTCTGGTTCACCAATTGCTATGACACGAGGCAGCAAGCCACAAACAACACCAATAATCCTCCAATCAAAGTGAACTCGGCACCATCACTGGATGGGGCTGTAACAGCAGATGAAACACGTGTACCTGTGTTACACCACATTCGTCACAGCTACCCGACAGCCATCTTGGGTCACAAATTATACTAGAAGTAGATTTGGCATTACCCTTTTTCCTTTTAAACTTGCTACGTACCTAAAAGCACACAACACTGCATGGACCGGGGTGATACTCAGTAGGCGTAAGGATTTTGCCAGACGTAACCACGCTCGTGTTGGTCAGAGAGACCGGTGCCACCACGATTATGTATGCGGAAGTGTGCAAAGAGTTGACGCTCACGGTAATGAAAAGGCAAACACACACAAACACACACACACTCACACTACAAAACACCATCAATCATCAAGCTCGACCATGAATCATCAATCATCAAGATCTATTACGATTCATCATTCATCATGATCTACCGACATCCATCAAATCATCTAGCCCTATCATGTGTCATCATTCCTCATGATCTCCCGATATACCACCATCATCAAGCTCTATCATGATTCATCAGTACTCCTGATCTACAGAGGTTCATCAATCATCAAGCTCTACAAAGATTCATCATTCCTCTTACCCAACCAAACTTCAACCATGGTAACTTCCACTATTAAAACTCAAGATGACCAGAAGTGACCGGCACTGGAAACACAGATAAGTAGTATTACCTTATAATTAGAAACCAACGTAAAGTGACCTTACTTATAAAGTAGAAGACAGGGCTCATAGATTTTACTATTATTTTAGTAGTATTTGGTTAAGAATTGTTAGGAAACTGTCTAAGCAACGAATTAAATCCTTGATTGCACTTTTTCGATACGAAGTTAGTGAATGGACCGGAAATTCGGAAAAGAATAGGTTAGTAAAAAGTATTTAGAGTTACAAGTGAGGAATTGAGAAATATAGTTAGAGGTGAAACGAAATAAAACTGAACATTCCAGGTCGTAAAATTTAAAGAGGGTAAAATAAATTTGAAAAGTTATTTAAAATTGTAATAAAAATTTAAAATTAAAATAAAATTTTAAATTAAAATCAGAATTTAAAATTAAAATAAATTTAAACATGAAAGAAAATTTTAATTTGAAATCAAAATTTAAAATTTAAATAGATTTGAAAGTTAGAATAAAATTTTAATAAAAGTTTAAAATTAAAATAAAATTTGAAAGAAAATTTTAACTTGAAATCAAAATTTAAAATTTAGATAGATTTGAAAGTTAGAATAAAATTTTAATAAAAGTTTAAAATTAAAATAAAATTTAAATTTGAAAGAAAAATTTAACTTGAAATCAAGATTTAAAATTTAAATAGATTTGAAAATTAAAATAAAATTTTAAATTAACATAACTTTAAAAATTAAAATAGAATTTAAAATTAAAATCAAATTTAAAAATTAAAATAGAATTTAAAATTAAAATAAGAAAAACAAAATTGTTACAAATTAAAATAAGCTAAGTAATTTAAGACGCCTTATTATGGTATTACTATATTAATATATAGTTGTATAGAGTAGATATTTAGTCAAAAATAAGAAAATCTGAATTATAATAAAAATAAGAGTGGACTCACACTAGGATGATTAAGATTGAATTTTGTACATATGTTTAAGTTAATGATGGAGGGATAAAATGGTAAGGTAGGTATTTGAGTGGTGAGAATATTGATTAGGGGTAGCTATTAATTAAGGCTAACATGCTACCATGGTCGAGCATCAGGATGGATGCTGAGGGAGGGCCAGCCAGGGAATTAATTTCATCATAATCCCAGTATAAAGGTATAGTATCTCTTGTGTGGTTCATTCGCGTTTCGGTTTCGGTTTATTGTTACGCCCCATTTTATATTTGTATTTAGGCAATGCACTGGTACATTAAAATAATGTTCCATGTCCATCCATTAGCAACGAACACCCGCCCATGCCCGACGAGTCATAGCCCGGCTGAAAATTTGTTAGTTACCAGTGTGACTAGTGGATGAGCACACGAATCGTGCAAGTGGCAGTGGCCATTAGCATTTGTGATACGTGACTTATATTTTATGGCGCCCAACGTGGGGCCTGAATTATGATTCGTGACAATTAATTAATTATTAGTTTATTAAAATCGCTAGTTTTTTAAATCATTCGCACAATCACAGAAAAGGGGTGATATATTCTGGTCTATAAAAGAAACGCATCCAAGATACAGGCTAAAATATGTATAAAAATCCAGATAGCAGTGGTTTTTTCCTGCATTGCTCTATAATTTATGGACTGAATTTAGAGATTTGCAGATTATGGTCCGTTAAATATCTAGCATTTGATTTCAACCGACATTCAAACTTCCCTATCCAAATAAAGTTGCGGATGTTCCCGACTAATATGAAAATTTGATTCATTTTAAGACTACGTTTCTTAATTTTTTTTATCCTGGGGTCAATATTTGGTGAGCTGGATCAAAGGATAAAAATGCCCTTTTTAGAGGTTTTTTTTTTATTTTTTTTTCGCATTTCTTCTAAAAGAACTATATGTAAATTTGGTATCATATGAAAGGTCTTTGAGAGGCGCATTCAAAAATAAGGTATCGATGTTCCCGACTAATATGAAAATTTGATTCATTTTAAGACTACGTTTCTTAATTTTTTTATCTTGGGGTCAATATTTGGTGAGCTGAATCAAAGGATAAAAATGTCCTTTTTAGAGGTTTTTTTTTATTTTTTACGCATTTCTTCTAAAAGAACTATATGTAAATTTGGTATCATATGAAAGGTCTTTAAGAGGCGCATTCAATGAGTTATCAAAAATTAAAAAAAAAAATAAATTTATATTCAAAAATTTTTAAAATTTCAGAAATTTCAACTATTTATTTAAGTAAATTCTATGAAAAAATAAAAAAAAATTTTGTCTAAAATTTTAAAAATTTTTTAATTTAAAATTTTTTTTTTTATTTTTGATAACCCATTGAATGCGCCTCTTAAATACCTTTCATATGATACCAAATTTACATATACATAGTTACTTTGAAAGAAATAATAAAAAAAAAAATCAAAAAACCTCTAAAAAGGAAATTTTTATCCTTTGATCCAGCTCACCAAATATTGACCCCACGACAAAAAAAATTGAGAAACGTAGTCTTAAAATGAATCAAATTTTCATATTAGTCGGGAACATCGATACCTTATTTGTTCTCCATACAAACGGGGCTACCCTAATGTATAGTAGAAATCACAATTATCACAATAGCTTAAATTACGCAACATTCAATACACAACTTCACCATTTATACGAACCTTTGATTATAATTTATTACTATTTCAAAAGTTCTTTTTTTTATACATAATTTATTTGCTTAGAACAACAATAATAACAGTAATAAAATACAAAAACAAAAACTAAGTCATATAAAACAGATGGTCATTACGGCTAAGAATCACAAACAAACCGAGGAGACAACAAAATCATGTGGTTTCAATTACCAACCAAATTTGTGGCTCGTCTTTTACACACAATACTGCACAATTTGGGTCAACGGTTTTGGCTTAATTTTTTTTTTATTTTTCATTTTAATTTTTTTTTTTGATAAATTTAGCTTTGTCATCAACAGTGCTACACTAAAAAATGAAAATATAAATAAAAAATATTGAATGGAATGGAGTCACCACCACATCATGATTGACCATTAAAATAAAGTTACAAAAATATGTAACAGTAAACAGCTTATGCTGGTTTTAGACGGTATGTATTTTGCAGTGTACTTGTAAGTTGTACGATACATATGTGATTGTGCATGTCTGTCAAAATTGACAATTTACAGGCAGTTTATAATTTTTGTTTTCACAGGTCGGTGTTTATTTACCTCTAAAATAATCTATCATAGAACACAACAGCTGTCTTTCGCGGGAGTTTTGTGTACTTGCAAATATAGTTTGAAAAAATGGATTAAGAAATTAAATAATTTTAACTTGCAGCATTATTGCAATAATAGCTTCTTTCTATAAAATAAAAAAAATTAAGCAAGAATTAAAGAGAAAATGTGCCATGTAGAGTAAAAAATTAATTGTTGTATTTAAGTTAAATAAAAATTAATACGTTTCTTAAATAGGTACATATTTTATTTAATACAAATTTATTGTTTTGTTTAATACAATTTTTTTAAATATAAATTTGCTGAAACACAAACACCATAAACAATTGACTTGCAAAACAGCTGGTTGCAGGTGCTTTGTCAGATGAAAATAGAACATGTTCTAATTGAAAATTTTACACTGTAAATGCTGGCTGACAGTTGTAGAAGCAGTTTTGTTTTGCTTTTACACAACACGTAAACATTTTGCAGTGAAAATTTTGACAAGCACACTGCAAAATACAAACTATCTAAGCTAATAAGCTTTACTGCTAAAAAGTGAAAATTTAAACAAATTCTGTGACACCACTTAACAGTGTTTAAGAGTTTTAATTAAAAAAGAAAAAATTAATTAAATTTGCTTCTTAATTGTAAAACCATTTATTCAAAATATGCAAGATTTCGCCAGCAAATGTATTGAACAGACCTTGTTCACATAAAATCCGGCCACAATTAAGAAGCTATAGTGTGATCTGTCTGCTGGCAACACTTACGTTGCAATTTAGCTGCCTGTCAATATACAAGATATTTAATGGATTGGTCTCAATTGACCCCAGCTTCGGCCAATATACTATATAGGTCAAAGGAATGTTATTTTTTACATTTTTAGCAGTGTAGCATAATAAGAATACGTTAGCTCTTTAAGCTAAAACGTATTTATTCTCTTAAATTTTTTACTTTTTTAAATGTATATTATTCACTTTTACATCCAACCCCAACTGACCCAAAAGTTCACAAACAATCATGCAAATTATGGCGGCTGACTTTCTTTTTATGAAAAATATTACAATTTTAAATAGTTTTAACAAAAGTATTTAAGAGTCAAATAACAATCTCCCTCTCCTGCTGTGCACTTAAACAGAAAAAGTATAATATAATTTAAATAATATTGTGTTTGTAGTATATTTTAACAAATAATATTATATACATAAATATGTACAGTGAAAAAAAACACAAGCGTTAAGAATCCCCATTAAGCTAAAAAGCCTTTTAAAATATTGCTTTTGACTGAAAGCCAACGCACTCTGGGGCAGGATTTCAATGTTAGATAGGCAAAAGCAGAGTTCTAATAATTTATAATCTCTATAATATTATACCATTACGATTTATCAGAACCTGCAACGTCACAAGTTCAAGGGCGATTATCTCCATTAACAATCGAAGAAAGAAACAGACATCCCTATCGTGAATAAAAATTCTACATGAAATTTGCTCCCTTTTCACATTTTTCGTATTAAAATTCAATGTTAAAAAAATAAAAGGGAACAAATTTCATGTGGAATTTTTATTCACGATAGGGGTGAATATTAAATATTCTGAAATAATTGAATGCCTGTAAATGTCGATCATGTTTCAGTTCTTTTGTGTGATTCCAATCTTTAACAGATAGACTTTGGTTAAATTTCATCTGCATCTTGAAATAAAGAGTGTGTTGTTATACACTGTGCGTTAGTAAAAATTATTAAGTTCCTGGTTTTTAGGACAAAATTACACTAAAAGCTGTAAATTTTATAACATGTTTCAGTTAACAAGCAAGGCTGGTTAGCGCTAAGCTATCCTTACTCCTAAAGATCACTTTCAGATCGACTAACGTTACCGTTAAGCACCCGCTAAAAAAAATGCTTAATTTGGGTTTTGAATAAAAAAATGGGTGTATTTTTGTGTCGAGATAATAAATTATTCGCTCTTGTAATAATAGCAAATAGTGAATCACAAGGAAATCCTTTTATCAAATAAATCAAATCAAATGTTCAAATGAGTGCTCGGCACAAAAAAGCATGTCACAGAAGAAAAATTAATTGCTAGTTATGTTTTTGTTTTCTATATTCTTTAGTAGCATTCGGCTACTAATTTTTTAATCAGCCTAAAAAAAGGCTGTTTAAGGATTTTTTCTAAACTGAATTTTTAATGGATCTTTGTCACTAACTATAGCTATGCTTATAGATCGATATATTTATGCAGACACACACGACCAACGTTAAATCAACATTCCACACTTTTTTTTTACAAATTTACAAATGGAACAAACAAACTTTTTTATATTCTTGATAAAGTTTATGAAGACATTTTTCATCCCTAATTTTACATTATCCAAAGATTATGTCAGATTAAGATTCGCAAAACATCATATATATTTAACCACCCCTAAAATATACTGGATTTAAAAAAGCATTTATCTATAGACAAAGATTACAAAAATTTAGGTCATTAGGTGTTGGGGATTTTTCGAAATTTAACTTGCGACTGTTGATGAAAACTACAAAAAACGTTCTATTTAAGATATGTATACGCTAATTCAGATCACAATTCAGGAACTCTGGCCCAGAGTGCGTCAGTATGAAAAGATAAAAAACACAAAAAGTGTTGTACACTTTTCAGCTGTTATATCATGAGAACTATAATTTGTAACAGTGATGAAAAAAAGTAAAAATTTAAGAAATTCAAATATGTAATTGTAAAAGTTCACTTCCACTGCACTAACAGAAACAACTAATGCATTTAATAACTTTTCTTACATCCGATTTGTTATTTTACTGGCAAATTTTCCGTCATTCGCATTATAAAAATTTTTTGTTTGATTTCCATTTACTTCAATTGTAGTTTTGGAAATTTTTAAGTCATTTTTCAATGACAAATTCTTAGAATTTATAGATAATAGCTGCTTCTAAAGAATGTTCATATGCCTATGTCCCCGTTTACACAGTCGAACATTTGGAAGAAAAACATTTAGCTTGATAGAAAATTACGGGTGGGGAAGAGAGAATCAATTTTGTGTTCGGTACTCGGTGAATATGCTTTGTTGACATTTTCTTTGCTGGAATTTACTACAAATTATTACACAGCACGAATAAGAGAAATGTCAAAAAAGCAAATAATAATGAAATGTGTCTGACAACAGATGTTTTTCTTCCAAATGTTCGACTGTGTAAACGGGGACTATTAAAACCTTAATAGAGTTTAAAACGTCTACTGATATTTTTAAATGTGGAACAAATACTTAATCTGCCCTCACCCATTGCGTTTTAAGAAATGACTGGAAAAGGCTGAGAATTATATTCACACTTATACATTTCAGGGTGCCCAGAGATAGTGTGCTGGATTATCAGTCACAGGGTTGCGGATTCGATTACCGCCAAAAGACTTTGGGTATTTTTTGCAGACAAGCCAAAAGGCTTCGCAGTTTGTGTTTGTTTAAGAAATCCGTTTGCAAAAATGTTTTAATATTTATGTAACCAAACGAGCGTTTGAATACTTTTGAACCTCAAATTTATATTAATTTATTATTATTCAAGAAAAGCTAAAAGAAAAAACTAAAATACATTTTCTCTTACATTAACAGTTGAATTTCATACCGCAACTGCAAATTGTTTGTAAATGTATATTTTTGGTCGGCATTCAATAGTTTCACTGCAACATACAATTCTGAACACATTTGTGTTATTCTAAAGCCAACAGGTTTTTAAATAGTTTCTGTAATGTAACCGGATTTTATGTGAATAATGCTTTAATACAATGGTCGCCACTCATAGCCTCCAGGGGCCAGCAATTAATTTTACCACTGTGACACTTTTTTTTTGTGCCGATCACTGATTTGAACCTCCAAGAACATTTAATTCGATTTATTTAATAAAAGGATTTCCTTGTGATTCACTATTTGCTTACTAGAGCGAATTATTTATTATCTCGACACTAAAATTTACCCGAAACTAAAATCAGGGATTTCGATAACTGAAGTAATTAATGTCTATAAATTTATGTTTTGAAGTTCAACTGTTGGTAAACTATTTTAGTATACTGTACTATCACTATTATTGTATTACCAAGAAACATTCTATAGTGTATAATAAATAGTACACTTTAATACAAAACAAACTCATTGAGAGAGTGGGTTCAGACTTAAAATACAAAAAAAAAACATTTATGGCAGCTCATGAAATAGTTAAGCTATGTGTCCACGATCGTCAGATATTACAACGTTGTCCGAAAAATGTGCAGAAAATGTCTAACAACCGTGTAAACTTAAAATTTTTGTCTTCCAACGTTGTAAGAAAAAGCATTTTCAGTACATTGGAAGACAAAAATATTGTCAGACATCTAACAATCGTGTAAACACACAATTTTGTCATTGTCATTGTTTTAAGACAATTGACAAACACTTTTCATTGTCATATGTGCAAAGTTTATGCATCTGCCAATGGCAGCATTGTCATAGAAATTATTTCTAAATGCAACTATGTATATACATAAATAAACAAACACACACGTGTGCATTAATAAAATTTTTGAAAAAAGTGAAAGAAAATTAAAGAATTAAATTAAAGTGTGCATTAATAAAATTTTTAAACACACACACAGAGCTGCAAAACGAATTTGACAATGCCACACAACAATCTGACAACCGTGTAAACTGACAATTTCGGTTGACAGATAAATTCATTGTGTGACAATTGTGTGCAAATGAAATTGTTAGTTTTCTTACAGTCGTGTAAACTGACAATTTACCTTTTGCTAAAATTTTTTCAATGTCAGTACATTGCTAGCACATTGGTAGATATGACAACGTTGTAATATCTGACCATCGTGGACACATAGCTTAAAGCTAGTCTGGCCATGGTGGCTTGGCAAAGTGGGTGTTTTTGTTGTTGTTTGTTGCTATATATTTTTCTGTTTACAAAACTACAATGTAGATTCTTTTTTAATTTTGCTTATTATTCATTTAGAGCAAACATCAACGTACTATAGAGTGAGTTAGTTGTGTATAAATGTAGTATATGACGTCGACATGTCTGCTAAATGTTGGCAAAGTGCGTTAATTCAATTTACAAGCCACACAATCTTTAACCATTTAGCACACTTAGGCCACTGTGGGTTTTTGTTGTAGTTTTTTTTTTGCTGCTTCTCACATTTACATTGTGAAGAGGGAGGCCAAAGCTTGACAAAATTGGTACTAAATTTAAAACCGTAAAATACAAAAACAATTAAAGCAACAATTTAACGCTCGTATATAAATGAAATACTTGTACTTGTATGTCAGTATAAATGTTGTAATTGGTTGTGTAATTAGCATTTTAACATATTACTAAGCATATGGTCAAAATGTCAAAAACGAGAAAAAAACCAAAACATTTGGCCAGGATTAACGTAAAAGCAGACATTTTAGTACTCGTGTGTCGTTAAAATGTAATAAAAATAATCACATACTTTCGAGGGATTTTGAATTTTATTGTCAATTAGCGAACAAATTATACTCTGGCCTATAATTATTTCGATTGCCTTGTGTTTGGAATTGTAGTTCTTAGGTCTTAATTAATCGGTAAACATTTGACTAAAAAGGCCAATTTTGTTAAATACAAACATACATGCAACTAATTCACAATTGAGGACTCTTTGAGGTCAGAAAATGGGCAATATTTTATTCTTCTTGACGTCGTGTATTAGAATATGTCGTCTCAAATAGGTTAGGTTAGGTTGAGTAGATGGGCGTTAAATGACCCATAACCGTTGCGGGTATACACATAAAGCATTGTTCACATAAAATTCCGCCAGACTACAGAAGCGTTTTTAAAGTACAAATTAATTAAAGTTTTATATATATACTCGTAACTACCTAAAACTTAAGTCAGTCGGATTATATTTGTACGAGTGCTGAGAAATGTAAAATTCATATAGAAAGAAAATCGTGCTCAAATTTCTTGAAAATCTGACATTTTCAGGTTCAAGGCTCAAGCTTCCAAAACGTATCGTAAATTAAGTTATAGCACGATATAAAGCAAAAAGAAAGCACGAATGTTATTAAAAGAAATTAGGAACTTACAATGAAAATACTACTCTCAATTAGCAAAATTGGGGACTCTTCAACAATGCCCGCGCAAAGAAGTCCACGTATATATCCAAATGGTGTTGCTATAAAACGGGCATGCATTCCTTACGACACGAATTCTGGAACTCAAACAGCTACCGAGACAACATTTTATGTAGCAGTGAAACGAAAGGATGCCGACCCAAAATATAAATAAAGAAAAATTGATAAATTTTTTTAAAAGGCAATGATACCTAGGATGGGCTCATATACTGGATACCATGGATGCCATCACCCTGCAAAAGATTTGAATTCAGTAAACAAAAATACTTATGAATTCAATTTAGCTGACTCGTGTTTAAAATTGCAAAACCAGCGTAAGAGTTTTTTTCATATTTGTATTGTATAAACAAGTAAAAAAGTGTAGTCGGTCAAGATCGATTATATAATACCCTGCACCCACCTATTATGTGGCATGACTCCTGTGCATATACGTATTTTTTGTGTTAATTTTTTTTCAGAAGTATGGAAGTTTGGACTAATTTTGTACCGCTCAACATTTTTAAGAGAATTATGTTGTTTAAAGTGATTTTCGGAATGGGGGCTATGGCCAATTCTGGACCGATCTGCATACAATTTATAGATGTGATTAGGCTTCATGTATAAGTTATTTGTGAAGAAATTGAAATATTTCGGGATGACGTTTGTATTGGTCTTAATTGAAATAATAGACCGATATCAATAAATTTCAATCTCATATACCAAAGTTTATTGAAATATCTTCAAAATTGCCACCTGTACTTTGCGCACAAGCTTTACATGGACAGCCAGCCAGTCAACTAGCCAGACAGACGGTCATCGTTAAATCGACTCAGAAAGTGATTTAAGGTGGGTGGTGTTGGACTAATATTTATGGGCGTTATAACCATCAGCACAAATCAAATATACCATCCCCTTTATTTTGGTGTAGGGTAAAATAAATAAATTTCTCTCTACAACCAAAGTTTAAATAAATGCAACAACAATACATACATATATGTATACAATATATATATAAAATTAACATACAAACATATTTATTCTATCCTGTTTGAATTTATTTTATTTTCCAAACCAATCGAATCCACTCCTCCAATATAAATATTATTTGTTTTGCCGGAAAATTACAAATAAACTCTGTGCTGACAAAGAGTTTGAAAGAACAAAACAAAACAAAAAAAAAAACAAGTTCTGATTTGTTGTTGTATACATATATAGATAGATACAATTTATTCAGTACACAATATTATTATTATAGTTCTTGTATTCTGTTTGCATTTATGCATACACTTACATAAATAAATAGTTTAATTTAAACGAGGTCTGTACAGAAAGTTAGCTTTACAAAATATATTTATGTTAAAGTATGCAATTGGCACGAATAAGTGGAACTTTTACAATTATGCAAATAATAAAAAAAAAAAAACTATGCATTGAGTTACATGATGGAACTTATGAAGGGCCTTTGAAGAGTAACAATATTCCTTCCTTTTGCTTTTCAAACCCACCTCGTTCCGATTAGTTGGTTTGATATTATGGTGGTATCATGTTATTTGATTTAAATGCATGCATGTATGTATAAATTGAAATATTAGAATTGTATTTTGTTACTCTATTTCTTTTTTTTTTAATTTGCAAAATGTGAAACTATTTTACATTTTGTATACATTTTAGCATTTAGCCCATATAAATATAACAACTCAATTTCATTAAAATTGTGCAAGTACATAAATTCAAAGGGATGTGCTTTAAAAATTTAAGTCTTTTAAGGTTATTGTTTCTTGTCATTAGTTAAGTTTAGGGAGTTTTGTTGTGATGTTACTAAAAATGTTTGGACACTTCCAACTCAGAACCACTTAGATGGTGGCTGTAATTTAAACTTACTGAGCTGGCTTATTGGACTGAACGGCTTCAGAGCTATGATTTCAGCACTAAGCAGGGTGACGGTGAGAAAAAAGGTCATGTGGACGCGCTCTCAAGGAGGTTATGCAACGTATAATACAAATATTGTACAAAACTGTATTGAAATTAATGCGTCTTTGATGCTACACTAATGCATAAAGATAGCGATTGGCCATAGGTATACGCCATTTTGGATCGGGAAACTAAAACGATTATAGGAGTATTTGTGAACAATTAAGTTCGCTCTCACGGAGTTCTATTAAAATTACACTCTGGTCAGGATAAAATTTTTGAATCTGTCGTGCAAAAACTACGGAATATAAGAAACCATAACAACACCGATACATCATTCCCACGACAGCCGGTTCTACGCACCGGAATGATCCGAGATCACTCGGCCAAGGGCTGTCAACTCAGCAATTACTGCTGTTACAACAACAACACCGATACATCCACTATCTGATCTGGTTGGTCAAAAGATTCAATCGTAGCAATCTAGAGCAATATATATGTACTTTAGAAAAGTATATGTACAAGTTCTTTGCATTGATTGTCAGTGACACAGAAAATCGTAACGAAACCGCAAGAAATTTATTTCAATAATGTTAAGAGCTTGAAATATCAGAAGAAACTTTCATGTGGCAAGCATAATAAATTGGAAAATTCCGAAATGTAATTGATAAATTTATCCAGAAAAGCAGGAAATAATTTATACAAGATCGTGTTGAAGAGCCAGCTGTTTTTTTAAGTCGTGTTTGGTATGTCAAACTGTATGTATTTGTATGTATTTACATTTTTTTTTTTGCAAGAATGTTTGTAAACAATTGCCAGTTCTTTTGACATTACAAACATGAAAGCAAAAAACAAAAATACCCTGTTGTTTCTGTTGCTTTTGCATTATTGTAATCTTCATATGGATGAAATTCTCCAGACGAATTTGGACAAATATCGAGTTGCACACGTATCCTACTATATAGAAAGGGTAGTCCAAAGGGTCCTAAATGAGACTACATTAGTCGAATTTCTGAAATAATTTTGGAATTTGAATAAATCGAATTTTAAAAAAATGTATTTTTGGAAAAATTTACTTTTAGGATGAAATTCTCTAGACGAATTTGGACAAATATCGAGTTGCACACGTATCCCACTATATAGAAAGGGTAGTCCAAAGGGTCCTTAATGAGACCCAAAATTATTCCAGAAATTCGACTGATGTAGTCTCATTTAGGACCCTTTGGACTACCCTTTCTATATAGTGGGATACGTGTGCAACTCGATATTTGTCCAAATTCGTCTAGAGAATTTCATCCTAAAAGCTACATTTTTCAAAATACAAGTAAATTTGACTGTTAAGTGCTTAACAGTGGTCTGTTGACTGTAACATTATCAATGTTAGCAAATATGGTTTTTGTCTTTGCTACTCAATTTCGAATTTAACTTCACACACATTATCATTCGTTATACTGGACCACCACTGTAATGTATTGAAGTTACCTCGGTCAAAGTTTAACAAAATGTCTAAAATTGTTATATATGTACTATCTAAATAGTAAATATCTTATGGCAATATATTAATTATCATCATATCAAATATCATACCACATAGAATATAACATGTATGCATGTAAGATAGATATATGTAGTATGTATGTGAAGGTACGGTCACACTTGGCAAATATTTGACGATGAAATATATATGAACTCGTTTATTTATTAAAAAAAACTTTATTTTATTTAGGACAAGACACAAAAATTATTTACTTTAATTTCATTTTATGCTATTTGTAATACAGTATTTATCGCTTATATGCACGTCGGTTATTTGCATTTAACGTTTATATGCATCCCAACATGAGTAATTTTCTATTCGTAATTAATATAACCGATTTTTATACATGCATTTCTCGCTTATAAGCACGAAGTCGTGCAAAATTTGAAATGCATATAAGCGATAAATACTGTAGTAACAATGTCAAACAAATTTGTGCTAAAACAAGTGGCTACATTTTTTTAGTAAATATTTGCCAAGTGTGACCGTACCTTAAGAAACATTTTTTACGTAAAATCAAAAGGAAACAAAACATGTTAATAGATATTGTGTTGCATGTAGGTACAACAAAAAAAACTTGAATCTTTTTCTTTTTAATTTTGTTTTGATTTGTTTTTGTTTAAAGTTCAAGTTTCATTTTGTAGTTTAAAACTGTTCTTTGTTATGATTTTATTGTGGTTGTGCTTGTATGTTGCATGCAGCAAAACGAACAGCCATACAACATAAATACGTGCTGCAAATTCTGGTTATTTTCTTTATCTCTGGTGTTATTGTGTATTTTTTGTGCGTTTGTTTGCTATTATAGCTGCTGCATATAAAACAAGTTTAATGTTGCAAGCTTTTCTGTTATGCTTTTTAGCAGAAGAACAACAACAAAACAAAAACACTTAAAAATAAAAGAAAAATATTATGTAGTATCAATAATAATAATGATTATAAAGATAATTATGAGGTTATGGAATGAAATGAAAGAAACTCAAACATAATTGCAATTACATACGATCAAAACAAACAAACAAACAACAGGTAAATTCTTATAGAACACAAACTTACGCGCACACTTGCTTTCATACCTTTTGTTAAAAAAAAATATGTTTGTATGTATGTCATTTCCTGTTTTTATGGTTCCAGGTCCACACAGTAAGTGTTACTGTTTTGAATATATGTACATACATATGAAGAAATTTATAAAACTGGAATTATAGTAAAACCAAAAGCACAAAATTCAAGCAAAAGAAGACAACAATAAGCAACGGCCACAACAACACAAAACAGAGAATACAGAACCAGTTCTTAGTTAAAATCATAACAAACGGAAAAAAAGTTTACAAAACAAGGTTCCAGTTTTCAAATATTATAAAGATTTTGTACAATAAACATGTTAGTACTATGGAACTGTAAATCCAAGTATACGATTGTCAAAATGCACCAATAATCCTTATTTTTGTATCCCAATCGTGTGATTGCACAATAAATTGGTACAAGTGACAATCGCGGATAATATTGTGTTTGTTTTCACCAACCAAATGCAATTCTGATGTGGCAATTTAAACCAAAACAAACAAAAACCAAAGTTTATAAAATATATTTGCTGAATAATACAACAGCTGTTTGTTGGTGTTGACGCATGTTTAATTGTCACAGAATTGTTATTCACCAACTTGAATCCACAAAGGTCTAGGCATTCCTTTGGTGAAAGTCGAATTCACAAAACACGCCTCAAAATATGTCAGCAAACTTGAACACACTTGCACGAGACATCCTTAACTTTACTGGCCATGTTCGGTTGAGAAGGAGGGATACCCTTGCTTTAACTCAAGCGCAAAACAGATGACTGGATCAGTGGATATAAATTTTTTGTAGTATCATAATATTTTGTCTAGCACTGGCTGGACTTATTATTTTCTTTTAGTATTAAGATTCAAAAACTTATTGTCATTTCATTTCTGAAGATCCAATAAATAAATTAAATGTATTAAAAAAAAAAAAAAAAAAAAAAAAAAAAAAAACCAATTTGTATCAATAAAATTTGTATCTAATGGGACAATCATATGACTGGAAAAAATTGGATTGGAACAAAATTATTATTGTGCACAATATCAGCACAATTGTGCACAATGGGGCAAATTGGTACATTTTGCCAATCGTGTGATCTTAGCTTTAAAAAATTATCAAATTTAAAAAAAAATTCTCAGAAAAAACTGGTTTAAGGAGTTCTTCGATTGAAAAATTTTTCTCAATTATAAAAATTATTTTGCCAATAACTTAACACATTTCTCGTATTCAAATTATATATTAGAAATTATGACCATTCGCCATAAAACAGAGTTATGCTTGGTTTTCACTATGTCAGTTTTGTTGTCAAATTGTCCAAATTGTTGGTAATTTCATAACAATTTGGACAATTTGACAACAAAACTGACATAGTGAAAACCAAGCATTAAAAAATACTTTTTTTTCTCTTCTATCTTAAAAATTTAATGGTATTTTAGCCTTATTAACAATAAAGATCACTCATAATTATATTTTACTAAATTAAATTGTAAGAACAAAGAACGCTCCTCACGATCAGTTAATATTTTGCCCTGACCTTCTCTACTTTTATTAGCTATCCTAAACTCATCACGGAATCTCTTAATAACGTCGTGGACAGTAGACTTGCTTCTTCCAACTAATTCAGCAATTTCTCTCACTGTTTTACCTTCAAGATTCAATTTCACTATTGTCTTATTTCGACAGTAGATTGCTTTCCCTTAGGGGCCATTTCTAATAGATTTTTACCTATTGTTAGAACTAGAAATGTCTGCCAATAAATGCAAGTTATGACTAAATGTGACAAAAACAGTTTTGAAGTGCATATTTGTAAAGTAACGGTATTTTTATTATTGATGTTTTACTTTGTCCGATTATGCGTTGAGCGCAAAAAATTGAGTTAATTTTGTTTTTCTATGTAAATTTACAGTTATCATCGAGAATATTGATATTTTTTTTTATATTTGGAAAGATTAGAGTGTAGAGTACAAATAAAAACAAAAAATAAATAAAAATTATTACGATTTGTTTTAGTTCAGAGAACGTAAATATCATACAAACACTTGTCCGATTATGCGATGGAGCCACTGTATATAAAACACAAATGATTGACGCGAAAAATCTTCGCATGTATCTTGAAATCCTTGACTCTTAAAACGTTTAGAAAGCTTAAAACGCGTTGACGCCAAAACGCGAGTTGTGGACCTCCAGCTTTTCATTGTCATATGTGCAAAGTTTATGCATCTGCCAATGGCAGCATTGTTATTATTATTTCTAAATGCAACTCTGTATATACATAAATAAACAAACAAGTGTACATTAATAACATTTTGGAAAAACAATTTCGGTTGACAGGTAAATTCGTTGTGTGACAATTGTGTGCCAATGAAATTGTTAGTTTTCTTACAGTCGTCTGAAGTGACAATTTACCTTTTACTAACAATTTTTCAATGTCAGTACATTGCTAGCAGATTGTTAGATCTGACAACGTTGTAATATCTGACGACCGTATATACATAGCTTAAGTCTCATAGTATTGTAAGAGTTTACATTTAGGAGGCTTCTGAATAATTAGTTCTCTGTATACGGTATTAACTTCACTTATCAAATCACTTATAAAGTAAATTCAATGGAAAAAAGGCTTTCAATAGTTTTAACATTAATATACATACATATGTATTTATAAGAATATCACGTAAATGTAATAGAATTTCAACATATGTATAATGAAGCATTTCTGCACTAAGCTACAATATAAAATAAAAAAACTAAATATGTAAAACTACTACAAAATATTTCTGATTTTTTATATTTCTTACCTGCTGGGAAGAAATTATTTAAGAACGTTGACATTTTTTCAAGCAACCCACTTGAGAGATGGCCAAATGATTATTCAAAGTAGATTGTTTTTGTTTCGTTTTTCTTTGACAATTTTTTTTAATTTAAAATTCTTGAATTAATGACAATAGTAATAATGACTGCGGCAATGATGGTAAAATAGTAATAATGATGGTGATTACTGTGTTAGTTGTTGCTCTTGCAACAAATTGTATTAAATATATGAGTTGATGATGATCGTAAACAAATTGTTGAGGTTGTTTTATTTTGTTTCAATTCGGATTGAGAGTATAAGGTTTCATTGCATACTTCTACTTAGAGGTATATTCGGGAGTTATGAAAAATGCTAAAGCTTCATCATCAAGACGAAAAATAATAATTAAAATAATAAAAATGAAAAGTTTAAAAATAGATCATGTGAAAGAGTAGCTTGCTAATTGATTAAATTAATTAAACGAATGGAAGAAGGATGAATTAATTCATCACTGTATAGATGGTAATTG
The DNA here is from genome assembly GCA_916048285.2 of Bellardia pandia. NCBI lineage: Eukaryota > Metazoa > Arthropoda > Insecta > Diptera > Calliphoridae > Bellardia > Bellardia pandia. The sequence continues at coordinate 45,063,861 of OU696531.1, forward strand.
CGACAAACAATAATTGTTGCTTTAGCTGCTGCTATTGAGATGGATGGTGACGTTTGTTGGTGATGTTGAAAGTTGCTTGTCAACACCGATCGTTATAGTTTACTCAATATACATACATATGTATGTATGTATGTAGGTATAAAATCTTTCACTCCGTCAGTGGGTTTCTATCATTTATTTTATTATTGTTATTTTCTTCTATATTTTGTTTCTTTATTTGTTTTTTTATATATTTGTATGTTGATAATTATTTTTCTTTTATATACTCTTCTCACCTTAAAAATTCTACATTGTGATAAATATACACACAAGAATACAACACAACAGAAACACCATCAAACATACCACACCAAACACAACACAACCAACAACACACCACACCGTGTTCGTTCGTACATTCAATATTGTTGTTTGTTTTCAATTTATGTTTTGGTTGTGTGCGTTAGAGTTTTGTGTTTGATTATTATTTTGTTTTCAAAACTTTTCGGAGACAATATGTACCAACAAGTCAAACAATACAGGCTCACTTAAATAAACACACACACATACACTAGCAAACCAACAGTAACTTTTTACCGAAGGAAGAGTTTGCTATTTGGGGAGCCAAGCAAGAGGTGAACAAATAATACTGTTGTTGTTGTTGCTGTTTTGTTGTGGATGGAAGATTGTAGAATAAAAAGAAAGTTATATAGAGGTCGAAACCAGTGTGACCAGATTTTGAAATACTACAAAGCTATGTAAATCACGTTTGAAAAAAGCTAAAAAAGAAATTAAAAGCCAAAAAATAAAGCTAAATTATTTTATAGCTTTTTATAGTCACTTTTCATGATTTCGATATTTTTAATTTTTAAATAGTGTTTATGTAGGTAATATATCTTACGTCCTTATTCATAAAAAATTATTCAGGTCTCTTTAGAGCTTATTTGACAAATATTGCATAGAAAGAAAGCCTTTAATAAATCTAAATCATTTTGTATGAATAAGGTAGTTATTATATAATATAACTATATTTTTGCTTCATTTAAATTAAAAATATTGAATCAGTAACAATATAAAATCATTTATTAATCAAAAATTCTGTTCAAAAACATAACAAAAACAAACGAAAATTTATTCAACTAAAACTAAACAGTCTTATCAGGGAGAAAAATATCTTAAAACTATAAAAATAACAGCTTTTCAAAAGCATCCTAGGATAATATGCGAAAAAATAGTATACAAATTAAAAGCTATGTATAATAAGTACATAATATAATAGTTTTTCAACAAACTATTATAACAGTGTAAGGCTACATGTTAAATATTTCATGACATTCTTCTACTTCTGAGCCAGACAAAAAATTATTATCATTTGTATAAATATCCTTATCAATTTTTTTTATGAGATCCTTAGTTACTTCAAAATTTTGGCAACATTTATTTAACCTTTTAAGCCCACATCTGATGTATAGAATCGAATTCATGGTGTTTAGAAAAAATCTGTTTCTAATTTTATTATACCCTACACCACCATAGTGAGGAGGGTATATTGGATCTTTGCATATGTTTGTAACGCCCAGAAATATTGGTCCAACACCCACCTTAAAGTATACCAATCGACTCAGAATCGATTTAACAATGTCCATCCGTCCATCTGGCTGTCCATGTAAAGCTTGTGCGCAGAGTACAGGTCGCAATTATGAAGATATTTTGATAAAATTTGGTAAATTATATTTTTCGGCCCAAGGACGGATGGAATTGAAACTGGTGGAAGTCGGTCCATTATTTTACCTGGCCCCCACACAAAAGTCCTCCCGAAATTTTAGTTTACCGATCATAAATATTTGAATTATGCAAGGAACCAAAAAAATTTCGTCACAAATGAGTGGTAAATGAAGCCAAATCACATCTACAAATTTTGTGCAGATCGGTCCAAAATTAGTCGTAGCTTCACATAAGGCCCACTTCCGAAAATCACTTCAAAGCGCATTACTCTCTCAAAAAAGTTGGTATCCAAATAATATTGAACGCAAATATATTTCATATGCATACAAACAATACTATATAATTTTATTGTGATCGGTCCATAATTAGTCGTGGCCCACTTCCGAAAATCACTTTAACGATCATAAATTTTTTAAGAATGTCGAAACTTCCATATAAGACCCTCCTCGTAATCAACTTTAACCACCATAAATCTTTTAAAAGTATTTATATCGAGATAAAGTTTAAAATATACAATATTTATATTCACAGAAATCATGGCACTAAATTTTTGGATGATCGGTCCATAATAGTTCATATCTCCCATATAGCGCACATTTCTGATAAACTGTTTTATACATATACTGGGTGTAGGGTATTATATGGTCGGGCTTGACCGACTATAATTTCTTACTTGTTTTAGTTTTAATTAAATTCATACCACTGAATACGCGATCAATTTCTGCGTTACTGCAAGGCAAAACTAGAAATTTCATCACAAAAGTTGACAATTCTCTAAAAGAATTTTCGTTCATTGCGTTTTTGTACTCAATCCAAAATTCTGTAGTTGACTTTTGGTTTGTCAAATCAGAGGTATTTAATTTTTGCCATTGTAATTCCAAAAGAGTAATATCATCTATGCTAAAACTTGACATTTCTTTAAAATTTTCATACAATTTACATTTTATATTGCTCAGACTATTTTGTAATGAAAAGAATTGGATGTTTTGCAAAGTTAAAAAATTATTTGGCAAACGTTTGAAATATAAATTACTTAAAAAAGCTAAATGCATTTTTGAAAAAAGCTAAAAAAATAAAAGCTAAATGAAATATTTCGAGCTAAACGTTAAAAAATAAAGCTAAATTTAGCTCGAAAAAAGCTAATATGGCCACGCTGGTCGAAACAGATGGTTGGTTGACTGGTTTTAGTTGTTGGTTATATTACTGCTGGTGAGGGAATAGGTATTTGTTTTGGTTATAAACTTTAGAAAGAAATCAAGATAAGAATAAACAAACCAAGTTTTTTTTTCTTATTTCTTTCTTTTGCTTTTTCTTCTTTTACACCAAATTCAGAGAGTATGCTGCTGTTGCTTTTTTATTTACTATTTTTATTGTCTTTTGTAATTCTTAACGACTTTTTTGTTTTTATGTAAAGCTCAAGTTAATATTTTAATTTTTATTACAAATATTTACTTTATTAGTCTTAAGTGTGAGTGAGTATTTTGATTATTTTTTCGATAATATTTTCGGAAATGAGATTTCTTTGCGATTATTAAGAGTTGTTCTGCGTAAAATAAAATGATAAATCAGAGAATTAGATTTAAAAAAAAAGTACATATACAGGGTTGCCATATTTAATCACATAGTGTTATATCCAGCGTTACCGTTGATGCGTCTAAAGTGGCAATTTGACCCTTTTACAGATGCCTTGCCACTTTTTGTGTACCTTTTTTTGTTTTGCTTGGTACTTATTAGTTTTTTTTATTATATTCATATGTAAACATTAGGCCAGGCCAATTTGTATGGAGCCGAAAAAATCAATTAGAGCCGCCCCCTAGGATGATTCTATGGACAATTCTAAGCAACTTTGGTGAAGGAACCATGGGTCTATCTCGATTTTCGAGTCTCCCACTTTTCAAAAAATGATTTTTTCCCTATAACATCATTTTGATTCGAAATTCGATTTTTTATTCATCGTTATATTATCTTTTTTATGTGCATATGGGGGTTTTGGGGTCGAGAAATTCATTTTTGATCTTGATTTTTACCTATGAACACCACCAGAGGGCGTTTCATGCATATTTGTAATATTTTTCGTCTATTTTCCGAGAAAAAATGTTCGATAAAATTGATATTTATTTTATTTTTTTCAACAGAAATTCAACCTAAAAAATAAGAACATGTGTAAAAAAAAATTAATTTAGTGGAAGAAAAGCGGAATAAGTTATTTTTGAAAGTCTTTCTTGCTTTCAAGTCATTAATTTTTTGAAAAGTGGGAGACTCGAAAATCGAGATAGACCCATGGTCCCTTCACCAAAGTTGCTTAGAATTGTCCATAGAATCATCCTAGGGGGCGGCTCTAATCGACAAAAAATTTGGCCCGCCCTAGTAAACATACATCATATACAACATTTAAATGAAAAAATACGATTTTTATTTTGTTTACTTTCCATCTTTTTAAAAGTGGGGCCCCTTTTTTTAATAAATCCCCTTTTTGTGCGACTATCTCAAATTTGCCAACGGTAACGCTGGTTATATCTAATTGTCAATCATTCTTTATACTTTATTCTTTAAATGTGAAAGTAATATTTACAAAAAATGTTTAGACTACACCAGTATATGTAACTACATCAAATTTAAGATTCGAATCATTGATTGACTTCATAAAAGCAGTTTGCAATGCATCAGAGCAAAGAAATATGCATATTTTCAAGGCAAAGCAACACTTCTTTGTCAAATAATGAAATAAAATTCAGTGCATTTATGAACGCGCGAACTTAGTTTTTTTCTTGTGTAATTAAATAAACTCTGCAAAATTTAATGAAATCCCCCATTTCTACCACATATTAACTTGTTTTTCCATACATATGTATTTTTAGTTTTGCCGTCAAGAAAAATTTAAATTTAAAAAAGTTTTATAAGCGCAAAAGAATCACAAATGAAAACAATTTACAAATTTGACAATTGTTGTGCATTGAAAAGCATTCACATGCAATAATGAACTGTGAATAATGAACGCTAAGTCTACTGTATTTATGAACAGTACGCATTGCAGTGTTACATTGCAAACTGCATTTATGAAGTCATATTGTTTGATTTTTTCTCCATTTTCGAAGTTTGAATTTAAGGTATAGACCAAGGTGAATTTAAATACAAGGTGACAGCCTGTCATGTATAGACGATATTTAATTGACTTAACGACACAATGCCTATGAATTTGTTTCGACATTGACTTTCTTGGTAGAATAGTTAGCACAATTTTAAACATTAATTGAGGCAATGTTAAATATTACGGTCACATATGACAAGTGGGGATTTGTTCTCCTTTGCAGAAGATATAAAACGGAACGGAATTAACATTGCCAAATCCCTAAGGAATGGAACTTAAACTAGCTGATGTAGCAAAGCTTCACTTCGCATAACCGGTGTCATCAGAAACACCCCAAAGGCGGCTATTGACATCATTCTACCTACAATGTAATAAGAATAGCAACATGAGGCTTATGTGTATATATATTTGCCATGTGTGACATAAACTAACTTGATCCGGTTGATCTGGTTCTGTTCGGCTACCTGATACGGAACTCAACTACAATAGGACTTTTTTTTTTATCAAATTGAATAATTTACACAATATGTTGCACTTTCCAATAAGATTAATCTCAAATATACAATGTACTGGCAACCCTTGTACAAGTAACAAGGATATAGGAAAATACTAAATAAAAAACACACACTGAAATAAAATTCGGAGTTTTGAGCATACTTTTTTATCCAATCTCTTTTATTGGTAATTGTTTTTATGTATGTAGGCACTCTCTTATTCACTTTGTTGTGCAAACAAAAATATACATTTTTATTGTTGCTTGCAAAATCTTGCACAATGTAAATTAAATTGGGAAGCGGATTTTTGTTTGATATTTTGACAATTATGTACTTTTATTAATAAATATAATATGATAATAATGATTATATACCTATGTACCTATATGCATTTTAAACACTTCTATTTATAGAATTATTTTACGTAGGTACATACACTTTTTAATTGATGGGATACACTTTTTTTTATAAACACTTTTTATTTTAAGGATATGAGGGATAGTTTTTCCCCTTTTATTAGTTTTTTTTTAATTAATTAATTTATTGTATTAAAATGTTAATAAAAAAATGACCACATATTGAAGCTAAAAAAAAGAACAAATTAGTTATTTTGTAAGAGGCACAATTCGGGGAAATAAATGTTCTTAATTTCAACACTTAAAATGCAAAAATTATTTATTTATTTCGTATTTGTAATATTATTTATCTTGTCTGCAAGCATTTTTTTATTATTATTTTTTATGAAAATTACACAAGTAGAAATTATGTGGAATTTCTCTACTACTGATACAACCAACATTCTCCTGAAAGGTACAAACTCAAACTGAAATACAATATGAAATATTTTTTGTTCTGTTGTTGTTGCTTCTAGTTGTTTCCAACATAACAAAAATAATTGCAAACTTAATAAAAAAAAAACAAAAACACCACACACAGTTAGGGGATCATCACTATCTTCATTTATTCCATCTATCCAGTGTACAGGACGTTTATTTTTCACTTTATTTCATTTATTCTACTTCAGTTCACTTTATTTTTGTTTTATTATTTGTCCCTACATTTTCTTCAGCCAGCCAGCCAGACAACAACAACAACGAAATCAAATTTTAAGGAAAAATAAGCAAAACAACTTGCACAGGGAGAATATTGGTTTGACGAACAAAATAAACAAACACAACATCTACAACTGCAGAAGTTAATACAAATAAAGAAGAATAAAGAACGAAAAGAAAAAAAAACAGATAATGTTAGAAGTCATCTACTGTATGTGTTTTGATTATGGTATTGTTTGTTTTGCAAAATATGTAGGTACATATACAACTTTCTTTTTCTCATATCCATATCAAATCTCCATGGGAGCAAAAATCAAAAATTTTTTGCTAAAACCTGCTACAATGCAACAAAATACAAAAATAATCACAAATTTTCACTGATGGAATATAGTATAGGGAGATGTATTGTAAAAACAAATATGAATTTGGCGGCGGACTGACTGAAAAATAAGGAAGAGGAAATTTGTTTGCATGTGTGTGTGTGTATTATTGAAAAAAAAATTTAATAGAGAATTTTCAAGTACATAATAAGCAATAATTGAAGCGGAATTCCGTAAAGGGTTGCCAATTTCTACGAAATGTCTAAAACATAAGAATCACTCACTCTATTGTTTAACAAATTTTCAGGAAAGCAATAAAAAAAAAGCTGTTACACAACAGTTTCATACCTACATAGTATATTGAAATTTCTACTGTATAATTTTTGATTCTCTCTCCGGATACATTTTGTTCATACATATGTATTCATGTACATATGTACCTACTTCATCAGTTACCTTTTTCAGAATTCTGGTATTTAAAATCATCATAATATTTTATGTGCAGGAACATGCAATTCCAGACACTTTAAATTACTAGATACAAATACCTAGATTGTTGTGAAACGATCTAATTAGAGAAACATTAATGGCCGAATTCTCGGTCATTAGTTAACTATTGGTAAACTAAAATACTAACTATTGTTTAACTATTACTATTAAGATGGCGAATTTATCCATTATTCAAATTCATAAGACATATTTACAATTTGTCGCCGAAAACAATTGTAAACTTTATTTTCATAGCAACAGCTGTTATTTGACTAATAGTTAACCAACGACGTTTGGGGGTTTAACTAATGGCAAACTAAGCATTGCGAATAAAGAATCATTAGTTAAGCATTTGTCATTAGCTAACTAAAGACTGTGAATTTAGCCATAAAAGTTCTAATAAGAAAGGTCTTTGACTTTTAAATATCTTCAATACCTATACAAGTAATTTATAATAAATCCCAAATCGTAACAAGTTAATAGATAACTTGGTAACCCTTTAACAATTTAAGCTATCACAATTAATTAGGCACATATGATTATATTAATTGAAATAGGAGCATAAAATAAACAGCTGCAGACGCCATATTTGAATTCAACAAAAAGGAAGAAAATAAAAGGAATAATGAAAGAGTAAAACTACTGAGAAAAAAGAGAGTTATTTATGCAATCAGAGAATAATGAAAAAATAATAACGGTAAATTGTTAAATACAATTTCAGTAAAATAACAAAAGTGTAACAAGTGCCATCATAAAATACATAATTTAACAGAAAATAATTAAGAAAATTGTAATAACGTAATTACGCACTTTTTGAAATAAAAACCTCAAACTAGTTTTACTTGTTGTGTACTAATACTCGAATTTTCTTATTGTTAAGAGTTGGATATTCTTGTGATTTTCAATAAGACCAAATGCGACATTGTAAAAATTAAGACGTAATTTGAGAGTGTACAAAGAATTTTTGATAATAAGCCGGTTAAACGAAATTGTTTTTCTTTTCGATATTTTTTTATACAAACACAATAAATAGCACGGTAAGTTGTTTTTGTTTATTTATTCACACTATAAAAACTATAGTTTTGTTATTAAAAAAAGAAAACAAAATATTGAGAGTAAATTTTGTTGGCACATAGTATCTCTTTGATGTACATCCATTCTTAACAAAAATTAATTTGTTTATACTTGTTTAGTTGCTTTTTGACATTATTTTTAATAATAAATAATTTTGGCATTTTTGTTATCATTAGAATTAAGAATATTTATTGCAGTTTTTTTTATAATTTTATATTAGTTAAAATCTGTATTCTTTCTTATTGTAAATTTCTGTGTATTCATTATTTTAAATTCTTTGCACAACACTTTTTTAAAGACATTTTTCTTGTTTGCTGCCTTTTTTTTGACTTCTTTAGTGAAAGGGGGCTTTGTATTTTGCTTGTTTTTAAGGCTAAATTTTAAATATTCTTTTAAAATTTCAATTGCTTGTGTTAGAATACATATTGTTTTATAAGTTTTAGTTATAATTTATGAAAAATTTACTTTTTATTTGAGGTAATTTTGCATAAATAATCCGCTGCGTCTTTAACGAACAGCTGTAGTCTCCATCTTAAAAAATATACCTAACAGTGCTGCGAAAATTGTTGATGCAAGTATTCGGTTATGCAGTGTTTTAAGTATAAAACGTCAACACTATGGCGTTGTTACACAACAGCTTGGTCGTTTTTGCATTATTTTAGGAACAGTGATGGTATTTTTTGCCGTTGGTCACCGTGTGTAATAATTTGTGTAACAAATTTCTACATCATAACTTAAGGATGTCAAAAAATATTTAAGTCAACCTGTACCCTAAAAATCATACAAGGTGATCCAATGTAATATTATTTATGCTCAGTGTGCAGCGTTGTCAACTTTGAAATTTCAAAACGCACCAACATGGAGAAAACAAACGCGCCATTTGAAAAAATCGCACCAAATTTAGATTTTCTGTCTTATTTAATAAAAGTTTATTGAAAAATTTCACATAAAAATACAATATTAATAACAGTCTTCAACAGTTCATTTAGTGTTTTTATAATAAAACTTAACAAAGATAAACTAAACAAATTTGTTTTTTGTACCAGATGCAATTAATTTATTTTTTACCCGGGGTTATACAGCATGTAACAGTTCGAAAAACTCTATACACTCACATTTTTTACTAATACGTACACAGTACTCCTTTCAAGTACCCTGCCAGCAATTAATTGGAAGTTTCTTTCATCGTCCATCGTCAAAGGCGTTACGTCTTACTCACTTCCAGACGTTAATTGGAAGATAACAATAACAATTTACATTGCAGTTGTCTTTTAATCATCTAGACGACGTTTGGAGGATTGTTTGTTGTTTACAACACCAGCCGAAAATTACATGCCCCGTTATAAAACAAATGAAAAGAATGCCAAAAAGAAGTTTTCGACGTCATCGAAATTAAGGCCCAACTATAATGTGCATATGCTAGCTTAAGCAAACGTGCGAACACATATAAATTGTATGTGGCAAACTATAATGTACTTAACGAAACTTTTCGTTAAGTTTTTCAACTGTCATTTGCTTAAGCAAAAAGCGAAACTAATCGCACATTCTGTACGGAATCAGCTGTTTGTTGTTGTTTGTTTGTGTTTTGAACAAAATGGAAGAAAATATATTTATTTTAAATTTAATAGAAAATGCGGAAACAAATAAGTGCCTTTACAATAAAAGAGGCCCTTTTTATTTTAACAAAAATGTCTTTCTGTCGCAGTTTATTTCTCTGGCAGAACAAGAGCGTCTTCTTCTTTTACAGTGTAGTTCACTTATTTCTTTTGATGTGCACAGGCCTTCAAGCGCTAACTTTAATATTTTTATATTATTTAAATTTTTAAGTTTTTTCTCCATTTTTGCAAACACAATACGAAAATTAACAAAACATATGTAAACGTTTATTATTATTTACATTTTAGTGCTGCCACAGCTGTACATTTTAGTACTTTTGACGATAAATTAAAAAAAAAGGAAAAATTATGAGTTTCTGGTACGAAGTTTTCTTTTAATTATAAAATAATATAATAATATTTATAAAATATAGTCATTTAATGGCTTTTGTTAAAATAAAAACATTTTTTTTAAACATAAATGAGCAACTGTGGACAAAAAGTTTCAAAGTCATTGTAGCCACCTAAAAGTTAACTCTGAACTGGTTATGCATTTGACAGCCTTTTCGTTAACTTTTGCAATTTGCTTAATCTTGCTTATGCATATTATAGTTGGGCCTTTAGTTTTATTTTGTCATTTGCTGTGGTCGGTCAGTGGTAAAGTGTGGTTTTGTTTTGTTATTGTTGTAGATTTTACATATTTGTTATCCCATAGTCAATATGAGTGTATTATCTATAAAGGCAAAAAAATCAAAAGCAAAAGAGAGGCGGCTTCTTGAAGTTAAGCAGAAGTGACTTCTTGAAGTTACGCTGAGTGACTTCTTGAAGTTACTTCCGGGGGGTACAACTTCTCAATACCGAAGACACTTCTACGATCAGAAAATGGGTATCGCAGAAGATGAGTTTCAACTTCTTAGCGTCACTTCTGAGTCACTTCCGCAATAGAAAATGTTGGCAGGGTACTTGCATGTGTAAAGAAAGGCAGGTTAACTTTTTAAAAAAGTACTCTGTTCAAATTTGGGAAAATGTTGAGCAACATTAATTATTTCATACGGAAAATTTGACGTGTAGCTAATGTACTTTTGTAAACAAAACACATATTATGTTTTGCTTTTTTGTGAATTTGAATCGAAAATAAATAAAAGTTAAAAATATTTAAAAATCTGTGTTGAATCGAAATCGTTAAATAAAAATGAATGAACAAATATTACTCGCCGCATGTGCAGCAGCACAACAAGTAATAGATATTGGCGACAGAAGAGCTTTTAGATGACAGACAGCCAACGTTATTGAAAACTCCACGTGAAACAATTCCCACTTTAATTATTTCGCTGTGAAAAAATAATATTGCCAGATACATTTCATATGTTTTTCACAAAATGAACAAAATGAACTTCTGCAACATCTTTTCATGAAAATTTCATGTGATTTTTTTAACATGTATTTTGACAGCATTCCACTTGAAATTTTGAACAGGTTACTAGGCTTAATAGTAAAAATATATGCTACTCGGAATTGACAACACTGGTAGGAAGCATAATATAACTTGGATCACCTTGTTTGATTTTTTGGCTATAGGTTGACTCCAATATTTTTTTTGGCATCCTTAAGTTATGCTGTAGAAACTCTTTTAAAAAAAACACATTGCCTACTTTTAGGATGACATATTTTCAATGACCTTGAAAAATTTGGAATAACGGAATTTGTGGTGAATTTCTAAAAACTCACCACGAATTTTTATACTCACCACAATTTTTTATACTCACCACGATTTTTTATACTCACCACGATTTTTTATACTCACCATGATTTTTTACTCACCACGATATTTTCACCACATTTATTTTGAAATTCACCACTACACGAGCAAAAAATTTGTTTTCCTTTTTTAACTAGCTAGCTTACTTTTACTTATTAGCTAGCCCCCACCCACACACACACACACACCTTGTTTTTCTTCTTCTTCTTCTCTCATGCACTCTTAAGGCCCAACTATAATATGCATAAGCAAGCTTAAGCAAATTGTCCACAATTGCTCATTTATGTTTAAAAAAAATGTTTTTATTTTAACAAAAACCCATTAAATGACTATATTTTATAAATATTATTATATTATTTTATAATTAAAAGAAAACTTCGTACCAGAAACGCGTAATTTTTCCTTTTTTTTAATTTATCGGCAAAAGTACTAAAATGTACAGCTGTGGCAGCACTACGTTGTAAATAATAATAAACGTTTACATATCGAGCCATAACCGCCGAAAAAATGTATCCCACAAACTCAAAATTTTACAGGGGAAGGTTTTTTTTAAATAAAATCAGTTTGAATAAAGCCATTATGTTAAAATTTATAATGTAAATATTGTTTTGTGTAATACATTTAATTTTAATAATTCTAAATGATGTTGAACTATCGATTTCGATAAAAAAACAACAATCGATTATGGTGTGGGATACATTATTTTGGCGGTTATGGCTCGATATGTTTTGTTAATTTTCGTATTGTGTTTGCAAAAATGGAGAAAAAACTTAAAAATTTAAATAATATAAAAATATTAAAGTTAGCGCTTGAAGGCCTGTGCACATTAAAAGAAATAAGTGAACTACACTGTAAAAGAAGAAGACGCTCTTGTTCTGCCAGAGAAATAAACCGCGACAGAAAGACATTTTTGTTAAAATAAAAAGGGCCTCTTTTATTGTAAAGGCACTTAATTGTTTCCGCATTTTCTATTAAATTTAAAATAAATATATTTTCTTCCATTTTGTTCAAAACACAAACAAACAACAACAAACAGCTGATTCCGTACAGAATGTGCGATCAGTTTCGCTTTTTGCTTAAGCAAATAACAGTTGAAAAACTTAACGAAAAGTTTCGTTAAGTACATTATAGTTTGCCACATACAATTTATATGTGTTCGCACGTTTGCTTAAGCTAGCATATGCACATTATAGTTGGGCCTTTAAATAATTTTTTCTTCCCTCGGTCGTCGTCGTTGTTTGTGTGTGTTGGTTGTATTGTTGCCAATTTGACGTTTTTCCCATCAAATCTGACGTTTTTGCAATTGCGGGAAAAAATCCTTTTTAGCGGTTAGCGTGAAATCTGGAGTTTTTTAGTAACTCAATCTAGTTCAAACCAAACTACGAAACAGGCTGATAACCAGTACACAGCGTTGTCAACTTGGTGCGTTTCGGACCATTTTTGGTGCTTTTTTAAATATTTGGTGCGAAAAATTCTTTAGTTGGTGCGCGGTGCACTCTTTAATTTTTGGTGGCACCAAAACAAATTCAACACAACTTTTTGTTTCAGTGTGATAAAAAATCTTTGTACAATAAAATACACATGTTTCATTCAGTACAATTTCATTTAATACTGCAAAATTTTTTACAATCAATTTTACAGGCCACAAATAATGACACGTTCATTCATAACGTACCAAATCATATGAATAGTGTGAATGAAATTTTATTGTATGTACATATGTATATTATGTATGAATATTGTATGTGCACACAAAAAATATACTTTTTATGTAAAACTAGCGGACCCGGCGAACTTTGCCTCGCCCCAATTTTAGGCCTTCAGACAAACTTTAGAGTAATAATATAATACAACAGGAATAATTTCACACAAAATTTCGTACAAAAAATTCAATTTTCCAATTTTTCCCATTTTCCGACTTTTGCGAAGAGATTTTCCAATTTTCCGCGTTTCGCATTTCGCATTTTTCATGATTTACACTAAGAAATTTCTATTTTTTTAGTTGGAAAGTCATTAAGTCAAAAACTCGATTTTCCAATTTTCCGACTTTTCCGGAGGGATTTTCCAAAATTTTCTTCCGTAAGAACCTTCTCCTCGAAAATACGAACAACTGACAAAAAGTTTTATAGAAATCGGCCCAGCCGTTCTCATTTGATGAATTACTATACATTTTTTACACCATTTTTATATGCATATATAAATTCAAATAAACATTTTTTTAAATAAAAAAAATCTAAAGTTGGTGCGTTTTTTTCTCTCTGTTTTGGTGAGTTTTGAAATTTCAAAGTTGACAACGCTGCCAGTACAGTCAATTATGTGCTTCGAGTAAGGTAAATTTACTTTTAATGCAAACATTTCAATTTATATACGTTTTTTATTAAAATATTTTAAGAATTCTTATTTCTAAATCTTTCCAATAATTAAAGGAGAATGGAAAAATTAAATCAATTACATAATTTCTTTAAAAAGTTTTAAAAAGCAATTACATTTTGTGGTTTCTTATTTTTATTCAATAAAATTTTTGAATATTGATTTAATACATTTTTGCATTGCAATTTTTTGTCAACGAATTCAATTTTAATTGCAGATACGGTCTGAAACTAGAGAATATTGTTTTGATTATGAATTTCCAAAATCTGTTCTAAGCGAATTAGGTACAATGGCGACTTATACACAAAATGCTGAAGATTGGCACTATATTTCTGAAAGTACCTAATTTTGTTTGTAAATGATTTCAAACAATTCAATAAAAAATACATATGTGTAATTATTTACATTTTATTTTACTAGCTATTTTTATTTAACGTAAATTCAAATTTTTCAAATTATTTATTTGACGGTTTTCTGACGGTTTTGTGAAAAATTTATTTAGCGATTTCTGGCTATTTTTACACCCAAATTTGACGGGAAATTGTGAAAATATTTTGGCAACACTGGTTGGTTGGTTGGTTGCTGTGGCCGTTGAAATTCTTAGAAGAAAACCGGGTTCGTTGTATATATGTATAGCGAACTTTAAAAAAAAAGAATATTATTATTTCGTTTGGTAAATGACCAGCGTTGTCAACAGTGTTGTCAACTTTGAAATTTTAAAATGGAGAAAAAAACGCGCTATTTGAAAAAAATCGCACCAAGTTTAGATTTTTTTTATTTAAAATTTTAAAAAAATTTAATATTATTTGTATGCAAGCACATGAACAAAAACAACAGCTCTGTGACATCAAATAGAATTATTGAAAATTTTATGCATGCATGAAGAGAACTTTAAATATTTTTAATAAACTATGCTAAAACTTGACATTTCTTCTTTAAAATTTTCATACAATTTACATTTTGTATTGCTCAGACTATTATTTAATGAAAAGAATTGGGTGTTTTGCAAAGTAAAAAAACTATTTGGCAAACGTTTGAAATATAAATTAATTAAAAAAAGCTAAATGCATTTTTGAAGAAAGCTAAAAGCTAAATGAAATATTTCGAGCTAAACGTTAAAAAATAAAGCTAAATTTAGCTCGAAAAAAACTAATATGGCCACGCTGATTATGCTTGTTACCAGCGTTGTCTATTCGATTAATAGTAAAAATACTTATATATGATTTTTACTATTAATCGTTGATCTCTTTTTAAAATGTTAAAAAAAAGAAGAAATTAATTACATCTGGTACAAAGGAATACAAACAAATTTGGTTTAGTTTATTTTTTATTTTTGTTAAGTTTTTTTATTTTTTATAAAAACACTAAACTGTTTGTTGAAGACTGTTATAATACAAAAATATTATAATATACATATTTTAAATAAACAAAGCACAAACATATAAAATATTTGTACATATGTATTTATATTAATAATCTTACCTTTATTTCGATTGTTCTCTTATAAAAAGACATTATATTAAGTAATTTATATGGAATGAGATAGATGACTTTTCAAAAAGATGTTTATTTTATTTAATTTAATTTAATTTACTTAAATTATACATACTTTTTCTTCTTATTTTACTTACAGCTTATACATATTATAATTTTTTTTTTAAATTAATTAAATTCTTTAATAAATTTAATAATTTTGGATTAATAAAAAATAAAACTATAAAAGAAAAACGGAAAAGTATAAAGGAAATATAAACGCAAATTTGTTTATGCTGTGAAACTGTATTTATCCCACTAAGGATTTAGGATAAATTTTTATTACAAAATCAATAATAAACTATAAGTTGAAAAATTTAATTTTTATATAAAAACAAAAACATAAAATGCGTTTATATTAGGGAATAAATAAATAATAAATATTGTTTATGAAAAAAAGAGTATTAAGTACTCAACAGAGTTGTATGGTACTAAAAGAGGATTTTTATTTTTGCACAATATTGTTGGGGGAATAAAGATGGATTTAGGTTAGGTTTTCGAGTTGATTTTGCTTTAAACTGCCCTGGAATAAGAAGTTATCTTGGTTTTTTTTTTGTTATTCCAAACAAGCGTGTAGAAGTTGTGAAATAACTGGGTTTGGGTACCTTAAAAACAGTCTTATTTCTTGTAAAAGTTCCCTTTTTCTTAGAAAATCCCTTTTACAATTATGTAACTACAATTGAGCCCTTATAATAATTAAATAAACCTTTACTGTTGCATTAAAAAATCAAACATTTTGTTTCGCCTCATTTAGAATACAAGTATTAAATAGAATGAGCATAGTTGTGTTAATTTTTCATTTGTTTTCTTTAAAATGCTTAGATTTTTAAAATTATCAACTACTTAATGTATAGATTTTTAGATTTAAATTTAATAGAATCTAAATTTGCCGCGTTTTTTTTTCATTATTCTTACTTGTTTACTTGCTATTTAAAGCCTACATTATCATTTCCACTTTGTTACTTCTAGTTGAATATATATTTTTTTTTTTAATAAATTATTTAATTTTGAGAGAAAATTAGTTTTAGTTGTTTGTTACTAAATTTACTATTATATAACAATAGTTATAGTTAATTAAAGAGTTGTTGTTTGTGTATTTCTACTAATTTTAAATATTTGTTTGAAAAAATTCTTTAATTGTTTTCATTGCAAATATGTAGTAAAAAATCTTTTCACATTTACTGTGGTTTATTAAAAATCTGCTTCAGTTATTGCTTTTTTTTAAATGTTTTATTCTCTTTTTTATATATTTTTTATTAATTTTTAAATGTTTTGTTTTGTAACGGAAGTTTTAATTTTGCTTTTAAATTTTAGTTTAGTTGTTTTTTATTCAAAAATATCAAGTGGAAATTTTAATTTTATTTAAATGTTTCATTTCATTTCAAGGTTTAAGGTTTTTTACACGTTGTTCAAATATTTGTGCTCCATAAAGGCTTGTTGCAGCTTTTGTTTGTTTGCTTTTATATGAATTTTGTAACAGCAAATAATTTCAAACAGTAATTATAGCTTTAACTGTGTTGTTTTCCTAATTAAAGCTTTGTTATTATGATTATTATCACAAATTTTGAAACAATGTATAAGTGTTGTGAAAATGTAACATTTTTTAATTTTTTTTTTAAATTTCTAGTTTAGTTTTTATAAAAAGTGTTTTTTTATTTTTTTTGGCAACAATTTATTTTCCTTACTTATTTATTTATATACGCTTTTTTCTTTCTTAATGTTTAAACTCTTTTTTTTGTTGGGGAGGGGGTTTGTTGAGAGGTTTTTTTCTCGAAAAATTAATAACTTAAGGAACAAAATGGAATTAAAATTTTTCTAAATTAATTGTATTTGAACAAGAACTGTGGGTTATATAATTTTATATTAAATAATTAGAATTATTATTTTAATTTTGTAAATTTTATTTTAATGTTTAATGTTAATGTTATGTTATTTTTACATATTTATATGACAAATACATATATAACAAAATTCATAATCTCAATGAGTATTAAATTAAAAGAAACAAATTTTATAATAATAATAGGAAATACGTATATAAAGATCTACTACAACTACTGTTATCTTTTTATACTAAACCTGAACCAGTTTTTGAAGGGTTTTGCTCGAGTTTAAACTTATTTAAACTAAACTAAATACCTAGTTAAACTTGTTACCTGTTTGCTGGTTGAGAAAAATTACTAGATAAAACCTTTTGTAATCAAAACCACTAATGTTTAGGGGATAGATACTATCAAAATAGAAATTAAAACTTCCTTAACCTTTTTGTTAACAAAACTACAGATGTCATTCTCTCATTTAAGGGATAGACACTATCAGATTTTGAGCATTTTTAACTTTTTCGTTAACAACAAAATGAGTCCCAAAGACTTTAAAGTTATCTTCTCTTAAACCCAATTGATAACATAAAAAAGAAACATAATCTTAAATATTTTGTTTTACTAACAGTTTTTGTCGACAACATTTTCAAGATTGTCGTCTGTCAATAAGATAAGAGACAGAAAGTCTTTCATCAACTGCGTTGTGGGCAGTTGCAACAGTAACCTAAAGGCTGCTTTTTGTCAAACTATTTTTAAGTTTTTAAGTTAAGCGCCAATGTCTTAAAGCTTTTTTTACTTTTTTAAAGACATGACGAGCGATAAAGTCCAACTCTATTCATGACAACACTAGAGATAATATTGTTACGGAATTGTATTTTAATATAAATTTAACGGTTTGTAACAGCTAGTATCAATTTATTAATATCAAAAATTGCATTAGTAGAATTTTCTATTTAAGAACAATGCTGATAATACGCTCTTATTAACAAAGTTTAGCAGTATGTCAACATTAAGTTTTAATGGCTTTGGTGGAACATTTTAGAAAGGAACTTTTGATTGTCCTCTCTAAATGCCGCCGGAAATTACGGAAATTATTAGAATATGGAGCTAGTGCATAAATATAACAAACAGGGGGGGGGAGGGTTGTGTGTTTACTTAAATTATTTTGTACGTGTGAATAAATACAGACTCGTTATATTTTCTTTAAACTACTTGAGGCTTTTATTTTGCACTTAAAAGAAATCCGTTTTATTTAAAGGAAATAAACCACATTTTTTAAAATGTAAAAACGTAACAATATACTGACACTGTTCTGAAGACTTGCTTGCTACTCTTTTAATGATACAAATGATCGCCGTTGTCCTACAGGATTTATAACCTGAATGTTGTCCTCTATTATTTCCTTTAATAACGAAATAGGCGACAACATTTTGAATGTTGTTTTGTGTAAAATTATGTTAACGATAAGTTGCCTTTTTCCTACTAAGTTTTAAATACCTTTTGAGGACAATAAATCAAAAAGTAGTTTATGTTGATTCTACGAATTGTGTTCATGAAAAGACCTGCGACAATATTTTGAGCTTTCTTCGCTATCATTTCTGTTGGCAACTAGATAGTCAACAACATCTTGAATGTTGTCTTGTGTAAAACTATGTTAATGAAAAGTTAAGTGACAGATTCTTCAAAGTTGTCTTCAAAGTCTTTTATGTTGATTCTACTAACTCTGTATATGTCAAGACCAAGCGATAATATCCTGACTATTGTCCTCTATCGTTTCTGTTGATAGGTGAGAATATCTTGAATGTTGTCCTGTGTAAAAGGCTTTTAACGACGAAGTTGAGCGATAAAGTATTAAAAGTTGTTTAAAGAGAAATAACATTCAGGCAATTAATATGCCTACTGTGCTACTTTCTTTGGAAATGGGATATGTAGGAGAAGCATAGGTGGTGAAAGGAGTAGTACAGTATTGCAGGGCCTCTGGTGGTGAGTAGGGACATTGATCAAAGCTAGATTTATAGCCATTATTTTATTATTTCACTTCGGTGGCGTTTCAATGCTATATCACCGAAGGAGGGCGCTGTGATAAATATTAGTTATGATAGAATAGAAAACTAATAATTATCAGAAACTGATGATTGTTTGAGTGGCAGCGGCTGGGAATCGAACCCAGTTAAATACCAGCTGCACCACAATGTCAATGTCGCGATACTGCAGTGAATTTCTGTTGGCGATGACATAACTTATACGTTATTGAATTTTATTTGGTGTAATATCGTCTTCACAACAAGTTGACAATAACTGAGAAGCTGTCCTGTCTCCTTATAGTCTACTGTCGCTGGAGCTTACTTTGCATGTAAATGGCCGACAAAACTATGAAAGTTGTTTTCTATTAAATCCAGTTGACCAGGAAATGTGAGACACAGTCTTGAACCTTTATCTATTTACAAAGTAAAACAAATCTATTGAAAGCGAAATGAGCAACAATATTATGAATGGTGTCTGCTCTAAAAAAAAAACTCGTAATGAAAAAATGGGTGACACTGTATAATTTTTTTTTTTTGACAACAAGTTATCAACTCTGGGAAAAACCCTGATTGTTGACAAAATCTTCAATGTCAAAATTCTTAAAATTTGCCTTCTTTAAACCTGTTTTTAAATAAACTCTGTTGATGACAAAATGCTCGACTAAAAGAGATCTGCTGAAAAAGTCTGTTGATATCGAGATGAGCAACACAGCCTTCATTAAACTCTATCGACCCGACAAAATCTTGAAAGTTATTTCGTATTACTGAGGGAATCTAAGCTTTTAAACGACATGATAAATACATAAGTTAGTATAACAATATAATCCATAACTTCCGCCAAAAGTCGGTTGATTTCAAGATGTTGGTCAAAAATGACAGATTAAGTAACGAAATTATCGCTCAAGTAAAAGTTAACGTCTAAAAAGAATACTGCCGGCTATATACATATAATCATTGACGATAAAATTTTGGACATTTCAACATATGTGCATATATGAATTTTGATTTTTTTTAATTCCATTTTAGAGTTGGATAAATGTTGGATAATGAAATACTACCGAAGCCATTTTTCGATATTCAATTCTTCATAAGTCTCCTGAATAGGAACTTATGGTTAGAAGGACTCTCCCGAAAGGAGTAATAAGGGTTTACACTGACGGCTTCAGGAGAGGGAACAAAGTTGGTGATATATTCTTCATTAAGATGTCTGCCATAAAGCGTGCTGGAAATTGCCTGAGGTATTATCGAATATCTTTGGATATATGTATATTTACTGATAGCATAGTGGGCGTTAAAAGCATAGCAAATGTCTACATAGCATGCCGGGTGTCTCCAAACGAGATAGCGAAACATTCTAGGTTTACGCTAATATGGGTCCCTGGACATGGTATAATACAGGGCTACTATATAGCTGATGAACTGGCCAGAAGAGGTGCAATAACTGCCAAGAATACCTTTACTGGTATTTCTATTACAACTCTAAGAAAATATGTATCTTCAGAAAGAACTGTTAAGACGTGCTCAGGCAAAGTGGCCGAATAAAATCACTTGTTCCATCGCCCGTTAATTTGACCCCTACTTGATAAAGGCAGGACGAAGTCACTATTTAGCTATCGTCGTGATCAAATAAGGCTTATTGTTTCAGTCACACGGTACAAATATTACTGTAGTAGCTTTCACAATGAGACTGAGGAAGAGAAAAATACTCATCTTCTCTGTCAATGCCCGGCCCTATTATGAGGGAACACATACTTGGGGCACCTTACCTGTCATGATTGGAGGAGCTATCAAGATTGAACTTAAGACATATAATTTCGTCAACGAATGGGATGTTTCGAAATTGAAACAACCAGTGTCAACTTAAAGGACTCAAGTGAGATGTTTCTGAGAACGGCTGGAGAACATGTGAACATGTGGCCACCACAGGAAGATGCAACTGCAGATATAGCTCGACAATGGTCATCTTGAAGGTATATTTCCGGGTCGTCTAATGACATTTTTTAGTTTTATTAAATCAAGAGTTTCTGTGAACAAGCTACAGACGCTGAAAGCTTTCAAAGGAAGTATAGGTATCCAACAAGAGTTTGAGAACTTATATTTTGAAACTCTCGACAGAACCATTGAATAAGCGTTAACGAGTTCAAATGGTCATTCACAAAAAGTAATAATTCTTTGTTAACTTCTGCAATTAATTGTTAGTACTTCAATTAATCAAGTACCGAATATAAATTTGTGGCTTCAGCTGCAAAGAGCTTTTGTCGAATAATAATTTGAATCTACTTTTGGTTTGTTCTAGTAAAACCTGTTTAAAATATTTTACGGATCACGGATGTTAGTTAGTTTAAACTTTATTTAAATAACTAGAAGTAAAGTTTAACAAAACGTTCATTTAAACAAGAACTTATTGATCAATCTTAAGAGTTTAAAGTAATATATACATTTATTTTGAGATACAGAAACACTCAAGTAATAAGACAAATCTGACCTCATAATCGTTTAATGTCATTTCGCCTGGTTTACCTTGGGAACGAATTTCTTGATGATCACCCAAATGCCTGTTTTTTTAAATAAACTATGGTTTTGTAAAATTTCTGTTGGCACCCATCAAATTATATATTTTCAAATTATATAGTTGACTCATGGCGAACACTATTGTTAGTTTTTCGAAATCTGATGGTAGTTTTTTTTAATAATTAACAAACACAAACTGCGAAGCTTTTTGGTTTATCTGCAGAAAACACCCAGAGTCTTTGGCGGGAATCGAACCCGCAACCTTCGGCAAACTATCGCCTAGTCTATCGGGGCACCAGTTCGTTGCGGAACAAATTTTGTAATGTTTTCCAAATTCCGCTTCCTTTGAAAACTACTTTAAAAACCTAATATGAACATTACAAGACATCATAATGAAATTTTGCATAGTCAAAACTGAGATATGTTAGAGTTGACTTGTAGTGGGTTGGGGAAATGCCTGTTTAGGCTGCCATTGAAATTAAGACATACATATGTTTTGGAGTTTGATGTAAACAAAGTGTTTTAATTGTTTCAAATGCCAGGAAATATACAATATTTAAACTTTATGGACAGTTGGTATTTTAAAAAGTCGGAAAATGAATACGTTCTTTTCTCAAATCAAAACTAATTACCCTAATTTGCCTTATTTAAGATTTTTTTACGGATTATTTTTTAAAATTAGTTTACAAAACTAAAGTTTAAACTGCTGTAGGAAATAGTTTAGTTTACATAACTAAAGTTTAAACAGCAACTGTTAATCATTTGCAGTTAGAAATAGTTTCATTCCATTCGTTCCTCTAAAGTTCATAATAAAGCTTAATAATTAGTAAAAATTAAAAAATTATTAATTTACTTTTTAAATGCAATTTCTCTATAATTTTGTTTTTAATGCTTTTGTTTTTGACTACAGTTCCCCACATAAATACAATATTAGTTTAACAATTTCAATTTGAAAATTAACAATTTCTTTTTTTATGTTTTTTTTTTCTTGAAATTCTAATTAAGCTCTTAAAATTTGTTTTAAAACTACTTATCAAAAATACGATTTCTGTTTTTTTTTTTGGTTTGGTATTGGTTTTGTTTTAAATCTGTTTTACTTTGGAATGAAATTTTACATAATTGAAGGCTTAAACTAAGCAGTAGTATAGATGCCACCAAACGACCAACTGGATTTTTTAAGTCAAAATGGCGTTTCGGTTTTATTAATTTGGGCTTAAAATTTACTTAATAAATAGATTTGTTTTAAATTACAACCAATTAGCTTTAGTTTATATATTTAATTATAATAATAAGGTTTTTTTTTATTAATAATAATATTAATAATAATAATAAAATATTCTATAAAATTTATGGAATTTTTAAATGTGTGTGTGTGTGTGTATGTGTGTGTGAGTGTAGGTGTGTGGCTGTGAATATGGGTGAGAGTGTAAGTGTTTTATTCATTTTAATGCCTAAAATTTGTTCAAAGTGTTGCTTTTTATATAATTTTTTTTGGTTGCATTTTTGCAAATATTTCTTGCTTTTTTTTAAATATTTTTCTCTTTAGCTATTATTCTCTTGTTGTGTTGAAGATGAACAATTAAGAAACGAATCAATATGTCTTTCAATTACAATTCAAGCCAATAAGAAAATCTAACGACTCTAGTCATCTGGGTCTAACCCGATTAGTTCGGCTTGCAAACGGCCCTTAGTCTTACAGCATATTGTTAAGCAAAATACTCTGAGAGCGATACGGAATTGTGGTGACATTGTCGTCATAATGATTATTTTCCAAAATGAGTTTAAAACACCAATCCAAACTACGCCAAAATTAATGAGAGTACTTTGTATAACATCACCGGTTACCAGTTCGTACGTACGTAACGAAATCCATGGCAACCATGACATCCAGAATGCAAACACTAATGCGAATGACATCATATGACTTGGATTCGATAAATTTTCAGCTAATGCAGTAGCATACTCTTTGTCATGTATGGGTTCACCCGATTTAATTTTACGCATCATAATGAAAATGTATGTATAATTATGAACAATGGATATAACACTAGGACCTAAAACTAATATTGCTAACGTTATGCTGTACGCCGCCATATTGCCCCAATCGAGCATACAGATGTGCGCCACATGATTCTTAATCGGTGCCGTGTAGCCGAGAATCGGGGGACTGCATAGCAGGGCTGCTGAGATCCAGGTAAATGCCATCCAGCATTGACATCTAGTAGTTGAAGAAAATAAAAATATTAACATGTTCAGAATATAAATTGCCTATTTACCTGGTTTTCGTTTGTACCGTTTCGTAGCGCAAGGGCTTGCGCACCGCCAAATAACGATCAACCGATATCCACATAAACGTATAGACCGACACAGCCCACAGTGTCACCTCCAGATAGCCGGTAAAACGGCACAGCAATTCCTCGTGCAGCCATTCTCCCGTCAAAGCTGGATAAACCGAGAACGGCACCACCAGAAGACCACAAAGCAAATCGGCTACAGCTAATGACAGTAAATAATAGTTGATGACTTCTGTGGGACCTATAACGCGTGTAGTATAGAGTTTTTTTTTTTTTTTTTTTTTTTTTTTGGAAGAAAAATAAAACGCGTAATTATTACAAGAATTTCAATTGTTTTAAATAACAAGCATTCATTTCCCTGTTCAACTACAAAGCATTTTATTTAATATTTAATAGATTATTTTGTGTGTGGTTTTTTTTTAATAAAAAAAAGCTGTTGATTTTTTTGTTTTTGTTGTAAATAAAATACTACGCATTTACCTTGTTTATTCCTAGTTTAACAGTAACAGTTCTTTCTATTCTTTCATTCATTACACATACAAAACATGTATTAATCTATATTTGTCAGATTTGTTTTAAACCATCATCATGTTTATATTGTTTTATATTTATATATATGTATGTATGTATGTACGATAGATTTAGTAACATTTTGTTTTTTTTTTATTATATTTTTTTCGTTTTAGTTGTTTTAACATTAACGTTTCGGTTTTGAGTTGACTTACCTTTAAAGTTGGCATAAGTGGCGATTATTAGGAGATTTGAGAGTACAATGGCTACGCCTAGTATGGAGATGAGAACAGCTTTGGTAAGTGCCTCCACTTTGGAATTATCTTGCAGGTAATTCATTTCCTGCATTTTTGTAATATCTGTAAAGGATTCTTTATTTATACATACATTTTTAATATGAGTTAAGGAAATTACTAGATTTTATGCTTTAAAATAGAAATAATGATTTAAAAGGTGACAAATTGAAAGAAAGATATTAGTAAAGAGAGTAGTGGTGTAAAATTAGTAATTAGTTCTTTCAAATCATCAAGACAATCATTTTATTATAATAATTTATTTGTATCTCTTTATTTCGCAATAAATTGCGTATAAATAATCTGTCTACCTTAATCCTTAAACCGTATCCAATAATGTGTTTGTTTTTCGAAAGAACTCACATATTTTTGTTTTGATGTTCTATAATAAAAATCCATATTAGTGCTGGCAAATTCTACTACTTTCCATTACTCAATAATATTCAATGCTTTTCATTTGGGTACTCAATACTACTCGATACTTTTAACAGATTTTTTGAAATTGTAACGCATAGTTTTTATCTGCAAATTGAAGTAGTTTCTTCAAAAAATAAAAATAGATCTTCAACCATTATTGGTTTTGTATGCCTATTATTATTAAATCAAAAATAAATGTAAAGCTAACTTTTAATTCAACGTTAACAACAACTTAAGAAATAATAGACAGCTTTATTTCGGCGGTTGGTTTTTACAGTGATGTTTTTTATGCACTATTTTACCCACTCAACTTGATTAGAAATACAACTCGGAAAGTATCGAGTATCCAAAAAAAGGGCAAATACTCGATACTGCTCGATGGCTGCTCTCTGTAACTGTTAATTCTCAATGTTGTTTACAGAGTGACCAGATCTCAAAATGTTAAGCGGATAAATCAGCTAAAAAATAATGCTAAAAGATGCTAAAACTTGTTTTAAAATGCCAAAAATTGTGTTAAATCCTCTAAAATACTGTCTTGAAATAATTTTTAACAATTTGAGGTAAACATGTTTAAAAAACAAATAAGAGTGCTATATTCGGCTATGCCGAATCTTATATACCCTTCACCTTTGTTGTGGATGCATAATTATATTATGCATAATTATGTCGATAAACACGACATCTGTTGATGAATTTGTTCGTAACAATATTAATACACTTAGTTTTTTTGATAAAATTTTCAGAGGTTGTCTCGGATTTTTGCTCATATCTTCGTTATTTATGGACGGATTTTGTTGATTTTAAATTCTCGAAAGCACGTCTGACAGAATTATTGAAGATTTGGATCCCGAAGATATCTGGGGACTTCAGAAAATTGATATCAACATCTAGACAGACAGACAGACGGACATGAATAATTAGACTCCGCTATCTATAAGGATCCAGAATATATATATTTTATAGGGTTGGAAAATTATATTGTGGAAAATATAATTAAGGTTCTTTTCATGATTTTAACCTTTAAAGATCACCTAGTTTATAAATTTTTTTTGAGTGATTTTCATAAAAAAATTTCTAGACAAACGTTCTGTAAGTTTTATTGAATCAGACATTAAGGCGCAACAATAATATGCATGTGATAGCTTAAGCAACCGTGTGAACACATACAAATTATTCGTGGCAAACTATAATGTACCTAATAAAATTTTTCGTTAAGTTTTTCAACTGCCATTTGCTTAAGCAAAAAGCGAAACGATCACACATTCTGTATGCAATCAGCTGTTGTTTGTTAAAAAATAAAAAAATTTTAAAATATTTATTTTCTATTATTTTAAATTTAATAGAAAGTGTTGAAAAAAATAAGTGCCTTTATGATAAAAGAGCCCTTTTTATTTTAACAAACAATTTAAAGAAAAGGGCATTTAAAGAAGCTGGAGAAAAGTGCAGCAAATGTGGTAATTTGCAATACATAATTTTTGTTTGTTTTTGTTGTATTCATTTCTAAACATTGCCATGAATTAATAGGAGCTGATTGCAAACACAGATGAAAATAAGTCCGCGAATGTTTTTGTAAGGTGGTAAAGAGGATGGAAGCTCCATCAGATAGTGGTATTCTGTCGCGACTTATTTCTTTGACAGAAGAAGAGCGTCTTCTTCCTTTATATTTTAGTTCACTTATTTCGTTTAATGTGCACTTTCCGTCAAGCAAAAACACATGTAATAGTATCGTATATTTTACCATAATATTTATAAATTAAAGTAATTTATTTAATGATTTTTGTTAAAATAAATGTGCAACTGTGGACAAAAAGTTTTTTAAATTCGCTTTAGCTTGCTTATTCATATAATAGTTGGGCCTTTATTCTTCCTTAAATTTTAAAATATTTATTTAATCTTCTGCACATTTAATATAAAGAGCATAATTCACGGTATTTAAAATTATAAAATTAGGTATGCAAACTTTTTCGGCACAAGGACGATTGGGTTTAAATTTGTTTGAAAAAGGTCCATTATGTCATCTAGCGCCCATACAAATGTCCTTCCGAAATAGGGTTTTATCGGTCATAAATGTGTGATTTATAAACGTATCCAAACAAATATTGCCATAAATAAGTTATATATGAGATCTAACCACGCCTATAAATTTTGTGCAGATCGGTCAATTATTATTCATATCTACCATATAAGGTCCACTTCCGAAAATCGCTTTAACATGAATAAATCATTTAAAAGTATTTATATCGAGATACTATTTAACACTAACAATATTTATTTTCTCAGAGGCCACAAATTTTTTAATGATCGGTCCATAATAGGTCGAGGATCCCATATAGAGCCCGTTACTGAAAAACTGTTATTGCACATCTATTTGGTGTAGGATATTTTCTAGACGGTCTTGGGTTTTATATAATTCATTCCACTAAATATACGTTTAAAAGCCATCCCTAAATACCGGCGGTAAGCGCAACGTTTTTTTACGTTGAGCATTAACGCTGATACCCCATCCCTAAACAAAAGCGGCAACGTTATGCCAAAACGATAAAAACAGGGTAATCAAACAAATAAGTAAAACGGCCCTGTTTATTGTAACTGCTGGATATTGTTGTTCTATTTTTCTTCTTTTTGTTTTCTTTTCTTTTCCAACTAACTTCACTGTAAAACGCCTTGTCAAAATTGGATTTTCCAATAGCAAAGCGTTGCCGCCTAGTTGTTTCGAAATGCTCCATACAAAATGTATGAGCATGAGAAATTTTGACAGCTAAAAAACGCTTGCCGCCGTTATTTAGGGGATGGCTCTAACTTCTGAATTACTAAATGGCAAAACATATTTATAACAAAATATGAAAGGGGGTTTTCATACAACGCATTCTTGTGTTCACAAACTTACATTCAAAAATCTCCACTTGAGTTTTAAATTTCCCACTCATATGAAGTTCATTTTTGCCATTTGCAAGATTTGTAATTTCATCTTGAAAAATTTGTCATTTATTCTTTAAAATGTTCATATAATTTTTCTTTTTTATTTTCACGCTATTTAAATTTTAAAGAGCTAAAAAATACTAGACATAATATAAAAAAATTGTTAACAGAAAATTTTGCAGCTAAATCAAAATAAAAAAGTTATAAACGATTTACGTTTTGATGAATTTGTCTATGATAAATCTATTTTGGATTTAAAATATAAATTATCATATATTGAGCTTATTATCTTAAAAACGCAGTTTTTGACGAGTAATAAACGATTTAAATTTTATATGAGAAATTCGATTTTGGATCCCAATAGAAGTCATCACAGATTGAACTTATTTTTACCAAAAAATGCATGAACTTTTCGATCCAAAATAGAAGTAATCACAGATTGAGTTTATTTTTTCAAGAAACGTAGTATTAACGGAGTTATAAACGATATAAGTACTGCTTCACATTTCTATGAATAAATCTATTTCGATTTAAAATAGAGGTTATCACAGATTGAGCTTATTTTCTCAAAAAGAGCAGTAGTTGCGGAATTTGAACGGGTTAGGTTTTATATAAAAGAAATTGATTTTGGCTTTAAAAGAGAAGTGATCGCAGATTAAGTTTATTTTTTTCAAGAAGCGTAGTAGTTGCGGAGTTATAATTGAATTTAGGTCTACTTCGGATTTATATAAAAAAAATCGATTTTGAATCCAAAATAGAAGTAATCACAGATTAATCGTATTTTCTCAAGAAACGCAGTATTTGCCGAGTTATAAACGATCAAATTTGGATGCAAAGTAGAAGTGATTAGAGATTGAGTTTATTTACTTCCAGAGCTTTATATTGTCAAGATTTGAAATATCACATTAATATGGTCAAATATCTGAAAACAGGTTTATTTTCAAAATATTTTGATACTGCCACTAAATTCATCAAAAGAAATTTGTTTTGTGTGATATACTTTGATATAAATACTTAGTTATTTGAGCAATAAAAACACCCACCTCTACTTATGTCCATCATCTCAGATTCAGTAAGATAAAACTACAAATATCCATCAAAATAATATTGTAATAAGAAAAACCATTTTATAAATTAGTTTTCTGATTAGTGTTCTCTTAAAATGCAGCTACTCAAGGGATTGAATTCACAATAAACTATAATTAATAAACCAAGCACGATAAATTATACTTTTTCAATGAACATCAACTAAAGGGTTTAGCAGTTTCAATTTGTTTTATGCAATATATCGAAGGATACAACCTAAATAACCTTTACCTTAAGACAAGCACAACAAAATAATTATTCATATATTTGTATGCGATTTTACATAAATTTCAATAAACCAATCTCGACTAAATAAACTTGGCATACAATGTATTCTAGCTAGCCATATTATAACAGACAGTTACATGTGTTTTTTTTTTCTTCTTTTTTTATATTTTTGGTTGTAACACCCACCTCTTAAATAGCAGGTGAATCTAGAGTGAAAGGCACGGAGAGAGAGAGAGAGTGGGAGAGAGGATCCTTAATAAAGGAAATTGTTAAATACCAAATGTTAAGAAATGCATAAATTTTCACACAAAATACCACACAAACAAGCAGTCAGAATATTTCTTTTTTTTTATTTAATTTTTTATTTTTAAATTTATACTTGAATGTTACAAGCAAGTAAACATTTCGTAGGCTTAATATAAAAAAGGCCTAACTCAATTTTGTTAAAAAAAAATCAATGAAAAAAGCCTTTCTTCGATACCTACATTAAAACAAAAATAAAAAAAATTAAATAAGAAATAAAATGTGTTGCTTTTTTATTAAAAATTGTATTAAAATATTTGTTGTATCTAAAATTTTACGGATTTTATTAAGTTTTTTCTTTCGTCTGTTAAGTAACAAAAATCCGAGTTAGGCCATTTTTATATTAAGCCATCGATTTGTACTATGTTATATGTATGTGCAAGTATGGATTTGTGAAACAAACTTTCTTAAATGTTGTGTTTTTACACTCGAGCAAAATGTATAGTGGAATTGTAGATATTCGCTAGAGATTAGTTGTAATGAAATAGATAAGGTGTAATATTTTTAAAATGAAACTATTGGATATGTTTTTTATACATATGTCTTAAAATATATTCATTCTTATTCTGTTTGGCGGTGTCGACATCGTCGTCAATTTTGAGTTAACGTCACTTTAACACGACATCAATACAAATTTGGTATTCCCTAACAGTCTTGTGTCGACGTCGACTGTTTATCGATACATATAACACACATATGTATCTAATATTTGAGTTAACTGATTCGTTTTGTCTACTTCTTTGGGTACAAGCAAAACTTTGTGAATTAATAATCACCCCTATCGTGAATAAAAATTCCACATGAAATTAGTTCGCTTTTATTTTTTTAACATTGAATTTTAATATGAAAAATGTGGAAAGGGAACAAATTTCATGTGGAATTTTTATTCACGATAGGGGTGAATAATTGTTTAATATATATATTAAAATAAAATGATTTTTTTATTCGGATTCCAGCGAAGGGATTTTCTCTTTCAAAATACCGGCCTCGCAAGTAAAAATTTTTTGTATTTTTATGTTGAAATGTCATAATTTTTTTTTATATCTTTGGATCTATATTACGTACACGATTATATTATATCTCAAATTAAACCTTAATTTCTTGACTTTTTCACGAATTTTTTTAGAATTTAAAAAAAAAATCGGTTAAAAAAATTATTTTTCGAAATTGACCTAAAAATGGTTCACATAAGTAGGTTATGTTATGTTATGTTATATGTCGTTGGAAAGGTCTTTAAAATATCATTTGATATACATATATATATGTATATCGTCTAATAAATAAATGTAGTTTTCAAGATATGGCAAAATATATTACAAGCTTTGGAGCCCCGCCCACTCGAAATAGGCGTTTGAATTTAAATTTAAACTCTATTAGTGATAAAATTTTGGAAATGATTTGAAAAATGTCACTAAAACCGGCTTAAACCAGATTTTTTTCAGTTTTTTCAGCAGCTTTTCAATTTGATTTGTGTTTGTAATTTGGTAAGAGTAACACGAATTGTTAGTATAATCAAGTGTGTACTCGTTTTATCTTCCCCCCTATTCGATGTGTAAAAGGTAATTAGTTTAGCTTAAAGAATTGTTTCGTGTAAATTGGGAAAAATTCTAGAAAGAAGTGCTTTTCACAGATGAAACTAAAATTCATCTGATTGGTCCTGACGGTAAAACGTTTGTGCATCGAGAAAAATACCAAGAATTAAATCCCCGTTACACTACTAAAACAGTAAAGTGAGCTATTTCTCTATCCATAGTTCTACCAGCTACCTAAATGCATCTTTGTAATTTGACTTGCTTCTAGAACATAACACCTTAAGTAATTAAATGCTAAATGAACTAAAATCACTAGTTTATGTATGTACATTCACTAGAAAACCCGTCCTTAATAATAATTAAAACTCTAATTGTTAAAGAATCGTTTAATAATAATCTGGCAATATTTTTATAAAGTAGCGCACAGTGGGGCAGAATCAAAATATTTTGGAATAAATAAAACGGCCATTTCTAACCGGGATTATGGGGTCTCAAAGAAGAGCAACTCAGACCAACGAATAATGTAAACCCTGTAGTTCATCAGAAAGCAAAGATTTTACTATTTCCTTAAGGTTTTGCCAATTGTACCAAAATATACCAAAATTTCGGGATTTTTTCAATATTTTAGTTTTTCTTTTGAAACATTTGTAGAATATAAATAAATATAAATTTATACTTTCTGACCAAATATGGATTATCTATTGAGGCCTAGAACGAACAACTAATAGTGGGATGGGTGGGGAGGTTGAGGTAAAACTTCTCAAACTTTACTTTATAAATCGTTTTTAACACGTCTTACAACATACTATGGCCAAGCGTTGTAATAATGGAATATTACGCTTCCATGTCTGAGGGGTTTCCGTCCAATGTTCTCTTCAAACGTATCAGTTGCATACGGTACAGCTTCCCTGTAATTCATCAGCTTAAAATATATAGTACCCTTTGGTCCCATCAAATAGCAGAGCATTACCTTAGCGCCATGAATATTTGACTTTGATGTTGATTCGGCTTGGCTTCACATACGCTTCGGATTATCAGAAATAGAGAATGGATCTCTATTTCACCGCCAGTAATGATTCGTTGCAGAAATTATTTCATTTTATAGCGTTGAGGTTAAGGTCTCTCGCCTTCAATTCAAATGGTACCAAATTTTCCTGCTTTTAATCCTGCTGCTCGCTAAAGCTTTAAATTTGCTGTAGCTCTCAATGATTTTGCAAGCTGTTGTTGAGTTTGACAGTAATCTTTAAGCAGTAATGCCTACAATTCTTGGTCTTTAAATTGTTTTGGCAAAACTTCAACTTAAGCCTAAAAACCCTTATGATTGATCAATGATCATACTTGAAATAAATACATATTTCAGTACGAGACAAATGGAGTGTTCAACTGGTATATTGTGCTAAAGGTTATTAAAAATTAATGAATCTTTAGTAACACCTCAAAGTTGATAAATTAACTACTGAATACTTTTAATATGGGCCTGTTAGCGTGATGTCTTCTACATATGTATGTAGTTCTTCCTACAATTAGCCAACTTAACAACTTAAAGCTGTTTTACAAATTTGTTCAAGCTTCTGCCACCAAATGCTCCAACTTCAATGAATGAAAGTCCAGCTAGACGTAAGAATTTTGTGCATGATAGTTGATTAAAAAAAACAAGGAAAACAAAAAAAAATTACCACTTACCGTACATCCGGTCATGACGCTTTGGCAAAATTTATTGTTGTTTCATATGGACGCCAAAAACAAATACAGAACACCAGAACAGCAGACCAGCAGACAATCCAATGGAATGAAACAAAAACGAAAAAAAAATCAAGCGGGAATTGCAATTGAGTGTTTTTTTAAGTCTTTGCTAGATGTCGAGAAATTCTTCTTCAAAACGTGTACAAGGAAATGTTGTTGTGTTGTTGTATGTGGTAAGTTTGATTGCTGCAACTAACTAGCAATAATACTATTGCAAAAATGTGTGTTCTTGTTGTTGGAGTTTTAGTACATTTTTCGTATACCAATATGTCCTTAAGGTGTTGGAAAGAAAAATCCTTTTATTTTCAAAGTTTTTACTTTCGGTGCGCTGGACTGCAACACGCGAAGGTCGCTGCTAATGGTGGGGTGGGGCGGGACGGTGTGTTTTAGGTGTTTTGTTGGTGTGGCAGGAGGTTATTTAGGCAAAAACTATCTGTGTTGTAATTGCTGTTGTTGTTTTTGTGTTTATTTAAGAGTTTGTAGGTTCTTGGTTTTTGTAATTTTTTTTTTTGGTGTTTAGCCAAAAAACATTAAAAAATAAACCCAGAGCTATAATTACATGTCTAGTTAAAGTTGGCTGCCTGTATTTTAGTGTTTGTCAGAGTGTGGCAAAGCAACATTTGTTAAGTTTAAGGTCAAAGGTAAAACTTGAACTAACTGTCTGTTTGTGTCTTAATATGTGAAAAGTGTTTGTTTAGTTTGAGTATTCAAAACTTTCACTATTACTCGTATTTGATTTGCCTGCAAGTTCTGTTTGTTTTTATTGTTGGTTTGTTATTTTATAAATTTGAATATAAGTATTTTTTATGTTTAAATTCACAACACTTTTTTTAATTAATAAAAGATTCGTTTAATATCACTACTCTTAATTTTTTATTAAATTGAAATTAAGTAAATTTAGTTTTTATTATATGTTTATTAAATATGGAAGATATTATTGATTAATTAAAACTCTACTTGAAATTAAGAGTTAAATTTTTTAAATATGCACTTTTGTTTAAATATTGATTTTTATTTAATTATTTTGTTAATATTAACACAGCTTTGATTTGGTTTTATTTATTATTAATTGTTTTAGTGTTTTCTATAATTTGAGTGTTCATTAATAATTAATTAAGATTAAAGCTGTTAAATAAGTTGTAACGGAATCTGCAAGAAATAGAAGAGAAATGTAAAAGCAATTAATTTGTACTTGTTAATTAATATTTTAAAGAAGAACTTCACTTTACTAGAGAGAACTTTTGATTTTATTCACAACAAATTAACATCATTAAATAAAATCAACATTTACAGAAATCTTGAAAACTTTATCTATTTACTTTTTTTACTATTTTGAACTTATCCATTTTATAGGGTGATTCAAGTAGAGATACCTTATTCGATAGCTTTTTTTTGACAGATCACATGTGAGTCGTGCCATGCTGTCATGCTATTTTTGTTTAGTATTGTTTGTCATTTCATAATGGAAAGACTTACGCCTGAATAACGTTTACAAGTCGTTTAACTTTATTACGAAAATTCACGTCCTGTGAGGAATGTGTTTCGTGCACTTCGCTCAACTTATGGTCACCATAATCGGCCTACTGAGCGTACTATTCGCAACACCATCACCCATTTTGAGACCCACCATTCCTTATTGGATAATATTTGACCGAATAGACCACGTCCAGTTATCGTGCCATGATAATCGACTATTTGATGCCTGAAATTGAAGCTCGTGATCTCGCCGACATGTGGTTTCAGCAAGACGGCGCCACTTCCCACACATCGCATCAATTAATGGATTTATTGATTGGCCACCAAGATCATGTGATATCACACCGTTAGACTTTTTCCTGTGGGCATATGTAAAGTCTAAAGTTTATGCGGACAAACCCGCTTCGATTCAGGCCTTGGAGGAAAAAATTACTCGTTTTATTCGCCAGTTACCCGTAGAAATGCTCGAACGAGTCATCGAAAATTGGACTCAACGGATAGACCATATGCGACGTAGCAACGGTCAACATATGATAAACATAGGCCCGTTTTCTCAATGTGTCGACAAACTGCTTGTTACTAAATGTCGACATAAATTTATTAGCCTGATAATCCGTTAACAATTTTGGTTAGGGCTGGTTAGTTTTGCGACAGAATAGAAGCAAATGAGACATTGAGCAAACCAATTTTCTTTAATCGACAGTTTTTCGTTGGGGAAAAAGATAATCGCCTAATGAGAAAACAGCCCATAATCTTCAAAAAATAAATGTCAAAGAATGTTTTTTGAAATAATAATAAACATTCACCATTAAATTTGAATTTTCTGTTTTTTTTTTCCTTTAAAAAATTAGGGAACCTCGAAATGGATCACGCTTTATATCCTACCAGAAACTTCATTCTCACAATTTTTCATCTAAAATATTCCTTAAGCATTGAGTATCCCTCTTCTAGAGTTACTAACCCTAATTATTTGTAAAAATTTTGTATATTATTAATTTTATGTATTTGCTGTTGTTATAAAGTGATGGTAATTATTCTCACTCTCTATTGAAATTGAAATACATTCTCATCTGTAACTTATGTATCAGTTAAGCTAGACACCATCTCTATTGCTAATAAAAATCATTATTAAATAGTCAACAACTGCCCCATACCTCCTGCCTCTCTTCAGCAGTGTGACAACGAAATTGTGTATCAATTCTTAGTTGTTAGGGTTGTTGTTTGTGTTTTTATTGCAAATTAATTAATTATTATGTCAAACATAAGACCCATAATAAAATCTGATACCTGAATATTAAACCATTTTCCATAAAAAAGAACAAATTGTGGGATGTAAACGAGTGTAACGTAGGACGAGAAAGGAAGGAGGGAAGGCAAAAGCTTTAATTACATGATGGTCGTTCACATAAAATATTTTATAATGAAATAATAAAAAGAATATAAAAAAATAACAAGTTTGATATGAAACTACTCAGCCACGTATTGATAAAATGTCAGCAAAGGATGAAAGGATTAATGATTGCCAAATAAAATATCCATATTTTCCACTAAAAATATCTATTGGGGTATGTATGAGTTAGAAAATTGGTATTTTTAAAATTTTTAACTTTTTTTGAAAAAAAAAAAATCTTACAATCGGCCCAATAATGAATAAAAAATCCGCGAGAGTTTTTTCCCTTTTTATTTTTTTTCGTTGAATTTGAATAGGAAAAATGGGAAAAGGGAAAAAACTCCCGCGAAATTTTTATTCATGATTGGGCTGAATATGAATTTATTCAACGTATTGTTAACTATGAGCTATTTCTATTTTTCTGGCCACATATGGATTGCGCGTCAGAAGAATTGCAAAAGAAGTAAACAACTCAATTTCAGATACCCTGTTCTAAAGTGAAACGTATCCCAGAGAAAGCGTTCTGCACGTGGCAAGGTCTGGACTATAAGACGAGTGAGGCAAAACTTCTGAACTATTTTTTCTTAATAGTTTTAACAGTACTTTGCAACATGTGGTCTGGCGTTGTTATGATGGAATACTACGCTTTCATGTTTGACCGAAATAATCTGTTGTTTTCGATACAGGGTTCTTGTGATGGTCTGACCAAATAGAAACATTTTGGTCCCACCAAATACAGAGCATAACTTTAGCGTCATGTGCTTTGGTGTCGATTTAGATGGTAGGACGGGCTTCAGATACGAGTATGATCTTTTATGCTTCGGGTTATTGATTGTATCCACTTTTCATTGCAAATAATGATTCGGTGCAAAAATGATTTCCTCTTATAGCATTTAAGCAACATTTCAGACAGCATTTCGATATTGTGTTTCAAGTTCTCTTAGCTTCAATTCATATGGTACACGATTTCTCTGCTCTTGAACGCAAACGTTTTTAAATTGCTGCTTGAGTAGCTTCCAATGATTTTGCAAGCTCTTGATTAGTTTGACAACAATCTTCGTTTGGTAAAATCTCCTGTTATTGGACTTTGAATTTGTTTGACTGGTCTGGGCGATATTTTTATTCCGTGTTAAAACCACCCCTTCTGAACCTCACAAACCATCTCTCGCACGTTAAAACCAATGGAACATATTCACCATTATTAATGGTTAGCAATCGGTATAATTCAGCGGCACGTTATTTTCAAATTGAAGAAAGAAAGTCCAACTTCTTTATAAGCACAAAATTCGACATTTACGCACCGGAATGACCCGAGATCACTCGGCCAAGGGCTGTCAACTCAGCAATTACTGCTGTTACAACAACAACAACTAAGTGAGAATAAATGACGGATATTTTTTTCCCTCAAGACAAAAACCGCGTTTAAAAGAACTGTTATAAATCCTGCATTTAAAATTTCAACCCATTATTATAATACGGTGATGCCATTGGAGGAAACTATTTTATGTCATTCACGCTTACAAATAGGGACTTAAATAAGTCATTACTTTGGTGTGACTAAAATTAATCGCGAAAGGATATATACAAGCTGTTATTAATAAAAAGGGAATCAGTTTAATTATTCCTTTAAGATACAGATGAAGAACTGGGGGGTTACTCTCTATTGCGATGCGAAAGCAAAAGCGATGCGATGCATACACATTGTACGGTTATCGCATCGCATTTGCTTTCGCATCGCGATAGAGAGTAACCCCCCTGGTTTTGAATTTTATAAATGCTGTTAGTATTTTTGTAAATGTGCCGCTATGTACAAAATGGCCGGAGAAATGTTAAATGTTCCTCAAACTTTAATGAAAACTTAACTACTTGTGACTTAAAATAATCTTGACCAAATGAGAATTATTTATATGAAATACAATGATACAATTATACCTGTGTACATATATGAATACATTTATGCATACAATGTCAAAAGTTAAATATCAGACTACAAGTTAGGCATTACAAAACACCTTCTAAGTAATGCAGACGGTATGTTGTAATCAATAAATTAGCGTGTAAATTAGTAAGGAAATTTCATTAACAAACAGTTACTGGAATCAAGAATGATTTTTCAAACTAGAAATATCTTGTAATGTATTTTAACATTTAGTTACTATAAATATAATCCAAGAAGACTTAACACATTTTTCTTAAGCCCCATTAAAAAACACAATAGTGTGTAACAAGTTATCGCTGAAATTTACTTGTTTAGTGCTGTGAAAACTTTATAACTATATTTTTCATCTTTAACAAGTTGATGAGTTTTTGATTATTTATACTTTTTTTCTTTTAGTTACTCCTTTTAGCAATAACAATTTCTTAGTTAAGTTTTTTAACGTTCTTTATTTTCTTATCACGATTTAGTTTTTAGTAATGTTAGGAACACAACTGGGACGAACGACGAATTTCGCACAGCACAAATTAGTTGGTGATAATGCGCTGTATAAATTCGTCGTATGAAGCACAATTACGACGAAACAGCTGTAATACAGCTGTTATAATTGACAGCACATTTATGTAAAACTTTTTAATATATTTTTACCGTATACATTTACAATCCTATAATTATATACGAGTAAGCATTAATTTTTTTTAATCATTCTAATTATAATTTCTCTTTTATCACATTTTCATTTCACTTTATCGCAGTGCTGAAATAATTTTTAATAATTTAATGATTTTGTTTTCGTATAACAGCTGATAGATCATATTTAAAAAAATATTCTATATAAAAATAAATATTAACAAAAACACTGGTAGAAACAATTCTTGTATATAATTATTTTGTATATTTATTTAAAATTATATAAAGTAAAAAAATAAAACAATAATTAAAGTAAAATTTAACATTATTAACTAAAACCTTAAAAACTAAAACAAAACATGATCACCCGTAATGTTCGCCGCATATGACAAATTCAGCCGACGCCGTTATTGTGTGTATTTTCATATTCACAAATGTGTTGTATTTTAAGAAACGAATATTTGCGGCCAAAAATTCGTTGTTCGTTCCAATTGTGTTCCTAGCATAACTTAATCAAATACATACACACACACATAGAAACATTAATATACAAACTAAATAGGGCATTTAATTAATTTAGGGTGTATTTAATAGTTGTTTCAGGCTGATTTCTTTCCCTTAGCAATCAGTCAGTCCTCCCTCCACTTCCTTCACTCGCTTAGTCTATCAAACTTTCAGTCCTTTAGTTTAGTTTTTACTTTGTTAAGTCATTTATTTAAGTACCTAGTAAGTAACTAAGCACAGTTTACATTACAACAAATATAAAATATTGTTAACACTCAGTATTTGTTTATATGTATGACAGTGTGTCTATTAATTTAATTTCGCATTCGTTGAAAAAGAAAATGTCAATGACATCGTTATTACTTTACGTTGTATCTCGTTACATTTATTTTGTTTATTTTTTTTTTTTGCTTTTCTCACAACTTGGAACCTTATTAAGGAATTCAATGGCCATAAATGTGGGCGAAATGCAAATGTTTCTTAAGTTTAGGGTTTATTATAATGTACTGCCTAAATGGTTTGCACATTTATGGCAGTACGAGTAGTGTAATAATATTTAAATACTTTGGTAAGTTATTTGTTTAAATTAGAGTTTATAGTCGATGTAAAGCATGACATTAGTTAGGTGGAAACTAGTTTAATTATATAGTATTAGGTTTTATTACATAATATGTATTATTATGAAAATATCAATTGGTTGGTTGGTAATTTTATTTATATTTTTGCATTTAGAAACTTTTAAAATTCTTAAATTTATTAAAAACTAAAAGAAAAACGCCTGGAAAAACTTGCTTGTGATTACAATACTTTTGAATGACTACTAGATACCGTCTGCATTACTTGTAAGTAGTTTAGTAGCCTCTGCTTGAGTACATTTAACTGTCAAACCACAGCAATGAAAAATTGTAACTTGCCATTAGAAAATGTCAATATAAAATCTGATTTACTTAAGAAAAGTTAATGCTTAACTAACTGCTTCCATATATTTTCGTCTTGTTGCAAGACCGTGCGTATTGTTGTAACTAACCCGACATTACATTTATAATGTTGCTACTTTCTGCTACTTCTTTATTTAGATCTAATTAATGGTTTTAGTGACATTAATGTAATTACTTATTTATGTCTCTAATTGTAAACTGATTTCACCGAGTTAAAATATCATTTTGTCAGAATTATAATCCAAAATCCAGCGAATTACTCTAGAACTTAAAAAAATAATACAAATATTTTAAACTAAAATGTTGTATTTATTGTAGATTTAATTATATGTATATTTATTGTACAAGTGTTGTAAAACTTTTAACAATTTTTAAATCAAAATCAATTAATTTTAAAAAATTCTGAGAAGAATTTAAATAAAGTTCTCGAGTTAAAAAAAATTAACTAAAAATTTTTTAACGCTTTTAAAATTTTGTGTTATTTTTAATAGGTTTTTCTAATATTGTATTTATTCTATGTATACTATGACACTTTCAAATGAAAGTTGTTATGAAAATCTCAATTTAAAATAAAATTATTCTTCAAATTTAAATAAAATTCGCGAGTTTAAAAAAGTTAACTTAAAATTCTTTACTCTCAATAAATTAGCTGTTATTTTTAATAACCTTTCCTTACAATTACTATATTTAAATTTATTTCATTTACCATAATGTTAATAATTTGTATCCATATATAAAAAGAATACTTCGGAAAAACAATTCGTTATGACGACTAAATTTATCACATGATTTTATCATACCCCTAGACTTTGGTTCGACTTAGCAACGCAAAGTTAATTAAAGAATAATTATGATTAAAAAAAGCTAATTTTGGAAACTCCAACTAAATTTATATATAAAATATGGCCCAAAATCGTACCAAATAGTTAGAGGTTTCGACTAACACAATAGGACCAGCGATATGGACCTAAGTAGGTGTACTACACGGCCACCTGCTGACCTAGAGGTTTCGACAATCAAATATGGTTTCTAAGAACCTCAAAGTCATCATGGTGAAAATATGCTTAATTGCTGAGAATAATTTTTCAAACTGTAGTTTCTTTTTGAATTACATACTCAATATTCAATAAAGAAAATGCGTTGTTTTCTCGTATAATGCTCTATTGTTATAACACTAAACTTTAAGCTGTAAAACTGATTTTTTGGATGACAAGACTTTACTGCAAAATTGCAACAAATTCAAATACTACATGAATTTTGGGATACCCTTTATAAAATTCAAACGCAATCATTGTTAAGCTACTTCTAATTATGTACATATATCAGTTTTTTCGCTTGTCTGTTAAAATACACTGTTTAATACACTTTTTTTCAATATAAATTTACTGAATCACAAAAACTATGTTCTTGGCGCCATAAACAATTGACTTGCAAAACAGCTGGTGGCAGGTACTTTGTCAGATGAAAATAGAACATTTACACTGTAAAAAATTTTACACTGTAAATGCATGCTGACATTTTCAGGAGCATTTTTGTTTTGCTTTTACACGACGTGTATGCATTTTGCAGTGAAAAAATTTACCAGCACACTGCAAAATACATACCGTCTAAAACTACCTATAGCTTTATAAGATTCAAAAAGTTTTACTATTTACCTAATTTCTGTCAAATATACCTGTGCTCCCTGCCAAAACTATTCACAATGTTTATATGTAAGCAAAATCTATGTTAAGAAGTTTATCTTAATTATTGTCACTACTTTTCTTAATGGTGTTACATAAAAAATATTCTTAATGAATAATATCGTTTAGTTGTATCCCTTTAATCTTTCAACGCATTGAATATTCATTCGTGTTTCCCCTGCATAAAGACACGTAAGTATAAATATTTCAAATAAAATAAAAATGTATATGCATTTTTATGTGAGAAGTCTTAACTTTCATTTCCTTCCTTTGGCAAAAGGCTATTGTTACTTCCGTTTTATGTCAACATAAGTGCGAATACAACAGCATGTACGAGCATGCATGTATGTACATTAGAAGGGCTCCATAGTTTGCTTAAGGTTTTCTGATATTTATAGCATTGAATTATTTGACAATTTTGGTAACATATGATAGGTTTATGATTAGAAATTTCCTGAGCATTTCAAACAGTACAAAACTTTTAAAAGTTTTAACTTTCTGAAATTTAAAAAATCTTATTTATAGTAATGTATTTTAATTAATTAATCAACAAGTAAACTTTAACTTTTGCTGGCAACTTCTTACAATTGAGGCCCTCCCTAATATATAAGTTTGCGTTTAAGTACGCATTATGGGAACAAATCTTGATTTCCCATTTTACATTTCCTTTTTAAGTTTATTTTAAATGATTTTTACACGTTTATCGCTGTGACACACATGCATATAACAAGAATAAAGCTGCCAAGTGTTGCCTTAAGGGCTTGAAAATATTAACAAAAGTGATTGTGATCAAACATACTTGTACT
Organism: Bellardia pandia; assembly: GCA_916048285.2. Classification (NCBI taxonomy): domain Eukaryota; kingdom Metazoa; phylum Arthropoda; class Insecta; order Diptera; family Calliphoridae; genus Bellardia; species Bellardia pandia. The sequence continues at coordinate 45,106,381 of OU696531.1, forward strand.
TCGTACACAAGATTAATTATAGGTATATTCAATGAATAGCACAGTGGCAAGAGAAAAAACTATTGTATAAAGTTTAAAATTCCTAAAAAGAATTTTAATTTTTAAATTTATTTAAAATTCATAAGAAATTTAAATTTTTAAATATATATAAATGGATCATCTCATGTTAATATGTATAGGTAAAAATTTCGATATAAATTCTTTTGAAGTTTTTTTTTTATATTTTGAAAAACTTGGGATTTCAGTTAAAGGAAAAAATGTTAACTTTTAAACTTTTAATGTAAGAATTCTTGTACTTTATTTTATCATTAAACTATTAATATTCCGAATATGTGGGGTTTATAACTGCAACATAAATATAATAGTTTTTTTTCGACAAACGTCTGTCTCTGCCGACAGTATTAAGTCCAGAGATGAAAATTTTTCATGAATCTTTTTTACTTTTAAAACTATTTAACAAAAATAACAATTTAAGCAGAATTTCTATAAATTTTTAAATACCATTCACTGTCATTAGTAGCTGCTTTTATATCACTTCATCCTATAATATTTTCATCATACTGCCTTTTACTCTTCTCTAAAAGGTTTATACATAGTCATAAATACATATATGTATGCATAAACTTGTGTGTTGTATATTTACATACAGTGTCAAAATTTAGTATACAGCAAACAATAATTCCTGTGAAAAATAATATCTTTAAAATAAATCTATATTTTTAAAATTTATTTATATAAAAATGTTTCTCTTAAGCTAACTTTTATTAAACAGTTATCTTTTTCTCTTGCTGAAAGATATGTTATAAGTTTTATCTAACAAAAGAGAAAATGCTCTTAAAAATGCAGACAATATTTAGTATCAGAACGTTTAAATATAATAAAATAAGTACCTTTATGAGTAGATCGTATATTAAGCACTTTTTTGAATGTAATTATCAATAAAATTAGTAATGTTTTTGTAAGTACAGAGTTAGTAAATTATTTAAGGATCCGAATGGCACCTGGCAAAGATTTACCAATGGAGGTTAGGGATTTAAAAGTGTTCAATCGAAGGAATGGAAAATCTCTCGCAGATATTGCTCAAATTCTGAACAAAAGCACGTCTTTTGTTTTCAAAAAGTTATTGAAAGAAGTACAGCTCGAAGAAATACCAAAACTGCAAACCATACCAGTCCACCACGCTCTCTAATTGATAATGTTGGCCGCAAAATACTCAGAGAGGTCAAGAAAACTCCAAAGTCTAGCGCAGTCAAATTAGCTCAAGACATTTCTAAGACACGCGGCGGTCCAGTTAGAGCATTGACAATTAGAAGACGGCTGAATAACCATGGACTTCATGGAAAAGTGCCTAAAAAAAATCTTATTTCTGCAGTAAATCGTACTAAACGCAAAGACTTTGCAAAAGCTTATTTAACCTCTTCGCAATCTTTCTGGTATAATGTAATACTTAGCGTTAAGAGTAAATTGAAGATTTTTGGGTCAAAATCAAGAGGATTGTTCTGGAGAACAAGAAATAGTAAGCTGCTTCCACAGAACCTTAGTGCAACAGTAAAACACGGCGTTAGGTCTTTGATTGTTAGGGTTTGTATGTCAGCAGCAGGACCAGGTAATCTTGAAAGGTCAACGAATAGCCGAGACTACTTACATATTGTAAAGGACAATTTGAAAGTAAATGCTTAAAATTTTGGTTTTGAAACGCCATGGTTCTTTCAGCAAAACAACGACGCAAAACATTCCGGCAGAACTGTAAAGGAGTGGGTATTATACAGCGTGCCTAAGCCACTAAATTCACTTCCGTAATCTGACCGGAACATCAGAAAAAGGAGCATTTCATTCAAAGACGAACTCCGAGCAGCTTTAAAGGAAGATCGTGGCAAAATTACTAAAGATGTGATTGAACCTCTTGTCTTGTCTCCTCCTCATATGTATGTATGTAAATATATTTTTTATTATAATAATAATTTTTTGCTTCGTAGATGAAAAAGCGTGCTTAAATAAAAGCGTATACTTTATTTTGAATCTAACTGTATATATTTATGTACATACATACCCATACACATATTTTTTATAATTAATATCATGTCGAAAATAGGTCAAAGTCATAAGAAATGTATTTTAATTTTTAACATCGTTAAAAATACATCTCTTTGGCCGGAAAAATTAAATAAAACTGCGAGAATAATTTGTGGCTGTATGTCAAACATTTAAATTGCATAAAATATTTTGAAATATTTTAGCCAAAATGTTTTAGCGGTCCTTTAGGTTTAATTAATATACATACAAAGAAATACAATATTTTAATTTGACATTTTTTTTTATTAAAGAATTGTATTTAACGTTACGGTTCAGTTTATTTTAAAATTGTTGCAACCATAAAAGGGCAGTAATCATTTATTTCAAATGAGTTTTTACTCTAACAAAATGCATTTTCCATCGAGTTTTTCCCCATTCTTTATAACATTTTTTGATCTATGCTAAAAATTTGATAGTTCGTTTGATTTTGTTTTAATTTGATCAACGTTCATTAGGTACATATTACAATGTTATAAACTTTGCTGTACGTTATAACGGTTTTTCGTTTAAGTGAGATTCGTTATACCGGGATTTGCTTGTAATTAATGATTTTTTTTTTTTTGATTTTTATGTATTTAATTTCAAAAGAATTGGAGGGAGTTTAAAAGCACAAATTATAAATAAACTACATATTCTAGACATTGGTTTTGAATCTTAAAAGGTTTAGGAGTTATCGGTCCATCAAGCAAAAATAAAAAATACCCGTCCGATGTAGGTTTAAAAATTGACACAAGTAGTTATTGCTACTAAAGCTATGTGCCCACGATCGTCAGATATTACAACGTTGTCATATCTAGCTATGTGCTAGCAATGTACTGACATTGAAAATTTTTTAGCAAAAGGTAAATTGTCAGTTTACACGACTGTAAGAAAACTAACAATTTCATTTGCACACAATTGTCACACAATGAATTTATCTGCAACCGAAATTGCCAGTTCACACGGTTGTCAGATTGTTGTGTGGCATTGTCAAATTCGTTTTGCAGATCTGTGTGTGTGTTTAAAAATTTTAAATATTGTCATGGAACAAAAAAGAGCAATTGGAACCATTTTATCTGCTTATGTCCTAATGTACACTTTAATTTAATTCTTTAATTTTCTTCTACTTTTTTCAAAAATTTTATCAATGCACACTTGTTTGTTTATTTATATATATACAGAGTTGCATTTAGAAATAATTGCTATGGCAATGCTGCCATTGGCAGATGCATGAACTTTGCACATATGACAATGAAAAGTGTTTGACAATTGTCTTAAAACAATTTTTTTTTTTTTTTTATACATTTAATTTATTTATTGAATCTTAATAAATGAAATGACAATAAGTTTTCGAATCTTAATACTAAAAGAAAATAATAAGTCCAGCCAGTGCTAGACAAAATATTATGATACTACAAAAAATTTATATCCACTGATCCAGTCATCTGTTTTGCGCTTGAGTTAAAGCAAGGGTATCCCTCCTTCTCAACCGAACATGGCCAGTAAAGTTAAGGATGTCTCGTGCAAGTGGGTTTGGATGGTGTTCAAGTTTGCTGACATATTTTGAGGCGTGTTTTGTAAATTCGACTTTCACCAAAGGAATGCCTAGATCTTTGTGGATTCGAGAATTTTTAACATACCACGGAGCTGCAGTAATTGTACGTAGAATCTTATTTTGACCCCTTTGAATTTTTTCAATGTTGGATGCTGAGGCAGTACCCCATAATTGAATTCCATAACACCAGATTGGCTTTAGAATTGCATTGTACAACAAAAGTTTGCAATCCAACTTTAATGTAGAATTTCTGCCGATTAGCCAATTAATTTGCACTGCTTTTAATCTCATCTGGGTAAGTTTTGCGTCGATATGAGACTTTCAAGTTAAACGACGATCGAGGTGGATTCCGAGGTATTTGACTTCATTGTGTTGCGGGATAATTTGATTATTTATTCTGATGAACGAGCATGTATCTTTTCGCAATGTGAAAGTTATATGAATACATTTCTGTTCGTTAACCCTGATTTTCCAAAGCTCAAGCCAATTCTCTAGTTTATAAACAATGACAAAATTGTGTATTTACACGATTGTTAGATGTCTGACAATATTTTTGTCTTCCAATGTACTGAAAATGCTTTTTCTTACAACGTTGGAAGCCAAAATTACACGGTTGTTAGACATTTTCTGAACATTTTTCGGACAATGTTGTAATATCTGACGATCGTGGACACATAGCTTAATAGTAGTTAGTTTTTGTGGAGTTACTTTACTTACTTACTTAGTAAGTACACTTTACTATGTCTAGATCTACAAATCATAAAATCTGACAGCTGTGAACTACTTCTATTCTTTGGATTGGCAAGTGAATCAAAATATTTTCTGAATGAAATATTTTTGTTTGGGGGATTTGCCAACATACATATACATTGTGAATAAAAATTCCACGTAAAATTTGTTCACTTTTCACATTTTCCTATTTAAATTCAATGTTAAAAAAATAAAAGTGAACAAATTTCACGTGGAATTTTTATTCACGATAATGGTGATTGTTTAAAACGTTTTTATTTGAAATTTTATCTAAATTTGTTTTATATATTTACCCTCTTCTAGGTATGTTTGGCTTATTAGTCTAGTTTTTATATTGATTGATTTATGTTATTTTATTTCTTTTTATCAACATTTCTTTTTAACTTTTGACCATGACGTTTGAAATATGTATGTGTGTAAGTGCATGTAAAGTAGTACCCGGCAGTGGCCAACAAAAGTAACATTAAGTCCCATTTTTTTTGTGGCACAAACACAAATTAGTGGCATTACTCAAATTGGAACTGGTTCCATGTTCGGCAGGTTTTGTTTTATAAAACAGTGGTGCTGTGTGTTTTTCCATTATTTCATTGTTTACGTTTTTTTTAGTAAATTTTATCTACTCGTGCTGGATGACGCCCGCCTGTTTGTATCATTTACAGTTTGTTGATGTTGTAAGAAATTAAATTAGAAATTCAAGGTTTTTTTTGTCTTATGGTTATTGTTTTCTTTTCCGCTGAGATTTTATGTAAGGAAGTTGTAGAGAAAACAATATAGGAACAAGTTGTCTGGGGAGAAAGTTACAGTAGGTCAAACAGTTTATTTTGCTTGTATTTCTTAAAATTAAACAGATTTATAAAGTTCTTTCCTTTTTAAAATTTGTTTAAATATTTAAAGCACTGTTCACATAAAATCCGGCCACACAATAACATTTTTTTAAAACTAGCAAAAAATTTAATTAGTGGCAACATTTTTGTACGAGTGCCGGGTCATGGAAATTCAAACATTGAAAATAAATCGTTCATAAATTTTTATACACATTTACATACATTCAAAATTACTAAAAACCTTTTTACAGACATTTTGATGAAGATTCACTACTCCCTTATTAAATTGACGCATTTTATTTTTTATTGTTTAAAATAAGTAGTAATTTTTAATACTAGGATTTGTGTACTGATGTGTCGAAGTTTAACTTGGGTGTTAAAGTTTAAACCGCAAGGCGCGCTTAAACGCAGGATGAACTCTGCTTCTTAACGCATTGTACTTCCCAGCAGAAACATACCAATGTGTGTCTTGCTTACTTGTATAAACGTGCCAAAAACATACAATTAGCAATTTCTTGACACATGACTGCAACGGTCAATGTAAAGAGCACCTTGCTTAAGAGCTTGGGCTATCTAATCGCTGCCATCTAGTAGCTTAGTAAATCAAGAAAGCCCAGGGCAATTATCAGTTGTATTTAGTACCCATTATTCCAAGGACAGAAATCAATGCGGGTTTTTGTATCGCCCAGTTCGCTGCGACCCCATTCAAGACGTGTTCCTAACACATCTAACACGATTGCCACCTCACCAATACATTTCCTGAGAACATAGCCAATTGTCACCACTACTTTCAATAGGTTAGTCACTTAGAATTACCCAAGACTATTACTAGAAAAGCAGTAATCACAACACTGTATCGACCGACCACTACTGCCAAGGACGAAGATCAAAATGTACTGTGGTTGCCATAGACCGCATATCTAATCTTATCCAAGGGCGGATCATCAACACAAATGCCACGAAAGCCACAATTCCCGCACATTTCATGAGCTCCGAGCTGAGTGTCACCACTACTTTGTTGTTGTTCAGCAACAGCAACCAAGAAAATTTGATGTAACGAAATTTGCTGCTCAAACAAACATCAGTCTTTTAACCAACAGCCATACTCCCCTTTTTGGGTATCAACCACAGCCACCACGTGAACCCCGAAGAAACCTCAACCAATTATCGGTTTGGGTACCTCCATCCCAATAGTTAAATTAGGGACAAGTCTAGGGCCAAGAAACAATCAAACTCTAACCAGTTTCGAACTCGTGCAAGCTCATGACTCCGGTGTCGCCCAGGGGGGTAACGTGTCAAGGTGACACATAAACACCAGGGCATATTACCCCCCGGGGGATTTGTGTACAAGTTACTTTTGTCTGATTACTTTTCATTGTAGTTTATAATTAAAGTAACGTGTCTTTTAAGTGATTCATTTGTTTACTTTAGCCTGCTGTGCTTAATTTCTCTTATAATAGATTTCATTATGGAAACTTTTTGCGTTTTAACTTAGCAGGACTAGTAATTATTTTTTTTGTATTTAATTTAAAAAGAAATGGATGGGAAGGTTAAAAGCACAAATCAGAAATAAACTATTTGCCTTTTGTTTAATTAGCAATTCTTTTTTATCATTATTATTTTGCGAAGTCATGGGTTTTACGTTTTTAATCATTTAATTTGTATTAAGCAATTTTTTATATTGTTTAATATAGAGAGTACGGTCACACTTGTCAAATATTTGACGAAAAAGTCGTAACCACTAAATATAATATTTTTAAACTCGTTTATTTATTGAAAAAAAAACTTCGTTTATTTAGGAAAAGACACAACAAATATTTAGTCATATTCTATTTGATGCTGTTTGAACTTGCAAAACTCTTGTATGAGTAAACAACCATATATTAAGTGAATCAATATAAAAATGTCAAATGTTTAACATTTTGTCCAAAATTTTAAAAATTGGAATACAGAAGTTTCTTATATGTTGCAAATATTTTACATATGGTTCCAAAACTATGTAATTATTACTTATATTTGTTTCAAATACAAAATAAATATACCAGCAATATCAGAAAATCTTTTACTAAAAGGATCTTTTCAATCTTAAACGCAGCCCACCCACAGCTATCAGAAATGTTATCTAGAAACAAACAGTCAGGTATGTGAGTTTTTGAAGTCCATTTTGAAGTATTTCTAATCAAATTTTTAAAATTTTTGTTTTAAGATTCTCTTTAATAGCAAATTATCTTTATATTTTGTAAGATAAAACTGTTTTAATACAGAAATATTACGAAAAAATTAACTTCTAAAACTCACTCGTTTTCGTTTTCGATTTCCATAGTTTTAATTTGTTAACTTTTGAAGGTCATAGTTAATTTAAATTTAAAACTTACACACTCAACTTGATTAGTTATTTCTATCCATTTGTTTTACTCTTACAGTCAATAAAAAAGTATTATTAAATTTGTATCTTTTTAAAACATACTCGTACTTCAAGTTACAGCATAAAAGAAAAACTTTCATTTACAATCAATATCAGTTACAAAAGTTTTTCTATTGACACACTTAACTAAACAATTTTTCATGCAACACAATATAAAAAAGAAAAATTATAAAATAGAAAACAACTAAAACTAAAACATGTATCAATAGAGTTTATGCGTTCGTTACATTTGAAATGAATTGACTGTTTGAAAATTGTTTTTATCGCAAAGTGTTAGTGTCATGTATGAGCTACATGAGTGTTAAAAATACTCAAATACGTTCTTTTAGATGAAACCCCGGTAGTTTTAAAGATGAAGTTAGGCAACCTTTCACTAGCTTTTTTTTTTTTATTTCATCATAGTGTCTATTAATCTTAGCAAGTGGTTCGTTGGTGCCACATTCGTCCAAACGTGAATAGTTTTACGCCCTGCAGGGTTTATATAGAAGTAAATTTGTAAATGTATGCTGATAAATCCTTATCAAATTTCATTCAAAACTAATACATCATTTAAAAATACATTTATAGAGTTTGTCTGTTTGTTAGTCAGCCACTTATACAAAATCCAGTAAATGACTAAATAACTGAATAGTTGGAATGAGTGAGTGGATGGTTCAATAGGTTTTGAACAATCTATTATGCATGTAAACGTTTGGATTTTTGCGATTGCATAAAATTGTGAGAATGTCAATGATGGCACAATATGCACGAGTATGTACAAACTAAACTTTGTTAATTTGTATTTATCAATATTTAACAAGGATATGTACAGTGGGAAATTTTCGAAAAACCAGCTGTAGAAGTTTCCAACTAAAGTTTAATGTTTTCTTTGTTTTACCATAAAGCTACATAAATAAACGTTGCTGGAAAAAATCAGCTATAAATTAAAATTGGATAATTTGACAAGTTATGGATTCTTTTATAAAAATTTTAGAATTTCAGGAAGAGTGTTTTTAAAATATAAAATTGTTTAAATTTCGTTGGTGATAAGTCACGAAGGTCATAAGAAAGAAATATAATTGTAGATTATCACCGCAATCAGTTGAAAATGTTTACAAGTTTTTAAAAATATTCTGGTCACTGTAATAATTTATATTATTATTCTCATGATTGCAGTAATCAAGTATATGGTTGTGGCAATCATGTTCATTGTATCATACTATGTTGCTCTCAGATATTCTAAAGTCAACATAAAACTTATTACCGCAAACATATACTTAATAACTACAATCATATATATGATAGCTACTATCATATGAATAGTGACTTTAACTATTATGGTTGTCGTAATCGTAGAAATAATAACAAAGACCTTTTTATGTTGGGTGTCTAACTTATAAATGCGGGATTCATAACAGATGTCGTATCCTTTGAACGCAGTTTTTGTCTTTAGTATACTTAGGTGCAATTAGTTACTGAACATTATTGTGCAGACACCAACATATTTTCTTGCTTCGAAAATGTCGAATTTTGTGCCAACGAAGGTCATAAGAAAGAAATATAATTGTAGATTATCACCACAATCAGTTGAAAATGTTTACAAGTTTTTAAAAATATTCTGGTCACTGTAATAATTTATATTATTATTCTCATGATTGCAGTAATCAAGTATATGGTTGTGGCAATCATGTTCATTGTATCATACTATGTTGCTCTCAGATATTCTAAAGTCAACATAAAACTTATTACCGCAAACATATACTTAATAACTACAATCATATATATGATAGCTACTATCATATGAATAGTGACTTTAACTATTATGGTTGTCGTAATCGTAGAAATAATAACAAAGACCTTTTTATGTTGGGTGTCTAACTTATAAATGCGGGATTCATAACAGATGTCGTATCCTTTGAACGCAGTTTTTGTCTTTAGTATACTTAGGTGCAATTAGTTACTGAACATTATTGTGCAGACACCAACATATTTTCTTGCTTCGAAAATGTCGAATTTTGTGCCAACAAAGCGTTACATCGCTTTCCACATGCTAGAAATGGTTTGTGCTGTTCAGAAGTGGTGATTTTGACACGAACGACAAAGATCAACAGACCAGACAACAAGTTTGAAGACCAAGAATTGTAGGCATTACTCCATGAAGATTGTTGTCAAACTTAACAAGAGCTTGCAAAATCATTGGGAGCTACTGAAGCAGCAATCTCAAAACAGGGAAGTTGGTTACCATATGAATTAAAGCCGAAATACAATGAAAGAAGATGTTGCATGTCCGAAATTCTGCATAAAAGCTAAAAAAGGAAATCACTTTTTCAATTTTTTTTTCAACCTGAAGTGTAAGGGAACGTCCAACAAGACGAATCGAATAGCTAACCCAAATATCTGTTGCTATAAGGTAATGTTGTTGTTGTTGTAGCAGCATAACATTTTTGTTGCTGTGTCAACCCAGCCCTTGGCCGAATAACTTCGGGTCATTCCAATACGTAGAAATGTTCTGTATTTGGTTGGACCAAAAGGGTCCTATCTATTATGGGCTGCTAAAATCTGGCCAGAACATCACAGGGAACCTGTTCAAAATGCAACTGTATCGTTTGATGTGAGCATTAGCCGAAAAAGTCCAGAATATGCGGACAAACATGAAAGCGTAATATTCCATTATGACAACGCTCGGCCATATAGAAAGAAGTGCTTTATGAATTTGAATAAATTTAGGTTGTACAAATGATGCGAAATAACTAATAAACATTTTAAAATAAACCTGTGGGGTTACTCTCTATTGCGATGCGAAAGCAAATGCGATGCGATAACCGTACAATTTGTATGCTTATCGCATCGCATTTGCTTTCGCATCGCAATAGAGAGTAACCCCCCTGCTTTTTTATGTTATACACCCAATATAATCTTTCTTTATAAAAATTATTTCTACAAACAATTAGTTAGAACAATCATTTGTATGATTTCTACAACCTTTTGCGGTTTTCTCAAAACGTACTTTCTGTATCTTCTAAATAGTGGTACTTTTACTGGTAGTTATTTAAAATTTTAAATTCTTATTCAATTCAAGTGGAATTTGTACGAAAAAAACTTGCTTCTATATATTAAAATGTTAAAAACAAACTGAATAAGGTTTTGCATGCAAAAGGGCCCATATGCAATAAAATATTTCACTATATTAGAGCCTTGTTCATCTTTTATGTTGAAATATTTTCAGTGATTCCAAAAGTATCTTTCATATAAAATTTAAACTAATTTTTTTGCTTTCTTGAAAAATTAAACATAGATAATTTTGCATTTATTACTTTAACAATTTGTATGGTTTTTGAATCACAATAAAGGCGTTGTCATACTTTTGAATTACACTGTTCCACACAATATTTAGCATTCAACTAATTCACATGCAATAAAGAAGACTACTGAATATATCAACAAGAAAATAAAAATAACGCTTCAACATGGAATCGATATAGCGATCAATACACGACACTATCGTCAGTGATTTTTATTGACGGGCTGGTTAGTTAGTGCAGAGTAACATGGGGGTGGTATTGGTGGTAAATTAAATTCTACGGCTGTATTTGCTTAGGAAAGAGAACGTTTATTTTAAAATTAGCTTCATTACCTCCAGAACTTTCTGGGTACGTGGTTGTGCATGTGTAATAAATATTTCTTTTTTTTATTTTAAATATGGTTATTTTCATAACTCTGAGAATTCAATCACATGTTAATTTGTTATAAGTTTCTTTCTTCATTTATCCTTTAAAGGTCATTTTCATATTTTCATAAGAATAACAAAGAAAACTAACAAAATAATTAATTTTTTCTTGTGTGTTTTTATATTTGTATGTGTTTTAATAACAATAATACATGGAAATATTTATTTAAGCATTCTCAGCATTTGGTTTTTCTTTAACATGCTGCTTTCATAAATTGCAATTTTTAATTAAAAGCAAGAAAAAAAAAGAAAAAATATTGTTGCATGCCTCATGCATTTCTCCGGAAGCTTACAACATTATTTTGTGTTATTTAGTGTATTTGAAGGAATAAAAAAAATACAAACTACTGCTTTAACTACATTAGTATAAACGTCAAGGACAACGTTTTGCATTTTTATTCGTTTTTTTTTAGCTCTTGTTGCTGTTTATTTGCTTTCTTTATTTGAGATGTTTTGCATAATTTAACAATATTTCCTGAAAACGGCGGGAGTTTTATAAAAGGCGACTTAAAGCTGGTTGGTAGTATGTTTATCTTTTTAAAGGAGTGAAATCTCATAATTAACTTTCAAAATAAAAGAGGTGAAGTTCTTATATTTGAATAAAAAGAGTAGTTTTTTAAAAAAAATAAATGAGTAGTTGCATTTATGTTTCTTATTGTATTTCCATCTCAAGAGATACAGAAAGTAACATTAAATTAATTTTATTTGTTTCTTATATCCAATTGGAATATACTTTGTTTGTAGATAATTTTATGTTTTGAAATTTCTAAAAATACTTTTTAAAAAAGTACCTTAAGCCAAATAATAAATCGACCTTATTATACCTTCTTATTTCAATTGAGAACATAAATTAGGTTATTTTATATATATCCATAAAGACCTAAACGTGCCTTTGGTAAAAACTGAGATAAAAAAAAATGCTGAAAAATACTTAAAAAAGCTTGAAGTACACCCAAATCCATTAGCCCGCAATATATTAAATAATAGTGGCTTTATTCGACTAAGAAGAAGGGATACAGCGAATCTGAGCCGAAGACAAAAAGGAAGAATGTCTCCTTAACATACATATCCAACAATGACCAAACAATTTTCATCCGGCACTGGCTGGACTAATAATGGAAATTTTTTAAATATAAAATTTTAAAAACTTATTGTTAGTTCGTTTTTAATGAAGATACAATAAATAACTAAAAGTACAAAGTCAAATAGTACTATATAATTTTTATAATTTTTAAATTTTGAATAAAACACAGATATTTAAAAATAAAAATCGTGAAGCCTTATTATATCGTAAAGTAGACAGAATGAGGTTATGTATGGAACAAGATATCGTGCAGGTGGCCGCCGCGGCTTTGCTGGCACACACGCGATCTTTTAATGAAATTTTCAATGACCTTTTTGCATAAATGCTGCGGTATTTCATTAATGCAGCGTTCAATTTCCTCTTTTAAGGCTTGAGTCGTCGTCGGCTTATTCGCGTAAACCATCGACTTCAAAAAACCCCAAAGAAAAAAAATCTAAAGGTGTTAAATCGCACAATCTAGGCGGCCAATTCTGGTCTCCAAAACGCGAAATAACACGACCGGGAAATGACTGATGCATTTTCTCTGGCTGTATGTATATGTCTTGTTGAAACCACATTCATTTCTTCAATTCTAGACAAGAAAAAACTGGTTATCATTTCATGATACCGAACACCATTGACACAATTGCGTTTTAGTTGGGACACCCTTTATAATCAGGAACATATTTCCCCAAATTAATAAAGTACCATATCAAGAAAGCCTCCAATTGGCTTCTTACTTCAACAACTAATATTGGTGCCTGATTAAAGTAGAAAGCTAATATGGGGGATTATATTGGCTTTCTACTTCAATCAGACACCACTATTAGTTGTAATAAAGCTAATTTTAAGATTATAGGTTCATTAGTTTAGAGAAATTAATAAGTACTATCTGAAAAATTAACTTTTTATTAGCTTCATACTTCAGTAAAGAATATACAACAGTTGTACTTTAGCTAATTTAACGTTTCTAGCTTCATTAGTTTGGAAAAAAATTAAAATACCATTTAAAAAAGTCCCAATTCTGGTGCCCTCCTTAATTAGGAACATTGTAATGTAGCTAAATTTATGTTTCTGATTAAGAAAAATCAAAAAGTACCATTTTAAAAAGTTCTTAATAAATCCTCCCACTTCCTCTTACTTCAATCAAGAACACACATTGTGTTTAATTTTTTGTTTTTAGGTTTAATTACTTTAGAAAAGTACCATTTTAAAATGAAACATAGACCTTTATTGATTCAATTTATTAATTAAGAAAAATCTAAAAATACCTTTTGTAAAAGTGTCAATGTGGTCATTGATAGAGAAGAAACAAAAAACACCACTATATATAAAAAATTACTATTTAGTGATAAATAATACCAGTAATACCCATTTTAGACAATCCTTGACTCATCAAAGACTTGATAATGCCCATGTTGCAAGTTCTATTGATTTAGAAGAAACAGAATAAATATCGTTTATTTTTTATTTGTGGGTTTCTACTACATTTTAAAAGGAAATTGAGATATTATTAATTCAAAACAAAAAAATACTATTTTGAAAAGATATTTTTTGTTCTGCATTAAACTTTTATTAAAGAGGCATTTTTCTGAAAGTTTTTCTATAAATGCTTGACAAAAACTTAGATAAATTAAACTAAGATAAAACTAATTAAAAAAAGTACCAAACTGTTTACCCGAGTTTGTACTTTCTACACGTTACCGCTCGTGCTTCAACCAGCAACTGCTTAACATTGGCATAATTTTATCATTATTGGTTTATACATCACTATAACTTGTGTGATATTCAAATTATAAGAAATTTAAGTTAATAAGAAATAAAAAAGAATTAAAAAAAGAAATGCTCCAAAATAAATATAAAAATTCTTGTCTTTATAAAGTCGAATTACCAAAAAGTACCAAAAAAAAATTTAAAATGTAGACATAAAAGTTAAAAACGGAACTAACAAACCATTTCGGCCAAATTTTTATAACTAAATGCAATAATTTCTTAAAACTATTAATTATCTGTCTGCTATTCTATTTATGAATACTTCAGCTCAATCAGATTTCAGTAAAAAACAAATTCTTATTCAAATTCTGTCTTTTTTTAATCTCATTTTGCATACATTTTTTAAACTTGTCGCAACAAATTTCTTACCATTTGCAGACTTTTTAACTTTGGCGAAATTTGTCTTTTTAGTTTTTTTTTTCTTTTCATTTTGACAAAACACATAAAAACTTTTACAAACTTAATAACTTCTTTGGCAAACAATGACAAAAAAAACTCACAAGTTGCAGGAATATTTTTAATTAAAAATTTACAACTATAATAATAGATGAAAAAACAAAGTTTTATCATCTTACTTTAAGTTGAAAAAGAAGGGAAGAAACCAAAAAAAATCATCTTTTTAATACATACCAAAGCAGGTATGGGAAATGTAAATTGAAATAGTTTTACTTATAAATTTAAATTTCAATACAGCTATGAAAAGTAGCGCTGGAAGTTGCAAGTAAATTATGTTTAATATTTATTAAAACAAATGTAACATTTTAAGAAAAAACTGATATTTAATCACAGAACAATTGCTGGTGATAAATTATTTTGTATGACCTTTGACCTTTTACGCTTCTTGCAGCCAATAGCTGTCCTAATGAAAATCTTTGTACATGAATGTTATAGCGAAGGACTTGAGCAACCAGAAAATACAATTATTAAGCATCCTGCTAGAATACAGACTTAAATAAGGGCTATCAATGTTGAACATCTCTAAAGTGCAATTTAAAAAAATGTCTCATTCTTTGCAAAATAAACTTATTTAAATTCTTTCATAATATTTGAACAGAATTTCCTTAAAAAAAAGTAATATATACACCAATACCTCGCTTTGAGTCGTTTCGTTTTGCGTTTTTTCGAAGTTGAGTCGCTGCTTAATTAGTACTAATTTTCACTGTGCGTCGTTAGATTTTCGAGGTTGTGTTTTTTTATTTTAGATTCGAGCCTTTAATTTTTATTTTTGAAATTTGCGCAAAATCTGCAACATCATTAGATGATAAAACGATGAGCCGTACAAGAAGTGATTTGATGATCTATTTGCATTGAAAATCAAGTTGCGCAGAGAATACCATTAAGTAATATGGCAATTCGGACAAAATTTATATTTGTTTCTAGATGGAAATCAGTATATATTTTCAGGATTTATCAAAATTACCCAGTTTTTTTTAAGGCCCCTAACGTTAAACATCTTTGTACAGCCCTTCTTAGCATGTAGCACACAACAATCTTCTATAATCGTAACCATTGCCAGACCAAGAAGAAATAAAAAAAAAACTTTATCAGTTAAATATTTCTCATGGAAAATGCAAAATGGAGCATAAATTGTTAAATGCATGAACGTTGAGAAAAACCCCACAACTACAGCAACTGACAGAAAGGGAGGAACGACAAACTGTCATATGGAACAGCAAACAACAACAACTACGAACGTTATAATTTTGATAAAAAGTTGATAAATACGAGGGCGGTTCGGAAACTTCTTAGCCTAGCACAGTAAGAGAATAGTTAGAGTTTCAAAAATATATTTACTTTTCAATATAATCCCCTGAAATTTCAATATACTTAGTCTAACGCCTATCTAGCAAATCTATCTCTTGATTAAAATAGTTTTTCTCAAGGCCTTCAGAATAGTGGTTTACAACTGTACTTGCATCTTCATTTGAGGTAAAACGCTTGCCAGTTAGGAATTCAAGCAATTCGTACTTTAATTCGTCGATTTTAGCCATTGTTAAAACACTCTTTTTGCGCTGGTACATTGTCTTGATGAACATTTATTTTTTGTTTTGTAAGCCAGGACGTTTTTATCGAATTTTTACATTTAATTGATCCAAAATATTGCAATAATACTCTCAATTTATTGCTTTATCCTTTTCCAGATAGTCAATCATTGAATTGTTTTTGCCTTCTTTTGGGCATTTCCTCCAGCTTCAGTCCATTGCTTGAATTGTTCTTTTGTCTCTGGAGTACAGTGGTGGATCCATCAACAGTTATGAAAAGACGCTTAAAATTCATTTTCACCCCTATCGTGAATAAAAATTACCCATGAAATTTGTTCCCTTTTCACATTTTTCCTATTAAAATTCAATGTTAAAAAAATAAAAGGGAACAAATTTCATGTGGAATTTTTATTCACGATAGGGGTGTTTATTTTTCTTAAAACGATCCAAACAAGCGTCTTTTCATAACTTATGTGTTTTTGGTCGACTGTTAAAAATCTTGCAGAAAGCTTTTTCATCTGGGGCCAAATTACCGCATTCGATATCGAGTAAAATTTATCGTAATTTTCTTATTTGAGATTATGGCATTCGATATCGAGTAAGAAATTTAGTACATTTTATCATAATTTCGATATCGAAATCATTTTTCGATACGATAGCTCATTCGTTCACGAATGCGGTAATTTGGCCCCTGTAGTTCTTCATGTAAAATTAAATGAACTCGATCATTTGAGATGCCTATTTGCTATTTCACGCACTTTTATTCGTCGATCATTTAATATTATATCATGCACTTTGGTAACAATTTATGTTGTTGTTGCTGTTTTTTTTACGTCCACTACGTGTTTCATGCTCAATGTTTGTGTTTAAATTCAGCAACCCAATTTTCACTGTGGCATATGAAGGAGCACTTGCACCTAACATATTCACCATATCATTATAAATTTCTTGTCCCGATAAACCTTTTTTATTTAAATATTTAATGACACCACGAATTTCTAATTTTTCCATTATAAAAAAATCGCGAATACATTTTTTTTGAACACCTGTTTCAATATGAAAGAGTTGCTAGATCGAAAAGAAATTTAACATGTGTTCATAGCAGAGATGGAAGTTTCTAAAACACTAAACTTTTTTTTTTGTTATTATACCGGGCTTTGTGTTCTAGGCTAAGAAGTTTCCGAACCGCCCTCGTGTATAGTTGAAAAAAGTACATGTGCACGGTTTATTTTGCCAAATAGATTAACCGCACTTTTTGAGATTTTTTAAAATATAAAAAGGAACAATCGATTAACAAATTAAATATGGTATTTATAATTAATTACACATTACAGTTTTGTTATTTTTGTAGTATCAATTGCAATTAACCACTAAAAGTAAATCGTTTTTTGGTCATCATTATAAAAACTAACAAATTTTTTTAACATTTAATTAAGCAGTTAATCTATTTCTCAAATAAGAGACCTTCATTTTTTGTTTGTAAAACTTTTTTGTATATTAATTTTAAAGTAACCAGTGCAAGTACCCCCGTACACTGAATGTATTGCTCTGTGGATGTGATGGGGGTGTTGTTAGCATATACAAAATTTTTTTTGTTTTTATCCTCGCTATAAGAGTCTTTAGTTGTTGTTTATGTCATTGGAAAATTAATGGTTTCTTTTGTCTCAAAATTGAGACCATTAAGTCAGTGTTATATAATTTTTGTGGGTTTTTTTGTTTCGTTAGTTTCAGTTTTATCTTTTAAATACAATTGTTTGTGTAAAATTAAACCTTGTAAGAATAATAACGATTAGAAAAGGACAAAAACAAAAATTAAAATAATAATTAATTATCTTGGGTTAGAAAAGAAAACAAAAAATCTTTGTTTTTTGGTTTGTTTGTTTTGAGATTTTGATTTGGGTTTGTTTTTCGTTAAACTTTTAATATTTAAATAATACATAGATATTAAAAATTGTCTTTAAAGTCTTATTGGGGGTTTTTGACAAAGACCGCACAATAAAATGCAAGAACAGAGTAGAACCATTATTCCACAAAATTAATTTGTAGAATTCAATATTTAAATCATAGTGAATAGGAGAATGGTGTTGCTATAAATGTCGAAGTTTTAACACATTTTAACTACTTTCTTATTATGGAGGAAGAAACATACATAGTATGTAAAAATGGAACGATTCCAAAATTTGATGTTGCTTCGAAACGAGGGGATTTCAAACCAAAACTTGGTAATCGGGCAATGTTTTGGCAGAGCTGAGACTCTTCTAATATGGCTTTGGATATTTATATAAGAGAATGCCTGTTTCTGCAAGTGTCTGCCTGTTATTATCTTTACTCTGCAGTAAAGTTTAGTCTTGATTTAGCTTCGTGTTATTATCCAAACGCTATAATGTATTTTCATCCCAGAAATCAGGTTATCGCAATAAACTGTCGCCAGCTTCAGTCAATTGAACAATATTTTTATTTATTAATATTGTCAAATTAAAGTTAACAACCATTTAAGCGATTTAAAATAAATAGGCAGTCGGTTTGATGATAGAGATCACTTTTATTTCCTCATAAAAAAGTGGTGTAAATTAAAAAATGATTACAACCTGTACACAAGGGGGAATTTGGAAAAAATGTTAATAAATAAAGTCGTATTGCAATAAAATTTCACATCCATAGAGAGAAACTGTTGCTGAGATTAACCCCCTGGCCCACGATGTCGAACGATAACGTTCGCTTAGATAAGACTTAAGACACAAACTTTTTATCGTATCTATTTTCTACTCAATCAAGTTTGTTTATTCCACAATCAAGTTTGTGTCTTAAATCTTATCTAAGCGAACGTTATCGTTCGACATCGTGGGCCAGGGGGTAAGTTTAAAATTTAATACCTCATAAACCAATCAGAGGCGATGCCAGAGGTTCCAAAGAGAGGCACCAATTCTTTCTTTGTGATACGATCTCAAAGACTGTATCTATCATATATGAAATCAACTAGTCGAGTAAAAAAAAATTTTGTCGTATCTATATATTTATTATCTCTTATAGTTTAGGAGATATTATAAATTTTTAAATTTTGTGAACCACTCTAGTCTGGTTTTTTGCTAATAACAGATAAAAATCGTTCCGAAATTTTTTTAACATTTTTTAATTATTTTTTTTTTTTGAAAATTTAAAAAAAAGAACTGTTTTAAAATCATTACAAACTCAAAAGTTATATAAATTTTAAGTTAAAAAAAAAGTTAAAAATGTGATTTTAGGTAATTTTGCGTTATAAGTTACTTATATTATTTTACATTAAGAAATTTCTAAGAAGCCTTATAACGTATTTATATTTTTTGGGAAAGCTTACTTTAAAGTAAATATGTATGTTATGAAAAACAAACGCAAAGTCATTCAAAATATACAGAGCTATTTTTTATGTAAAATTCAACTTTAGGGCAAATATTCTTAAAACGCATTGTCGATGTCTAAAAATACTAACAGATTTGGCCCAATGTGTTCTTAATTATTCTGCAAAGCCTTTCGATAACACCATTCTTCAATTTTTTAATTTTTGGGATTTTACAAAACTAACAAAAATTTAAAATTTTTTTTAGCATCATTGATATTTCTTTTATTTCGGCTCGAGTTCATTAAATTTAATTTTTCATTAAATTATTTTTACTGAAGGTAGGAATTGTTACATGAAAATTATTACTAAAATTTATTGATAATTTTTCTTGGCTTAGGATTCGAACCGGGGTTGTTGGTTGAATTTACATATGTTTCGAGAAACACCACTTTCTCTCATCAGAATTCTTTACGTTCTAACCCTTTGCACCACTGCGGTGCCCGCTAGCCAACAGTCAAACATCAATCCTTTAACCAGTATTACCGGTGGTTCGAAATTTTGCTGTAATTATCATTTTTCATTTATTTTACATGTTGCCTTCTTTTTCTTCGTCTCGAAAACCTGAATATATTTTTATTATGTTTGTTGTCTACTTTCGTCGACATTATGTGTACCAGAGAACGGATTGATTAGATTTTGAATACAATCACAAAAAACGAACCTCACGTTGACAACATAAATCAATTCCGTAATGCAATACATGCCATTATTCACAAAACGGAGTGTAACGAAAAATGATGCTTGCATTGCATGTCTTGTACAAATGTAAACGTATACTCCCAAAAGCAACGAATACTTAACGATTGGTACGAATGGTTAACGATTGGTATGAATGGTTTCAATGCTGATTGTATAAGTTGTACATACTAACAAAAAATATCAAACTTTACTAGATAACTGTCAACAAATCGCACATAAAGCAACAACCAAAAAATATTTATTTTCTCCTTAGGTTTTGTATTGTTTTTGCTCTTTCTTTATGTTTTCATTCACTAAAAGCAACGAATACTGGACGAATGGTGTGAATGTTTTTAGTTTTTTCATGTGGTATTGTATTATTTTGTTGCTTGATGTATAACCGCATAACAAAAAGGGAATGTAAAATAGCAAACAGTAATAAGGAATGAATAAACAAACATCAATGCACATTTTTATTATTGTCGAGTAAAAGCAATGCAAAAGCAATGAATTTGCGAATGGTTAGCAAATGTGAATGGTCTCTTTCTGTTCTCTGATGTGTACCACTTAAAGTACAACTACAAACATTAGCTTGTGCCTTAGCTTATGTTAAGAACAATTATTATTTTTATTGGAACTGTTAATTTTAAATCATTGATATTTCTTTTATTTCGGCTCGTGTTCATTAAATTTAATTTTTCATTGAATTATTTTTACTGAAGGTAGGAATTGTTACATGAAAATTATTACTAAAATTTATTGATAATTATCATTATAAAATTATCATTATAAAATTATCAATAAATTTTAGTAATAATTTTCATGTATATTATATATTATTATAAAACTATCAATAAGTTTTAGTACAGATTTATTAAACAGACTCTAGCGCGTTTGCTAGTGCTATAAATTGAAAAAGGATGATGATCTGTGATCACCTATATGTAGTTCATGTTAAAATTTGATTTTTATATGAAAACCTAAAATACGCTGTAGCGCATTAATGGCCGAATTCCCAGTCATTAGTTAACCATTGGTAAACTAAAATACTAACTATTGTTTAACTATTACTTGTTATTCTTATGGCAAACTAAGCATTGCGAATAAAGAATCATTAGTTAAGCCTTTGTCATTAGCTAACTAAAGACTGTGAATTCGGCCATAAGTGGTTTAAATGGAAAAAGTATGGTAAACTGTGATAACTTGTATTTCCTAATAAAAATTGGTTTTTATATGAAAATATGAAACAACCAACCTAATGTTTAATATTCATAAATTTTGTTAAATAAATTTATTTTGGAAAATTTATGTAGCAAACACCATAGTAAACTTATGCAAACCCTCACTTATCATTACTCCAAATAAATACTATACTCGTACAAATACAGCCACAAGAACATATAAAAATTCAGGCGTCTGGTTGTCTGTAATCTAATTTTTATTCCATATATACATATGTACATATATGAATTTTATATTTATTTCGTACACATTCCATCAGACATTGAACCAACATACGAGTATACAAAAAGTTCAATGACTTGTTTTGCGTTGTATTTATTTAATCCAAAATAAAAAAAAATATTTGGAAGATTTTCAATTTGTTTGTGTTAATTTTAACTAAACGATTGAAATTTAATGATGATTTTTATAACCACCAGCAAAAAGATGAGGGGTATATTAAGTTTGCCATACCGTTTGTAACACATCGTTTTATATGTACATATAAATCGTATTGCCGAATTTCATTATGAACGGTCCATATATGACCGTAGCTCCATATAGAGTCCACTTCAGAAAACACTTAGCTGCGCAGAAATCGCTTACAAACATCACTATAATGTTGAAATTCATTACAAATAATTCAAATTTATATACAAATCGTCGTACAGCATAGGTCATATCTCGCTTCTGAGGACTACTCCCGAAACCTAATTAACTAACATAAAGATGCATATCGTACTAAAATTTTACAAAGGTTTAAATATGTAAAAATTATACTAATGGCTTTTGTGAAAGTTGGTACATAATTTACCATAGCTTTCATACAAGATTAACCGCACAGTATACAAAAGTGACAATTTTGACGTTTTTTGAAGCCAAAATCAGTTTCCTAGGACTTTTTGGTACCTAATTTATAGTGTGTTAAAGTTAATCGCTTTATGTTACATGCTGCAAAAATATAGTTGTACATGTTTACCACAACAATGTCAGCATTTTTACAAGTTTTTTCAACAATGTTATGGTCACTGTTATCATTTATATGACTGTGGTAACCATAATATGGTTAAGTTACGCTTCAAACGAATACTACAATCATATATACGATTGTAGTAATTATGTGTGTAATTATTGCAATCATGTTTATGATGAATCCATTTATCATAATTTGTTGTTCTTTGATTATGATAGAGCACAACATAGTTTGGTATAATCTTTCATCTTAAAACTGATCACCATAAACATTACACAATTTCTATAATTATATACATATATGATTGATATAATCATGTGAATGATAACTTAGCCATATTATGGTGTCAGAAATCATATAAGTAATTACAGTGATCATAATAGTTTTAAAAAATGTTTAAAAATGTTGAAATAGCTGCGGTAAACATGCACAACTATATTTTTTATCTGCGTGTATAACTGGAATATTCATAAAATTCTTTTTAAATATTGTTATTAAGATGATATTCAACCAAAATAAACCTAAAATAAATAAAAATTATGGTATAATATTTAATGATGACCGTCATACACCCTATAATAGGTGTATGATGGTGGCCATATAAGATTATAAACTCTTGTTTAAATTAATATATACATTTTATAAGTTATTAAGCCAGCTTTTAGCTTTATTTTTTTTTTTCTTTTTTGATAATGTGTAAGTTACAAGAATATATTCATGACCAAATTTCAAGGTTTCTTTGTCAGCCTTTTAGTTTTTAGTGGAAAAAAATGATTCGTGACAATAGTCTATATATATTTTTCATATCATGTTTTGTTTGCAAGGCTCGTTTTGCAAAACTCAAACATTTTAACCTCCACTCATACTCGTTTAAGCCTTAGAATGTTTCACACACCTTTATTTTCTTTCAGATGTATGCCAAAAAAAAAAAAATGAAAATATATCAAGAAAAAAGTGGAAAATTTGGGCTGAAAATCAATAGAAAATAAATAATCCCTAGAATTTTATGTGTGTTGAAGATACCTTCTTTACACATGCCAAATACAAGACACAAACATAACGTCGTTTGAAATGAAAAAGGCTGTAACTAAAATTTGAAGAACAAATACCAAGTCTGTTTCTATGCAAATTTAATTTTTAAAAAGGCTCCTATAGATTTATTAAATCTTACTGTTAAAAAAACTTGTTGAAATTAAGGGCATTAATTTCTTGCTACATCCTTATATTTTTTTTAAAAAATTTAGTCACGCCTTTTAGCATTTTATGGGACCGCATAGTATATACTTAAAAGTATATAGTACATATTTAATTTAGTATATAATATATAAATTTAGTATATACGATTTTGCAAATCATGTCGATGTGCTTTTCATGATTGGCTTAGAAAGAAAGAAAAAAAGTAAATAAATAAAAAAGAAAAGCAAATAACTTTCAAGGATAATAACATCATTATCGTCATCATCGCCATTAACTAAATGTATGTTTGTTTATGGCTTTTTCTGTGTGTATAATCTTTTACGCCGTTATACCTTATTAATTCAAATAATAAAGCAAATAGTACCAAGAAATGAACCCCTAATCTATAAAGACCTTGAATTTATGTTTTTGGGGCCTTTGTTACACTGTAATTTAATAGTAACTATTTTTGCTGTAGGATATGGTATTTGGTTTTAAATGGTACTTTTATATCAAGATCTACAATAGGCTCTAGCTTCGATATTGAAAAGGGTTGATAATCTGTGGTCATCTTTAATTCCTTATAAAATTAGATTTTTATATGAAAACCCCAAATAGATTCTAGCTAATTCAAAAGTCGTTTAAATTGTTAAAGAGTGTTAATCTGTGATCGCATTAATTTAAAATCTAGCTCCATTATATGTTTTCTAAATTGTTTGAAAGAATGATAATCTGCGATTAACTTTATTTAAAATAGGTTCTAGCTGCTTCATAAGTTTAAATTGATAAAGGACGTTCATATGCGATCACCTTTATTTTCTTATCAAATTCGATTTTTATATGAAAGCCTAATAGGAGCTTTAGTCCCAATTTACACGAATCAGAAAAGAGTCCACCAAAAGAGCATTTTCGGAGCGAAAGAAAAATATGCTTGTTAAGCTAGATTTGCACGATTGAATATTATTTATTTCATAGTTATTAATATAAATATAAACAATAAATTTTGAAGAAATTTATCTGTTTACACGAGTTTGAAGCATTTTGAAGAGCAATTTTGAAGAAAATTTCAATCGTGTAAATCTAGCTTTACTGTCCTGAGTCGGCACGCAGTATGACTTAGATATTCCAATTAATTATGTGTGTACCAAAGCGTTGTTGTCCTGTTATTTATGCTTTGAACAAAAAAAAAAACATAGCTGTACGACACAAGAGTGATAAAAATAAGCTTACACAGAGCCCAAAAAAAACTCATAAAAGACTCTTTTGTGACATTATCTAAGAGCTCTTTCTGACGGACCATTTTCGAATGTAATGACCCTCTTTTCTGAAGGTTTTCGGAGCAATTATGATTGTTTTTTGGGCTCATAAAGAGCGCTCCGAAAAATGTGTCAGAAAAGACTCTTTTCGAACTCATATGGCTTGCTGGAAATTCCTTAAACTTAGCTGATTACCTTTTAAAGATCGTGGCCAGGGGGAAAAAGACGAGTACACACTTGTTTGTTCTAGCAACTCGTGTTACTCTCTTATTTTTATTACATATGTGTGTATACTCTCAATTTAAAATACGAGTGATATAAGCAATTATATTGTACTGTGTAAACACCGAAGAAATTTCAAAGAAAAACTTGTATCAATATTTTCAAAAAAATAGCTTCGTGTTAATTGGGATTTTTTTTTTTTGAAACAGAAGTAACACCCAGGCAATTAATATGCCTATATTTAATTGAGTTACTTTCTTTGGAAAAGGGATAGGTTGAAGAAGCAAATGTGGTGAAAGTAGAAGACAGCTTTTTACATCACAACTCTGCAATTGTGCGTGATGTTTGGTTTTAGTTGCAGCGCCTCTGGTGGTGAGTAGGCACATTATTTTAAAGCTTGATTTATAGTCTTTATTTAATTATTTAATTTCGGTGGCGTTTCAAAGCCATTCCACCGAAGGAGGGCGCTGTGATAAATCCTATTTATGAATGATAGAAAACTAATAATTATCAGAAACTGATGGTATTTTGAGTGGCAGTGGCTGGAAACTGAACTTAGGCTACAAATACCAACTCATGCTTAATGACCAAACGCGCTAACCAATTAAGCTACTGAGAAACTAAAATAGACCTTTATACTATAAAATAGATTCCAGTTTCGTTATAAGTGTTTTAAATTTATAAAGCATGTTAATCTGAGTTCACCTTTATTTTCTATGAAAAGCAATTTTTATATGAAAACCTAAAATACGCAGTGGCTCCTGTAATAGTGGTCTAAATTTGAAAAGTATAATAATATTTGATCACTTTTATTTTTTTAAAAAATTAGATTTTTATATGAAAACCTAAAACAAGCTCCAGCTCCAGGACCGAAATATTTGTTCATCGTACTGGCTCAAGAAAAAAAGCCTTTGATTGAAATGAAAATTGCGTACAACTCTGCGTATGCTTAATTTCTGTCATTGTTTTTTTACAATTAATTGTTACTCATACGCTTAGGTTTTGATGATCTTAAAAAACCATTAATGTTTATACCAGCATTGAAATTGCTGACTCTGAATTACAAAAGCACACAAATTTCCGATTAGCTTACATTTTTTTCAGCCCAATAAACGACTGTGTTTTCAATGACTAACAAAAAACTTTGTTAGTTAGCAAGCAACAGTTCAGCGCAAGCCAAACAAAACAAACACGTACAGTATTTTTTCTTTTATGCTTTTGCTGAGCTATAAACTGTGAATGTGAATGACAGCAACAGCAATTGTTAAAGTTACATTTTGAAAATGATGCTATGCTAAAGTTAAGCAGGTCTTATTTACCTTGTAGTGCCTGTGTTTTTAAAGTGTACAAAGTGTGCACAATATAAAAAAAACACATACATATATATATACCACATAACAAAGAAAACTGTATATTAATAGTAAACACAAGCGCTACAAAGAAAATAAGATCTGCTATTGCTGTTGCTGGCAAATATTCACAGTTTATAGCTCAGTAAAAGCAGAAAAGAAAAACTCAAAAACTTTAAGTTTCAAGCCCACACAGAAAAAAAATAGTTGTACATGTTTACCAAAACAATGTCAACATTTTTACAAGTTTGTCCACAATATTATGGTCACTGTAATTAATTGCGATAACCATTATAGGGTTGAGTTACGATTCTGATGATTACTACAATCGTATATTGTTGCAACCATGTTTCAGATGAATCCATTTATCATAATTTGTAGCTCTTTGATTATGATAAAACTGATCACCATAAACATTACATAATTGCTTTAATCATGTACATGATTGCTATAACCATATCATGGTTGCAGAAATCATATAAATAATTACAGTGATCATAATATTTTAAAAAAATGTTGAAATAGTTGTGGTGCAACAGCAATTTTTGTAAAATGAATTGCTGCTGCCTGACTGCGTTAAAAAACTACACCCAATGGTTTTATTTTTGTTCTTTGACTTTGTGCTCTGCTCTTGCTTGTGTATTTTCTCTTATTTGAAGTTAAGCATATACGTAGTGCTTGAAATAGTTAGGCAATTTCAAACCCTGGTTTAGACCTACATACATATTTTATTTAATAAGCATCAAATGACTTTATTCATATAATTCTATTAATATCATGAAGTATAAACAATTGTAAATATATTTATTATGGCGAGCAAACTGATTTATAACAAAAACCAAAGTGATAATTGCTCACGCAAAATAACAATTTCCATATAAATTGTTAGAAAATAAAAACAAATCTACATATATTGCAAACGTACGTACGAGTAGTAATACATTTTTAAAATTATACTTACTATATATATATATATATATATATATATATATATATATATATATGTATGCATATACTTATATATATGTATATACACATATGTAGGTATATGCTTTCTATGTATATGTTGGCTTAAACCAAAATAAGGGCCATTAAAATACAAAACAAATTCTGCACAATAAACTTCTGAAATAAATACGATATTTATGTATACATAGATTGTTTGTATGTATATAAACTGACAATAATTTATTTGTAAAAATGATTTATTATAAAATGTTATAAATATTTTACATATGGGTACCATTAGGTGCTGGTACCTAAATATTGTGTATCTGTATCTGTATCTGTATAGTTATGTGTTGCTATTGATTTAAATTAGAGTTTGAATATATGTATATAAACACATTTGCATACATAATTTAAACATTTTTGATTTATTTTTGTTGTTATAATGAACACATAAAATGCATCACTTTATTATGTCTAGTATGTTCCAAGTTTCATTAACATATATTTTTATTATAAAAATAAATGGGCTTTCTTTTGTTTTCTTCTATCTACAAACCCAAGATTGCGTATGTACATACGTAGCAGAACAGTAGGATGTTACCTGCTGAAAAATTAATTTTGAAATTATTCTAAAAAACTCATTTGTAGGTTAAACCAGGCACTAAAGCTCGTATAGCTCAATATATAATTTCACATTCTCAAAGTGTTTTATAAAGAAGAATCTAGATAACATTGTTGCATTCTATTTACTAATTGCTAATTAATTTTTCATATAATTAAGTTTTCTTTACTTTTGATAAGCCTGTCGCATAACCAAATGAATATTTATGCAATTAAAATAATACGCTATATTTTTAGGTTTTCTTATAATTAATGTTTGTAAGTCTTAAATTATGAAAAAAATAACTCTCAATAAACTAACTAACCAAGAGTCTAGATTTCAAATATACCTAATTAATATTTTTGATTGGTTCTTCCATTTTTTCAAATTTGCTGTTCGTTTTTCTTAATTTTTTCTTTCGTGTCAATTATATTTGTTAAGATATTAATGAAGAATATTTTTTAATGATATACTCGTATTTGCTGTTTTATTAAAATCGGTTGAAAATTATAAAAGTTTTAAAGCTTTTTCTAAACCTTATCAAACAATTTTTATTTACGTGCATAAACATATTTTCCATAGTATAGTTTAAGGTGTTTGTATTAAAATGCTATGGAAATCCTAAGCAGTGATATAAAAAGTTAAATAACTTTTAACATTTGTAGACGATTTTAAAAAGTTATACGTTGTTATTTTTACAACAAAAATATCATTAAAAATTAGTGTGTTGCTTTAATAAAATAATTAGCTAAAATAAGAAGTTAAAATCGAAAAATCTACAATGTCGATTCAAAAGTTATTTCCAACATTTGATGTATAATATTTATGAATTATAAATATGTAATAATAACAATAACGGGTGATTCAAGTAGAGATAATTTTTTCAATAGCATTTTTTGACAGATCACGCGTGAGTCGTGTCATGCTGTCATGCTATTTTTGTTTAGTATTACTGTTTGGCATTTCATAATGGAAAGACTTACGCCTGAACAACGTTTACAAATCGTTCAACTTTATTACGAAAATTCACGTTCTGTGAGCAATTTGTTTCGTGCTCTTTGCTCAACGTATGGTCAACATAATCGGCCTAGGGTGCCCCGATGGTGTGGTGCGATAGTGTGCCAGACTATTAATCAGAGTGTTGCGGGTTCGATTCCCGCCAAAGACTCTGGGTGTTTTCTGCAGACAAACCAAAACCTTCGCAGTTTGTGTTTGTTAAAAAAAAACTACTGTAACACCATCACCCATTCTGAGAACCAGCATTCATTACTAGAAAATCTTCGACCGAATAGATTACGTCCAGCACGCTGTGAAGAAAATATAGCGGCGTTCGCAGCAACTCGGACTAACGTATGGAAAGACTTGGCGCATTTTACGTCGAGATCTTAAATTGAATGGATTTATTGAGAGAACACTTCGGTGCGTACATAATTTCACGTTTTTTCCTGTGGGGATATGTAAAGTCTAAAGTTTATGCGGACAAACCCGCTTCGATTCAGGCCTTGGAGGAAAATATCACGCGTGTCATTTGCCAATTACCAGTCGAAATGCTCGAATGAGTCATCGAAAATTGGACTCAATGGATAGACCATCTGCGACGTAGCAACGGTCAACATTTTATAAACATAGGCCCGTTTTCTCAATGTGTCCACAAACTGCTTGTTACTAAATGTCGACAGAAGCAAATGAGACATTGAGAAAACCAAATTTCTTTAATCGGCAGTTTTTCGTTGGGGAATAAGATAATCGCCTAATGAGAAAACAGCCCATAATCTTCAAAAAATAAATGCCAAAGAATGTTCTTTCAAATGATAATAAACATTCCCCATTAAAAGCGAAATGGATCACGCTTTACATACATATGCATTTGGAAGCCTTAAATTCTTTTCTTTCTATTGAAGGGTAGGCTCTGGTTTTAATAATTTATATAAAAAACACACGTTATATTTAGATTTTAAAAAGGGGAAGTGTTCATACTTTGCAACAATATAGAGTAATTGGCTTTCAAAACTTGTAAACAGTCTTCGAATCCAAAACTTTTTTAAAAATTCTTATTGTAATTCAGTTTTTAACAGTGTGTTTAGTTAATGTTGCTACAGAATACATTTAAAGTACAGGCAAAAGGTTTATAAATATTTCGCATGAAAAGTATAACACAAACAATATTGAGTACCTGTATATTGGATACCTGTTGAATTTTAGAAAATAAAACAGGAAAATGCCATACTAGGATTTAGGTAATGACACTACATAAATTCATAGAAAAATTTCCATAAAAGCTATAAAAAATAAATTCTATTTTAACAAAGAACACTCTATAAAGCGATACGTTTGGAAACATAGGCAATTTGTATGAAGAGTAATGAGAAAAAGGGACTTGAATTTTTCATTTTATATATTTTGTTTTGGGACATCCTAGTAAACACAATATTGTAATTTAGTTATTCGAGTATACATGAAATCATGTATATATACATTTATAAATGTGTAATTATAAGTAGTATTCTGTTTTTTTATAATTATATATACAAGGTGGCGCAAAAGTAATCCTCCTATTAGAAAATGCTATAAATTTTGCGAGGCCCCTAATGTCAGTTCTGTTTTGACATTTGTTTAGTAAACACATGCGAAATACACGTTAATAAACAATGTTACGCTCCAGAACGCGGAATATTGCTGACAGAACTAACATTAGGGGCCTCGCAAAATTTATAGCATTTTCTAATAGGAGGATTACTTTTGCGCCACCTTGTATATAAATAATGAAAATAACTTGTACTACATACGTTTATAGCTATGAGTTTTATGTATAACATCATAGATTGTGTTTGCAAGTATGATGGAAAGTTATCTGTTTTTATTGTTTGCTATCTAAACAATAAACCATCATATTATACATACATACTTTGAAGGCTCTTACTACAGGATATAAATATTTTTCCAACTACGCAGTTCAATTCACATCCTACCTCAATGTAATAAACTTAAGGTACTCTAGAAATAAAGAAACCCAACATAAATACATATGTATGTACATGGGGGGTAATTTTTAGAACATAGTACTCACAGTTGCCACAATATGTATATATGTATGTATGCTGCTCCACTACACTATGTGTGTATGTACAACTGTAATTTTATCTCCCTTAATTTTACTCATTCTTATAATTTAACAAGATTTTTCATTCCCTTTGTTTGTGTTTTTGTAGCACAATTTGAAAAAGCTGACAACAAACAATGGTTTCAAGCACAAAATAGACACAAAACAAGTTCAAAATACCCCGATAAAGCTACATACAAAATAATGTTGCCTGAATATATACATTTATTTTATTTTAGCGCCATATTTTTTCAAACGTTTGTCGTTTCGTTTCATAAAATAAGGTCCAAAGTTCTTAAGCTCTCCGTATTGTTATTTGTATACATATTTCTGTTATGTATCTAGTTTTTTATCAAGACAATAGAGAAGACTTGTTCTTTTTGAAGTAAAACATACATAACTACTGCTTGTAGTAATTCTGATTAGAATTAAATTATGAGGTTAAGATTTTTCTTCAGTGTAGATAAAGTAACTTATATTATTGTATGTATAACAAAATATAGTTCAAATAACTTTAATAAAAACTTACTTAAATAGACACAATTTTTTAAGTGAAAAAAAAAAAGATTTTCAGGGTGTTCTATTGGTGTATAACTTAGAAATGCGAGATTCATTACAGATGACGTATATTTTGAACGAGGTTTCTGTCTCCCAGGCCAGCTAAAATAGTCATTTTGAAGGTAATAGTCATTAAACATTATAGTTTTTTGCTTCTAAAATTTTGAATTTTGTGCTGACAATGTGTCATATGCGGAAAGTTTTGCTTAATTTCTTTAATTTGAGAAAATTTAACGATTGCATTATGCTGAATGTGTTTCATCGGTTTCAACGTCGAAGAGATAGTTTGTGCTGTTCAAAAGTGGAGACGGAAAACAAAGATCTCCCAGGCCAGCTAAAAAAGTTTTAATACCAAGAATTGGTTGAATTACTCCATGAAGATTGTCGTCAAACTTAATAGGAGCTCGCAAAATCATTGGGAGCTACTCAAGCAGCACTTTCAAAGCATTTACAAGTAGCAGTTTTCGAATACTTTAACATATATACATATGTTAATATGTAATATTTAATATTTTTATTTTTTAGTTTAATATTTTTTATTGCTGAAATATATTTTTCAACTAAAGCGCATGTGTGCATTGGGTAGATAAGGAATGAGACCCATGTCACTTCATACATGCATTTAAAAGAGATGTTCTCATCACTCGTGTTATACAACACACGGAGTGATGGAAATATTAAGTAGATAAGATTGAATGTAAACAAGAGTACAAGAGGTCTTATCTTATTATTAGTTTAGTTTTAAGTTTAGTTATTAATGTTTTAATTTGTAAATAAAATTTAGTGTCATATTAACATTGGCAGAGTGCATTACAACCATTCCCAGTGTGTAGTAATAAATTGAAGAGTGCATTACAACCACCTTCAATTTAGCACTCAAGCGGTTAAAACTTGTTTTAATTACTGCAAGTTTTTACAAGCAAGATCTCTCCAAAAGCAGGGAAATTCGGAACCATATAAATTAAAGCCAAAAGAGATCTTAAACGCTATAAAAGGTAATCATTTTTAACTCCAATCATTACTTGCGATGAAGAGTGGACCCATTATGATAACCCGCAGAAATTGCATGTGAAGTCCAAAGCCAAATATCCATTGCACTATGATAATGCTCTGTATTTAGCGCCACTAAAAGTTGACTATCTATTATGAGCTGCTGAAATCTGGGTAGACGATCACAGGGAACCTGCACTGAATGCAAGTGATATATTTATAACAACGTTTGGGCACATGTTGCTATGTGTGATAAAATCTAATCAAAAAGATTTTGTTAGGAAGAGTTGTCTCATCAGCCTTCCAATGGAAGAATAACGCTGTCTCTGGCTGACGCTTCACTTCAGAACAGGGCATCCGATATTGGCTTAAATCGTGCTTGGCCAAAAATTTAAAAAAAATCCTTAATTTTTAAGTTATACACCCAATAAAAAATCAATACATTCTTTTGGTTTAAAGTCCCTTCTGCCTTTTAATATCCTTTTAAACATTTAAAATCGATTAAAAATAGATTACGTTACATTTCAATAAAAAAAATGGGACTTAACTCCTGATTTCGGAAATTTAAAACAGAGGAAGTTGGTTAATAACTTTTTTTTAGTTATTTTCTGTTTGTACAAACTACAATTAATGCAGTACGTTTCTTATATATGTATCTATATACTAGGTCTGAAGTTATTTGTTGGAGCTCTGTAACATTTAAATTAATTGAATTATTTTCCGTTTAATATCTGGTAATTATTGTTAATTTTGTTAGCTTCAAAACCTATTATGTAATATCGAAAACTATCTAAACTGTGTGGGGAATTAACTTATTTTTACTGAACATTTTGTTCTCGTTAACTAAATATTACTCATACCACCTGTGAGCCCTCTTTAATTTTAATTACATTTTGATCTGTAACATTTGATAGCTGGTAATTATTGTTAATTTTGTTAGTTACCAAACCTATTAAGTAATTTCTAAACCTATCTAACCTATGTGGAGAATAAACCAACTTATTTACAGTTTTACATTAAACAGTTTTTTCTCATTAACTAAATATTACTCATACCACCTGTGGTCCCTCTTTAATTTTAATTACATTTTGATCTGTAACATTTGATAGCTGGTAATTATTGTTAATTTTGTTAGTTACCAAACCTATTAAGTAATTTCTAAACCTATCTAACCTATGTGGAGAATAAACCAACTTATTTACAGTTTTACATTAAACAGTTTTTTCTCATTAACTAAATATTACTCATACCACCTGTGTGCCCTCTTTAATTTTAATTACATTTTGATCTGTAACATTTGATAGCTGGTAATTATTGTTAATTTTGTTAGTTACCAAACCTATTAAGTAATTTCTAAACCTATCTAACCTATGTGGAGAATAAACCAACTTATTTACAGTTTTACATTAAACAGTTTTTTCTCATTAACTAAATATTACTCATACCACCTGTGTGCCCTCTTTAATTTTAATTACATTTTGATCTGTAACATTTGATAGCTGGTAATTATTGTTAATTTTGTTCAAGTAATATCCAAAACTATTTACACTGTGTGGCGATTAAACTTGGTTGCACAAACAATTTTTTTCTCATTAAATAAAAATTACTAATACCAAATGTATGTATGTAGTCCCTCTTCAATTTTGATTAGTTTTTTATTGATTGTCTAACAATTTCAAATCAAAATTATAGATTATTTGATAAAAATCTAAAACTTTTAAATCTTAGTATTAAATACTCATGCTTGTAAACAGCTTACAATTTATTATTGTAAGATATATAATATATATGTACATATATCTTACAATATATATATTATTCCAAAATCACTACTTCTGTCATTATTAAATGCCACTATAAACCATCGTTCAGCTACAAAAAGCCTTAATACAATGGTTTTACAAAAATCCCCTCATTGTTTTAAAACAAAACAACACAAACAACAAAACATAAAAGCAAGAACAATTTCTATTATTTATTAAGTTTATACATATACAGAACACATTTTTTTAAACAGCAGGCTTTTTGTGGTTAAAAGTTTTTTATTTCAAACAAATGGAAGATGAAAAATCCTTTATTTGGCTCTTTTCCATTTGCTATTTATATCTCAAAGGAATGATATTTAACCTTGTTATGTAAATAAACACACACACACTTATAAATAAATGCTCATAGATACTATAACACAACTAAACCTCTAAACACAACTACACAAAGTTTATGTATGTATCTCTCTCTCTACAAACATCCTTAAGGGAATAATTTATTTTTTATATAGCATTTACTTGTTTTATCTTATACATATTCTGTTTTTATTTCTTCTAATTTTAGAGTGAATGAAATGTGAAAATGTGGCTTTAAATATTGCACACACACCTACCACCCCTTCAATTGAAGTGTCCTAAAATGTATAAGCTTGTTTGGACAAAGGATTTTTTGTATAGTCTTTGCAAGGTAAGTTAAGTTTATATTAAAATCGTATATTAAATATTTAAATACTCGCATATTTGTAAAAATTTGTGGCTGGTGGTTTCTTTGTCCTTGTTGTTTTGTTAGTTAAAGGTCAATTTCTATATATTCGAATGTGACAAATGTTAGTGCATATTCTGTAAAATAAGGTGTGTTTTTTAATGCAATAGATTTCAAATTTGTAATATGTCTTAATAACTAGTTATTTATAAAAGATATGAGGGTTGCATTTAATTCTGGTTTAAATATAACTGTTAGTAATTGCAATATATTTCTGTTTAACATTTTTGATTCTTTTAAATTAAAAAAAGTTATTAGCCACACCTGCTGTCAAAACTTAAATTGAAGGAAAAAATACTTTAGAAAGATTTAGTACAAGGGTCCATATCGCCCCTTTTAAAGAAAAACTTACATTGAATTTAAAAGTTATTGTGATTATTGGCACAATAAAGCTTTACAGTGAGATTTTGTCCATAGACCAGACAAGCGTTTTTGCGAGATTTTTTTTTTTAAACATTTGTACATTGTAAATTTATTCAAACTATTGGTCATTGTTAGAAATTGCCTTTTTCCCCATTGTTCTGGCAACATAAAGATGCCGATCTAAAAGAACTGTTCATATTTTGAGGACAAGAACGAATCAAGACAATTTCAAATACCTTGTCCTAAAGTCAAGCGCATCCCCGAGAGAACTTTCTGCATCGATCAAAACATTTAATAGTCGGTATTGCAACTTGAAGTTGAGTGTTGTCATGATGAAATAATACGCTTTTATATTTGGCCATATATTTTGGGCGTTTGTCGGCAAATGCTTGTTTTAAACGAATCAGTTGCATTCGGTAGAGGTTCCCTGTAATAGTCTGGCTAGATTTCAGCAACCCAAAATAGGTAAAAGCCTTTTGGTCCTACCAAATACTGAGTATTACCTTAGCGGCATTGATATGTGACTGTGAAGTCGATTCAACTGGTTGGCTGTTCTGTTACGCTTCAGGTTTTCTTAATAAATCCATTTTTCCATTGAGATATTTGCTTAAATTCATTGTAAAATACTAAAGTTGTGGCAATTTGTAAGAGCAAGAAAATTTAAAGTTTGCTTTTTCTAAAATATCTGTAATTTATGCTGAAAATTATAATTTTTCAAAGCATTTTGAGTTTAACTTTCCAAAAGTAAGTGCATGAAATAATTCTTGTATTTTTTTGAACAATATGTGAAAGTTTAGTTTTCTTTCAGTTTTTTTCTTATTTGATTTGTTTTTGCTAGTCGTTCTTTTAAAAATACATATTGTCGAAAATCCAAAATTACGTATCATCAAAAAAATTAAAATCCAGTTTTTGATTGATTATCGTTAGGTAATCTTACATGTCTCTACCAATTTGTAGATTTTTGCGACCAAAAATAACGTTTTTATATCCACAATTCAAAATAACGTATCAACATGTGCATTATTTTCTCAAGTCAAATCAACGTATAAAACTTGGGGTAAGAAATGAAAATAAAATATTTGAATTTTTAAATAACAAAGCAAATTTATGATGATAAGTCATTTTGATGCAGAAAACACAACTACAAAAGAACGTAACAAATATAACTTAAAAAACATTTCCAAAAAATATAGTTTTTTCGCTTGAATTATTTTGGTCTGTTTTAATTCCATATTCCAGCAATTGTTTCTATACCTGAAGTATTTTTTATTTTATAACTTGTTTTGTTTTTCCTGATATTACGTACTTTTAAAGCAAAATTTTTTTTTATAATTAACAAACACAAACTGCGAAGCTTTTGGCTTATCTGCAGAAAACACCCAGAGTCTTTGGCGGGAAGCGAACCCTCTGACTGATAGTCTGCCACACTATCGCCTAATCTATCTGAATACAACAAGATTTTATTTTTTCAGATCAGATAAAATCTGTAGAATATATGTAACATCATTATATCCACTTTCTTTACAGACAATTTTTATATAAGCACCTAAAACTATGCCACGAAATAAAACTGAAAATCACTTATTCTTCTAAATATGTATGGATTTGATAAATTAATGATGGGCTTTAGAAAATTGTTAATAACTTTTATAATTTTAAATCGTTTTTAATAATAAACTGCAATATTATTTAAAAACATATAAATAAAAGTATATGTATGTATTTAAAGTCAAAAATATCCAAAAATAAAAGAACAATAAATAAAAAGTTTAGGGACATTACAACTAATTTCGAAAGTAGAAAAAAATTAGCATGTAGTTGAAAAGCCAAGCTCATCTACTTTATAAAAACTTGTACTATCATAAGATAACATGTTGAATATGTTCAATAGAAATTACATATCTACAACATTTATACCACTAAGCTTAAAAAAAGAAGACATTTAACTGATACATACTCGTACATACGTTTAGCATGTGCATTTATTTACATTTATGTATTTAATAATCTTAAATGTACAATATGCGTGGAAACATGATACTGTTCAACTTAATTTCTTAACCATGTTTGTTTGATTGTTAGTAAGAGGGTGTGTAAACTCTCACACATTTTTAATATAAAACAGCTGTCATTTAAAAAAAATTATTTATTTACCTTGAAGAATTATTTAAAAACGATTGTGTGAGAAAAGAAAACAAAAGTATGAATTTTTATTGTTTTATAAACATATGAAGACATTATTTATTCATACATGCATATGTATGTATGTATATATTAAGAGCAGTTTGTGTGTGTGTTATTCGTACTACTTGTCATATGGGGCGTATACGTATAATTATTCTAAATTGAAATATTAATTATACGACTTTATGTTATGATGGTCTTACCTGTCATGGCATGTTATGAGTTTATCTTGTTTTTAATGTTTACGGTATTTAGGATAATTTTATTATAAATTGGTTAATAAAAGTTGAATTAAAAATTTATGTAATTGGTGTTTGGGGAAGAAAATCAAAATTTTTCCTTATTCTTAACAATTATTTTGACCTGACCTAGTCTATTGTTTTTTTTTTTGAAAAACAAAAAACAATTTTTTCCATTTTATTGTTTAGAATTGCATTTAAGTTAACAATATTTATCAATTATATAGAATATAGGAATGTGTTAACTACAGAAAGGGTTCAGAAATACATAGAATTTAGCACCCAAAGAGGTGGACGAAATTGTATAAAACTAAACGGCAAGCGTCTGAAAAAATTCTATGAAAGATATTCTTGTTACAAATCTCTTTTCCAGTATTCTTCAAAAAAATTTCTTACATTTCAAATTTTCAATGAAAAGTGGATACGGCTAATAAGAGACATCAAACGTTTCTACATTTTATATAAATATCGAACGTCATAGTTCAAGAGGTTACAAAAGTGGTGCTACTCAGACCATCATTTTAAATTGTTTGCCAAATCACTGAGTTTTTACATATTTTCCTGTAATATTTGTTCAAGGTTGTTGTCCATTTTTACACATGTTTCATCATCCATAATAAGGTTTTGGTTAAATTTTGTAGTAAAGACTGCGTGCCTGGTTTATTATAATGTTTTATAACAACATTAACTTAACTTTTTCATCGAACCCTTTACATTTAAACAAAATCTGATTTACTAGGAATTTTTGCACAACTTTTTTCTATTTTGAATTTCCATTACTCAGCACTTAGACAAATATATTTTGACTGATTAAATTGTTTGACTGAAAACGGTAGTTAGTCCTGGGGCCAAATTACCGCATTCGTGATCGAATGAGCTATCGTATCGAAAACTGATTTCGAAATCGAAATTATGATAAAATGTACTAAATTTCTTGCTCGATATCGAATTCCATAATCTCAAATAAGAAAACTACGATAAATTTTACTCGATATCGAATGCGGTAATTTGACCCCTGTTTCACACTCTTCAGGCTTAGCTGACCAGTTTTTCCAATTCTCTTTTGAACTTGCCATTTCATTCACACACGTCAATTCAGTTTTTGTACTTTTTCATGCAAATCAACATGCATGAAAGAAAAAAAAAACAAAAGGAAATAAGAAAATTGACTGGTACCGTCACTTAAAAATGCGGAATTGTTTTTAATTTTTGGCTTATATTTTAAAAACATTTTTCTGGCAACATACATATGTATTTTGTCCTTAAAGAACTGCTTAGCTTTTGAGGCCAAGAACGAATCAAGCCAATATCGAATACCATGTTTTAAAGTATCTCAGAGATAACGTTGTGTATCGATCAAAACAAATTGTAGTCGGACGGGCAAGATCTGGCCTATAAGATGGGTGAGGAAAAACTTTTTTCTAAATAGCTATTGCAGCATGTGGCGTTTTACGCTTTCATATTCTGCGTTATAGCGTTTGCTTTCCATAAGATGACGCTTTGTTGACACAAAATTATACATTTTCAATACCAAGGAGTATTATCTCTGCAGTTTCCATAACGTTTCAAATGTCCATGAATAGATATAAGGGTACCCGTTGAATATCTCACTATCTCTACAAATTCACGGTTTTCTCAATATCTCAAGCTGCCTAATATTTGCTATGAGTAAATATATTTGGATATCCAATTGAATTTCTTGATTCTAAAATGTTTCCCGCTACTTTTGTAGCCATAATTTCAATTTAAAAACACCTCATTGTTGATTACTCCGAACAGCTGGAGTAGATTTACATACATAAATCGTCAATAAAGGATTTGTTTTTTTTTTTGAAGGCACTCTTTAACGAAAATGACAACTAAAGTGTTAACCTTATAGTTCAGGGATATTTCTATATGACTAATTAATGAGCGCAGAGCAGTTTCCACAAAACTATGCTTTGTGTGGTTATGCTGAGCTTTGGGCAGGGTATCTGGTCTGAGAGATGTTTTAATATACTTATGCCCTTATTCATAAAACTTAAAACAGGTTTATAAGAGGTTTATAAACCAACATTTTGTATGGAAATTTGCTTTATAAACCTGTTGTAAGTTTTTATAAATAAGGGGGTTAGACATCAATGATTAATTGAAGAAAAATAAGGCTTTTTTATGAGATCATTTTCCTCCTTTGTAGATAAAAAAAAACGCACGCAAGTCTTAAAGGTTATCAGCAGCATTGGTTTAGAATACATTCATCAGATTTTGGAGATTTAAAGAAATGTAAGTTTTTAACCGTCCAAATTGAAGTAGAAAAGAGAAGAGGCGGATTGTTCTGAAGTCTTGATGCTGTCAATTCTTGGCGGATGAATACAATTTTGTAGGCTGTCTATTTTAAATGAACATGAGACAAGCACAAGCAGGACCTGAAAGCTACCAGTCGCCATGACGTTAGAATATCAATGTTCTTCTATATACATAAGTTATCTAGAATGAAACCATTAGGATCTGAAGATTTAATGGAATGAAAGGTATAAGACTTGAAAATGTTTTACCATCATTAACTCTAGGTTGATGAAGGCTTATTAGACTATATTGACTATATTCTGTATATTTTTACAACGACGTCTAAAGCTTTTAATATACATATTTTCAAAGTAAATAAAAAGCTTAACAAATTTTTTTTAAAAAATTTTAATCGAAGTTGCCTTCAAGTTAAATATACAATTTAATACTCGCAAGAGGAATAATTCTCATTTAATTAATAAAAAGCTTAACTTTTACTAAATTGTGTAACTATACAAGGTGAGTGCAGTGGCACAGCTGACTGACTTTGTTTACAATTTACTTATGTCAAAGGTAATACTTTTTCCAATATTTTTGACAGTAGTACATTAGTTTACTCAAACAAAATGCCTGTTGTTTCTGTATTGTGTTGAATTTGTGGCCGATTTGCACTTACCTTGCATAATTACACCATGTTTTACAATTTTCTATCGATTTTATTCATAGATGACATATTATATTCACAACAAAATTCAGTTTAAATAATGCTAAGGTACATTTTAAGAAAACCTTAAAAAGAAGAGAAACTCTGTCAAGAATCAATGTAAATTGTATGTGGTAGCACGACCAGTCTTAGTCTTAATCGTAATTGATAGAAAATTTCACTCACAGTTTAATATCGAAATTTAAACAATATTTACCACAAAATTAATTTTATAAAAACTAAAAAAAAAAAACATTTTTACTATAAAACGTATTTGTCAGTTTATTTTCTCCTGTATTTATTTAAAATAAATTTAAGATTTATGTATTTTAAGAAGGGAAGCTTGCCAAATTTTTTTTTAAGAATAATAATTATAATTTTTTAAAATTATGTTTTTATAAATGAGAACTCAATTTCACATATTTCAACATAATATTACTTAGTATATTGTCTGATAATCCAAACTTTTCGTAAATCAATCAAATTCTTCAAAAAAAAAAAAAAAATTCCAGTTTCTGTTTGTGTTTTTTTCTTTCTTGCTAATAGATTTTTGATTTTGTTTGTTGTTGTTATTGTTTGTTAACAACAATAACAATAATAACACTAAAACATT
This sequence comes from Bellardia pandia, assembly GCA_916048285.2. NCBI lineage: Eukaryota > Metazoa > Arthropoda > Insecta > Diptera > Calliphoridae > Bellardia > Bellardia pandia. The sequence continues at coordinate 45,147,858 of OU696531.1, forward strand.
GTTCCTAACAAAACGTTAGACAACATACAGAATGTACGAGTATGTGTGTAGCTTTTATTTTATTTTCTGTTTCTTGAAATTATTTGTAGTTAATTTGTTGTTTTTGGGGTAGTTTCACGTGCTTCTTGTTATGGAACACCCACATGCGCACGTTAATCTGTTTTTTCCAAAAAGATATACAAAATTAAAGTAGAAAAACTATAGACAATTTGTTTGTTTTCTAAGAAATTTTTACATTTAAGCCTTGTTAGCCTTTGCGGTTATTTTTAAAAACTAATCAACGTTGTATGATTTTTTTTTGCAACAATAAATTGCATTTTAATTTTTGTTTTGTTATTTCTCAATTGAGAAATTTGTTTGGCTTAAATGGCATTTTTTCGTTTTTCGTGTTTTAATTTTTTTGTTTTCATTTTCATTTTTGTTTTTCTTTCTCCATTTGCTGGCGTCTGGCTGGGTGGGTGTTGTCGTTTTTTAGGAAAAAATATACTTTTCTGTTGTATACTTTCAATTATTAATAGAGACCAGCTATTTCATATTAATATAGAACAAATTGCTTTGTTTTCTAAAAATTTATTTACAAAAGCAAAAAAAAAGAAAACTTTTGTTGTTTTTTAAAATTGTTAAATGCACCTTTTTTTGTTGTTAAACATTTAATAAATAATTTGTTGTAATTACTAAATTGATTATTTAATTTACTTCTTTTGGTTTTATTAAGCTTTTTTCATGTATATTTTGTTGTTGTTTCTTTTTTGTCATAAATTTTTTTTGTTGTATATATTTTGTATTTTTGAACCATCCACTTTTATTCTTGTTGTTTTCCAAACACACTCTCAAGCGAACATCACAATTTAAACACCGCACTCGTCGTCGTCGTCGTCTTCTACGTCGTCGTCGTTTAGGCACTTTAGACCAACTTTACCGCATAAAATCTTCACATCAACTGTTTTGTGTGGAAAATTGTGCTGCCTGCTTGTGTCCGAAAACACTTTATTCAAATTGGTTGGCCTGGCTAAATGATAAAAGCTTTTGTTAGCTGCTTTTCTTTGCTTGTTGTTATTATTTGGTTTTAACGTTTTATTGCTTGTTTGGCTTCGTCTCTTTCAATGTTGACATATTTTCTGTTTCACAGGTTGTTGTTAGTGTGTCAATTTTATACACACTCTCGTTTTCATAGTAACATTTTCTCACGCATTATTTATCACTGTCGCTCTCTCTCTCTCTCTCTCTTTCTCTGTCTTATTTAGTGTTTTTAAGGACGTTTTTTGACATTTGACGCATGCGTCGTAATTATATACAAATTATAAACAAATATGTTAAACTGTTAAGCAGACATTAGACAAAATTTTATTGTTTTACCTACAACATGACCAAGATTTTTCAATGCTTTTCTTGTTTTTGCTACATACATCATGATGTCAAACAAATTTTGTAATGTTCAAAAACGTCATGGTCTCATACATGGTATAACTATACAAGGTGAGTGCAGTAGCACAACTGACCGACTTTGTTTACAATTTTTTTTGACAGTAGTTGTTTATTTTACACACCTGCTGTTTCTGTATTGTGTTGTATTTATTGGCAATTTGCACTCACCTTGTATAATTACACCATGGTCTCATGTACAACATTTATGCTCGTGTCTGTGTATTATTTATCTGTCTGTATGTTTGCATTTGCAATATGTGATGACATCTAAGCGTAGAATGTTCATAGCAAGTGTTGCCTGCTTGTTTATAGCAGTTGACAAGTGTTTTTTTTTTGTTGTTTTTTTTCTTAATACATGTGTATTTAGATTTCTTCGATTTTTGCTTGTATTTATGTTAAATAATCAATGTGAATTATTATGTCAGGCATAAATTTAGCTATAGAAATTTATGTCAAACAGAAATATTTTCATAGAAATTAATGACTCTCATTTGTCCGAATTTAGCTATAGAAATTTGCATGTTAGAAATGAATTGAAAAATGTCTATTACTAACCTTGTAATTATTAAAGACATAAATGTCTATAGCTAAATTTATATCTGACATAATTTATAAATATAAATTTAGCTATAAAAATTTTATTGTCAGAAAAAAAATTCCTAGAAATTTATATATAAATAAATGTTGCCATATAAAAGTATGCCCGGTATAAATGTTGCCATAAAAATATTCGCATACAAGTTTATATCAGATATACACTTTGCCATAGAAATTTATGTCAGATATAAATGTTCCAATAGAAATTAATGTCCCACATAAATGTTCCCATATAGTTTATATCAAACTAAAATGTTTGCATAAAAAATTATGTCCGGCTTAAATTTTCCCATAGAAAATTATATAAATAGAAATGTACAGACTGTAGAATTTTTTGTCAGACATACTTTTTTCTATAGGAATTTATGTTATTGTTTAAGAAATCGTTTTTCAGCAGAGTAAAGGTACGATCACAGTTGGCAAATATTTACTCAAAAGAGCGCAACGACTTATTTTAGCACAAATTTGTTTGTTGTTTAATCTTACAAGAGTTTTGCAAGATCAAACATCACCAAATAAAATAGAACTAAATATTTATTGTGTCTTGTCCTAAATAAGTGAAGTTTTTTTAAAATAAATAAACGAGTTCAAATATATTTGATTTAGTGGTTACATCATCTTCGGCAATTATTTGCCAAGTGTGACCGTATCTTAAGTCTTTTCAGTAAAGTAATTTATTCCAAAACACATGAAATATTAAAATTGCTACTAATGGATTTTTTAAAATTTTTTATTTTGTGGGAAACTATAATTTCTCAAATAAAAGAGTAAATTATTTACATTTAATTATATTGAGCGGTACTAAAGTTTTTATAAAAAGCGCCATTGCATAACTAGGGATAACTTTTGGTAATTTATTTTCATATTAAGTTTGTGCGTAAAAAATATTACATAAAATTAATATTATAATGGTTTGGCTACAGTTTACGGAAATAAAATAAATTTAAGTCTGTCAGAAAACTTTTTAGAAAATGTTTCAATAAAATTATTAAAACAAAAAAAAAATAAGCTCAAATATATATAAAATATATATATAACATTCTAACTTGTTTATATTAGCAAAAAAATGTTTGTATAATATTGTACACCCACTTATGTTTTTACACGGTAATGGGTTCCAGGAAAAACCGTGTAAAAAAGACATTGCTCGTATGCAAAATAGATGATTGGTTCCTTATCACTAAAACCTATTGAAATTAGTGAAAAAGAAGGATTTTTAAGACAAACTATGCAGGTTTTTAATATTAAATCGCATATACAATGTATTTTTACACAGGTATAGTTATTAAAGAAAAAAAGATTTGCAGTCTCAGCTTAAAAGTAATGTAAAACAATGTATGACAAGTTCATTTGATAGTATGCACTAAAAGGAAATTCACCAAAATTTGTGCTATTTACAATTGCTCTCACCAGTAATTTTGCTTGTATCCACAAAGAGGGAATTCCCCTAAATTTGTGATATAAACATATTTCGCTAAAATTAAATTTAACCAAAAAATGTAAGACCAAATGGAATAAAATCGTGTAAAAGAATATAAAATTTGTTTATTTTTAAACCGTGTTAAATCAAAACCGTGTAAAAGAGACCGTGTATAAACAGAATTTGGTGTATAAGAAGCCAAAAGATGCCTAGGTATCTATTTCTTCTTTATTTACTCTGTTATAATAATTTAAATGGCAGACTTTTAGGCGGCTGAAATGAAATTTGACATGAAATGAAAACAAAACTACAGAAAAGTAATTAATTAAACATTGTTTTTTTTTTTAATTTAGATAAATGTTTTTTATTGCAATTTCTATTTATATAAAAAATATAAAAATAAAATTTTCTCCCAAAGTAAATTAAAAATAAACAAATTTTAAAAATTGTTTACAAATCATAAATTTTCTGTAAAAATATTTTCTATTTGACAATCAGTTATGCGTCGCTACTATAACTACCATAAATAGTGCCGCTGCGTGTTTTCCTTAGTACGTAAGACTTGCCTTTAGGGCCCTGCTTTTCATTGGGCCCAACATACTGGCGTACTGTCTTGATGGCGTTGCGAAATATTTCATGATCGCGATGTACAGCACCAGGACGACGACGTTGTGGTAATCTGTATAGAATTACAACAAAATTAATTTTATTCTTTAAAGAAATTCAAATTATACGTATACTTTACATACCTTTCATTGGCTCTTTGCACTGTATCTCTGCGTCTTCTCAAGTCCAAACGTCTTTTGCAATCATAGAAATAATAATAAATGCAACACAAAATCAGCAAACCCACTATGGCGTAAACGAACCAACTGCAATTGCTAAGGAAACTGGATAAAGTTGAATTTGATTAGTGTTTAATATTTATGTACATATTTTAAAAACTAAAGAAAGGTTTAGTAGTAGATCTTTTGAATCGCAGATAGCTTTTTATTCTTACAGACCGTGGTGATGAATGATAAAGGTCATGGCTTTAAAAGAGTTATCATGTTCATTTGTATACCAAAAATCGATAGAATTTTAATGCAATGGATCACCAGCCAGGTTTCATAAAAATATATAAATGTATTTGGTAGCTTAATGTTGCTACCATTAAATATCCCACTTACAGTTTAAATATCTCATTAATTTTGAGTAACAATTTTGCCATGGTTTCGGTGCTTGCTGATGCACCGAAATTTGAAAATTTAAATATTATAAACAAACAAATTTTGAATTAAAAATATTGAAAATATATGAAAATTTTTAAACAAACTAAAAACACAACTGAAATGACAAATATTTCAATATCACACAAAACGAAAAATAAAATGTAACATGGCTTAAAGTATTATACGATTTATAAATACAATAATCCATGTATGTACAAGGTGGCGCAAAAGTAAACTTCCGATGTTTTTTGGCTGTCACCGACCGATTATTGGTCAAATAAATGGTCAGCAATATTCCGCGTTCTGTAGCAGTGTAGCGTAACATTGTTTATTAACGTGTATTTCGCATGTGTTTACTACACAAATGTCAAAACAGAACTGACATTAGGGGCCTCGCAAAATTTATAGCATTTTCTGATAGGAGGATTACTTTTGCGCCACCTTGTATATAAATGTATGTCAGACCTAAATGTAACTTTTGAAATTTATGTCAAATGAAAATATTCCTATAGAAATTTATGTCAGATGTTAAGGGTACTACATAATTTTTTTTCAGACATAAATGTTACTATAGAATTCTATGTCAGACATAAATGTTACTATAGAATTCTATGTCAGATGTAAATGTTACTACAGAAATACATATTAGGTAAAAATTTTGCAATTGAAAAATATGTCAGCCATTTTTATCGTACAGCAATTCTGAAATTATTTTTTTTTTACTTCTTTGTATATTTTTCTTTCATTGTGATCTAATGTTCTCCACAGAAAGAAAACTTTCGAGAATTTCAAATGTCTAGAAACTTAACAGGAGTTTTTCTATACTTATTGAAAACTTTAATAATATTTGCAATATATTCAGCCCAATCATGAATAAAAATACCGTGGGAGTTTTTTCCCTTTTTCGTAATGAAATTCAATGTTAAAAAAAATAAAAAGGGAAAAAACTACCGCGGAATTTTTATTCATGATTGGTCTGATTGATGATCGAATATCAACTCTTACCCAAAAAATGTACCTAAAACCAATTTGTTTCTCCTACTTCCCACTTCGTTAGAGCTTAAATATTGAATTAAAAATAAACCAAGCAATCAATAATAGCTTAAATATTTAATACAGATTAAAAAAAATCCAGAAACACTAAATACCTCGTAGTTTTAGATGAAGAAAAAAAAAAGGCTAAAAATTGTTCTTTAAAAAAATTATAAAACTGCATTAACTGGGTCAATGCCAATAGAAACAGTAGTAACAGTAGTGTGTTTTTAACATGTACTACACTACTTACTCTACAATAACAAACTAAACAACGAATACAATCTGTAGCCATTTACCAAAAACGGAACAGAAAGAAAAAACAGAAATAATACTAAAACTAGACAATAGTAACAAGAAAACTTCAACAGAAAAAAACAAAATTAACTTGTAATAACAACAATAACATTCAAAAAAAAAGCGCGCATACGAAATTAACACCAACATTATTTACGTTTTGTAAGTACGTTGTGTATAACTATGTAAGTAGTGCATACAAATGTGCACATTCATCGATTCTATGTGATCAGCCTGATGCAGCTGCAGCATAAATAACTATTTAATGACGTCATTAGTTGTGTAATGTTAATAACATTTCACCTATATTTCATTATTTGCCTACAAGTGTGCTACACATTTATGTAAAAACATGTTTAACGGTAACCGTTATTGCGGAAACTGTTAAACAGGGAGAAAGAAAGCTTTCTTTGTTGTTTTCTTTCTCTCTCTCTTTTTCGTATGTACATATTTCTCCGAATTTCTTATACATTTACTCTCTCCTAAATTTTTCTATTACTTTATGGTTGTCAAGGATTCCCGGAGTTATCTGAATTTTACATCAGATTTGTTCTCTATTTAAAGCTCAGTGTAACTGCTGTTTGTTTCTGTGCAAGTGTGTTTGTATGTGTTTACTTTGCGGCTGTTGTGCATTAAAGTGCCATAAAATGTTTTGATACACATGTTAATGGAACGCCATGAGATAAGAGTTTTTAACTATTATACTTAGTAGCGTACCAACCATGCTGGTGACATTGATAAGTTTGCATAACATTATTTGGAATTCAGGTGTTTTGAGAAATATTTTTCAAAAGCAAATTCTGTAAATTTGACTTTATCATGTTGTTAAATTAAAATGACATACTGGGAAACTAAAAATAGTTTTCTTTTTTCATATTTCATTTTGGTAATAAGGTTATGAAAGATGTAAATATACAAGTAAAGGATTTTTTTTAAATAAACGTTTTTTTTCGAAGATTTAATTGAATTTAAAATATTCCTCTTACGTACTCTGTCAGATTTATGGTATAAAAGAGATTTTTTGGAATTTAATAGATATTTGATGATGTCTATTTAATTGCGAAAAACTTAGTTAAAATAAATTTAAAATATGTAAAACTCATTAAAGAAGCGAAAACCTGATATTTTAAATCATAGTTTCTTTAGAATGTTGTTTTTTTTTTAATTCATAAATCGTAAAGTAAACAGAATAGGGTCTACACAGCTTTGCTTAAATATCCCCATTTTTTTTACAATATTTCACAAGACAATTACATACATTAGGTTGAATTACGTAGATGCAACATTTAATTTCTTTCTTCAATATTCAGCTGGTTGTGTCATATACATTTGACATCAAATCACTACATAAAAAGAAACTGAATAGTGTTAATTTTAACGATCTAAAGCCGATTACAGAGTACATGATCAGGAAATGTAACATGCATTAATTGATTTTTTATGGCCGTTCACATTAATATTATAATTTGGCCAAAAATAACTCAGTTATCATGTCGCCATATTGAACACTTACTCCTTAGCCAAACGCATTTTTTTAGAAGTATGGCCCAATGCTAAATCTAGCTCAAAATCTTCATCAAACGGTGACACGTTGTGGATTCTTTTGTTTTTCGACAATTATTATGATATTGCTGTAACAGTGGCCGCCAAAATTTCTTTATTTTTGTAATATTGTTTTTCTCTCTCGTGTAATATTTCTTTTACTAACTTTTAATACTAAACTGTCCAATTTTTGTTGGTTGGCAAATACAAAAATTTTTAAACGAATTTTACCTTAAATTAGTCTCGACAGGGTTTTAAATCATCTTAAATCTTTTAGAATGTGTAAACAAGTCTTTTAAAAAGTTTAGCAATTTTTCTCGCTGGGACATGTGGGCTAGCATCCACAAATCATATAATTATATATTAAAATCGTAGTGAAAGACCATTCTATACGATTTTTTAACAAAATTCAGCAATTCCCTTATAATGCATGATAAAATATATAAAGTGGCTCACAGCTTATTTTATGCAGTGTTTTCCAAAGCTCCATAAAACGAAAACTAACGGAAATTGGTGTCATTTAAAAGAAAAAAATCTTTTAGCCTAACAAACAAAAATAGTTTATTGCTAAAATGTGGATTTGAATACATATATTAAAACTAAAAAAAATGCTCGTCTTTTCACATCACATTTAATTTTATGCAGTCAATTTCTACTATCAATAGCTCAATACAGCGTTGTTGGTTTTTCGCATGGTGTAACTATACAAGGTGAGTGCAGTAGCACAGCTGACTGACTTTGTTTACAACTTACTTACATATCAAAAGTAATACTTTTTCAAGTGTGTTTGACAGAAGTATATTATTTTACTCAAACAAAATACCTGTTGTTTCTGTATTGTATTGTATTTGTTGCCGATTTGCACTCACCTTGTATAGTTACACCATGGGTTTTCGTTTTTCTTATATTCTAATTTTATCAATGTGTTTTGTTGCATTGTGAGTGCGATTTTGTAAAGTCAAGTGTAAATTTAAAATAGCTCAAATGAGTCCACATAAAACGATAGAATAATCAAAAGTTTTCACAGTTCAAAAAATCATTAGGCGCTTTATCCACAAAAATCGGTTCCATAACAAAGGCAGAAAGGCAACAAATAAATATTTGAATGAGCATGACGAGCGACACATTAAAATGAAAATAAGGGCAAGGCCAAGACTATTAGTTTTACAAATCGCTTCCAATTTGAAGCTGACCTGGGCAAACAATGTTCGTGGTGTCTTGCGCCAACATGATTTGGCATGCAAGAAACCGTTTATAAACCCGAAAAAAGTCTGTACAGTCTAAATTTCGCCAAAGAACCTGTTTTTATTTTCGAATTCGGTCATCTTCCCGATGAATCTAAGTTTAACATTTTCGGTTCAGATGGCATGTTTTTCGGAAACCAAATTTTAGAACTTAACATAGAAAACGTAAAGGCAACAGTGAGGCATGGTGGCGGCAGTGTCATGGTTTGGACCTGTATGTCAGCTGCTGGTATTGGGAATTTAACATTTGTTAAAAAAAACATGAACAAGTTTAAGTACCTTTATTTTCTAAAGGAGAACTTGTTGGAAAGTGCAGTGAACCTGGGTATATGATCAGATTTTCCTTTCGCCACCTCTTCAACTGTGACTTCGGATATTTAATCCTTAATCATTTTTTACTACCACGTCAAGTAATTACTAAAATTTGACGTGGTAGAAAAAATGATTAGGAACAGAAGTGTTGCCCTTACAGAGCCATGAACACCGGTATGCAAAGTGTTATGATCGGACTAAAAATTACGACACAGTGAACAAAATACTAAAAGGACTAAAAAGAGGTGTGGTAAAAAATAAAAACATTATTTCTGGAATTCTTTTTACATTATTTTTTATGCTAGGGGTGACTGACACATTTTTGTTTTTGAAAAATTTACAATTTGGTGTTGTATTTTTGTTTTTCCAATGTTGTGATGTTGTATCATTTCTGTAAGAGTTGTGATTTTGAATTTAAAGTGTTATAGCGACACTTAATATTTGTGTAGTATTCAAGGAAGGACTCATATTCACTTCCTGAGTCGATTAAACAATATCCGTCCGTCTGGTTGGCCATACAATTTGGTACATGATTTTTTATTTTTTTTTTTTTTTGCCGAAAGACGGTTGGGATAGAAGTTGGTAGAAATCACTTCATTATAATTCACTTTAACATGCATAAGTCTTTGAAAATGGTTTATATCGAAGTAATGATCGGTCGGTCCACAATAGGTCATAGCTCCCATATGGCGCAAATTTGAGTAATACTGTTTTTGCACTTATACTGGGTGCTGTTTGGTCGGGCTTGACCGACTTTACTTTCTTACTTGTTTTTTTTTTTTATTTTTAACTGCAATTTGGCTGGACTAAACTAAACACCAACAAAGAAATTCAAACTTGAATTCCTTTTTAAATATGAAATTCGATTGCAATTACTTAATTGCTGCCGTATCCAAAACAAATCCCAATTGTGACAGTGACAGTCTTATTACAAATAAATATTACTCAGTCAAAGAGAATTTGGCATGTGTGATTGTTAACAAACCTTGTTCTTAAACCAATTTTCAACTGTGTAACATTAAACGATTTTTACCTTCTGGTAACCTATTTTTTGTTTCGCACAAATCCCAAAACCAAAAACTGTCAATAAATTTTGTGTGTGTGTGTGTGTGTGTAAAGTATATTGAATATCTTTTTGACATTTAGGTTAAGCTTAACAACACTATTGAAGGCACATTTGTCAAAATCTCGGCAAAATAAAAAATTTTTGAATTTAAAATTCTTATTGGCTTTTTGCTTAAAACACTGTTGGTTGATTATGGTTTGTTACTCCATTCATTGGTAACAGACACATTTTGATACCCTTGATACTTGTGTACAACAAACATACACCCGTGGCTTTGAATTATATTTTGTTTTTTTTCTGATGTTTCTTAATTTTTTAAAAATGTTTTTTTTTTACTTGACTCTTTAGTTTGATTTTTGTTGGGTGGATATGTGTGGCGTTTAGTCAATCTGGCTGGTTGTTGGTGGATTGTGGTTTGGTTTCTTTAATGTGGTTTTTCGTAAATATGACATTGCATGTTGTTTCATGTCTTTGCGAAAATAAAAAAAAAAAGTTTTAAAACATAAACGAAAACAACAGCAAGTTATTGATACATGTATCCAAAAAAAATAAAAGAAAAATTTAATTGAATGGAATGGTTTTGAAGTGTATGCAAAACAAAATTTTGAAAACAATAAAAACGCGCTTTAAAAACCAAGCCCAACTTTATTTCATTTCACTTTGTTTGTTGGATGATTTGAATTTGTAGTTTTTTTTATTTTTGTTGGAGTCAATAACAGCAATCACATTTGACCAATAATAATTCTTATCCTAACTATTATAAGAAATAAAGCTTTTTCTTTAACAATCCAAATGGCTTTTAACAATTCTTGGTTTTTTTTTGAGTTCAGTGGACCAAAAATGTTGTGTTCATTTTTAATATTTTTTTTGTTTTTTTTTTTTTTTCAAAAAAAAAGTATCATGATACTTGCAATATTCATTGTACAAATTTCTGTTTTATTGTTCTAAAAAAAATGGATTTGCATGTTGCATTTTTTGAAACTGCATGACATTTGTATACTGCACGTTATCAGAGTAAAATATGTACTCGACATTAAAACAACTGGTGTTGCATTTTCTTAAGTGCTCATTGTATTAGACACCTGGATTTTAGAACATTGAAGATAGTATTCTCTTTTTTGATTTTTGATGTTCACGATCTTTACTTAATTAATTTTTGCTTGTAACGTTTTATAAAACAATTTCCAGTACTTTTTGAAAGCTTTTAGCATTTTTAAAATCACTGGGGGGTTACTCCGTATTTCGATTCGAAAGCAAAAGCTTTCGAAATACAATGTAAAAAGTATACAAATTCGAATGATTTTCTTTTCGAATCGAAATACAGAGTAACCCCCCTGATCAACGTTAAATTTTTTAAAGTAGTTTGTTCACAATCGATGAAATACAAGGGCGGTTCAGAAACTTCTTCGCCTAGAACAGAAAGTGCGGTATAAACAGAAAAAAGTTAAGTGTTTTGGAAACTTCCATCTCTGCTATGAACACATGTTAAATTTCTTTTCGATCTCCAACTCCTTCTTATAGAAACAACGCACTCGCGATTTTTTTACAATGGAAAAATTAGAAATTCGTGGTGTCATTAAATATTTAATAAAAAATCGGGACAAGTCATTCATAATGATATGGTGAATGTGTTAGGTGCAAGTGTTCCTTCATAAACGTGGTCGTACAAGTATTGAGCACAGGGTTACCGTTCGCCGACTAAAGTCGCAATTTGACCCTTTTTTTTGTCGCCTTGCGACTTTTTATGAGACTTTTTAAAATTACCTAATTTTGAGACTTTTTTAATTTTGTTGCGACTTTTTCCCCTTTTTTTGTATAGTTACCTACACAAAAGATTATTTTTTAATGCATTGCAAATTTGCTGTTTTTGTTTGTTATTTTTTTAATAAAAAAAATTGCCAAATGATGAACAGTGAAATAGTATGGCATCGACGCCATAGTATTAAAAGAAATCAACAAATTGTTCTTCGTTTGCCAACATTGTTTTATATATTTTGTCGGTTTAATATATGTACGTATTTTTCGTAATGTTTTCAAACGTGGAAATGTGTATACTTTTTTATTAAAAAAAGAACCGGTATAAAATGTTATTCTTAAAAAATAGATTTATTGTGAAATCCTAAAAAAAAACCATAGACGCGTGCTCACAGTCCCACTCTGAATCAGAATCAGACCCTGAGCCACAAAATGTCAACAACGCTACAGTTTCCTCTAAGAAAACTAATGTGTCGCGATATTATTCCAAAGAAAGGGAACGTAAATATAAATGGCTTAAGCAAGATGAAGCGACGAAGCGTTCTTTTTGCATTTCTTGTAAACGGCTCCTGATAAATCAAAACAATCATCTACAGCGACATGAAAGCACAAAAAAAACGTATAACTAACATTAAAGAAGCGTCTGAAAATACAAAAATGCAACTATTATAGTTTTTGCCGAAAAGAAACAGCAACTTTTGTAAAAGCGTTGTTACAATTGCAGAAATGAAACTACTGCTACGCGGGATTAGCAAAAACCAATCATTTAAGTCTATGGAAGGTTATTAAAAAAGTTTGCGACTTTTATTTTTCAAATCGACTTTTTTGTGCGACTTTTTGAAAATTCTCAACTGTAACGCTGATTGAGCATGAACTACGTAGTGGACGTAAAAAAACAGCAACAACAACAGAAATTGTTGCCAAAGTGCATGATATGATATTAAATGATCGACGAATAAAAGTGCGTGATATAGCAAATAGGCATCTCAAATGATCGAGTTCATTTAATTTTACATGAAGGACTACAGATGAAAATGCTTTCTGCAAGATTTTTAACAGTCGACCAAAAACGCATAAAAATGAAAATTTCTCAAGCTTGTTTGGATCGATTTAAGAAAAATAAAATTAATTTTAAGCGTCTTTTCATAACTGTTGATGGATCCACAACTGTACACCAGAGACAAAAGAACAATCCAAGCAATGGACTGAAGCTGGAGGAAGTGCCCCAAAGAAGGCAGAAACAATTCAATTGGCTGGTAAGATTATGGCAACGTTTTTTTTGGGACTTTAAGGGGTATTTTATTGATTGACTGTCTGCAAAAAGGTAAAACAATAAATTCAGAGTACTATTGCAACATTTTTAAACAATTAAATGTAAAAATTCGAGAAAAACGTCCGGCTTACAGCAGAATTATTTTCATCAATACAACGCTCCAGCGCTCAAGAGTGTTTTAACAATGGCTAAAATCAACGAATTAAAGTACGAGTTTTTGTAGATCATATTTAAATATATATAACTTAAATCACTGACTACGTCCATTTAAATACAATTTAAGTTATTTAACTAGCATATGATTTTAATAGTTCTGCAAATTATGAAAATTGCGCATTGAAGTTTTTTTTATTATTTGATAAAAATATTCAGTAAATAAACTCGCCGCGAATAAAAACATTGTGCTATTGTGTCATTAATATCAACTAAAACAATGAGTTCAGATGAAGAGGATATGTATGATGCAGCTATAGTCCATTTAGTTTACAACAATTTGTAAACTAAATAGTAAATCAGCTGTTAAATGAAAAAGTTGTTTATATTTTTTTACATTTAATAGTGCTACCATACTTTTATCATAATTAAAAACCAAACGCAATTTGAGACTGAAAAAATTAAACCATATTTAAATAAAACTTAAATTTTAGGAAAAATTAACTAATTTCGTATTTAAATATCAAGTTAAAAACAGGCCACAGGTGTATTGAAGTTTCAGGGGATTATATTGAAAAATAAAAATGTTTTTAAAAAACTAACTATTCGCTTTCTGTGTTCGGCTAAGAAGTTTCCGAAGCGCCCTCGTATGTATATTCCAACTCATAAAATTCTTTGATCAAAGTTGATTTTTTTTAAAGGAGTTTGTTCACTATCGTACAAATATATTCCAGCTCTATAAATTCTTTGGCAAAACGAAAGGTAGTATGTTTTAAAAACAAATTACTAAAAACCGGGGCCACGGGTTTTTAAAAGAGGGTCTGTAGTGTGGCTGGATTTTATGCGAACAATGCTTTAAAAGACACCAAATTACAGTTGTCTAACTAGTGTGAAATGAGTAAAAGTGACCTAAATTTTTGGGGTTCCTATATATTATATAATCTTATTTATACAACATGTTGTATTATATTCATCATTCTGTAAATAACTATATGCGTTTATTTCCAACCCTATTCACATGTGTCACAGTATAAAATTTTGTAATAATGTTGTGTGCACAGCAAGTAAATATTTATTTGCATCAGGGTATATTTTGACATTTATTACTTGGGTAAAACAGTTTTATTCTTTTACATGTTTGTCTGTATGTTTGTGGGTATTTGCCCAGTTAATTTTTCATTTTTGTAGGAGTTTGGTTCGTTTGTTTATTTATTTATTATTTTTTATTTTTGTTCATAGTTTTTCATTAATATTCGTAATAAACATATTGTGCAAAATTGTGTGCATATTAAATTATCTAAATATATGTATTTATATTGTTATAGTTGGTTATCTGTGTTTTTCTTTTTGTTTTTGGTTTATTTATATTTAATGCTTTGCCTATATGTCATAATTTTTTTTTATTTAGTTTATTATTTGTTAGTTTTGTTTCTGGGTTCAAAAGTTGCGTGTTCTATGCTAATTTTATGGATTTCCAGTTAAACTGTTTTGTGTCTATATAACACCTGCAAGGGTTACGAATGAATACAGTAACTATTCTTTTTATTTAATATTGCTAGTTGATTTTAAAGGATATTTGTTTATTATTTTTTGGCAAACATGATAAAAATCGTGAGTTAGTTGTATGCAAAATAATGAAAATTTTATGGAAGTTACATAAATATTTAATATAAAACATTAGTAGAAACTTAATTCTTATTATATAGTAAATAATTTATTAAAATTTATATTAAAATATAAAACTTTTTCTGAAAATGCTGTAGCATTGTGTACAACGAAGTAGTGAAATATCGTGAATAAAGAGTAACAATTTTGGAACATTGTTAAAAACATTTACAGCTTTTGTGTAAATTTGTAAGTTATAGTTTGTATTATTCCATTAGGGGAAATCAACTATGTATATCGGTCTATAAATAGCGGCAGTATAAATAAATTAATTTAATTTTAATTGATTTAAATTTCTAAAATCATTTGACAGTTAAATAACAATAATTTAATAAAAATCTTATACCCTATTTGCCAAATAGATTAACTCCACTTTATTTATTTCCATATTTTAATACAAAGGCATTTAAATACTTATAGTCAAACGAAATCTACTTAAAAATACGTATTTCCATCACTAAAGCATTGTTCACATAAAAACCGGCTACGCTTCAAAAATTTTTTGTTATATTGTCAGAACATTTAATCAATCCGAATATATTTGAGCGATTGTGAACAAATTCCTTTAAGATTAAACATTCTCTAATTCAATGATTACAAAAAAGCTAAAACTTTCAAAAAGTACTGTAAATTGTGTTATAAAGCAATGATCGTGAAGAAAGCAAAAATATTTATTAGAAGAACTAGGAACTTGCAAAGAAAATACTTTTTTCAATATCCTAAAATCCGGATCTTTACGACAAAGACCGCTTAAGAAAATACAACATCAGTTTAAATATAGCAAAAAAAAAAATAATAAGTGTGGAAGCGGGTTGGCAAACCTATCGTGCAATTAAATAACCAAATTTTTAGTAAAGAGCTTCTTGAGTATTTTAAGACAGTTTTAACAAAATTCAACCGTGGCGTTATGGAACGATGATGAAACATATTTAGGCGCCGACTACCGTTCACAAGACTTAGTATTTTGATGTTGTATGTTGTAAACTGCGATTACGATTTACAACACTTATCGGCTTAATCGTATGAAAAATGCATGATGTGTTGTGAACGATAATCGAGCCCTTAATAATGGACCTGCAACAGCTACCAGGAAATTATGTTGCAGTAAAACGAGGAGATGCCAACACAAGATAAACATTTTCAAAAATGGTTAAATTTGGTAAAAAGACAATGGTTTTGGAAAGCAATATTTAGTTGTGGTCTGAAGATTAACGCTAATGTCACCAGTTCCACTTTGACATCGGATATTTATATAAAAGAATACCTGCCGAAACGTTTACTGCCTCTTATTATAAAGTACAGGTCTTTCGTAGTATTGGTTTTATTTATTTAGAACTGTACCCAGCTAATTGAAAAATATTGGTCTATTATTAAAGAAAAGTTAAAGTGGTGTGGTGTTGTATATATTTCTTGGTAATACAAAATGTTAGCAATTTGATATAAATATGCAGCGCAAGTGGGTAGTAATATAATGCAACAATTCATGCGAACCAGTAATAGAAAAGTTAGGATTTTTATAATAGGAATTTTATTTTACTTTCTTCTTTTAGCTTTTCTTAAATACTTGTATTTATAAATTATATTCTAATTTTTTTTGTTGCACAAATATTAAAACATTTATGCGACCGGATTTTATGTGAACAATGTTTTAGCTAAAATAAAAGTAAAAGAGCATGTTTTACTCGGTTTAATTCTATAAATCATTTGATCCAATGATTTAACTACACCTTTTCAAGTTGAAATTGAGAAATTCTAAATTTATATTGGGAATTAAGAAATTGATATTCAGAAAGCCAAATTAATATTGAGAAAAAAAATTTAATTCAGAAAAGCCAATTGATACTGAGAAATAACAAATAGAAAATGAGAAATAAAATTTTTTATTAGATTTGTAACTCAAAATTATGTTATATATTTTATAAGTAAAAAAATATTTGAAAAATTTCATAAAATTGATTTTTCATTAAAAATTTTTATTTTCTCAATATCAATTTGTATTTTCTCAATATCAATTTCGATTTCACAATTTCAATTTGCATATTCTCAATATCAATTTTCATTTCAATTTGTTTTTTCTCAATATTAATTTAAATTTCTGAATTTCAATTTCTTGTTTCTCAATATCAATTTCAATTTCTAAATTTCAATTTGTTATTTCTCAATTTTAACTTGTAAAGGTATAGTTATAAATTTACAGTATTTTTCAAAAATATTAAAGCACACTTCAAATGTACTTTAAGAAAATTTTGTATGCAAATTTTGTCTAAAAGCACACTTGAAACCTACTTTATTTTTTTCTAAATACGGCAGTTACATTTTAAGGGCTATTTTCGAAATAGTTTAGCTCAACTTTGGGTATATTTTTTAAAACTTTAATTTTAAAACATTTGAATATGTTTATTAAAAACTTTTTTCTTTAAAAGTAAATATTTTCATCACTTACTGACAATATTTAGCCATTGTATAACAAATATGTAATAAGAAAATAGCTATTTTAAATGCATTTTTTCATTTGAATCAAATAATCAGTTACAATTTATACCCATCTATAAAAACAATCTCCATAAATAGGTTTTAGGAAGTTAAGCAATTTGGCCATTAAGAAATATTTACTTTTGAGAAAAAATTTGTTCTTTCGAAAACACTGTGCCATATCAATGATTCAAAAACAGATGCATCTTTTGTGTTTCCCTAATACATGATTAATTTGTTAAATAAAATTGCAATTTTTCTTCATATGCAATCGTCGTGTTTTATATAGAAGATTCATTTTCATTATTATTTGTTTTACTATTCAATATTGTTAAAACAAAAACTACAAACAACAAATTAAAAAAATAAAAACATGTCAAAGCCATTGTCGACTGACGGAAATGATTTAAGCGAAAATTAAAAAATAAATATTTTACACGATTTTCTGGATGAAATTTCTAACAAAAACTTACAGACACAATAAAAGCTTAAAATTCTTAAAACACACACAACATTGAAGCCTAATTTGGTTAATTTGCAATTGAAAAACAACAATACAAAATATCCACATATGTATGTATAAATAAAGTAATTACACATAATTAAAAAACAACATTTTTTCAGTTTCTTTGTTTCTATTTATTGTTGTTTTCTTAATTAAATGTTTATAAGTTTTTTAAAAACAAATCTCCCCTCCAAAAAAAAAAAACAAACAAAACAAAACAACAAAAATAATTTGTTAAACTTTTTCAATCAGCACCTCATAAACTAAAATTTAACATTAAACTCAAAATATAAAACTTGTTTCTATTGAATTTTCTAATGAATATTAATTTTTGTCATTGTTGTTATCATCATTGAAATAAACGCCCACTGTGTTTGTGTGTTTTTTATATACATACACAGATGCATACATATATACATACATATATAAACATATTTTGGAAATTGATATCTTCAGCTCTCCGTAATGAAAATAAATGAATTTTAATTTTTCACTCTAATTATGTGACAATTAAAACGGACTTCTTGTCAACATGATACTTTTGATGGAAATGCTATAAAATAAAATAAACTTTTAGACAAATAGAAAATTGTATCCCCTATAGAACTCTAAGTTGGCAACACTTTTTTTAATGGCAGCCATTTTCTTAGTTGTCAAATGATTTATGTTTAGTTTGGTATTTTAATATGAATAGAATAGACTGACATCTAAACAACGTTACCAAATTGTACAATTTTTTTTAAATCATGGTTATATTCTGAAACGATTGACCACTTGGAGGACATCGCGTTATTGCCGATATAAAGTAACAAATTTAAAAAAAAAAGTCATCGAAAATTAGACCTCCGGTCATATACCAGAAGTCATATTTAAATTATAATTCCAGAAGTTTATATCTCTAATAAAGTAAATTGCATGTCAATTTAAAAAAATCATCTTTGTTTTATTATATTTCAAAGTTCTATACATCTAAAAAAAAACACTCTTTAGTAAGTCATTTTATCATTCAGTCGGCATATATTTGGTGAATTTCACGTCAAGTGACCCAATTTTAAAAATCGATGTCTTCCGATTTGGATGAAATTTGCAGCAAGGTTAGTACTATTGGATAGTAGGCCAGACACAAATTTTCAGCTCTTATCAGTCCAGATAAAATGAGTGTAAATTTTCACCTATTGCTCCTAGCAAAAATTGTCTAAAGCACTTTAGATAGCTATTTCTTCAATCATTCCAAAAATATTTTTTTTAATTTTTAAAAAATTTATTTTTTTAATTTTTTTTATTTAAATTATTTTTTTTAATTTTTTTTAAATTTGGCCCGTTTTTTTTCTCAAAAGAAAGCTTATACAATATACAGGGTGGGCCAAGTTTGACTGAATGATTTGAACTCTATTGGCATATTGTAGCCGTTGTGGTGCATCCCTCGGCAATAATTCTTGGGCCAATTGAATTTTATATGGAAACATCTTCAGATCAACTTTTAGAATACGTCGTAGCGATGTTCTGGAGATGTTCAATTGAGTATTAAATTAAAAATGCAAAAGTTATAAGCATTTCAAATCAGTCAGTCCAAGTTGGCCCACCCTGTACTATCCGATAGTTCTAACCTTGGTGCAAATTTCATCCAAATCGGAACACATCGATTTTTAAAATTGGGTCACTTGACGTGAAATTCACCATTTATATTATTTGTAAGTTTAAATGATTGCAAAAAGCTAAAGCTTTCAAAAAGTATTGCAAATTATGTTGTAAGACGACACAAGCAAATCTTAAAAGCAGATCATAAACAAAAAGTAAGGAAAATATTAATATAGAAACCAGGGAATATGCAATAATAGAAAACAAAATTCAACTTTTAACAAAGTTCATCTAGTTACTATGGGTGAAAATGAACCTCAAACAGCAACCGAGTTTAAAATTGTATGTTGCAGCAGAACGATAATAAGCCGTTCCGAAATGTTTTGGTCACAGTTTGCAGTTTGCAATAGCAAACTACTTGTCACCTCCTCAACTATGAATTCGGTTACTTATATAAAAAAAGATCAGAAAAAACGTTTACTGTCTCTTATTAGATATCAAGACTCTTAAGTTATGTTTTGACTCGTTTATGTCATTCTTGAAAAGGCACAATGGATTGCTATCGAAGAAATCAAGTTCCCAGCTTCGGTATATTAAACAATATTGGGGAATTGCCAAAGGAGAGTTAATGCGGAATAGTACAGTAGCCCTGGTGGATAGAAATGTGTTGTGTCACAGTTAATCAAAACTAAAACACGGATTTATAAAAGAGGAAATTAATTTTAGTTTTTTCATTTAGCTTTTCTTAAATATTAATAAATGGGTAAGAATTTGTATTTCAAAAGTATTAGATTTCTTTTTTGTACATAAATGCGGATTTAATGTAAACAATGCTTTAATTCACTCAAATCTCAATTCGGAATTAAAAAATAACCATATAACAAATCGCAAAAAACTTATTTTTAACTTTATTAAAACTATTTCGTTGAACTAATTGTTAATTAAATTCATGCAAGCTTTAATAAATACAAATGTTTAATACAAATATAATAATAATTGAATGAAGCTATTTTGTAATGATTTTGAATTAAAATTTTTACTTATTATTTTAATACGATGATGTCATAAGAGGAAAGTACTTACCAAAAATGCATACAAATAAAGTGTTAAACCCCCATGTGCTGGACTATCAGTCAAAGTTTGATTCAAGCCAAAGACTCCAGGCAGACAAGCCAAAAGGCTTCGCAGTTTGTGTTTGTTTATAAAAATGTAACATAAAGAGATTTACTTTAACACACTGATAAATTAAGTACCAAAAAGCCCTAGGCAACTGATTTTGGCTTCAAAAAACGTCAAAATTGTCAACTCTTTATACTCTGCGGTTATTCTACGAAGTGGCGCTTGTACGAAAGCTATGATCAATTATCGACCAACTTTCACAAAAGACATTTGTATAATTTTTTCATACTTATAACTGATCTGTGTAAAATTTCGGTTCGATATGGATGTTGGTAAATGAGTTGTTACAGACCAATCATCATGAAATTCTGCACTACGCTTTATATCTACATGCGAATTATTTTTGTTGAATGTCAACGTAATAATGATTTTTATAAGAGGGTATTTAAGTGATTTTTCAAAGTGAACTTTATATGACGACTTGGGTGAAATATGGACCGATCATCATTAAATTGTGTGTGAATATTTCTATATATGTATGGACTATTTGTGTCGAATTTGAACTTGCTGCTGATGCTTATAAGCGACTTATGCGAATTTAAGTGATTTTCGGAAGTGGATTTTATATGGGGGCTATGGTCAAATATGGTCCGATCATCATAAAATTTAGTACGACAATTTAAATATTTTTACAGATTTTTTTTTAAAGACTTTTAAGTGATTTTCGGAAGTGATCTTTGCATCGGGCTATAATCAAAATATAGACCGATGCAGACAAAATATTATTTCGGGTTTTCTATAGACATTTAAAGCCATATTCCGGGAAGACATTTGTATGGGGGCTATGAGAAATCGTGAACCGTGAACTTATTGTTCTATAATAAAAATAAAGTGTGCAGAAAAATAGCAAAAAATATCGAGGTGGTCGGAAACTTTGATCTATAACTGGGATCCTACTGGATCTGGATTTTCAATACCAAACATCTTGGTACGAGATCGTAGCTCAAAGAATGTTTGGTAAAAATTTCATTGTTCCATGTCTTTTTTTCGAAACTCTACCGTGATTTCATCAGTCGAACATGGCTAAATCGTCTTAGAATCTTATAAGGAACCAGAATACAAGTACATATACTTTTTGGTTCTACGACCATTATTTCGATATGTTATAAACGGAATGGCAAACGTAATATACCCCTCATCATTTTGGTGGTGGGTATAAAAGAGTTAGATTATATATCAACCATTACTAAACTGCTTACAAGTAATGCAGATGGTATAAGTGGTCATTGTAGAAACTAAGTTGGCATAAGTAAGTTCTTTTAAATTTAAGTTTAGTATTAAACGAAATTACAGACTTATTAAATATAAAAGTTTTTGGACATAATTTCTCAATGATTACAAAAAGAAAATTTATGCAAGATTTTAATTAAATAAAAAACACAAATTTTTTCTTTAGATTGTCTTTGTGCTTAATTATTCATAAAGTACACAGAATAGCACATTGGTCAAATATCCTGCACAGCATGGCTGACATACATATACGCACTCCTTGTCAAAAAATTCCCTTACCATTTTCCATAAATGTGGCTGAATTTCGTTGAAGCAGTGTTAATTTTCATCCACGACCAGGAAATATCTAATGTATTATTGTATTATTTATTATTGAATTATTTCACGGGCAAATTTCGTTGAATCTACATCAAAATCATCCAATTTACACTAAAAGATGTCGGAAAATCGAATGCCTTTTATATTCTCTATACTCTGTCACTCGTAAAGCAAAAGTATGTAGAAGTTTTAGGGTGCTTTTAAAATATATTTTTTTTTAAAATCCAAATATGTATATTAAAATGCATGTAATTTTAATAGAATAAATAAAAAGACTTCATATTTTATATTCCACTTGTTTTTTTTTTTTTTTTTTTTTTTTTTTTTTTTTTTTTTTTTTTTTTTTTTTTTTGTAGTCATTTATTAAAATAATTACACATTCGATTTCCTTTCGACTAGGTTTGTTTACTCGGTTTCAAAACGAGAAAAATTATGTGAATTCGGTTTACAGAACAGGGCCGAATGTCACATAAGAAAAAAATGTTGGTTTTGTTCAAAACACAAAAGAAAAAAATTACCTAAAACTCTTTTCATTTGTCTTTTAATTACGAATACAGCAAACATGCTCTTTAATCAATAGACATTCCAAACAAATTATTTTATAATCCAACGCAGTAATAAAAACAAGTAAAAAAGTATAGTCGGTCAAGCCCGACCATATAATACCCTACAGCCAGTATATGTATAAAACAGTTTTTCAGAAATGGGCGCTATATATTTTTTTTATACATTTTATTTATTTATTGAATCTTCAGATGTAGAAATGACAATAAGTTTTCGAAGCTTAATACTAAAAGAAAATAATAAGTCCAGCCAGTGCTAGACAAAATATTATGACACTACAAAAAATTTACATCTACTGATCCAGTCATCTGTTTTGCGCTTGAGTTAAAGCAAGGGTGTCCCTCCTTCTCAACCGAACATGGCCACTAAAGTTAAGGATGTCTCGTGCGAGTGGCTTTGGATGGTGTTCAAGTTTGCTGACATATTTTGTAAATTCGACCAAAGGAATGCCTAGATCTTTGTGAATTCGAGAATTTTTAACGTACCATGGAGCTGCAGTAATTATACGTAGAATTTTATTTTGACCCCTTTGAATTTTTTCAATGTTTGATGCTGAGGCAGTACCCCATAATTGAATTCCATAACACCAGATTGGCTTTAGAATTGCATTGTACAACAAAAGTTTGCAATCCAACTTTAATGTAGAGTTTCTGCCAATTAGCCAATTAAGTTGCACTGCTTTTAATCTCATCTGTGTAAGTTTTGCGTCGATATGAGGCTTCCAAGTTAAACGACGATCAAGGTGGATTCCGAGGTATTTGACTTCATTATGTTGAGGAATAATTTGATTATTTATTCTGATAAACGAGCAGGTATCTTTTCGCAATGTGAAAGTTATATGAATACATTTCTGTTCGTTAATCCTGATTTTCCAAAGCTCAAGCCAATTCTCTAGTTTATAAACATATTTCTGCAAGTTCTGTGATGCTATTTGATGGTCCTTATGAACGCTAATAAAGGCTGTATCGTCTGTAAAAGTTGAAGTATGTATTATGGGGTCTGACGGCATATCGGATGCATAAATCAAATATAAAGTTGGACCCAGTATGCTACCCTGGGGTACTCCTGCTTCAATTGGCTGAGCGGGGCTTAAAAAATCGCCTTCTTTGATTGTAAATTTGCGACCATATAAATAACTTTTCATAAGTTTGTGGGTGTTAGCAGGCAGAGTTAATTTAATTTTATGCATTAAACCTTCATGCCAGACTTTGTCGAACGCTTGGGAAACATCAATGAAAAGCGCGGAACAGTATTTTTTCTCTTCAAACGACCGTCTTATCACATTTACCAATCTGTGTGTTTGTTTGATGGTACTGTGTTTAGCTCTGAACCCGAATTGGTGATTTCGGATGCATTGAGTGTCGTTCAGAATTGGAATCAACTTAGCCAATAACAATTTTTCAAACAGTTTTGAAATTGTCGGCAGTAGACTAATTGGCCTATATGACTCTACTTTAGTGGGGTCCTTCCCTGGCTTAGGAATCATGGTAATCATAGATGCCTTCCAATCTGCAGGATAGTATTCTAGGCGTAAAATAGCATTAAAAATAAATAGGATAATTCTTTTAGCTACACGAGGTAACTCCACAAGCATTTTGTTGCTGATTTTATCCATACCTGGAGCTTTTTTAAGATTCAGAGTACCAATAGCGCTTTGAACATCATTAAAGCTAAGTCTTAGAGGTACAGGAGGTCTAATAACGAGTGGAGGCAAATCAGATGCATTATTTGAGTTGTTTATAGTAAACACATTTCTCAAATAGTTAACAAATAAAGTCCCCTTCTCGGAATCATTTCTTGGCTTTCCTCTAACTGGTCTTTTTAAACCTCGTGCCGCCTTCCATAACGAATAGTCAGATTGTGGGGAACTATCAATACCCTCCAAGTATGATTTAAGTGACGCCATTCTTTGGATTTCTAAGAAATTTCTTAGTATATCTCTGCATTCTCGTAGCCTAGCTTTCAGTTGGAAGACCTGTGAATTTGCCACTCTCTTCTAACTCTTCTTTTTTCTGACAGGAGATGATCGAGTTCAGCGAAATAAGTTCTGTTTGTCCCACTTCTGCACTCAACGTCATATGTGGAGGCGTGATGTACAGCTCTTCGTATGTCCTCAGTAAACTTGCCAATCGACCCATCAATATCCTCGGTAGTTTTCAACACTACATTTTCCGTGCAGTGGGAACTTAAATACTTTTTATACTTTATCCAACTTACTCTGGTTTTAGATATGGGCGCTATATGGGAGATATAAACTATTATGGACCAATCATCCAAAAATATAGTATCATATATAGTATCTCGATGTAAATACATACTTTTCAAAGATTTATGGAAGTTAAAATAAATTACGGTCTCTTATATGGGAGTTTCGACTAATTATGGACCGACCATTATAAAATTAGGTGTCATCATTTCTGTAAATATCAAACTTATTTATGTTGAATTTTATTTAGATACCAAAATTTTGAAGAAATTTATGGTCCCCACTATGGTATAAAAAAGAAAATAAAACCATTTTTCCACTTTATCTCAAATTGTCCATAATTTCTTTATAAAGCACGTAGACCGGTAAAATGCATCCAACGAAAACAAAAAAAAAAAACAAGTAAAAAAGTATAGTCGGTCAAGTCCGACTATATAATACCCTACACCTAAAATACGTATAAAACAGTCTTTCAGAAATGGGCGCTATATGGGAAATATTACCTGTTATGGACCGATCATCCAAAAATTTAGAGCCATGACTTTCGTGAATATAAATATTATGTATGTTAAACTTGATCTCCATAAAATTACTTTTAAAAGATTTATGTAGGTTAAAGTGAATTACGGAGAGGGGGTTATATGGGAGTTTTGACTAATTATGGACCGACCATTATAAAATTAGGTGTCCTAATTTCTGTATACATGAAACTTATTTTTGTTAAATTTTATTTGGATATCAACATTTTTAAGAGATTTATGGTCGTTAAAGTGATTTTCGGAAGTGGGCCTTATATGGGAGCTACGACTAATTATGGACCGATATGCATAAAATTTGTAGATGTGATTTGGCTTCATTGACAAGTCATTTGTGGTAACATTTGTTTGGATACTTGCATTTATGATCGTTATACTTCTATATCCACCAGTTTCAATCCCATCTCTGCTTGGGCCGAAAAAATAGCACGTATCAAATTTTATTGAAATATCTTCACCTGTACTCTGCACACAAGCTTTACATGGACAGCCAGACGGATGTTAAATCGACTCAGAAAGTGATTTTGAGTCGATCGGTATACTTTGGGTGTTGGACCAATATTTCGGGCGTTACAAACATTAACACAAATCCAATATACCCTCCCCACTATTGTATTTATAAATATATTTATAGGGTATAAATATGATATGAAACTATCTTTATCTGGTGATTTTAAATTTGTTTTAATTCTTTTTTATTACTTTTTTATAATATTTACTATTTATTATTTACTACATTGTAACTGTGTTGTGTTTTTGTGTTATAATTTTCATTGAAATCTCTGACTTATAACGACACCACTTCATTAATTTTAGATTACGTGGGCTGTTTTATAAAGCCTTTTTTTAGTTGCATCTCATTTACTAGCTTGTTTTTTTTATAATACATTGTTTTTTCCAATTTTTTTAGACGGAACTTT
The DNA here is from genome assembly GCA_916048285.2 of Bellardia pandia. NCBI lineage: Eukaryota > Metazoa > Arthropoda > Insecta > Diptera > Calliphoridae > Bellardia > Bellardia pandia. Next base: position 45,174,358 of record OU696531.1, read on the forward strand.
TGATATTTTTATATCCCAATTTAATTCAGTGTCAAATGTGGCTAAATAAGTATTTACAATATAAGCTTAATTAAATCTATTTTATATGAGTAATACTTAAACAATAGATTGTTTTAAGAAATATGTATGCAAATTAAAAAGAGATTTCTATAAATATTTATCTATTCATACTTTTGAAGTCATTTGTTATAAATTTCTAGTTTTCTTTGGTAAAGAAAAAAGATGCGCAAACACAAATGGCCCATAATCATAGTCATAGAAAAAGCATACTTTAAGTAAAAGTAGACTTTTAAACAACAAAAACATATACATTTTGTTCTGAATTTAAAACAAAAGCATGCTTTTGCTTAAAGTATGCTTTTTCTATGACTATGATTATGGGCCAATGCAACAAACTGACTGTATACGAGTAGTTTACGAAATTTTCAATTTCATTTCAAATTTTTGAATTTAAGTAAAATCTAAAGTGTTTACTTTTGCTTTAAAAATTTCCAAATTTGTTTCATTATTTTTTTTTTAATTTATCTCAGAATTTTTCTGAAGTTTCAATTGGATCATGGTGTAACTACACAAGGTGAGTGCAGTAGCACAGCTGACTGACTTTGTTTACAATTTACTTATGCCAAAATTATTTGACAGTAGTACATTATATTACACAAACAAAGTGCTTGTTGTTTTTGTATTGTGTTGTTTTTTTTTGCCGATTTGCACTCACCTTGTATAATTACACCATGAATTGGATATTTCTGAAACACATACAGTCTACCACAAAACTAAGGACACAATCATATATATTTCGGTAAACTTAAGAAAACTCGATTTATTCCACAAAAAACAATCAATTAAACTATAAAACTAAAAAATATATGTTTAAAATCAATTGACTTGAAAAAATTTGGTCGTATTAAAAAAATACAGAAAATGACTTAGAACTTAAATTTACATTGCAAAAGTAAGAACACACCTGTAAAATAATTATCAAATTATATCGAAATTTTACATAATATTTCGTATAATCTCTTATTCATGGAATCCTCAAAGTTTTTTGCTGTCTCGGCGCTTAGTTTATTCTACTCTTTTAAAAGCACTTGGGACCTTTTCGAAATGCATCACTGCGGTGCATCTGATGCGCAGTACGCTCGGAAAAGCAACAGTTGACATCACTGTAAATGTGTTGTATTCTAAAATGCAGCACTGAAGCAGCTGATGCGCAAACAATATAAAAACAAGCATCACAAAAATGTTTGATACAATAAATGAGCAGCAGCATTAGCAGATATGCATTAGCATCGCAAACTAATTATGGGTACAAATCAGATGCAGCGCAGTTATGTATTTCCGAAAAGGTCCTTGTTTATGTTGCTAATTTCATGCTTTCGCACACTTCTTTTCAAAATTTCCCATATGTGGTCTATGGGATTTACGTCGGGCCTTGGTGGTGGTGTAACTAGCTTGTATGGAGTGTTATACATACATATGAAAAAGAGTATACCAGCGGGACGACTTGGAAGTAGAGGTGGAGAAACATCGATGCTTGCTACCATCGATGTTTTCGATGTTTTTAAGCGAAACATCGATGTAACATCGATGTTTCTGAAGAAAATATACATATTATTGTAAAGTATGCAAAATCAACGTGCATACACCAAACTGGTAAAAATAATAGTAATTAAAATAAATAAAATATTAAATATAAAATTTTATTTATTGAATAAAATAAAAAAAATATAACATTGTAATTCATAGCTTAAAATAATAAAACGTTTCACAAACGTATTTAAAAATGAGAGATCGTGTATAAAAAATAGAGATCGAAAATTTCTTTACAAATTTTCAAAAATTGACTGGTTTTATTAACATAAGTTTATCGACCACGAGCAGCTTGAGGCGCGTTCGCCGATCGGAAATAATTTGCCCAGCCTTGCTGAACATTCGTTTCGACTCGCAGGAAGTTGCCGGAACACATAAATATTTTTTTGCTAGCTCTTTGATAGCCACCATACCTTCTGCATTCGTCTAAAAAAAGAGGTTTATTAATTTAGAATATTAAGTATAAATACATTTATTAAATTAACCTTCCAAAACAAAAGAGGATCGCATTCTTCTGGTTCATTTATATTTTCCAGGTGCTGTCTCAAAATTGCAATGGCATCCGCTCGTGATTATTTTATTTTTGACTTAATTTTGTTTTGCAAAAAAGAAAAATGGGGTTTTTGAGAAGATTCGGGTGGTAGTGGCTGCTCCCGTGGAGTTCTTGACAAAACGGTGTACATCTCCTGCTCCAAAGCCTTAACTGCCTGATCTGCATTTGAAACCGACTTTAAACCATCCTTTTTAAATCGAGGATCTATTAGGGTTGCTATGCGGGAAACAGTCCTTGATTCGTAGTGTGCAAATCTATCACTTAAACGGCTACTTAGCATTTCGAAGGCACAGACAACTTCTGCAGTTTTAAGATTAGGTCTTAAGTTTTGCAATTTTTGATGCAGCTCGCATCTTAGAGGAATGGCCAGAGAAATTGTTGCATTTTTGCTGCCAGAAATAGCCAGAGTTGCATCTTGAAATGGAGCGAGAAGTTCCGTAAGCTCCTTCAAAGTATCGATTTCCTCTGCCGAAAATGGAACCGCAGCCTTAGATGTACATAATAAAACAGATGATAGTGCTTCCTTCGTTTCTAAAAGTCGTTTTATCATTTGCAACGCACTATTCCATCGTGTTGGCACTTCCTGCACCACTTTGCATCACACACGTTTGCTTTAAATTTTACTTACTTTTAAAATGTTTCTCCATTTTTGATAGATAACCCCACGGTAGCCACCACCAACACCTTATGTTATAAACCACGAAACAAATTTCCTACATAAAATACATATTAAAAAAGTTATAAAGTAGAAATTAATAAAATTTCAGTTAATCCTTACCTTTTGCGTGTTTTCTTTCAACTTGTCGATTTTTATAGAGGTGACAAAGAAAACATCGATAGTCTTCGTCAAACATCGATGTTTACCAAAAATGCAAAAACATCGATACATCGAAAGTACCATCGATGTTTTCTCCACCTCTACTTGCAAGTGCTTTCATTTGTAGGCTTTATAAAAGAAGACCGATACTCATTCCACTATGTCTTTTCTCAGAAGATGTTCTAGAAGGCGTTCCATACACATTAATATCAACAAATCACGATTTCAATAGCAAACAATGGTTTTGTAATTATTCCTGTATATCGTCACTATAACAACAAACATTATTATGCTCGCTTGGTTATACGAGTAATAAAAATGAATTAAGAGAGCGTCTTGTTATGTAAAATACGCATGACATGTGATTTTTTAAATTAATTTAAAATCATTCTTTTATTTAAAACACTTTCTTTTACTCTCCTCAATGAAATTATTATTTTATCAGACCATTAATGACGCCTTTCATGAGACATTATTTGGTAGAACTTCCAATTGCCCAGCTTAAGTACGCCTTCTATCAGGCATCCAACCAGTAGCGAGTTGGCCAGGAATTGACTAACAATAACATGCCATGTAAAATTTAAACAATTTTGCAATGCGGCTGGAAAAATAAGGCCTTCTAGAAGGCCTCTTTATAGATTTTCTTTTCTTCTGGGATGTTGAGCAATAATACAACTTTAAGTCCTGGCATACTTACACCTTCAAATATCGAATTCGAAATAACTTTTAAACAAACAAATTGACGTTTTCTACAACATTTTTGTGTGTATTTATTGCTATTAATTCGATTTCATTGTATTTCATTGAATTATTCTTTATTTGTTCGAATTTTATCCCAAAAATTCTGTTTATTTACTGGAGCATATTATTTATTTAGTTTCTTGTTTAAAGGCAAACATTTACCCTCCAGTCAATATAAACAAATTTGTTTTTATTGTTTATTTAGACAGCTCCAAAAATAACAAATTTTGCTTTGGAAAATTATATATGTACATACATACATATACCAAATTTCCATAAAATTAAATTCTGTCTATAAATTATGGCTAAAGTAAATAGAAAGAGAAACAATAAATTCTAATAATGTTGAAACAAAAAATCCATAAAATTGACCAACAAAATAATTAGTAAGAATTGATTGTATGGTCCAGTTTCATTTTTAACAATAAAATCAACGGGAATTTGTGCTCTATCCGAATGATTTTCATATAAAAACAATTGTTATGAGAAAAGGAACATACAGTTTGTAATTTTATTAGATTTGTATACATAGATTGAATGTAATAAAAAGTGAAATTTTAATGGTCTAACGTAAAATATTGTTCTAAATAAGTCTGATAATAATGCATACTTAACGTTTTAAAATCACTTATACATACATACATGCATACATATGTATGTAAATATGTAGTTTAATTAATGAAGAGAACTATTATTTGTGTTTTTTACAAAGTAAGGATACTTAAATGCATCCTTGCATCCTGTAGAAAACAAACAGTATACCGGTGCTTAAGTTTGTGCAGCTTTAAATAAGACAGGTACTTGATATTTTGTACGTGTTAATCGAATGTATGTACACTGGAAATAAATACGCAGTTTCCTTCTTTATTAAATAACTAGCTAAAACCCGGTGGGCTTCTCTACCCGTATCGTAGTGAAATAAAAAGTTTAGAGTTAAATAAATATAATTATTAAAATCTACAGTTTTCCTTTTAAATTAATTCTTATTATATTATCTTATTAGGATTTACAATATACAAACAAACAAACACACATTAACTTTAATATATAGATAAGGGTTTCAAATGTATACAAATTTCAACATTTACTTAATATTGTTGCTAGTCAGCGCATTGGTGTCCTAAATTGATAGGTTATATAGCTTTCCTTATATATAATTTGTCGTCATATCTGTGGGAGGTGCCACGCCCACTATTGATAGGTCGCCCATTCTTGTCCTAAATATTAATATTGATGGTAGAATAATAGCGTGTTCAGATATGACCCTTAATTGCGATAATCGCAATTAACGCCATTATTGAGCTCAATATTCCATATAAAATATCAATTAATTATTGCGCAATAAGTACGAAATTGTTATAATATTGAGTAAGATTTCGAATGCAACACTGTTCATAACTGTGTTTAGTGAACAAAATTGTATAAAATGCAAATGTCAACAAAAGAAATCATTAAAAAATCAATGTGAAGGTAAGTTTGTTTACGTAGAAACACAACAACCATATAGAGTATTTTTTGTATTGCTTTCCAACTGCCAAATGATTATTGAGTAAGCTGAAAATTGCGTATGCCTGAACACTTAAAATAATATTGTCAATTAACCGAATATTGACTCAATTAAGTTTCATATCTGAACACAGTATAACCGTACCATATATCTTATTGTATTTGATTTTTTTTAAATATCATCATATGGGAGGTGCCACGCCCCCTGTTGCTATTACTCCCATTTTTCCCGCAAAAATTTAAACAAACAATGGAATTGCTCATGCAAAATTTGAGTACTATAGCTATTATAGTTTCCCAAGTATTTGATTTTTAAAATTAACTTTGTATGGGAGGTACCACGCCCACTTAAAATTTCAAAAAAAAATTAGCCTTAGCTCCTTCCAGACATACAGAAATATACTGTGAAAATTTCAAGCAAATCGGTTCAGCCGTTTAGCCGTCTATAGATCCCAAACTAATAATAATAAACATACATACATACAGACACACACTCACTTTTATATATATAGATGGTGCTCTTTTGTCAAAATTTTCCATGACTAATATGCAATAATAAAGCTGAATTATGCTAATGCAGCTTTCAATTTCTTCGTTGTTATTAAACATTCTACGGTGCCAATTCCGATCACCGAAATAAGAGAGCTTATATGACCAGTAATTGAGTTGTTTTTCGGTCTACTTGTTCAAATCACATGTCGTTCACATCAATATTCTCCAATTTAAGTAGATATAAACCTGTTATCATGTCAATGTTGTGCCTGTAACAGTTACTGCTTGTCCAACCTCATTTTGAAAGAAGTACTCGTATAAGTATTGCTCAATAATGACTGAAAATTCACACCCTGCACTGACACGTTGAAAATGTGTATTTTTGAAATGCTGCAATTTTGATAATTAACAAAGCCATCAAGCTGAAATGTACTTAAAAGTAGCTAAGGATGATTAAACTCCCCAAATCAGCATTCGCTTGTTGATAATCAATAACTCGTTCATAGAACTTTGTTCATTAGGATTTTAATTAAACTTTAGAAGCATAGAGATACTGCGAATGTACGCTGCATGTTAGGACGAACGACTAATTTCGCTTAACACCACGAATTAGTTGAAAGGTGCTGTAACTTAATTGGTTAGCGCATTTGATCATTAAGCATGAGATGGTATTTGTAGCCCGGGTTCGATTCCCAGCCGCTGCCACTCAAACAACATCAGTTTCTGATAATTATTAGTTTTCTTCTTTCTATCATATCACTTATATCCATTTTATCGCAGTGCTCAAATAATTTTTAATAGTTTTATGTTTTTGTTTTCGTATAACTGCTGATAGGTAGTGTGACCATATTGAAAAAAATTTACTATATAAAAAATAAACATAAACACAGGTAAAAACAATTTGTATAGTTAACTATTACATAGTTATTATACATAGTTATATACATAGTTATTTAAAATTGTATAAAGTAAAAATAAAACAACAATTAAAGTAAAAATTAACATTATTTACTAAAACATTAAAAAACTAACACGAAACATGGTCACCCTGTATTGTTTGTTTGTCGTTCGCCGACGTAAGAAATAGAAATAGAATCTATTTCAGAGTTCGTCGCATATGACGAATATTTTCAGCTGTATACATGAATGTGTTTTATTTTTAGAGACGAATATTCCCAGTTGTGATCCTAGGAATAAAGAGCTTCCAGAATAAAGGATTCGCAACCAAATATTGATTTCAATAATTTTTTTTGTACCTTAAATTGGGGGTGCTTTAGTTTAGTCCGCTTATATTTGCGACTTAAAATATTTTTTGAATTTTAACTTTATTTATTAAATTCTGAATTCTTTAAGTTTGTGTTTTTCAATAATATAAGTAGATATAAATAAATAAAAAAATATTATAATAACTTTGTTTTCGTAAAAAAATTATCATTTAAAAAAATGTTCTGAGGGGGTGCTTAGGTTTTGGCCGATACTGTATATGTATATACAGATCGTTGGTCTAAGCATTAAAATAATCATTGAATAATTTATGATTTAGAAACAAGAAATTATTGACAAATTAAAGTTGTATGAATAACATTTCCTTAATAGACAAATAGACAGACTTTTCTCATAAAAGGAGATAAAATATATTTTTTTAATAAAAAGTAACCACAACTTTTTATGCCACTCACCACAAAACCTTTACACAGCGGTACTGCCTTTCTTTTCGCAGTTTCAACTGCTAGAATGAGTAAAATTCTTTGTCTTTATTTAGTGTGAAGACAAAAAAAAAACAATAACACAAAGCAAATATGTTGATACTTTTTTTTTTTACTTAAATGGCAATAATCCACATTTTACAAATAATTTTCTCACCATAAATGCAATAAACTATAAAGAATCACTTGCAACGCCTTGCCAACAGCCAGCCAGCCAGCCAGCTTACAACACAGAATAAAGTTACACAATACAACACAACACAAATGTCTCAACTGAGTTTTATTTGTGTATTTCCTTTCAACTTGCTTTGTAGCTTATAGCTGCAATTGCTGGTGCTGGTGCTGTTACTTTAGCCAAAAGTAGTAGTAGAAGTAGAAGTAGTAATAGCATCTTCCTACTTACTTACAAGTACATACCTACCTACCAACCAACTATTAAATAAAAACAAATATGGTAAAACTAGTTTAAGTTAAACTAAATATGTGTTTGTACATTCGTAACTATGGTTAAATAATCTTCTTCTATAAATGTGACGTTTATTCTGTCAAAGAGAGCTATGTAGCTGCTAGGAGGAGGAGCAGTAAAGAAGACGACAGCTTCCACATGTTGCACAAATATTTGTTGATTTGGTATGCATTATTCTGTTTGTTGTTAAAGTTGTTTAAAGTTTTTCTTCTTATTGCTTGCAATGGATACCAATGCTTGTTTCAGTGTTCTTTTAAACTTGAACTTACTTTTTGTTTTATGTTTTGGTTTATTTCTTTTTTTGGTTTAGCTTAACTCAACTTAACGTAAGTTTACCATGAATTGACAGTTTTGTCAAGTAGCCAAGCTCGCGCTTGTTGGATCAAGTTTTGTAATATTTTCTGTTTCTTAAGGGTATAAATACATCATAGAGTGAAAAATAAAATAAAATAAAATAAAAAATAGTTGTTAAAACTGAAAAAATCCTAAAAAAAAGATAAAAACGATTCCTACACTTAAAGTGACTTGTTCATCATGTTCATGACGTTATAAATGAAAAACCGCTTTTGATGTTTTGTAAAGTTTTATTTTGTTTTTGCAATGCAATGCATTGCTGTTAATATACAGTGAGGGGCAAATATATTGGAAACATTTTCAAAGCTGATTTCTTTTAAATTTTGTGTCGTGTGTATAACTTACAAAGTTTAGCATTTTCCGGATAGAAAATCTTAATCTTTTCATTATTATTATATATATTCATATCGGACAGATATCTATCCATTCTACAGATGTAGTGCTGGCAAATTCTACTACTTTCCATTACTCAATAATATTCAATACTTTTCATTTGGGTACTCAATACTTTTAACGGATTTTTTGAAATTGTAACGCATATTGTTTATCTACAAATTGAAGTAGTTTCTTCAAAAAATAAAAATATATCTTCAACTCTTATTGGTTTTGTATGTCTTTTATTATTAAATCAAAAATAAATGTAAAGCTAACTTTTAATTCAACGTTAACAACAACTTAACAAATAATAGACAGCTTTATTTCGGCGGTTAGTTTTTACAGTGATGTATTTTTATGCACTATTTTACCCACTCAACTTGATTAAAAATACAACTCAGAAAGTATCGAGTAACTACTTTTGAGTATTGAGTATCCAAAAAAAAATGGCAAATTCTCGATACTCGGTACCCATTACTCAATACTTTGCCAGCACTATACAGATGTCGATTCTTTTACCAAAGTTTTCAATCATATTTTGGCAAAATGACGGTTCTATTTCGTAAATAAAGTCACGTATTTACAGTTTTAAGGCTTCATTCAATTGGCTCTGTATATACTCCATCTTCAACATAACTCCACAAAAAATAATCCAGTGGTCTTAAATCACATGATCGGGGCGACCAATTAATATCTAAATTTCGTGAAATTATTCGATCGGGAATTGGGTGACAGTTTTGTTAAAAATTTAATTATTAACATCTCTCGATATCGTGATCCATTCGCCGTAGCCGTATTTCCAGCTGAATTTTCGACAAAAATTTAAATGCTTCTCAATGAATCCTCTTGGATTCGCTTCAAAACGTTTGTGATAAATAGAAGGTCTCCGGATTTAAGAATTTAACGTTTGAATACATGCAGTGGCTCACAGCTTATTTCAATCAGCTTCTGTTATGAATTGTAGGTCCCGATTATCGTTCACAACACTAAAATGTTTTGTTGTCCCGACTACAACACAACATGTATTTTATTAAGATTAAGCCGACAAGTGTTGTAAATCGTAATCGCAGTTTACAACATACAACATCAAAATACTTAGTGTTGTGAACGGTAATCGTGGCTGTAGTGTTTGATGTCAGTTTCTATTGTTTTGGGAACGTCCTTAATAGGAAAAATTCTAATTCAAAGATACGTAAGAAAAAGTTAGTTTTAAATTAGTTCGGGTTGAGTATTATCTTAGCACTCCTGCCGCATCAGCCGAGCATCAAAATGCCATTTTGAGAAATCAAATGAATTCAAGTGTTCAATTCGAAAGTCAGAATAATACCGATTTATTGAATAAACATATATACTAAACTTTACAATAAGTCAGCACAAAAATTGGTTTGTAAATTTTGTACAGTTCCTCAACTATTGAATAAACAAAATTCCTTTAGTGCTTTAATATACAAATTCTTGTTCAGATGTTCAGATTTTTTTTATATCGATAATATTAATTATATTTGTATAAATTTACTTGTCTTAGGTGGTAAAGAGTTTAGAAGCAATGCTCCTCTTCTACTTAGTAGTGAATTTTAAATATATGTAGATACAAATTCTTTTACTCACTAAAATGAAGTGTAATATTACAATAAACAAATCTGAAGTGCTGTGTACAATTATATCACTTACACTACAGAATATAAATAAAGTTGGTATAATTTCGAAATAAAAATGGGATTTTTATTCAGTCTGCAAGTTATGCTTATAACAACTTGCAAGCTAAAAACTATAAAATATAGGTACGCAAGTACCCACGGTTATATAAAAAGGTAAAATTAGGAAAAATAATTTTTTGATTTCCCAAACTTAGTATGGTCTCCTTTTTGATCAATTACAGCTGTTAGCCTTTTTTGCATAGATAGGTGGTTATTGCTCTAAATCTGGGGCTTGCGGACGTTTTGAGCTAAAATTTCCCATAAGTTGTCAATAATTTTAAAGCTGTGCCGAAAACAATTTCAAATCAGATATGACGGCACAATACGTTTCGGATCGTTGTCTTGATAAAACCGCGCTGGGCTACTCTTCCATTATGGTTTCGAAGTACATGACGAATAAAGTCTGCACTATGCGTTTTCCTTAAGCTTATTTTAAACTTAAGTAGCCAATTTTGCAGCCTACAACTTATTTTGCAAGTCATTACAAATTTTGTTAGATGCTTTTCTGGCCTTATCATAAATACTATTCTCGTACACGCACATTATGCTTTGTACTGTTGAATCATGTAGGCAAACCATTTTAGCAAGTTTTCGGCGCGAGTGGCCATTTTTAAAATGGCTAATAACCAATTCTTCTTGTTCTATGGTGATACGCAGGGCTGCGTTAAAATCCCTAAAAAAAAGAATAAAATCGTCAAAAAAAATCGGAAAAATAAAAAGTCATTATTTCTAATAGTATTTTGAAATTTTTATTTAAACGAAAACATAAAAATTCAAGTTTATATAGTCTCTTCTACGAGTACAATGCATACATATCAAATTGCATAAATTTTAAATTTTTAAATAAGAAATCATAAAAAATGTAATGTTAAACACAACTTGTGTAATATTTTTATAATACCTTAGTCCGCTTTCACACTTTTCAATTCTGACTCGTCAAAGCAAGCATTTTTGGATGAGAAGAGAAAAGAGAACAAAAAGGGTACTAACTTGAAGGTACCAGTCAATTTTCTTAATTCCTTTTGTTTTTTTCATGCATGTTGATGTGCATTAAAAAGTACGAAAATTTAATTGACGTGTGTGAATGGAATGGCAAGTTCAAAAAAGAATTTAACAAAAACTGATCAGCTAAAACTGAAGAGTGTGAAACAAGACTTGCAGTACTTTATAAATAAATATCTGAATTTAGCATATTTTATTAATTCAGATAAAATTACAATGTCAAAACAATTTATTAAGTTTTAAATATCATTTTGAGTATACAATCCAATTCATTCATCATATGCAGGTACTTATTTTCAAAGAATTCCGCCTTTTTGTTATTTAAATTTGTTTGGCTGAATATTCTTTCGCCGTTTTGCTAAAATAGGAGAATTTTTTGTACAATTTCCCCGTTGAAATTCAAAAATTGTTTCCTCTAAAAATTTTAGTTCATGGAATTGAACATTTATCAATTGTTTCCATTATTTAAACATTCACTGTAACTTCGCCTTCGATTTCGTAATATGAATATATTCATTTGCTTTCAGCAAATACGGACATTCATGTGTCATCTTCTTTTCAGTTGGTTGGTTGCATCTAAAAAGGTAACAAAAACGTATCATTCGAACTTTATGAGGAAGCTGTGCTTTTGCATTAATGGCAAATGTTCTTTCAGGGCATTTGAGATGGAGTTTGCTTGTTTCTGTGAATTTTTCTAAAAGGAACACATATGAACTTTTATGTTGTTGAACACATATTGTTAAATAATAATGTTCTTTAATAGCGAATAATGAAATTTGATCTAAGAAAAAACTGAACATATATATAAATACTTCCTGAAATAGAGACTTTGGAAAAAGCAATGCTTATTAGCAGAAACTGTTTAAATGGGAATGTAGAAGGAAATTTTAACAGCATAAGTTTAAACAAAGTTGGAAATTGTGCTAAACTCTAGATAACATATAAAATATTTGTTGAGATGATTGACAATTTTATTTGAAATCTTCTTAACTTAACAAAATTTAAGTAATTTTATGTCATTACTGATTAACATGCTTTCTAATGACTAATACTTACTCGTTAATATCTTATAATCAATTTATTTGGAACTGACATTCCAATAAATATTTACTTTTAAACTGATATATTACACTGCGACTCTTAATCAAAGTCTTTTTTACAGTTTTATTGATTCGTCTTGCTTATCTTAAACTAAATACGGTGTTCAGATCTTACAATATTGTCAGAAAAATGTTTAGAAAATGTCTAACAACCGTGTGAGCTTACAATTTTTGTCTTTCAGCGTTGTCAGTAAAAACATTTTCAGTCTATTGTAAGACAAAAATATTATAAGACATCTAACAATTGTGTGAACACATTTTTTTACCATTGTAAAATAGTTATTTATATTTGCAACTCTGTATATACATAAATAAACACACAAAAGTGTGTATCAATTAAAAAATAATTGAAAGAAAATTGAAAAATTAAATTGAAGAAAGTAATACATGTGTAGCGATATTTCAATTAATTAATCCTGCGTTATAGAGTGCAGCTATGAGCCAATTGAATTGAATATTTCAATTCAGGCGCCAACAGACTCTGAAATCGACAAAAAAGCAAGGCCGAAGTAAAATCCTACAACATAAAGTATTATAAAAATTATCGAGGAAGTTAAAACACGGCGAAGTTAATGAGATGCTGGTAGCGTTGAATAAAAACTTTCCAAAGTTATTTTATGGCAAGAGGTTGCATATTCCATACAGTTCTTTCATACAAACTTTGTGACGTTTTTTTTTTTTTTTTTTTTTTTTTGTTATTTTTTTTCATTCTCGCTACTTTCTAGTACAATTGTTTCAATTGCTTCTTTTTGTTCCACGACAATCAATATTTAACATTTTTAAACACACACACAGTTCTTACAATGCCTGACAACGAATTTGACAATTTTTGCCATACAATAATCTGACAACGGTATGAACTGACAATTTCTGCTGACAGATAAATTTATTGTATGCCAATTGTCTGCAAATGAAATTGTAAGGTTTTCTTACAATCGTCTGAACTGACAATTTACCTTTTCCTAACAATTTTTCATTGTCATTACCAGATTTGACAACATTGTTAGATCTGACAACCGTCTGTACATAACTTTATTCCTCAACATTTACAAAACCAACAATTATTATACCTTATTAACCGAAAAACCAAAATTATGTTTGTTATCTTGTTTTAAGCAAATAATAAGATCAAATTTTCTTTTAAATAAAACTTAAAGTGAACTGTAAATAAAAAAGAACTTTTTTATTTAACTTTTCTTAATATTTATTCACTGAACCTCATGTTGACTTCTCACCATTATGTGGAGCCAAAAATTGTTTACAGAAAAAGTTATAAATAAACTGCAACACAGCAAAAGTACAAATACATGTATAAAACATATTAAAAAAAAGCCAGTATTGTATTATTTATTACAAGAAATTATCGTCAACATTTACACCCTACTTACCCCCCTACTTAACAACACTATCATTAAACACTCTACCACAATTATCTGCTTAAAAGCCACAACCTCAACAACATCCATCTGACTTAACATAATAAAAAAAACACCCGTAAACTTAAGTTAACAACTACAAATAAAACTTAAATATTTATTGTTAAACAAAGAATTTATTAAATAATAAATCTCACCTTAACATAAAAAAACGACTCTTGAAAGATCTTATAAACACAACATCGAACATGTTGGTAACGAACTAACATGTTTGCAGTTGGAACCAAGTGAATCATACAAAGAAAGCCAAAGTGTATTGGCCTCCCCCAAAAATAAACAAATTTAAACAAAACAACATTATTTTTTTGTAGAACGAAAAGTACTGCAGGAAAAACTTAGCGGAAGTTTAGCTACTGCTGGTCAGAGTTATTAAGGAACTAAATCGTTAAAATAACATTATGATACAAAATGTAAATAGAATGAATATTCGTGGCAAGGGAATTTTGCGTAGGTTGTAGGCTGGTTTGAAAATCGAAAAATGATTTCGATAGCGAAATTATGATAAAATGTACTAAATTTCTTGCTCGATATCGAATGCCATAATCTCAAATAAGAAAATTACGATCAATTTTACTCGATATCGAATGCGGTAATTTGGCCCCAGGTTTTATAAAAAGCTTTTGTAGTGAGGCCGGATTTTATGTGAATAATAGAAACCGGGTTTTGCTGACCGAAACAACACAGAAACTAATATTCGGTTAAAAAGTCGATATTCGGCCTAAGCCGAAACAAATATTTCACGGAATAGTCTTCATCGTATTCTTTAATATTTTACAATAAGATATAAATTTTTGAATTCTATTAATTATATTAAAAACTTGTAGCATCTTTAAAATTTCATAATCTATTTCTCACCTTTATTTAAGTATGGGTATTCGGTCAAAATATGGTCGAATACCGAATATTTTTGGCCTTATCCTAAACCGAGACCGAATACTCGTTCGGACTCTAGTGAACAATGTTTTACATATCTTCATAAATATTAAACAGCAAATTCTTATACACCTAATTCTGTTTATACACGGTCTCTTTTTACACGGTTTTGATTTAACACGGTTTGAAATAAACAAATTTTATTTTTTTGCACGATTTTATTCCATTTGGAACGGTTCAAAATCTTTTGGGTTTAAATTTTTTGGTCAAATTTAATTTTTGCGAAATATGTATGTATGTTCATATCACAAATTTAGCGAAATTCCCTTTTTGTGGATACAAGCAAATTTAGTGATCATTTTTTAAATTATTTTTAAGCTTATATCAACATTGAAATTCACAAAAAAAAAATTGTGCTTATTGGGATTGTATATGTGATTTAATATTATAAGCTTGAATAGTTGTTTTAAAAAATCCTTGTTTTTCACTAATTTCAATATGTTTTAGAGATAAAGAACCAATCACCTATTTTGTATACGATCAATGTCTTTTTTACACGGCTTTTTTTACACGAAGTTTCTTATACATAAGTACGTTTTCACTCTTTCAAACACTGAACTGCATTTAAAAAAAAATCATTGCTGCACTTACTCATTAGTTAAAACAAAGTCCCCAGCCAATTCACAACCAACATATTGTTGATGTTCGATGATCGATCGTACGCTGTTGTCTGACATGCTCGCAACATATAACAAAATGCATGATATAAAAACTTTCAGTTTCACATGCTCAACAACAACCGATCACTTTTCAGTTCTTTAAAAACTGTGCGTGCGAGTGGACGTCTAAACGAAAAGTTTGGATTTGTGCCAAAAGAAATTGTTTGTGGCTTTACAAAAAAAAAAAAACGAGAAGATTTTTACTAAACGAATAAAATAATAATAACAAAAAAATCTTAGTGTGTTTTTTTTTTCTTAAGAAGGCTAAAAAAGAAATTGTTTGGCTAAAATTATAATAAAAAAAAGAACGTTAATGTTACTACAATTTAACGGGTTTCTTTTAAAAGTTTTTGAAGCTGGAAAAAAAGTATTCAAATTATAAATATTTAACGGTAATAAAATTTATATTCTTAGCCGAGTCATTAAAAAAGACTTTCGTTGGCCGGAGTTTATATTAAGAGTGTTTTTAAAATTGTGGAAATTGTGCTTGTATTTATTTCTGTGGTTTAATTTAATTGCACATTTGCATTTTCAATTAAAATTTGTGAATTTCTTCTGGTAATTTGTTTTTTGCCTGTCAAAAGTGGTCATTACACTTTCTGAGCAAATTTATTTCTTACACTCGGCGTTGTGTGTTTTTTGTTTCAAGTGAAAATTTTCCAATATTTTTTCGTCATTGCTCCTTTAACGAGAAATTAACAGATTGATTTTTTTTATGCAAAAGAAGCAATAATTACTTTGGCTTTTTGCGCCTGTTTAATATCAACAACTGAAAATTGTAAGTAAGTATGAGAAAGAAGAGCATGAGATTTATTGCAATTTTTTTTTCGGCAATTTTGCTGCTTTGCGCTTAAAAAAATTGTGCACTTATTTATATACATATGTAATAAAATAAAACATAAAAAACAAAAAGTAAAATGTGATAAGAGGCATGGGGAATTGTTTTTGATAGAAAAAAATTAAAAAAAAAACGTGGGAAAGTTGGTTTAAAAAAGAAAATAAATTAATTTTATAAAAGAACAATAATTGATATATACAGTGAATCAAAGTGAAAATGGCCCACTTCGAAGGAAATTATATATAATGTATATATACACCCCTATCGTGAATAAAAATTCCACATGAAATTTGTTCCCTTTTCAGATTTTTCCTATTAAAATTCAATGTTAAAAAATAAAAGGGAACAAATTTCATGTGGAATTTTTATTCACGATAGGGGTGATTCAGTTTATTTGATACTGAATGTTAGGAACTAAATGTTTTTTAAATTCAATCATGTAAGAAAATCAAACCCATATAAAATTTCATATCCCAGTAAAAATGACCCAGCTTATTTTTTGTTGAAAAAATCTGTGTTTGTTAATTCCTAGTATTTTGTAGGGAATCCTTTTTGGGCGATTATATCTTAGACGGTTAGGTATGGATTCCACTATTTTTTTTCTTTTTTGTAAAATTTCGAGTAATTTTTCTCCATTCCTCCTGTAAAGCTTCTTTGAGATCGTTGACATTAGAAACTCGATGCTTTCGCATTTCAATTATCAGGCATGTGATGGAAATCGAAAACGAATGAGTTTTAGAATTCAATTTTTTCGTAATATTTCTGTATTGAAAAACTTTTATCACATAAAATATAAAGATATTGGGTTACTAAAGAGAAACTTAAAAGAAAAATTTTAAAAATTAGATTAGAAATACATTAAAATGTACTTCCAAAACTCATTCGTTTTCGATTTCCATCACATGCCTGTATGTTTAGATCTGAAAATTGTGGTGGCGTTTTGACAGTTATACAACAACCATTATTTTATTATTTTAGCGGCATGCTTAGGGTCATTGTCCTGGCAGTAGTGGAAGGTGTCTTTTATGTTTAATTTTTCTGCACTCTGCTTCAGATTATTTCTTAAAATTGTCAAATATTGATATCTATCCATGTTTCCCTCAACAAAATGGAGATTCCCAACTCCTGCCGCAGAACAAGCATCCCATACCATAACGTGACCGCAACTATGTTTTACAGTAGGACGCATTCCAGCTTTTCTAAATACTCTTTGCACCGTTTCTGCATTACAGCTAATGTTTAAATGCTCCTCAACCATGTTTCTTAACTCTAGCGCACTTAACCTTTGATTATTTCTGGACTTTTGTAATATCCAGCGTTTATCCCTGTCACAAAGTAGTTTTTTGGGACTGATCTTTTGTTTTTTAATGATTGGGGTTTCCTCGTTAAACTATTTAATAATATTTTTTACAGTTCCACGTGGTATTTTAACAATTTCTGCAATCTGCCTTTGACTTTTTCCATCGTAGTGGTCAATTACTAATTTTCTAACTTCAACACTTCTAATAATAATTTATAAAGTAAATTCACAGTTTACAGGCATAAGAACAAAGTGAATTTTGCAATAAGTAATTTTGTTTTGTTTCATTTTTATATACGAGAGAGTTTTTTTTAGGTGGGCCATTTTCACTGTGAGATAAAAAATTTACATTTTCTCGTTAATCTTTTTTTTTTTTTTGTATTTAAATTGAGATTATGTCAATTGTTTTTAACATTAACTATATCATCTTCTAAAGTGTGTGTGTTTTAATCAAAAATTTTCAATATCACATAAGAAATTTAAAAAAAATTATTAGTTTTGAAGGTGGGCCATTTTCACTGTGATTCACTGTAATTTTGGTTTTCATAAGAAAATACAAATGTGAAGAAACCCTGCATTAATTCAACTACTAGCAGAAACTAACTTACACCTCTTCTAAAAAAACGGTTTTTGAACTAAGAAGTAGTTCATCAACTGAGAATTAGTTCAGCAACTAAGAGCTAGTTCATCAACTAAAAACTAGTTCATCAATAGTTTATCATTTTATGGATGTTATCAAAAAATCTGAAGTGATCCTGGTTATAGTCGTGACAAGTGATTTTTGAACAAGTTCTAAAAATTTAAAAATTTAATAGCAAGAAAGACTGAATTGAGTTTAAAATGTCTTCTATATATAAAGGCAAATGTGCATTTTTTCTTTAATGAATGACATAATTTTAAAGATAATCTGTAAATACTAGCAGCATGCACTACTCGTACAGTTCCGATCCATCATTGTCAGAATTTTTTGTGTTTGTTTGTTTTTATGCGGAAATATGTAAATAAAATATATTTTTGTTGAAATTATAAAAATATTTTGATGCCAGTCTATATGTGTGTATAAAACAGACACTCATCTAATAATAAAAGAGTGAAATTAATGAGATTAACAGAGGACGTTTCTAGTTGTTCTAGGAAGTTTACTATTTAAAATTAGCTTTTATTTTATTAAATTATTTGGTTAAATAGAAAATAACAAATTTGAAATAAGCTGTTACAATGTGTCACATTTGGCAAATATTTACTCCAAAAAGCATAAACACTTGTTTTAGCACAAATTTGTTTGACGTTGTTTACTCTTACAAGAGTTTTGCAAGCTCAAACAGCATCAAATAATTTTTTAAATAAATAAAAATATATGTTATTTAGTGGTTACGCCTTTTTCGGCCAATTTTTGCCAAATGTGACCGCACCTTAATAATCTAATTCTCAAAGATTTTTTCAAATCTAAATACAGGCAAATTCCGGTACAACGAAATTAATTTTTTTTTTTGTAGAAATTTTCAACCATCGTACTTGAAACTTCTTGAGAGCTCCCAACTGTGGATATTTTATTGTATTTAAGCGTCTGTAACATATCAAATTTTGTTGCAAAATGGATTATTTTTCACAAGATTTTCATACAAGTTCCCGGGTACTTTACCGTACAAAACATGGAGATTTTTATCAATCATATAAGGGTTAGCGAAAATTCGATATAAAATGCAGCAACATTTTTAAAATTAAATATCTTAGATAAAGAATGTTGAGAAAAATTAAATAAAAACAAACACAATTTATGGAGCTCTTATAAAAAGTGCAAAAAATTATTATTCTAAATTCAGAGAAAACTCTACTGAAAAATTCTACCAGATAAAACCCTTGTTCACTCTAGAGAAACTAGTGGTCCAGGAAGAAAGTTATGGAAGTGTAAAATAACAATTACACCTTGAGCTAAAGAACATTAAACCTCTTCTTGGAAAGACAAAGAAACCGGGCACGTTTCATAGAAAAATGCTTCCAGTAAATTATAATCATATTATAATAAATTTTGGTAATTAGTAAAAACAGAGGATATACATGCAAGCCTTTTAATGTAGTATCGCGTAATATTTATTCAAGAAATAAATTTCAATATAACGAGTTTTTAAATTTTACTAATGGGCCTGACATACGAGTATACTATTATTAAGAATTAAGTCCATTTTTTATAAATTCTATTTCAAGTCTATTGAAACTTAATCGCCTAGGTTCTATATTCCAGTACGAACTGAAACTGAATTCGTTTTCAATTCCACGGTGTTCTAAAAAACAAGTGAAATTTTTATTCTACGATGAACCAAACTGGAAATGATAATCAACTTTTCAAATCACTTTCACAACATGTAGAACAAAAACTTAATGAAAATTTTACTTCCACTTCATTTTACAAATGTAGAACGTAGGTGAATAAGTAATGAAAGAAAGACGGAATGAATTATCACCTAGATTTTAGGCCATGACTGCAAGAGTGGCCTAACCCCCAAAAATTTAAAAATGTCAATAATGCAGAATTAGCAACCCAAATGCATTATTTAGTATTTAAATATTCATAAACAAATCAATCGATATATAGCAGCAGTTGGCCTATTTAAAAATCCCGCAAATTAAAAGAAAATGTTAAATTAACTCCATTAGGTATGCTTGTGGGTTAGGCCACTCTTGCACTCATCGCCTTATTTATCATTGCTCAATTAAGATCTCAGTGAATTAAACTTAAATTTAATTAATTAATTTAAAGTTCTGTTTATCATTTTAACTCCTAACTGAATTTTTTTTTTTTATCAAATACAATTATTTTTGTTCCCTTTTTCCCCAATAATCACTAAATATCTAAATTTTCAAGCTGATGCACATTTTGTAAGAATTTAATTTGAATGCATAAATAATTCCAGTTTAAACTAAAAAAATATTTGAAAAACTTAAATATTTTTCAAACCAAAAACATGTGTCTTGAATTTATGTTTTCTTTTTTACTGGATAAATCTATTGATTTAAAGTGAACTGAACTCAAGGTTGGAAGAATTACATATATTTTAAACTTGAATTATTGCAAAAACGCTTATCGAGTTATTTTAATCTATGTTTGAAATACAATTCCAGAATATGGGTATTTCTCAAATTGAGAACAAACTCTCCTTTAGCAAATCATTATCAAACAGTTGTCATTTGTAAAAGTGTTTAATACCAATTCATTCATATCAAAACTATCAAACTATTTCAAATATAATTTTAAATTTACTTTCAAATCTATTCAATAATACCAAAGTTTGCCCAAATATTTGACATTTGTAAAAGCTTTTGATTTCGAATCATTCACAATTTAATATCAAACTTTCCTATTTGCTAAGTGTATGTATGTATTTGAGTGTGTGCATTGACTTTAATATGGAGGCAAAGTTAAGTCAATAGATTACTGCATATGACCCAAGTAATCTAGGGTAGAGTCAATTGACACCATTGTGCCCCTAAGTGGTTTAAATTGTAGTTTGTTTAATTATGTTTTTCATACTATTATAGGAAGTAGTTGTTTTACTCACCACGAGTAGTGAGTGTTCTTTCCCTAGCTTTGTTTTCGTAAAGAAGCTCAGTTTTAAACTAAAATGAGCAGTAACCAGTTTTACGCAAGCTAAAGAGTGCTGCCTCTCTTTTTTCTTTTTTTTTCTTGAATAATTTGAAGCAATCTATGAGTAACTCTATTTTTATGGGAATATATTTTTTTAATTCTCAAAAGCTTGAGAAATGCAAACACCAAAAGTGTTTTCCCCCAAAATTGAAAGTTTGCCAAAATTTTACCAATACCCAAGAATAAAAATGAACAGCTTCCTATTGCAATACTTTCATTCCTATCTAGGATACTGAATAAGCAAATGGTTGAATACATAAATGTTAAAAATCTGCTTACTAAAAGACAGTCTGATTTTTGTCCTAAACATATGTAGCTGCATCACTGCTCTTGTAGACGTATCAGAAGAAATACGTGGTTATATTGACGAGGGTAATATAGCGTTTTTAACACTTTTAGATAACTCAAAAGCGTTCGATATGGTCAACAACTTTCTCAAATTTAGTTCTTCCGCTACGTATCTTAATAATAGATATCAATATGTTTGTGCAAATAACAAATGTTCTCGCACGTCACGGGTAACAAAAGGTGTACCCAAGGATCAATCCTAGGACCACTTTTATTTTTAATATATATTAATGATCTACCACGACAATTATCACATTGCACAGTTCAAATGTATGCTGATGATGTTCAGCTATATTTATGTTGCAACACTAGCCAAATGAATGAATGTGTTGACAAGCTAAATTCGGATCTCTTAAAAATCCAATCTTGGACAATATCTGCCTTAACCCTTTAAAATCTAAATGTCTAATAATTTCGGTACAAACAAACTAATTGATGTACCAAATATTTTGCTCAATAACCAGACTATTGAGATTGTCAATAAAACTAAGAACCTTGGGATAATTTTCAACTCTACATTCACCTGATCCGATCATATTATCAATGCTACTGGAAACCCCTTCTCAATATTATGTGCATTATGGAAAACCCAACACCTGACACCGGTTTCCACACGCATAATGCTTGCAACACTTCTGTACAGTTCTAAAGTACTTTCCAGCTGTGACTCCAAAAGCACAAGCAAATTTATTTCTGTGTATAATTCAATCGTGAGATATGTATATATTTTACTTAAGAAGATCATCCCATATCTCACCCTTCAAAACACAATTGTTGATCGTAATTTTCTTATTTGAGATTATGGCATACGATATCGAGCAAGAAATTTAGTACATTTTATCATAATTTCGATATCGAAATCATTTTTCGATACGATAGCTCATTCGATCACGAATGCGGTAATTTGGCCCCTGGTCTTTTTAATCGGCTCTTTTTCACTCACTAAAAAACTAATGTCAGAACATTAATACTTTATCTATTCTATTTGCCTTTGGAACTTGCTACCACCAAGAATACAGTTTTTGAGAAATTTTAGCGGAATTTAGGAAATCTACATATAACTACTTTAGTGCATATTATACTATGATTATTATTTTTTATTAACTTTTAACTTATTTTATTTAATTTTCATCTTTGATGTTATTTTCATTATATTTTAAAAGATCTTGTCATTTTACTCTACATACTCTTTCACGTAAGACTCGTCTTGTACTGTAATTATAAAACTTTTAGTTTTGTTGTACAGGATATCAAAGAAATAAATATGTAAATATTTTTTTCTTCAAATGTTTTTCTTACGATTTGGGTTTGTTCGATAGTACTGGGTTTTCATCTAAATTCAAATTTGGAAGACATTTGTTTTTATGTTTAAAATCGTGTATAACTTGTTCATGAGTATCGAAAATAGGCTAATGGGTCTATATGATTCTACATTGAGTGATCTTTTCCCGGCTGTAGTATCTTGGTGACCAATGAAACCTTCAGTTCGTAATATAACGTTAAAAATAAGATGGGAATATGATTTAGCGAAAAAAATCTTTATACAAAAATCTTTATAAATCGAATTTGAAATTATGAAATTTTCCCAATTAGCTAAAACTTAAGCTATGTGTCCACGATCGTCAGATATTACAACGTTGTCATATCTAGCAATGTGCTAGCAATGTACTGACATTGAAAAATTTTTAGCAAAAGGTAAATTGTCAGTTTAGACGATTGTAAGAAAACTAACAATTTCATTTGCACACAATTGTCACACAATGAATTTATCTGTCAACCGAAAATGTCAGTTTACACGGTTGTCAGATTGTTGTGTGGCATTGTCAAATTCGTTTTGCAGCTCTGTGTGTGTGTTTAAAAATTTTAAATATTGTCAGGGAACAAAAAAAACAATTGGAACCATTTTATCTGCTTATGTCTTAATGCACACTTAAATTTAATTCTTTAATTTTCTTCCACTTTTTTCAAAAATTTTATCAATGCACACTTGTTTGTTTATTTATGTATATACAAAGTTGCATTTAGAAATAATTTCTATGACAATGCTGCCATTGACAAATGCATAAACTTTCCACATATGACAATGAAAAGTGTTTGACAATTGTCTTAAAACAATAACAATGACAAAATTGTGTGTTTACACGATTGTTAGATGTCTGACAATATTTTTGTCTTCCAATGTACTGAAAATGCTTTTTCTTACAACGTTGGAAGGCAAACATTTTAAGTTTACACGGTTGTTAGACATTTTTCGGGCAATGTTGTAATATCTGACAATCGTGGACACATAGCTTTAAGCCGATAATGAACAAATTAAATTTTATACATTTTGGAAATCATAAAAGAAGCCTTTAAATTCAATTATTAGGCAACTGTTTTGAATTTATTTTTTGTATATTTAATTTCATAATCATTACACTGTGCTTATTATGTTTTTCTCAATTACCAAATATTTCTTTAGTTAAATTAAAAAAATCTAAACAAAAACACCACCTTAAAACAATCATTCCCCTTTCTTAGCCAACCAAGAAGTCTTTATACATATTATTTATTTTTATTTCATTTTAAATGTACTTGTATTGTTGAAATCTAACAATTAATTGAATTGAATTTACCGCATTTATTTCATACCAAACTGTCTGTCTGTGTTCAGCTTTAACAATAAACTCAAAATGGAAATATATTTCAGAAATTCGATATCTAAACACTCACAAAGCACTCAGTCGGGGCACAGAATATAAGGTGTGAATAAATTTCCTGGAAAATTTTAGCAAACTTTCAACAACCAAAAAAACTTATACTTACCTACACTGCTTATAATAGGCCGAAAACACAAATAATATGCTGAAATGTTGTTAAAATCAAATCCACGAGTTGCAGACACTAAAACAACAAATTTTAATTCCAGCGCAATTTCCAAGCTAACCACATGATAAAACTTTCGATTTCGAGTGCAGAAAGAACCATGACAAAAAAAAAATAAACAACACAAAGCAAAACGAAATGTTTTAAAACATTAATGGCCGAATTCTCAGTCATTAGTTAACCATTAGTAAACTTAAATACTAACTATTGTTTAACTATTACTTGTTATTCTTATGGCAAACTAAGCATTGCGAATAAAGAATCATTAGTTAAGCCTTTGTCATTAGCTAACTAAAGACTGTGAATTCGGCCATAAGTGACACTATTTATTAATAGCTCCATATAACTATACTTAGCAGTAGTATTATTATGAATACAATACCACGGCAAACAAGTGTGACTTGTTTGGAGATCATCAAAGAAACAAAATCTAAAATGAAAAGAATAAAAAAAAAAAATTATTAAAATAGAAATAATCTACTTTGCAATCTTTAAGTTTTTTTGCAAAAGCGTGGGTAAGCTAATGTTTCGTACTACACACATTATGAAAATAGTTTATTCACATGGCTGGCAATAGGCTTGTGCGTAAAAAATAGGGCCAGTAGGAAATTTAATTCTAAATGAACAAGAAATTGTGAGAAAAAAACAAATTAATCAAAATCAAAAGTAATGAAAAACTGTTTTTGATACAATTGGATGAATGTTCTTGTTTATTTCTATTTATTAATTATATCGAAAGTTGTATCTACTCTTTACTCGTATGTAATGAAAGAATGACTTATTTGAAGTTATTGTTATTTAACTGTTACATTTTAAATTATCGCGTTTAATTATTTAGCTTACAGATAATTACTTTCCTTCTTTCTCTGAATAGCTAATTTTAGTGATTCTTATACCCACCATAAAAAAGATGGAGGCATATTAGGTTTGTCATGCCGTTTGTAACACATGGAAATAATGGTCATAAAGCCAAAAAGTCTATATATTCTGGGTCCTTATAAGATTCTAAGACTAACTAGCCATGTATGTCCATCTGTCTATCTTTTGTTGGCACGATAGAGCTTCGAAAAAAAGACATAGAACAATGACTTTTTTCAAATTATCCCATATAGTTCATAAATAAGAATGTTATTGATGATAATCGTAATAATAAACGAAAATAAAGTTCTTATAGATTTAGGAGTCTATTTTAAATAGAACTATGTAGCTATAACACTGTGGAACATTTTTGGGATTATTGTCTGGGGGGTGAGAAATTCCAAGTCAGGGTGATGGTACTAGGTCAGTATAGTAAAACCCTCAAAGGGTTTGGCGTTCGTATGTGTCAGTTTGTTTTATGACCTTTTAAATTTTTTCCTTATCTTGATGTTTTTTCGCTTAGTTGTAACATTTTGGCAAAAACGTAGTTTAACATAACTCGAGAACCACTTGTCCGATTTTGATGAAACAAATTTAGAAAAATTAAGAATTTATTTATTTATTTATTTACAATTAAGTGAAGGTATCTAATTTTTGTTTTTATTCAAAAAAGTGTCATTTATCGCCTTTTATATAAATTTTCCCCAATAACTTCATAAAAAAAAAACTGACACATACGAACGCCAAACCCTTTGAGGGGTTTACTATACTGACCTAGTACCATCACCCTGACTTGGAATTTCTCACCCCCCAGATTGGCTGTGTCCAACACCCACCTTAAAGTATACCGATCGACTCAGAATTATTTTCTGAGTCGATTTAACAATGTCCGTCCGTCCGTCCATGTAAAGCTTGTGCGCAAAGTACGGGTCGCAATTTTGGAGATATTTCGATAAAACTTGGTACGTGATATTTTTTCGGCCAAAGAATGGATGGGATTGTAACTGGTGGAAATCGGTCCATTATTTCACCTGGCCCCACAAATGTCCTATAGAAATTGGGGTTTACTGATCATAAATGTTTGAATTATGCAAGTATCCAAACAAATGTCATCAAAAATGAGTGGTCAATAAAGCCAAATCACATCTACAAATTTTGTGCAGATCGGTCCATAATGACTCGTAGCTCCCATATAAGGCCCACTTCCGAAAATCACATAACTCATAACAGCATAACTCGCTCAAAAATGTTGATATCCAAATAATATTAAACGAAAATATATTTCATATGTCTAAAAATAATACGGGACAATTTTAATTAATTTAATTTGGTCCATAATTAATCGAAACTTTCATATAAGACCCTCTACGTAATTCACTTTAACCTCCATAAATCTTTTAAACGTATTTATATCGAGCTAAAGTTTAACACATATAATATTTATATTCACAGACATCATGACACTAAATTTTTGGATGAACGGTCCACAATAGGTTATATCTCGCATATAACGCCCCTTTCTAAAACACTGTTTTTTACATATACTGGGTGTAGGGTATTATATGGTCGGGCTTGACAAACTATACTTTCTTATTTGTTATAAATGTCAATGTTAAAAATTTGCTCGTTCGAGTATAAAATTGTTTAACCAGTCGTTATATAAGACAATGTTAAAAATTTTGCCGTAAGTGACTATATCGAAAATGGTACCGTGTAGGTCTAAAAAGTACATTTTATTTTTATTATTTATATACAATTGGTACAAAATCCAAAAAGCCATTTTCCATCCCTGGTGTGAAACCCAATGTTACCAATTAACTTGCAATTAAATATCGTCGAATTACGAATTTATTTTATTTGTTTGTGATTTAAATATTTATGAAGCTTTAGTCTAAAGTAAAAAGGGAGTTGTGCATTTTCATGTTAAGCTAACGATTTGTTTGGTTTATTGCAATCAAGAGAGTAATTTATTCAAATTGAAAAAAGCAACCTTCAATCTGTTAACTATTAAAACTAATTATTTTAATCCTATTAAACTTTTCAAAAATGTTATTGTAGCGTAATCTCTTAAACAACACAACAAGGTATTTATTAAAAAAAAAAAACACTTGAAAATGCCAAATTAAATAAATATAATTTAATTAAATGCATTTGATAACAGACCAGCTTGTTTTCGTTAATTTCTGTAACAATTTGCTGCGCTGCCGCTTAAAAGAATTTAAAGCACTTAATTAGTGATCAAACGATTTTTTTATTGCACACACACAACACACACCGCACTTTTTTTTTTTTAGCAAATTAATGAAATTAAAGTATTTTTTTAAATACATTTTTATCTCAACCGCATTTAAATGTAACAATAATTATTTAATTTAAATATTTTTACACTTCATTTAATTATATTATTTTACCGGTTCATTATTATGAAGGTGCTTAATAAATCCACCACCACTTGAGTTTTGTAACTCAATGAAAAGTGATGCGAGTATTTAATTATTGTTTGTTGATTTCTGTTTCTCTTCTTTTCCCCAATGCAATATTATTCAAATATATGTAAATACACTAACATTTAATATCTAATCAATTTCAGTAATCAGCTAGCTGGCTAAGTGTAAAACTAGTGGCAAATGTTAAAGAAACCCCAGCAACTTCAGGCAACAGCAGAATGCTTCATCAGCACATCTTGTGTGAAAGAGACAACAACCAACCACGCCAGCCTGCAAACGCAGACAACGGAAGCTGATATTCTAAACGAGGAGTTTTGATTCTGAAACTATTTTCTAATAATAGCGTATTTAAAGAAACAATGCAATTAAAATGAAAACCAAAAGCGAAATTAAATATACATATACATATGTATTTCTTATTTTAATATATTCTGTGAAATTTCGCATTTCCTTTCTATAAAGCGAGCTTAACTTCAAATTTAAACGCTCGCTATCGTCAAGTTTATATTGTTACAGCTCTTGCTCTTCTGAAATTATCAACTTATAATTGGCCCTATAAATAAATAATGAATTGGACTTTAATATCGTGGAAAAATAAAGTAGAAAAAGTTAATAGTTTTGGTGCTATAAAGATAGGACATAGAGTGTACTTTAAGGTTTTATAAAAAGTTTGTCCAAAAAATGTATAGTTTTGGTGCTATAAGCATTTTTCTACTTAACACCTTAATAAACAATAGTAGGCGTGGCAGTGGGAGGTCAATTTTGCTGCTATTGGATAGTTCGTATCTCAAGCTTTTAGATGCATGTAATTTTTCTTTAATATTCCTATTAGTTTGGAAGTTAGAAGCAAAATTGTAAAATTGACATTGAGTAAATTACTTGCTAACTGATTCTGTTCTCCTATTACTTGACAAAAATTTTCAATTTTATTTTATCACATTTTTAGTAAAAAAAATCACTTTTACTAACAAAAATTACATCTGTAATAATAAGCTAGTCTTCCATTCTATCTACAGACAGAAAAATGATCGTAATACATCTTTCACTTTGGAAGCAGTGCGTAAAATAGCAAAACAATTTTTATACCATATCGCCAAAAGTAGACGCCGGGTATCGTTAGTTATATTGTTACAGTTTTTGCTTCTCTGGAGCTATCAACTTAAAATTGGTCATACAGATAGGTCATAGAGTGTACTTTAAGATGTTATAAAAAGTATGTCCAAAAAATGTATAGTTTTGGTGCTATAAGCTTTTTTCTACTTAACACCTTAATAAACAATAGTAGGCGTGGCAGTGGGCGGTCAATTTTGCTGCTATTGGAAAGTTCGTATCTCAAGCTTTTAGATGCATGTAATTTTTCTTTAATATTCCTATTAGTTTTGACGTTAGAAGCAAAATTGTAAAATTGACATTGAGTAAATTACTTGCTAACTGATTCTGTTCTCCTATTACTTGACAAAAATTTTCAATTTTATTTTATCACATTTTTAGTAAAAAAAATCACTTTTACTAACAAAGTTTCCATTCTATCTACAGACAGAAAAATGATCGTAATACATCTTTCACTTTGGAAGCAGTGCGTAAAATAGCAAAACAATTTTTATACCATATCGCCAAAAGTAGACGCCGGGTATCGTTAGTTATATTGTTACAGTTTTTGCTTCTCTGGAGCTATCAACTTAAAATTGGTCATACAGATAGGTCATAGAGTGTACTTTAAGATGTTATAAAAAGTATGTCCAAAAAATGTATAGTTTTGGTGCTATAAGCTTTTTTCTACTTAACACCTTAATAAACAATAGTAGGCGTGGCAGTGGGCGGTCAATTTTGCTGCTATTGGAAAGTTCGTATCTCAAGCTTTTAGATGCATGTAATTTTTCTTTAATATTCCTATTAGTTTTGACGTTAGAAGCAAAATTGTAAAATTGACATTGAGTAAATTACTTGCTAACTGATTCTGTTCTCCTATTACTTGACAAAAATTTTCAATTTTATTTTATCACATTTTTAGTAAAAAAAATCACTTTTACTAACAAAGTTTCCATTCTATCTACAGACAGAAAAATGATCGTAATACATCTTTCACTTTGGAAGCAGTGCGTAAAATAGCAAAACAATTTTTATACCATATCGCCAAAAGTAGACGCCGGGTATCGTTAGTTATATTGTTACAGTTTTTGCTTCTCTGGAGCTATCAACTTAAAATTGGTCATACAGATAGGTCATAGAGTGTACTTTAAGGTTTTATAAAAAGTATGTCCAAAAAATGTATAGTTTTGGTGCTATAAGCATTTTTCTAATTAACACCTTAATAAACAATAGTAGGCGTGGCAGTGGGCGGTCAATTTTGCTGCTATTGAAAAGTTCGTATCTCAAGCTTTTAGATGCATGTAATTTTTCTTTAATATTCCTATTAGTTTTGACGTTAGAAGCAAAATTGTAAAATTGACATTGAGTAAATTACTTGCTAACTGATTCTGTTCTCCTATTACTTGACAAAAATTTTCAATTTTATTTTATCACATTTTTAGTAAAAAAAATCACTTTTACTAACAAAGTTTCCATTCTATCTACAGACAGAAAAATGATCGTAATACATCTTTCACTTTGGAAGCAGTGCGTAAAATAGCAAAACAATTTTTATACCATATCGCCAAAAGTAGACGCCGGGTATCGTTAGTTATATTGTTACAGTTTTTGCTTCTCTGGAGCTATCAACTTAAAATTGGTCATACAGATAGGTCATAGAGTGTACTTTAAGGTTTTATAAAAAGTATGTCCAAAAAATGTATAGTTTTGGTGCTATAAGCATTTTTCTAATTAACACCTTAATAAACAATAGTAGGCGTGGCAGTGGGCGGTCAATTTTGCTGCTATTGAAAAGTTCGTATCTCAAGCTTTTAGATGCATGTAATTTTTCTTTAATATTCCTATTAGTTTTGACGTTAGAAGCAAAATTGTAAAATTGACATTGAGTAAATTACTTGCTAACTGATTCTGTTCTCCTATTACTTGACAAAAATTTTCAATTTTATTTTATCACATTTTTAGTAAAAAAAATCACTTTTACTAACAAAGTTTCCATTCTATCTACAGACAGAAAAATGATCGTTATACATCTTTCACTTTGGAAGCAGTGCGTAAAATAGCAAAACAATTTTTATACCCTATCGCCAAAAGTAGACGCCGGGTATCGTTAGTTATATTGTTACAGTTTTTGCTTCTCTGGAGCTATCAACTTAAAATTGGTCATACAGATAGGTCATAGAGTGTACTTTAAGATGTTATAAAAAGTATGTCCAAAAAATGTATAGTTTTGGTGCTATAAGCTTTTTTCTACTTAACACCTTAATAAACAATAGTAGGCGTGGCAGTGGGCGGTCAATTTTGCTGCTATTGGAAAGTTCGTATCTCAAGCTTTTAGATGCATGTAATTTTTCTTTAATATTCCTATTAGTTTTGACGTTAGAAGCAAAATTGTAAAATTGACATTGAGTAAATTACTTGCTAACTGATTCTGTTCTCCTATTACTTGACAAAAATTTTCAATTTTATTTTATCACATTTTTAGTAAAAAAAATCACTTTTACTAACAAAGTTTCCATTCTATCTACAGACAGAAAAATGATCGTAATACATCTTTCACTTTGGAAGCAGTGCGTAAAATAGCAAAACAATTTTTATACCATATCGCCAAAAGTAGACGCCGGGTATCGTTAGTTATATTGTTACAGTTTTTGCTTCTCTGGAGCTATCAACTTAAAATTGGTCATACAGATAGGTCATAGAGTGTACTTTAAGGTTTTATAAAAAGTATGTCCAAAAAATGTATAGTTTTGGTGCTATAAGCATTTTTCTAATTAACACCTTAATAAACAATAGTAGGCGTGGCAGTGGGCGGTCAATTTTGCTGCTATTGGAAAGTTCGTATCTCAAGCTTTCAGATGCATGTAATTTTTCTTTAATATTCCTATTAGTTTTGACGTTAGAAGCAAAATTGTAAAATTGACATTGAGTAAATTACTTGCTAACTGATTCTGTTCTCCTATTACTTGACAAAAATTTTCAATTTTATTTTATCACATTTTTAGTAAAAAAAATCACTTTTACTAACAAAGTTTCCATTCTATCTACAGACAGAAAAATGATCGTAATACATCTTTCACTTTGGAAGCAGTGCGTAAAATAGCAAAACAATTTTTATACCATATCGCCAAAAGTAGACGCCGGGTATCGTTAGTTATATTGTTACAGTTTTTGCTTCTCTGGAGCTATCAACTTAAAATTGGTCATACAGATAGGTCATAGAGTGTACTTTACGGTTTTAAAAAAGTATGTCCAAAAAATGTATAGTTTTGGTGCTATAAGCATTTTTCTAATTAACACCTTAATAAACAATAGTAGGCGTGGCAGTGGGCGGTCAATTTTGCTGCTATTGGAAAGTTTGTATCTCAAGCTTTTAGATGCATGTAATTTTTCTTTAATATTCCTATTAGTTTTGACGTTAGAAGCAAAATTGTAAAATTGACATTGAGTAAATTACTTGCTAACTGATTCTGTTCTCCTATTACTTGACAAAAATTTTCAATTTTATTTTATCACATTTTTAGTAAAAAAAATCACTTTTACTAACAAAAATTACATCTGTAATAATAAGCTAGTCTTCCATTCTATCTACAGACAGAAAAATGATCGTAATACATCTTTCACTTTGGAAGCAGTGCGTAAAATAGCAAAACAATTTTTATACCATATCGCCAAAAGTAGACGCCGGGTATCGTTAGTTATATTGTTACAGTTTTTGCTTCTCTGGAGCTATCAACTTAAAATTGGTCATACAGATAGGTCATAGAGTGTACTTTAAGATGTTATAAAAAGTATGTCCAAAAAATGTATAGTTTTGGTGCTATAAGCTTTTTTCTACTTAACACCTTAATAAACAATAGTAGGCGTGGCAGTGGGCGGTCAATTTTGCTGCTATTGGAAAGTTCGTATCTCAAGCTTTTAGATGCATGTAATTTTTCTTTAATATTCCTATTAGTTTTGACGTTAGAAGCAAAATTGTAAAATTGACATTGAGTAAATTACTTGCTAACTGATTCTGTTCTCCTATTACTTGACAAAAATTTTCAATTTTATTTTATCACATTTTTAGTAAAAAAAATCACTTTTACTAACAAAGTTTCCATTCTATCTACAGACAGAAAAATGATCGTAATACATCTTTCACTTTGGAAGCAGTGCGTAAAATAGCAAAACAATTTTTATACCATATCGCCAAAAGTAGACGCCGGGTATCGTTAGTTATATTGTTACAGTTTTTGCTTCTCTGGAGCTATCAACTTAAAATTGGTCATACAGATAGGTCATAGAGTGTACTTTAAGATGTTATAAAAAGTATGTCCAAAAAATGTATAGTTTTGGTGCTATAAGCTTTTTTCTACTTAACACCTTAATAAACAATAGTAGGCGTGGCAGTGGGCGGTCAATTTTGCTGCTATTGGAAAGTTCGTATCTCAAGCTTTTAGATGCATGTAATTTTTCTTTAATATTCCTATTAGTTTTGACGTTAGAAGCAAAATTGTAAAATTGACATTGAGTAAATTACTTGCTAACTGATTCTGTTCTCCTATTACTTGACAAAAATTTTCAATTTTATTTTATCACATTTTTAGTAAAAAAAATCAGTTTTACTAACAAAGTTTCCATTCTATCTACAGACAGAAAAATGATCGTAATACATCTTTCACTTTGGAAGCAGTGCGTAAAATAGCAAAACAATTTTTATACCATATCGCCAAAAGTAGACGCCGGGTATCGTTAGTTATATTGTTACAGTTTTTGCTTCTCTGGAGCTATCAACTTAAAATTGGTCATACAGATAGGTCATAGAGTGTACTTTAAGATGTTATAAAAAGTATGTCCAAAAAATGTATAGTTTTGGTGCTATAAGCTTTTTTCTACTTAACACCTTAATAAACAATAGTAGGCGTGGCAGTGGGCGGTCAATTTTGCTGCTATTGGAAAGTTCGTATCTCAAGCTTTTAGATGCATGTAATTTTTCTTTAATATTCCTATTAGTTTTGACGTTAGAAGCAAAATTGTAAAATTGACATTGAGTAAATTACTTGCTAACTGATTCTGTTCTCCTATTACTTGACAAAAATTTTCAATTTTATTTTATCACATTTTTAGTAAAAAAAATCAGTTTTACTAACAAAGTTTCCATTCTATCTACAGACAGAAAAATGATCGTAATACATCTTTCACTTTGGAAGCAGTGCGTAAAATAGCAAAACAATTTTTATACCATATCGCCAAAAGTAGACGCCGGGTATCGTTAGTTATATTGTTACAGTTTTTGCTTCTCTGGAGCTATCAACTTAAAATTGGTCATACAGATAGGTCATAGAGTGTACTTTAAGATGTTATAAAAAGTATGTCCAAAAAATGTATAGTTTTGGTGCTATAAGCTTTTTTCTACTTAACACCTTAATAAACAATAGTAGGCGTGGCAGTGGGCGGTCAATTTTGCTGCTATTGGAAAGTTCGTATCTCAAGCTTTTAGATGCATGTAATTTTTCTTTAATATTCCTATTAGTTTTGACGTTAGAAGCAAAATTGTAAAATTGACATTGAGTAAATTACTTGCTAACTGATTCTGTTCTCCTATTACTTGACAAAAATTTTCAATTTTATTTTATCACATTTTTAGTAAAAAAAATCAGTTTTACTAACAAAGTTTCCATTCTATCTACAGACAGAAAAATGATCGTAATACATCTTTCACTTTGGAAGCAGTGCGTAAAATAGCAAAACAATTTTTATACCATATCGCCAAAAGTAGACGCCGGGTATCGTTAGTTATATTGTTACAGTTTTTGCTTCTCTGGAGCTATCAACTTAAAATTGGTCATACAGATAGGTCATAGAGTGTACTTTAAGATGTTATAAAAAGTATGTCCAAAAAATGTATAGTTTTGGTGCTATAAGCTTTTTTCTACTTAACACCTTAATAAACAATAGTAGGCGTGGCAGTGGGCGGTCAATTTTGCTGCTATTGGAAAGTTCGTATCTCAAGCTTTTAGATGCATGTAATTTTTCTTTAATATTCCTATTAGTTTTGACGTTAGAAGCAAAATTGTAAAATTGACATTGAGTAAATTACTTGCTAACTGATTCTGTTCTCCTATTACTTGACAAAAATTTTCAATTTTATTTTATCACATTTTTAGTAAAAAAAATCAGTTTTACTAACAAAGTTTCCATTCTATCTACAGACAGAAAAATGATCGTAATACATCTTTCACTTTGGAAGCAGTGCGTAAAATAGCAAAACAATTTTTATACCATATCGCCAAAAGTAGACGCCGGGTATCGTTAGTTATATTGTTACAGTTTTTGCTTCTCTGGAGCTATCAACTTAAAATTGGTCATACAGATAGGTCATAGAGTGTACTTTAAGATGTTATAAAAAGTATGTCCAAAAAATGTATAGTTTTGGTGCTATAAGCTTTTTTCTACTTAACACCTTAATAAACAATAGTAGGCGTGGCAGTGGGCGGTCAATTTTGCTGCTATTGGAAAGTTCGTATCTCAAGCTTTTAGATGCATGTAATTTTTCTTTAATATTCCTATTAGTTTTGACGTTAGAAGCAAAATTGTAAAATTGACATTGAGTAAATTACTTGCTAACTGATTCTGTTCTCCTATTACTTGACAAAAATTTTCAATTTTATTTTATCACATTTTTAGTAAAAAAAATCACTTTTACTAACAAAGTTTCCATTCTATCTACAGACAGAAAAATGATCGTAATACATCTTTCACTTTGGAAGCAGTGCGTAAAATAGCAAAACAATTTTTATACCATATCGCCAAAAGTAGACGCCGGGTATCGTTAGTTATATTGTTACAGTTTTTGCTTCTCTGGAGCTATCAACTTAAAATTGGTCATACAGATAGGTCATAGAGTGTACTTTAAGGTTTTATAAAAAGTATGTCCAAAAAATGTATAGTTTTGGTGCTATAAGCATTTTTCTAATTAACACCTTAATAAACAATAGTAGGCGTGGCAGTGGGCGGTCAATTTTGCTGCTATTGGAAAGTTCGTATCTCAAGCTTTCAGATGCATGTAATTTTTCTTTAATATTCCTATTAGTTTTGACGTTAGAAGCAAAATTGTAAAATTGACATTGAGTAAATTACTTGCTAACTGATTCTGTTCTCCTATTACTTGACAAAAATTTTCAATTTTATTTTATCACATTTTTAGTAAAAAAAATCACTTTTACTAACAAAGTTTCCATTCTATCTACAGACAGAAAAATGATCGTAATACATCTTTCACTTTGGAAGCAGTGCGTAAAATAGCAAAACAATTTTTATACCATATCGCCAAAAGTAGACGCCGGGTATCGTTAGTTATATTGTTACAGTTTTTGCTTCTCTGGAGCTATCAACTTAAAATTGGTCATACAGATAGGTCATAGAGTGTACTTTACGGTTTTAAAAAAGTATGTCCAAAAAATGTATAGTTTTGGTGCTATAAGCATTTTTCTAATTAACACCTTAATAAACAATAGTAGGCGTGGCAGTGGGCGGTCAATTTTGCTGCTATTGGAAAGTTTGTATCTCAAGCTTTTAGATGCATGTAATTTTTCTTTAATATTCCTATTAGTTTTGACGTTAGAAGCAAAATTGTAAAATTGACATTGAGTAAATTACTTGCTAACTGATTCTGTTCTCCTATTACTTGACAAAAATTTTCAATTTTATTTTATCACATTTTTAGTAAAAAAAATCACTTTTACTAACAAAAATTACATCTGTAATAATAAGCTAGTCTTCCATTCTATCTACAGACAGAAAAATGATCGTAATACATCTTTCACTTTGGAAGCAGTGCGTAAAATAGCAAAACAATTTTTATACCATATCGCCAAAAGTAGACGCCGGGTATCGTTAGTTATATTGTTACAGTTTTTGCTTCTCTGGAGCTATCAACTTAAAATTGGTCATACAGATAGGTCATAGAGTGTACTTTAAGATGTTATAAAAAGTATGTCCAAAAAATGTATAGTTTTGGTGCTATAAGCTTTTTTCTACTTAACACCTTAATAAACAATAGTAGGCGTGGCAGTGGGCGGTCAATTTTGCTGCTATTGGAAAGTTCGTATCTCAAGCTTTTAGATGCATGTAATTTTTCTTTAATATTCCTATTAGTTTTGACGTTAGAAGCAAAATTGTAAAATTGACATTGAGTAAATTACTTGCTAACTGATTCTGTTCTCCTATTACTTGACAAAAATTTTCAATTTTATTTTATCACATTTTTAGTAAAAAAAATCACTTTTACTAACAAAGTTTCCATTCTATCTACAGACAGAAAAATGATCGTAATACATCTTTCACTTTGGAAGCAGTGCGTAAAATAGCAAAACAATTTTTATACCATATCGCCAAAAGTAGACGCCGGGTATCGTTAGTTATATTGTTACAGTTTTTGCTTCTCTGGAGCTATCAACTTAAAATTGGTCATACAGATAGGTCATAGAGTGTACTTTAAGATGTTATAAAAAGTATGTCCAAAAAATGTATAGTTTTGGTGCTATAAGCTTTTTTCTACTTAACACCTTAATAAACAATAGTAGGCGTGGCAGTGGGCGGTCAATTTTGCTGCTATTGGAAAGTTCGTATCTCAAGCTTTTAGATGCATGTAATTTTTCTTTAATATTCCTATTAGTTTTGACGTTAGAAGCAAAATTGTAAAATTGACATTGAGTAAATTACTTGCTAACTGATTCTGTTCTCCTATTACTTGACAAAAATTTTCAATTTTATTTTATCACATTTTTAGTAAAAAAAATCAGTTTTACTAACAAAGTTTCCATTCTATCTACAGACAGAAAAATGATCGTAATACATCTTTCACTTTGGAAGCAGTGCGTAAAATAGCAAAACAATTTTTATACCATATCGCCAAAAGTAGACGCCGGGTATCGTTAGTTATATTGTTACAGTTTTTGCTTCTCTGGAGCTATCAACTTAAAATTGGTCATACAGATAGGTCATAGAGTGTACTTTAAGATGTTATAAAAAGTATGTCCAAAAAATGTATAGTTTTGGTGCTATAAGCTTTTTTCTACTTAACACCTTAATAAACAATAGTAGGCGTGGCAGTGGGCGGTCAATTTTGCTGCTATTGGAAAGTTCGTATCTCAAGCTTTTAGATGCATGTAATTTTTCTTTAATATTCCTATTAGTTTTGACGTTAGAAGCAAAATTGTAAAATTGACATTGAGTAAATTACTTGCTAACTGATTCTGTTCTCCTATTACTTGACAAAAATTTTCAATTTTATTTTATCACATTTTTAGTAAAAAAAATCAGTTTTACTAACAAAGTTTCCATTCTATCTACAGACAGAAAAATGATCGTAATACATCTTTCACTTTGGAAGCAGTGCGTAAAATAGCAAAACAATTTTTATACCATATCGCCAAAAGTAGACGCCGGGTATCGTTAGTTATATTGTTACAGTTTTTGCTTCTCTGGAGCTATCAACTTAAAATTGGTCATACAGATAGGTCATAGAGTGTACTTTAAGATGTTATAAAAAGTATGTCCAAAAAATGTATAGTTTTGGTGCTATAAGCATTTTTCTAATTAACACCTTAATAAACAATAGTAGGCGTGGCAGTGGGCGGTCAATTTTGCTGCTATTGGAAAGTTCGTATCTCAAGCTTTTAGATGCATGTAATTTTTCTTTAATATTCCTATTAGTTTTGACGTTAGAAGCAAAATTGTAAAATTGACATTGAGTAAATTACTTGCTAACTGATTCTGTTCTCCTATTACTTGACAAAAATTTTCAATTTTATTTTATCACATTTTTAGTAAAAAAAATCAGTTTTACTAACAAAGTTTCCATTCTATCTACAGACAGAAAAATGATCGTAATACATCTTTCACTTTGGAAGCAGTGCGTAAAATAGCAAAACAATTTTTATACCATATCGCCAAAAGTAGACGCCGGGTATCGTTAGTTATATTGTTACAGTTTTTGCTTCTCTGGAGCTATCAACTTAAAATTGGTCATACAGATAGGTCATAGAGTGTACTTTAAGATGTTATAAAAAGTATGTCCAAAAAATGTATAGTTTTGGTGCTATAAGCTTTTTTCTACTTAACACCTTAATAAACAATAGTAGGCGTGGCAGTGGGCGGTCAATTTTGCTGCTATTGGAAAGTTCGTATCTCAAGCTTTTAGATGCATGTAATTTTTCTTTAATATTCCTATTAGTTTTGACGTTAGAAGCAAAATTGTAAAATTGACATTGAGTAAATTACTTGCTAACTGATTCTGTTCTCCTATTACTTGACAAAAATTTTCAATTTTATTTTATCACATTTTTAGTAAAAAAAATCACTTTTACTAACAAAGTTTCCATTCTATCTACAGACAGAAAAATGATCGTAATACATCTTTCACTTTGGAAGCAGTGCGTAAAATAGCAAAACAATTTTTATACCATATCGCCAAAAGTAGACGCCGGGTATCGTTAGTTATATTGTTACAGTTTTTGCTTCTCTGGAGCTATCAACTTAAAATTGGTCATACAGATAGGTCATAGAGTGTACTTTAAGGTTTTATAAAAAGTATGTCCAAAAAATGTATAGTTTTGGTGCTATAAGCATTTTTCTAATTAACACCTTAATAAACAATAGTAGGCGTGGCAGTGGGCGGTCAATTTTGCTGCTATTGAAAAGTTCGTATCTCAAGCTTTTAGATGCATGTAATTTTTCTTTAATATTCCTATTAGTTTTGACGTTAGAAGCAAAATTGTAAAATTGACATTGAGTAAATTACTTGCTAACTGATTCTGTTCTCCTATTACTTGACAAAAATTTTCAATTTTATTTTATCACATTTTTAGTAAAAAAAATCACTTTTACTAACAAAGTTTCCATTCTATCTACAGACAGAAAAATGATCGTAATACATCTTTCACTTTGGAAGCAGTGCGTAAAATAGCAAAACAATTTTTATACCATATCGCCAAAAGTAGACGCCGGGTATCGTTAGTTATATTGTTACAGTTTTTGCTTCTCTGGAGCTATCAACTTAAAATTGGTCATACAGATAGGTCATAGAGTGTACTTTAAGATGTTATAAAAAGTATGTCCAAAAAATGTATAGTTTTGGTGCTATAAGCTTTTTTCTACTTAACACCTTAATAAACAATAGTAGGCGTGGCAGTGGGCGGTCAATTTTGCTGCTATTGGAAAGTTCGTATCTCAAGCTTTTAGATGCATGTAATTTTTCTTTAATATTCCTATTAGTTTTGACGTTAGAAGCAAAATTGTAAAATTGACATTGAGTAAATTACTTGCTAACTGATTCTGTTCTCCTATTACTTGACAAAAATTTTCAATTTTATTTTATCACATTTTTAGTAAAAAAAATCACTTTTACTAACAAAAATTACATCTGTAATAATAAGCTAGTCTTCCATTCTATCTACAGACAGAAAAATGATCGTAATACATCTTTCACTTTGGAAGCAGTGCGTAAAATAGCAAAACAATTTTTATACCATATCGCCAAAAGTAGACGCCGGGTATCGTTAGTTATATTGTTACAGTTTTTGCTTCTCTGGAGCTATCAACTTAAAATTGGTCATACAGATAGGTCATAGAGTGTACTTTAAGGTTTTATAAAAAGTATGTCCAAAAAATGTATAGTTTTGGTGCTATAAGCATTTTTCTAATTAACACCTTAATAAACAATAGTAGGCGTGGCAGTGGGCGGTCAATTTTGCTGCTATTGGAAAGTTCGTATCTCAAGCTTTCAGATGCATGTAATTTTTCTTTAATATTCCTATTAGTTTTGACGTTAGAAGCAAAATTGTAAAATTGACATTGAGTAAATTACTTGCTAACTGATTCTGTTCTCCTATTACTTGACAAAAATTTTCAATTTTATTTTATCACATTTTTAGTAAAAAAAATCACTTTTACTAACAAAGTTTCCATTCTATCTACAGACAGAAAAATGATCGTAATACATCTTTCACTTTGGAAGCAGTGCGTAAAATAGCAAAACAATTTTTATACCATATCGCCAAAAGTAGACGCCGGGTATCGTTAGTTATATTGTTACAGTTTTTGCTTCTCTGGAGCTATCAACTTAAAATTGGTCATACAGATAGGTCATAGAGTGTACTTTAAGGTTTTATAAAAAGTATGTCCAAAAAATGTATAGTTTTGGTGCTATAAGCATTTTTCTAATTAACACCTTAATAAACAATAGTAGGCGTGGCAGTGGGCGGTCAATTTTGCTGCTATTGGAAAGTTCGTATCTCAAGCTTTCAGATGCATGTAATTTTTCTTTAATATTCCTATTAGTTTTGACGTTAGAAGCAAAATTGTAAAATTGACATTGAGTAAATTACTTGCTAACTGATTCTGTTCTCCTATTACTTGACAAAAATTTTCAATTTTATTTTATCACATTTTTAGTAAAAAAAATCACTTTTACTAACAAAGTTTCCATTCTATCTACAGACAGAAAAATGATCGTAATACATCTTTCACTTTGGAAGCAGTGCGTAAAATAGCAAAACAATTTTTATACCATATCGCCAAAAGTAGACGCCGGGTATCGTTAGTTATATTGTTACAGTTTTTGCTTCTCTGGAGCTATCAACTTAAAATTGGTCATACAGATAGGTCATAGAGTGTACTTTACGGTTTTAAAAAAGTATGTCCAAAAAATGTATAGTTTTGGTGCTATAAGCATTTTTCTAATTAACACCTTAATAAACAATAGTAGGCGTGGCAGTGGGCGGTCAATTTTGCTGCTATTGGAAAGTTTGTATCTCAAGCTTTTAGATGCATGTAATTTTTCTTTAATATTCCTATTAGTTTTGACGTTAGAAGCAAAATTGTAAAATTGACATTGAGTAAATTACTTGCTAACTGATTCTGTTCTCCTATTACTTGACAAAAATTTTCAATTTTATTTTATCACATTTTTAGTAAAAAAAATCACTTTTACTAACAAAAATTACATCTGTAATAATAAGCTAGTCTTCCATTCTATCTACAGACAGAAAAATGATCGTAATACATCTTTCACTTTGGAAGCAGTGCGTAAAATAGCAAAACAATTTTTATACCATATCGCCAAAAGTAGACGCCGGGTATCGTTAGTTATATTGTTACAGTTTTTGCTTCTCTGGAGCTATCAACTTAAAATTGGTCATACAGATAGGTCATAGAGTGTACTTTAAGGTTTTATAAAAAGTATGTCCAAAAAATGTATAGTTTTGGTGCTATAAGCATTTTTCTAATTAACACCTTAATAAACAATAGTAGGCGTGGCAGTGGGCGGTCAATTTTGCTGCTATTGGAAAGTTCGTATCTCAAGCTTTCAGATGCATGTAATTTTTCTTTAATATTCCTATTAGTTTTGACGTTAGAAGCAAAATTGTAAAATTGACATTGAGTAAATTACTTGCTAACTGATTCTGTTCTCCTATTACTTGACAAAAATTTTCAATTTTATTTTATCACATTTTTAATAAAAAAAATCACTTTTACTAACAAAAATTACATCTGTAATAATAAGCTAGTCTTCCATTCTATCTACAGACAGAAAAATGATCGTAATACATCTTTCACTTTGGAAGCAGTGCGTAAAATAGCAAAACAATTTTTATACCATATCGCCAAAAGTAGACGCCGGGTATCGTTAGTTATATTGTTACAGTTTTTGCTTCTCTGGAGCTATCAACTTAAAATTGGTCATACAGATAGGTCATAGAGTGTACTTTAAGATGTTATAAAAAGTATGTCCAAAAAATGTATAGTTTTGGTGCTATAAGCTTTTTTCTACTTAACACCTTAATAAACAATAGTAGGCGTGGCAGTGGGCGGTCAATTTTGCTGCTATTGGAAAGTTCGTATCTCAAGCTTTTAGATGCATGTAATTTTTCTTTAATATTCCTATTAGTTTTGAC
Source organism: Bellardia pandia (assembly GCA_916048285.2). Classification (NCBI taxonomy): domain Eukaryota; kingdom Metazoa; phylum Arthropoda; class Insecta; order Diptera; family Calliphoridae; genus Bellardia; species Bellardia pandia. The sequence goes on from OU696531.1 coordinate 45,217,110, forward strand.
GTTAGAAGCAAAATTGTAAAATTGACATTGAGTAAATTACTTGCTAACTGATTCTGTTCTCCTATTACTTGACAAAAATTTTCAATTTTATTTTATCACATTTTTAGTAAAAAAAATCACTTTTACTAACAAAGTTTCCATTCTATCTACAGACAGAAAAATGATCGAAATACATCTTTCACTTTGGAAGCAGTGCGTAAAATAGCAAAACAATTTTTATACCATATCGCCAAAAGTAGACGCCGGGTATCGTTAGTTATATTGTTACAGTTTTTGCTTCTCTGGAGCTATCAACTTAAAATTGGTCATACAGATAGGTCATAGAGTGTACTTTAAGATGTTATAAAAAGTATGTCCAAAAAATGTATAGTTTTGGTGCTATAAGCTTTTTTCTACTTAACACCTTAATAAACAATAGTAGGCGTGGCAGTGGGCGGTCAATTTTGCTGCTATTGGAAAGTTCGTATCTCAAGCTTTTAGATGCATGTAATTTTTCTTTAATATTCCTATTAGTTTTGACGTTAGAAGCAAAATTGTAAAATTGACATTGAGTAAATTACTTGCTAACTGATTCTGTTCTCCTATTACTTGACAAAAATTTTCAATTTTATTTTATCACATTTTTAGTAAAAAAAATCACTTTTACTAACAAAAATTACATCTGTAATAATAAGCTAGTCTTCCATTCTATCTACAGACAGAAAAATGATCGTAATACATCTTTCACTTTGGAAGCAGTGCGTAAAATAGCAAAACAATTTTTATACCATATCGCCAAAAGTAGACGCCGGGTATCGTTAGTTATATTGTTACAGTTTTTGCTTCTCTGGAGCTATCAACTTAAAATTGGTCATACAGATAGGTCATAGAGTGTACTTTAAGATGTTATAAAAAGTATGTCCAAAAAATGTATAGTTTTGGTGCTATAAGCTTTTTTCTACTTAACACCTTAATAAACAATAGTAGGCGTGGCAGTGGGCGGTCAATTTTGCTGCTATTGGAAAGTTCGTATCTCAAGCTTTTAGATGCATGTAATTTTTCTTTAATATTCCTATTAGTTTTGACGTTAGAAGCAAAATTGTAAAATTGACATTGAGTAAATTACTTGCTAACTGATTCTGTTCTCCTATTACTTGACAAAAATTTTCAATTTTATTTTATCACATTTTTAGTAAAAAAAATCACTTTTACTAACAAAGTTTCCATTCTATCTACAGACAGAAAAATGATCGTAATACATCTTTCACTTTGGAAGCAGTGCGTAAAATAGCAAAACAATTTTTATACCATATCGCCAAAAGTAGACGCCGGGTATCGTTAGTTATATTGTTACAGTTTTTGCTTCTCTGGAGCTATCAACTTAAAATTGGTCATACAGATAGGTCATAGAGTGTACTTTAAGATGTTATAAAAAGTATGTCCAAAAAATGTATAGTTTTGGTGCTATAAGCTTTTTTCTACTTAACACCTTAATAAACAATAGTAGGCGTGGCAGTGGGCGGTCAATTTTGCTGCTATTGGAAAGTTCGTATCTCAAGCTTTTAGATGCATGTAATTTTTCTTTAATATTCCTATTAGTTTTGACGTTAGAAGCAAAATTGTAAAATTGACATTGAGTAAATTACTTGCTAACTGATTCTGTTCTCCTATTACTTGACAAAAATTTTCAATTTTATTTTATCACATTTTTAGTAAAAAAAATCAGTTTTACTAACAAAGTTTCCATTCTATCTACAGACAGAAAAATGATCGTAATACATCTTTCACTTTGGAAGCAGTGCGTAAAATAGCAAAACAATTTTTATACCATATCGCCAAAAGTAGACGCCGGGTATCGTTAGTTATATTGTTACAGTTTTTGCTTCTCTGGAGCTATCAACTTAAAATTGGTCATACAGATAGGTCATAGAGTGTACTTTAAGATGTTATAAAAAGTATGTCCAAAAAATGTATAGTTTTGGTGCTATAAGCTTTTTTCTACTTAACACCTTAATAAACAATAGTAGGCGTGGCAGTGGGCGGTCAATTTTGCTGCTATTGGAAAGTTCGTATCTCAAGCTTTTAGATGCATGTAATTTTTCTTTAATATTCCTATTAGTTTTGACGTTAGAAGCAAAATTGTAAAATTGACATTGAGTAAATTACTTGCTAACTGATTCTGTTCTCCTATTACTTGACAAAAATTTTCAATTTTATTTTATCACATTTTTAGTAAAAAAAATCACTTTTACTAACAAAAATTACATCTGTAATAATAAGCTAGTCTTCCATTCTATCTACAGACAGAAAAATGATCGTAATACATCTTTCACTTTGGAAGCAGTGCGTAAAATAGCAAAACAATTTTTATACCATATCGCCAAAAGTAGACGCCGGGTATCGTTAGTTATATTGTTACAGTTTTTGCTTCTCTGGAGCTATCAACTTAAAATTGGTCATACAGATAGGTCATAGAGTGTACTTTAAGATGTTATAAAAAGTATGTCCAAAAAATGTATAGTTTTGGTGCTATAAGCTTTTTTCTACTTAACACCTTAATAAACAATAGTAGGCGTGGCAGTGGGCGGTCAATTTTGCTGCTATTGGAAAGTTCGTATCTCAAGCTTTCAGATGCATGTAATTTTTCTTTAATATTCCTATTAGTTTTGACGTTAGAAGCAAAATTGTAAAATTGACATTGAGTAAATTACTTGCTAACTGATTCTGTTCTCCTATTACTTGACAAAAATTTTCAATTTTATTTTATCACATTTTTAGTAAAAAAAATCACTTTTACTAACAAAAATTACATCTGTAATAATAAGCTAGTCTTCCATTCTATCTACAGACAGAAAAATGATCGTAATACATCTTTCACTTTGGAAGCAGTGCGTAAAATAGCAAAACAATTTTTATACCATATCGCCAAAAGTAGACGCCGGGTATCGTTAGTTATATTGTTACAGTTTTTGCTTCTCTGGAGCTATCAACTTAAAATTGGTCATACAGATAGGTCATAGAGTGTACTTTAAGGTTTTATAAAAAGTATGTCCAAAAAATGTATAGTTTTGGTGCTATAAGCATTTTTCTAATTAACACCTTAATAAACAATAGTAGGCGTGGCAGTGGGCGGTCAATTTTGCTGCTATTGGAAAGTTCGTATCTCAAGCTTTCAGATGCATGTAATTTTTCTTTAATATTCCTATTAGTTTTGACGTTAGAAGCAAAATTGTAAAATTGTTCTCCTATTACTTGACAAAAATTTTCAATTTTATTTTATCACATTTTTAGTAAAAAAAATCACTTTTACTAACAAAAATTACATCTGTAATAATAAGCTAGTCTTCCATTCTATCTACAGACAGAAAAATGATCGTAATACATCTTTCACTTTGGAAGCAGTGCGTAAAATAGCAAAACAATTTTTATACCATATCGCCAAAAGTAGACGCCGGGTTTCGTTAGTTATATTGTTACAGTTTTTGCTTCTCTGGAGCTATCAACTTAAAATTGGTCATACAGATAGGTCATAGAGTGTACTTTAAGATGTTATAAAAAGTATGTCCAAAAAATGTATAGTTTTGGTGCTATAAGCATTTTTCTAATTAACACCTTAATAAACAATAGTAGGCGTGGCAGTGGGCGGTCAATTTTGCTGCTATTGGAAAGTTCGTATCTCAAGCTTTTAGATGCATGTAATTTTTCTTTAATATTCCTATTAGTTTTGACGTTAGAAGCAAAATTGTAAAATTGGCATTGAGTAAATTACTTGCTAACTGATTCTGTTCTCCTATTACTTGACAAAAATTTTCAATTTTATTTTATCACATTTTTAGTAAAAAAAATCACTTTTACTAACAAAGTTTCCATTCTATCTACAGACAGAAAAATGATCGTAATACATCTTTCACTTTGGAAGCAGTGCGTAAAATAGCAAAACAATTTTTATACCATATCGCCAAAAGTAGACGCCGGGTATCGTTAGTTATATTGTTACAGTTTTTGCTTCTCTGGAGCTATCAACTTAAAATTGGTCATACAGATAGGTCATAGAGTGTACTTTAAGATGTTATAAAAAGTATGTCCAAAAAATGTATAGTTTTGGTGCTATAAGCTTTTTTCTAATTAACACCTTAATAAACAATAGTAGGCGTGGCAGTGGGCGGTCAATTTTGCTGCTATTGGAAAGTTCGTATCTCAAGCTTTCAGATGCATGTAATTTTTCTTTAATATTCCTATTAGTTTTGACGTTAGAAGCAAAATTGTAAAATTGACATTGAGTAAATTACTTGCTAACTGATTCTGTTCTCCTATTACTTGACAAAAATTTTTAATTTTATTTTATCACATTTTTGGGAATATAAAGTGTCTGCAGTTTTGTTGCTATAACTTCCACATTTTTCACCCAAATGTTTTGAAATTTTACAAGTAGCTAGAGCAATATATTGGCTTTAATTCTGTATAACTCAATATGCACAATGTTTTAAAGCTTGTCTTGGTAAGCGTTTTTAAAGCTAACCTTTACATTTTGTATAGTTGGAATATGCGACGTAACAACGGCCAACATTTTATAGAAATAATCTTCAAAAAATAAATGCCAAAGAATGTTCTTGCAAATGATAATAAACATTACGCATTAAATTTTAATTTTATGTGTTTTTTTAACATAAATTTGCAGATAAATATAGAAATTTGAAAAGGCTTTAAGGTAGTAGAGAAATTAAGAAAGAAAATAAAGACACTTTACAAAAAAACAAAAAACGTTAATGATTGTTTGTACTTTTTAAAAAAGCATAATAATTATAATTTTATTTATTACTTTTTATATGATATTTAAAATAAATTATACAATTCAAAGGAGTTTTAATAATTTCTTTAAATAATTTTAATTGATGAATGTGCTAAACCCTGTTCTACATATTTAAACTTCCTTGATCTTTTATGGATTAGTAGCGGTATTGATAGAGTGCAACTAAGACCTGAAAATAAAAGAAATAAGGAAACATTGAAATATCATTTGTGATTGAAACAATTTGTTTAAAAATATTTAATCTACTGCATCAAAAATAAAGAAAATTAAAGAAAATTACACACACACACACACAACAATTTGAAGGACAATTAATCAAACTGCTACGGTTGAGTGTTAAATTGTAATTAAGTGTTAAACTAAAGGAATTTCTGTTGCCCCAATAACACGTTCATTAAACCTACATATAAACTATTGCTTTAAACCTGTTGTCTAAGTGTTATATGGATTTCAACTATAATTAATTATAATTGATTATACTTAATAAATAGATCATTATTATTGCTATAAAATTATTACCATTAATATCAATTTTATATATAAATCAACTTACAACCCCCTGAAAAGTGACACAAATACTGAAAATTTCATAAATATAGACTTACAATCTATAGAAACAAGTTCATTTAACCACCCACTGCTGCAATTTAATTTAACTCTTTCAAATAGTTTTTTTTTAAATTTACATAATTACGGTTAGCAAAAAGCGCTTTTAATTAAAATATTAAACAAAGCCAGGTAGTAAAAGAAAATATACTCGTACATTATTACATACATACATACATATACAGGGTGGCGCAAAAGTAATCCTCCTATCAGGAAAATGCTATAAATTTTGGGAGGCCCCTAATGTCAGTTCTGTTTTGACATTTGTGTAGTAAACACATGCGAAATGCACGTTAATAAACAATGTTACGCTACACTGCTCCAGAACGCGGAATATTGCAGAACTGGCATTAGGGGCCAATCGCAAAATGTATAGCATTTTCCTGACAGGAGGATTACTTTTGTGCCACCCTGTATATTAATTAGCCACAAGGCTGACAGACGTTCGTTGACTAGCAAAGAAAAGAAAATAAAAAAAAATGCTGTCATTTGTTGACAAAACGGTATCAGTTTTTCTCTTCATTGTATTTTTGAAAACCATTTACAAAAACAAAAACAAAAAAAGTGCAAAAGACATCTTTTTTCCCCCATTTCTCAGTTTTAAGTCAGTTAGCGAAAGATAAAATTTATTTACAATCTTTGTCGTTTCTTATACACTGCAACTTGTACTTTTACACGGTGTCTGAGTGTGTAATGTTTGTATCTTTTGGAATGACAACAACATACATACGAGTATATTTCATGTATCCCAACATCATCTATCAATGTTAAATCAACTTTAAAAAAAAAACAAAGTAAACTAAACTACTGCGTAGTGCAGCAGCCACAGTCACAGCAGTAGAAAGAATTGAGTGCAGTCAAATGCACTCGAAGAAAAATGTATTTTCACTCTGCATTTGACATTAAAGTGATGATGTGGGTGAAGTAGTAAATCGTGTAAGACGTCAGTGTTTTGAAAGAGTTTAATCGTGTTTTTAAGCAATTATTTTTTTATTTAATTCATTCATCATCATAATGATGATGAATTTTACGAACGCTAGTATTTCTGTTTTGAAATGAAAATATGACAAATTTACTATTTGGCATTGCAAAGCTTGACTTTTGCTATGCCAGGTAAAATTAAGGTTTGTTATTAAATTGAGTAGGTTTTGAACTGAAACGTTTGGCATTGTGTTTTAAAAGAGGACTTTTGTTTGGTATTAAAATTAAACCCTCACTTACGGTAATTGCAGTTTTTACGGTAACGGTAGTTGAGAAAAAGTATTTAATTTGGCCTTTTTTAAATAAAATAAAAAAATAAATAAATGATTTGTGAAACAAGTCTAATTCAAATTGAATTTACGGCCTCTTTTGGTACGAAAATCGTTCGACAATTGTATTTAATATTACACGAAACACACTTACTTTTCTGAATACAGTCGAACTTCTATAAATTGATTCACCATTATCCTGCAAAACCTTCAACTTATAGAAACCTTAACTTTGGGCATAAGATTTCAAAATGTTCCAAATTAAAGAAACTGAGAATTATGTCTAATGAAGGGTGTTTTGTTTAGGTACATACAACTTTAAGTTGGCAACACTTTTTTAACTGGCGACCATTTTGTCAGCTGTCAAGTTTTTTTGTTTTGTATTTTTAATTGTTTATTGTATCTTCATTAAAAACGAACTAACAATAAGTTTATCTTATATCTAAAATATTTCAATTATTTCATTTATATTCAATTATTAGTCCAGCCAGTGCCGGACGAAAATTGTTTGACCATTGCTTTATTTTATTTATTAATGAGGCATTCTTCCTTCTTGTCTTCGGCTCAGATCCGCCACTATTATTTAATATGTTGCGGGCTAATGGGTTTGGGTGTACTTCAAGCTTTTTTAAGTGTTTTTCTATATTTTTTTGGATCTCAATATTTACCAAAGGCACGTTTAGGTCTTTATGGATATTCGTAGCAATTTGTTTTGGTGTCTTTGAATTCTGTCTATATTTGAAGCTGAGGCTGTTCCCCGTAGCTGTATTCCATAACACCAAATAGGTTTTATGATTGAGTTGTAAAGTAAGAGTTTGCAATTTAAACTTAGTCAGCTGTCAAGTGATTTATGTTTAGTTTGGTTTGGCATTTCAACATGAATAAAGTGACGCCTGAAAAACGCTTTCTGATTGTTCAAATTTATATTAAAATTTATGGTTCTGTTCGAAATACGAAATCCCGATTTTCATAAGCGAATTTTGTTTAGCTATGAAACTCACTTTTGGTTGAATGTATACTTCAATAAACAAAATTGTCGTATTTGGAGTGATGATAATCCTCAAGTATATGTTGGGACACCGTTACATCCAAAAAACAACTGACTTTTTGGTGTGCTTTATGGGCTGGTGGAATAATTGGTCCGTACTGTTTTAAAAACAAAGCTGACCAGAACGTTACAGTCAATGGTAACCACTATAACGCCATGATTACTGACTTTTTCGTTCAGCAATTGAATAATCACGATGTGCAGGAGTTGTGGTTGCAACAAGACGGCGCAACATGTCACACATCTCTTGCCACAATTGAATTATTACAGGAAACGTTTGGTAACCATATAGTTTAACGTTTCAAGCCCATGAATTGGCCACCAAGATCGTGCGATTTCACGCCTCTGTGGTAATATGTAAAGTCGCTAGTCTACGCCGATTAGCCCGAAACGATTGACCACTTGGAGGACAAAATTCCCCGCATTATTGCTGATATACCGGTATATTCTTTGAAAAAGTCATCGAAAATTGTACCTCCAGATTTGACTACGTCTGAGCCAGCCGTGGCGGTCATATGCTAGAAGTCATATTTAATTTAAATTATAATTTCAAAATTATATACATCTAGAAAAACCCCCTTTATTAAATGAAAGGGTTCTACATTTATAAAATGAAGTGAAAGTAAAATTGTTCTTTTTCTATAGAAGCAAACTGCAGAATTAATTCCACTTTGACTGATAATATACAATTGAGCAATGAAACTGCGTTTGTCTTGATTGAGTTTTCTCTTCTCTAATCTAACTTTCTGAATGTTATCTACAAAAGTGGTCAGCATTCAAAGCCATTAGGAGGCGAACATAATCAAATTTATCAAATAAGAAACAAAAATCACAATCAACAACTGGTTTGTTTATAAAAGACATCATCATGTTCTCTTTATGCCGAACACTGATCTACAGTATCAGCTTGATTAAAAAAAAATAAATATTTGAATTATTTTAAGTGTCACTTAAATTTATAAATAAACCAAACTATCGTTTAAAAACAGAAATGGTTTTCAAATTTCAAAAGATTCCTTTACAGCTCTGATAATAACAAATACATGCATACATATATATATGCGTATAGTTCTATAATTTATGAAGATTTCGTGTAGAGTATGCAAGTCGTTTCGTTCTCTTATTTGTTTTAAAATTTATGCGTATTAAAATGCAAAAATAAATAAAATAAAATAAATTAAATAATAAAATGAAAAGAACTACTACGCGTATATATGTATGTATGTATGTCTTTTACTCATATTGTCATTATTTAGCATTAAACTGTTTGCTACTGTTTTATGATGGTTGCATTAAATTAAATATTTAGCAAATATTTCAACAATTGTTAATTATCAGCTCTCAGCAGGTGGGAGTTGGCAGACGAGTAAAACATTTTATCTGTTTTTGAAAGCAATCTCTAGAAAAACTAAGATTTGTATTAACTACAATAATATTGACTTTACGAGTACAATTAGAATTCAGAACATAAAAATACACAAGGTCAAAGGCATATAGGACACACATGTGGTAACGGGTGATTCGAGTAGAGATACTTTATTCGATAGCCTTTTTTTGACAGATCACGTGTGAGTTGTGTCATGCTGTCATGTTATTTTTGTTTAGTATTGTTTGGCATTACATAATAAAAAGACATTTACAAATCGTTCAACTTTATTACGAAAATTCACGTTCTGTGAGGAATATGTTTCGTGCACTTCGCTCAACTTATGGTCACCATAATCGGCCTACTGAGCGTACTATTCGCAACACCATCACCAGCATTCATTATTGGACAATATTCGACCGAATAGACCACGTCTAGCACGCTGTGAAGAAAATATAGCGGCCGTCCATATTTCTTTAAAAATGATGCCGGTGCGAACGTAACCATCAATGGCGACCGTTATCGTGCCATGATATACGACTATTTGATGCCTGGTATTGAAGCTCCTGATCTCGGCAACATTTGGTTTCAGCAAAACGGCGCCACTTCCCTCGCATCAATCAATGGATTTATTGAGAGACTATTTCGGTGAGCACACAATTTCACGTTTTGGGCCGGTCGATTGACCACCAAGATCGTGTGATATCACACCGTTAGACGTTTTCCTGTGGGGATATGTAAAGTCTCAAGTTTATGCGGAGAAACCTTCTTTGATTCAGGCCTTGGAGGAAAACATCACACGTGTCATTCGCCAGTTATTAGTTGAAATGCTCAAACGAGTCATCGGAAATTGGACTCAACCGATAGACCATCTGGGACGTAGCAATGGCCAACATTTTGCCAAAGAATGTTCTTTCAAAAAATAATAAATATTCCCCATTAAATTTGAATTTTTTGTTTTTTTTTTTTAAGTAGGGAAGCTCGAAATGGATCAGGATTTATTTGCATTCTAACAACATTTCTAACCGAAAAGAGATTATCAGTAATGGAATATTTTGTAATAATTTTTAAATTTTTGCCAACTACATTGTCGATTTATCTCTTAATTACGTTTACTTTGTATACGCTGTGTTAATTTTATTACTTAATAGTGATTGATTACAATCAATTTGTGTATGTAAATAAATAAATTTAACATTTGTTATCTCTTACAAATCATTTATTTTTGCATTCTTAAATTATGTTTTGATTTTTATGTTTCTTTTTGTTTTTTGGTACGTTTAGGTTTGAAATCTTATATACAAAAGTATGTATGTATATATGTTGGTACACTTGTATTTTTAGCATGAGTATCTTGTATCTTTAAGAATATTGTACTGTAGAGTACAATATATTTACATTGACACTGTTGCCCTCAATCAAATTGACATGTATGTATTTCAATAAAATAAACATTTCAAAAGTTTTATTTTTGTTTTGGCAAAATGATTAAGACAAAAATAAAAACTGTTTACTCACTCACTAACTCACTCATTATTCAGTCAGTCAGCCCGTGATTTCTGTACTATACTGTCGCTTATAGAGCAAAAAGAAAAATAAGAAAAACCACAAATATAGTTGTACTCTTGCAAACTTCAGAGCTATAATATCTAAAAATCTTACAGTTTGAATTCAAATTTTGTTTTTTTGCAAATACTCAGTCATCATCATCATCGTCAAACAAACAGCAAGAATAAATATGTATGTACTCGTACATACATACATATGTATGTACTTTTAGTTGTGGTGCGTTTGTTGTGTTAAATTTTGAACATGTGTTGTCAGCCACTTACCGACTAAACGCATAAACATTGAAAACAAATACGTATTTGAGCAAAAACCGACGGACAGACAGACAGACAGACGGATCTTATGCGATCATATCGTTTGCTAAAGCATACAACACGTTCTTATGCGTGTTTTGCATGCATACGCACGCTACATACTCGTAAATATACAATTATATGAGAATGAGTATCTTTAAGATAGATATGTAGATATCTTTACAATTCAGTAAACACTGACTGCCAGTGTGTGCCATGCCATGCTATGCTTAACTGTTTGCCTGACTGCCGGACTGACTATAAGATACGATACGTATTGGTCATAATGTAATGTAACATTTAATGACATAAGAAATGATATTTTGCATAAAGTTTAATGGCCATTTTGGCGCCAAAGATGCAGTGATATGTTGTAGATTTTTACAAATGCGTATGGGCGGGAAAATTCAAATTTTCTTCGAAAAACTGCACATTAACCGCAAGTGGCCAATAAAAGGTGATTAATTGAAATTTGCCAATTTTTGTTTTTGGTTTTGAGACAAATTGATATTAATAAACGAAATTGTTCAATTACTACAAAACTAATGCTGGGAATTTCCCGCTAAACAGCGGGGGTGTTAAGTTAAGCTTTAATGATATTTGAGAGCACAGCGTAAAGAATAATATTGCAAAGAAAATTAATTCAGCTAAGAAAATGTTTATGATTAACAAATTGTGGAAAACATTTATAATAGGCAAATTTTTAAACTAACCGCAACTTATTTACCAAAACCTTAAAGGTTTTTAAACATTATATATCGGCCAGGATACAGGATAGGTATCACCTTCACTTGGGGGATCTTGCATCTTCATCTAAAACATTTTTGAGGCTCTTATTTGCCTGCATGGTTTTCAAATGTCTGTTGTAAAGCCCACATATATTTAAATAACTAACAAGTTTATTTATGTGTGATATATGATTTTCTATGAATAATATTGGATTTGTGCTGATGTTTGTAATGCCCAAAAATATTAGTCAAACTCCAACCTTAAAATAAGCCGATCGTGTCAGAAGAACTTTCTGAGACAATTTAACGATATCCGTCCGTCCGTGTGGCTAGCTGACTGGTCTTGTGAGCAAAGTATAGGTTTACAATTTTAAAGATATTTTCATTAAATTTAGTATATGAACTTTTTTGGCCCACGGCAGATTGGGATTGAAATTGGCTAAAATCGGTCCATTATTTCTTCTATCTCCCGAAATAGGACTTTATTGGTCAGAAATGTAGGATTTATACACACATCCAAACAAATTTCGCCACAAATAAGTTTTATATAAAACCAATTTATAACCATCGGTTCATAATTGACCGCAGCTCCCATATAAGGCCCACTGCCGAAAATCACTTTAACGAGCATAAATCTCTTAACCCTATAGACGGTCATCAGTTGAGTATTAAAAAAAAACCGGTTTTTTTTTCGTTTAGCCGCTAAGACCGTCTATAGACTGTCTTCCTTGTTTTTGTCCTGGAGATTTCCAGGAGTATTTTTTTCTGAATTGGAACTGAAATTCGTAATTTGCAGATGAAATACATGCTAGAACAAAAATTTATTTCTGCAATTGGAACGTATTTTCGATTTCAGGTATTTAAGGGTTAAGAATGTTGTTATCCAATAAGCTGCATATATACAAAACCCAAATTAGGTGAAATTTTATAATGATCAGTTCATAATTAGTCCTAGCTCCCACATGCTTCTGAAAATCACGTTAAGATGCATAAATCTTTTACAACTGTAAAATTTATTGCAAATAATTTGTATATGCAGAGCATTCATGCTACTAAATTTGATAATGAAGGTCGTAACTGCCATACATATATTTCTGAAAAATGTGTTTTGCTCAAATACTCAGTGTAGGGTATATATGTTAGGACTTGACCGAGTATACTTTCTTTCTTGTTTTTCATATCTGAAATCGAAACTTCGGCCAATTTCTAAATATGTAGAAACTTTTCATTGGATTAAAAATTAAGAAAATTTTTATTCGATTATTATTCAAAAGTGACAGAGACATTTTTTATTCGATTATTATATAAAATGTTTTTATAAAATTTTATTCGATTATTATTTAAAATTTTCATACGAAACTTTACAAGAAATATATAAAATATCGATCCAAAATTGACAAGAAAATTTTAATCGGTTCGAATTTTTTTAAAGGAAATTGCTAATCGTTTCTATAATTTTAAAACGATTTACTCGTAAAAAAAACCCTTTCAACTCGTCTACCATTAACGCTAAAATAATGTTACCGAAATTATTCAAAATGCCTCTAATAATTGCAAATTATAGAAGCTCTAATTTTTGTTTTCCATAATTAAAATAATAATTATTTATAATATTATTTTAGCATTGGGTGGCTAAGGTTTGGCCGAGTATTCGGTGTGGATATTTATACTGATAATCAAATTTTTCCGGTGTCTATACTACATCCAACTTGGTAATAAAACGTCGGGTATCTCTTAATGAGATGGCAAGATATTCCCCTTTTCTGGATACCCAGACATCAAAACAGGAGCCTGACTTCGAGCAGAAGGAACTGATTAATTGGTAGGAAATTTGCTTTCGTCGTGCAAACGTTGGGTTCAAGATGAACTGTACAAATGTGCTCAAAGTAGGTGGATGTCTGAGACCACCTTTGCGACAGCAAGGGACATTTGGTCCAATTATGACTGTCATAACACTGCAACACTGATAAATATTCCACATGGTCTATTACGGAATGTCACAGGACACTAACTGATTGTAGTTAATTGCAGGACACTAAATCTCCCCTATAATGACTTCTGTAAAAGTCATTATATAGCCTCATCATAACAATGATGAGGCACAAGATGAGACTGTACGCAATCTTATCTATCACTTTCCGGTACTTGCGAATCAAATATAAGATAATCGGTCGAATTTCACTTGCACGACTTGACAGAACTATCTGAAATATATGTCAGAAGGCTAAATGCCTTTATACGTGGTTGTATACTTTTTGATATAAAATTGGTTAGTCCCTAAGATGACACTTCGCTCTCTGAACTTCTCTTTCCAGGACCCACGTGTGTCAAGTTTTAACTACTGATTTACTGCCTATTTAACCTAACCTGTAATTGTATTAATAATTTAAGTGAGACTAAAATTATCATTATCATTGAAACACCATTACGTAAATAACTGCAAATGCCGTTAGCGAAATCTGTCACAATCACCCTTTTACCGAAATCAACCAACTTAGCGTTAACGATATGTTAGCCAATAACGATTTGAAACATGATTTTTATAGAGTATTATTACTAAATATGGATAAAAATGAAATAAAAACATAAAAAATGTTTTAATAAAAACTAACTTAAGCTTGAACAATTATTTAAAGAAACAGATAACTTGTAATATATTTTGAGAATTTAGATACAAAATTTGCCACTACTTTTGTGCTGCACTGTATTACAAAACATTTATTCATATTAGTCTGCATTAGCGGCGTGTTTTTTTTTGTTACTTAATATAAATAAATGTTTATTTATTTTTGTAAGAATTTAATGTTTTTTTTTTTATTAATCAAACAAATTCCGTACTTATTTGTAAGTGTATATTTTGGTATTTTTTTTACTTAATTTTTGAAAAAAAAAAAAAGATTAATTTCAATACAGCATATTTATGTAATACTGGCACAGTATCGCTGATTAAAATATATACGAGTATGTAATGGTAATAATAAATATTTATTAATTTGTCTTTATCTATTATTGAGACACCAGCAACCAGAAATATTTTAAATATTAAAGGCAAAAATCTATTAACATGGGTCTCGATTACTAAATGGTAATATTAGACGACAAGGTGGCAGGTAAGGCAAGGCAAGGCAAGGCAGCTTGGAAAATTAATACGAGATAGATATGGAGATAAATTACATATTTTTATTATAGACTTGAAAAAGGCTTAAATGCCATTACTACTACTTAATTAAGTGCAAAAAGTAGAAGAAAAAATATGGAAAAAACAAGAATTAATTAAGTAGTTTTGCGCATACATATTTAAGTATAAGTATTAAGTGTCACAGTGTGACAAGTATTTAGTAGCACAAAATCTAAACTATGTTTATTATGAGTTTAGAAAGAATAGTGAGGTTTAGAAAGAAATTTGTAGCTGGTAACAGCATTAGAATCTGAAAAGAAACCATGTTAAAAGTTTGGTTGCTGCATGCTCGAGCATGTCTACTTAAATATCCACCCCTGCTCTAATACATAGATTTAAGCTTGTAGCTTTTAACATTTCTCACTCTGTAAATCGTTTAAGGCAAAAATTTCTTAAGCTGATAATTAATTACGACATTTAAATTAAAAATAAACTAAAATAATGAGACTGATTAAAATAAAAATATAATTTATATAAAGAACATTTCTGTTTGACACTTGATATTGAATAATTGCCGCTTTAATTAAAAATTTTTAAATTCTGAAAACGTCAGACCCACAATCTGCTGTGATCCAGTGAGTAGAGCAAGTAGTTGAGTGGTTTATTCAGGAAATTAAACATACAGTCAACGTTTCAAAACGCAAAATCACTGCAATTACACGCAGTGTAGTTTGTCGCTTGAAGAAGGATGTAAAATATTCAATAAATAAATTTATTTTAATGAAATTTATTCTGTTTTTTAAATTATTTATTATTTTTTTTTTGCTGGCATTAAATTATTTACTATGCAACTCACAATGTTTGGGTATTTAAAGAATGTATGTATTTGTAAAATTTATTGCATTTAAATTTCTTAAATATTGTAAGTCATTAAATGACACATCATAAAGTTGGTTTTATTTAAAACGCATTCGTAGACAAGTAAATGTTGAATGCATGGATGGATGCATTAATTTGATGTGAAATATTTGATATTCTCTTAATGTTTTTACAACTTTACAAAATTCACTTTCAATCTGTGCCCTGGTGGACTTGTGTGTTTTTTTTTTTTTTTTTTTTTTTAAATTTCAAAACGAGTCACTCTCGTTATGGTCGAATAAATTGTTTTACATGACAACTTTTGTCGATTTGTTGTTTTATAAGGTAAGAGTAGTAGTTGATCATTGTTTTTCTTTCCATCATCATCATCGTCGTCATTTTGTATTGAAAGTCAATATTTATTATACTTTCAATTGTGTTTTCATTTGATTTTTTTTTTGTTATAAAATGTTTAACATAACAATTTATTTGTAATTCCCTGAATGAGTGGTTTAGATTTGCAAGCCTTGGTAAAGGGTTAAAGTAATTTCTTTAAATATATACACACATATATTATAAAAGTATCTAAAATATCTAGTTGGAAAGACTTGTTTCGTATGACCATTCAATATGTTAATGTGTTTTATGTAGTTTTATTTTCATAATGATTTTGCATTATTTGCTCGTATTTTGTAGTATTGGGCTGACATGCCAAGTCGTACTTTGTCAATAAAGGATTTCTTTTTCTTTTTCATATTTCAGTTTGGTCTTTTAGAAGTGTCTTTGTCTTTATTGTACCACTTTTTCAGTCATTCATTGGTTTGTTTGTTTGCTTTTGTCAAACTGCATGTTCAATTTAATGTTCCGTTAAATTGAAAAATACCGTTTTTTGATTGTTTGATTTTGCAATATTTGCTTTTGTTTTTTGTTTTTGCTTTCATTACTTTCTGTTCATTAATTCAAGCCTAAAAAATTACTTATTTGGTTTACTGTTTGTGTTTAATCGAATTTATTAAAAAAAAAAAAAAACAAAAATACAGCTACGAAAAGTATTGCGGAAGTTTTATTTTAATAAAGAAAAATAATAAAAATAAATCATACATTTGTTAAAAAAAAAAACAAACAAAAAAAAATACGAGTAATTTAAAGGCCGTTGAACTTTTTGAAACAACTTTTTTTAAAACATTCTCGTGCGAAAATATAATTATGGAGACACATTTTCGTTTTCCGCTCATAATTTAGAAACACATTTATAAGCCAAGTGGGTTGTGTGAGAAATCAGCAAATAAATGATTAGAAATTGAACACAACAGAATAATAATAATTAATTTTTTAACTCGTGTTATGATATAAAAGTAAATACAAATTTAATTTGTTTTTCCCAAATATAGAGAATTTACGAAGTTATACCCCATTTAATTATTTGTTAAAAAAACGCTATAAAAATCGCTATTTTAGCAATTAACATTAATATAAATTGTTGGCGGAAAACTTCACAAAGTATTCGATTAAATGCGTCAAGGTGGTGTCAACAAAACAAACTGAATTTTATGCTGGCAATGAAATAATTTCACAAAATTTTCATTTTATAACAATAGAATGTGTAAAAGGTGCAAAATATTTCACGTTACCTTTAAAGCTATTTGTTCAATTCACAAGTGATGTTGCAGTGTCGTAGGCGTTGTAAGTCGTTTGAATTTACAAGAGTTATACAAATGTTGTAGGTAATTTCTATATAAATATGTAAATGTTTTGTACAACAGCTACGACATTTTTACTTGCTGATTTTTATAAGTTATATGAATATTTTAGTTTGACAAAAAAGTTCATATGTATCTGTATATTAAATGCTCCAAAGCCTGTTGGACCTGTGCGAAAAAGCGCAATTTTCAACTCCAGCTGAGTTGGTAGTCGCGTCTTAAAGTAACTTGTATCAAAACTTAGTCGTCTTTAATTATGTACACGATATGACTGCAATCTAATAGGTGCAATCGTACCATTTGAGAGATGGTCATCTACAGTGGGAAGCAATTTTTGTGGGTTTTACAGAAATGAAGGCATTTTTCACATTTCTATCGGAAAGTGCTGGCTTTTTCTTTTTCACACTGACTAACTAAACCAATTCTATTTAATGCGCGTCTGACCGTCCAGGAACTGACAATATTCAAAACTTTTTGCAGCAGTTTTAGCAAACGTTCAATCTGCCGGGCATCACCATCAGAAAGCAGTCTTGGTCGACCCCCTTGGTTAATGTTATTAAATTGCTAAAATTGTGAACAAAAGCCGGTAAACTATTTAAAAAGTTATTGAAAGAAGTAAAGCTCGAGGAAACACCAAAACTGCAAAACATACCAGTCGGCCACGCTCTCTACACCAATACCTCACTTTGCGTCGGAGTTACGTTTCAAATATACACGACGCAAAGTTTTTCTTTTCAAAGCTTTTCAAACCATGTAAACATCGAAGATAGGTTCTTGGGTTACGAAAATACTAAGTCGTCGGCTTTCTTTCACCAAAAATGTTTGCTGAACAGCTTTTTTTTCAACGTAAAATAAGTTTCCTTTTTCAACGTAAAATAAATTGCCTAGCATTACCGTTGGATAATGCTTTACTCTTCTTAAATAAGCGTTTTGCTTTTGTCTGAATTACCATTTTACTTAATGGTATTCTCCGCGCAACTTGATTTTCAATCCAAACAGAAAGCAGGATTCTATTTCGGTCATCAAAGCACTTCTTTGCAAAAATTAAAAAATAAACACTCGAACCCAAAACAACACAACCTTGAAAATCTAATGACGGACAGTGAAAATTAATACTAATTAAGCAGCGACGCAAAGCACGATATTGGTGTAATTCATAATGTTGGGCACCAAATAGTCAGAGAGGCCAAGAAAACTCCAAAGTCTAGCGCTGTCAAAATAGCTGAAATCATTTCTAAGACACGCGGTGACCCAGTAAGCGGATAGACAACTAGAAGACGGCTGAATAACCATAGACTTCATGAAAGAGTGCCTAGAAAAAACCGCAGTATATCTCTGCAGTTAACCGTACTAAACGTAAAGATTTTGCAAAAGCTTACTCAACCTCTCCACAATCTTTCTGGAATTATGTAATATTTAGCGCTAAGAGTAAATTGTAAATTTTTGGGTCAAAATCAAGAAGAAAGGTCTTGAGAACAAGAAATAGTGAGCTGCTTAAACAGAATCTTAGAGCTACAGCAAACACGGCGGTGGGTCTTTGATGGTCAGCTGCAGGACCAGACAATCATTTTTCATTGAAAGGTCGATAAATAGCCGAGACTACTTACAATTTTTAAAGTATAATTTCAAAGTAATTGCTAAAAATTTAGATCTTAAAACGCATTCGGTATTTCAGTAAGACAACGACCCAAAACAAACAGCAAGAATTGCCAAGAAGTGGCTATCGTACAACGTGCTGAAGGAATTAAATTCAACTCGCCAGATCGTAACCCCATAGAGCACCAGCGGAAAAATTTTAGACAGGAACATCTGTTCCTAAAGCTGACCAACAAAATATTTACTTTAAATTTTTGCATTTTGTTAATATAAAATAGGGTGTTATCTTCCAACTGTATACTAAGTTTTGATTGTTTCTCACAGGTACTTATTTCCTCTTCGCACAAAATTTTCATGAAATCAATTTTAATTTAAATTTTTTTTTTTTTTTTAATAATAAGAAAACATTAAACCTAAAATCAAATTTTAAGTTGATTCAAACTTACATATATATTTCTTTTAATAATAAAAATATTTTGCCTCATAGATGAAAAAGTGTGCTTTATACTTAATTTTTACTCTGACTGTATGTACGTATAAATAAAATAATTTCATCAAACACAACCAAACCCACGTTATCTTGAGAATTAGGTATGCACGAATATATAAAAAAATAATTCTACAAAGTGTATTATCATAATCTAGATGTCCATACTAGGTGGAACAGAATGGCTGGGATGATCATTTCTTAATCTCAAGAACGCAATAAAAAAGAGGTGATTTTGTTCCACATTTAAAAATTATTGTCCACCTTTTAAACTCTATTGAAGTTGCAGTAGGTAATGGTTTATGACCTCCTTTAATGATCAGCTATTATCATATAACATAATTGAATTAAATTTTATAAAAAATAGAATTTATCAATATGTGTATTGCTTGTAATGCGTGTTTTTTCTCTAATAAAAGGATATAATTTATAAAATATTTAAGATTTACACTTATTATTTTTCAAACATTAATTTAATTCCCGGGATTCCCAAAAAAAGCAATTTTTCATTTCCGTTTCCCGGGGGAAAAATTGTACAGGAAATCCATCATGTTAGGAAAAAAATAGTAACATCGTCTTAGCTGGCTTAGTTATTTATCAATGTGGGTTGTGTTTCACTGTTCTATCGATACTATAATGGAATGTGTTCTGCTGAAATCAGGGAACTTGTTTCTGAAACACGTAATAAACGTTCTTCAGTCAGGTCTCATCAATTTGTGGTCGACTGAACAGTAGATCGCACAACACACTACAGGGAAAATTCGTTCTTTAACCGTACTGTTCGTATGTCGAATAAACTACCAGCAGAAGTATTCCCTGCCACTTTCAATATAGGAAAATTCAAGTCAAATATTCACAAACACTACTCCCTCTATCCTCCCTTCCATAACCTATTTTCCTAGTTGCAACACAATACATTGCATAAGTAGGGGTCATCCCCTGAGTGCTGGTCCAAGATAAAAAATATTGCCGCTTTTGCGGTTTAGAGAATCCAAATATGATTGTCGAATAGACATTGGACTGGAGTCATCAGGGGATCCTACTTTTCCATTATACACTTGTCGTCCCAAACAAAGACGTTCAAATGTTGGGACAACATTTTAGATCGGCATTGCTAATAAATATTGCAAATTTTAAGAAAGAAAGTCTGTACAGGGTACAAATTTCAATTGACACAGGATCTGTAGCCTAATAACCATGCAGTTCGTTGAATGAATTATTGAACAATCAAAGCGTTTTGGCCTTGAAATTTATCAATATTGTCGATTGTCGAATAGACATTGGATTGTAGTCATCAGGGGATCCTACTTTCCCATGACTTGTCGTCCAGAAAAAAGACGTTCAAATGTTGGGACAAAAACCAGTAACATTATATCGGCAATGCTAATAAATATTGCAAATGTTAAGAAACTCTATCGGCAAATAAGCTTTTAGTTCGTTGAATGAATTATTAAACATCTAAAATATTGCAACCTTAATATTCATTAATATTGCCGATTGTCGGATAGTCATAAGGGGACTTTTTCGAAAATGAGGCTGGTTAATCTGTAATTGTTACTGGCGTTAGACATCGTTAACAGAGCTTTTTTATCGTATCTATTTTTTACTCAATCAAGTTTGTTTATTCCATAATCAAGTTTGTGTCTTAAGTTTTATCTAAGCGAACGTTATCGTTCGACATCGTGGGCCAGGGGGTTAATTTTAAATTCCGTTTTTCTAAATTTGCATTTATTGCATTTTATTTTTACCTAAAATAACTTTTAACTTTAAAAATTTAATTTTAATTGTTACTTAACTGCACCCTATTTAAGGTCATCGTTAATTAAACATAATTTATAACAAATTTTATTTAGCTTAATAAAATAATAGTTGTAAAGGTTGTTTAAAGCTTGAAAATACCAAACAGAAATAAACTTAACTATAATAACAAATTATTGAAATAATCGCCTTAAACATTAATGGGGAAAAAAGGGCTAAAAGTAAATGATACATGAAATTTAGTGAAATAAATTGTATTTATTTTTGATAAGTAGCTTATTTACCTTTAAAATTCGAAAATTCCAATAAGAAATTAAAACATACACACACCTCTTAAATAAGTGCTTGATTTGAAGTTTTTAAATGAGACACTTGGTCTAAGAAAAACAAACAATCTTATTCAACTCAAGTATTTATAAAAATATGTTACGCATTATAAAACAAAAATTAAATAAAGAAATTGAAAATAAAAATCTGTTATTTAAAACCCAGAACAAATTTCGAATAAAACAATCCGAAAGCTATAAAACTCCCAATAAAATGCAGAATTTACAAATTCGTTAAGCCTTAATTCTATTTATTTTTTCTATTTTATTACAATTACCACTATTTTTAATTCTCTTAATAGAAATACAGAATCTGTTTAAACAAGCTAATATATGTATGTATGTATGTAGATTTAATTTTTGGAAATAAATTCAAATTGAAATTACTTTCAAGTTTCCAAGAAACCATTAAAATAAGCGTGCAAATTGTTACAATTATTTCTTTAGCTTTATTCGACATTAATGTTTTTCTTTCTTTCTGTACACATTTACGAGAATGTACAAAAATAAACATAAAACATTTAAATAGTTTTGGAAAAAAGTACATAAATAATATAATAAAAAATCCATAATAATTAAAACATATGTTTTAGGTTGTCATTTTAGGAGTACTCTACATTATGCACGGTAGACCATAACAGTACCACCAGGGCTGCCAGATGAATTTCGGAAAAAATCGTCAAAATCCCGATAAAAAAAGAAAAAAATCGTCATTTCGAATTTTAAAAATTGTCAAAAAAATCGGAAAAATAAAAAGTCACTATTTCTAATAGTATTTTGAAATTTTTATTTAAACGAAAACATAAAAATTCAAAATTCTCTTGTACAATACATATCAAAATACGTAAATTTTAACTTTTTACATAAAAATTCACTTAAAATATAATGCTAAACACAACTTGTGTAATATTTTTATAATATCTTAGTCCGTTTTCACTTCTATAATTCTGACGCGTCAAGGCAAGTATTTTTGGATGAGAAGGGAAATAAGAACAAAAGGGGTACAAACTTGACGGTAATGTCAATTTTCTTATTTCCTTTTATTTTTTTTTCATGCATGTTGATTTACATTAAAAAGACGAAAATTCATTTGACGTATGTAAATGAAATGTCAAGCTCAAAAGAGAATTAAACAAAAAGTAGTGAGCTAAAACTGACGAGTGGGAAACAAGACTACAGTATTTTATAAATAAATATCTGAATTTAGCATATCTGATTAATTCAGGTTAAATTAGAATGTCAAGACAATTTATTTTATTAAGTTTTAAATATCATTTTGAGTATAGAATTCAATTCATCCATCATATACGAGTACAGGTACTTATATATTTTCAAAGAATTCCGTATTTTTGTTATTTAAATTTATTCGGCTGAATATGCTTTCGACATTTTGTTAAAATAGGAGAAGTTTTTGTAGAAGAATTTCCCCGTGGAAATTCAGAAATTATTTCCTCTTAAAATTTTAGTTCATGGAATTCAGTATTTAAAATTGATTTTTATGTTTACAGATAAATAAGTAATTTCGACTATCCTGTCTCAATATTATTTGGGATTTTTAAAAAAAAAAAACATAATAATAACATAATACTCGCAAGAGGAATAATTCTCATATAGTATTATTTGGGATTATTTTACTTGAACTTAAAAACAATAATTAAGAAAACACTACTATCACTTAGTTTTGTTTTTGAAATAGTTGTTGTCTCAAAAAAAGAGAGAATTTGGTAACAAAAACATTAATAAAACTAACAAATGATAGAAATGTTTAATAATTCAGAAAATTGTCACTTTCAACGAAAAAATCGTCAAATCGTCATTTTGCTATTTTTGAAACCAAAAATCGTCAAAATGACGATAAATCGTCAAATCTGGCAGCTATGAGTACCACCCATTTTATTCTCCTGATTTAGCTCCCAGTGAATTTTACCTGTTCGCAAATCTATAAACAAAAATTTTCGCTGGCAAGCGTTTTACCTCAAATGAAGATGCAATTACAGTTGTAAACCACTATTTTGAAGGCATTGAGAAAAACTATTTTAATCAAGGGATAGAATTGCTAGATAGGCGTTAGACTAATTGTATTGAAGTTTCAGGAGATTATATTGAAAAATGAAGAAAAATGTGTCGATGTTCCTGTTCATAGTTTTCTTTGAAAATGGCGGTCTTTTTGTGTGAGAAATTCACTTAATTGCAGACATAGTTCAAACAACGTTGTTCGCATAACATTAACAAAAGAAGCTGTCCAAACAAGACAAAATCATGTGCAATCAAAAAATTATTCGCTGAGAGAACAAATTGATGCCTTGTCGAGGTCAGTTAGTTAAATACCAAGCAAATAGATCGGACTCTTGTAAGGTGTTACACATTCGTCTTTTGCCATAAACAACCAATAGCAATTATTTTACTTTTTGATTTGTCACAGTAGCTGTAATGGAAGAAAGTATTTTTTTAGCTGCTTTTGTGTGTTTTTTTCTTTCTCAAATTAGCATTTTGAATAATGATGAGTAATTATGTTCGAAAAGTGTGTGTTCATTCATTCACAAGCCCCCTTTGCTTAAACACACTCTTCATAATCGTCTCACAGTCTCAGTCATATTTGTATCCATAGGGAAATATTTACTTTATTTTTATTTGTGTTTTATATACATTTATATTTTTTATGTGTCTCATTCTTAGACCATTTAATTAATATATTTTTCGTCTGAAAGTGTAGTTTTTTTTTTTGGGTTGTACTGACTGTCAGCGGCAGTACATACTGGGGAATTAAGTTAAATTTCTTATTTAGCTTGTAAACGAGGAGGGTATTATTCGATAATGATAATGTCTACTACCAGTATTGCTGTCACATTTCAACAACATTTTTATTTGACAATTTATGTACATCAACTCCCTCGTATATATCTCTCTATGGTACGTACGTCCGTCTGTTCATGATACATATTCGATTGACATGTGAAAAAACAATTTTATTTCTAATACATAAATACATACGCATGCATATACAAGTATGTTTAATTTTGAAAATATGTTTGTTTGTTGGCATTTTTCATAATATTCACGCACAAAATATTGTAGTGAATTGTGTCATGTGGCAGTAATTTAGCAACAAGAATTAAAATTTAAATGGCCTTATTCTAAATTTAATGTTTTAGAATACATTTGTTTATTATATGTATATAAATATAAATCTAAAAATATTAGCTTTTAAATAATTTTTAAGCACTTTTAACACAATATTAAATATTATTATTAACTTCTTTAAATATATTTATTTGAAGTAAATTTTATAATTATAAACTTTTTAAGATATATGTATGTACGTACATACATATAAAAAGTAATTCTTTAATATATAATTAGTAATACAAAAGGTGGCGAAGAAAGCTATGAAGAAACGAATTTTGGAAGTCATTAAAATTAAGAATGTAAGTGAAGTTTTTGCTGAGTAAATAATTTAAAAATGGCGTACTTTTTTTAGTTTTAGCTTTTAACTATTTTGAAGAACCATATAAATTTATTCAACGTATTAACCTTTATTAGCTCTGAATTTTTCCCATCTTTATGGCAACATATGGATTTCGCTACAAAAGAACTGCGCAAGCACGTATTAAGCCAAGTAGTTAGAAGGGAGAAGTTCAGAACTAAAAGGCGGGTGTGACAAACCGCATTTACGGTTTATGCTCACTTCAAACGAATCCATTGCATTCGTTACAGATTCCCTTTGATGGTCTGATCAGATTTCAGCTGCTCATAATAGATATGACCCTTTTGGCCCCGTCAAATACTAAGCATTACTTTAGCTCCACATATTGTCGATTCGACTGTTTAGCCGGGCTTTACATACGATCTCTTACGCTTCGGATTGTCGTAGTGGATCAAATTTTTATAGCAAGTAATGATTGGATTTAAAAGTGATTTCCTTTTATAGCGTTTAATAAGTATTTTGGATATGCAAAATCGTCTGTGAAGGTCTCTCGGCTTCAATTCATATGGTATCCAATTTACTTGCTTTTGGATGAATCCTGCTCCCAATGATTTTGCAAGCTTTTGTTCAAATTGACAATAATTTTCATGGAATTGTGCATCCAATTATTTTTTGGATTTTCCAGGCCATCTTTGTCTTCCGTGTCCAAATCATCAGAATAAATGACATTTACACATGTATTTATCCTCCAAAATGGCATATATAATTAACAGCTTATGTTTTTGGCAATTGTCAATTCCACGAAGGTTCGGTTGCCATCCGTAATCCACCCATAAGTTACTAAAGACAAAAACTGCGTTCAAAATATACGTCATCCGTCATTTTTAAGTTATACGCCGAATACAATTATCAAATAATTTAAATATTATCATATATACTTGTACGTACCTTATCTTTCATATATATTCGTATAGCGTAATATTTTCAAAAATTGTAAAATTTTCAAATATCTTAAAATTGTCTTAAACAATAAAATTTCGAATTACGTAAATTTCCAAATTTTCAAATATTTTAATATGTTCATATATCGTCAAATTTAGAAATAACGTAAAATGTTGAAATATTGCAAAATTCTTAAATTTCGTAAAATTTTCAAAATCTACTTTTTTTGAAAAATAAAAGATTGTTTTTGTAAATGAATTCAGTTCTGCCAGTAATGTGGTAATGATGCAAAACACCTCATCTATGCCAGACAAATTTTCGATTTTTTTCGTTTTGCTATAGAAAATCAGTTTTCATATTCTCATTTATAAGAATTCAATTGTTAATCTTTAACATTTTTAATGAAACATAAACTATAAAAATTTATATTTCCTGGAACGTGTTAATATATGGAAAATATTAGAAAATTAATAATTTGCATTTTTAATTTTTATGTAATTATTTTAAAAATTGTCATATTTGTGAAGCCATGATTATTAAAAAAATATATATATTTATTTAAATAATAACACACCTCAAAGGGTAGCGGAAATACTAAACAAATAAATTAAATGTTGCTGCAATATTTTATCATTAAAATACCCAATAATATGCAACAATATGTATATTGCTCGCTAAGAACTAAAAACAATTTCCTTGAAGTATTTTCAAGTTTATTGTCAAGTTCATATAAAATTCGTATAAAATTTGTACGAATAAAACTATAAAATTCCCAGAAAAATACAAACACACAGCAAACAAAAACTTAAATTAAAGGAATCTTAAAACAAAACAAACAATTTGAATAAAAATGAAAATTTCAAACAAATGCAAACGAAAGTGACCTTGTCACAATGGGTAACAGACGAAGCGGAATGATAAAATCATTGACGGTTGATTAGAAAAGCATTAAATCATACTTCATATAGTAAAACCGACTGCAATATTGATTCTGATTTCAGAGAACAGAGACTCAATATAAAATATGGGACAACAAGCCCCACAGTGTGGTGTATGTGAGTAGGGAGGGAGGGACGGATTTGAATATTTTTTTTTTTTATTTGAAATTTGAAATAAATCTTTATGGATTTAACATAAATTCTGTCACTGTGTGTGGTTTGAGTTGTCATGATTTTGTATGCTATGCTGTCTGTGATCTGGAGCTGTATTGTACAACAAGAACATTAAGCGAACCCATTTAGTGGTCAGTTAAATGGTCGGTCGGTAGGTTGATTGGTTAAATTAAACAAATGGACAAAAAACTGTTCAGTAGAATTAAAAAGATTTATGTCTGTCTTATGATGTATGTATGTATGTATGTATGTTTATTGAACAATAAAATGCGGGAGACAAAACAAAAAGTTTCTTACCAGCTTAAATAAAAACCTACAATAATAAAGATTGCAGTTTAAACTTAAGGAAATTTCGATGACAAACAAAATTATACGAGTATTTAGGTAGCAAAATTGTTTACTTGTGTTTTTTACTTCTTGACACAGCATTGAGGACAAGGTGATTCATACAGGAAGTTTTAACAGACAAATGCAAATTTGTTTAACAAAATTATTATGTTTAACACAGTTTAGCCCAACAAATTAATATTTAACAACATATTTTTTTAATCTCTTTGCAGAGTTCTTTTGTTCAAAACCCACAAACCGTCAAATTCCACGCACCATCAAAAAAAACTAAAACTAAAGAAACCAAATAAGATCTAGATCAAGTAACAAGCTAAAAAAAGACGACACAAAATTATACCTGCAACATAAAAAACAAACACAAATCTTTAAAAGCTAAAATAAAATACCACAATGAAAGTTGCAAAATTTATGGGTCATATAACAATAATTGTTTTATGTTGTATTTTAACGGTTTTAGCTGAAACTTTAGACACAAGACATCATCTACAAAAGCAACACATAAAACATTTAACACAACAACAGCAGCAGCAGCAACAGACACATCACCAACATAACCAGCATCAACATCATCACAGACAACATCTAACAAAATTAAGAAAACAATTACTACCCAGTACGGGCACTGGCAGCGCTAGACAGTCTAGAAAATTAGACTTAAAAACACCAGCAGCACCAACAGCAACACATCAAGAAAATCCCAATAGTCAAGTGGAACTTATAGAACAAGTTAAAAATAAAATACCAAAGAATTCAACAGCAACTGCACCTGCCACGTCCACCAAATTACGGCGATTAAGTGCTAAAGAATACTACAACAAATCCATACAGAGACGTTACAATGCCCGCCGCAATGCTCACGATGATTGGGCCTACAACACCTACAATGTACACACGAACACATTTGTTCCCACACAGACCCAGTCACATGCGGGCAAGGGTGATGACAACAGTGATGATGTGGAATTTGTTAGTAATACTGGGGTAAAATCCCTGCCCGATTGGTCGAGACGCGGCTATGTCCCAGCTATGGTACCAACTTCGGGTCCTACGCGCAAGACAACAACCACAACGGTGGCCCCACCAGCCATGATTCCAGCCAGACGTGGTTATCCTATGGCACCACCCACCAGTGCGGGCTCTGACGCTCCCACTACAGAGGATCCTTTTGAAACGAATGTTATAAGCAGAAATCCAAGTGGCATGGATACAAAAGATATGGAAAAGTGAGTAGATATTAATGTATTTGTGGGCTCCTAAAAATGTCACCAATGTTCAGAAGTTTTTTAAATGCGAAGTTGTTTGTTAAACTAGTAATCTATATAAAATTTTTCATTCGAGCAGAATTCTATTAAAAAATATTTGCTCAACTAGTTTTCTATACAAAATTATTTGGTTCGATATGCTTTCTATAGAAAATTGTTTGACTCGACTGAAAATTGATTGATTTTGATTCGACAAGTTTTCTATAGAAAATAGTTTTTGATTCGATAAATCTATATATATATTAAATTGGTGTAAAAAATGTATAGTAATTCATAAAATGAGAACGGTGGCTGGGCCGATTTCTGTAAAATTGTTTGTCAGTTGTTCGTATTTTCGAGGAGTAGGTTTTTGCGGAAGAAAATTTTAGAAAATCCCTCCAGAAAAGTCCGACAATTGGAAAAATCGAAAATCGAGTTTTTGTATGAAATTATTCCTTAATGGCTTTCCAAATCAAAAAATAAAAATTTCTTAGTGTAAATCATGAAAAATGCGAAACGCGGAAAATTGGAAAATGTCTTCGCAAAAGTCGGAATATGTGAAATCTCAAAAATTGAGTTTTTGTATAAAATTTTGTGTGAAATTATTCCTTAATGGCTTTCCAAATGAAAAAATAGAAAGTTCTTTGTGTAAAACATGTAAAATTGCGGTAAATGCGAAATGCGGAAAATTGGAAAAATCGAAAATTGATTTTTTTGTACGAAATGTTGTGTGAAATTATTCCTTAATGGAAAAATAGAAAGTTCTTGGTGTAAATCATGGGAAATTGCGGAAAATTCGAAATGCGGAAAATTGGAAAATCTCTTCGCAAAAGTCGGAAAATTGGAAAATTGATTTTTTTGTACGAAATGTTGTGTGAAATTATTCCTTAATGGAAAAATAGAAAGTTCTTTGTGTAAAACATGTAAAATTGCGGTAAATGCGAAATGCGGAAAATTGGAAAAATCGAAAATAGATTTTTTTGTACGAAATTTTGTGTGAAATTATTCCTTAATGGAAAAATAAAAAGTTCTTGGTGTAAATCATGGGAAATTGCGGAAAATTTGAAAATCTCTTCGCAAAAGTCAGAAAATTGGATAAATTGGAAAATTGATTTTTTTGTACGAAATTTTGTGTGAAATTATTCCTGTTGTATTATATTATTACTCTAAAGTTTGTCTGAAGACTTAAAATTGTGGCGAGGCAAAGTTCGCCGGGTCCGCTAGTTTTCTATAAAAAATTTTGGATTTAACAAATTTTTTTAAAAAACTGTTTGCTTCAACAAAATGTCCAAAGCAAACTGTTTGGTTTGAATAGTTTTCTGTAGAAACTAGTTTGGTACGACAAATTTTCTATTAGAAAAAATTTTGGCTTCGACAAGTTTTCTCTAGAAAATTGTTGGTTCGACAAGGTTTCCATAAAAAATGTTTGGTTTGTTTAGTTTAGTTTAATGTAGAAAATTTTTTGGTGCGACTAGATTTCTGTAGAAAATTGTTAGCAATTTTCAATTTGAAATAACACCACTCTTTCAAATCAGAATAATATACATGCAATTCATAAAAACCAATAAAAATTCTAGAAAAACGTTTTTATAATGAATCAACTGAAACTGAAAACAATGTGAGAACTATTGGTAAAAATATATACATGCACTGCAATAAATTACAAGCAATACTGTTTTCGATTTCATTCAATATATTTTCAATCATATTCTATTTTTTATCTGGTGTTTTAATTTATGACCGCTTTTATTATAAAAGACATTCAATTGATTTAAATAAATTATTATTTGTCATTTACTTGCCACAATATTTGAGACAAAAACTAAGACAATTATTTTTAATAATAAAATCACATAAAAAAGTTATATCATTTACTTACGCAAAATACAAAGTATTTGATAAATAATGATACATGTTCACAATGTTTGCTTTTGGAACAAAGAAAATTAGAAATTCAAAAGTATAGATAGAAACGAGTACATATACATACATATATTTAGAAAAGGCGCCTATGCGAGTATTTCTTTCAAAACTAACATGAGTAAAATTTATTTTGAAAGCCATTAATTTATTTGTGGTTAATTATTGTATGGAAATTTTACAACATTTCAATTTAATGTAAAGCAAGCATTAATGTTTTTTGTTATCCCTTATTAAACTCTGTAATTTGCATTTAACTACAATTAATAAAAAAATACGATTTCTTTGTTGTACATATTATATCAGTTTGCTTCATGTCTTTATTAGACCAGACACGTCTGTCTGTTTGTCCGTACAATTAGCAACAATACATTTATTTGTTTAATAATAATAAGAAAATTGTAGTTTTACATGCTTGAATTTCAATACTTTATTATGTACAAGGGATTTGTATCCAAGTATAATATGAAAACATGTGTAACAAGACTACGAGTTATAAATTGTTTTAAAGCTAATACTATTTACAAGCTGCAAGTGGTCAAATAAAGGTAAACTTCTTTTAATATTCCATGTTTTGTAATGATCTCTGTCCCAATTTACGCGAAGCAATTTTTATTGAAAATATGCATAAAATTTGTTCCTTGAAATTTCTTTGGCGTTTACACAGCGCAATTTCTATTGCTTAAATCACTCTTTTTTTATTTGATAGTATACAAACATCTGTATACACATATTTAATACGAATAAGAGAGTAACACGAATTGCTAGTATGTACAAGCAAGCGTCTACTCATCTTATCTTCACCTCACCTCTATGTCTAAAGGTAATCTGCTCAGCTTAAAGCATTGCTTCGTGTAAATTGGAACTTAGTTTTAAATCGCTCAGTAATTGCTTGTCGCAGTAATTCTTAGTAAAGCTTTAAATTACTTGAAATTATTAAATATTATTAACAACTAGAAAATATAACAGAAAATTTATTAATTAGAAAGTGTCATTAATTCCAAGCAAACATTATTTATATACCGCATTTAATTGTTGTAATTTTAAATTGCAAATTCATATTAAAACAGCAAATATATGCAGATACTTATACATAAAGAAAAATGTTTAATTAAAATTTATGTTTTGCTGTAATTAAAGTTTAAGTTTTTTGAATTAAATAAATTGCAAAATTTTATTACAACCAGCAACAACTAAATATAAGCAACAGAGACAAGGCTAATAATTTCATTCTCAATACAATCAATGTATTCAATTTTTAAGCAAAAAAAAATAAAACAATCTTTTGTTTATGCTTTTAAAAAAATAATCAAATTTATGACCATGGCTAATTCTTGGAGATCATCTTTATTAAAGAATGATTACAAAAAACAGGGTATTTTGATAATAAATGTAAATTATAATGGCAATGATTGAAATCAATTGCGAAAACGAAAAATAATGGTAAGTTTTTATTAATTTCGTTTTGACCAGTTTGTGGCATTAAATTTTGAATTTTTATGTATCAGACTTTTTAACCAAATTATTTTTTTCCATTATTAGCTGTTTGTCAGCTGACTTTTATATTGCTGGAAATGAGCCAGAAAAATTACTTTAAAATTGTTAAGTAAAATTATACTGAAAGTATTACATAAAAAATTATACTTTAATAAAAGTACTAAAATTCCCACTTTCTAAAAAAAAGTACTAAAGCAATAAAAATTATACAAAAAATACTACTTTTTTAAAAAACTTCTATTTATAATAAAAGTACCACTTTTTACAAATATACAGAAAAATAATGTTTTTTTAGTACTATTTATAAAGCCTTAAAAATTCTACATATAAAAAAATTCTAAAAATTACATCTTTTAAAAAAGTACTAAACATGCAGTTTTTAAAACAAATTACTAAAAATACTAGTTTTTCAAAAAGTTCTATTTATAAAGCACTAATAATTCTACTTTTAACAAGTTACTAAAAGTACTCTTCTTTTAAAAAAGTACTAAAAATATTACTTTTTTAAAAAGTACTATTTATAAAATCATAAAAATTCTACATTTAAAAAAATACTAAAAATTCTATATTTAAAAAATACAAAAAATAGAGCTTTTTGTATTTATAAAGCACTAAAATTTTCACTTTTAACAAGTTACTAAAAGTACTACTTTTTGAAAAAGTATTACTTAAAAAGCACTAAAAATTTTACATTTAAAAAATTACTAAAAAGTCTATCTTTACAAAAGTACTAAAAATGCAGTTTTTGAAAAAAATTACAAAAAAAAACACTATTTTTGAAGTATTAAAAAAACAGTACTTTTTTAAAGTAGATATTAGAAGTAGTACATTTTAATATAACCTTTTATGAAGTTATACTTTTTAAAAAAATAAAAAGAAATGAGTCAATTGAAAGTCAATTATTGGTAATTAGTCAATCTTAAACCTTGAAAAAGAATTTATAAATTCGTCGATAAGTTGACTATTTCGAAAACCTGTAGTACCTATAGTTACGGAAAATATAAGTTTTAAGCAAGTATTAAAAAAACGAACTATTTAAAAAACGCAATTTCGACTTTAA
Source organism: Bellardia pandia (assembly GCA_916048285.2). Classification (NCBI taxonomy): domain Eukaryota; kingdom Metazoa; phylum Arthropoda; class Insecta; order Diptera; family Calliphoridae; genus Bellardia; species Bellardia pandia. The sequence goes on from OU696531.1 coordinate 45,250,146, forward strand.
AATAATGAAAACCGACCGGTTTTGGGTTTGTTATATTAAATATTATGATATTATGATAATAGATTATTGAACTAAGTGTTCGACTTTTTTATTTTTATTATAAATTATATTTTCTTCAAGCCTAAGGTCAAAATTTTTTTTTTGTTTCTTTTAACACACCAAATTCTGTGTTTTTACACGGTTTTGATTTAACACGGTTTCAATTTTTTACACGATTTTATTCCATTTAGCACGATTCAAAATCTTTGGGCTTATCGTACATTAATTTTTTTGGTTAAATTAAATTTTGGCGAAATATGTTCATATCACAAATTTAGAGGAATTTCCTTTTGGTGCATACAGTCAAATGAACTTGTCATATATAATTTTTTTTTAATTACTTTTAAGCTTAGAGTGCATATCCTTTTTTCTTTAATAATTTCAATAGGTTTTAGAGAAAAGGAACCAATCACCTATTTCGCATACGATTAATGTCTTTTTTACACGGAGTTTTACTGGACGCAATTACGGAATTAGGTGTATTTCGCAAAAACAATGTGTACCATCTTCAGGGCAATAAAATTTGTTAACAAATTTATAAAATTTTTGAAAATAACAATAAAAATATTTTTGAGTATATGAATATTCTGCTAAAATTAAATTCTTGAAGAAAATATTATTTTTAATATTGTGATAATATATAAACGAAAAATATTAAATAATAAACTAAAATGCTATAAAAACGTTTCTCAAATGTTGATAATAAATATTCTATAATGAACGGTTTCGATTCAAATGTTCGTTGCCTGCCATACCAAAAGGCTATTTGTTACTTCACCTTCAACAATTAATGTTTTATTAACTTGCAATAAATAAAGCAAGCATCTAATTACATTTTTTACGTCGATTAGACTTTCGAGAAATGAGGCTCACTCTAATTCTCAGATCTGAGTCTCATATATTAATACTTTATAAAAAAGGCAAATAAAATTAGAATTAGAAGAATAATAAAATAAATATTTCGCTAAAATTTTGATCTAAAATAAGAAATGCAAAACAGCAATTTGGTTTAAAACCGAACATGATACTTTAATTTGAGCAATTGTCTCACATGCAATAAAAATCATATTTATGATTTCGATGCACAAGAAGAAAATAAAAAGCAGAGAAATAATTGTCAGTTTTTGGTTTTAAGCCATGAAAAACCATTGGCTCATAATCATAGTCATAGAAAAAGCATACTTTAAGTAAAAGTAGACTTTTAAATAACAAAAACATATAAATGTTGTTCTGCTTTTGCTTAAAGTATGCTTTTTCTATGACTATGATTATGGGCCATTGTGTTTGTACTGAGTTTCTTTCACTTAAGCATAGTGATCTAAAAGCTTTCAGACTTTTTAGTGATCGAACGGTTTTTAATTACCATAAGATATTACGAAACGCAATAAAAAGATCTATCATTATATCACTTTAAAATGTCACAACTAATAATTAGCATGAAATTTAAACTGACAACTATTTTCCAAAAACTCTGTTTACATTGTGAGCAAAATAATAGTTATTCTGTTTTTAATTTTACTTTCAATTATTATTGCATCAAGAAAAAACCCTAAAACTAGAAAAAAGTGTTTAAAAAACAACTGCAATTAACCTTGAGCAAATTGGCTTTTTTTTTTTTTTTTTTTTGTTAAAAAAAATAAAGGAATGGTGTGGAATAGTGTAAAAAAAATGTATGGTATCTACCAGAATCAATGCGTATGTTCGGACGTCGGTATTGTGTTTTAGGAAGTGGGTGTTTTTCTTTAAATGTAATTAATATTGAGGTTCACTTTTTCACATTTTCATTTTGCTTTGTTTGATTTCATGATTTTGCAACACCTTTATGAGAGACACACCTCTCGATTAAAACGTACAACCGGCAACAATACATAAAAAAAATAATAATAAATTGTTGACCAGTCAACCTGATAAAAGATAAATGGACTACTGCCTTGTTGTGGAAATAAAAACATAATTTTGTCGATATTTCTAATAGTTGGAGAATATGAATATACATACGAGTACATACATATGTACGAGTATGTAGGTATGTAAAAGGATTTGAAAGATAATAATTTATGAAGAAAAACCAATAAATTATTTATCGAAATATTGAATGTGCGAAATGTGGAAAAATTATAGATCTAAGTTAATGAGATTTAATTAAAGCCTTTCGGCAACATTTTATTGAAGAAAAGAAATTTGTGAGCCAACAAAGGCTCAACAATAGCTAAAAGAAGACTTAAGATGTTATGTACTTTCTTTGATATACGAAGAGTGAAGATAGAGACAGGTCAATGCAACATTCAGTTCCGTAAATTTTACTATGATCTCGAAAATGACATTTTTGTGAAAAAAATAATTGGTTTATAAATCAATCTTTATCGCCAGATTTGTTTATATTTTACAGGAGATTTTTAACCAAAGATTTTAAACATATTGTCCGTAATGTGCTTCATAAAGTTGGTTACAACTGAGCGACGGCTATCGTTATACAGAAACAATTATCTGGTAGGATTTAGAAAACATATTATTCATTAAAAAATTATTATTATGAAAATTCCAAAATTCGAATTACATGCTTTAATTTACACATAGAACTTATAGAAAGCACTCTTTTAATTGCCTGGCGAAACGCACAGTCATTACTTAATTGTAGCTGGGTTGACATTTACATAAATGATTGATATCACGACACATGTTCCCGACTACGAGAACGAGTACAACGAGTGAAGTGAATTATAAAATATATTTACAGACAATCGAATCGTTAGGTTCTCTCAAACATATTTGCACGTTTTCAATGTAAATTCTAAATGCTGCTACAGTTGTATGCATCAATCATTCACAAACAAACAAGAAAACGTAACAAAATATATACATACAAGCATTTTGCAACAAAATGCAGCACGTGCAATTTCAAAAGTTTTGCAAAATTGATTTTTAAATTATGAACAATTTTGAGCACAAAGTGAAATAAAAAAAAAAAGATTTTAAATTATTATTAGTTTTATTTTGTTGTTGTTGTCAAATTTTGCCAAAGTAACGACTTGTGATGAAATTATGCAAATAAGCGCCATAAAAACCTACATTTCAAGTAACAATTCTATGGGATACTCGTCGGTATGTTTTCAAATACTCGTAGATGGCTAGTGAGGTAGAGGTTGGTATGTGTGCGCGTGTGTGTGTGTGTGCAGTAGCGCTCAATAGAGATTTTCTAGGTTTTAAAAACTTCAAAAGTTTATTTTAGCGTTACAACCCAGCAAGCCATATGAGTCCGAAAAGAGTCTTTTCTGACACCTTTTTCGGAGCGTTAACGCTCTTTATGAGCCCCAAAAACAATCATAATTGCTCCGTAAACCTTCAGAAAAGAGGGTCATTACATTCGAAAATGATCCGTCAGAAAGAGCTCTTAGATAATTGCAGAAAAGACTCTTTTATGAGGGTTTTTTTGGGCTCTTAAAGAGCTCTTAGATAATGCCAGAAAAGAGTCTTTTATGAGGTTTTTCTTGGGCTCTGTGTAATCTTGTTTTTATTATTCTTGTGTGGTACAGCTATGTTTTTTTTTTTTTTTTGTTCAAAGCCCAAATAACAGGACAACAACGCTTTGGTACACACATAATTAAGTGGAATTTCTGAGTCACACTGCGTGCCGACTCAGGACAGTAACAAGCAAATTTTTCTTTCGCTCCGAAAACGCTCTTTTGTTGGACTCTTTTCTGACTCCTTTTTTCGGAGCGCTCCGAAAATGCTGTTTTGTTGGACTCTTTTCTGACTCCTTTTTCGGAGCGCTCCTAAAATGGTATGCTGGGAATATTATGAGTGCGTGTGTGTGTTTGAATCTTTGCTATAAAACGGTATGAACAACCAGACAGACACCTAAAGAGTTGATGAAAAGTTGAAGTGTTTGAAAATGTTTGATGTCTGTGAAGTGTTGCCAAGATGTTGTTGCTGTTGATGATTATGATGCTGTGAATGAATATCAAACATTGTTAGTTTTAGAGCTAGATACTGCTTAATTTTTTTGTGCTTTAGTGAATAGGGTATTATGAGTTCGACATTACGCTTGTAACAGGTGAACATTTCTGTTGTTATTGAAATAAGAAATCTTACGGACTCAAGGGCTTGACGGTCAACCTGGACTCTTGACCACTACGATTGGAAGCCAAATACCTTGGCGTAATTTTAGACTTTAAGCTCTCGTGGAAGCGTAATGGTGAAGCTAACATTGTACACGTTCACAAGTTTACTCTTGCTTTGTGTAAGAGCAGAACCTATTAAAACATATATTTTCATTCTGAACATTCATTAATGGCTTCATGGGCCACTCAGTCAGGAAAAGAGTTGACGTTGCCGCAAACTCAATATACACTGACAGTTAATAGATGGAAGCGGGATGTATTTCGCCTTTTGGTTTAGGCGAAAATCTATGTCATCCCTACATCCGCGAAAATCGATAACTAAATCTTGAGACGTCGACTCATTCCGTCAGTGGTTTTAACTTAGAGAACACCAGAACACAATTTTGATTCCAGGCTTATAAATGGGCAACAAATTGGTTGATCGTGACCTTTCATACACTATCCAATATACATAATTGCTGAATGGACGTTGAAAGAGACAGAATTCAAGATTGTGACTTGTAGAACACTCAAACATTTCTGTACGTAAAATTAACTGAAATTGTGATATAAAATAAATGAATATTCAGTTAAAAACCGGTCTACTTATTATTCATTTAATTTTAACGAAAAGTTCATTTAATTTTAAATGTCAAAAATTCAACTCCGAATTCTGTAAAAGAATTTTCAGTTATTTAATGTATTTTAGTTATTAACTAAAATAAAATAACTGAAAATAACCTGAAATAATTGTCTAAGACTCAATAAAACAGTGCGTATTTAAGTGCAGTTTTAGTTAATTTTCATAAAAACTTAAGTTGCATTTAAATACAGATTCATTTTTTCAGTCATACTTAATTGCTGTTATGATTTTGTGGTAAAAATATGGTAGCACTTTGAAATGTCAACAAAATTATCGATATATTTCAGAAAACAGCTGATTTTTTAAATAAAATTTGCCAACAATTTGGTGGCATAAATATGGATAAAAGAAGTCCCAACTTTTGACTTCTTGTTGGACGCTGTTAAAAATACAGCAGCATGATTAAAAAAAAAAAACAAAAACAAATGTCAAAACCATATGTTCAATGTTTAAAACTTAAGTTGCACTTAAATGAACATCGTTGGCCATTTAAGTAGCATTTAAGTTTTCAGTGAAAAACAAAATTTTGTACTTAAATGCAATTTAAAAATAAATGGCACTTAAATACGCGCTGTTTTATTGGGCCTAAGGGTCGGTCTATACATAGTCATAGCTTCCGTATAATATAATTAAATTAACTTTTTGTTTAATGAAATGAAAAATAAGTAGATCGGTTTTTAAGTAAATTTTCAGTTATTTTAAATAACAGTTTCATTTAATTTTACATACAAAATACTTTAACGTAAACAACTGTCAATATCAAATGCAACTGAAAATCCGTATTAATGTGCACTTAGTTTTTTTAATGAATGTTAGATTCAGTTAAAAATAAAGTTTCTTAGAATTTTAAATGTTTATTTAGTTAAAAACAACTGCACGGAATACTTCCTGAATAAACTACATTCCGTTACTGTAATAATATTGTGAGTGGACTTTTGAACCTCTATGAAATAGAGAAGAACCAAACCCTCTTGGCACCTGTTATAATTGAAATAGTCGACTTTTTTTTGATATGCCAGATTTATTGATAAGAAAATTTTTACATATTTCTTATTATAGTTTACTTGACCTTTTTTATTATCAATATTTTTGTAATTGTTCATGCTTAAGGTCTTTTATTTAAATTTAAATTTTTATTGAAAATAAAATATAGAAAATTTTTACAACATAAATAAAAAATAAAATTATAATTTTACGAAAGTTTTTAGTTACACAACTTTTCGATTTTTTTTTTTTTTGATAACAATCGATTGTTAGACTTTTTTCGACCATACATTCGATTTCAACATTTGGAATTTTTCAGCAAAAACGACTTTATTCGATGAATCGAAGCTATAAAACCCTGCTCTACGATGTAGTTTACAAAAAATTCGACCAAATCCAAGTGACTTTATGTATTCTTCAAAACACTGCAGGCAGCAATTTTCAACAAGTAGCTAAATTTAATAATAAAAAAAATTCCAAAAACGAAATGAAACCCACAAACACCTAATATTTACAAAAACAACAACAACAACGTCCTTATTGGCAGTAACAAAATCAACAAAATTCAACATCAAAAAAAATTCACACGCAATCAATATTCAATGAAATGATTAAAAAGAGAAAAAATACACACACACACACACAATGTGTCCAACAGATAGATCTACCTGTCGGCTGCTACAAAAGTTAATGCTGCACATCATCACCAAGGCAACGATTGCAACTCGTTGCTTTAGAAAACTCGCAACAAAAATTTAAAAGTGTTAATAAAAATTGTTGTTGATTTCAAATTTCACAATAAAATCCCATTTTGGAACAAAATAAAAGAAAAACTAATCAAGCAAACAACGATAGATAAATGTTGGCATACAATGTTGCATGCTTAGAGGAAATGTTGCCGTTACCCATTGCTATAGCTGTAAGTAAGTAAGTAAATACAATTGTTTATTGTAGACAATTTTATTACGTACTGTTTGCTGGTGATGATGAGGCTGCTGCTGCTGCTGCTAATGTTGGTTGCTGTTTTGATTGATGTCTAAGGCATCGTTTGATTTCATTGTTGTTGGCGTTACTATAGAAGATGTTGTATTTGTTTGCCTTTTATAGATAAACAGCGATAAATCAATTAATTTTCAATGCTAATGCTTCAATTTCAACACAATCCTATAAATTATAAAAAGATACACACACAAGACGAAAAACTCAACAACATGAAACAACAAGAAAATTAAATAAAAAAAACAACAACTGAGCAATAGCCGCAACAACAGTGCCACATGTCGTCTGGGCATTTAAAAAAGTCGTACGTACGTCTTCATACTTGCTGGCATTTGAGTGCGTGTGTGTGTGTGTGTAACTGTATCTATAGAATACCTGTTGTATCTTTTGATTTGCATATTAACCAAGTGTGTTGTGCATTATGTATATTGGCTGCAGCCGCTGCTACTAACTGCTGCTGTTGCTAGCCCAGTTAATAAATACGAGTATCTATTGTACAACAATCTTTCTGCAAGTGTGTGTTTTAATAGTCTGATATGCATTTTCTGTTTCTTATTTGTTGGCCTCTAAATCTAGTGCAGACGACATACTGCCACTTAGTAGCGTTTGTACGTAGCAAGCAAGCAGATCGCGTTAATTTACTAGTGCATAAATAGTATTGTTGCATGTTTATTAGCAATTTGTTGTTGTTGTTTAAGTGGTTATTGTGTATATGAGACGCCCCATTAAGCATTAGCACAAACGCGTAATAACATGCTTAATACTTTTTCAATTAAAACAAGTTGCCATTGCAAAATAATTCCCCCCACCTGCTTTTAAGATTTCCTCCGCCTTGCAATTTCATGATTAATGTCTTGAGGTGTTACATTAAGTGGTATTTAATTATTATTTGAGTTGATAAATGTATAATTAAATACTTGGTTAGTATTTAATCTATTTTAAAAGAGTTTTGTGATATTTTTTTACAATGATTATTATCATTAGACTGTTGAAGAATGAAAAGTAGTTGTTGTGAATTGAAATTATAAAATTGGTCTATTATCTGTATGCACTAATAATTAAACAATAAATAATTAAAAAATAGTTTTTTGAGACTTTGAAATGTGTGAAAGTATACTTTGATTTAGAAAATGTATCACGCTTAGTATTTCGTTTAGGGAAAGTATCGGGGAAAATTTGTCGGAAAATAGGATAATATCACAACATCCAATGTCACGTTCTTCACCACGTTAAGCCCATATTCAATTAAATTTAACTTTCAAAATCAGTAAATAGGGCAGAAATTGAATTACCAGTGGGCTTTATTAAATAACGGGTGATTCAAGTAGAGATACTTTATTCGATAGCTTTTTTTTAACAGATCACGTGTGAGTCGTGTCATGCTGTCATGTTATTTTTGTTTAGTATTGTTTGGCATTACATAATGAAAAGACGTTTACAAATCGTTCAACTTTATTACGAAAATTCACGTTCTGTGAGGAATATGTTTCGTGCACTTCGCTCAACTTATGGTCACCATAATCGGCCTACTGAGCGTACTATTCGCAACACCATCACCAGCATTCATTATTTGACAATATTCGACCGAATAGACCACGCTGTGAAGACTTGGAATCATCGGTACATATTTCTTTAAAAATGATGCCGGTGCGAACGTAACAGTCAATGGCGACTATTATCGTGCCATGATAACCGCCTATTTGATACCTGAAATTGAGGCTCGTGATCTGGGCGACATCTTGTTTCAACAAGATGGCGCCATTTCCCACACATCGCATCAATCAATCAATGGATTGAGAGAATACTTCGGTGAGCACACAATTTCACGTTTTGGGCCGGTCGATTGACAACCAAGATCGTGTGATATCACACCGTTAGACTTTTTCCTGTGGAGATATGTAAAGTCTCAAGTTTATGCGGACAAACCCGATTCAGGCCTTAGAGGAAAACATCACACCTGTCATTCGCCAGTTATCAGTCGAAATGCCCGAACGAATCACCGAAAATTGGATTCAACGGATAGACCATCTGGGACGTAGCAACGGCCAACATTTGATAGCCATAATCTTCAAAAAATAAATGCCAAAGAATGTTCTTTAAAATGATAATAAACATTCTCCATTAAATTTGAATTTTTTGTGTTTTTTTTTTTTTTTTTCTTTAAAAAAGTAGGGAACCTCGAAAGGGATCACGCTTTACAATGTATCACGCTTAGTATTTCGTTCACGGAAAGTATTAGGGGAAATTTGTTGGAAAATAGGGTAATATCACAAACTCCCAATGTCACGTTCTTGATGTTAAAGATTATTTAGAGAGTGATTTAGCACGCGAAATTTATAACGTTACAAAGATAAAGTTATGTCGAATGAATAAATCAATAAACGAAGCTGCAATTACTAGAAAAAAATCTTATTACAAATGTGACACGAATACAAGTATGCCAATATGACAACAACTAACAATATAAAGCAGCAATATTATATTTTAGATAGTACATTATGCCCCAAATCGCAGTCTTTTAAATTTTTGCTAATGAAGCTGAATTTGGTTTTCGCTTTAAGCTCGAATTAACTCGAATATTGAGTTTCAGTTGTATTCCCAAACACACAATTTCAGTTAATTAGTTTATATATAAATCATGTAAAAAATTTACCAATATTTTCTGGTTTTAAGGTTATGTCATGTGAATATTTTAAACCTATTCAAAAGATAAAATGAAGGCATTAAAACGCCTACAAATATAAATTTACATTCTCCTTAACATTAAATTACATGTACTAGACAAAATTCTGTTAAAACACCATAAAAGTAGAAGACAACACTTGAAAAATGTACAGGAACAACCACAAGATCCATCATTAATAATTACACTGAACTTTACACACTCTTAAACATTAACATAGAAAGACGTGTAAAACCAAAATATTTAAACAAAATCTAATTTGAAAACACGAAAAAATATCAGAAAACCTTTGAACAGCCTCTAAACAAAATTAGATAGGAAAAGGCTTAAAGGAAAAATCTAACAACGAATTAGAAGCTCTGAGTAAGAGAAGATAAACAAGCAACAATATATTCTGACTGATCACATGACGTTGATAAACTCTGTTGCAAGTTGTGAAGAATAGACCATGAAACATTTTGAATCAACAGTAAAAAGCTTGTGGGTGAAAAAAAAACAACACCGAAGAACAGGAAAATAAACAACCTTTTTTGTTGTCCATTCCAAAAACAAGGGACCAGCCAGCAGTTACAAACACATTTGGCGCATGTCAATGTGTTAAGGTATGCTCAACATATTTACAAACTCACAAACATTTATACTTACAAATGCATTAGTTTTGGCTATTTGTAAGGTTAGATTGAAGATATAAATGCAGCAAGACCCTTTTTAACTTAAACACAATATATATGTATTTACATAAAGTCAAATAAATCTAGTAACTTTTAAAGGTCTTTCTAATATTTTATAACAACATTTTCAACTTATAACCAGCAGCTCAAATGAGAACTGTTTATTAGTTGTGGTACAAGAGTCCAACTGGCCCAACTCGAAATAACCATTATTCATACAGCATGTTATATAGAGAGTTCAGTTTTGAACACTCAAACTCATACTGCATTAGAGGACACTCACTCGACTACATGAAACTAATCAAAACATTCAATCGTTGTCACTTGTGTTTCAGTTAATTATCGACACACATCGATGACAAGCAATTTGTGAACGTTTTTTTCTTTTGCTATTTATTGTTGAAACAAGAAAAACCATGAAAACTTTGCAATCACTGTGAAAAACAGCGATGCCAACTTAGCGCGTTTCGCGCAGATTTAGTGCTTTTTGACCACCCAAAAAGCGCATTTTTTTAATCTAGCGCGTTTTTTTAAAAAGCGCTAAATTGGCGCGTTTTCGTTTTTCATTTAGCGCTTTTAGCGCCTTTTTCATACAACTAATCACTTTGACAAAAACGTACATTTTACATTTGATAATTTTTTTAATACATACTCTATTTTTGCAACTAATATTTAAAAGCATATAAAAAAGAAGTGTTAACGAACTTACTATTTTTCTTCATAATTGAATGTGATTTTTTTGCAAAGGTAAATACAAATTTTGCCCAATAACTCCGAAGAAGTTTTGAATTTTATACAAGAGTATGAAAAAGATAAAAAAGAAATCGGAGAATTTGAAATTTGTCTCAACAATTTAAAGCTTTGTAAATGGAAAAATAGAGACCGAACTGATTTATTTTGGATTGATGTACATAGTTTCAAAAACGCAGTCGATGAAAATCCGTTCTTTAAGTTGTCAAGGTTTGTCATAGATATTTTAACATATCCATACTCCAATGCTGAAGTGGAAAGATTATTTAGCGTTATGAATTATTTTAAAAACAAAATTCGGAACAGAATGTGTTTAAATACCGTTAATTCTTTAATTCATATTAAATACGGGTTAAAGATGGCAAATTCATGCTGTGCAAGTTATGTTTCTGCAAAATTTAATTCAATTGAAACTTACAAGAAGTCAAAATTTTATATTAAGACAGTACTTTGGCCAGACGATGAAGAGGAAAATTCTACATTTTTGTTTGAAAATGAACAGTTTTAACTGAATTCGCTAAAATATTTTTTTGTGCTGATATACACTTTAAAATTAATATAATATATTATATGATCTCAAAATGTACAAATAAAACAAATTTTTATATAAATATTGAATTTAAAACCCCTTTTATTAAAATTTATCTTAGCGCTTTTTGGCGCTTTTCGCTTAATTAATATTTAGCGCTTTTTAGCGCTTTTTGAGACACTGTTTTGCGTGTTTTGCTTCTGAAAAGTTGGCATCACTGGTGAAAAATATCATGAAGCATTCACCACTACATTTATGTATGTATGTCCATCGTATAAAGCAGCATACTTGGATTTCATACAATGTGTAGGTGTCTCAGACGGGTTAGTGAGTTCTACCATTTAAGCTTAAAGGAAGGAGTCTTATTTTTACGTTATCAGTTACCAAAAACGAAATATCTAATAAAAATTAAGATTGTGTCCAATGCAACATATTAAGACAATTAATACTCATGTACTTAGAGAAATTAATTGGGTCAAACACTGAATAAAATGTGTTTAATATACATATGTACTTAATTTCAAAGCTTCTTGATAAAAGTTGCCTACACGAAGACTTGTGCACTTTTTGAACTAATTCTCGCAACACTTTTCTATTCTTTTATAAAAGTAATATAAAATAAGTACATAATTATTTAAAATGCATAACTTTGAATTTTCTACGCATTAACTGGATTTGAAAATACCAGCTTCAGTCAAAGCGAGATAGTTGTTGGTATACTGTTAAACCAGATCTTAAATTTCGACCTAATAAAATTTTAACGGAATTATTTTTATTATTGAAAAATCCGATTCAGGTCGATCTTATCTTAAAGTTGAGGACTTAATTGTGATTTAATATTACATGTAATTTTGAAAACAACCTTTTCAACGCTATAAAATTGAAATGAATGCGAATGTTTAAAAGTTACTTTAACAACATAATATTTGAATATTATAATTAACCATTTCTCAAAATAAGTATTTTTTGGTGCTTCTTAATTTTCAATTTTCTTTAAAGGTGGATAGACCCATGGTGAAATTAAATACTAGGTGACAGCATTGCTACAACAATTACAACAAGGCAAGAACAACAGGCATTTTTCTATATGTAAAAACCTTCGTCACTGTCAAAAAGTTTTTTTTTATATAACTTTTTGACATTTTCAATTTCACCATGAATAATCAGCTGGCGCTACGCTGTCACCTTGTATTTAAATTCACCTTGGATAGACCCATTTGTTTCGAACAAAAATTTTAACCGGAGAAAAATTTATTTACTGAGTTTTTTGCAGCACGATTCACCAATAAAAACGGTGGTACTACTGCGGGCATTGATTTATTTTGCTATGGTTTTTAAGTGTCAAAAAACAAATATTAAATTGTTTTAAAATATTGGGTGGTATTATTGATTCCACACGAAAAGAAAAACTAAGCGGAAAGAAATATCGATCGATATGTAAAATGTAATTATTCATTCCTGCGGCATGCCGCAATACTGTCTATACTGTCAATACTGTAGAGATGAATGAATAATTCGACCCGTTGTGTATATTTTTCAAAGACAATTTTCAAAATTTTTAATGAATAAATGAAATGAATAATTTAATTTCACAAACACCACAGCTTGAAATGTAACATATTAGCAGCTCAGCTCATTTTTGTCCAGACAAAATATAAAATTAAACCAATTTAAGCTGAGAGTGGTTCGTAAAGAATATTTTCTCTCTCTCAAAAAGAAAGACGTCAAACTTCATATGAACAAAAACTTTGTCCGAACTAATATTTTGTTCAAAACGTATGGTTGAATCCAGCTTAACAGTGATTTTTTTCATACATTCCCTCCGTTTCAAATTTGCAAACAAACAAACTTCAAAAATCAGCATTTTAAAGCTGGGAATACTCCAGCAACAGCCGACACAAAATTAACAATGGCAACACATACAAATACAAAAATCTTAAACACTCAATTTACTCTTCAGCAAAACAAGCAAACGCAACGAGAGAGCACTATATTCAGCCATTAAAACATTAGATTCATTAGAAACATTGTTCAGAACGAATGGGTGAATCCACCTTAAGACATACAAATGTTCGGTGGAATTTATAATCACTTGAATATTTCAAAATAAATATTAAGATTATTTTTAAATACCTAATGAAAAACCTATGTTATAGCGTAGACAGACGACAGCGTTAATTTGCATTAAAATCACACTAATGTGAATTAAGATTTTACCCTGACAGACGACAGTTTTTGCATTTAGTAAACAGCTGTTTGTTTGTAAACAACTGTTTAATTGCGAAACAAATTGTTTGGCATTTACATCGTGATCAAATGGAAAGAAAGCAGAAAATAAGATTAGCAGCTATGCTGTTGGTGAAAAATCAGTATTTATTTGAAAAAAAACGCTGAAATTACTTTTGCTGAAACTGCTTTAAAATTTTTCATGCACTAGCAACCATCGACCTGAACGTGTTGCTACAAGTGGGGACCGCAGTAGGACACTCTGAGAAAGGCAATTGTGTAAATTTATTTTTATTATTATAATAGTAAACAATTTGATAACATATGATTGATTGTCGATGATGTTGCCATATTGAAATAGCTAAATTCAGTATAAATTCACTCTGATTTTGTGCATTTAAGTCTAACCTAATGCGCATTAAGATGGGATAATTCACGAGTTAATTTGAATTAAGACTGCTAATGCAAATTAACTGTGTCGTCTGTCTACGCTAATAGTACAAATTAATAGGAATCGATTTTTATTGAAAAGATTGATAAAATTGTTTCCTTTAAATTTCTTCAGTGTTCACACAGCACAATTAAATCGCTTGTATTTGTTAGTATGCACACATTTGTATACACATATGTAATACGAATAAGAGAGTAACACGAATTTACAATCAAGTGTATACTCACCCCGATGTCTAAAAGGTAAATCAGGTTATCCTAAAGAATTGCTTTGTGTAAATTGGGACTTATTTCTGATAAACGCATTTTCAATAACATTACAACCAATGTATCACGGTATAGTTCTGACCGATTTTAGTTGGCAAACATTTGCCAAGTGTGACCGTACCTTAAGTGTCACTTTACTGCAACAATTACAGCTTGAAATTTTTGTGAAGAATTTAGTTTTTAACAAGACATAGGCAAAATATTTACAAAATTATGTTTTTTTTTTTTCTTAAAAATAATTTAATTCAATTTTAAATTAGAACATATTACCTTAAGATTTAAATTTAATGCAAATTATTCGCACCTTAGATAATTTCTAGGTGAAGCAGGCATTACAGATAAAATATTTTCCACAAACTAGTAGCGGTTTTTAATTCACTCCTTTAAAACTCCGCTCCTTAAATAATAAAATGCAAAAGCAAAAATGAAATCACTTCATTTAAGCAGCTTAAAAATTGCATGATTATTCATATTTTAAAAAATAAAAACTATTTATATTATTTCGCTAAGTGTACTTGAGCAAATAAAAGGTAACTTGCAACACATGCAATACAGCATGGTTAAGCAACATGAGTTGTTTAAAATTTTGTGCAACAATTTTGGGTAGGGTTCAAGTCAACAAGACAACAATCAATACAAGCAACATTTTAACACAAAAATAATATTTCTGTTGTTTGATTGTAGGTATTTTGTTTAATTAATGCAGTCATACTTTGTTGAAAATTGCATTTAATGAATCAAGGTTCTTGTTGTATGTATATACATACATGTGCATGTATGTATTAACGTTGATCAGTTTAACCTAGAATTTTGTTGTTACTTTTTCATTTAATTTTGTTGACTTTTGTACTCCAGAGCTGATTGGTTTTTGCCAGCATTTTGTTGTATGATGACAATGACTTAACAACATTATTCTTTACTATTTTTTTTTTTGTTTGTTTTGTTTCAACAATTTTATGCAGCTGTTGGCAATTTTTAAAAATTTGTTTTCGTTTCTGTTTGTTGTGCATTTTGCCAAACAAAGTTGAAGTTCAAACAATGGTAATGAATGTTGCGTTGTTTTAAAAATACTGCTTGCAATTAATATTAATTGCACCCTGAGAACAAATTTATGCAAATGCGATATTTTCGAAATGCTAACACAAGACGAACTCATAGAAAATGTCAACTTGTAAAAATTTTGCGTATTGTCAAAACTAAATGATTGACTTTTATACGATTAATAGAAAACATCATGGTTTAAAGTGGTTGGTGTAATGCGGTCAAATAGGTTTTTTTGTGTTTTGAAGATTTTTTAATATTCTTAGGCAATTATTTAAAGCCACCTGACTGGTTCGAGTTCGCACAGTGGTTTGGAAACATTTTATTTTGGAAAAAAATCGATAGCTTGTGCATGATTGCTGATATCTTTATGAAATTTCATACAGTCACAGCTGAGGTGTTTCTGAGTTAATTTGGATAAAATCACGAGTTAAAGTTGAAATGCATGTAATTGTAAAGCGTGATCCATTTCGATGTTCTCTACTCTTTTAAAGAAAAAAAAAATACAGAAAATTCAAATTTAATGGGGAATGTTTATTATCATTTGAAATAGCATTCTTTGGCATTTATTTTTTGAAGATTATGTCTATGAAATGTTGGCAGTTCCTACGTCGCAGATGGTCTACTTGTTGAGTCCAATTTTCAATGACTCGGAGGTCGAGCGGCCTCCGTTGTTGCACAAGCTGTATTTTGTACGTAATAAAGTTGAAAGATTTGTAAACGTTGTTCAGGCGTAAGTCTTTCCATTATGAAATGTCAAACAATACTAAACAAAAATAACATGACAGCATGGCACGACTCACACGTGATCTGTCAAAAAAAGGCTGTTGAAAAAAGTATCTCTACTTGAATCACCCAGTATTAGGAGGGAAACAGATTATTAAACTTGTCACAATTATGCTGAGTTTTGGTTAAATTTTTATAAAATTAAAAAAATAATCTACAACTCCCTTTGATTACAAACTATACTTAAAACTTATTTTTTTAACAAGAATTAGAGTTAATTTTAACATTTAACAATTTTTTTTAAGCCCTCCTTTTTTAAAAATAGACACATAAACACAATTCTACAACAAACTTTATAAACATCTGGCATTTTTTACACATTCTAAAAGTATTGCTCTGCTCTTATTGTTAACCCATTTTAACAATTTGACACTTGTCATTTCTAAGTTTGTTTTTCAAAGTACATATATTTTCTATCCAAATGGTATTTCGAATCAGGTAATTTAATCTCAAATGGCCAACTATTAAAAACAACAACTCTTTTTACACAAAAGCCATAAGATGAAAATAAAGAATTAAGAAAAAAAAAGAATAATTGACACAAAAGTCACGCTTCATGTAAAAAAAAAGCAGCAACTAAAAAATTATAGAGACGCACACAAATATTCAAATGAAAGACTTGATGGACACAATTTTAAACGTTGGAAAACATATACTCGCACCACTAGTGAAAAAGGTGTAGAAAAGAAATACTCGTACAAAAGTAAAAAAAAAAGAAATCCAAAATTAAAAAAAAAAGTAGAAAAAACAAACAACTATTACATTTTATTCATAAAACTGGTAAAAGTTACAGCATTTCTGTTGAAACCCAGTTCTCATCATCATCAGCAGCACCATCAACAGCAACAACAACAGCCATCTGGATCAAGCGATCCAATTTAACAAACAATAAAAATAAAAACAACAGCCAATGAAAAAAAGAAAACAAACGAAAAAGAGATCACATTACAGCATCAACATAATTGTTATTGCTTTATAGCAGCAACAAAAACAAACAACAATAACAACGTACAACACAATATTGTAATTTGCTGTTAATTTTTGTTGTGCTGCTGCTGCTGCTATTTTCTACTACCATACAGTGGGGCCTATTAAAAATATATGTTAATTTTTATTACATATATAAAACTACTTTAAAGATTAGAATTAAACTTGAAAAAGCAATATAAATTGGAGCAGTAAAGCATTAAACAAATCAGTTTAAAGCGAGCTCTTGTTTAAATACAGGGTAAGCCATGCAAAGCTAAAGTTTATGAATTTGGGTTATAACAAATTAAGGAAATTTGTTAATATAAATCTGTATAAAAGGTTTTTTTTTTTAACGTTATCTCCCATCCTGTATTATTAAAGCAAAGGTTATTACCATTCATAGTACATCGTTTTTAGTTTAGGAATTGACCATTTTATCTCTTATTAGACCCACTGTACCCCATATACCTACTATCTGCTACTGCTGTAATTGCTGTTGTTGTTTCGTTTTTTATTATTATTATTATTATTGTTATGATGGTTTAAATATTTATCTTATATTTAGCTGTTGTTGTTATTGTTTTTCGTTTTGGCTGTAGGATGGCCAACGAAAATAAAGTAAAGTTGTCAGGGCAGAAAGTAGCATAAGCTTCTTATTGAATTAACAACAATAACAAGCAGCAACTAAAACTGCAACAACAACTACACATTCGTTGCAACCAACAGCAACTGCAGCGTGTTCCCTGTCTCCCAACTGGGGTGAATGTGTGTGTGGTAAATGCGTTTAGTTTTTATGTTGGTTTTTACACTTTTTATATTAAATATAAAATAAATAAAGATAAAACACAGCATCGGAAAAATTGCTTTAGTTAATACGTGGCTTTGGTTAAGGGTAAAAATAATTTCAAAGTGAAGATGTAGATTTTATAGCTAAAATCACTAGGAATTTTTGGAGCCTTGGCAAATATGCTTCAAAATTCTATTTGTTCAGTTTAAAACTTATTTCTCTTTTAAAATTTCATAATCTACAATATATTTTTGCTTTATACAAGTTTCGGTATATGGCCACATTTTGACCGAATTCAAAATATTATTGACCTAATCCGTATAATAAGCAAGCGTCGGACTCTATAAATCAACTAATCACTTCCCGAGTCGAATTAACGATGTCCGTCCATCTGGCTGGCTAGCTGTATGTAAAGCTTTTGCGCACAGTACAGGTCGCAATTTTGAATATTTCAACAAAATTTGGTATGTGATATTTTTTCGGCCCTAGGACGGACGGAATTGCAACTGGTGGAAATCGGTCCATTATTTCACCTGGCCCCCATAGAAATATTGTCCTGAAATAGGAGTTTACCGATCATAAATGTTTGAATTATGCAAGTATACAAACAAATTTCACCACAAATGAGTAAGAAATTAAGCCAAATCACATCTACAAAATTTGTGAAGATCAGTCCATAATTGTGCCCACTTCCGTAAATCCCTTTAAATAACTCTTTTAAAAATGTCGGTATCCAAACAATATTTAACACAAATATGTTTCGTATATATACAAATAATATGGTAAAAGTTTTTAGATGATCGGCCCATAATTAGTCGTAACTCCCATATAAAACCCACTTCCGAAAAACACTTTAACGGCCATATATCTATTAAAAATATTTTTATCCAAATAAAATTCAACAAAAATAAATTTCATATATACAATACTGAATGACACCTAATTTTATAATGGTCGGTCGGCCCATAATTAGTTAAAACTCCCATATAAGACCCTGTCCGTAATTCACTTTAACCTCCATAAATCTTTTAAAAGTAATTTTATGGAGATGAAGTTTAACATACATAATATTTATATTGACGCAAGTGATGGCAATACATTTTTGGATGATCGGTCCATAATAGGTAATATCTCACATCTCATTTCTGAAAAAAACTTTATAATACATATACTGGGTGTAGGGTATTATATGGTCGGGCTTAACAGACTATACTTTCTTACTTGTTTTCTTTATGTTACTATTCTTCTGGCGCAAAAAAATAATTATTGATTATTGAAAAATAATAATAAAATTATTTAAATAAATTGTAAAAAAATGTATATATTTATGTATGTAAATATATGTATTTAAAAATATCTATATACATATACATATTTTGAATTGTGTGTTTCTCGCTCCAATTTGAAATGTGAATTTTTTTTGACAGTTCTTGTGAAAATCTTTTCGCAAAATATTGTTACAGAAACACTTTTTCTCACATTCTTCCAATAACTGTTGGAAAACTATTTAAATGACAGGTATTTCTCGAAAAATAAAGTTACAGAAACACTTGTGTGATATAAACCATTTTTTGTTTCATTTTACACTGTTTTTGCTGCAATTTACTAATTCCATGCGGACAATTTTACGATGCGAGAAATTCAGAAACAGGCTACAGGTCTGATCTCCTGATGATTTACTACTACATCCATTACAATAATTCATATTTTGGAATATTTATTTGGGTTTAGATTTCAACTGACAGATGGCAGTTAAACTGTTTCCCCCTATTATGGGCATTTCCTATACACAGGGAGTGTACAATAAGTGAGCATTATATTGAATATAAAACCTTTTTGTGTTGAATTTTATTTAAATGTCAATACTTATAAAATATTTAGGAGCATTAAAGAATTTTTCGTTGAATATTGCCAAATTCCGACCTGTAATTTTATATTTACATGGAAGTCCCGATATCAATAACTCGACTCAGAGAATGATTATATTATATTATTGGTACATTTAAGTGAGTGTTGGTCAAAAAAATATGGACGTTATAAACATCATATCGGTGAAATGCTTTTTTTTTTTTTGTTTCTAGTAATCGGAATCAAAAGTTTAATTATTATATAATAATTATTATTTTTAGTTGAACTGTTAATATTTAATTTTTGATATTTATTTAGTTAGGCTTTGAGTTCATTAAATTTAATTTTCATTAAATTATATTTACTGAAGTAGGAAAAGAAGAAAAAGGAAAAACAACTATAATAGAAATTAATAAAAATGATAATTACAGAAAACTTCGAACCACCAGTCACTGGTTAAAAGATTGATATTTGTCTGTTGGCTAGGCACCGTAGGGGTGCAAGGGGTCAGAACGCAAAAAGAATTCTGATGAGAGAAAGTGGTGTTTCTCGAAACATATGTAAATTCAACCAACAACCCAGGTTCGAATCCCAGTCAAGAAAAATGATCAAAAATAAAATTTTTTCAAGTTGTAAAACAATTCCTACTTCAGTAAAAATAATTTACTGAAAATTAAATTTAATGAACTCAAAGCTAACTAAATAAATATCAAAAATTAAAAAGTTTAATTATTATTTGACATTGTTTGCTCTTACCAAAATCAATGTGAATGTAACACCTTAACAAATTATTTTGATTTATATTTTATTGAATGTTCTTAAAAAATTGGATGTTCCAAAAAAAGAGCAAAATATGTATTTATAAAGTATGTGTAAAAATTTACGGAAGATTTTTCTAGCCGACAATTTTTTTAAATTATTTAATAGTGTAGTTCTATTTTTTTAAACTGTTAGCTTTCAAACTATTTATTTTTTGGTTGGCAACACTTTACAGGCAATATTGCAGCAAATACTAATCTTATATGGATCAGAACTGATGAAATTTTGTTTATCTAGAAGTGATTTTATATATATTTGTTTGCTAAATAATTAAGTATACAAGATAATAACTTTTTCCCAACACCGATATTTAAAACATTTTGTTTTCTTTTACGGTTGCAAAGGCTAAACCCAGGCACGCAACATGACACACATACACAACATGACCATAAACATAAATATAGGAGGTATACAGATCTGTTTTCGACTACGTTTTATATGCAGAGATATTTATATATTTAAATATAATATAACACCCAGCAAGTAAATGCGAGTACGAGTACTTGGGTACATGTAAGTTTACAGATCGTGCATTATTAACCTAATTAGAGTAACGTGAGTGTGTTTATCATTTAAATAAACTTTAGCAAAAGAAATTTTAATTTCAACAGCAGCTACAAAAATCTTATTTGATATTTAGAGCAATTTTTATTTACAAATATTTGATAGATATAAATACATACCATGAAGTATGTATCCGTTAAATGTTAGATTTAGATTATAATTTACATGATAATCAAATTTCCAATATTTTACATGAGAAAGTAATTTCCAATATGTATTTAAAACCTTTATTAATTTAGTGTAAATAATTTTGGAAAATGTCTACAAAAAGATTAAATGTTTGGAAATGTTTGTTTTGTCAAGAAGTAAATTATCATAAAGTACAATAAAAACCTAGAAGAGTGAATGTTTGTTAATCAGTTAATAAAAATTCTTTAAATGTTTTTCTTGGACAAAAATTTATGAAATTTCCGTTATAACATTTGTTTAATAAAATATTTTTTAACATGTTGGCTGCCAAAACCTTTTTAGAATTTTGATCGTTCAGTAGCAATGTAATTTAACAATTTTGGTCACCTGAGGCCAACAACTTATATTTGTTCTTTTTTGTTTCTTAAGCTAGATTTACAATAGTCATTAATAACTATTAAATAAATAAATTTTGAAGAAATTTAGCTGTTTACAGGAGTTTGAAGAATTTTGAAGAGCAATTTTAAAGAAAATTTCAATCGTGTAAATCTAGCTTTATTGCCTAAAAATAAGTTTTGACTACTCGCGACTTTATTCTGGTCCCTAATTTTGCCGTTATAACGGGTTTTTTGAGTCGCATATTTTCGTGCGACATTGCCTGGGAGAACATAAAACATGTTGTTGGGCCACGTCTCACGAAAATGTGCGACACAAAAAAACCTAGAGAATTCAAATTCCATATTAAAATGTACGAAAATGTACGACGTGGCCTCAGGGTAACATCTGGGTGTCGCATGAAAACGTGCGATGTGGCAGCCAACGTGTTAATATGTTAATGCAGCTATGCACAGTGTTCATTTAGTTTCTTGAGTTATCTAGAAGCTTTAAGAAGTTTATTCATTAATTTAAACATAATTTAATCGATAACAACTCAAATTTTTGGAGGCAAATCCTATTATATAGTGTATCATATAAAGGGTGTTTTTTTAGATGTATAGAACTTTGAAATGGAATAAAATAAAGATGATTTTTTTAAATTAAATTAATCTTCTGGCATAATATCTTGAATGTGACTTCTGGCATATGATCATAACGGCTGGCTCGGACATACTCTTATATGGAGGTCCATTTTTTATGACTTTTTTCAACATTTGTGGCCGTATATCGGCCATAATAATCGTTTCGCACAATCTTGAAGACCAATTCACGGGTCCAAAACGTAAAACAATACGGTTACCAAACGTTTCCATCAATAAATCAATTGTGGCTCGAGCTGTGTTACATGTTGCGCCGTCTAGTTGAAACTACAACTCCTGCACATCATGATTGTTGAAATGATAAACGAATAAGTCAGTAATCATAACTGTAACGTTCTGGCCAGCTTCGTTTTTAAAACAGTACGGACCAATTATTCCACCAGCCCTTAAAGCACACCAAAAAGACAGTTTTTTTTTTTTTTTTTTTGGATGTAACGGTGTCCCAACATATACTTGAGGATTATCATCACTCCAAATACGGCAATTTTGTTTATTGAAGTATCCATTGAAACAAAAGTGAGTTTCATAGCTAAACAAAATTCGCTTATGAAAATCGAGATTTCGTATTTCGAACAGAACCATGATTTTCAAAATAAATTTGCACAATTTGGAAGCGTTGTTTAGGCGTCACTCTATTCATGTTGAAATTCCAAATCAAACTAAACATAAATCACTTGACAGTTGACAAAAATGGCCGCCAGTTAAAAAAGTGCTGCCAACTTAAAGTTCTATACATCTAAAAAAAAATACCCTTTACAAATGTCTTTGCATACATTTTTGGGGGCGAGGGATGTCAGCAGACCAAGTATGATTATACAACCTTATAAGATTTATTAATTAATAGCGTGTTCAGATATGCACCTTAATTGCGATAATATCAATTAACGCCATTATTGAGCTCAATATTCCATATAAAATCTCAATTAATTATTGCGCATTAAGTACGAAATTGTTATAATATTGAGTAAGATGTCGAATGCAACACTGTTCACAACTGTGTTTAGTGAACAAAATTGTATAAAATGGCAAATTTCAACAAAAGAAATCATTAAAAAATCCATGTGAAGGTAAGTTTGTTTACATAGAAACACAACAACCATTTAGAGTATTTTTTGTATTGTTTTCCAGCTGTCAAATGATTATTGAGTAAGCTGAAAATTGCGTATGCCTGAACACTTAAAATAATATTGTCAATTAACCGAATATTGACTCAATAAAGTTTCATATCTGACCACGCTATATGACAGATCCAA
This sequence comes from Bellardia pandia, assembly GCA_916048285.2. Taxonomy (NCBI): domain Eukaryota; kingdom Metazoa; phylum Arthropoda; class Insecta; order Diptera; family Calliphoridae; genus Bellardia; species Bellardia pandia. Next base: position 45,273,720 of record OU696531.1, read on the forward strand.
GCATTCGGAAAACTAAATTAATAACCACTCTGTTTGCATTCTAAGTGCATTTATATTATAATTTTTTATTACCGCAAAACATTTTTTAAGTTTATCGTATACAATTACTAAAACTAATTATTAACAAATATTCAGCTAATTTAATAGATATTTTATGAATTCCCCAGCTATTTCTTTGTTGATAAAATTATCTAATTTATTTGTATGTTTTTATTAGGAAAAAGTCTGTGAAAATGACTTTTAGATTCATTAAAAACGCATAAAACCGTAAATCATGTCTTTGTTTTAAATGTCATTTTCAATTGTTGTTATTTGTACATTTTATTTATATTTCAAACGTAATTATGCAAATTATTTCAATTAATTTTTTTCTCATTTAACAATTCAATAAAATTTTCATGCTCATTTGTTAATGATATAAAAAAACCAACAAACAACAACAATACAACGTTTTATATTTTTAACCAATAAGACGAAAAAAAAACGAAACAAATTGAAGGGGAATAATAAATTACAACAAAAAAAAAACAAAAAGGCGGTTAAGACCTTTTTCCATTTGCATTTTGTAATAGGTATAATAAATTGTAATATTATGAAAAATAAGCAATATAATGTAATAAGACATGATGACTTTGATTGCTTTATATACATATGTACATATATGTCTGTATATACATACATACATATGCATATATAACTGATTGCTCACGATAGTTTATAGTTTATTTTTTCATTCAATGGATATTTTAACTAAGTTGCACTTTATTTAATGTGACAAGAAAACATGCTGCAGATTTTAAAAGAATGAAGCTGAACGTAATGAATGTGAGTGATACAATGCAACTCTCAATGACATGCTGGAGTGAGATTTTAATGGCTTTGTTGATGTTAGATGTTTTACATCACGACTTAAGATCAAATCCATCAAAATATTAATTAGAGAGTGTCAAATTAAATGATAAATTAATTGATATTTTAGCAAAGTTTTACTTAGCACACTACTAAACAATGTATTATTATTTTTATTATATTTAAATATAGTGTTTTTGAAATTAAATTGAAATAAAAAAAAACCTTTCAACTTTTATACGAAAAAATAAATCGTTGTCAGATGTATGGCTGATAAAACTAATGTTTTTTTTTTATTTTTGCAACATAAAAAAATTAATTTTTTTCTGTTAGTCGACATTGCGATTTTTTCTGTACAAAAAGTAGAAACGTTTTTGATAAATCATTATTTGACTTATTAAGGCATTATTGGATATAAGTTATAGTTGGAACAAAAAGTCAACATTCTTTGATTTTTCAAGAGCCGACTTTACGACTTGCACTTTGCACTTTTTATATTATTATAATCTATGAGATTTGTCGATTAGAAAAACGTTTTTTGTTAAATTTTTGAAATAATAATAAGACGACCTTCGCATAAATCTGTTAATATATATTTATGTAACAAAAAAACCTACAGAATACTTTTAAAAATCGGCGTTTCGGAAACTTTCTAGCCTAGCACAGAAAGAGAATAGTTAGTCTTTTAAAAACATTTTTATTTTTCAATATAATCTCCTGAAACTTCAATACACTTAGTCCAACGCTTATCTAGCAATTCTATCCCTTGATTAAAATAGTTTTGTTCAAGGCCTTTACAACTGCTACTACATCTTCACTTGAGGTAAAACGCTTGCCAGCTTGATTTTCGCCAAAATCTGGATATTTAATTGTACACTAGGTTTGAAGACCAGCTACAATTAGACTGGGATTGTATTTGTTGCGCGGTCATTGTCCAAGAGACCGGAATTTTACTTTATTGAACGTCGTGTTTTCTTAGTTTATTTTAATGAAATGATTGCTTAATTTTTGTTAACGATCTGTCCTTTAGATTTGCTTGTATCGTTCCATAATATTATTTACAATACTTTTTGAAAGTATAATCCGACAATGTCGGATTTTTTAAGGAATTTATAAAAGATTTTTATTACATTTTGATTTAGCTAAATATATTGCATATATTTCGACTGTTTATAAATAAACCACTGATAAAACGAAAGTTTTTCCTCCAGGGTTTTAAAAAAGCTTCTTGTGGACGAATTTTACGGATACGTTTTTAAACGTCGAACTGATCAAAAAATTTTTAAAATTTTTGTGTGTTCGACAGATTTTCTTCATTTACATTTCTTTTTGTGAAATAAGGAAATACTGAAAAATAGCTTCTAAAGAAAACACAAAAAACCTCGTTTCATGAATCCTATTTATTAAATCGAAGGTTGAGCTTGTATATGTTATATTGAAAGCATGATGTCTGCGATATTTTTCTTTCTCTTTCTTTAGTGTAAAATATTAAAAAAAACAAATCTAAAGATGTCCCAAAATTCACGACAACCAAAAAATAAAATAGGTTGTTTAAGGATAGTTTATAGAGTCCGGCCGAGTATCCGGTTTCGATTTTGGATTAGCCCTAAAATTTCTGTTTAATGGAATTTTTAAGGTGGTACACGTTTTCAAAATAATTAATAGAATACAACAATTTTTATTTAATTGTAAAATATTGACGAATACGGTAAAAATTATTCCTTTAAAAAAATGTTTCAGTTCAAGATAAAAAAAACTGGATTTATGAAGTAGTGTTGGTGCTATATGTTATAAAATTAAAATAAATATTTCTTACTTGAGAAATTTTATTTTATTCAGCTTGAGCTTATTTTTAATGTAATAGTGTAAAGAATGTCATTGGAATGCATTTTCTACCCTGCCAAGAGCGTCATCAGCAATATTCATTGTTCAAGTTCTACTTGCAAACATCATATATTTAACTCACAATATTTGTTTTGGAAATTATTTAAAAGTTTCGGTTTGTTTCAGATTACCCGAATATCGATTTTTTGGTCGAATATTAACTTCGGTTTGGTTTCAGTTTGAAAAAACGGTTTCGGTCGTACTGTAATGGTTTAATATAAGTACAACTAAAAACGAATTTAGTGTTTTCATTGTTAACCCGTATTTCAAAAATAATAAAAGTTTGGCGTCCACTGATCGATCAAACTCATCGTAAGTGGAGATGTCTTGATGTAGTTGTTAATCGTCAAAATTTCCGCATTTGGATTTCAGACATTTGTGTTTGTCAGAAAACGAATACATTCAACTTCGGCAACTTCTAATACAGGGCATGATAACAGAGTCATCAGAGATAATTCTTTCTAAACTGTATGATATTAATGTGGATGACAACTTCTTTCAAGAAGACGGTTTTAAAAACAATTCTGTTATTGCTGAAGGCATTTCGTGTGGTCGTGGGCTTTCTCGTTATGATAATCACAATAGGGCCCTGAACGATACCAACCACCTTACAATCGAAGACGTAAATTCAACGCGGCATTAACGAAATCCAGCCACATTTATTTAAAATGAGCATGGAAAATTGCGACAAAAGAGATCGCATATGCTAAGAAAGCCTTGAAAACCATTTATTATTATATGCCAAACCAAACTTGGCCCTAATCTGAGAGAAAATATTGAATTTATATAAGTACGTTATTCCATGTATAGGTCTATTTTTCACAAAGTCTGTAGGAGCAATTAGTGCGTTTAAATTCAATACTCTGAATTAACCTTGTATAGAAATTAACAAATGCTTCAGTAAATAATTATTAGATATTCACCCCCATCGTGAATAAAAATTCCACATGAAATTTGTTCTCTTTTATTTTTTTTAACATTGAATTTTAATAGGAAAAGTGTGAAAGGGGAACAAATTCATGTGGATTTTTTATTCACGATATAGGTGATTATTATTTTATTATATTTTTTCTCTAAGTGTAGTTTCCCATTTTAATCTCCCAAAAAAGACAAAATACTAACAACTGAGAAAAGTCGAACAACAATGCATTGGCGGCACTGATGGCAAACATGGTACAATTGTACTTTTTTTGATACATTTTAAACACAGTTGGTACCGTGGTACTACCACGAGTCATATGGTACAATTTTAAAATACTGTTGCATCAAAATTTGGTATTTCAGATGAAACAGATAAATATCAGCCATGTCACAGAATTTAATTCCGTTCGGAAGTGGAATTATTTCCGTAAAACGAACAATTGGTTTCATTCCGAACAAATTTTTCGTTATGCTTTTTCTATAGAAGCAAAAAATGGAATTAATTTCACTTCCGAACGGAAGTAAATTCTGTGACATGGTTGTATATCATATAAGTTACTATTTGTGTAATAGTGCAAGCAAAAGAAATATTATTAAATTTCATGAGCATTTTGGAAGATGATTATTACGACAATAAATTTTTGGTTGAATTATCGAACAATATGAGTCTTTGACATATTCATTTACATTAAATGCTTTTGAGGTTGAATTCAAAAACTAAAGTTTAAAATTTAGTTAATCAGGATTTCATAATCGTTAGAAGTGAACTCTTCTATTTCTTTTATTCTTACAATTCTAGTTATTTTGGAAATATATATATTTACCAAGGTTAACTTTTCGCAAATGACTCCATACTTCATATATAAGAACATTTTTAGATAATCGCGACAATTAAGGCAATAATGTTGCTATAAGATATATCGAATTTTCGATCAAGTAAATTTGTGGTAAAGTTTTATGATTATTTAACAAATATCAAAAATGGTACCATGGAGGTCTAAAAAGTACATTTTATTTATATAGTTGGTACGAAAAACAAAAACCCATTTTCCATCACTGATTGGCGGCATAGTTAACGATGAGTTAATAAACCATTCCATATTTTTTGTATTAATTTAAAAAAGGTTTGAAAGATAAAATAACTAGTTTTAAACTTTTATTTGATTTTCTTGTTTGTTTGTTTTCAGTACAATGCCTGAGAAACTAAAAATACAGCTTATTATAAACAAAATTGTAACAAAACTTTTTAAATGTTGTAAAAAAGCGTGTGATTTGAAATTTCTTGTTGTATAGATATAGAAGAAACACACAAACAAAAAAAATTACATTTTTGCATAATTAATTTAAAAAATAAGTATTTATGATTAAAATTTATTGACTTTGAAATATGAAATCATGAGATTCTTATCACCAATTTTTTAATTTTTTATTTTATTGTTAAAATTTACCACTTAAATTTTATGGAAGTGTTTAAGGTTTTTGTTTTCAAATAAAATTTTGAAAAAAAAAATTCACTGGTTATTAAAAAAAATCGATTTAAAAAGTTATTTTGATATTTTAATGGATTTTTAATAAAACAGTTTTTATTAAAAGATAAAATATAAAACTTGTAAAAGATGTGTTTAGTTTTTAATTTTTTATGGATTTTTATGTTGTTTTGTTTAATAAAACAACACAGCAATATGCTGGTACCATAATTTACACATCTGAACGGCATCAAAAAAAATTATAATTAAAAAAAATTACCAGTTATAAAGCTAGCTACTTTTATCTTTATAAAAATCTTTATTCTTGTATTGTAGTTAGACAATTTCCCAAAGATTATTTAACAATTTTAAAATTGTTCCTTTATGCTTTGCAATATTTTTAATTGAAATCAAAACCATCTTGCAAACAACCGTATTCAGACCACAATCCTTATGATTAGGCAAGCTTGAGCTGACCTGACAAATAAAAAAAAACCCCGATTTACAATTTGTACTTTTCAACAATAATTCTTAGATAGCGATATTGGAAACATTCAACAAATGTGCCTAGTATTTACTAACAACAACTGCAACAAAAAGAATCTCTAACTTTTAGTTTGTTACCTTGTGAGTTGTAGTTGCCTTCATGCATAATTCACCAAAGTTGAGTATAAAAAGAACAAAAAAAAAACAAACCCACAATAGCAACAAACTAATTGTAATTTTAAATTCTAATCTGATTTGTTGCAAACTCAAAAACCATTTAGAAAAATTAAATTGGCTTCCAACAAATACTACTAATACTATACTATGTCGAAGAGAAGATCTAGGCAACCAATAACAACGAGACGATGTTGCAAATGCAATATCTATGCATGTACATATTTTGTATGTTGTTGTGAATGTTAAGTACAATAAAAAAATATTTGCAACTAGACAGTGCCGAAAAAGAATGCATTGTTTGGGTTTTAAAGTATACTTTTGTGCATTTAAAACATTGTTTATATAAAATCCATTCACATTGCACAGAAGCTTGTAAACATTTTAGTTTTTTTCAGTGGTTTGTTTTTTTTATACAAAACTGCCATTATTCTGTCGAAAAATTTAATCGGTCGATATATATTTATTTCTACGAGTGATATGCAATAAAAAATCAAAAAAACAAGAAATTCGTACTTAAATTCCTTAAAATCGGACATTTGCAATAAATAAAGTAAAAAAAGAAAGCAAAATTGTTATTTTATGAAAGACATTTGTACAAACCAAACTAAACTATAAACCAAACCCCGGGTATCAATGATAGTGACTGCGCAATCATCGTGCGCAAGAAGAAAGAATACGCGTCGATGCGGGTTTTCAAACCTATGTCACTATTAAATTTCAAAATCGTAGTGAAAAGCAAAATAGTGTTGCTATAAAATGGCTTTTAACAACAAAGTTTTAACAAAATTCAATAACTGACTTATTATGGATTTTGAAGCACTTTCTGAGTTGATTTAAAGATGTCCGTCCGTCCGTCCGTTTGGCTGGCTGTCCATGTAAAGCTTGTGCGCAGAGTGCAGGTCGCAATTTTTAAGATATTTCGATAAAATTTGGTACGTGAAATTTTTTCAGCCCAAGGACGGATGGGATTGAAACTGGTGGAAATCGGTCAATTATTTCACCTGACGCCCATACAAATGTCCTCCCGAAATTGGGGTTTACTGATCACTAAACATAAATCGCTTACTACCAGCTGACAACAAATGTTCACAGTTAAAAATTTTTGCCAACCTAAAGTTCTAAACAACTAAAAAAATCACCCTATACTTTCAATAAGATTTGTAAATTAGTTTTAAATTAATACACTAATAAAAGAACAAATTCTTTTACAGTACTGTTAACCGTGATGTTTGACTTCAACATATTTACTTGTACATGCTCTAAGTTAGATGCTTAAGATTTTTCAGCTTCTTTTTTTTAGTAACAACAGCAACAACTACAACAATAATAAAACTGTTCAAATATCTGAATCTCAAAGTAGCATTTGTAATTTTCTATTTTTTATACAAACCACCAAAAAGATGGAAGATATATTAAGTTTGTTATTCCGTTTGTAACACATGGACATATTGGTCGTAGAACTAAAAAGTCTATATATTCTGGGTTCTTATAATTATCCGTCTGTTAAAGCATGATAGAGCTGCGAAAAAAAGACATAGAACAATTAAATTTTAACCAAATATTCTTTGATGAGAAAAATCGGCCAAATAGGATCAGACTCGATATTTTTCAGATATTTTTTTTTGCTATATTCTTCAAATATAGTTCAGAAAATATCATGAATTTTTACACACTTTATTTTTATTATAGAAGGACATGTCCTGTTGAAAATAGTAGGATTAGGTACACGATTTCTCATAGCCCCCATACAAATGTCATCCTGGAATATGACTTTATGGTACATAAATGTCTGTAAATTAAATTTCATGCAAAGTAAAATATCAAAACGATATCTTGTTCGCATCGGTCCATATAAAGTCAACTTCCAAAAATCCCTAAAAATACGCAAAAATCTCTTATAAAAACCACTATCAAGTTAGAATTGAACACAAATAGTCCATAAATAAAAATCGACCTCAGCCGCCATATAACGTCAACTTCCGTAAATCACCTAAATGAGCAAAAATCTCATATAAGAAACAACAGCAAGTTCTAATTCGACACAAATAGTCCATACATATATAGAAATATTCACAGCCAATTTTATGATGATTGGTCCATATTTGACACATATAAAGTTCACTTCGTAATATCACTTAAATGCGCATACATCTCTTATATATACATCACTATTAAGTTGAAATTCAACACAAATAATTCACATATGTATACATATAAATCGTCATACAGAATTTCATGATGCTCGGCCCGAAATAGGTCATAGCTCCCTTAAGAAGACTACTTCCGAAGAACTCATTAACCTGCATAAACATCCACATCAAACCAAAATTTTACACAGATCAGTTATAAGTACGTAACAATTATACAAATGGTTTTTGTGAAAGTCGGTCCATAATTGGCCATAGCTTCCATACAAGGTGATTTGGTGGTGGGTATATAAGATTCGGCACAGCCGAATATAAAATAAACTCTTGCTTGTTTTTTGTTGTACTCACATTCGAAATGTTGTATTTTTTTTGCAATTCTAACCATATAAAGCATTTGAATAACATCATTGCAGTCATTTATTGTCCGTAAAAGGTTCGTTGTAGAATTTTTGTTGCAATTCTCTACTACCGAGTAGAATTTCCTTTTTAACCATGTCTGTATAGGACTTTTTTCTATATACTCGTATACAATATGTAGTTGTTATTTATTTGTTCAGTTTTTTTCTCTGGTATTACAGGAAAAAGAAAATACAATTTATGTTTAGTTAAGGTAAATTCACATTGTTGAAATATTTAAGGATATAAGTGAGAATACTAAAAAAAAATACTTCATTTTACTTCAAATAAAAAAAAAATAATTAAAAATCCGTTTCTCTTGAATAGATCACAGTAAAATTAAAGATTTTAGAAATATTCTTTACAATAGTGTTTAAGCTTATTTCATCAAATATTTGTTTAATGTAAGAACATTTACAATACTCGTTGGTTTGTTTTGCTTTTCTAATCTTGTAAGAAATATTTTTTTTAACTCACATTAGACTTCCAATAACAAGGATTAATGTTGTTATTTAAAGATTTTATTTATTTCTAAGCTACACTTTACAACTTATTTGTTAAATTTTTTTTGCATTTTAGTGTAAGATATAGAGGTGTGAAGATGATATAACTACTATAAATTTCATTGTTTCTTTGAATCCACTGAGATTTTAAAATAAAATTGTGGAGAAATAAATTTAAAGTTTAAAAAAAACTTGTCGAAAACTTTTCTTTTCTTTTAAAAACTCACAGACGTCATAAAAAACTCATAAACCCTTTAAGAATTAAGTTAAAAGTTTAACACAAAAGATCCTTAGATGATCAAAAGTCACCAAAACTTATGATTTATTAAAGATTTTAAACACCAAAGACTTTAATATGTCCAAAAATCCGGTCGTAAAATATTTTAGTATTTATGTGACACAAAAAATTATGGAAAACTTTTGAATCACAAATTTATACTCATTTATTAGAAAAAAAAACAGAAAGTAGAAACTAAAATGAATTTCCTCTTTAAAAAATTTGTATTTTTTATTCTTCACTCCGCTTTAATATTCTCTTAACAATTGCCTAATACTGTTCCAAGACAATTATTAGTGACGTTTATATATTTTTCTATTATGTGTTAAACTAATTTCTTTGATAACAATCCAATGCCGTTTTTACATAATGATTCGGGCTTAAAATTTACTGAAAAACGGTATCGTCTAATAAGGCATTATTTTATATAAATATAAATATCTGAAGTTCTAGTTGATTAGGTGACAAAAGGACCACAACAGCAAATTACTTTATAGGTAAAACGCTTGCCAGCGAGGAATTTTTTTAGATTTGGGAACAAGTAAAATACACTGGGATCTAAATCAGGAGAATAAGGTGGGTGGTCAAGCAACTCGTACTTAAATTCGTTGATTTTAGCCATTGTTAAAACACTCTTGTGCGCTGATGCGTTGTCTTGATGAAAATTATTTTTTTGTGTTGTAAGCCAGGACGTTTTTCTAGAATTTTTACATTTAATTGATCCAAAATATTGCAATAATATTCTGAATTTATTGTTTTACCCTTTTGCAGATAGTCAGTCAATAAAATACCCCTTTGAAGTCCCAAAAAACCGTTGACATAACCTTACCAGCCGATTGAATTGTTTTTGCCTTCTTTTGGGCACTTCCTCCAGCTTCAGTCCATTGCTTGGATTGTTCTTTTGTCTCTGGAGTATAGTGGTGGATCCATGTCTCATCAACATTTATGAAACGACACTTAAAATCCATTTTATTTTTCTTAAAACGATTCAAACAAGTTTGAGAAATTTACATTGTTATGCGTTTTTGGTCGACTGTTAACAACATGCACCAGCCATCTTGCAGAAGGCATTTCCATCTATAGTTCTTCATGTAAAATTAAATGGACTTGATCATTTGAGATGTCCCTGATATTGACTATTTTACGCACTTTTATTCGTCGATCATTTAATACAATATCATGCTACGTGGTTCATCCTCAATGCGTGTACGAACGACCACGTTTAAATTTAACAACCCAATTTTTTACTGCTGCATATGAAAAAGCATTTTCACTTAATACATTCACAACATTATTATGAATTTCTTGTCCCGATAAACCTTTTTTATTTAAATATTTAATGACACCAAGAATTTCTAATTTTTTCATTGTAAAAAAAATCGCCGATTCATCTTTTTTGAGCACCTGTTTCTATATGAAAGACTTGCCAGATCGAAAAGAAATTTAACATGTGTTCATAGCACAGATGGAAGTTTCCAAAACAATTAACTTTTTTCTGTTTATACCACACTTTCTGTTCTCGGCTAAGAAGTTTCCGAACCGCCCTCATAATACGAGTACGTGGCCGTTTAAATGCAAGTCCATTGTGTTTGCCACTACGATTTGGATATTTAATTGCAATATAGGTTTGAAAACCAGCATCCACACGTATTCTTTCTGCGGTACTTACACTGCAGTTATATTTTCCTGCGCAGTCATTTGTCGGCGAAACCCGGATTTTGCCCTTTTTGAGCATAGTATTTTCATTGTATGTTCCTGATTTCTTTTAAAATCATTTTTGGTTTTTTTTTTAAGATTTGTATTGAAGTATTTTTATTGTTTTGTAACTTTTTGGAACTTTAGCAGACAATGTTAAATTTTTAAAGAATTAGTGCGCGATTTTTTTCTATTTTGACCTTCTATTGCTCACTCGGATTAGGTGAACAATGCTTTACAAGCAACAAATCTTTAATTTTATATAAAACCGCTGATTTCAAAAAAGATGTAACAGTTGTCAGCCCAAAAAGGCATTCCAAATATTTTTCATTGTATATACAAAAAGATTGTTGCAAATTTCGCAATATTAAAATTATGGAAATTTTACAAATTTTAAAAAGTAGAAATTTCGTATCGTATTGTACCAACCTGCTAACCCCAATAAATGTTTATTTAAATGCTCTAATTTTATGAATATTATTTATAAAATGTAAATATAATGCCAAATAAGAAAATGTCTTAACAATAAATATATATATATATAACTAAAAACTGTGGTACAAGGAAACATTCTACCAATTGTTGCATGTCACACTTTTTCGTAAATGTCTTAATTTTTCACAACAGTTTTCTTCGGCATCAAAAATATTTACATTAAAAATAAATACGAGTGAGCGATACTGCTAGAAAAGTTTAAACTATAATAAAATACTTCTCTTCTCATTTTTTTTTATTTGAACAATAACGACATGATCTAAACAAAAATATTTAAACCATTTGTTTGTGGATGTTGCAAATAAATTTCTTAACACATACACCGTCAAACACTACTAGTCTCTGACAAGAGATATATTTTTTGTGCAACATTTGTTACATAGTGTTGAAGTTTAAATCTTTATTTATTGCATAATAATATGTTTATGCCTTTGGGGTTTATAAATAAAAATTCTATAACATTTTTTCTGCGCTTTTTTTTTTGGCTGTCTGTCTGTCATGATGTTGTTTTCACTGGAACACAGCCGAGTAGTGCAACCAACCATTGAACCCACATTTGATATGAGTAAAAAAAATTAAAAACTGCATTTAAAATTTATTGTTGTTATGAATTTTGTAGCAAGCTGCTGTTTTGAAGAAATAGTTATGTTTTTTTTTTGCTATGAAAATTAATTGTTGTAAAAGTTGTTTATTTTCTATGAGTTATAAACCAAAGAGAGTTTTAGGCCAAAGAGTGTGTGTAGTAGGAGTTATTAAAGTCAATAAAATGATTGACAAGTAATTGACAATAACTTAGAAAGTAGTTTAAAAAAATAAATGTTTTTATTGCAGAGTTTATTCAAAGGCTATTAATTTGTCCCTAATATGTATTACGAATTCATTAAAATCAATATTGCTAAAAGATATTACTCAGGTCTGATTCCATTTATCAGAACTATGTATGAGTAATCTTTTTTAGCTCGTTGTATCATATTTCATTTGATATGAGTGTGAGAAATGTTCATGCAGTTTTTTTTCTGAAAAGGTATTTAATTAATTTAATTTTTAATTAACCTGTAGTGATAGTTGACAAGTTCTTATATTCTCAACGTAATATTTAATACACACTACAATACCAATTAAAAAGTTAAATGCAATATGAGGAGACTCATACTTAAAACATATATCAGGCTTGGAAATGTTGATACGAAAGTACTTTTATTTGAAACAATTTCACATTCAATAGCACCATGGTTTTTTTCATAAAAAATGTCTGTATAGCAGATTTTTATAGAAAATATTGTATATAACAGTTTTTTTTATAGAAAATCTTGTGTAGAACAGTTTTTTCTATAGAAAATCTTGTGTAAAACAGTTTTTGTTTATGGATACTTTTGTGTATAACAGTTTTATTCTATAGTAGATTTTCTGTATAAAGGATTTTCTATAGAAATCTAGTGAATAACAGTATTTTCTATAGAACAGATTTTGTATATAAAAAATCTTGTATAGACAGTCTGGTGTATAACAGTATTTTTTATAGAAAATATGGTGTATAACAGTATTTTCTATAGAACATCTTGTGTATAACAGATTTTGTATATAAAAAATATTGTGTATAACAGTTTTTTTCTACAGAAAATTTACTATGTAAAAGCTTTTCTATAGATAATCTGGTGTATAACAGTATTTTCTATAGAAAATCTTGTGTATAACAGATTTTTTTATAAAAAATCTTGTGTAAACAATTTTTTTTATATAAAGTCTTTTGTATAAGAGTTTTTTTTCTATAGAAAATTTTCTGTATAAAAGCTTTTCTACAGAAAATCTTGTGTATATCAGTATTTTCTATGAAAGTCTGGTGTATAACAGCGTTTTTTATAGAAAATCTGGTGTATAACTGTATTTTCTGTAGAAAATTTGGTGTATAAAAGTATTTTCTAAAGAAAACTTTCTGTTCTTTCGCCAAAAAAAGTTCTATATAAAATGTTTACTTTCCATCCCTGACATAAATACATACAAACTCGTACATATATATATGTACACATTTGTTGCATGTTGTACTGTAATAATAATAATACAAAATGACAAAATACTCGTCGTAGTTGTAGGTTGATGTGTAATTTAATATGAACGACTAACTCAACAAACGACCACCTAGAGCAAACAGGCAGAGAAAAAATGTAATAACAAGTAAGCGGGGAGTACTACCTAAAAAAATATGCCTCAAGTACACGGCCCTTAATGCGCTTTAAAGTTACACAATATAACCACACCGTTCGTTAAGGCCTCAGTGTATGTATCCCTGCCACACAAGGACACCAAATACAGCGTATTAAAAAAATCAACATAAGGACATATGAACAGGCTAGTAGCTTCTCTACAGAGACTGACCACCTGAAGTTTGGTTTTCATTTAACAGTTTTGTTTCCATTTTCAGAAATAAAAACAATATTTTGAACATGTGTTTTTTATACGAGTATGTGTATGTTTCAGGATGATTGCATAAGTTTGTGTGTGTTTGTCTGTGCTTAATTACACGCAAAAGATATGACACAATCAACTCAGGAACAAGGTACATATTCAAACGTACAACACAAATTAATAATAAATAATTAAAATGTTAAAAAAGAGACGTTTAAATAACGACACAGTGAACTGTGAAATCTAAAAAAAAAACAGAAAGTTGTTGGGAATGTTCGACTGATTATTACACTACATTACATAATCGAAAATTTCGAATATACTCGTATTTATTATACGAAAGTTATAATGGTTTAAAAATTACCAATAACATTTTGTGTTAAAAAATCAAGAAAAATTTATAATTTCAAAAAATCGGTTATTTCACAAGCTAAATTCACAAAAATATATAAATTTACTATTTTTTAAAGTTTGACTGAATATTTCGTTTCAACCGCTATTCTTGCTAAAATTGGCAAGACTTGTAGTAATAATAAACAAGGATTAAGAAATTTTGAAAATGAAACCTTAGTCTGTTTTCACACTCTGCAATTCTGACTCTTCAAGGCGAGTATTTTTATGTGAGAAAGGAAAATATAATAATCCTTTTGTTTTTTTTCTTTCTTTCAAGCATGTTGATTTGCATGAAAAAGTACGAACATTAAGTTGACGTGTGTGAATGAAATGACAAGTTCAAAAGAGAATTGAACAAAACTGGTCAACTAAAACTGAAGAGTGTGAAACACGACTTAAAAGAATCTGTCAAATAGTTAGAACTTTTTACATAAAGGTTCAATATTTTTGTCATTAATGACAAAACCTTATTTGGTTTCGAACTTTTTATTGGTAAAAAGTATCAAACCAATTTCAAAACCCATGAATCTCTGTTATAATTATAATAACACTTCAAACGTTCAAATCTATTGTAATTAAAACCTTTCGCAAATGAACGAAACTTACTAGAACATTAGGAAATTCGTACATATAATTCACAGGTTATGAACCTGTAGTATGTAATTGCAAGACGTTCAAGTGTATTACACTAAAATAAATATGTTGGCTATAAAATGCAAACATTTGTCTTTATAAAATTTTTAGTTGGTTTGGATAAGCAGAGAGAGTCTGTTTAAAACACGCTCATGTCCAAACTACAAATTCGAAGTTAGTAAGATTCACGTAAAATACGTCTTGTTGTCCTAAGTAGTTTGTTATTGAAAACCAGCAAAATCGATTCAGTAGAAAAAGAGTTTTGAATAAAAATGTAAGACAATTCTACACCATTTCCGATTGTATTTCAAAAGTTCCTAACTGTATTTCAAAAATTTCCAATTGGATTTCAGAAATTTCCATTTACACTGTCGGACAAAATAAAGAGCGGTTTTGTAACCTTCTTCATTCCTTTTTGATATTTTTTTTCTACATGTATTATTTACTATTTATTCATAGTCCCGTTATTGGTTGGAGTATCTGAATTATTTACATAAATAAACATTGCAATTTTATAAAGTCGCTCATTTATATTTCTGATGTAAATATATTGCAGTGCACAAGAAATCTCCGCGACAATAATAAAGTGCGGTTTTCTGTTAACCTGATATTTTCTTTTTAAAGTTTTTAAAAAATAATAAATTATAGTGAAGTACTTATTTATTTTAATTAATATTACTTAAATATACACAAAATTAGGCTAGACCCAGACTTTTTCGAAATAAGGACTCTAACCGAAAAGAAAAAAAATTTGTTGATACTAGATCGTGAAAATAAGATGAAACAGAAAGCTTTGAGTTCTAAGAATAAGATATCGGAATCTGCGGCCAGAAAAATAATTGCTTTGTATATAATCAAAAAGTCAAACAAAAGCCTAAAGAACTTATGTGGCAGAAAACGTAAGACTGCGAAGCTAGACGATGATCACATTGCATTTCTGGCAAAACAAAATTCTTTTACGACAACCAGAGATATAAAGGAGGAACTATAATTAAATATTTCGATTCGAACTGTGCAAAGAAGACCTAACGAAAGCGGTCTAAAAAGTACGTTCGCTAAAAGAGATAGTCTCTTCTACGAGCTGTAAATATTAAAAAGCGTTTAGACTTTGCAAAGAAGTACATAAATATTAGATCAAATAGTAACTGAATTAAAAATAAAACTATAATTTAGACTTTTCCTGTGGGGATATATAAAGTCCAAAGTTTATGCGGACAACCCCGCTTCGATTCAGGCCTTGGAGGAAAACATTACACGTGTCATTCGCCAGTTACCAGTCGAAGTGCCATTGAAAGTTGGACTCAACAGATAGACCATCTGCGACGTAGCAACGGCCAACATTTGATTGACATAATCTTCAAAAAATAAATGCCAAAGAATGTTCTTTCAAATGATAATACACATTCTCCATTAAATTTGAATTTTCTGTTTTTTTTTCTAAAAAAGTAGGGAACCTCAAAATGGATCACGTTTTATTATATATTTTTTGATCTCCCATCTCAACAAGCATCAAACCTGTTTCTAGCGTTTCAGTGAGCAAACAAAATTTCCTTGAACTTCAAGACTCGAAAACTTTTTAATACTTCTTCTTTCAATAGCTGTTTAAATTTTTTTAAAATAGTCGTAAAATTACTTATTTTAAATCTAGAAAAAAGGAGAATTTTTTGATAAGGAGAAAAAGTATGAGGTAATGCACACATTTCGAACCTCAATATAGAAAACTACTAGAAACTAATTTGAATGTTCGAGGTGACGGAGATTTTAAAGATAATCATAATTTGAAGTAATAGCAGTTGTTTAAAAAATATTTTTTTCTTTAAAAAACAACGTACATCCTGCTAATTTATATAATATAACTTTCTGTATAAATATCTCAAATTAATTAACTTACATGGCCGTGCTTGATTTAATGCAACCAAAAAAATTTTTGATTAAAACATCAATCAATTTCTTGGCTTCTTCACTTGTACT
The DNA here is from genome assembly GCA_916048285.2 of Bellardia pandia. Lineage (NCBI taxonomy): Eukaryota > Metazoa > Arthropoda > Insecta > Diptera > Calliphoridae > Bellardia > Bellardia pandia. The sequence goes on from OU696531.1 coordinate 45,290,416, forward strand.
CGTAAAACTACCAAACTTACTTTAAAGCTAAGGGTTTCAATCAAAGAGGTTTTTTTAAAAACTTCAAAATTCGTAAAAAATAAGTTTCCAAATAAAAGCAAAATAAGTTTTATATTAAACTTAAAACTTACCTTAAAGTTGAAACTTGTCAAAATGCAGATATGTAAAAAAATGCTTTATACAAATTTGATGGCCTTTTTGCAGGGTTTTGAAGCTCACGATGATCAAGTTCATTTATCTTATGCCAGACAGACAGCCATTCAGGCCAACAACAGATTTATAACTTGAAGATTTGGAGTAAGTGAGCTTGAGTTGAATTTTATAAGAGCAGGAATAACCAAATTAACATGGCTTTTAGTCAGAAAACATTAGCAAAAAGAGTAAATATTCATAGAGTGTTGCTTTAATGAATTATTGGCTGTGCAGCAAAGAAGATTTGAGTTGTGGTTAAGACTGTGTACGTAAATTGACCTGAAATGAATTGAAAAAGTTTAAATTTAAATTGATGGTATTATATTTGTGGTACGTTAATGAAGATCACGTTTTACATAATTAATGATAAACTATATAAATTTTGATAAGCTTTTACTTTGTTTATTTTCAGTTTTATTTTTGTTTTTATTTGTTTCTTAAAAAAAAAACAAAAATAATATTAATTTTTGTCTAAATTTTAAACAAAACGCTGTGGGATTATATTAATGATTGTAAGAGTTTAACATGCAAATCAAATCAAGTAAAGTTAAGTTCCTTGGGATGGTTTACTAAGCAAAAATTATTTGAATATTATTTCAATTATTGTTTAAATTATTCAAATGGGGTGACAATGTTCCGGTTTGGCTGTTAATATATTTAATCTATCGTATAACAACTGGGTCAATAAAACTCGTTCAAAACTTTATTTAAATTAGTAATAGGTAGGAGAGTAGGTAAAGTCGAATCTTGTGTGTATCCTTCTAAGGTATTTTTAAATTTTTTGTGCTTTGTCCTAAATAAGAAAAGTTTTTTTATAAATAAACGAGTTCAAATATATGGTAGTGGAGAGGGGGCACGTTTATACCCGGGGCACCTTTGAACTATGTTGATAAAATCTCAGTTTAACATTTTTTCCGACCCTTAACCGAGTTTTTCACATGGCAACCTTGTTTTCTAGCAACGTTAATAACTTTTGCTAGTTTTTTCAGCCGTCGACCGAATGTAGTTGGGTGAACAAGTTTTCGCAGTGCCATTGTAAATTTTTTTATTTTTTTTTTTGTAAGAGTGTAAGAAGTATTCAGTGATCGTTTTCTTTCGTGAAAGAAATTTATTGCAGTCCAAAATTCATTTCACACAAAATTAAGTTAATTTATTTAATAATTATTTAAAAAAAAATATATAGGTTTGAACAAAGAAAAAGGGGGCACCTTTGAACATGTTAATTTATCAACCGAAGTACCAAACATTGTTGATTCTCTCTTATTTTCTGAAAATGACGAATCCAATGCTGATCATGATGCTTTAAAGGAAACTGTAATGTCACCTGAAATCGCAAGGCCTTTTCCGACTTAATAATATAAAACTTATTTTTGATCTGAATTTTGTTTATTTTTTAATTATTAATGTTTATGTTTGTTTTTCTTAATACATAAATCGAATTTATTATATATATAAAAAATATAACTGTTTATGTTACTTTTGGACATAAGCGCTACAAGAAAAAATTGCCGTTCAAAACTGCCCCAGTCTAGTTCAAAGCTGTCCCGTATGGGTGGCACATTTGAACACAATAACTTCATCCATTCAAAAAATATAAATATAAGCTAAGTTTATTAGTATGTATATTAGTTAAATTATGTAAAAAGTCAATAATTCAGAAATATAAATTTTTATGTGGCTTGAAAGCAAAGTGTTATAAGGTGCCCCCTCCCCTACTTAGCGGTTACGTCTTTTTCGGCAAATATTTGCCATGTGACATTTTCATCTAAGACCCCAACAAATTTTTATCACTTTACAATATTTTCAATTTCCGAACATTTTATTTATTTGAAATAAAAATTTCTAAATTTTAAAACAAATAAAATATAAAATTTAAATTTACATATTTATTTTGATAGTTGAACCCTATGGCTATAGTTCTTTAAAACTACTTTCCCAAAATTTGTTTAACTTTCTTGTGAAACTTACTGTTGACAAAAAGTGTACCATATTTCATTTAAAATTCTGATCATCAATTTTGTGCCAAATCATTATAAACTGCATGTCCTAATTTTCCATTAACAACATTTCTTCTTGCCAGCCCATAATTATGCTGCAAATGGAAATTAAAATCTTTTTATGTGCCACATACATATGTATGTATGTACATAAATATGACACACACAAATTTTAGCCAACATGCAACTTATGTACATATATGCATAAAAATGCAACAAATTTCCAAAAATGAAATAAATACGAAGTAAAAATTATTGGTTTAGAGCAGTGCTTCGCAACCTTTTTTGGACGAAGGCCAATTGTAAAGCATCCTTTATAAACAATGGATCTTGAACTTACGTTCTCCGAGCATATAGGCATATCCCTCTTATATGGCAGTTCCTTAGACAATATTTTAGCAGCTTTGCATAATGTATCTCCACTGTGTAGCACCCAACGAAGATGAGCAAACCGGAGCAAAGTTTTATTCATGTCTACCTTCAGTGCTACCACCGACTAACGCTTTGGGAAAATCGAAAAGTTCGTTTCACGTTGGGAAGCACTGTTTTAGACTCTAGAGTAAGTAACACCCATTAAGGAAATTCAAGAAACGCGTAAATTTGTAAACACAGAAATGCTTTCTTCTTTCTTTCACTCGCTAATAAATTCTTGGTAATAATCCCTAAACAAGAACAGAGGAGCAAGCGTGCCAGCGAATACAAAAAAGCAACACCAGAGGTAATTTTTTAAACTTTCAACAAACGACTCAAAGAATACAAAAAATAAATACAAAAATGCATGACATCAAATTAGCATTTGTTACTGTAGATTGTAGTGTGTTGTTAGTGAAAATGACTCTGTTGTTAATGCTGAAGATGATGTTGCTGCTGTTCATGATGTGCATGAGGACGATGAGGATGATGATGATGTTGTTAAATTTTGTTTTAACGTTTTTAACAAGAATCCATCCATGCACTAAAACTTCCGTATTATACGGTTATATTTAGTTTTCTGTTCTTTTTTTTCGTTCTTGTTTTGTTGTGGCCTTTTCTTTAAAAAGCCATTTAACTTGAGGTTGAATAATGGTCATTGGTCCATTCATCCAAACCCACCATCCTTACAACCGTTCAACCATCCATCCAATTGTCCATGTGCACACGTTTAGTAGAGCACAAATGAGTTGTAAGTTTTAGTTCTTGTACGAGTATTTTTGTATGTTTGCAATAATGGCCGTGTGGTTTAGTTAATTTGCCCCAACTTCTACAAAATACTGCGCCATATAACGTCTAGTGTTTGCCACAACAATATTGCATTGGAAGTGATGAAATTGACGACGACGATAGTGATGATGATGATGATGGGGATGTAGTACTAGTAGAAGGAGAACCCATCACAACTACTCGCCAACAAACGGTAATTGTGCAGGAGGAGGCGATACGCATTGTAAAATAACGTGAGAAGCACGTTGCATTTAACTAAAAAGTATCCATTATAAAAGGGAAAAGTGTTTTTTTTTTTTGCTGTTCATGATCATAACGCCTCATTACAAACGCTTCCATTATAACTGTAGTACGAGTATTTTACTAATGCCAAAGCAAAAAAGGTATGTTTCTTATGATATTGGTTTTGTAACTCAAGGTATTTGATTGTTGAAAGAATCGAAATGGAAGCACGTTCCTTTTCATATATGATTTCTCTAGAGAAGTAGTTTTTTTACATATAGTTGTTACTTCTAAACTTTCTGAGGACCTAACCACTCCTTGTTTACATTTTTGACAGAATTCTAGTTTATAGGTTTATATTGAATTGCCGCCATAAAAATGCTTTACTTAAATCTTTTTCTAATGGAAATTTTGAAATACCAAAACAATATTTACAATTTCCTACTCAAATAAATTAATAGTTTCAACACTCTGTTTCTACTGTAAACAACATCGTGTCGTTGGTGTAAAGACGTTTATAAACGGAGGCAATCATTTTTGTGTTTTGTGTAGCAGACAGATATTAAATGAAATTATGGCAGCATAAATACCCAAGACGTTAGCAGCAATAATAATAGCAACAATATAATATAAAATTATTCAACATATTGTACAATACAACATCAAACACATTCACACAAAATCAGCAACTAACCAACTGTAAAGATATGAATTATTGAATATTTATGCATCTAATAAATATAAAATGGTAGCAATTGATAAACAAAATAAAATACTTCTGGTTTTTCCTCTTTGCTGGCAAAAATTTAACATTTCTATTTTTCTCGAAAAAATCATCTAGGGTATGATGATGTTCAACATTCAATTCAAGGAACTGTTAATTGAACTTTGATAGGATGGAGTGTACAGTGTATGAGTACAAGCAATTCGTGTACATGATGCCAAATAAAAGCTTCTGAAATTTCAGCAACAATTCATTCCAATCTTCTTAAATTTTTTGTAAAGCTTTCGTTTGTATTTAAGTTACCTCCTTAATAGGAGGATTTATTTGGCATGATGTACTATATCATAACGCCATCACCACGCCTAAAGGAGACTCGTCCGGAAAGATCCACCGACCTATACCTTCTCGAACTCAACCAATATCCAAAATGAGTTTTGTTTGGTACTCCATCACGACAAACTTATAGATTATAAAACGAAAAAATGATAGCATGTGATCAATGCAAACTTCTAGAAACCGTAACGCGGTACAGTTATATGACGCCAAACAGAAACCAATGCGAGTGAGTCGCAAGACTCTCGAAGGCAGCGAAACAAGGACGCGTGAATTCTCTCTCTCTCCACCCAGAGCTGAATTACGACTGATATAAAGTTTTTTCAATTTCAAATGTGAAATTTTAAATTCAATTCAAGAAATTGCTGTCAAATGATGAAATGTCAAGAATTTAACTGTCATCGTATGACATTAACAGTGAGCGTCAAAATAAAGTCAACACCACAGATTATTAAAAAAGCTTAATTTAATAAAGCTTATTTAATAAAGGGTGTTTTTGTTAAAGAGAAGTAACACTCAGGCAATTAATATGCCTTTATATGAATTAATTAATTGTGTTACTTTCTTTGGAAAGGGGATAAGTAGGAGAAAAATAAGTGGTGAAAGGAGAGATAAGCTTTTTCATATGACAACACTGTAATTGCGAGTTATGTTTATTAGTAGTAGTAGTAGTACAGTATTGCAGCGCCTCTGGTGGTGAATAGGGGCATTGATCAAAGCTTGATTTAAGTCATTATTTTATTATTTTACTTCGATGGCGTTTCAATACTATAACCACGAAGGAGGGTGGTGTGATAAATTTTAGTTATGATAGAATAGAAAACTAATAATTATCAGAAACTGATAGTTGTTTGAGTGGCAGCGGTTGGGAATCGAACCCAGGCCACGAATAAAAACTCATGCTTAATGATCAAACGCGCTACTCAATTAAGCTACAGCACCACCCTTGACATGCAATTTACTTTATTCGACAAATAATCTTCTGACATTACAATTTAACAAAATTTTTCCTGATATCACTAAAAAGCTATTGATTCTATATCTAGAAGATTGTCAGCTGTGATAAAGGCAAAATGACTATAAACATAATATTAAATACAATGTTTTATTGAGGAAATAAACGAAGCGATTTTGCAAAGTGTGGTACAAAATTTTGTGGAAAGTTATCTTAATACAACAAGCTTGGTCCACCTTTTCAATATTTGAAGAATCCAAGTAAAACCGGCACACGAAAACATTCTTTGAACCTAGTTTCCTGCATATTCAATGGGTCTCAAGCATCCCTCAATCTTTTTCGTTGTTCTTCAAATTATTTATTATTAAAAAAGACCTTGATATTTTTTTTCTTTTAAAAACAACTTTAATTTGTTAACAAAAGTTATTATTTTCACTTGAAACATTTTGAAAAGCAACAAAAATAAAAAATAAAACCGTTCGATTTTGATCACAACTTACAATAAAATTTTTGGTTTTATTTTAAAACCGATCGATTTCCAACGCATACCTGTATAACTTAAATTTTTTGGGCGTAACATATTTTTCTTTGCCGTCTTTCTCATTTTCAAACACTGCACCAACAATTTTCCTGGATAGGGCTGATTTATATACAAAATTATATTTATTTCTATTATAATATTTTGTCACATGAGTGTGGGATGCGCAATCATTTAATGAAATCAACTGAATTTATAAAAAAAATTGCAAATAAATGAAACACTCGTTCAGCCTCTCAGCCAACATTTAAATGAATGTGAAAATTTCGCATAATTTTTTTTTCAAAATTCATGAAAAGGAAAATCTAACCAAGCCTCAAGAAAAGACACAACAAAAACACACCTCAATGAGTGGCAACAAATAAAAAATACGAGTATATACAAAAATAAAAAAAAAACAAATACAACTGAATTAAACGCAGACAGTATGACGACAAAACAATTTCAACACATGAGTGTCGTTGGATGGATGCCTGAATGAAATGAATGGTTGGTTGCTTGGAATGGTTTTAAAAGGATAGATCAAAAGAAAATCATCATGTAGGATTTAACAAAGACACAATAACAAACAAAATCATACAAAAATAATGTCAACTTGTATATGATTTTTATGGTATTTTTTTTTTAATCAACTTAATGATTTGCTGCATTTAGTCAGTAAGAGACTCTAAATAATAATAATAAACTAAATTTAAAAAAAAAATAAAATAAAGCACACACTGATTAACTGAAAGAGTCTGTTGCAAACAAAAAAAAAAACAAACATTTAAAAAAAGGTTGACAAAAATGAAAATGTTGCAATCAAAAGGCTGGTATACTGGTTTTGGTGGTATGAGAATGTACATATGTACGTTGAAGTGTTGGTGGCATGCAATTTAAAGTCATGATCATGTTCATGTTTTAGCTGACAGTCCAACATACAGACAGACTGAAAATCACTTTACATTTTTTTTATTTTAGCTTTAAAAATTTGGATTTTTTTCTTAGTGTCTTTTAAGTTAAAAGTTTTAACTTTAATGAAAGTAAAAACAAGTTAATGGTACTGCATTAAAAAATTTACTTGTAATGAGTTGAAATCCATGTCAAGAAACTAAAGTGAGTCATGAAGTTTTGAAAAGTTGTATATAAAGTATTTTTGTTGTTGTTGGCTTTTTGCTTATAATAACAGTAATTTTAGCTAATTAAGATTTTACAATTTATTTAACTTTAAGTTAAATTAATTATTGCAGTGCATTTTTTTTTTTAATTTGTTTAATTTGCATTCATTGTGTTGAACATTTTCTAATTGTAATACAAGATTGGTTACAGTTCAGCGTCTAATGCGATTACAATGGCTCGCAGCTTCTTTTATGCATTGAATTTTTTTGTTTTCAAAGCTGAATAAAAAGAAAACTAAAGTCTGAAAAACAAAAATAATTTATTTTATTATTTAAACTTGACATTTTTATATATTAACACCAAAAAATGCTCGTTTTTCACTTCACAGCTTATTTTATGCAGGCACGTATGGGTTTTCGAAAGCTTGAAATTAAAACTGGCATTCACACGATTTAATATTTTTATTATCTGCAACAGTCTTAAGGCGAGTTGGCATAGATGCAATCAGTTTTTGGGTAATACTCAGCGAAATATTTTTGCCATTTCGTCAGTAGTGCTTTTTTAAACCGTCTTTGAAATTTGTTAGAAATTTGGTGTTTCCTTATGCTGACATTAGGGTCTGGCGACTGTAGTGGGCAGTTATATTTGCACAATACCCGATTTGTTCTTTAGATCGTTATCCTAGTAAAATTAAAAATCTCTTCCTATACCCAGGTTCTCTTCGCTTTCCAACAGAATCTGAAGGTACTTAACCTTGTCCGTGGTTGTTTCAACAAATATTAAATTCGCAGTACCAGTAGCTGACATACAGGCCCAAATCATGATACTGCCACCACCATGCTTAACTGTTGCCTTTAGGTTTTATTTGTTGAGTTCTGCATTTGGTTTACGAAATGCCATATAGGTAAACTGAATATATTAAACTTACGAGTAGATTCATGGGCGAAGATGACCGCATTCGAAAATGCAAATTCCTTGCAAACATCTTCTTTGGCGAAGTTTTTCGGGACAAAAAGTTTTGACTCAACTTCGGAGTCATTGAAAATTTTGTTTCTGCCTTTTTGCTTTTGTTATGGACCCGATTTTCATGAATAAAGCGCTCAATGATTTTTCGGACTGTGGCAGCTTTAATGTTTACCATTTTTGCTATTTTTCGTTGTCAGGGCACATTTTGGAAATGGTTTCAAAACAATTCTCGTTGTTCTTTCGTTGTACACTGACTCATTCGAACTATTTTAAATTTACACTTGACTTTACTAAATCAGAAAATATTGATAGATGTAGAAAATAAGAAAAACGAAAACCAACAACGCTGCATTGAGCAATCGGTACAGCATTTATTGTTATGGAGCTTTGAAAACAAAATAATGCACTGCATAAAATAAGCTGTGAGCTATTGAAAAGGCAGCTACTGTATTTATAAGTTAGTTGTTCCATTTGTAACGATAGTGATCAAAAATATACAAATATTTTGGATTCTTAGCTTACGTCTTGACATCAGCAAATTGCCGACACAAATTTTTTAAGGTTCATCTGTGCATTGAAAAGAGTTATCCACTCGATTCAAATTTATGCGCTGACAAGAAATTATCCGTTGAATAGCAAATTGATGGCTTGTAAAGAAAGGGGGTTTATGTACGTTTGGCATAAATATGTATATCAATGAGATATATGTAAGCATAAGATTTCTAATCTTAAGCTAGTTTTACACGATTGAAATTTTCTTCAAAATGTTTCAAACTCGTGTAAACAGCAAAGTTTCTTCAAAATTTATTTATTTAATAACTATTAATTATTTCTTAAAAATGTTGCTTTTATACCAAAATGTTTCCAGATAACGAATAAAAATTAAAATACAAAAGTCTGTCAGAATAATTTAATGAATTGTCTGTGTTATGAAAAAATCAAATCAACATCAGTCTAAAATGGGCAATATAAAAACGAAACCCGATTTTTCCAATAAAGTGAAATTTTTCAAATAGCGTTCAATTGATCAAACATTTGTAGTTCCTAGTACATATTCTAAAACTCAATGATATTTTCTTAGAGAATTTACGACCCATTTCTTGCAGTTGCTAAGAGTCTGCAGAATATCTCGATAGAATGCTGCATGTATAATAATATCAAATACCTTGAACAGATTAAGCGCCAAAAAACCTTGAAGTTGGTTGAAGCCATTATATAGGTACACTGAATGAGTTTTTATTATATTATGAACACATATAGCACCTAAAGGGATCTTAGTTAGTTTAATAATAAGCTTTGGCCCTGATTATTAGATCCTGGCATTCCCACGACAGCCGGTTCTACGCACCAGAATGACCCGAGATCACTCGGTGAAGGGCTGTCAACTCAGCAATTACTGCTGTTACAACAACAACAACATTAGATCCTGGCATCTAACGAGTCAAATGGAGGAGAAGACTCTTGTACTCCTCAAGTTTCAACAGTGATTTTCAACCCATTTTCCAAGCACAATTATTACTTACATGTTTTAAACCGAAAACGAATGCTGGACTCTTTCATATATCAAAAACCTTTTAAGACTTTGATTTGTTAAAGAAATATGAAAATTCAGTTGACGTAGAAGAATATGGTGAATCGGTTAGAGCTTCGTGTAACTTCATCTTAACATTCGGACAATCGTACGACGTACGACGTTTGATTTTTTCAATCAATCCAGAGTATACAGGAGGGGGGTTTATTATGTATTTCGATTCGAAAAGAAAATCTTTCGAATTTGTATACTTTTTACTATGGTGTAATTATACAAGGTGAGTGCAAATCGGCAACAAATACAACACAATACAGAAACAACAGGTATTTTGTTTGTGTAAAATAATGAACTACTGTCAAAAACAATTGAAAAAGTATTACTTTTGACATAAGTAAATTGTAAACAAAGTCAGTCAGCTGTGCTACTGCACTCACCTTGTATAGTTACACCATAATTTGTACATTGTCTTTCTTTTGCTTTCAAATCGAAATGCACAATAACTCCCAGGTCATTACTCTATAAAATCAGATGTTGGACTTGAAAATTTCGATTCTTTGCAGTCGGTACACTAATTCTGGTACCGTTTGACATACAAATTTTAAAATAGTATTATTATATGAAATAAAAGCCTTTAAAGTATGTACATATATCGAATTTGAAAAATAAATACTGAAAAAAAATTGTAAAAGGAAACTAAAACATTCATAACGGCTTCAGTAAACCAAACTTTTAGAGAATAATTCAGAAACAATTTTATAATTTTATATTTTTTTCTTCTTTAATATTTTCTGAATGTAAAAAAAATAGTTTAACAAAATTAACAAAAAATAATTTTAGAAGTTGCTTGTATTGGATTGGTAGAGTTGGGTTTTGGCATTAAAATATATTTCGGTCAGGCCCTAATCATTACTTTTTTGTTTAGTTTTTCACAAAAATGCCTGCTACTTGTACACTTTCATTAATTTCAAAATAAATCTAAAGACCTGTAAAACGTTTATCCTGTTGACAGAAAAAAACGTTTCTATCTTCAGGCAATTATAACCACGCAACATACATACATTTGCTTTTGAACAAGAAAGCAAACAAACATTTTACTAATTGGCTTTTTATTTTTTTTAACCGACAATTTAACAAGAAAAATTAAATTAAAAAACAAAAGCAAAAATGTGTAACAACATCATTAAACTTGTAACTTATTTTTTATTCACAACCATTTTGTCTCCCTCTCGTTTCAGACGTCACATTTGCGTGCAACAACGGACAGTAACAATGCCCGTTAAATCAACTGAAGTTTATACACGTCCAATTTGGAAACATGTCAGTACGCCGTGTCAACCGCAAACGCATGTAAATCAAATGTGTACACGCGTCCAGTTGGTGCACGAACAAGCGTTTCGCGATGTAATACGTCACAAATCAGCTCAACAGGTCACCTACGATTGCTGTACGGGATGGATGCGTGAATCACAGCATGCTGATGGTTGCATGAAACGTAAGTTTACACAAGATGTACAGCGAAGAATTAAAATCAAATCTGTAAAAATTATTTGTACAAGTGCTTGTCTTTGAAAGTGAAAGGGAGTGAGTGTCATTTCTAAAACAGACTAGAATTGTTTTAAATAAATTATCTCTTGGAAAACAAAACTATTCATTTTTAATGGCAAACCTTGTAAAAAAAACTTAAACATCTATAGTTACTCCAACATCCTTTAACAATTCTAAATTTGCATCCTTGCTTTTATTTTACAGCAATTTGCGCGGCACGCTGTCAAAATGGTGGCACCTGTTCGGGTCCCGATACATGTTCTTGCCCGTCAGGTTTTAGCGGACGCTATTGTGAACACGACATTAACGAGTGTAAAGAAGAGAAACCCTGTGATCAAACCTGCATCAATACAGCCGGCTCTTACTATTGCAAGTGTCGTGAAGGCTTCACTCTACAGGCAGATCAGCAAAGTTGTAAAAAAATTGGTAAATAAAAAACGAATTGAAAGCAAATTCAATTAATACATAAATAGAAAATAAAACTTCTCTGCATCATTTATGTATTTCCACAATCTAGATTTACACCATGATGATGCATTTGAAGCACGCGATTTGGAAAATGAAATAGAAACGCAAGAAGACATCACAGCCAGATTACAGAAGATTGAAAAACAATTGGCCAACGAAAGAGTGCAGACGAATGAATTGCATAAGACTTTGCAGTCGACTTACACAATGGTGGATTTATTAAAAAATCGTTTAGTTAATTTGGTAAGAAACAGTAATTATCGCTTAATCGAATCACACAATAATTATACATACCTATTTTTCTAATTTCCAGGAAAAACAGCAATTGGACTACAATCGTTTGCAGACGAATCTGTATAACACAGAATCTCGTACGCTTAAGCTGGAGGGCATGCTTAATTTATTAATGAAATGTCGAAATGGTCCCAATGCTCATTGTCCTTAGAAATTTATGTATGAATCCACTGGTTGAGATTTATTATTAAAACAATTTAGTTTTATTTTTATTTTATGTTATTATAAACAAATCACACACACAGAACTGCATTTCTTTCTCGGTTAGAAATTTTTACTTAATTTACTTTTGATCTAAGTCTAGTTTTACGCACTTTTAAGGTTTTCACTATAGAATTCCATTCTAAAATTATAGAAAGAGAAATTATATTTTTCTTTTTATTTGATACCTATGTATTTTTTTATTATTATTTAAGAAACCTGTAATCCTTGCGCTTTTCTTTTCGTTTCGTATTTTTGTGTACTTTTACATTGCCTTGTCTTTTTATGTGTCATTCCCTAACATGTTTGTGTAATTGTAACCTCAAAACATTGAAAATTTTGAAAAAAAAAATCTTTAAGTAAAAGAGTAATTAATTAACTTCCAAAAAATATAACCGTTGGTTTGCACGCTTAATTGTATAATTAAAGTTATCATACAAATATTTCTCCTTTTTTTCCTTTTATTTGGAAAAAAAATCGATAATGAAAAGCTTTTTACATGCATAGTTTTTAGAGAACTTTTATCTTTTGTAACGTATTTAAGTGTAAATATTTAAATAAAGTTATTTTATGTAAAATATCAATGTAGTTTTAATTAAGGAAGAGTGAGTTTCTAATATAACCAACAAGCCTGACCATATAATACCCTACACCCTAAGTGTCATTCAAAAATTGGCGCTATATGGGAGCTATGACATATGGACCAATCCTCCATAAAATTAGATGTGTAAATTCCATCAGTATATAAACACTTTTAACGGATTTATACGTGTTAAAGTGGTCTTCTATGAGTACTTTGACTAATTTTGGTCCGACCGTTATACAATTATTTGTCATGATTTCTTATTTGTGTCGAATTTTATTTGGATACCAACATTTATGGACGTTATTTCGGAAGTGGGTTTTACATATATGGGAGCTATGACCAATAATGGACCGATCATCATAAAATTGGGCCGACTGATTATGTATATATAAAACATATTTGATTTTGGTAATTATTTAAGCTTTATAATTACTTTTTTAATTATTTAAGCTTGAGGTCTTTATATTAATAAAATATTATATTTATTATTTTCGATATTTCGCTAACCTTTGGTTAGCATCGTCATTCCCTAACATGTTTGTGTAATTGTAACCTCAAAACATTGAAAATTTTGAAAAAAAAAATCTTTAAGTAAAAGAGTAATTAATTAACTTCCAAAAAATATAACCGTTGGTTTGCACGCTTAATTGTATAATTAAAGTTATCATACAAATATTTCTCCTTTTTTTCCTTTTATTTGGAAAAAAAATCGATATAATTTCCTGACGATGCTAACCAAAGGTTAGCGAAATATCGAAAATAATAAATATAATATTTTATTAATATAAAGACCTCAAGCTTAAATAATTAAAAAAGTAATTATAAAAATAAAGGTCAAATAAAAATAAAATAATATTTAAGCTTTAGTTATTTTTTATAAAAAATTACAATTATAAAATTTTTATCGCGAAATATTAAAATAAAATTTAATTTTTTTTATAAAAAAGACCTAAAGCTTAAATAATTACCAAAATCTTAATAAAAAAAGGTCCAATATAAATATAAAACATGTGTGGAATAAAATTTGGATACCAAAATTTTTGTATACATATTGGCATTTCTATGGGAGCTAGGTAAAATAATGGACCGATTTTAATTCCTACCGCCATTGGGCCGATAAAATATCATGTACCAAATTTCTTGAAAATATCTTCAAAATTTCAACAAGCTTTACAGCCAGCCAGACAAACATCGTTAAATCGACTCAAAAAGTTATTCTAAGTAGATCGGTATACTTTAAGGTGTGTATTGGACCTTACAAACATCAGCACAAATCCAATATACTCTCACCATCACAAAGTACCCTGTGCTCACCACTATGGAGGTGAGGTGTAACTATTAAACTAATTTTGATAAAAATTAAAATGTTGCGAAAATGACCGCTACTTCAAAAAAAATTTGTTTTCATCTGGCCACTCTATTTGGTTCTACAATTAAAACAACTGTTTTTACAACTGCAGCTAACTTCATGTTTATTATGACGAAACTTAGTAAAAGCAAAATTAAAAATAAAACAGTACAGAATAGAAAAACAAAAAAATTAGATAAGAAAAAGTGTGCTGAAACTAAAAAGTAAATACAAAAAAATAGAAAACGCCAATAAAAGCAGAAATTGAAATACAAAACAATCTTGGTCATACAAAACAATAACAAAAAAAAACAAGTAATAATAGTTGCACAAAACTACAGAAAATAACACCCCAAGTGTTTTCGAAAACAAAAAAAAAAGACAAAGTGCATTTAATTTAAAACCAATTGAAGTTAATATTAAAAAAGAAATATTTTCCGTCGCCCAAGTACGAACACAAAGTCAAAAAATCAATAGTGAAGTTACAAAGAGAATTTAAACAAAAGCCCAACTTGTAAATTTGTACGCAATAACGACCTTTCACTTGACAGACAGAAAGACAGATATTAGTCAACTTTCAGCACCATGACGGAAGCAGCAAGCATCCAAAAGATTCCCTTAAAACAGGCGGAAATAGCCGTAAGACGTTTCAACGACATGGCCATACCCCATCACCTGGGCCTGTTGAGCAATCATCGCAGTAATATTGAGAAAAGCTTGGCCTTGGGCGATTGGAATAAGATTAAAAAAGAAGAAATAAATGCCATGCGGGTAATAAAACAGGTGAAAAATCTACTGCTCGAAATGGATGCCCTCAGAGAAAAGGTCAGAGATGAAGATTTAGAAAGATTTGATGCCATGATGGAGAAAGGCAAACAGAAGGCCTTCGAGGGAATGAAAGAATACTTGGGTGAGTGATAAGAAGTAGTATTGTGTTTTTATTATTGTTTTTAGTGTTATTGTTTTCTATAATCTAGTCATTGTGCAAATGTTTGTGTGTAAATTAGGAAATAATAAAACATTAAATAATGTCTTATGTTTGCATACGAAATTTTAATATTCCAACCGTTATGCTTCAATACATGCCTTTAAGATAATACAGATATGGCAATCAACGAAAAGAAATAAACAGTAAAATTAATGTAAAATAAATAAATAATTTTTTTTTATAAACGTTAAATATTTTCGTATCTTTTTTAAATATTGCTATTTATAAAATCTTATCGATAGTTTAGATTTTTTAATTTCGAATTACCTACGAATTCTACTACATGAGAGCCACAAAATAATTAAAACTATGTTTCTTTTGTTGTTAATCTTTTAAAAACCTAGTGCAGTTTTTTATGTAGTCTGACAAATGACAAAATTAAAAAAACAGTTTAAAATAAGTATTTTGTCGATAAGTAATTTACAATTTGTCAACTTAATTTTTTTATTGTCTTAATCTTATCATTGGATTTAAACCTATTGTTCTTTTTTTCCTACAAAATAAATAATAAATTTAGATTACATTTACATATTGATGACAGATTGCTTCATAATTGCACTACCCAATTATGAAATGTAATGAAATTTTTTGTCTTCAGGAATTTAGTTTAGAAAAAATGCTAAATAATAAATTATAATTTACGTTTTTTAATTGTAAATAAAAAGTTAATTAATTTAATTGTTTTTCTTTCAGAACTCCAATTAAAATCTCCCACAAACACCCTACGGTCGCAGGGACCCAGCGATGATGATGACGTTCAAGAGCACCAACACTCGCCCGTTGAAATTGGACAAACACAGGCATACCAGGAATCACTACCTCGCATTAAAAGTGATTTTCAAGCCGAAGAACATCTGCTAGCACAAAGAGAATCCTGCTTAGAAGAACTACAAAATTTGCAACATGAAATACGCGATTTGAATGGAATGTTCCATAATATGCGTGATATGACACAGGAACAAGCAGAAAGCGTACAAGCCATAGCCGATAATGCCGAAGAAGCATTGGAAAATGTACAAATTGGAGAGAGTAATTTACGTAAAGCTTTAGGCTATAAAAAAGCCATGTACCCTCTAATGGGAGCCTTGCTGGGTACATGTGTGGGTGGACCAATTGGTCTAGTGGCTGGCCTTAAAGCCGGAGGCTTGGCAGCTGTAGGTTGTGGTATTTTAGGTTTCACTGGCGGTTCTGTATTAAAATCCAATCCTGCCATAATGCAAGGCAACATAGAAGAAGAGCAAATACCCAATTGTGATTCAAATACTCAAGAGGAGATAGAACTAAATAAAAAGGATGACTGACAATTGGTGCCTGCTAATGCAGCAAATCAATCGTTAACAGCATGGGCTGCCTCTACCAGGCAGTTAATGCATGTAAGGGCTTCAGCTGCAGCTAGATTGGATCCAGTGGCTCAAGCCACTACCGGGGTATTGTGCAGTGTTAAATCATATTGTTCCATACAATAAATTAATAGAATTAGAACATTGTTTTTATATAAACCAAACTAAAAATTGAACTTGCATTGCATTGTTACCTCGTTTTTATATAAATTTTTTTATTTAACTTTTAAGTGATGTCATTAAAAGTCAAACAGTCATTTTAACTAGTAGACTTTATATTACAAAAATTTTTATAATTTAGGGCCAGATTTTTAAGCACAAAACGAAAATATATACTTAGCAAATTGGTTGTATGTATATTTGCCGCTTGCTTTTAAATCATGTCCTCTTATACTTTCTGCATGTAGATATTACTGTTAAATTTAAAAAAGTATTTAATGTTAAGAAAAAACAGTAAGATTTTAGCTTAAACATTTGTTGAATTGTAGAGCTTAAAGTTATGAATTTAAAAACAAAAATAAATCATTGTTCAACCAAACAAAAAATATGTATTTCCTCTTATAAAATAATGAAAATATAAATAAATAAATGTATGTGTGTCTATTGTGCCTTTGTTTTCTTATAAAGAATTTATTAATGTGTCGTTTTGTTGGGTTTTCTATTTTATATTAATAATATGAATTAAGAATAATTATTATTGAGAACAAAATTTGTTTGCTACAAAGATGTGGGTCGTATATAAATGTAAAAGTCAATAAAATGAGATGCATGAATTGTTATCAATAGTGAGACTTACCATTAAGGTTAATGATGCGTAAATGAAAATGATTTTGATAGAAATATGCTGTAAAAGAGCAAATAAATTGATTATTTGTCATATTCTTATATTAAAACAAACACCCCTATCGTGAATAAAAATTCCACATGATATTTGTTCCCTTATCACATTTTTCCTATTAAAACTCAATGTTAAAAAAATAAAAGAGAAGAAATTTCATGTGGAATTTTTATTCACGATAGGGGTGAAAGTGAAAATTTTTTAGCTTAGAGTACAATTTGTAGATTTAGTTATTTATAAGCCACTTATAGCCGAATTCACAGTCTTTAATTAGCTAATGACAAAGGCTTAACTAATGATTCTTTATTCGCTATGCTTAGTTTGCCATAAGAATAACAAGTAATAGTTAAACAATAGTCAGTATTTTAGTTTACCAATGGTTAACTAATGACCGAGAATTCGGCCATTAGTCACTTAACCAATAATATTCAATAAAGCACACTGATAAACCCTTCATCATTACCTACATATATATGTATGTATATCTATCATTTCGTTCTATAAAAGCCCGATTTATTAAAACAAAAATTCTACAGACAGACCTTACCTATTAGAAAAAGTTAGTAGAATGTATCTGATAAACTTAGGCGATATCTTCTGTAATGATTAAGATGAAAACGAAATTTCTCTTATTGTTCACCAAAAAAATTGGTAATTTTTCATTAACAATGTCATTATTAATTATTGGGAAAATGAGGTCTTGATTGATGGGAAGAATTCTGGAATCTGATATGCGAACATTTTCTAATATGAAACAATGACCCAATTTTATGATTGAGTCTTTAAAACGAATGTTATTGAAAGTATTTGATTCAAAATCAAGTGTTGTGAAATCAAGGATAAATATATCAATCGTAAATACAGAATATGGGAACATTCCCATAATAGCCGGTTATACACACCGCAATGACACGAGTTCGCTCGGCCAAAAGCTATCAACTCAGCAATTACTGCAGTCACAACAAAACTTTTCGGGAATGATTTCATCTTAATTGCTGAATTATCTAACTTAAATGTATTTACTTTGAAAAAAATTTAATCATTTTCGAACTACCAAAGACAGTATCAGTTTAAAGGCATTGAAATAAGAAATATTTTAAATTGGAATCCCATGACAACAAGCTAAAACTAATTAAAACCAGGGGGGTTACTCTCTATTGCGATGCGAAAGCAAATGCGATGCGATAAGCATACAAATTGTACGGTTATCGCATCGCATTTGCTTTCGCATCGCAATAGAGAGTAACCCCCCAGGGCCCAAATTACCGCAGTCGTGATCGAATGAGCTATCGTATCGAAAAATGATTTCGATATCGAAATTATGATAAAATGTACTAAATTTCTTGCTCGATATCGAATGCCATAATCTCAAATAAGAAAATTACGATAAATTTTACTCGATATCGAATGCGGTAATTTGACCCCAGGTAATTCTTAAAGTGGAAATACATATTCCGAATATATACGTAATATTCCACACGTAATATCTAATAGTCAAATAGAAAACAGTTGATTAAGAAGTAGAACATCTGTATGAAGTGCGAATAACAGTTGACAGACAAGTTGGATGTGTTGTTCTGAAACCGTATTTTCTGTTCCACCGATTTTGTTTACTTTCAAACATTTTAACAGATCAATAGAGAATAGTTTTGAGAAATTTAATTCCTCATCTTTTATTATTCTTTCTATCTACATATGTATGTGCTATCAACAGAAAATATAAATTTTGGACCATTAGTCTCAAATGCATAAAATAAATTCGTAGAAAGTAATAATAATAAAGAAAATAATTTTATTTAAAAATTTCGTCATATGTAATATATTTTATTACAATACATTGGTATGCTACCAATTTGAGAAAAGGCTGGTTTCCACACGACGACTAATTTCACAAAAACGGCTTTTTTTCATTAACAAAAAAATGTAGGTATAAACATCTAAAATTATTAAAATCTTTAATATAAATTTATTGAAAATCGAAGACTAATTTTAAAAACTCCTTTACATGGTGTAACTATACAAGGTGAGTGCAAATCGGCAACAAATAGAACACAATACAGAAACAACAGGCATTTTGTTTGTGTAAAATAATGTACTTGAAAAAAGTATTAGTAAACTGGAAATAAAGTCAGTCAGCTGTGTTCACCTTGTATAGTTACACCATGCTCTTTTAGAAACAATTTGTTATTGTAAATACATATTTTTTAATACTTAAACATAATTTTATATATTAGCTAATTAACCAGATTAGCAGAAAAAAATTTTAAACAAAAAAATTCAATTCCATTTTAATTACTCTTCCAAAGCAAACTATTTTATTTTCTATAATAATAACGGTAATAAAAAACCTGGGGGGTTACTCTCTATTGCGATGCGAAAGCAAATGCGATGTGATAACCGTACAATTTGTATGCTTATCGCATCGCATTTGCTTTCGCATCGCAATAGAGAGTAACCCCCCTGACAAAAGTGTTCATACACTTCATTCTCTTTTATTTTAATTTAAAAAGAGTTGCAGTTCAAATACCATTATTTTTATGCAATTCAGGAAGTTCACGTATGTACTTGTTACATTACTTTTTAGCAGTTTATCAGTCCAATAAGTTGTTACATTTTAACAAGATGAGCTCGCTTAAAGAAGGTAGTATCGATGTAAAAAATCTTATTATTGAGGAACATATAAAATGAAAAGCTTATCGCGCAATTCGTTATCTTTTTAACAAACCTTTTGCTACAGTTCAGTGCATTAAAAAAAAGTTCAAAAACACTGGCTCTGTAGAAAACAATCCAAGATCAGGACGCACAAAGAAACTCTCCAGGCGATTTCAGTCTTATTTTAAGAAAAGTGGCAAATAATTTTTAGAACTTCACCGCCAAACCATTCAAAAGGCAGAAAACCCTTGGTGTCAGAAAAGAATCGAAGACTTCGGCTTGAATTTGAAAAAAAGCATTTAAATAGTCATTGATATTTTGGTTTCGTATAGTAGGAATTAAAACAGAATTTTTTTTTACCAAAATACGAAATCTTGGGTATGTATGAAGCCTTAAGTTCCTAACTGTATGTGCTAAAATCCAGAAAATAATTTCCTCTTTCACAAGGCGTATTAATTAAATCCAACTTGCTCACTAAATAATTTATAAAAAAAAGTATCTTTTGTAAATAAATTTGTTATTTTATTACATATACCTATACAAAATATTTTGAATTTATTTAAATTTCACTCATGGTAGAATATTGTACCAAAAACTTCACTTAAGTATTAAAATATGTTTTTGTTTTATTCATAGTTTATTAAATTATTTTTAAGTTTTCCTCTATAAAATATTTAGTATTGTATTTTTCTTTCAATTATTTCTAGAAAAGCGTTAAATTCACAGAACACATGTAGTTTAACTGCCGTATTCATAAAAAATTAAGTAGGTTTGAAGTGTGTGTGTGCGGACATAAGGCTGTAAAAGTTTTGAAACTACATAGCCGCCCTTGAATGTCAAAAAATAAATTTTAAAAAGACTTAAAGACTACCTGTATTCACAGCATAAAGTTTAAACAAATGAATTCCATCACGGCCAAATTAGACTAGACAGCCTACAATGGCACATTGGTGACGGTCCAATGTTGCTTGAATCTAAGTCTACGAGCATGATCCTTCTTGCGTATACGTTTGGCTGTCTTGCGGGGTTTATACCATCCTGGGTATGAACCATGTTGATCTTTAAGTGTTTTTGTATTGTAAACATGAGTTTTGCCGCTCTTTTCGTTGACAATAGTAATGTTCTCACCCTGATGACGTTCTTCTTTCAATTCAAATTCAAGTTGTTCCTCTTCTTTGGATTTTTTCTCCTGGTAATCAAACAAAACAAAAACGCATTAAAATCATCATGTAGGTTAAAAAAAACTACAAAAACTTACATGTTTTATTTCCTTGGCAGTTTTAATAGTGGCCACCTCTTTTAGTTGTTCCACAGTTTCGGGATCTTCGGTATCCATGATGCCCAGGGTTTTTTTGAGCATAGCCAACTCTTTAATTTCATAACGTGCCCTTTTTACTTTCGCATTTTCATTACGACGTTTATGGGATTTATTTGTGCGTCCCATTTTTAGTTTAATTAGTTATTTTATCAACTTTTTTTTGGTAAAAACTTGAAATCTTCTCACTTTTTAAACACGTGTTGTTGCCAGTTTCAATAAAAACAATGTAAGACGTAAATGCTGTCAACTAGTGACATTTTGCCATAAGGTTGCCATATTGTCTTTTAGTTACTGTTTTATAAAGTTACCAGATGTAGGTTTTGTGATTGGAATTACACTAGGAGAATCATTATAAGAATATTATGATTACTTTTCAATCGATTTAAATCATAATTTTTAATTGGCATTAAAAATGCATAGAATTTAAAAAAAATCTGTAAATTTGCAGGTTTTCTAATATCTACATTTGATATACTTTGTATTCGTGGTATAAATTGTATTAGTTTAAACTTTTCATGTACAGGGTGGGCCAACTTGGACTGACTGATTTGAAATGCTTATAACTTTTGCATTTTTAATTTAATACTCAATTGAACATCTCCAGAACATCGCTACGACGTATTCTAAAAGTTGATCTGAAGATGTTTCCATATAAAATTCAATTGGCCCAAGAATTATTGCCGAGGGATGCACCACAACGGCTACAATATGCCAATAGAGTTCAAATCATTCAGTCAAACTTGGCCCACCCTGTATAAACGTGATTCCCTTTTATAAATCTAAATGGAGACACTAAAATAATTTCCGTTCAATTATGGAACCTCCCAAAAATTTTCAAGATAGATTTCGTTTAATTAATAAATATTATTAATATTTTTAAACGATAGTTAAAAATATTTGGAAAAATGATTTTAAAAAAATATATTTGCCGAATTTCGAATCAATATTTAAAAGATTTATGAAAGTTAAAGTGAATTTCGGAAAGAGGTCTTATACGAGTATAGTAGCTATGCACAGATTATTACAAAATTAGGAGGAAAATTACTTGCCGCCAATTTCAAAACATAGAGATTTATGGTCGTGGATTGATGTAGGGTTAACAAGAGAAATAGATTCTAAAGACATTCAAGTTTACATATTCGGACTTAGTTGACTCAGAAATTTATCCAGACTGGAATAATTTAAGGTGAGCAATTGAGGAATATTTCGTTTACCAATAGGGGCATATTGGAATAACGTGAAACTTATTTTTACTTGTTCACATATCAGTAGTAAAAGCATTGATAATTGCTAAAATGAATTCAAATTCGCTCAAAAATTAACTTTGAAAAATCCGTAAAAGCTATATTCCGTAAGTATTTTTTTTTCTGAGAGCACTATTAAGAAGTTGGTTGATAAAATTTCTACATTTGAGCTTCCGAAAATCAAAAGACAATTATTGAGAAGCATTTACCTGTAGAACGTGGCACTTAATTGAGCGCTATGCGGTCAGTAGGCGTGAGTGGGCCATGTTTTTTTTTTAATTCGGCTGGAAATGAGCCAATCGAATCGAATTTTGATAAAAGAATCGACATCTGTATAAGTGGTAGTGATGGATATCTGCCCAATTGTTTTATAATTGTTTTTTATTTCGTCTTAAGTTAAAATGATGTTGGAATCTGAAAATTAAAAACTATAAGTTAAATAGTAAAATGATTGAAAACAAATTTACAAATGTTAGGTCTATTTTTACATGATCTTGGATCCAAAGCAAATTTTGGTACCATTATTAATACAAATTTCCTTAACTCAAACCAAATTAACGGATCTCGTTTTAACATCTCATATAATTAGTTAAAGACGATAAAAATTTTCTAACAAATCCCCTCTTCAACTATTTTAGGGTTAATAACTAGGTTATTTACACCCCTTAAAAATTACAGGAGGGGCACCTCATCCATATGTTCATATATATACACGTGCAACTAATTAAGGACACGATAATAACATGTGAGCTTGAAGGAAATAATACGAAAGGTTTTATGATATTCTACGAATGTGTCGTAGTTTAGTCGATTTACTTCTTACTCCTAGAAAATAACATACTTTTTTGTTATATTTTTTTTTTTTTTTTGTTTTTTCGTTGGAATCTACTTCTTTGCGAATTCAAGTCTCTTCTTTCGATTACGTTCAGACAATAATGTCTTCTTTCGTGAAATTTTTGCAAACTGTCCAGCTTCTTGCAATAGGCTTTTTACTGTACGGTTTTGCCTCATTTTGGCTAAAGACTGCAATCCTAATCTCATTTGCTGATTTATGCGGACTTTTGTTCGACTCTCATCATCAGTGCATCTACACGAATTGTCGTAATACGATTTCTCTTTTACGGGCCAACTTTTCTGTAGGCAAATGCTTTCTAAAATATTTCACCGCTTGGACAACCATTGTTTTTAACACATTCAAATCTGTTGCGATTTCCCGATAAGTGTTTCTATCCTGATATACCTATTTGTACAATAATCTTTCGAGTACTGACATCACAGGATTTGCAAGTATTAAGAACTTTTGATGTACTGAAAATAACTCGAGTAATCAAAACTAATTTAATCTAACTTTTAAAAACTACCTGAATTTGTAAATGGTAATAAATTTATCACTGTCCTTAATTAATTACGATTTATTTTCTTTCGCAAATTATAAATAACACCATAAAGAAAAAAATAAAAGTGTCAAATTTCAGTGTTTTTTTTAATAAACGTAACGATTTAGATATTGAATACTATTGCCCTTAATTAGTTGCACACGGCTGTAGTTACTTATATTTGTCCATATAAATATGTATCTACCTAATCAATTGTAGCAGTATATATACATACATACATATATATGCAGAAATGTATCCAAATGTATCAAAATTAAGCCACAGAAATAAATCAATGACCGACCAGTCAAATTTATGAATCTACAATGTTTGTTTCGTATGTACAAGGTGGCTCAAAAGTAATCCTCCTATCAGAAAATGCTATAAATTTTGCGATTGGTCCCTAATGTCAGTTCTGTTTTGACATTTGTGTAGTAAACACATGCGAAATACACGTTAATAAACAATGTTACGCTACACTGCTCCAGAACGCGGAATATTTGACCAATAATCGCTCGGTGACTTTGGCACAACGTGAATTTCGTCGCAGATTTCGTGGCCGTCCAACGCCTACTGGTGAAACACTACGACGTTTAGCCGCTCGCCTCAAAGAGACTGGCACAACACGTGGCGTGGCAGACCCCGGAGTAGCCGTTCTGCAGAGAATATTGCTGCTGTAGCCGAGAATGTCATGGAAGCGCCGTCGACATCGACCAGACGACGTGCCACGCAAATGGGTATCAGTCGACGGTCTTTACAGCGAATTTTGGTACAAGTCCAGACGGTGCATCAGCTGTTAGTTGCTGACCGCCAATCGCGTCTAACATACGCTCAAGCCATCCTTAATCACCACCAAGAGGAAGATGATTTTTAATCAAAAATAATCATGAGTGATGAGGCCCATTTCCATCTTAGCGTGTACGTAAATAAGCAAAATTTACGCTTCTGGGGCACTGAAAATCCGCGTGTAACCCACGAAGAGCCATTACACCCGCTCAAAGTCACTGTATGGTCATCGGACCTTTTTTCTTCGAAGACGTCGCGGGCCAAACGGTTACTGTGAATGGTGAGCGCTACAGAGCAATGATCAACGATTTGTTTTTGCCGCAACTTGATGAATTGGGATTGGAAAACATGTGGTTCCAACAGGACGGTGCAACGGCACACACTGCACGTGCCACAACCGATATGCTGAAGGATGCATTTCCCGGGTGCCTAATCTCCCGTTTTGGCGATTTGCATTGGCCAGCAAGATCGCCTGATTTGACCGCTCCAGACTTCTTTTTGTGGGGCCTTTTGAAGTCGCGGGTTTATGTCAACAAGCCTCAGACTCTTGCAGCTCTTAAAGACAATATCCGTCAAGAATGTGAGGACCTATGCAGGAAGTTTTGGCCAAAGTCATGGAAAATGCCATAAAAAGAGCTCAAATGACAATCAACTGTGGTGACGGCCATTTACATGACATCATATTCTCGACTTGATGTAAAAAAAATTAAAAGACCAAATAAAAATAATCCATAAGAAGAATCAAAGTTTTTAATTTTTTTTTAATTACAGCCAAAAAACATCGGAAGTTTACTTTTGCGCCACCTTGTACATTTGTATGTATGTATGTATCTCTAGGAAGTGATTATAACAAAATGAAAAAATACCTCAAAAATACTTAACGCATGCTCTTTGAGGGACTAGTGGCGAAACAATTAATGTAAAACCAATTTCCACATTTGATTTTACATAGCAGCAATAAAGAGAATTTTGCAAAGGAAATTTTAGATACAGATACAAAATTTAAAAAAAAACAAAAATCTATATTTAGTTTTGGCATAACAAGTACGAACGTGTCATTGTATTAAGAAGATGTTTAATGAAAGGGAAAATTTCCGCTAGTAAGAATGTATTAAATTAAGCAGATTATTCTGTCGTTTTTCAGACACTCAAGAATATACTGATATTAAATAAATACAAAAATTGGCAAAATACATTGTTAGTTAAAGTTTAAAGTTAACTAAGAACTATTGAATATACCTACCCATTAAGTGTTAAAGAATAATTACAGTAATTTTGTTTTAACAAGAAGAAGTATTTATATTTTTATTTCAATTGGAGGACTCTAAGATACAATTTGTCCACAACAATCTAGAGTTTAAGATCCTAGAGAACAGTTAAATTAAACTTGTCTATTTAATTTAACTCTTCTTCCATAGCCGACTATCGAATAACACGCAACTTTTCTTACGTCCAATAAAATATGTACACATAAATCGTTTAAAATCGATTACAGTTTTAAAACTCAAAATCTGTGGCGTAATTAACGACATACAATAATTATAAAAATCCGCTAAGTAATACAAATATAATAACTTGCCATTTGATGTCAGTGTTGAAAAGGTTGGATTGGATATGAATTGAGTAATAATATTCTGAATTTGTTTTAAAAAAATAATAATTATAGGTAATTAAAAATTATTTTCTTTGAGAATAATTTTTAATAAAGATATAAAAGTCGGAAAATTAGTTATATAATCTAATTACCTAATTACAATATTAACAAAATTACACCAAAATTTGAATTTTGCTCGAAATTCTTACTGCCGTATTCATGCTTTTAGACAAAATTTTCATACAAAATTTTCTTAAAGTACATTTGAAGTCTACTTTATTTTTTTATGAATAGACCGTTAATGTTCAAATCGCAATTAGTATTAAAGTGAGTTTTTTATACATTATAATCACACGTTTTAAAAAAATTCGCCAAATGAATCTAGAAATTGTATTTCTATTGAAATTCTTGTATAAATGTTCCCTGTTTTTGGCCTCAGATAAGAATGGTAAACGTTATTATAATAATTCTGTATAATAAAACGTTATATGTATTCATTATAACTTCAATAAAAAATGTATAGGTATTTAATAAAAAAAATAATTATGTACTAAAATATTTTTCTTCTTATGTATTTCCAAACACCAATTTGAAATTTGCAACATTGTAGTTTTATACCAATGTCCTCAAAATTACAAAAAAGTAAAAAGCCATGTTCATTAATACATATTTTACAAACCAGCTCTTCAAATCCACAATATGTATAATGTAGGGTAAAATGAACTCTATGCTCAAAAACAATAAAAAATGTAAAATTAAATGAACAGAGTAGGAATAATAAATATAAAAATGAACTCATACAATATGATTTTTGTATACAAACAAAAGTCAGCTGAGAGACACAAACACAAAAAGTGAAAAATTGAAAAACAAGAATAAAAATAAAAAAACACAAAAAAAGACATAAAAAACCAACAAATCCCCTAAACACTCTTCTATAAACAATAGAAAAACAATATAGCGAGAACAGTAAATTCAAGAAGACAGAGACAGAGAGCAACACAAAATAAATGCATTTAATGAAGAGGAAGAATAAACGAACATTTGAATCAGTGATGGCAAACATGGTAAAATTGTACTTTTTTGGTACATTTTAGACACAGTTGATACCGTGGTACTACCACGAGGCATATGGTACAATTTCAAAGTACTGTGGCATCATAATTTGGTATTTCATATAAAATTGATAAATACATATATCATTTAAGATACTATTTGTGTAAAGTGCAGCAAAAGAGATTTTATTAAATTTCATGAAGATTTTGGAACTGATATCAATTTGATCGTTAAATAAGCATATATAAGATGATTATTACGAAAATAAATTTTTTGTTGAATTATCGAACAATGGCATAGAGTTTTGACATATTATTTTATATTAAATGATTTGGAGGCTGAATTCAAAAACTAAAGCTTAAAACGTAGTTAATCAGGATTTAAAAATCGTTAACCTTTCTATTTCTTCTATTCTTGAAAAAATTAATCTAGTTATTTTGGAAATGTAATCGAAGAATGCATATATACAGTGGTGGTCATATAATTAGAAACGGCTTTTCAGCATATGTATTTGTTCATATTCTTAAAAATCTAATTCAACATATTTAAACTAATAACTAGAAATAGTAAAGTACATATTAAATTATTATTAAGTCTAATATAAAAAAATTCACAGCATCAATACAATTTAAAGGAAAATTAACTTAAACACAAAAAAAAACGCAATATCAAATTGGTCACATAATTAGAAACTAAAGAAATATATACAAACAACCTTAGTGAGGTTTAACAAAACGGACTTATCCTTTAATATTTTGTTGGATACCCCTTGTGTTTGCCAACATTCGCCAGTCTTTTTGATAAACTTTAAATTAAACGCTGGTTTGTTTGCAGATATATGTTTTTCCTGCTTTGTTGCACAAACTGAAACAATTCTCCATTATTTCGGGGATTTTTGTCCTTTAGGTCTCTTTTTTACAATTGCCCGTAAGTTTTCATATGAGGATTAGGACTTTAGGGGGTAAGTTAGGCTTGCCAGACGTAATGCATTTAGAAGTACGCGTACTTTTTTTTACTAATTGTACTTCTATCTGCATAAGACCTACAGAAGTACGAAAATGTGGTCAGCAAAAAAAAAACACATTTGTGAAAATAATATTTTTTTTATTTTTTTTAATTTAACTTAGAACTCAACGTGTTGTGCATCAACAAAAATGGTGATTGTTTACTCATTAAAAACAATTTACAGTGCAGGTCTTTAAAGAAGCTATACAGCGATCTTATTATATCAAAGCATCGTTTTCTTTTCGCAAATAACTCGATACTTCATAAATAACAATGTTTTAGATAATAGCGACAATTAACCCAAATAATATTCTTAAAGATTCTGAAGTAGCCACCTAAATATATATTTTAACAAATGCAGACATTTCTTTGTCTTTCCAAGAAGAAGAGGATTAATTTTTTTTGAGATGCATTAAAAATGCAATAAAATAAAATTGTTAGAGTATGCTTTGGTAACTTTCTTCCTGAAACACTAGTTGCATACAAACGCTTTTTCTGGTAGCATTTTCAAATAGAGACTAGTTTTATAGGATTTATAATATTACCAAAAGTTAGATAATAATTCTTTGAAGAAGTCTCCGCATTCTTGCAATAAGATATATCGAATTTTCGATATAAAGTAATTTTGGGATAAAGTTTTATGAATATTTAACAACTATTAAAAATGGTACCGTGTAGGTCTAATAAGTACATATTATTTATATAGTTGGTACGAAATCTAAAAACCCAATTTCCATCACTGATTTGAATGCATACATATGCATATGTTGCACTGTATATACAAATGTATGTGGGTGTGAATTTGTTTATTTTTGTTTGTTTTTGAATGCAAGGAATACAACAACTCCACCAGCAGAAATAAAACAATTTATTTCCTTTTTAGAATCCATACCTACATACATTCTTTAAATCAAAATAATAATAATTGTTGTTCACCAGAACGTCGAAATTACAACAAATTTACAAAACAACTTTTCCGAATTTAAATAATAGACACATAAAATAAAAATTTTCGTTTAATCGATATTTTGAAAAAAAAAATTTTTAAATAAACTAAATCAACTTCCGCCATTTTTAACATAGTAGCATTCTAATCGGAAGTGTTTATATAATTTTTCAAAAGGAAGGTGAGTTTTCTTTGCAATTTTATACAAGATTGCATTTCTTTTTTTTATCACAATTTATGTGCAACCAACCATCGTTTTGTTTATTTTATTTGTCAATGTTTCGTTATAAGTTTTGTTTGTTGATTTTATTGTTATTGTTGGTTATTATAATTTTTATTGTTGTTGTTTTCTGCTTCACAGTTTCATGATTACAAATTTAGAACATTCTTCGAATGCAACAGGAAATTATATGCAAATATTATTAAAACAAGTGCAAAAAGGCACAAAAGGTTGTAAAAAATTTGAATAACATTTTTTAGTTTAGGAGGGTAGCAAGCAGCAGGTAAAAGGTATTGAAAATCAGCACACTCTTCTAAACTGTTCTAAAGTAGTGTTTTTATAAATTTCGGTTGCATAAATGTTTTAATATTTACATATGTAGGTAACAAAAAAAAAAAAAAAACAATTGATTACTTTTGAACCACGAATTGTTGCACAGTTATTAATATTTAAGGAAAGCTAAAATTCATTTCCGCTTATAAAAATTGATGGATCACATTAATTTTGTTGCTAAACATTTCGATCCACCAATCATTATTATACCTACCACCAAAAAGATGAGACGCTTGGCATTCCGTTTTTAACACTTCAAAATAATGGCCGTAGACCAAAAAAGTCTATATATTCTGGGTCCTAATAAGATTCTAAGACAATTTAGCCATGTCCGTCCGTCTGTTGAAATTATGATAGAGCTTCGAACATTCTAAGATCTAACGAAATGTTTGGTATTGAAAATGGGTCCAGTAGGATCCGAGTTATAGATCAAAGTTTCAGACTACCTCGATATTTTTTTTGCTATTTTCTTCAAATATAATGCAGATAATATCATGAAATTCTGCACACTTTATTTTTATTATAGAACGACAAGACCTGTTAAAATGGTAGGAATCGGTCTACGATTTCTTATAGCCCAAATACAAATATCTTCCCGGAATATGGCTTTATAGTACATAAAAGTCTATAGGAAAGCCGTATCGATACAAAATTATGCAGTAATAAGTTTAATGCAAAGTGAAATCTCAAAACGATTTTTTGTTTGCATCGGTCCATATTTTGACATAGCCACCATATAAAGTCCAGTTCCGGAAATCACTTAAATGCGCTTAAATCTCTTATAAAAATAACTAACAAGTCGAAATTTAACACAAGTAATCCGTATACACATCTAAATTGTCGTACTAAATTTCATGATGATTGGTCCATATTTGACCCCAGTCGTCATATAAAGTTCACTTCGAAAAATAACTTAAATGCGCATAAAGCTCTTATAAAAATCATTATTACGTTGAAGTTCAACAAAAAAAAATTAAAAAATCACATGTACATACATATAAATCGTCGTACAGAAATTCATGACGATTTGCCCGTAATAAATCATAGTTCCCTTATGAGGATTACTCCCGAAAATTACATAAACATCCATATCGAACCGAAATTTTACACAGATTAGTTTTAAGTATGTAAAAATTCTACTATTGACTTTTATGAAAGTTGGTCCATAATTGGCGAAATCTGTCACTTCCGAGAATAACCACAGAGTATGCAGATGTGATTTTTACGTTTCAAAAAGCCAAATTCAGTTTCTTATTGCTCTTGGTACTTAATTTATTGTGTGTTAAAGTAAATCTCTTTATGTTACACGCTATAAAAATATAAACAAAGTGTAAATTATTGATTATATACTGGAATATGCATAAACATTTTATAAATGTCGTTATTAATATGAAATTCAAGCAAAATAAACCTAAAATATATAAAAATTACGGTACGATATTTCAGGAAGTTTGCCCTTGGTGGTGGGTATATAAGATTCGGCACAACCGAACATAAACTCTTACTTGTTTTAGCTGTAGCTTCTTGCAATCATTTAACCTAACAATGTCGGATTTTCAAGGAATTTGTGCACGATTTTCTTACTATTCTGATATTAAATTGCTTAACACTCGTACAAATACATATATTCCAACTGATGCCAACAAGTGTATAAAAAATGCTTTTGTAGTGTAAACGGATTTTATGTGAACAATGCTTTAAATGCAGTTTAACCTGCATAGTTGTTTTAAAAAATACTTAAATTCAACTATTTCACGATTATCATGATAATTTTATTACAACTTAAATTTAAAGTTAACACTTTACTTCAGCAATAATATTTTTTAATGTTTGTTTTTGGAAATTTTTACTAAAGCAATATATTTTCCTAATTTTACCACTACACCAATACCTCGCTTTGCGTTTTTTTCGAAGTTGCGTGGCTGCTTAATTAGTTGTTAATTAGTTAGTTCGATGTTGTCGTTGTTTTGGGTTCGAGTCTTTAATATTTTTTTTTCAATTTTTTGCAAAATCTGCAACATCATTAGATGAAACGATGACCCGTACAAGAAGTGTTTTGATGATCGAAATGTAGTACTTGATTTCTATTTGTATTGAAAATCAAGTTGCGCATTAATTAAAATGGTATTTCAGACAAAAGCAAAATTCTTATTTGATGACATAAAAAGTAAAACTAGATTTACACGATTGAAATTTTCTTCAAAATTGCTCTTCAAAATGCTTCAAACTCGTGTAAACAGACAAATTTCTTCAAAATTTATTGTTTATATTTATATTAATAACTATGAAATAAATAATTTTTGAAGAATCTTTGCTGTTTACACGAGTTTGAAGCATTTTGAAGAAAATTTCAATCGTGCAAATCTAGCTTAAAACATTATCCAACGATAATGTAATTGGTAGTAATGCAGACAATTGCTATAAGGAAATTTATTTTACGTTAAAAAAAAAGCTTGGACCAATTTTTTTTGTGAAAGACGACGACTTAGTATTTTCGTAACCCTAGAATGTATCTTCGATCTTTACATGGTTTGCTATAGAAAATCTTAATTCACTTTACGTCGTGTTTTTTGAAACGTAACCCCGAAGTGAGGTATAGGTGCATTGCTTTTAACAATTTAAAAATTAACACTGGTTAACTGAAACCACACTATGTAGTGAATAGTTTAGGTCGCACAACTTTCAACCCTTTACAATTCCCATTTCTGTTTCAACAGATTAGATAAAGATGCTCATCATAAGACAACAATATAAGTATTTTTTTGTAATTTTTTTTTGGCTTTTGGCCAATTATTTTCTATATTACATTTCAACTCAAGAATGAATGAATTATGACACACCTTAGTGAAACGTAAAAAAAACAGTTTTATTAAAATTTACTGACAAAATTAGACAAATAATTTTTGCAAAATTTTCAATTTAAATTACACATGTATAAAAAAACCCATGTATGTAAACATTATAAAATAAAAACCAACCTTGAACCAGCCATAGAAATGTAAAATAAAACAAAAACCGTTTTGGTGGCAAATTTTGTCTGTTATTTGGTTTATTTTCGTTTGCAAATAAAGAGGGAAATGACTTTCACTTAAGGTCATGTAAGATTTAGAAGCTTTTCATAAGAACAAAGTAAAATTTGCTTTTTATTTGCTTTTATCAAGGTACGAAATACAGTTTCGAAAGATGCTACCCAAAGTGACCCTGACATTGAATTCTAATATGAAATAAATGGAAAAAAATGAAAACTGAACGACTCACTGATTTTGTTTAGGTGTGGGCGTTTAAAAATAATTGGTTCAAATTTATGTTTTATTTGCTATTAATACATTAATTTTTTAATTAAGACAATTAATTCGTTTTAAGAGTAAAATATACAATACATAAATAGAAATTAAACAACTTGAAATGTAAATAAAGAACTTTAAAGAAAAGCAAATTTTACTCAGTGTTCGGAAGTGCTGAAAGGCAGCATAAAAAACAATAAATTTAACGCAGATTTATTTTATGTATAATGAAAGTTCTTCTGTCTTTATTCCTACTCCACGAATCTAAACAATGTCTCTTAATTCATTAATTAACACTTTGCTGTTTCTTTTCAAGTTATTAACAAATATGTTATTTTTATACATATACTCGTTTAACAAATAATAGTGCTATATCCGGCAGTTCGAAATCTCATTTTGTGATTAATACATATACATATGTATAAAACAGTTTTTCAGAAATGGCCGATATGACGATATGAAATGGGAGATATGACCTATTATGATATTTCTGGAAAGGATTTGTGACCATTTTGGAAACTGGGTGAATGGTTCGCATACTACACTATATAGAAGTGGTGGTGCAAGTAGTACTTGTACGAAGTGTAATAGTGGGATATCTGAAATAATCTTGGAATCCGAGTAATTTGGATTTGAAAATTTGAAATCTCCATATTAGCAGTCAGTTTTTGGATTGGCTCCTTAAAGGCAACAATGGCAGGTTTTGCAACTGTTGCCGGTTTTTTTGTTGCACTGAATGTTAGACTACTTTACACGGTTTGTCTAATGAAAATCTGTAAGATCGGTTTGTAAATGCTTGAATAGACATATGGTTTCCAATAAAATTAATTAAATTAAATTTTGACGTAATTTAAAAAAGTGGTCAATACTGCCGGACCTCGGCTGGGGTTTTAAACTCTAGTTTATTTGGAGCTACGGATTCGCAGAGTTGAGATTTCTTTGAACATCATCACCAATTGACACTATGTTCATGCACTTTAGGAAGCATTTTGTTTTGTCATTATGTCCATGGACACTTAATAAGCCAATGGAGTAATACTCCAACAAAGTGGCAAGTTGCTTTCATATAAAGTGTTAAAATTAAGCAAAACTGCTTCATTTCCTTTTACCTTGGGCAACATTAAGCTGTTTTTTTTCGTAATATTAATTTGTTTACCAAAATTTTTCTCAGCGTATAGACGTAAATTGGTTGACGTATACACAATTTGCCAACGAAATACTTATGTAGAAAAATTAAATTTGTTTCAAAATGTTATTACTAATTAAGGAAATTTTGAAATAAAATTTAAAAGAAATAATATACATAAAAGACATTAATAATAATATATGTACTCGTATATTTGTTACCTCTAACAGCATTTTATTTTAAAATTATGTATTTAGTTTATTTTACTATAAGAAATATTGAAATACTGATATACCAATATATGAAATCTTAATGCCAATATCTATAATGCTCAGCAGACATAAAATTTTAATTTACAACACTTAAGATAAAAGACTAAAGATCATTTCGAAAACACTTTAAAGGAGTAACAAGTAAAATAGGAAAAATTATACATATACAAACAACAACAAAACACTAGACCATTATAATTTTGTTTAGAACAAGTGAATTAAGTATGTTTAGGACTGCTGCGATTATATGACTGAATGTCGGTCTATCTGTATGTCCATCCAGACGACTGTATGCAGCTAATTGAAGAACTCATTACAAGTCCATACACATGTGTTTATATTAATGTACATGTGTATGCATTTACTAAATGCATTTATTGTCTTCTATATGATACTGCCTAACAATATCACTTTTGCTTTGTCTTAAATAACTAAAACAAAAAAAAAAAAATCTACTCGCGTCCGAACAGCTGATGTCTGACGTAAAATTAAAACCAACTGGTTTTTTTTCTTTATTTTTATTTTCTTATAGTAAATAAAACCGCATTTAAAGACATAACATATGTACATACATACATACATATATTTGTATGGATGTACATATACGCTTATTTTAAATTTGTGAAAGATTTGTTGTGATGATCATATGAATATACAGTGATGTGTAAAACTGTTTTCAGTTTTTGTTTTTAATTTAACTTTTCTCTCAAACCAATTTAGTTTTAAGAATTTTTTGCCAAAAAAAACTTCCTATTTTCAATATTTCTTTTCAATTGGAATAAGAAAATACATTTCTAAATTAATAAAGTAATCAAATTAAAGAAAGCAAAATGCTAGTTCATCAAAACAAGGATTTTATTTCATAGTCACGTTTCTTAAAACTAAAAAAACTATGCAAATAAAAAAATATAAGGGTAAAATTTGCCACCACCTCAGCAGTTAAAGGTTAATGTAGTTGGTAAAGTATTTTTCAATTGAAAATATCAGAGAGATTGTACAAGTCTAATATATCATAGACATGATGACACTCCAAAATGTGCCATAGAGTGCCTTGACCTAATGACACAATAAAATGTGTCTTAATATTCACTAGCTTAGTGTCACAATGTCCATGGATTGCAATTACATAGTTAGATAAATCTTAATTCTGCGATGCGAGTTCGAAATATTTTCTGCGGCCGGCCAAGACTGGCAATATAAATCATTTTTTGAAGTGAAGCCAAAATTCATTCCACCAAATGTCAGCGTCTTCCTTGGAAAACATATTCAAAATTTCAAGGAGTCATGTCATAATGTCGATGGACCATATTCAGCCATTTACATACAGATTTTTACAGATTTTCATTAAACAAATTTTTTCAATTATGTCTGACATTCAGAGCAACTAATAATTTCATAGGCATTGCCAGAAACTGTGATTGTTGTCTTCAAGGGACCAAACCCTAACTTTACTAATAAAGGGTCTCCCACAATTTGTAATGTAGAACACGTATTGAATACTATAATGAAATATCACATCTTTCTGACTGACATATATACATTCTTTTGCGGAAATTTTCCGTGAACATTTCCAATAAATGTTACTACTTTCGTTGATGCACCGTTTAATTACCTCCTTCAATCCGTGGATTTGTTACATAGACTTTTGACTTCAAGTAACCCCCTAAAAAAAATTTATGGTACCACGATCTAAGCTAACAATTCTGTTCACTGAAATAAGAGAGTTCACGATCAGAAAATCTTTTTAATTAAATAATTTCAGAGTATGTGGCATAGTCTTGTTTCAACCACACGTCGTCCATATCAATATCATTCAATCTGAGGGTTGCGGCTTCAATTCCCGTCAAATACTCTGCGTGTATTGGCAGACAAGCAGTTTGTGCTAAAAAACATCAATATCATACAAGTTATGTACAAAGAACTCTGATACAATGTTGCCATATCAAGCGCCAGTAACAGTCAGTCCGCTTTCTCACGTTTCTATTCTGGCTCCTCAAGGCAAGTATTTTAAGATGAGAAGGGAAAGAAGAATAAAAGGGGTATATACTTGGCGGTACTAGTCAATTTTATTTCATTTCTTCTCTTATTAACTCCGTCTTCTTCTACAAGAAGTTGTTTGCATGTTGATTTGCATGAAAAAGTAGAAACTTGATGGTGAAGACAACAAATATTTAAGATTCGCGTGTGACCGAAATGACAAATTCAAAAGAGAATTGAACACAAACTGAAACGCAATCACTGCTTGACAAGCCCTGTTTTTAAGAAGTATGGCCCAATTCTGCACTAAACACGGACGCGTTGTTGATGTATTTGTCTTTCGACAACTGAACCTCAAATTTTGGCAATGTTGACGATTAAGAAGTTGAAAATGATAATTGTTTAGGATGATTTTGCAACAATCCATTGTTGAAGTTGAATAATCAATTCAAACTCGGTATTTACATTTAAACGGTTTGGACGACTAATGTAGTTTTCATTAATTCATCCAGTCTTCCAGAATTTTCCAATTACTCTCTACATAGTTTACATGTTCTCTCATATAGTGCTCCATTTTTATTAACCTCTAACCTGTCTGCTGTCGAACGGTCAGAACCACATCATATTCCTTGATAATATTCATAAAACAAGTTATAGAGACTGTATTATAAAATAAATAATACTTCAACGGAACATTTATAAAAATTGTTCCAGAACTCATAGATCTGGAATAGACATAATCAGAAGCATTTTGATATCAGAACTATTTTAGAACCCGAGCTGTGAAGCAATATTTTAAAGTACTTTTTGTAAAGTAGTTCTATAGAAAACAAACTGGTTCCAATTAAGTCTCGTTTTTAACTGGTTTTCGAGTGTTCCAAGTGTGACAATATTAAATAAAAACCTAATTCTAATAACTAATTATAGAACCATTCTAAAGAAGTGGTGTTTAATAGTATACATGTAGTAAAAGGATAAAAATCATTGAGTAAAGAACTAATACTAAATCCTTTACATGAAGTGTTGGCTTTATGGTCATTTCAAAAAAATTGCAAATAAATAGCAAGATTCATAAATTTCTTATAATTTTAAAATCCTTAATTCATAATGAATTTTTATAAATATTTTAATTTTACAAATTTTTAATACATATATTCATCACAAAATTTAACTAAAGTGTAATAAAATTTAGAAATCCTGTGCTAATTATTTACTCCTTAGTGTTCATATAAGCAAGTACCTTGCTAACCAGTATTGTTTTTACTTTAGAAGTACATGTGTACCTAATTTATTTTTAAACAATAAAAAAATACAAGTGTCTACTATAAGAGTGTATGTATCTAAAAGCTGATGCAATATTGCGAAATATTTTATTTGTTCGTATGAAAGACAAAAGAAATTATTGGTCAGTAAATATGTATCTATAGTTAACAATATTAACAATGGTTATAGTTATAGTGAAACTAATGATATTTAGTTTTCTAGAAAATATCTTTTAGTATAAAAAACTTTAGTTTATCATAGTTTATACAAATTTTGAACTTAAAACACAATTTTAGTCCAACCAAGTGTAATTTCACAAGAATATGAAAATACCAAACAACTCTGTTAATTTCACGAGAAGAGTTCTTTTTAAATTATAATTTCGTAAGATTATTTTATTTATGTTCTTGATAAACACAAGTTTCTTTTATTAATCTTTTCACCATCGTAAACAATTAAAAACTCTTTGATGACTTCCAATGAAATCCATTAAAAAAGAATTGCAACTATGAGTGTAATTCCCTGTTTAATTCAACATATGTATGTCTGTACGTACATATATATTAACATTACGTAGTAATTATACTTTTAACTTTTATTAAACATGAATGAATATAGGCAAGTGCGAGGAATGAAGAATAAGTATTAGGTCATGCAATAATCTAAGTCTAAATGACAGATACATAATTGAAATTACTTAAGTTAATTTTATACCCACCACCAGCATTGTCAACTTGGTGCGTTTCGCACCATTTTTGGTACTTTTTTAAATTTTTGCGTGCGTTTTTTTATTTTTCCGAATATGTGATGAAATTTTTAATTCTTTTATAGCCTGATGGTTTTGTCTACTGAACTGTAGACGAACAACCAGGGCTAGAGTCCCAGTGGAGCCGTAATAAATTGTATTGAAAAAAATTCAAATAGAAGTACTTAAAATAGAAAACAAAAATAATTAAAAAAAAGTATCAAATATGTACTGAAATCCGAATAGCATATTGTGAGTTAAAGTTTGAGTGGCCAAATGCTTATCTTATCTTTATTAACTCGTTTATTTAAAAAAGGACTATTATTATTTTTACTATGAATCGTTGATCTCGTTTTTAAATGTTTTATATAGAATTTATGAAATTCAAAAATGTAAAATTAATTCCATAAACATTTTAAACAAAAACGAAATTCTAAACTTGGTGAGTTTTTTTCTCCATTTTGGTGCATTTTGAAATTTCAATATTGACAACGCTGCCCACCACCAAAGATGAAATATTAGCCGTGGGCCCATAAAACTTAGTCCCTATAAAATTTTAAGTTAGTTAGCTATGTCCGCCTGTTGAATGCACGATATAACAATGAATTATCTAGGAGGATGAAATTATTATCCGCATATTCTCTCTCTCTCTCTCTCTCTCTCTCTGAACAAAATAGGTTGAATTGGTAAAATGTTTTTGGTTAACATATCAATAAATGAACATAATATAACTGACCTTTAAAGTCTTAACATCAATCTGCTTATCCATCAGGAAGTATTCCAGTTCATTTTTATGTTGGCGGAGGCCGTTCGCGTTCCAGAAACAAATTTTTAAATAAATCATTTCTTTAACATGGCTTGTAAGATAGTGGATTGCATTTTCAGCATTTCCTGTATCATGGATGTCATGGTGGTCGTAAAAGTGTTCATAGTTTGGACAAGTGTCTGCAATGTTGTCTCTAGATTGTTGATATGTGGCTCAGAATATTGGGGTTTAGGTTCCTGCTCCAGACCTGGCATATTAGATTTAACCACGTTTGCGTAAGAAACTTGTCTAGAATTAGGCGCGTTTTCGTGAGTAGTTGGTCGTACAATTTGAGGAAAATTATTACTCGACATGAAATTAGGTAGTTGATGATGATCAGGTAATACTGCCGACTTATTGGTCCGTATGCCCTTCAAGTAAGTATAAACTGGACAACCTCTATAATTTGCGGTATGATTTCCTCCGCAGTTACTAAATTTTTTTGATTTTTACGTCAGTTTTGGACTTATTACATTGAGCAGTTGCATGTAGTTCCCCACATGCAACACAAACAGACGGCAATTTACAATACGCTTTGGTGTGGCCAAATTCTTGACAATTAAGACACTGGACGGGTCCAATACGCTTATGCGGTTCCTCCACGGTAATTCTACGATGCAGAAGATAAATGAGATTGTAGATTGGATGGGACTCGTTTTTCTTTAAGACAACACCTCCAGGTTCCAATTCTACCCTGAACATGGGCTGAGGATCTTTTCACGGTTTCTAATATTCACTACGCTCTTGATTTTGAACCCTTTGTCCATTAAACCGGTCTTTATCTCTTAAGTAATTAAATAAATCACAAAAAGTCAAGAAATTAAGGTTTATCTTGAGATATAAAACAACAGTATAGGTAGTATAGATCCAAAGATATTAAAGAAAGATTATGACACTTCAACATAAAAATACAAGAAATTTTTACTGTGCGAAATCGGTGTTCTGTATACCATAGAGGAGAAAATCCCTTCTTGTTTTCTTTTTTACTGGAATCCAAATAAAAAAAATCATATAATTTTAATAATTAACATACATATAAAAAAAGTTTTTGATTAATTCACAAAGATTTGTTTGTACCCAAAAAATAAACAAAACGAATCAGCTGACTCAAATATTAGATATGTATGTGTGTTGTATGTGTCGATAATAAGACGACGTCGACAAAAAGACTGTTAGGGAATACCAAATTTTTATTGATGTCGTGTTAAAGAGACGTTGACTCAAAATTGACGACGATGTCGACGACGCCAAACAGAATAAGGGTGAATATTTGGAAAAAAGTTATTGGCGATTTAATATTTTCTTCGTTTTCCTTTCTTATAATAAATTAGTCCTCAAAAGAGTAATTATCTACGTATAATTACTATTATTACATATCATATTACTAACCGCCGTCCTCAAAATCTTGAATTATTTTAATTATGACGCTTTTATTACAACGTCAAACTTGATAGTTTTAGTCGTCATTCTTGTAGTGGTGAAATTTTGATGGTAAATATTATATATTAATGAATTGCTACAAACATTGTATTGTTATATGTAGGTACTCTTACATACATACATACATATGTATATGTAAAAAATAGTCAACATGTTTTTCTAAATTTATGTTTTCCAAGAATTCATTCCAATATACATATATGTAACTACATATGTATGCAGTTTTATTTATAAACAACATTGCCACAAAACAGCCCCTTTTCTCTTAAATTTCTTTTTAGTATCACAATAAAATCGTTTCGATTAACATAGGAAACTTTGTTTTTGTATTAAATTGCGTAGACCTTTTTTGATTATTTAAATATATGGTGACAGTTGTTATTGTTGTCATAGAATTTGTGTGTATTACATTTTCCAACGCCCTCATTTTTTCGCCACACTGTTATTTTTATTTTACACATTCAAACATTGTACTTAAATTTGAAAACGTAATAACAACACGAGATGTTTATGCTGACGTAATGTTGTTTTGTATTGTATGTATTTATTTAGGTTTCAATCGCTGGGACAGTGTTTAGAAATTTTTGGTAGAGTGCTGCTCGTATTGTATTTATGTTTTCTGTTTAATTTAATTTGCGCTAAATGATCTAATGTCAGCAATTTATGAAACAAATAATTAATTAATTAAAAGCTTGGTTGGTGAAAGTTTTGTTAACGAATTTTAATTCTACGAATACAAAAATTGTAAGGTAAGAAAGTATAGTCGGTCAAGCCGGACCCTACACCCAGTATATGAGCAAAAATAGTATTACAGAAATGACCGCTTTATGAGAGCTATAAATTATGTGGCATGACTCCTGTGCATATAAATATTTTTTACGTAAAATATTTAGGCATGTCACAGAATTTAATTCCGTTCGGAAGTGGAATTAATTCAGTATGTTGCTTCTATAGAAAAAGTAAAACGAATACTTTTTTCTGAATGAAACCTAGAAATGCATAAAATTATAATTCCACATGACAAATTAAAAGTGGTTTCATTCCGAAAAAAATTTTCGTTTTGCTTTTTCTATTAAAGCAAAAAAAAAAAACGGAATTAATTCCACTTCCGAACGCATTAAATTCTGTGACATGGTATAAACACTTTTAAAATATTTATACATAAAGTGATTTTCGTAAGGGGGAATATGGTAGCTATGACTAATTATGGAACGACTGTAATAAAATTAGGTGTCATGATTTCTGTAAATTTCTGATGTTAAATTTTTTGTAAATACCAACATTTTTAAAATATTTGTGGTCGTTAAAGTGATTTTAGGAAGTGGACCTTATAGGAGAGCAATGCTTAAATATAGACCGATCATTATAAAATTGGACCGAATGATTTGAAGCACATTTGTGTTGAATATTATTTGGATACCAAAGATTTTAACAGGGTTATGCTTTTCAAAGTGATTTTCGGAAGTGCATCTTATTTGGGAGCTATGGTTAATTAAGGACCGATCTGCACAAAATCTGTAGATCATTTGTGGGGAAATTTGTTTAGATACTTGCCTAAATCAAACATATATGACCGATAAACCCTTATTTCAGGAAGACATTTGTATGGTGCCTACCTGTAATAATGGAGCGATTTCAACTAAATACAATAGCAACTCTTATTGGGCCGAACAAAAGTCTCATACCAGATTTTATCAAAATATCTTCAAAATTGCGACCTGTGTTCTGGGTACAAGCTTTACATGGGCAGCCAGCCTGGCGGAGGGGCATCGTTTAATTGTCCCAGAAAGTGATTCTCACTACTTTAATGTGGGTGTTAGACTAATACTTTTGAGCGTTACAAACTTCAGCACAAAAAATAAACAAATTTTTGAAAATTATCAATATTTTAGTAATTGTTCAAGCTGAAGGTCTTTTTTAAAAAAATTATATTTTTTTTAAATTTAAAAAAGACGTAGCGAAGTATTGAAAATAAAAATTTAAATTTTTTAAAAAAAAGACCTTAAGCTTGAACAATTACTAAAATATTGATAATAATAAAAAAAAGGTAAAATAAACTATAATAAGAAATTTTTGAAAATTTAAAAATCTAAATAGCAGTTTTGACTTTGCTATCAATTTACTTGGCTTTGTTAAATATAAATCATGGTGTAACTATACAAGGTGAGTGTAGTAGCACAGCTGACTGACTTTGTTTACAATTTACTTATGTCAAAAGTAATACTTTTTCAAGTCTTTTTGACAATAGTATATTATTTTACAGGCATCTTGCCTGTTGTTTCTGTATTGTGTTGTATTTGTTGCAGATTTGCACTCACCTTGTATAATTACACCATGACTTAATTTTAAATACATGAACGTTTATTATAATCTATTTATTTCAGACAATATATAAAATATCTCAATCCCTATTAGAACGAGCGTTTGCAACAGTATAAACGCCATTTTTAATTTCTTGTAATTACTTGGTCATTGTGAAATGTTGCCTATAATTATAGGCAGTGTAAAATAAAGTTTTTTTTCAAACATGCAAACTACATATCGTCATCTAAACCGCAGATGGCCATAACCAACATTTAAACAATAAAAGCAAAAGCTAATTTAAATGAAAAGCTTGTTTGTAGGAATTTTATTAATAAAACTTCTAAATTATTTTTCTAGAGAGGAGTTTTTGCTGTTATACGTTATAATCAGCAAAAAATATTTTATGAAATTTCCGTTTTCATTTTTCTTAACTATACTCGTGTGTACATAAATATCTCTACATTATTTGTTCACTTGCTTTTTTCAGTCATTTCTAAATTTATCATGTCATATGCATGACTTTCACATATAATTTTTGCATTCAAGCAAAGTAGAAAAAATAGTGTGCTAAACTTTATAGTATAATTTAGTCATTGTTTATTTATTTCTTTTTTATTATTATTTTCCAAACAAACATTCATATGCAGACGACAATTGGCTAAATGTCAGTTTGTTTGTTTTATATGGATGTATATTTTGTTTTTAATTCCTCAAACAAAAGGAGGAGGTGAAGGAGTCATTTGAACTTTAAATAAAAACTTTGATAAAAAGGTCATAAATAAAAGTTACAATTCAACTTGTTTTCCGTTCAAACAAAATAAACAATTTTGAATTTGTAACCAACATTAATTAGGGGGGCAATATTTAAATAAAAGTACATACTAGTACGTTTACCGTGTAAAAGCAAGGGGAAAATGATGATACTTTCGTCACTACTTTGTCAAGTTTTACAATCATTGCTCCAAGTAAACAATTATAGTAGGGCTAAGAATAAGGGCCTAATGAACAATTTTATTGAAATTGGTTTTCGGCATGGATTGGTTAAACTATTTATTTTTAAATTTATTGACATTTTAAGATTTTTTTGAGGTTTTTGTTTGAAAAATTTAATTTTTGGTCAGATCACAGATCGATTTTTAATCAATTATTTTTCTAAAATATTATTGTTTACAGTTCAGGCAACTGTATTTTTATTTTATCTTTCTATATCCACAATAATGTGTATTGGAAAAGTACATTTCGGAGGGTCTTTTTTCAAGTGGGTAAAAAAAGAGGAATTTTCAGTTTATACAAAAAAGGGGGAAACCGGTAAAACCAAACGGCTGAACGAATTTTATTGAAATTTACAACGTAAATACGTATATCAATGTTTATAAGCGTCAACAGGCTAAATACTTTTTCAAAACTTGAACCAGGTCGGGACATAAAGGACAAAAACCGGTAATAACAAATGGCTGAACTGATTTTATTGAAATTTCAAACGTGAATATATGCATGCTTAAAAGCGTCAACTGGCTATATCTTTAAAACTTGGACCAGGTCGGGATAAAAAGGGGATAAAAGCTCGGTCGATTTCATATAAAAATCGACTTTTAAAAAGAATATCTCCATTAATCTTTTATTTGCTAAGTTATTGACGAATTAAAATTTTCGATTCGATCGTTTTTGTTCAGAAATAAGATTATTCAGGAACCGGGCGGCTTGTTCATTTAGAAAAAACAAATTGTTATTATTTTCTTGATACAATAGTCAATAATTTACTGTAATCGCTAACACATTACTGGTATTTACGTTAGCTATTTATTAGCGCCTCCAAAAATTAAGGACATTTATAGGCCCAAACAATTAGCACAAACAAACTAATATTT
This sequence comes from Bellardia pandia, assembly GCA_916048285.2. NCBI lineage: Eukaryota > Metazoa > Arthropoda > Insecta > Diptera > Calliphoridae > Bellardia > Bellardia pandia. The sequence goes on from OU696531.1 coordinate 45,335,394, forward strand.
TGATTTCCTTTACTCTTTGTTGCTGTCCTTGTAAATTTACTTAAATACACCTGCTCGCAAGTTTTCTCATTCTGTTATTATTCATGAATAATAAATATATCGACTTTCCATCAACAAGAACATTAAACAATTACATACACAAAAATATATATAGCTGCGGTTTGTATCCACCGCCAAATCACACATTATTTCTTTAAAATAATCAGAATTTTTAAAGCCTAATTTTATTTCTTAAGAATTCTTGTTTAGGGTCTAACATGATTTCGTCAGAGAATATAATAAATCCTCTTAGAATACAAAAAGTGGACCATATGTAAAATAACCCAACTGATATAAACTATTTATGTAAACAACTCTCGTATGTTGTAATGGTCGGTGGCTATGAAAACTGAACCAGGAAATGTATATTTTTATATAGGGTTATACAACATAATACCACTTACCCACATACGGACGTGTTTTACTTTCACACACTGCCAAATATCCCCAGTTAATATCAGGAGTCACAGAGAGAAAGTACAAGGAGAGATTCTACAATGCGCAGGATTTTGTTTACAAAAATTGATTTTATTTGTAAAAGCAAAAAATCGAATAAAAGGAATACCTAGAAAGAGAAGACAATTCAAATGAAAATAAAGTATACGAGTAAAAAGTATAAATAAATATTATAGGGTAAATGATGGTCCGATAACCACAGGGAATGTATGTAAATGGTATGGGGACGTTTATAATAGAGGGAGAACGAAGGTGACATTAAAAGAAAGTTCAAAAATAAAGAAACTAAAGATAATGAAAGTTATAGAGAGAAAGAAATGTTAAAAGTGTGGTACAATTGATTAAGGGTAGTAGATATAAAAATATTTATGTACATATTTTTATATACATAAATAAATATTGATGAAAACAAAACAAAACAAAAAACAAAAATATTAGTACATATATGTATATAAATTATTTATACACACAAAGAAAAAACATGGTTGTGCTGGTAAACATAATCTAAGAGCAACATATTGTGATGAGATTTATGCTGGAGTCAATGATGAATACAAGTGTCCTGAAATATTATATTGTGATCAATTATCAGCATAATATTTCAGCATAATGTAGGAGATGATAACCCTATTTTTGTGAAATATTGTTTATTAAATCTGGCAATGCTAAAATTTTATAATTAGTTCTAAGTTTTTTTTTAACAAGTAGTCTATAAGAATATACTTTGTTTTCTTACAATAATGTTTTCTTATTAATAATAATTTGAGAATTTAACACAATATGATCATAAAATTGTTGTACATGATCATATTATGATTCCAACGAATAATATTACCCACAGTAATCCTAATATGATTTAAAGTAATTATATTCTGATATATAGTAATCATATTACGATAAAAAGTAATCCTATTTGTTTTAAGTAAAGCGCCAACTGTTATGATTAGTTATAAAACAATAATTTGTTTGACATAAATCGCAATTATTTATGAATTATTTTCTTTTCAAAAAACACAAAACTAAATTTTTAATTTTTCTAATATTTAGAATTCTCTGATTTTTCTTAATGAAAAATTGTTGAACTTTTAATATTTATCATTAGATAAAATTTTATTTGGCTTGAGTTCTTTGTACCCTACACTACCATGGTGGGGAGGATATATTGGTTTTGTGCTGATGTTTGTAACGACCATAAATATTGGGCCAACATCCAACTTAAAGTATACTGATCGACTCAGAATCCTGAGTCGATTTAACAGTGTTCATCCTTCCGTACGTCAGCCCGTCCGTCTGGCTGGCTGTCCATGTAAATTTTGATGATATTTTCATAAAATTTGGTACATTATACTTTTTCGGCCCAAGGACGGTGGGAATGAAACTGGTAGAAATCAGTCCATTATTTCACCTGGCCCCCATACAAATGTCCTCCCGAAATAGGAGTTTACCGATCATAAATGTTTGAATTATAAAAATATCCAAACAAAATTCACCACAAATGAGTGGTAAATGAACCCAAATTACATCTACAAAATTTGTGCGGATCGGTCCATAATTGACTATAGCTCCCCTATAAATCCCACTTCCGAAATCACTTTAACTCTCTTAAAAATGTCGGTATCCAAATAACATTGAACACAAATATGTTTCGTATATATATATACATATACAAATAATATGGTACAATTTTATGATGATCGGTCCATAATTAGTCATTGCTCCAAGTCCACTTCCGAAAATCACTTTAACGACAATAAATCTTTTAAAAATTTGGTCTCCAAATAAAATTCAAAACAAATTAGTTTCATATATGCATAAACGACGACACCTAATTTTATAATGGTCGGTCCATAATTAGTCCAAACTCCCATGTAAAACCCTCTCCGTAATTCACTCCAAAATTCTTTTAAAAGTATTTACATATACCAAGATAAAGTATAACATACATAACATTTATATTGACAGAAGTCATGACACTAAATTTTTTGATGATCGGTCCATAATAGGTAATATCTCAAATATAGTGTTTTATACATACAATGGGTGTAAGATATAATATGGTCGGGCTTAACCGACTATACCTTCTTACTTGTTTTTAATTAATAATTCAAAAACTACCGTTGGAAAGTAATATTTTTAGACAACTGGCCATTGGAAATTTTCTGCCCTGCCAAGGGGGTCATCAGCAATGTTTGGTGTCCAACTACTACTTGTAAATATCACATCATAAAATTTTTGAAAATAAAAATAGTATTTACGCACTTTTAAAGTATATAAAATAATTTACATTTATTTTTAATTATGTTTAATAGTTGTTTATTTTGTGAAATTTACGATTATTTCTTTTATGTACATTTTATTTAGGTCTTTTGTTCTAGTATTTGTACTAATATTTAGTATATTTTAAATGCGTATTGTTTTATTTTTCAAATATTGAAACACTTAAATCTAAATAAATAAACCGATATCACTGAACTGATTGATGCACAAGTACATATTCTACAAATGATGAAAACAAAAAATTATTAAAATTACATATATGTATTTTGTTTGCATTTTAAACATAATCTGAGTACAAATACATATACTTCGAAACTAACCATTTATTGGTTATTTGTAGGTTTAAATAGTTGTAAATAATATAATATGTTTGAATAGTTATCATACAATAGTTGTGGAAAACATTTTTTTTTTTAATAATTAAGTTTCAGTGAACCATACTCAATTTTATAATTGCGATAAACATAAAATTGTTTATACTAACTAAAATATTGTTAAAATCAAATTAAAATAAGTTTTATTGTGTACCACAACAATATATTGTTATCAAAAACACAGTTTAGTTGTCGTAACCATGTTTTTTCTCTGTGTGTGTGGGCATAGTCTTTAAATTGTGTGGAGAATTGGTAATAAAATAAATATGTTGCGACCTACTTTTTAATTTTATATCTTATCTAGTCAATAAAATCGGCTGTTTATATGTATTTTACGCTTTTAGTAATGAAAAAAAAAGAATTATAATTAAAATAGTCAAATACTAAAATTGGATAAACTAGTCACAAAGATTGAATCATACCATTCTCTTCTATTTCTATATGATTTTTTCACAAGCCGATAGTCTTTGTCGCTAGTGCTGCATCATAGATTTATTATAATTTAAATTGTATTAGCATCTAAGTAAATGAATAAATAAATAAAAAAATTATTTTTTTCTGCGGTTTTATAAAGCTTTTTAATAACCATCACTTAATGTTTAATTACAGTTAAATGTATGACATTTTTCCTGTCCGTGTCCCTGTGGCTTTTCGCAGCGAGATTATCGCCATACTGTAGTTGAACTAATCGTCTTAGAAAAACATATAACAAAAAACCCTCAAAATTGTCCATGTTTTTTCTTAAATGCATTTTCAAATGTTATAAATGCTAACAATACCAAAGGATTCATCATTCTTAATTTACTATATTTAGCTAAACAAAAATAAGTGTCAAACATGTTCTGTCTACAAAAATACTCTGCATTCACATAAAAAGTAATAAATGCTTGAAACCATCTGCAAGTACCATCATAATTATTGCCAAAATTTACCATATGCCAGCCGCATCATTTCATGTAAAACTTAAATTAAACCATATTCTTTTGTTAACCTCGCCTTAAATAATCTCTAGAAACAAATAATCTTAGGCCGCGTTTTCACTATGTCATTTTGTTGTCAAATTGTCCAAATTGTTGGCAATTGTATGAAAACGGGTTGTCATATGGCGTCATCTATGTTTGCAATTATGATTGCAATCACAACCCGTATTTTATGAAAACCCATTTTCATACAATTGTCAACAATTTGGACAATTTGACAACTAAAATGACATAGTGAAAATCAAGCATTACTTTGTTGTTGCAGCAGTTCCGCTTTTTCTAGGGAAATTTGTTTAATAAATACATCTTTAGTTGGGTTGGCAATATTTAGCTGAATGACATTAGGTTCATTCCGGAGCGTAGACCCAATTAACATTTGTTGCGTTTTTTTTTTTGTACTGGGAACCAGAAATTCTACTAATTAAAGTAAAAATCTTTAAAGTGTTTTGATAATATTGACATTAGCTTTGATAGCTTTGTCCAACGTATATATTTTAGGCTGAAAATGCTACAATCGTAATCCAACTAGTAGAACTCATGATTTTTACTAACCTATTAAAATTCATACGAGGTCTGTTCAAAAAATAACCGTTATTTTCAACTTTTCCAAAAAGTATTTATTTATTCATGAATAACTATTTTGTACCCTTCAAAGTAATCCCCGTAAGATATCAAAATCCTCGAAACACTTCTAAAAAGCGCTTTTTGGTATCGCCAACAGCTCCTGTTTCGATTTTTCTTTTATCTCCTCAATCATAGCCAAAACGCTTTCCTTTCATCTTAAGTTCAGGGAAGAGGAAAAAGTCAGCGGGGGCCAAGTCCGGTGAATACGGTGGTTGAGGCATGATAACGGTTTTGTTCTTGGCCAAAAACTCACGCACAAGCATCGGTGCGTTTCTGACGAATTACTTCGCGCAAACGGCGCATAACTTCAAGGTAGTATTCCTTATTGACCGTACGTACGATCTTGTGGCAAGAATTCATGATGCACCACGCCATTGCAGTCGAAGAAAACAGTGAGCAAATGTTTTATGTTTTCAGACCTCGTATACATATTTGTCTGTCAATTATATTCTGTACGACGTTTCATTAATATTGGTATAATTTTGGAAATAGTACCATAACTTGTGTTGACAAAATTTCAAAATTCTCCGTGTTTGAACCGGTTTCCTCGCGGACAATATTGGAATTAAAGTCAGTGATTGTGCAGCTATGAAACGCTGATCGCTAGAAACAGAATATTTATTTCCGAAATTGAAAATTTGCTATTGGCCATTACTCTTGCAAACCATGGACAACCATTTTCATTTTCATGGGATTAATGAAAAAAACTACAGTCATTTGTCCGTGTAGATAAATATTTCACTAATTTTGAAAACGTTATTGACTGTATCCAAATGATGATCAGTTGGCAGTATAATGACATCATCGGAATAAGCTGCCACATGCCATGAATAATTCTATATCTTGAATAATTTCTTTTTTTATTGAGATATTATTATGATATACATATATTTTTTAAATACAGTTATTTACAGGGATCAAAAAAGCTGTAATGTTACGCATTACTAAAAGCGCACTCGATATTGAAAACTGTTCCCAATATTTATTCTTTATATGAAAGATACTTTTCAATGCGATGAGCAACTGAGTGAAACAGTGTCAACCTATTTATCAGCTATGTCACAGAACTTAATTGCGTTCGAAAGTTATTTACAGATGATTCTGTAAATTGAGTCTTTAGAAAATGAAAAACGATTGTTTTTTAGATTTTAGATTTCTAAAGTGGAATTGTTATTTTTTTATACTATTTTTAATAATTGAATTGTTTTTTTTTTTTTTTAATAACTCATTGATACTTAAGTAAAATGTTAAACATTTCAAAGTTGGTGTCAGTAACAAGAAAACTTTTCTCGTTTTCAGATGCATCGCTTAAATTTATTCTTCGAAGCTTTTCAACTGCGTTTTGATGTCTTTGTTTATTTAAAACAGCAACAATGAAATCTCGGGCATTTTTTAAACATTTTTTTTTAAATTTCTTTGTTAGCGCTCTTTTTGTTCGCTTTTGTTATACTTTTTATTACAAAAATCATGTTTTTATACCCTACACCACCACAATAGTGGGGAAGGTATATTGGATTTGTGCTGATGTTTGTAACGCCCAGCACCCACCTTAAAGTATACCGATCGACTCAGAATCACTCCCTGAGTCAATTTAACGATGTCCGTCCTTCCTTGAGGTCGCAATTTTGAAGATATTTCAATAAAATTTAGTAAGTGATATTTTTCAACCCAAGAACAGATGGGATTGAAACTGGTGAAAATCGGTCCATTATTTCACCTTGCCCCTATACAAATGTCCTCCCGAAATAGGAGTTTAACGATCATAAATGTTTGAATTATGAAAGTATCCAAACAAATTTTACCTCAAATGAGTAATAAATGATGCTAAATCACATCAGCAAATTTTGTGAAGATCGGTTCATAATTAGTCGTAGCTCCCATATAAGGCCAACTTCCGAAAATCACTTTAAGGACCATAGATCTCTTAAAAATGTTGTTATCCGAATAAAATTTAAGAAAAATGATTTTCGTATGTACAGAAATGATGACACCTAATTTTATAATGGTCAGTCCATAATTAGTCAAAACTCCCATATAACACCCTCTCCGGAATTCACTTTAACCCCCATAAATCATTTAAAAGTATTTATATCGAGATAAAGTTTTACATACATAATACTTATATTCACAGAAGTCATGACACTAAATTTTTATATGATCGGTCCCTAATAGGTAATATCTTCTATATAGCGCCTATTTCTAAAAACTGTTGCATTTATATACTGAGTGTAGGGTATTATATGGGCTTGAACGACTATACTTTCTTACTTGTTTGTTTTGGTTTACACAACGTTACCATATATTTTAGTTAAAAACCGAGATTTAAATTTTTCTTTTTGGGAATAAACAAAATCGATCGGAACTAGAGAACGCAAAGTAAAAACGATCGATTTGCAAATACGGAATTGAAACCATTTCGATCGGATTCGGTGACATGCCTGTATCTTTATTAAATTCGTTCAAGTAATGTTTTCATAATAACTCTTTTTAGAAATCGTCCATGACCATTTTGCATAAATTTTATTGATAGATGTGAGTGGATGTGGGATTGCATAGAACTTTATTAATTAACCCCAAAGTTTCTGATCACTGGATAAAAACAGTACACAAGCTGAAAAAATTTCACTACGTGAGATCTTATTAGGGCACAAAGAATAAAGGACGGCAAATTCAAATCTTAAGTAAGTTTCGAGACACTCTATTTATATCAAATAGGTTACATAAGCTTGGTTAGTCAAGAATTTTCTAAATCAACTTATAGTAAATTACATCTAATTCAGTTGATTTCATTGAACCAAATTAATTGCCACCCATTTCATCATTTCTATAGTTATGTTTTGACTTCTGGACAAAGAAACATTTAACTACATCACGTACAACACGTAGGTTTTGTTTTGCTTGAGTGAAGGTTTACAAACGAAAGATCCAGTTACTTTTCACACATTTTTCATTCAACATAAAAAACATTCTAAAATCTTTTGTTTTAAATATTTTTAAAAGATTTTTTTAACGATAATTAATCACAAGCACATTTTATATTACTTATTTTGTATTGAACTTAGGACATTTTCTTATAGAATTCTTATAGGAATTTTTCTTATAGAATATCTTATAGATATTTTAAAATTTTATAAAATTGAAACATAAAATCCTCAACCCGGGCTACAATTCACACTTCAACACAACTAATTATTGCCAGGGTTAAGTGTATCTCACACCAAAACATATTAAAAGAAATGTCATCACAAGGAAATCAATAAAATGCATTTATGCTTTATAGCATATAATGATTATTAAAAATACATTTATGCACACTCAGTGACACTCTACTTTACTTCACACTCATTCATCATTCATCAACACACGTTCGCTTTTGCATAAAAACCAACTCAAACTCAAGCAAATTATAATTTTATTTTTTTTTATCACACACAGCATAAAGTTTAATTTGAAAAAAAAAAAACGACTAGATATTTATGTTTATTGGGGGGTCGTTGGCAGTTATGGTCTTGGTCTTGGCATTTGCATTACATACTTGTATTTAAAGCAGGTGTTTTTTTAATATTTTTCGATTTCAGTATAAACCTACATTTTGCTTTTGTTTTCCTTTGCAGCACAACATAATGGAAACAAAAAATAATGAAGACTGATTACAATAATGCATTTGTTTCACTGGAAAGTATTGTTGTTAACATGACCATAAGTTTATGTATTTTGTATTTCTTTTCAACACTCAAAATTCCACTCCCTTAAAAAATGTATTTACAAAGAATCTCTTCAAATTATTTCATTTACTAAATACTTCAGTTGTTGTTTAATCTACTTTCCACCGGAAAAGTAAAGTTCAATGAACTTTATTTTGCTATTGTTGTTTTTTACTTTCTATAAACGAAATTCTAATATCTATCTATAACAAATGATTGCAACCAATTGAAAATAATCAAATTATAACAACAGGAAAGTTAACTTCCCCTGTGTCTGCCTAATTTATATTTAGTCAGAAATACATATTAAATTCTTTATTAAATTCAAATGCCAACAGAATTATTGTTTATTAAAAAAAATATATTTTTTTTTTATTTTAAGTCATCACAGATTGTTGTTTATAAACAACAAAAATATAAAAACAAAATTTTGGCCAAATTTTTGTCAAATTCATTTTAAATTTTTAAAAATTCAAATTCATTTTAACTAAATGCGCAATAAATTTTAATGAAAAATATTTTGAAATTCTTGGTATGTAGGTAGGTATTTATTTATATATTTTAAAACAAAATAAAACATAATCTCATTTAATTATATTAATAATATTTAAAATATTTGAAGAAAAAAGGAATTTATACTAAAAAGATATAAAATGTTTAGCTAACAAAAGTGAAAAACTATTTATGTTTCTTATTTATTATATGCAATAAATAAACAAAAAAACATATTTTTATTTAATGTTAAAGGTGTTTTTTGTTATCTCATTTTGTTTATTAGAAGAACATAATCCCCATTTATATTTTTGTATTTATCACTTTTAGTTTTTATTAAATAACGAAAAAATCTAAGCGTACAAAGTAAAAAATATATTTGAAAAAAGTTATTACAGTAAAGTACGGATAAATGCGCATCGGTTTTCGCCCGACTTTTTGTGCACTTATCCATTCTTTGCATTTATGCTAACCTCGGATAAGTGCACAAATATTGCAATTATACAATTATTGAGTAAATGTAAATTTTTTGCATTTACATATAGTTACAGAAAAATAAATCAAAGAATTTTTAAAAGAGTTTATATTTGTCCATTTGACCATTGATTTTACTAGGCGTTAATATGGGCACCATTCAAAATTTGACAATTGATACATAAACACAAAGAAGGAGTTAAAATATATATTTTTATATATTATTTTTTATATTTTTTTTAAAAAGAAAATAATAGAATCGGCTGAAGGCAATGGGAACAATTAGGCGGAAATGTTAGCATGTTAAAGATGCAATTCGGTAAAAAGCGGAAGCGATCCATAACCTTACCATAATTTTCGAAAAAAGCGTTAACATGTAAACTTTGGTATATAACGGTAAACTATTAACACATACATTTTTTTCTGTGATCAAGAGTGCAAATACCAAAACCTAAAAAATCAGTTCTATTTTAGTTGTGCATTTATGCATACAAAGTTCTACTAAAAATGTCTCTTGAGGCTTAAAATTATTATGCACTTATGCATTTTTTGCATTAATCCATGTTGCATTTATCCGTGCATTTTTACATGATAAAGTATAAAAGAGGCTTATGGCTTCGAAACACGTTGCACTTAAGCGTTTTTTGCATTTATGCATGTTGCACTTATCCGGTTTTTACTGTATGCCAAAATGTTATAAATAGCAACTCATTCATTGTCCTAATTAATCCCAGTTTACACGAAGCAATTCTTTAAGCTTAGCTGATTACCTTTTTGACATCGGGGTGCAGGGAAGATAAGACCAGGGCTGCCAAATTAATTTTTTTTTCGTCAAAAAATCGGAAAAATAAAAAGTCACTATTTCTAATAGTATTTTGCAATTTTTATTTAACGAAAACATTTAAATTCAACAGTATATAAGTATTGTATAAGAGACTATAGTCTCTTGTACAATAAATAAGAAATCACAAAAAATATAATGTTAAACACAACCTGTGTAATATTTTTATAATATCTTAGTCCGCTGTCACACTTTTCAATTCCGACTCATCAAGGCAAGTATTTTTGGATGAGAAGTGAAAAGAGAATAAAAGGGGTACAAACTTGACGGCACTAGTCAATTTTCTTACTTCCTTTTGTTTTTTTACATGCATGTTGGTTTGCTTTAAAAACTGCGAAAATTTAATTGACGCGTGTAATATAAAATATCATTGGATCGAATTCTTCATTCCGTGCGGGAAGAAATTTGTATACGGAAGCATAATTTGAAATTATTCCTTCCGTTGCTGCGGTATTTTTCCTTTTTGCGGTGTGATTTCTATACAGACAGTATTGCCATCTAGAAAAAAAATCAAGACATTGCTTGTTATTTTTAAAGTTTCTTCAATTCGCCTGTAAGAGTGGCCAATTTATGTAGAAATTTATGAAGAATCCTACTTTTAGGCTCTCAAAAAAATCAGTATTTTTGGATTTTTTTTTAGGTTTTCTATGATTTCTATCTTGAGCGTCACACACCAAATATGTATAAAAAAATCGCTAAAAATGCAAAAATATTTTAAATTCAAGCTTACTACGATGTTCTTTTGTTTTTCAAGATTGACTTTTGCAAAAAACACCTTTTCGATTATAAAAAAAAAATCACGATTCAACTTGATTTTTATTTTTTTTTTAAAGTGACTAGTTATTTTAAAATTTTAAGATGAAAATATGTAAATTTCTTCAAAAAACAAAAATTTTCATACAAAACTAACAATGTACATATTCTTTGATGTCTTCAACAAAATTGAAAAAAAGAAGTAATTCTTGAAGAAACTTATACACATATGTATGTAAATATTTGACACAAAACAATTTAATTTAATTTATAAATTTTCATTCGAATTCTTATTCTGAATCTGTATAAACTTCATGAAATGACAAGCGGCTTTGTTTTTTTTTCATTCTCATTAATTTTTACCAATTTCGAATTAAGTTTGTGGTAAAAACAGAATCAGTCAGTAACAATAAAAATTAAACTTAAATATACCACGATTATACCTTTCTTTCTTCTTTCTTTTATATTCGTCATTACGCGCTTTATCGAGCTTTATTTTCTCTCAATATCTCCGTGCTCTTTCAGCCGCCGTCAATTTTGTTGTTTTACTTTTGAAAATTAAAAAATAAAATCAAAATTAAGCATTTTAAGCTATGAAGCAATATATATAAAAAGTGATGCTCATGAAATGTTTGCCTATTTTGGATTTTTTTCGTAGGAAATTTATTTCTCAAATTCACAAATTATAAAAAAATGAGTTGAAACCATGTAAACAATGATTGTCAACTTAATTTTTTTACATAATATATTCACTTTTAAAAAAATTAGCGTGACGCTCTAGAAATTTTATCGCGCCCTTACCATGGTGTTCACAAAAACTACGCAAATGAACAATTTTTTTAATACATTTTTTTTTCGCTTTTTCACTTTTGTAATAATTACAGTTTGTACTTTCCCTACGTTATTTATTTTACTTAAATGCAAATTGAAAACTAGTAATATTACTTGATTTATAAAAAAAAAGTGACGCTCAATGCAAATTGTGGGGACAACCTTTCTTTGCAACGCCAAATTCGCACTAATTAAGTTTTGACAAATAAAAACACAAGAAAGAAACGCAATAATTCGAAAATTATTAAATGTTGCACATTTACTTTTTTCTTGATTTTATTTTATTTTGTTTACTAAAAATGCTTTTGTATGGAAGGAGTCAGAGGGAGAAACAAAACAACATTCTGAATAAACAAAAAAACAAACATACAAATTTGAGAATTACGTTTTTTTGTTACATATTCCTCGCTAATCACTCTCATATTTGTTTTTGTTTGTTTTTTTTACCTAAAATAGTAGTGTAAAGTGCGGGGACACAAAAATTGAGGTTTTTTTTTTAAATTGACCCATATTATAATTGTATATTAACTGCGTTTTGATATTGCACATATATTTTAATACAACCACAAAAAGTACTTCTTTATTTTACGTGTCACATTGAATTTTTTCCAAGTTTCTTTTTCGCACCTTCAACTGTCAGAAAATTGACATGAAATTTATAAACTAATCTATACCGCAGTAATGAATAATATTGATATTTGCATATCAATCGATATTTCTTTCCGCTTTGATTTCTTTTCCGTGCGGAATCAATAATATTACCCATTATTTTTAGTACACCAATATCTTACTTTGCGCTGGGTTAACGTTCCAAAAATAACACGACGTAAATAGAATGTGAATTAATGTGCAAAGTGAATTAAGATTTTCTATAGCAAACCATGTTAGGAACGCAGATAGGGTTACGAAAATACTAAGTCGTCGGCTTTCTTTCACAACAAATTGGTCCAATGTTTGCGGGACTGCTTTTTTTCAACGTAAAATAAATTTCCTTATAACAATTGTCTGTCTACCACTAGCATTATCGTTGGAAAATGCTTTACTTTTCATGCCATCAAATTAGCGTTTTGCTTTTGTCTCAAATACCATTTTACTTAATGTTATATTCTGCGCAACTTGATTTTCAATCCAAATAGAGAGCAAGGACTCCATTTCGAGCATTAAAGTACGGGTCAAAGTTTTAGCATCTAATGATGTTGCAGATTTCACAAAAATTTAAGAAAAAATTAAAGACTCGAACCCAAAACAACGCAACCTCGAAAATCTAACGACACACAGTAAAAATTAGTACTAATTAAGCAGCGATCCTACTTCGAAAAAACGCAAAGCGAGGTATTGGTGTATTTATAATTAAGGTATGGTCACACATGGTTTAAATGAGAAAAGGGCCTAAATCTGTGATCACTGACTAAAAGTAAGTTTTTCATATTGAAAATTAAAAAATCTTAAATCCTTCATAACTTGTGTTAGCACGTTGTTGAAGAGTTCAAGAGTTTTGCAAGATCAAACAGCATCAAATAAAATAAAACTAAATATTTTACTCAGTGGTTACGACTTTGTCGGCAAATATTTGTCAAGTGTCAAGAACCACCAGGAAGTGATTTCGAGTCGATCGGTATACTTTAAGGTGGATGTTGGACTAATAGTTTTGGGCGTTACAAACATCAGCACAAATCCAATATACCCTCCCCAACTATGTATGTTGCTGTAGGGTATAAAAATAACACAATTTTATGCTTATAATCGTATTGATAGAGATAAGATAAAAAATGCTGTTGTTTATATAAAGAATATAAATTATTACTTAAGTTTAACCTATTTAAACAAACAAATAAAACAAACAAATTTTTACAGAATTAAAATATCATGACTCAGTTGAAATTAATGTTATGTAAAAGCTGGGTCACGTATAGAAAATATGTGAATTGTGCAAGTAAAATGGAAAGATTGGGGAGCAGCTTTGATACAATTAATGAAACAATTTCAAGTTATAAAATAATGTTAAAATTGTGTAAATTTCTAACCAAGAATTTCAGTGGAAATATTGTAATACATCCATTTATTAAAGCATTTCTATAATACTATTGTAATTAAAATTATTTTACCTGTCAACAGTACATACTCGTACATACTTGTTATAAAATTAGTTTAAAAATTATGTCAATTAATAGAAAATTTACTGTTTAAGGTTTCTGTGGTAGAAAATATTTTTTTATTATTGTTACCAAATAAAAAATCTTTGTCTTGTTTCACACTCTTCAGTTTCAGCTGACCAGTTTTTGTTCAATTCTCTCTTGAACTTGCCATTTCATTGACACACGTCGAAATCAAATCAACATGCATGAAAGAAAAAAAAACAAAAGGAAATAAGAAAAGTGACACGTACCGTCAAGTTTGTACCCCTTTTATTCTCTTTTCACTTCTCATCCAAAAATACGAGTCAAAATTGAAGAGTGTGAAGACAGACTTTGGAAATATTAAAAAAACTTTTTTGTTTCACCCTAATATTAAATAATTTGCTTGTTTTATTTAGGCATTTAAACAATTCTACAATTTTGTTTGTTACCATTTTTTTTATTGTTTAAATAATATTGAAAAATATTGAAATTGCACAAAAGGAATGCATTTAAAGTACAAAAACATACAATAGTTAGTTAGTCATTCAGTCATTCGGTCGGTTGTTTAGTTGCTTGTATTAAAATATTTATGGTTTTCTAAAAAACTGTTTAAAATCGTGTGTATTTTATTTTTTGCGACTATCATAAAATTATTTTTTGTTTGTTTTAAATTCACACGTATTCCACTCATGTCGGTAGACTTTTAAATAATAGAATTTCAATTGCGATTTTCTATTTGTAGCTGAATATAAAAAATATACATATATTGCACAAGTTTTATTTATATTGTTATTATGGCTGCTTTGTTTTAAAATTTTCTAGATTACTTGAAATGTTCAATACAACAACTGCAAAAATTGTAGTATAACAATAATGCAAATAATTTGTTTATAAATTGAAAAATTTGCACTTGATTGTGATTATTTTTGAATACCAAAAATGTTGTTACAAATTTAGAAGGATTTTTAAAAATCAAAGTTAATACGACTTAATGATACGGTATTTTAGTGCAATGATGTATGTATATAAAAAAATTAATTTGTTCTTTCAAATATAGGAAATGTTGAAGAACAAAATTTTACACATTCTCATGTACATCGAAAAAAGAGCTTCTTAGATGTAATAGCTTTAGGGAGTAAATGTTCAGTTGTCAGTGAGAGAAACTGATTTAAACAGAACAATCCTGCTTCCAAATGGCTTGTAAACATACAAAAGTAATAGTTGATTCAAATTAAAATACTTTAAAGAAAAATAATCCCATAAGTGACAAAAAATATTTATAAATATCCTTAAAATAGTAAAGAAATTGAAATGACTTAAATGTGGACAGAAAATCCTGGATCATTATATTATTATTACAGGAGCCAAATCGCGGCATTCGATAGAGTATAGACTATAGTATCGAATAATATTACGATACGAGTCGTATCAGCTCATTACTACATTCGATATGTATCGAATCGTAATTTTTGAGAAATTGTAATATGTTTGCTTCAGGTCAACAAATTATTGAACTGAAAGATTTTTCAGGCATTCAACGGAAAAAAGGTTGCTAGAAGAGCTTGACGATCAGAACAATTTATAAAATGCTTGGCTGTTAGGCAAGGAAAAATTAAATATTTTATCGTACTTATTTACATAAGAGATTCAGTATACCCGATTGAACCATGGTTAATGACTTCATACAGAAATCCCAGTGACCCTCTGGTGAGAGTTACATTTTTTTTTTTTTTTTTTTTTTTTTTTTTTTGCATTTAATTATTTATTGAATCTTCATATTTGAAATGACAATAAGTATTCAAATCTTAATACTAAAAAGAAAATAATAAGCCCAGCCAGTGCTAGACAAAAATTTTTATGATACTAAAAAAAATTTCACATCAACTGATCCAGTCATCTATTTTGCGCTTGAGTTAAAGCAAGGGTATCCCTCCTTCTCAACCGATTGTGGCCACTAAAGTTAAGGATGTCTCGTGCAAGTGGGTTTGGATGGTGTTCAAGTTTGCTGACATACTTTGACGCATATTTTGTAAATTCGACTTTTACTAATGGCACGCCTAGATCTTTGTGGATTCGAGAATTTTTAACATACCATGGAGCTGCAGTAATTATACGTAGAATTTTATTTTGACCCCTTTGAATTTTTTCAATGTTTGATGCTGAGGCAGTACCCCATAATTGAATTCCATAACACCAGATTGGCTTTAGAATTGCATTGTACAACAAAAGTTTGCAATCCAATTTCAATGTAGAGTTTCTGCCGATTAACCAATTAAGTTGCACTGCTTTTAATCTCATTTGTGTAAGTTTCGCTTCAATATGAGACTTCCAAGTTAAACGGCGGTCGAGGTGAATGCCGAGGTATTTGACTTCATTATGTTGAGGAATAATTTGATTATTTATTCTGATGGACGAGCAGGTATCTTTTCGCAATGTGAAAGTGATATGAATACATTTTTGTTCATTTACCCTGATTTTCCAAAGCTCTAGCCAATTCTCTAGTTTATAAACATAATTCTGCAAATTCTGTGATGCAACTTGGTGGTCCTTATGGACGCTGACAAAGGCTGTATCGTCTGCAAAAGTTGACGTGTGGATTTTGGGGTCTGACGGCATGTCGGAGGCATAAATCAAATATAAAGTAGGGCCCAGTATGCTACCCTGTGGCACACCTGATTCAATTGGCTGAGCGGTACTTAAAAAATTGCCTTCTTTGATTTTAAATTTGCGACCGTATAAATCTTTCCATGAGTTTATGGGTGTTAGCAGGCAGAGTTAATTTAATTTTGTGCATTAAACCGTCATGCCAAACTTTGTCGAACGCTTGGGACACATCAATGAAAAGTGTAAAATAAAATGGAGAAACGTTACAAAATAAAACTTGTGTGTTTTGGCGGTAGAAAAACTAAATTATTGTGCATACGTTATGCCATCTCGAGTGATATCGAATTCAATCGGTTATTTAGCTATAAATCATACGATTGTCAAGGTATCTAAAGGGAAAATCCGAACTAATGGAAGATTACAAGAGAAAATGAAAGGGAACTGCATATTATTATAATTCATGTTCTGACCACTGCCTTAGATACAAATTGTTCAAATTGTTTTATATCGGAGAAGCTGGTTCATATTACACTGCGATCTGGTTTGGATGGTCAACGTTATACAAATGTTTTTTATAAGCCTTGTGTGTGCAACCACAAGATCACATGTACTGATCCATATTGAATTTTCACAGAGATATAAATAGTTGTTCACTGCATATAAAAACTTTGTTTTCCAACAGGGACATATTTTAATAACATTAAAGTTTTACATTTTTATTTCTTGACATAACAGTAGTGGGAGCTTTCGCAATTGTTACAAAGAATTTTATTTCGCTTAAAAAAATACACATAAATATTAAAAATTAAGTATGAAATTGGAGAATCTGTGAAATTTGTGATATTTTTGGTCGACAAAATTAAGAATTTTGTCTGTAACGTGGCATTTATTTTTCGAAAAAAAAGTGAAAAGATCTCGATATCGAGAGATGTTAACAACTAAATTTTTGCCTTTAATTGATGATATTTATATTACTGACAAGTGGTTCTAACAGGGCAGTACCTCATCTCTAACACACGCCGAAACAATGAATTAATTGCAAACCAAAAATCCAGAAGATTTAATTTAACGAAAGCTGTTCATTGGTCGCCCCGATCATGACTTAGCACCACAATTTTATTTATGTGGGACTATGTTAAAGATGGAGTTTATACAGAGTCAATAAAATTAATTCCAGCCTTAAAACTCTAAAATTCGAAAATGACGTGATTAACAAAATATAAACGCCATTTTGCCAAAATATTATTGAAATTTTAGATAAAAGAATCATTTATAATTATCAAACTTTTTCTTTCCAATACAATACAAATTTAAATGATTTTCATATATGTATGTATGTAAATTCTTTGCTTTATTTTGTTTTGAAAAACAAAGTTTTTCTCATCAGTTTATATTGCTTTATCAATTTCATGTATTTTACTATCTTTAGTGAATTTATTCTTTAATTTTAAAGATTCTGAAGGATATATGATACATTTAAAGTTTTATAATGTTAGATGACTATTGTTATTGTGTTGAATTTATAATTGCCAAAACCGCCGCAATCCGCCAATAATTCCATAATCTATTGCATAGTATTTTCAACTTTCAATTTTGTGTAGAGTATCAAAAATAATTAGAATAAATAAATACATAATACGTGCAGTTTTATTAATTATTTTTGTTGAACAAAAAAAAAAAAAAAAAAAAAAAACTAATATAGGTAGGTATTTCCATATTTTTTATTGTTCAAAGTGTTTGTAGGAACAAAAGTGGACTTTGAACCGATTTAATAGTAGCAACAAAAAAAAAAAAAAAAGCAACAACAATAAAAAAACTTGTATAGTTAGAAAAAAAGCAGACGTTTCAAATTTTAGTTTTTCTTTTTATACCATATACCACCATGTGGGGAGGGTATATTGGATTTGTGCTGATGTTTGTAACGCCCAGAAATATTGGTCCAACACCCACCTTAAAGTATACTGATCGACTCAGCATCAGCATCACTTGCTGAGTCGATTTAACGATGGCCGTCCGTCCGTCTGGCTGGCTGTCCATGTAAAGCTTTTGTGCGGAGTACAGGTCGCAATTTTGAAGATATTTCGATAAAATTTGGCAGGTAATATTTTTTCGGCCCAAGGACGGATGGGATTTAAACTGGTGGAAATCGGTCCATTATTTCACCTGGCCCCCATACAAATGTCCTCCCGAAATTGGGGTTTACCGATCACAAATCTTTGAATTATGCAAATATGCAAACAAATTTCACCACAAATGAGTAATAAATGAAGCTAAATCACAACTACAAATTTTGTCAAGATCGGTCTATAATTGACTATAGCTCCCATATAAATCCCACTTCGGAAAATCACTTTAAAGAGCATAACTCTTATAAAACTGTTGGTATCCAAATAATATTGAACAAAAATATATTTCATATATATACGAATAATACGGTACAATTTTATTATGATCGATACATAATTAGTCGTAGTTCCCATATAAGGCCTACTTCCGAAAATCACTTTAACGACCATAAATTTCTTAAAAATATTGGTATCCAAATAAAATTCAACACAAATAAGTTTCATATATAAATACAGAAATGATGACACCTAATTTTATAATGGTCGGTCCATAATTAGTCGAAACTCCCATATAAGAACCTCTACGTAATTCACTTTAACCGCCATAAATCTTTTAAAAGTATTTATGTATATCGAGATAAAACTTAACACATATGCATAATATTTATATTCACAGAAATCATGGCACTAAATTTTTAAATGATATAGCGCCCATTTCTGAAAAATTATTTTATACAATACTGGGCGTAGGGTATTATATGGTAGGGCTTGCCCGACTGTACTTTCTTCTTTGTTTTAATATGTTCCTATTTACATACGAGTAGGTACATACATACATAGTATGTAAGTATGTAATAAACATACATATGTATGTAATGTAAATATGTACATACTTATGTATATTAATGTACATATAATGTATGTACATACATACATATGTAGTATGTAGTGTGCAAGAGTGGTAAATGTTTATGTTTTTTTCTTCTTTTAATAAATAAAAATGGAGGGAAAATATTAATAATTGAACCTAACAATTAGTCACTACATACATAGTAGTAATTTTAAATAAAAAATAAATTAAAACAAATATGTAGGTATAAACAGAAAGAACTGAAATCTTTGTTTATAATTCACTTTTAAAATTAGCTTTTTATTTATTAAACAAAAGAAAAAGATTAAAAAAGCGAAAGACACATACATACATACATATTTATGTACATAAATAAAATTTATTGTCTAAACATAAACAAACATAAAAATCGTAAGAAATAATAAAATACTACGCAATAAGTTCTTAAAACATATGTACATGTGTATGTACATACATAAAACAGCAACAAACACAACTCGAAAAAAGAGAAACAGCTGATTTATTCAAACAACAAAAATATCAATGCATACGTACATACATACATATATATGTATGTATGTTTTTCTTTGTCTAAATCTCTTTAACTTTATGTTGTAGTCATTAACAATTTAATTTAACTACATATGTATATACAAATGTACATATGTATGTACATATTTCTATTTCGTTAACATTGCTATTTCTATTGCTGTTTGTTTATATTTGTTATTATTGTATTTTCTATTATTTCAAATGTATGTCATGAGCGTCGTAGTTTAGCCAAACAGTCAGTCATTCAAAGCTCCAACCATCGAGTCAGTCAGCCAGTTCGTTCGTTTGTTCATTCGTTCATTTGTTTATATACATATGTACATATTTCTGCTGTTGCTTTGTCTATGGCTGATTATCATTGGAATACGAACACAAGCAATCGAAGAGACAACAACCCCCCGCCATTTTTTTTGTTCATTTTATTGTTACTGTTAGCTTCGTCTTTCAACACTTTATGTATGTTCATTTGATTGTTTACAAACAAAAAACACTTTAAAAGAAAATAAAATCAAAAAATCATTATCATTATTATTTTGCATTCTACAAAATTTTGTATCACAAACAGCGTTGTCAACTCTGAAATTTCAAAACACACCAAATTGGAGCAAAAAACGCGCCATTAAGAAAAAAAGCACCAAATTTAGACTTTCTTTGTTATTTAAAATGTTTATTGAATTAGTTTTACATTTTTTTAATTTCATAAATTTTATATAAAACTTTTTAAAAAGAGATCAACGATTAATGGTAAAAACCTTCTTTTTAATAAAAGATAAAATAAGCATTTAAGCACTCAATTTTTTTTTATTTTATTTATTTCAAATAAATTACAATTTAAATTACAATAAATAATATACAAAAGCACTAGCTACTACAGGCTATCGGCTTAAACTTAATATTTAACTCATAATATGCTTTTCGGAACTCAAGTACTTATTGGTAAAAGGGCTAATTTCAGTACATATTTGGTACTTTTTTTAATTATTTTTGTTTTCTATTTTAAGTATTTCTATTTGAATTTTTTCAATAAAATTTGTTAGGGCTCCACTGGGACTCTAACACAGGTTGTTCGTCTACAGTTCAATAAACAAAACCATCAAGCTATACAAGAATTTTTATTTCCATGTTTAAAATGTTAATTTTATTTTCAAACAAAGATTTTCACCCTATTCAACTTTAGCAATAACCTGCCTGTGACGAATGTTTGGTTATCATACAGTCGTATTTAAGGTGTATTCAATGGGGTCCCTTTTCATCGTATAGATTTAATGATAATGAATTATTAAAAAACTGCAATTAAAAGTTAGTAAAAATAAAGATTTCATCACATTTTCGGAAAAATTAAAAAATGCACCGAAATTAAAAAAAACCGCACCGCGCACCAACTAAGGAATTTTTCGCACAAAAAAGCACCAAAAATAGTGCGAAACCCACCAAGTTGACAACGCTGATAACGAATATAAAAACAGATCAGTTTATGATCATGCCAGAGAAGGAGGCGATATGTTATTTTTGAGAACGAGAGAGAAAGAGTGAATTAAACTAATCTGATTATAAATTTATATATATATTTTCAAGAAATTTTTACTTAAAATTTACTTACCTACTGTGATTGATTTATAGTTTTCTTTTTTAATTTCAAATATACCACTTAAAATATAATTGAATCACGAAATCTTTATTACGAACTTGAAGAACAATATCTGACATTTAATTTTTTACCTATAAGATAATATAATTAAAATGTTGACCACACTTACGCTGTGGCCGTTCATTCAGCAGGTCAATTATTTTTTGCGGCATTCACCGTTACCTCGCGAATTGGGACAATTTCAAGCATTGCTTCCACTACTTGGTAAATTACTTGCCAATTGACAGGCCCGGAAAGCGTAATCCACTATTCGCAAAAGAGATTTCGTAATAAATACATTGTTGCACAAAGTGCCTGAATACTGCACCATTACCGACTTCATTTCGCTCTCTTATAGTTAAGAAAAGTTCAACTTCTGTTTACGAAAAGGCTGAACTCAAATATTTGTTGGCATTTCATATGGAAACATTGTTTTCTGAATATGTAATAACAAATAATGTCTTCGTGAAAATAATTGAGAAAATTTAAATAATGTTCTTATATCTACTTATACCTATATCCAGAAGAATGTATGTCTAATCAGATGTTTGTAGAAGTATTCGGAACTTGGCGCAATAATACCACATAGGAAAGTATAGTCAGTCAAGCCTTATTTGGGAGCTATGGTCAGTTATTGTACATCATTTTTAGGTATAATTTTTTATATATGTACATAGAACGTATTAATATGAGTGGAATCCAATAAAATTCAGATATTTAAGACCTATTTACGAAAAACATTTGTAAGGGGGCTAGGTAAAATAATGGACCGATTTTAACCAATTATTCTTGGGCCGAAAAATGTGTTACAAACGTCAGCACAGATCCAATATACCTTCACTACTACGATGCTGTAGCGTATAGAACTTATTCGCTATTAAAATTATTTGCGATAGTAGGCACCATCGATAGTATCGATAGTTTTTACTAAAACTTACGATATTCGTAAGACTCCAATATCACAAGAATTCAATTGAAATAAATAGATTACTAACATATTGCTCATTTATTTAAACATTGCCATAACTCAAAAAAACTTGTTTTGGAAATAAATAAATGATTTTTGTAACAAAAATTTTATTTCAATTCAATAAAAAAAAATATATTTAAAAAAATCGTACAAAATATAAGTGCTTATTTCAAAACGTTTTGTAGATTTACACAAATATTAGAATTAAAATGAATTAATAATTCAACATTAAATTAATAAATACATTTTTTAAAAATTAATGCAACATAACAAAAAAAAAAACTTGGATACATATTCAAAAGGTATGAATGGTATACATTAACTATATTCAATATTCAGACACCAGAGCTGTAAACGAATGATTCTTTTCTGACTGAGTTCTATTTATATATTTTTATTCAAACAAGTCTGTTAAATTATATTAAATACTTTTTATATTAATTTACATCTAATCTACATCAGGCGAATACCAAAAAACTTATTGCAAATAAAGCAAATTAAAAAGTTACAATACAAATCATCAGGCGGCTAAAAACCTACGTAAAATAATTTGGCAAGAAATTAACGTTGGCTACATTTAATCGACTTCATATTACTTCGATAGTATCGATAGTAAAAGAAAATTATCGATAGTCAGTAAAAAATAAAACTATCGATAGTACTATCGATTGTTTTGCAGCTCTAGTCAGTAGTAGCTTCCCAGCGGTAAATGGAACTAAGTACCTAAATTATAATCGATGGCATCAGTATAAAATTCTAAGCGAGCGATTTAAGTACTTAGAATCTAATAAATATCACTTACTAATTATAACTTCGATTACAATATAACGGAGTGTTCGTTAGTGGGTTTATGTTAAAAAAATTTTATGAATTATATTTCTACTAATTAAAAATCCGATTAGAATGTAAGTGACTAGTTAGTGTGTTTATGCACATAAGTGCAAAGACAAAAAAACCGTTATAGCGGCTTTAGAAAAATATAAAAAAAACAAGAACAAGGTTTACCGATCATAAATGTTTGAATTATGAAAGTATCCAAACAAATTTCACTACAAATGATTGGTAAATGAAGCCGAATCACATCTTCAAATTTTGTGCAGATTGGTCCATAATTACTCGTAGCTCCCATATAAAAATCACTTTAAAGAGCATAACTCTCTCAAAAATGTTGGTATCCAAATAATATTTGACACAAATAAGTTTCTTATATACAGAAATAATGGCACCTAATTTTATAATGGTCGGTCCATAATTAGTCGAAACTTTCATATAAGACCGTCTCCGTAATTCAATTTAAGCTCCATAAATCTTTTAAAATTATTTATATCGAGATAAAGTTTAACACAAAATTCACAATTGTTTTACCACTAAATTTTTGGATGTAATATAGCGCCCATTTCTGAAAAACTGTTTTATACATATACTGGGTGTAGGGTGTTATATGGTCGGGCTTTCTTACTTGTTTTTGATGTGCTTTAATCCCTAAAGTGAAATTTATTTATCTATTTTTCTTTTTTTTTTTAAAGTAAAGCATTCTTTTAAATAAACTTGCTTTATATCATCAGGATTAGTGGTACCACCTCATATTCCAGCCTTACAATTGCAAATCATACTGCAAACGACATACATTACAGTTTAATTTGCCTGAATTTATTGACGTGCCATCAAGATCGCTTAGAAAACCACTTATAACGTAAGTGAAATTGAAATGACACTTAATGACATCGCTGCTTACATTTTAAGCAAGCCTATGACACTCGTGTGTAAATGTAAGCAGAAATATAAGCGACAACATCACTACTCATTGCTACTAAATATTACTGACATCAGCGATTAAGTAATGGGTATTTTTACCGCTGGGTTATTGCGATTTTTTGTATTTCTGAGAAAGCACTTATAGCGTGCTAAGATGAAATCTCATCAAACGAGTTAAAATTTTATTCCTGATAAAAATGTACTATTGTAAATAACCCAAAAATAGTGATTTTCACAATTGCGTTTTTTCATCGAATGTGCACCATAATACCAAATGAAAATTACTTCGATAATCATTTTCGACCACAGTCGAAAATCGAATTTTGCTCATAATAGGCACCTAAATTAGAAAAATTTGAATGTTTAAAAACGGTTGGGAATCCCATTTTTTGACCTTGAAAAATCAGTAAAGAGCAATTGATGACAATTTGATAAATACAGTACTGTCAGCTATGTTCCTTTATTGGTGAATACACATAAAACGATTCCAAACTATTCATAAAAATTCATAAAACTGATACACAATTTTTAGGTGTTTATCTCATGCAGTAAAATTTATACATTACCGTCTACCCCTAATAGAATTTCCTCAAGTGTTGCTATAGAACACAAAAACAAAGTGTGTGGTGATTTATAAATGAATAGAGAAATTGGAGAGAATGAATAAATAAAATACAGTGCTCTCTCTCTGTGATTATTATTCTATTCATTTTCCAAATGAATTCATACATATCATATATGTACATACATAAGTATTTTTTGTTTCATTCGAGTTTCTGTTTTGGTCTTTATATATTTTCTGTTCCTACTATTATGTTTTATATGTCCCGGATCACACACTGCCACTTTTGCTGCGAAAGTTTTAAGTTTGTCGATGAGAGGGGGGGGGGGGAATGAGAGAGAGGGGACCACTCTTCTATTTTAGCCACACACATACAAACGAGCCCAGCAATGCATACACAAGAAGTAGGATGAAAAAAAACAGTTAATTGTAGCTTAGAGATACATTTGAAACCATTCCCCTTGACATTCATAAACAAAACTTACAAAAGAACACAACTCTCGCAAAAAAATAAAATAAAATACACTACAAACAAGTGAAATAAAAGGCCAGATTAAGAAAAAATTATATTGTAAAATCAATTTTATAAAATAAAAGTGTAAAAACAACAAACAAAAAAGTAAGATTCTTTTTTTTTAATAAATTTATGCCTAGAAAATATAAAAGTTAAAATTATGTCTAGAAAATATAAAAGTTCAAATTATTTTTCTAAAAAAAGATACAAATTTTTCTTATTGTTAAATAGTGAAAATGAAAATTTATTTACCTACAGTGCGCAAATATTTTTTTTCGTTTATTATCTGTATGATACTTGAAAATAATATTTGCTTAATTTTGTGTATAATCTGCAGTGGTCTTTAGCAGCAAACAGCTGAATATTAAAAAAAAAAGTTTTTGTAAACAAACAGCAAAATAAACAAAGATTTTTATAAACAATAGACATACAAAAACTTGTATTCTCTGCTTTTCTGTTTTTTTTTCAAAATCTAAACAAAAAGTTGCTTCTTTTTTCGTTTTATTTTATTTTTTTCAAAAAAAAAAAAAAAAAAGTATTTAATTTTTTGTGTATTTGCTTTGCTCTGTTTTAACTCTCATCTGCCATCAACCCAACCATCCACCACCACCTTCAACCATCATTATTTTCTGATTGTATAGGTCTACTTTTTTTCGTTTTTTTTTCTTGGTGTTTTTCTTTGTTTTTGTTTAAAACACACTCGTATTTAACAGATTTTATTTTTGTTGTTAGGTTTGTTTGCTATACATTATTATACATATATATATGTACTATACATACATACATCTAGTATTTAATGTTTTTATTTACATTATTTGTTTTTGGGGGACTTTAACATTTGAAATAAGCTGCTGTTGTATTTAGTTGGCAATCAAGTGTCGACTTTGCAATATCGTTTGTGATATTTCTCTCACTCTCTCTGTCTTAAACTCAATCTCCGTGCGTTTGTGATAATTCTTTTAAATCGTAGAACGTAAAGAAAAGAAAATTTTGAAATTGAAACGAATATTTTTTCACTACGATTTTAAAACCCTCCAGTAAAAGTTGAAAAATAATCCGTGAAAAAAGTGTTTTTTTAAAGAATAAAAAAGGTGGGTTTAGAGAGATTAAAAGTTTTAAGTGTTTAGGTTTAAGGATAAAAACAAGGATTTGGGTTAAAGAAACTAAAATTCAAGAGTGTGAAAAATATGGCTGTAATATAAAAAGAAAACTGAAATAAAGTTCTTTATAAAAAAAGTTATTATACACACACAACATTGCAAAACAATTTCTTGAATACAAAGAATACCATGAAATGGAAAAATTCAATTTTTTTTTGTAATTTTTTTAAATGCTTAATTTAAAAAACATTATTTAAGAAAAATTTTTGCCAGAAAATAAATTCCCAAATTTTTCTACAGTTTTTTTTCGTGTGTCTGAAATTATATAATTTGTTTTGTGTTAAATAATTTTCAAGAATTTTATTGTTTTAATTCGTTATGATTCTTTTTTTACATTTTTTCAAAAATAATTTAAAAAAGTAATAAAATGAAATTCAATACAAATTTAAGAAGAAAATCTGAGAAAAAATCTTTTTTTTTTTTTTTGAATTGGAATTGCAAAATAAATTAAAGACGGTGTAAACTTATTTAACTTCAAAATTTAATTTTTAAATATTAAAATTTTTCTATTGTTCTTAAAAATAGAATTTCTTTTCTTACGTCTGAAATTATATAATTTATTTTGTGTTAAAATAAAAAAATTGTTTTTAAGAATTTTATTTTATTTTAATTCTCTCAAAAAGAAATAAAAAATTAGTGGTTTTCCTAAACATTTTCTTCGACTTAGAAAAGGCAGCAATGTACAAGCACAGTTTTGAATAAAATGATGTACATATCGTTGGTCTCATGTAGAAAGGCCCTAACTCGCTATTTTTTCGAAATTTGTTTTTTTGCGATTCCAATGCATTTAACGCAAATACACCTCCTCACAAAAATGTATTGCAATAAAAAAATAACGCTTTTATAAGCAGTTGTACAAAAAAAGTTACATGTTGAATATTACAGTTTCTATTATGTTTTTACCTTCTCCTGTAAAGTTTCAAATATGCGAGTTAGGGCCTTTCTACATAAGACCATCGATATATTGAGTGTTTTTAGCCAGTCACTGCTGAGCTAGCGTTAGTTTATTGAACTCGTTTATTTATTTAAAAAAACTTTTCTTACTTAGGCCAAAGCACAACAAATATTTAGTTTTAATTTATTTGATGCTGTAAGCAACGTCAAACAAATTTGTGCTAAAACAAGTGGTTACGCTTTTTTGAGTAAATATTTGCCTAATGTGACCGTACCTTTATACTTATGTAAATATGGAAATAATAACAAAAAAATGTTTCGTTCTCCAAAATTAATAAATTGTTTGGATTAATAACACTGAGCTTCGCTAAATAAAGTGTTTTATCTAATATACCATTACAGTTATCACAAAATTGTTTTAAATTTTAATAATAATTTAAATGTTGTCTTAATATTAGATTTTTGTAAATTTTATTAATAATTTTGGTGACCGAAATTGTCGCTAGCTTTAAAATCTTAACGCATTATTTTGGTATTGGTTTAAAATTCAAAAAGATATGAAAATAATATTTAAAGAGCTATAAATATTTTATTTCATAACGTTTACGTTTTCAGAAGCAACGCTATTTTAGCGGTAACCGTAATTGAATATGTATCGGTAATTATATTTTGCGGTCGATCTGACAGTGTAATTTAGTGGCAATAGAAGCCGCCAGCCTTGACATTTGACCATCAATTGAAGTGAAAAACGTCGCTAGTTCCATTCAGCACAAGTCAGGTTTTCAAACATATAAATTAATTGTCTACAAAATTTAAAAATTTCGACACAAATTTTTTATTATTCCAACTATCATTGCATTATTTCAATATTTTACTTTTATAAAATTTGAAATGAATTTAGAAATTGGGAATTAGAATTCGTTAAGTGTGTCAAGTCACAAAAATATATTTATTCGTACTAAATCCATAAAAGTTTAGAAATCAGTTTAATAAAGTGCACAGAAACATACTTGGCTAATCTGTAGGCAGCATTTTATTTTGGTTATACTATTATGATATTATAATATATTATAATATATATATATTAAAATCAGTGTGGGACTCATTAAAATTAACAAATTTATGCAACAATTTCAGACAATATAAAATACATTATTCGATTTATGTAACTTGTAACTTGATTTAGAAAATAAAGTTTCGTTAAGCTTTGAAAATATTCGATAAAAGCTAAATTTTCTTAACAATATTTTATTTAAGTTTAACAAATATTAAATGAAATTAATTTTAGCGCTTTATTTGGTTTTAAAAAGAAAGTGACATTAACCTCTGAAAATAACCCAACAAATTTAAAACTTTCTAAACAAATATATAATAAATATAATAATAAATATAAAAAAATACATTTAAGTCATGATTTGATTTGGTTTATAAAATAAAGTTTCGTTAAGTTTCAACAATTCAACAAAAGAACCTTATTTTACCAAATTTGTGTAGTAATTTGTCTGTGATAAAAGAATATAGAAAAATCTCTATTAAAAATGGTTTTTGTTACATAAATAAATTTGCCTAAAGTTTCAAATGTTGAATAGTAACTTGAATGTTTTAAACGAATCTGGAAAAATCTGTATTAAACACCGTTTGATTAAGCAAATAAAGTTTCGTTAAGTTTTATAAATTCTATAAAATTAGTTTATTTTTCAAGTTTTGAATAATAATTTTAGTGTTTTAAATGAATATAGAAAAATTTGTATTCAAAATCGTTTATTTTACCAAATAAAGTTTCGTTAAGTTTCAAAAATTCCGCTAAATTACCTAATTTTTAATGTTTTTGAATAGTAAATTGACAGTTTTAAATGAATATAGAAAACTCTTTATTAAAAAAACTGTTTGCTTTAGGAAATAAAGTTTCGTTAAGTTACTAAAACAGGCAAAATGCCAAATGACTTTGCAATTAATACTAGTAATTGCGAATTATCTACAGGATAAATTAAAAGTTAATATACCCGCCAAGAGAATTAGTGTAGGTTGTAGGCCAGTTATACTACTTCCTTAAAAACACAATAAGAAAATATATTTTAAACACCATTACAATAGGTTTACTAATATGTCATGTTCTGTTTTTTGGTCGACTACTGATTTAAATAATTAATCAAATTTTAGTTTTAATATTGACGTTTGTGGCGACAAAATTCTTTAATATCGACTATAATGAGAATCGGAATAAACAGAATTTCTATGTAATTGCAACCAAATATAATGATTGCACTTTTATTAAACTTTGACTTATATTGAATTTACCTCAAGTCTTTGGTGAATTAAGAGTTCTTTATTTCCCTCAATTTGTAAGGATTTCCATTTTCCACTTTAACCATTTTTTTCAACAAATTATATATGACTTAAATTTTAAGTCTTAACTTCAGAGATTTTAATTTGCATCGATTTGAATAGTATTCAATTAAAGTAAATATAAAATCAAATAAAGTAGAAAACTTATATGAAAATTTAAAATTTTTTTAAATAATAAAAACAATTTGGGATACATATTAATTTCTTATTAAGTGTCTATAGAAAGGCATAAAACTGATTTTTGTGAACCTGGACCTACAACATCTTGCTGACAAGTGATTTAGGCAGTTAGTTTGTAATATAAAAGAATTGTAGATGATCTAAACTACTTAATAATATACTTTGCTGAAACATATTTTAAATACTTAAAGATGCTTCCTTAACTTGACTTGACATTTTTTGGCTGCCCTAGCTTAACATCAAATAAAGAATTTATTTGTTTACAAAATGGGTATTGAAGAAACATTAAAATGTTGCCAAAAACATCAAAGCGTGGACCGATAACAAATGGCTATAAAAATAAATATCAAACAATTAATATTATTAAGTCTTTAATTTGATGATGTTTACATTTTCAGCTTGTAAAAACTTGTATAAATAAAATTAAGAAATATTTTGTTTAACAATGAAATGGACATTGCCCAAAGCAAATGTTGTTAATGTTAACAACAATTAAATTCTTTTAACTACAATATTTGTTTCTAACAATTTGTGTGCATGTTGTTGGTGTTTATTACCGAGTGTGTAGTAAGGCATTACAAAAACAATAGCAGAACAAATATTTAAATGAATTTTTTTTAATTCTCTTTCTTGTTATCATATTGAAATAAAACAAGAACAATTTATATTTTTAACCATATAAATACAATACTTTACATGTACATACACATACACATACATATGTATATACAGTAGCTCCAAGCGAAACTCGTACAGCAAGAATTTTTTTCTATACGTATTTCTCTTCTTTGTAGGATAATTTCAATAGATACATCTAAAGTTTATTCGTGGGATTCATAGCGAAAGAAACACTTTATTTCAACCAAATAACAAATTGTTTATTAGCTTTTCGCAACGCAAACGCCTTTCCATCAGTATCAAATATATTCAAGTTGCACTTAATCTCTTTCCCAAATTATTCCCATATTATTATTTTTTCAATATATTTGATTCTGATGGAAAGCCGTACGCGTTGCGAAATGTCAATGAAGAGCTCATATATGTTGAAGGTTTAGTAATGGGTTAGGCTGTTTTTCGGCAACTGAACCGGTCTGAATAAACTTTATTGAAGGGATAATGATACAGATTGATTAATTGGAGATTTTATAATCAAATTTGCCAGTACTCATTTCTACCAGGACAATGATCCGTAGAATAAGGCTTATATTCTTAAGTTAAAATTGTTGTTTAGCTGTCCGCATGTTATGGAGTCAGCTTCACAGAGTTCCTAGGTTAACCCCATTAAAAATTTTGAAAGTTATCTCGATTCCAATATAAAAAAACACATATTGTAAAAAGCAGAGCTAAAGCCAATACTTGCACAAGAAGGGGAAAAGTGCAACCCCCATTGTGGAATGCACGCGTAGTTATCAAAGCAAAGGTCGTTTTATAAAATACTTGTTTTTTATTATATTATCAAAAGTGTACGAGTTTGGCTTTAATCCAAATTTATAATATGTAATTTAATTTCCGTTAATTACATGTTATTGCATTGGTTTTAAGTTAATTTGTTATTTGGTTGAAATAAAGTATTTGTTTCGCTGTTAATGTCATGAATAAACTTTACATGCATCCATTGAAATTATCATATAATCTATACAAAAATCT
This sequence comes from Bellardia pandia, assembly GCA_916048285.2. Lineage (NCBI taxonomy): Eukaryota > Metazoa > Arthropoda > Insecta > Diptera > Calliphoridae > Bellardia > Bellardia pandia. Next base: position 45,367,083 of record OU696531.1, read on the forward strand.
TGCTGTACGAGTTTCGCTTGGAGTCACTGTACATATACATATCTACATATATACATTTTTAGACGTATAGTACATGTATGTAAATATGTAAGTATTGTACATATATAGAGAATGATGCTTTTATTTTCTTTCTTCTAAATGGTGCTTTATTCAAGGTCAATATTGACGTAATCATAAATAGTATGTGTATAGGTACCTACGTTCAAACTTACTTACATGAATGTATATCCAATTGTATATGCTATGTACATATGTATATACATACAAATTAATTTTACATAGCCTAATATGTATTTAGATTCTTTTATGACATACAAATATATTATTTTGTCTAATGAACTCAACACAAATATTACATAATAATTTCAAATGGTTTTTCTTTCATTTGTTATTGTTGCTGTGTAGTTGCTGCCTGTTGATTAATGACTTAAATAAATTTAACAGCAAAATATTTATTTTAAAATCCATAGAGAAATTACTTTATTTAATCCTCTTAACGGTGGCAAGAGGCTAATTGAAAAAGGGTTTGTTTTTTGTACTGAGAACCAGGGCTGCCAGATGAATTTCGAAAAAAATCACCAAAATCCCGATAAAAAAGAAAAAAAAAATCGTCATTTCAAATTTTAAAAATCGTCTAAAAAATCGGAAAAAAAGTTACTACTTCTAATAGTATTTTGAAATGTTTATTTCAACGAAAACATAAAAATTCAAGTTTATGTAGTCTCTTGTATACAATACATATCAAAATACGTAAAATTTAACTTTTTAAATAAGAAATCACAAAAAATTTAATGTTAAACACAACTTGTGTAATATTTCCACTTTCACACTCTTCAATTCTGACTCGTCAAGGCAAGTATTTTTGGATGAGAAGAGAAAAGACAACAAGAGACAACTTGACGGTACTAGTCAATTTTCTTATTTCCTTTTGTTTTATTTCATGCATGTTGATTTGCTTTAAAAAGTACGAAAATTGAATTGACGTGTATAAATGAAATGGCAAGTTCAAAAGAGAATTGAACAAAAACTGGTCAGCTAAAACTGAAGAGTATGAAACAAGACGACTTACAGTATTTTAAAAATAAATATCTGAATTTAGCATATTTTATTAATTTAGGGTTAATAACAATGTCAGAACAATTTAGTTGATTAAGTTTTAAATAAGATTTTGAGCATAGAATCCAATTCATACATCATATACAGGTACTTATTTGCAAAGAATTCCGTATTTTTGTTATTTAAATTTATTTGGCTGAATATTCTTAAGACGTATTATTACAATAGGAGAAGTTTTTGTGGAATTTGAGAGAATTTGGTAACAAAAACATTAATAAAACAAAGAAATGAATATTTTAATAATTTATAAAATCGTCACTTTCAATGAAAAAATCATCAAATCGTCACTTTGCTATTTTGGAAACAAAAAATCGTCAAAATGACGATAAATCATCAATTCTGGCAGCTGTGATGAGAACGCGTGTATAATATAGTTTATAGCAGGGATGGAAAATTTAATACATTAGAGCATTTATATGAATTCTTAAGTTACGGTCAATATTTGCTGAAAAAGACGTAACCACTAAATAACATATATTTGAACTCGTTTATTTATTAAAAGAAAAACTTTTCTTATTTACGCCAAAGCACAACAAATATTTAGTCTATTTTATTTGATGATGTTTGATCTTGCAAAGCTATTGCAAGTGTAAACAACGTCAAAAAAAATTTATGCTAAAACAAGTGGTTACTTTTTTTGAGTAAATATTTGCCAAATATGACCGTATCTTTAGTTTTGGAAATATATTAGTAATTTTAATCGGTAGAATTAGTATTTTTAGTACTAAATCTAAATAAAAGCTTGTCTATATTAAATGAACTTTACAAAAACATCTAAAATATAAAATTTTCTTTGAAAAGTTAAAATTTAATTTGGTTTAAAATAGTAGCTTAACTATTTTAAACGAATATGACACTAATTTATATAGCAGTTTACATTTGCTAAATTTAGTTAAAGATTTTCGTTAAGTTTTTAAAAATGGCAAAAATTACAAAATTTCTTCTGAATTAATAACATGCTTCTGAAATAAATAAAAAAAATCACTTCTAAAGAAGTCCAATGAAAAATTCAAGTCTCGTCAAGTTTCAAAAGATCATCAAAATAAATTTGTTTGATCAGATTTTAATATTACTTTAGCTCTGTTAAACAAATATAGAAATGTCGCTGATTAGGAAAATAAAGTTTCGTTAAGTTTTGAAAATAGCCAAATATTAAATTTTTTGACAATAAATACAATTCTATTAATGTTAAATAAATATTTAAGGAAAATACTTATGGAAACACTTTGGTTTAAAAAATATATATTAGTGAAGTTTCAAAAATAAAGTTTCGTTAAGTTTTAAAAATAGCCAATATTGCTCAATATCCTAAAGAAATAAAAATAAACTTATGAAAGATTAACAATTATAATAATGAATTATTTTTACAAAATAAAGTTTCGTTAAGTTTCAAAAATTCTCCAACACTACTTTGCTTTACCCGATTTGAATAGTAATTTGACAGTTTTAACAAATTTAGCAAAAAAAAATTAAGTTTCGTTAAATTTAAAAAATTCACGAAATTAATTTATTTTTCAAGATTTGAATAGTAATTTGGCAGCATTTATCAAAATATCCTTTGAAATATATGTTTCGTTAAGTTTTTCAAATGGTTAAAAAAGATATGAATAGAAAATTCTTTCGAATTATTCAAATATTTAATATAAAAACGAAAAGTATTTGTAGATTAAAGCTGTGTTTAAATTTCTTGTAAAATGTATTAAAATTTTAATAACTTTTATGAGTTCAATACACAAAAAGCACCTATGATAAAAGCATCACAGACATTTCAGTTGTTGGCAAAAATATTTATAAACTAAGTGAGTTGAAATTTCAATTAAGCTTGAAGTAATTTTAATTCTAAAACACAATTGTGCTTTCATGGATGTTATATCATTTGAATATATTGTTTGAAGGCCTGACGTATTGTAAATAAAATAATCTATCTTTCACTTTAAGTGATTAACAGATGTCAAAGTTAGGGTACATTTCAGGAATTACGCTTTTACGGTTGTCAAATATTGACTTTTAAAAATTTAAAAAAAACATAACTTTTGTTCTACAAAAGAAAGACCTTTAAGAAAACCTATATTAAAAAAATTAAAAACCTATATAACTTTATAGAAATTTATGTCATGGAATCTAAATAAACTAGAAAACTACATACGAATACATTTTCTTTTATAATAATACTGGGTCATTAAAGCTAAAAACACTTCCAACTTTTAGTTATCAGTTCGTTTAGCAATTAAACACACATTTGTTAGATAAAAGCAAATAAATTAGTAAACAAACTTCAAATAACAACTACTAATATACACTAGTAATTAACGTATACATACTTCAAGATTAAAGAAATATTTAGCATAAAATATACGCAATAATAAAGTATTATTAAAATATTTGTCTAGACAAAAAGTCTAGCAAATTGTACGCAGGGCTTAAATTGTTATCAGTTAAAAATGTATCAAATAGTTAGTAAACTAAGCACATACAAATATTTCTATATTTATTAACTTTGTTTATGTTGTTTCTTTTTAGGTAAGTTTATAACAAATCTATACGACTACTACTGTATTCAAAACAAGTAAGTTAACATATGAATTAAATTGAAGCCTTGAGGAGTTTGAATATAAAATATAAACAAAATCTTTCAAATGACAGACAATTTGTAAAAGAAAATTTGCTGCAACTTGAAATATTTCACAACTGCAACATTTTGTTGCATCAACATGTTTCAGCAATATATGTAAATACCATATTTAAATATAGAATAATAGTCGTTTATATAATTAAAGTTATATTTCATTGAAGCAACTTCAGTTTAACCAAACTCTTCATATAACTAAAGATATGTCTTAGCAACATGTTTAGCAACAAATTACGAATTTACACAAACTTTTATGTAACTAGAGAAACATTTCAGCAACGTGTTTAGCCAAATTTGTTTAACGATCTAAGTATGTAGTTGTAAACCTAACTTTTTTAAACCCTTGAAATGTCTCAGCAACATTTTTAGTAACATTCATTTAATGTACTATAATCAAAACCTGGCAATTTGTTTAATAAAGCCTCTGTTGCAAATTACAAAATTTACACAAACTTTTTATGTAACGAAAAAAATGTTTCACCAACATGTTTAGCAACATTTGTTTAACGATCTAAGTATTTCTAAACCTAAGTTTTTTTTTAACTCTTCTTTTGTAATTCCCAATTTTACATTACGGTTCATGTAACTAATGGAATGTACCTGCAACATGTTTAGCAACATTTGGTTAATGTTCTTGAATATTTCTATGAACCCTTCTGTTGTACAGTGTTTTCAAAAAGTTTTTTTTAAACTATATTACATAAACATTACGTAGGTATAAAAAAACAAACCAGTTAAATTTATCAATAAAAAATACTTAAGGTCATAAATTTTTATATACATATGTATATTTGTTCATGTTTTAATTTCAACAAGTTTCTTAATATGGTGGCGTTTTGAATGATTAAATTTTAATTGTATTCAGTTTACAATATATAAATCTCTTTTTTATATAAAGCTAAATCCAATTAAATATGCCACTTTAATTAGCAAAATAAATAAATATACTTTATATTTCTAACAATTGTTTGAGGTTAGAAAAAAAAAATGCTATATACATATGTAAGTTTGTATATAATGAAAATTAATTTCAAAACTGGTTTGTAAATTAATTAGTATTGTAATCCAGAATTTTTTTGTTTGTTTTAAAAATTGTGTTTAAATTTAACCAACTGTAAAACACCCTATCAGTTTAATAATTGAAAACTTGGTTAAATGATACAGAAAACTTAACTGTTTTGTTGTAGATATTGAAAGTTTTGAACAGATCGATTCAATAGTTGAAAATAGTTCAATAGTTTAGGTGTTCAGGCATTTTGAAGCATTTTTATAACGTCTCATTGGCCACCACATGACGAACGCGACTAATTATATTTATATAAATGAAACTCATATTATTTTGAGTTGACTATAAAAACAAACCAATCATTAATTATAAACATAAGATACCGATTACTTTATGTCCCCATTGCTTATCTAATTGTGGTTTACACTCTAGGTTTAAACACCTTTGCAATCTGACGTTCCCAATGGAATTGTATTGCAATTTTTGTTGTCAAATGTTAAGTGATTTATAAAAGTTCATTAGACACCCTGCTGTTTAAGGATCTGCCTATTTCTTGTAAAATTTATGAACATTTTGATAACCTTTACGAACTAAACACAAAAGAAGCTTTCATTTAAAAAGCATCCATATAAAAGTTGCCACCATACATACATACTCGTATATTGTTGGCAAAAAAGATTAATTAAGAAAGTGAATGAAAAGTTCAATAAATCTTAAGGTGATTTTATTTCACAATAATTTTCAAAATAGATTTTATTTAATATTAAAATACAATTGCTTTTTTGTAGGTCGATCTTAAACGCTGTCCTTAAATATAATAGTACCCTAACTGGGTTTTCAGCAGCAAGATTAAAGAACTTTTTCAAAATTTCTTAAAACATTGCTCTAGTTTTTCAGTCTGTTTGTTGAAAAAACCAGGTTAAATGACACAAACTCAGCAAGTGTTCACATATTTTATTGAAAATTTTAAAAGCTTTGAATTTATCCCAATGACATTTCACCAAATGTGTTGAGGGAGTCATGATGTTTTATATTAGAGCGTAGTTAGCATTAAATGAATAGTATTCAAAATGTATACATATATTAATTTAAATAATTTCACAATTTAACTTTAACTGTTAAGCCCTTTTGTTACTTAATCATGCCAGTTAAATATCATAGTATCATTAACCTTTAAATAAAAATTATTTTTGGTGCAATTTAAAGGTTTGCAAATGTGAAGAAAATGCAAAGCTAATAGCTTGATATATAAAATTTGATAAAATGACAAATTCAATTTTATTTGTTAAATTTAAAATTTGCAACACAAAGAAATGACTGTTTTTTTTTTTTTTTGTTGGAATCATTATAATGTCAATTACATGTGTAAGACAGGGATGGAAATTCGAGAAATTTACAAATAATACTTTTTTGTGTCTTCCCAAGTCACTATTCTATAGAAAGGTATCTTCCAAAGACACTAGACGTAGCATACCGACAAGTAACGCTTTGTTGTGCTTTTGTATGTAAAACTTATATTTCAGAATAAAGCTGATATAATGAGAGGTTTTCATGGAATATAAGATCACAGAATATCAGAGATCAAAAGTTTGCAATAATTTCAATAGTAAAGAATTTTCCAACTCTGCTAAATGGTGTTGTATTCCGTTAATGTAAAAGTAAAATATTACTACATGAAGCTTTTTTTTTATTATTTTCGTAATATTAAAAGCTCTTTTAACGAAATGCCCATACACTCCCACGACAGCTAGCGATTATTATATAGTCACATACAGTTAGACAAAAAGTTTCTTTGTTCTGTTTGTAATTAAGTTGCAATTATTGACATGATTTCATTCTAGTTCGTCTTAATGTTTTTGTTTTCTGTGTTTTTATTATTTTCTAGTTTGTAGTTCACTGTGCCAATAGTGCTGTGGTGATGATCACTTGTATTTCACGTGAAACTTGATTGTTGTTAAATAAATAAAAAAATAAATACATATGTACATACTGAAGGCAAACAAAAAAATACTACAAAAATTAATTAATGTAGTGTAGTTTAGAGAAGGAATATAAACAAACTAGACAATTTTTATTGTAAATTGTATAAAATATACAAGTAATTTAAAATTAATTAAGAAACAGCTGAATAATATACATATATCGACAGCTCAATTCCAAAACATGCCAAGTCGAAAAAGTGAATTTTGCAGGAAAAGCTCCTAAAGTTTACAGGCGATATCTAAAAAACCATATGAGGTAGAACTGTGTTGTTTATAACCATTGATTGGACTAGCTAATCACAACCAAAATTTGACAGAATTTAAGTTGAAAAAATCTAAATTCAAAAACACAAAAAAATTAAAAACATGCCAAGTCGACATAGCATGGTTTGGAATTGAACTGTCGATATATGTGTGCTTGTCAAAGGTGATTTAATTGATTGTTGGTTTTATGTGTAATAAACAGATTCGAGATGTGCTACTTGTAGAATTTGGAACTGAATTAAATTTATTAGATTTTGAGTAGATAGGTATTTCTTTTAAATAAGTGTTGATCTTTGCAAAATGAACAACCTCCTAGAAGATAATTACAACATAAATTTTATCTCAAATTGCGAAAGAGCTTAAAATAAATATTTTATATAAAACTATTCTTACAGAAAAAGTGTATTCCCTAGACGCTGTTCTAAAGTAAAAGTGTCTTCCCCAAGGACTATTCTATACGAAAATGTCTTCTTCACCTTTATTCTATAAAGAAACCGTATTCCTATTCCGTTGACCTTCTTTAAACATTAGTTACATATAGTATATGATACTGGTGTTTACAACCAAACCAGCTTATACTTGTCTTAATCTTAAAAATTGTAAATTGTTTGCCATTGATATCTGTGGCCATTGATCGGCAAATTTATGATTATTACCAAAACATGACAACTCCAACTAAATAAACGTTAATAAATATACACAAAAGCAACCAACCGACTTCCAAAACAAACACTACATCGTTAGTTAGCATCACAGGTTCTTTGGCCACAAACAATTGAAAGCCATTGACACACATCTCTTTATGCTCGCAACAACAACAACAACAAGTACAGCATGTTTAACGAAATGACATCTTTGTCAGTGCAACAAATGGAGATGGAGCTGCAAAGGCGCTGTCTTTTTATGAACATTTTCTAAAGCAATTTTCCCGCCAATTTCCATTGTAGCTGCTGTCAAAGCGCAAAAAGCTTTTGTTTTTATTTTTTTTGTATGCCATGATTTAAATTTTAAAAATGTTTTTTTTTTTAATTTTTAGATTGTTTTCTTTTGTATTTTGCAGTTAGTTTAGTTGGTGATTAAAATTTAGTATTTTTTTCTACTACTTCTATTTTAGTTGTTGTTTTGTTTTCGGTTTTTATTATAATTGCCATTGTTCAATCACGTTTTTGACTTGATTTCTCGTATATTAGTTTTGTATTGCTCGTATTGTTAATATTTTTTTAGTTTAGTTTTTTTTTTAGCAATTTAAGTTTTTCTCTTTTTCAGTTTATTTATTTTGTTTTTGTTGTTTTTGTGGTAAAATGGTTAATTTTATTATTATTTCAACTACAATGACCCATATTGAAATGTAAAAAATAAAATTGCAGTTTTGTTTGGTTTCTTCTATTATTATTATTATTATTAGTATTAGTATTTAGTAATAGTAGGGGTATTTACGATAAAGTGCTAGTGTCAAGAATTTGTTTGCAGCAAGTGGGCTAAATTTCGTAAATTTTAAGACAGAATTCATTCATTATGCATTAAAAAAAATCGTCAGTAAAATACGCTAAAAAACCACTGTGTCATAAAAATGAAAACTATTTTTTTTAGAATTTAAGTTATTTGGGAAGCTGTGACAATTCAGACTCTGCAAATGTGTCTTTTGATCTAAATAGCTCTTTATATTTATTATTTTAGAAAATATTATTAAAATTGAACATTTTTGCTTTAATGAAATTCACACTACCAGCAACGCCCTTAATATATTTCCATTTCAAACTTTGTAAAATTCATGGATTTGTTATATTTTATAGTGTTTCCAAAACATATGTTTGTTTTTAAAACTCATTCACCCCTATCGTGAATAAAAATTCCACGTGAAATTTGTTCACTTTTCACATTTTTCTTATTTGAATTTAATGTTAAAAAAATAAAAGTGAACAAATTTCACGTGGAATTTTTATTCAATGCAATGGAAAAGTGAAACTATTAGTACTTAGTTTTGCGTTTCATTGTTTAATGCAGGAGTGCCCAAAAGTTGCTTATGTAAGAGCAAACACCAATACATTTAAATAAAAAGTAATTAATTGTGTTTTAATGTTTTAAAGCACACATCCTATAGCTAAGAGTTTTTACAAATACAAAAGAGCACCACGAGTATAGAGCTTGGGCACTCCTGGTTTAATGATTTTTTTTATTGCGGTGCACAATAGATTAGCATTTTATATGTAAAGTTTAAATGTAAAGTTAACAATTAATTGTATGACCTTTTTAACAAGTAACAAAATCTTAGTATTTATAGTATTTAAGCACTGTTTAAATTAAATAGAAAACATATTTTTTATTTTACTTTTTTTATTGACTTAAAAAGTTTTTAGGATATGGTTATTTTGAATTTAACCCATGGCCAAATTCCCATACGCACTCTTTTATCGAAATTTTCCTCGACCGTTTTGCATAAATTTGGATGAATTTCGTTGATGAAATGTTGAATTTCCTACTTCAATGCACTGTGGTCTCAATTTACACGATCAATGAGGCCAATTCTAATCTACGAAAAAAAAGAGTACTCGATCAGAAAACGTATTGAATTCTTTAACTAACTGCCAGCGTGTGGCAGAGTCTTGTAGAAATCACATGCTGTTTATATACATTTCGCCCATGAATAACTGGATTATCAAATCGTAATATTGAGTACCAGTAACTGTCACGATTTAACCAGTTTCACTTTATATGTATAATGCCTTCAGTCCAAAATTCATCCCAAACACTGACAAATTATGGATGTACAGTTTTTTTTTACAATCACCTGCCGGTTGACCCCTAAATCCTAAATTTGTTAATTCTGATGATTAATAAAGTCATCTAGCTTGAAATGAAGGATGATTTTCCTCAACCTGTAGCGTAAAAAACCCTCTTGTTAAAAATACACAAGCAAAATTAATTAGATTCAAATAACTATCCTTTGAAAATCAGCAAAATTGGTTGAGTAAAACACTTTTAAAATACTTTTATTTAGTGAAACTTATTTCCATTACTTCAAGCAGAAGCAATACAAGAAATTCCTTTACTGTATTCACAAAAACATAAGTATTTCATAACCTAAGTAACACTGACAAATATTTAGCAATCCAAAATTATTTTGATCCACATAAAGTTCTAAGTTATTTATTTATCCATTTTGAGGTTCCCTACTTTTTTAAAGAAAAAAAAAATGCAGAAAATTCAAATTTAACGGGGAATGTTTATTATCATTTGAAACAACATTCTTTGGCATTTATTTTTTAAAGATTATGTCTATTAAATGTTGGCCGTTGCTACGTCGCAGATGGTCTATCCGTTGAGTCGAATTTTCGATGACTCGTTCGAGTATTTCGACTGGTAACTGGAGAATGACACGCGTGATGTTTTCCTCCAAGGCCTGAATCGAAGCGGGTTTGTCCGCATAAACTTTAGATTTCACATATCCCCACAGGAAAAAGTCTAATGGTGTGATGCCACACGATCTTGGTGACAAATCGACCGGCCCAAAACGTGAAATTATGTGGCTACCGAAGTGTTCTCTCAATAAATCCATTGATTGATGTGATGTGTGGGATTTTGGGTTTGGCTCCCTTTTAAATAAACAATAATTAAAGGGACAAGTTGCCACTGATACCCTGTCATTAAATGATTCGAACTTCTGCTTCATAACTGCTTCCGTGGGATCGTGGGAAAAAGGAGACATGTATTATCTGATACCCTGTCATTAAATGATTCGAACTTCTGCTTCCTAACTTCTGCTTATAACTAGTTGTAGCTTCCGTGGGATCGTGGGAAAAAGGAGACATGTATTATCTGAGAATGTCTTGTTAAATATGGCCACTGACCATTTTGCTGTAGGACAGTGTAAGGAGATAAAATGTATAAGAAGTGAAAAATCATTACAGTAATATTTTAATCCATTACTAGTTCGTGCAGGATTTAGCTGAGCATTTAAGTTTTAAAATTTGTTATAGGGTGCTTATATAGCTGAGTATTACTTTGCTTTACTTTTTGTTTGGCTTATTTTGTATTTATATTATTACATAATAAATACAACACAACAGCTAAAAATACTAATTGTACTAAAATCACTCGAGACTGCATGGCGTGTGCTTTTATTTATATGTTATTAAACCTCTAACGGGCACAGAGAACCATAAAAGACCACCAACAATAAAGTGCTAATTCAACAAAATATATTGCAGATAATTGTCAGATAATAGAGTTTAATAATCACTAAATTTCAATTATTATTTTATTTAAAAGCTTTTCGAAATAAAAGCTCTTGCTGAAAAAAATTCACGCAATTTAAAGAAATATTTGGTTTGTTAAGGAACAATTATGGGGTTAAATTTTAAATTAAAGTATAAAAATTTATTCACTGCTTTGTAGCAAGTCATATTATCATGGAAATGTTAAAAGCTTTTGAAAATAAATTAAATTTATTTTTGCTGTATAGAGGATTAAAGCTATTTTTGAGCAAATTAAAAGTGTCAGCAAACATTTAGTTGTGGTTTGGAAATTTTTTATAAAAAAAAAAAACAGCAACAATATACATGCGTCATATTTAAGAACAGTAAAATTAAAACACACGACATAGCACGATTAAATGAACGATTTTTATGGGAAAATTACAAGATATTCAATGTCATTGTCATTGACACAAATTAAATTAAACTTAATGAAAATAAATATTATAATATTTAACTCATTTTATTATTTTTCTCTCTACTTGCAGTTGACTCATTTGTATTTATGAAACAAATATCAACAACCAACCAACAAACAAACGAATAAAAAAAGGTAACAAAAGCTTAAACAAAGACTGAAAAGAGCAAATAAAAGAAAAACAAATTTTAAGGAAATTCTTGTTTTAAAGGATTTTAAACACAACACAAAAGCTACAAATTGATCTCATCAAACCTACTAAACTTTTAAGCAATATCTTTATTTTTCAACCGTGAAAGCTCTTAACGTGATAATAATAATTAAAGTTACATAGTATAATTATTATATAGTTAAATATATAGAAAGCTGTTTGTAAGCACACACAAAGTGATTTAAAGCTCTACTAGCTTTCAAAGCTCTCCTTTTCTCGTATAATGTTTAGTAGTCTTGCATCGTTTCTCTTTGGATCGAATACGAATTGTGAAACGAATAGTGAAACGATTGCTACTGCTGCAACTGGTGTAATTATAGAAGAAGGTGACTCGAACGTAGTAGATGCTGATAATCTTATAGAAGTAACATCACTGACACCATCGGTAACGGGTGCTGGTCAGGGACAACAAAGTGCCATTAAACGTGGCAGGAACAAACGCAACAACGCTCGTCAACACAACAAACGGAAAGACAGCAAAAACAGCACTAATAACGACAGAGCCTTAACGCCACCAACCTCTAAACAAACGAAACTATTAACCCCCAGTGATAGTTGTGACGAAGAACAATTCGACGAAGACGAATGGTTTATTGTTGAGAAAGAAGGTGAGTTGTTTACTATATTTCGTATAAGAGCAATTTGTTCTTAAAAGCAGTGGTCGACTTACAACAGAATTTGCCACATTTTTGTAATATATATAGTTATGTATATTGCATAAAACGAATTGTCTGGTTATGTTTACGATGCACACTCTTCAATTACTTCCGTTCTTATAATTCAAGGGAGTTGCGCTGACATTTTTGATGTGCACATCTTAATAGTCGATTGAGTTCTGCCACTGGTAGCTATGAGTGCCGACCACTGCTCTAGAGTACTCGTGTATTTTGTATACTTAAAGATAGTGTTAAGGCAATGTTTGTTGAAAACTATGTATATTTTAGAACTGGTTCTTTCTAGTCAAAGGTTTTGTAAGATTCAGAAAGTCCGAATATTGAACTCTAAACTGTTTTATTTAAAAACATTATTAAATGCATCACTGTTCTTCTTTTTATAACAGACAAGGAGGAAGACGATTTCCCAGCTCGCACTGATTCCGGCGGGGAAAACGTTCCCGTGATCGAATTCGTTCAGACCGCCGTCAAACCAATAAACAACGCTAATGCGACTCAACAACGGAGTCCACAACATATCAATTCGCATTCCCTCTACAGTGGACCACGGCCACAAAAACAACGTAACTGCTTGCAAAAAACCCGCAACAATACCAAAAATCGCTCCGGTAACGGTTTAAGTGTCTCAACATTAAGTCCATCGCGCACAGTCAACAATGGCCGCAACGGCAGCGGTCACGAGGCCACAGCTGATGGCGGTATTACCCGTTCGCTGTATGCAGCTCCCTTGTCTCCGGCACAAAGTGACGAAAAGGTGGCCAGCAGTGCAGCAGCTGTTAACGGCTTAGAGGCGGTCACCAAAATGGAAGAATCGTGGTTTGTAACGCCACCACCATGTTTCACCTCCATTGGACCCATTAATATGGAAACTTCGCCATATGAGAACCTTTTGATTGAGCATCCAAGGTGGGTGAAATGACATGGTGCAGCTGTCGTGTTGTTTTAAAAAACAAATGCTTTATTAACTTATTGTTTTACTTTTTCTTATTTCAATTCTAGCATGTCGGTTTATCACAGTATTAAAGCGGCTCAAGAGGCTGCTGAATGTTTCGTTAAACTAGATATTAGTGTAAATGACATGGCGCAAAAGCAAATGTCTACTGAGACCTCTCCCCAGAAGGTAAGTTTTACATACAAAAAGAAGAGTTTAATAGAAGATTTTAATATTCCAATAATTGTTTAATTTTAAATAAAATAAAAAGAATTTTCCTCAAGATGCTACATAACGATGTAGCGAAATATCGAATATAAAGATTTTATTTCAAAAAAAAACTTAAGCTTAAATAATTATTGAAATATTAAAGAAAAAGGTCAAAAATAAATTTAAAAAATATATTTAAAGAGTCCTCAAACGGTTCAACCACGTGCCTCGGGTTCGCTTTATCGTTTGCAACGTCAATGTGTGGCCCAATTGAAACAAGAAGTAATGGCTCGGAATGTGCAAAAGGTACGACATATTTCTTAACATTACTTTCTTCAAAAGTTTGATATAATCTAATGAACTATTTTTTTTTTTAGATTCAAAGCAAAAAGGAACGCAAAGACATTTGTCGCAGCGCCATTAAACGTGCCAACAAGGTACGTGACGTCCAGTCCAGAAACCATACACAGCGTCGTTCTGATCGCCAACACAGCAAGGCCATCAGCTATGCCAACAACAACCGCAAATCGAACTGCTACTAAATTTGTTTGTTAGCATTACTAGAGTTTGTTTTTTCTTAAAAAAGGGTTTCCCAGTTTAGTTCAACAACAACAAACCCTAAAATTTCTCAAAAAAAAAAACACCATTCTGCTACAGGAACAAAAACAAAAAACAATCATTTAAACAACAGAGAAAACAAGCCAACAAAAACTTTTAACAAAACAATAATTCTAAAATTTAAATTGAGAATAATATAAACAAGACAGAAAATTTATAAAAGAAAACTAAAAAAAAAATATTATAAAATTATAAAAAAAACATATTTGAAAAACCAAACTTATTTAGACAAGTATTTGGAAATGTAAAAAAAAGTAAATAAAATAATAAATCTAATAAACAAAGTAGTTTTTAAATGTTTACCTTAAAATAACAAACAAATAATTTTTCAACTTGTATCAACCAACAATCTTTTTAATCTTAGAATTATAATTAATATGATACAAAATAAAATAAAAAAAAACTACAAAAAATAAACCAAAAAAAAAACTACAAAAAATAAAAAAACCTATATAAAAAATTTGTTTAGATAAAATAAACTTTGTAATGAATTGTAAACGAATTATGACAATTATTTTTAATTAATTGTTTAAAACATTTAATTATGTATTATTTTTATTATTAATAATTTTTTTTAAATAATTTAGTTGTTTATTTTTTTTTATAATAATTATTTTATTTTTTGTTAAGCACCTTTAAATAATGAGCCAGCTTCAAAATGATTTTTATGCTTACTTTTTTTTTTTAATTGCATCTGTATGGATTATGATTAAACAAAAATTAGAAAAAAATATTTAAAAAAACATGAAGAAAATTACAACAAAAAAAAAAAAATAAAAATAAAAGAAAATTACAAAAAAAAATAAAAATATTTTAATGTTTAAAGCAAATGAAGAGTCTGGGGAGTTTTAATTCAAAAAAAAAATCATATGAAGCTTGTGTGTGAAAAAAAAACGATTCAATTGATTGAGGCAGTTTTTTTCCAATTTTATTTTGCCTGCCCTGCTCTGCGATCTGAAATATTGCGATGTTTTAAAATAATTCAATGACACAAACTTCAAATTTCGGAAGATATATTTGAGATTAAATTTTGAACTTGAACCTTATAGATCAAAGGTGGCTAAAAATTTAGGATATATACACTGCGTTTCATTACTATAAATACATAAAATGTTCGCAATTTTGTATGTTAAAGAAAAGTAAAACAGTTTAGCTTACATGTAAAAATGTATACCGAACTATATTTCGATACGTGTCGAGTAAGCAAATCACCGCATTCGATACGTCTCGAATCGTAATTTTTAATAAATTGTAATAGATTTAAAAGATATGTATGTTTTTGAATGTCAACAAAAAAAAAAAAGACGTACATTTTTATATTCAATTCAAAAGATTAGTTGAAAATATTGTTAAATTTAAATTAATATTAATTTATTAAATTAAAAATTAATTCTTCTTTGCTATTCTATTTATCCTCATCAGACTCCGAGGAAGAAAGTTGTGTTGTGCGCATTAGAAAAGAAATAAGAGATAAAAGTGATCCATTATCTTGTCGGCAACCGCGCAATATATATCTAGATTTGGATTATTTATTTTAATTCTTGGTTTTAACTTTCAGTTTTAGTAGGATTAGGACAAAGCACAGTATCTAAAAATGTTACCCACGTTATGAATGAAATTGAAACAAAACTTTGCCACAACTTTGGGTACGTACTTTTCGCCAAAAATACGTAAATTCATGGTTTGCGTCTTTGAATGGTGGGCCACCCATATTTAATTTTTTGGTCAATTGATCCCATAGCCTATCTGACACTATTCTCCATTGGCTGCAATTGGGTAAAATATTTTTAGCCAACTGAGGGTGCTGGCCATAAATTCTGACATAATTTCTTTTTTATGTGCATTAATTTTATTTATGTTTGTCATACATACTCGTATGTACTATATACATAAGTTAAATAATTTTATATTTTTTATTTGCACAAAATTTGTAGAGAAAAGTTGATTTTTTAAATTTTGGATCTTGAAATTTTATATTTTACTCTATACGATTGCCACTAACATATCGAATGACACTGTACTTTGAGTGGACAGCCATTAAATCGAATCAAAAAAAGATTCTGAGTCGATTGGTATACTTTGAGGTGGATGTTACTTTGTAAAAAATTCTTTCAAGAAAGTATTTTAAACAATGTAGCACATTTTTTGACATTTTAAAACAAGTTTTAGCATATTTTATCTTATTTTTAATCTGATTTAGCAGTTTAACTTTTTGAGATCTGGTCACACTGACATAATTTTCTTCTTTAAAATATGTTTGAGTTTCTGTTCGGTTTCATAGTATACCTTTAGGCGTCGATAACAAAATTGTATGTATTTCTAATGAAAGTAGTTTTTTAAAATTTTTCTGCCATTTTTAATTAATTAATTCATAACAAACAATTTATTAAACTAATATTTTAATAAAAATTATTTTATAGAAAATTTTTTTGAAAATATTAATTGAGCCAAAGTTGAAAAAAACAGATTTTTTTTTTTTAGATATTTTGCAAATTACTTCCATTTTTTAAGTAAAATTATAAATATATATACATACATACAAATTCCAGTTATTATATTTTTTAATGCCGTTTAAAAGTTAATTATATGTACATATATTGTAAAATAACTGAGTAAGGACTACAATTAGTATATGAATGTACTTTTTTAGAATAACAAATTTTGCGGTTGCAGATTTTGCGGTTTTTAAGTAATTTAATTTAATTTTAAAGTTTTTTATTTAAAAAGCGATATATTGTGATGTTATGCACGTTTCAAATGAAAAATCGCATTTATATGATTTGTGAAAAGATGTTTGATCGCAATTTGTTTTCAATAGAGAAATTATATACAACTTTTATGTAAAATTTATATAAAAAATATGTCTACACTATATTGTTTTAAATTGACTATAATTTCAATATTTTCCAATATTTTTTAACAATATTTTGTTCAGTAAGTCATGTACATAGACAATTACATATCTAAAGCAAGATATATTACAGCTAAAGGCAAAACTATAATATGCATATGCTAGCTTAAGCAACTCTGCGAATACATATAAATTGTATGTGGCAAACTATAATGTACTTAACGAAACTTTTCGTTAAGTTTTTCAATTGTCATTTGCGAAACTGATCGCATATTCCGTACGGAATCAGCTGTTTGTTGTTTGTTTGTGTTTTTAACAAAATGGAGAAAGAAGAAAATACATTTATTTTAAATTTAATAGAAAATGTGGAAAAAATAAGTGCCTTTATAATAAAAGGGACCCTTATTATTTTAACAAAAAATGTCTTTCTGTCGCAGTTTTTTTCTCTGAAAGAACAAGAGCGTCTTCTTCTTTTACAGTGTAGTTCACTTATTGCTTTTAATGTGCACATGCCTTCAAGCGCTAACTTTAATATTTTTATATTATTTAAATGTTTAAGTTTTTTCTTCATTTTTGCAAACACAATACGAAAATTAACAAAACATATGTAAACGTTTATTATTATTTACAATTTAGTGCTGCCACATTTTAGTACTTTTGCCGATAAATTAAAAAAAAAGGAAAATTTATGCGTTACGGGTACGAAGTACTATAAAATAATATAATAATATTTATAAAATATAGTCATTTAATGGCTTTTTGTTAATATAAAAACATTTTTTTAACATAAATGAGCAACTGTGGACAAAAAGTTTCAAAGTCACATAAGTACATTGTAGCCACCTGAAAGTTAACCCTGAATTGCTTATGTATTTCACAGACTTTTCGTTAACTTTTGCAATTTGCTTAAGCTAGTTAGTTTAAGAAAAAATAAAACAAAATTAGTATGCAAAATCAATAAATAGATGATATTACTCATATCTTATCACTTTTTTAAAATTTATTCAACAATTAACAGTTTTTACTGTTTGGAAATTTTCAATAAAATAAAACATCAACTAAACAAATACAGGGCTGTAATTTTTGGTGCTTTTTAATTTAAAGTACTCGCAAAAACATAAAATACTGCACAAATATGCAACAAGGTTACATGCATCATGTAAGTACATTATGACCACCTAAAAGTCTTATTAAGTTTACTTATGCATTTGGCAGACTTTTCGTTCATTTTTGACAGTTGCTTAAGCTAGCTTATGCACATTATGGTTGGGCCTTAAGACATATTTAATTCACAATTTTGACAATATTTTTTCAATAAAATATTTTTGTTTCTTTTATTTTTACTATAGAGATATAAAAACTAGATTCATGCATTTAAATGTGGTAAGTATGAACAAATTGTTTGTTAATTTTGCTATTAAAAGTGACGTCCAACAGATATTTTGTTTTAACGTTTTTGTTTTTTGGGTTGGAATTCTGAAAATATTAGAGGTAGTATATGAGGTCTTTTCCTCTAGATCCTATCGTGTCTTCGGACGGACGGACACCGTTTTTATAAAAACAGGTCGTATGTTTGAATATAATTATTAAATTTACTATTTACAACATGCAACTCAGATGGGTTTTACAAGGTTTGCATTAATTCTTTAAATCAACCCGGTTTGAATTCAAAACAGAATAAATCAAGAATCTTTTGCATATCGTATACTTTGTTATTTTATCTTTAAAACAGATATTTGAGGATTCGTAGAAATATTTTAACAAAAGTAATTTTTTAACGATCTTTATTACCAAAAATTTTTGACTAAACTAAATATTTGAAAGCATGTTTATGTCTACAATTTTAAACTTTTTCATTAGTTCTATAGTTTAATTTTTATTAAAGATATTTATTATAAAATAACCGCATAATTAATAATAATCATACGCCGCCAATTTCTATTGTTTATTTAATATTAATCATACGTTGTGTATTTTAAGAAAATTTATACTTTTTAACATTATTTAAATCGAATTAAAATTCAGAAATTCTGCAACAATTTTTAAATATATTCCCCAGAATTTGAATACTTTATTTAGTACTTTAAATATATGCAAATCCTAGAAGAAATTATTCAATGATTTTATTAAAGCATTATTATGATTAACACATTTTAATTCAATTTGGTTTAGATTTACATAATTTATATACATTTATTTATTTATTTACATGATACTAGTATTAATTAATTCAATTGTAGAATAAAAAATAGAATCATTATAGCTAAAGAATTAGTTTTAGGAAATGGTTTTAGGAAATAAATTGTTGACATTTTTTGAATCTGAGTTAAGCGGTTTGTTACTTGTGTTACTTAAGGTACGGTCTGTAAGGTACATACAGATTTTTGCAGGGTTAAGCAACACAAATATAAAAATCAGTCATCACTGCTCATAACTGCCCTAAATGTAATAATGATCTTATTTGACGTTTAAAAATTACCTGCAACATATACAAAAGGTACAACATTATTTTAAATAAAATTACTCCCTTTAATTATAACGTACAGCTAAATTGTTTACATGTACTAACTTACATAAAATACGTTGAAATACATTATGTTGTATATAAATAGTGTTTTGAAACAAAATTAAATGAACAACCAAATATTTAACATTAGGAATTATATAACGCTGTCTAGATCTATAAAGAATGGGGAGTATCCCCTGATGAAGTTCTTATACTGGCTTTCAACCAGAGAATAAAAGATACAAAACCAAAGCAACATAATTAAAAGAAAGCTTTGAATATGCATCTATTCAAAACAAAGATACGGTGTATGAATACATAAAAAATCCAGAGAGAAAAATCATCATCACGGGCTGTTTTCCAAAAGAAAATTTGCTCAACATAATCTAATTTCAATGCCGACGAAACTGGTATCTATTGAAAAAAGTTACCAGATAAAACGTCTGGACTGTTCACGCTAGAGAAACTAGTGCTTCAGGAAAAAAAATATTGAGCGATAGAGTGACAATTTTACTTTGCGCTAATGCATGTGGAACACAGAAAATTAAACCAAAGAAAACCACATCTTTTCATAACAAACTATTACTATTATATTATTATAAATTATCTTCATTCAAATAAAGCGTAAATATTTTTTTTAAGATGGAATCATTACTAGAACCGAAAACAATTCAAATGAAAGCTTTTTTAATTCTTAATAATATCCCAAGTCACCATACTAAAGAATATTTAGTAAAAACTACAAAAAATAGTAGCAAAGATTAAAAATTTAAAATCTATAAAATTGCTATAAAAAAATAAAATTAAAAATAATCGCAATATTTCATTCGTTCAGTTGTTTGAAAGTCAATAAGATCGAGCTACACACACAGAAAAAATATAGTTTACCACAACAATGTCAACATTTTTACAAGTTTTTCAATAATATTATGATCACTGTAATTATTTTTATGATTGCAGTAACCATAATATGGTTAAGCTACGATTCATATGATTACTACAATCATATAGGCGATGGTAGTAAATATGTATATTTTTGTTGCAATCATGTTTATGATGAATCCATTATTCTTATTTTTTTTTTGTTTTTTGATTATGATAGAGAACAATATAATATGGTAAAACTTTTCATCACAAAACTGATTACTATAAACATTACAAATTTGCTATAATAATTTATATGGTGAATTTCACGTCAACTGACCCAATTTTAAAAATCGATGTCTTCCGATTTGGATGAGATTTGCACCAAGGTTAGTACTATTGGATAGTAGGCAAGAGACAAATTTTTAGTCAAGAACAGCCGGAGTTAGAGGGGGTCAAATTTTGACATTTTGGTAAATTGTTTGTAAATTTTGTTCGGCATAAGGTCATAAGATAACAAATTTTTAAATGAAAAATATAAAAATATTTTGTTTTAAAAATTTTTATTTTATTTTATTCCCAATATTTTTGTCAGTTGACAAAAGCTTACGACTGGACAACAAACTCAACAGAGTGAAATTTGTTTTTCATTTATTTATTTTAAATAACCCCTGAAGATGGTCAACAAAGTTGACCGAAATATTGGGAATAAAATAAAATAAAAATTTTTAAAACAAAATATTTTTATATTTTTCATTTAAAAATTTGTTATCTTATGACCTTATGCCGAACAAAATTTACAAACAACAAAACTAAAGGTCAACAATTTACAATTTTATACATTTTGGTAAATTTTGTTCATACAGGGTTTTTTTTTAAATTACCCCCTGGCCCACGATGTCGAACGATAACGTTCGTTTCGATAAGACTTAAGACACAAACTTTTTATAGTATCTATTTTTTACTCAATCAAGTTTGTTTATTCTACAATCAAGTTTGTGTCTTAAGTCTTATATAAGCGAACGTTATCGTTCGACATCGTGGGCCAAGGGGTTAGTGTAACTTTTTACCTATTGGTCCTAGCAAAAATTGTCCAAAGGACTTTAGATAGCTATTTCTTCAGTCATTCCAAAAATATTTTTTTTTTTAATTTTAAAAGTTTTTTTTTAATTTTTTTTAATTGGGTCACTTGACGTTAAATTCACCATATACTTAACCATATTATTGGTGCAAAATCATATAAATAATTACAGTGAGCAATTTAAAAAAAAAAATGTCGAAATAGTTGTGGTAAACATGCATAACTATATTTTTTCTCTGTGTGTAGAAGCTGAAACTAAATTCATTAAAGTATGTACTTTTACTCATAGATTTACAACATTTTTGCTCTTAAAATCATTATTATTATTATATCATCCATATACAGCTATGGACAGAGAAATAGTGCACTAATGAAGGGTCTATGAATTGTCAAACGTATAAATATATATTATTTTGCTTCACTCTGCTTTTTAAAAAATTCGTTCTTTATTTTGTCATATTTTGTTAAAAATTCAGTTTTTTGATTGAACAATGAAATAGCGCACAATATTTTCGATTTTAAAGAAAAACAGTTGATGCCAATTTCGGCGTTTGTTTGTCATTCATTTTGACAACCAAAATGGGAAGAGGACCGCATAAATAGGTTATTTTGGAATTCTACGAAAAGGTTACAAAACAAACAAAGATATTGAAATAATTGAATGTTCTCGAAAGATGGTTTATGATGTTTTATAAATTCGTTAAATCAGATGCAAATTTGCTTAATGTAAAGAAAGATCAGAAGAAGCCATTGCAAAAGACAACAGTTCGTGGGGCAATAATAAAAAAAATTAAGCTAAATTAGAAAATAAATGAGGGATTTGAGTTAAATGTATCCAGGAGACTTGTACGAACCGCCAGCATGAAAATTAGCTTTATGATCGTGTAAGTAGAAAATAAAAAACACGTCTGTCAAAATAGAATATAAAGGTACGTTTGTCTTTTGCAAAACCACACCGGAACAAGGATATCTAAAAAAAAAACAATTCCCTTTACACTATCTACTAAAACATTTTAAACATTACGTCTTTGTGTAGCTTCTTCAAGAAAAAAAAATTAAAAAATTAAAGCTTGATCAATTACTAAAATATTGATAATAAAAAAGATCAAATAAACTATAATAAGAAATATCTACTAAAACAGTAAAGTGCGCTATTTCTCTGTCCTTAGCTTTATATTACATTAAATAAAACTCTAATTAATTTCATTATTTTCTATGACCAAATACAAGTACATACATACACACTTACAAGAACATGCAGTGTTTCGATAAACGGCTCGTTTAACACATAATGTTTTTCAAATATTATTATTTAGTTGCAGCCGTTTTATTTTTACTTACAATGTTCTATTAAACAAACAATCTTGCAAATTAAATAATTATTTATATTTACTTTTAACAAAATAATTACTTTGCTTGCTATAGTGTGGATATCTAACAGTTTTTCGTATTAAGTTTTTCTATGTAAAGAACCAAAGAATTGGGTTGAACAATTAATATGCCAGCCAGCAGTGGTGACACATATAGGAATGACCCAATTAAATAATACGAAAATGTACATCCATATATACAGTTTTTAGTAGTTGTTGCTGCAAGTAGAAATTCTATTATTTACGAGTATATATATTTTTTTTAAAGGGGTGTGTTGTGTGGTATATTTTTAATTACATTTAAAAACGAAGGTTTCCAGGAAAACAATAAGTAATATATACACATACATTTACATTCAAAAACTATGGGCCATAACCATAGTCACAAAAAAAAAGTGTACTTTAATAGTTAAAAAGTTGACTTTTGTTAAAAGTACACTTTACTTTAACTATAGACACGTAAAAGTATACTTTAACCGCTAAAACATACTTTTAAATTAAAACCAGCTGAAGTTGCTTTTAAATAATTTAACATCACTTTAAAATCAACCAGCTGTTTAGGCAAAGAACAAAAACTGGATGTGTACAAAAATATAAAAAAGTAAAAAAAAATTCTCTTTCTGCAGTAGCCCAATTTGCCGCTCTTTATCTTTGTTTTTTTTTTTATTCTTGTAAAGAGCTATCAAAAAAAAAATAGCCTAATTATGATATTAATCTTAATCTTACCTTCTCCATTTTTCCACCGCAAACACTTTTCTTAAATTTTCCCGCTTAATTTTGTTATTTTGCCGATTTTTTTTTACAATTTTCAATGACAGCTGTTTGCTTATTTTTCTTTACAGTTTGTATGAAATAATTTTCTACACATGAGGGGGCACCCAGTTAAAGTCGGTTTAACTTAAAACGATCTTAAATTTTGACTATACAGTGAAACTTCGATATAACGAACTTCGTTATAACGAAAAACTCAATAGAACGAATTTTTTCTGAGTCCCTTGAAAAAACCTCTTTATTGCAAAGTTTTTCATACAAAAATGCACTATAGCTATAACGAAGAAATTCTGAGCTATAAAGCCTCTATATAGCGAAATATTCTTTCAAAATCCTCTATACAACGAAATCATAGTTGAGGAATATGTAAAACATTTTAAGTATGTAAGTCGTTAAAGTCTTGTTTGCATCAAAAGCCTCTACATAACGAACTGTTAACTCTACAGCCTCTATACAACGAAGTCAGAATAAAGCAAAATTAAATTTTATGCAACATTTGGAAGTCCCGTTTAAAAACAACGAAAAAATGTGTTTGGAAGTGCATATGGTGCTATGCCAAGATGAGTGTATAAAGCGTAAATCAATTTCTATACAAGAAAAAATTGCTATAATTGATGCCGTTGATCGTGGTGACAAATCTAAGCAAGAAATTGCTAAACAGTTTGTTATACCGCCGAGTACTCTTTCTACAATTTTAAAAAATCGGGAGATTATTTGCAGCACTAAGCCTTTGAAGTGCAAAAGAATACGCCTTGCAGAATATGAAGACGTTGAGCTTTGTTTATCTAAATGGTTTGCACAATGTCGAATTCAAAACATTCCTTTAGGAGGACCGATGGTAAAAATCAAAGCTGAACAGTTTGCAGCACGCCTGGGACACAAAGATTTTAAAGCTAGTAACGGTTGGCTTGATAATTTTAAAAAGCGACATGATATCGGGTTTCAAAAATTGAGTGGAGAAAGTGCCAGTGTAAGTGATCAAGTTCGTTCTGAATGGAAAACATTGTTACCAAGTTTGTTGGCAGAATATGAGCCGCATAATATTTTTAATGCAGACGAAACTGGATTATTTTTTAAATGCGCACCAGACCGAAAAATGGCGTTTAAGTACGAAAAATGCCACGGTGGAAAACATAGCAAAGAAAGATTATCTATTGTATTTACTGTTAACAGTACAGGCTCTGAGAAGGGAAAATTGCTCATAATCGGAAAATCGACTAATCCAAGATGTTTTACAAACATAAAAAGCTTACCAGTGGACTACACTTCGAACAAAAAAGCTTGGATGACCAGCGATATGTGGTTTGATTACTTAAAAAAATTTGACAACGATATGACTAAAGGTACGGTCACATTTGACAAATATTTGCCGAAAATGACGTAACCACTAAATAACATTTATTTGAACTCATTTGTTTACTTAAAAAAACTATTCTTATTTAGGTCAAAGCACAACAAATATTTAGTTTTAATTTATTTGATGCTGTTTGATTTTGCAAAACTCTTGTAAGAGCAAACAACGTCAAACAAATTTGTGCTAAAACAAGTGGTTACGCTTTTTTGAGGAAATATTTGTCAAATGTGACCGTACCTTAAGACCAATTTTATTGTTTGTGGATAACTGCACAGCACATAAAAATGCTCCACCACTTAAATCGATCAACTTAAAATTTTTGCCGCCAAACGCAACATCGAAACTACAACCTCTAGATCTTGGAATAATCAAAAATTTCAAACACTTTTTTCGCAAAGAGGTAGTCAAGATTTTAATCAACGGTCTTGAAGAGAGACGCAAAAGCTCTATAAACGTTTTAGAAGGAATAAGAATGGCACACAAGGCGTGGGAAAGTGTCGAAAAATTAACAATTGTTAACTGTTTTGCAATTTGTGGCTTTGGCGAGCGCCCAAATACCTTGATTGCAGAAAATGTGTGCCTTCAAGCCAGCGAAGATTGGCTTATTCTAAAAAACCATTTTAATTTAACAGAACGGTTTGATGATTTTGTGAATTTCGATGACAACATTACTTCTACCGGGTCCCTTACCGATGATGACATTATTAGTAGTGCTAGTGTAACGAAACCACAAGATAATGATGAGCAGGAGGATGAAGAAACTGAAGAAATAGAAAATGTTGTAACTACAAAAGAGGCTAAAATAATTGTCGGAAAACTACAAACATTTTTTGAGGCTCAGGATTCTACACCGCAAATACATTCGACAGTTTAGCATGCATAAAATGTACATGAAAAAAACAAACAAATAATAAAAACATAAGAGTTTCATTTTTTATTTACCTCTTGAATAGTGAGTTTTTATTATAAAAAAAACTATAGTTATAACGAATTTTTTTCATATTTCTTTAAATTTCGTTATACCAAGGTTTCACTAATACATACCAATAGCTATAACGAAGTATTTTTCGATCCCCTTCAGCTTCGTTATATCGAAGTTTCACTGTAGTTACAAAATAATTAAAAGTAGGTTTTAAGTTTAAAGTTGTTTTTAAAAAGATCCGACTTTAGTGTTTGTCTATCGTTATGGGGCCCTATGTGTTTAAGAGAAAATATTTGCTTAGGTAAGTATTTATTTAACATTTTTGCTGATGTTACTTGATGTCAGTTATAGGAATTAAAAAAAAATATTGTAAAATTTTCAAAATTAAAATGAAATGCTACAATTTGCTTTACCTAAATGGTATATGCGTCTTGAATATTCTACATAAGTTCAAACATGTATCATGACATCAATATAAATGTTTTACTTATACATATAGTAATAAACCCACAATACTTACTATTATTTAGAAAATGTTTTTCCCAAAAAAAAAATTGTGCTGACCTCTTACAAATTAAATAAACATTTTTCTCAATAAATCTATGTGCAGAAAGACTTACAATTTTGTTAATAAAACCATAAATATTCCAAGTATGTCCATTAGGGCAGTTCCAATTTATACAGAGACAATAAATGTAGTCGATGTTTTCCAATAAATAAATATTAAATACTTATTTGTCCAATTCACAAGTGATGTTGTGATGATTGTGAACACAATTTTGAGCAAAAACGTAGTTATACCCTACACCACCATAGTTAGGAGGATATATTGGATTTGTGCATAGATTTGTAACGCCCAGAAATATTGGTCAAACACCCACCTTAAAGTATACCGATCGACTCAAAATCACTGTCTGAGTCGATTTAACGATGCCCGTTCGTTTGCAACGTAACTGGTGCATTATAATGCCTTTTGTTAATAAACCAATTGTACAAACATTCTTACATCACCTCATACTCAGCACTTCACATGGTTTTCGTTTTCCTAGCCTACCCCCAGATTTTAGAAAATAGCTATCAAACCGATTATGTTATACCTTGAAAAAATAAACTCCCCGTTTTAACGTACCTATCGATTTTGAAACCATTTAATTTTATATTTGATATCGTAGATTTTCCTACCTTGTACTCTATTGTTAGTTGGCGCAAAGACTTTCCTGTTGCTAATTTTGTTAAAATTTCTTTTTTGTGATCAATAGTTAAAAAATTATATTTCTTCTTATTCTTATTGAAGTTTCGTTGCGAAAGCAACAAATATAAATGCTGTCCGAATTATTGAGGGAGAAAAAAAAATGATGATGTCCGGATTATAGAATCTGTTATGGTAAAAAATTAGCAGGTGTCCGAAATATCGCAATTGTACTGTATTAAATAAAAATTGTTTTGTGTTAAAATAAAGCTTACATAACTACAGTTTTATCATAATTTTCTGTAAAAAAATGTCCAGAAATTGGAACTGCCCGATGTACAAAGTGATTCTAATTTCTAAGATTCTACTGTATATGTAAAGGTAATTTGTTAAACATTTTTATAAATTAAAATCAGGCTCCAGTGTTCAATGTATTAAAAAGAGTTAAAAATTTATTTTCATTGGAAACATCGACTATATTTTTGCTGCATTATAAAAGAGTCACCTTAATGTTTATACAACTAACAATGTGTTCTAATATTATTTGCAATTTCCTCAATAGAGATAGATAGATAGGTATTAAAACATAAATATTAGTTACAAAGTTATATAATTTCATACGTAACTAGCAAATAAATACCACATTGTTAATATGTAGTATGCCTTAAATAAAATAGATTGTATAAATTGTATCTTAAATCACATTAAAATTTATTGTACTTCCTTGTCTAATTTCATAGATCTAATAGTGTGTTTATTAAATTAATGAAGGTTAATTAAATGACTTATAACGACTTCTTCATCGCCTTAATGTGCCATTCAGAACTCTGAAGTGGTGAATAATATTGAACTAAACTAAACAGTATAGTTTGAAAACAATAGAACTGTATTGAAGTAGTAGTTAAATATTGTGGCTTATAATTGCATACGATAGACATACATACGAGGTATGATCAAAAAATAACCGTTATTTTAAATGTTTTAAAAATTTTTTTATTTATTCATCAACAACTATCTTGTCCCCTTTAAAGTAATCCCCCTCAGATAAGATACACTTATGCCAGCGTTTTTTCAAATCCTCGAAACACTTCTGAAACGTGCTTTTTGGTATCGCCAACAGCTCCTGTTTCTATTTTTCTTTCATCTCCTCAATCGTAGCAAAACGCTTTGCTTTCATCGGTGTCTTTAGTTTTGGGAAGAGGAAAAAGTCAGCGGGGGCCAAGTCCGGTGAATACGGTGGTTGGGGCATGATACCGGTTTTGTTATTGGCCAAAAACTCACGCACAAGCATCGATGTGTGAGCTGGTGCGTTATCAAATGTGCAAAAACCATGATTGGTTTTTCCACAATTCTGTGCGTTTCTGACGAATTGCTTCGCGCAAACTGCGCATAACTTCAAGGTAGTATTACTTATTGACCGTACGACCTTGTGGCAAGACTTCATGATGCACCACACCTTTGTAGTCGAAGAAAGCTGTGAGCAAAACCTTCACATTTGACCGAACTTGACGTGCTTTTTTCGGTCTTGGCTCTTCTGGACGTTTCCATTGGGATGATAGGGCTTTGATTTCAATGTCATAGCCATACACCCATGATTCGTCACCAGCTATGACGTTTTTGAGGAAATCTGGATCGTTGTTGACGATGTTCAATAGCTCCTGAGCGATGTCCATGCGACGTTGTTTTTGCTCAAAATTTAGCAGTTTTGGAAAAATCTTTGCTGCCGCACGTTTCATGCCTAAAACATCCGTAAAAATTGCTAGGCATGAGCCGAACGATATGCCAACATCACAAGCAACCTCTCTGATAGTGATTCGACGATTATCCAAAATCATTTTCTTCACTGCTTCAATGGTTTCATCGGTTGTTGACGTGCTCGAGCATCTTCTCGCCTTCCTTAAACCGGTTATACCACAATTGTACTTGTCATCTGCTCATAGTCAACATTTGAAATGTCCTTGCGCATTTAATTTAATTTTTTACACAAAACTTAATACAGTTTCTTTGATCCATTTTTTCGAATAGTAAAAAATCGAAGAGCACACCAATCTGTCAAAAACAAACTGACAATCCAAAATGGCTGATATTACCAACATATATAACAGACATGTGTACCAACATAACATAAAAAATATGCGAAAATTGAACGTATGTAACTCACGAAATTTTAAAATAACGGTTAGTTATTGATCAGATCTCGTACATACAGACATACATATTTACATTGTTGCAGGCAATGTTGGAGTTGAGTTATATAAGCATACATAATAAGTATTTATATAATAGGTATTTATTGGGTAGGTGTTTAAGTAGATTCGTATTGGAAAGTTGGTTTTAAAAGTTTAACTCAGGCGAGTAAAAAAGCTAAGAAAACGCCAATTATTCACTAACATCAGGTTTATTTATAATTAGTAAAGAATAAGAATATAGACCATACAATGAAAAAAATCAGTCCCCTAAGAACCAGTTCTAATAGTTACATAACTTATTTAATAAATTAAAAAATATCATCATTTCTCCTCCTATTTATATCAATTATCAAGCAATCCAAAGTTAAATACCTCGGTATACACCTCGATCTACGCCTTACATGAAAATCCTATATAGATGCAAAATTGATTCAAATGAAATTGAAATTGATCCAAATTAATTGACTCATGGGCAAAAACTCTAAGCTAAGTTTAGATTGCAAACTCTTACTTTACAACTTAATCATAAAACCTATATGGTGTTATGGAATACAGCTCAGCTTCAAATGCAGACAGAATCCAAAGACGGCAAAATAAATTGCCACGAATAATCAAAATTGTCCCCTGGTATATAAACAATTCGAATAACCATAAAGACCTAAACGTGCCTTTGGTAAAAACTGAGATCCAAACAAATACAGAAAAACACTTAGAAAAGCTTGAAGTACACTCAAACCCATTAGCCCGCAACATATTAAATAATAGTGGCTATAATCGACTAAGAAGAAGGGATACAGCGGATCTGAGCCGAAGACAAGAAGGAAGAATGTCTACTTAATAAATAAAATAAACAATACTCAAACAGTTTTCGTCCGGCACTGGCTGGACTAATAATTGAAATTTTTTTAGATATAAGATTTGGAAAACCTATTGTTAGTTCGTTTTTAATGAAGATACAATAAATAAAAGTACAAAAAAAATTCTCCTCTGAAATCCTTTAATTCGTCAGCGAATCCTTGTAAACCTAAAGTAAGCCGAATTTTTAAATGTTGTGGCTTCTTCGATGCAATCAAGTTAAGAAAGGTATTAAATTGCTATTGGAAAACTCACAATAACTCAGACTTAAGTGAATAAGTAAACGATTCGCCGTCGGATTGGAAGATGTCAAGTCAGCAGAATGATGTTTTATGTTTAATTAAGAAAATTTGATAACGGTTAGACTGTGATTTCAAGGGGTTCTCGTTTTTAATTCTCTGACCTATAATTTGTTTATTTTTATATATGACGTTCTAATTATAAGCAAAGCTTTTTTGGTGTTTAAGACCAAAAACACCTATCAAAGGTACAATTCAATTGGTCTGTGCATTCTTTTGATTTATATTTCGGTTTGCAGCATTTTCCAATAAGGGTTGGTTGACGTTGGCAGTAATAGTACAGTTCGATTGCGTTTTCCAAAAAAAAAAAACGAAAAGTTGAGTAATTGAAAAAAGCAGGGTGACTACCGATTCAAAACGGGGTTAAAAAATAGCGATTGGGCTAATTTAAATAATTTCGGCTCAAACATTAGGATGACAATAGCTATTTCAGTGTAAAATAAATTATTGATAAGCATTTACAAAATCGGTGTTAGATTACATATCAGCTTCTATAGATATTAGAAACTAAATTTTGCAAAACCCAAAACTTGTATTTATATAATTTGAAATTGTTTCTAGAATAGCGATTTCTAGAATAGCTGTATGTTAGTGGTGACTGAAAAGTTATTGCTTTGTAACTATTTCAAAATGATATATTTAATGATTGTTTAACCAACAAGTGAAATTTGATTGAAAACCATTACAATATTTGTAAGATATTTTGAAAAAACCAGACCAAGGTATGATGAACTTTAGAAATTTTAATTTTAAAACGCATACACCTATAGGAGGCAGAATCAAGGACTTTAAGAGTGTACTAATCTTTGGACAATCCACAAGATTCTCGGACCAACACTTTAATTTATATACACCTCTTTGTCTAACGAGCGATAATTTAACCATTTCTTCATTTGCAGCTCATTCATAGCGCACACGTAGATTGCAGTATGGCAGCTAGAGAGCTAGTTAATTATCTCAAACAAATGGTGATGTTATTAAAAAAAAAACTGGAGAATATGTGCAAATGAAACCAGAAATAAACATGTTAGTAGAGGAGATTGCTCATCGGTTTTACTGTCCGATGACGATACCTTGGAATCTTCACATAGAAGCTTCATATAAGACTAAAAAGCTCGATATGCTACTAAAAGGCTCCATATCAGACTAAGAGGCTCCATATCAGATTAAGAGGCTTCATATGAGACTAGGAAGGTCCATATCAGACTAAGAAGCTCCATATCAAACTAAGAGGCTCCATATGAGACTAAGAAGGTCCATATCAGACTAAAAAGGTCCATGTCAGACTAAGATGATCCATATAAGATTAAAAACTCCATATGAGACTAAGTGGCTTCATATAAGTTTTAGAAGCTTCATATGAGACTAGGAAGGTCCATATCACACAAAGGCTACATAAGAGGCTCCATATCAGATTAGGAGGCTTCATATGACACTAGGAAGGTCCATATCAGACTAAGAGGCTCCATATGAGACTAAGAGACTCCATATCAGACTAAGAGGCTCCATATCAGTCTAAAAGGCTCCATATGAGACTAAGAGGCTTCATATAAGATTTAGAAGCTTCATATGAGACTAGGAAGGTCCATATCACACACTAAAAGGCTCCATATCAGACTAAGAGGCTCCGTATAAGATTAAAAAACTCCATATCAAACTAAGAGGCTCCATCTGAGACTAAGGGCTTCATTTGAGCTAAAATTTTGATCAAAATAAATTGGGCCTAAATTTTAACGATATACCCAAAATGTTTTAATACCAATTTGATCATATGAAATTCCATAATGATTGACGAAAAATAATACCATTATATATCTTATATAGTGACATCAATCTAAAATTCTTAGGATCATGATAACAGCAACAAGAAATAAAACATCCATTATGGAAAATTGTTTGTTGTATACAAAGTAGATTTTTAAATAGAAATATCACT
The DNA here is from genome assembly GCA_916048285.2 of Bellardia pandia. Taxonomy (NCBI): domain Eukaryota; kingdom Metazoa; phylum Arthropoda; class Insecta; order Diptera; family Calliphoridae; genus Bellardia; species Bellardia pandia. The sequence goes on from OU696531.1 coordinate 45,399,582, forward strand.
AATCGCAGATTAAGGCATTTTTCTTATTTAAACGCATATTTACAAAGATATTAAGGATTTAAGAAATTTTCACATTTTATATTAAAAAATTCATTTTCAGATGAAAATATGAATGAATAGAGGGAGTTCACACGCTGCGACTTTTCTCCCGCGACTCGAGTTTTTAGATGAAATACGTAGTGGAGAGCAGAGATCGGCAATGAATCGTTTTTTTACGATTCACAACTACTCATAACATTTTAAGTATAAGTGGTTTTAAATCATTGAAATTTAAGTAACTCTGAGTTACTCAAACTCACAACAACGTTGACTTATAAATGCGGGTGAATATAAGTATGAGTACTACGCCGACTTCGAGCTCATACCATTCCCAATATGTTTGATTCATAAACAACGGTATTTAGATTTACATTTTAAGAAAAATACTCACATACTCATAAAGTATTCAACTCAGTTAAATCATTAAAAAAAATTCAGCTTATTCCGTTAGCTATTTATACAAAATAAGTAAAAAGGAAATATAAAAACATACAAGTAAGTTTATAGGAAAACATATTTGGGGAAAATATAACATTTATTATTTTATATAATTTTTATAAGCGGACTGCAAAAATGAACGCCACTCGCATGAATGTATGCGAGTCATACTTATTTTTTTTATCGTCTACGTACATTGAGTTAAGGAGAGTCTAAATATACAACATCATACATGAGATTAAGTCTGAATACAATGAGTACTTCAAACTTTAAAGATGAATATTGGTTTGATGACATTGAGACAAGTATGAGTACGTATAAGTACGATAAATTATAAGTCATTATTCAAGTATACTCACTTTTTTAGTACTCATAACTGATCTGTGGTGGAGAGTAGCTAGTTTGGAAGGTTTTGTAAAACGACATTTCTTCTTTTTTCTTGTATTATTTTTATTTCATTTACCAGCAGTGTTGCCAAGATGAAATTTTATTTTATGGGATTACAGAAAATTGTTTGGCAACACTGCGAATAAATAATTGTAATTTAAAAAGAAAACAAATTGTTGTTTTAATTTTAAGTAAATAAATACTATGTGGTATTCATATTCCTGAATACCTGTATAATGTACCTGCAATGCAACTATGTCCTATATGACAACACATCTGCGAATGAGCGAAATTGGAGAAATGAAGAATCGTGCAACAAATGTCTTATCATGTGAACAGAAAATGAATTTAGAAGAGAACGTTAGCAGAGTCGCAGCGACAAATCGCAGTCTTACAAACATATTAAGGATTTAGGATAATTGGTATACACTAATTGTTTTTGGAGAAAATAAGCTTAATCTATGGACCCTTATCTTATTCTTGAAATGCCAAACATTTTTGAGTAACAGTTTTTGCAGTATACTTAAGTTTTCCCAAGTTCTATAGGAAGTAGACAGATATAGAAAAGCGTTTTTCACCAATCCAAAAGTTACGCATACATTATTACCGTGCATATGTAAGAAGAAATATTTATTTGCATATAGATGTATCTACATACATATGTATATACATATAGGATATACAATTTACTCATAACAATTCATAAACTCATCATCAATTTTTTATAAGTTGAAATATTCATAAAATATTTATTGATGGATTACTTTATGAGGAAGAAGTGCTTTTGCAAGAACATTATACAAGTTCTTCTTCCTCTGTTTCTGTTGCTTTTTTTATATTCTAATTTATATTGTGTTTCTAAAACAATAGATTTTCAACAACAATAGATTTTATATATTAATTGTATGGAAAATATGCAAAGAAAACAAAAAACACATACATACCTATAGATACATATTATTAGTTATAAATGAACTCATATGAATGGAAGAATGCATAAAATACTTGGTTTTACTTCCGTTAAACTACGAATAAACTACTTCATTTACACACATTCGAATTTTATTACTTGGACACACAAATAATTTGCTGACGACAAAAAAGCATATAAAAATTATGAGACATTTTTGTGAATTTATGTGGTGTAACGTAAGAATTGAGTTGGTTTGGGAACTGCTTTTATGTGGTCAACAATTTGAAATTATAATTGATGTTTAAGTTTTAAAGAAAACTTCCTTAAGTTTCAAATGAAACATGAATAATTTATGTGCTTAAACAATTGTAGGAGAATTAGCAGCAGCAAAACCGATGAAATGTAATTTATTTATTAATTTAAAAAGGAACATTAATAAATTATTTGCTGTATTTAGGACGCAGATACATACATATGTATATATATAACTACATATGTACCCTATGAATATATGTATGTATGTATATATTGAGTAAAGGAAATCTTATAAACATAAGATGGATGAGGATTATGTTACAGCTGTGCCAGCAATTAACTATAATCATGAGAAATACACAGAAACAAAAATAGAATTATTTATTGTAAAAACAAATACATAAATATTGTTGCCAAAACGATAGTTTGGGTTTGTGTATCTCAATTTTTTATTTATGACTATTTATTTACATGTTTTTGTAAAATTTTTTTTTAGATTTTTTCTACTATAATCTAAAGGAAACATATGTGACCCGGCCAATGAAAAGGTGGCTTATGACTCAAAAAAAAATTGTCTACTTTTTTTTTTGGTTTCGATAGAGATTGAGACGCTCTTTCACGTGGTGAAAAGTAGAAAGTCATAACTTGCTTAGAAGTGTACTAAAAATGTAGAGAATGAAGAGCACAAATGAAAGAAAAACAAAATTTTATTGAAAATCCAGAAGAGCTGTGTCTCGCAATTTCTTTTTTGAGTCATAAGCCACCTTTTCATAGGCCGGGTCACATATACTGATGCAATATATAGGTTCTGATTTTCAGCCTATAATATTTCGTTAATGTCAATTTATGTATATTGATACATTTCAATATTTCCATAACCAATTACACCTAATTCTGCTTTTACACGTTAATTGGTTTCAGGAAAACCCGTGTAAAAAAAAGACATTGATTGTATGCAAAATAGGTTATCTCTAAAACCTATTGAAATTAGTGAAAAACAAGGATTTTTTAAGAACAACTATCAGGTTTACTATTCAGGTTCATAATTTTAAATCACAAAGACAATTCGTTCTGGGACAAAGTTGTGTTTACCGATGAGTCGAAATTTAATTTATTTACTTCTGACGGACGAAGTTACGTATGGAGAAGCATTAAATCGACGTAATGTCACACATACAGTCCAACACGGAGGTGGCAATGTGATGGTCTGGGGAGCAATGGATGCAAAATGGATTATTTGAATATTCTAAAGAATAATTTGCCCAAAATAATGGCTTTAATGGATGGATTTGTGTTTGTCCAAAACAATGATCTTAAGCACACGGCTCATATTGTTACAGAATGGTTGCTATATAAAACTGAAAAAGTGCTATCTCACTTTCCCCAGAGCCAGGACTTAAATCCTATAGAGCATCTGTGAGTATTTATGAAAACATTTCAAATTTTCATCAAAGAAACCCATAAAAACACCATTTGTTCGTTGCCAAATAGGCTTCTAGCAGTAAAAAACACTAAGGGCCACCATACAAAATACTAATTTAGTTTAAAATATGGTTTTTATTTTATTAATTTAAGTTTTAAATTAAATTTTGTCGAAGACTTTTTTTTAATAAAATAAAAAGTTTTTGGCTTCGAGCTCGAAAAAACTTTTTTATTTTATTTTATGTTTTTTAAAGTGTACAAGTTTTTTTTACTTACTGAACTTGGCTTATTTTTGTTTTTGTTATATTTTTCTTTAAATATGAAACATGCGGAAAGAATTTTTGTTGTAAGTTATAGTATGGATGTCAAGCTTTAGTTTGATATACATATAATAAATACATATGTATGTATTTACTTTATACTTTTCATATTGTTTTTCAATTTATTTCATTTCTTTTAGTGTACAACTGTTTTTTTTACTGACTGTACGTAAACAATTTGTTTTGCACAAGCATAGTTAAAAGTAATGTAAAAATATGTCTGTACCTATGACAAGTTGATTTCGATTGTATTACACTTAAATTTGTGATATTTACAATTGCTCTAAAAAATCTGTGTGTCCACAAAAAATGAATTCCCCTAAATTTGTGATATGAACAAATGTCGCAAAAATTAAATTTAACCAAATAAAAATTTAAGCCCAAAAGTTATTGGGTTAAATAAATAAATAATAAATTCGTGTAAAAAAATTTTATATTTTGTTATTTTCAAACCGTGTTAAATCAGAACCGTGTAAAAATAGAATTAGGTGTACTTAAGAAAATTTGCTCTATTTTAGAAAATATTGTAAAAGGTGAATATTATGACGTTTGATGTTAAAAAAGTCCTGCAAGATCTAATAATAATTTTCTGAAATGTAAAGGTAAGAAATTCTTTTTTAAAACCTAAATATTAATACGCGCGCAAAACAGCACAGAAAGTAAATCTTGCAAAAATAATTTGATATAATGATTATAATAAAACAAAGCAACCCTCAAGTACAGATAAGAAACAAAACAAATATAAAGTAAAGATCGTATTAAAAGAAACCAGTAACTTACAAAGAAAATTTATAAGACGAGTACGTTCAATAAATCAACAACCGGGACGCTCCAGCAATAAGCGAACAGAAAATAAAAAGCAGTAAAAGCTCCGCAAGAATCAGCGAGAATTTTCTCTGTTTTTTTTTTTCTTTAAAAAAGTAGGGAACCTTGAAATGGATCACGCTTTATGTGTGCCTGTAGGATATCTGGGGGTCTTTCGCAAAGCTCTAGTTTCTTTATTATTTCTAAATGAAGAAACTTATTTCTCTAAATGTGACAGAAATCGATTTAGTTAATTTAGCCATGTTCTAACATTGCTGATAATAAGCTTCATTAAAAATTTCAATTTAAAAACGTAATAAAAAGTAGATAACTTTGTTAGTAAATTAAAACCATTTGAAATTTATTAGTTTTAACTTTTATTTTTTGCCTTTTTAGGTTTTTGAATATTTTCCAAATTTTTTATTACTGACATTTAATTATGCTTGAACTAAAGTCCTTTGGACTAAAATTTTTGCGGGAAATAAAAATGGCGCATGTAATAGAACATAAAATATGTTTACTAGTTAAATACAAAAGATTTTAAATGCTATTTCATTAAATCTGAACATTTAATGTGGCAATTAACAAATCTATGTATACATTGCTACTTATAATTACCATTTTTCCACTCATGTTGTTACGAACTAGCCTTCTAAATACATAAAAAATAATTATATCTATCCTTAGTAAAACAAATCCACTTCCTTCCTACTATTCTCAGTAACATCATCTGATATATTTGAAGCAAAGTCGCACTTAAATATTGTAAATACAATAAACAGCAAGAGATGAACGAGCCAATTAAATATACTCAATACCAGAGAAGAAAAAAAAAATCAGGATGCTGCAAGGATTTTTGCGTTGTTGCAAATCAAACCTCGTACACAGCACATTGAATGGGGGCCAAAAACACATTTAAAAATACAAATTTAATACATACAGACACACAAACAAACAAACAAAAGAAAAAACTAACACTTACTCATATACATACATACACACACATACATACACTCACTAATTCATTCATTCACACTTACACTTGCACTTACAATTTTTAATCAATCTCAATAAGTTATACAACACACTTTTTCTCTTTAGTTTGGGGGGTTTTTTATAATTATTTTTAATTTTTTTTTATTTATTTTTTTTTTACTTTTTTGGTTTTTTACATTTAAATTAATATTAATTTATGTATTTAATGATTTTTTTTTGTTTTTAAGAGGGCTTTTTTTAAAAAATCCATCCTATTATTGGTCATAACAAATATAAATTCAACACTAGTATTATGGGTATATTGATGACATACGAAGTTATCTTTTTGGTGCCCTGAACGGCGGCAGGATGTTCGCCCTGCAGTATGTGTACGGTGACCGATTTGGGATTCGCATTCGAGGGCAGACAGGTGTACATGCCGGAGTCGGCAATCGTTGCACGTTGTATTAATAAGTAAGAGGTTGTGATGTCGCCTTTCTCCGTTATAACTGAGACTCCACCGCGCGGTGAATCGTAGTTGATTTCCTCGTTGTTGTGGGTCCAGTGTACCGAGGTGGGTGGATCGGGCAGATGCTTGACGATGCACGTTAGGTTTACCGTTGATCCCACATCTATATACAGTTCGGGTCCGCCGGGTATCGTCGTTATGGGCTCGACCACGGAGAAGACCATGGTGTAGCCGACGGGTGGTGTGGTGGAGACCTGGCACTCATAGGTGCCTGAATCTTTCAGCTGAGGATATTTGATTTGCAACGACCAATCCTCGGACAATTTATTATATATGCTCGTAAAACGTTGGTCCGATGTGTATGTGGTTTCAGCCACTGTTAACAAATGCAAGTCTCTGTGTCGTATCCAGGACACTGTCTTGTTGCCCAAATTCTTGATGCGACAATTCAGATGTGCCGTTCTGCCCACCAGCGAGGTGACATTCTTCGTTGCCGAGGTATCAAAATACGGTCCCCTATCGAGGGGTTTATTCATTTTGTAAATGTCTTGATTTTGATTTTGTTTAAAGACTTCGTCTTGATTCATTGTGAAATCACTTTCAATCGTTTTGTATTGACACTCAATTCCTCTATAAAATAATATTGCTAATAGAATACGAATGAACATCATTATTCCACTTAATCGCCACTTTAAAATAAATTTATAATTTCTCGATTTTCTATTTCGAATTCCATTCAACTTTTAACATATTTTTATGTTTGTTTTATTCTGTTTCTTTTCTCTAGATTTTCACAAATTTAAAGTGTGTATTTTTAAAAGAATAATCAACAGCGAGTGAAATAAATACAATAATAAACTTGAACGACACAATTTTGCTTCTTTATCATTTATTTTGCGGCTCATGCGCAGATCATCGACATTTTGGTATACGAGTATTTGTATCTGTGAGGTTTGTGTTGGAAAGAATGTACTACAGAAAAAAATCAATAAAATGTTGTCTTTTTTTTGAAACAGGGATAGTGAATGTTGAAAGAGTTTGTTTGTTGTATGTTAAGGAATTCGGCTGGCGAAATTATCTAACATTTACCTGGGACGACAACGGTGACGGTTTTTGAAAAGAAAATTTTGTGACGAAATTTGTTGCAGAGATTATTCTGTTGTTAAGAAAATGTATAAGCTTCTGTAAGATATTTGTATAAGCTTGAATAATCATTCGATTGGCAACAAATTATTTAAAACTGTGAAAATGTTTTTTTTCTTTTCTATGAAACTCTATTGTGTAGAGTTTTCTCTATAAAAAAAGTGTTTCGTATAGCAAAATCTCTAAAGTAGAGTGTTTTCTACAGAATATTTTCCTGTGTAGAGTGTTTCCTATAGAAAAGTTTTCTGTGTAGAGTGTTTTCTATAGAAAAGTCTCTTGGGTAGAGAAGAAAAGTCTCTAGTGTAGAATGTTTTTTCTGTAGAAAAGTCTCTTTCGTAGTCTTTCTTTTTTATAGAAAATCCTCTTGCGTTGTCTGTTTTCTATAGAAAATCCGGAGTCTGTTTTTATAGAAAAGCTTCTTGCAGAGTCTGTTTTCTATAGAAAAGTCTCCTTGTAGAGTGTTTTCTATAGAGAAAAAAGTCTCTAGTGTAGAATGTTTTTTTCTGTAGAAAAGTCTCTTGCAGAGTCTGTTTTCTAAAAGTCTCTTGCGTTGTTTGTTTTCTATAGAAAATTCACTTGCGGAGTCTGATTTCTATTGAAAAGTCTGCTGTGTAGAGTTTTTTTTCTATAGAAAAGTTCCTTATGTAGAGTGTTTTCTATAGAAAAGTCTCTTGGGTAGAGAAGAAAAGTCTCTAGTGTAGAATGTTTTTTTCTGTAGAAAAGTCTCTTTCGTAGTCTTTCTTTTTTATAGAAAATCCTCTTGCGTTGTCTCTTTTCTATAGAAAATCCGGAGTCTGTTTTTATAGAAAAGCTTCTTGCATAGTCTGTTTTCTATAGAAAAGTCTCCTTGCAGAGTGTTTTCTATAGAGAAAAAAGTCTCTAGTGTAGAATGTTTTTTTCTGTAGAAAAGTCTCTTGCAGAGTCTGTTTTCTAAAAGTCTCTTGCGTTGTTTGTTTTCTATAGAAAATTCACTTGCGGAGTCTGATTTCTATTGAAAAGTCTGCTGTGTAGAGTTTTTTTTCTATAGAAAAGTTCCTTATGTAGAGTGTTTTCTATAGAAAAGTCTCTTGTGCAGAGAAGAAAAGTCTCTAGTGTAGAATGTTTTTTCTGTAGAAAAGTCTCTTTCGAAGTCTTTCTTTTTTATAGAAAATCCTCTTGCGTTGTCTGTTTTCTATAGAAAATCCGGAGTCTGTTTTTTATAGAAAAGCTTCTTGCAGAGTCTGTTTTCTATAGAAAAGTCTCCTGTGTAGAGTGTTTTCTATAGAGAAAAAAGTCTCTAGTGTAGAATGTTTTTTTCTGTAGAAAAGTCTCTTGCAGAGTCTGTTTTCTAAAAATCTCTTGTGGAGTCTGTTTTCTATAGAGAAGCTTCTTACAGAGTCTGTTTTATATAGAAAAGTCTTAGGGTGTTTTTTCTGTAGAAAAGTCTCTTGCGTTGTTTGTTTTCTATAGAAAATTCACTTGCGGAGTCTGATTTCTATTGAAAAGTCTGCTGTGTAGAGTTTTTTTCTATAGAAAAGTCCCTTATGTAGAGTGTTTTCTATAGAAAAGTATTGTGTGTAGAGAAGAAAAGTCTCTCTGTAGAATGTTTTTTCTGTAGAAAAGTCTCTTGCAGAGTCTGTTTTCTGAAAGTTTCTTGCGGAGTCTGTTTTCTATAGAGAAGCTTCTTACAGAGTCTGTTTAATATAGAAAAGTCTCTAGTTTAGAGTGTTTTTTTCTGTAGAAAAAATTTCTTGTCTAGACTGTTTCTATAGAAAATTTAATTGCCTTATCTGGCATAGATAGTTTTCTATAGAAATGTGTTCTGCGTAGATTAATATTAATGTGAATTGCAAATGGATTTATATTGACTTGTTTAAAGTTGTCGGGCACTTGGTCCACTTGTATGTATATTAAAATGCGATTTCCTAAGATGTTATTCTTTTTTGATTTATAAAATGTTCTTCTTTTTTTCTATCGTTTTTTATTTATTTTCTGAACCCTGTCAAATCAGCTCTGCTCCAAAAACTCTACAGTGGCAGAAATACATACATACATACATACGCATTTAAGTGATAACAGCATCACTTGCAGAAAGACACACAACTACATGAATATTTATTTGAAAGTTCAATATATGTAGTATGTTAAATGTCTAATTTTATACACTGAGCAAAACCAAAAAATCTAAACAAAAAATATTTTTATCAATCGCTTGTATATTCGAATCTAAGTTGACACAAATGATTTTTTTTAATTTATTCAAGAAATGGCCGGAAATTTTGACCAGAATTTTACTCTGAATTATTAGGATTTTTTCGTGTGTATCCACCCCTATATGTTTACGCATATGTTAGTGAAACATCTATGATATTTCTATTGTAATTGCAATTATTTCTCATTACACCTATAAATTATTCATTAGTATTGTAGGCCCTAGGAAAATATCAAAGACAATCTATTAATTTATTTCCATTCATATGCAGATGCGGCGATCCTTAACATTGAGTTTAACTTGTTACCCAAGATACGAAAACAAATTAGCAGTAGATTTTGTATGCTATTGAGAAAAACAGTGAGAGAAACTGATTGTTGAGAAAATATGGTTGTTTAGACGACGATGAAAAATAAATTCGAAAATTTTGAAAGCGATGTGCCATGATTGATGGCTTTGTTTTTTTTTAATTAACAAACAAACTGCGAAGCTTTTTGGCTTGTCTGCAGAAAACACCCAGAGTCTTTGGCGGGAATCGAACCCGCAACCCTTTGACTGATAGTCCAGCACTCTATCGCCTAGTCTATCGGGGCACTCAAAAGCAACAAGGAATTCGAGTTGAAGTGTTTACGACGCTTAAAACAATTTACCAGTTGTGTTTTCTAAGATGTCGGTTTCTATTTATGACCGATTTTAGATAAATATGACATGAAAAGCTATGTTTCTAAAACTTCAAAGCTGTGATTTTCAAATGTTCAAAAGTTTTGAATACTTTAATATATTTTTCTCGACCATATTATTGTTATGCCAGCCCCGAAAATGTGAATTTTATGGACAAAATTCCAAAAAATACGAAATTTAGAAAATTTGGTCTATTGGGCGTATGCTATAGAAATGCAGGTTTCATAACCGATGGCGTATCATCTGAACGAAATTTGTGCCTTTAGCAGCGTATTAAATGTACATATTTATCTGCCATTTAATCTCATCACTTAGTTATTGGACATTATAATTTGCATCGCAAATATCGAAGCAAAGGAAGTTTTGCGTCACTTTTTCAATTTAAAACAAGTAAGAGTTTATATTCGTCTGTGCCGAATCTTATATACCCACCACCAGATCACCTATTATGAAGATTTATAAGAGATTTATGCCCATTTAAGTGATTTTCGGAACTGGACTTTATATGGGGGGTACGGTCGAATATGGGCCTTTCGTCATGAAATTTGGCACGACAATTTTAATGTATATTTTGATTATGCTTGTCGAATTTCAACTTGATAGTCATTTTTACAAAAGATTTGTATTCATTTAAGTGATTTTCGGAAGTGGTCTTTGTATGAAAACAAAATATTGTTTTGAGATTTCACTTTGCATGAAACTCATTGTTGCAGAATTTTGTTTAGATACGGGGTTTCTATAGGCATTTATGTACCATAAAACCGTATTCCAGGAATACATTTGTATGGGGGCTATGAGAAATCGTGGACTGATTCCTACCATTTTCAACAGGACTCGTCGTGTAAGAAAAAGAAAGTGTGCAAAATTTCATGATATTATCTGTATTATATTTGAAGAAAACAGCAAAAAAATATCTGAAAAATATCGAGGTAGTCTGAAACTTTGATTTATAAATCAGATCCTACTGGACTGATTTTGCCCATTTGCAATACCAAACATTTCGGCGAATGAAAGAATGTTTTGTAAAAATTTAATTTCTTTTTTCGAAGCTCTATCGTGCTGACAACAGACGGACAAACGGACGGCCATGGCAAAATCGTCTTATAATCTTATAAGGACCCAGAATATATAGACTTTTTGGTTCTACGACCATTATTTCGGTGTGTTACAAACGGAATGACAAACGCAATATACTCCCCCCCCCATCTTTTTGGTGGTGGGTATAAAAAGAACTTCTAAAGCATACCGATTGTTCATCGAATCTTATGGTGAATGTTTTCCATGAATTTCAATGGCGAAAGATAGTTTGTGCGGTTCGGAAGTGTAGATTTTGACACGGAAGAGAAAGATCATTCATGCCAGCCAAAAAAGTTTCAAAACCAAGAATTGAAGGCATGAATCTATGAAGTTTATTATCAAATGAAGATTATCGCAAAATAATTAGGGATCTGCTAAAATCTTTTTAGAAGATTACAGGAAATGTTATGTTGGTACACATGTCTGTGCGTTAGTAATATCAGCCATTTTGAATTGCCAGTTTGTTTTTGACAGATTAAAATGTTAGTCGCGCAAGGACATTCGAAATGTTGACTGTGGCGTTTGGTGAGTCTACTATGAGCAGAACACAAGTTCAATTGTGGTACAACCGGTTTAAGGAAGGCCGAGAAGATGTCAATGACGATGCTCGTCCTGGTCGCCCGAGCACGTCAACAACCGATGAAACCATTGAAGCAGTGAAGAAAATGATTTTGGATAATCGTCGAATCACTATCAGAGAGGTTGCTGATGATGTTGGCATATCTTTCGGCTCATGCCAAGCAATTTTTACGGATGTTTTAGGCATGAAACGTGGGGCAGCAAAGATTGTTCCAAAACTGCTAAATTTTGAGCAAAAACAACTTCGCATGGACATCGCTCAGGAGCTGTTGAACATCGTCAACGACAATCTAGATTTCCTCAAAAAGGTCATAACTGGTGACGAATCATGGGTGTATGGCTATGACATTGAAACCAAAGCCCAATCATCCTAATGGAAACGTCCAGTTTTCTTTGACTGCAAAGGCGTGGTGCATCATGAATTCTTGCCACAAGGTCGTACGGTCAATAAGGAATACTACCTTGAAGTTATGCGCCGTTTGCGCGAAGCAATTCGTCAGAAACGCACAGAACTGTGGAAAAACCAATCATGGATTTTGCACCTTGATCACACATCGATGCATGTGCGTGAGTTTTTGACCAAAAACAAAACCGTTATCATGCCTCAACTACCGTATTCACCGGACTTCAAATACTTTTGGAAAAAATTGAAAATAACGGTTATTATTTGATCAGATCTCGTATATCATAAATTAATTACCTCACATGGCTATGATAAAGTTTCAGTTGAAAATTACCTAAAGAGATAAGAACCACAAAAGATGGCTGGTTAATTCATTATACTCAAAGTTTATTTCCTTGGATAGACAAAAAAATTCTCAGTTAAAACTGTACTAAAACATTGAAGTACTAAATTTAAGAAGCTTTATAAAATTCATGCTGGCACTAGCAAAAATCATTCTTCTAAGTACGTATGTACATAGTTACTCATTTACAATATGTACTACAACTTCTTTTTAGCAACCAATGAGTACAATTAAATACTTGAAGCTATTAGTGTTTGAGGCTTGGAAAACTCTCTTAACTTGGCAGAAGAAAATCTTTATAAATATAGATAATTCTGCGCTTCGTTTCACACTTAAACGGTACGTGCCGAGAAACGTTTTGAATTAAAACAAGAAGCGCTTTAACGCTGAAGTGTTAACAATACAAGGAGAAAAAGAAAAACAACTAAAAAAAAACCAAAAAAAAAAAACTTAAATCAAAGGTTTTTAAAGTAGAGTGAGTGTTGCTGCACTAAAATTACATAATCTTGTTTAAGAAAACAAACAAATAAACAAACGAACGAACTAACCCACAACAAATACAAATACGAAACCAACAACAACATTACATATAAATAGTGGCTAAAATAACCGCTAACAAGTGGTCAATTCTAACGAAAATTTTGTTTTTGTTTTTGTTTTTTTTTTTGGGAAATTTTCACATGAGTGATTTTTCCAAAATTATGCTGCTGTTGCTGCTGCCTAACTTCTAGTAAAACACAAATTTGAAGAAAAATTAAAAAATAAAACAGAATTTAATAAATTTTCATATACATACTTATGTATATGTATGTCTGTATAGTATTTGCAAAACAAATATTTATTATATTTCAATTGAAACTACATAAAGTGCTTAATTAAATTATAGTGAATTTATTTACAAACATTTGCGAACGAAACCTTAATTAACTTCAATATTTGTGGTTTTTGATATTTAATCTCTATGTGTGATGTTTTTTTTCCTGAATTTTCCCATTTATATGGTTATTAATTTTAATGATTTGCTAAATTAACAGTATTTAAAGGTCAGTTTGTTTAAAAAGTGTAACAAGTTTTATATGAATAAATTAAAATTTGGATAAAGAAATTACTCAAACGGAATTCAAAGCGAAATTATGTTGCAAAAGTTTTGCTAAACAAACTAAAAAACATTTTAAGGTAAGTTGGCTTTTTTTTATAAAGATTTAAAGAACGAAAATAATTACTTCAGAAAACAAACTAAAGGTACGATCACATTTGGCAAATAATTACTCAAAAAAGCGTAACAAGTTGTTTTAGTACAAATTTGTTTGACGTTGTTTACTCTTACAAGAGTTTTGCAAGATCAAACAGCATCAAATAAATTAAAACTAAATATGTTTTGTGCATTGGGCTAAATAATAAAAGTTTTTTTAATAAATAAACGAGTGCAAATGCTTACACGTTATTTAGTGGTTACGTCTTTTTCGGCAAATATTTGCCAAGTGTAACCGAACCTTAATTCCCAATTTACACTAAACTTTAAACTAAACTGGTTACCTTTTAGACATCGGGTGAGGGAATCATAAGACGAGTAAACACTTGTACTAGCAATTCTTGTTACTCTCTTATTTTTATTACATACATACATATGTAAAGGCTGTCCCAACTAGAACGCAATTTTTAAATTTTAAAGAATTCTGATGAGAGAAAGTGGTGTTTCTCGAAACATATGTAAATTCAACCAACAACCCAGGTTCGAATCCCAGTCAAGAAAAATTATCAAAAATAAAAATTTTTCAAGTTGTAAACCAATTTCTTCTTCAGTAAAAATAATTTAATGAAAATTAAATTTAATGAACTTAAGCCTGACTAAAAGAAAATATCAAAATTATAAAACACAGATATTTAAAAAAAATCGTGAACTTTGTTGTATCGTAAAGTAGACAGAATGAGGTTATGTATGGAACAAGATATCGTGCAGATGGTCGCCGCAGCTTTGCTGGCACACACGCGATCTTTTAATGACCTTTTTGCATAAATGCTGCGGTATTTCATTAATGCAGCGTCCAATTTCCTCTTTTAAGGCTTGAGTCGTCGTCGGCTTATTCGCGTAAACCATCGACTTCAAAAACCCCCAAAGAAAAAAATCTAAAGGTGTTAAATCGCACGATCTAGGCGGCCAATTCTGGTCTCCAAAACGCGAAATAACACGACCGGGAAATGACTGATGCATTTTCTCTGGCTGTATGACATGTGGCGCCGTCTTGTTGAAACCACATGCCCTCCACATTCATTTCTTCAATTCTAGGCAAGAAAAAACTGGTTATCATTTCACGATACCGAACACCATTGACTGTTTGCGCTTGGCCTGCCTCATTTTCATAAAAAAAGGTCCAATGATTCCTCCAACCCCTTCTTGTGAATCACTCGAGGATTTTTCTCATCCCAAATGCGACAATTCTGCCTATTGACGAAGCCATCAAGATGGAAATGGGCCTCGTCACTGAAGATGATTTTACCGGCAAAATCAGCATTTTCATGTTGTCTCTTTAATACCCAATTAACGAACTCCCTTCGCTGTCCATGGTCAGCTGGCTTCAGTTCCTGAGTCAATTGAACTTTGTATGCATGAAGATGCAAATCTTTCGTCAAAATTCGCTGCATAGTGGATTTGGAGACACCAATTTGCTGAGCTCGGTGTCGAATTGAGGTGGATGTAGTTTGAGCGACACCTGCGACATTTTTAGTCGATCGACCTGGTCGAAGGCGCGTTGTTGTCTTTACATCACCAACAGACCCAGTTTCGGCAAATTTATCCATTAATCACTGGAGTCTTTTGGAGCATTATTTTGACCCCAAATTGATCGCAATTTGCGAACTTTAGCCGCAAAACTTTCACCATTTTGGTTAAACAATTTCACAATGAGAATGCGTTGTTCATTCGTGTAGCCCTCCATTTTTACTAACCTCGTACCTTCTACTAGCAAACAATAACAATTGTTCAAATGTCAAACAATGACACTTCGAATGGCGCCAAATTTAAAAATTGCGTTCTAGTTGGGACACCCTTTATATGTATACAAATGTGTGTATACTATCAAATAAAAATACGAGAATTGTGCTGTGTGAACACAGAAGAAATTTCAAGAAACAAATTGTAGCAATTTTTTTAACAAGAATTGCTACGTGTGAATTGGGACTAAGACTTATAATTAGAGAGGATCTGAAACATTGATTTCTATATATTTTGTAAAAATGTTTATATAGAATTATAACAAAATAGTAAGCTGTAAAAAATTTTCTTTCAAAACATATACGAGTATATGTAACAGTAAAGCTTAAAATTATGAAAATCTTAAAAAAATGATTAGCTGAAGCAACTTGCGGAATCACAACTTTGTATCTTTTAATGTTTAAGATATATTTTAGTTTAACGTTCGTTCGGATACCGGACTACCCGTTATTAAAAATTTCACTCAACAAAAATTTGAAGGAATTAGTTCTTATATAAATTTCTAAAAATCATATTAAATTGTATCCTTTAACCATTCCATTCCAAGAATTAATTACGATTTAATTCTTAAGATTAATTGCTTAGTACTTTAAATGTATTCTTTTAGAATTCATTGATTTAAAAAAATTGATTCCTAATTGAATCATTCAAGTATATTCCTTAATTATTTAATTCTTAAGTGACTCATTCATGTTTTCTGTAATTACAAATGCAATAGTTTCATAAAACTTATTAAATGATAAAAGTTTTCATAACTTTGTTTTAATTCTATTTTTATTTAATTCCGATTTTATGTACATATCTATAATATAACAATCATTTAAAGTTTGAATGAATTTTATTATGAATTTATTCTATTGAGAATTAATTCAGCAATGAATGAATTCTATTTAAATAAAAAATTTATAGAATGATTTACTAACAACTTTTTTAATTCTGACTTAAGATTTTAGTTAATTAAGTTTAACACAAACTAATTAATTTTGTTTTAGGAAACTGTATAGCGCTAGACTATTTTCAACTTTCGAAGATTCATAACTGCTCGAATATGATTTTAGTATAACGCGTTTTTATCTGATCCAAAAAAGTAAAATCTTTGCAAAACACCCCTTTATAATTCATTAAAGCTGTTATAAAACAAATTCTAAAAAAACAATTGCTGTTTGGGATCATATTAGAGAGATACTAGAAAATAAAACCAAGAAATAATGAGTGATTTTGCAAGCTCTTGTTGAGTTTGGCAACAGTCTTCATGGAGTAATGCCTCCAATTCTTCGTCTTGACGATCTTTGTCTTTTGTGTCAAAATCACCAATACTGAACCGCACAAACCATCTCTCGCATATTGAAACCAATGGAAATCTTTCACCATAAGCTTCGGTGAGCAATCGATATGCATTAGCTGCATTTTTTCAAATTAAATAATTAAAGCAAAACTTCCTTCATATGAAGCTTTATTGGGTCAAAATTCGACATTTTCGAAGCACAAAACAACTTTGCTGTTATATAAGTTATTAAAGATAAAAATCGCATTCGAAAGATACGCCAACTGCTTTAAGTTATACAACCAATATATTCATGGAAATTAAATAAATTTATTCGGAAATAAGAATTTAGTTTGACAAAAAACTATGATTGTATTATATCAAGTTATAAACTGTCCGTTGATATAATTATAAATACTAAAATGAGCGTTTTTCAATTTAGATTTTTCACCTATCTTTTGCATATAGCTGTCCCAATGTGCAATGATATAAAATAATTGCATATTCAATCAATTATTATTAAAAATTTCTACTTTGAATTCTGTCTGATGGTAATTTTTTTCGATTACATTATTTGAGAGAGTAATATAAACGTTTGTAGAGGGTAACTTAATATTGTTTTTTCCACTTTGTTTTATACTTCCTTTTTGTTTTATTTAATTTGGTAAAGTGAAACTTATTATATGTTTATATAAAGGGTGAGTCAAAAAGAGATACTTTTTAATAGCCTTTTTTTTTTTGCCAGATCACGTGTGAGTCGTGTCATGCTGTCATGTTATTTTTTTTTAGTATTATTGTTTGGCCCATCGCCCATTTTGAGACCCAACATTCATTATTGAATAGTATTCGACCGAATAGACCACGCTGTGAAGAAAATATAGCAGCCGTAGCTGAGAGTGTACACGAGAACCGTGGAGAGTCGATTCGGTCATTCGGTGCTATGGTAACCGACTATTTCATGCCTGAAATTAAAGCTCGTGAGATCGGCGACATTTGGTTTCAGCAAGACGGCGCCACTTTCCACACGCATCAATCAATGGATTTATTGAGAGAACACTTCGGTGAGCACACAATTTTACTTTTTGGGCCGGTCGATTGGCCACCAAGATCGTATGATATCACACCATTAGACTTTTTCCTGTGGGGATATGTTAAGTCTAAAGTTTATGCAAACAAACTCGCTTAGATGCAGGCCTTGGAGCAAAACATTCCGCGTGTCATTTGCCAATTACCAGTCGAAATGCTCGAATGAGTCATCGAAAATTGGACTCAACAGATTGCCTTCTGCGACGTAGCAACGGCCAATATTTGATAGACATAATCTTCAAAAAACAAATGTCAATGGATGTTCTTTCAAATGTTAATAAACATTCCCCATTAAATTTGAATTTTCTGTATTTTTTCTTTAAAAAAGTAGGGAACCTCGAAATATATCTCGAGTTCGATTATGGACCAGTGTGTAATACTAATACTTGTACACCTATCCCTCGATTTATACGATACTTTTTTTGCACGATTTCACTTTTACACGATTTTTTTGGTTTTCATTTACAACGAGGGATGTGGAAATTACCTCAATTTACACGATTTTTTATTTTTAATAATTTTAGGAAAAATTATTTTTTCAAATTAACGAATATTTTCAAATGTGTATTTTCGTATTGTAATGTATATTTGTCCCAGATGCAAAGCAGTATTTAAACAAAAAGGGATTGTCATTAAAGTGCTTCTAGCAATTGAAAATGCTCCTGGACATCCACAAGACTTGCAACATGCGAATGCCCTTAGACCAGGGAATAATTTCGACTTTTAAAGCATTGTATATCAAGTAATCGTTCAGGTATATTTTAGATCAAATGGAAAATGATAATCCGTAATGAATGCATTGAAAAAATTTACAATATTAGATTATGTAAAGCACGTTGAATTGCTTTATACAGCACTCAAGCAATCAACGCTCAAAGGCTGTTGGAAACATTTGTGGAGATGTAGGAGAAAATATTATACTACCTTGTCAATCCTTGGAGCATTAAATGTCTGAGATAGTTCAGTTGGCCCATACAATAACAGGTTTTGATGACTTTTGTGCAGATGATGTTAAAGAATTGATGATAAGTAAAGAACTATATGTTGAAGATTTAGTAAATATGGTGGTCGAAGCAAACGACAACGATTCCGATGAAGGTTTTACGGAATCAATAGCACTGACAACAAAAAATATTTGAGAAGGGCTTGAATTAGGCCGAAAATTGGGATATCATTTTTTTTAAAAATGAACCAAATATTGAAAGAGCCCTTGCATTCCCGCGATACATTTCACAGGGCGTAGCCCAATATCAGGAGGTATATAAAGACTTAAACAATAATTCAACACAAGTTTTAATTACAAATTATACTTGCAAATCTCTACGAACTGGTGTTATCTTTATCAAGTATCGAATCAGACTCGCATGAAATATTATCTAGAGACGAAAGTCATATGTCACCTACCAAAAAGATACGATTAGTAGTGGAAGACAGTGATGAAGAATTATTTGAAAGTGATGACTGATTCATATACATACTTTATATAAATATGTACATATATCTAATATATTTCTAATTGTTTTTTTAGTGTACATACTGACATGGAATATTTTTTATGAGTTCCATTTATTTTGTTTTATTAATGCAATGTAAATATGTATGTACAATCTATGTATTGCTTTTAATTATTTTTTATATACATAATTTAATTTACTTTAAAATAAATGAATTTTCTAAACAAAACTTTAAATTTATTCGTATTTGGGTCTTTTCTCGATTTACACGATTTCTCATACAAAAATATTCTATTTCGATTTATACGATTATTTCAGGAACGCATCTATCGTGTAAATCGAGGGACAAGTGTATACTAAACTATTTGTTTATTTTTAGTTGAATTTGTTATTAATTGATCAATAATAAATAATAAATAAACTTATAAAAAAAACCAAATTATTATCAGTAGAGAATTTCTATAGAAAACATAGCGCAAAAGAAATCTTCTAGAAAAATGCTTTATATGAAGTAGGCTAATAGGTAAAAATTAATTTGCAAGTACTGTAAATAACTAATTTTATAATTTGTGTACAAATTATTCTGTAATCAACTTGTTTGTTTGCTAGAACAGTTCGATAATGATGTTGCAAAAAAAATATGAAAATACTGCAATATTCAGTAAAATTTCGTGCAAGTAGTTGATTTATAAGCCATTAATGTGCCTTAATGTGGAAAAGCTAAGTTAGACATGTTATATATCAATGTTTAGGAAATTGTGTTACAAATTTATATCTATAAACATATTTAATGCCGTTCACTTCGGCGTTGCTCAACTTGGGACCATTGTGTCACTCTTGCATATGTAAAATATGCAGAATAATCAATAATTTTTCACACTTTGTAGTAAATCTTGCAGAATAAATATGTAAATGCAAATGGAATACAACACAATACATACCTTGAGTAATGTTGTCAATACGCATCTGTAACCTTCAGCCTGACCACAAACACAGCACACAGCAGCCAGCAACAAGTGATGATGACACTGAAAAAAGACAAATGGAAAACTTTAAAGATTTCAAATTACGATTAAAAATCATAAAAAATAACAGCAAGCATGTAGCATTGTTCGAGAAATCATATGTTACATTTATGACACATAAGTGGCAATCAAATCAAAAACTGTACAGTAGTTTAAAGATACGGATGCAACAACAAAAAAGTAAAATACAATACAAAAACAACAACAACAACACAAGTTTATAGTAAACATGACCATTAAGCAGACATATCAGCATCAGTAACAGAGATTGAGAGACGTCAGGGGGCCCGGGGAGACTCTTAAAAGCCATGGACAATAATGAAAAACATGTACAGTTTAGTTTTATTGTTTGAGAGTAAAACATTGATGGGGTGACAGGCAGGCAGGTAGGCAAACAGTCAGTTGTTTTGTGTGTGGAAAAACGGAAACGGAAATTTGTAAAAACATAAAATACAAAATCATATAAAGTTTAATGCGTAAGCAAAAAAATATGTACTACAATATACATAATATCAAAGTATGCAATAGGTAGAAAATGCTTTAAATAAATTTCAAATAAATCATTAATGCTTGAAAGCCAAGGTCAAATGTTAATAAAATCAAAAAAAAAACATAATTTTTTTGATTTTCATTGCAATTTGATTTTAGCTTTAAGTGTACTTTATAAGTAAAACTAAATAAAATAATTGAACATTTTTCTTAAACTTAAGATGAAATAATTAAAAGTTTGTGTTTAAACGAAGTTGCTGTTCACTCCTCTTATTTCTTTTAAGGTTAAATTTTATTCATTATACACTATTTCTTTAAACAGTTTTCTATAAATTGTATTTCTTTCTGTTAAATAAAATGCTTCAGTGCTTCCGTACCGTTGGTTTTATGTCTTTATAGAGCTTTTACGCGGCTTAATTTTTTATGTAAAGCCGTTGTTTTTGTTTCTTCTTTGGTTTAATTATTGTTATAATTATTTTTGTCTACAACAATTATGTAAGACATATTTAAGAAAAAAAAAACTTTAACACATTCGTAGAGAATAAAAATGCCAATTGTTCATGATATTTATAAACCCAGGTTTATAAACAAATTCTATAAAGAAATCTAGTTGAATAGTTTTCTGGTCGAAAACCTTTTACTAATTTGAAAGCAAAAAGTACCAGTGGAATCAAAAAAGTACCATTACGTCTACCAAAACTAGTTGGTTATTTGACTTGGATGTAACATTAGCCTTAAATAGATACAAAATTCTCCCCTCCTCTGATTCTTTACTTACCCGGTGATATATATTAAACTAAATATTAACAAGTAAGAAAGTATAGTCGGTCAAGCCCGACCATACAATAACCTACACCCAGCATATAAATGCAACAGCTTTACAGAAATGGGTGCGATATGGAAGATATTACCTATTATGGACCGCTCATCTAAAAATTTAGTGCCATGACTACTTCTGTGAATATAAATATTATTTATGCAAAACCTTATCTCGATATAAATACTTTTAAAAGATTTATGGAGGTTAAAGTGAATTACGGAGAGGGTGTTATATGGGAGTTTTGACTAATTATGGACCGACCATTATAAAATTAGAAGCCATCATTTCTGTACCTACATACGAAACTCATTTTTGTTAAATTTTATTTGGATACCAAAATTTTTAAAAGAGTTATGCTCTTTTAAGTGATTTTCGGAAGTGGGCTTTATATGGGAGCTACGACTAATTATGGACCGATATTCGCAAAATTTGTTAATGTGATTTTGCTTCATTTATTACTTATTTGTGGTGAAATTTGTTTGGATACTTTTATAATTCAAACATTTTTGATCGATAAACTCCTATTTCAGGAGGACATTTGTATGGGGGCCAGGTGAAATATTGGACCGATTTCCACCAGTTTCAATCCCATCTGTCCTTTGGCCGAAAAAAATATCTGTACTAAATTTTATTAATATATGTAGCTTCAAAATTGCGACCTGACGGACGGACGGACATCGTTAAATCGACTCAGGGAGTGATTCTGAGTCGATCGGTATACTTTTAGGTGGGTGTTGGACCAATATTTATGGGAGTTACAAACATCAGCACAAATCCAATATACCCTCCCCACTATTGTGTGTATAACTTGAAAATGCGGTATTCATAACAGATGGCGTATCTTTAGAACGCAGTTTTTATCTTCAGTAATTTATACGGCATTTTGCAGAGTACATATCTGTCACTTATGCTCACTAAGTTATTGAATATTATAGAGTAAAAAACAAAGTTTTTCTTTTGCTTCGAAAACGTCGAATTTTATGAAAACTAGCGTCATATGCTAGTTTCAATTTTTAAATTGAAAAAAGGGTCGCTGGAGCACACTGATTGCTTAACAAAGCTTATGGAGAATGTGGTTGACCGGCTACAAGGTGCGAGAGACGGTTTGTGCGGTAAATTTTTACATGGAAAACAAAGATCACCCAGGACAGTCTAAAAACTTTAAAGTCCAAGAATTGGAAAGTTATTCTAGCTAGACTTTTAAACGGCATGTAACACTCAGGCAATTAATATGCATACACGTCATGTAAAAGCAAAACAAAAATGCTTCTGCAAAAGTCAGCCTGCATTTACAGTGTCAAATTTTCAATTAGAGCATGTTCTATTTTCATCTGACAAAGCAACTGCAACCAGCTGTTGTGCAAGTCAATTGTTTATTGACGCCAAGAACATAGTGTTTGTTATTTCAGCAAATTTATATTAAAAAAAATTGTATTAAACAAAACAATAAATATGTATTACATAAAATACATATGTATGTATTTAAAAAACGTATTTATACATATAAATTTTTATTTAACTTAAATACAACAATTTTTAGCTATTTTATAGAAGCTATTATTGCAATAATGCTGCAAGTTACAATCTATTTTGTCAAACTATATTTGCAAGAACACAAAACTCACGCGAAAATAATCATAACAAAAACAGCTGCTGTCTTCTATTGTAGATTATGTCAGAGGAAACTAAAAACCGATGTGTGACAGCAAAAATTATAAACTGCTTGTAAATTGCCAATTACATACATACATATGTAACGTACAACTGACAAGTACACTGCAATATACATACAGTCTAAAACCACCTTTATAGGCCAGACTAACATTTGTTTCCTTCACAACAGGGTATCCGAAATTTATTTGATTCATTATTGGTCTCAAAAGATGAGTACTTCTTTTAGCTTGATAACTATATTTTTTCGGCAAGATAGGAAAAAGTCATAGCTAATAATGACCAATAATTTCAATAACTTTATATTGTACAGAAAGTTCATTACTGAAACATATTTAAACAAGAGTGATATATTCGGCTATGCCGAACCTTATATACCCTTCACCTTTGTTGTGGATGCATAATTATATTATATACATACATATACATATATATTATATTAATACACTTTGTTTGATAGTTTTTTTGATGAAATTTTCAGAGGTTGTCTCGGATTTTTGCTCATATCTCCATTATTTATGAACGGATTTTGCTGATTTTAAATAGCAAACTTCTCGAAAGCATGTCTGACAGAATTTTTGAAGATTTAGATCCCGAAGATACCTGGGGACTTCAGAAAATTGATTTCAACAGACAGACAGACGGACGGACATAAGGATCCAGAATATATATACTTTATAGGGTCGCAAAATTATATTGTGGAAATTACTAACGGAATGACAAACTTATATATATACCCTTCTCATGAAGGTGAAGGGTATAAAAATGCTTCAATAAAACTGATAGAACTATTGATTATAGATAACTCTTAGAAAAGTTATATTTATAGAAATGGTAGAAATATATTAATATATACAAAACAGAAAGATATCGAAATCTTGCAGAAAAGTTCTCTATTAAAAATGGTTTATAAATACTGAAAAAAGTCTAACCAACAAAATTTCTACAGAACACTCGTTGAATTAATTGTTCGAGAAGTTCATTGAAAACTTTTCAGAACATTCTTATACAAATATTGCCGAACAATTTTTAAGGAATTAAAAAATTCTCGAATTTTAAAACAAGTTTTATGGTTAGGACTACCTATACTTCCTTGTGAGCCTGTCTGAGAGCTGCAGGTTCGAATTATGTGCAAACTTCTTAAATAAACTTTAATTTTTAATAATAAACAATTTGTGGAAAATATCGCTAATTTTTTTGAAAACCTCTTGAATGACAAACTATTAAACATTTCTCAAAAACTCTTAATTAACAAAAAAAAACTATATCATTAAAAAATTTTGAAAAATTTGCTAGTTTTAATAATTAAAAAAAAAAACAAAATGCACAAAAGCTAATTTCTAAATAAGTTCACAATTTTTATCAACTTTACAAAAAAATTCGCATTAACATTAAAAAAATGTATTACATTAAATTAGAGACCGCAAACAACGGGTGCGCATTAATTTTAGCGGTTAATTGACACCATTTACCATATAAAATTCGTTCTTTGTTTTATATCACTAAGAGAGTGATTTATAAGAGAACATTTTAGGTTTGTGGTTGAGAGAAACAGACAAGAAAATAACGGAAATATTTAAAATGAGTGATTTACAATTACATTTTTGTCGTAAACGTCAGGTTATAATTTTTATTTTCGAACTTTTAAAATAACTGGCAAAAGTTCATTTAATGCAAATCAATGAACCTTGAATATAAATTTCGCTTTTTTTACTTCTTGCCCAATATCGGCTGCTGCTTTAGTTCATATTCAACATATTCAATTTACAATTTGATAAAAATTTATAAAAATAGTTGATAAAGATCAACCACAATTGAAATAGTTTGTCTCTCACCAAAGCGTTAAAAAACAACAAAAACTAATAAAGGTCATACCCATGAATCAAACAATAAAGATTAGGCATTCGCAGGTCCGTTATATTTTACAAAAACTGTGAGAGTAAAGTTGAGAGCAAAATTTCTTCTTGTGACGTCACAAGTCAAAAATATTTTTATGTTTTCTTAACTTCTATATAAATTTTAATGCAAATAAAAGCTTTAAAATGAAGTGTGCCGTTTTTAATTGTGGAATTATTAAAAAAATAACAAATTTAAATTTTTTTCGATTTCCAAAATAAAACAAATTAAAAACAAAATGGGCACAATTTTGCCACCTTGACGAAAAATAATTAAAAGTATCTCATAGAGTTTGTATTGAACACTTTAAGGCAGATGATATAAAAGGAGATATGAAACTAAAATTAGGTTATCAAAGCCTACTGAAGAATTTGTGTGTCAAATTCAAAATCTGGAAGCTGTATTTAAATCTTTGAATGGTGATAATCTCTTGATTTGCAACGAGTATTTAAAAAAGCATATATACATATAAATGAGGCAAGTACTATTAATAAGGATATTAAAGCTAAAACACTTTTTTCGAGAATGTTTTTTCAAACGGAAACAAAAAAATATTAAATTGATAATACAAAAATATAATATATAAAATACTAAAATATAGTTCACTACATTTTAATATGTATAAACAAATAAATAATTGAATGTTTTATTTTTAATCAAAAAATTTAAGAAAAATTATTTTCTTTTCAAATATTGTTAACGAAAGTTATTTTTTACACGTTGATTATACGGAATAAATAACCTGTGACGTCATGCGCAGAGGGGGAAATTTTGTTTAGCTTATTTGCGCAATCTTTATTATTTGATTCATGGGTCATACCAAAAAATGTAAACAAACTTCATTGCATAACAGTTATCTTGAGTGATTTATATTTAAAAACAAAATATAAATCACAATTTTAATTTTTGGATTATATAGACGAGTTATTTTCGGTATCTGCATTAAATAAAGTTTAAAGAAAGTTATGTCTCGAACGCTTAAATTTTTTTTACTATGACATTTTTATAGTTTTTAATTTCGAATGCAGGTAATTGTTAAAAATACAGTATTTATCGCTTATATGCATTTCAAATTTTGCACGACTTTTCGTGCTTATAAGCGAGAAATGCATGTATAAAAATCGGTTATATTAATTACGAATAGAAAATTACTCATGTTGGGATGCATATAAACGTTAAATGCAAATAACCGACGTGCATATAAGCGATAAATACTGTACTTTAATTCTAGAAGACGCTTTAATTTCAATTCATGACCAGCGCTTAATCTAAGATAGAAAACGGCTCTACCGTTTGTTATTTTGATGAAATTTTATTTATCTATTGATAAACCGTTTCTGTTTATACAATTTGTAAAATATCGTTATGTTTTTAGGTTTTTTCTCAAATCTCGACTGCTTTTTCTCGAAAGTAAGTATTTCTGATTGATTCGTTTCCCTTACTCGTAATACAATTCTTGGTATTATACGTTATTTTTTGATGTTCCTAATATGTCAGTAAGATATTAGGGAGCTCCAAATAATTGATTTCAACAGACAAACGGACATCGGTAAATTTATACTCCACCAACAGGGAACCAGAATATTTATAGTAAATAGATTCTCAAATGAATATCACTGACATTATAAAAGCAACAACATGGTGAAGGTTAAAATTTTTCTATCGCCGTTTTGATCTAAACTCTTTTAAAATTTGTATTAGTTTAAGTAACTAAAACCATAATAAAATATGCTTAAAGTTCTTTAACTTTGTGAAACAAATTGTTAAAGTTTTCTGACCTTGGTTTTTGTGTTGTTTATTTGTTTTGTTTTTTTTTTCTTTTTTTGTTTTGGTTTTCATAAAAAATTTTCAGATGAGGACTTAATGACTTTAAACGTGTAAAATCGTATGGCGGTTAAAACATGTGTGCAATTAAGTCTTTTAATACAATTGAAACCTTAAGCCACCCTGCAAATAATATTGGACTACGTGATCCATTTTAGATGATATGGACTACTCACAACATGGTCCAATGTAATGCAGTCATGGACCATGTCATAGTTAAACAAGAGTTTGTAGTTAAACGGCATGGTTTCGTGTTAACACGATTGCAATTGAGTTGTTGTTGTTGTTTAAAACTAACCCTCGTGAGTACTCCATGGAGTAGTTTTGGGACTACTCCGATGGGTTATATGGTCCAGTCCTAGGACATCGCAATGTTAAATGGACCACCTTTTTTTCATATATTTGGAGTAGTTTTGGAGTACTCCTACTCCTCTTTGGACTAGTCTTTACATGCATGTATGGACTAGTCGCGTTATTTGCAGGGCACCAACTATAGTTGGCAACAAATACACAAACGATGTACCTATACATACATACACACATATAAGCAGACTGACGTTACTTGTCTGCGCCAGCACACACTTGCAAATTGTAGTTGAATTTAACGGTTTATTTGTCATGGTAGTGAACTCATTTTGATACACAAATACGAGTAATGTGTGTGTCTGTATGAAGTAAAGTAGGTGTAGTTGTTTAAAAGCACAATTATAATAATTATAAACATTTATTAAGTCATGTCTACAATAACATTTTGTTTTATTTTTTATATTTAATTGCAATTAAATTTAATTTTTCTTAGATTTCTTTTTGTAGTTTATTAAAACCGTTAACAGCTTGTTATTAACCTTTAAAATATGTGTGTTAATTATAAATATCCTGATTGGAAGTTGTCTGTAAATTTTTTTTAAATTAATTAACTTGTAAATAAAAAGTAAACATTAATAATTTTATTGAATATTCTTTTCATTTTCAGCTGTGTTTTATTTGTATACTCAATTCTATTCAATGATAATGAAAATATTTTACAAAATTTGCGGTTGTCTGCGCAGCGGAGTTGTGAATGGCTGCAAGTTGAAGAATTGTTTAAATATGTTGCTGTTAATGTCACAAGTAAGTATATGAGAAAGGAAGTTTTTTTATTTATAAAGAATTAAAGGAAAATAGTAAAAATCAAAAACTGATTTCTGCTCAAAAAAAAAGAAACAATTTTGCAAAACAATGACAGACTGTCTGTGTAAATCACGTTCAGAAGAAACCAAAATCAATGAGATTTATACAAAGTACTTATCACTGTTTTAGGTAGTTTGTTATTAAAAATCAGCCAAATTGGTTCAACAGAAAATAAATTATGAATTAAAATGTGAGACAAGCACTCAACATTTTTAACTTTTTTTTTTAAGGACAACAGTTTTCAACATTGCTGCTACTGCTACTTAGTTGTGGTAATGTGAATTGATTGTAAAAATAAATGAAAAGAATCGTTGTGGCTATAATTGTTGTTGTATCTTCACAATGTTTAAGAAAAATCTATACAAACATGCTGGTGAATCAAATGAAAATCTTATGTAGAACAGTATTTTCTATAGAAATTTTTGTTTATAAAAGTAGTATAGATAGAAAGTCTTTTGTATAATAGTATTTGCTATAGAAAACATTCTGTATAACAGTTTTTTTTTTCTTTAGAAAAGCTTCTGCATAATAGCTTCTTTCGTTAGAAAAAGTTTCTCTATAACAACCTTTTCTATAGAATTTTCTGTATAACAGCATTTTCTCTAGAAAAGTTTCTGTACAAAATTTCTCTATAACAGCTTTTTTTATAGAAAAGTTTCTGCACAACAGCCCTTTCCATAGAAAAGTTTCTGTCTTTTATTTAGCAAAGTTTCTGTATAACAGCCGTTTCTATAGACAAGTTACTGTACAACTGGCTTTTGTATAGAAAAGTGTCTGTCTTTTATTTAGCAAAGTTTCTGTATAACAGCCGTTTCTATAGACAAGTTTCTGTCTTTTATTTAGCAAAGTTTCTGTATAACAGCCGTTTCTATAGACAAGTTACTGTACAACTGGCTTTTGCATAGAAAAGTTTCTGTCTTTTATTTAGCAAAGTTTCTGTATAACAGCCGTTTCTATAGACAAGTTTCTGTCTTTTATTTAGCAAAGTTTCTGTATAACAGCCGTTTCTATAGACAAGTTACTGTACAACTGGCTTTTGTATAGAAAAGTTTCTGTCTTGTATTTAGCTAAGTTTCTGTATAACAGCCTTTTCTATAGAAAAAAAGTTTCTGTTTTTTATTTAGGAAAGTTTTTGTATAACAAACTTCTTTTCTATAGAAAACTTTCAGTACAAGAGCCTTTCTATAGAAAAGTTTCTGCCTTTTATTTAGTAAAGTTTCTGTATAACAGTATTTTTTACAGAAAAAAAGGTTCTGTTTTTTATTTAGCAAAGTTTTTGTATAACAACCTTTTCTATAGAAAAGCTACTGTACAACTGGCTTTTGTATAGAAAAGTTTCTGTTCTTTATTTAGGAAAGTTTTTGTATAACAAACTTCTTTTCTATAGAAAACTTTCAGTACAAGAGCCTTTCTATAGAAAAGTTTCTGCCTTTTATTTAGTAAAGTTTCTGTATAACAGTCTTTTCTATAGAAAAGTTACTGTACAACTGGCTTTTGTATAGAAAAGTTTCTGCCTTTTCTATAGAAAAGTTTTTGTATAACAAACTTCTTTTCTATAGAAAACTTTCAGTACAAGAGCCTTTCTATAGAAAAGTTTCTTTCATTTAGGAAAGTTTCTGTATAACAGTATTTTTTATAAGAAAATTATAATTTACGATTATATTGTGAAATCATATTTCATTCAGATAGTTTTGTGTCTCTAGAGATTAATTTGTTTGTTAATGGCGGTCATCAATGAACCAATTCCTAACTTAATGACAAAATTCCCTTAAGAGTAGAAGTAAAGTTAGTCGTAATAATATTAACACTAATACCGCTCAGTTAATCTTTCCCTAATGTAACATAAGTCTTGTGTTTCAATTTCACCCCATCGAATAGTTATAAAGAAGTTTGCATCTTTAGTCTTTTGTTTTTTTTATACATGAATTGCTGTAAAGAGAATCTCCTGGAAGAAAAAAAACTTATTAACAACGTTTTTTAATAATCAAGATAATGATTAAGCAGAATAATAGAAAAAAACATTCAACTTATTATTTAACAGTAAAGTTTATAAGCAGAAAATTAAAAGCAAATAAAACTGAAAAATAATTTAAATAAAAAGAACATTCTTCATTATCTGCATTGAGTTACGTGCTAGTTTTTGAACTTTTATTGTATAATAACAAAATGTGTCTGTATGTACATATGTACATATTAGTATGAATTTATTTCAGTTTTCATTCCAGCAAATAAATGCTTAATAGGATGGCTGGCTGGTTGATGTTTGGCTCTTTAGTTTAGAGTGGCAAAAACGTAACAGAAATCCAAGAAACACCACATAAATACATGCAAGTGAGTGAAGTGGTCAGGTTAGGCCACATGAACCGTAACCAATATTGGCCAATCTTAAATGATTCTATGTTTTTTTCTTACGAACGTCTAATGCTTGTTTCTTCCCCTCGACAGCTTCTTTTTATATCTTTTTTTTTCAAATAACGGAAATACGCAATATTGTACGAGTAAAACGTTAACAGGAAAATATATTGCTCTTGACTACTGGTCTTTATGTTGTTTTAATGAGTATGATAAATATGATGATGTTGATGATGAGAATGATATTAGTCTTATAATAATTTTGAGTGAATCATTTTTAGATGTTCTTATTGATTCCCCTATAAGGCTTTGTTATGTATATTAATTGCATTTTTCTAATCATTATCATTTTGCTATTCTATTCATCTTTTTTTTTTGCATTGCAATTATTTTTGTTTCTATTTGCCATTCATTATTCTAGCTTTGAATTTAGAGTGTTTTTTCAAAGCCTGCTCTTTATAGTTTTTTCTTGCTACTGTTCGTCTTAAAACAAAAAAAAAACATCTACAAATATTGCACGCATTCACCGGAAAACTGTAGTTTTTTTTATTATTTCGTTTGGTATTTAAGACAATATGAAAATGATGATGCTTGAAAACTTTTTGAACATTTTAAGATCAATTTATATTATGGCTGTAAATGTTTAGTATAAGTATTTTGTATCATGCTGGTAAATAGTGTAAGAAAAAAAAAAACAAAGAAAAAATTTCAATTTCGCAAGTCTATTTTTTGTTAAAGTTTTAGGTTTTTGATTTAAATTAAAATTTAAATTTTAGTCAAGAATATAAGAAA
Source organism: Bellardia pandia (assembly GCA_916048285.2). Taxonomy (NCBI): domain Eukaryota; kingdom Metazoa; phylum Arthropoda; class Insecta; order Diptera; family Calliphoridae; genus Bellardia; species Bellardia pandia. The sequence goes on from OU696531.1 coordinate 45,430,856, forward strand.
TTAATTTTAAAAAACAGTTTCAAAATTATTGCTGAAAATGTGTTTGTAATTTAAAAAAAAAAACTTTTAATCCTGTCTGAATTTAAATTACAATCTATATTGAACGACATCAATAAACCCATTTAACAGAAAAATGTTTCAATATGAGAAAATTTTAGCTTAGAATTTTGATCAATAATAGGTTCAAAGAGAACGTATTGACCACTTCTAAGCACATGCTTTGAACATTCATCGCTGTTATCTGACTTCGTTCGTTGAAAGGTAATTCAACTCACAGCCATCATATTAGCAATATTCACAATCGCACCTATCGTGAATAAAAATTCCACATGAAATTTGTTCCCTTTTATTTTTTTTAACATTGAATTTTAATAGGAAAAATGTGAAAAGGGAACAAATTTCATGTAGAATTTTTATTCACGATAAGTAAAAATGTTGGCTACTAGTGTCAACCACTCATACGGTATTTTTTTAAATTTTAAGTTTTTATTTTGAAACACTTGAACAATGTAAATTTATTCACAGTATTGGTTATTGTTAGCTATAAACTTTTAGCATCTTTCTGGAAATATATGGATTCCACGCCAAAAGAACTGTTCATCTTTTGCGGCTAAGAACAAATCAAGGCAATTTCGGATAGTCTGTTCTGATATGAAGCGTATCCCAAAAGAAAGTGTTATGCAGCAACTTCTGTCTAAATATTTTTTAACAGGTCTTGCAACATGTGGCCGAGCGTTGTCATAATATTATGCTTTAATAACTGGCCGCATATTCTGGGGTTTTTTGGCCAAAACTCGCATCAAACAAATCAGTTGCAGGTACTTGGATTAGAGTGGTAAAATCGTAACAGTAATCAAAGAAACACTAGATAAATACATGCAAGTGAAGTGGTGAGGTTGGATTACATGAACCGCAACCAATCTTAAATGATTCTGTGTTTTTTTTTTATTTCTTACGTTAGGTACCTTGCGATGGTCTATCCAGATTTCAGCAGTTTCATTTTTGTCCACCAAATACAGAGCTTTACCTTAGCGCCGTGTCTATTAAACTTTGGGGTCTCCATCGATAGAAATAAATAACAGTCGGACGGGGAAAGGTGTGAACTATTATGCAAGTGGAGCAAAAGTTGTCAACGACTTTTTTTTAATAGTTCTAAACAGATACTGCAACAAGTGGCTGAGCGTTGTAATTATGAAATATTATGCTTTCTTGCCTTGGCCGCATATTCTAGGAGTTTTTCAGTCCATGTTGGCTTCAAACCAATCAGTTTCAATCGGTACAGGTGTGAATTCCGGTACAGGTTTCCATTCATACTCTAAATAGATTTTAGCAGCTCATAACATATAAAGCCCTTAGCGTCATGGATACTTAACTTTCGTGTCGATTCGGCCGGACTTCACATACGCTCTTTAACGCTTCGGGTTATCCTAATGGCTCATTTTTCATCGCAAGTAACAATTCGGTGAAAATTATTTCCTTTTATAGCATCTAAGCAGAATTTTAAATATTAATTTCAATTCATAATATATACGCAACTTAACTGCCAATGATTTTCCAAGCTCTTGTTGAGTTTGACAACAACTTTCCTGCAGTAATGTTTTTTGGTCTTCGAACTGTTTTTGCTGACCTGAGCGATCTTTGTATTCCGTGTCAAGATCACCATTTCTGAACCTCACAAACCATCTCTCGCATGTTAAAACCGATGGAACACATTCAAATTTATTCGGTGAGCTTCAGCAGCGTTTTTTTTCAACTGAAAGAAGTAAATCCAAACTTCCCGAATATGACGCATTCTTGGCACAAAATTTAATATTTTCGAAGCAAAAAAAAACTAAATGACAGTTATGTGCCCTTCAAAATGACATACAAGTCACTAAAAACATTTAACGCATTCAGAAGATACCCATTATACCATTCTAGGAGCGCTCCGAAATAGGAGTCAGAAAAGAGTCAAACTAAAAAGCATTTTCGGAGCGAAAGAAAAATTTGCTTAAAAAATTAATTTTTTCCCATTTTTATATATTTTATTTAAATGAATTCCATTTTATTATTTTTTTACTGTAAATACAATTTATTTATTTTTTTCCATTTCTAATTTAGTTTATTTTTGTAATAAAGAAAATTATTAAATGCGACCTTTAAATTTGTTGTATTTAAAATTGCAATGACTCTTTTTTGACATGATGTAAGAGCTCTTTCAGAGCCCATAAAACCCTCATAAAAGACTCTTTTCTGACATTATCTAAGAGCTCTTTCTGACGGACCATTTTCGAATGTAATGACCCTCTTTTCTGAAGGTTTTCGCAGCAATTATGATTGTTTGTTTGGCTTATAAAGATCATGAACGCTCCGGAAAAGGTGTCAGAAAAGACTATTTTCGGACTCATATGGTTTGCTGGATACTTGTGCACGATTTTCTTGCTATTTTAATTTTACCTAACTCAGCACTCGTACAAATGTATTTCGACTGATTTAATTGTTTGACAGAATAACAACAGTTATGTTTCAAAAAACAAATCAATGAAAAATCTCAAGTCTTGCCATTAAAGTAGGTCTTTACTTTAATTATGCTTATTATTTTCCTCTGGAATTTTTTTGTAATTGCCTTGGCTAAAAATTGGAGCAATTTGTTTACTGTTTGCTGTGTCAAAGCAGTAATTAAACAGTTGTCGTCCGTGGCAAACGATGTCATCATTGAATATTAATAATTTATCAGAACATTTCGCTACGTGTTTCCTCAGCACTATTCTGGTTTCGATAGTTAAAGAGTGCTAAAGAAAGACGTAGCGGTACAGAAAATCCATTACACTTTGATATGTGTCCATAATAATTACATTTTCAATGTTTTCTTTAAACTTGGGCTTGATTGAATTTATAAATGATTTTTTTTTTTATTTATATTATTCGAAAGGTGTTAACTCAAACAATCTTAGGGTTATATTCCAATCAACTAAACAATATAGTTTATAATCAGAAAATGTCTCATGCAGTAATTGAATTTTTTATGGACAGTAAGGCACTAGTTTCATTAGATTCACTTTAAATGAGGTAAACCACCATAAACCTTGACACGTTTAGATGTTCTTTGAAAATAGAAAACTATTTAGTTTAGTTAAAAAAATCAAAACAAGAATAATTCTAGATATTTCTGTTCTGATGCTTGGCATACTTATTAGGGCTCCAAAAAGCCCTAATAAAAAACATTCTATAAATATGGGTCAAAGAATCTCAAAAGTGCATTCCATTTAATTCTTTTCCTAGCTTATCATTAATTTAATGTAAAATAGAATACCTAATTGGTCTCCCTTCCCTGGACATTCTCCTCATGTGTAAAAATATCAATGTTGCTTATTTCAATTTACTTTCTGACTTTTATGGTAATATGTGTCATGGTCCTTAAAATAAATTAATCTGCAAATTCCCTCCATCCTTAAACGTTATACATTTTTATATTGTAGATGATTTTATCTTATTAGGAATTGTGGAAGGTGCTGTAGCTTAATTGATTAGCGCATTTGATTATTAAGCAGGAGTTGGTATTCGTGATCCTATCATAACTAATATTTATCACAGCGCCCTCCTTCGGTGGCATATCATTGAAAGGCCACTGATGAAAAATAATTAAATAATGGCTATAAATGAAGCTTTGATCAATGCGCCTACTCACCACCAGACTGTACTACTAATAAACATAACGCGCAATTGCAGTGTTGTCATATAAAAAACATTTTCTCTCCTTTCACCAAAAATTCTTCTACTACTTATCCCCTTTCCAAAGAAAGTAGCACAATTAATTTATTAATATATAGGCATATTAATTGCCTGAGTGTTACTTCTCTTTAAAAAAAAACATTAATTTTGAAGTTTGTGTGCGATACAATTATGACTTATACGTGTTTCTACGAGGGCGGTTCTGAAACTTTTTAGCCTAGGACAGAAAGAGAATAGTTAGTTTTTCAAAAACATTTTAACATGTGTTCATAGCACAAATGGAAGTTTCCAAAACACTTAACTGTTTTCTGTTCCTACCGCACTTTCTGTTCTAGGCTAAGAAGATTCCGAACCGGCCTCGTATAAAGTGTGGTTAAATTTTAAGGACCGATGTTGATTTTGAATAAAACACAAATTATTTAGGAAATTATTGTCAATTCTTTTGATTATGATAATATGGTATGGTTCAATTATGTATGGAACAATATATCGGCGAAATGGCCGTCGCGATTTCGGCGGCTCACCTTCATACGATGGTCGGTGAAGCTGAGGCATAATTGAGGTTCTATGCCGTTAGTGTGCAGAATTATCTCATCCTTTAGTTCTTGAATTGTTGCTGGCTTATCGACGTACACTTTTTCGTTCAAATAAAGAAGTTCAACAGTGTCGAATCACATGATCACCCGGTTTGCTCAAATTTTTGCACAATATTTTCCGATTGTACGCACATTAAATTGATCGAAAAAATCACGAAGTGCATTTTGATTTGAACGGCCATATTATGAAATAAGCCTGAATAACTTTAACGCGTTGCACGATTGCGAATCTTTACATGGTTCAAATTGAGTTAGTCTGAAATTGTGAAATGTTCAAGTTCAAGATCGGCCCTTAAAATTGATCTACCCTTTATTATAGATAAAAGCTTAGCTGTTTAATTAAATAAACAATAGCTTAAACGAAAGTGCTAGTGAATGTATGTAAATTCATTTGTTTAAATAAAATTAACGATATAATTTCTCAATATTTTCTCACACATTGAATTTGCAACATTGCAATTGATGTTAGCCCTTTGAACTGTACGTGTTTACTTACACAGAAAATTCATAATAATAAATCTATTATTACAATATTTGTTTAAAAACGTAACTTCCAATTTCATAATCATCATCATCCATCATCGCCAACTTTACGCAATTAACACGTCACATAAAACATGCGTATGAAAATGAAATTCTAACTGACGGATACAAATCAAACTGTATCAGCGGGTTAACAATTGTACTCGAATCATTTTCATCACCGCGCATGCGTATGCATAAACATTTATCTAATGAGCTATTGTTCTCCCAGAGAGTTGGTGAATAAACGGAATCATCATTACAAACTGATAGCGGCTTTAGACTGATACACAAACGTACGTTAAACGGATTGCATTGCTCATGCGGAAATATTGCGCATAAAACGCGTTAAAAAATCCGTTGTGAAAAAAACAAACAAAACAACCATAATAATAAACGTACTGTTTGAGAGTATGTCTAGTGGAAATATGTATTATAACTTTACCAATAATTGCAACATTCATATTTACACACCTGTTTTGTTAATAAGTGTAAACAACGTGCAAACAACAATGTCTGAAAACGCTAATGACACTTATGGTTTCGTTTTCTTTTAGCTTCTGCTGTTGTTAACTCTAACAACGCAAATAAACAAAGTCTCGGTAGCTGCTGCGGCAGCTGGTGCAACTACAATAGATTTAACCACTGTTTATACACCAATTAGTAAAACTACAGCGGCAGCACGCAGTGTTAAAACCAAATTACTTAAACATACAGGACCAGCGCCGCCCACGTCTCCGCCACCTCACTCAAAAGCATCAGCACTACAACATCAAGCCTTAAAGTCTTCCAATGATGATCTTAATTTGATAGTGGGCCCCTCCAAATCCTATATATCACAACCCAACCCAACAACCGACTCACCCAAGCTACTAAAGCGTTCTGGTCAAACAGCCGAGCTGAAGCAGAAGAAACCTTTAAAGGAAACACGCAATCGTACGAAAGAAATAGAGCGATCTTCCAAATTGCAGGCTGAAGTGGTAAGCAAATTATCTAGTTCAGTTATTACAATAATTATTTATCTTGTTGTTGATTTTTGTTTATAAAGCCGGATCATATACCCGACTCTTCGGGTCATATACCATATCGCATTAGCCGACCTCATTTGCCGCCTCCTTCGGCTTCAGATTATGAGACCACAGGTTCCAGTTCAGCCACTTCGTCAGGGAGTGCTGCTTATCATGGCGGTGCACCTTATGAATCGGAAAAATGGCACAGTGAATATTGGGATCGGGACTATGGCAAACAATTTGGCTTCAATAATACTAGAGTGCAACGTAAGTGTTTATTAATGGAATTGCTGATTTTAAGTTTATATTTTATAAAGATATACAGGGGTTTTCAGCAAGAACTATGTTTTTCAATTCAGTGATATCATCAATAGTAGGCCAAAATTAAGTTGTTATCATCTCTCTGGCGCAATTAGGTATGTAAATCAATCATTGCACCATACAATGATATGTACTGCTGCATTCAAGCATTCAAATAAAATCTTCTGATTCTACATCAACAATAGTTCAAACATTTTTAAAAGGCCAAATATGGCAATTTTGCTTGTTAACGTATTCCAGACAAATTAAAATCTTCCGCTTCTAAAAAAACGATTTTTTCCAAAAAAAAAAAAAAAAAAAAAAAAAAAAAAAAAAAGCAATGACTTGTGCTTGAATGAATTCATGTTTCAATTACACCTTGTAATTTTGACATGAGGTCATTGTTGATAGCCCCAATTGATGAGAATGTCAAGGAACACCGCGATTTTTTCGCATTAACGTTAATATTAATAGGTCTCAGAAGCAATATCATGAATTTTACGAAATGCTTGTAACAATTCTGAAGGCAATTTGTAGTGATTTATTTGACGAGAGTCCAAAACTTTCCCAAGATCCTTTCGAGCCATTTCGTTTTGCACACTGCTAATATTGGATAGAGTAACAAAGCACATGTTCAAAGTTTTCATCTGAACAAATTTTCTCTAAAATATCTTTCAAATTGCTCTATCGATCAAATTGCTTTATCTGAGAACTTCTTAACAACAGTATACTGAATCTTTTGGTCTGCCTATGACCAGATATGTTATCCAATGTTGTTCAAAATCCGATTCAACCCCAGAACTAATTCTCTCCATAAAGTATCCACGCCTGATACCAAAGGTCTTACGCTCTGGACACCTTTATTAACTAAACAATCAGTCCATTCATTCCTAGTGTGGCAATCATATCTAGATATCCAGCACAATGACAGCTCTTTGTCCATAAGGAGTTTATACAAAAGTAATTCACATGACAACAATTTACCTCATAAGATATAGGCCCTAACTGCTGCCTGACTAAATAACATAATACAAATTCTAACCACCCTCAATGGCCTTCTCAAGTATTCATCATGTCACGTTTTTCATGTCACGAAGAAAAAGTTTTGAAAGTTTGGATTACTATTGATCTGTTTGGAACCATCAGAGACTGACATCCGATCGACATTATCATACCAGCAAGTCTGTCCAATGATATCTTTCAATTGTAAGGGTTCCAAGATTCCAACTGAAGCTTAATAAAGTTCATATAATAATATCAACAAGTAAGAAAGTATGGTCAGTCAAGTTTGACCAAAGATTCAGTGCAACACTAAAGTCGTTAGATACTTGTAAAGATACTTTAATACTAACAGATTTCAACGACAACTGAAGTTTCATATATTTCATAACAATAATATAAAACAGTATAAATATCAATAAATATCCCCTACATATTATATAAAAAAATTAATCGAATTCAACCAGTTCAAAAATAGAATTCAGCTTTGAAGATCACTAGCCAAATTTCATTGTACAATCTTCAAATTCGACATTAGAAATTTATGCTGAAAAAATATTTTTGACTATTACAAACATCAGCACAGAGATGCAGAGAATTTTATTACACCACCTGTTCCCAAGTTTATAAATAACTTCCCATCCTTATTTCAGATATCGAAGCTGAGTGCCAGGATGATTATATGAAAATACGCATCGGTTACAATGGTTCATTTAGCGGTTTAGTTTATTCAGCTGGTTATGCCTACGATCCGGATTGTATGTACATTAATGGCTCGGGTAGGGATTACTATGAATTCTATATACAATTGAACAGATGTGGTACTTTGGGTAAAAATGCTTTGCACGATGACAATCGTAAAAATCCAACGGTAAGTTAAACAAAATTCAAACAACTGCAGACTATGTTTGAATATATATAAAAAAAAAAAATTATTTGAAATGCCTTACTAGAATTTTATGTGGAATACCGTGACCGTACAATACAATCCCTTGATTGAAGAGGAATACGATGAACACTTTAAGGTGACCTGTGAATATGGTTATGATTTTTGGAAGACGGTGACATTTCCATTTCTAGATGTAGAGTGAGTATATGAAAGCATTTTATTATTTTAGTTTAGATAATTATGATGGGCAACAAAAAAATTTATTAGAAATTTAAATGAATTTGATTCACAACGTAGGGTGGCCACCGGTAATCCAGTTGTCTTCACCCTAAGTCCGCCGGAATGTTATATGGAGATACAGAATGGTTATGGCATAGGAGGGCCAAGAGTGACGGGCCCAGTAAGGGTAGGAGATCCATTGACATTGATTATTTATATGAGAAGCAAATATGGTGAGTATTAATATAAAATAAATTTTAGGTTCATGCAAAAGCAAAATTATGAACCTGGACCTCCTTATCTTCTAAAACCTAAAAACTATCAAACTATTAACTAAATTATTTTTTTAGATGGTTTCGATATTGTGGTGAATGATTGTTTTGCCCATAATGGTGCTAATAAACGCATACAGCTGATTGATCAATATGGCTGTCCGGTGGATGATAAATTAATTTCTCGTTTCCGTGGTTCCTGGTCGGATTCGGGAGTATTTGAAACCCAAGTTTATGCTTACATGAAAACCTTTAGATTTACCGGTTCTCCAGCTTTGTATATCGAATGTGATGTGCGCATGTGTCATGGCAGGTGTCCGGTAAATATAAATATTTTACCAAATTATCAATAATTTCTAAAAATTATCACTCCTAAACTAGAGTCAACCCTGTCATTGGCGCAACTTGAAAACCGTTACCAAACGTGATCTTTCCAATATGACTTTGGACACCACATCCACGGCGGCTGTAGCTGATGTTTTAATAGACACTACCGAGAAACCTGAGACCTCTCTTTCAGAAAATGTCAATCTCTTTCAGTCTTTACGAGTGTTGCAAGAAGGCGAAGCTGATGATGATGGTTTATATGCCCATGCACGACGCTTAGAGCCAAATCCCAACCAAACTTGTTTGAAAACAAGTACTTTCTCAGCTATGACAGCTACTTTTTCAGTGATGCTTTGCATATTATCTGCTTCCTTAATGGTGGCCTGTTCACGTTTGAAACAACGCAAGAAGCAGTCATCATTATATGACACTTATGTAACACACAAAGGACAAATTGATTGAGTTTTAAATAGTAGAGTATTTGTTTAATTAACGAATTGCATAAATACTGTATTCCTTCATTTCTTTGTACATATTATTTTTAAAGACAATTTTATCTAACTGCTAAGTTTAGTTTTAGTTTGATTGTAGTTTTTTAAGTTTTTTCATTTAAATCTAAGTTACGAAATAATTTTTTTTTCTATATTTAAATATTTACATGCGAGTATTATTCATGATAGAATAAAGATTTCTTATACTAGATTCAATTTGACAAAGCCTTTTAATGGAAATGTATGATTTAAAAGTAAGTAACTTTCGGAGAATTTGATTCAATTCTTTTAAAGGCTAAACATAATATCAATTTAATTAATAAAGTTTCGAAGACAAAGCAGACGTAGGGCCCGATTATCGTTCACAACGCTAAAATGTTGTTTCTTATGTACAAATAGGATGACACCTAATTTTATAATGGTCAGTTCATAAATAGTCAAAACTCCCATATAAGACCCTCTTCGTAATTCACTTTAACCTCCATAAATCTTTTAAACGTATTCATATCGAGATAAAGTCTAACACACATAATATTTATATTCGCGGAAGTCATGGCATAATAATGCCATGGGGTAATATCTCCAATATAAGCAGATCTCCCATATATCTGACAAAGGATGTAGGGTATTATTATATAGCCGAGATTGACCGACTATACTTTCTTACTTGTACTACTGACAATGGTTTAAAGCTTGAATAACATACACATTTAATAGTATTGCCTTATCAAACACCAGAGCTATTTGTCTCGGCTAAGTAATGAAACAAAACAGAACCACAGCATAATTTTAGGCTCATAAATAACTAAATCCAAGTACACTGCAAAAATATTCACTCCTATCGTGAATATAAATTTTACGAGAAATTTGTTCACTTTTCGCATTTTTCCTATTTAAATTAAAAAAAAAAATAAAAGGGAACAAATTTCTTGTGGAATTTTTATTCACGATAGGGGTGATTAAGCTTGCTAAAAGACATGCGCTTAAAAGAAGCAGAAACAAGTGATAAAAAAGAGGAATTAAACAAAAAGTAAACAAAAATCAGCTGTTACTAAACAAAACAAGCATGCAAATTTGTTTGTAAATAAACAAACGGAAGGATTTAATGATAATGTTTACACATGTTTTTATTAGAGATAAACGACGAGTCTAAGAGAGAGTGAGAAAGAGTTTATTACAAGTTTATGGAGTAAACATGCGCGGTAAACAAAAGCCAGCATTCTTATTTTTTCGACCGAGTAAATTAACACGAATTGATTTTCTATCCAGAATCCTGGGTACATCATCAAACACAGGACACTGAGATGGTTAGTTTAAATACAGAAATACACGAATCACTACAGCATTAGCTGAGAAAAGATAAGAAGAAATTTTAAATGTATGTACATACATATTGTGCAAAAAAGAAAATATAAAAGAAAATTTAAGTCAAAATAATTTTAGTTTTTAAAGTAAAATTAAAAAAAAAAGGTAAAAAAGAAGAAAAGTGTTTTAATAAAAAGTGAAATTTCTAACAAATTTTAATAAAATTTAGATGAAAATTTTGTTTGTATATATATTTTTTCGCATATAAAAGAAAAGGCGTAGTCTCTATTTTCACCAGCCACCTCAAGCATAAGTTGGAAAAATCAATTTTCATTAGAGAAGCATCGCCAAAAAAAAAAAAAATGAAAATTTTATTTGAATGAAAAATTCTCAAACTAAATAAAGTCATGTATTCCGTTTAATTGATTTGGGGAAAAAAGAAAGGAAGTAAGTAAAGGATTTCTAAGGAATTATGGATTTCCTTAGACTCCCTGGACTGGGCGTAACCCTGGCAGTAGTGCTCTTAGCATTTTCCTTATCTTCAGGTATGTAATGCTTTCCAAACTTTTAAGTATTTCTTGAAAATTTAGTTGAACGTATAATGAAAATATTAAATGCCTTTTTGAAAAACAAACAACTTTTTCAGTTTTTTTTATTAAAGATTTTAATTGTAAATTTTTTGGTTTGAATTTATGAGTTTTTCAGTTGAATCAATTAATTTCAAAACTCCTTACCCAATTTAGCGAGTTATGTAACAGCTTCCCCAAATAAACGAATATATAAAATACGAAAGACAAAAACCTAAAACGTCAGCAAAACCAAAAACAAAAATAAAACATGAATGAATTCCTGCTGGGAATTCAGGTAATAGAACTACAAAAATGATTTGATTTTTTTCTAAAGTTTATTAAAAAAAAAACGAAAACTTTGACAATTGTTTAAAATTTCCTACAAACAACGCCAGGACTCTATATATCTTGCTCTCTCTCTCTTTCTATGTATCTACTACTACACAAAGCTAAACATAATAAAAAACAAACTGCTAGAAACTAAACAATTAACAAGGAATTTTAAAATTTGCCAAAGTTTTCTAACCAAAAAAAAAAAAAAACTAACAACTTTAACAAAAACACCATTTGATACCTTACCCCTAAAGACCTTGCAAAAAGTATGAGCTTTTCAATCAATTTAAATATAAAAATTTGCTAATTTCTTAAATACTGCATTTCATAAATTAGTTTTGCTTGGTATAACTACAAATTATTTAACAACTAAGTACATACTTACAATCTTAAATATAGTAACTATTTTTAATAATAAGATATTTACAATTTTTTATACAAATCCCCTTTTAAATAAACCAGAGTATAGAAAACTGTATTTAGCATCTATTCTAAGAATAAACAATTTACTTTTTTTATATAGAATCCCCTACTCTTTTGTTTTTTTTTCTTGTCTATAACTGTCCCCCCCCCCCCTTGGTTTTTCTTTTTTTTTTTTGTTTTCTATCCTTAACGAACACAAAAACGCCAGAAACAACAAATACAAATATTGTTAAAAAGCCAACTTTGATTATAAATAAAGGTGGCGGCGTTTCCAGCAAACCAAAATGAAAAAAAAACAACAACAACAATGTTATTATAATGTTTTATCACAACGAGCGAACATACTTTTGTAGTTTAATAAAATATTTGAAAACAAGCAAAAACAAAAAGAACAATAAATGAATGAATATTAAGAAAATTAGATTTCTGTATCAACAGCCGAATCTTAATTCATACTCCTTCTATTGAAAAAAAAAATATAACAACCAATCTACCAACCAACCAACCTAAGCATTTTTATTTTCACTTATACCACAACTAATTGCCACAAACTCCAAACGTTATAAAAAATATTTATTTTGCCTTTAAGCACATAACACAAACAACTCCTCTAAGGAATACAACATACAATTTTAAACAAAACATTCAAAACTTTAGCACTTTAACTTGCATTTAAAAAATCTACTACCTCACAACTATTTATTACAGTGTTGAATACATCTTTTAACTTTACTTAATGAATGCTTGCCTTTACCAAACAACAACATAATATATTAGCTTTACTTTTAATACACAAACTCACTTTTTTACCAGTTACTTATCACTACACTCTTGCTCTTCTATATAAACTCTATAGAAATTGTTCTCTTCAAATATCCAACTGTGATACACAACAACATGTGCTTTATCATGTCAACAACCCCTTTCTCTCACACCAACATTTAAACATACATACACTGTTATTCTTTTAAAACACGTTTGTTTTTAAAGCTCGTTTATAATACATATTTATTATTGTTTACATTTGTTTGTTACACAGTCTCTCTTTAACTCTCTCTCTCTATCTATCTTACTCTTACAATTTTACTTTCGTGTTTATTTCTTTACTCATATTTTCTAAGTCTCTTCTTGTACACTAAAATCCTGTGTTTTGAATTTTCTTGTCATTTACAACTTATTTCATAATCCTAAACACGTCTACTAAATTTTCTTACTGTGTGATGGATAATTTTACTTCAACCTTCTCCAAAACTCCTCTCTCTCTCTATCTTTCACAGATTTTTTTTAATTTACTCTGAGCTATTCATTAAATAAGTATTTGCCACTACTTCAATTCAGTTATTGTGCTATTTTATTTAATATTATCATAAATTACATACTACATATGTTTTTGAACCTGTAGATATAAATAAATATGTACTTTGAGTAGATATAAGTGTTTTATCACACATTATGGAGTTCGGAAAATGCTTACTGGATTTACGTTTGGACAGGGAAAAGAATATATACACAAGTTCTGATTCAATACGAGAATGAATTATTTGCATAGCAATCCCATTGATATATCAATGAAATCAAGCAATAAACTTTTTACTTACAATTTCGAGTGCATTCAAAGATGCCGACACCAGATATTGTCTCTTAGAATGATACGACTCTCATTAGAGCCTACACTTTCTAGAATCCGCATAGCGACAGCTCTTCATGGACTGAGTATAGAAACACAGATGGGGCAATAGACCAAGTAAAATCTCCCCACCTGTTCTACTTTATTGTTAAATATTTAAGTAGTATTGTTCTTATTACAGTAGCAAGCAGTGTAGGAGAAATTACTTTTTTAAGTAAGGATACTGTAGAGTGTCACCCCAAGATATTTTACAGCATTCAAAACCTCATAGAAGAGCCATTTAAAGTCAGTTGGACAAGTCTCGGAACTCTACGTCTAGTAAATGTCACATGAATAGTCTTGACTGGGTATATAGTAAAGGTCTGCATGACTACATTCAAAAGGCATATGAATACATTCATTTATTTTTTAAGTAGGTAAAGTAAAATACAACACACGATTTAGGTACGTAGTGCCTTACATTTTGTGTTTAAAAAACAAATGAATGAACACACAAAGCGAAAGAGAAAAAAACCAACTGTATTTGTACAGAAAAACAACAACCACATTCATATAAAACAGACATAATAAAATTTGTATAAGCTTCGAATATAATATTATTTGAATGTTTTACTCCTTACATGAATATATTATTATTATCACTAGTAATTTTTATTATGGAAATTGTAAACATAAAACGCAAAAATGTGAAGGTCCATTTTAATATACTTTTATTCCAATTTTTATAATTTTTGTTACATAATTCTGTTTAATAGAGATATATTTGTATAATATTAGTCATCAAATTCTTTTATTATAGAAGTATTAAAAAAAAAAACGACTTTAAAAATTTTGCGTTTTACATTTTCGATTTCCAGAACATCCCTGTATGATTTCGAAAAAAGAAATAAATAAACAAATACACAGTTCGTTCATAGGTGTCTAGTAAAATTTTTTCAGTTATTTATTAAAATAAAAAAGGAGTAAAATATTGTTTACAAAATAAAATTATATACATATATATTTCAGTTTAATTAAATTTTGTTGTATGCCTGTAAGTTTTAAGAGAATTATTGTTAAAAAATTATAATCCATTATACATAACTAAATAAAAAGTATTTTAGTTCAGTTAATTTTTGTTGTTGGTATCTAATGTTTAAGAAAATTATTGATAAAAAAATACTCCTTTATTTTAAATTAATTTTTTTTTATAAGAATACAAACAAGTACTAATTTTACTATGTAGTATTTCTTATACACATTCTAACTGTTACCATATACATACGAATGTTTGCATTTGCAAATTGAGTAAATAAATGTTCAAAGAAAAAGAGTAAATGCAATGTGTGCCTTCGTTATGACAAAGTAAAACACAGACTACACTCTCTTTTATATTTTAACTCTTAAACTCTGTAAACCACTCTTTAACTATTTAAATATTTGAATGAATATTGAAATGCTTGTGTGTGATAAACAAATGAATGTATTCTTGCAGCCCTTTAGTATATAGTCAACTACATTTCTTTGTGTCACTTGGTGGTTTTATCCTTTATGATATCGTTACATCTTCCAACTCAGTAACGCATATTTCCAGATCTTCGGCGTAACCAAATGTACGGAAGACGGTTTTTTTTTCTAAATTTTTCCATTATTTCATTGATGACCAGAGTCCACAGTAAGTCCTTGTAGACAGCCCATAGAATAAATTTAGGAGCCATACAAACTACAGTATTTCATTCTATGGTCGTGGTGATTACAGCAGGGATAATGGGGTTTTTCGAGCATTCGCTATAGAACCTACATGGAAGAAAATTTTATAAGTTTTACTGAAGACTGCACATGTAGAATGTAGTTCTTCAATGGAAGGTCATTGGATACAGAAGTAGCTATGGCTATTTTACTCACTCAGATCCTTAGAGCAACTGCTGATTCTCTCTCTTTTATTCGATATTTAGACGAATCAAAATTTCAGCCAAATGATTTAAAGATAGTGTCTGTTGAAAAATCGGTCAAATCTAACCAAACATAGTTGAAGTTAATCAATATTTTCATAGCAGCAATATCACTCAAACATTTAATAAGAAAATAGTTGAATAGTTTTAGAAACAACTAATAGCCTTCAATAGATTTTATTAAATTTCCTATAATAGGAACAATACTTTTAAGAACTTATTTTATCAAAATCAATAGTGATAATATAATTACTCAATTAGTAATGACGATGTTA
This sequence comes from Bellardia pandia, assembly GCA_916048285.2. Taxonomy (NCBI): domain Eukaryota; kingdom Metazoa; phylum Arthropoda; class Insecta; order Diptera; family Calliphoridae; genus Bellardia; species Bellardia pandia. Next base: position 45,446,655 of record OU696531.1, read on the forward strand.
TTTTCTTTAACATAAACACCCATAAAGGATTAATAAACACTCCACATTTCTGTCGCTAGTTTTATTCAAAAACGGAAGACAACAAAATAACTCTAATTTAAACACCCCTCTGCAAAATATAATGGCATCTATAGAAAATTTCTTTTGGTATTTATTCTTTTCAATTTAAATTTAAATTCATATTTTCTTTAGTTTCATTTAACTTCTGATTGTTTTGTTTCCTTCTTGGCTCATTAAAAAAAATTCATTTAAGACAACAACTATATTTGCATCTCTATTCCAAAAAAAAAAGAAGAAAAAAACGAAAAAAAATGTTTGTGTTTTTGTTTTTATATATTTTTATGTTAAAACTAAACCAAAAACATAAATGTAGTAAATGCATCCGAAGATGAAGAGCGTTTGGTACGTGACCTCTTTCGAGGCTACAATAAACTCATACGACCCGTACAAAATATGACACAAAAAGTTGGAGTAAGATTTGGTTTGGCGTTCGTACAGCTAATCAATGTCGTAAGTGTTTAAGATCTAATACTACTACTACTACTAATAATAATAGTACTATGTAACAAAAAAAAAAAAAAAAAAAAAAAGAAAGGAAAGGAAAGTTGAACTAAAAAAAATTGTTGTAACAAAACGATTTCTTTTGGCGAAACTCTAAATGTTTTTATAATTTTATTTTTTTTAATTAAATAAATAACAAATCAGTTATAGTATGGCCCTAGTTTTGTGTTTAATTTCTATTGTTTAAATTGTATTAAATTAGTCCCAATATACCAAATGTATATAAAACAAAGATTTGAGAAACCTTTTAACACTTTTTGCTTAATTACAGAAGTAAGATTCAAATAAAGTTGCTCACAAACGTGTTGTTTAAGCAAAATGTTTTTGATTTTTAACTTTAGTCCTTTCCTTTAACCTGTAAATAATTAATTTTAAAATATGTTTAAACCTAATAACAACACCCTAGATTTAATATTAGTTCTCTCATTTTTTAAGATTTAATTTTTGTGATTCTTGTTTTTTTTTTGTGAAACTAACCCCCTAACCCTTGTTTTATTAAATACTTATTAACTAGTACTTTAGTGATTGATTTTAACGATTGTTTGAATTAATAACTTAATCTCACTTTTTAAGATACACATTTACCACAATCACTGATATTTATATTGTATTTTTTTATAAACTCTCTTCCCTTCCTATTTTAATAATAAATCAAATCCTGATATATATTTTTTGCCACTTACCACCAAAATCAAAATTAAAACTTTAAAATAATAATTACTAAAAAATATTTACTTACAATCGAAATATTTAAAATAAACAATTTCCTTAAAACTTTTTCACAATTTCTATATCAAATTAAATTTTTAAACCAATAAAACCAACCTGTAAATGTATGTAACGTGTATTTCTAAACGCAAAAAATGCTAAATTACAACTCCGAACCCTGCTATAAATAATCACAAAAAAAAAAACAAAAAACCAAAAAAAATAAAAACTTTTTTGACTCTTGCTACCACCCCACCACGCCCACGTCCCCCTTCAATTCAGAATGAGAAAAATCAAATTATGAAATCAAACGTATGGTTACGTTTGGTTTGGTATGATTATCAATTACAATGGGATGAAGCTGATTATGGCGGCATCGGTGTGCTACGTCTGCCGCCCGATAAGGTTTGGAAACCGGATATTGTTTTATTCAATAAGTGAGTACATCCAACAACCACAAGAACAACAATAACTACAACACCATTCTAACATCCAAAACACAAGCATTTTCATTTTATGTCGCAAAAGAATAGAAAACATGTAATATTCGGCTATGCCGAATCTTATATACCCTTCATCTTTGTTGTGGATGCATAATTATATTATATACATAAATATACATATACATTATATTGTTACGTTTTTACCTTTTAAAAACGGTGGTTTATTTCCTTTAAACAAACCTGATTCGTTTTAATTGCAAAATAAAAGCGTCAAGTAGTTTGAAGAAAATATGTATAACGAGTCTTTATTTATTTAAATGTACACAAACACAATTAAAAATAAACACACTGTCACACTTATATTACGGTTTAAGAACACACTCACAATAAACTGATTCATTTGGTTCTGAAAGGTTCGAAACTAAGATACTAGAATGTTCGTGACTGCAAGTCTAGAATGTTCATGTCTAGAATATTCAGGCAAAGTCGTTAAATCTCAATGTTACCATATTGCTATGTTTATAACAGTTTATAACAATAATGTTTATAAATCAAAACTACTACAAATGCTAAACAAGTTGTATGTCGATAAACACGCCATCTGTTGATGAATTTGTTCGTAGCAATATTAATACACTTTGTTTGATAGTTTTTTTTGATGAAATTTGCAGAGGTTGTCACGGATTTTTGCTCCGTTATTTATCGACGGATTTTGCATGCTCGAAAGCATGTCTGACAGAATTGAATTTGAAGATTTAGATCCCGAAGATATCTGGGGACTTCAGAAAATTTATTTAAACAGACAGACAGAAAGACGGACATTGCTTAATAGACTCCGCTATCTATAAGGATCCAGAATATATATACTTTATAGGGTCGCAAAATTATATTGTGGAAATTACAAACGGAATGACAAACTTATATATCATGAAGGTGAAGGGTATAAAAAGAAACATTTATCATTGTTTGTACATAGTATGAGTAATAGGGACAATTGTTTAAGTATTTTTTTTGTAATAGGGTCTAATTTATAGGGATCAACAACTTGTTGAGATAATCACGCACAGACTTTTATATTTGCTTGCTAAAATAATGACAGCGGAAAAATTTAAACATTTTTGAACCAAACCCTTCATCATTTATTTTCAAAATATAGCAAACTTTTGTCTGATACTTTTTTGAAATTCGAACTTTGGTGGGTTAAAGAAAATAAAAACTTTTTTGGGCACCCTATATATATTCAAATAAAAAAGTTTAATTTAAATCACACTCATGCTTATTTTTGATGAAATTCAACTGAATTATAGTTGTTTTAAACTTTATAGGTATTAATATTAAGCTCAAGTAAAAAGGAAACAAGCCACATATCCTTATATTTTCAATACAATGAGAAAATATATATACAACAAAAAGGGGAAATAATTTAATAACAGATTGGTTACGGAAACCAACGGCTTAAGGGAAAATAATTAATTATTATTCTAAACATAGTAAACGAATTATTATAAATACGGCCAAGAATTTAATTGAAAGAATTTTAACAAAGGAATATAATATAAGACAATAATTTTCCGATTCAGATAATTTACAAATTAATAGGACTATATAAGAGCAAAAATAGAAACACAAGAGAACCGAAAATTTACAAATCAATACCTTACATATGTCCCGTAAATATCAGAACGATTGGAGAAGACGAAAATATTCGATACTGAATAATATAGAATGGCTTACAAGACTTATAATATTTAGTAAGATAAAAGATATAATGTCCTTATAAAGGTCCTTTGTAGCAAGACCTGCAGGTACCAAACCATCAATATGTTTATCAGGGTTCTTTTCGAGCATTAAACATAATATAGATGTTACCCAATAATAAGGACCGATGACACTTCCGCCATAAATGACGCACAGATATGGGTCTTGTTGCTCATTATAACCTTCTGAACATAAATATGGGCAATATTTCTTGACCTTTGACTTAAGGTGTGGCTAAATAGAAAACTTAACAATTATTTTTACAATTTATAATAGCAGATACAATAATATGGGTTTGTTGTGCAAAACTCAATGTAGGGACAACAACTTCTTGGAGGTATATTAAAAGGTTTTAATGACAAGAAGTTCTGGCAATCTTTGTAGCTATTTATTATTTTAAAAACAAGTAAAATGGAATTTAAAACTCTTCGTTGTTCCAAAATTACGACATGTAGATAAAAGGAGCTTAATGTAACTTGAATTTCGCAAAAGTAGGAGAGAAAAGGAGAGGGAATCCGTAAAGTCACAGAAGTTAATCTTCAAAAAAAGAAACATTTAAGCTGTAGGAACAATGTAATCCATTTGAGGCACAAAATACATCGTAGAGTCAAGAATTCAAGATTTTACGAACAAACTTCAAATTTATTTTTTTTTTTAAAAGAGAAGTAACATTCAGGCAATTAATATGTGCTACTTTCTTTGGAAAGGGGATAGGTAGGAGAAGAATTGGTGGTGAAAGGAGAGAAAAGGTTTTTCACATGACAACACAGTAATTGCGCGTTATGTTTATTAGTAGTACAGTCTGGCGGTGAGTAGGCGTACTGATTCAAGCTTGATTTATAGCCATTATTTAATTATTTTTCATAGGTGGCATTTTAATGATATGCCACCGAAAGAGGGCGCTGTGATAAATATTAGTTATGATAGGACAGACCACTAATATTTATCAGAAACTGATGGTTGTTTGAGTGGTAGCGGCTCGGAATCAAACCCAGGTCACGAATACCAACTCCTGCTTAATAATTATAATCAAATGCGCTAATCAATTCAGCTACAGCACCTTCCACAATACATTCCTAATAAGATAAAATCATCTACAATATGAAAATTTATAACGTTTAAGGATTGAGGGAATTTGCAGATTAATTTATTTTAAAAACCATGACACATACACTGCCCGTCACAACTATAACCGCACCCCTATTAATGTTAATATTTCAACTTGTAATAATGTAAGGAATTTAATATTTTAGTATAAGGGAAAATAGACGAAAATTTATATTATGTAATAAAACTAAATTCTTTATTCACTTTAGTTTCATAAATATAATTAATTTAAACACAAACAGCTGTTTCATAACTATAACCGCACTTAAACAAATTTAACAAAATTTGTTACTTAGATTATAAATTAAACTAAAAAATATATTTAATAATGGGTGGGGCATCCTTTATTATTAATAAGCCCAAAAATCCGATCTGGCATACTTTGGACAAGCTTTGTCCTCATATCTTCACTAATTTCTCGCCATTCATCGATGATTGATTCTTTTAGCTCGAAAACATCTTTATATTGTCTATTTTGGGCATAAACGCGGCGGGCCAATATTCCCCAAATATTTTCTATTAGGTTTTGAGTCAATAATTTCTATGTTTTTTGATTTAAGCCTCTTGTGAACTGACGCGTTGTCTTGCTGAAAAATGAAAGTGGATTTGCCAATTCAAAGAGGAAAACTAGATTTACACGATTGAAATTTTCTTCAAAATTGCTTTTTAAAATGCTTCAAACTCGTGTAAACAGCAAAATTTCTTCAAAATTTATTTATTTAATAACTATTAATAACTATTAAAATAACTATTAATAACTATTAAAATAACTATTAATAACTATTAAAAAATAAATTTTGAAGAATTTTTGCTGTTTACACGAGAAGAAAATTTCAATCCAAAAAAGCCCTGCAGATATATTCAGAATTATACTTGTTTTTTTTTTTTTTTGTTTTCTCAACTAAACTAAATATCTTTCTAGGAAATTGAATAAATGAATCGCTCATTTGTGTTGTCTATTGCCCATCATCAATACATTGCTAACCAAAATATCATAAATCCATATCTAAAATAAAAACTTAACTCTTTAATTAATTTAGATCAGAAATCCAAAACTAATAATGGCAGCCTTAAAAAAACCTCCTCATATTTGGATTATACCGAACTTGATTTTCTTGTTTTGTACCAATATAAAACTGAAAAGTAAAGACCTAATACTCCTCAAAAAATTCTTGTTATTTGTTATGTTTAAGACAAAAAGCAACGGTTTTTTTAAAGGAGCTTAAAGAAAATAGAAAACCTGCATAAAAAAATCCTGTATAAACTGCTTTCTATTAAGTTCTAAAACTATCCAAATGCCCAGTAGTTAGTCGTATCTAAAAAGCTATTTCCCGCCCCGTAAAGAACTATGAAATAAATTTGTAATAATTTTTTTTATACATTTAGATTATTAACAGGTGAGCAAAGAAATTGTAAATTTATAAAAGCATTCCAAAAGGTTTGATAACTTATGAAATAAACATGTAGGAAGTCATTAAACACTGTCATTAACTTACAAAGACAAAACATTCATAGTCATTTATACGAATTAACTTCAACGAAAATGTACAGCTTTTGAAGTCTAACGATATAAATAATCTTCTAAACAATTTGTTAGAACAATAAAGATTGCTCAATAACTTCTAATAAATTACTTAATAGATAAATACTAATATATTTCTATTTCTTATAATCCTCATGCAAAAAACCCCATCAATCCATCAATCAATCCTCTAGTGCTGATGGTAACTACGAAGTGCGTTATAAATCCAACGTTTTAATTTATCCTACCGGTGAGGTACTGTGGGTACCGCCAGCCATTTATCAAAGTTCTTGCGCCATTGATGTCACCTACTTCCCCTTCGATCAACAGACTTGTAAAATGAAATTTGGCTCTTGGAGCTTTAATGGCGATCAGGTATCGTTGGCCTTGTATAACAATAAGAACTTTGTGGATTTGTCGGATTACTGGAAATCTGGAACATGGGATATAATTGAAGTGCCCGCCTATTTGAATGTGTATGAGGGTGACGGTATTCATCCCACTGAAACAGATATCACTTTTTTTATCACCATTCGTAGGAAAACTCTGTTCTATACGGTGAATTTAATTTTGCCCACTGTGCTGATTTCATTCCTGTGTGTTTTAGTGTTTTATTTGCCGGCCGAAGCTGGTGAAAAGGTAATGTTGAATTAAAAAAAAATTATTTTAGACAATATAAACTATAACCATTCTTTATTTAGGTTACCTTGGGCATTAGCATTTTACTGTCACTGGTTGTGTTCCTGTTGCTTGTGTCGAAAATTCTACCGCCCACTTCTTTGGTGCTGCCACTTATAGCCAAATATTTACTGTTCACTTTCATCATGAATACCGTTTCCATTTTGGTGACGGTTGTCATTATCAATTGGAATTTCCGAGGTCCTCGCACTCATCGTATGCCCAACTGGATACGAAGGGCTTTTCTACAATACTTACCTGTCATTCTGCTAATGAAACGTCCACGCAAAACACGTCTCCGTTGGATGATGGAAATGCCTGGTACGAGTGCTCAAACGTATCCCACTTCGTATGGCTCGCCGGCTGGGATGCCGAAACAGATCAGTGCGATTGGGGGAAAACAATCACAAATGGAAGTAATGGAATTGTCTGATTTGCATCATCCAAATTGTAAAATAAATCGTAAAGTAAACAGTGGTGCTGAATTGGGCATTGGGGATCACGGACGTCGGGAGAGTGAATCGTCGGATTCGATTTTACTATCGCCGGAGGCTAGTAAGGCTACTGAGGCGGTAGAGTTTATAGCGGAGCATTTAAGGAATGAAGATTTGTATATACAAGTGAGTATGAAGTTCTAAAGCAATTTGACTCAGACTGAGCAGTAGTCAGGACATGAATGACAAGATAATTGGTTATTTGAACATGATTGCAACGATTACTTTTTGAAATATTTATAATACGAAAATGACTAAGAGAATAACTGGAACTTTGACTACGAATATAGCTAGGATTATGACTACCAATGAGAAAAAAATTCCATAACCAAAAATCCAAATGCGTTAAATCACACAAACAATGAATGTCTTTCGAGTTTGTTGCCTAGAGTTTCTGTATAACGAATATGTTTAAGTCTTCATCGACATGAGTATCAGCGTTATCGGACTTCATTTCCGATAGCAGATTATCTTTGGTTTAGTATGCTCCATTTTGGTGAATGGATTGTCGACTGCTTTAACTTTATCTGCATTTCATGAGACCACATGTCGGAACAGTTTATCCTCTGTGTCCTCAACAAAGAAGAATCATTTTCAATTTCTTTTCCACCTTTACTTCTTTAACCTAACACCTTTCCAAAGAAAGTAGCGTAATTATATATAGGCATATTAATTGCCTGAGTGTTACTTCTCTTTAAAAAAAAGTGGTTTTTCTTTTCGGCAATTTGAACGCTTCATTCGAACACCGGGATATGGATATGTCTTTCTGACTCTACCTTTTCTTGTGCTTATTCTTTAATTGGTTTGGCTGTCAATTGCAAGGGAAGTTGGAAAGTTGGTGGTTTATCTGTAAGGACAGTGTGGATCTATGACTTTCTCTAATTGCCCGAGAGGTCAATAACTGCATACTTATTGGAGGCGAGATGTTTATCCTAACATCTTGTACATCTTGTTGTTGACTATTGGATGATCCTTGTACATCTTGTTGCCTTGAGTTGTCACATAGCATAGCATCACATATTTGACCAAAGCAACTCTTGTGCCGACCTTTAACATAAATATAATTGCTTCAAAAGCATAAATTTTTTCTAATATTCATCAACTTTTTCTAATAATCTTTTAAACCTAAAACTTTTACAGACCCGTGAAGATTGGAAATACGTTGCCATGGTTATAGATCGTTTACAATTGTATCTGTTCTTTGTTGTTACCACTGCCGGTACCATTGGTATTTTAATGGATGCTCCATACATTTTCGAATACGTGGATCAAGATCGTATCATTGAAATCTATAGGGGAAAGTAAATCATACATTTTAAACCAAACCAACAAATCCAAAAAGAAATAAGACATGTTTTTATATTAAATTAAGAAAAAAAAACAAAACTCAAACATTAAAGTTAAACATTGCAAATTGCAACAATAATAATTAGAAGAAATAAAGTAATAAAAAAACAAACATATTTATAAAATATATAAAAATGAAATGGTCCATGTATGTAATGGCATCACGTGAAAACGGCTGGAGCGATTTGGCTGATTTTTTTTTATTCTATTCAAAATTTTCAGGAGATGGTTTGTAAAAAAAAATTAAAAAAATTCCTGGTAAAAGTCGGAAATTTTAAGTTTTTAATATTGTATTGCCTCCTTTTCATTTCTCATTTTTCTTAATAAGAGACAATTTTATGAAAACTCAAAGAACTAAATTTTACTGCCTCATTTTCACTTCTCATTTTTTTTAATAAGAGATATTTTTTGAAGAAACTTTTAAGCAATAAATTGATAGATATTTTTATTATTTTTTTTCTTTCATTAAAATTGTTGTGTCTTAATTTTTAATTCTATATTAAATACAAATCATTAGTAAATACCGAGCGAAGCCGGAGCCGGGTCAGCTAGTTTAAAATAATTATTAGAAAAAATCAAGTTGGAAAACAAATAAAAATTATATCACCACAACAATTCATCACTTACTCCCGACCCCCTCTAAAAAAAATCAAAACCAATAAAAGATAATATAAGGAAATGTTATATTTAAACCCTAATTAATATTAAATTACTTTTTTACTGGTAACAATTTTTTTTATAAGATTTAAACAAAACAATAAGAAACAAAGAGCAAAATGTTCAAAAATCTTTTATAGCGCTGTTTAAAGATAAAATCATATTGAAGGCAATTAACCCTACACTGTGAGACTTTTTATATTTGATCAAAAAAAAAATGTTTTTTTAAGGGGAAATTACCGTCTGATTACAGGAATAATATTAAAAATAATTAAAACAATAAGTTAGTGGATATTATGCAATTTTCATATGTATCACCAGTGATACACTATGCAGTAGGGAAATGTATAACATAATAATAAATAATAATATTCCAATACTAAAATTGTGTATCACCAGTGATACAATATGAAGTGTAGGGTTAATCACTTCATGTTTGATTCATGTTTTCTTTAATTAAAATAATTTATTTTTTTTTTGTTCTATTACTCATCAAACAATTATTAATAATTATTTTTAGTTTTTTTCTTAAAATAAATAAGAAATTCACCCTTTATAGATTTTAAGAGCTTATTAGCTTATTGCTCAAAATTAAAAAAAAACATACTAAATAGAAACGAAAAGCCATAAGATGAAAATAAAATTAAGAAAAATTTGTAGTAAAAATAAAATTTAAAAAGTAATTGAGAATTTGTAAAAGTAAAGAAACTAAATTATAGAAAAAATAGAAAAATAAAAGCAAAAGAATTGAAAAGAAAAAATATAATAAAATGTAAACATAGAATTAGCCGAACGTCCACGCCCCGTACTGTACCGTAACGAAACAGCTGATCCCGTTTTGTTATTTGAAATCAATGCAAATGCTTACCGAATATTAATATCACGTTGACAGAACCTCTCAACCTGTATAAAATAGAATTTCCTAACGTTCTTACATGACATTTGTACAGCAGTGATGGGCTGCTTGTATGTTAAATTGTATTAGGGTAAATTCGCCCTATTTTTTTGGTACCTTTTTTTATAACAAGGTTTTTGAAAAATTTTTTTTCCTGTGGGGATATGTAAAGTCTAAAGTTTATGCGGACAAACTCGCTTCGATTCAGGCCTTGTATTAAAACATCACGCTTGCCATTCTCCAGTTATCAGTCGAAAAGCCCGAACGAGTCATCGAAAATTGGACTGCGACGTAGGCCACCATTTGATAGACATAATCTTTAAAAAATAAATGCCAAAGAATGTTGCTTCAAATGATAATAAACATTCTATTGAATTGTCTGTGTTTTTTTTAAGTAGGGAACCTCGAAATGAATCACGCTTTATAATACACATATAAATATAACAAAATAAATGCATACATACGCATAGCTATGCATTATAAATATTGCAAATTGAATAAATATTGAATGAAATTATAGTAAAATATATAAAATTGATAATATACCTAAATAACTATGAAATTGCTAGATTATGTATGTAAATTCACACACACACACACACACACAATTTCACTCCTATTAAAGCCATTTTGGTACTTTTTCAAGCAAGCACGAACGAAAAGAAACTTTATAATGACCATCACTGACTGGTTACTGCAAATAAAGTAGAATTTTTTTGTTTGTCGTACGGCACGTTTTTCTATAAGCACACAAACGTATTACAGTATGGCACAATACGGGGACGTGGACGTTCGGCTAATTCTACCTTAAAGATGGTTTTACTTCAAAATAGGTTGTTGATACTTCTTCATTCTTTAAGGAAAAATAAAACTAAATAAAGAATTATTTATATACACAAGTATTTTTAATTAAATAATCAACATATTACTTAGTAAAACATAAAGCTGTACATTTAAACCTAACTGACCCTGCAAACTATGAATTTTGTTAAATCTTTAAACTTTAACTGCATCTCTCCAGACACCACAACGTGCATTTGATTTTTAATTAGATAAATCGAAATAATATCCACAAAATTAATCATTTTACAACCAACTTTAACTCACAACAAGGTAAAACATTTAAGTTGGTTTTTTATTTCGAAAATTAAAATTCATAAAGATTTCTCTTACGATATGCAAAATACTGCAGATCTTTTCAAAACAAAATGTTACATTTCTACATAAATATCAACTATACAGCCCAATCATGAATAAAAATTCCGTGGGAGTTTTTTTCCTTTTCCAATTTTTCCTATTCAAATTCAATGTAAAAAAAATAAAAAGGGAAAAACCTCCCGAGGAATTTTTATTCATGATTGGGCTGATACAGTTCTGATATCTCTGAAGTAAGCTTTCCACCACTTTGTACCACTTTTTTACTAAGACAATTCTGTACAAGCAGATACTCTTCATAAAAAAATTTTATTTTTATTTAATATCTACAAAGTGTATTAATTTCTATATACATAGCAAACTCGGTAATTGCGACTACCCATTATCGCGACGGCCCGGTTATCGCGACACCTTGATTTTTTAAATTGCTGGTTCCATAATCGCGACAATTTACGAAAAACGGGTTCTATTTTCGCAACTTTTATCTGTTTTTTTTTTAAATTTGATTACAATGTCTATAACCAAAGAAGGCGAATCCCCGTCTTTTGGTTTGTTAACCTGTTTGGATTATTTTATTCGTGTCATTTGTTGTGTAAATACAATTCTTAATATGGGAAAAGTTCAACATATTTTAAAGCCAATGATTTCTCAAAAATTAGATATTTTAAAAAAAATTTAAAAGTGGAGATTCCATAAATTCAATTTGCATGAATTACAAGTTGCATAAATCTTCGGTTTACCGCATTATAAAGCAAGAAAATTCATTAAAAAAGTTCGTACATACAACAGAAAGTGGCCCTGGCAGACGTTGCACCTCAAAGAAAGCTGAGTACCCAAGAATGGAAAAAATGCTTTACAAGGTTTGTAAAACAAAGGGAGAAAAATGTTCCAATATCAGCAGCGATTAACGATCAAAAGCCAGTCATTTGTATTCCAAAATTTATCAAACCAATTCAGGTTTCAATGCCAGTGTAGGATGGTTGAAGAAATTTAAGCGTCGACATGGAATTAGATTTTTAAAAATAACGGGCGAGAAATTGTCTTCGAAACCTCATCTTATTGATCCATTTGTACAAGAGTTTAAAGATTACGTTGATGAACATGGGTTGACTCTCAACCAAATCTACAATGCCGACGAATCCGGTTTATATTATACGATGCTTCCAAATCACACTATTGTCACATGTAATGAGAAAACGGTTCCCGGAAGAAAAATATGTAAAGAGTGAATAACTTTTTTGCCTTGTTCAAATGCGAATGGCACTGACAAACTGAAATTGTTGGTTGTTGGAAATTCGAAAAACGCACGCGCCTTTAAATGCTTTTTCAACAATCCTGTAATATACAACTCCAGTAATAACGCTTGGATGACATCATTATATTCAAGAACTGGTTCCATCACGAATTTGTTCCCCACGTAAGTTAATTTTCAGCAATTAGTAAAAGTTTAAAAAAAAATTTAAGTTAAAAATTTTTAGGTTCGAGAGTTTTTGGCTTAAAAAGGTCTTTCGCAAAAAGCAGTTTTGCTTTTAGATAACGCGACGTGTCACCCAGTTGAGGAATCTACCACCCAATTGCATTGCGCTTATTCAACCGTTAGATCAAAACGTTATCAACTTAGTCAAATTAAATTATAAAAAACAACTGCTCACCCACTTGCTTGGCGAGAAGGGAACAAATTTGGAGCTCAGCCTAAAAAACTTCAATCTCAAAAATGCAGTTCAGATTCTAGCTACGCCCTGGGATAAAATATCAGTGTCCAACATCCGAAAATCGTGGAACGCCTTGCTCGAATTCGGTAGCGAATGGAGTGAAGAGGATAACATGACCTTAACTATTTTACAAAATATAATTCAGGAAGAAAACGAAGATCTTTCAACTATTGGTACACTTGTAGCTCAAATTCGTAGGGAACATATTTTTACGAATGCTGACATAAACAACTAGATTCAAGAAGAATTTAAATGGAAAGTAATGAGGAGCAAATGGAATTATTAGATACGGAATCGGAGGATTTATACGATAGTGGTCAAGTAGAACTCAAAATTAAAGTGGACGATTGTATAATATCGATAAACATATGCATACAATGGGCTTTGGAAAATGATAAGCCGACAACTGCACTATATGAACTACGTGATTCAGCTGTTATTTTAAAAAATAATTTGCCAAAAAAATCATCTCAAAATCCCCAATTTCTTTAACAATCTTTAAAATGTAAATACATGTTACCTGTATAATCGGTACTGACGTGTTTTGTTAGTTTTTAATAATGAAATGATAACTGAGATGAAAAAATGCAGCTCTGTTAACTTAACAGTCGATGAGTAGTAAGTATTTATTTTAATTTATACATTAACATAGGTAATGTTAAAAACGGAAATAAATGGCGGAGCTAACTTCACGCACATCATATTACTTAACACTTTACTTATACAAATGTGCTCCATAAAAATATAAAATTGGGGCCAAAATGTTAAGTTGATTTTCAAACAAAGATTTTTGAAGAATTTGATTTCATTTATCATACTTTCGTATTTAAAATACATTTGTTCATCGTATAGATTTCATGAGATATGAATTATTAAAAACCTGCAATTAAAAATTAGTAAAAATAAAGATTTCATCACAAAAAATTAAAAAACGCACCAAAATACATAAAAAATATTGCAGTGTAGAATGAAATGATACTCAAACAGTTGTATTTTATTGTAGAAAGATTTTTTCTCACACTGAAATAAAAAGTTGTGTTGAATTTGCTTTGGTGCCACCAAATTTTAAAAAAAGCACACCGCGCACCAACTAAAGAATTTTTCGCATCAAAAATGGTGCGAAACGCACCAAGTTGACAACGCTGCACTTTATGCATTGCTCCCTTTTTCGATTTACAATGGTTTAAAGCTTGAATAATATCCACATTTTATAGTATTGCCTTATCAAACACCAGAGCTATTTGTCTCGGCTAAGTAATTAAACAAAACAGAACCACAGCATAATTTTAGGCTCATAAATAACTAAATCCAAGTACACTACAAAAATATTAAGCTGGCTAAGTTCCCGATTACACAGTCGAACATTTGACATTGCTCTTATTCGTGCTGTGTAATAATTTGTAGTAAATTCCAGCAAAGAAAATGTCAACAAAGCATGTTCACCGAGTACCGAAAACAAAATTGATTCTCTCTTCCCCACCCGTAATTTTCTATCAAGCTAAATGTTTTTCTTCCAAATGTTCGACTGTGTAAACGGGGACTAAAAGACATGCGCTTAAAAGAAGCAGAAACAACTGATTAAAAAGAGGAATTAAACAAAAAGTAAACAAAAATCAGCTGTTACTATACAAAACAAGCATGCAAATTTGTTTGTAAATAAACAAACAGAAGGATTTAATGATAATGTTTACACATGTTTTTATTAGAGATAAACGACGAGTCTAAGAGAGAGTGAGAATGAGTTTATTACAAGTTTATGGAGTAAACATGCGCGGTAAACAAAAGCCAGCATCCTTATTTTTTTGAACGAGAATTAATTTTCTATCCAGAATCCTGGGTACATCATCAAATACAGGACACTGCAATGGTTAGTTTAAATACAGAAATACACGAATCACTACAGCATTAGCTGAGAAAAGATAAGAAGAAATTTTAAATATATGTACATACATATTGTGCAAAAAAGAAAATATAAAAGAAAATTTAAGTCAAAATAATTTTAGTTTTTAAAGTAAAATTAAAAAAAAGGTAAAAAAGAAGAAAAGTGTTTTAATAAAAAGTGAAATTTCTAACAAATTTTAATAAAATTTAAATGAAAATTTTATTTGTATGTATATATATTTTTTCACATATAAAAGAAAAGGCGTAGTCTCTATTTTCACCAGCCACCTCAAGCATAAGTTGGAAAAATCAATTTTCATTAGAGAAGCATCGCAAAAAAATTGAAAATTTTATTTGAATGAAAAATTCTCAAACTAAATAAAGTCATGTATTCCGTTTAATTGATTTGGGGAAAAAAGAAAGGAAGTAAAGGATTTCTAAGGAATTATGGATTTCCTTAGACTCCCTGGACTGGGCGTAACCCTGGCAGTTGTGCTCTTAGCATTTTCCTTAACTTCAGGTATGTAATGCTTTCCAAACTTTTAAGTATTTCTTGAAAATTTAGTTGAACGTATAATGAAAATATTAAATGCCTTTTTGAAAAACAAACAACTTTTTCAGTTTTTTTTATTAAAGATTTTAATTGTAAATTTTTTGGTTTGAATTTATGAGTTTTTCAGTTGAATCAATTAATTTCAAAACTCCTTACCCAATTTAGCGAGTTATGTAACAGCTTCCCCAAATAAACGAATATATAAAATACGAAAGACAAAAACCTAAAACGTCAGCAAAACCAAAAACAAAAATAAAACATGAATGAATTCCTGCTGGGAATTCAGGTAATAGAACTACAAAAATGATTTGATTTTTTTCTAAAGTTTATTAAAAAAAAACGAAAACTTTGACAATTGTTTAAAATTTCCTACAAACAACGCCAGGACTCTATATATCTTGCTCTCTCTCTCTTTCTATGTATCTACTACTACACAAAGCTAAACATAATAAAAAACAAACTGCTAGAAACTAAACAAGGAATTTTAAAATTTGCCAAAGTTTTCTAACCAAAAAAAAAAACTAACAACTTTAACAAAAACACCATTTGATACCTTACCCCTAAAGACCTTGCAAAAAGTATGAGCTTTTCAATCAATTTAAACTGAATTGCTAATTTCTTAAGTACTGCATTTTATAAATTAGTTTTGCTTGGTATAACTACAAATTATTTAACAACTAAGTACATACTTACAATTTTAAATATAGTAACTATTTTTAATAATAAGATATTTACAATTTTTTATACAAATCCCCTTTTAAATAAACCAGAGTATAGAAAACTGTATTTAGCATCTATTCTAAGAATAAACAATTTCCTTTTTTTATATAGAATCCCCTACTCTTTTGTTTTTTTTTTCTTGTCTATAACTGCCCCCCCCCCCCCTTGGTTTTTCTTTTTTTTTTGTTTTCTATCCTTAACGAACACAAAAACGGCAGAAACAAGAAATACAAATATTGTTAAAAAGCCAACTTTGATTATAAATAAAGGTGGCGGCGTTTCCAGCAAACCAAAATGAAAAAAAACAACAACAACAACGTTATTATAATGTTTTATCACAACGAGCGAACATACTTTTGTAGTTTAATAAAATATTTGAAAACAAGCAAAAACAAAAAGAACAATAAATGAATGAATATTAAGAAAATTAGATTTCTGTATCAACAGCCGAATCTTAATTCATACTCCTTCTATTGAAACAAAATATAACAACCAATCTACCAACCAACCAACCAACTTAAGCATTTTTATTTTTATTTATACCACAACTAATTGCCACAAACTCCAAACGTTATAAAAAATATTTATTTTGCCTTTAAGCACATAACACAAACAACTCCTCTAAGGAATACAACATACAATTTTAAACAAAACATTCAAAACTTTAGCACTTTAACTTGCATTTAAAAAATCTACTACCTCACAACTATTTATTACAGTGTTGAATACATCTTTTAACTTTACTTAATGAATGCTTGCCTTTACCAAACAACAACATAATATATTAGCTTTACTTTTAATACACAAACTCACTTTTTTACCAGTTACTTATCACTACACTCTTGCTCTTCTATATAAACTCTATAGAAATTGTTCTCTTCAAATATCCAACTGTGATACACAACAACATGTGCTTTATCATGTCAACAACCCCTTTCTCTCACACCAACATTTAAACATACATACACTGTTATTCTTTTAAAACACGTTTGTTTTTAAAGCTCGTTTATAATACATATTTATTATTGTTTACATTTGTTTGTTACACAGTCTCTCTTTAACTCTCTCTCTCTATCTATCTTACTCTTACAATTTTACTTTCGTGTTTATTTCTTTACTCATATTTTCTAAGTCTCTTCTTGTACACTAAAATCCTGTGTTTTGAATTTTCTTGTCATTTACAACTTATTTCATAATCCTAAACACGTCTACTAAATTTTCTTACTGTGTGATGGATAATTTTACTTCAACCTTCTCCAAAACTCCTCTCTCTCTCTATCTTTCACAGATTTTTTTTAATTTACTCTGAGCTATTCATTAAATAAGTATTTGCCACTACTTCAATTCAGTTATTGTGCTATTTTATTTAATATTATCATAAATTACATACTACATATGTTTTTGAACCTGTAGATATAAATAAATATGTACTTTGAGTAGATATAAGTGTTTTATCACACATTATGGAGTTCGGAAAATGCTTACTGGATTTACGTTTGGACAGGGAAAAGAATATATACACAAGTTCTGATTCAATACGAGAATGAATTATTTGCATAGCAATCCCATTGATATATCAATGAAATCAAGCAATAAACTTTTTACTTACAATTTCGAGTGCATTCAAAGATGCCGACACCAGATATTGTCTCTTAGAATGATACGACTCTCATTAGAGCCTACACTTTCTAGAATCCGCATAGCGACAGCTCTTCATGGACTGAGTA
Source organism: Bellardia pandia (assembly GCA_916048285.2). Taxonomy (NCBI): domain Eukaryota; kingdom Metazoa; phylum Arthropoda; class Insecta; order Diptera; family Calliphoridae; genus Bellardia; species Bellardia pandia. Next base: position 45,464,573 of record OU696531.1, read on the forward strand.
TAGAAACACAGATGGGGCAATAGACCAAGTAAAATCTCCCCACCTGTTCTACTTTATTGTTAAATATTTAAGTAGTATTGTTCTTATTACAGTAGCAAGCAGTGTAGGAGAAATTACTTTTTTAAGTAAGGATACTGTAGAGTGTCACCCCAAGATATTTTACAGCATTCAAAACCTCATAGAAGAGCCATTTAAAGTCAGTTGGACAAGTCTCGGAACTCTACGTCTAGTAAATGTCACATGAATAGTCTTGACTGGGTATATAGTAAAGGTCTGCATGACTACATTCAAAAGGCATATGAATACATTCATTTATTTTTTAAGTAGGTAAAGTAAAATACAACACACGATTTAGGTACGTAGTGCCTTACATTTTGTGTTTAAAAAACAAATGAATGAACACACAAAGCGAAAGAGAAAAAAACCAACTGTATTTGTACAGAAAAACAACAACCACATTCATATAAAACAGACATAATAAAATTTGTATAAGCTTCGAATATAATATTATTTGAATGTTTTACTCCTTACATGAATATATTATTATTATCACTAGTAATTTTTATTATGGAAATTGTAAACATAAAACGCAAAAATGTGAAGGTCCATTTTAATATACTTTTATTCCAATTTTTATAATTTTTGTTACATAATTCTGTTTAATAGAGATATATTTGTATAATATTAGTCATCAAATTCTTTTATTATAGAAGTATTAAAAAAAAAAACGACTTTAAAAATTTTGCGTTTTACATTTTCGATTTCCAGAACATCCCTGTATGATTTCGAAAAAAGAAATAAATAAACAAATACACAGTTCGTTCATAGGTGTCTAGTAAAATTTTTTCAGTTATTTATTAAAATAAAAAAGGAGTAAAATATTGTTTACAAAATAAAATTATATACATATATATTTCAGTTTAATTAAATTTTGTTGTATGCCTGTAAGTTTTAAGAGAATTATTGTTAAAAAATTATAATCCATTATACATAACTAAATAAAAAGTATTTTAGTTCAGTTAATTTTTGTTGTTGGTATCTAATGTTTAAGAAAATTATTGATAAAAAAATACTCCTTTATTTTAAATTAATTTTTTTTTATAAGAATACAAACAAGTACTAATTTTACTATGTAGTATTTCTTATACACATTCTAACTGTTACCATATACATACGAATGTTTGCATTTGCAAATTGAGTAAATAAATGTTCAAAGAAAAAGAGTAAATGCAATGTGTGCCTTCGTTATGACAAAGTAAAACACAGACTACACTCTCTTTTATATTTTAACTCTTAAACTCTGTAAACCACTCTTTAACTATTTAAATATTTGAATGAATATTGAAATGCTTGTGTGTGATAAACAAATGAATGTATTCTTGCAGCCCTTTAGTATATAGTCAACTACATTTCTTTGTGTCACTTGGTGGTTTTATCCTTTATGATATCGTTACATCTTCCAACTCAGTAACGCATATTTCCAGATCTTCGGCGTAACCAAATGTACGGAAGACGGTTTTTTTTTCTAAATTTTTCCATTATTTCATTGATGACCAGAGTCCACAGTAAGTCCTTGTAGACAGCCCATAGAATAAATTTAGGAGCCATACAAACTACAGTATTTCATTCTATGGTCGTGGTGATTACAGCAGGGATAATGGGGTTTTTCGAGCATTCGCTATAGAACCTACATGGAAGAAAATTTTATAAGTTTTACTGAAGACTGCACATGTAGAATGTAGTTCTTCAATGGAAGGTCATTGGATACAGAAGTAGCTATGGCTATTTTACTCACTCAGATCCTTAGAGCAACTGCTGATTCTCTCTCTTTTATTCGATATTTAGACGAATCAAAATTTCAGCCAAATGATTTAAAGATAGTGTCTGTTGAAAAATCGGTCAAATCTAACCAAACATAGTTGAAGTTAATCAATATTTTCATAGCAGCAATATCACTCAAACATTTAATAAGAAAATAGTTGAATAGTTTTAGAAACAACTAATAGCCTTCAATAGATTTTATTAAATTTCCTATAATAGGAACAATACTTTTAAGAACTTATTTTATCAAAATCAATAGTGATAATATAATTACTCAATTAGTAATGACGATGTTATTTTCTTTAACATAAACACCCATAAAGGATTAATAAACACTCCACATTTCTGTCGCTAGTTTTATTCAAAAACGGAAGACAACAAAATAACTCTAATTTAAACACCCCTCTGCAAAATATAATGGCATCTATAGAAAATTTCTTTTGGTATTTATTCTTTTCAATTTAAATTTAAATTCATATTTTCTTTAGTTTCATTTAACTTCTGATTGTTTTGTTTCCTTCTTGGCTCATTAAAAAAAATTCATTTAAGACAACAACTATATTTGCATCTCTATTCCAAAAAAAAAAAAAGAAAAAAAAAAACGAAAAAAAATGTTTGTGTTTTTGTTTTTATATATTTTTATGTTAAAACTAAACCAAAAACATAAATGTAGTAAATGCATCCGAAGATGAAGAGCGTTTGGTACGTGACCTCTTTCGAGGCTACAATAAACTCATACGACCCGTACAAAATATGACACAAAAAGTTGGAGTAAGATTTGGTTTGGCGTTCGTACAGCTAATCAATGTCGTAAGTGTTTAAGATCTAATACTACTACTACTACTAATAATAGTACTATGTAACAAAAAAAAAAAAAAAAAAAAAAAAAAAAAAGGAAAGGAAAGGAAAGTTGAACGAAAAGAAATTGTTGTAACAAAACGATTTCTTTTGGCGAAACTCTAAATGTTTTTATAATTTTGTTTTTTTTTTGATTAAATAAATAACAAATCAGTTATAGTATGGCCCTAGTTTTGTGTTTAATTTCTATTGTTTAAATTGTATTATATTAGTCCCAATATACCAAATGTATATAAAACAAGTGTTATTCTAAAGATTTGAGAAACCTTTTAACACTTTTTGCTTAATTACAGAAGTAAGATTCAAATAAAGTTGCTCACAAACGTGTTGTTTAAGCAAAATGTTTTTGATTTTTAACTTTAGTCCTTTCCTTTAACCTGTAAATAATTAATTTTAAAATATGTTTAAACCTAATAACAACACCCTAGATTTAATATTAATTTTTGTGATTCTTGTTTTTTTTTTGTGAAACTAACCCCCTAACCCTTGTTTTATTAAATACTTATTAACTAGTAATTTAGTGATTGATTTTAACGATTGTTTGAATTAATAACTTAATCTCACTTTTTAAGATACAAATTTACCACAATCACTGATATTTATATTGTATTTTTTTTATAAACTCTCTTCCCTTCCTATTTTAATAATAAATCAAATCCTGATATATATTTTTTGCCACTTACCACCAAAATCAAAATTAAAACTTTAAAATAATAATTACTAAAAAATATTTACTTACAATCGAAATATTTAAAATAAACAATTTCCTTAAAACTTTTTCACAATTTCTATATCAAATTAAATTTTTAAACCAATAAAACAAACCTGTAAATGTATGTAACGTGTATTTCTAAACGCAAAAAATGCTAAATTACAACTCCGAACCCTGCTATAAATAATCACAAAAAAAAAAACAAAAAACCAAAAAAAAAATAAAAACTTTTTTGACTCTCGCTACCACCCCACCACGCCCACGTCCACGTCCCCCTTCAATTCAGAATGAGAAAAATCAAATTATGAAATCAAACGTATGGTTACGTTTGGTTTGGTATGATTATCAATTACAATGGGATGAAGCTGATTATGGCGGCATCGGTGTGCTACGTCTGCCGCCCGATAAGATTTGGAAACCGGATATTGTTTTATTCAATAAGTGAGTACATGCAACAACCACAACAACAACAATAACTACAACACCATTCTAACATCCAAAACACAAGCATTTTCATTTTATGTCGCAAAAGAATAGAAAAGAGAAACATATTTTTTCAAAGATTTTATGAACAAACTTCAAATTTAATTTTTTTTAAAGAGAAGTAACATTCAGGCAATTCATATTTGCTACTTTCTTTGGAAAGGGGATAAGAAGGAGAAGAATTGGTGGTAAAAGGAGAGAAAAGGTTTTTCATATTGTAATACTCCATGAAAACTAGATGTTTTTAACTCGGTTATATTATATTAACCCGTTTTGAGCCGCTGTTCGACTAGTCGAACAGCAAAATTCTCTTTTTTCACCTCCATTTTTTATGTGTTTAAGTGTTCCCGACACACAAAAAAGTGATACCATATTATATGAAATTTAATTGTCTTTCAGAAAAAGTATATAACAATTATCCCCCACTTCTCTGCTCCGCTCCAAGGGGGGGTTGGAAAATACCTTGCATATAGACACTTTTTGTTTGGATAAAATGGAAAATATATATAAATTTTAATTTTATAAAAGTACTTTATTATTGTTCGCAAAGGTCTAAAATAGTCGATCAGTAAGTTTTTCCCGAGTTTTAGAATCCCCAGGTATATTTAGAGACCCGCCAAATTCACTGTTCGACTAGTCGAAAAGTGGCCGTAGGCCACAACTTTATTATTGTATTTCGTCGTTGAGCATTTTATGCAGAAAAAATAAACTTATACATATATATAAACTCGTTTGTTTTACTAAGCAGAGTTTATTACAATAATAAAGCTAGTGAAAGTAATTTTGTTGGCAAATATTTGTAATTGTTTTTTTAACAATTTATCAGTTCATAATGGATAAGTGTTTGAATTCAAATCGTATGAGTGCTTAGACAATTCGCCGGCGTAAAGCACTTTGTGTGCAGGAAATTATTGATGAGTTGGCGATGAGTGACATTGATGATGAGTTAGAGACTATTGCAGCAATTCCACCTGAGATGTTTGATGGAATTACTGATGAGGAAGATATTGACGACCAATTGTTGACGGGCGAGGAACCTCTGGCAAAGGATATAGCCGGAACATTCGAGATTGAAACTATTAAAGACCGCAAAGGTTTGTCTGCCTTTGCAGATGAAGCACCTGCAACCAAAGATAATGTTCGAAAGTCAAGTCGCAATGCTTTTGCTGTTTACAATGATGAGCAACTTTCAACATCGGCTGAAAGTGGTCATATACAAAAAAACATATTATGGAAAACACTTGGTGCAGAAAGACGAGCTATATTTGGGGAAAACAGTGATCGAGATAAATACGGTGAATTAGACGTTGTTGGACCGTTGCCAAAGTACAAACTGCCTTCGGCGTTAAAGTTCGTTCACGTCTTGATGTTATAAACAAAAAATTTATGCAGTTCGGTGTCTTTGAAGAGCATTTGTCAATCGACGAACAAATGTTACCATATTTTGGACGTCACAGCTGTAAGATGTACTTGAAAAACAAGCCAATAAAATTTGGCTACAAGGCTTGGTGCATGGCTACTGCTACTGGATATATCTTCAACATGATGCCGTACGGTGGAGTTAGTGACAAATATGATAAAAATATAGTCCTGGGCGCTTCTGTGGTCATGGATATGGCTTGTAAATTGGAACATCCTTCCCGTTATCAACTTTATTTCGATAACTTCTTTACTTCTCATTATTTGATGTGGCTAGTAGATTAGATCAACTATCAATCAAATCTAATCAAAAATAATCAAGAAATTTAATCAATTATTTTTTGGATTAGTTTTGATTAGATTTGATTAAAAATGCTAATCGTCACTAATTGTTATTAGATTTTTGATTATTTATAATCTAATCAATTAGTAATCTGAAATTTTTATCAAAATTCAATTCTAATGATTAGATTATTTTATTTCTCTAATCGTAATGATTTCTAATTCTAATCGAAATTCCCCAGCTATGCTTGTTACTAACGCCTAACGAGAACAACGACGAAGATATTGCGAAGGATGACATTAATAAAGATACATCATTTAAGATTCGCCCGCACCCTCGTGTGTCAGCTCATCACCAAATCATAACACAACCTGAAAAACATGCCATGCGTTGCAATGTTTGTCATAAGCCTACACAGAGAATGTGCTCTAAGTGCCAAGTCCATTTGCACGAAAATAAGTGTTTTGCTGCTTACCATAAATGGGAGCAAGAGTAATGAAAATTACAAAAAGTACATTTAATTACATTATATATAATAAATATTTAAAAAAATAAACATTACAATCGTGTTTTTGTTCCACATATGATTTTTTTTTGCCGATATCTGAAAATTATTTTTGTATGGTAGTATAAATTTTTTTTGTCGCCTACGGCCGTTGTTCGACTAGTCGAACAGTCGTTTCTGGGGAAACGGTGGGAGATACAAAATTTCTGATAACGGTTTTGTATGGTAATTGGGGCCTAATTAGATCAAAAAAGTACTTTTTAGTTTACAATTCGAACATTTTTGCATTCCGGCTCAAAATGGGTTAACTAAAAATGAAAATACATATTTTTTCAGAATACATTATATCAGTGTTGTCACATCTCTCCTATTTTTTTTTTTTCAATTTCAACTTCAATATAGGGCCCCTTGGCTGGTCGGCTTCTTTAAAGAGACTACTGTTGATGTCGATGGTTGCTGCTGCAAAGAGAGAGAGTCTTCTACGGTTGAGTTTTGTTGAAGCACTAAATTTGGTATATTTTTAACATGACTGATATTTCTTTTGAATGTCTTTCCATTAGCCGTTATTTCTACTTCATTACCATTTATGTCCGTTACCTCATACTCCGTCATATCAAAGTTCGTTGTTAGTTTATGTGGAAATACAACATTTTTAAGCAAAACTTTATCTCCAACAGTTATATCCGGTACCTTAGCTTTTCGTCTTCTGTCACCTCTCTCTTTTCCTTTTTGTTTATTTACACAATCAAGATCTCTCGCTGACGTATCGATCATATCTTCAGTTATATCTTGGATACTGGGAATTTTGTCTCGTATTATTTGATTAAACATAAGCTCAGACGGAGCCGATACAGTAGTTCCGTGAGGTGTTACATTGTACATTAAAAAAAATTTTGTATTTCCTGTTTATAATTACTTTTGTTGGCGCTGGCAATTTTTAACTGTTTGACCAAAGATTTATTCATATTTTCAACTTCTCCATTAGCTTGCGGCCAGTAAGGTGATGTCGTGATATGTATGATATTATTTGTTTTACAGAAAGTTTTAAATTCAGTACTTACGTATTTTCGGCCGTTATCGGTTCTCAAAGATTTTGGGAACCCAAGCCTATAAAATATTTCTTCCATGGCTTTGATGATTTTCTCAGAAGATATATTTCGTAGGAAAACCACTTCCTGATACCGCGAATAATAATTAATTAAAACCAAGACATATTCATTATTGGGAAAGGGACCTAATAAGTCCGTCGCACCATATTGCCAAGGACCATTCGGAAACGCATTTCTTTGCATCGGAGCAGGATTCGGTATTCGAGAAACAAGTAAATAGTCACGACAGTTCTTAACAAAATTGTCTGCATCTCTATCTATTAAAGGCCACCACACCTTAGCTTAGTCTTCGTTTCATTGCTGTTTCACCTGGGTGACCCTCGTGTGCCAATTGAAGAATCTTTTCCCGTAACGATTTAGGTATTATAATTCGTGTACCTCTTAGGAGAATATTGCCGATTGAAGGGAGCACTAAGCGGAATGGATAATATTTACTTAATTTATCTAAATCCCATGAATCATTGTTGATACTAGCTATGACGTTGGATATTTCTTCGTCCTTTGAGCTCATGTCAGCTATAACTGTAATTCCAATAGCTCGTGGTATTGAATTTGATACAATGTGGAAAATATTATCTTCGCAGTTTCGGTCAAAGGATGTTGTTTCGGTGATTTTGCAAAGTCTAGAAACAGAATCTGCAATATTTTCCTTTCCAGACCGATAACCAACGTTCAATTCGAGCCGGAGACCTAGAAGTTGGTTTACAAATTGCCTCGAGTGGTGTGTGGTCTGTCATCAATTCAAATTCCAATCCCGCTAGATAATAGTAAAATTTCTCCACCGACCAAACTCTCCTTTTCAATCTGCGAATATCTTTTCTCCACCTCCGACAAATTCTTACTAGCAAAAGATATTACATTTGGATCCCTGTTGGCATCAAATTATAGTAAAACTTCTCCTAAAGCTACAGGACTAGCGTCTGCAATTACTCGAGTTCTCCTCTTTGAATCAAAATATGATAAATTCGGAATGTTAGATTACTATGTTTTAAGTTGTAGAAATGCTTTCTCCTGATTGGAACCCCATAGAAATTTCGTGTCTGACTTTAATAGAATCCTCAACGGTTCTGTAATATCTGCCAAATCAGGTATAAATTTCCCCACACAAGTTATCAAACCCAGAAAACTTATAACCTCCTCTTTAGAGTTTGGAGCTCGAAAATTGATGATCACCTTAATTTTGTCTGGATCTGCTGTGAAACCATTTTCAGAGAGGATATGGCCTAAAAATTTCCATTTCTGCGTCTTCAAAACACATTTGCTTTCATTCAGTGCTGGGTTATTATCCTCGAAAACTTTCATAACTTCCAAAACCGCCTTATCATGTTCCTTTTCTGTGCTACCAAATACGATAACATCATCTATATAATTTAGGCAGTTACTGCAAGATGCTAGCTAGGAGCCGAATTTAGTCCAAACATCAGTATCTTATACCTGAATAACCCCTTGTATGTAATAAAAGTAGTTATTTCCCGACTGCTTTCATGTAATTCCAACTGATGGTAAGCGCTTTTAAGATCAAATCTAGAAAAATATTTGCTCCTCTCAACTTTGTCATGAAAGAGTCAAATGTAGGTAATGGGTAATTTTCCCTTAAAATAGCTTGATTAGCGCGTCGCATATCAATGCACAATCTTATTTCACCATTTTCCTTGAAAACGATTACTACAGGTGATATCCATGGACTTGGTCCATAGACAGGTTCTATTATATCCAAGCGAATGGCCTCTTCCAACTTAGCTGCAACTTTGTCCTCGATAGCAATTGGTATACGTCGAAGTGGTTACTGCACAGGTTTCACTGAAGTATTAATCGCTAATTTCACTTGTATATTTTTCATTTTAGGGAACGATTTTACATCTTCAATTTGATTAATATTTAACCCAAGACGAAGAACTTTAAGTTTTGTTGAGGTAGCGACCGTTTCAGGGTCCTTACCTATTGTAATTGGAGCATCAAATACACAAACTACTTTAAGAGTATGATCTGACGCATATGCTTTAAATTAATTTGATGAATTAGATCGTATATTCCACATGATTGCTTTGTGATTTTTCAATACCGTCCAATCTTTTTCGCTTACCAGATTGAAACGTGATCCAGAATCAATCACCATTAAAATCACTTGTCCTCCAATGCACACTTTTATAATTTCTTAATTTTCGCAATTATCGTCAATTTTGAAATAGTCAAATTCGCGTAATGCTTCATCATCGTTTGACCTATTGCCATTTTGTATTCTTTCATATTTGTATCTTTTAATATTTTTAGTTTTGCATTTGCTAGCAAAATGCCCAATGAGGAAGCATCTACGCGCCGGACAATTCATCGAGTTGCCCATATGACCACTACGGCCGCACCTGTAGCATTCTGTATCAGAATTTTGAGAAAAACGTTTTCGAGAAGAAATTTTGTTAACATACTCTTCATCTACTTTAGAAAGAATACTTTGCGAATTTTTATTTACTTGTTTATAGACTTGGCAAGCATCAATAATATTAGTTAAACTCTGTTCTTTTTCCAACAGCCTTTTTTTAACTCAATAGGAGCCAAAGAATCAATTATTTTATCTATAATACAAATTTCCTCTATTTCCGTTTTCGTCGATCCAAAAGAACATTTCGCAACCTGTTGTCTTAAGCGCAATAAAAATTTATTAAAGGAATCTCCATTAGATGGTGTAAGATTTCTGTATAGATGTCTTTCAAAGGTTGAATTTCTTTTTAGCGTCAGAAAGTAAATTGAAATAAGCAACATTGATATTTTTACACATGAGAAGAAAGTCTAGGAAAGGGTTGGTCTCCCTTAGGTATTCTATTTTACATTAAATTAATGATAAGCTAGGAAAAGAATTAAATGGAATGCAGTTTTGAAATTCTTTGACCCATATTTATAGCAAATAAACATACTTATTAGGGCTTCAAAAAAGCTCTGCAGATATATTCAGAATTATACTTGTTTTTTTTTTTGTTTTCTTAACTAAACTAAATATCTTTCTAGGAAATTGAATAAATGAATCGCTCATTTGTGTTGTCTATTGCCCATCATCAATACATTGCTAACCAAAATATCATAAATCCATATCTAAAATAAAAACTTAACTCTTTAATTAATTTAGATCAGAAATCCAAAACTAATAATGGCAGCCTTAAAAAAACCTCCTCATATTTGGATTATACCGAACTTGATTTTCTTGTTTTGTACCAACATAAAACTGAAAAGTAAAGACCTAATACTCCTCAAAAAATCCTTGTTATTTGTTATGTTTAAGACAAAAAGCAACGTTTTTTTTAAAGGAGTTTAAAAGTTTAAAGAAAATAGAAAACCTGCATTAAAAAAATCCTGTATAAACTGCTTTCTATTAAATTCTAAAACTATCCAAATGCCCAGTAGTTTGTCGTAACTAAAAAGCTATTTCCCGCCCCGTAAAGAACTATGAAATAAATTTGTAATAATTTTGTTTTATACATTTAGATTATTAGCAGGTGAGCAAAGAAATTGTAAATTTATAAAAGCATTCCAAAAGGTTTGATAACTTATGAAATAAACATGTAGGAAGTCATTAAACACTGTCATTAACTTACAAAGACAAACCATTCATAGTCATTTATACGAACTAACTTCAACGAAAATGTACAGCTTTTAAAGTCTAACGATATAAATAATCTTCTAAACAATTTGTTATAACAATAAAGATTGCTCAATAACAGCCTTCTAATAAATTACTTAATAGATAAATACTAATATATTTCTATTTCTTATAATCCTCATGAAAAAAAACCCCATCAATCAATCAATCCTCTAGTGCTGATGGTAACTACGAAGTGCGTTATAAATCCAACGTTTTAATTTATCCTACCGGTGAGGTACTATGGGTACCGCCAGCCATTTATCAAAGTTCTTGCGCCATTGATGTCACCTACTTCCCCTTCGATCAACAGACTTGTAAAATGAAATTTGGCTCTTGGACCTTTAATGGCGATCAGGTATCGTTGGCCTTGTATAACAATAAGAACTTTGTGGATTTGTCGGATTACTGGAAATCTGGAACATGGGATATAATTGAAGTGCCCGCCTATTTGAATGTGTATGAGGGTGACGGTATTCATCCCACTGAAACAGATATCACTTTTTTTATCACCATTCGTAGGAAAACTCTGTTCTATACGGTGAATTTAATTTTGCCCACTGTGCTGATTTCATTCCTGTGTGTTTTAGTGTTTTATTTGCCGGCCGAAGCTGGTGAAAAGGTAATGTTGAATTAAAAAAAAAATTATTTTAGATAATATAAACTATAACCATTCTTTCTTTAGGTTACCTTGGGTATTAGCATTTTACTGTCACTGGTTGTGTTCCTGTTGCTTGTGTCGAAAATTCTACCGCCCACTTCTTTGGTGCTGCCTCTTATAGCCAAATATTTACTGTTCACTTTCATCATGAATACCGTTTCCATTTTGGTGACGGTTGTCATTATCAATTGGAATTTCCGAGGTCCTCGCACTCATCGTATGCCCAACTGGATACGAAGGGCTTTTCTACAATACTTACCTGTCATTCTGCTAATGAAACGTCCACGCAAAACACGTCTCCGTTGGATGATGGAAATGCCAGGTACGAGTGCTCAAACGTATCCCACTTCGTATGGCTCGCCGGCTGAGATGCCGAAACAGATCAGTGCGATTGGGGGCAAACAATCAAAAATGGAAGTTATGGAATTGTCTGATTTGCATCATCCAAATTGTAAAATAAATCGTAAAGTAAACAGTGGTGCTGAATTGGGCATTGGGGATCATGGACGTCGGGAGAGTGAATCGTCGGATTCGATTTTACTATCGCCGGAGGCTAGTAAGGCTACTGAGGCGGTAGAGTTTATAGCGGAGCATTTAAGGAATGAAGATTTGTATATACAAGTGAGTATGAAGTTCTAAAGCAATTTGACTCAGACTGAGCAGTAGTCAGGACATGAATGACAAGATAATTGGGTATTTGAACATGATTGCAACGATTACTTTTCGAAATATTTATAATACGGAAATGACTAAGAGAATAACTAGAACATTGACTACGAATATAGCTAGGATTATGACTACCAATGAGAATAACCAAATATCCAAATGCGTTAAATCACACAAACAATGAATGTCTTTCGAGTTTGTTGCCTAGGGTTTCTGTATAACGAATATGTTTAAGTCTTCATCGACATGAGTATCAGCGTTATCGGGCACAAAGCTTTATTTCCGTTAGCAGATTACCTTTGGTTTAGTATGCTCCATTTTGGTGAATGGATTGTCGACTGCTTTAACTTTATCTGCATTACCATTTTTGACATGTCGGAACAGCTTATTCTCTGTGTCCCCATCAGAGGCAGTGCTGCTAAGCCGGGTTCGGATACGTTATAGGTTGACCTTCACTGTGTCCCTCGTTACTTTCGACAACCAAGTAATCCACTGAAATGTCGGAGTATTAAGCTTTAGGCATTCCAGTTTCTGGCTGCAGTTAGTATTTGGTAACGAAGCCGTTGCCCTAGGTGTCATACAAATTCGCCCAGCCGGAATGATCTTATCGTTACGTGATACATAACGAGCTTAGCCAATTTGGAATCAAGCTCACCAATTCTGTTATTACAGGAGTAATGTTGCCATTATTTTTATTCACAAGAGCCACCAACAGATTGTCTTCTTGCAGATGACGCTGCAAGTGGCCCAAATCATTAAGCATGAGCTGGTATTTGTAGCCCGGGTTCGATTCCCAGTCGCTGTCACCCAAACATCAGATTTCTAATAATTATTAGTTTTCTATCCTATCATAACTAATATTTATTACAGCGCCCTTCTTCGGTGGTATAGCATTGAAACGCCACCGAAGTAAAATAATTAAATAAAGGCTATAACATTAAGCTTTAAATTAACGCGCCTTCTCAACACCAGAGGTTCTGCAATTCTGCACTAAAACAAACATAATGCGCAATTGCAGAGTTGTGATATAAAAACAGCTTTCTTCTTGCACCAACTTTACTTCTTCAACTATCCCCTTTCCAAAGAAAGTAACGCAAATTTATATAGGCATATTAATTGCCCGAGTGTTACTTCTCTTTAAAAAAAAAAACTGGTTTTTCTTTTCGGCAGTGTTGTTTACTAACGCACAACAGATCATGTTGCTTCATCTGTTTTTATGGGCGGTGTAAATATTAAGAAATCAGACGCTCTTGACGTTCTAGGCATGAGAATCCAGTGTGATGTCCGCTGGACCAAACACATTTTTCAAGTGTCAAAAGAAGCGTTCGAGTGCCTCGGTTTTTTAAAACGGCGTAGAAAATACTTCACTCTATCTGATCTTCTTACTATTTACACCACCTATATTCGTCCGAAAATGGAATACAACTCTCATGTATGGGCCGGTGCTTCGAAGTCTATTTTGGAGCATTGCCGCAATGTGGGTTGTGTTTCACTGTTCTATCGATACTATAATGCAATGTGTTCTATTGAAATTGTTATATTATGTCCGTATGTGGAACAAAGTCAAATGTTCACAAACACTACTCCCTCTATCCTCCCTCCCATAACCTATTTTCCTAGTTCCAACACAATGCATTGCATAAGTAGGGGTCGTCCCCTGAGTGCTGACCCAAGAAAAAAAAAACACCGGGATATGGATATGTCTTTCTGACTCTACCTTTTCTTGTGCTTATTCTTTAATTGCTCCTAAGAGTTGGCGGTTAATTGCAAGGGAAGTTGGAGGTTTATTTGTGAGGACAATGTGGATCTATGACTTTCTCTAACTGCCCGAGAGGTCAATAACTGCATACTTATTGGAGGCGAGATGTTTATCCTAACATTTTGTACATCTTGTTGTTGACTATTGGCTGATGATTGTAAATCTTGTTGTATTGTAGATTGGAAAAAATGTTATAACTGGACTGTGTGCTGGCGTCGGATTTAACACCAATGGGACGTGTGAACAACAATTAAACATACATTAAACAGCAATGACATAACATGACAATGTTCTGAATGCAGAACATGAGTCTTGAGTTGTCACATAGCATAGCATCACATATTTGACCAAAGCAACTCTTGCTTCAAAAGCATAAACTTTTTCTAATATTCATCAACTTTTTCTAATAATCTTTTAAACCTAAAACTTTTACAGACCCGTGAAGATTGGAAATACGTTGCCATGGTTATAGATCGTTTACAATTGTATCTGTTCTTTATTGTTACCACTGCCGGTACCATTGGTATTTTAATGGATGCTCCATACATTTTCGAATACGTGGATCAAGATCGTATCATTGAAATCTATAGGGGAAAGTAAATCATACATTTTAAAGCAAACAAACAAATCCAAAAAGAAATAAGACATGTTTTTATATTAAATTAAGAAACAAAACTCAAACATTAAAGTTAAACATTGCAAATTGCAACAATAATAATTACAAGAAATAAAGTAATAAAAAAACATAAACATATTTAAAATAATTATTACAAAAAATCAAGTTGGAAAAAAAATAAAAATTATATCACCACAACAAATCATCACTTACCCCCGACCCCCCTCTAAAAAAAAAATCAAAACCACGAAAAGATAATATAAGGAAATGTTATATTTTTAACGAAAACTATAAAATAAAAGTAGTTTAAATAATAAAAGTTTTGAATTTAATACAACAAAAGAAAAATAACACAGATAATTAAAATAATAATTGATTTATTAAACCCTAATTAATATTAAATTACTTTTCTTACCAGTAACAATTTTTTTATAAGATTTAAACAAAACAATAAGAAACAAGAAGCAAAATGTTGAAAAAATCTTTTATAGCAGTTTAAAGATAAAATCATATTGAAGGCAATTGATTCATGTTTTCTTTAATTAAAATAATTTTTTTTTGTTCTATTACTCATCAAACAATTGTTAATAATTATTTTCAGTTTTTTCTTGATATTAATTAAGAAATTCCCCTTTATAGATTTTAAGAGCTTATTAGCTTATTGCTCAAAATTCAAAAAAAAAAAAAACATACTAAATAGAAACGAAAAGCCATAAGATGAAAATAAAATTAAGAAAAATTTGTAGTAAAAATAAAATTTAAAAAGTAATTGAGAATTTGTAAAAGTAAAGAAACTAAATTATAGAAAAAATAGAAAAATAAAAGCAAAAGAATTGAAAAGAAAAAATATAATAAAATGTAAACATAGAATTCGCCGAACGTCCGCGCCCCGTACTGTACCGTAACGAAACAGCTGATCCCGTTTTGTTATTTGAAATCAATGCAAATGCTTACCGAATATTAATATCACGTTGACAGAACCTCCCAACCTGTATAAAATAGAATTTCCTAACGTTCTTACATGACATTTGTACAGCAGTGATGGGCTGCTTGTATGTTAAATTGTATTAGGGTAAATTCGCCCTGTTTTTTTGGTACCTTTTTTATAATAATGTTTGTGAAAATTGAGCAATACGATTTAATATAAATATAATAAAATTTATATAGGGTGATTCAAGTAGAGGTACCTTTTTCAATAGCCTTTTTTTGAGAGATCACGTGTCATGCTGGCATGTTATTTTTTGGCATTTCATAATGGAAAGACTTACACCTGAACAACGTTTACAAATCGTTCAACTTTATTACGAAAATTCACGTTCTGTAAGGAATGTGTTTCGTGCACTTCGCTCAACTTATGGTCAACATAATCAACATAATAAAGAGTAAATAAAATTATGTATTTTTTGAATTGAAACAAATAATTTAAAAATGTTGGCTTAAAAGATTGAAGGTATATGAATTGATGGAGAGGTAAGTGGAAGTGAAGTATTGGCTTGTGAGGAAATTTAAGGAAAAACCGCGACTAGGTTGGGAGGGCATATAGAGAGACTAACATCTGTCTCCAAAAATGAATGTGGTGTGGTATTGTATTGTTTTTTTTTATAGTTGTCATTGTGTTTACCTTTTTTTTCTTGTTCGGAATACGAAATTGGTGAGTTAGGGTTGGAACCGCCTGAGAAATCTCAAGAGCTAGTGGGAAACCTCGCCAACACAAAAGTGCTACGGAACAGAAATGGCGCCCGAGCACAAAAGTTTACGCAACATCATCACTAATTTTGAGAACTAGTATTCATTATTGGATAATATTCGACCGAATAGACCACCACCGGTTGAATCATCGGTCCACATTTCTTTAAAAATTATGCCGGTGCGAACGTAACAGTCAATGGCAACCGTATCGTGCCATGATCACCGACTATTTGATGCCTGAAATTGAAGCCCGTCATCTCGGTGACATTTGGTTTCAGCAAGACGCGCCACTTCCCACACATCGCATCTATCAATGGATTTATTGAGAGAACACTACGGTGAGCACATTATTTCACGTTTTGGGTCGGTCGATCGTGTGATATCACACCGCACAGTGGCATTTTGGCGGAAAAAATAGGGTTTTTCAACTTTCCAATTTTAAAATTTTAATGATTTGTTTTTTAAAGAAATATTTGGATAAGAAAAATTCAACAAGATTTTTTATGAAAAGTGAAATTTTGTAGTTAAAAAAACTAACAGAAGTCAAAAGAAATGTATTCAATGAAATTAGATTAAAATTATTGTCCAAATAAAGAACTTTTTTTGTGTGTAAGTTTATAGCTATGGCTTTTGTTTTATTTTTTTTTATAAACAAAAAAAATTTTGAAACTAATTATTATAATTTGTTAAATAAACGTTAAAAAAAAAGAAAAAAAAAATCAAAAATTATACTTAAAAATATCAACTTTTCACTTTTTGATGCAAAAACACTTTATGTGCTTTGCCTTGCTTAGCCCTCTAACTATAAAAAATTTAAAGGTCCGAGTCTGTACTTTAAGAAAAAAAAAAACAACCGCCAAATACCGTCCCTTTTAGCAGAGAACGGATTGATTGGTTAATTTTAGATTTTGAATACAATCACAAAAAACGAACCTCATGTTGACAACATAAATCAATTCCGTAAAGCAATACATTATTATTCACAAAACGGAGTGTAACGAAAAATGATGCTTGCATTGCATGTCTTATACAAATGTAAACGTATACTCCCAAAAGCAACGAATACTTAACGATTGGTATGAATGGTTTCAATGCTGATTGTATAAGTTGTACATACTAACAAAAAATATCAAACTTTACTAGTTTACTGTCAACAAATCGCACATAAAGCAACAACCAAAAAAATTTTTATTTTCTCATTAGGTCTTGTATTGTTTTTTTTTTTTGCTATTTCTTTATGTTTTCATTCACTGAAAGCAACGAATACTGGACGAATGGTGTGAATGTTTTTAGTTTTATCATGTGGCATTGAATTATTTCGTTGCTTGATGTATAACCGCATAACAAAAAGGGAATGTAAAATAGCAAACAGTAATAAGGAATGAGTAAACAAACAGCAATGCACATTTTTATTATTGTCGAGTAAAAGCAATGCAAAAGCAATGAATTTGCGAATGGTTTTTTTTTAACGTTTATTTAACAAAATATGTATTTTATAATGTAGTACCATAAATAAACAAATAGTAGTTATTATAACATAGTATACACTGTCCCGTGTTCGAGCACTCTAGTATATTTACAATCTAAAAAATCTAAGTTCTTTTTAGGAATATTGATAATTTAACTTACAAGTATTAAAAAATACATATGTACATTGAATTTGCAAAATTTAATGTAGGAAAAACAATTGAAAAAACCACTTTAGTATTTAGAGTAAATAAAATCAGAAAAGTTAAGGGGTAAAAGAAAAATGTTTAGCTACCATATCGGTCTAGTCACCAGTATTTTTTAATGTTTAAGTTTGGCAACATCTTCAGAGGAAGCCAAGGAAGACAGAAACACAGATTACAAGAAGTATCGATTTTCATTTCCACAAATACTAATGTATTCAACAGACTTCTTATAACTTCGGATCCTTACATAAGTAGCATAAGGCGTCATTCGTACAAAATTTTCTTAGAATTAGATCCCATTGTTAAAGATATGGTGCTTGAACAATATTACAAATAAAAACTAACACAATTTTTCGCCTGTTACATATTCAAGGTATAAATAACCTCATTTTTCGTCTCAATATTGGCAACACCATTTTTTTTCATTAAAAAGCATTAAAAAGGGTTCATAACTGTATTTTATATCAATTTGTTTCAATGACTTAGGTGTTACACACTTTAATTTGGCATACTTGACTAGAAAAGCGGCATGCATTCGTGCGATATTTTCGGTATATTTGAAGGCTAATATCTTTCGCGGAGGGTTGTTGGGCATATTCTCTTCTTTTGTATGAAGACAACACATGTTTAACTTTTGAATAAAAATTAACATTTTTTAACTTATATGAAATTTTCATATGATTCCAGACAGGGAAGAAAAACACCTAAACAAATTTCAATGGACGTAAAAAATGAGTCTTTGCCATGTTAAAGTTAGAGTCTATACAGAGCCAATCACATCAATTACTGCCTTAAAACTAAAATATGTGGCTATTGCCCCTATTACGGTTCACAACTTTTTTAATAATTTGGTCGTCTTTCATAAATCGGTATTGCCATTCACAACTTATATGTAGTAGAGTTAATGTAGAGTTAAAGTCGGGTTGACTGACAGACGACCAAACTTAGTTGAGTTGAGAACGGCAATAGGGGCATATATTACGAAAGAGACCCGTATTTTTTAGCTATAATTGCCAAACTTTACCTTTTCCAAACACTAAGCATTTAAATGATTTTCCAAATAAAATCTTTATTTGATATTGTTTTGAAAATTAAAGTTCTTGTTGAAAACCCCTATAAGATAAACATTAAAAATTATCTTATCATCAGCCTCACTTTTTATCCTAAAACTCTATTTACAATGGTTTAAAGCTTGAATAACATCCACATTTAATAGTATTGCCAAACACCAGAGCTATTTGTCTCGGCTAAATAATTAAACAAACCAGAACCACAGCATAATTTTAGGCTCATAAATAACTAAATCCAAGAACACTACAAATATATTAAGCTGGCTAAGTTCCCGATTACACAGTCGAACATTTGACATTTCTCTTATTCGTGCTGTATAATAATTTGTAGTAAATTCCAGCAAAGAAAATGTCAACAAAGCATGTTCACCGAGTACCGAACACAAAATTGATTCTCTCTTCCCCACCCGTTATTTTCTTTCAAGCTAAATGTTTTTCTTCCAAATGTTCGACTGTTTAAACCATGGTGAAATTAAATACTAGGTGACAGCATTGCTACAACAATTACAACAAGGCAAGAACAACCGGCATTTTTGTTTGTGTAAAAACTTTCGTCACTGTCAAAAAGTTTTTTTTTTATATAAACTTTGACTATTTGTAAACAACTTTTTGACATTTTCAATTTCACCATGAATAATCAGCTGGCGCTACGCTGTCACCTAGTATAAATTCACCTTGGTTTAAACGGCGACTAAAAGACATGCGCCTAAAAGAAGCAGAAACAACTGATTAAAAAGAGGAATTAAACAAAAAGTAAACAAAAATCAGCTGTTACTAAACAAAACAAGCATGCAAATTTGTTTGTAAATAAACAAACAGAAGGATTTAATGATAATGTTTACACATGTTTTTATTAGAGATAAACGACGAGTCTAAGAGAGAGTGAGAATGAGTTTATTACAAGTTTATGGAGTAAACATGCGCGGTAAACAAAAGCCAGCATCCTTATTTTTTTGAACGAGAATTGATTTTCTATCCAGAATCCTGGGTACATCATCCAATACAGGACACTGCAATGGTTAGTTTAAATACAGAAATACACGAATCACTACAGCATTAGCTGAGAAAAGATAAGAAGAAATTTTAAATATATGTACATACATATTGTGCAAAAAAGAAAATACAAAAGGAAATTTAAATTTAAAATAATTTTAGTTTTTAAAGTAAAATTAAAAAAGGTAAAAAAGAAGAAAAGTGTTTTAATGTAATCAAAAGTGAAATTTCTAACAAATTTTAATAAAATTTAAATGAGAAATTTGTTTGTATATATATTTTTTCGCATATAAAAGAAAAGGCGTAGTCTCTATTTTCACCAGCCACCTCAAGCATAAGTTGGAAAAATCAATTTTCATTAGAGAAGCATCGCCAAAAAAAAAAAATGAAAATTTTATTTGAATGAAAAATTCTCAAACTAAATAAAGTCATGTATTCCGTTTAATTGATTTGGGGAAAAAAGAAAGGAAGTAAGTAAAGGATTTCTAAGGAATTATGGATTTCCTTAGACTCCCTGGACTGGGCGTAACCCTGGCAGTAGTGCTCTTAGCATTTTCCTTATCTTCAGGTATGTAATGCTTTCCAAACTTTTAAGTATTTCTTGAAAATTTAGTTGAACGTATAATGAAAATATTAAATGCCTTTTTGAAAAACAAACAACTTTTTCAGTTTTTTTTATTAAAGATTTTAATTGTAAATTTTTTGGTTTGAATTTATGAGTTTTTCAGTTGAATCAATTAATTTCAAAACTCCTTACCCAATTTAGCGAGTTATGTAACAGCTTCCCCAAATAAACGAATATATAAAATACGAAAGACAAAAACCTAAAACGCCAGCAAAACCAAAAACAAAAATAAAACATGAATGAATTCCTGCTGGGAATTCAGGTAATAGAACTACAAAAATGATTTGATTTTTTTCTAAAGTTTATTAAAAAAAAAACGAAAAGTTTGACAATTGTTTAAAATTTCCTACAAACAACGCCATCTTGCTCTCTCTCTATGTATCTACTACTACACAAAGCTAAACATAATAAAAAACAAACTGCTAGAAACTAAACAATTAACAAGGAATTTTAAAATTTGCCAAAGTTTTCTAACCAAAAAAAAAAAAAAAAACTAACAACTTTAACAAAAACACCATTTGATACCTTACCCCTAAAGACCTTGCAAAAAGTATGAGCTTTTCAATCAATTTAAATATAAAAATTTGCTAATTTCTTAAATACTGCATTTCATAAATTAGTTTTGCTTGGTATAACTACAAATTATTTAACAATTAAGTACATACTTACAATCTTAAATATAGTAACTATTTTTAATAATAAGATATTTACAATTTTTTATACAAATCCCCTTTTAAATAAACCAGAGTATAGAAAACTGTATTTAGCATATATTCTAAGAATAAACAATTTCCTTTTTTTATATAGAATCCCCTACTCTTTTGTTTTTTTTTCTAGTCTATAAATGCCCCCCCCCCTCCTTGGTCTTTCTTTTTTTTCTATCCTTAACGAACACAAAAACGCCAGAAACAAGAAATACAAATATTGTTAAAAAGCCAACTTTGATTATAAATAAAGGTGGCGGCGTTTCCAGCAAACCAAAATGAAAAAAAACAACAACAACAACGTTATTATAATGTTTTATCACAACGAGCGAACATACTTTTGTAGTTTAATAAAATATTTGAAAACAAGCAAAAACAAAAACAACAATAAATGAATGAATATTAAGAAAATTAGATTTCTGTATCAACAGCCGAATCTTAATTCATACTCCTTCTATTGAAAAAAAATATAACAACCAATCTACCAACCAACTTAAGCATTTTTATTTTCACTTATACCACAACTAATTGCCACAAACGTTATAAAAAATATTTATTTTGCCTTTAAGCACATAACACAAACAACTCCTCTAAGGAATAGAACATACAATTTTAAACAAAACATTCAAAACTTTAGCACTTTAACTTGCATTTAAAAAATCTACTACCTCACAACTATTTCTTACATCTTTTAACTTTACTTAACGAATGCTTGCCTTTACCAAACAAGAACATAATAGCGGTATTCACACCGAGCTTGTTAGTTTGTTAGTCGTTAATTGTTACTTTTTTACACGCATTTTGTTTTTGTATATTTAACGCGCTAACGGATAAACATTTAACAAATTAACGACACGGCACCCCTGATAAAATAGTTGTTAGTTGGTAACTCACAATCAGCTGTTGCAGTTTCTAAATGAATATATTTAAAAAATCATTTGTGATACATTTCTAAAAAAATATTTGTGTACATTGAGAGTAAGTATGTTAAATAAATGATTTTTTATTTTATTTTAATAAATCATAAACTGTTCTCGTAGTGGATAACCAAAAGAAAAAATGAGTAATTAAATGGTTTACAATTGTTTTTTTACACTTTCTCGTGGCATGTTTTATTTTTTCCAGAATAATAAATTGTGTCAAAACAATAAATCAGCTGTTTTACTACGAAAGTTACCAGACTAACAAAGTTTTAAAAAGGGGGTCGTTCACAGTTGGTAACTTTAACAAATTAACAAACTACCGACTAACAAACTAACAAGCTCGGTGTGAATACAGTTAATATATTAGCTTTACTTTTAATACACAAACTCACTTTTTTACCAGTTACTTATCACCACACTCTTGCTCTTCTATATAAACTCTATAGAAATTGTTCTCTTCAAATATCCAACTCTGATACACAACAACATGTGCTTTATCATGTCAACAACCCCTTTCTCTCACACCAACATTTAAACATACATACACTGTTATCCTTTTAAAACACTTTTGTTTTTAAAGCTCGTTTATTATACATATTTATTATTGTTTACATTTGTTTGTTACACAGTCTCTCTTTACTCTCTCTATCTTACTCTTGCTATTTTACTTTCGTGTTTATTTCTTTACTCATATTTTCTAAGTCTCTTTTTTTACACTAAAATCCTGTGTTTTGAATTTTATTGTCATTTACAACTCATTTCATAATCCTAAACACGTCTACTAAATTTTTTTACTGTGTAATGGATAATTTTACTTCAACCTTCTCTAAAACTCCTCTCTCTCTATCTTTCACAGATTTTTTTTAATTTACTCTCTGAGCTATTCATTAAATAAGTATTTGCCACTACTTCAATTCAGTTATTGTGCTATTTTATTTAATATTATCATAAATTACATACTACATATGTTTTTGAACCTGTAGATATAAATAAATATGTACTTTGAGTAGATATAAGTGTTTTTATCACACACAATGACATACTAACCCAGTGATATTTTATGGTCACATTATAAATATTTACAAGTGTCAAGTTTAGGAAATATTTAGTGTATTACAGGTACTTTTTTTAAAATGTCCTTTTTAAAGTAATTTATTATCAAACAAAACGTATATTGTTCAAAACTGGTTAGAAAATAGTTATAAAATGCAAAGACGATCCAAATATGTCCGTCTTTCTTAAATCACAACTCTGTTTTCTGAACCCTGTGTTTCGTTTCCGTAATAATTACAGCCCAGAATACGTACAATGACTAATTTTTCTTATATTAATTACGTTAAAATTTAGTACGGATACATGTGCTGGGACCATTAAAGCCCTTCCGAGCCGCTAGTCGCCATCATTAGATATTAGCAAAGCACGTGCTCAGAGGTCTCATTATGGAGCACGGAAAATGCTTACTGGATTTACGTTTGGACAGGGAAAAGAATATATACACAAGTTACTTTAGTGTGGCAAATTCTGATTCAATACGAGAATTAATTATTTGCATAGCAATCCCATTGAGATATCATTAGAGCCTACACTTTCTAGAATCCGCATAGCGACAGCTCTTCATGGACAGAGTATAGAAACACAGATGGGGCAATAGACCAAGAATTTGCGAACCAAGTAAAATCTCCCCACCTGTTCTACTTTATTGTTAAATATTTAAGTAGTATTGTTCTTAGCACAGTAGCAAGCAGTGTAGGACAAATTACTTTTTTAAGTAAGGATACTGTAGAGTGTATTTTACAGCATTCAAAACCTCATAGAAGAGCCATTTAAAGTCAGTTGGACAAGTCTCGGAACTCTACGTCTAGTAAATGTCACATGAATAGTCTTGACTGGTCAACTACATTTCTTTGTGCCACTTGGTGGTTTTATCCTTTATGATATCGTTACATCTTCCAACTCAGTAACGCATATTTCCAGATCGTCGGCGTAACCAAATGTACGGAAGACAAATTTTTTTCTAAATGTTTCTATTATTTCATTGATGACCAGAGTCCACAGTAAGTCCTTGTAGACAGCCCATAGAAGAAGTTTAGGAGCCATGCAAACTACAGTATTTCATTCTATGGTCTTGGTGATTACAGCAGGGATAATGGGGTTTTTCGAGCATTCGCTATAGAACCCACATGGAAGAAAATTTTATAAGTTTTACTGAAGACTGCACATGTAGAATGTAGTTCTTCAATGGAAGGTCATTGGATACAGAAGAAGCTATGGGTATTTTACTCACTCAGATCCTTAGAGCAACTGCTGATTCTCTCTCTTTTTATTGATATTTCAATTGCTCATAATGTCATTTTTATATAGAAGAGAAAAAGGTATGTGTTTGCCCATCACTGATTTAGATATAAGTTTAGTAGGTTTAACAAGGATCAACTTTGGGTTCAAAACATTTTTACAAAGTCTTCAGAAAACTGATAGATCTATATCCATAATATAGATCTGTTTTGAATAATTTTGATATTGAAAATATTGAAAATAAGCAAAAACGGTTGTTAATTGATCGATATTTAGACGAATCAAAATTTCAGCTAACTTGAATACCCAAATGATTTAAAGATAGTGTCTGTTGAAAAATCGGTCAAATCTAACCAAACATAGTTGAAGTATAATCAATATTTTCATAGCAGCAATATCACTCAAACATTTAATAAGAAAATATTTGAATAGTTTTAGAAACAACTAATAGCCTTCAATAGATTTTATTAAATTTCCTATAATAGGAACAATACTTTTAAGAACTTATTTTATCAAAATCAATAGTGATAATATAATTACTCAATTAGTAATGACGATGTTATTTTCTTTAACATAAACACCCATAAAGGATTAATAAACACTCCACATTTCTGTCGCTAGTTTTATTCAAAAACGGAAGACAACAAAATAACTCTAATTTAAACACCCCTCTGCAAAATATAATGGCATCTATAGAAAATTTCTTTTGGTATTTATTCTTTTCAATTTAAATTTAAATTCATATTTTCTTTAGTTTCATTTAACTTCTGATTGTTTTGTTTCCTTCTTGGCTCATTAAAAAAAATTCATTTAAGACAACAACTATATTTGCATCTCTATTCCAAAAAAAAAAAAAGAAAAAAAAAAACGAAAAAAAATGTTTGTGTTTTTGTTTTTATATATTTTTATGTTAAAACTAAACCAAAAACATAAATGTAGTAAATGCATCCGAAGATGAAGAGCGTTTGGTACGTGACCTCTTTCGAGGCTACAATAAACTCATACGACCCGTACAAAATATGACACAAAAAGTTGGAGTAAGATTTGGTTTGGCGTTCGTACAGCTAATCAATGTCGTAAGTGTTTAAGATCTAATACTACTACTACTACTACTAATAATAATAATAGTACTATGTAAAAAAATAAAAAAGGAAAGGAAAGTTGAACTAAAAAAAATTGTTGTAACAAAACGATTTCTTTTGGCGAAACTCTAAATGTTTTTATAATTTTGTTTTTTTTTTTGATTAAATAAATAACAAATCAGTTGTAGTATGGCCCTAGTTTTGTGTTTAATTTCTATTGTTTAAATTGTATTAAATTAGTCCCAATATACCAAATGTATATAAAACAAGTCTTATTCTAAAGATTTGAGAAACCTTTTAACACTTTTTGTTTAATTACAGAAGTAAGATTCAAATAAAGTTGCTCACAAACGTGTTGTTTAAGCAAAATGTTTTTGATTTTTAACTTTAGTCCTTTCCTTTAACCTGTAAATAATTAATTTTAAAATATGTTTAAACCTAATAACAACACCCTAGATTTAATATTAGTTCTCTCATTTTTTAAGATTTAATTTTTGTGATTCTTGTTTTTTTTTTTTTGTGAAACTAACCCCCTAACCCTTGTTTTATTAAATACTTATTAACTAGTACTTTAGTGATTGATTTTAACGATTGTTTGAATTAATAACTTAATCTCACTTTTTAAGATACAAATTTACCACAATCACTGATATTGTATTTTTTTATAAACTCTCTTCCCTTCCTATTTTAATAATAAATCAAATCCTGATATATATGTTTTGTCACTTACCACCAAAATCAAAATTAAAACTTTAAAATAATAATTACTAAAAAATATTTACTTACAATCGAAATATTTAAAATAAACAATTTCCTTAAAATTTTTTCACAATTTCTATATCAAATTAAATTTTTAAACCAATAAAACCAACCTGTAAATGTATGTAACGTGTATTTCTAAACGCAAAAAATGCTAAATTACAACTCCGAACCCTGCTATAAATAATCACAAAAAAAAAAAAAAAACAAAAAACCAAAAAAAAAAAAAACTTTTTTGACTCTCGCTACCACCCCACCACGCCCACGCCCACGCCCCCTTCAATTCAGAATGAGAAAAATCAAATTATGAAATCAAACGTATGGTTACGTTTGGTTTGGTATGATTATCAATTACAATGGGATGAAGCTGATTATGGCGGTATCGGTGTGCTACGTCTGCCGCCCGATAAGGTTTGGAAACCGGATATTGTTTTATTCAATAAGTGAGTACATCCAACAACCACAACAACAACAATAACTACAACACCATTCTAACATCCAAAACACAAGCATTTTCATTTTATGTCGCAAAAGAATAGAAAAAAAGAAACATATTATAAGCTGTAGGACCAATGTAATCCATTTAAGGTACAAAATACATCGTAGAGTCAAGAATCAAAGATTTTATAAACAAACTTCAAATTTAATTTTTTTTAAAGAGAAGTAACATTCAGGCAATTAATATGCCTATATATTAATTAATTAATTGTGCTACTTTCTTTGGAAAGGGGATAAGTAGGAGAAGAATTGGTGGTGAAAGGAGAGAAAAGGTTTTTCACATGACAACACAGTAATTGCGCATTATGTTTATTAGTAATACAGTCTGGCGGTGAGTAGGCGTACTGATTCAAGCTTGATTTATAGCCATTATTTAATTATTTTTCATAGGTGGCATTTTAATGATATGCCACCGAAGGAGGGCGCTGTGATAAATATTAGTTATGATAGGACAGACCACTAATATTTATCAGAAACTGATGGTTGTTTGAGTGGTAGCGACTCGGAATCAAACCCAGGCCGCGAATACCAACTCCTGCTTAATAATCAAATGCGCTAATCAATTAAGCTACAGTACCTTCCACAAAAGATTCCTAATAAGATAAAATCATCTACAATATAAAAATTTATACCGTTTAAGGATGGAGGGAATTTGCAGATTAATTTATTTTAAGGACCATGACACATATTACCATAAAAGTCAGAAAGTAAATTGAAATAAGCAACATTGATATTTTTACACATGAGAAGAACGTCTAGGAAAGGGAGACCAATTAGGTATTCTATTTTACATTAAATTAATGATAAGCTAGGAAAAGAATTAAATGGAATGCAGTTTTCAAATTCTTTGACCCATATTTATAGCAAATAAACATACTTATTAGGGTTCCAAAAAAGCAATGCAGATATATTCAGAATTATACTTGTTTCTTTTTTTGTTTTCTTAACTAAACTAAATATCTTTCTAGGAATTTGAATAAATGAATCGCTCATTTGTGTTGTCTATTGCCCATCATCAATACATTGCTAACCAAAATATCATAAATCCATATCTTAAATAAAAACTTAACTCTTTAATTAATTTAGATCAGAAATCCAAAACTAATAATGGCAGCCTTAAAAAAACCTCCTCATATTTGGATTATACCGAACTTGATTTTCTTGTTTTGTACCAACATAAAACTGAAAAGTAAAGACCTAATACTCCTCAAAAAATTCTTGTTATTTGTTATGTTTAAGACAAAAAGCAACGGTTTTTTTAAAGGAGTTTAAAGAAAATAGAAAACCTGCATAAAAAAATCCTGTATAAACTGCTTTCTATTAAATTCTAAAACTATCCAAATGCCCAGTAGTTAATCGTATCTAAAAAGCTATTTCCCGCCCCGTAAAGAACTATGAAATAAATTTGTAATAATTTTTTTTATACATTTAGATTATTAACAGGTGAGCAAAGAAATTGTAAATTTATAAAAGCATTCCAAAAGGTTTGATAACTTATGAAATAAACATGTAGGAAGTCATTAAACACTGTCACTAACTTACAAAGACAAAACATTCATAGTCATTTATACGAACTAACTTCAACGAAAATGTACAGCTTTTGAAGTCTAACGATATAAATAATCTTCTAAACAATTTGTTATAACAATAAAGATTGCTCAATAACAGCCTTCTAATAAATTACTTAATAGATAAATACTAATATATTTCTATTTCTTATAATCCTCATGAAAAAACCCCATCAATCAATCGTCTAGTGCTGATGGTAACTACGAAGTGCGTTATAAATCCAACGTTTTAATTTATCCTACCGGTGAGGTACTGTGGGTACCGCCAGCCATTTATCAGAGTTCTTGCGCCATTGATGTCACCTACTTCCCCTTCGATCAACAGACTTGTAATATGAAATTTGGCTCTTGGACCTTTAATGGGGATCAAGTATCGTTGGCCTTGTATAACAATAAGAACTTTGTGGATTTGTCGGATTACTGGAAATCTGGAACATGGGATATAATTGAAGTGCCCGCCTATTTGAATGTGTATGAGGGTGACGGTATTCATCCCACTGAAACAGATATTACTTTTTTTATCACCATACGTAGGAAAACTCTGTTCTATACGGTGAATTTAATTTTGCCCACTGTGCTGATTTCATTCCTGTGTGTTTTAGTGTTTTATTTGCCGGCCGAAGCTCGTGAAAAGGTAATATTGAAATAAAAAAAATTATTTTAGACAATATAAACTATAACCATTCTTTATTTAGGTTACCTTGGGTATTAGCATTTTACTGTCACTGGTTGTGTTCCTGTTGCTTGTGTCAAAAATTCTACCGCCCACTTCTTTGGTGCTGCCTCTTATAGCCAAATATTTACTGTTTATTTTCATCATGAATACCGTTTCCATTTTGGTGACGGTTGTCATTATCAATTGGAATTTCCGAGATCCACGCACTCATCGTATGCCCAACTGGATACGAAGGGCTTTTCTACAATACTTACCTGTCATTCTGCTAATGAAACGTCCACGCAAAACACGTCTCCGTTGGATGATGGAAATGCCTGGTACGAGTGCTCAAACGTATCCCACTTCGTATGGCTCGCCGGCTGGGATGCCGAAACAGATCAGTGCGATTGGAGGCAAACAATCACAAATGGAAGTAATGGAATTGTCTGATTTGCATCATCCAAATTGTAAAATAAATCGTAAAGTAAACAGTGGTGCTGAATTGGGCATTGGGGATCATGGACGTCGGGAGAGTGAATCGTCGGATTCGATTTTACTATCGCCGGAGGCTAGTAAGGCTACTGAGGCGGTAGAGTTTATAGCGGAGCATTTAAGGAATGAAGATTTGTATATACAAGTGAGTATGAAGTTCTAAAGCAATTTGACTCAGACTGAGCAGTAGTCAGGACATGCATGACAAGATATTACTTTTTGAAATATTTATAATACGAAAATGACTAAGAGAATAACTGGAACTTTGACTACGAATATAGCTAGGATTATGACTACCAATGAGAAAAAAATTCCATAACCAAAAATCCAAATGCGTTAAATCACACAATCAATGAATGTCTTTCGAGTTTGTTGCCTAGAGTTTTTGCATAACGAATATGTTTAAGTCTTCATCGACATGAGTATCAGCGTTATCGGACTTCATTTCCGTTAGCAGATTATCTTTGGTTTAGTATGCTCCATTTTGGTGAATGGATTTTCGACTGCTTTAACTTTATCTGCATTACCATTTCTTAAGACCACATGTCGGAACAGTTTATCCTCTGTGTCCCCAACAGAGAAGAATAATTTTAAATTTCTTTTCCACCTTTACTTCTTTAACCTAACACCTTTCCAAAGAAAGTAGCGCAATTATATATAGGCGTATTAATTGCCTGAGTGTTACTTCTCTTTAAAAAAAAGTGGTTTTTCTTTTCGGCAATTTGAACGCTTCATTCGAACACCGGGATATGGATATGTCTTTCTGACTCTACCTTTTCTTGTGCTTATTCTTTGATTGGTCCTAAGACTTGGCGGTTAATTGCAAGGGAAGTTGGAAAGTTGGTGGTTTATTGGTGAGGACAATGTGGATCTATGACTTTCTTTTTTCTAACTGCCCGAGAGGTCAATAACTGCATACTTATTGGAGGCGAGATGTTTATCCTAACATATAGTACATCTTGTTGTTTATAATTGGATGATTCTTGTACATCTTGTTGCAGATGGATGATCCATGACAATGTTCTGAATGCAGAACATGAGCCTTGAGTTGTCACATAGCATAGCATTACATATTTGACCAAAGCAACTCTTGTGTAGAAGAAGACTTCTACAGCCTCCTGGAAAAGGTAATAAAAGACACACCTAGTGGTGATATTTTACTTCTTACCGGTGATTTCAACGCTCAAGTGGGTTCAGTTAACACGAATATTCAGTCCGTTATGGGAACTCAAGGACTGGGGCAAATGAACGAGAACGGCGAATTATTTACCGGAATATGTGCAACCAGTGGTCTTTCAATCGGTGGTACTACTTTTCCTCACAGGGATGTGCATAAAATAACTTCGGTTTCCTCCGACCACAGAACAGAAACCCAAATCGACCACATTGCGATAAGCAAGAAGTGGCGGGGTTCATTACTAGCTGTGCAGAATAGACGTGGGGCAGATGGAGCGTCAGATCACCATTTACTTGTAGGAGAGTTACGATTAAGGATATCTGCAATCCGACGACTAACAACACGGTCTTTGCCAAGAAGATACGATGTATCCAAATTAAAATCCTCAAATATTCTCGGAAGTTACGTTGGCTCCCTAACGACTTGCTATGAAGATATCCCGAACAGCAATAGAGGCCAATGGAATGCCATAAAAAGCATTTTTACAGACAGTGCGAAGTAACATCTTGGTCATCCTCAACCTAAGCGTAGAAAATGAATCTCAGACGCTACCTGGCAACTTATTGAAGATAGAAGACAAAGGTTCCATTAACGTTGCCCGAACAAGAGCTGCTAAATCTAACCTACAGGCACAGTAGCCAGCCTAGATCGCCAGGTAAAACGAAGTGCGCGGCGAGACAAGCGGGTTTGGGTGGAAAATATGGTCATAGAAGCACAGTCAGCTGCCGATACACATCGAAGCAGGGATTTGTACAAAATTGCAAAGCAGATATCAGGGTACTCCCGTTCAACCACACATCCGCTTAAGGATCCGATGGGAGGAACTGCCTCGTCCACGGAGCGGCAACTGGCAATATGGTCCGACTATTATGCCGGCATACTGTCAATTCCGCAACCTACAACTGTCTGGCAATTTCACTGTACTTCACACCAAATCAGACTCGACATAAATACAATTTGTCCAGACGAAACTGAGATCGTCACTGCAATCCGTGCACTGAAGAATGGCAAGGCACCAGGCGTAGACAACATTAACCCCGAACTGCTTAAGGCTGATCCGACTCTTAGCGCTAAAATAATCTACCCTATTATCAGAGACTTCTGGACCAGAGAACAGAAAGAGACCATTCACATTTGCTAACCATTCGCAAATTCATTGCTTTTGCATTGCTTTTACTCGACAATAATAAAAATGTGCATTGCTGTTTGTTTACTCATTCCGTATTACTGTTTGCTATTTTACATTCCCTTTTTGTTATGCGGTTATACTTCAAGCAACGAAATAATTCAATGCCCCATGAAAAAACTAAAAACATTCACACCATTCGTCCAGTATCCGTTGCTTTCAGTGAATGAAAAAAATAGTCTACGGATCATAGTGGAACAGTCGATGGAATGGAGATATCCACTATACCTGATATTTATCGATTTCTCCAAAGCATTCAATACGATCCACCATCAGGCAATTTGGCACGCACTTGTATGTAAAGGAGTTCCACCTGTGCTAATCGACTTAATCAAAGCTCTGTATGGCAACTCAACATGTCGAGTACTGCATGAACGCATGTTAAGCAATCCGATTGGTGTAAGCACTGGGGTACTACAGGGATGTATCCTATCTCCTCTGTTATTCAATATTGCATTGGACTCAATTATGCAGCAAGCAACCCGAATAAGAAGAGGCATTACATGGTATGAATGGTCGATTGGAGGACCTTGATTATGCTGATGATATTTGCCTGCTGGCACATAACTTTACCGGCATATCAGCTGAACTGGACCAGATACATCAGCTAGAATCTGGTGTTGGTCTTCATATTAATTTTGACAAAACTAAGGCTCTACGTATCAATTCGACTAATCTCTCCAAGTTTCGAGTAAACAACATATAACTCAAAGACGGCCAATCGTTTTGCTACCTAGGAAGTATCATATCAACAACAGGCGGCTCACGTGATGATATTGCATCTCGCATAAGGAAAGCAAAACAGTCCTTTGGTGCATTACAAAGAATATGGAAGTCACCACAAATACATATAAAAACCAAGCTTCGCCTTTTCTCCTCTAATGCTGCAAGCGATATCCAATCCCTGCATGTATTTGTTAATCGTTGCTTGCGAAAAATTTTGCGAATATTTTGGCCGAACGTAGTTTCCAACAGAGACCTCTGGCAAAGAACAGGTGAAATACCGATTCGCATAGAAATTGCAAAGAGGAAATGGAGCTGGGTTGGCAATATTCTGAGAAGACCCCATGATGATATACCAAAGATGGCAATTGATTGGAATCCTCATGGCAGCAGAAGAAAAGGTAGACTAGAATCCGAGATTAGCGAAACAAGAAGAACATGGTCTGAGATCAGACTAATCGCACAGGACAGATCCCAATGGAAGAATTTTGTTACGGCCCTCTGTTCCAACCATAGGAATCAATATATACATAACTCTTGTGCCGACCTTTAACATAAATATAATTGCTTTAAAAGCATAAACTTTTTCTAATATTCATCAACTTTTTCTAATAATCATTTAAACCTACTACTTTTACAGACCCGTGAAGATTGGAAATACGTTGCCATGGTTATAGATCGTTTACAATTGTATCTGTTCTTTGTTGTTACCACTGCCGGTACCATTGGTATTTTAATGGATGCTCCATACATTTTCGAATACGTGGATCAAGATCGTATCATTGAAATCTATAGGGGAAAGTAAATCATACATTTTAAAGCAAACCAACAAATCCAAAAAGAAATAAGACATGTTTTTATATTAAATTAAGAAACAAAACAAAACTCAAACATTAAAGTTAAACATTGCAAATTGCAACAATAATAATTAGAAGAAATAAAGTAATAAAAAAACATAAACATATTTATAAAATATATAAAAATGAAATGGTCCATGTAATGGCATCACGTAAAAACGGTTGGAGCGATTTGGCTGATTTTTTTTATTCGATTCGAAATTCTCAGGAGATGGTTTGTAAAGAAAAAAAATTCAAAAATTCCGGGTAAAACTCGGAATATTTTTGTGAGTCCAGTCATCTTTAATTAAAAAAGCTCCCTAAAGTATGCTGTACAAATGTAGATATTTTATTTGCAAATAATTAAGAATAGGCAGGTTGTGAATACATACATCTTATTTTATATCTATATATGGTGAATTTCACGTCAAGTGACCCAATTTTAAAAGTCTATGTCTTCCGATTTGGATGAAATTTGCACCAAGGTTAGTGCTATTGGATAGTAGGTCCAGATGTGCCGGAGTTAGAGAAGGTAAAAGTTGGAAATATTTGTCAATTTTGGTCATACAGGGTTTTTTTAAATGAGTGCAACTTTTTACCAATTGGTCCTAGCAAAAATTGTCCAAAGGACTTTAGATAGCTATTTCTTCAATCATTTCAAAAATATTGTTTTTTAATTTTTAAAAATTTTTTTTTTTTACTTTTTTTTTTAAATTTTTTTTTTTTACTTTTTTTAAAAATTATTTTTTTTTTTAAATTTGGACCCTTTTTTCTCAAAAGACAGCTTACACAATTTACTTTAAAGCCTTTATAATCGCTTAATGGAATGCGAGTGGGATATCTATCAAAAAAAATATTTTTTAACGCAAGAATAGGATTTTTCAATATTTGGCACATGTATCATTTTCATTTATGTATTACTTTTATTAAATTATTTATTATTATTATTCTTATTTAGAATTATAAGTAATAAATAGAAAAAAAATTAAAATAGTGCATATGGTACAAATGGAAACATTTTCTTCTTTGAGTTGCAAATTTTTTTAATAGATACTCCACTTGCATCCCATTAAGTGACCACATAGCTCTTAAAGGAAATGGTCTAAAGTTTCTTTTGAGGAAAAATAAAAAAAAACTCCATTTTGAAAAAAAAAAAATAAAAAAATGGGGGCCTACTATCCAATAGTACTAACCTTGGTGCAAATTTCATCCAAATCGGAAGACATCGATTTTCAAAATTGGGTCACTTGACGTGAAATTCCCCATATATAAAAATTAAATGGCATCACGTGAAAACGGCTGGAGCGATTTGGCTGATTTTTTTTTTTTCAGTTCTTTCAGGAGATGGTTTGTAAAAAAAAAATTAAAAAAATTTCTGGTAAAAGTCGGAAATTTTAAGTTATTAATATATTGCCTCATTTTCACTTCTCATTTTTCTTAATAAGAGATATTTTTCGAAGAAACTTTTAAGCAATAAATTGATAGATATTTTTTCAATTTTTTTTTTCTTTTACTAAAATTTTTGTGTTTGAATTTTTAATTCTATATGAAATAAAAATCATTAGTAAATACCGAGCGAAGCCGGGCGGTCAGCTAGTTTAAAATAATTATTAGAAAAAATCAAGTTGGAAAACAAATAAAAATTATATCACCACAACAAATCATCACTTACCCCCGACCCCCCTCTAAAAAAAAAATCAAAACCAAGAAAAGATAATATAAGGAAATGTTATATTTTTAACGAAAACTATAAAATAAAAGTAGTCTAAATAATAAAAGTTTTGAATTTAATACAACAAAAGAAAAATAACACAGATAATTAAAATAATAATTGATTTATTAAACCCTAATTAATATTAAATTTCTCTTCTTACTAGTAACAATTTTTTTATAAGATTGAAACAAAACAATAAGAAAAAAGAAGCAAAATGTTGAAAAAATCTTTTATAGCAGTTTAAAGATAAAATCATATTGAAGGCAATTAATCACTTCATGTTTGATTCATGTTTTCTTTAATTAAAATATTTATTTTTTTATGTTCTATTACTCATCAAACAATTGTAATTAATTATTTTTAGTTTTTTCTTGATATTAATTAAGAAATTCCCCTTTAAAGATTTTAAGAGCTTATTGTTCAAAATGAAAAAAAACATACTAAATAAAAAAGAAAAGCCATAAGATGAAAATAAAATTAAGAAAAATTTGTAGTAAAAATAAAAGTAATTGAAAATTTGTAAAACAAAATTATAGAAAAAATAGAAAAATAAAAGCAAAAGAATTGAAAAGAAAAAATATAATAAAATGTAAACATAGAATTAGCCGAACGTTCACGCCCCGTACTGTATCGTAACGAAACAGCTGATCACGTTTTGTTATTTGAAATCAATGCAAATGCTTACCGAATATTAATATCACGTTGACAGAGAGAGAAAATAGAATTTCCTAACGTTCTTACATGACATTTGTACAGCAGTGATGGGCTGCTTGTATGTTAAATTGTATTAGGGTAAATTCGCCCTGTTTTTTTGGTACCTTTTTTATAATAATGTTTGTGAAAATTGAGCAATATGATTTAATATAAATATAATAAAATTTGTATAGGGTGTGACACGTGTGAGTCGTGTCATGCTGTCATGCTATTTTTGATAACTATTGTTTGGCATTTCATAATGGAAATCGTTCAACTTTATTACGAAAATTCACGTGTTTCGTGCACTTCGCTTAACTTATGGTCAACATAATCGGCCTACTGAGCGTACTATTCGCAACACCATCACCATTTTCAGAACTAGCATTCATTATTGGATAATATTCGACCGAATAGACCACCATCGGTTGAATCATCGGTCCACTTTTCTTTAAAAATTATGCCGGTGCGAACGTAACAGTCAATGGCAACCGTTATCGTACCATGATCACCGACTATTTGATGCCTGAAATTGAAGCCCGTGATCTCGGTGACATTTGGTTTCAGCAAGACGGCGCCACTTTCCACACATCGCATCTATCAATGGATTTATTGAGAGAACACTACGGTGAGCACATTATTTCACGTTTTGGGCCGGTCGATTGGCCATCAAGATCGTGTTAGACTTTTTCCTGTGGGGATATGTAAAGTCTAAAGTTTATGCGGACAAACTCGCTTCGATTCAGCCCTTGTATTAAAACATCACGCTTGCCATTCTCCAGTTATCAGTCGAAAAGCCCGAACGAGTCATCGAAAATTGGACTCAACGGATATACCATCTACGACGTAGCAACGGCCACCATTTGATAGACATAATCTTTAAAAAATAAATGCCAAAGAATGTTGATTCAAATGATAATAAACATTCTATTGAATTGTCTGTGTTTTTTTTTTAAGTAGGGAACCTCGAAATGGATCACGCTTTATAATACACATATAAATATAACAAAATAAATGCATACATACGCATAGCTATGCAGTATATATATTGCAAATTGAATAAATATTGAATGAAATTATAGTAAAATATATAAAATTGATAATATACCTAAATAACTATGAAATTGCTAGATTATGTATGTAAATTCACAAACACACACACACAATTTCACTCCTATTAAAGCCATTTTGGTACTTTTTCAAGCAAGTACGAACGAAAAGAAACTTTATAATGATCATCACTGACTGGTTAGTGCAAATAAAGTAGAATTTTTTGTTTGTCGTACGGCACGTTTTTCTATAAGCACACAAACGTACTTATAGTACGGCACAATACGGGGACGTGGACGTTCGGCTAATTCTACCTTAAAGATGGTTTTACTTCAAAATAGGTTGTTGATACTTCTTCATTCTTTAAGGAAAAATAAAACTAAATAAAGAATTATTTATATACACAAGTATTTTTAATTAAATAATCAACATATTACTTAGTAAAACATAAAGCTGTACATTTAAACCTAACTGACCCTGCAAACTATGAATTTTGTTAAATCTTTAAACTTTAACTACATCTCTCCAGACACCACAACGTGCATTTGATTTTTAATTAGATAAATCGAAATAATATCCACAAAATTAATCATTTTACAACCAACTTTAACTCAGAACAAGGTAAAACATTTAAGTTGGTTTTTTATTTCGAAAATTAAAATTCATAAAGATTTCTCTTACGATATGCAAAATACTGCAAATCTTTGCAAAACATTGCTGCACTCACTAACATTAAAAATTTATTTAAATCTTTAGCTAACGCAATAATACATGTTAATAATTTTAATATGTTTAACATTTCTTTAAAATTACAATTAACAAACTAATAATATTCTAATTGCTTTAACAAGACACACAATTTTTACTTGAACACAAGAAGTTTTAGTAAGAATGCACAAAAGTCTTGAGAAACAGATATTTTGTGCTTTTCGTGCAACACGATTACACTGGTTAACAAATTTAAGGCACACAGTGGGATCTTTGGGGGAAAACAAGTGATACAATAATATTTAAATAATGTAAATAGTTTAGCAAAACTTATAGTATTTTTATAATCCTTCACCATCCGACCCTATAAAGTATATATATTCTAGAATCTATATCCTTATAGATAGCAGAGTCTATTAAGCCATGTCCATCTGTCCGTCTGTCTCTTGAAATCAACTTTCTAAAGTCCCCAGTTATCTTCGGCATCCAAGTCTTCAATAATTCTATCAGATATGCTTTCGAGAAGTTTGCTATTTAAAATCAGCAAAATCCGTACATAAAAGCATAAATCCGAGACAACCGCTGAAAATTTAATAAAAAAAAATAAATAAAACAAAGTGTATTAATATTGTTACGAACAAATTCATCAACAGATGGCGTATTAGTTTTGATTTATAAACGTTTTTGTTATAAACTGTTATAAACATAGCAATATGGCAACATTGAGTTTTAACGACTTTGGCTGAATATTCTAGACACAAACATTCCAGTATCTTAGTTTCGAACCTTCCAGAAATTATGATTGCTGTATAAATAGACTAACACGGCCAACCAAATGAATCAGTTTATTGTGAGTGTGTTCTTAAATCGTAAGTGTGTTAATTTTAATTAATTAATTGTGTTTGTGTACATTTAAATAAATAAAACTCGTTATATTTTCTTCAAACTACTTGACGCTTTTATTTTGCAATTAAAAAGAATCTAAAGGAAATAAACCACCGTTTTTAAAAGGTAAAAACGTAACAATATAATATATAAAGTATATAATATAATTATGCATCCACAACAAAGGTGAAGGGTATATAAGATTCGGCATAGCCGAATATAGCACTCTTACTTGTTTTATATTTATGCCCTACAGCACAATGGTGTGTTCGATGTTGCATTCTTATGTAATGTTAAGAAATTTTAAAAAGCACAACATGACTTGATAATATTTTTTTAAATAAGCCAACCTTTAGTGGAGGTCTTAAGGTATTAAAACAAACCTTTTCTTTTTTAGGCCAAAGCACAACAAAGATTTCGTTTTCATTTATATGATGCTGTTTGATCTTGCAATTGTTAAGAGAGTAACCCCCTGGCCCACGATGTCGAACGATAACGTTCGCTTAGATAAGACTTAAGACACAAACTTTTTATTGTATCTATTTTTTACTCAATCAAGTTTGTTTATTCCACAATCAAGTTTGTGTCTTAAGTCTTATCTAAGCGAACGTTAAATCGATTTAGAAAGTGATTCTGAGTCGATCGGTATACTTTGTGGTGGGTGTTGGACTAGATAATATTTTTGGGCGTTACAAAAATCAGCACAAATCAAATATACCCTTCCCACTATTATGGTGTAAGGTATAATTAACTTTTGACCTCTACCGTGAAAGGCTTACATTTTTTCATTAACATTTTTTCTATCCCATAAACCCCACTGTACATTTTTACTTTATTTACAAATTTAGCTGGCTACTTAAATTTATTAATTGTTAACTATTTGACAAGTATAATTTTTGTTTAGTACAAGCAAAATTAGCAAATAAATTACACAACATTTTACTTAAGCAGCAACAGCATATTTTAGTTGATTTGTTAATGACCATTGATTTGCAAATGTCTTAAACAATATCTGCATATTATTTAACACTTTACTTATACAAATGTGCTGCATAAAAATATAAAATTGGTGCCAAGTCTATGAAAACAAACTCAATGAATTGTGGAAAACATTGTTTTATAGGCCCAAATTGCAAAAGAGAAAAAGTCAAAGTCATAAACTTAAAATAAAGTCAAGCATGAGTAAAGTAAATAATTAAATAATAAAAAGAAAATCGGTAAGATATAAGTCGAATAAAAGAAATGCTATAGTTTTATGACTGTGTCATTAAAGAATTATACTTCCAATTGTGGTCCTAATTTCAAGGCAGTTTTCATTCCAGGGAACAGATAAAATCTATAATAACAATAAAACTCCAGAAATAAATTCCTGAAATTTCCTGAGAAAAAAACGTTCACAGAAAACACGAGATACACGTATTTCTACTTAAAACATAAATGGTGTCTATGATGAAAACTCCATGTTTAAACTGCAACTCACCACCCAGGAACCAGCCACGTGACTAGTTTTGTATAAATAGTCTTATCTTTATAATATAGCTGGAAAATGTTAAAGTAATAAACTAATGCAAAACAATTTAGGGCTTTATGTAGGTCATATTGAGCCATAAAGTTGCATTTTACGCAGCTTATGTCTAAGATTTCCTTATGGGTATTTTTTGTTTTGTTATACCCAGTGTGTTGGTTTGTTTATGTGAACAAACCGCATCATGTTTTTCACATATGCAATTTATTTTTACACCTAAACGTTTCTTTTCAAGTTGAAAATTTATAAGCAGCAGTAAAATATTTTTTATTTGTTTGAGTTTTTTTTAGACACTTATGAAACAAAAATTAAAATCGTGATTTGTTTAAAAATGGTCAAAAGTTTAGGTTTTTACTATTTATATAGACTCATGCAAATTTAGACTTATTGCGGATTTCCTTAATAAAATTCTTTACTGACATCATATTATCAAATAAATTCGTTTTCAGGGAATTGTTTTCTAATAAGCAAATACGATTTTTTCAGGTTTAAATACACGATATTTGTTATTTAGAACGAAATTCACTATGGAGCGTTAATTTTGGTGTAATTTTCTAAAATTCAAATTAACTTTGCATTTAATCTAGTAGAGCTTGCAAAAATGCCACAACGAATGTAATTTGCCACCATACAGTTACTCTATGTCTTGACAAGCCATCAATTTTTACTTACAATTTGAATTTGTCTCATGTGGACAATAGTTGTCAATGTTATGTTCTGGTTCAAACTACGTTTTGAAAACATTTAGTTGCACAACTATGCTCGATATAATTTTTAATAATTTAAAACATAATCAACTGAGCTTGAAACCATTATTAGCAGCTAGTATTCCACATGGCATAGCACAACATTTTACATGTGTTGCAATGACAGAGCATGACAGTGTTTTAGTTGACATGGCAATGCTCAACAACTGGTTTAAGTTGCCGTAACATAGCAACTTGTTAAGCAAATTGTTTATTAAATGGCAGTTATTCTATTCCAAACTATTTCCCTCATCTTAAATCAAAATAAATAAAAAAAAGAACCCCCTAATGTAAATTTTTTTCTACTGATTTTTAAATTCATAAAACAAAGTATTTAAATTCTATTTTTCAGGGTTTTTAATCTTTATCTCTATTTTACATCGTTCTGTCACACATTAAAAACCAATAGCTGTCATACAAATTTATGCTTTTTGTTTGAAATAATTTAATAAAAACCTCCGCAGAAAATTATAATTAATTAAATTAAATTACAATAAAACAAAGCAAAACAAAACAAAACTGAAAATATGATTGACATAAATATGTACATGCATAAACTTTCAATGAATGAATGAATAAATGTGCCTGCACCGAAATAAAATTTTGTTAGCAAGAATCTTTCAATGCTTAATTAATTCCACAAATAATATTATTAATAATAATATAATTAACTATTAAAGTTTTGTACTTGAAAAAATCATAAAAATTCAATGGAAAAGTCAAGTAGAAGATGTGGTTGCTGATGGTTAAAAAAAACAAACAAAGACAAACCCAAACAACACACAACAAACAATAAACAGAAACAACAAATATTTTAGAATCAAAAAAAATAACAAAGAAATAATTGTTTAATAAAAAAGATGTTTCTTGGATTAAGCCAGTGTTAATTAAGAATGACTAAATTAATAATTTACACTAATTGGCTTAAAAAAAGGTGGCGTCAATTTTAAGTATATTTTAACTAAAGACCGTTTAAAATGATTTAATATAGAAATAATTACTTTAAAAATATAGTCCAAGTCTATTTGTATTAAAGTAATTTTTGCTTAAGAATACGAAGATTAAAAATATTTTATAAATGTAATGTTTTTCATCCAACATCTTTATAATTAAACTAAAAATTAATGTAAGTATTAAAGAAAACAAAAAAAAAAAACATTACACACATAAATATTTATAATTTAAGGTCTCTTGGTTAATGAGCAAAACTTGGAATTTCTTATTAAACAAATCTATTAACATACACAGTCAAGGTCATTAGTTTTCGTACACCCTTGAACTTCTTTGTATCTAATTTCAAAAATAAAATCTAATAATCATATCAAAGAATTTAGCTTATCGTGTTGGCCTTTACACACGAACTGTTTTGTAAATATCTATTATTTAATTAGTAAAAGTTCCCAAGGTTGTTACATAAAAGTTGGTAGCAACAAAATTCAAATTAAATTCATATTTGAAACTTTCAACAAAGCTACATACGAGTATATAAAGAGATTCCCAACATTTACACAAGATTTGAATAGTTTCTTCATTTAGATTTTTATTTTTTATTCAATTATAGAATATTGAGTAGAAGCCAGGTATACCGAATATCTATTTAATGGAAATTCGAAATAACATACAACCAAATTTGTAACATTAACTATCTTAAATTTTATGCTCAATATGAAGAATGTTATACAAGATAAAATTTGTATCATTGATATTCAAGAATGGCTCAAATAATCGTCGATCTCTAAATAATATTGCGAATTATCTAGAGGAAAAGGAGCTTTTTTCCGGGTTTACGTTCAGAGGAAAACACATTCCAAGGCAAATATTTACTCAAAAAAGCATAACTACTTGTTTCAGCACAAATTTGTTTGACGTTGTTTGCTCTTACAAGAGTTTTGCAAGATCAAACAGCATCAAATTAAATAAGACTAAATATTTGTTGTGTCTTGACTCTTTTAATAAATAAATAAACGAGTTCAAAAATATTTTATTTAGTGCTTGCCTCTTTTTCGACAAATATTTGCCAAGTGTGACCGTACCTTAAGCGATGGTTGCCTGTCTATATGCAAGAAAGAAATTATGTTAAAGAATCTGGAAAAAAGTTATCATTTCGATCTTACGAGTATGTGGTGTAGCAAAATGTGAATGAAACTGCTTTCTATTGAAAAATAGTACAAATTAAAAGTTTTTTCACGCTATAGGAACTAGTTCTACAGGCAGAAAGTTACCGAAGGTTAGACTATAAATTTTATATTGCACTAATGCCTCTGAAGCAAAGAAAATTTAAACTCTTCGAATGGCAAAGAAACACCGCCATTTTCGTAACAAAGTTTTGCCTGTAAATTATCTTCATTCAAATAAAGATTGTTAATTTTTAATGGTAGAATCAATTTAAGAACCGAAATCCCTACCAAAGAAAATCTTGTTAATCCCTAATAATACCGCTAGTC
The DNA here is from genome assembly GCA_916048285.2 of Bellardia pandia. Taxonomy (NCBI): domain Eukaryota; kingdom Metazoa; phylum Arthropoda; class Insecta; order Diptera; family Calliphoridae; genus Bellardia; species Bellardia pandia. The sequence goes on from OU696531.1 coordinate 45,507,803, forward strand.
ATCATAACGAAGAATTGGTAACAACAGGCTTCTTTGAAACTTATTTCAAAAAGTAATCTCAATATAACAAATTTTTCGATTTAATGAAAAAGTCCGAGGCCATATCGCGGCATTCAATAGCGTATCGATAGCGTATCTATTGTATCAAATATTATTACGATACGAGCCGTATCAGCCGTATCAGGAAAATAAAGCAAATTAAATTAAAAATGTTACAGTGGTGGCCAAATTATTAGTTACACATGCAAAATTGTTTAGTTTGAAGCCGTATAACATTTTAAAATAGTGTAAATTTATCCTTTTATTTGTTCTTTTAGGTAAATTAAGTGTTTCTAATTGAATTAAAAATAAATTCTTTTTTTTTTTAATATATATTTGAGGAAAAGAAATATTACAAAATTTTTTGAAAAAAAATCTTAATATTTCGTAGAACCTCCTTTGGCATCAATTACAGCTTGCACCCTTTTTGGCATGTTCTGAATGCATTTTTTAACATTTTCTTTTAGTTCTTCATCGTGATGCCAGACTTTAATCAATTAAATCAAAATTGCATATTTCACACTTCAGAGAAGAATGACCGATAATGATCTACAACTGCACTCTAATGTCACCAATCATTGTTGACACTGCACAAAATATTTAACAGTATTACCAGAATTAAAATACGAAAACATCTGGTACAAGAAATAACTTTATATACGTATTAAAAGCGGTTGAAACTTAACTAATAAGTGTAACTAATAATTTGGCCACCCACTGTATCATAGTTTTTAATTTTAATATTTCCCTTAAAATAAGCAAAAAAAAAAAAAGAAACTGAAAGAGTAAAAAGCGGGATTTTGGCTTGAAAAGCGGGTTATAGGCGGAATGATAATCCCGGCAAAAGCGCGATCTATGCTCACGCTTTATTCAACCAAACATCAAGAATTGTTAGAATATGTTTTTAAATAATAACAGTAGGATATGAACGTGGTAGGTCTGTATTTATAGCAAGACAATGTACTAATCACCCCTATCGTGAATTAAAATTCCACATGAAATTTGTTCCCTTTTATTTTTTTAACATTGAATTTTAATAGGAAAAATGTGAAAAGGGAACAAATTTCATGTGAAATTCTTATTCACGATAGGGGTGAATATAAAATTTGTATTAAAAGAAGCCTAATAAATTATTTTTTACACTGTTATCTTGTTTATCTCTTTACGAATAATTTTATATTTCATATGTATCCTGCTTTCAATTCCAAACAAACGATTTTTTTATAGGGAAACTTTTTAATTAACTATTTAATGATTAATGATACTAGTAAAAGTTCTTTGTCAATATTCTTAATTTATTTGATTATTATTTTTTTGTGCATTTAAAGTACATATTTTCTTTTAATTAAAATATAAAAAAAAATAATATTAATCCCCCGAAACATAATTAACAAATGGTTTCTGACTGCTAATAAATTAGAATTGACTATTTTGTATTTATATTTAAAAGCTTTAATTAAAATATTAAGAAATTCTCATACGTTTAATCGTTAAAATTTCAAAATAATTGGTAATAAATTGCATTTAAATACGAATTTTATGGAAGGAATTAAATGTTTTTAGCAGAATAATGAAAAATAAGCATTTAATATTTTTGACATTTTCATTGTGGTCACACATTGCATGTTTTTATTTATTTGAAAATAACGGTTATTTTTTGATCAGATCTCGTATTTGGATAACAATTTTATTTCAAATTTAAAAATCAAGTTGATTTTTCTTAAAGACCAAACAAATAGTTTTTATACGAAAGGCATATAAATTACTTTTATAAAATTGCAAACAAATGAATTTTGCTATTGATCCAAGAAATATTTCTCAAAACTTATCTACTAAGTATGTCTGTCTAATCTGTCCGTAAATGTGTAAACATATGGTCACGAGGTTTGACTGTATTTATAAACGATTAATACTTTTGTAATTAAAGTCACTTACATCCACGGCTCATTTTGTTAAAACTGAAATCTTACTGAAGAATTTCGCAATAATTAAAGTTCAATTTAAGATGGTAAATCAAATAGAAGAGAAATGTGAGAAGCAAATATAAAAAAGAATCAGCATAATCGATGCATGCCAGTCTATTTTAAATTGGGTTAACAGAAGCAAAAATATTGAAATCGAAACCCACCCGAATACACAATCATCATGCATCACGGCCTGAAAGGGTTAAAGTTAATGTGACAGCTTTAAAATCATTATGAATCAGATATTTTTGTACTGGACTAAGAGCCGGATATCCTTCAACAAAAATATGAATATTTGTTTTTTTTTCTCTTAATAAACGATAATCATTTACAATAACGTCTAACCAATATTTTTTGGATTAGTTTTTAAATTAATTAATTTATAATTTAAAATTTTAAATTGGGCACTGGTGAAAACTTAAATAAAAACACAACCGAATTGTTTAAATTTAAAATTGCAAGATAGTCTTTTTATTTAAAGTCATTCGGTGTAATGTTAGAGCTTCTCATATCTTTCGATGAAATATATAACTTAAGACATCATTAGTGAATGCCCAAGAGCCTAGGCGATTCTATACAGTCTGCAGATATGCTGGTGAACTTATATGAGAAGTAAAGAATGTTGAATAATGTGTCAACGAAATTTTGGAGGCCACAGTTTGAACATTTGTTGTGTAAAATCATACTTTTTCACCAAAGGCATCAACTTTGTAAATCGTTAACATTGCGGCATTTACAATTCAAAGAACCTACATGTGATTGTCGAAAAACAAATGCATCCAAACCCTTGATGTGGATTTTGCTCTTAAAGCTTTACAAGTTTTAGGTTCCGGACGTATAAGATCCTGCTTGGATGATATCGAGCCATAACCGCCGTAAAAATGTATCCCACAAACTCAAAATTTTACAGGGGAAGGTTTTTTTTAAATAAAATCAGTTTGAATAAAGCCATTATTTTAAAATTTATAATGTAAATATTGTTTTGTGTAATACATTTAATTTTAATAATTTTAAATGATGTTGAACTATCGATTTCGATAAAAAAACATTAATCGATTATGGTGTGGGATACATTATTTTGGCGGTAATGGCTCGATATCATCGCCTTGCAATAATTAGCCGAAAATGAAATGCCAAGTATAATCCACCAGTAAACTTGGTAAAAAATCTTTTATTGTCGAAAGATTCAGAAAGTTTATTGTTTTTATACAAATTTCTTCTTGTGTACTCTAAATTGTTGTTTGTAGGCAGTCCAGTTTAGAACTCCCTTGAAAAGAGTTGTTGGTACCATCAAATAGGATTCTTCTTGGTCATTGGTGTTCGTCTGGGTCTATATTAATCGCCAGTTCGTTAAAAACTTCCAAAATCTTATCAAACACTAGATATTGCAATATCAATTCATGATCAACATCAATGTTTTCAGATACAACTCCCACTTTTGAAAGACTTTAATTATATTTTGCATAACCAAGTCTCTATAAAAAACCTAAGTTCCAATTCTATTACAAAATGTTAATAAATAATTTAAATAACTTATAATAAAATACAGCTGACAATCTTTGGTAGAGTGAGACTCAAATCAGTTTAAAAAGAACAAACGAGCCTTAGGGTATTATATCAGTGTTGTCAACTTTAAAATTTTAAAACGCACCAAAATGGCGAAAAAACGCGCCATTAAAAAAACGATTTTTTTTGAAAATGTTTATTGAATTAATTTTACATTTTTTTAATATCATAAATTCTATATAAAACTTTTTAAAAAGAGATCAACGATTAATAGTTAATTAAATGAGCTAATAAAAATAAAATAAGCATTTAACCACTCAAAATTTAACTCACAATATGCTATTCGGAACTGAAGTACTAACTGAACTGAAGTAAAGAAGGGCTAATTTCAGTACATATTTGGTACTTTTTTAATTTATTTTTATTTTCTATTTTAAGTACTTTTATTTACAATTTTTCCATAAAATTTCGTCTACAGTTCAAACCATCAGGCTATACAAAAATTTTTATTTCCATGTTTAAAATGTTAATTTTATTTCCAAACAATGATATTCACCCTATTCACCTTTACTAATAACCTTCTTGTGACGAATTTGATAGTGTGTATTCATTTATCATATAATCGTATTTCAAATACATTTAATGGGGACCTTTTTCATCGTATAGATTTCATGATAATGTATAATTAAAAAACGGCAATTAAAAATTAGTAAAAAGAAAGATTTCATCAAATTTTTTTGAAAAATTAAAAAACGCATCGAAATTGAAAAAGACAACTAAGGAATTTTTTGCACAAAAAATTTAAAAAAGCGCCAAAAATAGTGCGAAAAGCACCAACTTGACAACGTACTCGTATATTCGTTGTTATTATTTATTTTTTAAACTTGAAAACTACAAAGTCAAGTGAAATAAAATTATCTTAATGAAAATATAAACAATGCTGTAGTTTTTAATCAAAACTTTGATAATATAAATGATAGTAAACTAATACCAAATTAATAATAATAACATGTCTTTTTGTTCTAACCAAGACCAACTATAAATAACAAATGAGCAAGCTATAATTATCAAAGTCGACGACCTAATGAATGGATAATTTATGCGCAATATAAATTTGAATTTAAAAAACATAAAAGAAAACTAAAATAACAAAATTAAGATAATTTTATTTTTAAAATTAAAATCGAGCCTAGAATGTCAATCAAGGATCTGGATTGTGAATTAAGTGATGAAAACTGAAACTGCCAAACTTTTGGTTTGTTTCTTAACCCTCTATAACATATAATGACGGCATTATTTCGTATCCTGAAATAGAACCAACACCTTTCAGTTCCAATACTCCAAATTCGATAAGTCCAATCGAAAACGACAAAAGCCTGATAAAGGAACATTGCAGTGAAAAAAGATAAACATTAACCTCAATGCCCAGCAGCTCACTTTTACTGGCAACGAATTGTTGAATTCTTATATATTAGATCTCGAAACTCCTATAGAGTTCTTGTTGTACCTTTTTCCAAAGGAACTTATAAAGAAAATTTCTGAAGAGACAAATCTATATTTGATACAAATACATCTCAACAATAATTTTAATGTGTATGAATTGGATATCCAAAAATTTCAGGGTATGGTTCAACTGCCGAGAGTTCTTAGTACTCCGCTTATTCAATAGACGATGACCGCTAATAAATTTTAAAATACAAGACACTGCACTTCAATGACAACAGCAAATGTCTACCAAGTAACAATCCCGACTCTGAGAGAATCTTGAAAATTCGTCCCGTAGTTGATGCTTTATTTGCAGAATATTCAAGAGTTCCGCTAGAACTACGACCTTGTGTAGGTGAGCCAATATGTTTCACGAAAGCGCGAAATACGTTTTAAAAAAATATAAAAATTTTGATGTTAATTTTTTATATGTATCTTTATGAGTTCTTTTTTTACATTTTAACCTATTGCTGCCTACAGTCCCTTTTTATGAAATTGTTTCTTTTTAATAACAAATTTTAAAATTTTAAGAAGTTGTACATGTTTTGTTATTTATCAGAAAAAGTCAGAAATAGAATTAAGCTTTTAAAGTATAGTTCGGCTGGATGTTCGCCAATGATTTCCAAATTAAAATATTGCTTATTTAAACCATGTTCATTGAGCATTTACAAAATCATCACATCATTAATTTTAATTTAATTTTATTTAATTTAATCATATTAAAATTATTTCCTTAATTAATACAAATTGAGCAAAAATCACACAAACTAATTTATAAGATTTAATAAATATGCAAAGTTGAACTTTTAACCTGCTGAGAATTTAAACATTTTTAATTTCATATTCAAATGACCAATAGTATTCACAACCAGTTCTGAAAAATGATCATACAAACAGTTTTAGGTATCGCAACGTACTGGTATAAACAGAATTATTAGTATTTTTTATGTCCGGTACTACGACGACATATGATGATTTATAAAAATAGATAGACGATGTATGGGTGGCTAGATAGTTTAGGTTTTTTTGCAAATAAATCATTAGTTTGCAGTTTATACTGTTTGGTCATAAACTTGTATGGGGAAAATTGACATCTTTGAGGTACACGCCGTGTTCTAATGATGCCATTAATTAAATTTATATGTACATATATTTAATTTTCGCTTAAGGGTTTCTGTCAAAGTGTGCTAGTTTTGGTTTTCGAAAAACAAACATTAGCAATTCATTATAGATAATGTGGAAATTAAATATGTTTGCGAAATTAACATTTATTAGCAGGCAAATGTTAAAATTTACATTAAATCTAAATTGGCCAACATGTTTGTACAGTAAAGATCTTCTTATAACCTATTAAAATGACTTGAAGACCATGAAGTGACAATAAATTATAGACACTAAAGATTCTCTAATTCTTTTATATAATAACAAACATTTGACAAATTTTCTACATTGCATTATTCCAAACAGCACACCACACGAAAATCCCATTAAAAATCCATAAATATCTATCGCTATATAATCGCCACTGGTATTCTGGAACGCCCATTATTATAAAAACATTTCGTTTAAATCTGAAATCATCAAAACTGTAAACGACCTTGTTAAAATTTAAACACCGTTTTTTATTACGAGCATTTCGTTATTTTATGGTAAAACCAATAATCTCACAGATTTTCTTATTCAATCACAACTCTCAACTAATTAAGTATGTATATATTGTTTTAAAAATAAAAAAAATTTCAATGAATAAGAATTCAACACTAAAATGGTCATATTTTTTATGAAATTCTATATACATATAAAAACAGTTAAGAAGGTATAGTCGGGCAAGCCCGACCATATAATACCCTATGCCCAGTATATAAATAAAACAGTTTTTCAGAAATGGACGTTATATGGGAGATATAACCTATTGTGGACCGATCATCCAAAAATTTAGTGTCATGATGTCTATGCCTATGAATATAAATATTATGTATGTTGAACTTTATCTAAATTGAATTACGGAAAGGGTCTTATATGGGAGTTTTGACTAATTATGGACCGACCATTATAAAATTAGGTGTCATTATTTCTGTATATAAGAAACGTATTTCTGTCAAATTTTATTTCGATCGTTTTTATGACCGTTAAAGTGATTTTCGGAAGTGAGCCTTATATGGGAACTACGTGTAATTATGGACCGATCATAATAAAATTGTACCATATTTTTTGTATATATGTATATGAAATATATTTTCGTTAAATATTATTTGGATTCCAACATTTTTGAGAGAGTTATGCTCTATAAGTGATTTCCGAAAGTGGGAAAGGAGCTACGAGTAATTATGAACCGATCTGCACAAAATTTGTAGATGTGATTTGGCTTCATTTACCACTCATTAGTGGTGAAATATGATGGGATACTTGCATAATTCAAACATTTATGATCGGTAAACCCCAATTTCGGTAGGACATTTGTATGGGACCAGGTGAAATAATAGACCGATTTGCACCATTTCCAATCCCATTCGTCCTTGGCTCGAAAAATATCACGCACCAAATTTTATCGGAATATCTTCAAAGTTGCGACCTGTACTCTGCGCACAAGCTTTTCATAAACAGCCAGCCAGACGGACGGTCGGACATCGTTAAATCTACTCAGAAAATGATTCTGAGTCGATAGGTATACTTTAAGGTGGGTGTTGGACCAATATTAATGGGCGTTACAAACATCAGCACAAATCCAATATATCCTCCCCACCATGGTAGTGTAGGGTATAAATACAGAAGACTCTTGCGGTTTAATTCTAAATGACTAATAAAAAAATCCACATTTAAAATTGGTAGAGAATAATCAAAACATGTAATAGTTCATAGTAAGTGGTCGAATATTTTGTAGGCTACATTCACACAAATTGGAATTTCAATTGTATACACTTTTTATGACTGCACTATTTCCAATTGAGAAGTTTGTAAAGGTGGATTCACCCATTCATTCCGAACAAAATATTTATATAGGATATTATATGATCAGGCTTGACTATTAAGCATTATTAATTAATATTAATTCTTGGACTTTCAATTTGGAACACTTAAGGTACAGTCACACTAGACAAATATTTGCCGACAAAGACGTAACCAATAAATAAAATATATTTGAACTTGTTTATTTATTTAAAAACACTTTGTTTACAAATATTTAGTTTTATTTCATTTGCTGCTGTTTGATCTTGCTAAACTTTTGTAAGAGTAAACAACGTCAAACAAATTTGTGATAAAACAAGTGGTTACGCTTTTCTGGTTAAATATTTGTCAAGTGTAACCGTTGCTTTAATCACGATGAAAGCGGAAAGAAAAAAACACTTGGTGATTTTTTTTTTTTTTTCAAAACAATAATATGAATTTTAAATATAAAAATTTATTATAATTACGAATGTTTAATAAAGAGTAGTTAATATAGTTTGAATAACATTTTAATATTAATGTTATTTTAAGTGTGGCAAGATCTGAAATATTAGTCATAATATATTGGAAACTAATAAAATGTCACGATTTATGTACAAACATACATATATTTGCATATTTTAGTGGATGCTTTATACACATAAAAAAGCAAATATATCGTCGAATATTCACCTTCGTATTCGTTGATTAAAAAAATTAGTATTCTCAATGCAAAGGTGGTTGCACTATGGCAAGAGCTTGACATTTATACAAATTTCATAATATAAAAAAAATCTCTGATCGATTATCCCATAACATATTATATTCCATTACTACTACTAATGTGCTAAAACTTTATTATTACACCTTTTACGGAATATTTACTACTGAAATTAACTACATAAATACCTAAAGGACATGAAGGGTACATCAATAAATCGGATATAGTCTCAAATAGGTAGCTATTAATAAATTGCTGATTTCAACAGATCTGTTAGAAATACTTTATAGGAAATATCTGAAAATCGGATTTTATCATTAAAAACTTCAAAAACATATTATTTTCACATATTAGTGCAATTCATAATCTTGGGCGAGTGGTATTGCATCATTGCATTTGCAAAAACGTTTAACATATCTTTGCTCTACACTAACAAAATACACAGCAAGAGCAAAAATATACAAAACCTTTTTGCAAATGCAATGGCGCAATAAAATTTGCACAAGATATTGAATTGCACTAATTTTTCATAATCTCTTTAAGTATAAACTGAATCTTTTTAAGCATAATATTCGAACCAGCTGCATATAACATTTCAATTGATTTACTGGCAATCTGTTCAGATTAAAATATACTTTCTGAGTATTTGTCAGAATTAGTTTAGTTAAGTTTTGATATTAAGAAAGGCAATTTTGAGCATATGTCTTTAATATTCGTCCCCTTAATAAAACAATAGTGTATAATTTTTTGCCATTTCGAGATAATGGAGTTAAAAATTTTTCTTTTATTAGACATCTGGCAAAACATTAATATTTTAGAAAATAATCAATGGTTTTAAGTTGTGGTCATTTGAAAATTTGGTGGAATAATCATAATAACTAGCAGATAATATTTCATTAATTTACAAGTGCTTTAATTGCAAAGAAATGGGACTCAAAGTACCTTTATACACTATTTTATTTTGTATGGTATACACTATTATATTTGAATATTTTTGTCGGACGAATGCTGTGTATGTCAATATACGTCAGTTTTGGATTTTATTTGGTAATAAAATATATAAACACTACTTTTCTTTGAAATTATATTCAGAGAACCAACTATTTAAAACACCGTAACCTTCAATTAGATAATTATTAACGAAAAATTTCAAACACAATATTATAAGCTATTATTAAAATTGATCTTTTGGCCCACTTTGTGGAAGTACAAATTTTGACCACATATAGAATTAGTTATGTGTATCCTTATTATTATTATTGTTTTATTGAGGGAACGATATGTTTGACAATTACAAAAAATGGTACGAAAAAGATGTATTCACTAAATGAAATACATATGGTGAATTTCACGTCAAGTGACTCAATTTTAAAAATCGATGTCTTCCGATTTGGATGAAATTTGCACCAAGGTTAGTATATTGGATAGTAGGCCAGACACACATTTGCAGCTCTATCAGTCCAGAAGTGCCGCAGTTAGAGGGGGTTAAAGTTGGACATTTTGCTAAATTTTGGTTATACAGGTTTTTTTTTAAATGAGTGTAACTTTTTACCTATTGGTCCTAGCAAAAATTGTTCAAAGGACTGTAGATAGCTATTTCTTCAATCATTTCAAAAATATTTTTTTTTAATTTTTTTAAATTTTTTTTTCTCTAAAGAAAGCTTATACAAATTACTTTAAGACCTTTATAATCGCTTAATGGGATGCAGGTGCAAATTTCATCCAAATCGGAAGACATCGATTTTTAAAATTGGGTCATTCGACGTGAAATTCACCATATATGAATATATGAATTCTTTTATTTATTCAATAAAACTACATTAACCCCCTGTTTCACGATGTCGAAAGATAACGTTCGCTTATATAAGACTTAAGACACAAACTTGATTGTGGAATAAACAAACTTGATTGAGTAAAAAATAGATACGATAAAAAGTTTGTGTCTTAAGTCTTATCTAAGCGAACGTTATCTTTCGACATCGTGAAATAGGCCATAAAAAGTTAGCAGAACTAGCTGCAGATTTTTAGTTTTGTTTACTCGGAGTTATCAATTTTTAATCAAAAAATAGTGGTTACGCTTTAGTCGATATAAACTAATAAATAAAAATATTTATAAATTTTATACAAAAAATCATGCCTTTAAACAATAACTTGTTGTCTGTTTAGTTACATCTTAGAAACCTACAAACAAGTTACAAACTAACTAAAAAATTTAATGTACCCTTCGTTTTATATACAAATAGTTATTATTAGTAATACTATTTATTTATTTAATAATTTCTATATGATTAAAAAATAATAAAGAATTTGAAACGAGATCTTAAATATGTTTTGTTAATAACAACATGCATGCACATTGCTGCACATAATAATGAAGCATTTTGCATAATAAAAACTATATTTAATCGTGAACTAAATGAAACCGTCATACATTAAACTGAAAATATTTTAAATTTGACCCAGCAAAAAAATTTTTTGTAAAAAGTAAAAGTAGGCGAATTTTTTAATTATTATAATTGCAAAAAACATATTTGTTTTCTTATATCCAAAAATGTAGTTAGTGTGATGACACACATATTTGTCTATAACTCGTAACAAAAACTTGGTAATGACTTGCATTTACTCAGTATCTTACATATGTTTATACATTATTTAGAAGTATTTGTGTAATGTGATATTTATCATCTGTTATTGTATAACTGCTTACTTTCTAGTCATTTGCTTGATTACATTTTTTTACGGCATCTTTGAGACTTTACATTCAATGTGTTATTTAAGCTATTACTTGCAACCAGTTGTATCTTTAGCATCCATCAACAATTTGGTAATATCTAGAAATTACTCAGTATATTACATACCAAAGACTACTGCATGTCGTCTGCCTTTCTTAGTAGTATTTGTATGATGACTTATTTATCATCTATTATATAACTGCTTACTGAGATCTATTTACTACTTACTGTGATGTTATTTAGGTCATTCTTGTTACTGGTTTTTATGATATATTTATAAACTGTTGTAGGAAGAACTTAACACTGGTACAGTCGTAAACAGAACATAAAATCTTTGAGATTTTACTTATTGACATATCAGTAGTAGAAGCTTTGACAATTATTACAATAAATTAAATTTCGCTCGAAAATTCAGTATAAAAATGCTCGATCAGTATTGCAACATTTCGTAAAATTCGTGATATAATATATAATCCTTACGACACTGCCATTAAAAAGTTTATTGGTAAAATTACCGCTGATTACTGAAAAGGCTTTGCATGCTGAACGTGCCACTGAATGGTGCGCTATGTGGTCTGGTAGCATGATTGGCTAATTCGGCCGGAAATGGATCACGCTATTCACAGATGATAACAACTAAATGTTGGCCTCCTATTGATGATATCGTTATTACTAAATTGTGGTTTTAACAGGACGATCTCACACTCCCACCGAAACAATAAATTTATTGCAAACCAAATTTTACGATTGTATAATTTCACTGTATTAAGCAGTTAATTAGCCACAAGGATCATGCGATTCAATAACACTGGAATACTTTTTGTGGAGCTATATTCAAAATAAAGTCTATAAGGAGAAAATCGTATTGATTATAGCCTTGAAATAGAAAACCCATTTTGCCAAAATTTGATTGAAAATTTTGATAAAAGAAACGACATAATTATGATATAATTATAATAATAATTTTTCATTTATAATTGTCAAACCTTAAACATTCCAATAAATTACTTATCCATCTCGAAGTTATTAAAAACAAATGCCAATCAATAACAAAATATTGAATTCGTTTACTATTGAACCGCTTAAAATATGTTCTTACAGCAACGTACATAAATACTTGATTCTTCCTCTGTGATTCGCTACGCAGTTGCTAATTATTTTGTTGCTGGGATACTGGAGCACTTTTGTAATGACTGGAGCGGTAGAAACACTAAAAAACACCAAACAACTGCTAATGATAAAAACCAAAAACTCCAATAAAAACAGAAATACATAAAACGTGCGCCAAATTAATTATATTGTTAAAACACCAACAAAGTACAAGTATAAAACTACACGTACGTACGTACATATATTGTGTACGTGAAAATAAGAAACAATAACCAAACTTGAAATATGTAAACTATTTTACCCAGTTACAACAATAACAAACAATTTGAATAAGTAGTAGAGTAATTGTTAATAAAAAGTAACACAATAATTTTTATTTCTTTCAGATACATTTTTGCGTTTTCATTTTTGTTCATACTCATCCTCTGCTTTTATAAATTACACAGATTTATAGACTTTTTAACGCTACCGTCTGAGATGAAATGTATGTTATTAAGGTATGGTCGTCACACAAGGCAAATATTTGATGAAAACGATGTAAACACTTAAACTGGTTTCAGACGGTATGTATTTTGCAGTGTACTCGAAAGTTTTACAATAGATATGTAATAGTGCATGCCTGACAAAATTGACAATTTACAGTCAGTTTATAATTTTTGCTTTCACACGTCGTTTTTTAGTTTCATGTGACATAATGTACAACTGTTTTTGTTATGATTATTTTCGCGGGACTTTTGTATTCTTGCAAATAAAGTTTCAAATAATGGATTCAGAAAATGAAATAATTGTTACTTGCAGCATTGTTGCAATAAATAGCAGCTTTTATAAAATATAAAAATAAAAAAATTAAGCAAGAAAAATTAAAGAGAAATCGAGCCATATGGAGCCAAAAATGGTTGCTGAAAAGAGATAGTGGACATGGCTTCGCTTCAATGGTTATGGACGAGCTGCGCTTAGAAGATGCGAAAGCGTTCCAAAGCGTTTTTTTTACGGATGAATTAAAAGACGTTTTGTGAGTTGCTTGAAAAAATATCCCCGATTATTTCAAGACAAAATACACCAGAGTCCCGATTTGCGTAGCCTTTTTAAATGTGGTTTATTCCGCTTTGCGTAGTTTTAATTTCAATATGTGTCGGCTTTTAAATTTTGTATCAACCCGCTTTCCGTTGTTTTGCTTCCGATTTGTGCCGCTATATATCATAATTCCATAATTACATTTGAATATTTGCGTGTAAAACAGAGAATTCCCATTTTATTCATACTTACCATATGAAGTTACGTGCTATTAAATTAACTTTGATTTACTTTTATGTACATACATATCAGAGATCAGTTATGAGTACTGAAAAAGTAAGTATACTTGAATCAAGACTTATAATTTATCGTACTTATATTCATATTTAAAGTTTGAAGTACTCATTATATTCAGATTTAATCTCATGTATGATGTTGTTTATTTTGACTCTCCTTAACTCAATGTACGTAGACGATAAAAAAAAATAATTATGACTCGTATACACTCATGTGTCGTTCATTTTTTACAGCCTGCTTATAAAAATTATATAAAATAAAAATTTTATATCTTCCCCAATATGTTTTCCTATAAACTTACTTGTATGTTTTTATATTTCTTTTTTACTTATTTTGTATAAATACCTAACGGAATAAGCTGAAATTTTCTTTAATGACTTAACTGAGTTGAATACTTTATGAGTATGTGAGTATTTTTCTTAAAATGTAAATCTAAATACCGTTGTTTATGAATCAAACATATTGGGAATGGTATGAGCTCGAAGTCGGCGTTGTACTCATACTTATATCCACCCGCATTTATAAGTCAACGTTGTTGTGAGTTTGAGTAACACAGAGTAGTTAAATTTCAATGATGTAAAACCAATTATACTTAAAATGTTATGAGTAGTTGTGAATCGTGAAAAAACGATTCAATGCCGATCTCTGATACATATGTATATATATGTATGTAAATATATTATTTCTCCTTAAATATTTTTTTATTCCTTGCTTAAACATATATTTTCAATTATTTCTTTATAATAATAACAAATATCTGCTGCACTAAATATAATCAAACGTACGTTTGTTAATAAAAATATGATTTAGGCTTGCTAAATTTTAAGATTTTAGACCCATTTAACAAAAATTCAGTGCAATTGTATAAAAAAAGTGATTCGATTTGCGTCGCATTTCCCCGGTTCCTATTAACGATGTAAATCGGGGCTCTAGTGTACTAACATGCGTGAAGCGATTTCTCCTACTGCAAGGTGGTTTCTGCCAACTACTTGTGGGATTTGTGTGAAATAATGTCTAATATTCTTCTTTTGTTTAGATTACTTTTAACATTACGGTTTCTACTACCGGTTCAAATTATGTGCAGTTGTCGTATGGATTTCAGATTTCTGTAGCGTCTATAACACTCACTTTTCACTTGTAGTTGTATCTATTTAAGTTAAATAAAAATAAGTCGGTATTTTTTTTTTTTTTTTTTTTTTTTTTTTTTTGCAGTTAATTATTTATTGAATCTTCATATTTGAAATGACAATAAGTATTCAAATCTTAATACTAAAAAGAAAATAATAAGCCCAGCCAGTGCTAGACAAAAATTTTTATGATACTAAAAAAATTTCACATCAGCTGATCCAGTCATCTATTTTGCGCTTGAGTTAAAGCAAGGGTATCCCTCCTTCTCAACCGATTGTGGCCACTAAAGTTAAGGATGTCTCGTGCAAGTGGGTTTGGATGGTGTTCGAGTTTGCTGACATACTTTGACGCATATTTTGTAAATTCGACTTTTACTAATGGCACGCCTAGATCTTTGTGGATTCGAGAATTTTTAACATACCATGGTGCTGCAGTAATTATACGTAGAATTTTATTTTGACCCCTTTGAATTTTTTCAATGTTTGATGCTGAGGCAGTACCCCATAATTGAATTCCATAACACCAGATTGGCTTTAGAATTGCATTGTACAACAAAAGTTTGCAATCCAATTTCAATGTAGAGTTTCTGCCGATTAACCAATTAAGTTGCACTGCTTTTAATCTCATTTGTGTAAGTTTCGCTTCAATATGAGACTTCCAAGTTAAACGGCGGTCGAGGTGAATGCCGAGGTATTTGACTTCATTATGTTGAGGAATAATTTGATTATTTATTCTGATGGACGAGCAGGTATCTTTTCGCAATGTGAAAGTGATATGAATACATTTTTGTTCATTTACCCTGATTTTCCAAAGCTCTAGCCAATTCTCTAGTTTATAAACATAATTCTGCAAATTCCGTGATGCAACTTGGTGGTCCTTATGGACGCTGAGAAAGGCTGTATCGTCTGCAAAAGTTGACGTGTGGATTTTGGGGTCTGACGGCATGTCGGAGGCATAAATCAAATATAAAGTAGGGCCCAGTATGCTACCCTGTGGCACACCTGATTCAATTGGCTGAGCGGTACTCAAAAAATCACCTTCTTTGATTTTAAATTTGCGACCGTATAAATAACTTTCCATGAGTTTATGGGTGTTAGCAGGCAGAGTTGATTTTATTTTGTGCATTAAACCGTCATGCCAAACTTTGTCAAACGCTTGGGACACATCAATGAAAAGGGCGGAGCAGTATTTTTTATCTTCAAACGACCCTCTTATCACATTTACCAATCTGTGAGTTTGTTCGATGGTACTGTGTTTAGCTCTGAATCCGAATTGATGATTTGGAATACATTCAGTGTCATTCAGAATTGGAGTCAATTTAGTCATTAACAATTTTTCGAACAGTTTAGAAATTGTCGGCAGTAGGCTAATTGGCCTATATGACTCCACTTTGGTGTGGTCCTTCCCTGGCTTAGGAATCATAGTGATCATAGACACCTTCCAATCTGCAGGATAGTATTCTAGGCGTAAAATAGCGTTGAAGATAAAGAGGATAATCTTTCTTGCTACACGAGGTAACTCCACAAGCATTTTATTGCTGATTTCATCCATACCTGGAGCCTTTCTAAGGTTCAGAGTACCAATAGCGTTTTGGACATCACGAAAGTTTATTCTTAGAGGTACAGGAGGTCTAATAACGAGTGGAGGCAAATCAGATGCATTATTTGAGTTGTTTATAGTAAACACTTTTCTCAAATGATTAACAAATAAAGTCCCCTTCTCGGAATCATTTCTAGCCCAGTCACCAGTCGGATTTCGCAGAGGAGGCTTTCCTCTAACTGGTCTTTTTAAACCTCGTGCCGCCTTCCATAACGAATAGTCAGATTGTGGGGTACTATCAAGACCCTCCAAGTAAGATTTAAGTGAAGCCATTCTTTGGGTTTCTAAGAAATTTCTTAGTATATCTCTGCATACCCGTAGCCTAGCTTTCAGTTCAGGAGACCTGTGGATTTGCCACTCTCTTCTAACTCTTCTTTTTTCTGACAGGAGATGATCGAGTTCAGCGAAATAAGTTCTATTTGTCCCACTTCTGCACTCAACGTCGTATGTGGAGGCGTGATGTACAGCTCTTCGTATGTCCTCAGTAAACTTGCCAATCGACCCATCAATATCCTCGGTAGTTCTCAACACTACATTTTCCGTGCAGTGGGAACTTAAATACTTTTTATACTTTATCCAACTTACTCTGGTTTTAGATATGTCCCGAAATGGAGAGCCATTCCCTTGAAGGAAACGCATTGAAATAATAGAAGGAGAGTGATCTGAAGACAAGTCTAATGAAGGCTCCACTTGTATCGATTCTACAGGGATATTTTTCACTACTCCGAAGTCAATAACATCGGGAATCTTCCGTCGGTCCGTCGGCCAGTAGGTGGGATGCCCGCTTGAGAGTACATCTAATCCCATTTTGGCAATGGTGTTGAAGAGTTCACGACCCTTCGGGGTCACCAGACGTGAACCCCAAAAAGTGTGTTTGGCGTTAAAGTCACCAGCAACTAAAAATCTAGCTCCAAGGGAATTGAAGAAGCTGTAGTATTGGTGTTCTTTTATTGAAAATCGAGGCGGCGAATAAATTGATGATAAAACAAAATTGTATTGACAGAATTCAATACAAATGTTTGTTGCTTGTAGGTAATCCTCACATATGTTGTTCATTAAATAATGTTTTATTCTGTTCTTTATAAGAATTGCCGATCCTCCACATGCTCTTCCGCGGGGATCTTTAGTATCATACAACACGTAGCCATTAATTTTGAAGTACGCTGTCGCCGTCAAGTGAGTTTCAGCAATCATCATGACATCAATCTGCTTATCCATCAGGAAGTGTTCCAGTTCGTTTTTATGTTGGCGGAGGCCGTTCGCATTCCAAAAACAGATTTTTAAACAAATCATTTTTTTAAAATGGCTTGTAATATAGTGGATTGCATTTTCAGCATTTCCTGCATCATGGATGTCATAGTGGTCGTAAAAGTGTTCATGGTTTGGACAAGTGTCTGCAATGTAGTCTCTAGAGTGTTAATATTAGGCTCGTAATATTGTGATTTAGGTGCCTGCTCCAAACCTGGCATATTAGATTTAACCACGTTAGCGTAAGAAACTTGTCTAGAACTAGGCGCGTTTACATGACTAGTGGACCGTAACAATTGCGGGAAATTGTCACTCGATGCCAAAATAGGCTGTTGATGATGATCAGGTAATACTGACGTCTTGTTGGTACTTATGGCTTTCAAATGCGTGTAAATTGGACAACCTCTATAATTTGCGGTATGATTACCTCCGCAGTTACTGCATTTTTTTATTTTTACGTCAGTTTTGGACTTATTACATAGAGCAGTTGGATGTAGTTCCCCACACGCAACACAAACAGACGGCAATTTACAGTACGCTTTGGTGTGGCCAAATTCTTGACAATTAACACACTGGACGGGTCCAATGCGCTTATGCGGTTCCTCCACGGTAATTCTACGATGCAGAAGATAAATGAGATTGTAGATTGGATGGGACTCGTTTTTCTTTAAGACAACATCTCCAGGTTCCAATTCTACCCTGAACATGGGCTGAGGGATCTTTTTACGGTTTCTGATATTCACTAAGCTCTTGATTTTGAACCCTTTGTCCATTAAGCCGGTTTTTATCTCCGCGGGATCAACACATGGGTCTATACCCTTTAGAACGACTTGGAGTCCTTTTGCGCTTTTGAGCTGGTAGGTATAGAAGTCCCTAGTCTCCCTCTCCAACTGGTTGGACAATTTTCGAAAATCATCTTCCCTATTCACTTGGATCTTTGTCTCGCAGATATTTCCATGTTTAATTGAGGTTACGCTAAACATGTTTTCACCTATTACCGAAATAATTCCTTGTACCAATTTACTGGAAGTCGGCTCTCTCAGATAAATTGGTGGGGGCTTAAACGTCTTCTTAGTAAGTTCTGGCTCATCCGTCTGGAGGAGAGCAAACCTATTTTGATTATTACTCACGGTCTTAGGAGCTTTTGAATTTGATGACACTTGAGCAGACGTCGGGCTCCTCTGTCGCTTGAGAACGGTGATGTACTTATCCATACCTACTTGTTTTTTTGGTTTGACTGCACTATTTGTTGAAGATGATGTTTTTTCATCTGTTGAAATCACTATATTGGGCGAACAGGAACGACGCCGTTCTGCGGCTCTTGTAGTGAGAAAATTCTCCGTAGATTTTTTTATGGATTCTTCCACAGATACCCATTTAGTTTTTCTAGACGAGCTAAGCTCTTTCTCAGAATTACATCTGAGAGGAACGCTCATACAATTTTTATGCGATTTTTAGTGTTTTTTTTAATTACTGATATTACCGTAGATTTTTTTTAACCTATTACGAGTTATTTTTTCACTTTTTGTGTTATTTCAACCTATTACACTTTTTCACCTATTACGATTTTTTCACCGAAAATTCAGCCGCACTAAAAGTAACACTTCCGAACAGTTCGATGAGACGAGACTGAAATGTACTGTGTCGGTATTAAAAACGTTTTTTCAATTAATATTTCAATACAAATGTATTGTTTTATTTAATATAATTTTTTTTTTTCTAATATAAATTTGCTGAAATCACAAACACTATGTTCTTGGCGCCATAAACAATTTACTTGCAAAACAGCTGGTTGCAATTACTTTGTCAGATGAAAATAGAACATGCTCTAATTGAAAATTTTTAATTTTTTTGCAGGCTGAGATTTGCAGATGCATTTTTTGTTTGCACACTGCAAAATACATGCCGTCTAAAATTACCTTTAATTCTTGACTTTACTAATGACTAATTGCAACAGAAGTTAAGTTTTATTTATTTCGATGATATTTGATCTTACAAAACACTTGTAACCTTAAACAACTTCAAACAAATTTGTACTAAAAATAGTGGTTACGCTTATTTGGGTAAATATTTGCCAAGTGTGACCGTACTATAAGAGTCTCAGACAACTTCAGATATAAAATCACTTGCTTCTTCTGTGATTATTCGCATAATGAAACTTTTAAAGAAAAAAAAAATCAGCTGAAAAAACATTTACGAGCTGTGGGTAATTAATTTTAATAATGGTAATTATAATTTGTTTAAAAGATTATAAAACAATTTAAATTAAATTATACAAAGAAAACAAAAAACAAATAGTACCTTATACTCGTAATTGTACCTTAAACGGACGTAAAATTTTATTAAAACTCATAAATTGTGGAGTTTTTTTTATACCCATGTCTTCTAAATAATAAATTAAACAAAAGCTAAATATAACAGTTGATGACTTTATTAACAAGAAAATTTATTAATATTAAATTACCCAACTAAAGACATTTAAAGCATTTTTCTTAACCTTGAACAAGGCTAAATATATAAAGATATTAAAAAAAACTCATATTTGCTCATGTTAGTTCCCACGATACGTAGCAGAAAGAGATGTTTCATTTCATGAAATGCCGTTAAATATCAAATGAATAAAATACAAAACATGAGATAAAAATAGATAAATTAAATTTAATTTTTACTAACTTTTCAATTTAATTTGCAGTTATTGTTTCCTTTAAAGACATACATACATACGTATGATATTAAATTGCCACAAGTAAAGTAAATTAAAGGGGTTTAAGTATAGGCTTTGGTGCTGAACATGATTAATAAATTTGTTAAAGCCAAACAAACAAACAAACAAACGACTGACTGACTGACTCTTTGAAACGTACTTGACCAATTTTTGTTTTCTTTTTGTTGAAATAAGTTTATACATTAATCAATGCATAAATAGTTTTTAATACGCTTACATACAATTCTAAACACGGATCTGTAAGATTTGATACGAGGATCATTTAAAAAGTTTCTGACATGTTTCATAATTTGTTTTATTTGGAATAAAGTCATAAAAAAATCAACAAATATTTGTTGACAAACAAATGTATCTAATGTTTAAGATGGAGACATCAGTGCTCCTATTACACTATGATAACAGATCAATATGTGAGTTGTTTCCTGTTACGGTTTGATTTCTTAAAGGAACAAATCTACGGCAACAAGACGGAAACCGCCCGAGCTTTGAAATAGATAACCAGGGAAATTCAAATATTCAAGGAAAATTTCCGCAAAGAGTGTGCATGTGGCAGCAAAACCGTGGAGGTAAATTCTTCGATGTGCTATTCCATACATAACACTATCCAGTGTATTTTGTTAATCAACCAAATCAAACTACAGTGACTCACAGCCTTTTTTATGCAGTGGTTTTCAAAGCTAGACCTTAATGCTAGCGAAAATTTACATAATTTCTAACAAAAACGATTTAAAACAAGCAAGAAAGTATAGTCGGTCAAGCCCGACCATATAATACCCTAAACCCAGCATATGTTTAAACCCGTTTTCCAGATATGGGCGCTATGTTGTAGAGGGTCTTATATTCAGGGTCTTATCTTCAACTTATATGTGTTGAATTTTATTTGGATACCAACATTTTTAAGAAATTTATGGTCGATAAAGTGATTTTCGGAATTGGGCCTTATATGGGAGCTACGACTAATTATGGAGCGATCTTTACTAAATTTGTAGATGTGATTTTGCTTCATTTACCAATTATTTGTGGTGAAATTTGTTTGAATAATTCAAACATTTATGATCGTTAAACCCAAATTTCGGGAGGGCATTTGTATGGGGGTCAGGTGATATAATGGATCGATTTACACCAGTTTAAATCCCACCCATCCTTGGGTCGAAAAAATATCACATACAAAATTTCATCAAAATATCTTCAAAAGTGCGACCTGTACTCTACCCACAAACTTTACATGGACAGCCAGTCAGCCAGACGGACGGACCGACATCGTTAAATCGACTCAGGAAGTGTTCTGAGTCGATCGGTATACTTTAAGGTGGGTGTTGGACCAATATTTCTAGGCGTTACAAACATCAGCACTAATCCAATATACGCTCCCCACTTTGGTGGTGTAGGGTATAAAAAGCGCTACGATGGGGTGTGTCGAATATTTCGTCGAGTATTACCCAAAAACTGGTCGTATTTTTTTTTTGTTTTTTTCGTAGTTTTTATATATTAAAGTATATGTACTATAGTTTTCTAATAAATTGTTTTTGTTTATTAGACTATAAAATTTTTTCTTTTTACATGACACCAATTTCTTTCTTAAGTTCCTATTAGTTGTCTTTTTATGCAGCACTGAAAACAAAAAAATGCACTACATAAAATAAGCTGTGAGCCACTGTATGTGTAAATTTTGGGACAACTGTTAATGGTGTTTCTAATGAATTTCTGTTAGCTGAAAATAATCGTAGTGCAAGCACTTAGGAGATTGCTGAATGCAATGACTTCATTCTACTACAATAATTCTTGGAATAGAATGCAATCAAATTTATTTATTTTAACACTTATTAAAAATACATTTCTATAAAATAAACACATAAAATAATAACAAATATAGTATGTAATTATATTTTATTGCAACTGCCATAAATATTAGGGATGTTTCAAAAAGAGGAGGCTTCTAAGTAAAAAACGGATAGAGTCAATTCTTCATTGTCCTAACAAACAGAACGTGTCGCTGTCACTTTTTGATAAGAGGTTAAGGAAATTTCTTTCATATGCGGCTTTATACATAAATATATAAATAATCGATTACGAAATTACTAAAAAGTTAGATTTTTACGAAATTATTAAAACAAAGTTTATAAGCAACCAAATAACGCATTTATTAGATTTTAAACCTGATAGAAACTATTTTATCAATCCTCGCATTTCTAAACTAAATTTGACATTGTGAAATAACAATTTGTCATTTAAACAAATTACAAATTATGAATTCTGAGCAACACTTTCCATTTCTTTAGATACAAAAAAAAAATATGTCAACGCCAAACAAAAGACTTAGAAAACGAGCACAATTAATAAGTAATTTTAAATTCACAATAAAACCTGTTTACTTTCAGAAAGAATACAAAAAAAGAAACGGATTTTGTTATAAAATCATTACATTTAATTCAAATTTATATTCTAACTTCTACTAATCTTTCTAATTTAGCGTTTCTAGAAGATACGAAAGCTTGTTTTTGTTGTAGTAATAAAATCATTTCTAAATAATAATTCCCACGAAAAAGATTTCAATTCACTGGCATGGCAGGCAAGAATTAAACAAATCATTTGAAATTTGCATTTTTTAAAACGAGCAGAAAGCAGGTGAACTGTTTTTGTTTTTGTTTTTGTAACATTATCAAATTAATTGAGGAAAAAATAAAATATTTCCAAAATATGCCAACACACATATGATTTAATAAGACATTCATAGTTAGATTTAAACAGAGAGAATATTAAAATTTTATAAATTTATTAAAATAATTAATGTGACGTAACTTTACTGTTTTTTTTTTGTTTCAGTATTTTAGGAAGCAGGAAAAGAACTATAAACTCATTAATAATTAAAAAAACAACATAATTAATAAAACAAATTACATTTTTGACAATTTTAATTTCATGCGTATGTAAGTATATATAAAAAAAAATAATAATATGAAGCCATAAACGGCCTTTAATTATGGAAAGATTTTTTAGGTCACATATTAATGTTAATTAAGGTTTAGATTAAAACATGTTTTATAATTCTTTATTTCTTTATTTTGGCTTTTTGGTAACATTTAAAAAACATTAAGTCTAAAAATCTTTTCATTGCCCAAAACTAATCAAAAGTTATTTAGCAATTTTCAATGTTTCACACTAATTTCTTAGGTAGCAATCAATTGTTAACTCTCATGTGATTTTAAATACTAATCAAATATTGTTGTTAAGTTTAAGATCTTAGTTTAGTACAAAAGCTTTAGGTTTCATAATTAAAACAGACGAAAACAACAACCAAGCAGAAAAAAGTTATGATTTGTAAAACTTCATTAACACATAAAAACGAAACAAGTAATTATTTATCAAGGCTCGATTGTTTTTTTAACTAAAAAATGTGTAATTGATGCTAAAAAAGAACAAAAAGAGCCTAAATTTGAAGTTGTATAAATTTTTTTTAGCCATAACAGGCCATATTGTGCCCTACAGTTATATCTACTTTGAATAATAATTAACAATTAATTCGATGAATTTTTTTCTGCGTTTATCTTTGGCATGTCATTGTTGAGTTGAAGTATGTTCGACGACCTTTCGTTCACATTTCATATGGAAAATGGTAATAAGATGCTTATGCAACTACCCCGGAGAGAAATAAATATAATTTTGATTATTTTTAACGCTAAATTAAAATTAGATTATTTTACTAATTGTTCGACCTTTATATCTTTATTAAAAATTATTCCAATATTTCACTACAACAAAATAACAGTAAAAATATTTTGCAATATAACAGAATTGTCAGAATGAAAAAATTTTAAATATTACAAAAACAAAAATATGAAAAACAATTTAGTTTCCTTTTCCGTTTTTATGAATTAAGTGTTAAGCGCTGCCAGAAATAAGATTTTACCTTATTTTTTAAGATTTTTTAACCAAAAAAAGATTTTTTTGTTTTGTCTAGACAAAGGTTAGGCTCAATTAAAAAATCTTTTTTGTTCCCATTTAAAAAATTTTATAGGAAAATTAATTTTTGTTGTTATTTTTTGGTTAGTATTAAATAAAATATGAATTGTTTTTATTATTTATAATAAAAAAACTACTTTTTCCAAAAATAAGGTTTTTTCCTGAAGAATGAGATTTTTTTTTTGCGAAATTAAGATTTTTTGCTGAAAATTTCTGGCAGCCCTGGTCTATAGGTTTAAGCTACATTATCTGTCTCTGCTTTAAAATTAATTCTAAGATTTATTCTTTGTTACATTTATAATTTCTAACATTTCTAACATATAACGACGTTTACAATTATTTTCTGTTTTTTTAAACTGATATGTTCTCAAAGTCGGGTTAGTAATTCAAATTTGCACAATGTGATGATAATGCTGTTTTTTGTGATGATAGGTTAGGTTAGGTTAGGTAGGAAGGCAGGTGTGAGTCACCTCACACCCTCACCCAGAGACCAGTATGGTCCATTGTGATGCCTTAGATTCTCTACCAAAATGTCTGACTGGTCTATATATGTCTGACTCGTCTACATATGTCTGACTGGGTATATATGTCTGACTGGTCTACAAATGTGTGACTTATCTCCATATGTATGACTGGTCTACCCAGAGTCTTTGGCGGGAATCGAACCCGCAACCATTTTACTGATAGTCCGGCACTCTATCGCCTAGTCTATCGGGGCACCTCGATGATATATCTATATATTTTTGATAAGATTTGTGTCCAGCTATTCTAGTTTTTAGTTTGTTTTTAGTTATACCTACGTATACTTTATTACAATTTTCATTGTCATTACCACTACATGTTATTTTATAAATTACGTTTGAAATTTGTAATTTATGTATCTTATCTTTTGTTTTACTGAATAATCTGCCTACTGTATTATACATTTTTGAAGCCATTTTATATTTGTTATTATCAAATTGGTTTTTTTTTTCTAATTTGTCGGATATTTTAGGGACATAAGTTAATGATTTATATATATCTTAGGTTCAGAAAATCTTTTTGTGTTATTCATGGTATTTTTGAATTGTCTTAGTAATTTACAGATTATATTAATAGGAAATTATTATCGTTTAATATATTTTTAATTGTTTCTATATTCGTCTTGTAGAATTCCTTATCACTTATTGTTAATTTCTTTCTATGAGATTTTTAATTGTATTAATAATAATTCTTTTAGGATGTTTTAAATAATAATTATTGATCCTTCCTGAGGATGTAAGTTTTTGATATCAGTCTATTACTAATTTATTACCGCTCTTTATTATGAAACTGTCTAAATAAGGAAATATAGAATTACATTCTTTTTCTATAGTAATTTTGTTCGCCGTCAATGATATCTGTCGATTTTGAGTTGTGATAGTTTTCGACATGAATTTCCGGCACATTCTTTTCTCACTTTTCGAGCAACAATGAAAAATTTTGTTTCACTTCTTTTCGATGCGAGAAGTTTTCATTACAATTACAGAACATAGGCACTGATATGCCAACAAACAATCGTATTTTATACATCAACATTTATATTTACTCAAAAAAACGTAACCACTTATTTTAGCACAAATTTGTTTGACGTTGTTTACTCTTACAAGAGTTTTGCAAGATCAAACAGCATCAAATAAACTAAATATTTGTTGTGTCTTGTGTTGAATAAACCAAGTTTTTTTGTAAGTAAATAAACAAGCGTAAATATATTTTATTTAGTGGTTACGTCTTTCGGCAAATATTTGCCTAGTGTGACCTATAAAATCATATAATTGAATTAAAAAGATGGTTAAAGCAATGTAGGATAAAAATTAGAAATGTAGAAATGTACACACATAACCTTTACATGCTCTCTCATGTATGTATATCAATAATCAAGCCATAATACAACAATTCGAAGTTAAATATGTACCTCGGTATACACCTCAATTGTCACCTTATATGGAAAATTGATGCAAAATTGAATGAAATAAAATTTAAATTAATTCAAATTAATTGTCTCACAGGCAGAAACTTTGAGTTTAGTTTAGATTGTAAACTCCTACTTTATAACTCAATCATTAAAGCTATATGGTGTTATGGAATACAGCTATGTAGAACGGCCTCAGTTTCAAATGTAGACAGAAATCAAAGACGCCAACACAAATAGCTGCGATTGGTCACAATTGCCCCCTGGTATATATAAAACTCAGATATTCATAAGACCTAAATGTGCGTTTGGTAAAAACTTAGATCCAAAAAAAGAAAAAGCGGAAAATACTTTAAAAAGCTTGCACGACACCTAAACCCATTAGCCCGCAACATATTAAATAACAGCCACTATATTCGACTACACGCAGAGAAAAAACATGCTTGGACATAGTTACGACAAATACACTGTGTTTTTAGTAACAATATATTGTTGTGGTATTATAAAATTGAATATGGTTCACTGAAACATTATTATTTTTAACAAATGTTTATCACAACTATTAATTGATATCTATTCAAACATATTATATTATTTATAACTATTTAAACTAACAAATAACCATTAAATTATAAGTTTCTATATGTTTAAAATGCAAACAAAATATCTTTAATTTTAATAATATTTTGTTTTAATCTTTTGTAGAATATTGTACAATATAGAATATTATATTATGATTACTTTAAATTAAAATATAATTACCTTGGTTCATAATAGTATCATGTATGACATTTTTATGATCATATTGGGTTATAATATGATATTATAATGTCAAATTATGACTAATAAGAAAATATTATGATGAAATATTTAGATGATAATTGATAATAATATGAGATTTCATGACACTTATATTCATCATAATATGTTTTGCCTACAATCATAAATGTTATCATATAATATGTTGCTCTTAGATTATGTTTAGCACAACCATGTTTTTTCGTATGCAGGGAGATACAGCGGATCTCAGCCGAAGACAAGAAAGAAAAATGCCAACTTAATGGCTGGTCTAAATAATTAAAATTCATTAAATATAAGATTTGAAATATTTATTGTTAGTTCGTTTTTAATGAAGATACAATAAATAAATAGAAGTAATAAAATAATTCTGTGAGTTTCCATGTAAAAAAATCATGATTTGTGTGAAAGATCATTTTGTTTTGTTTATGGTTTATTGGTAAAAGTCACTCTTTAAATTCAGCAGAATTTACAAGAAATCAGTAATAATTTGGTCAATTGTTAAAATAATTATATTATTTGAAAATCTTTTCATCTCACACCAACATTACTTGTTACTCTTATTGTTAGTAAACTTTTGCTAACTATTTTTTAATACCAAAACCTTTTAACAATATGTTTATTAACACGAATAGGTAATAATAACCCCAACATCTCCTTTTATAGGGTGATCAAAACTACAAAAACATTTGTCATTTAAACTTAAAAAAATCAAAAAAAAAAATGTGTTTAAGGAACCACAATTGTAGCAAAGATGCCATCAAATGCATGAATATTGTAAAACAAATGCTACTATTTTCGATTTGAATGGTGAGCAAATCTCAACAAAATTTTTGGTTTTTGTTTTAGAGAAAAAATAAATAAAAACAAATATTCAAAACAGAGACAGATGTTAAACATTTAACAAAAAAAAAAAAAACAACAAATACAATGTATCTAGTAAGTAAAGAGTTGAATATAAATCTCATCATCATGAATTAAGAGATGTTTGTTGTCTACAACTAACTACTACATTAGACTTGCCTGTCGTCGTTTTTGTTAAGGTGGCAGGCAGGGGTAATGTACAATAATAATGTCTGGAGTAGTGGTGGGTACGTGAGATTCTTCTTAAATAAAACTGGTGACTGAAGACGAATAGTAGTATGCAAGATATTATTAATGTAATTACACCAGAATATTGTATGAGTATTGTTAATAGTTTAACATTTTTGCGCTAGTAGCCAACTCAAAGACATTGTCAGGTTATGTCCTTGAAATGCAAACACATTTCGATGCAATGTTATAAAGAATGCTTGCTGCTGGTCCTGTTCTCAAGTCCCAATTTACACGAAGCAATTTTTATTGAAAAAATTGATAAACATTTTTTCTTGAAATTTCTTCGGTGTTCACACAACATAATTCTTATTGCTTAAATCTTTACACATATGTGTAGACACATATGTAATACGCCACAACAATAATACTAAAATTTCTCAAATTTTCCTAGATAATATAATACCATTCGAAAGATCTCAGTTTCTTCTTTCCAAATCTAGAAAGAAATTGAAAATCGGATCATTATC
Source organism: Bellardia pandia (assembly GCA_916048285.2). Classification (NCBI taxonomy): domain Eukaryota; kingdom Metazoa; phylum Arthropoda; class Insecta; order Diptera; family Calliphoridae; genus Bellardia; species Bellardia pandia. The sequence goes on from OU696531.1 coordinate 45,536,546, forward strand.
GACAAAAGTGCGCAAAGGTACAAAAACCGGTTTTTTAATCGTAAACCCAGATTTTGGGGGTGTCCGGCATATTTCACATTGGAATCTTCTTTTACTCGACAAGCCCTACAAGAAAAATAATATCGGGTCACAGGTATTTTGGACTGTCGCACCGTGTAATCGGACCCTAATAAATGTTTAAAAAAAAATACTGATTGACAAGTCTTGTCACCCTAAGGCAGACTTGGGTAGAATTTACATCTTAAGTAGATACAGAGATCTCAGAAATATAGGACGTATGGTACGATAAACACAAGTCTGGAACAAAATAAGCCATACTTCAGGCAGCTGCTAATTAAACCAAACCTATACTATATCCCAGCTGGCTGTAGGTAATATGCTCAAAGCACATCCTCCAAATCCTCCACTAGTGATGTTTCCAGTTGCTAAGAATTATAATATTTCATAATATTCTATATAATAAAACATAAAACAATTTGGCACAATTACAAAAGGAATCTCGTAATTTCCCTAAAATCGAACGAAAATTTCACAAATGGATTTTCCGAAACTAATATTCGGTCAAAAGATCAATACTACTCAATAATTCTAGTGTTTTCATCTTGAAAGAATTCTTTTTTTTTTTTTTTGAAGGAACAGTTTTTACAGTATTCTTAAATATTTACGACAAAATATAATTTGTTGTATTCTACTAATTATATTAGAAATATCAATATCGGTCAAAATATGGCCGAAAACCGAATATTGGTCGGACTCTAACAATTTGCCATTAGATCTAGTAAATATATCTTTTAAGTTTCCAAAACTGCAAATTATTTAAATGCATATCAAACATGTTTGAAGAAAACAGCATGACTTGACAATGTTGTTGTTATTTCCTTTATTCATAGTTAAGTGAAAGAGCCAACATTTCGTTGGGAATGCTTGACTAAACTGATTGTATTCGTGAGTGTATGGGAGATTTTGTGACTCACAAAGCACATCGCATGCTCATCTCTAGTCTACAGTAAAAATATAAAAAGCTAAAAATAACAGCAACAACACGAGTAAAAAAGTTTGTGTTTTTACTATTAATAAGTTTTTTTTCAGCTTCTTTTCATGCTATAAAAATTGTAGATGTTACTGTTGTTTGAACGAGTATGTAGTTGTGTCTACTAGATATTTTTTTGTTTACATACGAGTACATATACATATATTTTTTTTTCGGAAATTCCTTATGACGGATTTTATATAAAAGTGGCAAAGGGAGAACTTTAGTGCATCATTCAAACATTTCAACTTAAACAGACAACACTATTCATACGAGGACGGTTGAAGTCAGAGGTTTATCTTTTTTCAAAAGATTTCATAAATTTTTAATAAATTTAAAAGTTTGAACAAAAAAAATATACATAGAATTTGAGAAAAAAAAAAGTTTCAAAAATGGTGAGTGTAGCAAAATATCTTTTAAAGAAATTAAAACTCTAAGAATCTGATAAAAGATTAAGCTCATCAAGCTCACAGTGTCTAAATTAATGTTGCAATTCTAACATGACATTTATTTTGTGTGTGTTTAAATTTGTTAAAGTTACAACCCAACCATAAAATACAAAAAAAAAAAAATGAAACTAAGTAAAACAAAAACAATCTCAAGTACAAAACAATCAAATAAACGCATCTAATAATCTATAAAGTAAATATTGCAAAATCCCTATGATATCTAAGCAAAGAAAATGAACACCAAAAAAAAAACAATCTGAAAAAATACTATAGTCAGCCAGACAGTTAGTCAGTCACTCAGTTAGAAACAAAAAATAATGAGAAGTTTTTGCTGTAACTGAATTTATTATTACTTGGTGCCAAAACAAGTAACCCATCATCCAAAGTCGTGACAAAGTTTTTTTGTTTTTCTTACAAACTGCAACAGTTCCATATTTTCCCTCGTTGTTGTTTTAAGTGGATTTGTGTGTGTTTTTCTTTTATATTTTGTTTGGTTTTAAATCCAAATTTTCTTCTTACGGTTGCAATTGTGTAAAGAAGTGATTTAATGATAATTTCAACAGTATTTTGTTGTTTTTTTTTTTGCGGGTATTTTATACCAAAAAGGGTTTGTAATTCATGCTGACAAATGCTTTTGCATATTTTGGTCTTAACTACAACTGATGCGGTTGAGATGAAGCTGCTTATGCAGCCGCTGCCGATGTTGTGGCATCATTTGTGTATTTAATGCAGTCATTAGATAATAAATATTTCTATTTTGAATTTTGGTCTCGAAGAAGATCAAAATCTTAATAAAGTTATGAGTGCAATAACTTAAGTAAAATTTATGACTGACCAAAATTTACAAACGATTAATGGTGACAGTTTTAAATTTTAAACTATTGTCAAAAGAACACTTAAGAAATAATATCAAAGTTATGGGTCAACATATCAAGGACTAGTTACGCCATGGAATTTTAAAATGTTTTAATTAATTTTGCTATTTTGAGAATGAAAAACCATTAAGTAATTTTACTTGCTTTTGATAATTAATCTCAAATAATATTTGCAAAACCCCTTTTAAATCATTTAAAAATGTTTATGCCGTTACAGAAATTATTTCTCACGCTGCTAGCGCTTTTGGCAGCTGTCGGTGTCCATGCTGATGTCTCACATTTGGATACCGATTTGCAGGAAGATGGTTATCATTATAAGCTGCCCACGGTGCCATTTCCCCAACCACCCTCAGGTAATGGTATAGAAGATGACTACCAGACATCCGGACCAGGACAACCTTCAGGCCCAGCACCTGGCTTCGGGCCATCTGGTCAACAGCCTTCATCACGTGGACCTCAACAACAGCCTGGTAGACCCAGCGGACCTACTGGACCACAACCTTCAGGTCCTGGTTCGAGTTACATACCGCCAGAAAAACAGCCAGCCGGACCTTCACCCAGTTATGGACCACCACAACCTGGTAGAGGAGGACAAGGACCAGCTCCAGGCCGTCCCGGTGCAGGACCTTCCTTTAAACCATCAGGACCAGCACCAGCACCAGCTCCAGGACCTTCATATCAACCTTCTGGACCTGCACCTGGTCCAGCTCCCGGACCTGCTCCTGGATATCAACCTTCTGGACCCGCACCTGGACCTTCATATCAACCATCGGCACCAGCTCCTGGACCTTCGTACCAACCTTCAGGACCCGCACCAGGACCAGCTCCTGGCCGTCCTGCTCCTGGACCTTCCTACCAACCTTCTGGCCCAGCTCCTGGCCGCCCAGCACCTTATCAACCATCCGGCCCAGAAGCAGAAGGTCAACCTGATTGCTCTCCCCAAGGACCTCAAAGACCCGGAAGTCCAGCTCCTCGCCCACAACCCGGTTGCCCCGCTCCTGAAGAACAACCAGGACGCCCAGGACAGGGTCCAGGTCAAGGCCGTCCAGCAGGTCCCAAACCTGGTTTGGAATATTTACCTCCTGACCAGAAACCTCAAAGACCAGGAGCTCAGCCAAGACCCCAAGGTCCAAAACCCCAACCAAGTCAACCTTCAAGACCAGGACAAGGACCAGCTCCAGGGCGCCCAGCTCCTACACCTTCATATCAACCTAGACCACAACAACCCGATTGCTCTCAACCTGGTCAGCCCGGGTGTCCCGCCCCAGATTGTTCACAACCCGGACAACCTGGTTGTCCTGAACCAGACTGCTCACGTCCAGGACCTCCACAGCCAGGCTGTCCAGCCCCAGGGCCAGGACCACAGCCAAAACAACCTGGCGGCACACCACAACAACCAGGCTATAGACCATCTCAACCTGCCCCCAGACCTCAACAACCAATTCCTGTTGCTCCCAGTAAACCTGGTGCTCCCGGTAAACCTGGTTTGGAATATTTGCCTCCTCAAGGTAATCAAGTAGAATCAACAAATGTCCAAAGACCACGTCCAGGACCAGGACCTAAGTCACAAGTACCTGCGCCAGGACCAAAACCAGGACGTCCAGCCCCAGGGCCTACATATCAACCCAGACCCCAACAACCTGATTGTTCTAAGCCTGGCCAACCTGGTTGTCCTGAACCAGAACCAGACTGCTCTCAACCAGGTCAACCCGGATGTCCCCAACCAGATTGTTCGAAACCCGGTCAACCAGGCTGCCCTCAACCAGACTGCTCACAACCCGGTACTGCTGGTTGTCCACAACCCGATTGTTCTCGTCCAGGACCACCTCAACCAGGTTGTCCAGCGCCCGGTCCATTTCCAAGACCTCAACCTGGTAGCCCTGGAAAACCTGATGCTGAATATTTACCACCCCAAGGCAATAAAGTAGGTCCTCCAAGTGGTCCAGGACCACGTCCTGGTCCCGGTCCAAGGCCACAACCACAGCCCCAACCTCAAAAACCTTCATATCCCGGAACACAAGGTCCCGCACCAGGCCCACAGCCATCCGGTCCAGGATCACGTCCTGGTCCTGGTCCCAGACCACAAATCCAGCCTCAACAGCCTTCATATCCCGGACCTGAAGGTCCAGCGCCAGGCCAACAGCCATCATATCCTGGACCACAACCACAACAACCTCAACCTTCATACCCCGGCGAAGCGCCCGGTACTGGTGAAGATTCTGGTTCCTTGGGTCCCGACGGCTACAACTACAACAAACCCAGCAATCCCTTTAAATATTAGAAATGTTTAATACTCATAATCTTAATAATTAAATAATGATAGACGTAAAAAATAAAGTATTACCACAAAAACAAAATTATTTAAACAAAAAAATAATGAAAAAAATGTTTTTTTGAACTCAATTACCTTGACCCCAACATGATAAAGAAAAAATTTATGAAAAATCAAAAAACTAAACGAACAAATGTTATTTAAGCAATTTTATTAATAAATTTTTGATAATAAAAACAAAATAAATAATGTTAAAAAAAATTAACAAAGCTGAATTTTAATTCTTAATTTTTTTTAACTTTTAGCTGGAAATAATAATTACAACACAAATTCTTGACCTTTTGTTTAGAATTAAAATACAAAAACAGCAAAAATTCTCTAGTAACTATGACAGCTGTCAAGTCTTAATATAATGATTTATAAGATTTCCATTTAATGGTCATTAACGGCCACTTAATTTGCTAGAAGTATTTAGTATGTGTAATTGTATGTGTTCCTTTTATGTGCAAAGTAATTTAAAAATAACTTTGTAATTTCAAGTTTATGATTTAAACAAATATTGTTCTAACCTTTGCGAGAAGATCTTGAGCCAACTCTAATTTAAAAGCAGTCAGACTCCAATTGCAGTGGTCAGTTTTTTAACAACAAAAAAAAATATCAGTAGGTCACGCTACCACAAGCGTAAAAACATTACGTTTTCCAGCTGGCAATAAAAACTACATACATATAAAGGAAATAATTATTATTTTTTATTTTCTTATTTTTATAAACAAGTTTTTGTTTAAGTTCAACACAGATGATTCTCTAAATTATCAAAATAAAAATAGAAAAAAATTAATAAGTAATTTTATACTTGAGTATAAAATGAGATTTTTTTTGTTTTCATAAACAGCAATAGCAAATGCTTGGGAATGTCATTTAATGCTTTTATGGCCTACTGGGAAACTTTGCGTTTGGCCAGTTTGACATGTTTGTTGTCTATTAATTTCATTAACAATTTGTCAATAAATCAAAATTTGTCAAATGTTTGTTTGTTGCCTGTCCATTGTGACATACAGTCGAGGTCAAATGTTTGCTCACAGCACTTGTGTGGCCATATTTGTGTCTTCATTGTTGTATAGATTATTTTTAGAAGCATTTTTCAGTGTATTTGCTTTTATATAAGTCCTTAGATTTGTAAAATCAAGTAAAAAAACTATTTTTTTATTGGATGGTATTATTGATTCCGCACGGAAAGGAAAACTAAACGGAAAGAAATATCGATCGATATGTAAAATGTAATTATTCATTCCTGCGGCATAGGTTTTCCGTGCAGTAAATTTAACATCCCTGATTTTATTAATTTCATGTTAATTCTGACTGAGTCAGCTGATGGTGGGAGAAAGAAAATTCAAAAATAATTTATAATATATAATAAATCTATATATATAAAAATAAGTGTACATTTTGATTGTCACTCCATAACTCGAGAACGGCTCGACCGATTGCCATAAAATTTTTAGGGAAGGTACAGGGAGGAGTGATGATGGTTAGTTGATTTTGAAATCCAAAATCGGTCTAGCCATTCTCCAGTTATGATTTTTTTCCTGAAAAAATTCAACATTTGAAAAAAAAAGTCCCCTAAAGTATGCTGTACAAATTTGCAAATAAGTAAGAGCAGGCAGGTTGTGAATACATCTTATTCTATGAAATACAAATCAATAGTAAATACCGAGCGAAGCCGGGGCGGTCAGCTAGTAATTTATATAATTGAAACGTAACAAGAATGAGTGTTTTTGTGTCTAATATCAAAACGCATTTACTTAGCAAAAACTTCACTTACATTCTTAATTTTTTTCACTTCCAGAATTCATTGATTTGTAGCTTTATTTGCCACTTTTTGAATTTCTTTATTTAACGGTCATACTTATATAATAAAAAAAATACTTCAAATAAATAGCTTTAAAGAAGTTATTATATGATTATAAATCAATATTACTATCATTTAGAAGAAGATTCGTTAATATTTGTGTAAGTTTTCTTAAAGTTTGTGTATTTATTATATAACGTAAATTAATTAAAAAGCAAGCATGTTACGTTCACATTGAGGAGGGGATGCTGTCCTTTGAAAATGTTAAATAAAGACTAAATTATTACTAATAACAATTGAGAAATACATGGCACATGTTATACTTATAACAAAAAAACATTAAAAAAATTCTAAGAACAATTTAGAAAATCAGCAAAAAACCCAACAAAATTAACTGGGATTTTCAAATGCAAATTACTTTTATGACCTGCAATTTCTGATATAAATTAATAAAGTGCAACAGCAAAAGAATTACAATTTTTTTGAGCTTTCCCCATTTACACCATGTCTACTATAAACTGCAAAAAAAGGAAAAATATTTTTATCTGTTTTTTAAAATTTGATGTTTGAATGAAAAACAAATTTCTTTTGAAAATAAGTAGGCAACAAAGTGGTGTGACACACTGTATATTATTATTTATTATAAAGGCAAAAGGTTTGTAGGAAACAGTTTCTAATTGTGATTCATTGGAATTTAAAGAAAAGGCTTCTATTATATCAAGCTGTTAAATGAAGCGTTTACTGTGGGTCGGAAATTTACACTTTTTCCCTTCAAAATTTCATATATGTATGTATTACTAAATTTAATACTTGATCTGTACGATTTATGAGTTAACGTTTTCCGATTTTAGGGAAAGTTTCAGGGTATATTTTCTATCAATTTGACTATAATATTATGAAATGTTTTGACTTAAAATTTATAATATTGAAAAAAGTATTCACCAAAAAATCTGTCCATAAAAAGATTTTCGTGAAAGCCGCAGTATTCAAGTCGCAGGTGTGGATATTGACGTTTATGTTTAACAATTTTAAATTGGAGTTTAGGAACATCGAATAAAAAAAATCAATCTTTTTTGGTCAAATCTGGGACTACATCAGCACCTTTATTTTTATTTAAGCGGTCTGATAAGATTTAAATGGTCTGGAGAATTTGTATTAACTTTAAAATTTATCATATAATTCATTAATAGTTTCAATTTAACATACGCCCATGTTCTGAAAAACGCAAAACGCTTAAAATTGGCGTTTTCAATTTGAATTTGCGTTTTGCGTTTTTCAGAACATGGGCGATAAGTACTTTTATCAGGAAAGGCAAATTTTTTGGTACTTTCTCTAAAATATTTCATAATTACAAAATTTTAACTACTTTTTTAGAAAAGGTAGTTGAAAATATGTTCAAATACAAGAATGTAATTTTTTTATAAACGTACTTTTTCTGGTACTTTTGTAAAAGTACATTTGCTAGTACTTTTGTAAAATATTTCAAAATTACACAATTGTAGACTTTTAACTAGTTATTTAGTAAAAACAGCTGAAATATGTTAAAATACAGTAAAGTATTTTTTCAATAAAAGTACCTTTCCAGTACTAACTCTAAAATATTTCAAAATCATAAAATTGTAGACTTTTAAATAGTTCTTTAGTAATAGCACCTGAAAATATGATAAATTTTACAAAAGTACTAGGACAATAATAAACGTATTTGTTTAAATCGTTTTAATTTTTTGGGTGCCCCGATAGACTATATAGTGTGCCGGACTATCAGTCAGAGGGTTGCGGGTTCGATTCCCGCCAAAGACTCTGGGTGTTTTCTGCAGACAAGCCAAAAGCTTCGCAGTTTGTGTTTGTTTAAAAAAAAATTGTTTATGTAGAATATATTGAGTGTGTAACTTAAAAATGCGTAATTTTTTTAAAAAAATTTGTGTATCTTGACCATGAACATTATTTACACACACAGATATTTATATTTTGTGGGGCTTGAGATGATTACTACCGTTAGTGGTTTGTAATATGTTTCACATTATCACACTCCTACATTTTAAAACGTAAACTTCTCATTTTTATCATTACCATCTTTGAAAGTAATTAGAAATGTTAAAAAAAAAAATAGCACAGTCTTCAGCTATTTAAGCTGTAAAAATGCGACTTGCTAAGACGTATTTTAATATATCTTTGGTTAAATGTTACTTTAACAATATCTTGCTAAATTAAAGAAACTAATCAAATTCGTTTCAAATGATTTTAATACTAAGATTTTAAAGTTTTTGTTTTAAATTCCCAATATGTATTTTTTGTTATTACACTTTCGTTTTATTTATTGAATACAGGAAAAATACTTTCGATAACACATTCATACCTGTTTGGAATAAACCAAAAAATTTAATTACCAACAAATATGATGATTTTGATACAAAAATTCTTACAGAACAATCGATGTGTTTTGATATCTGTTGATTGATTTGCAGATTGATAGAGCAAAAGTCGTAAAAACCAAAAATAGATTTATGATGATATAGATTTATGAAATTGAAATCATTCACGCATAGTAATTTCATGCTTCTCTCTCTCTCTCTCTAAAATGTTATACAGAGCAAAACACTTAAACAAAAAAATTACAATTTGGACTTAGCTTAGACGCTCATAAAATTTGAGATATATTTCCTTGTTTGCATAAATTCCTCTACTCATTAAGAAAAAAAAAACAACATACAACACACATTGGTGTAAACTTATAAAAATGGCAAAAAATGTTTAGTAAAGGGTGTGGTCAAGTTTAATTTTTAAAAAGATAGCACCTTATAATTATCAAATTCTAGTCTTTAGTTTTGCAACTTTTTTTTAATATGAAGAAGTTTATCTTAATTTCTCAACTTGAAACCTTAAAGCAGCATAAATTCTACCATTTAACTTAAATCGTCCACCACCTGTATGGTGCGTGCTTTGGTGTGTTATAACTATTAGTAGTTTACCACTTAGAAGCGTTATTAATATTACCTTTTGTATATCACTCTACTACGAGCATTTTTTTACACTCATAAATCTACAAAATATTTACACACACAAAAAAAACTAAAAAATGTGTAGTAAAGTGTTTTGCATAAAACAAACAATACAATACACGCAACGCACTTTTAATACAAAAAAGCCTAATTTTGTTATGGCTGGTTGAAGTTTTCTACACAAACTAGCAAACTTACAATAATTTCAAAGTAAATATCTACGATTACTAATGTACACACACATGCATGTAATGTTTACTAGTTTTTAGTGCAAAGATTTTGTTTTAGTTGAAAGCAAAATAAAGTTTTAAAAAACTTTAAAAACAAACCCTGACCTATAATTGCATGTTGCACAAAAATGTATAGTGAATAATTAAAACAAGTAAATAATAGATGTACAAATTGTAGAAAATTATATAAAACATAATAATTTTTAATTTAGTTTATAATTAATAATGATTTCAATTTTATTACTAAGAAATGTCATTGACCATTAGTATTATTAAAAGTTTTTCCAATATAATGCCATTAATAGACGACATATGTTCTAATAAAATAGAAAATTTTAAACAAGTCGGTTTTAGTGACATTGTTCAAAAAAAAAATATCATCAAATAGGGCTGACGAAGAAAATAATTCATGAGATGCCAGCATTTGTATATTTGTATCATTACAGAGTTGTACAGGTATACCGAACAATGACTTCGCATAGTACAGATTTCCTGTATTGCCGGCCTATGGCTGGTCGGAAGGCTTCGCGTAATAAATATTTTTGTATTTTTTATGGCTAAATGTCATAAACTTTCTTTACTATCATCGGATTTACGTTATCTACACGGTCATATTACACATTAAATTAATTGCTTGACTTTTAAATTCTGTAATTTATATACAGTATTCTCTCTTATATGTGGACACCAAAGGGACTGACTAATTTTCAGCTTAGCAAGAATTTTAACAAAGAATTTTTTGGGACCAAAATTGACCTATAGATGGCCCATAAAAGTAGGTCATGGTATATATTGTTTCAAAGGTCTTTAAAATATCTATATTGGTTTCCAATATATAGCTAAATGTATTGCAAACTTTAGAGCCCCGCCCACTCGAATATATTCCTGGTCGACAAAATTTTTTTTAATTTTACTCAGAATTTAAAACTCTACTAGTGATAAAATTTTGGAAGTGATTTAAAAAATGTCACTGACGTTGTGATCACTTCCCCTTTGGATTCAACATTGTTCTTTTAGAAATTTTGATAATTTTTTTTTAAAAATTCCATAAAAACATAAATCGTTTATAACACAATTTATAGATCCTATTATTATAGTTCCTTCTTGTTATTAATTATGTTCTATTCTATTAATTATATTAAAAACTTATATCACCTTCAAAGTTTCGGTTACGCTATTTGGCCGATTTTAGGCCTAATCCGGAACCAAATACTCGGTCGGACGGTATTATTTTAACAATAAAAACAGTTTAAAATTTTAGCATGAAGTTCTTTCGTTGCTGGTTTATGATATTTAGCACAAAGTATACAGAGGTGTCAAGAGACGTAAGATAATTAGGTTTTATATTTATGTCTTTCTTTCAGAACTGCCCCTTTTGTTTATATTTTAACAGCTAGTAACATAAAGCAATTTATATTAATACTCAATAAAATAGGTGCCAAAAAACGGCCCTAAAAAACTGACCAAGGCTTAATAACGTGTCTGCAACAGATCAGCTAATTATTAATTCGCTGTGAAAAATGTATCTATCTGCTAAACTTTGTTTGGTTTACATTTGTTATTTTAAATAAAAAAACGAAATAAGGAAAAATAAAATTATTTAAGAGTCTGAAAAAATAAAATTAATAAAAATAAATAAATTGTGTGTTGCTTCAGTTAAAAAAAAACTGTGAAAATAAACGAAACAAATCGAATTAATTTTGTTTATTTTTCAATGCGTTGAATTTTGACATTTCACATACATACATATTCAGCCCTATCGTGAATTTGTTCCCTTTGCACATTTTTCCTATTAAAATTCAATGTTAAAAAAATAAAACGGAACAAACTTCATGTGGAATTTTTATTCACGATTGGGGTGATTAACAAAAACAATATGCATGTTGTTTTTGGATTGTTGTATTTGTGTGTGACCGTGTCACATACACATTATTAATACACCTTTAAACTGATTCTGGCTTTTTGAAACGTCAAAATTTTCACTTTTGTATACTTTGAGTCTTTGGTAAGAATCAGAAATTACAATATTGCTGCAAAGAAGGCGTTCTGGAAGTTATTTTAAATAAAAGAAATTGCTAATATCCTTAAATTACCAAACTAAACCAAACTACTTAAATTTCTCTTAATTCCATTTTACAATTAATCACTGTCAACTTGTTTTCACATTTGTTTATAATAATTAATTTTGACAACAAAACCTGTCAAATTTTATTTAATCAAGATTTTCATAGTTTTAGCCACATGCTGTAATATCTGATCATTCTAATATTTGCAAATTTTAACAAAAATTCTACAATAATCAATCGCTTCAATTGCATAAAATCCGCATGCCAATTACAGTTTATAAGTTAAAAAAATTAGTCAGATAACTTGATTTGTTTGTGGTTAATTTACATTCGGATCTTTATTTAATGTGTGAAATTTTCCAATTTTGTCATCATTATAAGTAACTATACTCAGTTAGGAGCATCTAAAGATATGGTCACACCTGGCGTAACCACTTGTTTTAGCGTAAATTTGTTTGACGTTGTTTACTCTTACAGGAGTTTTGCAAGATCAAACAGCAACAAATAAAATAAAACTAAATATTTGTTGTATCTTTCCCTAAATAAATGAAGTTTTTTTTTAATTAATAAACAAGTTCAAAAATATTTTATTTAGTTACGTCTTTTTCGGCAAATATTTGTCAAGTGTGAACGTATCTTAAGTATACGAACAAGTTTACCACAATTTATATATCTGAAATTCTTCTTTATAATTCTAAAATACCTTTGTTCAATTCACAAGTAATGTTGTATGTTGTACATTGTATGATACAACTAACTATGTATGTGATTGTGAACACAACTTGGAGCAAAGTCTTCAAAAGAAAAATATTAAAAAAAATCAAAAATTAATAAAACAACGAGAAAAACAAAATAATTTCTGCATTCTATGAAAAATATAAAGCAGACATTTTAACAACAAGTTAATAAAATAATTGATCGTTTTTCATAAATTATATAAGTACAATTACATTACATTATTAAATTTATAGCTTATTAATTTCAATTTTTTGTTTTAAATTTGTCAGTCAGGTTATGATTTGAGTGTTACTGTTTGGCCAATTTTTTTTTAAACTAAAATAAGTAACTTAAACTTTCATACAACATTCGAAAAACCTATTTAGAAATGTCATGGGAGTTGTACAAAATATTTACATAGAAATTACCAACAAAATTTTTACAACTACTACAACACTACAACATCACTTGTGAATTGAACAATTGTTTTTAACTCGACCGGTTTATCAGTCGTTCATATTGAAATAATATTTTTGAAGAAGAGTGTCATAATTTCATCATAATCTTTTTAAAAGTTCTGATTCACTACTAATATTCTCAATTAATGTTTATAATAATTATACAGTATATTAGCAAATAATACAACTTAAAGTAAAACAAATTGACATTAGCTGTCATCAGACATGACAAGTGATAACTTTGTTAAAAAAGTACCAAAATAATTTATAGTTTTAGCAATATGTTTAGAAGTAACAAAGGAAAGAAGTTAATAATTATTACTTTATGAAAAAATTAATTAAATTTTTTAAATTAAATAATTATTCAAATAAATGTTTAAACCAAAAAAATATTATCAAATAAATTATTATAAAAAAACAAGCAAAGAGATTTTAAATTTCAAATGCATGCTAAATTGATGATTAATTAAATTCCCTTTAAGTAATAAAACAAAAAATAAAAAGCATTCCGAACAAAAACGTAACAAACATCTAATCACCAAAAATGGATTTTTTTTACACTAATAATAATAAAAAAATAAATATGCAAATTTCCAGTTAATAACATCATAATGATGTTATAAAATAATATTTATAGAATAATTATAAATGAAATTGGCGGGAAATTACAACCGGATTAAAGTGTATTATTTAGTATTGCTAATTATTTATTTGTTTTGGTTTGTTTGTTTTATTTAATTAATTGTTTTTTGTTTCTTTTATTTACAAACTATAAATGTTTAGTTCATTCATTCATTTACCTAAATTTACTATTTAATATAAATTCATGTTTATTAACATTTTATTAATTTCCTTAATGCTTGCTGAATATATTTATAATGCCATAAATTATATGTTGATATTTATGATATGTAAACAAATTTTATTTTATTACACATATTTCTTTTATATGCCAGTGATATTTGCATAAATTTGTTTCAATTTGTTAATATACTGTTTGATATAGTTGTTAAACAAAAAACTTAGAGCTAAAGTTTCTCATAGTTTTAAATTCTATTCTATTCAAGTTTGTGTGTTAAGTCTTTTGTTTTTGCTAGAAGTCTGTTGTTAGCATAATTTTGGAACTTATGTAAATTAAGTTAGAATTTCATGAATAAAGTAGTAATTAACATGAGCTTCTGTGCATAAAGCATTTTTTAATTGTTATCGTTATAAAATAGTAACATTAATGACTTCCATGTTGAACCTCGTCCAGCATAGGGACATGTCCAAAGAAGCTTTGGACACAAAAAATATATATTGAAAATTATAAGTAGAATGTAATAGATTAATTAATAATCGCTAAAATATAAGAAATAATGAATTGTAAACACTTTTTGGTACCTACTCGTCACAAATTCCGAATAAGTTAAGTTATTGAAAAAACGAAGATACTAATTAAAACTTAGAATTATATACTCACTTATCCTACAACCGTCCTAGAGACTTGAATTTAATAAAACAAAAAAAAAACCAATGGAACCAAATTCAAATTAATTGCAATTTTTATCATCAATTAGGGTGCCCCGATAGACTAGGCGATAGAGTGCCGGACTATCAGTCAAAGGGTTGCGGGTTCGATTCCCGCCAAAGACTCTGGATAGACGAGTCAAACATATGTAGACCAGTCAGACATATGGAGATAAGTCACACATTTGTAGACCAGTCAGACATATATAGACCAGTCAGACATATGTAAACTAGTCAGGGAATCTAAGGCATCGCAAGGTGACTCACACCAGCGTTCCTACCTAACCTAACCTAACCTTTATCATCAATTAAATACCGATAGGTAAGAATCCTAAATCCCAAAAAAAATAAATTTTTTTCTTGAAAATTTAAAAAACAAATTAATCAAATTAATAATTACAAAATAAATAGCAATGACAAATATTTTTTTAAAAAATATCGATAATATGTCGACATCAACACATACTCCTAAATTAATACCGATTTATTGTCGAGTTGACGTCAGCGTAGACTAAATGTGACTGCAGCAAAAAATTGACGACGACGTTGACTACGAGTTTGGTAATAAGGTGATTCAAGTGTTTGTTTATTTGAAACATTTTAAAAACGGCTCAAACAAATTTAACTTGTATATTGTTAAAAATATATTTAACAATTTCCTTTACAAATATGAAATTAAATATACGGATATTCTAACATATGAAAGGAAATACCAGTCAAAATTTTCAACAAACAATATTTCATTGTTTGCTATATTTTAATAAATATAGTAGTGTGTATTGTCTGACTAAAAGCATATTAATTACTATAATTTAAAAACTAAATAAGCAGAATATAATCAATTAAAAACTACAGCAATTTGCCTTTAACTAAGCCCCACTGTGCTTCGTCATGCAATTATGTTTTGAATACTAAAAATAGCGACATGCACATGTCAATTAAAATAATTTTCAAAGAAAAAAGGTAGGTGTGAAAAATTAATTCGTATTAAAAATTAAAAAAGCTAAAAATAATAAAAATTTTTTTTTTTAACAACTTCAAGAAGAAAACACAAGTAAGAAAGTATAGTCGGTCGGTCAAGCCCGACCATATAATACCCTACACCCAGTATATGTATAAAACAGTTTTTCAGAAATGTGCGCTATATGGGAGATATAACCTATTGTGGACCGATCATCCAAAAATGTAGTGTCATGATGTCTGTGAATATAAATATTATATGTGTTATAAATATAAATACTTTTAAAATATTTATGGAGGTTAAAGTGAATTACGGACTAATTATGGACCGGCCATTATAAAGTTAGGTGTCATAAGTTCTATATTTATGTATGAAACTTATTTGTATTAAATTTTATTTAGATACCAACATTTTTAAGAAATTTATGGTCGCTAAAGTAATTTTCGGAAGTGGGCCTTATATGGGAGCTACGAGTAATTATGGACCGATCTGCACAAAATTTCTAGATGTGATTTGGCTTCCTTTACCAATCATTTGTGATGAAAGTTGTTTGGATACTTGCATAATTCAAACATTAATGATCGGTAAACCCCAATTTCGGGAGGACATTTGTATGGGGGCCAGGTGAAATAATAGACCTATTTACACCAGTTTCAATTCCATCCATCATGGGGCCGAAAAAATATCATGTACCAAATTTGATCGAAATATCTTCAAAATTGCGACCTGTACTCTGCGCACAAGCTTTACATGGACAGCGAGCCAAACGGACGGACGGACGGACATCATTAAATCTACTCAGTGATTCTGAGTCGATCGGTATACTTTAAGGTGGGTGTTGACCCAATATTTCGGGGCATTACAAACATCAGCACAAATCTAATCTCTCATACCACTATGGTGGTGTAGGGTATAAAAATACAAAAAAAAAAAAAAAAAATAAAACAACAGAATAAAATCAACACTTACCCACAAAAGAAGCACACAAACACATATTACAACTGTAAAGAAATACAAAAAAAAGTAACAGAAATTAATATGAATAAATTTATAATAAACAGCAGAAAATTGTTTTTTTTTTTTGTCTTGTTTTAGTGATCAATAAATTATAATTACTAAAGATATTTCATAAATTCATACAGATAAAAAACAACCCAAGAAGCTAGAAAAACTTCACAATATTCAATAACACAAAATCTAAGATTTTGCACAATAAACTAAAACAAAAAACACAATTCATCAACACAATAGAAAAACTGAAAACAAACAAAAAAAAATAAAACGACAAACATGTCAGTGCTTCAAATTAATAAAAATTTACTAAACTATGTTGCACATACAAACACCAACACGCACATCCATCCATATGTATGTACATATGTATGTTGATGTTACCCATACATATTCATAGGCAGGGGCACATAAACATGCAACTCTCAGTTACAAACATTAACAACAAATGTCATTAAACCAGTCAATATGGCGACATCATCAATCTTCTGACATGCTGTTGCACTGAAGTGTCTGATAAGTTCATACTAACACGGACAGACAAATAGACAGCCAGCCAGCTGAATATTTCAACATTTATTGTTGTACATGCAGCATTAAAATTATGAGTATAAAACAATATATTTAAACAATTAAAGTTCACAACAACAACAACAAATTATTAATAAAATAATACAAAAACAATAAAAAATAATAAAATGAAACAACTGTAATGTTTAAATGACAAAAATATAAAATATATTATGCAAGTACTTGTACAGTATCAATATAACTACATTTACATACATATATTCACAGTACTGCATGTGGAATTTTTAAGGCGTGTGGATACTTGTAAGTCCAAATGTTCAATACAAATACACGTAAGTGACCTTGTTCAAATAACTTAAAGTATTAAATCCTTTTTGACGTATAGATATATTTTTACAACCTACGAAGCTGGTTTTATACTAACGGATATAAAAATGTTCATGGCAGCAATTTTATATTGATAAATCAATGTGTAAAGGTACGGTCACATTTCGCACATATTTACTCAAAAAAGCGTAACCACTTGTTTTAGCACAAATTTGTTTGACGTTGTTTACTCTTACAAGAGTTTTTCAAGATCAAACAGTGTCAAATAAATTAAAACTAAATATTTGTTGTGATTTGGCCTAGACAAGAAAAATTTTTTTAAATAAATAAACGAGTTCAAATATATCCCAGATCGCTTCCAACCTGCTGATGGGATGCATGATTTTTGTATGAGGTGTTCCCGGTTTGGAGGACTACTTTCTGCTGACAAGAAGCGTTTCTTTTAATCTAATCAAACATGCAAATAAACGACTTTCCTAAAGTGTTTTTTAATTATATCTGAATTTTTTTGCTTAAGAAAAATTCATAGTAACTGAGAAGCGCGATATTCGTTTTGTAATTGACTTTCGTTGTCATACGTAAATCTGTAGGCTTTAATTTAATTTTTATTTTTTCGCTTTAAAACCTTCTTCGTTGTCAGCACTAAAAAAGCATCTTTTTTGTATATTTTATTCGTAAGCATTTACTGCTTTTTCTCTTAAGAGCTTCAAAAAACACGATTTTTTTTTACTGGGATGTTATTTAATGGTTACGTCCCTTTCGGCAAAATATTTGCCAAATGTGACCTGACCGTACCTTAAGAAACATTTGCGTTTGTATAATAAGTCTAACTGAGTTCTTAATAACAAATAGAACCAATAGTATGTTGGCCATTTTCTTTGCCAGATAGTGCCAGAGCATATTTGATATTCTACAAATGGTAATTGTCGACCACTTTACTTAACGCCCATTTGTTTATCTATATATATCTATCTATACCTCAACCAAGGGGAATGCATTTTTCTGTGGGTTTAATTGATGATTCTTTGAATTTGCTCTTTTCAAGGCGTCTTTTGAAGGCAAAGAATTTTTGCTTACGCCATAAAAAGAAACGATCTAGGATGTTATTTCTGATCAGAGAAACAACACTGTAGACAACAAGTAATTGAATTATTTTTAGCAAAATAAGGAATATGTTATAGTCCTGATGTTAATATATTCAGTTAAGGTAAAATAAGGCAATTTAGGTAAATACACAACACACAGTGACATGCTTTGAAAGTTTTGTTTGAAGCGCTTTAACTGATTTGGCTGGAACTGTTGCTGTCATAATCTTGCGAAAAACATTCAAATTTAACAGATCGTAAATAAATAATAAGTACATTTTTTAAAATCACTGAAACTGAACTAGTCGAACAAGTACTTAAGATTTCCAATACATACATCCCAATCATATATTGGTAAAACAAATACAATATCATCATCGTCATAATCATAATCACCATCGACGCCGTCATCATCATCATTATAAGCAACATTTAAAAATGTTTGTTTTAAGGAATTTTATTAATATTTTTTTTTATAAATTAGCACGTAACTAAGTAAATTATATAAAAAAATACATACATATGAGCAATTTTGTATAATTTTTTTTTTCATAATGTTCACACGTTACATCTAAAATAATGTTAATTTATTTTGTTAATTTGTTGTATTGCCAGCACTAAAAAACATTGTTTTTAAAAGGCAGACACTTTTTTTGTTCATTTTATACAAACATACATACTTTTTTCATATTAAATCATTATAAAATTGTTTACATATTAGTCGGTGTTGCTTTTCGATAATTCTTTATAATTAATTTATGCAAATACTGTCATTGAACAATTAAAATCATATCAAAAAAATTTATGCATCAATCAATTAAATACAGCATGCTTTAAGTGATATTAATTTAATTTGTTAAACTACAAATGAATTCGCGCTTTAAGCATAAATGAAAAGATAAAATAGATAAATAAAAAAAATAAACTACTAACGCCAGGCAGAATGTAAAAGACTGGCAACTTTATTTATATTTGCTTAAAACAATTTCAGAACTTAAATAAAAAAAAACTATTGCAATATAAGATAACTGCTGAGTTTTTCATGAAAAAATTGAATTTTACAAGGAAATAAATGCATTTACAGATTATTATTCTTTTTCACTTTACATCACTTATAAAACAGCTAGAGCCTATTTTATGTTTTCTTATAAAAAACGAGTGATTGTAGATTATCAACCCTTTTCAATTTAGAACACTTAATAAAATAGCTATAGCCTATTTTACGTTATCATATAAAAGTGGAAATTGAAAATGATCACAAATTATCATCCATTTTCAATTTACATTTTGGTCACTTATAAAGCAGCTGGATCCCAGCTCTTATTGATCTAGCACATTATCTAAATTATTTTAAAATACACAAAGTTTCTAACAATCGAATAATTATTATCTATACTTCTGCCCTCATCCAATATTTTGTAATATCATTAAAACATCAATATTATGCAAGTTTACATTGGCCAACTCTCATCATACCTTTAACATTTATCTAAAAAACTGTATAGTTTTTGTTTTGTATTTCAGTATTTTGCACAGGTTTATACTGAACTTGCAATTTTACATATTCAATAGTGTAAATGTACACGACAACATTGTCAAGTCTATCAAACAAGATTTATGAATAGCATTTTGTCTATAGAGACGTTTTGTTTTTCTATCTATGGCTTTAATATAATTAATTCATGGAGACATACGTCAAAATACTCTACGTTATGTCAAATTGTTAAAATAATTTCCTCAAATATGTAGTATACGTATTTGAGTCACAGCAATCTCATGATTATAAATCTTTTCCGGAACGAATGTTAGAATATGTCATAGTGCATTGTCATTATGAAACTTAATTTGTAATTTATTAAAGTTTCCTTAATGTTTGAAACGACTGAATGACATAAAGCATCATTTTATTAATCATAATATGGTTCAAGGTAGTATCAAGCCAATTGAGAGCAAATTGTTTGAAATGTCACCAGTTATTGTAAAAACGAATAGTACTTAAACAATATATACAAACATTCAAGGTCAGAATGGATGATGTTTTTATTTAATATGGAAATTTTAAATATTTAAACATTTTTACTTATTTAGTTTTTATCATATGTTACATTTAAAAGATGCTTTAGGAAAGAAATAAAATGTGTGAACTAAACAGTTGAAATTGGGGATTCATATTATTTTAAAAATGATTGTACGGGTAATTAATCAATCGAAATAACATAATGACATTTACAGTTATTTTGACATTGTAAATTACTTATATTTAACATGAAAATTTTATATCTACCTTGATTTGTTTTACATTGTCTGATGTTAGAAGTTTTGAGGGAGGTTTATTAGAAAAAGTATACTATAGACGTCGACTTTTAGCTTAATTGTATGAATAGCAAATGCATGATCACTAGAATTGTACAAAATATTAAGTTTTGACTTCTCAGAAAGATTTCGAGTTCGATTTACGCCACCAGTAGGTAATCAAGTTCTTTTTTATAATTCTAATTTTATACTTACATTGAGAAACTAATAAAAAAATATGTACATTAATGTTAATCAAACAAAGTCAAAATTAAAATACATTTTTCGTAGTTAAATGAAAAGAGATATTAGTAAATACTAATAGGCCGCATTTTTCCAGTCTAAAATTAAATTATTTATAAAATTTTTTTTAATAAGATATACATATATGCAAAAATTTCATTCATTGAGACCTCTTTTTGTAAAAGTAAGGAAGAAATTTCTTATTATAGTTATATTTGACCTTTTTTATTATTATCAATATTTTAGTAATTAGCTTGAACAATTACTAAAATATTGTTAGGAAATAATTTAAAAAAAATGTAAATGTTAGTATGTAACTGATTTAAGTACTAAAAAGTTTATAAATATTAACGCCTGCTTCAATCATAAGAAATGCTTTATTATTGTTTACGTTTAGAAAAACTGTTCAACAATATGAAAATTTAAAAACGGCGTTAAATGACTAAAAAAAATATGTGAAACCAACTACAATATAAAGTAAAGCATACTGTAGGGCTGTATATAAAAATACTATTCCACAAACAAAAAACTTAAGAAACATACCTTTTTTTAAAGGTTTTCAAATGGTGGGGAAGCAAACTTAAAGATTTGTTATCTTTTAAATAAAACTGATTATTAAATACTGTATTTATCGATAAAAACAATAAATTATCGCAGAGGTACAGATTTTTTTTGGGAGAGATAAAAAATAAATACATATATCCATAAATATATTTTAAGTCAGAGAAGGAACTAAATAATAGAAAATCTAATAATAACAGACACTGTTGGATTATAGGAAGCACTATATGGTATGTCCCGTTGTACTGGCCTAATACATTATATGTATGCACCAATTTGCGATAATTTTAATTGTGCGGATTTTATGCACAAATATAATTTTATATATTATATACAAATTTTATTGGCACAAGTTGGCGAATAACAATTTTGTGGCAATCAATACTACTGCAGTTGGAACATATTTTATAAACTAATAATAATTTTCAGTGTAATCAAACAATTTATAAAATTCCATATTCACAACAAGTTAAGAAACAGAGTATAAAAAAGGGTAGGATATAAGGTGAGGCTTTTTTGTTTGAATTTGATCTCAATAATATTATTTAGAAAAGATTTATGGGTGGCATAGTAGAAGTGGCCAATTATGGACTTAAAGCTTCTAAATCCAGTATCCACTAATATGATTTCTACGTATTTTAGACTTATTTTGGTTGAATTTCATATCAATATACAACGTTATGGTTGGTTGTTATACTCGTAAGTGAACTTAATTCGGGAGCTATTGCCAATTATTGACAGACATCTACAAAATCCGGTAGCATAATTGCCGTCTGATCTATATAAAAGTTGCTTCGATGTCGATATTTATTAGAAATTTTTTGTGGGTTTATTTGTTTTTTAGGAAATGGTTCTTATATGGCGAAATTCTTAAAATTTTGTGAGATGATTTTTGTATATGTATATGTAAATGATCTGTGCAAAGTTTTGAGTCGGTGCCGGTAAACAAACACAATATTATCCGCGATTGTCGCATGTATCAATTTATTGTGCAACTTTTGCCAATCGTGTGATCTTAGCATTATAAATTTAAATTTATTGTACTTGGAATAATCATCATGTATTAAAATAAAATGAGTGGATAAACAACAGTAAGTTTCAGAAATGTATTTGTTTTACTTTTAAATGTAGATATGTACTTTGAAGAAATGAATAAACAGTTTGCATTTCATAATTATTTTGTTGCATGATAATGACGAACATACAAAAATAATGATTCAATAATTGTTATTGCCCAAATATTTAGACTATGCCAAGTTTTTGAAAATCCTCATATAATGAATGTATAAATAGATTTTACATTGCAGATGTACATTCTAACAATATATTTTATTAAAAACTTCAACTGTTTCAACATTTTCCTTTCATAAATATGGTGATTGTCAAAACCAAGTTTTCAATCAAATCCCCAGCCAGCATTTACATATAAAAATAAGCGTTTTGTAAGCGTTCAAATGTAAGCAAAACACTTATAAAACGCTTATAAAAACCTTTACAAAAGACATCAAAGCAAGGGTTTTATAATCGAAAAGCAGCCAACTATATAAGTGTTAAAAAAACGATTGCAAAACATGCTTTTTAAGTAATTTAATTACACGTTTTCTAAATGCTTAAAAAACACGTTTTGAAAATGCTTAAAAAACACGTATTTTTAATGAAATTTGTAAGCATTTTAAACATTTACTTTGTTTTGGATATGTTTTTTGATTGAAACATTTAAATAATCATTTTTAATATTAATTTTTTTTTATTAATAAGAAATTATTAGTATTTTGTTGAACTGTTAATAATTCAATTTTGATATTTTCTATTAGTTAGGCTTAAGTTCATTGAATTTAATTTTCATTAAATTATTTTTACTGAAGAAGGAATTGTTTAACAATTTGAAAATAATAAGAAATATTAAATTAAAATGTAAAAATAGGAACTTAATTTAAAAAATCATTATTTTACTTTACTTTTCTTGTTTTAATTTTAATACGATTTTTTGCGTACTGGAAATTTGATTTAGAGGCAAACACAAAGTCCTTTTCCTTGCCTCCATTTTCAGCGAAAGTTTCTGCAATAGAATTTAAATATGAATATAAAAATTTAACTATAAAAATTTAAACCTATTAAACTTATTTCACTTACGATGAATAGCAGTGGTGACAGTGAAGGCCTTAATGCACTTCTTATCTGCAGTTCCTCGACAGGAAAAGCTCTCAGCAACGTTGTCAGTCATTATCTTCTGCCACGCTTTCGTAACAAATTTTCTTTTTAGATAAAATTGATATCAGTAACAGTCACCGGACATTTCAAATTTAAATTCTTACCAGGAAGGAAAATTTATCTAGTTTTCTCAAAATTCAGGAATAGTAGCGTTATTATGTGATCGCTCTTTTAAGATGAATGATTTCTATGAGCATCCCCTCCACATTTTCTGTTAGGCGCAGCAACATTAGCTTATTTTTTTTGCTTCACCTTTCTAACAGCCTTTTGACATGCGTCGCTGATTAATGATTGAATATAAAACAAATATGTAAAAAGCGTTGCGGTGTTAAGTTAAAAATATCCTTTAAAAATAAATATCTTACCAGACGACGTTGCACTATCCAGAGAAGTTGTTGTTGTGCTTGGAATTGGTTTCATCACATAAACAGTTTGTTACGATATCATCATTACTGGAATCTCTACAAACCATGCAGCTAAACGTTTATTGAAATCAATAACAGCGCCACCCGACGAGTGCTCACTTTCATCAGAAATATAATTCTCGTGTTCAGAAATATAATCTTCGTTTGGCAACATGAAATCTAAATTATTTTGTGCTTCAGGCACAATCTCCTGTTCCACAAATTTATTCTGGGTACTTACAGAACTTGCAGCCGCACTGTTCCATAGATGCTCAAAAATTTCGGTGCTTGTGCTCATAACACTTTTCTTCCTTTTTGCTGCAGACATTGAATAAGTAGATAATTACCTATTTTAATAGAAAAAAATGATAATTAAAAGTATCAAACACACTTAATTTAACAATTTTACCAACAATTTAACACTATTTATTAACACTATTTATGAACACAACTTATTAACACAATTTTTAACACCGAGAATGACACGTTTTGCTTAAATTAATGCATTAGCAAGCAAATTGTCAACGATGTTCGCAAAACATTTATTTATGCAAGCTTGCTGCAATCTTAATTTACAAAACGCTTGCCAATATGTTTATTAGAACCACTCCCTGCTTAAGAAGCTCTAATCAAATGTGTCTAAAAATAATTGGAAAAGGGGCGCTTAAATACAAAATCATGTTAAATAAATATGATTTAACACGAGGTTTGCTGACGACAGTTAATGGTGGCTTTTAAATTATTTTATTTCTAATTTTGTGAAAGAAAACATGAGTAAAATATCTAGAAACTGGCTTTGATAACAGCCAGATGTTAAACAATGAAACATTTAAAGAACATTAACATATTATAAATACAAATATATTTTATTTCTTGGTTCTTTTTGTCTGTTTTCTTTATTATTAACCCGATTATCAACCTTAACCATTGTTAATGTTCAAAACATAAAATTCTTATTGATGGTGTAAAAAGATAAAATGAAACGCTGACAGTGCTAGCTATGTAAACAAGTAAACTTGATGCCAAAATGTCTAGTTTTGAGAACTATAAATTTTTTGTCTTTTTTTATAATTTGAATGAACTAGAATATTTTATCAATTGATTTTACAGACACGTGCCTGTTAATTACTAGTTTGACATTAGTAAGTGGTTAAAGAATATAATCGATAAATTGTATGCACCTTACCCTACACTAAGCAATGCCTGGTCAATTTAGATTTTTAGCATTTCATTTTAAAGATATTTAAACATAAACAAACATAAACAAAACTTAAGTTATTTAATCAATATTATATTAATTAAACAAAATCATACCAATACAATCAAACCCATTTGTCTATCAAAATCACAACGGTTTTTCTTTACACAAGTTTTTGTTGTGCTAAATTGAACAAATTAACATGAAAATAAATGGCCTTTAATGCATACAAAGCCACAAATTTACGAAAAAAAAAAACGAAACACGCAAATAGAAACAATTAAATCAAAAATCCATTAAATGGAAGTATATATCAGCTGTTATTGTCTAAGAAAAAGCTACAACAAAACACAAATCAACAATGGTAGCACAAATTAAAAACATGTGAATGAATTGAGTGATTCAAGCGTTAAAAAAAACAAAATTTCATGGTTAAAGGCATAAATGACATAAATCTTTGTGTTACTGTCAAACATAGTTTTAGCCGTATTTAGTTGACATAACAGTTAAGTACCCTGCCTCCAACAAATGGCCAAATGATTTACTAATAAATTACCTTTTTATACCAGTATCTCTGTAATTTGGCTTTGTTTTAACAAATATTTATCTGATTCTATGTTAAATTAAATCTGGATCGCTTTTGTTTCATATTTCCGGCTGCTTTATGTGACTGATTACAATGATTAACTGTCAAATCTAGACATCTCGTGATAAGATTTTTTTTTGTGTTCAGCTTATGCAAAATGTAAAACTTGTTACGTTTGAGAAAACATCAATATCAGCCGCATATACAAAGATTTGAAAAAACATCATTTACCTGTAAGAAAATGTCAGTTAAACAAAATATATAATTATCATTTGTTGATAATCTGTTTGACCATGGCCTTACACAACGGAAAGATACTGAACAGTTTTAACAATTATTTTATCTAACTTAATGAGCAGAAGGCACTCTTTGTTTATTTAACTTTTTGTCATGCTTGGTGTGTGTCTCGATAGTTACATAATTGTCAAAATATGCTGCCCGCAATATAGAATTATGACTTAACTAGCACTGAATTATAACTAAACTAGAACTGAACAAGAACCATCGGCGTAGATAGCCCGGTCTGGGGGTGGCTAAGCCCCTCCCAGAAAAAATTTAGCCACCCCCAGAATTTTTATTCTTTTATTGCAAATTTTGGCAGAAGATATTCTTAATATATTTTGTAAACAAAATAGGAAACTAATCTTCGACTGAAACTAACTATTTTTATTAATTATATTTTTTATTACTTTTATTATTAATACAAATTAGTTTAAGTGTTTTACTTTATTTTTTTAATGTTAATTAAATGACTGAATTTATTTTTTTAATTGACAATGTGATGATAAAAACCTGAAATATGCTTTAATTTTTTTTTGTTTATTTAGTTTTAAACTTTAATTTAATGTTATATGCATTATAAAAATGTTTAATACTCTTTATTTTTTTTTTTAATAAATATAAAAAAATACAATTTTTTTTACCGTAAAGGGCTAGAGGCCCCCCCAGGAAAAATGCCTAGCTACGCCGATGACAAGAACTGAATTAGAACTGAACTAGAACTAAACAAGAACTGAATTAGAACTGAACTAGAACTGAACTAGAACTGAACTAGAACTGAACTAGAACTTAACTAGAACTGAATTAGAACTGAATTATAACTGAACTAGAACTGAACAAGAACTGAATTAGAACTGAACTAGAACTAAACAAGAACTGAATTAGAACTGAACTAGAACTTAACTAGAACTGAATTAGAACTGAACTAGAACTGAATTAGAACTGAACTAGAACTGAATTAGAACTGAACTAGAACTGAATTAGAACTGAACTGGAACTTAACAAGAACTGAATTAGAACTGAACTAGAACTTAATTATAACTTAACCAGAACTGAACAAGAACTGAATTAGAACTGAATTAGAACTGAACTAGAAGTGAATTATAACTGAATTAGAACTGATTTAGAACTGAATTATAACTGAATTATAACTGCACTAGAACTTAACTAGAGCTGAATTAGAACTGACCCACTAAGCGAAAAATATAAAACATAACCAATTTTTTCCAAATAAATCATTACTCAATATTGACTTAAGTCAAAGCTTGATGCCTTCAATAGGTACTTTTTCCTAGCTTACCTATTATTTCTGCATATCATTGAAGTCTATTTTTAAATACCTCCTTTAAATGATTACAATTAATTTGAAGTAAAAAGCTACGCACCAACACCCAAGACCAATTCATTGTGTTTATAAAATTCATATCGACGTAAACAATTAAATAGTTATTCATAAGTAAAACGCTGCACTCAAATAAATAAGTAAATCACTAATAATCAAATAAAGGAATACATTTCATTGGGTCATCCCAATAAAATGTTAATTACGACGTATAATGAATAATAACAAGTAAAAGTCTGTGCTGAATCTTGTGTACCCATCACCAAATATCAGTACTGTGATCTATGAATACTTGAAAATTTTTTTGTTATATTTTGTATCGGTAGTGATAATTTTACTGGTTATTTTATTTTGCGGATTCCTTACATGAGTGCTATCAACTATTGTGGGGCGATTGTAATAGAATATTGTACCGTAGTTTATGTTTATTTGACATTTATTTTATTTAAATTTCATCTCAATAACAATATTTACAAGAATTTTATGTATATTCCAGTTATTCCACAAAGTACAGGGAGGTGTCACGAGACTCTTTCTTTCAGAACTGCCATTTGTTTAAATTTTTGCAGCGTATAACGATTTACTTTAACAGACAATAAATTTAGTACCAAAAAGACCTAAGAAACAGATTTTGGCTTTTTGAAACGTCAAAATTGTCATCTCTTTATACTCTGTGGTTATTCTCCGAAGTGAAGCTTGTACGGGAGCTATGCCCAATTATGACCCAACTTTCACAAAAGTCAATAGTATAATTTTTACATATTTATAACTGATCTGTGTAAAATTTCGGTTCGATATGAATGTTTATATAGGTTAATGAGTTTTTCCGGAAGTAGTCCTCATAAGAGAGGCCGGCCAATCATCATGAAATTCTGTTCGACGATTTATATGTGTATGCGAATTATTTGTGTTGAATTTCAACATAATAATGATTGTTATGAGAGATTTATGCGCATTTAAGTGATGAAAGTGGAGTTTGTATGAGGGCTACGGTCAAGTATAGATCTGTTATCATGAAACCTTGTTAAATTTCAACTTGTTAGTGATTTTTATGAGAGATTGAAATGCACACAATTTAAGTTATTTTCTTTGTATGCCAAAATATGGACCGATGCAAACAAAATATTAATTGCAGATTTTTAGTTGCTTGAAAGTTATTTTTGCTGAATTTTGTATGGGTACTGCTTTTTTATAGACATTTGTTTACCATAAAGCCATTTTCCTGGACGACGTTTGTATGGGGTTTATGGGAAATTGTAGACCATTTTTTGCCATTTTCAACAGGACTTGTCCTTCTATAATAAAAATAAAGTATGCTAAATTGTATTGTATTTGAAGAAAGTTGTAAAAAATATCTGAAAAACATGGTCTGAAACTTTGGTCTATAACTCGGCTCGTACTAGACTGATTTTGCACATGTTCAATACCAAATATTTAAGAAGAAAAAAGAATGTATGGTTAAAATTTCATTGTTAAAAATCATTTGGTTTTTTGGAAGCTCTATTGTGCCTTCAACAGATGCACGAACAAGGACTCAGAATATAGAATTTTTGGTTCTAAGACCTATTTTTCGATATGTAAGAAACGCAATGACAAACTGAACTCTTTTTGGTGGTGGGTATAAAAAAGTAATTTAACAAAACCAGGGCCAAATTACCGCTTTCGATATCGAGTAAAATTTAACGTAATTTTCTTATTTGAGATTATGGCATTCGATATCGAGCAAGAAATTTAGTACATTTCATCATAATTTCGATATCGAAACAATTTTTTGATACGATAGCTCATTCGATCACGAATGCGGTAATTTGGCCCCCGGAAATATTCGTACATTGCTTTTATTTTGATAAACATGAAAACATCTTGTGCTACAATTAAGCATGCAAATATTTAAGAAATGTTTTATTGCTTGTACGTTAAATATAAATATTTGAAAAATTTTTTTATTCGCGAGTTCAGTTTATTTTTAATTCATTAGGATCCAAGCTTGTTAGTCAATAAATTTGTCAACCAGTATTCATTATGCAATTTCTTTTCTAAACCAGTCAGTGCAAGATTTTATGTTTAATAAAAAATATATTGAGCAAAAAAGATTTTTTAGATTATTTTTGTCTTTGGACTAGTATTTTAAAGTTTCTGTATGAATATATTGAACTATTTTAATTTTGTTGGAAATTAGATTTTTCTTTTAGTTTACGTCCACTGTGCGTCATGAGCCTTTAAGTGTTTATTAATGTTCTTTAACGTAAATTTGATTCTGCAAAAAAGCAAAAAATTATATTTTTTTTATTTTAAGATGAATTGTATTTCATTATTTGTTTAAGTAAAACAAATATTGAACGATCTATGATGCTAGATTTCATCATTTATTATTTAAGTGAGGGTTTTCTTCTTATTGCTACGAAGTAATTTTAACTGCAGGGATTAAAATCGATACTTAATTTACCTACAGACACATTTAAGTATCTAGGAATACAAATTGGTGAAAATAAAAAAAAAGAAAGGAATTCTAGAACTTGTGATAAACTAAATAGTTTTAAAAAGCTTATTAGTGTAAAATTCAAATAGTGAGGAAATGTGGATACACTGTAGAGAATTGTAGTTGTGGATAAACTTATGAAGATTTAGATTTCATGAAGACTTATTTACTCTGCTATTTGTATCTGCTTTTTAAGTAGCGCCTTAATATTTTAGAATCATTTAATTATCTCTAATAAACTGTTCGAATTTGTAATTCATCTTCCTGTCAAAGTTTATATTTTGTTACACCTCACGCAACAATATTATTAAATTATTTTTAAAAATTATAAAGATTTATAACCCTTCACACAAGTTTCATTCTATTCAGTTTTAC
Source organism: Bellardia pandia (assembly GCA_916048285.2). NCBI lineage: Eukaryota > Metazoa > Arthropoda > Insecta > Diptera > Calliphoridae > Bellardia > Bellardia pandia. The sequence continues at coordinate 45,566,885 of OU696531.1, forward strand.
CCACATGATGACCGTTTGTCGCTAGAAGAAAACCTTCAAATATGTTTGTTAACAATTTGTTAATTAAAATAAAAAAACACAAACAACAAAACTTTTGAACGAAATCAAGTTATTTTAAAACAGTTTACATTGAGAGAATCAATTAATCAAAATAAAAAAAAAATAAACTGAAATATGTAAAACAACCATTTACACCTTATTAAAATATAATTTAATAGTTGTATTTCTAACATAAATTCTTCTTCTAGTAGTCTTGAAGAATATTTTTGTAAATAAATTTTAAAACCTTTGATTTAACACTTTTTTAATTGGTCATTAGAGGGTTTTTGTTTGTACAAGTGTAATAATAATAATCTGTCATTATTAATAGAAGAACATTAACAAAATATTTCCTTAAAAATAATGAATAAAATAAAGATTTTACTTTACTGTTTTTTAGTTCTTTAGATCACTCTTTTAACAGATATGCGTAGGAAATTACAATTAATAGTAGTGGTGATGTGGGAGGTATTTTTATTTTTATTAAGGAATGCACAAATCAATATTCGATACAAAATTCTACATTCAGACCAACAATATGATTGTTGTAATCGTAATCTAAGAGCAACATAATTAGATTCATAACAAATTATATATATAATATTTGATAATAATATTACAACATATTAAAGGGTGTTTTTTAAGATGTATAGAATTTTAAAATGGAATAAATCAAATATGAATTTTTTTTAATTGACATACAATTTACTTTATTCGAAAGATAATCTTCTGGCATTGTAATTTAAATATGATTTCTGGCAATAGGTCCAATTTTCGATGACTTTTTCCAACATTTGTGGCCATATATTGGCAATAACGTGGCGAATGTTGTCCTCAAGTGGTCAATCGTTTCTGGCTTATCTGCCTAGACAAGCGGCATTAAACCGAAACGTAAAATTATGCGGTTAGCAAACGTTTCCTTCAATAAATCAATTGTGTCACAAGCTGTGTGACATGTTGTGCCTACTTGTTGAAACCACAACTCCAGCACATCATGATTGTTCAATTGTTGAATCAAACATCATGATTGTTCAGTAATCATGGCTCTATAACGGTTACCATTGACTGTAATGTTCTGGCCAGCTTACGGAATAATAAAGCACACCAAACACACAGTTTTTTAACATACACTCGGGGATTATCATCACTCCGCTATTAAGAAGTTGGTTGAAAAAATTTCACATTTGTGTTACGCTCTCATTCGTATGCAACAAGTTAAATCGTCTTATCTCCCCCATAACCCCTATGTCTAAAAGGTAATAAATTTTGCTGTAAGAATTGCGTCGTCTAAATTTGGACTTTCCTTTTAGTTAATGTTCACTACACAGACCCTACTCACAACTTTTTAAAAATATAATCTTTGGAACAATTTTATTGGCCAACAGTTTTGAAAATTAATTTTAAGTCAATTCATTTAATAAAGAATTAAAGAATCGACATATGTTAACAAACTTTAAACATATGCTACTAAACTTGAAAACAAAATAGCAACTGGTATTCTTCATGACACACTACATTAATTTATTGCATGCATTGCAGTGGCATAACGTGACAATGTATTTGGTTTGGTATATGTAGCACAATATCATGTTAGTATTTATAACTTAACAAACAGAACATGAAATATGAGAAAATTGCAAATTTTTAAGACTTTTTTGGTACGTCGCATGGTGGCTCAGAATTTAGTTTCATCGGCCAAAAGTATAATTTTTTGTTCTCACTGCTTTCCAAAATTGTAATGGCATTCCATAGCAAACATATTAAAACTAAGGTAGCCAAAAAATTAGGCCAAATATTGACAATTTTGGGCGTGGTATGCTGTTAAAAAAAAAATATTTTACGTTATTTTAGGGAAAATGTAAATTTTGTAAATTTGATCAGAAGAATTGTCATATCTCGCAAACTATTATCGATAATGGGTTGGATTTTTTTTAAATATTGTTATTGATAGTAATCTTTAAGAAACACTATGCCATATCACTGTACCTGTTTCACTTGGAGTGTTATTAAATACTTTGTAAGGTACCTAATTTTAGTCAAAATGGAATTTCAGAGGAGTAGAACTTTTGAAAATAAAAAAGGGATTAAAAAAATTTTACTACCAGCAGAAACAATATTTGCAGGCAATAATTTTCTTTTATTGTTGTTTAACTAAAAAAACAAAATAAACAATAAAAACCCGGTTCTATTGAAACCGCTTCTAATGGAACATGTTGCAGAATTTATAAAGTGGAAACCTGTTCACAAAATTATCCTGGATATTATTAAAATGTTTTTATTTCTTATATGCATGTGCCTTTTTTATAATAAAATCAAATTCAGCAAAACAAAAATCGCGTATTTTCATATTAAATGCTACAAAAAATTAAAAGTTCAACTTTGACCTTAAATTTCTCATCAACAACTGAACCGATTTTAATGAAATTAAAACTGTAGAAGAAATCAAGATGTTTTCTCTTCACGAGAAAAAAATTACTAAAATATTTCCATCGGTTTAGGAGTTACCGATTAGGAGTGCGACGCACAGTGGCTCAGAATCGTTTTTCATTGGCCAAAAGTCGAATTTTTTTTTGTCACCGATTTTTAAAATTTTTACACCTTTTTGGAGCTAATATATCCATATTAAGGTAGCCAAAAAATTAGGTTAAACTATTAATAATTGTGGGCGTGGCATGCTGTCAAACTCAACTGTTTTTTTAATTTCAGAAAAAGGTGTTTTTTATTTGTTTTTTGTCAAAAATAAATGGTTACTACTCGCAAGCTATCATCGATAATGGCCTGCGGTCTTTTTTATAATGTTTGTAGGATTTTAGTCTTTAGTTGTTGTAAGTGGTTACCGCTATAGCGTTTAATATTAGGGGCGTTCTGAAATATTTATGAAACTACTATATTTTTCTGAAATTTAAACTTTAGTGGAATAGAACTTCTAGGGAACAAAAGGGAACAAGAAACGTGTACCACCCGAAGAAAGGTCAAAGTGTCTTCTTTAATCCTATATATACTTTTGCACCCGCCACGACCCGCCGGTAGAACACTTTTTTAATTTTAATGAAATTACTCTAAAAAAATTCAAATTACGATAATTTAAACATAGGGCTGTTACTCGTATACAATGGTGTATTAAATTTTCACTTTTTCGCCTAAAGGTTTATGTTTCTTTACTTTAGACTACGTAAAACTAAAATAATTAAATATAATACCTGGGAAAGGGTTTTATGGCTTTGTTTTGATTAGCAAAAAAAATAAGTCATAAAAATATCACAATAGGTTCTACAGTAAACATATGATCTCTTTCTAATATACCTGTTATCAACTGTTAGGGTCAACCAAAGTCATAAACAATTTTATAATAATAATCGCGACATTAAACCACTAAAGAAAAAAAAACCCCAATATTGGCCAGATACTAATTAGTTTTACCTGATATTAACCCTTTCGGCCGCACTTGAATTTAGCTGTGACTACCAAGAGCATCACATATTTTTTCATGACTCTTTACTGTGGATCAAATGACGACTTATGGAACATATACTAAAAATCAGTTATGATTTGGATTTCGGGTCTTCAGGATCCATAAGAAACAATGGAACCAACAAAGAGTTAAGAAGTTCAAAAAAGAAACATGTTCAAGATGAATATCGCAAATTTGGATTAATTATAGATCAGCCAAAACAAGGGTCAGGCAATACAAATGATGACAATACCGCACGAAGATTCTTTTTAGATCCAGAAACAGCATCTGAAATAACAGGAGTGGATTTAAACCTTATTTTCAGATTTAAAATAATCCTAGAAGTACTTGCGTGCAATGAAGAAATTGACGCTAGACAATTTTGAGATTATGCTAAGGAAACTGCAAAAATATATACAACCAACTACCCATAGAGAAATATGTCTGCAACAGTTCACAAAATCCTTTATCATGGAGAAGATATCATTAAATATCATTTCATTAGAAAAATTTCACGAAATTCCACAAATGAAGATCTATTTAATTTATTATTGACAACATCAGATCCGTTCATATCCAATATTCGAAATCAATGGAAAGTGGAACATCGGGATTTAGATGAAGAAGCCAAAAAACTACTAAAGAACAGAAATAGCGCAGAACAAAATATAGAATATTTGCAATCAATATTTGTTTCAAATGAATAATAATTATAATTGCCTTCATTGTTATTAAGTACGAAAAACATAGTATTAGTAAATAATTCTTTAAAAAAAAACCGACTTCAAAATTTCGGCCAAATAAAATGTTGGATTAACTTTCAAAAATGTTTAATATAACTAATGTTGTTGCAGTTTTTTGATTGAAAGAAAGAATTTTGAAAATCTTGTTAATCTTCTAAAAAATCGGTTTATGCTAAATCTATAATGTTTTCCCATTAACAGAGCTAAATTTTGACACCCATATTCAATATATTCTTAAAAATCGGTTTATGCTATATATCCCCGATATATCTTAATCAATTTCTGAAATTTTCATTTTTTGACCTTAAATATATTTTTCTGCAAGCCATATCTTCCAAATAAAAAATTATTTTTAAAATTGATTCATAAATCACGAAGTTATTCAACAATTTATAAGAGAAGCACAGAAAAAATATAGATAACGGTAAATAAAAAACCGTATGTCCGTCCGATCTTCATAAAAATTAAATGGGACCCTTGCAGGTGGGTCCCTTTCAAACCCTTTCAAACAAAAAAAAAGAATTTTTAAAATTGGTTCAGAAATGGTTATCGTGGAACAAACATAAAAAAGCAACATACCATTCCAATTGATAACCTCCTCCTTTTTGAAGTCGGTTAAAATAATAATAAATAGAACCTACTATTGTTACAAATGCTAATAAAATCTATTGCAGTTTTTATTTTTAAAATGTTTTTTTTAGTTTTTTTAGTGTAAACATTTTTTTGAGTGTAAAAATTCTTTTGAGTGTAACATTAAAAAAATTCCATTATCACAAAAAATAATTATAATTATTATTAAGTTCCAAATATTAAATTTTTTAATATGTAAATAAAAAAAATAAACCCAAATTTCACTCCAAAAGTTAAAAAAAATCAAAAGTTCAACTTTGACCTAGAAGTCCTTAAGAAGTCATCAATCAATTTTAATGTAATTAAAACTGAGCCAAGCTGAACTAAATATCTATCCATTAAAAAAAAATTACTTCAATATTTTGATCGGTTCAAAAGTTACAGAATTTTGGCCAACGAAAAACGATTTTCAGCCACTGTGCGTCGATACTTTTATTAAAAAGAAGTTTGAAAAAAGCAGTTTTTACTGAATTATATACTTTTTATTTAAACCAAAAATGCTTCTTTAATGTTTGCAATATATATTTGTACAGTTAAATATGTAACATTTTTTATTGGTGACATAGTTTCCTAAGTTGTTAAGGTTCTTTTTTATTTTGTTTAAGTTATTAAAAATTATGTATATATTAAATGCCTTTTAATAAATAATTAATCAAAGACTTTTTAGCAAATTAAAAACAAGCAAAAATTTGTCGATTTTTTTATTAAAAAAAAACAGAAATAACAAATTGAAAATGTTAACAACCAAACAGAGTGGAACTACTATTTACATTCACAAAGTTTCCCACTGAATAACCCTTTATAGTTTTAGCGCTTTTTTTTGTGATGACATGAATTGTGAAATTGAAAGTGATATGCAAAAATAATTAATTAATTGAAATTAATTTTAATATTATGTTTACACAAATATTTTGAGTGTGAGCATTAAATGGCTAATGTTATTAACAAGTAAAAAAGTGTGGTCGGTCAAGCCCGACCATATAATACCCTACACCCAGTTTATGTATAAAACAGTTTTTCAGAATTGAGAGATATAACCTAATATGGACCGATCATCCAAAAATATAGTGCCATGACTTCCGTGAATATAAATATGAGTGTTATATTTTATCTAGATATAAATATTTTAAAATATTTATGGAGGTTAAAGTGGATTACGGACTAATTATGGACCGGCCATTATAAAATTAGGTGTCATCATTTCTGTATATATGTATGAAACTTATTTGTATTAAATTTTATTTAGATACCAACATTTTTAAGAAATTTATGGTCGTTAAAGTAATTTTCGAAAGTGGGCCTTATATGGGAGCTACGACTAATTATGCACCGATCATAATAAACTTGTAACGTACTGTTTGTATGAATATGAGATATATTTGTGTTAAATATTATATGGATACTAACATTTTTGAGTGAGTTATGCTCTTTAAAATGATTTTCGGAAGTGGTACTTATATGGGAGCTACGAGTAATTATGTACCGATCTGCACAAAATTTGGTTTCATTTACTACTCATTTGTGGTGAAATTTGTTTGCATACTTGCATAATTCAGACATTTATGATCGGTAAATCCCAATTTCGGGAGGACATTTGTATGGGACCAGGTGAAATAATAGACCGATTTCCACCATTTTCAATTCCATCCATCCTTGGGTTGAAAAAACATTATGTACCAAATTTTATCGAAATATCTTCAAAATTGCGAGCTGTACTCTGCGCACAAGCTTAAGATGGACAGCCAGCCAACCAGACGGACGGACGGACATCAATAAATCGACTCAGGAAGTAATTCTAAGTCGATCGGTATAATTTAAGGTGTATGTTGGACTAATATTTATGGGTGTTACAACCTCAGCAAAAATCTATGGTGGTGTAGGGTATAAAAACCAAAAATTGTAATACTTATGTCTAGGTATTTTTAAAACGATTTCGTTATTGTATTTATTTTGACATTTCCGACTGTTAAAATTTTTGGCAATTCATTTTTGTTATATTTATTAACCAATTGTTGTGTAACAATTTCCCTTCTAAAACAATTGTTCAAATTTACTACTAAGGTTGTATGTTATACATTGTATGGTACAATTATTTGACTGAGAAGATATGTACATATGTTTATGTTGTCAAACCTTTAAAACGCCAAAAGTAAGGTATCAACTAGAGGTCTGCATATGTGCGATAGGCAAAATTTCAGTTTATGGGGGACACCCCTGGAAAAAAAAAAAAAATGCCACGCCCCCTTAAATGACCCCAGGAGTGCGAAAATCATAATGAATAAGGGGGCTCACGCCCCCTATGGGCGTGGCAGTCGAAAAACGACCCGGCGCACCTACGTAGACAATATGGGTATCAAATGAAAGCTAATGTCTTCACGATTCCAAAAATGATGATTCTGAGCCACTGTGCGTCGCACAGTGGCTGAAAATCGTTTTTCATTGGCCAAAAGTCGAATTTTTTTTTGTCACCGATTTTTAAAATTTTTAGCTAATATATCCATATTAAGGTAGCCAAAAAATTAGGTTAAACTATTAATAATTGTGGGCGTGGCATGCTGTCAAACTCAACTGTTTTTTTAATTTCAGAAAAAGGTGTTTTTTATTTGTTTTTTGTCAAAAATAAATGGTTACTACTCGCAAGCTATCATCGATAATGGCCTGCGGTCTTTTTTATAATGTTTGTAGGATTTTAGTCTTTAGTTGTTGTAAGTGGTTACCGCTATAGCGTTTAATATTAGGGGCGTTCTGAAATATTTATGAAACTACTATATTTTTCTGAAATTTAAACTTTAGTGGAATAGAACTTCTAGGGAACAAAAGGGAACAAGAAACGTGTACCACCCGAAGAAAGGTCAAAGTGTCTTCTTTAATCCTATATATACTTTTGCACCCGCCACGACCCGCCGGTAGAACACTTTTTTAATTTTAATGAAATTACTCTAAAAAAATTCAAATTACGATAATTTAGGGCTGTTACTCGTATACAATGGTGTATTAAATTTTCACTTTTTCGCCTAAAGGTTTATGTTTCTTTACTTTAGACTACGTAAAACTAAAATAATTAAATATAATACCTGGGAAAGGGTTTTATGGCTTTGTTTTGATTAGCAAAAAAAATAAGTCATAAAAATATCACAATAGGTTCTACAGTAAACATATGATCTCTTTCTAATATACCTGTTATCAACTGTTAGGGTCAACCAAAGTCATAAACAATTTTATAATAATAATCGCGACATTAAACCACTAAAGAAAAAAAAACCCCAATATTGGCCAGATACTAATTAGTTTTACCTGATATTAACCCTTTCGGCCGCACTTGAATTTAGCTGTGACTACCAAGAGCATCACATATTTGTTCATGACTCTTTACTGTGGATCAAATGACGACTTATGGAACATATACTAAAAATCAGTTATGATTTGGATTTCGGGTCTTCAGGATCCATAAGAAACAATGGAACCAACAAAGAGTTAAGAAGTTCAAAAAAGAAACATGTTCAAGATGAATATCGCAAATTTGGATTAATTATAGATCAGCCAAAACAAGGGTCAGGCAATACAAATGATGACAATACCGCACGAAGATTCTTTTTAGATCCAGAAACAGCATCTGAAATAACAGGAGTGGATTTAAACCTTATTTTCAGATTTAAAATAATCCTAGAAGTACTTGCGTGCAATGAAGAAATTGACGCTAGACAATTTTGAGATTATGCTAAGGAAACTGCAAAAATATATACAACCAACTACCCATAGAGAAATATGTCTGCAACAGTTCACAAAATCCTTTATCATGGAGAAGATATCATTAAATATCATTTCATTAGAAAAATTTCACGAAATTCCACAAATGAAGATCTATTTAATTTATTATTGACAACATCAGATCCGTTCATATCCAATATTCGAAATCAATGGAAAGTGGAACATCGGGATTTAGATGAAGAAGCCAAAAAACTACTAAAGAACAGAAATAGCGCAGAACAAAATATAGAATATTTGCAATCAATATTTGTTTCAAATGAATAATAATTATAATTGCCTTCATTGTTATTAAGTACGAAAAACATAGTATTAGTAAATAATTCTTTAAAAAAAAACCGACTTCAAAATTTCGGCCAAATAAAATGTTGGATTAACTTTCAAAAATGTTTAATATAACTAATGTTGTTGCAGTTTTTTGATTGAAAGAAAGAATTTTGAAAATCTTGTTAATCTTCTAAAAAATCGGTTTATGCTAAATCTATAATGTTTTCCCATTAACAGAGCTAAATTTTGACACCCATATTCAATATATTCTTAAAAATCGGTTTATGCTATATATCCCCGATATATCTTAATCAATTTCTGAAATTTTCATTTTTTGACCTTAAATATATTTTTCTGCAAGCCATATCTTCCAAATAAAAAATTATTTTTAAAATTGATTCATAAATCACGAAGTTATTCAACAATTTATAAGAGAAGCACAGAAAAAATATAGATAACGGTAAATAAAAAACCGTATGTCCGTCCGATCTTCATAAAAATTAAATGGGACCCTTGCAGGTGGGTCCCTTTCAAACCCTTTCAAACAAAAAAAAAGAATTTTTAAAATTGGTTCAGAAATGGTTATCGTGGAACAAACATAAAAAAGCAACATACCATTCCAATTGATAACCTCCTCCTTTTTGAAGTCGGTTAAAATAATAATAAATAGAACCTACTATTGTTACAAATGCTAATAAAATCTATTGCAGTTTTTATTTTTAAAATGTTTTTTTTAGTTTTTTTAGTGTAAACATTTTTTTGAGTGTAAAAATTCTTTTGAGTGTAACATTAAAAAAATTCCATTATCACAAAAAATAATTATAATTATTATTAAGTTCCAAATATTAAATTTTTTAATATGTAAATAAAAAAAATAAACCCAAATTTCACTCCAAAAGTTAAAAAAAATCAAAAGTTCAACTTTGACCTAGAAGTCCTTAAGAAGTCATCAATCAATTTTAATGTAATTAAAACTGAGCCAAGCTGAACTAAATATCTATCCATTAAAAAAAAATTACTTCAATATTTTGATCGGTTCAAAAGTTACAGAATTTTGGCCAACGAAAAACGATTTTCAGCCACTGTGCGTCGATACTTTTATTAAAAAGAAGTTTGAAAAAAGCAGTTTTTACTGAATTATATACTTTTTATTTAAACCAAAAATGCTTCTTTAATGTTTGCAATATATATTTGTACAGTTAAATATGTAACATTTTTTATTGGTGACATAGTTTCCTAAGTTGTTAAGGTTCTTTTTTATTTTGTTTAAGTTATTAAAAATTATGTATATATTAAATGCCTTTTAATAAATAATTAATCAAAGACTTTTTAGCAAATTAAAAACAAGCAAAAATTTGTCGATTTTTTTATTAAAAAAAAACAGAAATAACAAATTGAAAATGTTAACAACCAAACAGAGTGGAACTACTATTTACATTCACAAAGTTTCCCACTGAATAACCCTTTATAGTTTTAGCGCTTTTTTTTGTGATGACATGAATTGTGAAATTGAAAGTGATATGCAAAAATAATTAATTAATTGAAATTAATTTTAATATTATGTTTACACAAATATTTTGAGTGTGAGCATTAAATGGCTAATGTTATTAACAAGTAAAAAAGTGTGGTCGGTCAAGCCCGACCATATAATACCCTACACCCAGTTTATGTATAAAACAGTTTTTCAGAATTGAGAGATATAACCTAATATGGACCGATCATCCAAAAATATAGTGCCATGACTTCCGTGAATATAAATATGAGTGTTATATTTTATCTAGATATAAATATTTTAAAATATTTATGGAGGTTAAAGTGGATTACGGACTAATTATGGACCGGCCATTATAAAATTAGGTGTCATCATTTCTGTATATATGTATGAAACTTATTTGTATTAAATTTTATTTAGATACCAACATTTTTAAGAAATTTATGGTCGTTAAAGTAATTTTCGAAAGTGGGCCTTATATGGGAGCTACGACTAATTATGCACCGATCATAATAAACTTGTAACGTACTGTTTGTATGAATATGAGATATATTTGTGTTAAATATTATATGGATACTAACATTTTTGAGTGAGTTATGCTCTTTAAAATGATTTTCGGAAGTGGTACTTATATGGGAGCTACGAGTAATTATGTACCGATCTGCACAAAATTTGGTTTCATTTACTACTCATTTGTGGTGAAATTTGTTTGCATACTTGCATAATTCAGACATTTATGATCGGTAAATCCCAATTTCGGGAGGACATTTGTATGGGACCAGGTGAAATAATAGACCGATTTCCACCATTTTCAATTCCATCCATCCTTGGGTTGAAAAAACATTATGTACCAAATTTTATCGAAATATCTTCAAAATTGCGAGCTGTACTCTGCGCACAAGCTTAAGATGGACAGCCAGCCAACCAGACGGACGGACGGACATCATTAAATCGACTCAGGAAGTAATTCTAAGTCGATCGGTATAATTTAAGGTGTATGTTGGACTAATATTTATGGGTGTTACAACCTCAGCAAAAATCTATGGTGGTGTAGGGTATAAAAACCAAAAATTGTAATACTTATGTCTAGGTATTTTTAAAACGATTTCGTTATTGTATTTATTTTGACATTTCCGACTGTTAAAATTTTTGGCAATTCATTTTTGTTATATTTATTAACCAATTGTTGTGTAACAATTTCCCTTCTAAAACAATTGTTCAAATTTACTACTAAGGTTGTATGTTATACATTGTATGGTACAATTATTTGACTGAGAAGATATGTACATATGTTTATGTTGTCAAACCTTTAAAACGCCAAAAGTAAGGTATCAACTAGAGGTCTGCATATGTGCGATAGGCAAAATTTCAGTTTATGGGGGACACCCCTGGAAAAAAAAAAAAAAATGCCACGCCCCCTTAAATGACCCCAGGAGTGCGAAAATCATAATGAATAAGGGGGCTCACGCCCCCTATGGGCGTGGCAGTCGAAAAACGACCCGGCGCACCTACGTAGACAATATGGGTATCAAATGAAAGCTAATGTCTTCACGATTCCAAAAATAGCCGTAGTTGCCAGATCGGGCGATTTTTGTAGCCGATATGGCCATTTTGGCAAAATTTGGGGTGGGGGAAATTTTTTTTTTTTTTTTTTGCTTATATTTTGTTAAAAACAAACAAAAATGAGCATTTTAAATGAGGATAAGTACAAAATTAAGAAACGAGGAAAACTCTTGAAAGCTTCTGATTGATTAATGAAAATTTGTTATACTGGCTTCGCTTAGTAAAGTTTTTCTGCGTGACCGGCCTACGGCCGGGCTTAGGGGTTTTTAACTCCAGTATGTCTTAATTCTAGACGGCGGGGATCTCGAGTGCTCGGCCTCTGGCCGAGCTAAAAAGAAATAAACAAAAAAAGTCCTTCCCCCATTTTATAAAAATTAACATATCTTCCTCAAATTCTGGACGATCTGGCAACTACGGGTATTTTTGGAATCGTGAAGACATTTCCTTTCATTTGATACCAATATTGCCTAAGTAGGTGGCATGGGTCGTTTTTCACCCCCGCCCCTATTTAACAAAAATGGCCGTATCGGCTGCAAAAACCGCCCGATCTGGCAACTATGGCTATTTTTGGAATCGTGAAGACATTAGCTTTCATTTGATACCCATATTGTCTACGTAGGTGGGCCGGGTCGTTTTTCGACTGCCACGCCCATAGGGGGCGTGAGCCCCCTTTTTCATTATGATTTTCGTACTCCTGGGAACATTCTGAAGGGGATGGCATATTTAGATTTTTTCTCTAGGGGTGTCCCCCATAAACTGAAATTCAGCCGTGCGATAAACGACACATGAATTCATACATCAAACTAGCAAGTAGTGTGTTGTGTGTGATTTAAGAATCACACAAAATTTATTGTGTGTAAGAAATAACATATTGTGCAAAGCGTTCAATTCATTATGTGAGTGTTGTGAGAGAAATATTTGATTCAACTGTAAATAACAAATATGCTGTTTTACACGAGTAAATACAATTGTATTTATGTAAATCCAAACTAAAGAAAAAACAAGACTGCTGGGCAACCGAAACACAACAACTTAGTAAACGCCCGTATCAAAACAAAGAACGTTAGGGAAATTTATTAAATAGGGGAAAACCCAATTTTAACAAAATAAGAAACACAACAAACACACGAATGAATTCTGTGATTTTTAACTTCACACAGGTTTTTTTATTGTGAGATGTATGAATTTGAGTTTATAAAGCAATACAATATTATTGAGACGCACACACAATTAGTGTTAGTGTATGTGTTTCACTTTTTCATGAACGGTGTTGTGTTGATCTTTCATTTAAAATGATTGACATTTGAATTGAAAATCAAATACACACACAACACTCATTTGGTTTGCAAATACATTTGTGCAGACCTCTAGTATCAACTACTTTACTAGTTTACCACTTTCTGTACTACTTTCTTACTTTAAGCTTTCAACTTTAGTATCTACAACTCAGCTGCAGTTGAAAATAGTCCTTTAGTTTACATAGGGTCATTAGACAGGAAAGCATAAGTTAATTTTGGTTTAATATACAGATATGAATTTTTGGCAAAACATAAATTTTTAATACAACTTTTGAAAAACCTACGTAAAAATGTCATAGGTGTTGTACAAATTATTCATATAGAAATTACAACTATTGTAAATTCAAACGACTTACAACTCATAAGTTGTGCATTGAACATATGTTTTTTTATTTGAATTCTATTATTTCTGTCTTCTTAAGTAATTTACATAACATTTTGTATGTAAGCTCAATTGAGCTTGAATACTTGATATTTTTAATAACTTACATCAGTTTTTAATAAAATCAAAGCTTAATTGAAGTATTTCTTGTACTTAATGTCTGTATGATTAAAGTCTTAAACATTTTTTGAAAATGGATGAAGTAGAGTAATTTGGGTGTTTTAACTTCTTTGAGACTTTAAATCCAATTCAAATTTATGTGCGTAACATAAACAATTTCCGGGTTTACAAAACGCTTAAAATGTAATCTTGATATTTATGTCCATTGTACCCTTCATTTATGGGTAAATTGAATAGATATTAAGTTGGACAATTGAAAAGGTACTAAAAATATTAACGAAAGAGCGATTGATTACTTCTGAATCTTTTGTGCTATAGAAATTTAAAACAGCTCATAAATTTGAGGCATTTATTGCAATGGCATAGCATGACAATGTTCTTCAGTTAATGCACAACATCATGTTTGAGTAAGTAGCCATAACATGAAAGCAAACCATAAAATATTTGAGTGTAGAACTTTTGCGCAGCATTTGTCTGTATAATTAATTAGGGGAAGTGATAAATTGCGTTTATAGTACCCAATGTTGGTGACAAATTATTAAATTTATAATATTTTAAATATTTATCGTCTAAAGGTATGGTCACACATGGCAAATATTTACTCAAAAAAGTGTAACCAATCATTTTAGCACAAATTTGCTTGACGTTGTTTACTCTTACAAGAGTTTTGCAAGATCAAACACCATTTTTTTAAATAAATAAACTTGTTCAAATATATTTTTTTTTGTGGTTACATCTTTTTCGGCTAATATTTGCCAAGTGTGACTGTACCTTAAGTATGAAGCATCTGTTTATTGTTTAACATCAGTCTAGTTTTGTTCTAAAGCATCAGATATTTAATTGTCATCAAATAACAACAGCTTTCTATAATTATTAAATAAAAATAACTAAACAAACCAGATCTAAAAGCAAAGTTTTAGTTTTTAAATGGTTTTAAAGTTCTAGTTATATTCAAATAGTAGTAGTAGTAGTATTTTATAATATTTTAATGTATAAACAATTATAATTGAACCAATTTTTTGTGAAAGAAAGTCGACGAGTTGGTACTTTCGTAACCCTAAAACCTATCTTCGTTCCTTACATGGTTTGCGTAACGTAACCCTGACGGAAAGTGAGGTATTGGTGTAAAATAAATGCGTGCAGCATTTATTTCGTACGCACTTCCTACTAAAATTTGTTCATTTAACTAAACAAAATTCGACAAAATTAGCAACATAATAAAATCTACATAAATTCCCAGGTCATGAGTTCAAAAACTGCAAACTAACAGAACAAAAAAAAATATAATTTAATTCAACTTTTAGAATCTATACAGGTTTTAAATGAATATCAATTAATATATTTAAAACAAAAGAAAGAAATAAGTTACTTATGGAATAAAAAGTTCAGCACTCTATCATTTTTAAAGTAGTGCGTTTTTAAACATATGATACTTAAATGTTTTAATTTATTGGTGCCAAAAATTATTATAATTTGTAGTTCTTTTGTTAAAATAATATACATAAGACTTTCTGTTCGCTATTCTACAGCTCTACAACATAAAATCATATAACATTTTCATTTGATAAACCCACACAAGAGCACAACGGCTATTGTGATACAAATTGCGGGTTTCTTTATTAGCAACAAGTAAAAAAGTATGGTCCGGCCCGACCATATAATACCCTACACCTAATATATGTATAAAACAGTTTTTCAGAAATGGGCGTTATATGGGAGATATCACTATTTTGGATCAAAATTTTGTGTTATGATTTCTGTGAATATAGGTATGTGTTAAACTTTATCTCGATATAAATACTTTTAAAAGATTTATGGAGGTTAAAGTGAATTAAAATGAATTAATTAAGACCCTCTCTTATTTGGGAGTTTCGCCTAATTATGGACCGACCATTATAAAATTAGGTGTCATTATTTCTGTATATAAGAAACTTATTTGTGTCGAATTTTATTTGGATACCAACATTTTTGAGTGAGTTATGCTCTTTAAAGTGATTTTCGGAAGTGGGCCTTACATGGGAGCTACGAATAATTATGGACCGATCTGCACAAAATTTGTAGATGTGATTTAGCTCCATTTACTACTCATTTGTGGTGAAATTTGTTTGGATACTTTCATAATTCAAACATTTATGATCGTTAAACTCCTATGGCTATGTATGGGGGCCAAGTGAAATAATGGACCGATTTCTACCAGTATCAATCCGATCCGTCCTTGGGCCGAAAAAATATCACGTACCAAATTTTATCGAAATATCTTCAAAATTGCGAACTGTACTCTGCGTCAAGCTTTACATGGACAGCCAGCCAGACGGACGGAAGTACGGACATCGTTAAATCGACTCAGAAAGTGATTCTTCTGAGCGTTACAAACATCAGCACAAATCCAATATACCCTCCCCACTATGGTGGTGTAGGGTATAAAAACTAAATAAACATAAAAATAATTATTTAAATTCGATGATCGATAAATACACACAAACAGACTTCTTTTTAGAATTATTTAGCAAAGAAATAATATTATATGTATGTATGTACGTATGTAAAACAATACGTGAACTTAATGATATTCATAATAAAAGTTAGCAATTGTATAGAATCTTGTTGATTTATCTAAATTTAATTTATTTACAATCACCTGTCCTCCATTTATTTAATTTTTATTTTATTCATGTAAAATACTTTTCGCATAAAATTATTTAACAAAAAAAATTTCATTTGACTTAAATTGTTTTTTAGAGATTGTACGTAACTGGTCTGTGTGTGTTTTGAAAAAACGGGTGTTTAATACATACGAGTATTTGTTAGAGTGTTTTAAGCTTTCGTGTTCACACGGAAATTATACACAATAAATTATGTAAAATTAAGAAGTTCAAATTTTATTATTAATCCGCAGATAACAATAAATGGATTTTTCTATAGAGTGAAAAGAAATATTTGAAACAAAACAAAATCAATTATATTCAATTAAAATGTTTAACTGATCCGACATTTTTTTTAAAGAACGTCTTTATTCAAATCCAAGGCAATTTTAGTGTTTTTGCTAATTTAAGAAACTTAGCGAAACTTTATTTTTTGAAAGAAAATTATTTTATCGAGATTTTTATATTATTCCTTAATCATTAATATACAATAATTTAAATCTGTAAAATTTTCTATTTTTGGCAAATTTAAAAAATAAATTTTGCACCGAGTACTAAAATTATATTTTACAAGTTCTTATTTAAATGGGCTAGTTCTCGTTCAAATGATAAAGAAACTTTGAATTTTTGTCATATTAAAAAACTTAACGGAACTTTATTTTTGAAACCAAAAGCATTTAATTAAAATTGTTGCTATATTCGATAAAAATTGATACGAACCCTCTTATATTTTAGAAAATTTTATGTTTTGACGAATTTAAGAAACTTAACGAAGCCTTATGTTTTCAATGGAGTTTAATTAATTTATTTTTTCTCTACGTTTCATTGAAATTATATTGTCTTCTTCCAAATACTTAAGAAATTAAAAAAAATTTATAATTTTAAAAACTAAACAAAACTTACTGTTTTCACCAAACTGAGCAAATATACCCATATATATTTTTTCACTAGTTTTTATTTAAAAAATAACTTTGTTTGCAATAATTTGGATATTTTAAAATTTTGCTCTTTAAAAAATAACATTTAAACATTTGTATGCCGAAGTATTTCAAGCTCTGCTTTATTACGAGGACTTTATGTTGTGCATTGTTACGCTATATCATTGCAATTCATGCATCATATTCTTTATTTTGATTTCAAGCAATTTGCAGATCTGGTCTGAAGATCTTCACTTCTTTCACCTCTTCCATATATGACTTTGGATTTTTTTATGGCTCCTAATAAACGTCTGCACTATTCGGGAAAATTTTGGCCCGATTTAGCTCCTAGTCACAAAGGTGTATACGAAAACAGTATGATCATTTATGCCCAGTTTGGCCATATAAACACGAATTAAACGATCGATTTGCAAATACGGAATTGAAACCCTTGCGATCGAATTATATTAATCATATTAATCTAATCGGTTGGACCTGTTCTTAAAAACAACTTTTTCTTAATGTTTTACCTTATTCTTAACAAATTCCCGAAATATTTAAAAACTATCCTAACCTACCTACAATATGATCCCATTACCATAATCTAAACATTTGCTCTGCTCAAAAGGGTAACGAAATTCTCAACTTTGGCACCAAATGAATTGAATCTCCCAAAGTTCTAAAATTCACAAATTTCTAAAAGCATTTAAAATCTAATTTTAAACAGTTGCTGCTACAATTTTGAAATTTCTATACACATACACACTCGTATTTATCTATTCCAAGTTTTATATACAAGTTTTATAACACCTTAATTTTAAAATGCTTTAAATCCTTATTAACATTTATAAGTGTTTTTTTAGTTTTTATTATTTATTATAAATATGTATATAAATTTACCTTGCAATTTTAAATTACATTTTTATTTATTTAATAATTTTTATTAGTTTTTAAAACCCGAACCGATTACCGTGTTATTTACACTATTTTCAATAGTGGCAACTCTTTTACCTAATACTTGCTTTCAACTAAAAACAAAAACACTTGTTGTTTTGTTTTTGTAAACAAAACTTATACACCACACTTTTCTTGCTCTGCTTTTATTACTGAGAAATTATTTGGCTTTTGCTTTCTCTTCATTCTTTTATACGCAAACAAATATTACAACAACAACAACCGGCATTGATATGCAAGTCACGAGACTTTATACTCGCGTATAAAGAAGCGCTTTTAACTAGACACACTAACAACAAACACACACAACCACCAAACACCGCTATTAAAACAACAACAAATGAAATTTTTGCATACACTACACTTTATGTTCAAGAGTAGTTCTTAATTTTATGAAGTATTTTAATAAAAACTTTACTTTAACACATCGTTTTTGTAATTTTTAATAGATTTCTTATTAAATTACTTTAATATGTAAAATATTTTATAAATTTTCTTTTAAATAAAACACTTTTACTACATTTATAATGCATTTAAAGACGAACGACACACAATTAACGACCGATTTAATTAAAGAACGTGTGAGAACTAAAATATGTATGTTGGCTACGAGAACAGAGTTGCTTACAGCAGTAGGATTTAGTTGTTGAAAGGGATTTTAGTAAAGGGCAGCAGGAAATCTTTGTGTTTATATAAAATTTAAATTTAAAGAAATCTATTTACTTAATTCTTTAGCACCCTGTAGTTTAAATTTAATTTCGGAATAAAAATTTGAACTTAATCATTTCTAACGGTTACCGGTGTAAGTTTTGTATTTTTTTTTTGTCATTTATAACTTACTATCTACCTCTTACAATTTGGATTTTCTAAGTAATTTATTATCAAAATTAACATTTTCTAAAACATTTAACGTTTATTTTAAAAGCCGAAGGTGAATTTTTCAGGGACAGAAAATAACTGTTATTTTTAAAAATTTACATCAAAAAATCACACATAAAAAATGGTCGTAGAAAATTTTGGATCTTATCATTATGATACATAGGTGATGTACATACATGCAAATTTTTGGATTACTTTTAAATTTGTGCCCTTTTTGATAAAAGTCAAAAAATAACTTTTAATTTTAACTTTTATTTTTAAGGCAGAAATAAAAGTTATTTTTTAACTTTTATTTTTTAAGGCAAAATTAAAAGTTATTTTTGACTTTATTTTTTAATGCAAAAAATAAAAGTTATTTTTTAACTTTTAATATTTAAAGGCAAAAATAAAAGTCATAAATTGAATATTGCATAGTAATACGCTAGTTTAATTGCTTTCAATGCTATAAATGATGAAACATCCGTTAGCACAATTTCAGGAGCAAAGCAAAACATAATTGGAGGCAATAAAACTAGCGTATTACTATGCAATATTTAATTCATGACTTTTATTTTCGGGAAAATTGTGGCCCGATTTAGCTCGTAGTCACAAAGGTGTATACGAAAACAGTATGATCATTTATACCCAGTTTGGCCATATAAACAGGAATTAAACATATATGCGACCAGATTTTTAAGTGAATCGAGCCGTTTGGTGAAAGATGATTGATATTTAAATAAAATGTGAAAAATTTCAAACTTGATGTCAGCAACAACAAAACTTTTGTCGTTTTCATAAAATGTCTTTTTCGTAGCTTTTCAACTGCGTTTTGATGCCTTTCACTTTTATTTAAAATTTCTTTGTTAGCGTTCTTTTTGTTCGCTTTTGTTATACTTTTTATTATAAAAATCATATGTTTTTTTTTTGGTTACACAACTTTACTGTATTTAACTTAAAAACCGAGATTTAAAAATATTTTGGGCATAAACAAAAACGATCGGAATTAGAGAACGCAAAGTAAAAACGATCGATTTGCAAATACAGAATTGAAACCCTTCCGATCAAATTATATTAATCAGATTAATCTAATCGGATTGGACCTGTTCTTAAAAACATCTTTTTCTTAATGTTTTACTTAATTCTAAACAAATTCCCGAAATATTTAAAAACTATCCTAATCTACCTACAATAAGACCCATTACCATAATCTAAACATTTGCTCCGCCCAAAAGGGTAACGAAATTCTCAACTTTGGCACCAAATGAATTGAATCTCCCAGACAGTTCTAAAGTTCACAAATTTCTAAAAGCATTTAATTTTAAACAGTTGCTGCTACAATTTTGAAATTTCTATACACATACACACTTGCATATGTAAGTATGTATGTATCTATTCCAAGTTTCATATAGACAAACACATTAATTTTAAAATGCTTTAAATACTTATTAACATTTATAAGTTTTTTTTTTAATTTTTATTATTTATTATAAATATGTATATAAATTTACCTTGCAATTTTTAATTACATTTTTATTTATTTAATAATTTTTATTACAGTTTTTAAAACCCGAACCGATTACCGTGTTATTTACACTATTTTGAATATTGGCAACTCTTTTACTTGCTTTCAACTAAATACAAAATCACTTGTTGTTTTGTTTTTGTAAACAAAACTTATACACCACACTTTTCTAGCTCTGCTTTTATTACTGAGAAATTATTTGGCTTTTGCTTTCTCTTCATTTTTTTTATACGCAAACAAATATTACAACAACAACCGGCATGAAATGCAAATCACGAGACTTTATACTCGCGTATAAAGAAGCGCTTTTAACTAGACACACTAACAACAAACAAACACAAGTACTAAACACCGCTATTAAAACAACAACAAATGAAATTTTTGCATACACTACATTTTATGTTCAAGAGTAATTCTTAATTTTATGAAGTATTTTAATAAAAACTTTACATTAACACATCGTTTTTGTAATTTTTAATAGATTTCTTATTAAATTACTTTAATATGTATAATATTTTATAAATTTTCTTTTAAATAAACACTTTTACTACATTTAAAATGCATTTAAAGACGAACGACAAACAATTAACGACCGATTTAATTAAAGAACGTGTGAGAACTAAAATATGTATGTTGGCTACGAGAACAGAGTTGCTTACAGCAGTAGGATTTAGTTGTTGAAAGGGATTTTAGTAAAGGGCAGCAGGAAATCTTTGTGTTTTTATAAAATTTAAATTTAAAGAAATCTATTTATTTAATTCTTTAGCACCCTGTAGTTTAAATTTAATTTCGGAATAAAAATTTGAATTTAATCATTTCTAACGGTTTTTTTTTGTCATTTATAACTTAATATCTACTTCTTACAATTTTGATTTTCTAAGTAATTTATTATCAAAATTAACATTTTCTAAAACATTTAACGTTTATTTTAAAATCCGAAGGTGAATTTTTAATTATCATCGTAAAACATAATGACGCATACTTGTATTCAAAAGTTAAATAAGTCCGCATGAGCCAGAATCGTATAGAGAAGAAAAACTGGAAATATAAAATTTTTAATTTTGCTAAACAAACAGCAATTTGAGTCAATAAAATAACGAGAAATCAAAACGTTATCATTCAAATAAAGTCGTTGTGAAGATGACCGAATTTATTTCCAAATTTGAAAGGAAGTGAGTCAAGCAATATAAAAATTTAAAGCTTTTTAAAAATATTATTTTTTAAATTTGTCAGCACAAAGTTATCACCAAAAAGAAAAAGGGACAGTCATAAAAATAGCGGAAGTTTTGTGTACATGTCTACTTTTCAGTTTGTTTTTGTTATTGTTTTAATATTAATTAGTTTTAGGAATCCAAGAAAACAATAAAAATTTGTAAAAACATGATTTTTAAAATATGTACTACAAATAAATAGAAATATGTATTTATTTTATACAAAAAAAGTAGTACATCATGAAAAAATGAATATTTTTTTTTAATTCGAAGGTAATTTTATTTTGTTTCGAAAAAAAAAATATTTCAATTCCGAAATTCGGAATCAAGTTCGAATTTTCGAACATATAAATTTTAACGAAATATTATAAATTCTTGTAATTTTTCTTAAGTTTTTAAATTTCATAAGTAATTTTAACGTTTTTTTTTATTCATTTCAAAACTTAAAACAAAACTTAGTATTTTTGAACATAAAAGAGTGAGTATAATGAGAAATTTTTTTTTTAATTGATGAAACTGGATTTTCTATTGTTTCAGCTAATATTCAAAAAGTTGTCGCCACTTCTTCTGCTGAACGTGGGTCATTAATAGCGGTTATCACATGTATGAGTGCCGCTGGATACTTTGTTCCTCCATTTTTTATATTTCCAAAAAAAAAAATTGAATATCCAACTCATGTAGCACCCAGCTGGCTGCGAATGTAATCCATAGTAGTATCTGTTGATTAATTTATTTGCTGGACCAGTATTCCAAATTACCCGCACATAGACACAATATCAGCTAAGGTTATTAAACCACGTTGGGTTTTTTTTTAAATCTTATGTATTCAAAATTTTGTAGACAAATATACCTACATGTATAATTTTTGATCAGAAATATATTTAGAGAACACATCTACTATGTTATTGAAACAATGTTTTCTTATTTTTACGGGTATTATGCCGACAATATCAAAATCTGAAAACAACACAACTAATATGCATATTAATTTTTTGAATTATAGATTTTACAGTGGCAATTTGGTGTGATAATTAGTTGGGTCGAAAACCGGTAATATTCTCAAAATATCTCAATGTTACAAAACCGTTAAATTAAATTAATAAGAGAAACAATAATCGGTCTTAATATTCTAATAAGACTAAGAAAATACGATTAAGTTATTCATTATTATTAGTTTGTTTTTAAACTTATATTTGTTTACTACATTTAGGTAAATCATGTTTACTCCGGCTTAAATTTATGTAAATTTTATACATTACATAGAATTGTGTTTTTAGACAGATTAAATGAATGCAATGCATTTTACTAGCAGCCATGACCCTCACTTCACATTGTGACCTTTAACATTAACATGATGTAAACAAGAGGTTCGGAACATTTAACAAAGTTGGTAGAATATTTAAAATGTATGAATCTCAAATAATTATTTGAATAGAAAAAAGTCATGTTGATGCGTGTAGTTATTTGATCACATATATAGCTTGTTCGCCGATCTCGAACGTTAACGTTCGCTTAGATAAGACTTAAGACATAAACTTGATTGTGGAATAAACAAACTTGATTGAGTAAAAAAATAGATACGATAAAAAGTTTGTGTCTTAAGTCTTATCTAAGCGAACGTTAACGTTCGAGATCGGCGAACAGGCTAATAATCATACTTTATAAGTTGCATCTAAATACAAAGATCACAGTTTCTTAGATAAAATGTTAAAACTAAAAATATCCTGGAGATGCGGGGCATCGATCCCCGTACCTCTCACATGCTAAGCAGGCGCTCTACCATCTGAGCTACATCCCCCTATAAAAAATTGACTATTTGGAGTAAAATTTGCCGTATATTCCAAAAATTTCATTTTTATGTACTTGCAGTTCACATCTTGGAAACTAATCACGTCTTAAGTTGCTCATTTAATGTAAATGCGAGACATGTTTATCAATATCTTATCTTTTATGTTTCCAAAATTATTTATTTGTATATTATAATTTTCAGTCACGTTTTTATTATAATTTCTATGGCTCTTATTAATTGAATTACAATAACTCTAGTTTTAAACTGAAATACCATTGCAATCTAAATACAATGCCAGCTCGTTAATCCGAATTAATGATTGCAGGCCCTGATTGCTATTAACGAGATATTCGGATTACTGAATGTGCTGTAATTATTTTTTTATAATTCACTAGTATATGTATTGGAAAATAAAACACAAGCCAAATCTATAGCAGTATTTAAGTGCTGTACAGCTTTACGATTTTTACAGTGTTTCATAGTTATAGACTCTGTTTCGATATTTTCTGTTTCTGACCCAAAACTACAAGAAGTATTACCAGAGTTAATGATATAGTTAAGAATTTCATCTGCAGGAATTCGCACATCGTTATTGCGGAGAAATAAGTTTGTTATTATGTCATGTTTCTTCAAAACGATAATTCTCAAGCAAATCTTGTTGTAACAATGAAAGTGGGATGTTATCCTCTAAAGCCCTTCTTTGAGAATGAATATGCTTCCAACAAAACGTTATGGAAGAATTGGGCAGCCTGTCCCAAGATCATTTACACAAAAAATTTTCTGAATTGTCTGCTACAAATATGTATGTAGGTACATTGACAATGTCAATCATAGTAGGAAAGAAGACAACTAGTTAGTCCCATTAGTTATGCAAAAAAAAAAAAAGACACAAAAAAAGCAAAAAAAGAAAAATTTAAAAAAATATACAATTCGGTTTAGTGAGCTTTAAATCAATGCGGACTATAGAGCATGTAATACGTCATAAATACAATTAGGATTACTGCATAATTCGGATTACACACCTTCGGATTAGCGAGCTGGCACTGTATTACATTTCCTAAAGATTTCCAATCTACAAAGAATCTTTATTTTTAAATGTTGTCACCAGTTATTGCGAAATGTAGTTCAAATCAAATGATTCTCATAATACATCGCATAAAAAAGATTACATTCAATCTTCGGCGGCTGCATCTCTACATACAAAACAACTCATTAAAAAACTATGTTTCTATATGTTGCCCTCGTACCGGGATTCTGCAATTATCAGACGTCAAGTTAAGTAAAATAACTTGAATTTGTCACATGAATATCATTAAATAAGAAGACATAGACACAACTAATAAATCTAGCATTGCCCCTTTGCCTCAAATTAATTTTGCATTAATTCTTTAATTAGAATATTTCTAAAACTCTAAAAACTTGACCTGGTGATGATGCTCGAACTACTGCATTAATCGATGAAATAACAAAGAGATGAAACGAAAATTATTACTAGATTGTGCTTTTCATTTACGATCACTACAGTAGACAAAGTATTATTGATAGAAAGATAGTGAGAATATTAAGAGTAACAAAAATTGTCTTACAATATCTTATTAGAAGAGTCTAGGCGTGAATATTGCACAGTTGTCTTTACACAATCATTCTGATATGTGACATAATCCTTATTATAAACATATATTAAATGAAATTGCTAAAAATATATGGGGGACGCAGGGCATCGATCCCCGTACCTCTCGCAATCAAAGCGAGCGCTCTACCACCTGAGCTACATCCCCATCTATAAAATTGTAAAAATTAAAAATTGGAACGGGAAAAAACAAACCCAAAACATAAAATATAGCATTTTTAACCACACTTCAAGAGTTACATATTAATTATTAATGCACCAGTTAATAGTCGCAGTCAGTGTTGCCAAAACACGCCAGCAAAAAATAGCCAGAATGGATTAAAAAAAACGCCAGAAACCGCTAAACGTTAAAAATGAACCAGCTGAAATTCGGCTAATAAATACTACCATGTATAAACGTTAAATCTTACATGTATGATTTAAATGCTTTAATTATATGCGGTTTTTTTGTAATATATTTCAGATTTCTACAACTCAAAATTAAGAATTTGCACAAGTAATAATAGGAAACAAAAATAATATGACTTAAATGTCTATGAAGTGCAAACCATCTTCAGAATCTGAGTTAGTATCGTAAATTTCAGAAGTTCCGATTAGTTTCAAATATTGCTCAGGTATTTCATAGTCGAAACAACGTTTGTTATTTAGGCATAAACTATATCTGAAAGAAAAAGGAAATTTTTAGGAAAATATAATATTATTTTCATGTGTACTTACTTTACTGTTAATATGACATTTACCATATCGATTTGTAAACGATTTCTTAATTTTGTTTTTACCAAATTCATTTGACTAAATATTCTTTTCACGTCAGCGTTTGACCAAGGCAAACAAAGAAACTAGAATGATGAAGTATCTGAAACGTTTTTCCATCTGATCATGTTGATGTTACCAAATTGATTTAAAATAATTTCAATAGATTCAGCGCTGCACCCAAAATATTCTAAAGTGGATAAAACAGAATATTTTTGACATTGAAGTATATTTTTGACTGAAAAGCTATCGATATTTTGAAATGCTCTACGATTTTCTGGTAATCTATATGAAAGAAATTTGATGTTCTTTTTTAAGATTTACTAAATATGTATGTACTTCTTTTGTTCTCACTCACTATGGCAGCTGTAAGTTTTTTTTTGAATCGTTAACGTCTGTAGTGATGTGCAATGCACTTGTAACCGAACACAAGCAAAACAAAGTAGTAAAAATACATCGCAAAATTATAGTGCTGCCCACTAGAAAAATCGCTAGAAAAACGCAGAAATAAAAAAAAAAGTAGCTAAAAAAATAGTTCAGCCGTTTTTTCACACACTTTCCCGTAATTGACAAAATAAAAACACCATATCTGGCCGAAAAACCGCTGAAATGGCAACGTTGGTCGCAGTTGCCCTAAACAAATTTTTAAAACGGAAATATATTTTAAAACAAAAATACATACTTCTCACATGCTAAGCAAGTGCTCTA
This sequence comes from Bellardia pandia, assembly GCA_916048285.2. Lineage (NCBI taxonomy): Eukaryota > Metazoa > Arthropoda > Insecta > Diptera > Calliphoridae > Bellardia > Bellardia pandia. The sequence goes on from OU696531.1 coordinate 45,593,619, forward strand.
CTGAATGTATTTTAATTGCATATTGCATTTCATATTCGCTGTCAACTGAAGTCAGCTTTTACTGTAAAAAGTTGAGGGTGCTGTAGCTTAATTGGTTAGCGCATTTGATCATTAAGCATGAGCTGGTATTTGTAGCCCGGGTTCGATTCCCAGCTGCTGCCACTCAAACAACATCAGTTTCTGATAATTATTAGTTTTCTATCTATCATAACTAATATATATCACAGCGCCCTCCTTCGAATTGAAACCTTAGCATTTGAAACGCCACCGAAGTAAAATAATTAAAATAAAGGCTATAATATAAAATCAAGCTTTAAAAATATAATGCGCCTACTCACCACCAGAGGCGCTGCAATGCTGCACTAAAAACAAACATAATGCGCAATTGCAGAGTCGTAATATAAAAAGCTTTTTCTTTAACAACCTTTAAAAAAAAAATAAAAAAAAGATCCCGGGATCCCGAAATCGGAATTTTCGGGATTTCGGGATTTTGAGATTTTTGTTTTATATTAAAAAAAATTACAATATTAATGAAAAAACTAATTTTGTTACCAATATATGATGCTGACGAAAAACATCGTTCACAATCAACGCTTGTGGGCAAAATTATTAGCAAATTGTTGTATGCTGATTGCTCTCACCCCCGGAAATAAATAATTCAATTTCTTTTTCAATGTCTGATTCCATACCATTACGGACGTTATTAGGTGTTTTGTTTGGACATTTCAATTGCATTATTTAATTTGTTTATGATTGAAATATTAGAATCATCTTTGATAAATCTGTAGCAGAATAATTTGAAGGTGAGTCACAGATCTCATTTCATTTAAAATGAGCAATCAACGTTTTTAACTCATTTCTAATAACAAACATTTCTACGTTGTTATTAAATTCTGATATCAATTTTGGGTTTTTCAAAAAATTTAAGAGTGTTGAGTAAATCGTTCTTCTTTCTTAAATTCTTTTAAGGAGAGCTTTCACCAGTTCATCACTTAATTCGCAATCACTTTTTGATATCTCTTTTAGCATAAATGAAAGTGCAGCATCGGCTTTACAGAGATTCATATCACTGCGACAAAGGGCTTCAACTGTTTGCACAGGGAAATTTTTGAAGGAAACATCTGGAATTCTCTTTTGTAATTTCCTTCGCGGTCATACAGGGAAACATTGTTGCCGGAAACGTTCCAGTTTATATTTGTTTTTTGACATTTGTCTAATTGCAGGGTTGTTTTTTTTTTAATTTCTACTGTACTTGATTTGCTAATGTACACAATAAGAATGAAAGCACAAAGAGTGTCTCCGAGAACGGGAAATAAATTTCATATTCTCTTTCCCTCCCGTCCCTCTCTACCATTGTTCCCTTCCTATTGTTTCCCTGTATAAACGGGGACTAATTAATTTGACACATAACGCAGTTATTTTCTAGCATTAAGAGTTAAAAATTGACTAAACTACAGCACCATAATTTGTGCAAGCATATACTACATATTTTAAATATTTTTATTCTAGAATATTTTTAAAACTCTAGAAATTATTCTCGGACATTCGGGGGTCATAGATCCCCGTACCTCTCACATGCTAAGCGAGCGATCTTCCATCTCATCATCCTCTTATACAAATCTATTTAAGACAGTTTATTTATACTTGAAATAAGTTAATGTTGTATAAAAATTGCAGTTGATATAATAAATAAGTATACACCTATTCACGACTTAACACATTTTAAGGTCCTTTACGAAAATCGATTTAATGCTTTACTCAATGAAATAACTTAAAGTTTTAACAAAAATCTAAATGTTGAATTTCATTGCAAGAAAGATCATCTTCATCTCATCCAACTTACGACCACAAACTTAGTTCGCTCTTAGTCCAAAGGAGTTCTTTACAACCTAATTTTATTTTTTTATAAAAGAAATTTTGGAGATGCGGGGCATCGATCCCCGTACCTCTCGCATGCTAAGCAAGCGCTCTACCATCTGAGCTACATCCCCTTGTTGAAATATGTACCTTAAATGTTTAATGCACACTTCAATTACATTATTTTAACTATAGTCAAAAATATTTTAATGAATTGCATACTAATTATTAACTCAAAACACCAGCCGTACATTGTCCGATATTTTAGTTAATAAAGACGGGTCATGTTAAAACAAAATATTATTGTATTTGAATTAGTAGTATTGTTAAGACAACAATTGAACCAATGTTTTCTTACGATAAGTTTATAGAAATTTAATTTTTATACTTAAGTATAATAAATAATGCACATATTTCAGAAATGAGCCATAAATACTTGTATCAGGCACATGTCAAGAAAGAGATCCACAATCTGAGCTGTATTCCTCATCAGCGTTGTCAACTTTGAAATTTCAAAACGCACCAAAATGAAGAAAAAAGCGCACCAAGTTAAGAATTTCGTTTTTGCTTCAAATATTTATTGAATTAATTTGAATTTTAAATCATAAATTCTATAAAAAACTTTTAATCAACGATTATTTGTAAAAATAATAATAGTAAAAGCCTTTTTCAATAAACGAGCTAATAAAGATTAAATAAGCTTTTAACCACTCAAAATTTAACTCACAATATGATATTCGGAACTAAAGTACTAATTGGTAAAAAAGCCAATTTCAGTACATATTTGGTACTTTTTTTTATATATTTTTGTTTTCTAGTTAAAGTACTTCTATTTGATTTTTTCCCCATAAAATTTGTTAGGATTCCACTGGTACTCTAACCCTGGTTGTTCGTCTACAGTTCAGTAGACCAAACCATCAGGTTATACAAGCATTTTTATTTACATGTTTAAAATGTTAATTTGATTTTCAAACAAAGATTTTTGAAGAATTTGATTTCGAATGTATGATAAATTCGTATTTAAAATGCATTTTTTCATCGTATAGATTTCATGAGTTATGAATTATTAAAAAACTGCAATGAAAATTAGTAAAAATAAAGATCTCATAAAATTTTCGAAAAAATTAAAAAACGCACCGAAATACACAAAAAAAGTTTTGCGGTGTTGAATGAAATGGTACTCAAACAGGTGTATTTTATTGTAGAAAGATTTTTTCTCACACTGAAACAAAAAGTTGTGTTGAATTTGCTTTGGTGCCACCAAAAATTAAAAAGTGCACCAAAATTTACAAAAAGCGCACCGCGCACCAACTAAATAATTTTTCGCACCAAAAATTTGTTCCTTATATGTTCCGCTATGAACTATTTAGTCAGCACTTTTTTGGTCCTGACGATTACAATCACAATCCAAGGACTCTTTAAAGACATTGCATCATTTATAAAGAATTTAAATAATTATTCTATTATATAAATATCTTAAGTTCTTCATCATAAATACTAAAATGCTATTTTTTTATTTTCGTTTTTTATACCCTCCACCACTACAAGCGGTTAATGAGGGTATATATACGAGGTCTGATGTTGGCATATCGTTCGGTTCATGCCAAGCAATTTTTACGAATGTTTTAGGCATAAAACGTGCGGCAGTGAAGATTGTTCCAAAATTGCTAAATTTTAAGCAAAAACAACGTCGCATGGACATCGCTCAGGAGGTGTTGAACATCGTCAACGACGATCTACATTTTCTCAAAAAGGTCATAACTGCTGACGAATCATGGGTGTATGGCTATGACATTGAAACCAAAGCCCAATCATCTCAATGGAAACGTCCAGAAGAGCCAAGACCGAAAAAAGGTTTTTCTCACTGTTTTCTACGACTGCAATGGCGTGGTGCATCATGAATTCTTGCCACTAGGTCGTGCGGTCAATAAGAAATATTACCTTGAAGTTATGCGCCGTTTGCGCGAAGCAATTCGTCAGAAACGCACAGAATTGCGGATAACCCGATCATGGATTTTGCACCATGATAACGCACCAGCTCACACATCGATGCTTGTGCGCGAGTTTTTGGCCAAAACAAAGCCGTTATCATGCCTCAACCACCGTATTCACCGGACTTGACCTCCGCTGACTTTTTCCTGTTCCCAAAACTGAAGACACTGATGAAAGGAAAGCGTTTTGCTACGATTGAGGAGATGAAAGAAAAATAGGAACAGGAGCTGTTGGCGATACCAAAAAGCACGTTTCAGAAGTGTTTGGAGGATAAGAGTATTTTATCTGAGGGGGATTACTTTAAAGGGGACAAGATAGTTATTGATGAATAAATAAATACTTTTTGAACAATTTTAAAACAACGGGTTTTTTTTAGATCATACCTCGTACATATGTACGTTTGTCACTTCGTGTAAAACTTTGGTAGTATTCATCTGAGACCCAACAAAGTTAATATATTCTTGATCCTTTTGAAACTCTAAGTCGATTGACCTATATCCGTCTGTCTGTCCATCTGTCCGTCTTTCTCGTCAAATATTGGCCATACGTGACCGTATCTTAAATCGATTACGTCTTTTTTATAACTCATTTGAAATGTGAACTTGATTACTTGTTTTCCTCATGGTCTGTGTCTTAAGGTACGGTCAAACTTGGCAAATATTTGACGTAACCACTAAAAAAAATATTTTCGAACTCGTTTATTTATTTCGAAAAAAACCTCGTTTATTGTCCTAAATAAGGTTTTTTTCACACAACAAATATTTAGTCGTATTTTATTTAATGCTATTTGAGCTTGCAAAACTTTTGTAAGAGTAAACAACGTCAATCAAAATTGTGGTAAAACAAGTGGTTACACTTTTTTGAGTAAATATTTGGCATGTGTGACGACCGTACGTTCAGTCTCTATACCACAGAGATAAATAAATAAATAAATAAATAAATAAATAAATCACCTAAATAGTAATAGCTTGGCATGTAAGAGGTACGGGGATCGATGCCCCCCCCCCGCATCACCAGGGAAAATTTTAAAGTTTTAGAAATATACTGGGAAATTAATACAATATAATCCCAATACTTCAGATGAAAAACAATACTTCAGATGAAAAACTTATTTGTTTTGTTGTGTCCTCTTACTGTTCACTCTTGCTGTCCACCTACTTCTCATTTCCTATGATTTAATTCCCCGGTCCTTTACTAAATTTGAAGTAAAAATTAAAAAAAAATACATACAAGCATTTCTTTAAAGGGGAACACACATCACACTAGTTATCTCATTATTCATTTATAGGCTTATGCCCTTATTCATAAAAAATTAAAGTAGACTTCAAATGTACGTTAAGAAAATTTTGTATGATAATTTTGTCTTAAAGCACAACACTGCAAACCTACTTTATTTTTTATGAATACGGCAGTTAATGTGCCTCTAAATTATAAGAATTATTAGTGGAATGTGTTGTTATTGTGCGTAAAATTTGCCGAACCAGACGGGTTTTAAAGGAGCTTCTTCTATATTCTTTGTAGTAATATCTAGGGAAAAAGGAGCCTGGATTACAACTGCCTTGCAAAATATATTCTTAAAATTAGCGTAAGTATTATTTAAAAGAACTAAATTTAGATTATAATAAAACAAAAAACTTAATCTGAAATCCCACAATTAAAAAATAATCATTCACCCCTATCGTCAATAAAAATTTCACATGAAATTTGTTCCCTTTAATATTTTTAACATTGAATTTTAATAGGAAAATGTGAAAAGGGAACAAATTTCACGTGGAATTTTTATTCACGATAAAGGTGATTATAAATAGACCATTTTATTAAATATAAATAAAAATATTAAAATAAAGCCAAATATGATCTTTGATCAGACCATTTAAATTATAAATAATAATACCCAGCAAAAACTTGCTAATGCCAATGATTTCAACTTATTCTTCAATACCATATCCATTACTTAAAAGTAATTTTGTAATAAAATTCTTGCAATCTTTGAATGATTACATTTTTATTAATTAAAATCTAATACAAAATAGATTCAAACCCTTACTTTTTGTAAAAACTGAAGAAGAATCTTCAAAATGAAGTATGTATGTTTATAACTGATTATAATTATATGAGCAGTTAATTATAGTAGTTAGATAGTAATGTGAATTTAAGTCCGCTTTCACACGCTACAATTCTGGCTCTTCAAGGCAAGCATTTTTCGATGAGAAGGAAAAAGGGAATCAATGGGATACAAACTTGAAGCATTAAATACATTTGCCACAGCATTCTACCGACTACAACACAGTGGGTGGCCAAATTATTAGTTACACTTATTAATTAAGATTCAACAGCTTTTAATACGTGTATAAATTTATTTCTTGTACCAGATGTTTTCGTATTTTAATTCTGGTAATACTGTTAAATATTTTGTGCAGTATCAACAATGATTGGTGACATTAGAGTGCAGTTGTAGATCATTATCTGTCATTCTGCTCTGAAGTGTGAAATATGCAATTTTGATTAAATTGATTAAAGTCTGGCATCACGATGAAGAACTAAAAGAAAATGTTCAAAAAATGTAATTGATGCCAAAGAAGGTTCTACGAAATATTAAGATTATTTTTTTTTTTTTAAATTTTGTAATATTTCTTTTCCTCAAATATATATTTTTAAAACAAATTTTAATTAAATTAGAAACACTTAATTTACCTAAAAGAGCAAATAAAAGGAAAAATTTCCACTATTTTGAAATGTTATACGGCTTCAAACTAAGCAATTTTGCATGTGTAACTAATAATTTGGCCACCCACTGTATGTTAAAAGAATATAAGAAAGTATAGTCGGTCAAGCCCGACCATATAATACCCTACACTCAGTATATAAATTAAATAGTTTTTCAGATATGGGCGCTATATGGAAGATATTACCTATTATGGACCGATCATACAAAAATTTAGTGTCATGATGGCTGAATATAAATATTATATGTATTGAACTTTAACTCGATATAAATACTTTTAAGAGATTTATAGCGTGTTCAGATATGAAACTTTATTGAGTCAATATTCGGTTAATTGACTATATAATTTTAAGTGCACCCAAAAAAAAGTAAACCCTGCCATGAGTAAAATGTCTTAACCGTGAGTAAAATTGATCTCCATATGGCTCTAAAGACATTTTTACTCACAAGGAGTACACATTTATCATTCCGTATAGTAAATGGTTTGTACTCACCAATAGTAAAATATTTACACTGGTGAGTAAAAATGTACTTGTGGGAAATACTGTGATACTCCATATGGCATAAAATGAGTTACTGGTGAATATATTTTAATTGTTAAGACAACCCACCAGAAGTATATTTTTAATAACTGTTAGTAAAATTGAACTACATATAACCACACTTTTATACGCAAGAAGTACCAGTTTCTGTTACGGGTACTAATTTTTTTACTCACCGGTATGTCAGTTCTTATATTATTTAGTAAAACTTTTCTAATACGTATGGAATCTTAGCTTTATGGCAAATACTAACATACTACAGGTGAATAAATATTTGTAGGAAAGTGTACTTGCCAGAGGTATTTTTTATTGCCTGCAGTATTTTTTTCTTTATCGTGAAAGAAAATATACCTTTTGTGAATATATTTGTTACCGGAGCAAGTACTCATTTGAAAAAGTCGTACTGCTGATGAATATTAATATACTTACTAGTAGTTCACTAGTAGTCATGGTGAATATTTTACTATTTGCATACAATTGCACCGAGAGAAACATTTGTTTTATTAAAATGACACAAGAAAGAAATGATGATTTTTATATTATCATGTTCCAGTAAAGAAAAGGTAGAAAAAATGAAAATACAAATTTGTGTTTGTAAACTTTTTAATGTATCTTATATTTTTATTTTTTATATTATATAATATTAATTTGTTATAATTTTTATGATTATATTTAAAGCATTTAAAGCAGTATGAACTGCAATTGACTTTTATTAAACTTATTTATAAATCTTATATAACTATTTTTTTAATTATATAATTTTTATAAAAATATCTTGTTATATTTAATGTTTTGTACAAGGAAGGAACATATGTTACTAAATCTAAAAACAAAATCCATTTTTTTGATAAAAAAAAATGTATTTAACTTACAAAAAAATTATTTTAAAATATATAATTAAAACAAATTTAATTATAAAATAAAATAAATAATTTCATTTTTTAAAGCAGAAAAGTCAACAAAAGTGTTCTGAATAGCAGAGTTATCGACATGTTTGCTTGTTGTAGCTTTTGAAAAGTTTGCGTCATCTGAAATATTTTCTTTTTCATTTAGTAGAGTTTGATTTGTATCTGTAAAAACTGTATTTGCAACTGTGTTTACAACTTTGTATTTTGTTGTTTCGTTCAGCATATGTTTGCTAAACGTTTTAAGATTTTTAAATTTTTGACCGCAATTTGCGATGCTGCATTCATAACAGTCGTTTTGTGAAAGAGAATGAAAATACTTTAAATGGCACAAAAGTTTCTTTAAAATATCGAAGGATTGTTTACAGACAAAACATGTAATATTCATTTTTGAAATATTTAGTATGATTTTGTAGAAGAAGAAAAAATGGAAGTTGTGGTCCCAATACAAATATAATCTTTATCTTTAGATCACAAATGTAATGCAATTTTTTTTAACTTTTAATGTTAAATACGTATATTACTGGCTTTTAATAAAACATGCTGTATGCATTGTATGCTCGCAAAAAAATGAAATTAATTATTTTGTACCACTGTCATGTTATTGATTTTTGATATCGGTTAATATTGTAGCTAATGTACTATTTTTATCACTATCTTTTAGTGGAATATCATATATAAAATCTTGTAAAAACATCCATACATTTTTACATTCATGTGGATATTCTAAATCTAATACATGAAACAATTTAAAGCAAATGTCGAGACCAATTACAATATTGTCTGTTTTGTAAAATATATCTGCATAATACACATAAGTAGCTTCTATATCAAACCTGGTGCTTCCAACGCAGCAAATAATAGGCTGCAAAGTCGTTTTATCCAGATAAAATTGATCAATCCTTACTTTAACGTTTGTTTGGAGCTCGCTCGTGGTTGGTGCCCACAAAAGAAAAGAATCACGAGAATCAGCTACTGTTACTTTTGTGAATTTCCTTTTCTTGTTTTCGGTTATGACGCACTTCCGGGAATTTGGCCTAATTATTTCATGAACAAGATGAAATAAAATTGAATTCCGATTTTCTAGAAAGTAAATAACTTTTAAAGTTTTACTTTTTCAATCTAAAATAGTATTTACAGAAAAAACTATATTAAATTTAGAACTTACCAGCAAAGTTTGGGTCATTGTACTTGTTAATAATTTCCAAGTTATCAGCATCTTTAAGTTTACTTGCACATAATTTCATTAAGGATGTTGAAAATATATCCCATTTTTGAAACACCAAGTTCTCTTTTCCAGCATAAAGTTTTGAAAAATCTGCTTTTACCTAAAATATTGGGATATTTTTATATTTAAAATAAAATGAACTCAAGAAATTCTTTACCAATTTGTAACCAAAGGCTTGCTTAAGTATTGGCCAGTTTTCTAAAATGTTTTTCAGACTATTTCCTTGTTTTATATATTGCTGACGTATATCAAACGTATCGTCCCATTTATTAAAAACTTCTTCAATTGGTTCTATATTGTACAGTAACCAATCTTTTGAGGCAAGGACATCAACTGTTGGCGAAAATTCTGGCTTATCCCCAACGTCATCTGTCACTTCCTGTGCTGGAGTTTCCCAAAGACCTTCTTTTTTAAGTCTCCCTTTAGAATTGTGGTAATTACTATAAAGACAACCGGTTGGTTTTTTCCCTTTATGGTGTAAATAATAGATAGCCTTTTAAAGAAAAATTATGTAACTTTTTTGTGACTCTAAGCTTACTAATATTATTCTGACTTTCAAACCAGGGTGACATCAGTTTTTTTCGTTTAGTACAATTTGACAATTTAAAAATTTAACTAACAAATACATATTTGAAAATATTTGTATTCCCGAGTAATAATGCAAAATATTTGTACATATTCGTAAAATATTTGAAAACATATGAACAACTTTGCACACAAATACCATCATATTCATTCATACATGTTCATATACTTTCATATGAGAAAATTGAGGCAATATGTAACCATATGTTCGTGTATTTTCATATTTTGACAAATTATGTTACCTCAATTTTAAAATTTTTATGTATATGAACGAATATTAGCGTGTATGGAAAATATTTGAATGAATATGATGGTATTTGTGTTCATATTTGCTCATATATTTTACGAATATGTACAAATATTTTACAATTTTTAGACATGAACTATGTCGACCTGAAAGTCAGAATGTGGATTTAGTCATATTAACATACTTTATTTTCTCTTGGAAATAATTTCAGAATAGAGACAGCAATTTCATCAAATATCTTGGGAGAAGTATTTATTTTCCTTTGCATTAAATAATCTTTAATACAGTTGGATAATTGCCTGCGGTACTTCGTGTTCAAGAATTGATTTGCTGCATAAAATTTTATAATTCTTTGTCCAGCTTGAGTTTTTTGTAAAATTGTTTCTGTGGAAAACTATAAATATTTGGACTCATTAGTTATAGTTGCTAATACGAACTAGTCAAATGCATTGAAATCTTGATTAAATAAATTAAATGCATGATACTATATGCGTAATATACTGGGACAAAGTCCAATCCTTTAATGGTCAGTTAATTGCTATCGTTTATTTCCAGTTACATGCGTAACCTTGGCTCTTTGAGAAAAATAGGCGAAGCGTCGTCACCCCGGAGAGTACAAGACACGGAAGCTCTTCTTCACCGCTGCTAACTCAAAGGCCTATTGAAATAACCGAACCTTACAGCAAACTGAACCATTTTGAGGATATGCAGTAATATTAGCGGAGTTACATGATATTTAATTTTAAAAAAAAAAATTCAAAAATGTGATTTCGTAATATATATTTATGTATATAATTGGCCCATTTTATACGATAACATAACATACGATGGCATAATTTTTGTTCAGTCGCTAGCACAATTTTACAAGCACCTAAAACTATTCTCTGCACCTCCCTCGCCCTAAAAGTGTATCGTTAAAGCTGCAATTAGTCTTACTTTTTACTTTTTTACTTTTTCTCTCATCTGTAGGCCATTGGAATCCGCAAACAACTTTAAATTCATGCATACTTACATTTTCGTCACACACTGAATAATTTGCAGCTAAAGCGGGTACGCATTCAGTGATCGTGGGCTCTATGTTTGATTGCTGCCACTGCCTAAGCTTATGTTCAAATATTATTCTTACGCCGAATAAATTGGTTGGAACTATTGTATCCAAATGGCCTTTGCTCATGTATTTTAAGCTCTCTGCAGTTATTCCATGATCTAAAAAATGTAACAAGAACTTTAAATTAAATTTATTAAAAGATTTTTAAATATCTTACCCTTAAAAACTTCAAGCAGAGCTTCTCCCTTCAGCGCTGTAACGATATCAACTAACTCTTCCACACTGTCTTCCATCGTGGTCTGTCCTTGTATACGCTTTTGTAGCTTATTTTTTTTTACAATGCTTCTAATTACTGGTTGATGAAGAACTGAAGTGAATGATGCTAACGACGAGCCGATTGACTGCTTGCTGCTTTGCTCACATTAAATGCTACCGTCGCTGACTGCAAACACTTTTTGCATGCATTGGTGTTGTTGTTGGGTTAGCTGTAACTTGTTTACAATTTTGTCACAGACAAGTTGGTTTGTCAGTGCATGTAGGGTTGCCAGACACCGAATTCGAAAAGTTCTGTTTCTTTTAAGTCCAAATTGATTTTCCATTTCTAACTACTGTGTCTCAGTTTACTGTAATGTAACTTTGTAACGCTAAACTATTTCTGACTTTTACAACAGACTTGTATGACATATGATGAATATGTCAATAAAATCTTACCTTTCCCGTTTTAAGACCGCGTTTACACATTACTGCCCCTTGATTTCCCTACCTATAGAGGGTAAATTGTAAAAAACCGGGATTTTTGCCCTAATTTACTTCAACACTCGGGACTCTGGATATACGCGAAAAGTCGACCGTCTGGCAACCCTAAGTGCATGCCGTGGATGAATATATGTGTGTGTGTATGTATGCCTTCTTTGGGTTCTGTCGTCGACACTTAAAGCTATCATCTTGCGCACGGGGAAGTCAACGGGGGGGGCTAGACATGAGGACAAATGATTTGAGTAAAAAGGTACTCACATTAATAATTTTCGTATATACTTCTCACTATTACCATTTTTCTTGTAATGAAAAAAATTTTCTTTCCTCTGAGTAAAATTTTACTCCCCCTGCTATAAATTGTTCTGCTAATCGTGAGTATATGTGTTACTTACGCCAATAGGAATCAAATTATCTACAGTTGACTAAAATTTACTTCCGTCAAATAAAATTGTCTTACTAACCGTGATTATGGATTTTATTTAACTTTAAGAAAAAAAAATCTTATCAGTAGTAAATTTTCCACCAATTCAGTAAAAATTTACTTCCACTAAATAAAATTGTTGGAATAAAGGTTAGTATAAATATTACCCACAATAGTAAAATTAGTATTCACAGTGAGGAAAAACTGCATAACGCCAAGTAAAGAGTAATTAAAATAAGCAGATACCCCATATATACTCAACGCAACTAAAATATATACTTCAGGGCAGAATAAAAAAATTTTATCAAGTCAAGTATTTTCGAAAAAATTGAGTAAAAGCGTACTAATATTGATTTTTTTCGAATGTATTTCTCACAATTACCACATTTTCTTGTTATTAATAAAATGTTTTTCCTTGTGAATAAATTAAATTCATAGGAAGTAATTTTGTACTCAATTTGAAAATTTTATTTTTAGTAAATGTATGTACTTGCAGTAAGTATTGAACTATTTGCGATGGCATCACGGGGAGTAAATTTTATTTATGCCCTGTAAAATTTCCTACTAGTGAGTAAATTTTATTCCTCGTGAATAAAATTGTTGAACTAACTGTGAGTATGGATTTACTTACCGATGGGAAGTCACTTTTTTTTGAGTGTGTTCAGGCATACGCAATTGTCAGCTTATTCAATAATCATTTGACAGTTGGAAAACAATTAAAAAAATTCTCTAAATGGTTGTTGTGTTTCTATGTAAACAAACTTACTTTCACATTGATTTTTTAATGATTTCTTTTGTTTTCTTTTGTTGACATTTGCCATTTTATACAATTTTGTTCACTAAACACAACACTGCATTCAAAATCTTACTCAATATTATAACAATTTCATACTTAATGCACAATAATTAATTGAGATTTTATATGGAATATTGAGCTCAATAATGGCGTTAATTGCGATTATCGCAATTAAGGTGCATATCTGAACACGTTATTATGGAGGTTAAAGTAAATTACGGTCTTTTATATAAGAGTTTCGACGAATTATGGACCGACCATTATAAAATTGGGTGTCATCTTTTCTGTACATATGAAACTTATTTTTGTTAAATTTTATTCGGATAACAACTTTTTGAAGAGATTTACAGTCGTTAAAATGATTTTCGGAAGTGGGCTTTATATGTGAGCTGCGACATATCATCATAAAGTTTTACCATATTATATGTATATATTCGCAATATATTTTATTTTATTGAAATATCTGCAAAATTGCGACCTGTACTCTGCGCAGAAGCTTTACATTGATAGCCAGCCAGCCAGACGGACGAACGGACATCTTTAAATCGGCTCAGGGAGTTATTTTAAGTCGATAGGTGGGTGTTGGACCAATATTTATGGGCGTTACAAACATCAGCACAAATCGATTATACCCTCCCCACTATTTTGGTGTAGGGTATAATAAAATACACAAGCCAAAGACACTTAAAAATCAATTAATAGCTCAGCAATGAATGACTTTTGGTGGCGTTCAAAATGTAGGGAATATTATTTTTATTTATATAAAACTACATCAAAAAGCTACAAACCTACCCGAATCCGCTTGCTAGAATTCTAGCTCTAGCTCACAGCCAATAAGAAATTAATGCTCTGTTAGAGAGTAATTAGATTTATTTTAGTTTTAAGATTTGAATACTTACAGTCTAATTCATAAAAACTTATCAAGGGTTTATAACAGGCTTATAAAGCAAATATACAAAATTTATAAACATTTGACAAGTTTTATGAATAAGGGGGTTACTGTTAAGCCTAAGGAAATAAGGCAGATTCAATAAATAATAAATAAAAGTATAAACAAAATTGATATAGTTTTGTAAACTTTGAAAATGTTTGACTTTCATCAAATAAATTCAAAAGTCACATAGTATTTGATGAACTTAAGCATTTTTATCAAGAGTAATGAAGCAACTTACAACGTGATTAGTTTACATTAATTATACTGCAGTTACATTAAACTAAAATTAATAAATTAATAAAAGATTTTAAACTAAATGGGCCATAACCATAGTCACAACAAAGTGTGCTTTAATATTTAAAAAATTGACTTTTGTTAAAAGTACACTTTACTTTAACTATAGACACGTAAAAGTATACTTTAACCGCTAAAACATACTTTTAATTTAAAACCAGCTGAAGTTGATTTAAATAATTTAACATCACTTTAAAATCAACCAGCTGTTTAGGCAAAGAATAAAAACTGGCTGTGTACAAAAATAAAAAAAAATTTATACACTCCCGCAAATATTCAACGCCAAAATAGCCTAATATTTTAATATATTAATCTTACCTTCTCCATTTTTCCACCGCAAACACTTTTCTTAAATTTTCCCGCTTAATTTTATTATTTTGCCAATTTTTGTTTATTTTTAAATCTTCAATGACAGCTGTTTAAAGCTGCCACTTGCTTGTTTTTCTTTACAGTTTACAGTATGAAATAATTTTCTACACATGAGGTTGCACCCAGTTAAAGTCGGTTTAACTTATAGGGCGATTCTATTCTAGACAACCTTTAGCATCAATTTTCAAATCACACTATTTGATGTCAATTTAAAGTAAAATATCTTTATTTTATAATAATATAATTTTGTTTAGATGTAAGCTTACATATAAATTTGTTGTGCACTTCGAAGCATTAAGAGATTTGGTGCGAACAGAAAATTCATACGTGGTATGTAACACTTGTTCAAAACAGCTGTTATTGCCAGATTGTGTTCATATTTTTATTTTGTATATTGAACTGCAAACATTTATTAATCAGCGGTATAAAAAAAAGTAAGTAATTGTTTTTAGTTCATCAGAAAATTTATTGATTTTAAAAATCCAATGTTAACATGTTGCACCCGTCATGCAAAACGTATAAGTCATAGAAATGAAAAGCCAATGTTTTTAAACTTTGTGAAAGTAAGAAAAAGTCAAAGACAAATAGAAATCTATTAAAGTGAAGTGTAGATTCTGGTTGGTGTTGAAATTAACGTTAACAGTTTTTGTTGATTTTCAATTAATGACAAATGAGTTTTTTATTGTGTATTTTTATATGTTGATTAATAAATAACTATATTTTGAATAATTATGTGAAAATGAAGAAAAAAAATGGATTTTTGTTTAGTTATTTTAGACGCGTTGCAACCGTCATAATTGCATGTTGCACCCACCCGTCATGGCTTAAAGAGCAAATTTCTTATTATTGGATTACATTTTTCTACGATGTTTGTTTTGATAATCATCGTCTGATAGCTCATCTTTCACAATAAAAAGAATAATACAATTAAAGTTTAAAAATTAACAGAGTTTTGTCTTATTGTGGTATGATCTTATGAAAGTGGGCCAATTTGGTTGCACCCGTCATGCACTTTAAAACTCTCTTGTGGCTATTTGGTCGTTTCATATAAATTCTTGTAAATAGATAATATTAGTATATAGAAAAATATTGCCCCTTCTAGAAATAACTTAATTGAAAATGTGTTTTTTTTTTCTGTTAGTAAAAGACGTTTAAAGCGTCTAAATGTTCCACCCGTCAGAATAGAATCGCCCTTTACATAGTTACAATTAGGGCATATAAAATTACCGAAATTTGCTTTTACCGGTAAACGGTAAATTTTTTATTTAAAAACCGGTTTATCGGTAATTTACCGGTAATTCTGTTTAATTTTAAGTTTATCAGTAACGAGTAAAATAAATGCTTAAAATTGTGTCAAGAGAAATATATATTGTTATATATTAAAGTAATAAAACGTTTAATGCATTGTTCAACAAAGTTATTTAAAATAAATGTAATTATTAATAAAACAAAATAAGAATGTTAAAATATATTATATCATTAAGAGAAAATTTTAATTTTTGAATAGATCTGCGTGTGTATTAAAATATGCTCGCAATAGGCAAATGGTGTCAATTGTATTGTCATTAAGGCTGGTTCTAATTTTTGTGCAAATTAACCCTGCTGCAGAAAAAGCTCTTTCTGATTCCACACTCGTCGGCTTTACTGTCAAGAGGTGGTTGAACGCTATCGTCAGATACTTTCCACGCTTTTGTTCTTTTTCAAGGAGTGCGATTTCTTTTTTTATTACTTTTGTTAAAATCGTGGTATTGGTTACGTTGGAAATTTTATTAAATTTTATTTTATTTTGATTTTTAATGCCAATTGTAGCCTGTCTTTCATTGTTAACTGGGTTGATTCAGGGATTTCTTCTACATCATCAGAAGACTCGTTTGAATCATTTGTCGAGTTACATTCATTTCTCATGTTCAATATAGAACGAAGCGTCACAATAGTTTGTATCAATGAAGGTTTATGTAGTTTTAACCTAATAATAAAAATAAAATATTTCTTAAAATATAATATTTTATATTAAAATTTAACTTCAATTGGATTGAAATATTTATCAACAATTACCGAAATTGCCGGTATTTTTCTTTTAAATTTACCGGTAAATTCGGTAATCAATACGACCGGTAAAACCGGAAAACCGGTTAACCGTTTATCGGTAATGTAACCCCTAGTTACAATATAATTAAAAGTAGATTTTAAGTTTAAAGTTGTTTTTAAGAAGAACCGACTTTAGTGTTTGTCTATGGCTATGGCTCAATATGAATATAAGGGGATGTAGGTCAGTTGATAGAGCGCTCGCTAAACATGTGAGAGGTATATGAATTGCTGCTCCACATCCCCACGACTCTTTTATCATTGCTTCATGTATGTTTTTTTTTACTTTTTTAAATATAAGGGAATCTTAGAGATAATAATAAATTTAAAGATTCCATCCATCATCGAATTCTTAAATAGCTCAAGATTCACGAGTGGTTTTAAGCTCTTTACAGAAATGTTTTCATTTCAAATGGCAAAGAAGTATGCCACAATTTGATCTAAACCAATTTTTCTAAATCCACAATATGATTCTATTACATGGATGGTTAGTTAAAAAAGTAATAATTTTAAAACGAATTTATATTTTATTTAATTGGATATAGTTGAAATCAAACTTTTTCTTAAAATATATTACGTTTATCCTTGTAGGAATTTCAAATAAACTCTGAACCGCTTTAACTATTAAAAAATTTTATTACAAAACACTGAACTGTAATTCCATTTTTTAATCTTTATAATTTTATATATGGGGATGTAGCTCAGGTGATAGAGCGCTCGCTTTTCATCCGAGAGGTACGGGGATCGATACCTTGCGTTCCCCATATATTTTTAGCGATTTCATTGAGTATTATGTTTATAATAACAAAGATCGCCTACAGAAAACTGTACGATATCCACGTCTATACGCTTTCAATACGAAAGTAAAAGACAATTTTTGTTAATCGTAATATCCTATTTTTAATTCACTAGAAATTATAATATAAACGAGACTGAAAATTATATATGTGCAAGTACTTTTGGAAACATAAAAAATGTTTGCTTTCGAAAGCTTAGTATTGATAAATATATCTAGGATTTACATTAAATGAAGCAAACTAAGACGTGATTCGTTTACTTACAATTTACAGTTTTCTGTAGATCATCATTCCGAGATTTGTCATAATCCTTATTATTAACATATATTCAACGAAATTGCTAAAAATACATTGAGGAAGCAGGGATCAATCCTCGTATCTCTCACATGCCAAGCGAGCTCTATACCATCTAAACTACATCCTTAACTGTAAACTTATAAATACCACAAAATTACCAAAGAATGACAGTCCTTTGTAATAAATATTTTTAATAGTTAAAACGGTTCAGAGTTTATTTGAAATTCCTACAAGACCTCTAGGCCATGTTCGTTGCAAACACAAAACAATTTTTGGAAAAAATTTAATTTAAACTATAATTAAATGAAATATAAATCCGTTTTAAAATATTTGTTTCCTTAACTAACCATTTTTAAAAGGGAAACAAAAGATTTCCCTTTAACGCTTGCAGCCGGCAGTGAACCTCGTGAACCAAAAACTAACCATCCAGTTCCATACTACTGCGCTAGCTTAGCATTTGAGAAGTAAGGGGATCGATGCCCCGTGTCTCCAGGACGATTTTATCCTTGCTTCAGATATGTTTTTTTAACTTTTTTTTTTAAATATGAGTGATTTTTAAATACATACATAACTAAAATGATAATAATAAATTTAAAGATTCCCTCCCATAGATTCCATAATTAGTTCTAAATTCACCACGAGTGGTTTAAAGCTGTTTAGAGAATATTTTTTACAGAAATGGTAAAGAAGTATGCCACAATTTGATCTCATTTAATTGTTCTAAATCCACAATATGACTCTATTCCATGGATGGTTAGTTAAAGAAGTACACTCAAACCTCGTTTTATGCGATTTCTTTTTATGCGAATTCAAATTTATGCGATTTTGCATTTTTGTGCGATTTTGAATTTTGTTTGCATGCTTATAATGAAATGATTTATAGCAACGAACTTGAAGTGAGACAGAGTAAAAACAAAAAAATACACACAAAATATAAACAACTGAAAAATAAATACACTAAAGAGCAGCGTTGTCAACTTGGTGCGTTTCGCACCATTTTTTGTGCTTTTATAAATTTGGTGCGAAAAAAAGCAAATTCACCACAACTTTTTGTTTCAGTGTGAGAAAAAATATTTCTATAATAAAATACACCTGTTTGAGTACCATTTCATTTAACACAGCAACATTTTTTGTGTGTATTTCGGTGCGTTTTTTAATTTTTTCGAAAATGTGATGAAATCTGAATTTTTACTAAATTTTAATTTCAGTTTTTTAAATGTTGCGAAGCGCACCAAGTTGACAACGCTGCACACAATACACACATTAATTAGCGCTTACTCTGACACGTCAAAGATTGTTCAGCAAAAGTGGTTCACGCTTTTAGCATAGCAAAGCTTCTAGCGTTCACTCTGTCGTCAACCTTAGTGTGAATATCATTCTAGTTTTCAACTTAGGGAAATCCCTTTTAATCAACATATATGTGTTTGTTTCCTCTAGTGATGAAAGCGATATAGAGCCAATTCAGAAACTCGGCACACGCCATATTAGTGATTCAGATTATGAGATACATATAATTTATTTCTTCAATGTAAATATTTTTTTCTTTGTTAAGTACGTAGTGAATTGATGTTTATTTGTTTTTTTAATAAATGAATTACTTTTTTGTTGACTTTTTTTAATGCGATTTTGTTTGAGTTTTAATGCTTTACATTGAATTTATGCGTTTTTTCAAAATTCAGGGACGAATCATTAATTTTAGTATGGAGCTAGTGTATCGTTTTATGCGATTTTCTCTGGGACGGATCAATCGCATAAAACGAGGTTTGAGTGTAATAATTTTAAAACGAATTTATATTTTATTTAATTTTAGTTGAAATTAATCCTCTATCAAAAATTATTTTGTGTTTGCAAAGAACATGTCTAGAGGTCTTGTAGGAATTTTAAATAAACTCTGAACCGTTTTAACTATTAAAAATATTTATTACAAAGGACTGTAATTCCTGTAATTCAAATTTTTAATCTTTATAATTTTATAGATGGGGATGCAGCTCAGGTTGCAGAGCTTGGCACGCGAGAGGTACGATGATCGATTCCATGCATCCCCCACATGTTTTTAGCAATTGCAATTAATAAATGTATATTTGTAAAAGGAATGATCGTCTAGAGAAAACTGTAAGATATTCATAAATATTCATGTTTTTGACGCTTTTAAGAATATATTAAAAGACATTTTATTTCTGTTACTCATAATATTCACACTAACTTGCTATAAATAAAACTTTGTCTACTTTAGTGATCATAAATGAAATGCATGCAAGATCTAGTTATTATTTTTGTTTCAACTTTTTAATATTTCATCATCAGCAGGTAAAGTTTTTAAAGTTTTAAAAAAATTCTAAACAAAGAATTAGTTCAAAATTAATATGAGGAGAAGGGACCATACTAGATTTATTTGTTGTTCCTATGTACCTATGGAATGTTCATCTACAGAAAAAGAAATGGTAAGAAGTTTGATATCAACAAATTGTTCAATTTAGTTAAAGAAATAATCATTTTAAAGCGAATTTCATTTAATTATAATTAAATTTAATCCTCTATCAAAAATTATTTTGTGTTTGCAAAGAATATGTGTAGAGGTCTTGTAGGAATTTTAAGTAAATTCTGAACCGTTTTAACTATTAATAATATTTATTACAAAGGACTGTAATTCTTTGGTAATTTTGTGGTATTTATAAGTTTACAGTTGGGGATGTAGCTTAGATGGTATAGAGCTCGCTTGGCATGTTAAAGGTACGAGGATTGAGCCCTGCTTCCCCAATGTTTTTTTAGCAATTGCATTTAATTCATGTTTACAATAGGGATTATTATGTCACATATCAGAATGATTGTGTAAAAACGACTGTACCAATCCAATATTCACGCCTAGACGCTTCTAATAAGATATTAGAAGACAATTTTTGTTACTCTTAATATTCTCACTATCTTTCTATCAATAATACTTTGTCTACTGTAGTGATCGTAAATGAAAAGCACAATCTAGTAATAATTTTCGTTTCATCTCTTTGTTATTTCATCGAGTAATGCAGTAGTTCGAGCATCATCACCAGGTAAAGTTTTAGAAATATTCTAATTAAAGCATTAATGCAAAATTAATATGAGGAGAAGGGGAAATGCTAGATTTATTTGTTGTCCCTTTGTCTTCTTATTTAATGATATTCATTTTACACATACAGGTTAATTTACTTAACTTGACGCCTTGTAATTGTGTTAGAATCCTGGGACTAAGGCAACATATTCAAACATACTTTTATAATGAGTTGTTTTGTGTGTAAACATGCAACCTCCAAAGATTGGATTTGATCTTCTATGTATTATTAGAATTATTCGCAATAACTAGTTTGAACCAGAGCTATTGTAATTCAATTAATAACAGCCATAGAAATTATAATACAAACGCGACTGAAAATTATTACTTTTGGAAACATAAAAAATGTTTGCTTTCGAAAGCTTAGTATTGATTAACATGTCTAGCATTTACATTAAATGAAGCAACATAAGACGTGATTAGTTTAGAGTTTTCTGTAGATGATCCTTCCAAGATTTGTCATAATCCTTATTATAAACATATATTCAACGAAATTGCTAGAAATATATGGGGTACGCAGGGCATCGATACCCGTACCTCTCACAATCAAAGCGAGCGCTCTACCACCTGAGCTACATCCCCAACTGTAAAATTATAAAAATTAAAAATTGGAATTACAGGAATTACAGTCCTTTGTAAGTTTATTTGAAATTGCTACAAGATCTCTAGGCATATTCTTTCCAAACACAAAATAATTTTTGGAAAAAGTTTAATCTCAACTATAATTAAATAAAATATAAATTCGTTTTAAAATTATTCAGCCCAATCATGAATAAAAAATCCGCGGGAGTTTTTTCCCTTGTTATTTTTTTAACATTAAATTTGAATAGGAAAAATGAGAAAAAGGAAAAAACTCCCGCGGAATTTTTATTCATGATTGGGCTGATTACTTCTTTAACTAACCATCCGTGTAATAGAACTGCCTCCCTGGTTCCATACTAATGTTGACATATCCAGGATTTCTTAAATTGTAAAGGACTGCGTTGGAGGGACCAAGTAAAATTTGTGGTCGTAAGTTGGCTGATCTTAATATTAAATAGTTTAAATTGTTTTATTAATATATCAACATTGTTCTTAAAAATTATGTTAAATTGATCGATCCAAATGATAAAAACTAACAGTTGAACTTAATCTGGAATTATAAAAACGTCGTTTTAAAAATTACACAAATTACTTTCAATGGTGATTAGTTTTTTCTACGAATTAAAATTTTTTAAAATACATTTGCAAATTTTGTTAAACTAGTGCATTAACCTTTGTCCGGCGGAAGAGGTACAATTGTACCTTTTTCGTTTTTAAATTGCAATAACTTTTTTTTTGTTAATACTAGATATTTAAAATTTTCTGACATCTCTAAACTTTTATTGCGGATTACATATTTGAAATTAAAAAAAAAGATTTTGATTATATCATACCGAAATAAGTCTTTTTTGACTTGATATCCCTAAAAGGCTGAAGGGGTACAATTGTACCTTCATATAAGTCGTAAGGAAAAAACAAGAAATTAAAGCAGAGTTATTTTTATTTAGGAAATAACAATATATTTTTATGGTGTTTCCTTGCATAAAAAACATGTGGTACTTTGAATAGAGTGTTCATCGCACATATGTTTCAAGCAGATTGCACACGCCTTTCTAGTCTACGTTGTTTGCGTGTCTCACATTGACAAACATAACATCTTCCAACCACCGTTGATGCTCCCCGTCTACCAAAGGGTACTTTGGAACCAATTTCTGGACTTTGTGCTGCCACTATAGGTCGTCCAAGTACCATTTCTATAGCACTTCGAATAAAATATTTACCTGTTATAAGTTTGTTGCCACTACGGTCTTTGACTGATAGGTGTTTTGAAAGATCTTTCAAGAACTTTCGTCGTTGATCTTTTGATAAACTGTTTGGGTGGTGGCTTCTATATAATATATAGGAGGCAAAAGCCGCAACGTCAACCATGTTATAAAATAATGTTCGTCGTTTTACGGTGTATTCGCCCAACATTTTGTCCATGACATCTACTCCACCTTTTGTTTTATTATAATATTTTATAATTTCTGGCTTAGCAGCATCCGTATTTTCTACTTTTCCTGTCATGTGCATAGTTGATAGTAGTATCACCGATTTCTTCTTTTTTGGCATGTATGAACAGATCCTGGCATCACTGTTATAAGCAAAAGTTGATAGGCCTTTCCTTTGTTGGCTGCATATTAAACTCATGTTTTAAGAACTTAAGACCTTGCCCAATTGTAAGGATGTGAAAAAATTATCTGCAACCACATTCCTACCGGAGCCCCTATACAGTTGAGCTAAGTCCACCACAATTCGTTCACCAATATTTGTTTGTATTGGACCGTCTTTCGGCTTTCCGGTATAAATTTGACCATGTAATGGATGAATCACAACCCCAGAATATTTTTATGCCATTCTTAGCCGGCTTAGAAGGTATATACTGAGTAAATTTGCTATGGCCTCTAAAAGGAAATAATTGTTCGTCTACTGTGATACACTCATATGGTTTGTACGCATTTTCTAAATTTTTGTTCATCATTGTCCAGATATCCCGAATTGGTGCAGCTTTATCTTCTTGTATTCGCGCTGCACGTGTATTTTCGTTGTCGAATCGGGAAAATCTTAGCATCATCTTGAAGCGGTCTCGAGATCGATTTTTTGGTATTCAATTTTTCTACTACTTGTTTTTACTTTACGGGGATTCCCCTGTATGTATGTTATCACAACAAAGTACTATTCAAGTGTATTTATATGTATACGGTGATAGCATTGGTGCAACAACAACAATGCAAACAAAATAAGAGTTTTGTTTAAATAGTATGTACTGACCAAACGTCAAACATATCTGATTGGAATTGCAAAAAATGTATACATGTGTACGTAAAATAAGTTTTTTTTAGCCACGGGCCTGTTCTATCATTTGTTTATTAAATGAAAACAGAATAATTTAATTATATTAATAGGAAAAGCCATACATATCGTGTTAAGTATATATGGGTACAATTGTACCCATACCGCCTTTTAACGTTGTAAAATTCTTCCGCTGGACAAAGGTTAATATACAACTCGTGAAGTGGGTTAATTATGCTATATTTTAATGGCGTTTTCTTTTCTGGCAAAAATGTTACACGTTTTTCCCACTTCGCATCTTTTTTAATTTTTTTGTGTTCTTTTCTGAAAAAATATCAACACTGCTAAAGTGTAGTGTGTTCTTTTCTATAAATGTCACACTATAAATTAAAAAAATGGTGCACCTTTCACACTCTGTATTTTTAGAGGGGGAGAATCGCACGATAAAACAGTTGACCAGTAATGCCAACTTTTGAGACTCAAAACGCGTAAACATTTTTGAAAAAAGGGCTAAATGGAAAAAATTGGCAGCTACAACTGACATTTGTTTTGTTTATGAATGTGTATTTGTGTTAAGAAACAAAAAAAAAATATATACAAAATGGAAAATATTACTACTTTTGTATGTGCTTAAAAAATTTTTGATGACTTGTTGAATTCATCTTCATCATCTGATGATGATAAAATATTTTATATGATTATGGGAAAGTGAAAGGCTTTGTAGAGAACGTAATTAATGAATACTCTGAAGTTAATGTATGTCAAATTTAATAGGACAATATCTCCTACTTCTTATATATGTAATGTATGTATATATATATAATTTTTATACCTAGTTTAAGAAGAATTTGCGTATTAGTCGGGAAGGTGCCATTGGTCTTTTTGATAAATATTCATTGTCTTATTTCAAACGATCTTATCAGGGAGCTATCTGCTTCTTCTTTTTTAACAAAAAAAAAACAGCTGTACATGATAATAAAGTGTTACACTGTTGTAATTTTATGTTCTATTCTGACCATTAAATATGCGACATCTTTAAAATGTGGGGTAAACATTATAAAAATGTACATAATAACGGTGTAACATTTTATTTCAGAAAAGAAAACACCATAAGTTTTAGGTTTTAAATTTCAGTTGGAATATTAGTGCGATTGGTATGTTTTTATAAGGGGATGTACCTCTCGGATGCCCCGCATCTCCAGAATACATTTTTGGTGGCAGAGCATTTTGTTACAAATTCACAGAGATGCCAACTATTCAATGGCAAAACGTGCCGACTGATCAGTCAAATAGTGCTAAAAAGTGCTAAATTTAAAAATCAAGGATTATTCTGTTTTAAATCCATTTATTATTCATTTTTGTACTTCAAACTCATTTGTATTGGACAAATTTTTTAAACGCAGGATTTGATTCCCAAGCCTTTCTGTACTTTTGACCGTATTTATTCATTTTATGTAATTATATTTTGGCAACTGTCTTGTGCTTTGAAAAGTACTTTTTAATCAAAAGGGATTTATTTTTTTCTGCTTTGTTAAAAAGGTGATTTACAAATTTAAATTTTAAATACAACATACATAATTGCAAAAAAAAGAGTAGCTCATGTGCAAAAAACATTGTTGCAAAAAATGTGTACAAATATTATCTCTATAAATGATCCAAAGACGAAACAAGAGGGTAAAAATGGGAGTATTTACTGATAGATGAAAAGAGCCCCTTTTAGCTCTTTTTTTAAAGAGCTAACGGAAAATATTACGTATCAGGAGTTATTAAAAAGAGCTAAATCCAGCTCCAAAATAGCTAAGTTGGCATCACTGCAAATACATAATATAATTTCTATATGTTTTCAAATTAATAACTAATTTTAATAATTTGACTGTATCGAATCCTTTAGAGAATAAGTATCGATGTCCTGCCACTTCCGAGTAATATATTTTGTAATAACTTCTATGTACTGAGTGGATAGTGTGATATGGTTAAGGGCAGAATTTTAATCTAATATACATACAAGTACTTATGTATACATATGTATATTCGACAGCAACGTTCCATTTTCAATTCACAGTAATAAAAGTGCCCATAAGCAGACTAAACATAATTCCCATTTAGTTAAGAATATTTTGGTATAAGTAATAATGTTTTCCTTAAGAGATAAACAGTTTACCGCTTGCTCTCCTTGTCATGCACTTGGTAGTGACTAAACCATTTTTACAGTTAATGCGTTACGGTCAATAAGTTGTTAAAGTGCTTACCAGCGTTGTCAACTTTTGGTGGTTTTTTAAATTGTTTGTGCGAAAAAATCGGTGCGTTTTCTAATTTTTCCGAAAATGTGATGCAATATTTATTTTTATTAATTTTTAATTACAGTTTATTAATACTTATTTATTATAAAATCTATACTATTAAAAAGGACGTCATTAAATGTATTTTAAATGCGAATGTATGATAAATGAATACACACTATCAAATTCGTCGCACGAAGGTTATTGCTAAAGGTGAAAATCTTTGTTTGAAAATAAAATTAACATATTAAACATGAAATTAAAAATCCTTGTATTGCCTGATGGTTTGGTCTACTGAACTGTAGACGAATTACCAGGGTTAGAGTTAAAATAGAAGTACGAGTATATACTTACCTTATTCATAAAAACTTACAACAGGTATATAAAGCAAACTTCCATACAAAATTTGTTTTATAAACCTCTTATAAACCTGTTGTAAGTTTTATGAATAAGAGCATTAAAATATAAAACAAAAATAATTAAAAAAAGTACCAAATTTGTACTGAAATTAGCCTTTTTTTTTAGCAATTAGTACTTTAGTTCCGAAACGCTATTGTGAGTTAAATTTTGAGTGGTTAAGTTGTTATTTTATCTTTATTAGTATGTTTATTAAAAAAGGCTTTTACTATTATTAATCGTTAATAAAAAGTTTTATATGTATAGAATTTATGAAATTAAAAAATGTAAAATAAATTAATAAACATTTTAAACAAAAAATAAATTTAAGCTTGGTGCGTTTTTTTAATGGCGCGTTTTTTTACATTTTGGTGCGTTTTGAAATTTCAAAGTTGACAACGCTGGTGCTTACATATAACTCATGAATCAAATAATAAAGTTTGCGCATAGAATTTAAAATAGTGCTAGAAACTAGGCTTTTGGATTTTGTACCAACTATATAAATAAAAAGTACTTTTTAGACCTCCACGGTACTATTTTTAATATTTAATAAATAATAATAAAACTTAACCAGAAACTCACTTTAACAAAAAATTCGATATAGTCACTTACGGAAATCTCCATTTTTTCTATTCAAATTTAATATTAAAAAAATAAAAAGGGGAAAAACTCCCGCGGATTTTTTATTCCTGATTGGGCTGAAAGTATCTTAAACGCAAAACCCATTTTTAATTTCATATCTCCTTCTATATCATCTGCCCTAAATTGTTCAATACAAACTCTATGAGGCACTTTTAATTTTTTTTCATCAAGTTGGCAAAATTGTGCCAATTGTTTGTTTTTAATTTATTTTCTTTTGGAAATCGAAAAAATATTAATTTATGTTATTTTTTTTTTAATATGTCCACAATTAAAAACGGCACACTTTATTTTAAAACTTTTATTTGCATTAAAATTTATGTACATATAAGAAAACAAAAAATATTTTTGACTTGTGACGTCACAAGAAGTAATTTTGCTCTCACAGTTTTTATAAAGTATAACGGACCTGCGCAATGCGCAATCTTTATTATTTGATTCATGCATGTAAATAGATATTTGTCTATCGTCAATATAATAACTTAATTATGTATTGATTTTTTAAATCAACAAGTTGAAAATTTGTTTCACTTAGATGTATTCCATTCGTATTTCCTGATCAATTATTTACACACAGGCTTTCTAACTAGTTAGGCTTCATTCATTATACGAGTTTATTTTTGTCTGTTTAATTGCGTGTTCATTTACTTTATTCGATTTCGATTCAAACGAAAAACCTCAAACTATTCTAGTTTATGTTAAATTATTATTGTCTCTGTTTTCTTAATTCTATTTCTTTTTCCCGTTTATTTATAATTTATTAATAAAATTAATAGATTCTAAATGCTAAAATGTCAAAAGTATTGTATCTCAATTAATCATGCTAAAAAGACGGCTGTGTCATAAACAAGTGCCTGTTTAATCGCACGTTATTAATGTACAAATTTAAAAGCGTCTCTTTTATCTATTTGGATTTGTAGATAAACATGTACATATTTAAATTAAATAACAATAAACAACGTAATAAAACATTTGAAATAAAGTTTTGAAAACTTTATCAAAAAAAAAAAAAAAATAAAAAACAAATATTAAACATTTAATAGTTTAAATTTTTCAAATTAAATAAGAAAGTCCGGCCATAGAATACCCTACAACCAGTATAAGTATAAAACAGTTTTTCAAAAATGGTCGTTATATGGGAGATATAACCTATTGTAGACCGATCATTAAAAAATTTGGTGTCATGATTTCTGTGAATATAAATATTATATGTGCTAAACTTTATCTCTATATAAATACTTTTATAAGATTTATGGAACTTAAATTGAATTACGGTGAGGGTCTTATATAGGAGTTTCGACTAATTATGAACCCACCATTATAAAATTGTACCGTATTATTTGTATATATATGAAATATATTTGCGTTAAATATTATTTCGCTACCAACATTTTTGAGAGAGTTATGCTCTTTAAAGTGATTTTCGGAAATGGGCCTTATATTGAAGCTAAGACTGATTATGGACCGATCTGCACCAAATTTTTAGATGTGATTTGGCTTCATTTACCACTCATTTGTGATGAATTTTTTTTGGATACTTGCATAATTCAAACATTTATGATCGGTAAACCCCAATTTCGGGCGGACATTTGTATGGGGGCCAGGTGAAATAATGGACCGATTTGCACCAGTTTCAATCCCATCCGTACTTGGGCCGAAAAAATATCATGTACCAAATTTTATCGTAATATCTTCAAAATTGCGACCTGTACTCTGCGCACAAGCTTTACATGGACAGCCAGCCAGCCAGACGGACGGACGGATGGACATCGTTAAATCAACTCAGAAAATGATTCTGAGTCGATCGGTATTCTTTAAGCTGGGTGTTGGACCAATATATATGGGCGTTACAAACATCAGCACAAATCCAATATACCCTCCCCACTAAGGTGGTGCAGGGTATAATTAATAATTTATCACTTGTCAACTGCCGACTGAACAGAAAATAAAAACAGAAGAACCGCATGACTATGACGTTCAAATTTATTTTATAGTTCAAATCTTTTATTAATGTTTAAAGTTAAAATTGATATGGTGATTTTAATTTTTTGCTAACGACTTGTTCGCATTTTTGTTTTGTTTTTTTTGCATTTTAGTAAAAAGAAATATAAATAAAACAACATAAATTATTTAAATAAATTCAACTATAAAATGCAAAAGTAGGTGTTGAAACTCAATATTGCAATATAAACTAAAACTTTAAGACGTTTTAAAATTTGTTTTGGCAACAAATATAAAAATCAAATAAATTTTGCTTCCGGCTATCTTATTAAAAAGCTTAAATTTATAAATTAAATTTTTCGGTGTTTAATATTAATGTTATCAAATTCGCAAAAGTTTAATATGCGCGATTTTTGTTTTTTGTATGCTTTGAGGTAATTTCCTCTACCAAAGATTTATTAAAGCTTAATGGATTATTTAAATTTACGTAGCTCAAAATGTTTGTAAAATATACACAATTTGTTAAGGTAAAAATTGTTATTCATGCATATTCTGACAATCGCATGTTTATGAAATCGCATGCGTTTTGAAAATAGACAAATTTATTTCGGCATGTTCTGCAGTTCACGCGTTTTTATTTCGTTTTGCAATTTTTCAAACTTGTGTTCGAAAAATGAAAACATATGTTTTTGCGATGTAAAACATAAACAAACAGAAAAACAAAAATGCCAGCAGCGTTCTTACTTAGTATAATTGCTTTAAACAAATTGCAAACAAAAAAAAAAAAAAAAAAAACGGTCACTAAGAGATCATTCCAATCAAATGGATATTCCGGAACAAGCGTAAGTACACTCATACATTAAAAGGGCTTTATGTTGCATTTTGTACTTTTTTTTTTGCAAATTAACTTTTGCCAACTTTGAAGTAATAGATTATTTTCTTCGAAAGCAGTCAGGACTCAATAAATAAATTGTATTAACTGTAACACACATAACCGGATACCCAAATCGACTCAAACGTTTTTCCGAACAATCTATTAAGATACCTTTACGAGTTTTAAGATTCAAACTTTGAATGTAATGACCTTCTAATATTCTTATCAAAAATATAATTAAAAACAAGTAAGAAAGTAAGCCCGACCAAATAATACCCTACACCCAGTATATGTATAAAACAGTTTTTCAGAAATGTGCGCTATATGGGAGATATATCCTATTGTAGACCGATCATTCAA
The DNA here is from genome assembly GCA_916048285.2 of Bellardia pandia. Classification (NCBI taxonomy): domain Eukaryota; kingdom Metazoa; phylum Arthropoda; class Insecta; order Diptera; family Calliphoridae; genus Bellardia; species Bellardia pandia. The sequence continues at coordinate 45,623,924 of OU696531.1, forward strand.
AAATTTAATGTCATGATTTCTGTGAATATAAGTATTATGTATGTGTAGCTCGATATAAATACTTTTAATAATTTTATGGAGGTTAAAGTTGATTACGGAGAGGGTCTAATATGGGAGTTTCGACTAATTACGGACCGACCATTATATAATTAGGTGTCATCATTTCTGAATATTATTTGTGTCGAATTTTATTTGATTACCAACATTTTTGAGTGAGTTCTGCTCTTAAAAGTGATTTTCGGAAGTGGGCCTTATATGGGAGCTACAAATTATTATGGATCGATCACAATAAAATTGTACCGTATTGTTTGCATACATATGAGATATATTTGTGTTAAATATTATTTGGATGCCAATATTTTTGAGTGAGTTATGCACTTTAAAGTGATTTTCGGAAGTGGGCCTTATATGGGAGCTACGACTAATTATGGACCGATCTGCACAAAAATTGTAGATGTGATTTTGCTTCATTTATCACTCATTTGTGGTGAAATTTGTTGGGTTCCTTGCATAATTCCAACATTTATGATCGGTACACCCCAATTTCGGGAGGACTTTTGTATGGGGGCCAGGTGAAATAATAGACCGATTTCCACCAGTTTCAATCTCATCCGTCCTTGAGGCGAAAAAATATCACTTACCAAATTTTATCAAAATATCTTCAAAATTGCGACCTGTACTCTGCGCACAAGCTTTACATGGACAGCCAGACGGACGGACGGACATCGTTAAATCGACTCAAATACCCCTTGGCTATGCCTGTATTCAATTTTATTACGATCGGATCAGCCATTCAGAATTTGAATGAATAACAAAAAATTGCACAAATTTAAACAAATTACATTTTAAAGTTGTCCTACTTTGATCTCTCACACCTACGCCCTTGGAATATTTCTGAAATGCCAGAGTTATTTCTAAAACATTTTGCTACTACCCCACTGTGCAATAGGGAAGTAAATTTGACTGTACGCACATTAAATTTTGAAAAAGGTTTAAGTAAATTGAATACCAAAATCATAAAAACTAAATAAACATTTAAACTCATCAATGATGCTTAACATCAACAGTTTTACAAACTAGCAAAGATTAATGCTCAGCTAATTAACTACTAAAGTGTAATAAAAATACACATAAATAAGAAATTAATCAAACATTTTATTTCCAACATAGTGTGAAGCATTTATATTATTAATATAGGGTGTTTTTTTTTTCTTTAGATATATAGAAGTTTAAGTTGGCAACACTTTTTAACTGGCGGTCGTTTTGTTAGCTGTTAAGCAGTGATTTATGTTTAGAGTGACGCCTGAACAACGCTTGTGCAAATTTATTTTGAAAATTATGGTTCTGTGTTTGTATAGTAATGTTTGTATAGTAATGAAATGGAATAAAATAAAGATGATTTTTTTTAAATTGACATTAAATTTACTTTATTCGAAAGATAATCTACATAAATAAACATTTAAAAATGAAACTCTTTTTAGATTGTTAAATCTATTATTAAGATTAGGAAATACCTAATGCAGCCCATACACGTTTCAATTCAATCGTCAATTGAGTCTTTCAATTGAATTGATTCTTGGCCACCTACTTCTTAAACTGAATTGAAAGAGTTGCATTCAACTGTCAATAAACACAAAAGAAGACAAACACAATACAAATGCAAATTACACCATTGCAATACTTTAGTATTACTAACAACTTTGATCAAGTAAAAAATACAAATTTTCTGTGATATAGTTTTAATTTACATACATTTAGTTAAATATTTTAAGTTTTTGTGTTTGTTGTCCACCTATACAAAATACTGTAATATAATTTACAAATGATGTAAAACCAACGAAAACGATTATTGTAAGTTAATTTGTTAAAAATGAAGATTATAATTATTGTTATTATTGACTAAATTTTCCTTTGTATTTTTACAATGTTACCAGATTTTAATAAAGAAGAATAAGTTGGAAAGAATACCAACGAAACGTCGGATTTTTTTGAAATGAAATAAATAATCTTTTATTTACATTAAATTAATGACCTTGAAAGCCTGCATATAGCAAACTATATAAACTATTAATATTAACGGAAAAAGGTCGATCGACATTTATAATTGTCAAATTTATATTTTTTACAACTACAAATTTAAAAATTAGAAACTTTAATGGCTGAAATAAGAAAACATAATTGCATTAGTGTTTATTGCAGAATGTCTTAATGATGAAGAAAAAGAAAAGCGACAAAGAATTTGGTCAAAAGAATGATTGAAGAACAAGAAAAAAAAATTCAAATGAAAATTTAATAAGGGAACTAAAAACAATAGAGCCGGCACCAATAGTTATGTATTCTGCGAATAGCTCTATTTTTCTTTATATATTACATACTCTCTTTATTATAATTTACTCTCAATAATTTCTTTTTAATTACTTTTACTTAAGTTCATCATACATTTCTTCTAAGTACTAATTATCAATTATTCCTTTTTTACTAAAACAAGTTGTTACCGTTAAATCATACGATTATCACTATTCTAAATTCTACTTATATTTTATGTTCAATTATTGTTTAAGTTATTCAGTCTTAAGAAATTTGTTGAAAGAATCAGTTAAAATAAGTTCAGTAAAATAAAAAATAATGATTTAAAAATTGAAACTGTTTTTTTTTATTTGAATTAAAACTTTATGTTGTTAAAACATTATTCAATGTCATTTTTTTAATTTTTTATTTAAAATTCACTAAACTCAAAACAGATTTTAAAAATAAACAACTTTTGCTTTGCAAAAGAAAACTAGAAAACTATATTTTGACAGCTAATCAAGAGACTCGAACACACACAGTACAATCGAATTGAAAGACTTGTTAGTCAATTTAAAAAAATCAAAATCTTTTGATTATTCTTCAACCAACTCGTCAACTGCCAAACTAATCAAATGACAAAGTCATACACGCTTTGATTTGCACAACAATCCACTCAGTTGCCAATTAAAGTGAAGCGTGTATGGGCTGCTTAATACATTTATTAGAATCGTTTTGATTTTGAAAACGTTAAATGTTTAACATCTATCTTGTTCTAATTTTATTATTACGTCAATTTATTGTTATTGCTGTTTAACGATTGTAGAGCGCTTTATCAAATACCAAACACAAATTAACCTTGATAGCTATATTTAAATCGACTTTTTTTTTTTAACATGGGTGGTTATTTAAATTATTTAAAATTTGTTTGTGTATGATGAACTACTTCAAGTATAATTATTTATTACAAAAACTAACAAAATTATAACAAAAAAAAAAAATCTGCTCTTGATACTGCCATATTTAAAGAATTTATTAATCATAAAAAAGTGATTGTTTTTTTCCGCTACGCATTCACTGTTCACAGCAGCACAAAAAAGAAACAAATCAAACAAATGTTTTAAATTTATGTGTATCAAAACTATTTTGCATATATGTACAATTTGCTATGATTAATAGATTTCGGAAATATAGGTATAAGATTATTTCTAGAAAATATGTTTTAATTGCTAATTCATATAAATGAGTTTAAGGAAGAGTTTTGAATTTAAAACTTAAATTTTAATGAACAAACTATGCAGCTATGAAGAAACGCATTAGAATATTAAAAATTCATTTAAGAACAAGCCACTGGTTTTTCTGGATAATTTCTTCAGTTGTAGACAATTTTTATTTGTCTGGGTAAGGAACAGGCCAAGGACTTTCAGAATATTTAAAAATCTTGGTATTTGAATGAATAACAAATTTGAGCCCTCACAGCTCAGCCTTGGAAATGTTTGTGGGTGCTATTTTTAATACTTGAACATCAATACTTTTTGGGTATGTTCACAATTAATCTAATCCCAATTGGATCAGCCCTTCGGAATTTGGATGAATAATAATTACACGCATGTAAACAAATTACATGTTAAAGTTGACCTATTTTCAGCCCTCACAGCACCGCCCTTAAAAGGTTTGGATGGATCATCTTTAAAACTTAAACTCGACTAGTTCTTGGCTACGTCCATGTTCAATTCTATGTCGATCGGATCAGCCACGCATTTAAACAAATTACATGTTAAAGTTAACCTATTTTGAGCTCTCAGAATATTTATGTTAATGTAATAATGTCGTAGGTGTTGTACAAAAGAGTACAACTATTGTAAATTCAGACGACGCACATAGGGGTTTTTTTTTTTGCCAATCTAGCCGGACATTACTTTTTGTTTTAGCTTAAATTGCTTCTTAAAAGTTATTGAGTGCCACTAGATTGATAAAACTTGGCAGAAATGTTTGTTATTGTCATAGGCAGGTACCCCTTAAAAATAAATAAAATCGCACCAAGGAGGAAAAATTTCCCCCTAGAAGAACTAATCCAACCTCTGAAAAATGCAATTTTTTGTGAATCAAACAAATAGATAAATTAAAATTAATAAAGCACTTTATTATTTTTTTAATCCCAGAACATTTTAAAATTTATTTTGAGTACATATACATACATATACATATGTACATGCATATATTTAAATTCTGATTCCATTGTGCAGGCTTGTTGTACAAATTCGTAATGAATAGTTCAATAATGATTAGCCGTTAGAAAACCATTGTCTTAACGGCAATCTCTTCCTGTTAAAATGGTCATTAATTCAAAAAAAAAAAAAAAAAAACACACGTACATAATTGATGATGGGTTTTTAATAGGCACTAAGCTTAATTTATTAATAAATATAATAAATTAACATAAATCATACAATTTTAAAAATAAAAGTCAGTATAAAACTCAAAATACCCTAAAAATAAAATGAAAGAGAATATCTAGCCGAACAACACACATACATATGTATGTATGTATTTCATTTAGTAGACACTTCAAATAAACTTTTTAAAATTTTGACTCTAGCAAAATTCATACAGACAGACGTCATTCATATATTTGTTTTTGAATTAACTTTAAATATTTTCCAACACAGTAAACTAGTTTAAATCACAAATTGTTTTTTTTTTATATTTTATATTGACATTGAAACTATCAACACAAATTTCTAGTTCAAATAAATATTTTAACTAGAAAAACTGCAAATTAAATGACATTCCTAAAAGTAGCACGCTATCCAAGAAAGTGAGTAAAAATATAGAGAATTTATAATACAAAAATGTATTAAAAAAACCTAACACGCGCCCATAATTATTAAATAAAATCTATCAAATAGACTGAACATTGCAGACAGTTAGTTAGTTAGCCTGTGCTAAAAAAAAAACAGCTTTATTATAACTCAGTAATTATGACAAAGAGAACAGCTAAAGTTCAAATATAAACAAGTAAGTGACGAATCTTATATATCCACTACCAAGTCACCTAATATATGACGAACTTTATAAAATATTACACCGTAATTTCGAGCCATTTTGGATTTGTTTTAACTGAATTTCTTCTTAATAATGATATTTATAAGAATCATATTCCAGTTATAATCAAGAATTTAAACATTGTTTATATTTTTGCAGCGTGTAGCATAAAGCGATTTGCTTTAACACACAATAAATTAGGTCCAATTATGGACCAACATTCACAAAAGTCAATAATCAATATTTTAGTAATTGTTCAAGTTTAAGGGTTTCTTCCTGAAGAAGCTACACAGAGACGTAGCGAAATACTGAAAATAAAAATTAAAAAAAAAAACATGAAGCTTGAACAATTACTAAAATATTAATAAAAAATATTAATAAAATATTAACATAATAATGAAATGATGAAATAAACTATAATAAGAAAAATTCAATAATATAATTTTTACATACTTATAACTGATCTGTGTAAAATTTCGGTTAGATATGAATGTTTATGTAGGTTAATGAGTTTTTGGGAGTAATCCTCATAAGGAAACTATGACCTATTACGGGTTAATCATCATGAAATTAAGTACGACGATTTATATCTTGTGTTGAATTTCGAATTTTGAGTGAATTTTACAAGAGATTTATATTTATTTATTTAAGTGATTTTTGGAAGTGGGGGCTACGGTCAAGTGTGGAGTCATCATGACGTCTTAAATTTGTATTTGGATTATTTTTGTTGAATTTCAGCTTAGTGATTTTTATAAAAGATTTATGCGTATTTAAGTGATTTTCGAAAGTGGTCTTTGTATGGCTATGACCAAAATATCGACCGATGCAAAGAAAACATTGTTTTGAGATTTCACTTTGCATGAAACTTATTATTGCAGAATTTTCTATTGATACGATTTTCTATAGAGATTTATGTTTCATGAAGCCATATTCCGTGGGGGCTATGAAAAATCGTGGACCGGCCTATCATTTTCCTTCTGTAATAAAAATAAAGTGTGCAAAATTTCATGATATTATCTGCATTTTTTTTTTTTTTTTTTTTTTTTTTTAAAGAGAAGTAACACTCAGGCAATTAATATGCCTATATATAATTGCGTTACTTTCTTTGGAAAGGGGATAGTTGAAGAAGTAAAGGTGGTGAAAGAAGAAAGCTTTTTTTATATCACAACTCTGTGATTGCGCATTATGTTTGTTTTTAGTGCAGAATTGCAGCGCCTCTGGTGGTGTGCAGGCGCATTAATGTTAAAGCTTGATTTTGTAGCCTTTATTTATTTATTTTACTTCGGTGTCGTTTGAATGCTATACCATTGAAGGAGGGCGCTGTGATAAATATTAGTTATAATGGATAGAAAGAAAACTAATAATTCTCAGAAACTGATTTTGTTTGAGTGGCAGCGGCTGGGAATCGAACCCGGGCTACAAATACCAACTCATGCTTAATGATCAAATGCGCTAACCAATTAAGCTACAGCACCCTTTTATCAAAAAATATCCGAAAAAAATCGAGGTTGTCTAAAACTTTGATGTATAACTCAAATCCTACTGGACCGCTTTTGCCCATTTTCAATACCAAACATTTCGGTGAAACAAAGAATGTTTGGTAAAAATTTTATTATACCATGTCTTTATTTCGAAGTTCTCTGATACCCTCTTGCATTCGGCAAATGTTTTAACCATCAAACTATGAGTGAAAAATACTAAGAACCTTTTAGAGTTTAGTCCTGATTTAAACGAAGCAATTTTCTAAGCTTAACTGATTACCTTTTAGATATCGTGGTGAAGGGAAAATAAGACGAGTACACACTTGATTGTAAAGGATGTCCCATCTATAGCGCAATGGTGTCAATGGTGTTCGGTATCGTGAAATGATAACCAGTTTTTTCTTGCCTAGAATTGAAGAAATGAATGTGGAGGGCATGTCGTTTCAACAATACAGTGCCACATGTCATACAGCCAGAGAAAATGCATCAGTCATTTCCCGGTCGTGTTATTTCGCGTTTTGGAGACCAGAATTGGCCGCCTAGATCGTGCGATTTAACACCTTTAGATTTTTTCTTTGGGGGTTTCTTGAAGTCGATGGTTTACGCGAATAAGCCTACGACGACTCAAGCCTTAAAAGAGGAAATTGGACGCTGCATTAATGAAATTCCGCAGCATTTATGCAAAAGGACATTTAACATTTCATTAAAAGATCGTGTGTGTGCCAGCAAAGCCGCGGCGGCCATCTGCAAGATATCTTGTTCCATACATAAGCTCATTCTGTCTACTTTACAATATAATAAAGTTTAACGATTTTCTTGTAAATATCTGTATTTTATTTAAAATTTAAAAATTGCGTTCTAGTTGGGACACTTTTTACTTGCAATTCGTGTTACTCTCTACTTTATATTACATATGTCTCTACAAATGTGTGTATACTCGCATTCTGAAATAAAAATATGAGCAATTTAAGTTATAAGAATTGTGCTGTGTGAACACCGAAGAAATTTCAAGGACAAAATGGTATCAATGTTTTCAATAAAAATTGCTTCGTGTAAATTGGGACCTATGATTATGCTATAAATCTTAAAAGTATTTTATTTGTTTAAATGATTTATGCAGAAAAACTCAAAAATTCACTTTCATAACTGAAAAAACTATTCATTTCAAAATATGATAAATTACTTCTTTCTAACTAATTTCAAAATTAACAAAACGTTTTTAATAATTTTAAAATTAAACAAGCAACAATAAAATACATTCAATCAAAAGATCAAACAGAAAAAAAGGTTCATTCATTGAAAATCTGGCGTAAATATTAGCAAAAAAAAAATTGTTTGTTAAACAAAATATGTATGTAAGAGTGAGTGTTGGTTTAAACTTGAACTTGAAATGAGATAACGCTAGTCAAGCATTTCTTTCCTAAATGCGTACAATTTAAATGCACTCAACTTAATAAACACATTCACAAAAGTTAACCTGTTCTTGTTGTGACTCAGTAAACGAATCTATGTAATAGCTTAATAAAATATTTAAATTTGATTTTATGTTTTCGATTTTTAATGTCAAAAAAGTGATTGTGTGTTTTTTTAATTTAAATATGCTGTTTCTAGTTTCTAAGTTAGACTATTTTGAAGAGCATCTTCTGCCATCAAGAGAAGCGATAATGTGTGTGGTTTTCTATTTCTAGCAACAGCAGCAGTTAACAATCTATTGTTTTTGATGGTCATTCAAATATACATAGTTTGTTTTTTGAACATCTTTTTTGTTGTTGTTGTTGTTGTTACTTTTAGTCTCTGAGTTTAGAAACGAAAATCTTCTTTTGGTTTTTTAATTTTTTTTGAATATTTTTTTTTGTTTGTATGTTTCTTTTGTATGTGTGCGATTATGTTGGCCATTTTTTGTCTAGTCTAGTCCAGTTAGTATTTTTTCGAACATCATTATGTTTGTTATATAAATTTCACTGTTTCTTGTTGGCTCATCATCATTTGTGCTTTGAACTTCTTGAGAGTGTTTTCGAAAAATTTAACTGAACAAAAATCTCATAAACGAATTTAAAACAATTTTATAAACTTCGAGTTCTTTAAAAAAAAATAAATTAATAAACCATACAAACCATGGTAGGTGAAAGAAATCCTGTCAAAAAGACTTTATTTTGTGCTTAGTGCTTTTTAAACATACAAATACAGAAAAACACATTTTTCTATAACAATAAATTTTTTTCAATAAAACAAAAACTTTAATTAAATAAAGTTAACAAAACCTAAAAAAAAGAAAACTTAACAAAACTGAAATTACATAAGTGTAAAATATATGTATTAAAAAAGTTTGGTTTATAATCTAACTTCATTTATATAAAATTAACATTTAGGTCACAAAAATGTCCTGTTATCATAAAAAGTCAGAAAAAGTGTTGTAAACTTATTGCAAACAAAAAAACTAGTGCATATTTTGAAGTTATTTGATACAATTTAATACAAAATTAAATAAAAATTAAAAGTAATACTTAACAAAACCCAGTAAACATTTCAGCTGATATTCATGTTGAAAACAAGTGTAATTCTAGTCTTGAGTCAATTGTGAAGGAATTAAGGCCCTAATTTTGTAAAACGCAATGCCACAATTTTCTAAGCGTTGCATTAAATTACATTTTGCAAATCACGGCGTTCAAGCAAGTGTTTGTTTGCGTTGTAACAGCTGATTCTTACGTTGTTGTTAATACAACGGTTTGAAATTGTGTATTTTATAAAACGCAACGCTGAATTTTTTATCACTTGCGTTGTCAAATTTAACGCCTCCATTTTCTTGGCGTTAGTTTTAAAAGTTGAATAAAAATATTCTTAAAAAACAAAATTATTCAATTAATTTAATATTTTATAGGAACTTTATTAATACGTTTTAAGTAAATATATACAAATACATATGTATATTCATTTAGTATAAAATATACTTAACTTTGGCAGCTCAAAGGCAACTGTCGATAATGTTTGGGAAGCTATTCAATCTTTCTCTTCATCTCGTCTTCAATCGTAAGATTTAACTTTATCCATTTTAGACAAAGCGACTGTTCCATAGCTGACAAAAATTCATTAATGACGTCACTAACCTTGGACTGTTGAAAAGATGTTATGAGCTCATTCCCAATACCCTTCTGATACCCTCCCGTTGACTCAAACCTTATTACGTAATATATATGAAAACGTTTTCTTGTTCATTCGGAAGTACATCTGAAATCTTTAAAAATGTAAATTAAAAATATTCTAAATCTCCACAGTGTTATTTTACTTTCTCATTATTCGTTAAATACATGATGTTGATAGTAGAGCGCAATTGGGTTATTGTCAAAAGATATGTTTAGGACGCTTGAAGCATCTTCATCATCCGAAGAAGATGACATATCCATAAGTGCGAATATTTTTTTATACCCCTTAGTATCTTTTTATTTATAGTTATTTGCTTTAAAAGCTTTTTTCTTCATAAATAACCAAACAAAATTATTGAACAGCTGATGGCTTTGTAGCATTGCCAATGCAAAATAAGTTTAACTTTATGTATATTTTTATTTTAAATCATCAACATTTACAATGGCAACATTAACAACGCAATGATTTGACAGTATTGAAACAACGTAATATTGCTGCGTTCGCTAAACACAATGACGCAAAGATTTACAAAATTTCATATTTTTGGTGATGCATTCGCAAAAGTGAAGGTGATGCGTTGAACGCAAGTGATTTGCAAAATTAGGGCTTAAATTTTTATCAGTTACATTTTCCAGAAAAAAAAAATATAAACATTAGCGCGATTCACAATCTTGTGCAAATGGTATTGCATTTGCAAAATCCTTTAGCATATTTTTGCTCTTGCTGTGTATTTTGTTAGTGTAGAGCAAAAATATGCTAAACCTTTCTGCAAATGCAATGATGCAATACCATTTGCACAATATTGTGAATTACGCTATTAATTCAAGCTATATGTTTTTTCAAATAACTTCCACGATAATTTGCAACAAATGCTGCAAGTGCCTGAATTTGTAAGTCTTTATGGCTTATTTCGATTACTTTTTTATAATTTCGTTAATAAAGTAAAATAAATGCAATAAACAGCATTTTTTTAACATAAATAATAACAACTAAAAGGATATGAACATAATCTTTATTTCACTACATAATGAGTATATGTAGCTATCAATTCACTGATTAGGAATTAAAATTCCTGGAAGTTAATTTTCAGCTGCTTAAAGTAAACATTATCGCTTAAAGACAATGGAATTGATAACATGCTCTAATTTTTTCAGTAGCCATATATACAAATGGTTTTGACTAACAAAATCTTTTTGGGAGTTAGGAGTAATGAAAACTATAATTTTTATAATGAAACGATCTCAGTGAAGTATTAAATCATTATTCAAGAGACTGGTAAATCTTAGCTTGTAAAACACGGCGCTAAGTGTCACCTCAAACATTGTCAAATCATGCCATAGTTCTCAAACATATGCGTCGTAACATACAGTAGAAGACAAAACTGTACACAAAAAGCTTTGTATTATAATATGTTTTTCTTTTATTTTTGTTAAGCCATAAACAGATATAAAAAAAAAATAATACATATATTTGTAAGAGTATTAATCTACTATAACTGAATAAATACAAGATTCAAAAAATTTAAATTCATTTAACCCTGAAAAACTACAGTTTAATATGAATTCACTGTAAACACTTCTGTCTCTTGTTTCAAAAACTGCGAAATTTCCAAATTAATATTTGGTATGGCCACCACGGGATTTTTTTACTGCTTTAATTCTGTTGACAATATTTTCCAAAATGTGTGGACTTATATTTTGCCAAGCTATAAGCGCACGCTCCCACAATTCGTACACGGATTTTGGAGCTTCTTTTTCAGCGAAAATCTTTTGTTTTAAACCCGACGAAATATGCAGTTAGTATTCTTTATGACATTACGGTTGCATTGCTATTACATTACAATGCAAATTAGAGATTCGTAAAACTCAAATAAAAAGTAGGCACATCAAAACCTGGGAAATATTTAACGGTTTACAGATTTCCAGTTCTGTAAAATTCAATGATTACTTTCTAACAAAAGGAAAAGTAAAAAGTAAAATAAATTAAAACTAGACGTTATAATTAATGATATGACATGTATGAACAACAATAGAACACATGCTATAGAAGTTGAAAGCAGCACTAGCAGATAGTATTCTTTATGACAATATGGTTGTGTTGCAATAACATAACATGTTAAGCTGTGTTCACATTGTGTGTATTTGTCATGTGGAATGTCACTTTTCTATCCACATGTGTTTTCATGTGTATGTCAAAAATTGAGTTTCACATACGGTTTATAATTTACATGTTCAAATGTTGGTATGTCAATTACATTTGACATAACCTATCAAAAAAAAAAACTTAAAACAGCTGATATGGTAAAACTTATTCCGCGGGTTATACAAGTATTCCTTCTCTTGCCACATTTCGATCAACTGTAGAACCGCTTCTTTACACCAGTCAAACTGGAACAAAATAACAATAACTATAAAAATTGCAATAAAAAAATACATATGAACTTACTTTTGTTAACTACTTTTCAATTTTTCCCTCCATTTTCAATAATAAATTTGTACAGTTTTTTTTTTGTATTTTTGTTTTACTATTTATAAATTATATTTATTAAAATTTTAATTAATTTTTGCCGCCACAAAATTTTTGTTATAAAAAAACAGCTGATGTCAGATGGTTTGTCACTTGAAAATAGAACTCGTTCTAAATAAAAAATGGCATGTGTATTGCACACATAGAAATAACACATGATATTGTTTGAAGGTGTTCAGACTATATGTACAAATTTGACATGCGATAAAGTGACAGTCCACATGACAAATACACATAATGTGAACACACCTTTAATGTGTTTGGGTTGGCTTGGCAAAACCCAACACTATTTTTAGGAGTTTTTATATTTTTGCAACTATAGCAGTAATTTAAATTCAAAAACAGCATCTGGGAATTAAATAAATATTAAACATTAGTTTAATTCAATGTAAAGTGCCAAAGTTGTGGTACTTTTTCTGAGAAAATTTATACAAATGTTTTTAATTGTAAATATAAATATTTGAAAATTTCGTTAAAGACAACCAGGAACACTTGTTTTTTTTTTTGCGTTAAAGGAAAGTTTACTCTTTCTGAGCGGAGAATAATTTAATTTGTTTTTCATAATTTGTCTATACAAAATTTTGATTTTGGAACTTTGAATTAAAAAAAAAAATTTCACAAAAAAAATGAAAATTATTTTTTAAAATTTTGATTTTGGAACTTTGAATTAAAAAAAAAATAAAATTATTTTTTAAAATTTTGATTTTGGAACTTTGAATTAAAAAAAAAAATCAAAAACAAAATGTAAAATATTTTTTAAAATTTTGATTTTGGAACTTTGAATTAAAAAAAAATGAAAAATATTTTTTAAAATTTTGATTTTGGAACTATGAATTAAAAAAAATGAAAATAATTTTTTTAAAATTTTGATTTTAGTAAATTAACATAGATTTGGTACTTTTTCACAGAAATTTGTATAATGATTTAGAAGCTCTAAAGAATAATGCATAACAATTTGCTTTACTTTATTTAAATTGAGTGTAAAGTACCAAAGTTGTGGCACTATAGTAAAATGCCTTAGTTGTAGTACTTTTTCTGAGTAGGGACTAATCTTCATTTGTTTGAAATTTTTAACGACTTTAATGGAAACTGGTTAAACAGTGTTATTTGAAATTTTTATGACTTGACTAAAGATATAGAAACACTAATACAACCTGCATTTAAATAGTAGTTAAAGTACCAAAGTTATGGTATTTTTTCAGAGACTTGAATTATAACAGAACTATGATAAACATTAAATTAAAAAGTTTATTTAAAATCAACAGAATTAAAATAAATTTTCTAAAATATTTTTTTTTTTTTTTTTTTTTTTTTTTTTTTTTTTTGCATTTAATTATTTATTGAATCTTCAAAATGAAATGACAATAAGTATTCAAATCTTAATACTAAAAAGAAAATAATAAGCCCAGCCAGTGCTAGACAAAAATTTTTATGATACTAAAAAAATTTCACATCAACTGATCCAGTCATCTATTTTGCGCTTGAGTTAAAGCAAGGGTATCCCTCCTTCTCAACCGATTGTGGCCACTAAAGTTAAGGATGTCTCGTGCAAGGGGGTTTGGATGGTGTTCAAGTTTGCTGACATACTTTGACGCATATTTTGTAAATTCGACTTTTACTAATGGCACGCCTAGATCTTTGTGGATTCGAGAATTTTTAACATACCATGGTGCTGCAGTAATTATACGTAGAATTTTATTTTGACCCCTTTGAATTTTTTCAATGTTGGATGCTGAGGCAGTACCCCATAATTGAATTCCATAGCACCAGATTGGCTTTAGTATTGCATTGTACAACAAAAGTTTGCAATCCAATATCAATGTAGAGTTTCTGCCGATTAGCCAATTAAGTTGCACTGCTTTTAATCTCATTTGTGTAAGTTTCGCTTCAATATGAGACTTCCAAGTTAAACGGCGGTCGAGGTGAATGCCGAGGTATTTGACTTCATTGTGTTGCGGGATAATTTGATTATTTATTCTGATGAACGAGCAGGTATCTTTTCGCAATGTGAAAGTTATATGAATACATTTCTGTTCGTTAACCCTGATTTTCCAAAGCTCTAGCCAATTCTCTAGTTTATAAACATAATTCTGCAAATTCTGTGATGCAACTTGGTGGTCCTGATGGACGCTGATAAAGGCTGTATCGTCTGCAAAAGTTGACGTATGGATTTTAGGGTCTGACGGCATGTCGGAGGCATATATCAAATATAAAGTAGGACCCAGTATGCTACCCTGTGGCACACCTGATTTAATTGGCTGAGCGGTACTTAAAAAATCACCTTCTTTGATTTTAAATTTGCGACCGTATAAATAACTTTCCATGAGTTTATGGGTGTTAGCAGGCAGAGTTAATTTTATTTTGTGCATTAAACCGTCATGCCAAACTTTGTCGAACGCTTGCGACACATCAATGAAAAGGGCGGAGCAGTATTTTTTGTCTTCAAACGACCCTCTTATCACATTTACCAATCTGTGTGTTTGCTCGATGGTGCTGTGTTTAGCTCTGAAGCCGAATTGATGATTAGGAATACATTCAATGTCATTCAGAATTGGAGTCAATTTAGTCATTAACAATTTTTCAAACAGTTTTGAAATTGTCGGCAGTAGACTAATTGGCCTATATGACTCCACTTTGGTATGGTCCTTCCCTGGCTTAGGAATCATAGTGATCATAGACACCTTCCAATCTGCAGGATAGTATTCTAGGCGTAAAATAGCGTTGAAGATAAAGAGGATAATTCTTCTTGCTACACGAGGTAACTCCACAAGCATTTTATTGCTGATTTTATCCATACCTGGAGCCTTTCTAAGGTTCAGAGTACCAATAGCGTTTTGGACATCACGAAAGTTTAGTCTTAGAGGTACAGGAGGCCTTATAACAAGTGGTGGCAAATCAGATTCGTTATTATTAGAGTTGTTTATAGTAAACACATTTCTCAAATGGTTAACAAATAAAGTCCCCTTCTCGGAATCATTTCTAGCCCAGTCACCAGTCGGATTTCGCAAAGGAGGTTTTCCTCTTACTGGTCTTTTTAAACCTCTTGCCGCCCTCCATAACGAGTAGTCAGATTGTGGGGTACTATCAAGACCTTCCAAGTAAGATCTAAGTGAGGCCGTTCTTTGGGTTTCTAAGAAATGTCTTAGTATATCTCTGCATTCCCTTAGCCTAGCTTTCAGTTCAGGGGACCTGTGAATTTGCCACTCTCTTCTCATTCTTCTTTTTTCTGATAGGAGATGTTCGAGTTCAGAGAAATAAGTTCTGTTTGTCCTATTTCTACATTCAACGTGATAAGTGGAAGCGTGATGCACAGCTCGTCGAAGGTCCTCGGTAAAGTTGCCAATCGACTCATCAATATCGTCGGTAGTTCTCAACACAACATTTTCCGTGCAATGAGAACTTAAATACTTTTTGTATTTTATCCAACTTACTCGGGTCTTAGTCATGTTCATAAATGGAGAACCACACACTTGAGGGAAATGCATTGAAATGATAGTAGGAGAGTGATCTGAGGACAAGTCCAGTGAAGGATCCACTTGCATCCATTCTACAGGGATATTTTTCATTACCCCAAAGTCAATAACATCGGGAATCTTCCGTCGGTCCGTCGGCCAATAGGTGGGATGTCCACTTGAGAGTACATCTAAGCCCATTTTAGCAATGGTGTTGAAGAGTACGCGACCCTTTGGGGTTACCAGACGTGAACCCCAAAATGTGTGTTTGGCGTTAAAGTCACCAGCAACTAAAAATCTAGCTCCAAGGGATTTAAAGAAGTTATGGTATTGGTGTTCTTTTATTGAAAATCGAGGCGGAGAATAAATCGATGATAAAACAAATTTGTATTGACAGAATTCAATGCAAATGTTTGTTGCTTGGAGGTAATCCACACTTATGTTATTCATTAGATAATGCTTTATTCTGTTCTTTATAAGAATTGCCGAACCTCCACAAGCTCTACCGCGGGGGTCTTTAGTATCGTAGAACTCGTAGCCATTAATTTTGAAGTACCCTGTCGACGTCAAGTGAGTTTCAGCAATCATCATAACATCAATCTGCTTATCCATCAGGAAGTATTCCAGTTCATTTTTATGTTGGCGGAGGCCGTTCGCGTTCCAGAAACAAATTTTTAAATAAATCATTTCTTTAAAATGGCTTGCAAGATAGTGGATTGCATTTTCAGCATTTCCTGCATCATGGATGTCATGGTGGTCGTGAAAGTGTTCATAGTTTGGACAAGTGTCTGCAATGTTGTCTCTAGATTGTTGATATGCGGCTCAGAATATTGGGGTTTAGGTTCCTGCTCCAGACCTGGCATATTACATTTAACGACGTTTGCGTAAGAAACTTGTCTAGAACTTGGCGCGTTTACATGACTAGTGGACCGTAATACTTGAGGGAAATTGTCACTCGATGCTAAATTTGGCTGTTGAGGGCGATTAGGCAATACTGACGTCTTGTTGGTTCTTATGCCTTTCAAATGAGTGTAAATTGGACAACCTCTATAATTTGCGGTATGATTACCTCCGCAGTTACTGCATTTTTTGATTTTTGAGTCAGTTCTCGACTTATCGCATTGAGCAGTTGCATGTAGCTCCCCACACGCAACACAAACTGTCGGCAATTTACAATACGCCTTCGTGTGACCAAATTCTTGACAGTTGAGACACTGGACGGGTCCCTGACGCTTATGTGGTTCTTCCACGGTGATTCTACGATGCAGAAGGTACATCAGATTGTAGATGGGATGGGACTCATTTTTCTTTAAGACAACATCTCCAGGTTCCAATTCTACCCTGAACATGGGCTGAGGGATCTTTTCACGGTTTCTAATATTCACTACGCTCTTGATTTTGAACCCTTTGTCCATTAAACCGGTTTTTATCTCCGCGGGATCAACACATGGGTCTATACCCTTTAGAACGACTTGGAGTCCTTTTGCGCTTTTGAGCTGGTAGGTATAGAAATCCCTAGTCTCCCTTTCCAGCTGGTTGGACAATTTTCGAAAATCATCTTCCCTATTCACTTGAATCTTTGTCTCGCAGATATTTCCATGTTTCATTGAGGTTACGCTAAACATGTTTTCACCTATTACAGCAACAATTCCTTGTACCAATTTACTGGAAGTCGGCTCTCTCAGATAAATTGGTGGGGGCTTAAACGTCTTCTTCGGAAGTTCTGGCTCATCCGTCTGGAGGAGAGCAAACCTATTTTGATCATTACTCACGGTCTTAGGAGCTTTTGCATTTGATGACACTTGAGCAGACTTCGGGCTCCTCTGTCGCTTGAGAACGGTTATGTACTTATCCATACCTACTTGTTTTTTGGGTTTGACTGCACTATTTGATGAAGATGATGTTTTTACATCTGTTGAAATCACAATATTGGGCGAACAGGAACGACGCCGTTCCACGGCTCTTGCAGTGAGAAAATTCTCCAAAGATTTTTTTATGGATTCTTCCTCAGAGATGCATCTAGTTTTTCTAGTCGAGCTAAGCTCTTTCTCAGAATTACATCTGAGAGGAACACTCATACAGTTTTTATACGATTTTTAATGTTTTTTTTTTTTTATATATTTTAACCTATTACAAGTTATTTTTTTCACTTTTTTGTTTAATTTCAACCTATTACAATTTTTCACCTATTACGATTTTTTCACCGATAATTCAGCCGCACTAAAATTAACACGTCCGAACAGTTCGATGAGACGAGACTAAAATATGAATTAAAATAGCGTGATTTTACTTATGTTGAGCAAAATAACAAAATTGTGGTAATTTTTTTTAAAAGTAAATAATATACAGAATTTAATAACTTTAATTGCTATTACTTTAAAAATTTTCTTCCAAATTACCTTAATTTAAATAAATATTAAAAAGAATGTGTATTAAAAACAGTTTGTTTTCTTAAACCAAGATTAATTTCAAAAACTCAAACTTGTGGTACTTTCTTGTAAATACAAAAATACCTAGAGCTGTTCCACTGGGGCTTCAATAAATTCCAAGAATTTATTGTAAGAGATCATTATTGACTACTTAAGTTAATAATAAAGGCCAACATTTTGGTACTTTTTTTAAGCTGTGAAAACATTAACATTTTGAAATAGTTTTATTTTTAAAATTATAAAACTTAAAGAAGATCTTCAGAAATATTATATTATTTTTTATAAATTAATCTAACTCGTACTTAAAGTGAGACTTTAAGTGTCAAAGAAAAAGTACCATTTAAATTAGGCTACGGGTTGCTATGAATGCCGACCACTGTTATAAAAATAACTTCAATATGCTGTTAATAAGGCTGCCCGAATATTTTGTTTAAAAACTCCTATAGGAGTTTTTATAAACTATTATTGAATGTCTCGATTTTTTCCTAAAACTTTGTGATTTTATTATAAACTCAGTTATTTTAGTTTTCTCTATTAAGTCGATAAATTCATAGAAAATTATTGTATAATATATCAATAATTTTAGAATGAATTGATTTTTTATAAAACTCTCTATTTAGTTTAAATTTCCAAATTTCTAGACAAAACTTTATTTTTGTAAAAATCCACTTCAGACGCTTAAAGCTTTGCAATTAATTTACCCTAAATTATATCTTAAACCTCTCTAATTTTCCTTTTTAGAAATTCCTCTTGATTGCTTTCGCTTTAGTTGGCATTGCCGCTGCTGCCAGTCTACCCGATTCGGCCACACAAGGACCCAACCCTCAAGATATTGCCACGCCCGAACCAGAATACATTGACATCGATTTGCCCGAAGCCGCCCCGGCACCTAAAGTATTCTCCCCAGCACCCAGACCCATTCAACGTCCCCATCAAGCTGCCGCTTTCTCTGCTCCCATTAGCCAACAACAGTTTCAACCCCAATTGCAGCAACCTCAATACCAACAACCTCAATACCAACAACCTCAATACCAGCAACCTCAATACCAACAACCTCAATACCAACAAACTCAATACCAAGAACCTCAATACCAGCAACCTCAATTGCAACAATCTCAATTGCCCGGTCATATCCTTGGACAATCTGGCTACCAATACAGACGTCCCGTTTATGTCAGACGTGTGTACCGTCGTCGTTACTAGAGTCTCGCTCTCTTTAGCTTTATAAAGCACAAAAGACTCCCAAAACACATACATATACTTATAATCATGGTAATAAAAACTAATCGCTGGATGTTAGCAGGAGAAAGCAATTCATTGTATTATTAAGGAAGGTTTCTTTATGAACAAAAAATTGAATTCTTTTAAAAGGGAATTCGAACAAAAAAAAAAAAAAAAACTCAAAAGAAACAGTCATTTTGTATTAATAAAACAAAATGTTATTAGATTTAAATATTTAATTTTTTTCAATAATTTTGTTTTGTAAAATGTTATATTTTTCCTTCTTAAATTTAAACATAGAAAGTACAAAGAGACAAATGATGTGAAAAAAATTGTTATAAAAAAGGGCAAGAAAAACGCAATAAATAAAAAATACTATTATTTAAAAAACAAAATTTCAATAAAATAAAGGGTGTTTTTTTAAAGATTTTAAATAAAGTTAAGTTGTAGTAAAATAAGTAAAATTTATCATGTTGAATAAAGTTTTCATATTATTAAAAATCTTTTTACTTTATTAATTCGGCTTGAGGTCTCTTTTATTAAAAATATAAAAAGTCTTGTTTGTTTTTAATTCTTATTATTTTTTTAATTCTTATTATATATGTTGATCATCTTCAGGCAAGAAATATAATCTAAAAAATATGATATTTATAATTATAACAATTTTCTTAAAATTATTTTCATATTATGTATTTCAAATTTGTTGGATTTAAATTGTCCAGTAATGATTTATTTAAAGTATTTTGTTTTACTGTTTTTATAGGATACCAAAAGGTTTTTTTAAAAGTTTTCAAATAACAGAATTGGAATTATATTTGCAGTGATTTAAGTAATTACTAAAGGTACTATTTAACATAGGAATTTATTTTTTTAGATTTCTTAACTTAATGTTAATCAAAAAATATAGTTTATGTATTAATCTTTGTGAAATTTGTTTGATGATGTTTATTTTTTAACAAATTGTATTATTAAAAAGTACAAAAATTATACTTTTTTCATATTGTCCCAAATGGTGTCAAAGGTACTTAAAAAAAAAGGAATTTGGCACAGCACGAAATGAATATGTTTATTATTTTAAGAAAACATAATTTTGTGAGTTCTTTAGCATTCTCTTAAATAAAATCAATTTTTTTTACTAAAATCAATTTGAATTTTTGTTGTAAATTTATTCGATTACGATTATTTACTAAATAAGTTTTAGCGGATTTTTAAAAAGTAAAAAAAAAGTAAAAAGTATTTTTGTACAATTTGTGTTAGTTTTGTAATAAACTTGTATTATTAAAAAGTACCAAAATAGTACTTTTTTCGGAACAAGTCGGTTTTAGTGACTGCTCAAAAAAAAAAAAAATAATAAAAAAATTTTATCAAATAGAGCCTTTAGAGGAGATGCCAGCAAAACAAATTTGTAGGCGGTCACGCCTATTTTCGAGGGGGCGGGCTCGTAAAGTTGAAAATATATAGGCCTATATCTCGGGAACTACTGGGTGTCTGATAATTTGTAATAACTTAAATAAAAGGTATAAAAAATAACTTTCCAACGATATATATCATGATTATAAAATATGGACCGAATATGGGTTAAATCCGAAAACAATAATTTTTGACCCGAATTTTTTTTTCAATATCTAAATAAATTAAAAAAAATGTCTATATAAGTGTTATTTTAGTTTATTAATAAAAATAGCCAAGACATGAAGCTTTAATTTAAGCTATTATATGTGTCTGTAGGTACTATAATCATAGAATTATAAGATCTGAAAAATTAAAAAAAACCCTTTTTTTTCAAAATTTTGTATGCAGGATAGGATTTGTTCCTCTATGATATACAGAACACCGTCTTTGCATAGTAGAGATTGTATTTTTTTATGGTGAAATGTCATAATCTTTCTTTAATATCTTCGGATTTATATTACCTACATGATCATGCGATACCGTAAATTAAAGCTTAATTTCTTGACTTGAAAATATTGTAATTTATCTACTTACTCATATAGACCTTTTTCCCGGATTTTTTTGATTTTTTAAAAAATTTTCGGATCAAAAAATAATTTTGCGAAATTTATCAATATAAATCGGTCATGTTACATATCGTTAAAATACCTATCATTTGATATATATATCGTCAATAAAAAATGTGGTTTTCAATATATAGCTAAATATATTACAAACTTTGGAGCCCCGCCCACTCGAAAATAGGCGTGACCGCCCCAATTTTTTTTTATTTTAATCAGAATTTAAAATTTTATTAGTGATAAAATTTTGATAGTGATTTGAAAAAAGTCACTAAAACCGACTTAAGCCCTTTTTTCATATTGTCCAAAATGTCTTAAAAGGTACTTTTTTTTTTTTTTTTTTTTTAAAGTAATTTGGCACAGAAAGAAATGAGTTTGTGATATTTTTAACGATTCTTTAAAATAAACCAAATTTTTTATTAAAATCTATTAAAATTGCACAATCACATAAGATCAAAAAGTAACTTTTAATTTATGTTTAAAAAAAATTCTTTTTTGCAAATTTATTTAATTACGATGATGAAGTAAAGTTAATGGTTTCTATTTTACACCAACAAAACAATTTTCAATTCAAAGTAATGAGTACAAAGATGATAGAGAAGGCTAGTTATCATGATTTTAAGTATTTAAAAAATATTAGCCGTATTCGAGAAAATAAGCAAAATAAATTTTTAATTTAAATTTATAAAAAAAAACTGTTTTCAAAACTGTTACATATTTTGTTAATGATTCATAGTTGTAATTTTTTAAAAATTACAGCTAAACTTTTACTAAAGTTTTATTGCTTTATTTGCAATTTTTATACTACACTTGAAGTTGAGCTTCATTTTCAACAATCTTCCATTAGTTTCAATATACGTTGCCATCCTAATAAAGAAAATGAAACGAAGACAAATTAAATATTGCTCATGATATAAGAAGCAATGAAGCTTCAAAATAAGCGCCTGCAAACTCAAAACCAATCAATTAAATTTATTTTTTAACATACGAGTATAAAGTTATTAAAACTACCAGCTGATGTTCTACACGGGGCGTTGCAACGCATTGTTGTAATTATTAATTAATGAGTTTTTATTTATGAAAATAAACAAAACATTATCGGTGGGCAGTTGTTTTTGGGCAGGTTAAACATAAATAGATTTTAAGTTATTTATTTTAATGTCTATGGATTTAAACGTTAACCTCTAGCCTTAATAATAGTGTAGTGGTAAAGTTAGTATTGTTTGTATAATTTAATTTTAATTTTAAATGTAAATATGAGTTGTCACATTAGTCATGGTCAATTTTTAATTTGAGACCATAAAGTCTAATTAAATCAAATGATTAGCGAATATATTAGACTGGGTTTTGGAAGTGTTAAACTAATTTTAACAGTTAGTTTTATTGACATTTTCATTGAGAGTTCTAAAAAGAAATTAATGACTTAAAGGTAAGTAATTATTGTTTAAGTAGTGGAAAGTTGCAAACCAGAATATGGACTGTTGGTGTCTCTACTTTTAAATATGTACATTTATTAAAGCAGTATTTGTGATTGATGAAATTCTGTTTAACTTATTGCATTTTCTAAGCAGTTTCGTATTTATTGTTATTAAAACGTATTTGCTATTAACAAATCAATAATATTAGCTGTATAACTTAAAAATGCTGGATTTTTTAAAATTGTTTCGCTTTTATTTTGAAACATTTGTACAATGTAAATTTCTACAAACTTTTGGCCATTGGTAGCTATGACCTGTTCCCATCTTTCTGGCAATATATTGATTCCGCGCCAAAAGAACTGCTTATCTTATGTGACCACAAACCAGTCAAGCTAATTTCGTTTATCCTGTTTGAAAGTAATGCGTATTTCAGACAGAACGTTTTACATTCATCGAAACAAACTGTAGTGGGATGGCGCAAGATCTGGTCTTTAAGGCGGGTGAGACAAAACTTGTGAACCACTTTTTTCTAAATAGTTTCTACAAATATTGCAATTGTCATAATTTAATATTACGCTTTCATTTTTGGCCGTACAGTTGGGAAATTTTTTGGCCAATTCTCGTTTTAAACGAATCAATTGCATTCGGTACAGGTTCCCTGTGATAGTCTAAACAGTTTTCAACAGTTCGTAATATATAGGAAACTTTTGGTTCCACCAAATATAGACATTTCGTGGATATTTGGCTTTGGTGGCAATTTAGCTGGTTGACCATACTTCACATACGATTACTTACGCTACGGATCCATTTTTCAATGCAAGTAATTATTCGATGCCAAAACGATTTTTTTTATATAATTTAAGTAGAATTTGCAAAACATGCAAAATACTCTTTCAAGTTCTCTCTGCTTTAATGCATAAAGTACCCAATAACCCTGCTTTTGACTGAATACTTCTGCTAGCAAACGTTTTGAAATTTGGGCTTGAGTAGCACTCAATGATTTTGCAAGCTCTTATTGAAGGTTTGACAACAATTTTCATGAAGTAATGCCTCCAATTACTGGTCTTCAAACTTTTTTCGCTGGCTTGGGCGATCTTTGTCTTCCACGTGAAAATCTCCACTTCTGAACATCACAAACCAACTCTCGCACATTGAAACCAATGGAACACATTCACCATAAACTTCGTTGAGCAATCGATGTGCTTCAGCTGCACTTTTTTCAAATTAAAAAAGTAAAGTAAAGCTTCTCGCACATCACGTGTTGTTGGCTCGAAATTAAACAGTTTCGAAAGAAACTTTGTTGCGCACTCTATATCGTTCAATAACTAAACGAAAACAGTTTTAAAAGAAGCCGCATTCAAAAGATTAGGTCATCTGTCATAGACAATCGTATCGAAGAATGTTACAATACATGCCGAATCAGCGCAATCGATATGTATCGAATCGTAATTTTTAGAAAAACTGTAAAAGATTTATTAACATATGTATGTTTTCTTCATGCCAACAACTTATTGAACTGAAAGATATTTCGGGCAGACAAAAATAAATTTTAAACAAAAAAAACTAAGTGTATTAAATATGAACCCTTCTTTGCTGTTGTGTTTATCCTCATCTATAGGATCAACAATATTAACTTTTGAGCATTATTTTGAAATATGGTGGAGCAGCTCATGACTCATTTGTGTGGAGGCATTCCACGGAAAAAAGTTGCTAGAGGAGCTACGATCACAACAATTTGTAAAATGCTTGGCTGTTAGGTAAGGCAAAATGAAATAGTAAAGGGGATTCAGCATACTCGCTTGAACCACGATTGATGATTTCATACAGAAATCTCAGTGACCCTCTGGCGAGTGTTACATTAAAGTGTGCCTATGAACAAACAAATCAAAAAGAAATAGAGAAACGTTACAAACTGAAACATGACTTGACTTGGCGGCAGTGTTGCCATTTCAGCACTTTTAGTGCTAGATTTAGCGTTTTATTTATCGAAAATGCATTGAAATTTTTAAAAATTATGCTAAAAAGCATTGATAAAAAAATTTTTTCTCGAAAAAATTTTTACTATTTTACTCCAAAAAATACTTTTGGAGAAATAAAAAATAACTTTTATTAATATTTCAACTAACTTTCTTTCGGTGTGGTAAGTAAATGAACACGGAAATTTTTGAATTAATATATGAAATGTAATCTATTAAAACAAGTCAACAATTGTTATAAACAAAATTAGAAAAAACTATAATTTATATTTGTAACATTTGAAATAAAAATTGTATTGATACATTAAAAAAATTTAGCACTTGTTTTTTCTTCTGTAGAACATTTTAGCACTTAGTTAGTCTGGCAACACTGCTTGGCGGTAGAAAAACTAAATTATTTTGCATACGATAGTCATTGACGTATGGAATAACATCTCGAGAGATATAACTTAGTTGATTATTAGATATCGAATACCAACTGCTGCTGTCAAACGGTAATTGAATTAGCAATATTGAGCATATGTGAACACTTTTTAATTAACCAATAATTGTCTCAATTAAAAATACATGTCTGAACACCATATCATACACCCAATGTTTTTACAAAGAAATAACTATCACACAAAAAACGCTAATTAAGCACACTGAATTTCATTTGTATTTTATGTTTGTTTGTAATTTTATAGTAATCATATTTTAAAGATTAAATTTTATTTAAAAAAGCAAATCATTTCAAAATTATTTGAAAGTCTTGTTTTAGGCATTGGATTTAAATAAAACTGTTATATTTTTACCTTTATAATGAACTAAAACAAAGCTTAGTTTTTGGCTTAGTAACAAAATAATGAAATACAAAAATAACTGCTCCCTGAAGTATGCTTTAGCTGTAAATACCATCATAACATTTACTTGATAAGTTTGTTGCTTGAATCTTTTGTTTTAAGTCAGTCGTACATACACATTCACAAATTGCTTACCTAAAAAGATAAGAAAAACCAAAAAATAAGTCATGATTGTGTTATAAATTAATTAGCAGTTAAATGTTAATAAAATGGCCTTTAGTTAAAATGTTGAATAACAAAGATTTTTGTGCCAGTTATGGAAAATAAGGAAATTTATAGTATTTGTTAGCTACAAGTTAATAAATACATTTAAATGTTTATTATAAAGAAATAAAAAATAATGTTAGAAATTTTTAGTTGTTAAATAGGTATAACAGCTAGAAATTTGTAAGTTGTCGTATGGAATGGAAAAATATTTTTGAAAAAGAAAATGTATAATTTAAAAAAAAAATAAATTTTTAAAGAATTGAGAACTAATTCATTGGCTGATTCTCAATTATGTTATGTTTAATAAAAAATATTAAAAGGTTTATGATTCATAGTGCTTGTTATAAAGGTTTCACAAAATAATTGTAATCAAGAAGGAGCTTCACGCAATGAACGTAATGAAATATTGACTTAAATGGAAAAACCACATAAAAGCTAAAAAAGAGCAACTGAATATAAAAAGTAGAAAACTTTATTGGTTAATGGGCACGAAATCTCAGCTTAATCTTGAAAACAAAATTAAATTATATAAAGCAATTCTAAAACCTGTGTGGACATATGGAATTCAACTCTGGGGTACTGCGAGTAACTCCAATGTTGAGATTTTACAACGATACCAGTCAAAAACCCTCAGACTTATCAGTCAAGCCCCTTCGTTTATAACAAACGAAGCCATACATAATGATCTAAAAATTCCAACTGTAAAGGAAGTCATACGATCTCAAAGTTAAAGATATCTAAAGCGATTAAGCAACCACGTAAATCCGTTAGCAATATCTTTACTAGACGATACAAATGAAATAAAGAGACTCAAACGACACCATATTTTAGACCTACCATTTCGTAGATAATGACTTCATTACCTAAATAGATAAAGTATTTTTTAAAATGAAACATATTCATGTAAAATGTAAAATGTTATCGTAAAAATTGTAAATTTTTTTTCGTATTTTAATAATAGTTTAAGTTTATATTAAATTTAAATTTAGTATCTATTATTTAATGTCAAAATATATGTATTTATGTATGTTTAGTTAAAAAGATTAATATCAAACTTATAGTTGTACTACAAAGAGTACGATTATCAATGTTAGATTATTTTTCACCCAATTTTCTTATTATCTAATTATTGATAGATTGAAATTTAAATAAACGAAAAAAAAAGTTATTAAATAAATAAATTTTAAAGAAATTTTGCTATTTACACGAGTTTGAAGCATTTTGAAGATCAACTTTGAAGAAAATTTCAATCGTGTAAATCTAGCTTTACTCTCATTAATAATATACCAACAACTGTTCATTGTTTTTGTTAAGCACCGAATAAAAGTGCACTTCGTTATTGACACTTTATTGGTATAAATGGTCGAGAGATGGTCTGTGCGGTTCAAAAGTGATGATTTTGAAAGATCACCCAGCCAACAAAAAAGTTTGAAGACCAAATATTGGAGGCATTGTTGCCAAACTCAACAAGAGCTTGCAAAATCATTGGGAGCTAAAGAAAACGTTTGCAAGCAGCAAGATTTATATATATAAAGGCAAGAAAATCGGTTCCCGTATGAATTCTAGCCGAGAGATCTTCAATGACAATTTTTCATGTCCGAAATGTTGCTTAAACGCTATAAAAGAAAATCGTATATAAAGCCCTGCCAAACAGCCTAATCGATACCAAAGGCAAATGTCCATGATGCGTAGGTAATGATCGGTATTTGGTGCGACCAACAGGGTTGTATACAGACAATCACTCTCGGCCACATGTAAGAATACTTTTTAAAAACTATTTAAAGATAAGTACCACATTAGAGTTCAGATCTTGCCCTGTCTACATGATGTTTCGATCGATACAAAACACTCTCTCTGTGACGCGCTCCACTTCAGAACAAGGTAATCGAAATTGGCTTAATTTATTATTATCTCCAAGACAAGAATCCATATGTTGCCGGAATGGTGGAAAAAGTTCATAGCTAAAAATGGCCAATACTTTTTTAATATATATAATAATGTATATTGTAGAAATCTTTTAAAATAAAAACTAAAATTAAAAAAAAAAAACAAAGAAAATTTTACATTCAATAAAGCAAAATTTTGGTGTGATCTCACAATGATAGTGCCAGTACCGCAAGAAGAGGTAAAGGTGGTTTTCTAACCTTTGGTGGAAATTAATATTCAAATCATAATGCAAACTAGAAGAGTGTTGTTATAAAATGGGCACACTTTCTTTGTGACAAAGCTTTAACAAAATTCAAAAACTTTTTTATTATAGATGAAATTTGCATTTATAGTCTGAAACACTTTTTGTCATCTATTCAATTACGACTTTTGTGTATAAAGTAAAGTCTGCAAAAACGTTTGCTCTCTCCGATTATTTGCTTTTCAGTAAAGTTTTTACACGATTTTGCTTTCTGTTTTTTTGCAAATACTAAACAATGGTCAATGGAGGTACAGAAGTGGTACTGTAGTTCTTAGCAATAAAAAGATGTTAGCGATTTGTAATAAGTATGCAACGTAAGTGGTTTTAAAAGTTTTGCAACAGTTAATACAATCCTTCAAGATAAAAACACACAATATTTAGAAGGGTATATTGGATTTGTACTGATGTTTGTAACGACCATAAATATTAGTCCCATACACACCTGAAATTATACCGATCACTTCTTGAGGCGATTTAACGCCTCTGAAAGTCCGTCCGTCTGGCTGGTTGGCTGGCTGTTTGTGCATGTAAACCTTGTGTGCTGAGTAGAGGTCGCAATTTTGAAGATGATACATGATATTTTTCTGCCCCAAAGAAGATTGCGATTGAAATTGGTTGCAATCGGTCTATTATTTTACCTAGCCTCCATATAAATATTCTCCAAAAATAGGAGTTTATCGGTCATAAATAGGAGCATTTGATTTATGCATGAATTCACACAAATTTCGCCACAACTAAGTCGTATATGAAGCCTAATCTCATCTAAAAATTTTGTGCAGATCACAGCTCCCTTATAAGGCCATTTGCTGACAATCATTTTAACCCATTATTGGCCGCATTTTTTGAAACGCTTGCAGAGGGTTGATTTAGAGACTCCTATTAAGGATATTTTTCAGAATTTTTTTTTCTAAATATGGACTGGTCGCAAAATCGACCACTGGCCAAAAGCAGTAAAAAAATGTGATATTTTTGTAAAAAGAAATATTTCCTTAGGCTTACACTTCTTACAGGTAAAAATTGTATGTTTTTTGCACAATTTGCAGCTCCGATATTTATCTTGGTTGGTCCTGGAATGATTTGGTAATGAATTAATATCCTCATTGTTGATCTCCATGTCATATTTTAGCAAATGTGTTGTTACTTCGGAACGAAAATATATTTGTGAAAGGGGTTTTGCCTTTTGTAGATTTGCCAATATACATGCATTGACCATTGCGTTGCCTAAAGCATTAGTCCATATTGTCCACTAACACTTATTTCCCTTAATGCAGATGCGATTATTGGTCACGCCATTGTCATGGAGGTCAACACCACACATTCCGTTGTTATTTTCTTAGATTACTTTTGGTTGTGGAATATTGATAATCTGATTTTGTAACGGGTGGCCCAAATAAGACCAGCTGAGGTGAAACACAAATAACTTTTTTATTTTTTAACATAAGTTATTTTTTCTTTTTGCATATTATAACACTGAACTCTTGGAAATTTAAAATGAATACGTACAGTCCACAACAACGCATTAAAATTATCGATTTTTATTATTCTTCTCAACGATCAATTGTTCTGAAGCAGCGAAATTATCGCCGTTTTTTTTAACGTAAGATCAGCGCCCACATCTTCCATGATTACAAGTTTAGTTCACCGTTTTGAGGAACAGGGATCAGTCACACCCAATCAGATGCACTGTTTGGTGCGGTGTTATGGCCACAAAAATCATCGGCCCATATTTCTTTGACAATGACGATGAAACGCCAGAAACGGTCTCCGGGGCTTCTTACAGAACAATGATCGCCAAATTTTTGCGGCCAATGGTGGAACAACATCCTAATTTGTGGTTTCAACAAGATGCAGCCACTGCGCATACTGCTAGGCAAACTATGAACATGCTGCGTGAAATTTTTGGTAAACGCATAATTTAAAATAAAATTCAGATTTATGTACCTTGGCTTAGATTTAACTGCAGCCGATTTTTTTATGGGGTTATTTAAAAGACAAAGTGTATGTTAGCAAACCACAGACATCTCAAGCAGAATATTCGAGACGAAATACGGCGCCTGCAACCAGAAACATTACGCCGTGTAATGCAAAATGCGCTAAAAAGAGCCAATGACTGCATCGAGCAAAATGGTGGTCATTTGTCTGATGTCATATTTCACACATAGTCACGTCAAATATCCATAAAATGTATTTAACATATAAAAATAAATCATTTAAAAAAAAATCGTTATTACAAAAGTTATACGTGTTTGACATCACTAGGTCTCATTTGGGCCACCCTGTATTTGGCAATACCGTTTAGCATTTGCCATTGGTTCAACTGTGAAATTATTCGTGATAACATTAACAACCGAATTATCATTCTAACGCACTAATATTATTTCTTGCAACTGATCAAGTTCTCCGTGCTGGCTTTTTTAGATTTTTTAACGGAATTTTCAATATTCTGTTTTCTCGTATTGTACCGGTAGCATAAAATTAGCGATCATTCAATAGACACAAAGGTGATAGGATGAAAAAAATTCTCAAAAAAAAAACTAAACTAAAGTAAACTTCCAGAAATTTAAAAGTAAGAAATCCTAAAATTTACAAATTGATTTTCTTCGATTTTAAAAATATATTATTTAGGCTTCAAAAGAAATGAAAAATTAAAAACAAAATTTATCATATATTTTTGAATTGGAAAAAAATGTGAGAAATTAGCTTTTTTTACACTTATACCAAAAAAATTGGCTGATTCCGTAGAAAATCAATTCAATACAAATATTTTAAACACCATAACAAATTTTATATTTCGAAAACCGTCATTAAAAAGTCATAGTTAACTTTGGAAATAAACGACTATAAAATAGGTGGTTGATAAATCGACGAAAAATTAACGTCTATAAACAGTAATTTTTCACACTCTCCCACTTTTACACAAAAAAGCGTATAATTTTTTTTCTGACAAAAAACTCATCTTAACTAAGTTAAAAATTTATCTACTTTTAACAAACTGTCCGCGCCTACTTTTATACCACACTTTGCCAGTATGTGTTTGAAAACGGGCCATATTCATACTTTTCTACACACACACACTCGTTTTTAGTTAGTTTTAGTGTAAATGTATGTATTTTGGGAAAAATCTCCTCCACACATCCACTCTCTGCCATATGGAAAATTACTAAAAATTAATAGAACAATTTATAATAAAGTATGGGACTATTAATTTTGAGTTTTGAGCCGAAAGTATAAAACTAAATTATATTTAAAAGGATTTTGGACAGTTGAATTATTTTTGCCAATAGAAGCCATTTAATCCAATATAGTCTTTAAATAAATCTATAGTATTTCTTATTTTTATATGGAGATACGGGGAGATAAAACACATAATTTTCGAAAAAGATTTTGTGAGTAAAACAATGACAAGTGTTACATATGAAAAGATAAATTTAAAATAAAACATTTAAAATAAAACACTTAAAATAAAACTGGATGTCGGGCTCATTAGTATGGTCCGAAAGAACAATTGCTAACATTGACTTTTTAATAATAATTTCAGTAAAATGTTGGGTGGACAATTTGATAGGTTCTATTTTTGATTATTATTTTCAGCATTGCTAAGCATTATGCTCAATCCTTGGTATATCCATTAATTATTTTATTCAACATATCCATTAAATATGGTTATTTTCCGAGAATTATTTTCCCATTATTTAAATCTGGTAATAGGTCTGAGGTGTCAAATTACAGAGGTATTGCTAAGCTTAGATTTTTGTACACTTTATCACTGATTACATGTGTCATCAATTATCACCAATTCTGTCATCTTCTCAACATGGATTCCATAAAGGTTGCTCTACCATATCAAATGTCCTTCAACTTACTACCCACCTTAACCAAGGAAAACAAACTGATGCTGTATATACTGACTTTAGTAAAGCTTTTCATAAATTAAATCACAGACTTCTTCTTATTAAACTGGATCTCTTGGTTTTACATCTCGCAGTCTAAACTGGATAAAATCTTACCGTTTGTATAGAATACTTGTATATAAATACTTTAAAAATATTCTGGTTACTTCTGGTGTTCCTCAAGGCAGCCACCTTGGTCCAATTCTTTTCCCCTTGTTCATCGACGACTTTCCAAATGTTTTAAATTTTTGTAACATTCCAATGTATGCTGGCGATGTTAAAATATTTTTGAGCTTTTCTAAATTTTTGGATCATATAGATCCCCAATCCGAGCTCAACAATTTCTTTTTGTGGTGCAGTCTCAACTTAATGGAATTAAATTAAAAAAAAAACAATGTAAACTTATG
The DNA here is from genome assembly GCA_916048285.2 of Bellardia pandia. Lineage (NCBI taxonomy): Eukaryota > Metazoa > Arthropoda > Insecta > Diptera > Calliphoridae > Bellardia > Bellardia pandia. Next base: position 45,656,445 of record OU696531.1, read on the forward strand.
CGTTTTTAAAGAAATAATTATATTCCTGCTAATTATATTTTGGGTGATTACCGGCTTGAAAGTGTTGACAATTTTCTACTAGACAACAAATTAAACTTTCTTTCGCACATTACCATGATGCTAAATAAACCTAGAGGTGTAAAGCGATGGGCTAAGGAATTTGATGATCCCTATTTTACAAAACAACTTTACATTTCCTTAGTAAAACCTATATTGGAATATGGCTCTATTATCTGGGATCCTGTATTCATATTTAGCATATAGAGTCTGTACAGAAAAAATTCTTACTCTTGTGTCTGCGTGGGTTACCTTGGAATCCTGATATTAACCTTCCATCATACATCGATAGACTTAAATTGATTAAATTACCAACTCTATATAGTAGAAGGACTATGCTTAATGTAACATTTATGATCAATTTAATTTAATTAATGGTTACTTTTAATGTTCCTCAACGACTTTCACGCCATTTTTAGCCACTGTATGTCAAACATGTTAGTAAATTATGCTCAAGCTGACCCATTAAGAAGATTAGTTTGTGAATTTAACAATCAAAATGAAATAAATGATTTTTCTCTTTCAACAAATGTAATTAAGCATAAAATAATTAGTTTATTAAATAATGAATCTTTTGTAAATTAATTGTAATTTTCAATATACTTTTTTAAATAGTCTGTAAGGATTTAATCCATTGACTTAATAATTAAATAAATAAATAAAATAAAAAAAAGATCTGTGAATAAAAATTAGTGATCATAAATCTCTTGAAAATGTTGGTATTCAAATAAAATTCAAAACAAATAAGACTCACATATACAGACATCATGACACTTAATTTTATAATGGGCAGTCTATAATTAGGTGATCGCTCCCACATAGCGCCCATTTCTAAAAAACTCTTTTTACACATAAACTGGTTGTAGGTTATTATATGATCGGGCTTGACCGACAATACTTACGTACTTGTTTTTTTATATTTATGTCAAACTTGCTCTCTAATTACATATGTATGTTAAAATAAGTATGCACTATTTTATAAGTAAGTTCCGTAAACCATCTAATTTATTACATACGAGTTTAACTTAATTAATTATAACAAACACTTGTACTTCTGTAGATAACTTCAAATCAATCTTCTTTTTAACAAGAATGCCGGTAGTATTACTCAAAACAACGAAAATTCTCTAAGGAATTATTAAAACAAATAGTGCAATCATTAATTATACACATTATTATAAGATTAATGATAAAAAACAATAACAAAATAAGACTAAACAACTTAGTTTAATTATAAATAAATTTTGAAGTATAAACTACTTGTACGATCTGAGAACATCATAAACAAGGTCGTTGTAACATGAAAAATCTAACAATTTATTGAAAAATAACCACAAATTTAATAATGACTTAATGTCATAATTTCTGACAGTTGAAAGCTACAGAAACAACAACAAGTTTTTAAAAACAAATAATAAAAAAAAATCTCACGGTGTAGGTGTTACCGACCATAAATAAATCTCAGTGACTCACGATTAATTTAAACAATTTATTTAGATTTTATATTTTTCTTATTTAAAAAACGACCAAAAATATTTATAAGTATTTAAATAATAAACGTAATTGTGGGTTTTATTTAACTACAACAAGATCAAAGAAGTTATTTCTATACTTCTATACAGATATAAAAGATAAACATTCCCTAAAAGTCGCTTGAAAACCAAACATAAACAAATTCACATTCTATGCTACATCACAGCATCAGCTGTAATCGTGATAATTCATCATCTCTGATGAGTTTCTTAAATCTTTTATGAAACATTTGAAATTCGCCACATCAGCTGTAAACATGCCTCTAGCCAAGTTATTTCATACCCTTTGTCTTAAGCCATAATTTGTGTGTATTTTTATATATTTTATTTAATATACCCTCCACCACTACATATAAGTGAACAATGAGGGCATATATAAGTTTGTTATTCCGTGTGTGACACTGAGAAATATTCATCTGAGACCCAACAAAGTATATATATTCTTGATCCTTATGGAAGTCGATTGAGCCATGTCCGTCTGTCTGTCTGTCCGTCCAAAAGACACAACCAAAATCAACACAGTTTACAAGAACCCGTTTATAATTCTGCTAAGCATTTTGATATTGAAAATCATCAAAATCGGCTTGGCAGAACTAGAGTTATGGACCAAAATATGAGACAACCTACATAAAAATTTTATATTTTTAAAATTTTTTTTCCAACTTTTTTAAATATATTGCGGATATGGACATAAAATATTGTACACGTTATTTTTATGATGAAGGAAGAAAGTGTGAGGAAAATAGTAAACATCTGTCCATGATTTCTCATAGCCCCCATACAAATATCTTGCCGAAATATGGCTTAAGGATAAATGAATGCCTGAAAAATTGGAATATTACTACAAAATTTGGCAAAAATAAGTGTCATATAAAAACAAATCGCAAAACGAAATTTTGTTTTGTTGGGTCCATGTTTGACCATAGACCTCATATAAAGCTGACCCATTAAGAAGATTTTTTTGTGAATTTAACAATCTTTATGAAATAATTGATTTTTCTTTTTCAACAAATGTAATTAAACATAAAATAATTAGTTTATTTAATAATTAATCTTTTGTAAATTAATTGTAATTTTCAATATACTTTTTTTAATAGTCTGTAAGGATATAATCCATTGACTTAATAAATAAATAAAGTCCACTTCCAAAATTCACTTAAATACGTATAAATCTGTTAAAAATATAGTTCCCAGGTTAAAATTCGAAACAAATTATTCTTATAGATATATAAATTGTTGTACTAAATTTTATGATGGTCGGTCCATAATTGGTTATAGCTCCCATACAAGGACCACATCTGAAAAAACATTTGTCCCTATATATATATTGTATAAATAAACTGCAGAGATCATTTACATATATACAAAAATCATCCCACAAAATTTTGTGAATTTCGGTCTATTTTCAACCGTATTCCCTGTTCCGAAAATCACTTCATACTCATAAATCTCTAATTAAAAATGGTGCATATCCAAAATTTTGCACGGATCATTAACAAAATCAAAATCAAACTGCTGGATTAGCAGCATATTTGACTATATCCCCCGTATAAGGTCCACTTCCGAAATTCACTTTACTCATATGCATAAAATTCACTGTTCCAATATTTAAGAAGTTCGGCTCATGATTTGTAATAGCTGCCAACAAGGACCACTTCCGAAAAAAAATTTAACCCACAAAAATGCCTCATAAATATCGATATCGAACCAACTTTTATATGGACCAGAAATTTTAATCCAGAAATCATATTAATATCGATTATATGGTAATTATGTCAATAAAGGCTCCCGAATTAAGTCCACTTCCGAGCAACCATACAGTTCTTGTAAACAACGTTATTTAGATGAATTTCAATTAAAATAATCTTAAAATACAGTAAATCACATTAGTGGATACTGGATTTAGAAGATATCAGTCCATAATTGGTCCACTTCTACTATGCCACCCATAAATCTCTTGTAAATAATGTTATTGAGATCAAATTCAACCAAAAGAAGCCTCGCCTTATAATCTTACCCTTTTTTATTTATACTCTGTTTCTTAATTTGTTGTGAATATTGAAAAATGTTCTTTTAATTTTATAAATTGCTAAATTACACTCAAAATTATTATGAATATCAGACAAACTCTGTAAATTATGGGGAGAATTAGTAATTCCATAAATTATAAATGGTCAGAATTAGATAAAATTTCAAAACTCTTATGCTTGGTTTTCACTATGTCAGTTTTGTTGTCAAATTGTCCAAATTATTGGTAATTTCATAACAATTTAGACAATTTGACAACAAAACTGACATAGTGAAAACCAAGCATTAAAATAAAAATATGTTGGTCGTAAAATTGTCTTTCAACCAACATATAAAATAATAATAAAATTTGCACTAAGACCGAATAGAAAACATAGAATAAGGGCATACTAGCCCTATAACCAGTGTAATTTTTTATTGCGTTTAGGTGGAGGGCATTTAAAATTCGGCACAGCCGAATAATGCACTCTAAATTGTTTAATCTGTACTCTGTAATCTGTTTAAATACCACTCAATATGCATAAGCATATACGCATTATTTAACCCTTAGTCTTACACATGAGTCTGGGCAGACCTTTTTCAATTTGAAATGTTATTGAAATATATTGAAAACTTAGTTAGATACTTGAAATTTCAGGTGCAATTCTACAATTTAGTTCGCTATAAATATTTAAAAATAAAATCCTGGAAATGATATAGAAGGACAACTATTTGAATATTTTACCGCACATATTACATGGGTCTGGTCAGGCCGATATATACCAGGTCTGATCAAAAAATAACCGTTATTTTCAAATTTCGTCAGTTTCGTATGTTCGATTTTCGCATTTTTTTTATGTTATGTTTGTACACATGTCTGTTATATATGTTGGCAATATCAGCCATTTGGGATTGTCAGTTTGTTTTTGACAGATAAAAAGGTTAGTCGTGTTTTGGTGTGCTCTTCGATTTTTTACTATTCGAAAAATTGGATCAAAGAAACTGTATTAAGTTTTGTGTGGCATTTGGCGAGTCTACTATGAGCTGAACACAAGTTCAGTTGTGGTATAACCGGTTTAAGGAAGGCCGAAAAGATGTTAATGACGATGCCAATTAAGTACATGCAAAACTAAATGAGTCTGGCTAGATCTCATCCGTTACGAATGTGAAAATCAAAACATGTGTAAGACGAAGGGTTAAAAGTTTTATTTTGTACTAGACTTATAAAACAAAACAAAATCATCAATAGAAACTGATAACGTTCAAGTATATAAATCAAATGTAACCATTTCAAAGCAGATGTGCTCTTGTGCTCTTATAATGAACTGTGTAAATTATTTTAGTTAAAAAACAATTTTTAAGCACACTGGTAGGTGCCAACTAAAAATGTAGGTGTGAAAAATTTGAAAAAAAAATTCAAATCAATTTATCTAATTTAACTATAAAACAATTTAGACATTTTAAACAAGTAAGCAAGTATAGGCGGTCAAGCCCGACCATATAATACCCTACACCCAGTATATGTATAATTCAATTTTCAGAAATGGGAGATATGACCCATTATTGAGCGATTATCCAAAAAATTTAGTGTCTTCTGTAAATATAAATATTATGTATGTTATACTTTTTCTCGATATTGATACTTTTAAAAGATTTATAGAGGTTAAAGTGAATTACGGCAATGGTCTTTTATGGGAGCTACGACTTATTCTGGACCGATCTGCATAAAATTTGTTGATGTGATTTGGCTTCATTTACCATTTATAGTGCAATTTTTTTTGAACACTTGCATAATTCATACATTTATGATCGTTAAACCCCTATTTCGGGAGGACATTTGTATTGGGGCTAGGTAAAATAAGGGACCGATTTCCACCAGATTCATTCCCATCCGTCCTTGGGCCGAAAAAATATCATGTAACAAACTTTATCGATATATCTTGAAAAATGCATTTTGTACTCTGCGTATAAGCTTTACATGGACAGTAGGGTGGCCCACGCTTGTATGGAAAAGTAAAAGTATAGTCCAATAATTTCTCCACAAGCTTGATTTTGTTTCTTTTACTAAAATATATGTGTATACCAAAAATTGGCTCAATGGGACAATATTTAGGGGTCGCGATGAATGGCGACTTTTATGTTTCACATCTTTTATTACATGCATTTACTACTTGCGGAATTACAAGAAACGAGTTTATGTTAGCAAATTTCATTTTTTTTCTTTCATGCGCTTACTTTCCTCGCATCAAAACAAAATACTGTATTAATAAGGGGCATCCCCTGATTGTTGTTTCAAACGTAATTTCAGAATTTTTTATTTTTCTTTCATGCACTTACTTTCCTCGTATCAAAACAAAATACTGTATTAATAACGGGCATGCCCTGATTGTTGTTTCAAAAGTAAAAAAAAAAGTGCGAAGTTCATTGATAATTAATACATTAAACGAGAAAGTTGTGTGCGAAGGCTGTGCCTGGTTGTTGGTTGTGCGCGATTTTTTACAAAGTACAAGCCATTTTGAATGTAAATTTTGTAAAATTTCAGTGATTTCTAATAATGTAAGTAGTGCAAAACAATAATAATTTTTTAAATCGTCTATTTATTTTTGTGCTATATTGGTTTAGCTAACATAAGAAATGTATGCCACTAAATCCTTCAAACTTTAAACTTCAAAGTCGGAGATGATACACTATTCCATACAAGTGACTTGCTTCAACTCCAGCAGCAAATGTATTAATAATATAACGATGCCATCAAAACTCAACAGCCAAGGGACGATTATCGTGAACTCCTTACGCTTTGTCTTTATTTTCTTGCTGGTGCACATAAAGAAGGAGCAATGAAAGCTAAATTTTATGCACCAGGCGCGTGCCATCTTGCTCGTTGGATGACGAAGGCGATCTATTGCATAAAAATATATATGTTTCAAAATCAATTTGATCTCACAGACGAGGAAAAGAAAGCAGTTACCGAAATAAGTTTGTTTGTTAGTCTTATATATGGCCGATACTGGAATGAAGCTCCTTGAGCAATAAATGCTCCTCTTAATGACCAAAACCTCCTTAAACAACTCGAAAACTATCCCAATGAAAAAATTGTTAAAGCTGCTGTAAAAGCATATCATCGACATTTATGGTACTTTTCTGAATATTTAATAGGGCTTGCTTTTTCGATTCCAGAGTTACATATGAAACTAAAAAAACAATGGTGAAAAATCTCCAGCTACCACCAAAAGCTAAAGCCTTAAAGAGACTGGACGGAAAAGTATTTAACCATGGAAATCCACTTGAGTCCTATGTTACCAAAAGGTCAACAATGTTTTTTAATTTACTATGCGATGATGGACAAGAAAAGGCACAGTCATTTCTTTCAAAGGATCCTACAGAGTGGAAAGACGACGCCATTTTTATTTCGATGAAAGAAAATGCTAGACTTTTAAAAGTTGTAAATGACTGTGCAGAACGAGGTGTTGCTTTAGTGACCCAATTTAACAGCTCAATTACGAAAAATGAGGAGCAAAAGCAATATTTGCTCAGATTAGTTGATCACCATAGAAAAAAATTTCCCGGGGTTTCTAAAGCTAATATTGCAAAAATGGCTATCGATAATTTAAAAAAATTATAAAATATATGATAATTTGTACTTAATTTAGTTTAGTTTTATTAATTCTTTATTTATTTGTTTTATTAAATATTTTTATTTTTAAATAAACAATGAATATCACCATAAAAAATCATTGTATGTTATATTTCTTTCTAACCCCGAAAAATCATTAAACTATCGCAACCTCTAAATATTGACCGATTGTGCTCAAATTTGGACTGAACATTTTTAAGCACAATTCGAATAGGATCAGCGTTGTGGAGCGCGAATATTCGATGCTTTTGTATTTTGGGCCACCCTAATGGACAGCCAGTCAGCCAGACGAACGGACATTTGAGACCAATATTCTATATAATGAATAAATATTTGAATTTTTTGTTTTTTGTATTGGGCAAATTTGACCGACTAATGTCATATGCGTTTTATTTTTGATATTAATAAATTAGTCTAAATTTGTGATTCAATTGATCTTCTGGTAAGGTAAATTGTAATAATTGCGCTACTGACTCACTTAATCACAATTTTGTAATTATAAAGTTTAAAGGTTTATATCTCGATTGCTTTGAGAAATAATAATACACCAATACCTCGCTTTGCGTCGTTTCGTTTTGCATTTTTTTTTCGAAGTTGCGTCGCTGCTTAATTAGTACTAATTTTCACTGTGCGTCGTTAGATTTTCGAGGTTGCGTTATTTTGGGTTCGAGTCTTTAATTTTTTTTTCTTCAATTTTTTGCAAAATCTGTAACATCATTAGATGCCTAAACGATGCCTCGTACAAGAAGTGATTTGATGATTGAAATGGAGTCCTTGCTTTCTATTTGGATTGAAAATCAAGTTGCGCAGAGAATACCATTAAGTAAAATGGTATTTCAGACAAAAGCAAAAAGCTTATTTAATGACAGTATCCAACGATAATACTAGCGGTAGTAATACAGGCAATTATTTTTATTGCTACAATGAAATTTATTTTACGTTGAAAACAAAGCTGTTCAGCAAACATTGGACAATTTTTTTGTGAAAGAACCTATCTTCGATCTTTACATAATTTGCTATAGAAAATCTTAATTTACTTTGCGTCGCGTTTTTTGGAAATTTGTAGTGTAAAGTAAAACTAATCAAAACCGACTAGACATGTGGCATTTCTAATTGGTTTGGTTTATTGTAATTTTGCAATAAAGCCGGGACAGGGAGAGTATACAACAGTGTTTTCTAGGCCAGTTCTTATAGAAAGAGAAAGGTATAAAAATGTTAAAGTAAATCGCCTTATGTTACATACTGCAAAAATATAAACAAAAGGAGCAGTTCTTAAAGAAAGAGATAAATATAAAACTTGATTAGCTGCTGTTTCATGACAATTCTGTATACACTGTCTGTCTTAATTTATTCCTTAATTTATTTGGGCTCCCCACTGTATATTCCTAATTGTTGTAACATTAGTACTCTGGGCTAGTGCTGGCAAAGTATTGCGTAATGGGTACCGAGTATCGAGAATTTGCACTTTTTTTTGGATACTCAATACTCAAAAGTAGTTACTCGATACTTTCTGAGTTGTATTTTAAAGCAAGTTGAGTGGGTAAAATAGTGCATAAAAATAAATCACTGTATAAAAAGAGAACAATGTGTAAGGTACAAAATTCAATAATTTTCCAAAGAATTTATTTTAATTATTTCTTAAGTTGTTGTTAACGTTGAATTAAAAGTTAGCTTTACACTTATTTTTGATTTAATAATAAATAAAACCAATAGTAGTTGAAGATCTATTTTTATTTTTTGAAGAAACTACTTCAATTTGCAGATAAAAACAATTTCAAAAAATCCCTTAAAAGTATCGAGTAGTATTGAGTACCCAAATAAAAAGTATTGAGTATTATTGAGTAATGGAAAGTAGTAGAATTTGTCAGCACTACTCTGGGCAAGTAGAGCTACTATTTTTCTCCATTAATGCATGAACTTCTGGACAAAATACATATTTTATTAACAAACACAAACTGCAAAGCCTTTTGACTTGTCTGCAGAAAACATCCAGAGTTTTTGGCGGGAATCAAACCCGCAACCCTTTTACTGATAGTCTAGTCCAGTCAAAGAGGGCACCTGAAGATGCAACATACAAAAAATAAATTATAAAATGGTCTTGGTGTTCAATAAATTATAAATTTACTTAAATTTCGTTCTAGAAAACCATTTAAATAATTTAAAAACCCAACTAAAGTGAGAAGCAAAACTGTCCGGATGTTTTTCATTAAGGAAGTAAGGTAATGAATATAATAGGAATATAGTTATATTATCATATATATAATTTTTTTATTTAAGTGAACCTTTTTCTAAATTATAAAGCACAAAAACTCAAAAAAAAAAAAAAAAAAAATTCACTATTCGGACACTTTTGCACAGTGCAAGAAATAAAAATTATCACGTTTGTTGCGATCTCGTTATCAAGCTTTCATTGCTTTATTTGTGCATTATTGTTTAACCTGTAAAATGATTCAATAAAAAATTAAAAGATCTTTAAAAATGAGAAAAACGCTAACTGATATTGTTGCAAAATAATTATTCATGCCGTAAAATTGCTGAAAAAAAATAAATTCAAGTAAATCCACGATACGTTATATAAAAAAACAGTATAATATAGATTGCAACAATAACCAAGGGGGTCGACCAAGACTGCTTTCTGATGGTGATGCCTGGCAGATTAAACGTTTGCTACATAATAATATAGACCTAAGGTAGATTTAGGGTAGTATATTAATGCACTAATTGTTAAGTTCTTATTATTCCTCCAGATGTAATAAACAGTATTTTGTAAATACATAACTAAAAGAGATAGATATATAAGCCATTAATAAGGAAATATGTGTGAAACAAATGTAATGAGAATAACTGAGATTGTATATAAAGTCAGTCGTTGAACGATCATCAAGAACTACAATAAGGACATTAAGACCCCGAAAAATGCTGCAAAAAGTATTGTTAAGGACGTCAGTTCCTAGACGGTTAGACGCGCATTAAATAGAATTGGTTTAGTAGCCATTGTGAAAAGTAAAAGCCAGCTCTTTTCAATAGAAATGTGAAAAAAGCCTTCATTTCTGTAAAACATTTAAAAATTGGACATTAAATGATTGAAAACAGGTTATTTGGAGCGAGAAAACTATTGGCATAGGCCGCATGATCGCATTATTTACTTACTTCCTTAATGCAAAACATCTGCACAGTTTTGCTTCCCACTGTATGTATTTGCTAACTGCTCAACAATAAAATTTACATCGCTAACTAAAGCCCCCTTTTAACCGAAAATATTAAACGACTCTGTTAACAAAAGCCTATTATCGATTTTTGTGCTATATAATATACCAACGACAGATGGTGTTTTGTCACAAACAGTTTAACATTTATCTATAATTTAAGTAATATTCTTTTGTTTTACACTTTTAGTTCCGTAAAAATTACCATCTAAATGAAATCTATACAAGAAAATAATAAACTTTTAACAAAAGAAGCTGCACCAAGCAGATGGGTTGTTGTCTTTTTGTTCATATTCAATATTTTTTGATATTTTCTTTTCTTGTATAAAAACATAAAATATTCTTTTCATAACAAATTAAATTTGATTGTCAATAAATATGTATGTATGCATGTAGATTGCACAGCATTCATTTTTACTATATAGGCTAGTTACACTTTATGGAAAAACTTATAAATTCAGAACTTTGAAGGTTTCTTTTTATGTGTGGTTTTTATTTTTAAAGTACATAAATGAAAGTTGTTCTAAAAACAAGCTGTAAATGTTTAAAAGTGTTTTAAGTATAGATAACTTTGTTTCTTTAGGACTTTGCTGGTAATCGTTGTAATGTGATGATTTTTGAAAATTGATATCTTATTTCAATTATGTCAATTTAACTGAAGGTTATGTTGTTGGTTGCTTAAAAAAAAAGGTAGTGTACTTACTTTTATTTTGGGCATTCTTTTTATAAAAGTAATAAGTTAAGAATCTTTGAGAAATCATTTAATTATGGTTGTTGTTTCTGTTTTATTATTAAATATTTGTTTCCATTTAAATTAGTTTATACTTTTTGTGTGTGTTTTTTTGTTTTGTTTTGGCGTGCGTATTTATTTAATTTGACTAAATCAATCTTTTTTAATATTGTTATAAAGTGTAATTAATTTTGTGAAATAACAAATGTTTGTGTCTTAAATCTTTTGATTTGTAGTATCAGGCCTTTTTACTAAATATTTATTTTTTAAATGAATATTTAGTTTTCAAATAATTTAAATTTTTGGCATTAATAATCTTTTGATAAAACTTACGATCTTATTAGGCAAATATTTAACTAAATGAATTCTTGTTTCTGTTATGTCAATAACTTGTTTATATTAATTATATTTCAAGTTAATATAATCCTATACGAGGGCGGTACGAATAAAACAGAATAAAGTCAAGTGTTTTGGAAACTTCCATCTCTGATATGAACACAACGCACCCTAAATACAAAAGGGGCATAACTCAAAATTTTCCAAAACTGAATTTTTTCCATAAATTAATTCTGAGTGCACATCTCTAACTACTGCAAACATTTCTTTAACACAACTATCTTCTTTAACTTTAAAAATACAGTCTATTTTTATGTTAAGTATGTTGCTTGAACTTTTTTTGTCTCTCCTGAAAATTTTAGTATTTAGAGTTGTGACCTTCTCGATCTGCAACAGGTGTTCAAAAAAGAGGCATACGCGTTTTCTTTTACAATGGCAAAATTAGAAATTCGAGGTGCCATTATATATTTAAATAAAAATAGTTTATCCAGACAAGAAATTCATAATGATATGGTGAATGTGTTAGGTGAAAGTGCTCCTCTATATGCAACAGTAAAAAATTAGGGCTGCTGAATTTAAACGTGGTCGTACAAGCATTGGGGATGATCCACGTAGTAGACGTCCAAAAACTGCAACAACAACAGAAATTGTAGCCAAAGTGCATGATATGGTATTAAATGGTCAACGAATAAAAGTGCGTGAAATAGCTAATATCATGGGCATCCCAAATGATCGAGTCTATTTAATTTTTCATAAAGAACTACAGATGAAAAAGCTTTCTGCCAGATGGGTGACGCATTTATTAACAGTCGACCAAAAACGCATAAGAATGGCAATTTCTCAAGCTTGTTTGGATCGTTTTAAGAAAAATAAAATGAATTTAAAGCATCGTTTATAAGTGTTGAAAAGCCATGGATCCACCACTATAATCCAGAGACAAAAAAACAATCCAAGCAATGGACTGAAGGTGGAGAAAGTGCGCCAAAGAAGGCAAAAACAATTCAATCGGCTGGTAAGTTTATAGCAACGGCTTTTTGGCACTTCAAAGGTATTTCATTGATTGAATATCTGCAAAAGGGTAAAACAATAAATTCAGAGTACTCTTGCAACATTTTGGATCAATTAAATGTCAAAATTCGAAAAAAAAACATTCTGGCTTACAGCACAAAAAAAAATTCATCAAGTTAACAAACCAGCGCACAAGAGTGTTTTAACAATGGCTAAAATCAACGAATTTAAGTACGAGTTGCTTGACCACCCACCTTATTCTCCTGATTTAGCTCCCAGTAGCTTTTACCAGTTCTCAAATCTAAAAAAATTCGTAGCTAGCAAGCGTTTTACCTCAAATGAAGATGCAATTACAATTGTAAACCACTATTTTGAAGGCCTTGAGGAAAACTATTTTAATCAAGGGATATAATTGCTAGATAAGCATTGGACTAAGTGTATTGAAGTTTCAGGAGATTATATAGAAAAATAAAAATGTTTTTGAAAAACTAACTGTTCTCTTTCTAGTGCTAGACTAAGAACTTTGCGAACCATCCTCTTACATTACAAAAATAATATGTATGTATTTAATTTCTATATTCATTTAAAAGCAATAGAATATTGTGGTTCGAGCTTCCTTAAAATATCAAGACATCTAAAGTAAACGGAATCTTTATTTAATTTTGTTATCAATATATGGCAAAATTGTTAACAAATTGTTGTATGCTGATTGCATAAACAATCCTTTCTTACCCTCCGAAACACATAATTATATTTCTTATACAATATTTTATGCCATATCATTATAAACATTATTAGGTGTTGTGGGGGTCCTTAACATATTTCAATTACATTCATTATTGCATTCGTTTTGCAATCAATGTTTTTAATGCATTTCTAATAACAAACATTTATATTTTACAAAGCAAATTCACTCTTAAATTCGGATTTTTTTTAAACATTTTAAGGTGTTGATTTTTTGGTTTCTTTTAAGAAGAGATTTCACTAGTTCATTGCTTAATATGCAATCACTTTTTGATATCTATTTTAGCCTTAATAAAAGTGCAACAGAGATTCATAAATTCATATTCATAACATCAATTCTGGTTACTTTAGCCGTATATTAAATAACAAATATTTGTTTAAGTAAAACAAATTCTTCATCTGTCATCTGTTGAGCTTTTAAATCAATCAAAGCTTTCTTTATAGACATTTCCAATTCTAAAAATTTTAGACACATATAAAATGGTGTTTTTCCTCGAGTTTGCTACCAGAATAGCTACTTTCTGTCAGAACTAGTTGAAAGTTTCTTTATTATTTATGTATAATTTGTAAAAAGTGTTTACCACATGCAATTTAATTAATATCAATTTATTGTTTTTTTTTTAACATAAACAAAGCAAAGACATACAAATCTAACCGTAAACTTTGATATTTTTGTGCAAATATTTTAAAAGGCATACTTGTGCAAATTTTAGTATATGCAAGTTTTTCTTTGTGCTAATTGTTTATTAGTTTTGCATTTTGTATTGTTATGTAGCATTAAAACTTGAATAAATGACATAATACAATTTTTAAATTTTTTTTTAGCAGTTTTGTTTGTCACAAAGATGTATCCATTTATGCTATACACTGTATATAGTGGCCTATTATGGTCGTTGAGCAGGATAGTGACAAGGATAAGTATTACTGCTAACGTAAAAATGTAAAGATTACAGGAAATCGATTGATTGCATCTTAAAAATTAAGTCAAATTTAAACAGATTTATTAACACAATATTTGAAGATCAATATTTCTTTGATATACAAATATCACTTAATCAATATAGTAACTGATAACTAACTGATTACGGCTCATATTAATTGGAACAGTATGACAACCGGGGATCATTGAATTGTTATATTAAAACCATTATTATAAATAGGATAACAATGCAACCAGTTTCACTTAAAAACTTTCACTGATTTACTATTTTAGATATTTTTAGAAAAACTCATTTATTGAATTTTTTTTTAAAGTTAGTTTTTCGATTTATTTTTTTTTTTCTGTTTAACAATTACAAGTACATACAAAACATAAAACATTAATATCTAAAATTGTGGTAAATTCCTTTTGTTTCCGAAGTAAATTTTCAAAATTCCAAATTCTTATTTAAAAAAACAAATTGTTCTAATACTCAGTCTTCGCCTTCAGTTAAAATAACTGAATTGCTTTAGAAGTAAAATTTCTTTGCTGGAATATTGTAATGATATCCATATCCCTGCAAGTTGTCAGCTACGGGTTCTTCGTCTAGAGGAGCAGCATATGAGGGAATGGGTATTTTGAAGGTGGGCTTGGGAGCAGGAGGTAAGTATTCAATTTGAGGCTTGGCAGGAGGCAAGTAAGTGGGTGGTGGTGGTGGTGGAGGCAAGTAGGTGGGTTTGGGTGTTTTGGGACGTGGAGTAGTGGTGGTTGTCGTTGTGGTAGTGGTCACGGGCTTGGGTGGCAAGTAAGTGGGTGGTGGTGGTGGTGGAGGAGGCAAGTAGGTGGGTACTGGTGTGGTTGCTTTAGTTGTTGTTGTTGTTGGCTTGCGTGTGGTGGTGGTTGTGGTTGTAGTAGGTGGAGGCAAATAGGTGGGCACTGGCTTGGGGGGCAAGTAGGTGGGCTTTGGTGGTTGAGGAGGCAAGTAGGTGGGCTTGGGCAATTCGAATGGTATCACTGGCTTGGGATAATCGTAGCCATAATGATGTGACTCCACAGCTGGGTGATGTTCATGCTCGTATTCGTATCCATGATGATGATGATGATCGTGTTCATTGTTGAAAAGATGTGATACATCGGCAGCTACCAAGGCCACACTGGCTAAAAGAACCACTATGATTTTCTAAAAATAAAATTGAAATACATTTTTTTTTTATATCAAAAATTTTTGTTATATTGAATTTTATATTTAATACTTACCATTTTACTTTTAATTTCTTGTGCCTAGTTAAATTAAAACTAAAACAACTACTGTAGTCTTGGACAGTTAAAATCAAAATGATATCGGTTGTGGAGTGAATATTGTTATTTATAGTACATACACTCAATGAACACAATTTTAAAATATGTTCTGTTTTTTTTTTGCTGCTGATGTTAATTCTCTGTTATAAACTTTTTTCTTATTTTTTTATATATATTTAAATAAGAAACAATAAACAATTAAACAAGGCATTTGTGTGTGAGACTAGACTAGACCATACCATTTACGAGCAGTAATAAGAAAAAACAAATAAAAAATAATATTCACTCACTTCATATAATTTCATAAAGACAGATACAGGTCTTCTTGAATAAATGCTGGTGAGTGAGTGAGTAAGTGAGTGTGTTTGCGTGTGTTTTTTTTTTTTTTTAACTAAAAGACACTTAATATCATTGTTATAAACCTGGCTAATAATAATAAGCTTGTTTACAGTTTGCTGCAATTTTAATTAAAACTCACCCATATCTTTTATTTTGGGGTCGATGATGATTCTTTGAAATTGAAGCTTAGAATCATCTTAATTAGTTTGACAAGCATAAAACATTTAGTCTATTATATTTTTTTTTTGTCTACCATAAATATTTTGTAAATCGTAGAGGTCAATAGTAATGTTAGGGGTAAAAATATATTTTAAGTTCATTTTCTTTTGGAAAATGTTAAACGTTTTAGACAGATGTTGAACAAATAAAGTTTAAAAATAAGTTCTTTGGGAGAAATGCAATAAAGTTAACAATCATTACAGATGCATTCAAGATTAATGTGGTTAGCTGCCTTTCTGTTCTAACTCCACGGCTTACTCAAACGCAGGGTGAACTTGGACCATTACCGCATTGTATGTCCGGCAAAAACATAGAATATATGTCTTGCAAACACCAAAGTTGTATGATCTTGCCAGAAACATACAATTAGCAATTTCTCGATACATGACTGCAACGAACAATGTAAAGAGCATCTGCAATTCATTCATAGCTTTGTCAATTAACATGACTAAAGACTATTACTGGAAGAGCAGCATGGTTGAAGATCAGAATTTACTGCAGTTGCCATAGGCCGCATATCAAACCTTATTCAAATCATAAGGCGGATCGTAAAGACAACAATTGCCACGAAAGCCACAATTCTCGTACATTTCCTGAGCACCCACTACTTTCAATGGCTCTGTTGTTATTCAGCAACAGCACCTGGGACAATTTGGTTGACGGAAATTTACTGTTCAAACACACATCAGTCTTTTAACCAACTGCCATTCTCCCCTCTTTGGGTATCAACTACAGCCACTACCTAAACTCCGAAGGAACCTCAACCAATTGTCGATAAGTAGACCAGTACCCCAATAGTTAAATTGGGCTAATCCGGCTTTTAACTGATCCCGTAGTACTGGATAAGACTCTAGTCAGCTTAAAATTTCATTGGATGTAAATCAGTGAGACTCTAACCAGTTTCGAAACCGTGCAGCTCATGGCACCAGTGTCGCATATCGCTCAAGGTGATGGAATTACACCAAAACATATTTCCCTTGAAAGTAGTAATCATTACAGTTAAAAGTTGTGTTGTCTGCTCAAACAAAAAAAAAAACAAAATAAATTTTTCCATTTTTCCATTTTTGCCCATTAAAAATTAGGTAATGACTTGGAATTACTAAACCACATACTTTTCAGTGACAACTTCATGTCATTTCTATAACGGAGAAATGGCAATTCAACTCATTACATGGTAATGTAAGATTTTGCTGGGTTGTTATTGAAAATTTCCATAAATCAATTGTGTAAAGTCTGTGTAAATCATGCCCACTTTCCAGATAAGAAAACTAAATTAAAGCTATTTACCCCGAATGTTTGTCACTGTTCTAAAATATTTGGTAATGAAAATAAGCCAAATATTTTAATAGTTATATGTCCAAATAGGAGATAATTTTAAAGAAATTTTATATATTTTTGCAATGTTTATGATATTTTTATAAAATTGGCATACGCGGTTTTATTTCATTGAAACTTATGGGAATATAAGCTGGTCAACGTTTTAGAGCTTAATTTTATGCAGTTCTAAATTGAAAATACCGAGTTTACAACAATTACAGTGGAAAGCAAAACTGTACTGATGTTTTGCATTAAGAATGATGATTTTAGATGCGTTCATGGGGCCTATGCCAATAGTATTCTATTCCATTAGACTGGTATCGGTTGACTTTCGTCGCTCCAAATAACCCGTTACCAGTCCAATTTTTGTGGGTTTTAAAGAAATGAAGGCATCTTTTCACATTTCTATCGGAAAGTGCTGGCGTTTTCTTTTCACACTGGCTACTAAACCAATTCTATTTAATGCGCGTCCAACCGTCTAGGAACTGACGTTTTTCTCATTTTTAAAGATCTTTTAATTTTTTATTTAAACATCAAGTTAATCACTTTACAGGTTAAACAATAATGCACAAATAGAGCAATGAAAGCTCGATGACGAGATCGCAACAAACGTGATAATGTTTATTTCTTGCACTGTGCAAAAGTGTCCGAATAGTAAACTTTTTGTTTTAATTTTTATTTTTTTTTTATTCTATGTGAGTTTTTGTGCTTTATAATTTAGAATAAGGTTCAATTATATAAAAAAATTCGTATATATTCGTATAATATTTGTATTATTTTCATTACCGTACTTCCTTAATGCCAAACATACGGACAGTTTTGTTCTGCACTGTGCATACTATTAAAAACAGATAAAACCACAAATAAAAATTACAAAATTACAAAAAATTACGTTCAAAGGAAGGATGCTGCTCATACCTCATTTGTATGACTTTAGAGAAGAAATTTGTCTCATGTCAAAAACATCAATGATTTAACTTAATATTAGACTATAAGCAAAGAGGAACTGGATCAGATAAGTCCTTTTTAATACTTAAACATACGAAGGAAATGTAGATTTGCAGAAATTAGGTTTTTGACTTAAATATCAAATGTAACGCCAGTTTTAAACTAAATTAAAAAAACATAAAAGTTGAGCTTATGAATCAGTTTTAATTGCAATACATATGTATGTACATATGTTTCATTAAAAAAAATAAATAAAACAATGACCAAACAAATAATCCATTGTGATCAAATTAATTAGGGGTTTTTTTTGGATACAATTTAAAAAAAAAGTCTTTTATACAATCTCTTTTTAAGATTTGACATCATACTGAAGTGAGAACAAGTAAATTTTACTTTTTAAACACACGAATAAACATTTAATTTCATTGAAATAATATCTAAACAAATACTTCCTTTCAGTTTTGGTCGTCATAAAAAAATTTGTTAATAGAGAACGTTTTTGGGGATAAAAAGGGGCATAATTTAGCTAACTGAGGATTATAAGCACAACCATTTATAGTCGATCATAACTCATATGTAGAACTTTGACAGTTTTATTTTAATTGTGAAAGTGAGAACACTTGTTTTTGTTGTCACACAAAAATATTAATTGTCAAATAACTTAATAACTTTTTCATAATTGTGTGTTTAAAAAATATAAATTTTATGGTTATATTTTAAAGAAATCGTATAGTGTTTTATTAGGGTTTGCAACTGTTTGAACACTCCTTGAATACTCGTATACTTGTTTGTATGTTTTGATAAGTGAACGTTAGTTAATGTTATGAAATCTTAATGATTTTTTATAAATTTATTTATGTTTTTGTGTAAATTGTGTTTAAATAAATAGAAAATTTAAAGAGAAAAAATTAGAAAAAAATACTTTTATATTTACAAATAAATTACTTCGGAAATAAACTGTTATTGGAAAAAAATGTCAGTGAACGGCAATTGCTTTTGAATTGATCTACATACTTCTCTATATACAGAACTTGGTATCAAAAAGTAGAAAATAATCTTGGGTTTTTGCTTATACATATTTCAGGCTTTTATGGTTCCATTTAGCTGATTTTTAGTACCAGAACTTTCATGAGTACATGTGATATATTGATACAAAACATATTGGCCCAAAGGATATCTGAAAGCTTTGGTAAACGATCGTGCTCTTGGTTGGACATCATTATATCGATATTCCTACATAATACAAAATTTACGCAATATGAGAATAAATAAAAAAACGTATTTTTTTCAGTTAGATTGATTTATAAAGATTATGTATGACATTGCATTTCGAGTGTTTTGTCGAAATTTTCCTTGACAATTTACAATACAAGTAGATGAATTTTTTAGATGTCACTTAAAATTTCTTTAATCATTAAATTTCTTATTCTTCATATAATCCCGTACAAGTAAATGGTGTAAAATCACACTAACACTAGGGACTAAATCAGATCACCAAAATTAAAGAGTAAACTATTACGAAATGTCTCATTTCGTAATTACATTGTCGCACGGTCTGTATGGCATGTGCCGCATCCAAAACTGTCAGATGAATTCCGGAAAAAATCGTCAAAATCCCGATAAAAAAGAAAAAATCGTCATGTTGAAACTAATATTTTTAATAGCAGTTTTCAATTTGTATTTAAACAAAAACATAAAATTGCAATAGAAATACAAAATTCAGCAAAAATAAGTCTCATGTGACAAGACCCCATATGAATTCCGCTTTCAAAATTCACTTAATTACGTATAAATCTAATATATGGTGAATTTCACGTCAAGTGACCCAATTTTAAAAATCGATTTCTTCCGATTTGCATGGAATTTTCAGCACTATCAGTGCAGAAGTGCCGGAGTTAGAGGGGGTCAAAGTTTGACATTTTGGTCAATTTTGGTCATACAGGGTTTTTTTAATTTTAAAAAAAAAATTTTTTTAATTTTTTTTCTTTAACTCAAGCGCAAAACAGATGACTGGATCAGTTGAAGTGAAATTTTTTTAATATCATAAAAATTTTTTGTCTAGCACTGGCTGGGCTTATTATTTTCTTTTTAGTATTAAGATTTGAAAACTTATTGTCATTTCATGATACCTATGAAGATTCAATAAATAAATAAAGGTATAAAAAAAAAAATTTTTCTTAAAATATTTTTTTTAAATTTTTTTTCAATTTGGGCCTTTTTTTCTCAAAAGAAAGCTTAGCGAGAATAGGATTTTTCAATATTTGGCACATTTGGCACATGTAATTCTAGTCCTATAACCAGTGTAATTTTTGTATCTCTCGTTATATTCAGGTGAAGGCTATTGGGCACAGCCAATATACCTGTTATGCCCTACACCACCATAGTGGAGAGGCTATATTGAATTTGTGCTGATGTTTGTAACGCCCATAAATATTAGTCCAACACCCACCGATCCGACACCGTATACCGTTCGACTCAGAATCACTTCCTGAGTCGATTTAACGATGTCGCTCCGTCAGTCCGTCTGACTGGTCGTCCATGTAAAGCTTGTGCGCAGAGTACAGTCCGCAATTTTGAAGATACATATTGCGATAAAATTTGGTACATGATATTTTTCGGCCCAAGGATATATGAGATTGAATCTGGTGGAAATCGGTCCCTTATTTTACCTTGCCCCCAAACAAATGTCCTACCGAAATATGGGTTTAACGATCATAAATGTTTGAATTATGCAAGTATCCAAACAAATGAAGCCAAATTACGTCAACAAATTTTGTACAGATTGGTCCATAATTGATCATAGCTCCCATATAAGGCCCACTTCCGACAATCACTTTAAAGAGCAGAACTCACTCAAAAATGTCGGCATCGAAATAATATTGAACACGAATGTGTTTTATATATATACAAATCATTCTGTACAATTTTATCATGATCGGTCCACAATTAGTCGAAATTACTTAACCTCCATAAATCTGTTTAAAGTATTAATATAGAGAAATAGTATATATATATATACTGAATGATCGCTCCTTAGTAGGTCATACCACCCATAGAGCGCCCATTTCTGAAAAATTGTTTATACATATACTGGGTGTAGGGTATTATATGGTCGGGCTTGACCGACTGTGCTTTCTTACTTGTTTTTGTTTTGTATTCTAGTTGCTGCTAAATAGAATAACTTTAAGAAATATTTCTACCATAAAGCTAGTGTGTGAATATATTTCGTTGGTAAATAGTTTGTATATTTTTTGTATATAAAAAGTTTATTATTATTTTCTTAAAATATTTCTCTAGTTTCCCTATAAAATTATGATAAATAATATCGTAGTAATTTTAAACTCTGCTAGTTAATGCGATATGTAGTGTATTAGAATCTAATCATATATAGAATAGAGAAGTCCAAATCAAATCTTTGGAGCCTGCATCTTTACACACAAAGCAACTCATTATACTCGTAAAAGTATATTTAAATATATTGCTATCCTCGTCCCGCTATTCTAAAATTATAAATCGTCAAATTATCTAAAATAACTTGAATTTCTAACATGAATATCATTATATACTCAAATTAATTTTTGCATTAATTCGTTATTTAGAATTTTTTAAAACTTTAAAAGCTTTCACTGGTGGTGATGCTCGAACCACTGCTCGATGAAATAACATAAAGTTGAAACGAAAACAATAAGTAGATCGTGCTTGTATTTCATTTATGAGGACAAAAGTAGACAAATTGTTATTATTGATAGATTGATTGATAGTGAATTAAGAATTGAATATTACGAGTAACAGAAATAAGATGTCTTTTAATATATTCTTAAAAGCGACTAAACATGAATATCATTCCTTTTACAAATATACATGTATTAATTGCAATTGCTAAAAAACATGTGGGGGATGCAGGGAATCGATCATCATACCACTCGCGTGCCAAGCGAGCGCTCTGCAACCTGAGCTACATCCCCATCTATAAAATTATAAAGATTAAAAATTTGAATGACAGGAATTACAGTCGATTGTAATAAATATTTTTAATAGTTAAAATTGTTCAGAGTTTATGTTGCAAACACTAAATAATTTTTGGAAAAAGGATTAAATTCAATTATAATTAATTGAAATATAAATTCGCTTTAAAATGATTATTTCTTTAACTTTTTCTGTAGATGAACATTCCATAGGTACATAGGAACAACAAATAAATCTAGTATGGCCCCTTCTTCTCATATTAATTTTGAACTAATTCTTTGTTTAGAATTTTTTTAAAACCTGATGATGATGAAATATTAAAAAGTTGAAACAAAAATAATAACTAGATCTTGCATGCATTTCATTTACGATCACTAAAGTAGACAAAGTTTTATTTATAGCAAGTTAATGTGAATATTATGAGTAACAGAAATAAGATGTGTTTCAATATATTCTTAAAAGCGTCTAAACATGAATATCCCATACAGTTTTCTCTAGACGATCATTCCTTTTACAAACATACATTTATTAAATGAAATTGTTAAAAAATATGTGGGGAAACATGTCTAGAGGTTTTGTAGAAATTTCAAATAAACTCTGAACCGCTTTAACTATTAAAAATATTTATTACAAAGGACTGTTATTCCTGTAATTCCATTTTTGGTATTTATAATTTTACAGATGGGGATGTAGCTCAGGTGGCAGAGCGCTCGCTTGGCATGTGAGAGGTACGGGGATCGATGCCCTGCGTCCCCTATATATTTTTAGCAATTTCGTTAAATATATGTTTATAATAAGGATTATGACAAATCTTGGAAGGATCATCTACAGAAAACTCTAAACTAATGACGTCTCATGTTGCGTCATTTAATGTAAATGCTAGACATTCTAATCAATACTAAGCTATGCTCTTATGTTCGAAAAATTAAAAATTTTTTTATGTTTCCAAAAATATTTGCACATACATATATAATTTCAGTTACGTTTTTATTATAATTTCTATGGCTCTTATTAACATTCCCTAAATATTTCCAAGCAAAATCAGAGCACAAATACAAGCGTTACAACGAAAATAAGACCTGCTTAACTTCAGCATAACAGCGATTTCAAAATTTAACTTTAACTATTGCTGTTGCTCTCAAACATTCGCATTTTAGAGTTCAGTAAGTTTCAAGCAGCAGCAAATTTTTTTCAAATGAATTGCTGTGGCCAGTGTGACCATTTTAGCGATATTTTGATTTAGCTGCAAAATTTTACATTTAGCATTTGGCATTTTATTTAGCATTTCTTAATAATATGCTTAGCATTTTTTAGCATTTTAAACTTAAAGAATACTAATTTATTTTCTGTTCAAATTATCTTGCAAATAAAAAAAGCAAAATTATATGAACATTTTAAAGCATAAATGACAAATATATTAACAGATGAAATTACAATTTAACTAAAATGGTAAAAATTAACTTTATATGAGTGGGAAAATCAAAACTCAACGGTAGAATTTGGAAAGTAAGTTTGTGAATACAATAATGCGTTTTATGAAAACTTCCTTTTATTTTTTGTTATGAAGATTTTAGTTTTGACATTTATTAATTCAGAACTTAAACGTATATTTAGTGAAATTAATTCTATAACAACCAGGTTAGAATGTATAGTCAGTCAATCCCGATTATAATGCATGTTGAAGTGATTTTCAGAAGTGGTTTTTATATGAGAGCTATGAATAATTATCGACCAATCGTAGTGTAGAGCAACAATATGCTAAACCTGTTTGCAAATGCAATGATGCAATACCATTTGCACAAGTTTGTGGATTGCGCTATTGTGCTGCAAGTAAACCGCTTTATGTTACACGCTGTAAAAATATAAACAAACTATACACCACCATAGTGGGGAGGCATATTGGATTTGTGCTGATGTTTGTAACGCCCAGAAATATTGGTCCAACACCCATCTTAAGATTTAACGATGTCCGTCCGTCCGTCCGTCTGGCTGGCTGGCTTTCAAATAACATTTTAAAGATTTTCGTTTTTCTGTTTTATTTAAATTTATTTCTGTGAATATTCTTTCGACGTTATGTTTAAATAGTAAAAGTTTCTGCAGAATTTCCCCGTTGAATTTCAGCAACTGTTTCCTCTAAAGATTGTAATTCATGGAAATCAGTATCTAAAATAGATTTTCATGTTTGCCAATAAATTAAGTAATTTCTACAATCCTGACTCATGATATTATTAGGAACTATTATCCTTAAATTCAACAGTTGTCAATAATTAAGAAAACATCACTATCACTTAGTTTTGTTCTTGTCATATATATGTAATTCATAATATTTATAATATTAAATGAGAAAAATAGAATTTGTTACCAAAAACATTAATAAAAAAAAAACTAATGATGGAAAATTTGTTTAATCGTTTTCAAAAAAAAAATCTTCAATCGGCTATTTTTGAAACAAAAACTCGTTAAAAACGATAAATTGTCAAATCTGGCAGCTATTCAAAATATATGTATATCAGATAATACATACTAGATTACACAGGTACAGTAAAGTAAAACTTGTCTCTAAGCTGGATCTAAAAATATTTATATTAACTAATGCTTTATAGACATATATGGTTTAGTAAAAGAATGTTGATTCAAGTGAAACAAAAACAATAAACTATTTTCTCTTTAGGATCAAATATAAGCTGTATATGACATCCCAAATTCAAATCTTGCCATTAAATGAATGAATAGTTTAAAAGCAAAGTCATGAATTTAGCTAAAAAAAAACGTATCTGAAGGTTTGTTCAGCACAAACTTTGTTTTCCAACAGGAGCATATGGAAATGACACAAAAGTTTTGGCATTTAATTTGTTATCAAATCACTAATAGAAAACTGGTTAGTTATTACAATGAATTAAATTTCGCTGTAAGATCGCTTTAAAATATTTAAAATGTATTTATTTAGGCGTTTTTTTGGGAAAAAAAAATTTTTTTAGACGAAGCCCATTTTCATTTGTCTGGATATGACAACAAAAATTTGGGCTTTTGATAATTCGAGAATGAAATGCGTTTATGGTCAATGGTTCACACTATCATAGCGGTTTCACTGTCACACAATCACCGAAACAATGAATTTTTTTACAAAGCGAAATTTTTTAGATGACATAATTACACGAAATTCAGCTCTTAATTAATGCGATTTAAACTAAAAAAAAAACTATATTATGTTAACGATACAAATCTATACAGTGCCAATCAAATCGGCAGCATTTTTAAAACACAAAATCCCTAACATGATTAGGGAAATAAACTTTCCAATTTGCCAAAATCTTGATAAAAAGTCTGACAGCTGTGTTGGACATCTGTCCGTTATAATTTTTCGTTGATAATTGTTATTTATACCTTAACTCTTTCCAATGCAATAAATGTTTGAATACTTATTATTAGAAAAAATATTTTATTTAGCTTGAGTCCATTAATTTTTCTATAATTTAAATTATCGTAAATAATTCGGATAATTAATCGAATAACTGTAAAATATTTCCTTTTATATATTATTAATAACACAATAATTTATAGTTCTTTTTTTCATACAAAAACCCATGAATAATTAAACGAATAAAACAAATTTATTCGAATAATAAACCGAATAATCGTAATAAAATTCCTGGAAGGTAACATTTAGTTCTTTAAATTATTAACAAAATAATTTTTAGATTTTATTTTACAAAAATCCATGTATAATTCAACGAATAAACATTTTTTTCTTCGAATAAAAAATCGAATAATCTTAAAAAATTTTAGGAATGTTTCCTTGTTTTGTTTGTTGTTATAATGAAAGAACATGATTTTTAAAATTGTTATAAAAATTATTCTTTGCCCTGGCAATGACGTCATTTGTTGTCCAAGATCTGCTAGTAAACATCATCTATTTAACTCACCATTATTGAGAAATAGAATTCGGGAATTAATCATATTTCTTTTTACATGTTACCTATAAGCTACAGCGAAATTTACATACATTTACAATCTTATTATTACAAATTTGTTGTTGTTTTTATTACTGCGTCTACCGTTGGTTGACAATATCTGCAATGTATGTTATTGTTGTCAATTCTTCTTTATGCTAGATTCTGTTTTTTGCAACTACAATACACTGGAGATGGGATGACAATTTTTTACACCGTGCCTTGTGTGTTTTGTTAATTTTTAGAGTTTTCTGTTTTCTGTTTCTTAATAAAAATTTGTTGAACTTTTAATATATGTATATTTTTAGAGAAAAGTTTTTATTTGTAGATATTTTTAGACAATTGTCACATTGGAATTGAAACGTTTGAATAATTTTCATAATTTATTTTAATCAAGTAAGAGTGCTATATTCGGCTGTGCCGAATCTTAAATACCCTTCACCTAAACGTAATAATAAATACAGAAACTACACTAGACTAGAATATCCTAATTCTGTGTTTTCTATTCAGTCTTAGTGCAAATTTTATTAGTATTTGGTATATTGTTTGAAAGACAATTTTACGACCAACATAATTTATGTTAAATATTTTGAAATTTTGTCTAATTTTCAGCATTTTTAATTGATTTAATTACCAATTCTTACAATAATTTACAGAGTCTGTCTGATGTTCATAATAATCTTCAGTGTAATTTAACAAACAGAGTATAAAAAAGAGGTACAATTCGGTTTTAGTGATTTTGCTCAAAAAAAAAAACTAAATTAAATAGAGCTTTTAGAGATATCAGCAAAAAAAAATTTGTTGGCGGTCACGCCTATTTTCGAGGGGACGGGCCCGTAAAATTGAAAATATATAGGCCTATATCTCGGGAACTACTGGGTGTCTGATAATTTGTAATACATCAAATAAAATGTATTAAAAATACCTTTCCAACGATATATATCATGATTATAAAATATGGACCGAATATGGGTTAAATCTGAAAAGAATATTTTTTTTTTGGAAATGGTT
Organism: Bellardia pandia; assembly: GCA_916048285.2. Classification (NCBI taxonomy): domain Eukaryota; kingdom Metazoa; phylum Arthropoda; class Insecta; order Diptera; family Calliphoridae; genus Bellardia; species Bellardia pandia. The sequence continues at coordinate 45,683,667 of OU696531.1, forward strand.
CTTATATGGCAGCTATGACAAATTATAGGCCCATCTTCTTAAATTTTGGAACAGTTATTTTCATGCATATGAGGATATTTCACGTCGAATTTCAACATAATAACGGTATATATACGATATATATTAGTATTAACGTCGATTTCGGTAGTGGACCTTATGTGGGGAATATAGTCAAATATGGACCGATATTCTCAAAATCTAGCAGTTTGATTTAGGCATGCATGCAAATGATCCGTGTAAAATTTTGGATTGATACAATTATTTATAAGAAATTTATGAGTGATTTTCGGAAGAGGGCTTTATATGGGGCATACGGTAAAAATTAGACCCATATTAGATTTTTGTATATATGAAAATGAGCTGTGCAAAGTTCTGAGTCGGTACCGATATTTATACAATATATATAGGGAAAAAGGTCTTTTTCAGATGTGGTCCTTGTATGGGAGCTATGACCAATTTTGGGCCGACCACCATAAAATTTAGTACAACAATTTATTTGTCTATAAAGAGTTTTTTTGTGTCAAATTTTAGCCGTTTAACATTATTTATATCTGTTTTATACGTATTTAAGTGAATTTTGGAAGTGGACTTTATATGGGACCGAACTAAAAACTATAAAAACAAAGTTCTTGTTCCTTAATATGAATTTGGTTTAAATTTGCTTCATATCTTTATTTAGTTTTCAAATACTGGCCAACAAAACATAAAATATGTATATAATTAAAACAAGTAAGAAAGTATAGTCGGTCAAGACCGACCATATAATACCCTACACCCAGTATGTATATAAATGAAACAGTTTTTCCAAAAATTTAGTGCTATGACTTATTATGTACATATGTTATACATTATCTCGATTATCTTACGAAGAGGGTCTTATATGGGAGTTTTGACTAATTATGGTGTCAGCATTTCTGTACATACGAAACTCATTTTTGTTAAATTTTATTCGGATAACAATATTTTTAAAAGATTTATGGTCCTTAAAGTGATTTTCGGAAGTGGGCCATTTATGGGACCTACGAATAATTATAGACCGATCGTCACAATATTTTTAGATGTGATTTAGCTCTATTTACTACTCATTTGTGGTGAAATTGGTTTGTATACTTGCATAATTCAAACATCCTTATGTCGAAAAAATTTCACGTACCAAATATTGTTGAAATATCTTCAAAATTGCGACCTGCACTCTGCGCCAGCCAGCCAGACGAACGGACATCGTTAAATCGACTCAGGAAGTGATTCTGAGTCGACCGGTATACTTCAAGGTGGGTGTTGGACCAATATTTATGGGCGTTACAAACATCAGCACAAGTCCAGGGTATATTGGAATCTTTAAGGATACAGGATATTGTTATTGTTTACAGAAACTAAAAAAGTGGTGATAGCTACTTTTGCCCCTCAAATTAAAGGTAGAAAACTTATTATCAGCAAAGCTGTAGAAAACCTCGATGTCAACTCAAAAATGTGTAATAAATAAAGTTTGTGTTTGATACATAATATAAAATTTAGGGTAATAATAATTAATTAAAGCCTATTTCATATAGGCTTGCGTTTAAAATTCATAAATTTCGGTTATCTTTCAAAACAAATACAAAAATCTGATGAATAAGCGATATTGAAATAAATTTTTTTGTAGATAACAGTTAAAAGTTCAAACAGAAAAGAAGTTTTATTAAACAAATTTACTGGTTTAAGCGATATCTGGTCCTCCTTCTAGTCATATAAAATTTGACTTTAATTATATGAAGAAAATTGTAAATTTTAAAAAAGAAATAAGTTTTATTAAATAAATTTATTGGTTTAGATAAAAAAGGAACTACAAAAAACTGTAATCTGTTGCCGCTGTTAGTTTATAAAGCCGTCTCATAAAACTCTATTGTCGCTTTTTGGTGACAATCAAAAATTTAGAATTATTTCTAAAATTTCCACAATCAATTTTAACTTTATTACACATGCTTTGTTTACTAAGAAATGAAATATCATTGCTCTTAAATAGATGACAATTTAGAAATGTAATATTTATAAATTTATCTTAAATTAGTGCATTGTTTTGTACTGTTTGAGCTTTGTGAACTTATTAAATTATCTTTTCAACCAATCTGTTGAGAAGGTCTTTTCAACGCAGTCATAAATAAAGCTTTACCATAACAATAATCTGTGTAAAAAAAAGTACCTCATTATAAAAAAACAGACCAGACTGTCATATATACGTTTCGAAAAAAAAAACTTAAGAAGAAAAAATATAATAATGTAATAAAATGATGCCTAATCACGTTCACGGATGTAGATCGTTAAATAAATATTATTCATATTTAACACACAAGATGATGACCACGCTTCATTGAAGCTGGGCTAAATACTCGTACATATCTGTAAGCTGTATCAGCAAACATAAGAAGTTAAATCAAGTGTAAGTAAATAATAAGATGTTTTAATTTAAGATTTTACAAAAAGCTACAAAGGATTTTTAAACAGAATTAACTTAACAAAAACTATAATTATTAAATAATTACATACATACGTATGTATCTGGCCATTACTTTTTTAAACCCCCAATATTTAAACTTTAAACGGTCATTGCACTTATTGTTTGATATTTAGAGTATTTAAAATCTACCGGCAGACAGATAGACAGACAGTTAGAGCTGCCAGCTAACATATCATGTTTTATTAACATAAATAATCATCATATTTTATCGCTACGCAGTTGTTATTGTTTATATTCATATTTAAAATTTTTAAATTTTGTTTGGCAGCTATTGTTAGTGTTTCTTATAAATAACCTTTTTTAAGTATTTAAAATGTTTAAGTATTATTTCCGTTTTAGTTTCTGTTTATTTTTTTATTTTATGTCAGCTTGTTGTTTTTTAAATATGAAAAATTTAGTTCCGTTCTGTTAATATTTCATCATTAAGTTAGAAAAACATTAACAATAATTGTGATTTGTTGTGGTAACAGAAGCTGGGTAAAAGCCCAATTTACACGAAGCAATTTATATTAAAAAGACTGTTACAATTTTGTTTTGAAATTTCTACGGTGATAGTGAGTATACACATACATACGTATCAGTGATGGAAAATGGGTTTTTGGATTTCATACCAAACTGCACTTTTTAGACCTCCACGGTACCATTTCCAATATTTGTAATAAATAATAATAAATAATAAATAATAATAATAAATAATAAATAATAAAACTTTACCACAAACTTACTTTATTGAAAATTTTATACTCGATTGATATTGATTTATTGTAAGTGATAAAGAATCACAATCAAAGATAAGAATCATTATCTAACTTCTGGAGATATTATAAATGCTGGCCTGTATTGGAAAATGCTACCAGATAAAGCGTTTGTTTACGATATGCAACTAAATACTAAATTACCAAAGGCTACTCTAACAATTTTATTTTAATGCAAAGAAACAGAGCTCGTTTCGCATTAAAATGTTTCCTGTATATTCATTTGGAATTTGTTTAAAATTAATTAGACGACTACTTCTAACTCTTTAAGAATATTACTTGCGTTTATTATTGCGATTATCTAAAATATTCTTATTTATGAAGTATCGGATTATTTGCGAAAAGTTAACCGTGTTAAATATATTTGTATATACGAGGTCTGATCAATTTTTTTTTTATGACCTTTTTGAGGAAATCTGGATCGTCGTTGACGATGTTAAACAGTTCCTGAGCGATGTCCATGCGACGTTGTTTTTGCTCAAAATTCAGCAATTTTGAGACAATCTTCGCTGCTGCAAGTTTCATGCCTAAAACATCTGTAAAAATTGCTTGGCATGAGCCGAACGATATGCCAACATCATCAGCAACCTCTCTGATAGTAATTCGACGATTATCCAAAATCATGTTCTTCACTGCTTCAATGTTTTCATCGGTTGTTGACGTGTTCGGGCGACCAGGACGAGCATCGTTATTGACATCTTCTCGGCCTTCCTTAAACCGGTCAAAACAAACTGACAATCCAAAATGGCTGATATTACCAACATATATAACAGACATGTGTGCCAACATAACAGAAAAAAAATGCGAAAATCGAACATACGAAACTGACGAAATTTGAAAATAACGATTATTTTTTAACCAGACCTCGTATATTCGTACATCCTTCGATTGCATTTCCAAAGTTACTAGATGTAACGGTTAACTTTTAACGGTTTTAAAATGCTGATTAACTACATTTTAAGCTTCAGTTTTTGGATTCAGCCACAAAATCTTTTAATCTGTATTAATATGTCAGAGACTACAATTATTCGATAATTCAACCAACAATTTTTTGGCGTAATAATCATCTTATAGATGCATATTTAAAGATCAAATTGAAATTGTTCATGAAATTTAATAAAATCTCTTTGGTTTGCACTATTACAGAAATAGTAACTTAAATGATATATTTATCTATTTAAATCTGAAGTAGCAAATTTTAATATAACAGCATTTTGAAATTGTATCAAATGACTCGTGGTATTACCACGATACCAACTGTGTCTTAAATGTACAACTGTGCCATGTTTGCCAACACTGATATGTATGAAAGCCCCTTTCAGATTAGGCAACTTTATTTGCGCAAGTCTTGTGTGTGTGGGTGTAAGAGGAAAGGTCGGTTGGAAGGGGAAAGAATTGCCGAATTGCTGAGTACAAGCTTGTTTGTACTTGGCCGCACTAAAAGTAACACGTCCGAACAGTTTATCTATTTTGGATAAAAAAAATTTGTAATCATCGCACAGTAGTATTCGCCATTCACAGTAATGTTCCTGTCTTCGTAGTCTATGAAAAAGTACGGTCCAATGATGGCTGTTTTCATCATACCAAACAGTGCATTTTTCGGGATGCATTCACAGTTCTTGCAATGCTTCTGGCTGCTCTTCATACCATATCACATTCACACGTATCCATTCAACCAGAAATGAGCTTCGTCGCTGAACACAATTATCCGATAAAAAAAGGGCACAGTGCACTTTCTTAATCGAGCATGAATTTTGATAAAAAAAAGATGCAATAATCGATTCATGGTTAAATTATAGAATAAAGTGAACATGTTTAACATTAATATGTTACACAAAAGCAGCTGAGCTGCCAAAAAGAAATCACCCTTTTATTTGTTTTGGATCTTTAATCTAGACTTTGGTCTTTGGTCTACTTTTTGGCCAAGTCTTTGTATTTGGTGTAGTCTTGGATCTAGTCTAATCATGGATCTGGTTCGTTGGTGTAGTCAATGTTTTTTGGTCTAGTGGTCTATCTAGTCATTTGTCTGGTCTTTGTTCTAGTCTTTAATCTAGTCTGGGATCTAGTCTTTAAAGTAGTTATTGGTCTTTGTTTTTCATCTAGTGGGGTTTATTATTTAATGCAGTATTGATTCTTTGGCCAAGTCTTGGAAAGTCTTTGATCTTGTATTTGGCCAGGTATTTGTTTTTATTGTTGGTTTATTCTTGGACCTAGTCTTAATCTAGGTTTGGATCTAATCTTTAATGTAGTTATTGGTCTTTTTTTTTGGTATATTTTGAGATATATAATTTACTGTAGTCTGATATATATTCTTTGGTGTAGTATTGTATTTATTATTTGGCCAAGTCTTGGATTTATTCTTTAACCAAGCCTTTTGCCTGGTATTTGTTATAATATTTGTTCAAGTTTTTGGTCTAGTATTTGACCTGGTATTTGGTCTAGTTTTGGCCAAGTTATTGTTTTTGGTCTAGTCTTGCATCTAGTCTAATCTTTGGTCTGGTATTTGTTGATGTAGTTTTTGGTCTGGTCATGTGTCTGGTCTTTGTTCTGCCTTTGATCAAGTCTTTGATCTAATAATACAGATTACACTCTAGTTTACACAGTTACAGTAAACTGGCAATTTACTCTATTATAGATTACCTGCAACGTTTAGGGTTAAATAGTTGACTAATATTTGTACTAAATACAACAAAGTGTCAAATAAGCTAAAAATATATAAATTAAAGACAGTCAGTCGATAACGTTGTAGCTATCAATATATGTGATTTAGTAAAAGTTCCTTTTTTATATCGACTATAAAAAAGAGCTCTCGTTACTGAATTGTGTGGGCCCACTTGAATAAGTAGCAATATACATATATTTTGGAAATATTTTCCAGCACATTCATTTCAAAGTTAAATAATTTGCTAGGCAACCAATTAGAAGGCACTTAATAAGATGCTGATTATAAAAGAAGATTTGGTAAAACCAAATTTGGTATTCATACTTGTTTTCAAATTAATTAAATTTAATGGTCAACTCTTGAATATATATGGAAAGAGAGAGGCAAAGGACGGCGGTTTATTTAAAAGCATATTAAGTAAATAATAAAGATGAGTGCTCAGACACAGCGAAGAAAGAATTAAATTTGGCAAAATTTTTAATGATTTTTGGCAAATGTAAGCTGCCATTTGGCACGTGTATATTGAAATAAGCAAATCTATAAAATTCTTAATTTCCAATAGATTTTAAGTTTTCTTAACAATTGATTTTGATCTACATATGTAGGTTCTTTTAGCTTGCTTAGTTTAAACTTGAAATTTAACAGTTTGGACATTCTGTTAATAAATATGGCTTTCTATCATCATTAATCATTTAACACCAGTTAATCACATACAAATTTATGCAACAAAAAATCATCAAAACATAAAAAATATCACATAAAATTAATTTAAAACAAAACCTTTCAATAACGAAAAAGTTAATAAATAAGACAAGCTTATTTATAATTAAATTAGTAAAATCAATTTAAAACTTAATAACCATTTTATACCTATAGAATTTATACAGCCTATAATATGCAGAAAAAAAAAATACTGTAAAGATTTGATTCTTAAGATTATTTCCATTAATTTCTCTCCTAAAGGAGACAGTAAATTCATGCATAATTTCGTAATTTCTTAATACTTTTTTCTTTTGTTTATTATACCCTCCATCATAAGTGGTGAATATATAAGTTTGTCATTCCGTGTGTAACACTGAGAAATATTCATCTGAGACCCAACAAAGTATATATATTCTTGATCCTTATGAAATTTTAAATCGATTGAGCTATGTCCGTCTGTTTGTGTAAAACACTCTCACGTCCGAAAGACACAACCAAAATCAACACAGTTTACAAGAACCCGTTTATAATTCTGCTAAGCAGTTTGATATTGAAAATCATCAAAATCGGCTTGGCAGAATTAGAGTTATGGACCAAAATATGAGACAACCTCCATAAAAATTTTATATTTTCAAAATTTTTTTTTCCAACTTTTTTAAATATATTGCAAATATGGACATAAAATATTGTACACGTTATTTTTATGATGAAGGAAGAAAGTGTGAGGAAAATAGTAAAAATCGGTTCATGATTTCTCATAGCCCCCATACAAATATATATATTCCCGAAATATGGCTTAATGATAAATAAATGCCTGTAAAATTGGAATATTAATACAAAATTTGGCAAAAATAGGTGTCATATAAAAACAAATCGCAAAACGAAATTTTGTTTTGTTGGGTCCATGTTTGACCATAAACCCCATATAAAGCTGACCCATTAAGAAGATTATTTTGTGAATTTAACAATCTTTATGAAATAATTGATTTTTCTTTTTCAACAAATGTAATTAATCATAAAATAATTAGTTTATTAAATAATTAATCTTTTGTAAATTAATTGTAATTTTCAATATACTTTTTTTAATAGTCTGTAAGGATTTAATCCATTGACTTAATAAATAAATAAAGTCCACTTCAAAAATTCACTTAAATACGTATAAAACAGATATAAATAATGCTAAACGGCTAAAATTTGACACAAATACTCTTTATAGACAAATAAATTGTTGTACTAAATTTTATGGTGGTCGGCCCAAAATTGGTCATAGCTCCCATACAAGGACCACATCTGAAAAAGACATTTTCCCCTATATATATTGTATAAATATCGGTACCGACTCAGAACTTTGCACAGCTCATTTTCATATATACAAAAATCATCCCACAAAATTTTGTGAATATGGGTCTAATTTTAACCGTATGCCCCATATAAAGCCCTCTTCCGAAAATCACTTTAATACTCATAAATCTCTTATAAATAAGGGTACCAATCCAAAATTTTACACGGATCATTTACATACATGCCTAAATCAAACTGCTGGATTTTGAGAATATCGGTCCATATTTGACTATATCCCCCACATAAGGTCCACTACCGAAATCGACGTTAATACTAATATATATCGTATATATACCGTTATTATGTTGAAATTCGACGCGAAATATCCTCATATGCATGAAAATAACTGTTCCAAAATTTAAGAAGATCGGCCTATAATTTGTCATAGCTGCCATATAAGAACCATTTCCGAAAAACAATTTAACCCACAAAAATGCCTCATAAATATCGATATCGAACCAAACTCATATCGGTTATATGGCAATTATGCTACTGGATTTTGTTGCTGTCAGTCAATAAAGGCTCCCGAATTAAGTCCACTTCCGAGCATACTAAACAACCATATAACTCTTGTAAATAACGTTATTGAGATGAAATTCATCCCAAATAAGTCTAAAATACGTAGAAATCATATTAATGGCTACTGGATTTAGAAGCTATCAGTCCATATTTGGTCCACTTCTACTATGCCACCCATAAATCTCTTGTAAATATTGTTATTGAGATCAAATTCAACCAAAAGAAGCCTCGCCTTATAATCTTACCCTTTTTTATTTATACTCTGTTTCTTAATTTGTTGTGAATATGGAAAAATGTTCTTTTAATTTTATAACTTGTTAAATTACACTTAAAATTATTATGAATATCAGACAAACTCTGTTAATTATGGGGAGAATTGGTAATTACATAAATTATAAATGGTCATAATTAGATAAAATTTCAAAACTCTTAAAATAAAAATATGTTGGTCGTAAAATTGTCTTTCAAACAATATATAAAATAATAATAAAATTTGCACTAAAACACCAAATAAGGATATTCTAGTCCTATAACCAGTGTAGTTTTTGCATTTCTTATTACGTTTAGTTGGAGGGCATTTAAGATTCGGCACAGCCGAATATTGCACTCTAACTTGTTTTTTATAGTATTTTATTTGTATTCATTAATTCTTTAAAATAAACACTTAATTTGTTAACGTGAAACAACTTTCTGTTATTTTGAAATGCAAAAAGGTAGTTCTAGTTATAATTTATTTGTTTGTGGTTATTATTATTATTATGCTATAAATAACTAAGTACCCTACACTAAACAATAGGTAAGTTTAGTTTTTTTTATTTTAGTTTTTTTGTCTTATCACTCCTTTACAACAGAAAAACATTACAATGTTAACAAATTTCAACATCATGGTCATCATTCTTGAAATGTTTCTAAAGTCATTAATTATTTTTTAGCTAATATCTTATCAACTGTTTAATTCGCCACACAAGTCAAACAAATTGGAACGCTATACTCACAATACATGTTCGTATTGGATGTCAGTATATATTGAAAAGATTCACAATTACTCGAATTTTTTTAAAACATGTTTTATGCTGCTGTTGTTTTTATAAAGTCATTCACCCCCGCACAATGGTGGTGAATGTAAAGAAAAAAGAAACGTACGAACGAACGTTAAAAATGTTTTGCTGTGGCATTAGATTTAAATGAAACAGCAACTATAAACTACTTTCAGTTTTATTTCATCTTTAAATTAATGATGAATAATTTTATTTTATTTTAATTAATCGTCGATCAATTTGCTTAAAGAATTTTATTTAGAAATCTGAAAGTAATCTCTAAATCTATCTCATGTTGGACTGTATGTATTTGCATGTTGAGAAAACATATTGTTGAATGCTGTTGTTTTAAAGAATTTTGTTGTATTACTTAAAAACAGTAGCGTTGTTATTGAGTTTTTTGCTGGCATTACAAAGTAAACATTGAACATTTAGGTGAAGTAGACTGCTGTCAACTAAAATTTAAGTTTACAACTTTTTAAAATACAATTTCTCTTAGTTAAATCATTGGTCTCATAATTAAAACGGCATTGAATAATTTTTGAACACAAATTGCGACACTTTTATTAATTTAAAGAACAGCAATATTAAGAAACTAAACTTAGTGTCCTCTTATAAAAAACTGTGTTTTTGTTTTGATAGATCACATTAATTGTCAACGCTGCATACTTATTCCTAATCGCTATAATTGAAAAAATCAAATTTAATCTTTGGAGGCTGCATCTTTACACACAAAACAACTAAACAATTAAATTAACTTGAATTTGTAACATGAATATCATTAAATAAGAAGACAGAGAGACAACAAATAAATCTAGTCTTGCCTCTTCTCCTCATATTAATTTTGCATTAATGCTTTAATTAGAATATTTCTAACACTTTACCTGGTGATGATGCTCGAACTACTGCATTACTCGATGAAATAACAAATAGATGAAATGAAAATTATTACTAGATTGTGCTTTTCATTTACGATCACAAAGTATTATTGATAGAAAGATTGTGAGAATATTAAGAGTAACAAAAATTGTCTTCTAATATCTTATTAGAAGCGTCTAGGCGTGAATATTGGATTGGTACAGTCGTTTTTACACAATCATTCCCTACTGTAAACAAGAATTAAATGCAATTGCTAAAAATACATTGGGGAAGCTGGGCTCAATCCTCGTACCTTTAAAATGCCAAGCGAGCGCTATACCAACTGAGCTACATCCCCAACTGTAAACTTATAAATACCACAAAATTACCAAAGAATTACAGTCCTTTGTAATAAATATTTTTAATAGTTAAAACGGTTCAGAGTTTATTTGAAATTCCTACAAGACCTCTAGGCCATGTTCGTTGCAAACACTAAATAATTTTTAGAAAAAGGATTAAATTCAATTATAATTAAATGAAATATAAATTCGCTTTAAAATGATTATTTCTTTAACTTTTTCTGTAGATGAACATTCCATAGGTACATAGGAACAACAAATAAATCTAGTATGGCCCCTTCTCCTCATATTAATTTTGAACTAATTCTTTGTTTACAATTTTTTTAAAACTTTAAAAACTTTACCTGCTGATGATGAAATATTAAAAACTTGAAACAAAAATAATAACTAGATCTTGCATGCATTTCATTTATGATCACTAAAGTAGACAAAGTTTTATTTATAGCAAGTTAGTGCGAATATTATGAGTAACAGAAATAAGATGTCTTTAAATATATTCTTAAAAGCGTCTGTCTAAGCATGAATATCTATCTTATCATTACAGTTTTCTGTAGACGATCATTTCTTTTACAATGCAATTTTGCAATGCAATTGCTAAAAATACATTGGAGACGCAGGGCATCGATCCTTTTACCTGTCACATGCCAAGCGAGCGCTCTACCACCTCAGCTACATCCCCAACTGTAAATAAATATTTTTAATAGTTGAAGCGGTTCAGAGTTTATTTGAAAGGGCTACAATACCTCTAGGCCATGATCTTTGTAAACACAAAATAATTTTTGGAAACAATTTTATTTCAACTATGTACAGGGTGGGGCAAAAGTCGCGAAGGGTTTTGAAACAGTCATAACTTTTCTAATTTATTTTTTTTTTATTTTTCTTTTTAGGACTTGTAAAATAAATCTGGGAGATTAATTATGGAAGGTTACAACGTTACCCAGCAAACCAAAATCATAGAACTTTATTTTGAACATCATCGATCAATAATTCAAACTCAACGAGCCTATCGTCGTCATTTTAATGTGCGTAATTCACCATCCGAATCAATGATTCGACGCTTAGTGACACGTTTTCAGGAAAAAGGCTCAGTGAGGGATCTTCCACGAAGCGGAAGACCACATTCTGTAATTAGTGAAGCAAATATTCAACGCGTTCTGGAGAGTGTTGAGGAGAATCCTGAAACATCAACTCGAAGGCGCTCTGCTGAGCTGCAAATGTCTCGGCGGTCTTTACGCAGAATATTAAAGGGAAATTTACATCTTTTCCCATATAAGGTGCAGTTAGTGCAAGAACTAAAGCCAGGAGATTCCCAAGAACGAATAATTTATGCAGTTCCCCCCCCCTTCGTGCCTTTTGCCCCACCCTGTATAATTAAATGAATTATAAACTCATTGTAAAATTATTACTTCTTTAACTAACCATCCGTGTAATAGAACTTCCCCCCCCCCTAGTTTCATACTGCTGCGCTCGCCTAGCATTTTTTTTATTCTGGCTTCGTAAATGTTTTTTTACCTTTTAAAAACCAATTCTTCTAAATCCACAATATGACTCTATTCCATGGATGGTTAGTTAAAAAAGTAATAATTTGAAAACGAATTTTAATTTTATTTTATTTTAGTTGAAATTAATCCTCTATCAAAAATTATTTTGTGTTTGCAAAGAACATGTCTAGAGGTCTTGTAGGAATTTTAAATAAATTCTGAACCGTTTTAACTATTAAAAATATTTATTACAAAGGACTGTAATTCTTTGGTAATTCCGTTTTGTAATATTTGAAATTTAATGCACTTTACATATGGGGATGTAGCTCAGTTGGTTGAGCGTTCGCTTGGCATTTGAGAGGTACTGGGATCTATGGCCTGCGTCTCCCATATATTTTACTGCAATTTCGTTAAATATATGTTTATAATAAGGATTATGACAAATCTTGGAAGGATCATCTACAGAAACTGTAAACTAATCACGTCTTATGTTGCTTCATTTAATGTAAATGCTAGACATGTTAATCAATACTAAGCTATGCTCTTATGTTCGAAAACTCAAAAATTTTTTTATGTTTCCCAAAGTACTTGAACATATATAATTTTCAGTCTCGTTTATATTATAATTTGTAGTGAATTAAAAATAGAATATTACAATTAACAAAAATTGTCTTTTACTTTCTTATTAAAAGCGTATAGACGTGGATATCGTACAGTTTGATGTAGACCAGGAGTGCCCAAGCCCTATACTCTTGGTGCTCTTTTGTATTTGTAAAAACTCTTAGCTATAGGCTGTGTGCAGCGTTGTCAACTTGGTGCGTTTCGCACAATTTTTGGTGCTTTTTTAAATTTTTGGTGCGAAAAATTCTTTAGTTGGTGCGCGGTGCGCTTTTTTTAAATTTTGGTGCGCTTTTTAATTTTTGGTGGCACCAAAGCAAATTCAACACAACTTTTTGTTTCAGCGTGAGAAAAAATCTTTCTACAATAAAATACACCTGTTTGAGTGTTTTTTCGAAAATGTGATGAAATCTTTATTTTTACTAATTTTTAATAATTCATAACTCATGAAATCTAATGTGTGTGAAGATAAATTTAAATTTAACTAGCACAGACAAAAACCGCAATTTTTACCAACCCCATTTTGCACTTAACAGAGCACTGTTATTCATTTAACAGCCATCAAACTTAGAGGATTTTTGGCCATTGTGGAAATTAGGAAAAGGGCTCGGGTATGACACTATATGGAAAAGGTGGTCCTATGGTCACTTTATACAACTGTAGTAGTTGGATATTGCGCAATAATTAATTGAGATTTTATATGGAATATTGAGCTCAATAATGGCGTTAATTGCGATTAACGCAATTAAGGTGCACATGTGAACACTCTATAATAATATCGCAATAATGCTATTGGTAATAACCCATTCCTTAAACTGTCCAGTTTTGCCAAGCATATATTGACATATCCGTACTCAAACGCAGAAGTTGAGAGCAGTTTTAATGTCATGAATTTATTCAAAAATAAAATTAGAAATAAAATGTCATTAAATACGTTTAAGACACATTAAATATTAAATATAAAACAGTTTAAGACACATTAAATATAGCCTAAAAGAGATAATGTATGTTGTTCAAACTGCGAAATACCTGACGAAGTGTGCTCAAAAATTAATTCGAATGAAACATATAAAAAATCTAAATATTTTATTGATAGTGTCTTATAGACTGAAAATGATGATGAACAAGAAATCGAAATTTTGTTCAGCAACGACCAATTTTAAATGTATACTATGTATTTAATCTACGTATGTACATTATTTATTAAAATGTAATATGAAATTTAATTGAAATATGTATCTCATGGTAGTAATTTTTTTTCTAAAAAAATTATTTTATAAAAATGTGTTTGTTGTTTTGATTTTTAAAAGAAACATTTTATAATTTAGCCCCTTTTCGCACTTTATCGAACATTTTGACAGGATGTGGCTTTGCACGGATTTTATTCAATTTAGCCCCTTTTAGCCCTTTTTCCAAAAATGTTTACGCGTTTTGAGTCTCTAAAGTTGGCATCACTGAAGTGTGGTGTTTCTTTGTATGTATTGGCTTTTACAACAAAAGATACTAAATAAAAATTAGTTTTTATTTAAATGTATTGGTGTTTGCTCTTACATAAGCAACTTTTGGGCATTCCTGATGTAGACGATCTTTCCTGTTATAAACATATACTTTCCTATAATAAAATAAATAAAAAACGTAATGATTTTAAATACCATGAACGCTATCCTTTATATTAGATGTGGATTCAAAAGATTAAATAAATGTTTTAAATTACAGAAGACTTAATTAAAGCCTAATACAGTAAAAAAAATTATGAACATTTGTATGAAAATCACTCAAAAAAATTTAACAACTGAGTTATCTTTAAGGTTAGACTCATGAAGAGAACCTGAATTAGTTTTGTTCTCGAGTTGGAAGTTGTATTATTCATATAAAAAGTTTATTTTTTAATCATGAGTAACTGAGATTGTAAAACATTATTTCAAGAATGTATCTATTTTAAAAAATTTAGCACATTTTTTTTTTTTTTGCATTTTAAAACGACTTTTAGCATATTTTAGCTTATTTTTAAACTGATTCAGCCGCTTAGCTTTTAAATAACAGTAAATAACATCACATAGTCAAACTACAGCCAATGGTTTTTGTTTTGTTTTATTTTGGATGCCGCTGCGCTGTTACTTGCACACTAACAAATTTTTTTGTTAGTCATTGAAAGCACAGTCGTTTAATGTGCAGAAATTTGTGTGCTTTTGCTAATACATAGTCAGCAATTTGAGCGCTGATATTTCCGGTCTACAAAGAATCTATATTTTTAATTGTTGCCACTAGTTATCAGGCTTTAATATTTAGTAAAACATTTTTTCCAGCTGACTATTCACTATTGCAATAAATATGTACCACTTCCATATTTATATGAAGAAATAATAAATATATACAAATTATTAACGAACGAAATATATGCACAAGCTTCATGGTAGAATGGCAGAAGAATTATAAGCGCAATTCACAATCGTGTGCAAATGGTATTGCTTAAAAACTAAAAAAAAAATATTTAGTATTATTGTGGGTACGTACCGAGTTTTTAAAAGTAATGACTAGAATTTGACGTGGTAGTAAAAAATGATAAGGGACAGAAATGTAGCCCTTGAGCCATGAACAGCGGTATACAAAATGTTATGATCGGACTAAAAATAGCGACACAGTGAAAAAAATACTAAAAGGGCGGTACATGTAGGCATGGCAAAAAAAAAATGAAATATTATTTCTGGATTTGTTTTTACATTATCTTTAATCCTAGGGGGTGACTGACACAATTTTTTTTTCGAACCACTCTATGGTATTGCATGATTACATTTTCTAGACGGTTTAGCATATTTTTGCTCTTTCTGTGTATTTTGTTAGTGTAGAGCAAATGCAGTGATGCAATACCATTTGCAGACGATTTTGAATTACGCTATAATTTTATAGAATTATAAATTATTTTTTCCGCATATGCGGAATATTTACGCCGCATATATGCAATGAGTAGAAAACTGGAAAAAAACTATGAACAAGAAAATGTTCATACTGTTGGTCTCATGTAGAAAGGCCCTAACTCGCTATTTTTTCGAAATTAGTTTTTTTTGCAATTCCAATGCATTTAACGCAAATACACCTCCTCACAAAAATTTATTGCAATAGTGTAAAAAATAACGCTTTTATAAGCAGTTGTACAAAAAAAGTTACATGTTGAATATTACAGTTTCTATTACGTTTTTACCTTCTCCTGTAAAGTTTCAAATATGCGAGTTAGGGCCTTTCTACATGAGACCATCGATACAGTGTACTCGTACGTTGATTGAGTGTGGAATTGTTTGTGACTTATTGAAATAAGAAATTGTTTTTGTAAGTTTTTTTTAATGATTTTTTAATAACGATTTTGATTGATCAATTATTTTATTATTTCTTTTAAAGCGCTTTCAAATGCATTCGTGATATTTGTAATAGGAGTCTAGATAACTTAAAAATAAAGATGTAAGTAATAATTTAAGATGTTGTGAGCCTACGTTTGTAATAATGCGGCAGGAATGTAGTAATAGCAACAAGAAAACAAGAATGGTATATAAAAAAACACGACTTAAAACAAATAATTACCTTCAATTCAATTTAATAAGGCACAATTGTATACAAATTCTTATTTTATACACTAAAATCAACGTTATTTATACCCACAACCAAACAGATGGGGGGGGGGGATATTATGTTTGTCATTCCGTTTGTAACACATCGTATAATGGTCGTAGAGCCAAAAAGTCTATATATTCTGGGTTCTAATGGCGTTTTCTTTTCTGAAAAAATATCAACACTGCTAAAGTGTAGTGTGTTCTTTTCTATAAATGTCACACTATAAATTTAAAAAATGGTGCACCTTTCACACTTTGTATTTTTAGAGGGGGAGAATCGCACGATAAAACAGCTGACATTTGTTTTGTTTATGAATGTGTTTTTGTGTTAAGAAACAAAAAAAAATATACAAAATGGAAAATATTACTACTTTTTTATGTGCTGAAAAAATTTTGGATGACTTGTTGGATTCATCTTTATCATCTGATGATGATAAAATATTTTATATGATTATGGAAAGAAAT
The DNA here is from genome assembly GCA_916048285.2 of Bellardia pandia. Lineage (NCBI taxonomy): Eukaryota > Metazoa > Arthropoda > Insecta > Diptera > Calliphoridae > Bellardia > Bellardia pandia. Next base: position 45,700,560 of record OU696531.1, read on the forward strand.
CCACAACCGTGAGTGAAAGGCTTTGTAAAGAACGTAATTAATGAATACTCTGAAGTTGATGTATGTCAATATCTCCTACTTCTTATATATGTAATGTATGTTTATATATATAATTTTTATAGTTTGAGAAGAATTTGCGTATTAGTCGGGAAGGTGCCATGGGTCTTTTTGATAAATATTCATTGTCTTATTTCAAGCGATCTTACCAGGGAGCTATCTGCTTCTTCTTTTTTACCAAAAAAAATAACAAAAACAGCTGTACATGAAAATAAAGTGTTACACTGTTGTAAAATTATGTTCTATTCTGACCATTAAAAATGCGACATATTTAAAATGTGGGGTAAACATTATAAAAATGTACATAATAAAGGTGTAACATTTTATTTCAGAAAAGAAAACACCATAAGTAAGATTCCAAGACAATCTTCCTTGTCCGTCTGTCTGTCCGCCTGTTGAAGACTCGATAGAACATTTTCTTTAAACATTATTTTATCCAGCGAAATGTTTGCTATATATCAAAGTTTCAGCCAACCTAGATGTTTTTCAGATATTTTTTGCAAATTTCTTCAAATATAATGCAGATAATATTATTAAATTTCGCATACTTTATTTTATATTTTAACATGTTCTGTTGACAATATCTCGGAATATGTATTTATGGCACATAAATGTCTATAGAGAACCCGTAATCATACAAAATTCTACAATAAAAAAATCTCAAAACGATATTTTGTTTGCATCAATCCATATTTTGACATAACCTCATACAAAACCACTTCCGAAAATCACCTAAATCCGTATAAATAATTTATAAAAACTACTATCAAGTTAAAATTCCACAAAAATTATCCAAATACACATTTAAAAGCACATATCAAATTTGATAATGATCGGTCCATATTTGACTTCTTCTTATAAAAATCACTCAGAAGTCGAAATTCAACACAAGTAATACGTAAACACGTATTTAAATTATCGTCAGTTATAAGTATGTAAAAATTATACTTTTGACTTTAGTGAAAGTTGGTCCATAATTGGGCATAGCTCCCGTACAAGCTCCACTTCCTAGAATAACCACAGAGTATACAGAGGTGACAATTTTGGCGTTTAAAAAAACAAAAACAGTTTCCTAGGGCTTGTTGGTATTTAATTTATTGTGTTTGAAGTAAACCGCTTTATGTTACACGCTGTAAAAATATAAAAAAACTGTAAATTTTAGATTATAACTGGAATATCCATAAAATTCTTATAAATATCGTTATTGAGATGCAACTCAACTCAAACAAACATAAAATAAATAGAAATTACGGAGCTATATATTATATAAAGTTTGGCCCATAATAGGTGATTTGGTGGTGGGTATATATCTAAGATGCGGCACAGTCAAATATAAATTATTTCTGCTAAATAGAATAACTTTAAGAAATATTTCTACCATAAAGCTAGTGTGTGAATATATTTCGTTGGTTAATAGTTTGTATATTTTTAGTATGTAAAAAGTTTATCATTATTTTCTTAAAATATTTCTCTACTTTCCCTATAAAATTATGATAAATAACATCGTAGTAATTTTAAACTCTGCTAGTTATTGCGATATGTAGTGTATTAGAATCTAATAATATATAGAATAGAGAAGTCCAAATCAAATCTTTGGAGCCTGCATCTTTACACACAAAACAACTCATTATACTCGTAAAAGTATATTTAAATATATTGCTGTCCTCGTCCCGCTATTCTAAAATTATAAATTGTCAAATTAAGTAAAACAACTTGAATTTCTAACATGAATATCATACTATACTCAAATTAATTTTGCATAAATTCGTTATTTAGAATTTTTTAAAACTTTAAAAGCTTTCACTGGTGGTGATGCTCGAACCACTGCATTGCTCGATGAAATAACATAAAGTTGAAACGAAAACAATAAGTAGATCGTGCTTGTATTTCATTTATGAGGACAAAAGTAGACAAATTGTTATTGATAGATTGATTGATTGATAGTGAATTAAGAATTGAATATTATGAGTAACAGAAATAAGATGTCTTTTAATATATTCTCTTAAAATCATCTAAACATGAATATCAAATTCCTTTTACAAATATACATTTATTAAATGAAGTTGCTAAAAACATGTGGGGGATGCAGGGAATCGATCATCATACCACTCGCGTGCCAAGCGAGCGCTCTGCAACCTGAGCTACATCCCCATCTATAAAATTATAAAAATTAAAAACTTGAATGACAGGAATTACAGTCCTTTGTAATAAATATTTTTAATAGTTAAAACGGTTCAGAGTTTATTTGAAATTCCTACAAGACCTCTAGGCCATGTTCGTTGCAAACACTAAATAATTTTTGGAAAAAATTTAATTTAAACTATAATTAAATGAAATATAAGTTCGTTTTAAAATATTTGTTTCCTTAACTAACCATTTTTAAAAGGGAAACAAAAGATTTCCCTTTAACGCTTGCAGCCGGCAGTGAACTTCGTAAACCAAAAACTAACCATCCAGTTCCATACTACTGCGCTAGCTTAGCATTTGAGAAGTAAGGGGATCGATGCCCCGTGTCTCCAGGACGATTTTATCCTTGCTTCAGATATGTTTTTTTAACTTTTTTTTTAAATATGAGTGATTTTTAAATACATACATAACTAAAATGATAATAATAAATTTAAAGATTCCCTCCCATAGATTCCATAATTAGTTCTAAATTCACCACGAGTGGTTTAAAGCTGTTTAGAGAATATTTTTTACAGAAATGGTAAAGCAGTCTGCCACAATTTGATCTCATTTAATTGTTCTAAATCCACAATATGACTCTATTCCATGGATGGTTAGTTAAAGAAGTACTAATAATTTTAAAACGAATTTATATTTTATTTAATTTTAGTTGAAATTAATCCTCTATTTAAAATTATTTTGTGTTTGCAAAGAACATGTCTAGAGGTCTTGTAGGAATTTTAAATAAACTCTGAACCGTTTTAACTATTAAAAATATTTATTACAAAGGACTGTAATTCCTGTCATTCAAATTTTTATTCTTTATAATTTTATAGATGGGGATGTAGCTCAGGTTGCAGAGCGCTCGCTTGGCACGCGAGTGGTATGATGATCGATTCCCTGCATCCCCCACATGTTTTTAGCAACTTCATTTAATAAATGTATATTTGTAAAAGGAATGATCGTCTAGAGAAAACTGTATGGGATATTCATGTTTAGACGCTTTTAAGAATATATTAAAAGACATCTTATTTCTGTTACTCATAATATTCACATTAACTTGCTATAAATAAAACTTTGTCTACTTTAGTGATCATAAATGAAATGCATGCAAGATCTAGTTATTATTTTAGTTTCAACTTTTTAATATTTCATCATCATCAGGTAAAGTTTTTAAAGTTTTAAACAAATTCTAAACAAAGAATTAGTTCAAAATTAATATGAGGAGAAGGGGCCATACTAGATTTATTTGTTGTTCCTATGTACCTATGGAATGTTCATCTACAGAAAAAGAAATGGTAAGAAGTTTGATATCAACAAATTGTTCAATTTAGTTAAAGAAATAATCATTTTAAAGCGAATTTATATTTCATTTAATTATAATTGAATTTAATGCTTTTTCCAAAAATTATTTAGTGTTTGCAACGAACATGGCCTAGAGGTCTTGTAGGAATTTCAAATAAACTCTGAACCGTTTTAACTATTAAAAATATTTATTACAAAGGACTGTAATTCCTGTCATTCAAATTTTTATTCTTTATAATTTTATAGATGGGGATGTAGCTCAGGTTGCAGAGCGCTCGCTTGGCACGCGAGTGGTATGATGATCGATTCCCTGCATCCCCCACATGTTTTTAGCAATTGCAATTAATAAATGTATGTTTGTAAAAGGAATGATCGTCTAGAGAAAACTGTATGGGATATTCATGTTTAGACGCTTTTAAGAATATATTAAAAGACATCTTATTTCTGTTACTCATAATATTCACATTAACTTGCTATAAATAAAACTTTGTCTACTTTAGTGATCATAAATGAAATGCATGCAAGATCTAGTTATTATTTTAGTTTCAACTTTTTAATATTTCATCATCATCAGGTAAAGTTTTTAAAGTTTTAAACAAATTCTAAACAAAGAATTAGTTCAAAATTAATATGAGGAGAAGGGGCCATACTAGATTTATTTGTTGTTCCTATGTACCTATGGAATGTTCATCTACAGAAAAAGAAATGGTAAGAAGTTTGATATCAACAAATTGTTCAATTTAGTTAAAGAAATAATCATTTTAAAGCGAATTTATATTTCATTTAATTATAATTGAATTTAATGCTTTTTCCAAAAATTATTTAGTGTTTGCAACGAACATGGCCTAGAGGTCTTGTAGGAATTTCAAATAAACTCTGAACCGTTTTAACTATTAAAAATATTTATTACAAAGGACTGTAATTCTTTGGTAATTTTGTGGTATTTATAAGTTTACAGTTGGGGATGTAGCTTAGATGGTATAGAGCTCGCTTGGCATGTGAGAGATACGAGCATTGATTACTGCTCCCCAATGTATTTTTAGCAGTTGCATTTAATTCATGTTTACAATAGGGATTATTATTTTATTATACGACTGTACCCAATATTCACGTCTATACGCTTCTAATAAGATATTAGAAGACTATTTTTGTTACTCTTACTATTCTCACAATCTTTCTATCAATAATACTTTGTCTACTGTAGTGATCGTAAATGAAAAGCACAATCTAGTAATAATTTTCATTTCATCTATTTGTTATTTCATCGAGTAATGCAGTAGTTCGAGCATCATCACCAGGTAAAGTTTTAGAAATATTCTAATTAAAGCATTAATGCAAAATTAATATGAGGAAAAGAGGCAAGACTAGATTTATTTGTTGTCCCTTTGTCTTCTTATTTAATGATATTCATGTTACACATTCAGGTTAATTTACTTAACTTGACGCCTTGTAATTGTGTTAGAATCCTGGGACTAAGGCAACATATTCAAACATACTTTTATAATGAGTTGTTTTGTGTGTAAACATGAAGCCTCCATAGATTGGATTTGATCTTCTATGTATTATTAGAATTATTCGCAATAACTAGTTTGAACCAGAGCTATTGTAATTCAATTAATAACAGCCATAGAAATTATAATACAAACGCGACTGAAAATTATTACTTTTGGAAACATAAAAAATGTTTGCTTTCGAAAGCTTAGTATTGATAAACATATCTAGCATTTACATTAAATGAAGCAACATAAGACGTGATTAGTTTACAGTTTGGAGTTTCTGTAGATGATCCTTCCAAGATTTGTCATAATCCTTATTATAAACATATATTCAACGAAATTGCTGGAAAATATATGGGAGACGCAGGCCATAGATCCCAGTACCTCTCACAATCAAAGCGAGCGCTCTACCACCTGAGCTACATCCCCAACTGTAAAATTATAAAAATTAAAAATTGGAATTACAGGAATTACAGTCCTTTGTAAGTTTATTTGAAATTGCTACAAGATCTCTAGGCATATTCTTTCCAAACACAAAATAATTTTTGGAAAAAGTTTAATCTCAACTATAATTAAATAAAATATAAATTCGTTTTAAAATTATTCAGCCCAATCATGAATAAAAAATCCGCGGGAGTTTTTTCCCTTGTTATTTTTTTTTTTTAACATTGAATTTGAATAGGAAAAATGAGAAAAGGGAAAAAACTCCCGCGGAATTTTTATTCATGATTGGGCTGATTACTTCTTTAACTAACCATCCGTGTAATAGAACTGCCTCCCTGGTTCCATACTAATGTGTACATATCCAGGATTTCTTAAATTGTAAAGAACTGCGTTGGAGGGACCAAGTAAAATTTGTGGTCGTAAGTTGGCTGATCTTAATATTAAATAGTTTAAATTGTTTCATTAATATATCAACATTGTTCTTAAAAATTATGTTAAATTGATCGATCCAAATGGTAAAAACTAACAGTTGAACTAAATCTGGAATTATAAAAACGTCGTTTTAAAAATTACACAAATTTTAAAGTAATTTGTTTTTTTACACGAATTTAAATTTTGTAAAATTTGTTTAAATTTGCTTTGCTTAAATATTAATATTTTGTTTATTGCTGCATTTTTGTTGTTAAACAAAAAAATACTGAGTATTTGTTGAAAGTAATTATGCAAATCAATGCTCTAGAAAATTGTCTAAAATTATATATTTCGTTAATATTGCGGAAACATAAATAAAATTATTGATTTATATAATATAAAAATTATTATCTAATATTTATAGATTGTTTTTGATGGTGACAGTAGTAGAATTTGTATTATAAACGATTGGCTCTGTTAGCTCTTTATACAAAACATATAAAAGTTCTTGCAATAAGCTGTAATTCTTAAAATAAATCTGATATTTAGTAAAAAAAAAAAAAACATACTGAATGTATTTCGAAACAGATATTTTAGAGTCGACATTTTGGCGTAATATTCACCCTTATTCTGTTTGGCGTCGTCGACACAAGGACGACATCGTTTCCTGTAAATCCGTATTCTTGTTGTCAATATTGCCATTTATTGATGACTGTCGACATTGTTGGTATTCTGTAACGTGAATTGTCATCGATGTTGCCTTGCATTTTGTCGACGGTTTTTTTAGTATCGCCTTGTGTTGTGTTACGTTCTTTTGTGTACAAAGAAGAATTTGAAAAAAAAATTAAATAGTAAAAATAAAGAGAAAAAATTTATAATTAAATAATATGGAAAAAATTCAAATTACAAACATAAATCAATTTGAAAAGCTGGTGGAACAATTAAAAAAAATGTTTTATGTCGGTTTTAGTGACATTTTTCAAATCCTTTCCAAAATTATATCACTAATAGAGCTTTAAAATTTAATTAAAATAAAAATATTTTTGTGGGCCACGCCTATTTTCGAGTGGGCGAAGTTTGATCGAAAAATAATTGTTATTTTCAAATTTCGTGAGTTACGTATGTTCGATATTCGCATTTTTTTTCTGTTATGTTGGTACACACGTCTGTTATATATGTTGGTAATATCAGCCCAAATTGTCAGATCAAAGAAACTGTATTAAGTTTTGTGTAAAAAATGAAATTAAATGCGCAAGGACATTTGAAATGTTGACTGTGGCGTTTGGCGAGTCTACTATGAGCAGAACACAAGTTCAATTGTGGTACAATCGGTTTAAGGAAAGCCGAGAAGATGTCAATGACGATGCTCGTCCTGGTGGCCCGAACACGTCAACAACCGATGAAAACATTGAAGCAGTAAAGAAAATGATTTTGGATAATCATCGAATCACTATCAGAGAGGTTGCTTATGATGTTGGCATATCGTTCGTCTCATGCCAAGCAATATTTACGGATGTTTTAGGCATGAAACTTGCGGCAGCGAAGTTTGTTCCAAAATTGCTGAATTTTGAGCAAAAACAACGTCGCATGGACATCGCTATGACATTGAAACCAAAGCCCAATCAGAGGTTTTGAGGATTGGAAAAAACGCTGCCATAAGTGTATTATAACTGAGGGGGATTACTTTGAAGGAGACAAGATAGTTATTGATGAATAAATAAATACTTTTTGAAAAAATTTAAAATAACGGTTATTTTTTGATCAGACCTCGTATATCTAATGATAGGTATTTTAGAGACCTTTTCAACGATATATGGTATATAACATGACATACTTGTGTGGACTATTTATAAGTCCACATAGGTCGAAAAATAATTTTTCGATTAGTTTTTTTAAACTAGTTTGAGAAACTTGTTTATCCATACAAATCAAAAACAGGTTTTGTAACCAGCTTTTGAGATAAACTAGTTACAAACAACCAGTTTCTGCTAATGCAACTCTGTTTTTTTAACATTTTTCTGGCAACGCTGGACACATTTGACATTTGCTCAAAAATAAAAAAAAGTTTTCTTTAAAAATAGAAACTGTAATTGAATTTTATTCATCCTGGATGAAAAACACAAATTTAATTTTTTTATTAAATTTTTAATATTAAAGTCAGCTGTTTTATGACTTGTCAAAGATAAACCACTTAACTGTCAAAAATGCTGATGCAAAACTAGTTTGAAAATTACAGGTGCAAATGCACTATAAGTATGTATGTATTTGCCTCTTATTAACAGCTTCAAAAAAATTGATATTGAAAGTGAAGTAAAAATGACAAATACAGAAGACGAGGATATTACTAAAAAAAAACATATCAAAAATCGAATTGAAATATGTACCTATAATAGACAGGAAAACATAATAAGTATTATAAATGGAATACTAATGAACCGCTTTGTTTTCAATATACACTGGTTTTTAATTGAACAAACAAACCTAAGGTGGAGCTGAATGAGATGCTGAATATGTGGAAGTAACTGATATTTAAAATGGCATTGATGATGACAATGGTGACAATAGACAAAGAACAGAATTATTAAAATGAATATACTTAAGTGATATGACTAAAGGTGGCATTAGACAATATATAAAAAAAATTGAATTATTCGAATTATTCGATTAATTTTAAATATGTAAACGAACCAATTAAAATGTCTTATTCAAATTATTCGAACAAAAGAAAAATCGAATAATTTGATTAGCCTGCTGATGTACTGATGCTTTGCATTTAGCCAAAATATCTGCTCATTTTCTTATTTCAAGGACTGTTTACACAAACGAACATGTCACAAATACTGGAAATTTGCATATGAATAACTGTTTCTAGTTTGACAAAAACAGTGTGTAGTTGTTACTGTCGAAAAGATGAAACTATAGACAAGAGACGCGTTATTTGCTTAAAAGACAATGTACAATGTTTCATACCAGAACGCGGCTTTAAAATTTAGTAACTTTTATGTAATTTTGAAGGCTACATATCTGTCATTTATTCTCACTTGGTCAATCAACATTATATTGTACCTATAACCAACTAAGTTGTAGGGTACAACCAGTGTTGCCAAGTTTGCCGATTTAACTGCATTTTGACGATTTTTGATTAAAAAAATGACAAAGTGCGATTTGACGATTTTTGCCCTCAAACTTTGTTGGCTATCGATGCAAAGTTTTTATTCCCGAAATGAAAAATTTTTATTAAAAATTTATCGAGTCTACCACATTCGTTGCGTAAATCGTTTAGGCAAACTCGAAGCAAATTTGTACTATTTAAAATTAAGTAAAACCAATTGCATAGCTTAATAAAACATAATATATAATATAACAATTAAATTCCGTTATGTACGAGGGCGGTTTGGAAACTTCTTGGCAAGAAAGAGAATAGTTAGTTTTTCAAAAACATTTTTATTTTTCAATATATTCTCTTGTAACTTCAATGCTCTTCAATGCTTCTATCCATCAATACCTACAAAAAGTAGTTTAAAACTGTAATTGCATTTTCATTTGAGGTAAAACGCTTGCCAGCTAGGAATTTTTTTAGATTTGGGAACAAGTAAAAGTCACTGGGAGCTAAATCAGGAGAATAAGGTGGGTGGTCAAGCAACTCGTACTTAAATTCGTTGATTTTAGCCATTGTTAAAACACTCTTGTGCGCTGGTATGTTGTCTTGATGAAAAATTATTTTTTTGTGTTGTAAGCCAGGATGTTTTTTTCGAATTCTTACATTTAATTGATCCAAAATGTTGCAATAGTACTCTGAATTTATTGTTTTACCCTTTTGCAGATATTCAATGAATAAAATACTTTTGAAGTCCCAAAAAACCGTTGCTATAAACTTACCAGCCGATTGAATTGTTTTTACCTTTTTTGGGGAACTTCCTCCAGCTTCAGTCCATTGCTTGGATTGTTCTTTTGTGTCTGGAGTATAGTGGTAGATCCATGTGTTATCCACAGTTATGAAACGATGCTTGTCCAGATAAATTATTTTTATTTAAATATATAATGACACCTGGAATTTCTAATTTTACCATTGTAAAAAAATCGCGTATGCGTCTTTTTTGAACACCTATTTCTATATGAAGGAGTTGTCAGATCGAAAAGAAATTTAACATGTGTTCATATCACAGATGGAAGTTTCCAAAACACTTAAGTTTATACACATTACAACAATTAAATTCCGATACGTATAAATGAGTAAATTATATTTATTACGTTAAATAGCATATGTATATATTTTATATATAAATATTAATTTTTAACGTTTGTACAAAATTGTTATATACGATTAATTTAATTTAATTTTAATTGTTATTTATTTATTTATACTATTGTACAATTCACAAGTAATGTTGTATGTTGTACATTGTATGTTTATGTTGTCAAGCCTTCAATACAAGTGAGAAAAACAAAATAATTTCAGCACTGCGGAAAAAATATATGGCAGACATTTTAACAGTTGCGTCAAGTAAGTAAAAATTAATGATCGTTTTTCATAAATTAAATATGTACAGCAATCTTCATTAATTGAATTAGTTAATTTTATTTTCTTGTTTTAAAGTTGACAATCAGTTTATGATTTGAGTGTTACCATTTGGTTATTTTGTTTTAAAGAAAAAGAAGTGACTTTTCATTGAGATACACATTTGAACATTTGGCAACACTTAAAATTTTTTTTGCAAATTCTGTTAATCCCCATGAACATTTTGACGGTTTAACAACAACTAAAATTTAGGCCCCGGTTACCGTTCACAACATTAAGTATTTTAATGTTGTATGTTGTAAATTGCGATTACGATTACGATTCACAACACTTATCAGCTTAATCGTATGAAAAATGCATGTTGTGTTGTTGTCGAGACAACACAACAGTTTTGTGTTGTAAACGATAATCGTGTGTTCAAGTGTTTTTGACAGCAGTACATTGTTTTACACAAACAAAATGCCTGTTGTTTCTGTATTGTGTTGTATTTGTTGCCGATTTGCATTCACCTTGTATAATTACACCATGTTAAGTACTATGTACAAAGTTATTAATTGTTTGAACTGACATGACTCTGATATTTCTTTTTATTTAATTTTTTAGAATATAAATATCTCAAAGATTTATATGTTTTAATTATAAATAACCTTAAAATTTAAAAAAGTCTTAAAAATTCATATTTGCAAAGTGTTTAGGGGCGTTTAAAATGGCTCATGTGTAGAATGTTTAACAGCGGCAAATACAACAGCCAGCACGCGAATCATTAACACCTTTTTGTGTTTAAAAACATATTTAAGTTAAAGCCAAAAAATCTTAATAACTTAAATACTATGAATAGTTAAACAGAAATTGTCTAAGCAATAAAGAATGGTTTAAGAGGAGCCAGATAATTATAACCTGATTTCTTGCTAATCGCTGCAGGTTTTGAGATTTTGCCTCTAGGCAAAGTAGAAGCAGATGCTGAAGTATAAGACCAAGAGGAAGTGCTAACAGCTCTTGGTTTTGGTGTTTGAGTGATGAAGTGAGTTTTCGGGAAAGCAGCTGTGGCCAACGAAGGAACAACATCAATTTTTATGGTTGATTGGGGCACTGTTGCTGCTGAATCGCCAAAAGCCTTTTGTGTTTGCTCATCATTGGCTGAGTCCAAAGGAGCTAAGGATAGATTAGAATATACGGGAGCATCGTATAGGAAACCATTGCCGGATTCCACAAGTTCTGAAATATCCGCCAAGCTGTGATGGGCCAACAGAAATGTTAGCAGCACTAAACGATAAAACTTTAAACAACATATAAACATATGGACAAAATTTAACAATACAATACAATACAATGCAATACAATTCAACCGAAATCAACATAAATCAATAGGTAAATATCTTTTATACCATTTTAATATGATCACTGAGGTTTGGAGTTTTCTTGAAATATAAATTATTTTGAAACGCTTTAAATTTTAACTGATTTTATTTTAACGAAATCTTAACGTATTTATATGAATTTAAAATTAATTAGTTTGAAATTGTAGCTAATTTTAATATTTTTAAGTCATGTTTTTTTTTTGTTTGTTTCTCTTATATTCTCGAAGCTAATAATGATCAGAGAGTTCACTGATAATACAACATTATCAAACAAAAGCAATAAAGAAAGGCGACAAATAAGAAGGCCTATACAAAAGCAGAAGCCATTAGCTCGCTCGTACCCAGCTCGTGCTCTCAAGGTCATGTCAAATGTTATTTAAACACTTAAATATTATAGCTTTCTGGCTGTGCAAAGTAGAAAAATTTAAATATTTTAATCATTTAGCCAAAGAAACTATTTGTTAACTTTGTTAAGACAATGGTTTAGTAGTGAATTTAACAGTTAGTTTTAGTATTGTCTTTAGTCTTGAAACCAACGTTATGCTCTGAAAATTTGAAAGTAAGCTGTATTTATTTTTGGCTTATTAATATTCAAAAATACAAAATTTTTTTAAAGTTGTTCTAATAAATTTCGCAGTAAGCTTTTCGAGGTGTTGGCAAAAGGTTTTTGTAATAAAATTAATGATTGATATAATGAAGATGTATCTACTGTATGATTTTTAGGAGAATTCATGGCAAAAATGTACTCAGCCTAATACTAAGACAATCAGAAATTAAATTGACTTTAAAGTTTGGAGTCATAATACTTGGAAGATATGTATTTATCTCCTTAGATCTTTCAGTTTTGACAGTACAAGTATATACACCTAATTCTTTGTTACACGGTTTTGATTTAAACCGATTTGAAAATAAACAAATTATGTTTTTTTGACACGATTCTATGCACAATTCAAAATCTTTTGGGCTTAAATTTTTTTTGTTTAAATTTAATTTTTGCAAAATATGTTCATATGTACTGTATACCCCGGTTAATACTCCACGCTTAATTGCCTTTTTCGTTTATTTAACTCGTCTTGTAAATTCCCGTTTATTTTTCATATTCTTGCAAACAAAACAACACTTTTTAATAACTTTCGCTTAAATACCCATCAAGAACAGTTTCGTTAGTTTAACTTTGTTTAGTTAACGTAGCAATTTTATATTTTTATAAATTCGAAGAATATGGTTGCATCGTGAGACTCACTTATAAACACCAATTTACTATATACATACATACATATGTATGCACAGTCAAACCTCGATATAACGACCCTCACTATAACGAATTCCTCGATTTAACGAATTTTTTGAAATCCCCTACAACGCTCCATAAGATTTAAAACAAAATAAACCTCTCGATTACGAATACATTTGTCAATAGGTTATAACGAATTCTCATTCACTGCAAACTAACGAAATAGAAAGAATTGTTTACCTCTATTTAACGAATTTTGTCAACTTACAACCTTTTCGTAACGATTTCCATCAATTAATTCAAATTATATGAAACAGATACACACAAAATTATTGTGTTTGCAATGACAACGTCAGCAGCAAACCTACATTCGTAGTCGATAGCAGCATGCATTCCCTGCAAATAATATTGGACTACGTGATCCATTTTAGATGATATGGACTACTCACAACATGGTCCAATGTTATGCAGTCATGGACCATGTCATAGTTAAACAAGAGTTTGTAGTGAAACGACATGGTTTCGTGTTAACACGATTGCATATTGAGTTGTTGTTGTTGTTTAAAACTAACCCTCGTGAGTACTCCATGGAGTAGTTTTGGGACTACTCCGATGGGTTATATGGTCCAGTCCTAGGACATCGCAATGTTAAATGGACCACCTTTTTTTCATATATTTGGAGTACTCCTACTCCTCTTTGGACTAGTCTTTACATGCATGTATGGACTAGTCGCGTTATTTGCAGGGTAGACTAACGGCTGAAATATTCGAAGAAGAATTTATTGTTGCCAAAAGCTTGTACTGGGGTAGCCAGATTTTAAATACGGAAAAACAGTACATCTTATACAAAAAAAAACAGTACAATTAAAAAAAACAGTACATTTTATTTTTTAACGAAAACATAACTCTTTATTCATGTAATAACATTTTTGTAATATTAATTTAATAAGCAACAATAAAATTGTTAAAAATATGAAATCATAACATATATTATGAACGTTTTTGAAGAAGGTACATAGAAAATACAATTTAAATGACATATTGTATCGTTTATATCATCAAAGTCCTTTTAGATTACAATATTTTTGCTTTGCTTGTAATACAAAGTTTTAAATTTATTAGTTTTTGTAAATCAATCTGTATATGAATTAATTTACATTATAAAGTGAACTTTAACTTTAATGTCAACTCAATTTTACTCCTTTTTCAATATTTTTTAGTAAGAATAATGCTGTTCCAATTTACATGGTGTAGAAATTTATTATTTAAAAATCAAGAAGTATCATTTATTGAAAAAAAAATCCAAGTAACATTTTATCTTAACCCCTATAACATGACCACTTTAAAATTAAATGTATTTAAATACGTTGTATAAACAACGATATATTTATGAAATTCAATTTGTTATTTTAATATTCTTCATATTAATCTACAATGTTTAATGGTTTCATTAAACAATGGTTGTTGTATTCATTTCAAATGGACAAACAAATTTTGTTGGACACAAATGCTTTAGAGCCATTAACACTGATCTCCTAATCAACTTTAAAGTAGATTAAACCCCGATAAATAAATCCTTTTTTTAATAATGCAATACACTGAAGAAAAAATTTTGTTAACGAAAATACAGTACAAAAAACAGTACAACGTGTAAAAAACAGTACATTTGCGTACTGTTTTGAGTCTTGTGCATAAAACAGTACATTTGAAAAAAAAACAGTACGCGTACTGCTAAAAACAGTACGTCTGGCACCCCTAGCTTGTACGCTTGTTGCAGCAGTTGTTCTTGCAATCTAGCTAGTTAATCACTGGCTCAGACTCAGGGTTGTCAGATTTTTTTGAGCTCCGTCGCCAAAACGGATGTAAAAAATCGCCAAAATTCACCAAAATCCGATTTTGTTCAGTTTTTATTTTTTTTATTATTTAAAAGAAATAAATTTTGTTTACACAAACAAATCTAGTTTAATTTTTAAGTAAAAAATCGCCAAAAATTAAGAAAAAACCAAAAAAAATCGCCAAAAATAATTTTTTTTTAGTTTTTGTTAAATTTTTTTTATTTAATACATTAATTGTTACTTATTAAACAATATTTTAGTAAAACATATACACATTTATATTCGTTTTTGTATTTTTTACTATTTAAAAAATTTTAAAACTTTGTTAAAAGAGAGTTTTAAATTACATAAAAATGGAGATCATATTTAAAAAAAGTAAAATTAAGTAGATAAGTCTAAAAGTTCGTAAACTTCATTCTCAGCGATTTCATTACTAGAGTCTTGACTTTCATACATAGTTGAGTTGAATTATTTTATCATTTCATTAGTCGGTGTAAACGAATTGCAGTAGTCGAGTTTTTGTATAATTCATTATTGAAAAGACCCTTTCAACGCAGACATTACTGTATCGTGATAATCAAACACTTTTGGCCAAAATTCAAGTAAATATGTTGGAATTTCGTTATTAAAATAATTATTCCAATTTATGAACGGAAGTTTTCCCCATTGAGTTTCATACACGCCTATTGCTACATTTGGATCCATAAATGGTCTTAATGTTTCTTGAACAACGCCAAATTTAGTTTGAAATAATGTATTCGCACACTTTGAAATAGAAAATTGTCCAAAAGCTTTAAAAAAATTCATATTTTCTGGTAATTTGCTTATCATCTCTTTTAAAAGTTTATTTAAATACACAAAACAGTTTTCTTTAAGTACGATTATTTCTGCATCGCTCAATTTCGCATTTCTTAATTCTGTTTCAAACTCTGCAAAATCAATTGCATCTAGAGGCAAAAATGAATTTGAAGAATCAATAGCTGCATGTAAATCATTGAAAAATTTTTCATTGTTTTCAGTATTATATAAAACAGAAGGTTTGAAAACTTTTGTTGAAAACATAAGAAGTGTACAATACATTTTTTCATGCATGCTTCCTGCATCCATGCTGTCCGATTGAAATTCCAAATTCAGATGATTCATTTCGTTGACAATGGGATTTATAAAAACCAAAAAAAGACGATTTTTTTCATCACATAATTCATTATAGATGTTTTGGTGAAAATCGCCAGTGATATCAAAAATCGCCAAAAAATCGCCATGTCGCCAAACGGAAAATCTCGACGAAAACACGTTTCAAAATCGCCACGTTTGGCGAGAAATCGCCATATCTGACAGCCCTGCTCAGACTTATTATTTTATAAATGTAAACTATTTTTGAATTTTAAAACTACAAAATACAGTGGCCCATAATCATAGTCATAGAAAAGGCATACTTTAAGTAAAAGTATACTTTTAAACAACAAAAACATATACATTTTGTTCAGAATTTAAAACAAAAGCATGCTTTTGCTTAAAGTATGCTTTTTCTATGACTATGATTATGGGCCAGTGTTTTCCTTTGTTTTGATTTATTAGCAGAAATCGTTCGCTATAACATGGTAAGCAGATTATGATTAATAAACATACAAATTTTTTTATTACCTCGTTATAACGAATAGAAGTGCAACTTCATTTCGATACAACGAACCTCATTGTAATGCATTATTCGATATAACGTTTTTTTCTAATTCCCTTAAGATTCGTTATACCAAGGTTGAACTGTAGTTCGTTACTGTGACCGTTAGGAAGATATATTCGATTATATATTAAACTTTGCAGGCCCGCCCACCGTAAGCTAGGCATGAACGACAAAAAAATGTTAACGGTTTTCTTTAGGGATTTTTTTTTTAATTTTCAAGGAATATTACTTTGAAAAACTAGAAACCTTAAGTGGCATCGCTGAAATATAAATGGATTTCTTCAACAGCTGTTTATATTTCTATTGATATGTTTGATTAAAGTTGTCAAGTGTTTTATTGATAAAGATTTATTATTTTTAATGTTTTTATTTACTTTTTTCTTGTATTTTAGAAGACATTATGCCATTAGCCATTATGTTATTTAAAAAGTTCAAAGAACAAATTTATTTTTTATTAAAACTTTAGATTTTGCGATCAGCTGACGTTTTCAAAATAATAGAATAGCTGGTTACAGGGCGCCATTTTTAGTCATGCAGCCGTATAGTCTGCTGTGGCAAATGTGTGTAATGATTTCCCTTACTAATGACTAATAAATCTTTCATATAATTAAGTTTTGTTTGCCTTTTGATAAGCAAATTAATATTCATGGAATTAGAATAATATGCTAAAGCTTAACTTTAAAATTTAATAACTAATATGAAAGAAGTCGTAACTAAATAAGGTAAAGTTAGTAACTGACTAACTAAACATTTTGCTGGTCACAAAAATACTACTTAACATAAAATGTATTTAATGTAAAGCATACTAAAATGATGAAATTTAATCGGAGGCCTAAAAATATACTTCACTTTTATGGTATTTTTCAATATCTACTGATCATTTTAAACATCTTCAACTACGACAGATATTAACATATTTTGTTTTACTTCTGTTTATATTAATGTTTATTTACATAAATACATACTACATTTATTAATACAAGATTATTAAATGCGGTCGAAATGAAATAGAAGAGGTTCATTGCACAGTGAAGCAAATCTCAAAATAAGTGATCATAAATTGTCAACCTCCAATTTTCTAATGAGAATGATGTAGTAAAAAAGTGAAAGTTGAATACAGTGAATATCAAAATGAATTAAATTGTTCAACTTTAGGTTGCAACG
This sequence comes from Bellardia pandia, assembly GCA_916048285.2. Classification (NCBI taxonomy): domain Eukaryota; kingdom Metazoa; phylum Arthropoda; class Insecta; order Diptera; family Calliphoridae; genus Bellardia; species Bellardia pandia. The sequence goes on from OU696531.1 coordinate 45,718,230, forward strand.
CATTTCGAAAGATATTCATATCAAGTCACACTTGGCAAATATTTGCCGAAAAAGACGTAGCCTTTAAATAAAATATTTTTGAACTTTTTTATTTAGGACACGACACAAAAAATATTTAGTTTTATTTTGTTTGATGCTGTTGGAACTTGCAAAACTCTTGTAAGAGTAAACAACGTCAAACAAGTTTGTGCTAAAACAAGTGGTTACGTTTTTTTGAGTAAAAATTTGCCATGTGTGACCATACCATACCATAGCATTTTTATTTTCAATAAATTCTTAATTTGTTGATTTTCTCTTCCAAATATTTATTCAAGTGATTTGGGTGCGTTTTTACTGTATGTCGTAGTAAACTCTAACCACTTAATCGCAAGTTATTAGCAATTGTGTGTTGTGACAAATATTATTATACCGCGATTCTGTTATTTTCTGCCGACACCCCAGGGAATAGGACAACTTAATCAAACTGTGAGCTTTAGTTTTATTGGGTATTAGCTTGAGGTGATTTAATTTTATGTATACATACATATAATAATTGTGAATATGTAACTATGTTAACTATAATTAAATATAATTCAAGAGAGCATATAAACAATTGCAAATATACATATACATGTAGCTACTTACAATGCAAACGTGCCAAACTATGGATAGTTTATTTTAAAACTTTAGTTTGGTTGAAAATATTTTCAAAATAAAAATTTTAAATTTTGTGTAAATTTTAAGCATTCTATATTTTCAACTCTTAAAATTGAGCATATGTAGATATAAAGGGTGTCCCAACTAGAACGCAATGGTGTCAATGGTGTTCGGTATCGTGAAATGATAACCAGTTTTTTCTTGCCTAGAATTGAAGAAATGAATGTGGAGGGCATGTGGTTTCAACAAGACGGAGCCACATGTCATACAGCCAGAGAAAATGCATCAGTCATTTCCCGGTCGTGTTATTTCGCGTTTTGGAGACCAGAATTGGCCGCCTATATCGTGCGATTTAATACCTTTAGATTTTTTTCTTTGGGTTTTTTTGAAATCGATAGTTTACGCGAATAAGCCGATGACGACTCAAGCCTTAAAAGAGGAAATTGGACGCTGCATTAATGAAATACCGCAGCATTTATGCAAAAAGGACATTGAAAATTTCATTAAAAGATCGTGTGTGTGCCAGCAAAGCCGCGGCTGCCATCTGCACGATATCTTATTCCATACATAACCCCATTCTGTCTACTTTACGATTTTTTTTTAAATATCGGTTTTATTTAAAATTTAAAAATTGCGTTCTAGTTGGGACACCCTTTATATGCATATACTCGCATTGCGCCAAAGTATATAAAGCTATTTTAGAGACAACTGTGTCGCTCACAGTAATTGCCTGTATTTCGAGATAACTGCGATCGGTTTAAAGGGGTTTCTGTAAAATATCATTAGCCCTACTGTAACGACAAACAACCATGCAAAAAATTTATTGCGTTCCTTCTTAGTTTCAAAAAAGTTTCCATATGTTGATAATAATCTTTTGAAAATATTTAACAACGTTTATTTTAAATTTATCTTAATCATAGTTTTTAATGACTGTTTTTGTCTTCATTATTTATATACATTTCTTATCTTGATTTTTGTACATCTTTCAATCACCAATCCCATTATCGTTATGCAGCAGCTTAAAACCTATTCATCATGTTCAGACTAAATATTGAAATTTTAACAAATAACAAATTAAATGAAACTTTTTTTGGTGTCACATTATAACCTTAGGGGGTTGCAGTGGATTTATTTGCGACATTTTATTGTCAAAAATTTTAATTATTTGCATTCAAAAAAAAAAAACAAAACTTTGCCGATTTGTTGATATGTTGTCGAGACAATATATGACATTTTTTAATATTTTATTTAATACAAGGTATTTGAACTAAATTCTACAAAATATAGTTTAAAGTTTAAACTATTTATAAAATGTTTAATTATATTAAAACACGAGTTAGTAGCAGGAGCAGGTGTTAAGTTGTACCGCCATAGTGGGGAGGGTATATTGGATTTGTGCTGATGTTTGTAACGCCCAGAAATATTGGTTCAAAACCCACCTTAAAGTATACCGATCGACTCACAATCACATTCTCAGAATCACATTCTGAGTCGATTTAACGATGTCCGTTCGTCCGTCCGTCTGGCTGGCTGGCTGGCTGTCCATGTAAAGCTTGTGCGCAGAGTACAGCTCGCAATTTTGAAGATATTTCGATAAAATTTGGTACATAATATTTTTTCGGCCCAAGGATGGATGGGATTGAAACTGGTGCAAATCGGTCCATTATTTCACCTTGCCCCCATACAACTGTCCTCCCGAAATTGGGGTTTACCGATTATAAATGGTATAATTATGCAAGGAACCAAACAAATTTCATCACAAATTAGTGGTAAATGAAGCAAAATTACATCTACAAATTTTGTGCAGATCGATCCATAATTAGTCGTAGCTCCCATATAAGGCCCACTTCCGAAAATCACTTTAAAGATTTTCTATCAAAAATGTCGGTACCCAATTAATATTGAAGGCAAATATATTTCATATGTATGCAAATAATAAGGTACAATTTTATTATGATTGGTCCATAATTACTCGTAGCTACTATATAAGACCATCTCCGTAATTCACTTTTTTAAAAGTATTTATATCGAGATAATTTTTGGATGATCGGTCCACAATAGGTAATATATCCCATATAACGCCCATTTCTGAAAAACTGTTTTATACTTATACTGGTTGTAGGGTATTCTATGGTCGGGCTTGACCGACTATACTTTCTTTTTTGTCTATATTAAATTACTTTTAATATAGTTAATAAGACATTCAGAAGGTCGTACAGAAAGTCATAAGGTACAGTCATATTTGGCAAAAATTTACTCAAAAAAGCGTAACCACTTGTTTTAGCACACATTTGTTTGACGTTGTTCACTCTTACAAGAGTTTTTCAAGATCAAACTGTATCAAATAAAATAAAACTAAATATTTATTGTGCTTTGGTCTAAATAAGAAAAGGTTTCTTAAATAAACAAACGAGTTTTAATATATGTGTGTTATTTAGGGGTTACGTCGTTTTGGGCAAATATTTAACAAGTGTGACCGTGCCTTTAGAGTGTAAAGTTTGCAATCAAAGTTCTCAGAACTACTTTTCGGTTAATTGAGCCCCGGTTAATTGAGTTTCCCGCTTAATTGTACTAAACACCATCAAACGAAATCATTCCGTATAACTGCCTATGTAAAAGTACCCGTTTAATTGAGATCCGCTTAATTGCGCCTCCCGTTTAATTGATTCGTAAAATGAGACCGCATTGCGAAACACACGAACAAATGTTTCGGTTAATTGATTTCGTCTGCTTAATTTTTTTTCTCTACCATCGCAAAACTATTTAAGTTGCGCCAAAATTTTTTTGTCGTGTTTCTGTTCACCATGTAAAAGGGCTTTTTCCTGCACATCGTGTGAATGAGGACTTCGAATCATATGTTTTTATAAATTGTTTACATTTAGTCAAGCAAAAAAATTCAACAGGTGGAAAGTTCGCAAAAAATGTCTTCGAGAAAACACATTGCTTTAAATCTTAAACAAAAATTAAATTTAATTGGTGAAGCTGAAAAATATGACAAAAGTGATCTTTGCGAAAAATATAAGTGTTCTAAAGCGACAATCAATAGAATTTTAAAAAGCAAAGATTCGATTGTTGAAAAATCAAAAACGTTGAAATTGTCAACAAAAAGAAACAGAAGCGGTGCCTGTTCAAATGTTGAGAAAGCCCTTACAATTTGGTTTAAACAAATGCGTGATTCGGGAGCCTTAATTTCCCGCAACATAATTTTAGAAAAGGCTAAAAAGTTCGCTGTAGAAATGGGTGTCGATTTCAATCCGAGCAATGGTTGGCTACATCGTTGGCAGAAGAGGGAAGGCATAATTATAAAAATGGTGCAAGGAGAAGGTGCGTCTGCTGACACTGATGCAGCGGATGTATTCCTTGATAAAGTTCTGCCAAATTTAATATCAAACTATGAGCCTTCAGATATATTTAATGCAGATGAAAGCGGTTTGTTTTTCCGAGCTTTACCCAATTCAACATTATCTAAAAAGGGGACCAAAACCGAGGCTTTAAGAATTCAAAGGAACGTTTGACATTACTATTTATATGTAATGCTACCGGTAATTATAAAAAAGTTATCATTATAGGCAAGTCAAAAAATCCAAGATGTTTTAAAAACAAAGTTTTGCCTTTGGAATATTATTCACAACACAAAGCTTGGATGACTCAAGATTTATGGCAGAAAATTTTGCTTTCCCTTGATGCTGAAATGGGAAAACAAAAACGTAAAATAATATTGTTCGTTGACAACGCATCTTCCCATAAGACATCAGCAAAGTTATCCAACATCGACTTGCAGTATTTACCACCTAATACAACTTCAATAGCACAACCCTTAGATCAGGGCATAATACACAGCTTCAAATCTTACTATCGGCAAAACATTATACGGAAACAAATTTCAGCAATTGAAAGCGGAAAAACTATGGGAGAATTTATTAAGAATTTAAGCATTTTTAACGCACTGCATGTGAAACCTTCTACAATTGCAAACTGTTTTAAAAAGGTAAGTTTCCGTTATTTGTTTGTGCAATAAATTTCACAGTCGTTACATTTCAGGCTAAGTTTTTTTTCTCTGCTGAGCAAGTCGATTTAGAAGACGATGTTGTGGAACTTAACACTGATGTTGAACATCAAAATGAGTTTGAAAATTTCGTCCGCTGCGATGATAATCTACCGTGTTGTGAAATACTCACAGAGCAGGAGATAATTGAAGATGTTGAACATGTTTCGTCCTCGGATTCTTCTGAGGATGAAGAAGATGAACAAATTATCAATCCTCCTTCAACTAAAGAGGCACTAAATTCTGTTAATTTACTTCGAGATTTTTTTTTAGCATCAAATTATTATTCACATGAACTTGACGATATAGAAAAACGAATTATCGAAAGCCTAAACAATTCTAAAATTCAAATGTTGATGACTGATTTTTTTAATCATATTTAGTTTTACCTATGTATATATGTACATATAATGTTTTTTGTAACACTCGCATGCACATATGTATGTATTTATTTTTGAATTTTGATCTCTTTTTATATAGAATTTTGTAATTTTTGTTCCTTTTCAAATATTGTACAATGAACGTACCTGATTTTTGTTTTGTTTTAATAAATACAATTTTTTAATTTAATAAAAAAATTTTTTTTGTTTTGTCTATACACGTGGATGTTTCGCTTTATTGCTCGTCTGGCTCAATTAAGTGATTTTCGTTTTAATTGCGTCGGCGAATCAATTAACCGAGTATCGCTTAATTGAGTTTCCCGTCTAATTGCGCCAAAAGTCGTGCATTTTTAGAGACTCAATTAAGCGGAAATAACTGTAGTATAAAAAACAATGGTAGCTTAACTACAATAGACACCCTGTGCATTTCTTTTCACTAACTAAATATTTAGATAATGCCATATCTAATGGGTGATTCAAGTAGAGATATTTTTTTAAATCGCCTATTTTTGACAGATCACGTGTGAGTCGTGTCATGCTGTAATGTTATTTTTGTTTAGTATTGTTAGGCATTTCATAATGGAAAGACTTACACCTGAACAACGTTTACAAATCGTTCAACTTTATTACGAAAATTCACGTTCTGTAAGGAATGTGTTTCGTGCACTTCGTTCAACTTATGGTCAACATAACCGGCCCACTGAGCGTACTATTTACAACACCATCACCTATTTTGAGACCCAGCATTCATTATTGGACAATATTTGACCGAATATACAACGTCCAGCACAAAACAACGGTTTGGTGTGGTTTGTGGGCCGGTGGAATCATCGGTACATATTTCTTTATAACCGACATTTGGTTTCAGCAAGACGGCGCTACTTCCCACACATCGCATCAATCAATGGATTTATTGAGAGAACACCTCGGTGTGCAACGTAAAATTACGTTTTGGGCCGGTCGATTGGCCACCAAGATCGTGTGATATCACACCGTTAGGCTTTTTCCTATTGGGCTATGTAAAGTCTAAAGACCCGGTTCGATTCTGGCTTTGGAGGAAAACATTACGCGTGTCATTCTTCAGTTACCAATCGAAATTCTCGAACAAGTCATCGAAAACGGATAGACCATTCGCAACGTAGCAACGGCCAACATTTGATAGACACAATCTTCTAAAAATAAATGCAAGAAAGTGTTATTTCAAATGATAATAAACATTCCCCATTAAATTTAAATTTTCATTGTTTTTTTTTTTCTTTAAAAAAGTAGAAAACCTCGAAATGGATCAGGCTTTACATGGAGTTGTGAAATGAAACCCCAAAAATATAATGTGCGTAACGAGAGTGCCATGAGACGAGTATAAATATGAAGGGATTTAATTGACACCCTGTGCATTACTTTTCACCAACTAAATTGGTAGTTCTTCAACTACATTAAGAATTGTGAAATAACTTAAAATAGCTAAATGTGCTACATAACTCACTATGTATGACTGTTTTGAGGTTTTAGAGCAAAACATGACACAATTATGATTTAGTTTTTAAATATTAATTTCTAATAAAGGAAAGCAAATTAAAGTTTAAATATTATTTTACAGGACAATATCCTGTTATAAAAAGAAACAATTTCTCTAGTAAATTATGTCAACTAATCTTGTCGCAATAACATGATTGTCTTAGGTTTGCCAGTCGAAAGCCTACTTTCAAGTAGGTTGGAGAGTAACTAGTGCTGTTTTTTTTTAACAACTAATACGGTTTTTAAAGCGGCACTGTGACTACTATATTTAGATTTAGTCTTTCCAACTGTATTTTCAAACTTTTCTCTCAAATTTAAGAATTTTCCAAAAATATTTTTATTTTATAAAAAAATTATTTTTATTTACTAAATTGTACTAAACTTATCGTATAACAAAACATCGTCAACATCCATAACAACAAAAATGTGTAAAATGAAAAATACTTATATTGACTTGTTAATTTAACAAGTGTGGCTTTGCTTTTGGCCGGCCTTTTAGAAACCAGAAACTTAGAAGAGACGATAGCGGTAATGGAAACGTTCAGCGGGAGCATCATAATGGTAACCGCCAGCTTGGCTTTGAGATTCCTGATGATGTTGTTCTTGATGATGATGGTGCTGGTTGGTAGGTGCTGGAGCATGTTGTTGTTGCTGGTAGACGGGTGCTTGTGCGGAGTAGTCCGGCTGAGGAGGCAAGTATTCATTGGTGGGAGCTGGGATGGGAGCGGATAATTGTTGTTGATGCACGGGGGCATGGTATTGTGGCTGAGGAGGCAAGTATTCGTTAGAAGGAGCTGGAATAGGAGCTAAGAGTTCTTGATGATGAACTGGAGGTGGGGCTTGGAATTGAGGTTGAGGAGCTAAGTATTCGTTAGAGGGTGCAGGGGCTGGGATGGGAGCGGACAATTGTTGTTCATAAGCGGGAGCATGGTATTGTGGCTGAGGAGGCAAGTATTCGTTAGAAGGAGCTGGGGCTGAAATAGGAGCTGAGAGTTCTTGATGATGAATTGGGGCTTGGTATTGGGGTTGAGGCGCCAAGTATTCGTTGGAGGGTGCAGGAGCTGAGATTGGGAACTGTTGTTGATAAGCGGGAGCATGGTATTGTGGCTGTGGAGGCAAGTATTCGTTAGCAAGAGCAGGGGCTGGAATAGGAGCTGAGAGTTCTTGATGATGAACTGGAGCTGGTCCAGAGTATTGTGGCTGAGGAGGCAAGTATTCGTTAGAAGGAGCCTGTTGTGGTACATCAAAAACAGCTGAAGGTTTTTCGTAATTGTAACCGTGGCCAGTCAAATGAGAGACATCAGCCGATACGGCTGCAATAGCGCAAACAGCAATAATGAAGAATTTCTAAGAAAAAACAATATTAGTAAATTTCTTGATCTAGCAATTGTTTAAGAATATTTTAATACGAGTTAAAGCTACTAAATGTTAGCTCTGGTAATCCAAATTGCTGCCTTAACATTAGTAATCTTCTCTCGTAGTTGATCTCAAACTTACCATTGTGTTGTTATGTAAAATGTTTTTTTTTTTTTTGATATGTTGTTATCAGTTCTACAAAAAAGCTGTAACTGATGATAGTAAACACTTTACGTTGAATATTTATACACAAATCTTTTAAATTTTTCATCATAAAGTTTTTTATTCATAAAAAATCACTATAATTTTTTTAAATTAAAACGCAGAAATTAAATTACCCAACCTACAAATTCTCTTCTCATACTCTTAAGTCATAATTTTAAAGAGCAGCTGATTCTGTGCATTTTTTGTATCACCAAAAACAGACATTTTCAACCAAATATTCATGATTTTGCAATGTCCATCATAGACTTGGTTAACAAAATAGTTGCTAGTTTCTCAGTAAGCGGAACCAGTTTCAAAAGTTTCATTTCGTTTTGTTTGTTGCTGTCAAAAGAGAATTCAATTTAAACATTTTATTATTTCTTTATTTTAAGATCTGCATTTAAAGTTTCAAATTTAAAACAGTGTTTCGGTCATTAATCTCGTTGTAATCTTGTGTTTTAGTATTTAAGAGGTTTTGTCTAGGCTTTACCGGCTTTAAACTGTCTGTCAAAATATCATTTGCTGTTGTTGTCATTGATTTTGTTTTTGTTTCAATGTCAAGTTCAATTTGTTTATTTGAAGCTTTATTTGTTGTAAATTCTAAAATCATAAAAAACTATATTTAAATGATCTTAATTGCTGTTTTCGAAATCATGTAGGTTAAACAAACAACATGTAAATTTATATTAGTACCAAATTAGAAAATTAATAAAAAATTAATTTACTTAATTAATTAATTAATTAATTAAAATGTCAATGACTTCGTAGTAGGACCGGCCGTGCATATTTAAAAACATCAAAATTTAATAAACTTGTTAAATGAATTTATTGATCTGATTAGAAATTAACTTTTAGGCCTCCACGCAGAGATGTGAGTTTGTTTTTATCTTTATGGGCATTTAGTATTTGACAGTTGCAAGTTAAGGTATCCATGCTAAAAGGCAGCAGAGTTATTTTTAAAATTATTTTGATTTTATTTCATTTTTAATTCTTTGATTTTTGTATTATATTTTATATATTATATAATATAATAGGACGCAAACAGATCTTTGGAACTTAAAACTTGACAAATTTTTTAACTTCATTGAAAAATTATTCCGTTCCAAAGTCAACGCTATGTTAAAATGTTAAAGCTAATACTTACTACCGTCTTATACTACGTCCAATCCTTTTGTAATTACAGACAATCATCGAATGCTGCGTGACTAGCATATTCTTCATTAGATTCGATTAAACCTCAGCTAGTCAGCACTTTTTACTGCAGTGATTTCAGTTTGAAGAACTTAGACTACCGTCTTATACTCAGACTACCGTCTTATACTCAGACTACCGTCTTATACTCAGACTACCGTCTCATACTCAGACTACCGTCTTATACTCAGACTACCGTCTTATACTCAGACTACCGTCTTATACTCAGACTACCGTCTTATACTCAGACTACCGTCTTATACTCAGACTACCGTCTTATACTCAGACTACCGTCTTATACTCAGACTACCGTCTTATACTCAGACTACTGTCTTATACTCAGACTACCGTCTTATACTCAGACTACCGTCTTATACTCAGACTACCGTCTTATACTCAGACTACCGTCTTATACTCAGACTACCGTCTTATACTCACACCAAATAATTAGAAAATGTTATGTAATAACAACAAAAGTGTGACTCTGCGAATTCAGTAAAGTTGTAGAAATAGAAAAATTTATATGAAATATTGGGGACACTTTAAATTAAAATATGGGTCATATGGGACTAAGAAATATGAGAAGTATATAAATTATTTTTAGCCACATAAACTTCAAAATTAATAAATAGAAGAGTGTCAAGCCAGATCATACATCAGTTATGATTACACATAATAAGATTTGTTGATTAAAAACAATTATGAGTATAAGGCACTTTGTAATAGCTTGCCATCCACAATCATTAAAATTGACGCCACGATAAGAAAACAAAAAGTAAAAACTTTGTTAAAAATTTATTATTTAAACTTATTGAAATCAGAGCTATTTTAAAATTTAACAAGAATTTATAAGCAGCTGTGCCAAATCTTATTTACCCACCACCAAATCACCTATTATGGGCTGATCGTCGTCTAATATTGTACCGTAAAATCTATTTATTTTAGGTTTATTTTGTTTGAATTTCATGTCAATAACGATATTTACATACTCGTACTTATTTGTTTTGAATTTGAACTTGATAGAGATTTTTATAAGAACTTTATGAATAATTTTTTGTCGTAGACTTTACATGGGGACTTTGGTCAAATATGAACAGATCCTTATAAAATTGATTATGACGATTGTTATATACGTATGGACTATTTGTGTTTAATTTCAACTTAATAGTGATTTTTATAAGAGATTATGCGCATTTAAGTCATTTTTGGAAGTGGACTTTATATGGCGGCAAATATAGACCGATCATCATTAAATTTAGAACGACAATTGTGTATAATTGGATTATTTTTGTTGAATTGTTTTACGACATTTATGAGCAATTAAGTGATTTTCAATAGTGGACTTTATATGGGGCTATGTCAAAATATGAACCGATGCAAACAAAATATCGTTTTGAGATTTCACTTTGCATAAAACTTATTTTTGCAGAATTTTGTATGTAATTCGGATCCGACTAGACCGAATTTGTCATTTTTAATATTAAACATTTCTTTGGATCAAAGAATATTTGGTAAAAATTTCTTTGTTATATGGCTTTTTTCGAAGCTATATCGTGTCACTCATCATTTTTTTAGTGGTGGATATAAAAACAACTGTGCAATGCTTTTATGAGTATTTAAGGAATTGATCGCATTTTTTAATTTAATTTGACTCTTGACTTTTAAATCTTTTTTAAATTGAAACCTGACTCCAGACCAAAGTTACCGGCCTCGCAACATGTTGTGAGCTAAACATTTAGAAGTTTAGGTTGTTTTTTTTTGTAATATTTATTTACTGAATTATTGTTATTAATAAAAAGTTCATTATTAACACTAATTTCTATGTTTATTTATAATATTTACATGTTATATTTTTATTAATTTATTTTCTTAACATTTTGTTATTATTAGTAATTAAGCCTACCAAATGGCTATTTAGGTATTTCAAAAAAAATTATTTATTTATAATTAACAAATATAAAAAAAGGGGTTAACAAAATGTGGGTTGAAAACTAAAAATATAGATATTTAACAAATTGTTTGTTGAAAAAACCTGGACACACTTTATTCTGGTGGCAGAATTATCGTATGTTCAATATTGGTGTATTGTCGAATGCAAGTTAAAGCGGATAGCTAAATAGAACTAGGCAACATTCATTAGCAAGGTATTAGCGACTTAGTCCGTTTTGGACCTATAATTCGAACTATGAAGACAGTATACCAGTCATTGGGATCCTCCAAAAGTGAGGTTTTGAGGTCACTGAATCCTGGTTCCCATAGAATCCAGCTGTAAAATAACTTGTTTAGAGATAACCGGTATTTCATAAAATGATTAGCCAATCTCAACTCAATACTTTTCATGACACCCTTTTAAATTCTTTGTGTTTTTTAAGTTTGTCATTGGAATAAATATAATTTATTCATAGTTACATTTGATTTTATAGTTAGTCACTTAATTAATCTCAATGGTAAAATTAAAGTAAAACTAGTAGTTATTTAGTCAGTTGGTCACAGAATTGAAACCATCAATTATTCATTATCAAACTCATAATTATGTAAATTTAATAAATCAACAAAGTAAATAGTGAAAACTAATAAATATTAATTATGATTATGACATTTTATGGACAACTATAAAACACAACAACAATGTTAAGATTTTTGAAAATCATTAGATCATTTTGTTGACTTTTGCTTGATGGTCAGGCCAAGACAAAGTAGCGCATGTTTTTTTAGGTAAATATTTGTTAAATATTTAGACAAAACTGGGGGGAAATATGTCCTGGTGTAATTCCATTACCTTAACGCTGTTTCAATTCTGGGTAGAGATATGGCGACACCGTGACCATGCACTTGCAGAGCTTCGAAACTGGATAGTCTCATTGATTTTACACCAAATGAAACTTGAAGCTGGCTAGAGCTTCAGGATCGGTTAAAAGTCTGGGGACTTGTCCTCTATTGGGGTACAAGTCCCCTAACCGATAATTGATTGAGGTCCCTTCGGGGTTCATGTAATGGCTATAGTTGATATCCAAAGCGGGGAGAATGGTTAAAAAACTGATGTTTGTTTGAGCAGCAAATTTCCGTGCACCTAATTGTCCTAGGTCGGTGCTTAGGAAATGTACGGGCATTGTGGCAATTGTTGTGTTGACGATGGTTTGATATGCGGCCTATGGCAAATGCAGTAAATTCTGATCTTCGTCCTTGGCAATGATCGGGCAATGCAGTGTTACGATTGCTGCTCTTCTAGTAATAGTCGTGGGTCATGTTAATTGACTAAGCTAGCGATGGCAGGGATTAGATAGCCTGAGCTCTTAAACAAGATCCTCTTTACATTCCTTTTTGCAGTCTTGTATCGAGAAATTTCTAATTGTTGTACAAGGTGGCGCAAAAGTAATCCTCCTATCAGAAAATGCTGTAAATTTTGCGAGGAGCCTAATGTAATAAATTTAGTTTAACATAATCAAAGCATATTTAATTAGGTAAACTGTCTCTTTTTTATTAAATAATTTTTAAGCTTGAGGTCACTTTTTTGTTTTTTTATAAAAGATTTTTTAATTCTTATATATAATTCACTCGATATTTCGATTTCCTTTGGAAATCTTCTTCAGGAGTTAATTTAATATTATTAATATTATTAATATTTAATATTAATAATATTAATAATATTATAATATTTAATATTTAATATTAATAATATTATTAATATTTAATATTTAATATTAAATTAACTCCTGAAGAAGATTTCCAAAGGAAATCGAAATATCGAGTGAATTATATATAAGAATTAAAAAATCTTTTATAAAAAAACAAAAAAGTGACCTCAAGCTTAAAAATTATTTAATAAAAATCATTAAAAAGGTCGAAGAATATAGAATAAAATTGTAAACTGTGTCTAACATAATTAATTTCTAATAAATTATCACGTCAAAGTTTTCCAATTCAAATAAAATTCATGATGAAATAGATGAAAAGAAAAACAATATCACACAAAACTTATCCGAAAATTAACATAATTGCCCAGTAAAATATAATTCAATTTGAAACATACATAGCTTCATAAATAAACAAATATGTTCACATGATTATTAGCTTGTTGCATATCAAATCACATAATTATAATCAGAGAATTAATAAAAACACTCATCATAAAACTTCTATTTCTTCTCGAGATTATAACTGTGACCACCTTTTAACCTCAAGTTGTAGGTCAATATCAAAGTTTGCAACAATTTCTGAAATTACAATTCAAATATGTGCAGAATATTCACAGCTGTGTGCAACTAATTAAGGACAGTAGTATTAAATACTTAAATCGTTATGTTAAAGTTAATATATAAAGTCAAAATCGGGAGGCTCGATTTTCACCGTAGACATATGGTCTAGTGGAGTTTTTTGCTCAGTACAATCCCAAGAATCAGAAACGCGATTCGCCCATTAAGATGTTCAAATCGCCCCACCCTAATGTGCACGACTGATATTCATCTTATTTGAAAATATGACGAACAGATTCACAAATAATAATTAAGTTGACACAATACGCAGTTATTTTCTAGGAGTAAAAGTTAAATTGACTAAAACTACAACAAATTTTGAGAATATCATAAAACCTTTCGTATTATTTGCTTCAAGCTCACATATTAGTATCGTGTTCTTAATTAGTTGCACGTAGCTGTAGTTAATTTTAATTTGAGACAAGAAACGAAAATTCAAACTCAAACAAACAAAACATCAACAAGAAAATGTTTATCTTTTTTTTGTTTAAATATGTAAATCAATAACGGTTAATGAATGTCTATAAAAAAGAAACAAATAATAAAGAAAAAACAAATACAACAATAGATAAATTACAAACAAATTTAGAAAATGACAAAAAAAAAAAAAAAAAAAAAAAAAAAAAAACCAAACAGCAGCAAAGGTAGACCAAATGACTGGCAAGATGCTCCGTTTGGCTGACAGCATCAATAAATCAATTGTTGCTGAGAGTTTTTAGCAAAAAAATATAAAATTGTGCTAAAAAATCTTGTACGTTTCTTCATTGACCTTGATTAATAAACATAAATTTGTTGTTTTTAATAAGATTACAACAAATTATTAGTTTCATTAAAATTAATAAATATAAACGAAACGATTAAATTCAAATGAATTGATAATTACTTTATAATTGCTGATGAAGAAGCTTTAACATTGATGTAGATATTCAAGTGTTATTCTTAAACGTAGCTAAAGAGCTACAATTAATGAGTAAATCAATGACATTGTCATTTGAAACGTGATCTTCTGAAAAGTGTGATTGTTAAACTAAAAACAATTAGATTATTTATTTACGTTTATTAAACAGTGGGCCTATTGTAAAATTAAGTAGTAATAAAATCGGAATGTAGATCATGGGCCCAAGGGTTAGATATTTCGCCAGTTATTCTTCATGATCATTATTGATCATGATTATTAGCTGAGTTTTGTAGAAATTTTACCTATGATAATAGATGGATGATATTTTGTATTGTTTGTTTGGAAGATTGATTTGTTGTATTTGATTTATTATCTTCATCTTCCACGATATGTACAATGCCGTTGATATTTATTATTTACTGCAAATAGTCATTAAAAAAAGACATAAATCTTTAATGAATTGCTGCCGATTTGGTTGATACATCAGAATTCACTATTATTTGTTTGGTATCTATAATCCACTACTATCATATAACTGGCTATATGGTCATCAAATCATTTCTTAACTACAAATATCACATATGCCTCCATTCTTTCATCCGGGATCTATACAATAATTCCCTTGTCCAATATAATCAATAGCAGGAGTTATTGGTGTCCGGCACAGCTCAGAATGTTAGCATGACTAGAAAAACTATTCCTCTCCTATAGGCCAGTAGTATTCAGTATCATGATGTTCTTAACAGGGACCGGAAATAAGAGTTATTTTTCAATTTTTGAAGAAATAAATCATACATAAATGAACATCGTAGAAAACTTTTAATTACACCATCATGATTCTTTGGCGAAATGCATCCAACATATTGCATGATTTTTAAATTTTTGATTTTTATTTTAACAATCAAAAATAAGAGTTATTTTTGATTTTTATATTTTTAAATGAAAAATAAAAGTTATTTTTAATTTTTATATTTTTAAATGAAAAATAAAAGTTATTTTTGATTTTTATATTTTTAAATGAAAAATAAAAGTTATTTTTGATTTTTATATTTTTATATCAAATAAAAATCAATTCAAACCTCTTATTTATTTGTTGATGCCGTATGTATTATAATATGCTGCTTCATTCAAATTTCTGTATGAATATAATTTATTATGTGACTTATCCATTATCAGCTATAAAAACATGAATGCATAGAAATAGCTTATAAGTTTTGGCTGCCATTCAAGTCAGTGTTAAGAGGTCGTTTTCAGGTGTTCAATTTTACCATCATAATTGATTTTAAATTTTCCTCAGATAAATTATATCTCAAATCTCCCAATATTAATCTGAGTGCTGAAAATGACCTTTCTACACTGACTTGAGTGGCAGGTATAGAATGAACAATTAAAGCTAATTTTCGAAGCCATGGAAACACAAATTTTTTACTCTCCCAATATTCCAATAAATTAGCAGAAGTATCGAAACGCTTTTCTTTGTAATTGTCTATTTCAAAATAAGCTTTGCGGACGCTGTCATTTATTGTCGTAGGAGTATCATCGTCGTCCGAAGACGAATAATTCATCTCCATTGACCTTAAACCGTCTGCTAAAACAGATCGACAGCTTGCATCTATTCTTTCATCTATTACAAATAAGTTTTCTTCAACAGGTGGCGTACCTATGTCACGAATTTTGAATTGATTTCTATTATTGATATAAAAATATAAAAATCAAAAATAAGTTATTTTTCATTTAAAAATATAAAAATCAAAAATAACTTTTATTTTTCATTTAAAAATATAAAAATCAAAAATAACTTTTATTTTTCATTTAAAAATATAAAAATCAAAAATAGCTCTTATTTTCTATCTAAAAATATAAAAGTCAAAAATAACTCTTATTTCTTGATTTTTTTGATAAAAGTCATAAGAGTTACGGTCCCTGGTTCTTAACCATAATAAAACACCAGTGATCATTAAAACATTATTCCCCTAAGATTATACCAAATACATAGGGTGGATGGTTTTGCCAAACAATAGCTCCATACATTACACAATGTCGAAAGTTCGTTTAGAATTCCTAGGTGTAATCCTGCAGGTTATTTCTAAGGATATTATAGTGTTCTTCACATTCCCGAGTGTTCTGCTTCGAATTCAGAAGAGCTTCTATATACTTTGCGTTAACTTGATGGAGATTAAAGATTGGAACTTATATTCAACTTTATAAGCTTTCTCCAGCAAGAGTTCGAAAATAGCTATACTTTTCGCGAAAAATATACATACTTTATTTAAGAAAAGAAAACAAAATTCATTATTGTATAAATGAAAAGAAAAGGATTTCATATTGCGAAGTAACATTTATTAATCTAATCTGAGTATGGTAAATTATCGTAAAAACTGGGACCGGAAATAAACATTCAATTTACCGGAGTGGGTTCCATTTCTTTTTGGATATTTTTTTATCTTTTCTTTATGTAATCGAACTGGTTCGACAAAAATATCCACAGCGTCCTTGTTACTAATTTGAAAAAATTTAACTTTCAACTAAAAGTTAAACAAATGCCAACTTTGTTTTAATATATAAATTTTGAATTTTTTGATTAAAAGTGTAGTTACGACTTTTTGGTTTATACAGTTATTAACATTATAATTGCGGCCTTTTAAAATTTATTAATAAAATCGACGTTTTTCGTCATATTTTAAAGAAAGATGTATTTTGGTTAATTACATAATAATCATTAAAAAATCGATTTTGAATTTTTTGTAGTTACGGCCTTTTGGATTTTAGGTGACGATATAAAATATTAGTAGTAAATTTATTGTAATATTCCACAATAAGATTGATAAAACGCTATCAGAGTACCGATCTTTGCCGCCTTATTACACTGTGGATCAGGTACCGGTCTCTCTGTAAAAGCATTAATACGGTGCGACAGTCCAAAAAACCTGGGACCCGATATTATTTTTCTTGTAGGGCTTGTCGAGCAAAACAAGATTACAATAGTGAAATATGCCGGATACCTCCAAAATCCGGTTTACGGTCAAAAAACCGATTTTTGTACCTTTGCGCACGTATAAGCCTGTAATTTTGTTAACAATGACCCGATTTCTTTTTAGATTTGGAAAGAAGAAACTCAGATCTTTAGAATAATATATAATTTGTCTAAGAAAACTTGAAAAATTTTGGTGTTATTGAATTTATTCAAAAACTAAGTTTATTTATGATTACAACGCATATTTGGGTTTAAAAATAGATAAGTAATTGACTGAGTTATTTAACTTTTCATGAGAATAAACTTTTGAACATTTTAATAAAATTGTATTAATCAATTAACGCAGTTTTATAAAATTGAATGAAATTGAAAAACCTGGGACCGGATATTATTTTTATTGTAGGGCTTGTCGAGCAAAACAAGATTACAATAGTGAAATATGCCGGACACTTCCAAAATCCGGTTTTACCGTTAAAAAACCGATCGTGAAGCGCTAATGTCTATAACTGTGAGTAAGAAAGAATCTATATTTTGAATACTACTGATTTCTCTGAGTGTAACTCACAGGTGTGTAAACCAAAGTCTTGATAGTATTTACCCTTCATATTGGCATATTGGGAAGAGGAGACTATATAGGTTAATCGCTGTTCTGCGATGCACATTAATCGCAGCTTTTAAATAGAAGTAAGAGGTGTATGAAAATCATAGTTGTCAGTCGCCACTGGGACTTTTTCAGACAGTTATATATTCGCACTACACAGACTTAAATCGATAAAGTGCGTACAAGTATTTAATCTCAAAATAAAGACCTATTTAAAAACCTAACGATCATGAGTACTTTTATACGAATGTAGTTATAAAAACAAGTTAGAAAAGTATATTCGGCTTTGCCGAATCTTTAATACCCTCCACCTGCAAATATACTGTTAAAGTTAAAGGTAATAAAAACAAGTTAAGAAACAGAGTATAAAAAAGGATAATATATAAGATGAGACTGTTTTGTTTGAATTTGATCTCAATAACATTATTTACAAAAGATTTATGGGTGGCATAGAAGAAATGGACCAATTATGGACTGATATCTTCTAAATCCAGTATCCACTAATGTGATTTCTATGTATTTTCAGATTATATGGTTGAATTTCAGCTCAATAGCGTTATTTACAAGAGTTATATGGTTGGGTTGGTTGTTATGCTCGGAAGTGGACTTAATTCAGCAGCTATATATATATCGTATAACCGATGCTAATATGATTTCTGGATTAAAATTTCTGCTCCATATAAAAGTTGGTTCGATATCGATATTTATTAGACATTTTTGTGGGTTAAATTGTTTTTCGGAAATGGTTCTTATATGGCAGCTATGACAAATTATGGGCCGATCTTCTCAAATTTTGGACCAGTTATTTTCATGCATATGAGGATATTTCACGTCGAATTTCAACACAATAACGCTATATACACGATATATATTAGTATTAACGTGGATTTCGAGAGTGGACCTTATGTGGGGGATATTGTCAAATATGAACCGATATTCTCAAAATCCAGCAATTTGATTTAGGCATGTATGTAAATGATCCGTGTAAAATTTTAGATTGGTACCCTTATTTATAAGAGATTTATGAGTGATTTTCGGAAGAGGGCTTTATATGGGGCATACGGTTAAAAATAGACCGAAATTAACAAAATTTTGTGGAATGATTTTTGAGTCGGTATCGATATTTATACAATATCTTTTTCAGATGTGGTCCTTGTATGGGAGCTATGACCAGTTCTGGGCCGACCACCATAAAATTTAGTACAACAATTTATTTGCTTATAAAGAGTATTTATGTAAAATTTTAGCCGTTTAACATTATTTATATCTGTTTTATACGTATTTAAGTGAATTTTGGAAGTGGACTTTATATGGGATCTATGGTCAAACATGGAGCGAACTAAAAAAATTTCGTTTTGCGATTTCTTTTTGTATAAAACTTATTTTTGCTGAATTTTGTCTTGATATTCTAATTTTATAGGCATTTATGTATAATTGAGCAATATTTCGGGAAGATTTTTGTATGGGGGCTATGAGAAATCATGGACCGATTCTTACTATTTTCCGCACTCTTTCTTCTTTTATTATAAATATCAAACTTTTATGGAGGTTGTCTCACATATTGGTCCATAACTCTGGTTGGCCTAAACCGATTTTGCTGATTTTCAATACCAAAGTTACCTGCAAAATAGAAAATAGTTTTCTGCAAATTTTGTTTAGTTAAGTTGTATGTTTGAACGTGAGAGTGCTTTACACGGACGGACAGACCGACAGACAGACGGACATGGCTCAATCGACTTAGAATTTCATAAGGATCAAGAAAATATGTACTTTGTTGTGTATCAGATGAATATTAAAAAAGTTTCAAACGGAATGACAAACGTAATATAGCCTCATTCTGCACTTTTGGTGGTGGAGGGTATAATAAAAGACAAACATTATATCACAGCAAAAACTTATAAACAAACATGTTTTAAACTAAAATCATTAAGAGTGTTGCTTTGTATGCAGGGCTGCCAGATGAATTTGGGAAAAAATCGTCAAAATCCCGATAAAAAAGAAAAAAATCGTCATTTCGAATTTAAAAAATCGTCAAAAAAATCGGAAAAATAAAAAGTCACTATTTCAAATAGTATTTTGAAATTTTTATTTAAACGAAAACATACAAATTCAATTGTATATAGTCCCTTGTACAATACATATCAAAATACATAAATTTTAACTTTTTACATAACAAATCACAAAAAATATAATATTAAACACAACTTGTGTAATATTTTTATAATATCTTAGACCGTTTTCACTTCTATAATTCTGACTCGTCAAGGTAAGTATTTTTGGATGAGAAGGGAAATAAGAACAAAAGGAGTACAAACTTGACGGTACTGTCAATTTCCTTAGTTCCTTTTGTTTTTTTCATGCATGTTGATTTGCATTAAAAAGTACGAAAATTTAATTGAATTGTTTTAATGAAATGGCAAGTTCAAAAGAGAATTGAATAAAAACTTTTCAGCTAAAACTGAAGAGTATAAAACAAGACTTACAGTATTTTATAAATAAATTCAGGTTAAATTACAATGTCAAAACAATTTATTTTATTAAGTTTTAAACATCATTTTGAGTATAGAATTCAATTCATCCATCATATACAAGTACAGGTACTTATTTTCAAAGAATTCCATATTTTTGTTATTTAAATTTATTTGGCTGAATATTCGACGTTTTGTTAAAATAGGAGAAGTTTTTGTAGAAGAATTTCCCCGTTGAAATTCAGAAATTGTTTCCTCTTAAAATTTTAGTTCATGGAATTTAGTATTTAAAATTGATTTTTATGTTTACAGATAAATAAGAAATTTCGACTATCCTGTCTCAATATTATTTGGAATTATTTTACTTGAACTTAACAACTGTCAATAATTAAGAAAACACTACTATCACTTAGTTTTGTTTTTGAAATATGTCATGTTCTTCTTAATATTTATGATATTAAATGAGAAAAATAGTTGTTGTTTTAAAAAAAAAGAAGAGATAATTTGGTAACAAAAACATTAATAAAACTAACAAATGATAGAAATTTTTAATAATTCAGAAAATCGTCACTTTCAACGAAAAAATCGTCAAATCGTCATTTTGATAAATCGTCAAATCTGGCAGCTATGTTTGTATGTCTCTCATATCGTCATCTGAAGCTGTAAAACACGTGCATGTGGCGCATCTTTTTGTCTCTGATGATTTATTATTAAATTGACCGCTGTTTATGTTGGCTGTTGCTGTGGCTATTTTTTTTTTTTTTTATTTTTATTTATTTATTTAATTTTTGTTTTTTAATAGCTGCTGTTGTTTACCTTGCTTTTTCCATACCTACATGCTGTTTGTTTTAAACCACATTTTTATGGCGATTTGTAAATATTTATTAAAACTCAGTTTAAGTTTTGTTTGATACAAAATTATATTAATGGCCTTTTAAGAAAGTAAGTGATTAATTTCATATTTGCGATCTTGCTAATCCAATATACAATTAATCATACATATATGTAGCTATTACTATTTAGTAATCATAAATACTAGAACTTTAATACAATTTACAATGTTGTTCTATTCGAACAATGTTAAATCACATTTTAATCTATTACGCCTTACACATATATTAAGTTGTGTTTTTTTTTTAATTAAGTTTGTTTAAACAAAAGTAAAAGTCGTCTTCATCTTATTAATATAACTAATATCTTATGCATAATCAAATACTGTAACATAAAGTATAATCAGTCACTTTATTTATTAATGCATGCTAATTTTATGTTGTCTTTTCTTTAATTTAATCTCTAACATTTTGTTAAATACTAAATAACGATAATAATTCAATACAAACATTAATAAACAGGTTTGTTTGTAACTTTAATTTTAATATGTTTTTTGTATATACTCCCTTTAAATTGTTTATTCGAGTTTAATTAGTAGCTTTTTTTATTTGTGTTTAAAATATCCAAAATTATTAAAAGCTTTTAAATAAATTTTAAGAAAAGCTTTATACTAAGGCGTTTGTTTAAAACCCAAATGGTTTTGTTTATTACTTTGTGTGCATTTTTAAATGCATAACTTGGGGCTGAAAAACAAAATGTGATCACTAAATTGATATTTTGTATAAAAAAACTAAAATTTCTTAAATATACAGGTATGTGATAGAAATCGATCGGTTTGCAAATAAAATCGAATATTCAAGACGAACGTTTTATTGTAAGATGTGAACAAAATGGAACGGTTTTATTTTCCATTTTTGTTTTTTTTTTTTTAAATTGTTTCAAGTGAAAATAACAACTTTTGTGAAAAATTTAAAGTTGTTTTTAAATAGAAAAAAAATACATTAGTTTTATCAACGTCTTTTTAAATAATAAATAATTCGAATCGCGTTAAAAACATACAACGAAAAAGATTGAGGGATGCTTCAGACCAATGGAATATGCAGGAAACTACAGTGAAAAGCAAAACTGTCCGGATGTTTTGCATTAAAGAAATAAGGTAATGAAAATACATAATACAAATATAGGTATATTATATTATATATGGGGAATTTCACGTCAAGTGATCCAATTTTAAAAATCGATGTCTTCGAAAAAAAATGATACATGTGCCAAATATTGAAAAATCCTATTGTTGAGTTAAAAAATATTTTTTTTGATAGATATCCCACTCGCATCCCATTAAGCGAATATAAAGGCCTTAAAGTAAATTGTATAAGTTTTCTTTTGAGAAAAAAAAACAAAAAAAAAGGTCCAAATTAAAAAAAAATTAAAAAAAAATCATTAAAAAAAAATAACAAAACAAATTGTTTAAAAATTAAAAAAAATCTATTTTTGAAATTATTGAACAAATAGCTATCTAAAGTCCTTTGGACAATTTTTGCTACGAAAGCTACACTCATTTTAAAAAAACCCTGTATGACCAAAATTTACCAAAATGTCCAACTTTGACCCCCTTTAACTCCGGCACTTCTGGACTGATAGAGCTGAACATTTCTGTCTGGCCTACTATCCAATAATACTAACCTTGGTGCAAATTTCATCCAAATCGATTTTTAACATTCACTTGACGTAAAATTCACATATATAATTTTTTATTTATAAAATATAAAGCACAAAAACTCTCATAAATTATTTCAAAAAAATAAAAAAAATAAATTAAAAACAAGTTAAAACACCAGTGTATGTATAAAAAGTTTTTTAGAAATTGGCGCTATATGGGAGATATGACCTATTATGGACCGATCATCCAAAAATATAGTGTCATGATGTCTGTGAATATAAGTATTATACATATGTGTTAAACTTTATCTCGATATAAATACTTTTAAAAGATTTATGGAGGTAAAACTGAATTACGGAGGGGGTCTTATATGGGAGTTGCGACTAATTATGAACCGATAATTATAAAATTAGGTGTCATAATTTCTGTATATATGAAACTTATTTGTGTTGAATTTTATTTAGATACCAAAATTTTCTGGATATTTATGGTCGTTAAAGTGACTTTCAAAAGTGGGCCTTATATGGGAGCTATGATTAATTATGGACCGCTCATCATAATATTGTACCATATTATTTTTGTATATAAGAGTCATATTTGTGTTCAATATTACTTGGATACAGACATTTTTAAATGACTTACGCTTTTTAAAGTGATTTTCGGAAGTGGGCCTTATATGGGAGCTATGATAAATTATGGACCGATCTGCACAAAATTTGTAGATCTGATTTGGTTTCATATACCACTCATTTGTGATGAAATTTGTTTGGATACTTACATAATTCAAACATTTATGATCGGTAAACCCCAATTTCGGGAGGACATTTGTATGGGGGACAGGTAAAATAATAAACCGACTTCCACCAGTTTCAATCCCATCCGACCTTGGGCCGAAATATTTCAAGTACCAAATTTTATCGAAATATCGATCGGTATACTTTAAGGTGGGTGTTGGACTAATATTTTTGAGCGTTACAAACATCAGCACAAATCCGATATACCCTCCCCTCTATGGTGGTGTAGGGTATAAAAAAACAAAAAATCCACTATTCGGACACTTTTGCACAGTACAAGAAATAAACATTAGCACGATATTGCTCTGTTAAAATGTAACGGTCTTTAACCCGTTGATTTTTTTTTTGTTTGTTGAGATCTATATGTGCATTATTGTTTGACCTGTAAAGTGATTAACTTGATTTTTAATTAAAAATTTAAAAGATCTTTAAAAATGAGAAAAACGCCAACTGATATTGAAAACACCGCGATAAATTTGTTGCAAAATAATTATTCATGCTGTAAAATTGCTAAAAATTTAATTTAAGTAAATCTACAGTAAATGGTACAAAGAGCAGCGTAATGTTTTAATAACATTAACCAAGGGGTCGACCAAGACTGATTTCTGATACATAATAAGGACATCAAGACCCCGAAAATTGCTGCAAAAAGTATTGTTAACGACGTCATTTCCTGGACGGTTAGACTCGCATTAAATAGAATTGGTTTAGTAGCTAGTGTGAAAAGAAAACGCCAGCACTTTCCGATGGAAATATGAAAAAACGCCTTCATTTCTGTAAAACCCACAAAAATTGGACAGTAGATGACTGTTGGCATAGGTCGGTTTTATTTGCATTCTCCAAAAGATCGAACCACATGTGGAAACCAAATCGATATCTTTGGTTCTAAGATTCCTTGCAGAAGGCAGCTTTCAAGGTCGTTTGGAAATAACTCAGCTACAGCCATGCATAGAACTACGTTTTCAAAATCATTTTCTTATATGATAGCCAGTTGTGGGTGTTTTCCCATAAAAGTTACAATGAACTCTTCCTGAGAAGTATTTGTATGCTTCTAGGTTTAAAAACAGTTTAAACAGTAAATTTTCTTAAATAATTTTATTCTATATTCTTCGACCTTTTTAATGATTTTTATTAAATAATTTTTAAGCTTGAGGTCACTTTTTTGTTTTTTATATAAAAGATTTTTTAATTCTTATATATAATTCACTCAATATTTCGATTTCCTTTGAAAATCTTCTTCAGGAGTTAATTTAATATTATAAAAATTTTCTATGTGTAAATTTTTTTTTTTAAATTCCGGAAAAGAAGCTCTATCTGTGATCACTAATATTTCTCACCAAAAATCTGCTAAGTTTTAATTTAGAAAAAAAGCTAATTTCTTAAGGTATTGTTACACATGACATACATATGTATATTTAAACACATTTTCTAACACGAGTTTGTTTGACGCTAGTTGATCTCACAATTGTTTTATAAGATCAAAAAGCATCAAATAAAATAAAACTAAATTTGTTTGTGTGACTTGTCCTAAATAAAACAAGTTTTTGTAATAAATAAAAGCATTTAAATACGTACTACTTAGTGGTTACGTTTTTTTCGTCACATATTTGACATGCGTGACCGTACCTTTAAAACTTTAATAACTTTCTTAAGAGGCGTTTCATTAAGCAAAGAAGCTCGATCTGTGATCTCTATTATCTCTCACCAAACACCGATATTTTGTACCTAAATAAAAAAACCTAATAAAAAAAGATTTTAATAAAAAACTCAAATCCCTGAAGAAGTTGGAAAGAATACCAACGAAACGTCGGATTTAATAGAAAATGAAATAAATAATCTTTTATTTACATTAAATTAATGACCTTGAAAGCCTGCATATAGGAAACTATATAAACTATTAATAGCAAACAAAAAAAGGTCGATCAACACTTATACCTAAAAAAACTCATTATTTCTTAAACCTTTAATAACTTTATAAATAAGCGTTTCATTAAGAAAAGAAGCGCGATTTGTGATCACTAATCTTTTTTAAATCTTTAATATCTTTGTAATTGTAATATATTTTTAATTGAGATTGAAAAAAAGAACTCGATCTGTGATCACATTTACTTTTAACCGAATTTCTTAAATTTCTAATAGCTCTGCAAATAAGCGTTTAATTGAGAAAATGTGTTCGATCTGTGATCATTCATATTTTTCATCAGAAGTCAATATTGTCCATGAAAATCTCAAAAAATATTAAATTACCAATAATGTTGTAAACAAATTTGATGAAAAAAAAACTAATGTAAAGTTAAGCATACTCCCCAAATTATGTCAGTATTTATTTTGATTACTACTCAGTTTCTAGACACATGTGTGGTACATCAAATACACTGCGAAAGTATAAAAAAAGAACAGAAAAACCTAATCGTTCTAAAATATTCTGCAAAACTGCAATAAATTAGCATAAATTAGAGAAATAAATTTGAATTTATTCCATGTTCAGATTTGCTGTTAAATAATTTTCTTTTCAAATTGTTTTAATTAGTACGAATACAACTTGTTCGAGTTTGGAGCATTAAGCAGGTTTTGAATAATTTATAATTTGAATTTTTCTATATTCTGAAGCTGGTTCTGAACTTTAGTATTAAAACACCACTTAATATGCTTGTATGCTTGTTTATGTTGAATCGAAATCAGTTTTTGTTTTTTACAAATAAAAGTCAATAAAATATTTTTTTTTTTTTGTATTTTTTTAATATTTTAACTTTTTTTATTATTTCGTAATAGTCAACTTGTTTGGTTCTTTGCATAGAAAAGATACCAACAAACTCGATTTTTTTTTATAATTTTTAAATCATTTACAATGTTTTCATCTTAAATATGGCATATTTTATGTAAAAAATAGAAAACAGATTCTTAAACTAAACTGAAAACATTTTTTGGATCTTTCACAATATACTTTTTAACTAATTAAAAAAGGACTGGATATTAAATTAATTAAATAATTTAGAAACTAAAAGAGGGTCTGGGGTTATTGGGATAGAAGTAACCTTCGGGTTCGGGTTGTTTCTTGGGTGCGGGGGGCAAATATTCGTTTTTGGGTGCTACTGGCGTAGGAGCGGGGGCAGGGGCAGAAGGCTTGACTATAGGAGGCAAGTATTCGTTTTTGGGTGCTACTGGCTTGGGAGCAGGTTGGGGCTTGTAGACGGGTTTGGGTGCTACTGGTTTAGGAGCAGGGGCAGAAGGCTTGACTACAGGAGGCAAGTATTCGTTTTTGGGTGCTACTGGTTTGGGAGCAGGGGCAGAAGGCTTGACTACAGGAGGCAAGTATTCGTTTTTGGGTGCTACTGGTTTGGGAGCAGGTTGGGGCTTGTAGACGGGTTTGGGGGTTACTGGTTTAGGAGCGGTGGCAGGGGCAGAAGGCTTGACCACAGGAGGCAAGTATTCGTTGTTGGGCTTGGAAGGAGCTACTGGTTTGGGAGCTGGAGCTGGCTTGGGTGCTTGCTTGGGTGCAGGAGGCAAGTATTCGTTGTTGGGCTTAGAGGGAACAACAGGTTTAGGAGCTGGTTTTGGTGCAGGTGGCAAATATTCCTTCTTAGGGGCAGGTTCAAAAGCCTTCTTGGGGGTTTCATAGTGATAACCATCTTCTTCCAAAATACCAGCCTTGGGGGCCACAGGCTTGGGAGCAGGAGCAGGCTTGAAGACTGGAGCTACTGGTTTGGGAGCTGGCTTAGCTACAGGTGGCAAGTACTCGTTCTTGGGCGCAACAGGCTTCTTGGGAACTACAGCGGGAGCAGCAGGCTTGACTACGGGTGGCAAGTATTCGTTCTTGGGAGCAACGGGCTTCTTGGGGATCACAGCGGGAGCAGCGGGCTTGACTACGGGTGGCAAGTATTCGTTCTTGGGAGCAACGGGCTTCTTGGGGATCACAGCGGGAGCAGCGGGCTTGACTACGGGTGGCAAGTATTCGTTCTTGGGAGCAACGTACTTGGGAGAAACAATAATTGGTTTCTGGGGCACAAATATGGGTGCAGCGGGCTTGACTACGGGAGGCAAGTATTCGTTCTTCGGAATGAAAGGTTTGGCAGGAACAACGGGAGCTGCTGGGATGATAGGTCTGGCAGGTTCAAAAGTCTTCTTAGGGGCTTCATAATGATAACCATCTTCCTCCAATGCACCAGCCTTGGGGGCCACTGGCTTGGGAGCATCGTATTTGGGAGCTACTGGTTTGGGAGCTGGTTTAGGGGCTTCGTATTGGGGGAAGGGAATATCAACAACTGGATGATCGTAGTGGTAACCATCTTCTTGCAAGTTATTGCTGTGATCGAACAAATGCGATACATCAGCACTAACGCAAGCCACCAAGGCGATAGCAATTAAAAATTTCTGAAATCAAACACAAAAGTTACAAAACACCCAATTAAAATCAAGAACTCTTTCCCTAATTTCACGCTATTTTAAAACAATTTTCACAAGCCAAATCTTATATTATTCCATTATGCTTGTATACTTTCTTTATTGTCACATCAAACAAAAGAATTTGTTTTGATACATTTTTTTCAAGCTTGAAACTGTTCTTTTTCATCTCTTTAATACACTTGTTTTTATGTTACACTAAATTCACTCAGCGTTAGGTCCTTAAAATTCTTACCATTTTGTTTGTTTTGCGACGAATTCGATTCTAATCCACACAACGAATGTCGACAATTGACTGTGTGGTTAATTTAGATTGCGAAATTATTTATATCGCCAAAGAAAAAAACTCAAATGAATAAAGAAAAAAAAACAAGTTAAGGATGTTACAATATGAGAACATTTTAAAGCTTTTGTTGCGTTCAATAAAAAAATATAAGCTGCTGATGTTACTGACTGATGCTGTTGCCAAAACCATCGTCATTATGATCATGAGCAACAACATCATAATGATCGTCATCATCAACAGCAGCAACAACATCATTATAATGTTCATAAGTATGATGAGTTGATAAACGTTAAAATTTT
Organism: Bellardia pandia; assembly: GCA_916048285.2. Lineage (NCBI taxonomy): Eukaryota > Metazoa > Arthropoda > Insecta > Diptera > Calliphoridae > Bellardia > Bellardia pandia. The sequence goes on from OU696531.1 coordinate 45,747,022, forward strand.
AACTTAAGTGTGCGTTGTGTTCTTAGTGATTTAGTTAGTACACATTTTAAGTTTAAACATAGTTTTTGTAGATTGTAGAACGTCTGGTCTGTCAATTGTATGCTGGGCTGCCAGATGAATTTTGAAAAAAAACTCGTCAAAATCCCGATAAAAACGAAAAAAAAATCGTCATTTCGAATTTTAAAAATCCTCAAAATAATCGGAAAAATAAAAAGTCACTCTTTCTAATAGTATTTTGAAATTTTTATTTAAACGTAAATATAAAAATTCAAGTTTATATACTCTTGTAGAATATATATCAAAATACAAAAAATTTAATTTTCTAAATAAGAAATTACAAAAAATATAATGTTAAACACTACTCATTAGGTCCACTTCCGAAAATCACTTTTCGGGAGGACATTTGTATGGGGTCCAGGTGAAATAATGCACCGATTTCCACGAGTTTCAATCCCATCCATCCTGGGGCCGAAAAAAATATCTCATACCAAATGTTATCGTAATATCTACAAAATTGCGACCTGTACTCTGCACACAAGCTTTACATGGACAGCCAGCCAGACGGACCGACGGACATCGTTAAATCGACTCAGAAAGTGATTCTGAATCGATCGGTATACTTTAAGGTGGGTGTTGGAACAATATACCCTCTCCGCTATGGTGGTGTAGGATATAAAATAAATGATTGAACATTTTAATAATTCAGAAAATCGTCACTTTTAATGAAAAAATCGTCAAATCGTCACTGCTATTTTTGGGACAAAAAATCGTCAAAATGACGATAAATAGTCAAATCTGGCAGCTATGATTGTATGCTGTTTTCGTTTATTTTGATACTCTGTTTCTCTATGAGAAATTAATGTGCTTTATGTGCTCATAATGAAGTTTTTGTTTATGTGATGATGATGATGTCAAGAAGAAGCGTTACTCTAGCATTAACACCAACTCATAATGATATTTACTTAAACAACCGGCTTCGGTAGAACAACACCACAACAACTTCCATTAAATCTTGATTCTTAAGCGATACATTTTGGATTGACAGGCAAAATTAAAAAGAAATAAAAAGCACCAAACACAAATTTTAAAAAATTTTCAGATGACGATATTTTTATACACCCTACTGCAGCTTGGTTAGATGATTCAAGTGCAAAGTTAAAGTTATCAAAATAATAGAATAGAGCGAAACTAAAAATTAAATGTGTTTAACTACACAAACAACTCAATTACCAAGTAATATTACTTCTCATTAATAAATAAACGAGTAATGATAACTATACTCTAACTTTACTGTAACTCTACTCTAACTCTACTCTAACTAACTCTACTCTAACTCTACTCTAACTCTTCTCTAACTCTACTCTAACTCTACTCTAACTCTACTCTAACTCTACTCTAACTCTACTCTAACTACCTCTTCTCTAACTCTACTCTAACTCTACTCTAACTCTACTCTAACTCTACTCTAACTCTACTCTAACTCTACTCTAACTCTACTCTAACTCTACTCTAACTCTACTCTAACTCTACTCTAACTCTACTCTAACTCTACTCTAACTCTACTCTAACTCTACTCTAACTCTACTCTAAATCTACTCTAACTCTACTCTAACTCTACTCTAACTCTACTCTAACTCTACTCTAACTCTATTCAAACTCTATTCCAATAATAAAAATAAAAATCTGAAAGTGTAGGGTTTTTGTTATATCAGTTCTTACTCTCTAATACAATCCATTAGTTTCTTACTAGTTTATTATAAAATGTTTATATTTAACTGTTTTAAATACTATTATGATTCTTTGTTTAAATTAATTCAAATGAGCTGTATAGATATTTTTTTTCTAATTTTTTTGACAGAAGTGAGCGTTTCTGTTAAATTATGTTGTTTTTCTATTTTTGATTTTAAAAATGTTTTATAGCAGATGTTTTTTCTGCAAATACAAAAGTTTTATTTTCTTAATATCAATTTCGATTTCTCAAATTCAATTTGTTATTTTCCAACATTAATTTGAGATTTCTCAATTTCAACTTGAACAACAACAATGTAAAATTTACAAGAATAAATATTTCTTCCAAAAATATTTCTTTAAACCATTTAAAATTAATCAGAACAGTTTAAATTTAGGCTTATTTTTTATTTAATACGCAGATAATTCCATCAGACTCAATTAATCCATTCTAAATTAAACAAATTAATTAACAGATGCCGCATGAAAAAAATCATGCTTTAATGACTAATGACGTCTTAAGACGTGTCTCCTGCCAGCATTTTGCCACTCCAACTAGTTTTTCATTAAAAATTCTACAATCTCCAAATGCAAATTGACTTCACACAACCATAGTAAATAACTTAAATTCGAACATAGTGCTTAGTACATAATTTAGTTCTTAATAAAATTTGAAAATTATCGAAATTAAAGTGATACTTGTCAAACACGATACAAATTTAATATTTATTTCATTTCAACATTTATTTTTTGCTAAAAACTAGTCGGGATCATTTTCATACGAATGTGTGGCTGTTGCCCAAAATGGTTAAAAATAAAATTCTTAATTAAAACTTCATAAAAACAAGTAAGAAAGTATAGTCGGTCAAGCCCGACTACATAATAACCTACACCCAGTATATGTATGTATAAAACAGTTTTTCAGAAATGGGCGTTCCAAAAATTTAGTGTCATGTTGTCTGTGAATATAGGTATGTGTTAAACTTTATCTCGATATAAATACTTTTAAAAGATTGATGGAGGTTAAAGTAAATTACGGGTAATGTCTTATATTGGAGTTTCGACTAATTATGCTCCGACCAATGTAAAATTAAGCGTTATTATGTCTGTATATATGAAACTTATTTCTGTTGAATTTTATTTTATTTTTTAAAGTGATTTTCGGAAGTGGGTTTTATATGGCAGCTATGATCAATTATATATTATCAATTATACAAAATTTGTAGATGTGATGTGGCTTTATTTACTACTCATTTCTGGTGAACTTTGTTTGGATACTTGTGTGGGGGCCAAGTGAAATTATGGACCGATTTCCACCAGTTTCAATCCCATCCGTTCGTGGGCCAAAAAAATATAATTTTTTTATTTATTTATTTATTTATTTATCATTAAGTCAATGGATTAAATCCTTACAGACTATTGAAAAAAGTATATTGAAAATTACAATTAATTACAAATGACAGTCTTGCCATGAATTACCTTAAACAAAAATTTCCGAGAGCCACAGCGAGCAAAATTGAAGCTGGTATATTTGATGGCCCTCAAATTCGGGCTCTGTACGGTGACCAAGCATTTAATGAGTGTTAAGGTCCAGCTCATTTGGAGGCATGGGAAGCACTCCAGGACATCGTTCACAACTTTTTGGGAAACTACAGAAGTCCTGATTACGCAGAGAAGATCGATACATTACTGCAAAAATTCAATGCCATTGGTAAGCGTTGAGTGAAAACATGTATATCAAAAAGACCGTTATGATTTAAAATTTATTCTTTTTAACCTTTAGGTTCAAATATGACACCTAAATTACACTTCTTATTCAGTCATTTGGATATTTTCCCCACCAACTTGGGCTCCGAAAGTGATGAACAAGGTGAAAGATTTCACCAAGCAATGGAAGAAATCGAGAGACGTTACAAAGGCTGGTGGGACGAACAAATGATGGCGGACTATTGTTGGTTCCTCATTCGCGAAGATCCATCCGAAAAAAACGTAAGAGTTCAAGTCGCTCGCCATTTTAATTTAAATTTTTTGAATTTACGCCGAATATAGTGTGTAAGCAATGAAGATAAAAATATTGTCGTTCCACAAAATCCTTAATAAAAACTATATTTTTCATCCGATTTTTTTCAAATTACGCTTAAAATGTTGGTAATTAAATAAACTATTTGGATAAAAAATAAAACATTCCAGATATTAACTGTAACGTAGAAAAAAAATTAAATAAAAAAGAAAAATTTTGAAAAAAACGTAAAAAATAGGCAAATTTCGAACTTTGAGGTGCCATAACTCAGCTATTTCTTATCACATAGAAATTTGCAGCATATCGGCGGAAAAGGCATTCGATTACCTTTCCAACGATATGCCATTCATCTCGATCGGGCTCTTCGGTTGGGCTCCACAAGGGTTTGAATGGGACCATACACCGAAAAACACAAAAGTACCGTTATCTAAAAAACGGTACTTAGAAAAAAAAATTACAGCGTTTTTCGTGTTCAGGAGGTCCCAATTAACTTATCTAGGCAAGTGGCGTTCTTGGTATTTTTCCAAATTAAAAATTTGTAAACCAGTGTTATTTAATAAACTAAATATTTTATGCCTAATTACATTTGTTGAAAGAGAAAAATCAATTACTTCATATAGATTGTTAAATTCACAAAAAAATCTTCTTAATGGGTCAGCTTGAGCATAATTAGTACTAACATGTTTGACATACAGTGGCTAAAAATGGCATGAAAATCGTTGAGGAACATTAAAAGTAACATTATTTACAAGGAACTCTGCTGAAGTCTGCGTCACCATTAATTAAATTGATCATAAATGTTACATTAAGCATAGTCCTTCTACTATATAGAGTTGGTAATTTAATCAATTTAAGTCCATCGATGTATGATGGAAAGTTAATATCAGGATTCCAAGGTAACCCACGCAGACAAAAGAGTAAAAATTGTTTCTATACAGACTCTATACGCTGAATATGAATATTATAATAAGGATCCCAGTTAATAGAGCCATATTCCAATATAGGTTTTACTAAGGAAATGTAAAGTTGTTTTGTGACATAGGGATCATTAAATTCCTTAGCCCATCGCTTTATAAATGCAAATACACCTCTAGCTTTATTTATCATCATGGTAATGTGCGAAAGAAAGTTTAATTTGTTGTCTAGTAGAAAATTTTCAACACTTTCAAGCCGGTAATCACCCAAAGTATAATTAGCAGGAATATAATTACTTCTTGAAAAACGCATAAGTTTACATTTTTTTTTTAAATTTAATTCCATTAACTTGAGACTGCACCACGAAAAGAAATTGTTGAGCTCGGATTGGAGATATATATGATCCAAAAATTTAGAAAAGCTCAAAAATATTTTAACAACGTCAGCATACATTAGAATGTTACAAAAATTTAAAACATTTGAAAGGTCATGTATCAAATTTTATCGAAAAATTTTAAAAATTACGACCTATACTCTGCGCACAAGTTTTACATGGACAGCCACTTTAAGGTAAGCGTTGGACCAATATTTATAGGCATTACAAACATCAGCACAAATCGTTCCCACTATGGTGGCGTGAGTAGGGATGAAACGATACCACAATGGTATCGATATTTTTACTCGATATGGTATCGGTCACAAAGTATCGATACCTACTCAGTATCGTAAGAAAAATATCGATACTTACTTGTATCGGTCAAAATAAACCTAATAATTTTGTGAAAGCAAATGAAAAGAGTTTTTGTTTAAAATTCAATTTTATTAAAAACAAAAACATAAGGACAAATAATAGATAAAATAAAAAATACAATTCATGAGATCCAAAAATTTACATATTGTAAATATGTACAAACTTATTACATATTATGTATGTACATTAGGGTGGCCCCAAAATAAATTTTGCGGATGTTCCCAACTAATATGAAAATTTGATTAATTTTAAGACTACGTTTCTCAATTTTTTTGTCCTGGGGTCAATATTTGGTGAGCTGGAGCAAAGGATAAAAATGTCCTTTTTAGAGGTTTTTTGATTTTTTTCCAAATTTCTTCCAAAGAAACTTTATGTAAATTTGGTATCAAATGAAAGGTCTTTGAGAGGCGCATTCAATGGATTATCAAAAATTAAAAAGACATTTTTTTTACTTCAAAAATTTTGAAAATTTCAGACAAAATTTTAGTTTTTTTTAATTTTTTCATAGAATTTACTTAAATAAATAGTTGAAATTTCTTGATTTTAAACATCATGCAATTTAACCCAAATGGTTTTTCCCGTTTTTTAAAATTCTACCTATTTCAATTTTTATTAATTTTTTTTTAAAACCTTAATTCTTCCCTATCTGACAATCTCTGTTAACTCAATTCGTTAATGTAATGGGTACTAAAATAACGTAAAATGTATAAGCTTTCCATTGATGTATAATTTATTAAATTTTTTGTTTGTTATACAATAACTATTTAAATTTAAGCCAAAATATTTTAAAACATTTGCAGTCGCGATATAAAGTAATTTTCTCGTTATTCCTTTGAAATGTTGTTGTTTATTTGAAGCAACATATGATAAACTGTTTATTTCATATATGTTTACATTGTATTAGTGTATTGTTTGCTAAATGATTAATATGAATTAATAGTTGCAAATTAAAAGTAAAAATTCATAGAAAATATCTTAATATTAACATAATTTTTTTCAAATACGTTTATTAACAAATGCGATTACATGAGTTTAATCTATTAGCAATATGAGAAGGTCGATTTTTTTCAATCTCTGATAACATGGATTGACTGACAAAATGTACAAATCGTTCTGTATTTTGTGAATGACATAGAAAATCTGAAATTGGTAATATTTTATTTAAGTATCATGATTTTATTCATAATAGCTTAACAAAAGATCAAATCATTTTTTTTTTGCAAAAAGTTTTACCTGGAATATCTATAATATTGCTTGAGTCGTAGTAGTTCATCAATTGTTCTGTAGAGCGAAATTGGATGCATGGGGGCTCTGAAAAGGCTACCTCATTCCAATCTATTAAATCCGTGTACGATTGACAATTAAAATTGAGCTTTGGAATGGTGAATTGGCGAAAAATTAATAAAAATTGAAATAGGTAGAATTTTAAAAAACGGGAAAACCCATTTGGGTTAAATTGCATGATGTTTAAAATCAAGAAATTTCAACTATTTATTTAAGTAAATTCTATGAAAAAATTAAAAAAAACTAAAATTTTGTCTGAAATTTTCAAAATTTTTGAAGTAAAAAAAATGTTTTTTTAATTTTTGATAATCCATTGAATGCGCCTCTCAAAGACCTTTCATTTGATACCAAATTTACATAAAGTTTCTTTGGAAGAAATTTGGAAAAAAAATCAAAAAACCTCTAAAAAGGACATTTTTATCCTTTGATCCAGCTCACCAAATATTGACCCCAGGACAAAAAAATTGAGAAACGTAGTCTTAAAATTAATCAAATTTTCATATTAGTCGGGAACATCGATACCTTATTTTTTCTCCATACAAACGGGGCCACCCTAATGTACATATATTGAAATTAAATATTTTATTTTTATTTTATGAATAACTCTTTGTTGATGTTGAAGACTCGAAACTTGTTTGATGATCAGGTGTTTTTTCAATCGTAGCAGATGACCTTCCAGATGCGACACCGCAATCGCTTTCTTTTTGTTTTCTCCTTAAATTTATTGTTTTTCATTGAATTATTTTTCTTCAATCCTTCAATTTATTGTATATACTTATTTCGATATTTTTCCATCAGCAGATTCAACATAATTCGGATGACTTTTTAAATGTTTGTGCAAATTTGATGTGTTTTCACAATACCGTACATATTTGAAGCATTTTTTGCAACAAGCATTTTTATCATCCTTTTTGGTGAAAAATGCCCAAACACTTGATTTTGTATATGCCATTTTTACAAATTTTATTCATACAATAAATTTTTTCTTCTTTTTACAGAGATCACAAATTTTGTTTAATGCCGCCACTATATTTATTGTTTTTGTATGTACTTTTTATCGATACCTACTTGGTAGTTGGTAGTAAAATATCGATACCAAAAGTACTTGGTATCGCAATAAAAGTATCGATATGTATTTGTATTTACTCGTATCGTTTCATCCCTAGGTGTGAGGTATAAAAATCTAATAATCAACCACTTTTTAGTAGTTATTTGCTAATAATCTTCTTCTGCTTTGCTTTTTGACTAAACACATGGAATGTGAGTATAGTTCTCGTTAGATTAGCAAAGCAAGAAAATTTATTTCCAAGAATTCATTTCCCCCATTGAACTATTGAATTAGTATGAAATCAAAGTTCTGTGATCAACTAATACTATAAGTAACGACTTATGACCTTATTTAAAATAAATTGTTTTAAATCTTATGCAAAATATAAGTTCGAAGCACGTCAGAAGATGAATTGATATTAAAGCAAACTCCATATGATACAGATAAACAATATTTGCTACCAAAATTTATAAGTATTAACGTGAATTTCGAAAGTTGACCTTATATGGGGGATATACTCAAATATGGACCGATATTTTCAAAATCCAACAGTTTGGATCGATATCGTTAATACAATCGTTAATACTAATAATACTAATTTAAATGATATATGTTAATTTTTAGTCGCTACCGATATATATAAGATATATATATAAAGATATATGACTTTTTCGGATGTGGTCCTTGTTATGGACCGACCATCATAAACTTTAGTACAACAATTTATACATCTATAGGAATTATTTGTGTCGAATTTTAATTGACAACAATACTTGTACCAGATTTATACGTATTTAAGTGAATTTTAGATGTGGATTTTAAACGGGGTCTATGGTCAAACATGGACCCAACAAATCAAAATTTGGTTTTACGATTTCTTTTTACATGACACATATTTCTGCTGAATTTTGTATTAATATATCAATTTTATAGGAATTTATTTATCATTAAGCCATATTTCGGGAAGATATTTGTATGGGGACTATGAGAAATCATGGGCCGATTCTTACTATTTTCCGCACAGTTTCTTCTTTTATAATAGAATTAACGTGTACAAAATTCCATGGCAATATATGCAATATATTTAAAAAAATTGTAAGAAACATTTTTAAAAATATCAAATTTTTATGGAGGTTGTCTGATATTTTGGTCCATAATTCTTGGTGTACTATACCGATTTTGCTGATTTGCAATACCAAACTGCCTAGGAAAATTTTAAACAGTTTTTTGTAAACTATGTTGATTTTGGTTGTGTCTTTTGGACGTGAAAGTGTTTTACACAAACAGACAGACGGTCATAGCTATTTCTTAGTGTTACACACGGAATGACAAACTTATGGTGGTGGACAAGTAAAAGCCTACAGCAGGCTGAAATCTATCGCCTACACATTCTCTTTCAACTATAATTTAAGGTCATAAATTCTAAAACATTTAATTTTTATTACCAAACGCCATAACAAACTTAACATACCCACACAAACACGCTGTGAAGGGGGAGGGGGACGGCCTAAAAAAATAGAAGAAAATTACAAAAATGTAAACATGTTGTTCTTTATGAGATTTCTTTTATTTAGTCTTTTGCTCAAATAAATTGTCGACAAAATTCTTCTAACAGTAATTAAATCTTAACATAACTTTGTGTATAATATGTTAATTAAGTTAAAATAAAGTATTATTTAGAACAGCAACAATTAAAGCAACATGAGCGGTAGCAGACAGTCAGTTACGAAACGAAAACATCAAGTTTGAGTTAAACCCCCTTAAGGAACTAATTGGCTGGCGTTTGAGCTAGCGTGTTAAATAAAAGTTCCCTAAACTCTTTTTTTTTTTGGTTTTTGTTACGACTATAACAAATTAAATATGATTTAATTGCGCTAAACGAGTAGTGTGTAGTAGTTTAGTGTGTTTGCTTGAGGTTTCACCTTAAACTTTGAGGTTTTTTCTTTTTTTATGTGTTATAAATAATAATTTTTTATTTTGTAAAATTTTTTTCGGGTGTATTCGTCGGCAACAACTAAAATAAATACTTTCGATTTCATTCTTGTCGTAATTACCAGTTTCTTGATTGAAAACAATCTCAAGCAAAAATAAAAAAATTATATAAAAAGTTTCTTTGTTGTTGGTATATATTTTTTTTTTGATTTTATTATTTTCTGGTATCAAGGCCATTGCTGCCACTTAGTATCTTCCTTTCAGGCCACTGAGCAAACAAAGAGCCTGCGAGTTTGGCAAAAGCCTGTTTTGTGCTGTTTCTTACATAAGATGCTTCAAAAGAAAAAACAAATATTAATTTAAGAATATGTTTTTGTTTATTTTTATTATTTTTTGCTGCCGTTGTAACATCTTGTTTTGGTATGTAGTGGTGGGTAAATTATGGCACGAGACGGTGTTTTTCTATTTAGATAAACCAAATATAATAGTTAATATTTTTGAAAAACTCTATTATACGAAAAATTTATTTGACCTAGCGAATTTTATTTATTTAATTCGCGAATTAAAAAAAACATTTAAATATGTTATATTTAATATTCTCTGGCGAATTTTATTTATTAAATAAAAAACAACCGTAAATATTAAAAACACTTGAATAAAATTCGCTTACAAAAGAATTCAATTCGAGCATTACTCATGAAAATTTCGGAAATTGTTGGTTTAGTTTTCATAATTGTGGAATTAATAGTTACAAAACACAGACATATTTTTGAGATGTGTCATGAACGAACGAAATTAATCATTAACTTAAAATCGTAACTATTCGCTTTCTAGACCTATTTTTGTTACGGATTTATGCGAAACAACCACAGGGTCTGGAAGTTCTCAATCAGTATATTTGACAATAGTACGAGTACTTATCATACAAACTATTAAAAAAAAAACAGTTAGAAGAATCCAATTTGAAGATTGTTTATTTCATCGTCAACGGCAGGCAGTGTAATAATCAGTGATGCCAACTTTTTAAGAGCAAAAAGCACTTTAAAATTTAAAAAAAGCACTAAAAAGCACTATTTCGAGGTAAAAAATGCGTAAAAAAGCACTAAGCCACTTTTTTCAATTTAATCGACAATTGAACACAAAACAAGTTACCTTGGGCATTATTTACTGTCCAATATATATGTAAGGAAATGGCGAGGGAGTTGTTGGGGGACAATTTTCGTACATAAATTTAAGTAACACAATTTTTGAGGTGTTTAAAAGTACAAATTAAAATCAGGGACCAAAAATAACAATTATTCTAGAATTTTTAAAAGAAAAGGCAACCACCAGGAAATATCGGAGAGCCAAGTCAAGCACACCATTTTGATGGTTTTTAACTATATTTTCATAAAATAATATGATTTCTAAATTCTTGATTTTTATTTTTTGACAGAAATAATTATTATTTTTTTGACAGAAATATTGTTAATTTTCTCTCTTTTTTTCATTTTTGCAGATATAAAAAAGTAAATTATTGATTTTATTTACAGGCATACATATTTTAGGGTGAACTAAAATATTTTGATATTTATTTTTCTTTTCAAACATTTTATTTATTGAAGATGACAAATATTTCTGAGAAAAAAATAATAATCAAAAAATTACAATTATTTCTGACAAAAAAAAAAAAAAATCAAAATCTGACAAAAAACTAAAAATCAAAATATAATAAATATATCGTGATTTTTATTATAAATGTCATAATTGTTACGGTCTCTGATTAAAAATGTTATTTTATTTCAGAACTAAAACGTAACCAAACTAGAAAAAAGTTTTTTTAAGTACATGCTATATACCCCAAATAGACCAACAAATAAGTAAAGTATAATAATACTTTAGAATAAGTTTTTTTTTTAAAAAAATACTAAAGTTTTTTTTTATCATGTTTAAGAAACTATTATCCTTCACAATATGTTTTTAAACATAGTATAATAAATATATTTTAAACATGCTTTTCATATTTTGTCATTATTAATTTTGTTTTAAAAGAGTGAGGTGCTTAATAAATAAATAAAAAAAAATTAAAAAATTGTGAAAAGTGTCAAATGTAAGTAAAAAATTAATAATAAAATAAAAAATGCCAAATTTAATAAAAGTTGCGGAAAATAATGTTTCTACACTTAACAAAATTGTTGCTGCATAATTTATAAATTGTAAAAAAATAAAAATTGTAAAAAGCACTAAGTTAGTGCTTTTTCTTAGTTTAGCACTATGCATACAATTTTGGCGTTTTGAGGTATCAAAAAGCACCATAAATAGTGCCAAAAACACTAAGTTGGCATCGCTGGTAATAATGTTGTTTTCTTTGATCTCTTCTCTGATGTTTCGACAGTATAATACTGACTCTTGTTAACAGAGAGATCAGTAAATTTATATAAATTTTAGGCCCTAATTTTGTAAAACGCAACGCCACAATTTTCTAAGCGTTGCGTTAAATTACCCCTCTGGCCCAGGATGTTGAACGATAACGTTCGCTTACATAAGATTTAAGACACAAACTTTTTATCGTATCTATTTTTTATTCAATCAAGTTTGTTTATTCCACAAGCAAGTTTGTGTCTTAAGTCTTATCTAAGCGAACGTTATCGTTCGACATCGTGGGCCAGGAGGATTTTGCAAATCACAGCGTTCAAGCAAGTGATTGTTTGCGTTGTAACAGCTGATTCTTACGTTGTTGCTAATACAACTGTTTTAAATTGTGTATTTTGTAAAACGCAACGCTGAATTTTTTTATCACTTGCGTTGTCAAATTTAACGCCTCCATTTCCTTGGCGTTAGTTTTAAAAGTTGAATTAAAATATTCTTAAAAAACAAAATTATTCAATTAATTTAATATTTTATAGGAACTTTATTAATACGTTGTAAGTAAATATATACAAACATATTCATTTAGTACAAAATACTAGTAAAAAGAATACTAATCAAGTATATAGTAATAAATAATTCTTTGAAGCATGTGTGCCTGCAGTAACATTATCCATTCCAAAGAAGAAATGCAAGAGTTTGCACCTAAGATTGCTCAACTCTGCGGCAAGCAACAACATTGAAAACATCAATACGCAGTTATTATCACTTGAGTTTACAACATCATTCTGGACAAGTAAAGGATGTATAAAGTTGCAGCATCAAGGTAACTCACTGCAAGCGTGAACAAGTCAACTTGAGGCAACAGAATAACGTTAAAATGGTGCTTTGATATAAGTTGCTACTACAACAGGACAAAAAACCGGTAAAATTTGTATGATACCCAAAAATTCTTGTAAATGTTTAAGATCATCATCATGTTTTGGTAAATTAAAAATACATTTCAACTTACAGGAAGAAGATCTACTACATTTACTTACCGCCACTACAACAACAAACTAGTACGTTTGTTTAATGTTTCCACATTAACTTGACCTCTAAAAAATCAAAATAAAAAAAAAAGTCAGCATGTTTTTATGCACACTGAAACTGAAATAGAATACATGTTCACATTTCCGAATTATGTGGAAGTAAGTAACTAAATAATTGTTGTTGTTGACGCCGCTTAACAAAGATCATAGTGATAATAATGCTAAAGATACATTTAATTATATTTCGACTTGTTTGAGTACAAACATTTATTATACAAATATTCATTCAACCATTTAGTTCAGCTCAGTTTGCTGTATGTTTTTAGTTTAAAAACACTTAATTAAATCGTCGTAGCTAATTTTTCCTTGAAATTTGAATTCATTTTTTATACCCTACACCACCATAGTGGGGAGGGTATATTGGATTTGTGCTATTGTTTGTAACGCCCAGAAATATTGGTCCAACACCCATCTTAAAATATATCGATCGACTCAGAATCTGAGTCGATTTAACAATGTCTGCCCGTCCGTCCGTCTGGCTGGCTGGCTGGCTGGCTGGCTGGCTGTCCATGTAAAGTTTGTGCGCAGAATACAGGTCGCAATTTTAAAGATATTTCAAGAAAATTTGGTACGTGATATTTTTGCGGCTCAAGGATGGGATTGAAACTGATAATGATCGGTCCATAATTAGCCGAAACTTCCATATAAGACCCTCTCCGTAATTCACTTTAACCTCCATAATTCGTTTAAACGTATTTATATCGAGATAAAGTTTAACACATACCTATATTCACAGACAACATGACACTAAATTTTGCTCCAAAATAGGTGATATCTCCCATATAAGACCCATTTCTGAAAAACTGTTTTATACATATACTGGGTGTAGGATATTATATGGTCGGGCTTGACCGACTATACTTTCTTACTTGTGTTTTTTTTTTTTTTTTTTTTTTTTTTTTTTTTTTTTTTTTACAAAAATTAGATATTTTCGTCAATGAAACTTGTTTTATCGGCTACAATTATACAAATTGAATGCTTTTAAAAAACGTTCTTCCTTTATTTTTGTTTATGCGTTTAAATGTGTTGCTGCTAATTTAATTTTAGTGCAATTTCTAAACAACTATCACTGTTAGTAAAGATGATTTATAATCATGACACTGTTTGATTGTTTAGGTGAAGTTGTGGAATTTGTTCGTGATTGTTTGTTAGTTTCATGTTAAGAATGCTTATACAACTTTATTAATATTTGCATTTATCTAACGAATTTATTATGAAACACTTTTAGCTTTGAGGTGCAATAAGTTCAGTATTTCTAGAATTTATACGCATATGTATTACGACTGTGTTTGACAGGTGTTTATGAGTTATGGCCATTATTTGTTGACATATGTATATGGAAAGCTTGTAGTACTTGGAGATGATGCATTTTAGCGGAAATAATAAACTTGAACTTAAATATAGCCTTAATTAAAATTAGTTGCTGTGATACTGGTTTTTTATTTGAAGAAATAGTAGATAATAATATTCATACTGTTGATAAGAATAATTCATTACTTTGCATGCAAGCAAACAAATGATAGCTTGTTTACTTAGATATATCAGACTATTTGTGGACTTTTCCGGAGACAAAGACAAGAGAATATACAGCCATGTCACAGAATTAAATTCCGTCCGGAAGTGGAATTTTTTTTTTTTTTTGTTTTGTTTTCTATAGAAAAAACTTTTCTACAGAAAAAATTTATTTGTACAAAATATTTTAAATACATTTCAATTTCGGCCTCAGCGCCGTAAGGCATTATTGAGGCAAGTTGGCAAATTAATTAATTTCAAAAGTACAAATAAAAGACTTAACTTAAAATTAAGATTATTAAATTACAAAAAATATGTATAAAAACTGTTTTACAAAAAATACAAATTACAAAAGCGTTTCGATGTTGTTAAATAAATGTTGTTTACAAGACGATTTAAATAGTGAAATTCGATTAATTGATTTCAAATCTGCATGTAAATTATTGAATTTTACAGCACCCACGTAATCAATACGTTGCTTGGTAGTTTCTAGTCTACATCGAGGAATTCTTAAATTTGTTCTGTTTCGTGTGTTAAAACTAGATTGCTGTTGAGAAAATGTCATGCTTTGGTGACCAATATGGTTAATGCATTTAAAAACAAACATTAACACCTGATACACATGCAATCCATAAATTGGTAAAATTGTTTTGCTTATATCTTTGAACAATGTGACAGTTGAATTTAGAATTGGTAGTTTGTAAACAATTTTTAATGCTTTGTTTTGCATGCATTGAAGCGATTTCAGTGAAATGTGATTTTTATTGTAAGCATATATAATTGCTAAGTAATTCAGATGCGATTGAATCAATGATTGAAATATCATCATCCTTGTTTTAACATCCAGTTTATTTTTTAATTTATATAAAATCCCAATTGCTGGAGCTATTTTCCTTTTTAAGTCGGTTATATGTAAATCCCATGACAAGTTACTTTGCAATAGGATTCCCAAATACTTACCGGAATGGGATTCGTGAACAGCTTTTCCATTAATAATCACGTTGAAATCACTATTTATACTTAAAGCATGTGGTCTAAAGCGTATTAATTTGGTTTTATCAGGGTTAAGAACTAATCGATTTAATCGCGCAAATTCAAATATTAAAGCGGCATCTCTTTCAATTCTTGTTTTAAGTGATAAATCATATTTGTAGGGGTAAAACAAGCACACATCATCTGCAAACATAAAAGTTGCCCATCTTAATTTAAATTTTTTAAATCATTTAAATATATAGAAAACAAAAGAGGGCCCAATCCACTACCCTGCGGTACACCATAAACAACAGAACCAAGAAAACTGTCCGTGTTGTTTATATTAACATATTGTTTTCTATTAACGAAATAATTTTAAAACAATAAGAGTTCTCGTCCCTGAATACCATATTTCATTAATTTATGTATCATTATTTCATGATCTACTAAATCAAAAGCTTTAGTAAAATCAAAAAATATTCCAGCAACTCCACTAGAACCATCATCAAGCCCACTACAAATGAACCGCACTACATTCAACACAGCATCTTCAGTACTACAACCCCTTCGAAATCCAAATTGATAATTGTATAAAAAAGTATTTTCCTCCATATAAAATAGAAGTTTGTCATAAAGAATCTTCTCAAAAATTTTATCAATTGTAGAAAGAACAGCAATAGGTCTATATTTATCTATATTTGTTGCATTAACTTCTTTCGGAATTGGAACTATTTTGTGCACTTTTAAGATGTCAGGGTACACTGAATTGTTAACGATTTTATTAAAAATATCTTTTAATATCGGGATTATAATATCTCTACATTCTTTTACAAATTTAGGCGAAATACCATCAAAGCCTGGACTTTTATTATCTTTCAAATTTTGGATTATTTCAAACATATCATTATCATTAACGTTACAAAGTGTAAAACGATGAGGTGACTGTGGAAGAGTCCGTAAGGAATTGAACACATCACCAGGATAAATTTCAATTTCCCTTTTAAGATTTTCCACACTCATAATAAAATAATTATTAAGGCAATTCACTTTATCTTGGTCACATATTATTGGTTGCCCTTGAGAATCCTTGAGGTTAATGACGTTACTCTTTGTTCGACCAAGAGTACTATTTATAAATTTCCACGATTTCTTAGGATCATTACCTGCTTTCAATAAATTTCCAGCATAATAATCATCTCTACACTTTTTTGTAGAAATTTTTATAACTTTGCTGACTCTCTTTAAAATATCATAAACGTTCTGTTTGTTTTTCGATTTATGTCTTTTCCTTAAAAGTTTTTCTTTAAATAAAATTAAATCTTGAAGATTCTTGTTAATCCATGGAGTTAGCTCAAAACGTAATGGTTTTTTACATTTAGTTACTACAGTTGAATTATTTATAGCACCTTTAATACAATGCACCAAGACAGTTGTTAATTCTGAAGAATTAAATGATTCATAGTTGTCAGGTAAATTATTAAGTAAGTATTCTCTAGCTTTTTCATAGTCACAGTGTGTTTTTTTTCAATCTCAATATATTCATTTTTCATTTTTCATATTTTTCTTTTATAGAAAAAGTAAGACGCAAATTGTTTTCGGAATGAAACAACTTTTAATTTGCAATGTGGAATTGTAATTTTAAGAATTTCTAGGTTTCATTTCGAACAAATTTTTCGTTTTAATTTTTCTATAGAAGCAAAATACGGAATTAAATTCTGTGACATAGCTGATAGATTTAATTTTATAAATACGACCGGAATCCTATCTTATAAACCCTTCAGGACTCGTTAAGTTTTGCAATAATACGTCGTACAGTATGTTATGGATCTTTAGTGTCATAGCGCATAACAAAATTAATTAGTTTGAGAATTACAGATCTGTCGGGTTCCTGGGTGTGGAACTATTTCCTATATACTTTAATTTAAGATCCAGCAATAGTACGGCAGAAATTTTTAGCACCTGTATTTCTATTCTATCAAATAACAGACTAACAAATCATTTATAATATTTCACTCGTCTTGAATAGTCATACCATTCGACAATTAAATTCCAATCTCATAAGCATAGGTTAAGTTTATCTATCGCATCATATGCCAAATGTTTCTTGGCCACCTTTATGCCTGTTGTTCTAATGATTAAGTACATCCTTCTTTAACATTTGCTGACCAAACACTCTCCATCGACACCAAAATCGGCATTGACTGGAGCCCAGAAGAATGCAGATCGTCTTATTCCTTACGTAGACAACTAGCCGTATTAATCTAAGTTTGTAGGAATTGAAACAACTATTCGGGCCGAATTAAATATTTTTGTTGTGTCCTTATGTTTCAAATAAGAACCACAGGATATAATATATAAACATTCTACATCCTAAGTTACCATTTACCGAGCAGTGACAAAGAAAGACTCGCTTTATTTCGAACCGCTGTAAAGTTTATTTGGTGGAATCGAGGCAAATGTTGATGTTCCATTTTTATTTTTAGTTTGCCTTTCAAGAGAGGGACGTCAAAAGGGATGCCTCCAGCATTCGCTGGTGCGTCAGGTCTGATATTTCCATCAATATTCTAATTCCCAGAAACCATTTTCAATTAATGTCGGCATTTGTGCTGGAAATGATATTCATAAATACTCCCTAGGAATCCTTGCTATCAGTAAATATGTGAATATTCCTACTTGAAGCCTTGTTATATTCTCTGAAAGTTGGTGGGCTGGATTACGTTTCCATAATCTAAAGGACAATCTCAAATTCAACTGGTACGAATAGATGATTCATTTATGTTAGTAACCTTAAAATGAATACACACATTATTTAAGGCAACGCATACGTTAACAAAGCGGTCAATTTTTTTTGGAGTGTATCAGCTTCGCTACTCGTTGCCTATGATTTTCCAACGAACCTTTAGTAAGCTAATAATTCTCTCTAAAATGCATCAGATTTAAGAGTATATTTCATTAAAGTGACTGCGATAGAGGGTCACTGGGATTTCTGTATGGTGTCAATAACCAAGGTTCAATCTCCTTAAGTGTTAATTTTATGTTTGTAATCATATAGTAGATGAGGATTAACGCAACAGCAATGAAGGGTTCATATTTAACACACTTCATTTTTTTATTTAAAAAATATTTTTGGCTGCCCGAAAAATCTTTCAATTCAACAATTTATTAAAATTTCTTAAAAATTACAATTTGAGACATAACGAATACAGTGATAATACGACTCCTATCGTAATATTATTCGATACGATGTTCTATACGCTATCGAACTATTAACGTAGCTTGGCGCTATCTTGGGCAAGTGGAGACATTTGTTCATCGATCAATTTTTATGAAAATAGGAATATTGTGAAAGTACTTCAATACTCAAGTTGAAGCAGTTTAATTGCCGCTTATTTTGAAATTAAAAACTGTGAAAATTAAGTTCCATTCTTAACCCTGCTGCTACGTTTAGGGTCTTTTGATGACCCATGCGTATTTAACATTGCATAACTTGCAAAAAAACGTGTTTGTCCGTCAGACCAACACACAATCACTCTAACGACGATATATTGCATTGATCACAAGCCTTAAAAATATTTTCGAAATGTACAAATTTGAATTTTCTCAATAAAAAAATGTGCGGTCAAAATATGACCCAAACATAACATGTGTATTTTTTTTCTAACATAGTAGCAGGGTTAACTCACGAAAATGTATGCCTACATATGACTTTATTTACATACTTCTTAATTCATAGAGATACGAGTACATATTTGAAGTAACATATTTATAATTTATTCTTATTAAAAAAATTCAATAAATTTTGAAGTTTTAAGACTTTTATACATTTTATAGATCATTTTAATAAATGTAAACAACACAAATGTATTTTCTGTTTTATATTGTATGTATGTACTCGTATGTAGGACTATATGTCAACTTTACTGCTTACTTTTGTCACAAAGATAAAAAAAGTGGCAAGCTTTGAAAGTTTTTTCGCAAACATATCATATTTCAAAGATCTTTCATTAAAAAATCTTTTCAATAGCCTAACCCATAATTTGTTTATTAAAATTTAACCTAAAAACGTTTTGGTTCAAGTCATTCTTAATTACGCAACACACACGATATTGTTGATACATAGTGGGTTTCCCCGTCATAAGCTATAAAAACATTTCGAATATTAAATACCACTATTTGTTATTCAAATGAATCATAAATATCAGAAACTTTTTTTGATGAAATAAACAAAACAAACATTTTGATTGTTCGTGTGTTCAACAATATAAAAATCTTGAAGAAAAAAAAAAATAAGAAAACAAAGGAAAAGGTATTTCTTAAGCTTGTTTGTCCAAATGTTTTATAAATAAGACTATGATGGCTGTTCAATGGTAACAAGTTAAAAGTCTAATGAACTTTAATACAAATAAATGACTCTGTTTTATATAAAACAAAGTGACGTCAGAAAATTTAAAAATTTTAAATACTCGTAAATTGTTGGTGTTTATAAATATTAAAACACGTTGATTAGGTTTATGTCATGTTTGTTATACCCTACACCACCATAGTGGGGAGGGTATATTGGATTTGTGCTGATGTTTGTTACGTCCAGAAATATTGGTCCAACACCCACCTTAAAGTATACCGATCGGCTCAGAATCACATTCTGAGTCGATTTAACGATGTCCGTCCGTCTGGCTGGCTGGATCGTAATTTTAAAGATTTTTCAATAAAATTTGATATATGATACTTTTTCGGCCCAAGGATAGATGGGAATCGGTCCATTATTTCACCTGGCCCCCATAAAAATGTCCTCCCAAAATCGGGGTTTACCGATTATAAATGTTTGAATTATGCAAGTATCCACACAAATTTCATCACAAATGATTACTAAATTAAGCCAATCACATCTACAAATTTTGTGCAGATCGGTCAATAATTACTTGTAGCTCTCATATAAGGCCCACTTCCGAAAATCACTTTAAAGAGCATAACTCACTCAAACATGTTGGTATCCAAATAATATTTAACGCAAATATATTTCATGTGTATGCAAATAATACGGTACAATTTTATTATGATCAGTGCATAATTAGTCGTAGCTGCCATATAAGGCCCACTTTCGAAATGTACTCATAAATTTCTTAAAAATGTTGATATTCAAATAAAATTCGATACAAATAATATACAGAAATGATGACACCTAATTTTATAATGGTCGGTCCGTAATTAGTTGAAACTCCTATATAAGACCCTCTCCGTAATTCGCTTTAACCTCCATAAATCCTTTAAAACTATTTATATCGAGATAAAGTATAACATACATAATATTTATATTCACGGAAGTTATGGCACTAAATTTTTGGATAGGTAATAATATCAAATATAGTGCCCATTTCTGAAAAACTGTTTTATACATATACTGGGTGTAGGGTATTATATGGTCGGGCTTGACCGACTATACTTTCTTACTTGTTTATTATTATTTTTATTATTTCCCCTAAAGGTCAAAATTGTTATAAAAATTAATTATTTTGTTTTAATATCTTTTTATTTTCTTTTGTTTTTAAGCTAATTTTTTTAATTTACTAAATAATTTTATGTATGTATTTAAAGTATAAACAATTATTGAACTTTAAGCAGTGATCTATTTTAGAATGTTTAGTCAAAATATAGAAACCAGTACACAATTGTAGAGTTTGTACAGTCGGGCATCGATTATTCGTGATGGTCGGGACCAGAAGAATTATGGATAATCGATCTTCACGGTTAATCGAATAACAATTTTGATTATAAAGGTTTTAAGTACTTTTATTATAACATTGGTGTACGTAAAAAAAATTAATTCTCGTTAATTATTTTAACTTTATCTTCAACGTTTAAAACGTTTCTTTGTCTTTTTCCCACTGGTAACGATCTCATACTAAATAACTATATTTATATATAATCACCCATTTCAAAATTAAACTAATCAGTTATAAATGTTTCAGGCTCATCGTATGCAAACAAGGGAATTTCCCGTTTTCATGTTCATTATATTGTATGTATGAATTTGAAGTTAATAAAAAAAATTCTGTCATCACAGAGGTAAACACGGTTAATCGAAGCAAACAATTTGAAAACATTGCAAACAAAACCAATAGACAAACAATAGGTTAACCAGCAGTGTTGCCATTTTAGCACTTTCAGTGCTAGATTTAGCATTTTGTTTCTCGAAAATGCATTCAAAATTTTTAAAAATTATGCTAAATGCTTTTTATCATAATTTGCTTGATAAATTACCACTTTTTTTCTCGAAAATATTTTAACTATTTTACTTTAAAAAATACTTTTGGAGAAATAAAAATTAGCGAAATTCACAAACTTGTGCAAATGGTATTGCATCATTGCATTTGCTAACAGGTTTAGCATATTGTTGCTCTAAGCCGTTTTGCAAATGCAATGATGCAATACCATTTGCACAAGGTTGTGAATTGCGTAAATAACTTTTATTAATATTTCAACTAACTTTCTTTCGGTGTGGTAAGTAAATGAACACGGAAATTTTTGAATTAATATATGAAATGTAATCTATTAAAACAAGTCAACAATTGTTATGAACAAAATTAGAAAAAACTATAATTTATATTTGGAACATTTGAAATAAAAATTGTATTGTTACATTGAAAAAAATTTAGCATTTATTTTTTCTTCCGTAGAACATTTTAGCACTTAGTTTTTCAAGTTTTAGCATATTTTGAAATTCATTTTCTGGTAACACTGTTAACCAGATCACGTATAATTGAGGCCCGACTGTATTTTATAAAGATATAATTTTTTATATCATTTGTAACTTAGCTAAATTAGTACTATTTAGTAGAGTCCGACCAAGTATTTGGTTTCGGATTAGGTCAAAGATCGTCCGAAAACCAATATTCGTTATTTGGCCATATTTTGACCGCATTTTTTTAGGGAAAACATATATTCAATTAACTATGTATTGATGTTGTAGTGTCGTAGGAGTTGTACGTCGTCTGAATTTACAATAGTTGTAGAAATGTTGTTTAAAATGTCTATATACATACATAAATATTTTGTAATATTTCACTGCTGCACAGTATTATGATTCTGAAAAATAATTTCAGACACAATATCGCTTAAGTTTTTAATTATTTCATGATATACCCTAAAAAACACATAGGTTTGTGGAGTTATTGAATATATATTTCAATATAATCTTGTAATATTTTCTAAAATATATTAATTCCTTTAAAGTTTACTTCTTATCAAAATTACATGTGAAACCTGTAGGGCACTTAGATAGTCTAATTGAATTTCGAATAAAAAATTTCCTAACAGGTGTTTTTAGAAAATTTGTTTTGCAAAAACCGGAAATACTTTTAGAATTGTAACAATTCATATACATGTGAAACATAAACCATTAAAAACTAGGTTTTTTATAACAATCACTCTAAAAACCAATGAATAATTAATAATTTGCTTCAGTTGACTTTAACAAACTCTGCGAAACTAATTAAAACTAGACATTAATAAGGAAGGACACAGTAGAAAGTAAAAAAGACTGTGACAAGCATGACCAACGTTG
Organism: Bellardia pandia; assembly: GCA_916048285.2. Classification (NCBI taxonomy): domain Eukaryota; kingdom Metazoa; phylum Arthropoda; class Insecta; order Diptera; family Calliphoridae; genus Bellardia; species Bellardia pandia. Next base: position 45,770,182 of record OU696531.1, read on the forward strand.
AGGGTAACAATTTTGATTCTTGTTCAAATTTCTATACTCTTATTAACTACATGTTTTTTTGCACTTAAAATTTTTGTTTGTGACAAACTTTGTGATAAGTTAAACATACATTTCTTTCTAAATGATTATTGCTTATTTTAAGTATAAGTTCAAACAATATTTATTGGCATTTTAAAAAACAGATAAATAACTTGTTGAATATTTATATTCTATTATTAACAAACAATTATTTGCTGTATATTATTTATTTAGAATTAAACAGCATCGGCATTATTTTGGTAGCTAAAGTAATCTAAAGCACCTAATCACTTAATTTTAATAACGGGTCCGCTATCTGACGTTTTTTTTTTCAATTAGTGCTTATTTCGTGAATGGTAACACTTAGCTCATGTCTGATTTGACAGATAATTAGTTTTATCCTTTCGCTGAACGAATATGGTTGTGTATACGCTTGAACAATGCTGGGAAATATTGCGACATTACTTTGAACATCATGGTAATGTTGCAGAATGTGTGCGAAAATTGCGTACGGATTTTGGAAGAAGAGAAGCGAAAAAAGTGAAAGAAACATCGATAAACCAAAGCGTTAAAAGCCAAAAACAGTGCATACACCCGAGAATATTGCTGCTGTTGCAGAAAGTGTGCGTAAAGCGCCATCAACATCAATTCCCCGTCGTTCTCAACAATTGAACATTTCGGAGACATCATTGAGACGAATTTTGCAATTGGTTCAGGAGTTGAAGCCAACTGACCATCCAATGCGTCTTCGCTTCGCTAAGTGGGCCTGCGATCGACTTACAGAAGATGCCGATTTTGCCAAAAAAAAAATCATCTTTTCAGATGAGGCTCATTTTGATCTTGGCGGGTATGTAAATAAGCAAAATTGTCGCATTTGGGGCACAGAAAACCCGCACGCATACATTGAAAAGCCGATGCACCCAAAACGAGTCACTGTTGGGCCATTTTTCTTCGAAAATGAGCAAGGAGTGGCCGTTACAGTCAATGGCGATCGTTATCGGGCCCTGTTTAACGAATTTTTGTTCACAAAAATTGAATAGGAGGATATTGGCAACATTTGGTTTCAACAGGACGGCGCTACGTGCCACACAGCCGAAGCTACACTCGATGTTTTGTGCCCTGTTTTGAAGATCGCATTATCAGCAGAGTTGATGTCGTTTGGTCACCTCGGAGCTGCGATTTGACACCGTTGGACAATCGATAATGTGCTTAAAAATTGGACCGATCGTGTAGGCTACTGCATGGCCAGCCGAGACAGCCATTTGAATGAAATTATTTTCCATTATTAACCGGAAGGATTGTACTTTTTGTAGTTTTTTTTATAGCATTTTCAAAAAAAAGTTATTTGGCGGAACCTTTAAATTGAATAAGGCAGTGGAAATTGATATCAACGAGAATGATTTCATTAATTTTCATGCACAAATTATGCAGAATAATTTGTGTAGCAGAATTAAATCATGATATCTAGACAAAGCTTAATTCTTCCCAGCTAGTTTCCGAAATACACCAGTGTTAAAAACATCCGTGCCGCACAACAAATTAGCCCAGAGTTAAAAGCAATATAATAATAAGTTTGACTATGGATATTTAAAAGTTTCATAAGCGACAGTCGGTCGCTCTTAACTTCAGCAAGAAAGATAAAGTAGACTCCAAAGATATTTGAAAAAGTACACAATCCAAAAACTGGCCTTGATGTGTTATCAATGCTCTTTCACTACATGCTCCGGAATTTACGAAATGTTTCGTTGCTAAAATCACAACTTCTGAAAATATTTTCAAAATTTTATGATTTTTCAATTTCATAATTATTGATCAGTGATCACTAGAGCAACCAAAAATATGCAATATCATATTATAAGCTTCGTTATTGATCCAATTCAGACCATTTTAAGAATTGGCATCGATTTTTTGGTGAATATTTTGATCTTTACAGCATAGCTTCTTTTTGTTTATTTTAGTCATTTCTGCATATTTTTGTTGCCTATTTTGTTGTTTTTCATTAATTTGCATTGTAATTTTTCTTTTCTATATTTTACTATTTTGTTACTGCCCAATGATAATTGGCGTAGGTTACTTTAAGAAGAAAGTCAATAACCAATCCACTTTTTTACATTAAAGGATTTGTGGGATCCATTTTTTAAACTTAAACTCGAATACTCCTTGGCTACGCCCAAGTAATTTTATTTCAATCGAACCAGCACGTTTGGAAATGCCAGACTTGAAGACTGATTTTTTATCAACTTTCTTTTTGGCAAGATTGTTTTTGACAGTTCAGCTGTTTTTGTGTAACATGTTAAGTTTGGTCTATAATTTAACCATCAATCGACATAAAAACGAACAACGCTTGCAGATTATTGAATTTTATTATTAAAATTTTATCGGCAACAACACTTATTTCTTGTTAAATGGATAGGTAAACAAACCAAATTGTTGTAGTTGGTGTGAAGAGCAGCCAGAAGCATTGCAAGAACTGTCAATGCTTCCCGAAATATGGGCTGTTTGGTGTGGATTATGGGCGACAAAGACAGAAAGGTTATAGTGAATAGCAAGCGCTACCATGCTACCAACATGATGGTGCCACACGCTACACAGCAAATAAAACAATGGCCCAATTGAGAGGCGAGTTCGGTGAACAGTTTATTTTATGTTTAGGGCCGGTCAATTAGCCGACTAGATCGTGCCATTTAACACCTTTAGACAGTTTTTGTGAGTCTATGTTAAGGCTCATATCTATGGGTACAAAGCTAGACGCACTGGAAGCTAATATAAAGGAATTCATTCGTGTGCTACTGGCCGATATGTTGGAGAGCGTATGTCAGAATTGGACCCAGTGTATGCACCATTTGAGACATAGTCGAGGTCTACATTTACATGAAATCATCTTTAAACATTGAAATATATAAATCGTTCTATCGACTCAAATAAAGATTTCATACATTTTTCTAAGTTTTTTCTGTGTTTTTTTTAATCAAATCTGAAAGCTCTCGTAAGCTCACTCTTTATTTCCAAAAAAAAAACGATTTTGGCCAACTGTGCCAAATGTTATTCATTGAAACCATGTATAAAATTTGAAGTGTTACTACAGTTCTAAACATACTAAAAGAATTAAGGAATGAACCCAGTAATTTATATACGTAATAATTTGTAGTGGAACGCAAGAAAAAGGTTCAGAATATATCGTCACCGAAAATCCAAAAGGCCGTAACTACACAGTTTACTTTTGTACAGGAGAAGCAAAAAACTTTATAAATTTAAGACTATTTCAGTGTTATTGGCCAAATTTCAAAATTAACCTTAAAAAACTATTGCGGATTTGGTTTAATAAAAAAAATTATAAAATAATAGTAGTTTTTTACTAATTGTACTTAAGGCGTTTTGGAATCGTTTTTTTTTCTGTAACCAAAAAGCCATAGCAACAAAAAAATGGTTAATAACTAACAGTTAAACAAATGCCAACTTTGTTGCAATATATTTGATTGTTTTTTTAATTAAATACATGTGCCAAATATTGAAAAATCCTATTCTTGAGTTAAAAAATATATTTTTTGATAGATATCCCACTCGCATCCCATTAAGCGATTATAAAGGTGTTAAAGTAAATTGTATAAGCTTTCTTTTGAGAAAAAAAGGCCCAAATTAAAAAAAAATTAAAAAAAAATTAAAAAAAAAATATTTTTAAACCAATATTAAAATTTTTTTTTTAAAAATTAAAAAAAAATATTTTTAAAATGACTGAAGAAATAGCTATCTAAAGTCCTTTGGACAATTTTTGCTAGGACCAATAGGTGAAAAGTTACACTCATTTTAAAAAAACCCTGTATGACCAAAGTTGACCAAAATGTCCAACTTTGACCCCCTCCAACTCCGGCGCTTCAGGACTGATAGAGCTGAAAATTTGTGTCTAGCCTACTATCCAATAGTACTAACATTGGTGCAAATTTTATCCAAATCGGAAGACATCGATTTTCAAAACTGGGTCACTTGACGTGAAATTCATCATATATAAAAAGAGCGGAACGATATTTTTTTTCTTCAAATGTTTTTTTGATGATATTGACAAGTCTATGGGTTTGTTCGATAGTACTGTGTTTTCTTCTAAATCCAAATTGATGATTCGGAATTAAAATCGTGTATAACTTAAGCATGAGCATTTTCTCGTATAGCTTCGATATATTTAACAATAGGCTGGCTAATGGGTCTATATGATTCTACTTTTGAGCTCCATAAGCATCTTGTTACCTGGTTTCTGAGAGTTTTCGATCTCTCGAATCTCAAAACGTAGGGGTACAGCTGGTCCTAAATGGAGTGTGACTGGTGGCAAGTCTATTGATTCATTTGACTTTTTTCAAATGATTAGCAAATAGATTGCCTTTTTCAGTGTCATTTCTTGCCCAAAGAATGATTGTGGTTTTTGGTTCAGGCATAGACAGAGACACATATAGATGAATGTTAAGATGAAAGAGTTTGAATTATTGGCAGTAAAAAGCCATTTAGAAAGAGGAAACCAATGGTCTATTTTTATTCAGCTGTACAACTGTCCAACCTATTAGATCTTCAAATTAGGATATACAGTGGTACATCTGCTTGATCTGCTCCCTGACAACCAACTTAACTAACCTAATCAAATTTGGCAATTGAATATCTAACTGTTATCAAATATTCTAATGTTAAAGAGCTGAAATTGCAACAGTTAGTGACTTCTCTCCAATAAGCTAGAGCCTATAATTTGTACAAACTTGAAAATATTTAAAAAAAGAATAAGGGTAAAACTTATTCAATTAATTTCGTGCTAACTAATGTTATGCAGTTGTCCATACATTTTTAAAGTCAAAATGCGATCCCGGATGTTTTTGTGCAAAAAAATCACATTATAGTAAACTCTTAAGATAACACCACAATTTCTCAATTAAATATATTTCAATAATATATTGTTATTAATAAATTTATATTTTTTACTAAAACTTGTTTTTTGCTTAAAAGTTAAATAACATTTTTATTATTTAAATTACCACAATTTAATAAAAAAAAAAACAATAAAGTTCATTCACCAAAATAGTTTTCATGCATATTGTTTTGCTTTTTATTGATACAACTAAAATTGAAGACACGAAATACATGTTTCTTTATTAATTTTTATGCTTTTATTTATTTATTTTCTTTATAATTCTTAGAAATAGCAATGTTCGTTACTGTTGCTTTTAATAAATACTGAACTAGTAGAAATAGGAATACATTTCTTATAAATTTATCGTGATATTAAGTTTAAGCGTGCAAGAAAGAGTTTAACAAAACCAATCAAAACTATTTATACGATTATATAAAACAAAAAATGAAATCAAATTCGAAAAAAAGATAGAAATTATAAATTTAAATTTATAAATAATAATCTTTGATATAAACTTTTATGGTTCAAAGGGTATTAAAAATTATTTTCTTTGAGCTTAAGGTCAATTCTTTTTATTTATTTTTTATTTATTCCAATATTTCACTACAACAATGTGCAGCATTTTCAGGGAAATAAAATTTATTAACAAACTTCTTACCCAGCAAAAACTTCACTTTTGTTCGTAATATCCCAAAAGTAATCCGTTATAATTTTGCCACTTTTAGCCTAAAAATTAATAACTTATTTTTATACTTAAAAGTTTTATAAAAATGTGTAGTTGTAGACTGATTACAACAAAATGGTATAAAATAAATAAACAAACTTAATATATATTAAGGAAACTTATTGCAAACTAGATATTAATAAAGGCTTATGATCATATAATAAGAGCTGTTTCACACGTTTCAGTTTTAACTGAACAGTTTATGTTCAATTCTTTTTTAACCCTTAAGCGAACACCAGAGCCTGGCCAGGCATTTTTGAACATTTTTATAGTTTTTTACTTAGATAACTTAGGCGAAGCCCCTTAACTTTTTATGAATTGCTCAATAAAGGTGTTTTATACAAAAAAAAAAAAAAAATAAAAAAAAACTTAAAATTTTTTATCTCTAGGCGTGTTAATTACTCTCAAAATGTTTGTAACACCAGGGCCCAGCCAAAACAAAAGAGAAAGGGACTTAGCCGATAAAAAGCAGAATCAATGTGCTTGAACGTTTCAGAAATTATTTTTTTTTGTTGTGTTGGCAGTTAACAAGTGTTAATAGTGTTACAATGAGTACTAAATTAGACAAAATCTTTCAAACAGTTTAAAAATCTCACCCTAATTATGACAGATTGGCAGAGGCAATTGCCAATGATAGAGAAAACGAAATTCAGAATGAGGTTGATGGAAATGAAGAATATGCTTCTGATATTGGAAACGAGTTAGAAATTGATAATGAAATTAAAGATTTTTAATTTAAAGCCATACAAATTATAAAAAGTTCCAGCCAGGTCCTGGGGTTCGCTTATGTGCACACTATTTGGTGTTTGCTTAAGGGTTAAACCTGTTATTTCGTTCACACGCGTATCTTCAATTTTCGTACTCTTTACCATCAAGTTTGTACTTTTTCATGCAATATTATTCACATAGAATAAGATTGAGAAAACAAAAGAAGACAACAAAAGGAAGTAAGAAAATTTACTAGTAGTCAAGTATGTACCCCTTTTTTACTCTTTTCCCGTCTCACTCAACAGTACTTGCCTTAAAGAGTCAGAAATGAAACGTGTGAAAGCAGACTAACTTTTTTAAATCTATTTATTTGAAATAATTTTTTGGATTTACTAATTATGACCTCTTTAAGATATATATAAAGTAATTCTGTAATATATAATTAGTAATACAAAAAGTGGCGAATAAAGCTACGAAATAATGAATTCTGGAACTCATTAAAATTAAGAATGTAAGAAAAGTTTATGCTGGGTAAGTTATTTGAAATGATTTTTATTAGAAAACAAACAATTTGGAATGTTTATTTAGCCGAAACTTTAGTCATGAACTTTCGTTTCATTTAATAGTTTAAAGCAAATTTGGGTCCTTCGGTTTCACATTTTGAAAATGTGTGTCCACATATTGTTGCTTAAGAAGTTGAGTGTCCAATATGAAATTCAGTATAAATACAGAGGAATGTTATTATGTTATTATGATTTATAGCTTGAAATTTGATCATTAATTGCTTTCTAAATATGGAACTTTGAGCCAGAGTCTCACCTTTGAGCCCTTTTATGCAAAATATTTGCATGTCTTATTTAGGAAATTATCTTCAGTTTTAAAATGGGCTTTTATTGAGTCTTGTAATTTTTACAGATATAGCTGCTGAAATATGACACATTGAACAAAAGTGTGACCTTTGACCTTTTATTACAAATATACAAAATGTTTATGCATGTCGTATTTAAAACGTTAAAGTTAAGTTTTTAAATGGGCTTCAAAATGATATTGTTTTTTCTGACGAAATTATGACACTCGAGTGAAATATCAATAACATTTCTTAAATTTAAAAACACTTCGTTACAAATTTAATAAATTTTAATGATATAATGATTAATTGCTGGTATTTTAACTAATAATGAGAATTCATTGATATCATAATCAAACTAATGCACTTCAATATTTATTAACTAATTCAATTACTTAATTAATTAACCCATTGTATTCAGTTTGAAACCGTTATATAAATACAGATTCAAAAAAAAAATAAATAATAAATTAAACATAATCCTGTTTCAGTTCAGCTCATTAAATTCATTTGAATTACTTTTTTTAATCGCACACAAAAACCCCAACAAGTCCAACGGTTTATATGGTAATAATTTTTAGGTATTCACACATAAATTTAATTGATTTTTTTCGTACTTAAAAATGAGCTGGTGATTTCATTCAGCTTAGATAACAAGCTACCGAAACAAATGTATTAATTTGTTTTAACATTTATTGAAACAAAAAAGCTGTCTTAGCTTAAATGGAAATCCATCAGTTAGTGACACAAAAGACTCTTAAATAAATTTGCTATAATTATTTAAATAATGCCTCTGGATAAATACACAACATTAACTTCATCATCATCATCTTGAACATTTTAAACACTAAACAGTTGATGTTTGCATGCATGTCAATTTATGGCAGGTGTATTCAAAACATTTCATATGATATATTCTTAGTGGGTCAGAAAAACTATGATTTAAATCTCTGGCAACTGGTTTATTTTGCAATTGTTTCAATTAAATCTGTCTTAGTTGTCTAGCTCAACGCATACACGCCTGATTGCTATGGTATCCATAACGAATTTGTTTATTATTGTTTGTTTCCAGTAGCAGTGTTTTCTAATTATATCAATTAATTTCATTAGTTTCTTTTTTTTTTTGTATTTATTTCCAATGCTATTTTGTCTGCCGTATTGTCTAGCGAAGTAAACAATAGTTGAATTAATTCAATAGTTTGTCTAAGTTATTGTTGAGTGTTTGTTTTCAAGTAGTAATTTAAATTTGAATTTATGTATTGTTTAATTTTGACATAAAAACTGGTTTAACTAAGCAACTGCGTATAGCTTCTGTATTTAAAATTGTACTCACAGAGAACTGAGGCCAAATTACAGCATTTGATATCGAGAAAAATCGATCGTAATTTTCTTATTTGAGATTATGGCATTCGATATCGAGCAAGAAATTTAGTACATTTTATCATAATTTCGATATCGAAATCATTTTTCGATACGATAGCTCATTCGATTACGAATGCGGTAATTTGGCCCCTGGTGTTGTTATTGGTTCATCGGGGTTAGGAAACGATTTTGCATCTAACACTGTATTTGAACAGTCACTTTCTTGTTGCAATATTCTAGAAGAAGGTAAATTGACACTTTTATGTACTCTAAGGCCGAGATGGAATTAAACCAAGTCATAGAATAGTATGCAATTTCTTTTACATAGTTAAATCCACCCATCGCACGTCGAAATCGCTCAACAGGTATCGACCCCACTTCTATCCGTAGTATCCATATTGGTCATATTTTGAAGACTTACTAGCCTTTTGACTTCACCCCACAAATGCTCGATAAGGTTTAGGGCCGTGTGCTTCGGATCATTGTCTTGTAGGAATTGCCTTATAATAGACAAATTATTCTCAGCCCATGGCAGAATTATATCATTTAGTATTTCCAAGTATTTCTTCTTATTCCAAATACCATAAATTTATGAATTGGGCCAGCATTAAAAAACAATTAAAATTAAAAACATTATTTACAAACGACTGATTTTAGTAGGTATCGCGTGAAAACTAAAATGTTTGGTCACAAAAGCAGAGTTGCCAGTTAACATAGATTATTGTTAGTTACCAGGATTTTTTAATGAATTTATTAATTTAAAAGATAGATTAATAATGACTGTAGGCCAGTAAAATAAACAAAACCTTTGCTTAAAATAGTTATAATTCGCTTATTTCCTCAAATATTTTACCAATGTTTAAAACAGAAAAACACTGTGGAAATTGTTTAAAACATATTATTATTATTTACTAACTTTTTTTAATAATTACTGATTGTAGATGTAGATGCTTTAAACTAAATTAAATTATAGGTTTTTGTTATGTTGATGATAGCCAGCATGAACTTATTGCTTAGTTAAAATTAAAAAAAAAACATCTTTAAAAGTTAATTAAAACTATTGCAAATTGCAAAAGGAAAAAAAAGACCACCAACCAAGTTTCAAATACATACATACATATGTACATTAGGGTGGCCCCGTTTGTATGGAGAAAAAAATAAGGTATCGATGTTCCCGACTAATATGAAAATTTGATTCATTTTAAGACTACGTTTCTCAATTTTTTTGTCCTGGGGTCAATATTTGGTGAGCTGGATCAAAGGATAAAAATGTCCTTTTTAGAGGTTTTTTGATTTTTTTCACATTTCTTCCAAAGGAACTATATGTAAATTTGGTATCATATGAAAGGCCTTGGAGATGCGCATTCAATGGGTTATTAAAAATAAAAATTTTTTAAATTCAAAAATTTTTAAAATTTCAGACAAAATTTTAGTGTTTTTTTTTCATAGAATTTAATTAAATAAATAAAAGAAATATCAATGATTTAAAATTAACAGTTCAAATAAAAATAATAATTGTTCTTAACATAAGTGGTAAACATAAAAATGTCGACGAATGTAGACAACAAACATAATAAAAATGTATTCAGGTTTTCGAGACGAAGTCTCGGCATGAATATTAAAGCACTGAAGAAAAAAAAGGCAACATGAAAAATAAATGAAAAATAATAATTACAGCAAATTTCGAACCACCGGTAATACTGGTTAAAGGATTGATGTTTGACTGTAGGTTAGCTGGCAGAGGGTGAGAACGTAAAGAATTCTGATGAGAGAAAGTGGTGTTTCTCGAAACATATGTAAACTCAACCAACAACCCAGATTCTAGGATTCGAAAAATTATCAATAAATTTTAATAATAATTTTCATGAAAAATTTAATAATTTAATGAAAAATTAAATTTAATGAACTCGAGCCGAAATAAAAGAAATATCAATGATTTAAAATTAACAGTTCAAGTAAAAATTATAATTGTTCTTACTGAATCAAATTTTCATATTAGTCGGGAACATCCGCAACTTTATTTTGGGGCCACCCTAATGTACATACATATATAGTACAAAATAGCTTTTAAAATAGCTTTGAACTTGATCAGGGGCAACTAAAGAAAAAGTAACAAAATCGAAAGTGAAGATTAAAATTGAAGTTCAATAGATATCGAAAGTGTAATAGGGGCAAATTGAAAACCAAAAAATATAAAACCTACAAATTTTTAATGAAACTGTATCATTTGTTAGCAAGTGTTCCTGAAGTCCACAATATCCAAATAAAATGGTGAGTAATAAATAATATACATTATATTATATATTAAATAATATATTAAATAAAAAATTAACATATATTAAATACTTTTTTTTTTTAGAAATCGCTGTTTATTTTACTGGCCATTACAGCCTGTGCTTATGCTGACATTTCACATTTGGGCTATGACTATCATGCTGCTCCTGTTATGGCTATTGAACTGCCACTACCCAATAACAACTATCTGCCTCCAGAGGCTGTCAAAATTCAACCCTTACCCACCACCATGCACTTGTCTCCTGTTTCTGAAGTGGCTCCCAAAAATACTTATATACCCCCAACTCCTGTTAAAACTATCCCTTTACCAATTACCATGTTCTCACCCCCTGCACACGTAATCGCTCCTAAGAAAACTTACATTCCTCCCAAAGCCAGCAAGCCCAGCAATGATTATTTGCCTCCATTTACACTCATTAAAATGTACCTACCTCCAGTGCCTGTTCTACCACCTAAACCTGTACAAATCCCCACAGCTCCCCATAAATCCTACTTGCCACCAGTCCCTGTAGCTCCCAAGCAAACGCCAAATCACTCCTACCTACCCCCCCTTAAGGAAAGTACTCCAGCAAAACGCATTATAACACCACCTGCCACTCGTCTAGAAGATTTAGTTCCTCCACAACCTCCACAAAATCATTATGAAGATTCTAAAGTCTTTACCGAGGATGGCTACATGACTGTACGTAAACATAAATATTAATGTATGCAAGGCCTGCTGACTTTATGTGATCATTATTGTTGTTAAGTTTGTAACGGTTTTATTTTTATTTTGCGCATTAACTAAAACATTTCATTAAATATTCAAAATTATTAACATAGCTGCTTATTTGCTTAATTTATGTCAGGTTTTTGTAAAGCACAGTGGTTGCTGTGGTTAGAAATGTGGAAATCTGTGTATTAGCCAATTTACTCACATTAGAAATATGTGAAATTATTTGTTTACGTTTTTCATAACTAGATTTATTTTCACTTTAAGTCAGAGGTGGGCAAACATATACTATGATGTTTATATTTGTGTTGTTTAAGCAGCAGAGAATTTTGTGTATTAATAAAAAAGATCATAAGCAGTAACAAATTTCATCGCGACACTTTGCTTTTACAAGTGCTATCCTGTGCTGCCAGTATTTTTGTAGAGCTTATCCCCAATTTTTGATTTTTCATCCCCAAAAATCCCCAAACTGATTTTTTTTTTTATAAAAAAAAATTTTGCAAAAAAAATTTTTATCTTGCGAGTATTATTGTAAACATTTTTTATAAACTTTTTATTTTTTTATTCGAAGGTTTACTTCTAGTTAAATATAAAAGGTATACAAAAATTAATTTCAAATAAATTTTTATATTTAACTAGAAGTAAACCTTCGAAAAAAAATATAATAATAATAAAAATTCATTTTAATCGATAGCTACATAAATTAGTATTCAAACTAATTAGATTTGTAATTATAAATCTTGTAAAGAAAAAACTACACATAATTTAAATATAGAAGTATAAAAAATTATTTATCAGAGAGTAGCATTTCAAAAACTTCAGAATCAAAATCTTTTGATTCATCAGCCTCAGAAATTTTTTTGTACATATTGCTTGTATTAAAAAGCTTTTGCATTTCAGCAGATGGGTAATACCGTAGACAGACGACAGAGTTAATGCGCATTAAAAACTCACTAATGTGAATTAAGATTTTACCGTGACAGACGACAGTTTCTGCATTTAAACTGCATTTAGGTAACAGCTGTTTGTTTGTCAACAACTATTTAATTATGAAAAAATTTGTTTGGCATTTGCTGAAAAAATAGTATTTCTTTGAAAAAAAAGCTGAAATTACTTTCGCTGAAACTGTTTCATAATGCAAAACTTGTTCATGCACTAGCAACCATCAACCTGAACGTGTTGCTACATGTGGGGACCGCAGTGGGACACTCTGAAATAAGAGAAAGGCAATTGTGGAAATCTATTTTTATTATTTTAATTTTACAATTGTCTTCTTCTTATTTTAGAATAGTAAAGAATTTGATAACATATTATTAATTTTCGACGATGTTGCCATATTGAAATAGCTAAATGCAGTATAAATTCAGTTTGATTTTGTGTATTTACGTCTAACTTAATGCGCATTAAAAATGGATAATTCACAAGTTAATTTGAATTAAGACTGTTAATGCAAATTAACTGTGTCGTCTGTCTACGCTATTAAATTGCTCACAACAAATTGAATTATTTTTAAAGTACATATGTATGTGTTTATTCTGAGAAGTGCTTGAATGCCAAATCATAGGAAAGAAACTGTCCACTATAAATAATAACACATTTTTAGATATGTTTTCTAGCTCAAAAATCATTCTTCTTACCATCAGTTATAAAAAAAAAATCTTCAAAAAATCCCCTAAAATTCTGTTGTCATCCCCAACAAATCCCCGGATCACCAAGATGAAATTTTTATCCCAAATAACGAAAAAAAATCCTCAATTTGGGGATAAATCCCCTAAACTGACAACGCTGGTGCTATACAGCAACTGATTTAAGTTTGATCTCTCAGATCACAAGAAAGCAAGAAACAAATGTTCATTTTAGTAAAACACACAAGTAAGCTTAGAATTTTATGACCAATCACATGTGATGGGAAATTTACATACATATATACTTTCATTTTTATTGGTTTTATTAAGAATTTTTTTTTGGGAACCTTTGTGGAATCAAATATCGTTGATATATACATACATATGTAAATACAGTACAATTTCGATATTTCGGACACCTGCTAATCCGGACAGCGCGGTAATCCGAACACTTAATTTTTTACCATAATAGACTCTATAATCCGGACAGTATTTATTCATCTGTGTAACATTAGTTTTATTTCTGAAAAATTTTTAACATTAGTTTAAAAAGGTATCTCAAAGAGAATAATTTATCTACTGAGCACTTTTGCTGGTAGACAACGCAACATGCCATCCAAAGTCACTAGCAGATTTGAACAATTATATTTTTTTCCACCTAACTGCACAGCACTGATGCAGCCACTTGATCAAAATGTTATTCGAATTTTAAAAATAAACTATCTTAAAAGCTTTTTGTCCGGAAAATTTAATGAACGCTCTTAACCCCTTTTCATTAAAAGACGTCGTCTTTTTGGTTTGCAATGCTTGGGATAAATCTGATGAAAATATTCTCAAAAAATGTTTCAATAAAATTCTTTATGATGAAGAATGGATCTCAGACGATAAAGTTCCTCTAACAAGACTAAGGCAGCGATAACAAAGTAATTGATTTACTTGTTGATCTAGCACCTGATGTCTACAATTCCAATGAGGTTAACGATTGGCTTAATGATAAAGTTGAAATCACAGACGATGAGACTGAGATGATGAAGTTGAATCATTTAATGAAGAATATAACAATAATGTTCCAAAAACACAGCATTTGCACGCCATATCTGCCCTTAATATTTGCATAAAATATTGCGAAGAGCAGGAGCTTCCAGTTGGGGATATTTTAAAACTTATAAGCCACAGAAATATTGCATATAAAAAGAAAAATGAATCCACACTTCACCAGATGAAAATCTCCAACTATTTTTGCAACATGTGATATACATATATGTATACGAGTATTAACCCTTAAATGCGCAGTGTATCTTTAAAGATACAACCAATAAAACTGTTGCTATTTCCACTTTAAAAAAAAAACAAAATATTGCTTGATAATTACTACTTACAACACTTTTTTCTATCATCCTGAATTAATTTTATATAAAAAATGTAACGGTTTTGAAAATTATAGAGCCGTAGAATCAAAATTTCAAAATTTGTACTTTTAGAAGTAAGGCTAAGGTTTACCCACTTTTATTTGCATTATTTTTTCACGAATTTACTCCAAAAAATTATATGTTGATAAAAATACTGTTTTCTAACTACAGAGAAATTTTCAATACGGTCTGAATTATACTTTCGTCAAAAAATCGTATATAGTGGATGTATCTTATAAGATACATTGCGCATTCCACACCAATTAGAAATGTTTGCTGTTATTGTTTCATGTACACTGTTTGTATTGAAAAGAGAAACGTGTTGCTGGTGCACAAGCGTTTCACTTGCTCTGTGGAGTGCGCAGTGTATCTTATAAGATACAACCAGTTTTTTCTTATTAAAATTAAAAAAAAGCAAAAAATTTAAAAAACAAAAACGAAGTTTTTAATTTTGTGCTTATTTACATACAATATATTTTTTTCCTAAAGATACAAGACCGTGCGCATTTAAGGGTTAAGGAATTGTAAAGATTACATTTTGAAATAAATTTATTTTAAAATAAATAAAGGTTTTCTTATGTTTTCAAAAGGTTTCTTAAATTATTTCTCTTGTCTCGGTAATTCGGACATTCCGATATTTCGGACACCACATGGTTTTTAATTGTCCCGATTATCCAGATTATACTGTATATTCATGCATATTGGCTATGAAAAATTTCACTAGAAGCGAAAAACCGGTTTTTAGTGGAATTTTATTGAGTGATTTGGTTGATTCTCTCAAAATAGACTATGTTTTTAGTTCTATATATACAATCAGGTAACACAATAGGACCAGCGATATGGACCTAACCTAACCTAACCTAGTTCTATATAGCAGCAGATCGGTCGATAATTGACTTTAGCTCCCATGTACGGGCCACTTCCGAAAATACCTTTAACGATAAAATAAAATTCAACATAGATATGTTTAATTATTCGTCGTAATTTTATGATGATCGGTCCTTAATTAGCACCTATATAAGAAATACATTTTAAAATCAATTGAATGACCATAAATATTTTATAAATTTTATGTACCTTTACAGAAAGCTGGTGGGTAATATAAGATTCGGTAAAGCCGTCTAGAGTTTATAACTCTTACTTGATTTGGCTTTCAAATTAAGCCTTTATTTAAAACAGTCATGGGCAAAATTTTAATTTCCCAGCACATTTGCTTGGCCATAAAATTCTAAATAAAATTTAACACAAATCATCAATCATTTGACAAAAATCATTTAAGCCAATTTATAGCCAATAATAAGTCATAGCTCCCATATAATATTCTCTTTCAAAAACAATTTTAACAACATCTTTTACAATTATTTATATCGAGATTATATTTAATATAAATAATTTGTATATTCACAAAAGCAATTATATAGTGTTGTAGGAGTTGTAAGGAGTCTGAATTTACAATAGTTGTATAATGTTGTAGGTAATTTTTATAGAAATATTTTGTACAACTGTTACGACATTCTTATATATGTTTTTAGAAATGCAAAAGTTCAAATATGCATTTCAAAAAATTAACTAATTTTAGTTTCTAAATGGTCAAACAATTTTCGTCCGGCAGTGGCTGGACTAAATAATTCAAATTTATTAAATATAAGATTTAAAATACATACTTATTGTTAGTTCGTTTTTAATGAAAATAAATAATATAAACAAAAGTACAAAAAAGTTAAAGAAAGCAATTAAACGATCAAATTTAAAACAACAAAATATTAAAATTTCTTGATTTTTGCCATTTTGAAGGCTTGACAACATAAACATGAGATTTTGCTCAAAATTGTGTTCACAGTGAGATAATTGTATCATTGAATATACAACATACAAAATCAGTTGTAAATTGAACAATTACCTGTTCTGCATAATACAGCTTATTACTATCGATGAGTTACTGAAGTCATTACTTGTAACTAGTTTTAGTGATATTAAAGTAATGACATATGTTTCTTCTGATTTAGTTTTTGAGAAACCTTTAATTTTAACATTATGTTTTAAGATTTTGTTTGTAAAAATAAACCTTTTTTAATTAAAAATTGTTTACATTTAGACTCTAGAGCAACCCGAGACCCTAAATACATATAAAGAAGCTAATAAATTATTTAGTTCAGCTAGAATAAAATTTGGAATCATAGTGCACCGTCAAAATTATGTTCGCTGAAATCGGCTTGAAAAAAGTCTAAATTTTGTTTTGTATAAATTTGTTTTAATAAAGTTTCGAAATTATATTTTCTTAAAAGTTAGAAGTGGAAATTCTAGAACGAAGAAGTTTGTTTTGTTTCATACATACAATGTTGTATCAATCTACTAACACATGCTTCATTCGTCTTTAATCAACGATGAGCCAACAATTTGTGCACTCAGCTAAAAATTTCTTATCCGCACATGGATTTGTCTAGTGTGGGCCACTTTTGTCGATGTTATGTTCTTATTTGAACACGGTTGTCAGAACATTTGTTCGCGCAACTATATCTGCCATTAAATGTAATTTGCACACAAAAAACTGTAATATCAAAATATTTTAAAAATCCTATTAACATGAATATCGTCAAATTTTTCCCGTGGAATAACAGGTTGGCAAATTTGTTTGACACAATTTAATTTCTGTTTTTCAGAATTCAAAATTATTTTCAAAGTAACAGTGATGCAGCATCTTAGAGTGGGTTCACACTCTGCGACTTTTTCCTGCGACATTTCTCCTGCGACTCGAGTTTATAGATGAAATACATAGTGGAAAGTACGACAAATTTGACATTTCTTTTGTGAATCTTCTTTTATCTTGTTTATATTAATTTCATTTCATTTACCAGCAATGTTGCCAGTGTTGTTTCTTTACGTATACCATGTACATAAAAGAATGGTGCAACAAATGTTTCCTCATGTGAACAGACGATGAATTTAGAAGGGACAGCAAAAAAGAACGTCAGCAGGTAGCTACACTTTATTAAAAGTGATTATTTTTTTAGAAACTACAGTTTGTAAATTTAATATTTATTTATTTTATTTTGGTGCCGCCTAATGATACATAAACAATTTATATCTCTAATAGCTATGCTGTTTGTAAAACACAAAATAAATATGTATTTAAATTTGTATAAATTAATTAAAGAAGTTTAGTTTATTTTTCATACAACTTTTAACGAACAGCCCTAACATATGCTTTGAAAGCAAATCTCTGCCGGTGCCGGTTTTATTAATTTTGTTTTATGAATCTTTAGAAAAGATAATTGAAATCAAGGCGTATTTTAAACATTAATATTTTAAACATTATAAATAAATTGTTTTTTATTTCTAATCAAAAAGCTAAAGCTATAAAGCTAAAGAAAAAAATGCCAACTTAATACAAAAAATTAGCAATGGTCAAACAATTTTTGTCCGGCACTGGCTGGAAGTTTATTAGATTTGAAATACTTATTGTTATTTTGTTTTTAATAAAGATACAAGAAATCAATAGAAGTAAAAAAAAATAAATAAAGCAATTATGTTATAGTGATAAGGAGCACTAACTGCATACAAATGTATGTACATATGTATATTACTTCAACGTTTGGAAGCCGTTTGATTTTGTATCGATAACGATGTTTATACGAGTTATTGGAAGATCGTCATAAAATATTTTACTGTCTTTGAGTCTTATGATGGATAACTCAATAGGGATATTTTAATCTCAATAAATATATATTTTAGAGTTTTTTTTTTTTTGGTATTCCAGTTATTCTCCAAAATTTACCTTATATAGGCACTATGGCCAATGGATAGAAAAAAAAACTGATCGGTGAAGAATTTCAGTTCGATATCCATATTTATAAGATACATGTTTACAAAGGTTAATGTGTTTTTCGGAAGTGGTCTCGGCTTAAGTCGGTTTTAGTGACTTTTTTCACATCACTATCAAAATTTTATCACTAACATAATTTTAAATTCTAGGCTATATTTAGCTATATCTTGAAAACCACATTTTTTTATTAGACGATATATATATCAAATGATAGGTATTATTTCCAATGATATGTAACCTGACCTATTTATATGGAACACCTATTGATAAATTTCGCAAAATTGTTTTTTGATCTGATATTTTTTTAAAAAATCTAAACAATCCGGGAAAATGATATATGTGAGTAAGTAGATAAGTTACAATAATTTCAAGTCAAGAAATGACCATGTAGGTAATATAAATCCGAAGATATTAAAGAAAGATTATGACATTTCACCATAAAAAATACAATCTGTACTATGCGAAGCCGGTGTTCTGTATACCATAGAGGAGAAAATCCTTCCGCCTGACCATAGGCCGGCAATACAGGGAATCTGTGCAATGCGAAGCCGATGTTCTGTATACCATTGAAGAGAACATATTTCCGCCAGGGAATCTGTAGAATGCGAAGCCGATGTTCTGTATACCATTGAGGAGAAAATCCTATCCTGCATACAAAATTTTCAAAAAAATTAGTTTTTTTAATTTGTCAGATCTTATAATTCTATGATTATAGTACCTACAGACACATATGATACCTTAAATTGAAGATTAATATTTTGGCTATTTATATTTATAAACTAAAATAACACTTATATAGACATTTTTTTTTAATTTTTTAGATATTAAAAAAAAATCGGGTCAAAAAATATTCTTTTCGGATTTAACCCATATTCGGTTCATATTTGAAAATCATGATATATATCGTTGGAAAGGTATTTTTAATACCTTTTTTAATGTATTACAAATTATCAGACTCTCAGTAGTTCCCGAGATATAGGCCTATATATTTTGAGCTTTACGGGCGCACTCCCTCGAAAATAGGCGTGACCGTCAAAAAATTTTTTTTGCTGGCATCTCCTGAAAGCCCTATTTGATGATTTTTTTTTTTGAAAGTCAATAAAACCGACTTTTTCCGTGGTCTCTATATGGGAGCTATAAGCAATTATGGGTCGATCACCATAAAGTTCATTAATATGATTTATATATATATATAGCTATACTCGTAAATGTGGATAATTTCATTCGAATTTCAACTTGATAATGATGTTTATGAGAGATTTATATAGGGACTTTATATAAGGGATATGGCTAAATATGAACCGATCATCATAAAATTCAGTATCGTGATTTGTATGTACATTTGGATTATTTACGTATAATTTTAACTATGTTTATGCTCATTTAAGTGATTTTCGGAAATTGACTTTATATGGGGGCTATGGTCAAATACGTAACCATCATCCTCGGCACGCAGCTTTATTTAGAAATGTGCATTACTTTTGTCGAATTTCAACCTGAGATTGATTTTTATAAAAGCATTTAAGATATTTTTGGAGGTGGACTTAAAAAAAAAAAATATTAATAATTTAAGTTTTTCAAATTTCTAATACAATTGTATAATGTTTTATGTTGGCTTTTAAATTTATTATTAGTTTAATTTATATGTAAATTTTTATACGAATTTTTGTTTATTTTAATAATAAATAAAATTACTTTATCCGCAGGGTCAAATATAGACCGATTTAAACAAAATACCGCTTTGTGATTTATCTTTACGTGAAACTAAGAGTTGCTTAATTTTGTATGCAGACTACTTTTCTAAAGACATTTATGTACCATAAAGCCACATTAAGGAAGACATTTTTAATAGAACTTTTCCCTTTATAATAAAAATAAAGTGTGCAAATTTTCATGATATTATCTGCATTATATTTGAAGAAAATAAAAATTAATATCGAGGTTGCCTGATATTTTGATCTGCAATTCGGATTCTGTAGCTCTATCATATTGCTGTTAACAGACGGATAGATGGCTAGATTTAAAACGATCTCGAAAGAACGAGATTGTTCGCATTCTAAGCGATCGAAAACTGCTTTGGGTTCATCTAATGAAGTTCTATTCGAACGTTGGTACAAACGACAACTCGAACAAAAACGTAAGTACTTTCATACAAAATGCGATTCAACTATTTCGAACGTATTGTCAACTTTGCGAACACAAGTGTCAAAACTACTCACTTGTTGTTTTGTTGTCGAACGGCAAATTATTAAAGTAATAAATTATTAAAAAAGTAAAAATACACGGACATAAATATAATGGAAAACAATTTAATAATTATGTGATAATTTCAACGTTGAGTTTTGGTTTAAAAAATTCGACATTGCAACAGCTGCAGACATTGGTAGAACACATGGAAGATAATCCTGAGTTGGAGGTAGCATGTTTGAAGTAGAGGAGAAATGGAGCGTTTTAAAGTTTATTTTTTATAATGAATTAAAACGAAAAAATAAAAACATCTACAAATTTAATGCAATGGCATCTGCTCCAGTTTCCTCCTCTTGCAACTATTCAATGTCGTTTATTTCATTAGCATTTTCCAAGACATCTATTGGCTCCTCGGATTTGTAAAGTATACACATGTTATGAAGTGCACAACATGTGTTTATATATTGGGGACTTTTGTAGGTTCATAGTGAAGCCCTCGAGAACCTATAATGCAGCGAAACCTATTTTTTAAAATTCCAAAGCAACGCTCAACAACATTACGTGCACTAGTGTATTTGCTATTATATTTCCTTTCTTCTATGTGCTTGGGCTTCTATCTCGTAATTGTCTACGAGTTAAACGTACAACATCGTCATCTTCCTCATCAGCAATTAAAAAATGTACGGCGACAGTCAACATATCTATTTTTAGTTATTTTAAAACACATTCATTTAAATTTTAAAACATATACATAACAAAACAACTTTTTTTGTATTTGTATACCTTGTGGTTCTACGACCAATATTTCGATGTGTTACAAACGGAATGATAAACTTAATATACCACCCATCTTTTTGGTAGTGGTTATAAAAATAAAAGATTATTAAATTTGATTGAAAATTTAGGCTAATTTTCAGACACACAATAAAACGCTTAATTAAAAATAAACAAATAAACTCTGAAGAGAAACGTATCTCAAGAGTATTTAAAATAACATGTTGATATTAAATTAATTTCGCGTCAAAAAGCAGACACACACACATACATACATGTTTTCTATAATTAGTACAAAATTTAGAAACTTTTAAAACCCAATTTGATTTCGAAAGTCCCATACATGTTTGATGGCTGCAAACATTTGATAGTTTACTCCACGTTTTGTTATGCCACTAATTTGTACTTTAGCTTGTTGTCGATGTTATGTTCTTATTCGGACAACTATCTCTCCAATCAAATGAAATTTGCAGAAACAGAAAGAACGTCATTTAAAAAAATAAAAAAATACAAACAATGCTATGAACATGAACATCGGCGTGTTGTCCCCACACCGAAGAACATTAACAAATGTGTGTCCGTAATTTTGTTATGTTTTGTTCTTGTGCGCCCAAAACGATGGCTCTCCAAGGCGATGCCATAGTTGAACAATGTTTTCTTAATAATGAAATTTAAGTTAAAATCTTAATTTTAATAAATTTCGGTAAACCCTAATGTATGTGTGTATAGAAAATGTAAAAGTTATATACAATATATTTTGAGCTGAATTATCACGGAATAAGTGATATGTTATAAATTATAGCATTGGCTTGAAAACCTGACACAAATCTGGTTTAAATATTTAACTACAATAAATAAGAATCTTCCATAAAACTATCTAAGAATAAAAATCTAAAACAGACATCTTATGAATAGCAAATTCAATTTAAATACTAGTTAAAGTTGTTTAAATACTTCTAGTAAATAAACTGAAAATAAATTTAATGCTACAATAAAAACAATGTCTATTTAACTTAATTCAAACTGTAGATAAAATAAATTTATATTCAAATTTATGTTTTAGTTAAGAATTTTTATATACCTACTAAAGTAAATGTGTGTACTAGGCAAATCAAAATACATAAATATACAAATTGTCCATACACGAAGGCCAAAAACATGTTTAAAAAAAATTTAAATTAAGAAGAATTAGAATCTTCAGAAAATTTTTTTTTTTTAAATTTACTAAAAATTGAACATCATTAACGGCAACTTATTACTTGGCTGACTATTTATTTGGATGTCAGTCAATATGGTAAGATAATCAATCATTTTAAAAAGAAAAACCTAAAAAATTTTAAAAATAACAACTACTAGGCTTACGGCGAATTAAAGTGGTAAAAACAAACTTTAATAAAAATATAATAGGCAAGTAAATACTCGTATATATCTGTTGTTCTAATAGTAGCAATTGCCAACTATGAACTAGCTATTTACTTTTGGCATTACCATTCTCCTATAAACTCGTCAATTCGATATTTTTCTTGAGTTTTGAACAACCAACTGAACAGAAATATAAATAGGCACTTTAATAAAACAATGATTATTAATTTTGATGACTTGGCATGCATGTGTTTTATGCAATGCAAAGATAAGAGTCAAATTTAATTACAGTGTCCCTTAGTAAACTAAAGAGTAGTCAATCTAAAAAAAATTTTATATATTGCTTTAGACGCGTCAATTAAATCTAAGCCATCTGTAGAACAGTCTAATCAATTTTGATTTTCTTACGATACGGTCACATTTGTCAAATATTTACACAAACAAGCGTAACCACTTGTTTTGGCACAAATTTGTTTGACGTTGTTTACTCTTACAAGAGTTTTGCAAGATCAAACAGCATCAAATACATTTGTTGTGCTTTAACCTAAATAAGAAAAGTTTTTTTTTTAATAAATAAACGAGTTCAAATATATATTATTTAGTGGTTACGTCTTTTTCGGCATATATTTGCCAAATGTGACCGTACCTTTAGCCTTTACATACAAAAACAAAACTTTTATAGAATTGATTGATTGCATGCTACCGAATTTTTGATTGTCCATTGCGCTTTGTGAACTCCGAAGAAATTTCAAGGATAACATTGTCTCAATCTTTTCAATAAAAATTGACTGATGAGGCGATTGACCACTTCATTGGCATTACCATTAAGAGTCTGAAAATACTTGTACAAAACGAAATGTTTAGACTTTCTCAAGAAAAGTGGTCGAATGAAATCACTTGTTCTACTGCGAGGTCCATCTGGCCCGTATTTGATGTGGGAAGGACGAATTCACTGCTTAGTTTTCGTCGCAACCTAATAAAGCTTATTGTCTCTTTATTTACAGGTCACTGTAGTTTTAGAGCACACGCCAGAAGACTAGGTCTACAGTATAATGATTACTGTAGAAGCTGTCATAACAGGGAGAAAGAAGAAACTATCACCCATTTTCTCTGCGATTTTATCGGCCGGCCCTATCAACACAAAGGGAACGTATATTCGGGCACCCTATCTATCATGCTTGGCGGAGCTATCATGACTGAATGTAAAATGCTTCTATTCCTTTCCCAAGGAGTCTAGATGGTTTGAAAGGGAAGCAACCAATGCCGAGTGATCGTTATGTTATCTACCAAAGGGGTAACACAATGGTACCAACATGATGGACCCAAGTGAGCTGTTTTTTTTAGAACGGCTGCCCATAGAACCTAACCTAACCTAAACTTTCAATAAAAATTGCTTTGTGTAAATGGGGATTAATATAGCAGGTACAAGAGTTTGGTAAGTACTCACTATACAGCAGCAATAATACTAAAAATTGCAACCAACAATTTTTAAACTTATCCTTGTATAAAATATTGTACACATAAAATCCCGCCATATAAATGTTTTAATATTTATGTAATCAAAAAAGCAATTAAATACTTTTTAACCACAAATTGATACTAATTTTTAAATATTTAAGAAAAGTTCAAAGAAGAAACTAATGTTCATTTCCTGTAAAGAAATTCCGTGTTTTCGATTTCATATATCGCATTAACTATTGCAATTTAGTGCGATAAACCTGCACTGCATTTTTTATGTTGTCAAAATCGTTAACAATTTTTATATTGTCAAAAAGTAAACGTGAATTTCGTGAAGTTATGCGATCGCGAAATTTGTCTACTCAATGATTGCTCTTGTATTTTCAGAAACCCAAATGTGGCAATTTTATCAATGAAATTCGATGAAATCGGTTTTAGAAGGACGAATGTAGTAGTAGAAAGAATGTAGTGAGAATCACTTCAGATTTTTTTATGTCAGTCATAAAACTAGTTCTGAAAGCAGTTCTGTGAAATGCTATTTTGATACTTAAAAAGTTATATATAGTTTTTAAGACAGTAGTTCATTGACAATATTTATACATTGGTTTTCGATTAATTAGTCTTGTTAATTTCGAACATCTTTAAAAAAAACGTATCTAAACTTTTAGTCTTAGGAAAATTCAGGAAATGTTCAAATCTTCGAAAAAGAAATCAAAAAGGTATTAGAAAAGTTTATTGGTAAATTAAAAAAAAATAAAACGCAATGTTTTGCGGCAATATTTTGAGACATGAATCTTTTTCAAAAACCTGTTCATTGGAATTATTTTCTATATACGAGTGCTGATGTTTGTAACGCCCAGAAATATTGGTCCAACATCCACCTTAAAGTATACCGACCGACTCATATTAGCACATCTAGATTTGCTGCTCATACCGCTATTCTAAGCATTAATGAAAACCCGCAAGAAGCATCTCGCTACCTACAATATCATATGTATGTATATCTGAATTAGAAAACTGGTAAAAGCAATGGAGGATAAAAGTTAATGAGCAGAAATGCACAAACATAATTTTTACATTGCATAAAGAATCATGATCTCCTACTTATATTAATAATCAAGCAATAACACAACAATCCAAAGTTAAATACCTCGGTATACAGCTCGATCGTCGCCTTACATGGAAATTCCATATATGTAGATGCAAAATTGATTCAAATTAAATTAAAATTGATCCAAATTAATTGACTCATTGGCAGAAACTCTAAGCTTAGTTTAGATTGCAAACTCTTACTTTACAACTCGATCATAAAACCTATATGGTGTTATGGAATGCAGCTATGGGAAACAGCTTCAGTTTCAAATTCAGACAGAATTCAAAGACGCCAAAACAAATTGCTACAATTGATCACAATTGCTCCTGGCATATAAAAAATTCGAATATCCATAAAGACCTAAACGTGCCTTTGGTAAAAACTCAGATCCAAACAAATGCAGAAAAACACTTAAAAAAGCTTGAAGTATACCCAAACAAACTAGCCTAATGGCTATATTCGACTAAGAAGAAGGGACACAGCGGATCTGAGCCGAACACAAGAAGGAAGAATGCCAACCTAATAAATAAAATAAACAATGATCAAACAAATTTCGACCGGCACTGGATGGACTAATAATTGAAATTTTTTAGATATAAGATTGGAAAAACTTATTTTTAGTTCATTGTTAATGAAGATACAATAAATAAATAAAAGTACAAAAAAAAACTTTATTTTGTCCGACAGTGTAAATCTCTTAAGGCTAATTCTGTAAATAAACATTTGAAAGAATAAAAATTCCATATCTGCTGTTAGAAATTTGTTGCGAGTTTGACTACTTTAAACAAAAACCACTGATAAAAGAACTAGTTCGAAAGCTGTTCCAAGAATGCAAGTTGGCTTCATAAGGCTTCTCTACAACTAGATGCGTGGTTGACAATTTCAAACAAAAAATATTGGAACTAGTTCCAAAACTCTTCTAAATAAGGGGTGCCGGTTCTCAAACGCTTCACTAAAAGCAGTTCTGATGATGATAATTTCTTACAAAAATCATTGCTTCCTACGTAAAACTATAACGAGTTCTAACTATATCCTTGCATTGTAAATATTGTTGTAGAACTTATTCCTGGGAAATTTTATATTCAGCATCAAGCTCATTTATTAGATATTCAATGAATACATTGAAAAGTATTTTAGACTGCAGTAAACTGGAATGTATTAGCTTAACAGTTAGTAGTATTCAGTTATCTAAGTTATCTTGTTAATATATTGATATTGCCGTTTCTGAGAAATTTAATTCAGGAGAAGGGTTTGGTAATTTTAACCAAAAATAAAATTTTAGATTTTCTGGAATACTTTTCGAAAATTTTATTAAAAGACTTTAATATACATATTTATTATTTATATATATTTATATAAAAAATCATATAATTATTTCACACACTGTCATTATATCATGCTTCACTATTGCCATAATTGTCAGCAAGTGAATTATTTTGCTATTTTTTTATAAACATCTGGACCTATACATCTACACCTAAAGCTAGAAAACATGGTATAACTCTTTAATTTACATAAATTGCCACAAAACTCCTGAGTAAAGTTCATTGTACGTTTCAATTGCATTATATTAGCAGATAATTAAATATCAGCTAAAATTACTTAAATACTGTTAAATTTAAATATTAATTAAATTGAAAGTACTAGAGCTTCTAAATAACAAAATAAAAATGAGTACAATCAAACAAAAATTTCTGAACTTCTTCCGTTGAAACAAATGATTAATAGCTGTTACTTAAAAAAATTTACATTAAAAATTTATTTTGTTTTTTTTTTTGTATTTAGAATTTTTAACTATGTAAACGTACATTAGGTATAGGATGGTAATAAGCTTAATTAACATAATCAAAATTTATGGTTTAATAATTGGATACCAAATTTTCAATATCGTTTATAAACTTAACGCTTTTAACTCCATTAGAAGCGGAAGCTTCTAATTTTCTTTTTTTGTCTTAATTTTAAGACCCTATCTTATTTATAATCGAACGGTAGTCGTTTAACAAAAAAAAAACATATAAATTAAAGTATAAACGTTGAAGCACATCATTTACTTACAATCTTTCAACCTTTAAACACACAAGTAAAAAAATCGAAACTTCTACGAAAATGGTAATTAAAATTAGAATTAAAACCAAGCACAACTAATTGAAAATATAAAATTTTGTATTGTGTAATTTTAATTGTTAACCTATTTTTTTATAGAAATTCTTCATTATTGCTCTTGTTTTGGTAGCTGGCGTTTGTGCTGATGTTTCCGAATTAGGTTACGATTACCAACAACCTGCCCCAGCAGCTTCCGAACAAAGTTTTGCTACTGCCCCTGAGCAAAGCTACATTCCACCTGCTACTTTTGCACCAGCTCCTGTTCACCAGCCAGCCTCCGCCCCGGCACCAGTTCATCATCACAGTGCCCCTGCTCCCGTCCAACATCAGCCTGCACCTGCTCCTGCTCCAGCTCCCGTACAACATCACCCTGCCCCTGCTCACGCCCATCATCATTCTGCTCCTGCTCCCGTCCAACATCACTCTGCCCCTGCTCCCGACCATCATCATTCTGCCCCTGCTCCCGTCCAACATCGCCCTGCCCCTGCTCACGCCCATCATCATTCTGCCCCTGCTCCCGTCCAACATCACCCTGCCCCAACTCACGCACATCATCATTCTGCCCCTGCTCCCGCCCAACAACACTCTGCCCCTGCTCCCGTCCAACATCACCCTGCCCCTGCTCCCGTCCAACATCACCCTGCCCCAGCTCACGCACATCATCATTCTGCCCCTGCTCCCGCCCAACAACACTCTGCCCCTGCTCCCGCCCATCATCATTCTGCCCCTGCTCCTGTCCAACATCACTCTGCCCCTGCTCCCGTCCAACATCACCCTGCCCCTGCTCCCATCCAACATCACCCTGCGCCTGCTCCCGCCCATCATCATTCTGCCCCTGCTCCCGTTTCCCACCAACCTGCTCCTGCTCCTGCCCCAGCACCAGCTGATGATAGTTACTCATACTCTCAACCTCAAGCCGATAAAGGTTACAGATACAAGACTGTCCGTCGCGTTATCTACAGACGCCGTGCTTAAACTGTGATCCCTCAACCCTATAATCTGCTAATTGACTGGACTAACATGATTGTATGTAACTGACTCTCACTCAGTTTTAAAGAAATCTTTATAAAAATTTTGTTCTAAATTTAAAAGAAAAAAAATTTAATATATACTTGTATTTTAAATGCATTAGAGAAAAATTATACAAATTGTTTTTTTTGACAGTAAGTACGTTGTTACACGGTATGAAAACTAGAATGTTTCTTCTTTGTGTTCTATTTGTGATTCAAGAAAAAAAACTTTTTTTATATTAAGGAACATAAAAACATACAGAATATGTGAACAAAGACTACACCACTTCCAATTATATTTCAGAATTTTCTAATTGTCTTTTAGAATTTTTTAATTATACTCGTAATGCAGATTAAATTTTCTACAAAAAAAGAAGTTCTAAAATACAATTAGAAATTTCTGAAATACAATTGGAAATGGTGTAATTTATGGTGTTAATTGTGTTAATAAAACAGTTTTTTATTGAAAAATACAATTATTTATATTGTGTTCACAAAAACTCTTGTCTATAGCTAAAAAAAACCTACACAGTAAGAACTTGATAATGAATTGTATCTAGAACACACACCCGGGTACAAATATATTCACTTGCTACTTTTCAGTGCTGTAACTCGTTTGACCTTTTTTTTGTACATCTCTTGAACCAGGTAGAATATTTGTTTGTAAATAAATGTTTTTGTCATTTATTTAATGCTTCATATTTAACAAAACGAAAATCATCATCATCAAGTTTTAAGAAAACAAACAAAACTAAAACAATTTGCAATTTGCATCACATAAAAACTTTAGGGCATGATAGTGTCTTTAATATTTAGTCCAAAGCCCGTTATTGCAAAAAACACTTTTTACATGTTACGGCATTTTCTTCACCAATTATCAATTTTCTTCCTTGTAATACTCTGGGAAGCGCGCTGAAACCACTGCCAAAGCTTGTCCAAATTGGTTGAGGTGATCAGTATTATCGCAACCGTGTCTTAACTATTAACCACGATTGCTAGTTAAGCCATTCTTTCACGATTTTGGAAGTGTGCTTTAGATCCTATTGGAAAATAACTTCATTCACATGCTAGGCGCTTTTATCTACAAAATTGGAAAGATGAGTTTGCAAAATACGCGGATAGTCTACATTCCCCATTATTTTTTGAATTCTTTGCAGTACTCCAGATGTAACCCTATAATATGATGCTCCCTCCACCTTACTCTACTGTTTTCTAAACATGGTGTCTTTGAATTTTCTCCCCAGGGCGGTGCCAGCAATATTGAAAATGATTAATTTGAGATTCGTCTGACCAGATTATATATTTCCAGTCATCTATTACTATTTATTGTCTATGCTCACCTCCAAATTTCATTGTTTGGCATATGATTCGTTCCTTTAGGCCAACACATTTATCAACCCATGTCCATTGCCATCCAACTGATTCGATTCGGTTAATTTTCGTCTCATCTGACCATGTAACCCGCATCCAGTCTTCGATTGTAAAATCATTGTACTTTTTTGGCAAAATCGAGCCGTTTTTTACGGTTCTTCTCACATAAAAGTGGCTTTGGAGCGATCATTGATGACTTGGAGATGTTTTCGTGGAAATCAGCTTGGAGTTACCATTTTGGAAGACTCCTACCTACCAAGTCTTGATATATTTGGGCTTGAACCGGGACAAAATGATCATTCATGTATGATAACGACCCAAAACACACGGCAAAAGTAACAAAAGGGTGGTTTAAAGAAAACGGTATTATGCTTTTATATTGGCCACCACATTCCTCAGATTAGAATCCGATCGAGCATCTTTGGTCCATCTTAAAAACAAAAATTTTTCAAGAAAAAAAGAACCGCCTAAAACGGTAGATAATCTTTGAAATCGTTGTATTGAAGCCTGGGAAAGCATCGATCCAGAAATTCTTAATAACCTTGTGAAAAGTATGCCAAAAAGAATACAAAAGACACACGGAGGTATACAAAGTAATAGTGGTCGTAAAAAAGAGATTTTGTCTTTAGTAGACATAATTTTTCAGTGTTAGTGGTCGTAAAAAAGAGAATTTTTCCTCAGTGGACATAATTGTTCACACTTTACTTGAATATTTTTTTTTTCGATTTTGTATTAAAAACAAATAATGTATTTAATTTAGTTCAAAAGTTTTTTAAATATGTATAAAACAAAAAAATTTTGAATTAGTTGTCAATAAATTAAATTTCGTGAACAGTTTTGTTCCTTACTGTATATATGTTACATTTCATATACATAACTTTATTTAGTGATTCAATTTTTAAGTTTCCATACCTGCATTATTATTTATGGGATGATCGTCATGCAATATTGTACTATAATTGCATAATTTCTATTGCCGACCGATCATTAGTCCACTTTCATACTCTTCAATTTTGACTTGGCACGACAATTATTTTTGGGCGAGAAGGGAAAAGAGAATAAAGGGGTACAAACTTAAAAGGTACTAGTCAATTTTCTTATTTTCTTTTGATTGTTTTTGTCATGCATGTTGACTTGCATGAAAAAAAATACGAAAATTGAATTGAACAAAAACTAGTCAGCTAAAACTAAAGAGTGTGAAACAGGACTTATAAAATTTAGTACGCTGATTCATATACATATTTTTGTTCATGAAGGTGATTTTCGGAAGTAGGCCATACATGGGAGCTATGGTCAATTATGGACCGATCTGCACAAAATTTTACATAAATCAAACATTTATGTTCGATTAACCGCTATTCCGGGAGAACATTTGTATGGGGGCTAGGTGAAATAATGGGCCGATTTCAGCCAATTACAATCACTAAAGTCCTTAGGTAAAAAAAAATCATATACCAAATTTTACCGGAATATCTGCCTGTACTTTGCGCACAAGCATTACATGGACAGCCAACCAGCCATATGGGCTCAGGAAGTGATTACGAGTCAAACGTTACATCAGCACAAATACAATATACCGGCCGCACTATGGTAGTATCGAGTATAAAAAGGTCTCAATTGATATTCATTATAATGCCAAGTTTATATAAAGCATTGTTCACATAGAATCCATGATAGCTGCACTATTTTAGATTATTGTATTATATTAAATATATAGAAATTCCTTGAAATTCCTTGAAATGCCTTTCAAAAATTACTAAATTTTACTAAACATAAAAAATCTTTTTTTCTTAAGTACTTTAAAAAGAATTATTTTATTAATTAAGAGTGTATATTTACATTTAAGTTAATTTCAAATGTATAACTATTTGTTAATATTTTACAAGTCGTTACATTTTCCTTAGATATTTTCAAAGTAAAGTCAAATAAAAAAAGTTACGATTGTCAACAAAACTATTTATGCTTAATATGGATGAGTTCCAAAACGTTAGTGCAAGCAATAATTTGACATTAAAAAAAAATTTTTTTTTTTTAAATTTAAACTCTTGTTAGGAATATGACTTTAAACCTTTGTGATGTTTTGGAACTCACCTTTTACTATCCACAACAGTTTTAATCTATGTTTTCTTTCAGCAAATGATTCAACAATACCCCAACTACTGTTGGGGTATTCATTATGTATTCAAAGCAGTCCAGTTGGATATAGGAATGAATTTTTAATAAAAATCCACATCCACGACATCGGATGATGCAATAAGATATTGTGCAAAACATCTCTCTGCTTCACAAGTACATACATAAGCAACAAAATATATAGCAACAATCTTAAAATAATATTCTGTATAAAATGCTTTATATTTTACGGTAAATTTTATTGCTCAGACGATCTCAAATTATTACACAACACTTAGAAAGAAAATTAATAAATATGTAATAACAAAACAAGTTTCTATATCACAATCAGCTGAATTAAATAAACAATATGAATATGACACACCCGCTTAAAATATCTAATATTTTTAGAAAACAATATAAAATTTTTAACTTTATTACCGTGTTTCAAATACATAAAATTTAAAAAACAAATTTTATTAATTATACAGTTTAAAAAAAAAACTGAATTTAGATTATGTGATCATATCATGCGGTTGTATACTGTCATTAATAGCGAAAAAAATCAGTTGAAATTGTCTACTAGCAAAGGAAACTTGATTTCGAGAATATGTTGAAAGGGAAGGACCACTTCAAATATTCAATCATTAACTAGACTAGATAAGCAAATGAATAGGCCAGATTTGCTTGAAAATTTTATTATCAAAAAATCGATATGACGAATTCCATAAGTAGATTAAGACATATTAAGAGAAATTTGCATCTAAATAGGCATTTGCTATTCCTAGATTCTAGAAACTTAGAACGCGAAATAATGCCTTTAATTGTGAGCTTAGAATGACTATGTACTTTCAAAGATTTGTTTGTTTAACAATTGTATAATGAATCAAATTAATTTTTGAAATTAAAAATGCTTGTGTTTCATTAAAAATACTTAATAATAATCAATAACTAGTTATTATTTTTATAAAGATAGAGAAAAAAAAAACCAAAATGATAATTTGAGAAATACAAATTACCGTTAATGTGTTATCACACTCAAAAAAAATACATGTTTCAAATTAAAATTATTTTCATATACAAAATATTTGCCACAACTAGTTTGCAATTTCTTAGCTTAACTTCAACTACCCGGTTTCTCCGTGACTCAGTGGTTGCAGCTTTTTTTCAGTGTAGTGAAAAAATATGGTAGTCAATTTTAAAGTAAGAACTCACAAAAGATGTTAGAAACTCATTTAGGTATGTAAAAGAATGATACACATATGTACATACATTAAGACTTGTTTTATTTTCATCAACAAGATGGGGGATATATTAAGTGTGTTATTCCGTTTGTAACACATCGAAATACTGGCCGTAGAACCAAAAATCATATGTATAATGGTTCCTTATAAGTTTTTAAGAAGATCTAGTCATGTCCGTCTGTCTGTCCGTCTCTTGAAGGCACTATAGAGCTTTAAAAAAAAAACATAGAACATTGAAATTTCTACCAAACATTTTTTGATCTACCGAAATGTTTGGTATTGAAAATGGGCAAAATTGGTACAGTAGGATCCGTGTTATAGAGCAAAGTTTCAGATAACCTCGGTACATAAATGTCTATAGAAAAGCAGTATCCATACAAAATTCAATAAAAATAAGTTGTATACGACGAGAAATCTCAAAATGATATTTTTTTTTATTTTTTAACAACAAGTCCACTTCAGATCTTTATCTCTTTAATAAGCCTCATTATCAAGTTGAAATTTAACACAAATTATTCACATACTTACGCATATAAATCGTCGTACATAATTTTGTGCTGAACAATTCATAATACGTCATAGCTCTCTTATGAGGATTACTCCCAAAAACACACTAACCTACATAAACATCCATATCGAACCGAAATTTTACACACATCAGTAAACACATGTGTAAACATTATACTATTGGCTTTTGTGAAAATTAGTCCATAATTGGCAATGGACTCCCATACAATGTTCACTTCCGCGCATAAACACAGAGTATACAGAGGAGACGATTTTGACGTTTCAAAAAGCCAAAATCAGTTTCCTAGAGATTTTTAGTATCTAATTTATTGTGTGTCAAAGGAAATCGTTACAGGCTGCCAAACTATAAACAAAGGGCAGTTCCGAAAGAAAGAGATAAATATCAAATGTGATTAACTTCCGTCTCTTAACACCTCCGTATACTTTGTGGAATAACTAAAATATGCATAAAATTCTTGTAAATGTTGTTATAGCGATAATATTAAAACAAAATGAACTTCAAATAAACAGAAATTACAATTATTACAATCGTCCCATAATAGTTGCTAGCACTCATGTAAGGGATCTGCAAAATAAAATAACCAGTAAAATTATCGCGACCGATATGTAGATCACACTACTGGTATTCTGGTGGTGGGTATAAAGAAATATTAATTCTTACTTATTTTGCTTTGTTTTTTATTTTTGTTTGTTTTCACAATAGATTTATAGTTTTATTTACGCTACAGTAAAGAAACAAAACAAGTTATTATTAATTTGGGGTTTTTATTTATAACTTTGAAGAAAATATGATTAGTGATAGACTTTAAATGCTTTTGTTTCAGAGAACTATTAAATAGGTGCGAGGGTTGTGCGAGTAGTTGGATCAACCAAAAATGATTTGCGACAAATCAAATATATACCATCTAGTTCAATTCTAATAATTCAATATATTCTTAAAGATCTTTAGTGAATACGAAGTTATCACAAAAAACAATGCGGAAACTGGAGCCTATGAACAGAATTTCGATTTAATTTACAGTTATGGATTTACGTGTTCATACATACCCAAAATTTCATATTTTCGTCAATTAAGAGTATCAAAAAAAAAATTGTATTTGAATTACTTTACCAATAAACAGTAAATAAAACTCTGTTTCAAAAACCAACGCCTTTATTTAAATGTGTTTTTGCAATTTGGAGCCGAAGTCTTCGATTCTTTTTAGATATCAAGGGGTTTCTGCTGATCCCGTAATGCCTTTTGAATAGTTCTTGGATGAACTTTTTTATCCGTAGAATTTTCGTTTCTTTTTAGCGCTGAAATTCTAGGATTTTTTGCCATTCAAAACAATTAATTTTTTAATATATCCTTCAACCATTGATTTATTTTCTTGTACTTAAGTGCACATGAAGTGGTGAAATATCATTATCAAAGTTTACTCTTAAAATTGTAATTTAGAATTGTAGGCAGCATAACAACGGCTGTGGCCAATCAATTATGTCAGATTTCACTCAACTGTCACATCTTACTGACATACGTGTCTGCTTCACATTCCTAACATTTATATTTAATAAATATTTCCCGAAAAGATGCATCATTTCTATTTAAATATAATTATTAAATCATTAGATAGAGAGTCTATCCTGAAATATTTTTCATTTCTTTATTTATATTTATTTAAGCTCTCTTTTCAGATTTATGAGATTTATGAATTCCTCCAAAACAAAAAAAAGGACATTATGCCATTAAACATTTAAACAATTTGATGTTTGTCTGTTGGCTAGCAAGCACTGTAGTGGTGAAAGGGGTCAGAACGCAAAAAAGAATTCTGATGAGAGAAAGTGGTGTTTCTCGAAACATATGTAAATTCAACCAACAACCCAGGTTCGAATCCCCGTCAAGAAAAATTATCAAAAATAAAAAATTTTTTCAAGTTGTAAAACAATTCCTACTTCAGTAAAAATAATTTAATGAAAATTAAATTTAATGAACTCAAAGCCTAACTAAAGAAATATCAACAATTTGTAAATATTTAACATATTTGTAGACAAACAAACAAACAAACAAACACATAAAACTTAATCTTCATACCCCAACAACAAAACAAAATATTACTAGTATCCCAGAATTAAAGAAGAAATTAACATTTAAATTCATTAGAATGAATACAATGAAATTAAAAACAGGTAGAACAAACCAATAGATATACAAGAAAAAACAACTTAAAAATTTAAAAGGATGACAACAACAGATAATTTATATAATTAAATACATTAAAAAGAAATAAAATAAAAAACAGTCTGGTAGACCATGCATACACATTTTAACATATCAAAAGATTTATTTAAACAACAACATTAGGAATGTGTTCGAGTCACAACCAACCACAACAATTACACAGGAGGTGGGAAGTTAAAGAAGATGTTTAGAGCAAAGAGAGATGTTTTTGCTCTGTTTCCAATAGATGCTGTGGTTAAAAGAAACTTGTATCACTAGAACAATAATAACGCGAAAAAAAATCAAGCAGAATATGACAGTAGAGAATATTTTATGAGATGTGATGACGTAGATTTTGCAAAAATGGTTAAATTTTAAGTTTAACGTATTTATATAAAAACTTTAACATTTCACAAACATGACAGTATTTAGCATTTGACCACAATTGGAATAATAACGCTAAGCAAAATGGTAAGTGCGGGATTTCTTTTTTAATTTGTATTGCAAAGGTGTTTAAAATATATACGCTATTTCATTTCAGAAATTGTTTTTGATCGGTTTAGCCTTTGCGGCTGTAGTGGTGGCTGATGTTTCAGAATTAGGATATAATTATCCTTCAGGTGCACCACCATTTAATGATGGTAGCTCTGCTGGATCATCGTCCCACGGTGGACACTCATCGGGCGGTGGTGGTCATTCTGGTGGCTTCGGCGGTGCTAGCGGACACTCTTCATCATCTCACGGTAGTATAGGTCACTCGTCTGGTGGATTCGGTGGTGCTAGCGGCCACTCTTCTGGTGGTCATTCATCTGGAGGTTTCGATGGTGCTTCAAGCGGTTCAAGCAGTCACGGTAGTGTAGGTCACTCGTCTGGTGGATTTGGTGGTGCTAGCGGTCACTCTTCTGGTGGTCATTCATCTGGAGGTTTCGGTGGTGCTTCAAGCGGTTCTAGCAGTCATGGTAGTGTAGGTCACTCGTCTGGTGGTTTCGGTGGTGCTAGCGGTCACTCTTCTGGTGGTCAATCCTCCGGTGGTCACTCTTCAGGTGGTTTCGGCGGTTCTGACAGCCAATCTTCATCCTCTCACGGTAGTGTGGGTCACTCCGGCGGTGCTTCAGGTGGATTTGGAGGTTCTGGTGGTCACTCATCTGGTGGTCACTCTTCCGGTAGTTTCGGCGGTTCTGGCAGTCACTCTTCCTCCTCTCACGGTAGTGCAGGTCACTCCGGCGGTGCTTCAGGTGGATTTGGAGCTTCTGGTGGTCACTCCTCTGGTGGTCACTCTTCCGGTGGTTTCGGCGGTTCTGGCAGTCACTCTTCATCCTCTCACGGTAGTGGTGGTCACTCCGGTGGTGCTTCAGGTGGATTTGGAGGTTCTGGTGGTCACTCATCTGGTGGTCACTCTTCCGGTGGTTTCGGCGGTTCTGGCAGTCACTCTTCATCCTCTCACGGTAGTGGTGGTAACTCCGGTGGTGCTTCAGGTGGATTTGGAGGTTCTGGTGGCCACTCCTCCGGTGGTCACTCATCTGGTGGTCACTCTTCCGGTGGTTTCGGCGGTTCAAGTATTCACTCTTCATCCTCTCACGGTAGTGGTGGTAACTCCGGTGGTGCTTCAGGTGGATTTGGAGGTTCTGGCGGTCACTCCTCCGGTGGTCACTCATCTCATGGAGGTGCTGGACACTCTTCCGGCAGCGGTTCCGGTTCTGGTTCTGGTCACTCTTCTGGAGCTGGACATTCTTCATCATCTCACGGTGGCACTGGACACTCTTCCGGAAGTTCTCACCATGGCGCTTCTTCAGGTTCATTCTCTAGTGGCAGCTCCCACCACGGTGCTGCAGTTAATCGTGAGTACATTCCACCTGCATCCGGCTCCCACTCCAGCGGTAGCTCTAACCATGGATCTTCCTCCGGACATGGCTCCGGGTCTTCCTCGTCTGGTAGTTCACACCACGGCTCTGGAAGCTCTGGCCATGGATCCTCTTCCGGTGGCTCAGGACATGGCTCCGGCGCTTTCTCTTCCGGTAGTTCACACCACGGTTCTGGCAGCTCTGGTCACGGATCTTCATCAGGCGGCTCCCACCATGGATCAGGAAGCTCAGGTCATGGTTCTGGCTCTTTCTCCGCTGGTAGCTCACACCATGGATCAGGAAGCTCAGGACACGGTTCCAACTCTGGCTCTTTCTCCTCCGGTGGTTCACACCATGGATCTGCTCACGGTTCTGGTAGCTCTGGCCATGGCTCCCATCATGCTGCTTCAGCTCCTTCTCGCGAATACTTGGCACCAGCTGCAGCACCACAATCTAGCGGCAGTTCCTCTCATTTCGGTGCTGCTTCTGCCCCCGCTTCATCTTATTCGACTGGTGGTTCCTCTTACGATAACTCCCATTCTGGATCTTATGGTGATGCTTCCAATGCTCATGTATCCAGCACCGGCGGTAAAGGTTACGACTATCCCCATCCCCATTCCACTTTCTTCAAATAAATTTTTAACAAAGTAAGCGTGTAGAACAATAATGATAATGTGACGTATATTATAAGTACTGAAAGAATTGTTAATATTATAGGACTTGGATATTTTCCGTAGTTAATGAAAATAAAATAAAAAGTCAATGTTTTTACGAAATGTGTAACTCTGAATTTAAATTATTTAATATTTTTATAGTTTCAGCCAATCCAGTAAATATTTTATTTATTAGATAAATTAATCAACCGGAAATTAAATATATTTCTGTACATACGAGGGCGGTTCAGAAACTTCTTAGCCTAAAACAGAAAGAGCGGTACAAACAGTGTTTTGGAAACTTTCATCTGTGCTATGAACACATGTTAAATTTCTTTTCGATCTGCCACCTCCTTCATATAGAAACAGGTGTTCAAAAAAGCCGGTACTTTCTCCAGCCTCAGTGCATTGCTTGGATTGTTCTTTTGTCTGTGGAGTGTAGTGGTAGATGCATGTCTCATCAACAGTTATGAAACGACGCGTCGCGACGCTTAAAATCCATTTTATTTTTCTTCAAACGATCCAAACAATGGCTAAAATCAACGAATTTAAGTACGAGTTGCTTGTCCACCCAACTTGTTCGCCTGATTTAGCTCCCAGTGACTTTTGCCTGTTTTCAAATCTAAAGAAATTCCCTGCTGGCTAGCGTTTTACCTCTAATGAAGATGCAATTACAGGGTAAACCACTATTTTGAAGGCCTTGGGGAAAACTATTTTAATAAAGGGATAGAATTGCTAGATAAGCAAATAATGTTTTTGAAAAACTAGCTATTCTCTTTCTGTGCTCGGCTAAGAAGTTTTCTTTTTCCATATCTAAAATTAGTGCACTTTCGAGAAGAGATTTCACTTTATTCATTTTGAAGTTTAACATCTAGTGGTTATTGAGTGCTTTTCAAATGGACAAACAAAATAGGTTATTTGATTCGTTTTTTAATTATACTTATAGTCATTGGGAGGATCAAGATCGAGAGTAGGCAAATTCAGAATTTTATAATAGAGTGATAAAAAATTATGGAAATATTGCTCTAAAGAATGTTTAAAAATAAAATATTATGGCTATAAAAGTAGTCGCAGAACAATTTTAGTATCTAGTGATATGGAAAGAGTGGCCATTAGATAACATCGAAAATTGTGCAATAATGCCCTGGACACGAGAAAGTAGAAGGTAATAATATAGCTGGCAGGCTTGCCAAATCCCCTCAATTAAGGGTAAAACAGTTGATTCCACACAAATTTTAATCAATTACCACAAAAAGAAGCTGCACAAAGGTTAAGAAACCCTTACAATGACTTCTGCAGAAGCTGTAATGATTAGGAAGATGTGGAAACTACAAAACACAATTTGAGATGAACAATTCTTGCATAATAAATGCTTATTGACAAAACCTGTCTATCAAAGATGATTTAGGTAAGACTGAAAAAGGATGACGATTAAGAAATATACGACGTATGGTGCTATGGACCCAAGTTACCACAACAGAACCGTCGAAGGACCCAAGTGAGCTATACGCCTGAAACATAGCTCACTTAGGTCATTCTTGACATTATTACTAGCTATCAACAACAGTAGTAGTTTATAGCTTAAGAACATCTTTGTAGTAAACCTAAACAGTTGGGTTTTATTTTAGTATATTCATATCCATGTGGTCTAGTACCCCATGTGCATAACCAAGTTCTAAATCACAACCATCCATATCTGGATAAGCAATATCCTTATTTTAAAAATCAACAAAAATGGAAAGTCATATAGTAGAGGAGAAATCCCCCTTCTGTTTTCAAATAGATAGAATATTCAGAGCACGTAGAATTTTGATATCTGATTAGTTATTGAAAGTCCCAGGTCCAGGAAGGCTGTCATTGTTTATTATTTGCAATACAAGAGCTTTCTCAACCTCATGCAGAAACTCCCCAGTGAGCGATCATTAATTTAGAAATTTGGAAATGCCTGCATTTTTCTTCCCTAGTAAATAAACTGCCAGACAAGGAGACAAGCCGGAAATTAAGAAATTGCATGAATGCTACTAAATGTGTATCAATTGTTTTAAACACACCAGCCCTCTCATGCATGCGTGCTGAGAATGCAATAACACGATCGCATAAGCCCAAAAATATACATCGATTTCATTAACTTAAGTTTAGATTTATTTAAAACTAGCTGAACCGGCAAACGTTGCATTGCCTTCAAATTTTATAATCATACACACGTACAGTATAATTATATACATAAAGAAGATTTGTAGGGGAGGTACCACGCGTCTTTATCAAATCCCGACCATATTTGCAGCACTTAAAAATGCACACCAAACCGACGCGTCGTACCAAATTTTGTTCAAATACCGTTATCAGGAGGAGAAATAATAGATTTTTAATTTGTGGGTTGTATGGGAGGTACCACGCTCCTTTGTCCCATTGGACCGAATTGTAAATCTAAACCAACCGGGACGCCACCCAAACGCATACAAAAAAATTTATGCAAATCGGTCCAGCCGTTTAGGAGAAGTTAAGTCACAACACACGTACAGTAGAATTATATATATAAAGATTATATTTTGAAAAAATATAAATCGTTTTTTGAAAAGCTTTTCAAATTTAATTAGTAAGTGCTATTAATCTCCTTGTATTTAACAATTTCTTCTGGCAGGATCAACTAAGGAAACACACTAGATTAAAAATACTTTGTTAAGAATTTTGTATATACATACATACATCTGTAACTATATATGTACTATATGTATAACTTTTGAAAAATAAATAAAAAACAGGCTTTTTTTATTTTTACCAAAAGCCTTAGACAATAGATTTAAATAACAATGTGAAAGAGCTTCTTCTCATGAAGATGTTTAACTTATCTTAAACTAAAGAATTATTTCGTCGTAAAAAATTTATATAAAGAGTTGGCCTCTTTGATAAAAACAAATATTTCTATAGCAGTAAAAGATTGTTATATTCTCACATAATTTATTTTAAAATAATCAACAACAAAAAAAAAAACATCAGAAAAAGTGAGCAGTATAAAATGTTGTTATAAATAGTAACCGACTATTTAAAGCTTTAGCCGGGAGTGGCGTCATGGTTTAATAAAAAAAATATTACCAAATATATTAACTATATATTTACGTATTATGTATTCTTAGTTTTAAGAATATTATTTTTTTTAATTAAGGTCTTATTTTACTTTTTTCTGAATACAAAGCCAGGTAGCTTGAAAGAATGTAATATTAAAATTAAAACCAAATCGGACAATAAGAAAATATATTTAAAATGGAAAATTGCAACCAGAAAATTATATATCTGTTTATTATCACTGGCTTTTGAAACATGATAACTGCAACCAAATTATGGTTCAGTTATCATTCATATGCTAGTTGAAATTATTTACATGTATTGTTGTAGTATCTGATATGACTCTACCAAACAATGTTACAGTTTCCACTGACGCAGATTAATAACAAATAATAATTCTCCTATCCAGTCTTCAAAGCTTATTCAAAAACGACATTCACCGTTAGAAAAGGAGATTGTCCGCCAATTTTTCTGAATGAAGAACATAGATAGAACTTGGAAAGAACATATCAAAACGAAAAATTGGTTAATGGGTAGAAATTCTCAATTAAATTTTGAAAATAAAGTATTACTTTACAAAGTCATCCTTAAAGCATTACGGACATATGGGATTCAACTATAGGTAACTGCGAACAATTTAAACAATAAAATATTGCAGCGATACCAATCTAAAGCTTTGTATAGACGGTTGTCAGAACTTACAACGTTGTCCGAAAAATGTCTAACAACCGTGTGAATTTAAAAAAGCATTGACAATTTACCTTTGCTAACAATTTTTCAATGTCAGTACATTGCTAGCACATTGCTAGTTCTGACAACATTGTATGATCTAATAACCGTCTATACATAGCTTAAGACCTTACGAATGATTACAAACGCTTCTTGGTACATGGCCAATGATAACATTCATCGAGATTTAAAACTATCCTCTGTCACAGACGAAATGAATACGCTTAGCAAAAGATACGGCGACTAGCTCAGTAATCATAACAATCAGCCTTATTATGTGTGTCGTTTTCTTTTTACGACAACGACTCTTTCGTATAGATTAAAGATAAAATTAAATTTGATTCTCGAAAAAAGCTAAACTTAGTTTACCTTTTAAAAATTCATAAATAATCCATTATGTTCGATCGCCACTGGCTTGTGATTGCCGACCACACAGTCAGAGTTGAGGTGTTTCTGTTCAACTTAAAAATGTCATTCGCCTTCGCCTCCTATTCCAATACAAAAATCTTACAAATGTATAATTTTACAAATTGAAATCAGCTCAAAAGCATCACAGTTCTGACCATTGAACATTTAAAAATACCGAAATTGATTGCCTACACAAAAGAGCGAGCACTTCATATACCAAAACGCTTCTTTGTCATGCGTGTCTATCGTTAAAAGGATAACCTCTATTCCCCAACTCCTACTATTTTATTCATTGATTCAGTTCATAAAGTTATCCTTTCAGCACAAATTTTTGGATATAGTTGCTTCTTACCGGAAGGCAATTCACCACTGTCCGAGCCCGATAGAATATCAGTACCCAATATATTATTTCACATATATTAGATATTATTTCACACTCGCGCAGTTTAAACAGCACTTTATACCGTGCCGCACAATTCCTAGGAGAGGCTAGCAATTTGTTAGGTTTATTATGTGCAACCTTTAGGTTTGGAATTTGCAAGCGTTTAAAGAGATCCCAACATAAGTCTCCTGGGCCGGATCATACACCAGCACAGGTCTTAAAATAGTTTCTTCGACACTAACTCCATGAGCTAACCATTTCAGCACTGTATAAAGTGCCGTCTAATTCTTAGGAGAAACAGGCAATTTACTCTGCACTTTCTAAAGTTGTGAATAGTAGAGTAAATTACCATTGAGTCCAATAATTTATTACCACCAGTAGGTTTTCTTATGAGACTGAAGACTTACTAGCCTTCTTATCGCGAAGGTGGTGTCGTCATATTCCACATTAGTTTTTGAACAAATAAAGTGATGACTTTAAATATTTCCAAGATGTCTGGCATTATACGCTTTTGTGAAAACTTAATATTTTTGGTGTCGGTGATAACTTTTCTCGATACAAGTTGTTACCCAAAGATAAATAGGGTGTAATTCCATCACCTTGACGCTGTTGCAATCCTTGGGAGAGATGGGGACACCGGTACCATGAGCTTGCACGAGCTTCAAACTGGATTCAGTCTTATTGATTACAC
The DNA here is from genome assembly GCA_916048285.2 of Bellardia pandia. Lineage (NCBI taxonomy): Eukaryota > Metazoa > Arthropoda > Insecta > Diptera > Calliphoridae > Bellardia > Bellardia pandia. Next base: position 45,813,796 of record OU696531.1, read on the forward strand.
CCAATGAAACTTGAAACTGATTCTATGTAGTACCGCGTGATCGGTTAAAAGTCCGATGACTAGTCCCTAATTTAATCATTGGGGTGCAGGTCTCCTAACTGATAAATGGTGAGATCTCTTCGGAGTACACTTGATGGCTGTGGTTAATAACCAAAGCGAAAAGATTGGCCATTGATTAAAAGAATGATGCTTGTTTGAGCAACTAACTTCGGACCACCAATTTGTCTCTAGGTGCTGTTTCTCAACAACATTCAGGAATATACGGAAACTATGACTTTCGTGTCGTTTGTGTTGACGATCCGCCTTTGGACGGGGTACGTTAGATGCAACCACAGTAAATTCTAATCTCCGTCCTTGGCAGAAGTCTTCGGTCAGTGCGATGTTGCGATTTCTGCGTTTTTAGTAATAGTTTTAGGTCATGCTAATTGACTAAGTTACGAATAGCAGGGATTAGATAGCCCAAGCTCTTAAGCAAGGTGCTCGTTACATTGATCGTTGCAGTCATGTATCGAGAAATTTGTAATTTTATGTTCCTGAAAAATTCATACAAGTGTGGTCTTTGCAAGACATATATTCTATGTTCTTGCTGGACTGCAATGCGGTGGTGAGACCTGTTTAATCTGCGTTTCTCGTACTTAATTCTGTCATTATATTAGGGATGATAACACCAGTTTCCACTAATAATTCGTATTCATCTAACTGTAGGCAATGCTTGCCAGAGACTGGGGCAAAACATGAATAGTATGTTGATTAAACCAATTCTGGATCAGGCATATTCGGAATTAATATGTTTAATCAAGCTCTTGTGAAATTTCGAAAGAAGCATTGACATGCCGCAGTTTTTTTAAAAGTTTGGTTTAAATACTTCATCTAATCTTTTTTGTACTTTCGGTACTACCCGACAGTTTACACGAGCAGAAGAAGTTGCTTATCTGTGACAGCGTATCCAACTCTAGTGATTCACTGGAGCATCATCGCAATGTGGGCTATATTTCACTGTTCAATCGACGATACTACAATGGAAATTGCTTTGCTTAAATTAGAAAATTTGTTCCCGAAACCCATAGTTTTTAACGCTATACACTTTCTTCTGCAAGGGCTCCATTCGTGATCGACTGAACAATGGATCACACAATGCAATACAGGAAAAATTCATTATTTAGCCGTACCGTATGTGGTATTAACTTTCTTCCGAAGACTTTTCTGTCAATTTCAATACAGGAACATTCCAATCATGGTGTAATTATACAAGGTGAGTACAATGGCACAGCTGCCTGATTTTGTTTGCAATTTACTTATGTCGAAAGTAATACTTTGTCAAGTGTTTTTGACAGTAGTAAATTGTTTTACACAAACAAAATGCCTGTTGTTTTTGTATTGTATATGTCACCTTGTAGAGTTACACCATAATTCAAAGAGTCTAAATAAAAAAGTAACATTTGATATTAAGCATTGTGACATATCAATATATGATTTGCAGTTCACTGTAGGGTGCAGTTAATCAGAAAGTAATTTGTACTTGACTTAAATAAAATTGATAACAAAGAGTTAATACTTATTCAATACAATGCAATAAACTAAACCAATAATATAAATATAATGACAGAATAAACGCTTGGACATTTGCAGCCAATCATTGCAATTAAAAAGTAAATTGATGTTATAATTTTATAATATATAAAAAAAAACCAGGCAAACGTTTGGCAATATTTTCATTAAAGTCATCACTGCAGTGTGTTGATCAGTTAACGCCATTAAACATGGTGAGTTGTTCTGCAATTCTAATAAAATATATTGCAAAACAAATTGTAATTGAAAAATTTATTTCTTTAAAGAACAAACACATAATTAACGCGATTTTTCTGTTGTTTGTAAGTTATTATGTAAAAGGTGATGCAAATAGTGTGCAGTTGAATGAATGGGCCTATTTGCCTCCTTTCGGAAATAAACTGAACAATGGAATTTTACCACCGGCAAATAATAAGCAAGAACAGGCAAGGAAACGCTATGAAGCGGCACAGTTTCATAAAGAAAGTTATAAATACAATAAACCAGGAGCAATTGACGATCCCCTGCCTATGAGGGTTGATTATGTGCAACCTTTGGGTTTGGATTTTGCAAGTGGCCAATATAAACCCATATTTAAGGGGGAATTAATAACGGGATTATTTTTTAATGAAAATGTTGCACAATTATTGAATAGAGATACAGCAAATGAGGCAACTTTAAATAATGCCAAGACAACTGAAAGTTCTAATCTAACTCATACCAATAACAAATCTAATTATAACTTAAATTCCTTAAACAACAATGACTCAAAGGCGGAAAATACAATACAATTAGAAAAATATGTCAAAAATCCCGTTGAAGATGTCGTACCCATTAATTATTATGTTGAAAAAATCTTTAAATATAAATTATTCAATTATGATGATGACACTGCATTGAGTAATGTGGAACCGGTGGTGATTTTCAAGCCCGGAGATGATATTCGTTTCACAGAAGACACTAGCATTATAGACAACTATGAACACATGTTTTCTGTGCAGGATCTAAGCAAACAACAAACATCTGCTTCTGTTTTACAAACTACAACAATTGAAACCACTCCTGCTCCTGTAATAACAACAACACATGATACTTATTCAACTGAAGCTACCAAACAGCAGCCATCCAGTGCAGAAAAAACTGAAAGTAATGCTACAGGTCATGGTTATATTTATGAGAAACCCAAAATATCATTTACGTTCTAAGTTGTTGTCTAAGTTGTTGTTATTTAGAAGTCTGGGTTTTGTTTTTCTGTTAATCATAATATTTAATCATTGTCGTCTAGAATTAAGTATGTACTCGTATATACGGATAGTATATGTTTTTTGTTTTTAAATTCACCAAACAAAATTGTTTATTAATTTGATGTTAATTAGAGAATGTGATAAAACTGGTTGCATACAGTTAAAGATATTTTAAACGAAATGAACTATGTATATAAATATCATATAAAATATTATTATAATTCTGATACATATTGTGGACCTACAAGTTTTTTAAAAGAAACTAAAATATATACATATGTATGTATGTATGTATATAAACATTTTAAAAATGTTTTCATTCAGTTTTGATCTTTGTATACATATATGTATATAGGTAGAAACTAAAAAATAATCCAATATTTACATATGTAAATAAATTAACTAAATTGACTATTAATATGAATTGACTAGTTAGCAATTAATCCAGAAAAGCAAAGTACTGTGAAAATTTGTTAATTAATTGATACATAAAATATTTAAACAATCTTTTAATGTCTGAAATGCAGCAGTAATTATATGCTTAGAGTGCAAGTAAAGCAATAAAAGGCGAAATTAAACAAACATTTCAAAAAAAACAGGAAAATTGAGAAGAACTATTTGAATAAAAACTCTGAAATGTTAATATAAAGAAAAAAGAATATTATGTAAAAAATTTATTCGAATAAAATAATCGAATAAATTATTCGAATAATCGGTTATAAAATTTAAAAATTAATAATAAAAAACTTAACTTTATTTATATGTATGTAAGATTTAAAATCAAAAATTTAGTTGTGTGTAAAATTATTCGAATAAAATAATCGAATAAATTATTCGAATAATCGGAATATTTCAAAACTAATTAAATTTAATTTAAATAAAAATAAATTAGAGCACAAAATTTATTCGAATAAAATAATCGAATAAATTATTCGAATAATCGGTTATAAAAGAGGATAATTTCAAAATTAATAATAAAAAACTGAAATTTATTTATATAAAGATTTGAAATCAAAAATTTAGTTGTGTATAAAATTATTCGAATAAAATAATCGAATAAATTATTCGAATAATCGGAATATTTCAAAACTAATTAAATTTAAAAATTAATTTAATTTAAATAAAAATAAATTAGAGCAAAAAATTTATTCGAATAAAATAATCGAATAAATTATTCGAATAATCGGTTATAAAAGAGGATAATTTCAAAATTAATAATAAAAAACTGAAATTTATTTATATAAAGATTCAAAATCAAAAATTTAGTTGTGTGTAAAATTATTCGAATAAAAGAATCGAATAAATTATTCGAATAATCGGAATATTTCAAAACTAATTAAATTTAAAAATTAATTTAACTTCAATAAAAAAAAAAATTAGAGCAAAAAATTAATTATGTTAAAAATTTATTCGAATAAAATAATCGATAGTTTGATTGATAAATAACAAAATAGATTGCAATGTATATTTAAGCATAACTTGAGTACAGAAGCCATTCCTCTAGCATTTATTATATTTTTGCTCAATTATTCCAATAACATTATTTCGAGCATTTGCCACTTATTGATCAAAAAATTTGTATTTTATAATTGTGTTTAAAATAGGGATGCCAAGCCCGAAATCCCGATTTAACAAATCCCGAAAACTAGTGTTTGTTTACAAAGTCATCAACAAAAATTTTAATTGAAAAAGTATGTCAAAGAAATAAAGGTGCAAGAATTAAAATTAATTTTTAATTGTGTCTCGGAATTTGGAAGGCTTTAATTGATTTAACCCTTCTTTGCATGATTTTTTCTTTATTGGCGAAATAAATCAAGGCGATATAATTCATGTTCAAAATTAAAGGAAACATGGTTAAAAACATCTTAGTATATATTTATAGTATAAATTTAGCAGAAAACAATGTGATGAAAATTTTTATTATCATGCAATTTTAGATCAGTAGCTTAATACTAAAGAGAAATAAAAGAATGCATTCAAGACGAACAACTTTTTTTACTTAAACAAATAGTTGTCATTTTAAATCTGTTTAAAGTAATAGACAAACCTTTTTGTAGCAGTGATATGAATAACCCCTTTTATTTATGCTGAAAGGGATCTGGTGAAATCTCTCCTGAAAAGAAACCAAGAAAGAAGAATGAATTTGATAATGAGATAGAAATGTTTGTTTTTAAAAATGAATGAATGTAATTTAAATATGTAAAAACCATAAACCACCCCCATAATACCTAATAGTTTTCTGTGATAACATGAAATAAAATGTGATCCATGATAACATGGATTTCCCCTTAATGACTTAACTGAATATGTGGTCAAATTGAATAGCGATCTGTCAAGAATACATTGCTGGGCAACGGCAAATGGGCTTTGTCTCAACCCAAAAAAAATCTAAATGCTTGCTAAGACAAAAGAGACGTGCTGCTCAGATTTGCGAACTTAACATACTACTGAATAATGTACCTATAGAAATTGTGTCACATTCAAAAAACCTTGGGATAGTTTTTAATGATAGGTTGACTTGGTCAAATCATATTAATGCTATTGTAAGTCAAACGTATGATAAACTATGATCACTCTGGCGAACCCAACATTTTACCCCGCAAAATATTAGAGTGCTACTAGGAAAAACGTTCATTATTTCGGGTTTACTTTATGGCTGTGAGCTTTTCGCTAGCTGCGATTCCATAAGTAAGCAGAAGGTCAATGTAATTTTCTATAATATAGTTCGATACGTGCATAGTATTAAACATTTTGATCACGTGTCGAATTTTTCCCGCTCACTTTATGGCGTTTCATTCGAAAACCTTATAAATGGCAGAACTCTTGTGAATCCACATAACATTCAGCTCCTTAGTAATGCAAACGCATTTAAGAAAAATCTTTTTGGAATCTTTTTTAATTTGATAACACTTTAATTTTATTTCTAATTGTTTCAATCGTAATATTATATCATATAATTATGTTTTACTTATTTTCGTACTTTGTCTTCTCTATTCGTATTCATACCTTTAATTCAATTCACTTCAAAATTAATTTCTATACATCTAAAATTCCTGTACTATAATTATAAGATTTAATCTTGTTGTTCAGGATAAGCACATTAAATAAATAAATAAATAAATAAATAAATAAAATATAAATAAATAAAATAAACATACATATGTACATGTGAATATATTCATATATGTAAGTATTATTTGTTTCGACAATGTTTTTCGTCAGCAAAATTAAATCAAGATTGCCAATATTATAGATATCTTAATATTTTTAAGAAGCTTTATCGATCGATAATATTCTGTTGCTTTTAAATTAATATAGAAGTTAAAGGCGAAATGACATATTATTTTTGTCAATCTAACACATGGTGTAACTATACAATTTGAGTGCAAATCAGCAACAAACACAACACAATACAGAAACAACAAGCATTTTGTTTGTGTAAAATATTGTACTACATACTGTCAAAAACACTTGACAAAATATTATTTTTGAGATAAGTAAATTGTAAGCAAAGTCAGTCAGCTGCACTACTGCACTCACCTGCTATAGTTACACCATGATCTGACATTACAATTAATGTTTTTATGTCCGCATTCTGCGGATGTGTATTGATGGTTTAATGTCCAATAATGTAAATTTTTATGCGAAATTTAGTCAAAAGATTCCGTATAGCCGCCTTAGATGATCGTCAAAGCTGACCATTAAATGCTGGAAGTCCACGATGCACTTTCTTAACCGATCATGCATTTTGATAATAAACTTCAGTAATCTGCAAACGTTGTTCATTTGTAAGTCGATTCATGGTTAAATTTTAGATCCAACTGAACATGTTTAACAGTAACATGTTGCATAAAAACAGCTGAGCTGCCAAAAACAGACTCGCCAAACAGGAAGTTGCTAAAAAATCACGTTTTATATCACAGCTATCACATTGTTTAATAAAATGCGAAAAAAAATAAGTATGTATTAAAATATATCTGAATGTTTATTGGGTTTTCAATATCCGAAATCGTTTGTAAACATAATTTTTTTAATTCTCTTTTGGATTAAGCTCTTTCAAAAAACAATTATTTGACAAGTCTTATATAATAAAACTCTTGTGTTATAATGTAATTCCATTTTATGTTTAAATTATGAAGTAAGTCTTTTACAATTCTAAAATTACGGAATTCTATTTGATTTTAAATTTAATGGTTTGTAAGTGATGTTGTAGTGACGTAGGAGTTGTGCGTCGTCTGAATTTACAATAGTTGCAGAAATGTTGTTGGTAATTTCTATATATATAAATATTTTGTACAACACCTACGACATGTTTTTCGAATGTTGTATGAAAGTTTGTTTAAGTGTTGACAAAAGTTAAAATATTTACATATATTAACATAAAAATTACTCATTTCAGTTAAAAAATTTAACTAAACGGTAACCTCCAATCATAAACTGATTGCCAAATTTAAAATAAGGAAATAATCTTAGAAAACAACAAATTTTAAAGTGATTGTTGTATTTAATTTATGAAAATGTCTGTCTGTATTTATAGTTTTCACTCAATGCAGAAACTATTATATTTTTCTTACTTGTATTATTAATTTAATTTATTGCGTTTTGTATATTTGTTTTGATATTTTGCTTTTGATATTTTGAAGACTTGACAACATAAATCGACTTCAAAATTGTGTTCACAATAGTGCTGGCAAATTCTACTACTTTCCATTACTCAATAATACTCAATACTTTTCATTTGGGTACTTAAACTACTCGATACTTTTAACGGATTTTTTGAAAATGTTGGCATAGTTTTTATCTGCAAATTGAAGTAGTTTCTCCAAAAAATAAAAATAGATCTTCAACTATTATTGGTTTTGTATGTCTTTTATTATTAAATCAAAAATAAATGTAAAGCTAACTTTTAATTCAACGTTAACAACAACTTAAGAAATAATTAAAATAAATTCTTTGGAAAATTATTGAATTTTGTGCTTACACATTGTTGTCCTTTTATGCAGTGATGTATTTTTATGCACTATTTTAACCACTCAACTTGCTTTAAAATACAACTCAGAAAGTATCGAGTAACTATTTTTGACTATTGAGTATCCAAAACAAAGGGCAAATACTCGATACTCGGTACCCATTACTCAATACTTTGCCAGCACTAGTTTACAATCAGTCGTATCGTATAAATAGAAGACAGACAGTATTGTTGCCGAAATGGTAGCGGAAGAGAGGGGAAAAAGTCACTAATCTGAAGCTAGAAATTAATTTAAAAAATTGGTGATTTTTTAGAAATTCACCACAAATACAATTATTCGAAATTTTTCAAGGTTATTGAAAACTTGGCATCCTAAAAGTAGGCAATGTGGTTATGTTTACAGTTTTACGGGATGGTTGCTGAATTAGCTAACAAACTATATTATAAGCTGAATAATAATTATTAAGATGATTTGTGTTGAGTGAAACTTAAAATAAGTTTCTATATGGTTTTAAAGAAAACAGATACAGTGCAAATTCATGGAAAAGACAGTACTAAAAATATATATTACGGTAGTACTGCTTTTTAATACAAACTTATTGAAATACGAATTCGTTCGAACTTAAAATTTTATTTAAAAAAAAAAACTTTTACAATTAAACAAGAGTTTCGGCTATGCCGAATCTTATATACCCACCACCAAATCACCTATTATGGAGATTTTTAATTTAACTGATTTCCGGAAGTAGACTTTATATGGGGGCTACGGTCAAATATGGACCGATCATCATCATATTGAGATGGAGGATTTTTTTCAACGTAAAATAAATGTCCTTGTCTGCTGTTACTGTGCTACTACCACTAGCATTATAGTTGGATAATGGCATCAATAAGCTTTTTGCTTTTGTCTGAAATATCATTTTCCTTATTTTTACTTAATGCGCAACTTGATGTTCATTTCAAATAGAAAGCAAGGACTCCATTTCGATCATCAAATCATTTCTTGTACGGGTGATCTTTTTAGCATCTAATGATGTTGCAGATTTTGCAAAATTTTCGAAAACAAAAATTAAGGACTCAACCCCAAAACAACGCAACCTCGAAAATTTAACGACGCAAAGTGAACATTTGTACTAATCACGCAGCGACGCAACTTCGAAAAAATACAAAACGAAACGACGCAAAGCGAGGTATTGGTGTATATTAAACGTTATATAAGTTATTACAGTTACTGTGGTGGTAGTGTTATAGTCTGAGAAAGTATGTCGGCATCCGGGGTGGATCAGTTGGTTTTTTTTTTTAATTTAATATGCACATATATCGGTATAAGACCATATAAGAACACAATTTTAAGCCATCTGTGGAAAGCTTGGGCCTAAAAAATCAATGAATTTTCCAGCAAAACAACGATCCCAAGTATACTGCATATATTGTTCGAGATTGGCTTCTTTATCATGCACCAAGACAGCTAAATTCACCTCCCCAGTCGCCCAATCGAGCACATTTGGGATGTTTTGCAAAAAATGGTGCAAAAATATGATATCAAACAAAAACTATCCCAACACGGGCGTGTTCTGAAATTACGTCCCATTTAAGGCAGAATTTGGTGATGCTAATTAAAGTTTAAGGGCCCACGTTAAATTCTTTTATTTATGTAAAAGGATTTAAAATAACATCCACTTTTTAATGAATGTATGTAGACTTTTTTCGTATCAATTTTTATTATTTTAGTTATTTTTATTGTTGTTATGCTTTTGATCAGTGTTGTCAACTTGGTGCGTTACGCACTATTTTTGGTGCTTTTTTATATTTTTTGTGCGAAAAATTAATTAGTTGGTGCGCGGTGCGCTTTTTTTTAATTTCGGTGCGTTTTTTAATATTTTCGAAAAGGTGATGAAATCTTTAATCTTGCTAATTCTTAGTTGTAGTTTTTTAATTATCATGAAATCTATATGATGAAAAAGGATGTATTTTAAATACGAATGTATGATAAATGAATACATACTAACAAATTCGTCACAAAGGTGAATAGTGTGAACACCTTTGTTTGAAAATAAAATTAACATTTTAAACATGAAAATAACAATTTTACGAACAACCTGGGTTATAGTTCCAGTGGAGCCCTTAGAAATTTTATTGAACAATTCAAATAGAAGTATGTTCGTAAAATAGAAAACAAAAATTAAAAAAAAAAGTATCAAAGACCTACTGAAATTAGCCTATTTTTACCAATTAGTATGTACTTCAGTTCCGAATAGCATATTGTGAGTTAAATTTAGAGTTGTTAAATGCTTATTTTGTCTTTATTAAAAAATTCAATAAGCATTTTAAATAAAAAAGGTATTATAAACTTGGTACGTTTTTTTTAAATGACACGTTTTTCCTCCATTTTGGTGCGTTTTGAAATTTCAAAGTTGACAACACTGCTTTTGATTAAGCTTTATGTTTTATAAAGAAATTTTGTTTTTGGTATGTACTTAAAAAAATGCAGCAAACATTTCATTAGTTTTCCTTACCTTAAAAACACAAAATAAAGACGTGTATATAAAATTTTTTTCTTTACTTTATGTATTTATACATAGTTTAAACTTGAAAATTTGTCTAATATTTGTCTACCTTAGTACTCAAAGCTGTTCCTCATATTACTATTAAGAATTATTATTTTTTTTTCTATTTCTAATTTCGATTTAAATTTGATTATTTCAATATTTGCATATATCCGGTTTATGCTCTCGATTATAATTTTGTTCCCAACTAAGCTTCTTTCGTTTGTATTTTTGTAAAAAACTAAGCTTTTTTAGCCAAACCAAACTTAAATCCCACAAAACGAACAAGATAAAAATAATAAAATTAACTAAACAAACATAAAAATGTGTAAGACAACCAATTATAAATGCAAATGCTAGACAACATGGAGTCGATAGGTTAAAATAAAAAAACGGCTTTTTAAAATTAATTAAACATTTCTAGCTGCCAAATTTACTTTAAGCTAAAATATACATTTGGTTGGAGGCATTATAAGAAATATTAAAAACTTTTTTTTGCTGGTTTCCTTGCGGCAATGAAAGGCATTTGATTGTTTTTAAATTATGAATCGTAAATAAAGAAACACGATTTGCTGTTATGTCTAAGCGTGCGATCTACTTTTTTTCTCAACATTTATTTAAATATTTTTGATATTTTTTTTTTTGTTTGTTATTTACATATTAAGCATGGAATCTATTATGAAACTGGCTATTTATAAGTTAGTTTTTGAGATAATGCCTTTAGAGAACAGCATTATATATTGGTCACTTAGTAGGCAAATGTGCCAACTCCAAGATTTATGAAAGTTAAGATTATGAAAACCAAGAATTTATAGCTTTTAATGCGAAACAGCACTGGGTCTTTGGAAGTTTACACATTGGATAAGACAGAACCTGACATTTCCTAACCTTAAACTTGTAGCAGGAGAACAGGTTGAAATCAATAAGGATACATGCTGCTAATTAAACCAGTTTCATCCCTATAATTTAAACCAACAAATGATGTTTAACATTGATTTCAGTATTTTTTTGAGCTCCTCTGCCTTTTTGGTTAATAACTTTTTGTCTATTAAAATATTTTTGCTGATTTTAAATATCAACCTGCTTAGAACAATTATAAGCAATTTAGATTAATCTCATTCATTACGGTTTTATATTTTGGAGGTGAGCATGTTTTACACAGACATAAATATAAACAGACGCTTAATTGACTTAGGTCCGTTTTCTCAATGTGTCGACAAATTGCCTGTTACTAAATGTCGACAAAAATTTATTAGACTGATAATATGTCCGTTAACAATTTTGGTTTTCTCAATATACCGTCAGAAACATTATTTTCATTTGGCAATACCTCTCAAAATTAATGTGAAAATTGGGAACTCTGTCTTTAAGTGACAAATTGTTGATATAAATCAAAACTCAAAGCATTTTCATATAAAACCAAGTAAGAAAGTATAGTCGGTCAAGCCCGACCATATAATACCCTACACCCAGTATATGTATAAAACAGTTAATCAGAAATGTGGGCTATATTTTTTTTTTTTTTTTTTTTTTTTTTAAATAATTAACAAACACAAACTGCGAAGCTTTTGGCTTATCTGCAGAAAACACCCAGAGTCTTTGGCGGGAATCGAACCCGCAACCCTTTGATTGATAGTCCGGCACTCTATCGCCTTGTCTATCGGGGCACTCATATGGGAGATATGACCTATTATGGACCGATCATCCAAAAATTTAGTGTCATGATTTCTGTGAATATAAATATTGTGTATGTTAAACTTTATCTCGATATAAATACTTTTAAAAGATTTATGGAGGTTAAAGTTGATTATGGGAAGGATCTTATATGTGAGTTTCGACTAATTACGGACCGACCATTATAAAATTAGGTGTCATCATTTTTGTATATTATTTGTGTCGAATTTTATTTGATTACCAACATTCTTAAGAAATTTATGATCGTTAAAGTGATTTTCGGAAGTGGGCCTTATATGACTAATTATGGACCGATCATTATAAAATTGTGCCGTATTATTTGCATGCATATGAAATATATTAGGGTTCAATATTATTTGGATACCGACAGTTTTGAGAGAGTTATGCTCTTTAAAGTGATTTTCGGAAGTGGGCCTTATATGGGAGCTACGACTAATTACGGACCGATCTTCACGAAATTTGTAGACGTGATTTAGCTTCATTTATTACTCATTTTTGGTGAATTTTGTGTGCATACTTGCATAATTCAAAGATTTATGACCGGTAAACCCCAATTTCGAGAGGAAATTTGTATGAAGGCCAGGTGAAATAATGGACCGATTTCCACCAATTTCAATCCCATCCATCCTTGGGCCAAAAAAATATCACGTACCAAATTGTATCGAAATATCTTAAAAATTGCGACCTGTACTCTGCGCACAAGCTTTACATGAACAGCCAGCCAGCCGGACGGACGGACATCGTTAAATCGACTCAGAAAGTGATTCTGAGCAGATCGGTATACTTTAAGGTGGGGGTTGGACGAATATTTCTCGGCGTTACAAACATATGCACAAATCCAATATACCCACCCCACTATGGTGGTGTAGGGTAAAAATATCAACAGCAGTCAGCTGATTGAATTTATCTGTACAACAAATAAATAATCGGCAGATGAGGGCTGGTTAGTTTTGCGACAGAATAGAAGCAAATGAGACATTGAGAAAACCAAATTTCTTTAATCGGCAGTTTTTCGTTGGGGAAAAAGATAATGAGAAAACGGCCCTTAGAATTTTATTGTAAACAGGAAAACTGTTCAGACTTATTCAACAGGGTGGCATAGCTGCATCAATTTAGTATTTAATAAGAACACTTAATATATTAATATATTCTGTATGTATTTCTTGATTTTATCTACAACATAATGGTGTCTTTAAAACACTTTGTTTAAAATGTAAAATATATATGAATAATATTTATTTAAAATATCCGTTTGTATTGGGTGTACAACATAAAAAAGCAGTATTCATAACAGATGCCCTACACACAGAACAATGTCACATTAAATGTCAACATTAAATTTCAACCAGAAAAAGGCAAGATCTAATTTTTCTTTCATACAAATTAAGATTATATCATTTATTTATTAATAACATTGTTCCTAATATCGTTTATAAATGGAAATTTTAACATTTATTTAGTCAGCAACAAGTTTTATTATATTTAAAATTTATTTATTTTTAATTTGCAAAACTGACAACTTTCGAATTCAAGCTTTTATTTATTATTAAATTTTATTTGTTAAATTGAATTAATTTGAATGCTTTAATGTTAAAAAAAGACAAATTAAATTAAATAATACAAATTGAAATAACAATGTTATTTATAACTTCCTCGATAGAATAAAATTAAATTCGACTTGTTTGCATAGATATTGCTAAAAGAGGCCTAATTTTTAAAAATATTTCAAATCTAGTAATTGGACAATTTAAATTGCAAACATCAAACTGTTTCTCTTTTTTACTTTTAAATTATATTAAACAATAAATTATCGCTTATTTGCCTTTTTGTACAATACACCAATACCTCACATTGCGTGGGGGTTACGTTCCAAAAAAAAACACGTCGCAAATTGAAACGACGCAAAGTGAATTAAGAATTTTTTTTTAAGATTCTATAGCAAACCTTGTAAGGATCAAAGATATGTTCCAGGGTTACGAAAATACTAAGTTGTCGGTTTTCTTTCACAAAAAATTGGTCCAATGTTTGCTGAATAGCGTTTTTTAACGTAAAATAAATTTCCTTGTCTGTATTACTTCTGCTAGCATTATCGTTTTGATGACTTTTTATGTCATCAAATAAGTTTTATGCTTTTGTCTGAAATACCATTTTACTTAATGGTATATTCTGAGCAACTTGACTTCCATCCAAACAGAAAGCAAAGACTCCATTTAGATCATTTAAGCACTTCTTGTACGGGTCATCCTTTTAGCATCTAATGATGTTGCAGATTTTGCAAAAAATTCAAGAAAAAAAACTAAAGACTTGAACCCAAAACAACGCAACCTCGAAAATCTTACGATGCAGAGTGAAAATTAGTGCGACGTAAATCGAGGTATTGGTGTTTTCTTAACTAAATGAGAATTACATACATTTATTATTTTCTTAACTTTTACAAATGTTTATATATCGATCGATATTCCTTTCCGCTTAGTTGTTCTTTTCGTGTGGAATAAACAATACAACCCATAGAGTGAAATATTTCTTGCTTTGTTGCATCCTTTTCAAATGAAAGCTGAATCATTTTGGAAATCCTTAAGGATATTTTATAAAAACCAGACCTAAATTGAGGAAAATTTTGAAATTTTAAAATGTTTATAACTTGCAAATTATAATAGAGAAATAGCATACGCACGACCTAGTCAAGAACTTTCAGTAAATACAAAAATCTTAGAAATAAGATAAAACACAAAAAATCCGAACAGGGGCGGATTGCAAGCTTAAATTTTAATGACGATTTGATGATTAAACCCACGGTGGCGGACTTTTTGGGTTTAATCATCAAATCATCATCAAATTTAAATTTGCAAACTCTTTTGCTACTCTCATGTTAAATTTTATCTCGAACGGAACAGCTGACACATTTATTATCCAAAAATTTCGATTCTGTCCAATTGGCAAAAAAAAAAACGTTAACATTTATGAAAGGTGACAAGGTTTACGCAGCTTTTGAAGAGTAAATATAAGCTTTTTAGATAAGTATTTGGTATTGGTGAAAACCCTGGGACTTGAAGATTGATGTCTTATAGGAATGAGATCATTTAATAAATTTTTCGAACACCATTTAGTCTAAAAACTAAAATGGTGATTTAACATGAAGAAAAATACAAAATTTAAAACAAATATAGACTCAAATATCTTTCAATCAATGGCATTATTATGTTTGCCATTTTTATTTTCAAATACCAAAATTCCTAAAATTAAGAAAATGTCTTCAAAAATTTGAGTTTTATTAAAAAGTGCCCACTGTGACGTTATTAAACGCTTAATAGAAAAAGTAACATATAGTGCTATACAAATATGAAGCTTATCAGAGGATATGTGCTTTGGATTTTTAGAATTTTTTGCTTAAACCTTAAATTTTGTTCAAAATTGACCAAGTTTGTTTAGAGCTGGAAGACGATATGTCCGCTTCAATGAGCCAAATTTTATTTTACCCGCCTATGCATTAAGTTTTGTTTCCTGATATATAAAAGCAAAAATATAGTCACTTTTTGGGGGAAAACGTAAAAAGTAAGGACCTTTTAACATGTGCCACATTTGCATGCGTGTAACTTTTTATAGAGAAGGAATAACTGCTTGCAAGTTGCTTTAATTTTATTTAGAACTAGCTAAACCCGGTGTGCTTTGCTACCCCCCCCCCCCCCCCCCCCCCCCGTCATAAAATAAAACGTATTTATATATTTACAAACATTTATTTATTTAATTTTAATGTATTTATTGCAATGCTTAGGCGAGACCATGCCCCTTTGTCCACTTACATAGTCAAGAATTTATTATTTCGTAAGGATATCCTGTTGTGAAAATTTAATGACGATCGGTCCAGTAGTTAAGACTATATTACGATGTTTAATTTTCCTAAAAAGGGGCGTGGTCCCACTCACTTTTCTCCTGGTACGTATTCCTAATTATGCCAATACCATATGTACCAAATATCACCGACGTACGTCAAAAAATGCCCAAAATATGGCATGTTAAATTTGTGGGTTATATGGGCGGTGCCACCTCCGTTTGTACAATCAAAACTTCATATAGCCTATTATTACTTCCAGAGTCACAGTAACATGCTGTAAAAATTTCAGACAGATTGGTCCAAGGGTTTGGCCTCCTATTAAGCACAAACATACAGACACACATTCATTTATATATATATAGATTAAAAGCAATATAATTTAAGGTGAAATGGGGCGAAAAATGGGGATTTGGTAATAACAAAATGTATGTAGTTAAAAAGTATATAAAACTTTAGGTAAATACATATTACAAAAAAAGTATTTTGTATAGCAAACATTGTTAGTGGTATTCGTAAGTATCTGAATTAAAAAAGTTTCAAAAGTTTGGCGTGAAAAGGGGCGTGGCTTAAGAAATCTTTATTTTTACCTCGCCTGGAGTATATAATGTGTATACAATTTGAAGTAAATCTGTTAAAAACTATATGGGAGCAATTACATAATTTTTAAAAAGTGGGCGTAAAAATGGGCGTGGTCAAAAAAAAAAAGTACCCTATTAATCATACCAGAGTCCCAGTTAAATGCTGTGAAAATTTCAAAAATATCGGTCCAAAGGTTTGGTCTTCTTCAATATTTTAAAAAAGTGGGCGTAAAAGTGGGCGTGGTAAAAAAAAGTACCCTATTATTCCTTCCAGAGTCACAGTAACATGCTGTGAAAATTTCATCAAAATCGGCTCAGCCGTTTTGGAGTCTATACGTTACATACATACATACATACATACATACATACATACATACATACATACATACATTGAATTTTATATATTTAGATTTTACCATAAATATAAATAATATTTTAGCACATTTTTTGACGCTCCGTAGGCCCGCCATATCTAAAAAACCCAAAAAATATCGAGCAAAATTAAAAAAAATAAACCTATATATCTCTTGAACGAATTTATATTTTAATGTGAGTCCTAAGGTGACCAATTTTGCGAAGCCACCATTTTGCCTATGAAGCCGAAAAATTGGAAATAAACTCTATAACACCTCTTCTCTAATCATGTGAAATTTTGTTTGAGTTCATTTTTAATTAATAATTTAAAGAATACCATTGTAAAGTAATTTTTTTTAAACAATTGGCACATTGGAATGCATTTTCTGCCCTGCCAAGGATATCATCAGCAATGTTTGTTTTCCAAGATCTACTAGAGAACACAATCGATAGTGGAATATGATTTTTGTTCGTTATTTCTCTCCTAGAGGATATGGTAACAGTAAACAGTTCTGTGTTTACTTTACAGCTGTTATTTGTTGTTAGTTTATCACTCAAATCAAAACAAACCCATTATTTGCTCGTCATATTTATGTATGTATGTATAACAAACAAAAATGAACTTCCAAAGATGTAAACAGACATTATGAGTTTTTTTATTCATAAGATCTTAAAAATTTGCATAAAAACTATCAAATTTACCATAAGGTTGTCTGTCTACTTTTGCAGATTTTTAAAATTTCTTTTGAAGAACAGCAAATTAATAAAAAAAAAACAGCCTTTCCCTTTGAAGTGATGCTAAAATGCTTTGCCGGGTGGTCGTGTGCTTATAATAAAAATCAAATAAAATTTAATTGTTATTAAAAAACCGGATATTTTAAAAACCACAGTCACTTTTAGTGATGTTAATACCTATAAAGTTTTAAAAACAATAAAAATTAAACATGCGTTAATTTAAATACATAGTTTTAGTTATGGTGAACTAAAATTTATTTATTTAAAAGTATATTTAATATATTTGAAATACTTATTGAAGCCAATTTAAATATGATTAAAACAAACAAAAATTAATTTTGACAAAAAGCTACATACTCGTATATAAAAAATTCGAATAATCGTATAAGACCTAAACGTGCTTTTGGTAAAAACTGAGCTCCAAAAAAAATGCAGAAAAATACTTGGGCCCTAATTTTGTAAAACGCAACGCTGAATTTTTTATCACTTACGTTGTCCAATTTAACGCCTCCATTTTCTTGGCGTTAGTTTTAAAAGTTGAATTAAAATATGTATGTATTATCAAAAAACTAAATTATTCAATTAATTTAACATTTCATAGGAACTTTATTAATACGTTGTAAATAAATGTATACAAACATATTAATTTAGTATAAATGACACCTAAAATTTTTTCTTAGGGCGAAAAAAGAAGCCACAACGTTGCTTGAATTGTTGACACCTGAAATGAAAAAGCATCCAGATGTGGCTCGTGGAATCTTTAAAAAGTAAATTAAACCAAGTAAGAAAGTATAGTCGGTCAAGCCCGATTATATCACTACACCCAGTATATGTATAAAACAACCGATCATCCAAAAATTTAGTGCCATGACTTCTGTGAATGTAAATATTATTATGTATGTTATAGTTTTTCTCGATATTAAACTTTTAAAAGATTTATGGACGTTAAAGTGAATTACGCAGAGGGTTTTATATGGGAGTTTTGACCATTATAAAATTAGGTGTCATCATTTCTGTATATACATACGTGAAATTTATTTGTGTCCAATTTTATTTAGATACCAACATTTTTAAAAGATTTATGGTTGTTAAAGTGATTTTCCTTATAGCATAATAATATTGTACAGAATGATTTGTATGTATATAAAACGTATGTATTTGCGTTCAATATTATTTGGATGCCGACGTTTTTAAGAGAGTCAGGCTTAAGTCGGTTTTAGTGACTTTTTTCACATCACTATCAAAATTTTATCACTAATAGAATCTTAAATTCTAATTAAAATAAAAAAAAATTGGGGCGGTCACGCCTATTTTCGAGTGGGCGGGGCTCCAAAGTTTGTAATATATTTAGCTATATCTTGAAAACTACATTTTTTATTACACGATATATATATCAAATGATAGGTATTTTAAAGACCTTTCAAATGATATGTAACATGACCTATTTTTATGGACCACCTATTGATAAATTTTGGAAAATTATTTTTTGATCCGAAATTTTTTTATAAAATCTAAAAAATCCGGGAAAAGGGTCTATATGAGTAAGTAGATAAATTACAATATTTTCAAGTCAAGAAATTAAGCTTTAATTTAAGGTATAACATGACCATGTAGGTAATATAAATCCGAAGATATTAAAGAAAGATTATGACATTTCACCATACAAAATGCAATCTGTACTATGCGAAGCCGGTAGGAGAAAATCCTTCCGCCCGGCCATAGGCCGGCAATACAGGGAATCTGTACAATACAGGAAATCTGTATACCATAGAGGAAAAAATCCTTTCCTGCATACAAAATTTTGAAAAAATGTATTTTTTTTAATTTTTCAGATCTTATAATTCTTGACAGACACATATGATAGCTTAAATTAAAGCTTCATGTCTTGGCTATTTATATTAATAAACTAAAATAACACTTATATAGACATTTTTTTTAATTTATTTAGATATTAAAAAAAAAATTCGGGTCAAAAATTATTGTTTTCGGATTTAACCCATATTCGGTCCATACTTTATAATCATGGTATATATCGTTGGAAAGGTATTTTTAATAACTTTTATATAATGTATTACAAATTATCTGACACCCAGTAGTTCCCGAGATATAGGCCTATATATTTGCAACTTTACGAGCCCGCCCCCTCGAAAATAGGCGTGACCACCAACAAATTTTTTTTACTGGCATCTCCTCTAAAAGACCTATTTGATGATTTTTTTTTTTTTTTTTTTTTTTTTGAGCAAAGTCACTAAAACCGACTTGTTCCGAAAGTCAGCTCTTTAAAGTGATTTTCGGAAGTGAGCCTTATATAGTAGCTATGATCAATTATGGACCGATCTGCACAAAATTTGTAGATGCCATTTTGCTTCATTTACCAATCATTTGAAGTCAAATTTGTTTTAAAACTTGCATAATTGCAACATTTATGATCATTAAACCCCTATTTCTGGAGGACATTAGTATTGCGCCTGCCTAGGTGAAATAATGAACCGATTTCCACCAGATTCAATCCCATCCATCCTTGGGCCGAAAAAGTAGCATGTACCAAATTGCGCACAAGCTTTACATGGACAGCCAGGTGGATGGAATCGAATCAGGAAGTGATTCTGAGTCGATCGGCATAATTTAAGGTGGGTGTTGGCGTTACAAACATCAGCACAAATCCAATATACCCTCCCCACTATGCTAGTGTAGGGTATAAATATTGTAAATCTCCAAAGTGTTATTTTAGTTACTCATTATTCGTTAAATTCATGATGTTGATAGTAGAGCGCAATTGGGGGTTTTTGCAATAAATATGTCTAGGACGCTTGAAGAATTTTCATCATCCGAAGAAAAATACATTTCCATGAGAGCGGACATTTGTAGCATTACCAATGCAAAATAAGTGTAGCTTTATGTACATTTTTTTTTTAAATTTCAGTATGAACATTTGCTATGACAACATTAAACACGAAATGATTTGATAGTATTGTAACAACGCAATATTACTGCGTTCGCTAAACACAATTTACAAAATTTCATATTCTTGATGCTGCCTTCGCAAAAGCGTAGGTGATGCGTTGAACGCAAGTGATTTACAAAATTAGGGCAACATATTAAATAATAGTGGCTATATTCGGCTAAGAAGAAGGCATACAGCAGATCTGAGCCGAAGTCAAGTATAAAGAATGCCTACATAACATACATAATCAACAATGGTCAAACAATTTGCGACCGGCACTGGCTGGATTAATTAATTAAAATTTATTAGATTTGAAAAACTTATTGTTAGTTCATTTTTAATGAAGATACAATACTCGTAAATAAACAAAAGTACATACCAAAAAATGAAAACAATTTGCCAAAAAAAAAAACAACCAACTAAGGTCATTTTTTGAAACACGTTTATGGCTGATTTACAAAACTAAACAATATATAACAATACCGCCTGCAAAATAAAAAAAATATGAAAAGAAACATTAAAACTATGTATATAGAAGAAAAGATTAACCTAAATATTTAATACATTTTATTATTATTTTTCTGTCCAAATTACTAGCCTAAATTTATTAACATTTCAATCATCATCATCATCATCCAACACTTTTTTAAAAACAAACATTTTAATCGGAAATAAAAAAAAGTGAATGCCATTTTATTATTGATATTTACAATGAAACTGTTGATGATTGTGATCATGATAATGGTAGTCGATTATCATAAAGCACATGTTGATCTAAACTGATCTAAACAATACTTAAATTCTTTTAAATACATGATCCATTCAAACCGTTTTGTTGTTAAATTAAAACATCAATTGTTATTGTTCTTATTTATTCAAATGTTGTTGCTTTTCTTTTGTTATTATAATGATTTAAAATGTCTTTATTTTGTAAAATTTATGTGTTTGTATAGATGCTGAACAAACATCTTATTTATAAACTTATGTTATGTTTGACAAAAATGAAGACTGAAAATTCTAAATTATTAGTGCAATTCACAATCTTGTGCAAATGGTATTGCATCATTGTATTTGCAAAAAGATTTAGCATATTTATGCTCTTGCTGTGTATTTTGTTAGTGTAGAGCAGAAATATGCTAAAGGTTTTTGCCAATGCAATGATGCAATAACATTTGCACAAGATTGTGAATTGCGCTATTGTTTTCTGTCTAAAACTGAACCAACTGTGATATTCCAACAAGTAAATAAACAATTCTGTGATTTTTTGTAGATGATCTCATTGATATTTTGGGCTATAAGGTCCTTAATTGTTTGGAGTTTTAATCTTTAGCTAATATTATTTTTGTCAAAATGGGGTCACTTCTTTGCGCCACAGACCAATCTCCACTGGAATCTATTTGGATTAGGCGCATCTTCATTGCCATGTTTTCCACATTTCCTGTCCTCTATGCTAAAATCATAAGTCTGGTGCCGTTCTGCCCACCTCAGGGCAGAATGATCAGTTCTCGGTTCACTAGCAGAAGTGTTAATTTTGTAATTGCATATTATATTAAAATCTATTACTTAGTAAACATTTTCATTTATTTTTAAATCATATTGGTTGTTAAGCTGAACCTTTGTCTGACTAAACTTCTAATTACACCAATTTTGATTATGATTTTTTTAAATGAAGGCTAATGATTAGTGTCTTGAACACTTTTTTTTAACATATTGCTCGACTTTTAAATTATGTTAATTGTTTTGATGTTTTGATTTTATCTGCAGAATATTACGTGGCTATTGTTTCACAAAAGTATAAAATTATATGCTAAAAATTTAAAACAAATTCATAAGACAAGTTTCTAAAATATTTTAAGCTAAATATTTCTTTAAAATGTTAATATATAGTTGTTAGATAAATGTCCAATTATATAGTCTGCACTTGCTGAATTATGTTTCAAGTACGAGTTTTCTTGTACGTGACATTAAGCTGTTTCTAGCCCAAATTTGCTTTTCACATTTTCGGCTTTTCACTCGAGTCGCAGGAGAAAAGTTGCAGGTAAAAACTGCAGCGTGTGAACTCCCTCTAACAATATATAAAACATCCCAGCAAGCCATATGAGTTCGAAAAAAGTCTTTTCTGACACCTTTTTCGGAGCGTTAACGCTCATTATGAGCCCAAAAACCAATCATAATTGCTTCAAAAACCTTCAAAAAAGAAGGTCATTACATTCGAAAATGGTCCGTCAGAAAGAGCATTTAGATAATGTCAGAAAAGAGTCTTTTATGAGGATTTTTTTGGGCTCTGTGTAATCTTGTTTTTATTATGCTTGTGTGGTACAGCTATGTTTTTTTTTTTGTTCAAAGCACAAATAACAGGACAACAACGCTTTGGTACACA
Source organism: Bellardia pandia (assembly GCA_916048285.2). Classification (NCBI taxonomy): domain Eukaryota; kingdom Metazoa; phylum Arthropoda; class Insecta; order Diptera; family Calliphoridae; genus Bellardia; species Bellardia pandia. Next base: position 45,836,621 of record OU696531.1, read on the forward strand.
CATAATTAAATGGAATTTCTGAGTCATACTGCGTGCCGACTCAGGGAAAATTTTTCTTTCGCTCCGAAAATGCTCTTTTGTTGGACTCTTTTCTGACTCCTTTTTTCGGAGCGCTCCAAAAATGCTCTTTTGTTGCACTCTTTTCTGACTCCTTTTTCGGAGCGCTCCTAGAATGGTATGCTGGGATGATCCCTATAGGTTAATTTAGTATCTAGACTACCTGAAGTGTTATATTAAAGCCATACCTTTATTTAAAAGCTCCAATGTTTAAATTTTAATTAACAAAAAAAAAAAAACATACACAAACAAAAACAGTTATAGCTCGCATGAACAATTTCTTAAGTAAAACTTCGTTAACTATACAATTTGTGAATAAATTAAAAAGCCACGTATAGCAGCAGTTCCATCGGACAACTTTACGTTATGCTAAAAGAAACCTACATGTAGAAGTGGTAAGAAAGAAAAGAAAAAGATAATAAACAAGGCCAATAAAAGGCATCAGAGAAAAAATAGACAAATATCTATAAACAAGCAGCAGATCAATGAACTTTACATGTTTTTTTCTGTGTTTCATTGATTTTTTTCTAAACAATATATTTTTTTAAACAAACATTTTCTAAAATAAGTTTTGAGCTACACGAAAAACTGAAGTCTGCATTAATGTGGATTTGCTCAACTGTTTTAAAGTTGATTGAAATTTAAATAAATTTATAAAATATAAATATAGAAATAAATAAATAAATGCAATCTATATCGATCTATCTGCCTGTATGTTTGTGCTTAATAGGAGGTCAAACCCTCATAAATTCTTGAATATATAAAGTTGTAAGTAGACAAAGTGGCGTGGCCTCGCCCACTGAAATGCATCGCTCATGTGACGCGTAGGGGTGGAATAGTGTTATATGGAAATCCTTAGTAACAAGATTTGGATACGCTAGAACCAAAAAGCATGAGCCAAGAAATAATGGGGATGGGATGGAGTTAAATAGCCCCTCATCGGGGTCAAAAGTAGGAGAAAACGAGACAAAATGCACTTAAAGCTTCATAACTGTCCCTGAGTCCTGTAAGTGGAATTTTGATAAAAATGTCCTTTACGACACCAAACGTAAAATGGCTAACGCAATTCGTGCATTTAAGAATGATACATATAAGAAAAGCGAAGACAGCGAGGACGAAGTGAACGCTTTGGAAGAAGAGGGCGATAAACGATTGCGACAGCAGTGGCAATCAAGATCGTCCAGACCATATTATTTACCGTGGACTCAAGACAAATAAATGAAGAACTAATAAATAATGATTTAAGCCAATACAGAACACCTGAAACAGCTAAATTTTTTGTACGCTTTGGATTATCATTGGACTTTATAGTTACCGATCCAGAAATCAGGGAAGAACACAAACATTACCAGCAAGAAATAGTGCGTAAATTACATAGTATTGTCAATGATGCTGCCAAAAGAGGAGTAAAATTAATAGAACAATATAACAACATATTGTGCTGTAACGAGAAAGAAAAAATGTTTTTGCTACAAATTTTCGCTGAAAATTCGCATAATAAAAATAATAATACAAACGATTTAATTTAATTATCATTATAATACTCGTAAACATTATTCATTTACAAAAATATATAAAAAAAATTGTATTAAAATTTTTATATGGGGACCACCCTAATGACTGAAGATGGAGGATAGGTATGTTCTGAAAAATAGTTGAGGTAACAAAAATATTGAAGTCGGTCATACAATCTGGGGCTAGTTAGGGCGGTGAGAGCTAATTTTATAAAAAAAAATAATATTTTGTATGGGAACACCCTTAAGAAGGGCAGAGGAGGTAGGTGTGTCCATAAACAATGTAGGAGAGGGAATATTTGTGAGGGTCGGTCTTACATTTTAACCCTGTAAGTGCGACTCAGGGACAGTTATAAAGCTTTAATTGGATTTTGTCTCGTTTTCTACTACTTTTGACCCCGATGAGCGGCCTTTACCCTCATCCCACCCCCCCCCCCCCTAATTTTTTGGCTCATGCATTTTTTTGCCAAACCCCATATAATAAGGAGTTCTAGCATATCGAAATCAAAAAGTCGTTCACTATCCCACCCCTAATGACGCGCTTATCTGTGTGAACGAGCATTACGTGCTGCCAAAAACACTGACAAGTGAAACAACTGCAGCAACCGTTCAAGTCCATCGATACTGTAACGAGAGAAGTAGATGCCGTTAATTATCCTTATGAGTTCTTAAATTCACTCGATGTGCCAGGCTTTCCACAACATGTGCTACAACTTAAATTGAAGTGGCCATTATTTTACTGCGTAATATCTATCCACCACGGCTTTGCAATGGCACTCGACTTGCAGTAAAACAAACTGATAAATAATTTAATAAAAGTGACCATTATAACAGGAAAATATAAAGGGAAAGATGTACTTTTGCCACGTATTCCAATGATACCAACAGATTTACCATTCGATTTGAAACGATTGCAGTTTCCTATTCGGTTAGCGTTTGCGATGACTGTTAACAAAGCTCAAGGTCAATCTCAAAGCAAATCCATGTTTCTTGCATGAACAGCTTTATGTTGCATGCTCCCGTGTAGGAAAACCCACTGATTTATATGTGTATGCTGCTGATGGGCAAACTAAAAATATTGTATATTCGAAAGCATTCCAATAATTAAACTAAAATTAAATAAATAAATTTTTGTAAATATATAAATACTTTTTATTTTACTTTATAACGAGGGGGTAGAGAAGCACACCGCGTTCAGCTAGTAAAATATAAAACTAAATAAGTTATAAAATTATAAGCTAAATATTTTATTTTAAGCGTGTTATATATAATGGCCATATAAAATCTGTTTTTATTACGGCACCTGCCGTCTCTTAAAAAAATAATATTTCAGTATGTAGAGTAATACTCGTATTCAGTTATAATGCAAATTTGTTTATGCTTCAAGTCAGCTTCAAATAACGATTATTATATGAATTATTCCATTTAGTTTAAATAAAGAAGTTGTAGAGTTATTGTTTGTGTTGATATTGAAATATTTTGTTTTTTTTTAACTATATTTTGAAGAGTTATTGATATGAAAATTTATTAAAAAACTTGAAATTTTTATTAAGGTTTTTTCTTTTCTTCAACTTAATTTATAAATAATATAATAAAATCATTCTTTGTAAATATTTGAATGGTAAAAAACCCACTCAAATTTTGCAAAATTTAACTTATCATTTTATACTGGTTTATTTGGATTCAAGATCGCACTTCCATTGTACTATAAATTGAAATTCAATAGAGCTACTCTAAAGTCTTAAGCTTACTACAACTCATAGGATATTTTGTGCAGTTCTAAACCACATTTTTAGTGCAGAGACTAAGTATAAAAACATTTATTGTGTTTGATGATGTATCAAATACATTCCTTGCCCTCCAAGAAATTTCGCTCTAATCGAAGCTAAAGTTGGGCAGTAGAGTGCTCAAAAAAAAAAATTGCGAATTATGACCGTCTCCACCTCTTCTACAATTGTTCAATGGATTGTAGAAAAACTTTCTGTAAAATATTAGGATGATGGAACAATGTTAACTGACGCTGTAGCGGCTCTGAAGTTTGGCGGTGTACTAAACGCGATTGAGACCAAAATGTTCCCAAACTTTAAAAGCAATAAAAGAATACTGCGAGTGTTGGGATAATTTTGACCCCAATGATGTTTAAGGGTTAATTTAGATGTTCGCTGTAAATTGTAAATTTTGGATCTTAAGATATATTTTTCTCAAGTATCATAAAAATCAACTCGCTAACTTTCCATTAGAAATCGCAAATAAATTAAAATGTGACCTTTGACCTTTCACCTTTACGATTTAACGGTTAATATTGCCCGTTTTGAGAGAAACTGGACTATAATATTTAAATGGGGTTTATTTAAAAATCATAACACTAAAGAAATTAAGCTTATTCAACAAAATATGGGAAAAAAATTGTTTTCCCGAAATTCGGCAAATTAAAATCGTGGGTACAGAGAAATAATGGGAGGTATTAAAATAAGTTTTTTATATTTTTATTACCTCATATATTCATAATAAATCACCAAGAGATGTTTTCAAAAATTCTAAATTTTGTTTAACAAAGTTTTTAAAATATTAAAACGGATTTTTGAAACGGCCGTTAAAAAGGCCAACAAAATTTCGGCATACTAGATAATAGGTTTTACCGATTTTTATTTTTAATATCTTGTTTTCACATTTCTATTTTTTTACATTAATATGCAAAAATAATTATTTAATGCAAAATTTTTGCAAAAAAAAAATACAAAAATGTAAATTTTCTCTTTCTTAATATACTTCAAAACTTCTACAATTTCTAGAGTTCTACAGCTTCTACAATCCATAGAACAATTTAAGTGGTGGAGACGGCCTGTAGATTGAATTTTTTCATCCATACATTCTTAAAGCATTCTATTGGACAGTCATAAAGCATGTGCTCAGAGGTTTCAGCTTTAAGTCATCTCTATTTTGGGAATATAAGACAACACTGATCTATAAATAATACCATAAGTAGTTTTAAATCGCCCTTTCCGAGAAATTGCAACTTTTGGGATTTTCGTGTGCGCGAAGTAATGAATCGTTTAGATTGCCTGAACCCAGATAAGTCAGTTTCAACTGTTCAGTTAAAACTGTCAGTTTAAACTGTACGTGAGTGGCCGGCTTAAGACTTGTCAAAGCCTGTGGAAACATTAATTATTATTTCAATATATTGCTGTTGAAAAACAAAGTTTTTGTTGAAAAATCCGTTAGGATTTTGTTTTATTATTTTATAAATTAGTGCACTTTAAAAGTTCATATCACCAAACTCTTCTAATAAATTGGATAACGAATTTATCTAATTTTAATGGCTTTACCACAAAACCTTAATTAACAGCACGTGCCAAATTTCAAGCAATGTTCACATTAAATCCGGATGCATAAATGCTTTAATATTTAAGTAACAAATGAAGCGATTGATTAAGAGAAGCTTAGAATTAATTTTCTCTTGTAAAATTACCTGTTTTGGTTTTAATGGGTGGCATTAATTGTTGCACAATATTATCATCCACCTGCACTGAATACTTGTTGTATAGTACCACTCCCCTTTAACGAAGTATATGTCATACAGTCTAATCTTCCGACTAATCATTAACAATTCTGCAGAAGTCGTTGTTCATTTTAAGCTGGCAGTGACTGTCAGTGTCACCATAATCGATATTAGGTTGATCTGATTTCTTTGCAGCTTTTGAATAATGAAATGGAACTATGTTCAACAAGCAGATAACTTAAAATTGACACACGTGGGTCTTTCAGATGTCCCGTATGATATCTAGTAAGAAAAAGAAAGCTATTACCCTTTGTTGAACAGTCCTTAGCTATTTATTGCAACTACAACTTCTTCATGCCCGGGTATTCAGAGCAGATGTAAATAGTAGAGCCTCTCCTTCTGTCTCATCATGAAAAGTTCTGCAGAAGTCGCTAAAAAAGAGACTACACCTCCTAACATGCTTTTCAAATTGGCAGACACACATGATCACTGCTACCACATTCCATGTTACTCTTATTTAAGCGCAACACTTGAACGATGTAAACGAAATGTCGATCGGTTTTCGTATCCCAGAATGAAGCTTCTATATTAGCCAATGAAACTGCAATACAGTTTCTTTGGATATGGATAGAAAGTTGAATCGGTCCAAAGCTTTACTGAAGATTGACGACAAATATGAAATTGCTTACCTAACCAATCATGGCTTTATCATTCAAAATAAGGGAGTTTATTTTGCTTAAATGTTGTCAAGAATAAGTGCTCGTTTACTACCAACGCCATTCTGCTTTTCACTACGATTTAGATATTTAATTACATGATAGTTTGAAAGCCAGTATATTTACGTAGTCTTCTTGCGGTACTTGCACTGGTTTCTACCTCGTTCAAGATGTGCCTCAGTTGTTAACAGTCGACCAAAAACGCATAAGAATGAAAATGTCTCAAGCTTGTTGAGAAATGTACTGCAGCTGGAGAAAGTCCCACAAAGAAGGCAAACACAATTCAATCGGCTGGTAAGGTTAAGGCAACGGTTCTTTTTCGGACTTCAAAGTTATTTTATTGATTAACTACCTGCTAAAGGCTAAAAAAATAAATTTAGAGGACTATTGCAACATTTTTGATCAATTAAATGTAAAAATTCGAAACAAAAATCGTCCTGGCTTACGACACAAAAAAATAATTTTTCATTAAGACAACGAACCAGCGCCTTCGTTGCCTGCTTTGGGCACTTTCTCCAGCTGCAGTCCATTGCTTGAATTGTTCATTTGTCTCTGGAGTATAGTGATAGATCCATGTCTCATCAACAGTTATGAAACGACGCTTAAAATCCGAGTTGCTTGACCGCCCACCTTATTCTCCTGATTTAGCTCCCAGTGACTTTTACCTGTTCCCAAATCTAAAAATATTCCCTGCTGGCAAGCGTTTTACCTCAAATGAAGATGCAATTACAATTGTAAACCCCTATTTTGAAGGCCTTGTGGAAAACTATTTTAATCAAGGTTTAGAATTGCTAGATAAGCAAGTGTATTGAAGTTTCAAGAGATTATATTGAAAAATAAAAATGTTTTTGAAACACTAACTATTATCTTTCTGTGCTAGGCTAAGAAGGAATTGTATTAAAAAAAGTTTCTAAAGTGTGGCCAGATTTTATTCGAACAATGCTTTAAATGTAGCATATTGTTCTTATAAATTTTTTTAATTATTTTTCTAGTTTTTTTTGTCTTTTGAAAAAGGGGCTTGTTTGGGGGTCAATATTATCAAACGGCTGAAGAACGTGTTTCAGCAAAATTTCACCACATTCGTTAGATAAGAAAACAAAATACAAAGTGTGAAAGAAACATTGAAAGAGTACAAGAAATAATATTATTAATGTATGACTCCCTCACAGCTTGATGACTAGATACATACTTTATACGTAAACTTAAGAGTTTTACACACAAGAGTATGTATTTGACTTGACTTGTTAACAATTTCTTGTTATTCTCTCTACCATCACAAGTGGTGCATGAGGGCATATATAAGTTTGTTATTCCGTGTGTAACACTGGCAACAATTTATATGAGATTGCGCTATGTCCGTCTCAGTCTGTCTGTGTAAAACACTCTCACGTCCAAGATATGTAACCAAAATCAGCAAACGTTACAAAAAACCATTTACAATTCATCTAAGCAGTTTGATATTGAAAATCATCAAAATCGGTTTAAGCGAACCAGAGTTATGGAACAAAATGTGTAGCAACCAACCATCATCAAAATACGATATTTTTTACAGTTTTGTTTTGCTATTTTGTTTCAATATATTGCACATAATACCCTGATATTTTGTATACCTTATTTCTACAATGCAAGGACAAACTGTGATGAAAATACTAAGAATCGGTTCATGATTACTCATAGCCCCCATATTTTCTTCCCGAAATAAATGTTACATAAATGCCTATAAAATTGCAATATCAATGCAAAAATAAGTTTCATATGAAAATATATCACAAAACTAAAATTTGATTAGTTCGGTCCATGTTATATGTTTGACAATTGCTCCCAAATACAGCCCACTTCCGAAAATCACTTAAATACGTACAAAACTTTTATAAATAATGGTGCCTATTCAAAATTTGTCACAGATCATGTATATACATGCTAAAATCAAATTGTTGGATATTGTGAACTTAGGTCCATATTTGACTATATCTTCCGCTTTCGAAAATTCTCATATCTTTCTTAAATGTACAAATATTTTGTTGAAATTTTACACGATACATTCTTATATAAAATTTGATGAATTTTATGAAGGTTGGGAGAACCAATTCCGAAAAGCTTACTTGCCATAAACATGTCTAATAAATAACGTTATCAAACCAACATTTTATACCGATCTGTGAGTTTAATCCAGAAATCATACTAATTTGCAGAAATACTTAATCCAGAAATTAAGTAATGTATGTAATGTGATCGTATATCCCGCATTTGGCGGAAAGCTCATCCCGCATCGATGTTATAACCCGCTTTTCAAACCAAAATCCCGCTTTTTATTGTTTCATTTTTTTTTTTTTTTTTTTGCTAATTTTAAGAAAATATAACTATGATAACATTTGAACTTCTTTTAACATTTGAATTTAATTTGTTTTATTTTCCTGTCAATGACATTACATATTATTGTTAAAGTACAAAGAAACTCCAGTAATGCTCAATAAATGAGATGAAATTCACAAATGACATTTTATAAGGTCCACATTTCTTTCGGGGAATATAGATTAAAAGTTTCAAAACAGCTTTTCGTTTTGTAAACCCAGTTTTGGCATTTTAGAACATATGGCCTAAACTCTATTATTTGACCGCGAAAAGATATTGATTCCAAACTGTGTTTGTGTATAATTGGAAATTTTGCTGTTTAAGTAATAATGTAAATCTGAGGATATTTTAAACCAGACCAATATTTTGATATTTTAATTTTTAAAAGCGTTTAATTTGAAAATTATAAGACTTTTAGAAAATTGAAAAAATCTTTGACATCGGATGAAAACCAAAATATGGCAAATAATTGTAAATATACTCGTACATGTATGTCAAAAGTGACTAATTTCAAGCCCCAAAGCGTGGCCAACGTTTAAAACATAAACTCTAATGCTTGATGTTGTCCTGATCGGATTTGCTATTATTTCTGATTTCTGAATTGTCTTATAGAATTATTGAATTTTGAATAAAGTTTTGTTCCATATATTTTTTTAAAATCGTGCTATTTTTTCGATCAAAAATTTCGTATGTTTTTTTTTTTTTGAAAGATTAAGATTTTTCCCAAATGAATTTTGCAAGCAATTGGTGAATTTTAAACCGCTAAAATATAAATATACATCTTAAACATATAATTTGAAAATTTCTTTTATTTTTAATTTGATCGTGCATGCGAATGATTTAAATTATGTATTGGTTTGCTTAAACCTGTTTTAATTTTTAAAAGAATTCCAGACGAAAACCAAATTCGTTTGAACTTTATTAATATGCAGTAGATGCAGATTGTTTGTTTCAGTTTTGACGACACATTTTTTGTTAAAACGCTGTCATTAAATATTCTGCAGTGATTCTAATTTAGCTAGCTCTATAATTAATGATTTTAAAATAAAGAAACGTTAAAAAGTTAATTATATATGTGTGCGATTAATTTAAAACACCCGCTTTTTCTATCATAATTTCAAAATTCTGCTTTTTCATCCTTAATATCCAAATAAACTAAACATCCGAGTATCATTATAACAACCATTAAACTTTTGTAAACTAAAATTAGATAAAATTTAAAAATATTTTAAATAAATAATATTGTGCGTAAACTTGCCTATCAGACAAATTATAAAATACTTATACAATTTGCGCTAGAACTGAGAAATACTGAATAACGATATTCTGGTCCTAACAACAGCGTAGTTTTCGTAATTCTCATTATAGTTATGTGAAGGGTATTTAATATTCGGCAAAGCTGCATATAGTACTCTAACTTGTTTCTTTTATACCCTACACCATAGATAGTGGGGAGGGTATATTGGATTTGTGCTGATGTTTGTAACACACATAAAAATTAGTCCAACACCCACCATAAAGTATACCGAATGACTCAGATCGACTTCCTGAGTCGATTTAACGATGTCCGTCGGTCCGTCTGGCTGGCTGGCTGGATGTCCATGTAAAGCTTGTGCGCAGAGTACAGGTCGCAATTTTGAAGATATTTCAATAAAATTTGGTGTCTGATATTTATTCGCCTCAAGGACGGATGGGATCGAAACTAGTGGAAATTGGTCCATTATTTCACCTGGCCCCCATACAAATGTTCTCCCGAGATAGGAGCTTAATAATTATAAATGTTTGAATTATGAAAGTATCCAAAAAATTTTTCCACAAATTAGTAGTAAATGAAGCCAAGGCACATCTACAAATTTTGTAAAGATCGGTCCATAATTTATCATAGTTCCCATATAAGACCCACTTCCGAAAATCACTTTAAAGAGCATAACTTTCTCAAAAATTTTGGTATCCAAATAATATTTAACACAAATATAGTTCATATATTAGTCCATAATTAGTCGAAACTCCCACTTCCGAAAATCACTTTAAGAACCATAAAATTTTTAAAAATATTGTTATCCGAATAAAATTTCACAAAAATGAGTTTCGTATGTACAGAAATGCTGACGCCTAATTTTATAATAGTCGGTCCATAATTAGTTAAAACTCCCATATAAGACCCTCTCCGTAATTCACTTTAACCTTCATAAATCTTTTAAAAAGATCAATATCGAGATAAAGTATAACATACATAATTTTTATATTCACGAAAGTCATGGCACTAAATGTTTGAATGATCGTTCCTGTAAAACTGTTTTATACATATACTGGGTGTAGGGTATTATATAATCGGGCTTGACCGACTACACTTTCTTACTTGTTTGTGTTTCTTTTTAACCAGTACCATTTGGTCTAATGATGTAGTGCTAATTTTTCAATTCACAAAATACATTCTATTTTTTTCTTTTGATAACTGAAGTTTTAGACAATTATGAAATGTAGTAACAATTTCTTTATTTACCCAGCAAAAACTTTACTTACAAATTAAGTCAAAAAGTAATAGGAGATTGTCGACCAGACTACTTACAAATCTACTAGAAAATGTACTTATTTTTGTTCGAGATGTCCCAAAAGTAATCTGTTATAATTCCGCCACTTTGAACCAAAAAATTAATAACTTATTTTTATATTTAAAAGTTTTATAAAAATGTGTAGTTGTAAAGTTATTAGAACAAAATATTATAAAATAATTAAACAAACTTAATAAATATTAGGGAAACTTATTGCAAATGATATTAATAAATATTTATAATCATATACTAAGTGCTGTTTCCTAAATTTTAGTTTTAGCTGCACAGTTTTTGCTCAATTCTGTTTAGAAAATTGACTAGTAACTAGTAGAAGTTAGAAAGCCCCTAGGCTGAAAAAAAACTCAAAAGTTTCCTATTGCTTAGACTTCTATAAGGGTTAGACAGTTTAAAAGCTTTTTAAAATATATGTTTCTGATGTAAATATGTTGAATCTGAAAATGTATTAATTTTAATTGCTTTTACATTTTAAGAGTACAAGTTTTTAAAGGGCATAATCTGCTAACGTTAATTGCGGATGTTTTTAATCTTCTACCCTACATTACGTCATAAGTGTTTGTAAACCAAAAATAATATTATTAAATTGATATAAAGAATGTGTAAATAATGGTTTATTTATTTATTTATTTACTGATTTATTGACTTGAACGTGTAGAAAACCAGGCATAAATCTTGAAACTTACTTAAACATTTTGATTTTCATCCACCAGTAGTATTAAAAGTGGTTGTGAGACTGAGTTGGTATTTCAGTCATAAATGTATGGAATATTTAACTTGAGTGGCCGTATTAGCTAATATGTGATTGCTCAGGCAGTAACTACCAGTGTTGTCAACTTGGTGCGATTCGCACCATTTTTGGTGCTTTTTTAAATTTTTGGTGCGAAAAATTCTTTAGTTGGTGCGCGGTGCGCTTTTTAATTTTTGGTGGCACCAAAGCAAATTCAACACAACATTTTGTTTCAGTGTGAGAAAAAAATCTTTCTACAATAAAATACACCTGTTTGGGTAAAATTTCATTCAACACTGCAAAATTTTTTTGTGAATTTTGGTGCGTTGTGATGAAATCTTTTTTTTACTAATTTTTAATTGCAGTTTTTTTTAATAATTCATAACTCATGAAATCTGTACGATGAAAAAATGTATTTTAAATACGAATGTATGATAAATGAAATCAAATTCTTCAAAAATCTTTGTTTGAAAATCAAATTAACATTTTAAACATGTAAATAAAAATGCTTGTATAAACTGATGGTTTGGTCTACTGAACTGTAGACGAACAACCAGGATTAGAGTACCAGTGGAATCCTAACAAATTTTATGGGGAAAAAATCAAATAGAAGTACTTTAACTAGAAAACAAAAATATATAAAAAAATACCAAAAATGTGCTGAAATTAGCTTTTTTACCAATTAGTACTTTAGTTCCGAAGATCATATTGTGAGTTAAATTTTGTGTTTTTTCAGTGTTGCCATTTTAGCACTTTCAGTACTAGATTTAGCATTTTGTTTCTCGAAAATGCATTGAAATTTTTAAAAATTATGCTAAATGCTTTTTAGCATTTACAGGCGGGAAGAAAAAAAAACTTATTTTATGCATTAATTATCCGCTTAACTGGGCGAAATGTGGATTTAAAAAATTATGTTATTTTTGTTTAGTATAAATTCTCAGAGATAACCTTAAGCCTAATCAATTGTTTTATATTCGAATTCAATTTGACATTGATTTGAAATTTCAGTTGGAGACTTTGAAACGTTTCAAAATGTGTTTAAGTTTGCAATCACTTCCGGATAACCTTTAATAATTAGGTTAGAGAACAATATGAAAATGCAGTTATTTCTGAAAACTATATTCCTAATAGTTTTTCTGTTTGTTCTTAATCGATAAACTCAAGAATAATTGCACTAAATTTTACATAAATAAATCAATTTTATGGGACATGAGGAGAGCTTCAGGGAAGTCTGATGTTTCTATGAGAAATAGCATCATCGTACGGTATTAGTACGCAGAGCACTGCAGGCTAACCTTTTCTAAGAAAATTTGTATCACACATTTAATATTAAATTTGAAAACGGGTAAATGTGCCTTTCAAATTACTGCATTAAATGCGTAAAATTAAAAATTTGTTTTTCTTCAAATAAACGACTCAGGTTCGACCTTAAGTGATCGAAGAAAGTAAATGAATACCGAAAAAATATGTATGACCAACACCGCGAACCGGGTTCATTTAATTGCAAATCTTATATTTATCAAACATTTTAAATTTTACTTATTTGACGCAGAACTCTATATTATTTTAGTTTATAGATAAACAAACTTTAAGCTAAGTATGCATCTGAATTATCAGAGTTTGAAATCACGCAAGTGTCAAGAAGTCATTTATCTAAATCTGAGAAACTTTTTTCCTTAATTTATAATATGAATGACATGTTAAAAATTATGTATTCAATCAGCGTTTAATTTATTTTCGCGTATGAACAAACTCCTGTCGATTTTATGTTTCTGTTCGAAAAGAGTTGTTCGCGTGTTAATAGCGTCTTCACATATGCACCTTAATTGCGTTAATCGCAATTAACGCCATTATTGAGCTCAATATTCCATATAAAATCTTAATTAATTATTGCGCAATAAGTACGAAATTGTTATAATATTGAATAAGATTTCGAATGCAACACTGTTCACAACTGTGTTTAGTGAACAAAATTGTATCAAATGGCAAATGTCAACAAAAGAAATCATTGATAAATTAATGTGAAGGTAAGTTTGTTTACATAGAAACACAACAACCATTTAGAGTATTTTTTGTATTGTTTTCCAACTGTCAAATGATTATTGAGTAAGCTGAAAATTGCGTATGCCTGAACACTTAAAATAATATTGTCAATTAACCGAATATTGACTTAATTAAGTTTCATATCTGAACACGCTATAACTAAGTGCTAATTTATACGAAGCAATTTTTATTGAAAATATTGATACAAGTTTGTTCTTGAAATTTTTTCGGTGTTTACACAATACAATTCTTATTGCCTAAATCGCTCATATTTTTATTTTGAGTGTATACACACACTGTTGTATACACATATGTATGTAATATAAATAAAAGATTAACACGAAGTGTGTAGTCGTCTTATTTCCCCCTCACCCCGATGTATTAAAGGTAAGCAGCTTAGCTTTAAGAATTGCTTCGTGTAAATTGGGTCTAAGAAAACTATGAACATTATTAAGATCGATACGAAGAACTAATTCTGTCGGCGTTTCTTCTTGTGCGATAAGTCCAAAAACCACCTGCTTGGCTGTTTTGTAGAATAAGGAATACATTTGGTAAAAAATTTTACATTTTATAAATTGAAGCACTAAAATTTAAATTTTCTGATTAACAACTATTACAGTTCTTGAAAATTGTAATTGTTCTTCACATCCAAAGTAAGAACCATACTGTCCAAACAAGAGCAATTTAATATTTTAATTAAAAAATAAAAGCTGTACTATTAATTACTTAATTTAAATAAGGAAACTGTTTTGTTAAAAACATTTTGAAAATTTCTTTAAAAACGATTAACCTGTTTTAACTTGCCCTACTGTAAGTTACTAAAAATATCAAATTTTCTAGTTTTTATTTTTTTTTCTGGCGATAATTAAACTATCTACAACTAGAATTTTAAGTTTGTAGGTCTTATGTTAACCAACATACATACATACATATGTAGAACTTGTTCTAATTTATGTTTTTATTCTGATTTAATACCATCATGAACAAGAACATCCACATCATGATCATCATTGACCGCAAACTCCCCAGCCATTTAGCTCTCGTTTCTGTTTGGCCCACTGATTTATGAGCAAGAGTCAGTTAACAATAGTAAATTAATCTTAATACCTCGCACTAGAGTTTAAAAACCTGCTTAAATCTACGCACACACAAACACTCACTAACACATTTGGGCACATTAAAACAAATAGAGAACTAAAACGGCTAAAATCAAATAGAACTTTTTTCGTGAAACTATATTTTGTATAAAATTTGAATACTAATTAATAATTAATGTTAATCATGAAAGGTTTCAAGAGACAAAGCGTCTCGAAAGCCGGATTATGCAAAAGTTCTAAATGATAAAGACAAAAAGCAAAAGAATCAAATACACAAGAAAATAAAGTTCAACAAGTTTTAAATAAATAATAATGTGAAGATTAAATAATAAAAAAGATGTTAAACCAGAGCTAACAATACGTGTATTATAAGTTTTGAAAACATTAGATAGAAATATGGAAAAAAAAACTTAGAAGTTCTAATGATGTTTGCCATAAAGAAGAACTGTTTATGCTGTTCGTAGTTTGTTTAAATATTAAAATAGTGCCATTCACAATTTTGTGCAAATGGTATTGCAACATTGCATTTGCAAAATGTTTTGGCATTATTTTGCTATTGCTGTGTATTTTGTTAGAGTAGAGCATAAATATGCTAAGTCTTTTTGCAAATGCAATAATGCAATACCATTTGCACAAGATTGTGAATTGCGCTAATGTCTTTATTATTTTTGTTTGAAACCGTTAATTGTATTATATTATTTTTTTAACTCGTTCCACTAGTATTTTGTATAACTGCTAAGGGTAAATTTTAGTTTGTATATAAATTTTCTAACCTTATAAAACGATTGAAACCAACATTGGTTAACCAGCTATTTATTTCCGTGGTTTTTTAACGAACGTATGCCATTCCAAAGGAATCAATTCTGTATAACAATTTACGAGTCAATTTACTATTCATTTAGTAGTTAATTCTGGAGGTATCGGTTTATAATGAACTAAAGGTATGTTGACACATTCAAAAAAGCGTAACCACTTGTTTTAGCACAAATTTGTTTAAAATAAAACTAAATATTTGTTGTGTCCTGTCCTATCCTAAATAAACGAAAATTTTATTTTAATAAATAAACGAGTTCAAATATATTTCATTTAGTGGTTACGTCTTTTTCGACAAATATTTGCCAAGTGCGACCGTAACTTAAGTGCACACAAATTATATGAACCTCCATAAATTTCCACAGCTATATTATGTAATATTACACTTAATATTAAACAAGTTATACAATATTACATTTAATGTTAAACAAGTTTGTCTAACGTTACCGTTAAAGTAAGCTCTCAGATCAACAACTGTTACCTTGATATGCTGTCAACGAAATAAATAAATATGTACTCGTAATTCGGTTTATTGAAATTAGTTTTTTATTTTTAATTTTATTAAAATTTTTCTTAATGATTTAAGTCTGCCTGCCATTACCGCTATTATTAAAATACCGTTACCGAAAGAAGCAAAAATACTATTACCGAAATAATCAAAACTATCTTAACATTTCGCATTGGTAGCCAAAATTAGAAGCTTTAAGTTTTCAAAAACCTCATAATTTATTCGATTTATCATCACTCTAAATCTGAGCAGTGTTTCTGAATTAGATGTGTACGTGTTTGTACGTGTATCAGCTGAGATGAGAATTCAGATAGCGTAAGGGAAGTTTTAGATATTCTTGAATTGATGTTAAGGAAATTTTTGTGCTTATTCAAAAATACAGGTGCGGCTGAATTAAAATAGTATAACGAAAAAAATTGTGGAAATCTCCTGAAACTTCAATACACTTAGTCCAACGCTTATATAGCAACTCTATTCCTTGATTAAAATAGTTTTCCCCAAGGCCTTCCAAATAGTGGTTTACAACTGTAATTGCATCTTCATTTGAGGTAAAACGTTTGCCAGCTAGGAAGTTTTTTAGATTTGAGAACAAGTAAAAGTCACTGGGAGCTAAATCAGGAGAATAAGTTGGGTGGTCAAGCAACTCGTGCGGTGGTGCGTTGTCTTGATGATAAATTATTTTTTTGTGTTGTAAGCCAGAACGTTTTTCTCGAATTTTGACATTTAATGGATCCAAAATTTTGCAATAGTACTCTGAATTTATTGTTTTAACCTTTTGCAGATAGTCCCTCAAAAAAATACCTTTGAAGTCCCTTCTTCATCTCTAGTTTTTCATGCAAAATTAAATAGACTCGATCATTTGAAATGCCCATGATATTAGCTATTTAACGCACTTTTTTTCGTCGATCATTTAATACCATGTCATGCATGCACTTTGACTATAATTTCTGTTGTTGTTGCTGCTTTGGACGTCCACTACGTGGTTCATCCTCAATGCTTGTACGACCACGTTTAAATTCAGCACCCAATTTTTATACCTTACACCACCATAGTGGGGTACACCAAAAATATTGGCCCATTTACCGATGTCCATCTGGCTGGCTGACTAGCTCTCTACGTATAGCTTGAGCGCAGAGTACAGGTGATATTTCTTCGGATGGGATTGAAACTGGTGGAAATTGGTCCATTATTTCACCTGGCCCCCACACAAATGTCCTCCCGAAATAGGAGCTTAATAATTATAAATGTTAGAATTATGCAAGTATCCCAAAAATTTTACCACAAATTAGTAGTAAATGAAGCCAAGGCACATCTACAAATTTTGTAAAGATCGGTCCATAATTTATCATAGCTACCATATAAGGCACACTTCCAAAAATCACTTTAAAGAGCATAACTCTGTCAACAATGTTGGTATCCAAATAATATTGAAAGCAAATATACATATTTCATATGTATACAAATATACGGTATAATTTTATTATTTATTTTTACTTCTATTTGAATTTTCTTCAATAAACTTTGTTAGGGCTCCATTGGGACTCTAACCCTGGTTGTTCATCTACAGTTCATCAGGCTATACAAGAATTTTTATTTCTAAGGAATTTTTCGCACAAAAATATAAAAAAGCACCAAAAATGGTGCGCAACGCACCAAGTTTACAACTTTAGCGCCGGGGATACAATCTCTTATGCTTCGTTTTATTGTAATGGAACCATTTAATTTAATTATTTGAACAATTTTAAAATTTGTGTGCATATTATTTGCTCTATTCGAACCAAAGAAAAATGGCATAATTTTGATACATTAATGTTTAACAATTACTTGGTATTCTTATGGCAAACTAAGCATTGCGAATAAAGAATCATTAGTTAAGCCTTTGCCATTAGCTAACTGAAGACTGTGAATTTAGCCATAAAAGATACATTTTAGTTGCATTTGTTTCTCAACAAGGACTTTGATTTTGAGGATTAAATTCCTCTTAGATGCATACAAGTGCAAATTAAGATTACCTGGCTCTGTCCTTAACATTTGATTTGATTTATTTTATTGAAATTAAACAACTGATTGAATTTTGTAAAGTAGTTAAAAAATTCTTAAGAAACTATGAGATTTATTCTTCAAGTAGAGTAGATTATTTGCAATACATACGGTACATCACTTGTGTACGAGTATATTAACATTTTTAGACAAAGACAAACAAAGTATTCTTAAAATATTCTTAAGTTTTTTTATGAATCTTTCCCAAACTTTAAAACGAATTTTGTGTTTTTTTTTTATTAATTTAAATAAAATATATTTAGAATTTGTTTTTTTTATTAGTTTAGAATGTTCCTTTTACTTTTTATACCCTAAACAATTTTGTTAAAACCATAAATAAGTTTGTCGTTGCGTTTGTAAGTTCTACAATACTCATTATGTTTCTCTAAAGTACATATTTTTCAGGTTCATAAAGATGACAGTTGAAGATATGTGTAATGAAATTAATGTGTAAATGAAATCAGATTTCCTAAAATCCCTAACGAAATAGGACTTTGTGTGAAATAACAATATAGTTTTATTTTCTTCTGGAATTATAAAAAAATGTCAGGGTTTTTTCCCTCTGGAATATTAAATCATGTTCGGCATTTCTATGAATTTTTTGTATCAATCATTGTAGAGCATTCCCAATATTCGTTTAAACAAAATTTCTTGTTTATTTATTTCACTAATTTATATTTAAATTCGCACACTTATATTGTGTTTCGAAAAAGAAGCCATTCTCTAATTTACATTGTTTTATGTAGATGACCATATATGAATATATATTTTTTTTTTTATCTATTCCAAAATAAACAAAAAACAAAGTGTATTATTTCAATGAAACCACAATACAACACAAATCATTTTCATTTTAAATACTAAATACATATTAGAAAAAACTACAAACAGAAATGAAACATTTAAAATGCCATGTAAATAATTTGTCGTTTTTTTTTAACACTTTATATAAATCTAGACAAATCTAGACACAATTTTTTGCTGACTGTTTGACAAAAACTTGAAGTTTATTGTATCGTTTTTTTTTATGGATTTTATGGCGGTGATGAACTGATGAACGTAATCATTTTTATAGTTTTTTTTTTAAATTTATGTATGTTAAAATGACACCCTAATTAATCAGTGTTTTCTTGATATATTTATGTTAGTTTGTATAATTAATATGTGGGATTTTATTGTCCATTTAGAATATTAACTGTATAAATTAGAAATTTATTTTCTTAATAAGAAAAGTTGAGCAAAAAATGTTTATAAACAAAACTCTATGCAAATTTAAAACATAAAAATTAAAACAAATCAAAGTTGATTGGTTTTTATTTATTTACTTCCCTTTACAACTTGGTTGAGTTTTTTTTTTTCTTTAAATTAAGTAAAATCAATAGATTTTTGAAGTTCTCCTCAATTCCTGCATTGAAAATGTAAATTTTGATTTTTGGCTATAAATTTAGTTAATTTAATTATTCATGTAAGCATAAGTTAGCTGAGATTTTGGTCTTTTTGTTGAAACAGTTTTTGGTGAAATGATATTTGAAATCGAGGTGGCATAAAATTGTGTAGATTTCTAAAGATGGTTATACGACCCATATGGTATTAATTAAGATAAAATCTGACATAAAATAAATAAAACATAACACAACATAAATATGTCAAATCGAGAGCCCTTAATTGAACACACATGCACGCAGAGAAAAAACATGGTTGTGTGAAACAAAATCTAACATGTTATGATAAGATTTATGATTGTAGTGAAAACATATTATAAGTGCCATAAAATATCATATTATTAACTATTATCATCGTAATATTTCATCATAATATTTTATTGTTAATCATAATTTGATATTATAACATCATATTATAAACTAATATAATCATAAAATTGTCATACATGATATGACCCAAGATAACCTTATTAAGATCTAAAGTAATCGTATTATGTTCGAAAGTAATAATATTATGATATAAAGTAATCATAATCATGTAAAACTGTTATGGAAATTTCTCATCAACTTGAAAATTACAACATAATATTCTTCATGAAATTAACATATTAATGGTTAAATATAAAACAATCAGCCCAATCATGAATAAAAACCCCGCGGGAGTTTTTTCCCCTTTTCTCATTTTTCCTATTTAAATTCAATGTTAAAAAAATAAAAAGGGGAAAAACTCCCATGGAATTTTTATTCATGATTGGGCTGAATATGATTAGTTATAAAACAATTATTTATATGACGTAGATCGCAATTATTTCTACATTTTTTTTAAACACAATACTAATATTTTTGTAAATAGAAATAAATATTTGCGCACTTTCAACGTACATAAAAAAAATTTAGTACTAATAATCAAGAATTTATATACCTTGTTGGGTCTCAGATGAATATTTCTCAGTGTTATTCACCATTTGTGATGATGGAGGGTAAACAAATAGTTTTATACTCTTGTTAAAGAACTTATTTTTTTATTATTGATTTAAAGCCTGCGGCTATATTTTTTTTTTAATTTGAAACGTTATACATATATAATTTAACCTATATATCGCAAGTCTTAAATATTGGTCTCGCAACTAAACATACTCTTTGAAACTTAAAATATTCATTTAGTTTTTTTGTTTTATAGCTTTAAAAAAAACAATTTTAATATAGACTAAAAATTATAAGTATTATGTTCAAAAGGTTTGCAATTTATTTTGATTAGCGTTAATTCGTTCTTAGTGTTAACAGCCGTTTGCTGTTAAACACATCATAAAATCTTTTAATATGGATTTTAATAAAACTCATTGAAAGTATACATAAACTATTATTAAATTTTGTCTGTTTAATGAATTAAATTATTAGAAAATTATTAATGAATGAAAACAAGGAGAAGACTAATTTGTTCAAAACTTTTTATAATTGCCATAAACACCCTGAGCAATTTAAGCTGATGCTTTTGTTACTAATTATACGGATGGATATCTTTTGTGTAGCTAGTCTTTGGCATTAAAATAATATTGTTCATTAATTTATATTGTTTTAAATAATGTTAGAATTTAATTAAACAGTTAAAGCCAGATGTTGGTGATGCGATCATGGTTATATTATGAATCAGCAGCATGTTAATGAACAATTACGGAAGTCATTTTGAATGAGTAACAAGTCAAATTAGAGTTTTATTCTTCTTATCTTCAATAGAGTTCTATGTTAAATCAAACAGTGAAAAGATTTCCTTCAATGTACCGGTGGCTTAAAAAGAAGACTTAGTTTGTCTATTTGCGGCAAAAAGTTATCAAGTTATCAATGAATTTGTAAAAACAATTATCAGCTATTTAAAAAAAAACATTTTAAACAAAACCGAACAAGTTACTTTGAAGATCTTAGATCTTTTTGGCTTTCAAGCAACATAAAAATTTATATTTTTGAATTATTGACTTTTTACATAATTTAACTAATATATATGGAAATAAACTATAGCTTAAGTCTACAAGTAACTTATTTTTAGTTCGATTTATATTTTTTTTATTTTTTTAATGGATAAAGTCATTGTGTTCAAATGTGGCCCCCATACGGGGCAGCTTTGAACTAGGCTGGGGCAGTTTTGAACGGCAATTTTTTCTTGTAGCGCTTATGTCCAAAAATAACATAAACAGTTATATTTTTTATATATATAATAAATTCGATTTATTTATTAAGAAAAACATAAACATTAACAAATAAAAAATAAAAAAAATTCAGATCAAAAGTAAGTTGTATATTATTAAGACGGAAAAGGCCTGGCGATTTCAGGTGACATTACCTTTTCCTTTAAATCATGATCAGCATTGGATTCGTCATTTTCAGAAAATAAGAGAGAATCAACAATGTTTGGTACTTCGGTTGATAAATTAACATGTTCAAAGGTGCCCCCTTTTTCTTTGTTCAGACCTGAACTGGCATGCCATTTCACGGAAATTTATAAAAAAATAGTTTTTTTTACATAAATATCAAATAACTTAACTTAATTTTATTTGAAATGAATTTTGGACTGCAATAAATTTCTTTCACGAAAGAAAAGGATCACTGAATACTTGTTACACTCTTACAAAAAAAATAAAAATTACAATGGCACTGTGAAAACTCGTTCACCCAACTACATTCGGTTGACGACTGAAAAAACTAGCAAAAGTTGTTAATGTTGCTAGAAAACAAGGTTGCCATGTGAAAAACTCGGTTAAGGGTCGAAAAAACGTTAAACTGAGATTTTATCAACATAGTTCAAAGGTGCCCCGGGTATAAACGTGCCCCTCTCT
Source organism: Bellardia pandia (assembly GCA_916048285.2). Classification (NCBI taxonomy): domain Eukaryota; kingdom Metazoa; phylum Arthropoda; class Insecta; order Diptera; family Calliphoridae; genus Bellardia; species Bellardia pandia. The sequence goes on from OU696531.1 coordinate 45,858,827, forward strand.
ACCCTACTTTTTGAGATTCTATGTTAATGCGTCCATGAACATTTCATGTTTAGGCTTAGGACTACGCAAAGTGGCTTGTCTTATCTTTTTTATTCCAGAAGTTTGAATACCGGAATCTTGTAGAGTACCAATTTCAATATTTGTTGCGTTTACAAGCAGATCTTTCTTCCTGAACCAACACTTATCTCGAGAAGAAATTTACCCACTAAGGAGTACGGCTTCATTCATATAAATTAATATCCTGATTCTTCTGTTACTCATTCTGAGTGGTGTTAAGACTATTTCTACGACAATTATATCTTCGCTCTTGAACAATCCGAGTCTCACTAAGCTAACGATTGTCTGTTTACTCAATGAGCCACAGCTGTAGCTCTAGTAATAACTTTGATCCACAACATATCTGCAGATCTGTTATAACAACAACCACTTGATGCAATTATCTTTACCCAGCACATTACCAGAATGTCCCATCATCCCTAAAGAATGTCCCATGTCCTACACCATTTCTAAACCATGAAACATCTAAAAGCATTTTCAATTAAACCTAATCTATAAAAGTATTAACGGGTGATTCAAGTACAGATACTTTTTTCAATAGCCCTTTTTTGACAGATCACGTGTGAGCCTTGTTCATGCTGTCATGTTATTTTTATTTTATTTTTTATGGAAAGACTTACGCCTAAACAACGTTTACAAATCGTTCATTATTATTACGAAAATTCACGTACTGTAAGGAATGTGTTTCGTGCACTTCGCTCAACTTATGGTCAACATAGTCGGCCTACTGAGCGTACTATTCGCAACATCAGCACCCATTTGGAGACCTAGTATTCATTATTGGATAATATTTGACCGAATAGACAACGTCCAGCACAAAACAACGGTTTGGTGTGGTTTGTGGGCCGGTGGAATCATCGGTTCATATTTCTTTAAAAATGATGCCGCTGCGAACATAACCGTCAATGGCGACCGTTATAGTGAAACGATAACCGACTAATTAAATCTCGTGATTTTGGCGACATTTGGTTTCAGCAAGACGGCGCTACTTCCCACTTCACTTCGGTGAGCACATAATTTCGGCCAGTCAATTGGCCACCAAGATCGTGTGATACCACACCGTTAGATTATTTCCTGTGGGGATATGTAAAGTCTAAAATTTATGCGGACAAACCCGCTTCGATTCAGGTCTTGGAAGAAAACATCATGCGTGTCATTCGCCAGTTACCAGTCGAAATGCTCGAACGAGCCCTCGAAAGTTGGACTGAACGGATAGACCATCTGTGACGTAGCAACATTTGATAGACATAATCTTAAAAAATTAATTCCAAAGAATGTTCTTTCAAATGATAATAAACTTTCCCCCAGTAAATTTGAATTTTCTGTGTTTTTTTTTTTTTTTTTTTGCTTCAATAAAGTAGGGATCGAGGTTCCCTGTACAATGGAGTATGAATAGGAACTCCGTTTTGAGTAACTAAAACAGAGAAACCATGAAATACTTAAAAGTGTTTGATATGAATAAAATCATCTTTTGTTCATGGACAGCGTTGTCAACTTGATGCGTTGCGCTCCATTTTTGGTGCTTTTTTAAATTGTTTGTGCGAAAAATTCCTTAGATGGTGCGCGATGCGTGAGAAAAAATCTTTGTATAATAGAATACACCTGTTTCGATATCTTTACATTCAACAGTGCAAACGTTTTTTTACAAATAATGATATTGGAGTGTGTCCTATTTCACACTCTTCAGTTTTAGCTGACCAGTTATGTTTAATTCTCTTTTAAACTGGCCATTTCATTCACACACGTCAATTCAATTTAAGGAGTGTGAAAGCGGATGCACAGAGTAAAACGGTCTTGTTGTTGTAGATATTTTGTATTATGTGAAGAAAAAGAAATATTTCATTATATGAAAATTGCTGTCCCTTTTTGATTTTCATTGTAATTGTTTTTGCAGTAAAAGTTGCTGTCAAGTGTGGTGTAAATAAACTTTGAAACATTTATACATATAAAGTGCTGCAGAACTAAAAGTAATAAAACTTCTGTTTATTAAATGACGCGTTTTTTCTTCATTTTGGTGCGTTTTGAAATTTTAAAGTTGACAGACAACGTTGTTCATGGATACTTGATAGAGGATACTTGATAAATGATTGAATAATTGATTTAAATTTTTGTTCGAAACTCATAAATCTTTTTTTTTTGAATAACAATCAACAGTTCAAATGAAACTGTTAATATGAAATTCATTTATATTTAAAATACGGAACAAAAACGTGATTGATTCGTAGAACGCAAAAACAAACAAAAAAAAAAAAACAAGAATCCATAAAATAATAATGAACAATTAAATATTTACCCTGAATTTGTTTTATAAACGTACCTACATACATTTCTTTAATTACAGTGATAAATGGTTATTGGTTAATGTGTTCTTCCAAAAATATTTGTTCTATGAAGTATTGACTTAAATTGCGAATAATTAAACTTGGATGTTGAGTTGTGTGGAGGTGGAGGGTTCATGTTGGCAAGGCAACAAAATTAACCAAAAATTAAAAATAAAAAATAACACAAAACTATTTATTTAAAACGCACAAAAAAAATTTTATAAATTTTATAAATAAATAAAAATTAAATAATTCACTGTGAGGAAGATTAATAGCATCAAGTGAGAAACAATTCATCCAATTCATATTTCTGAAATACTTACTACATATGTATATATGTAAACAACTATGTATAGATACAACATAGATATGCATACATACATATATACATACATTCATATATGTATATATGTATACATAATATTTATATTCACTACTACTTATACTGATCACGATGAATTGGCGTTGGGCAATTAAATGTGAATAAATTATTAGGAGAGAAGAAGCTGGAACAGCTAGTTGAATAGTAGAATACGATTGACCACCGCCAACACCAAACACCATCAAACAATCATTAACTCATAAATTAACTATCCCTTATTGTGAGATCGTATTTTGTTTGCTGTTGTTATCATCTGAGTGTTCTACGTTTCTTTTGCTTTTCATCTTTATCGTTGCGTGTGCTTTATGCGTACGTTATATGCGAAACTTTTACAACTGATCCATGCTGAGAAGATGTGCTCACATTGTTAGTTGGTTGGCTCTTCAAGTTGCTGTTAATATCGTTGTAGTTGTTGCTATATTTTAGATAGTTTAAGCCATGTTTAAGAAGAAGAGTTACAAGCGTTGTTGTCTTAAGAGATTCTGTATAAATAGTTAGCAATAGTTCTGTGACTACAACATTCTAGTTTCAGAGTTACTACTGTAAACATTCGAAATACAGTATAAAATCGTTGGATTAGATTGCTTATTTAATTAAACACAAAATTACTAAAATGGTAGGTTTTAGGCCAATTTTGTGCATTTGTCATCTGGGGAATAATTTTATTAATTATAAACTGTTTTTCTCTGTGTGAATTGTAGAAATTCTTCCTGATTGCCTTCGCAGTGATCGCAGCTGTAGCTGCTGATGTCAGTCACTTGCCCTTAAATGAATACTTGCCCCCTGTACAACAAGAAGCTGCTCCAATTGCTGCTCCAATTGCTGCTCCTATTAACGAATACTTGCCTCCTTTACAACAAGCTGCTCCAGTCGCTGCTGCCCCTATTGCTGCTGCTCCCGCCCATCAATTAGCTGATGATGGTTACCGTTACAAGACCAATCGTCGCGTTGTCTACCGTCGTCACCGTCGTGATGTCAGTCACTTGCCATCCAACGAATATTTGCCTCCTGTACAACAAGAAGCTGCTCCCATAGCTGCTCCTACCATCGAATACTTGCCTCCTGTGCAACAAATTGAAACTGCCCCCGCTCACGAATTGACTGACGATGGTTACCGTTACAAGACCCACCGTCGTGTTGTCTACCGTCGCAACCGTCGTGATGTCAGCCACTTGCCTTCCAACGAATACTTGCCCCCTACACAAGAATACGCTTCCGTTGAAGTTTCTCCTATCCAAGAAATTTCTCCTATCCAAGAAGTTTCCAACGCTGTTGCAGAAGAAGCTGCCCCCGCTCATGAATTGGCCGATGATGGTTACCGTTACAAGACCCACCGTCGCGTTGTATACCGTCGCAATCGTCGTGATGTCAGCCACTTGCCTTCCAACGAATACTTGCCCCCTGTACAAGAATCTGCCCCTGTTGAAATTGCTCCCGCCCAAGAATTCGCTATTGTTGAAGAAGCTGCCCCCGCCCACGAATTGGCCGATGATGGTTACCGTTACAAGACCCACCGTCGCGTTGTATACCGTCGCAATCGTCGTGATGTCAGCCACTTGCCTTCCAACGAATACTTGCCCCCTGTACAAGAATCTGCCCCTGTTGAAATTGCTCCCGCCCAAGAATTCGCTATTGTTGAAGAAGCTGCACCCGCCCACGAATTGGCCGATGATGGTTACCGTTACAAGACCCACCGTCGCGTTGTATACCGTCGCAATCGTCGTGATGTCAGCCACTTGCCTTCCAACGAATACTTGCCCCCAGTACAAGAATCTGCCCCCGTTATTGATGCTCCCGTCCAAGAATTCGCTATTGTTGAAGAAGCTGCCCCCGCCCACGAATTGGCCGATGATGGTTACCGTTACAAGACCCACCGTCGCGTTGTCTACCGTCGCAATCGTCGTGATGTCAGCCACTTGCCCTCCAACGAATACTTGCCCCCTGCACAAGAATCTGCTCCCGTTGAAATTGCTCCCGCCCAAGAATTCGCTATTGTTGAAGAAGCTGCCCCCGCCCACGAATTGGCCGATGATGGTTACCGTTACAAGACCCACCGTCGCGTTGTCTACCGTCGTCATTAAGTTAAGAGACCCAGCTTTCCAAGCACTGCAATAATTCAAAAAGTGATTTCATTTGTTCTCCACTTTGGGAGAATTACAAATTATAACATTTTAAAGTATTAAGACTTCTTGTACCGGAAACAAAATTTCTAGAAAAAATACCAACGACCTGAAACTATAAGAACAATACAATAAACATAATAAAAAAAAATATGAAAACATATCTATAAATTTCGTTTTTATTCATTAGTTTTAGATTTTATAATAGCACTAGTTTTAAAGTGTATGCAAAAATAAAAAAATAAAAAAATTTAAAAATTAAATTAAAAGGTTGAAAAAAACTTGTTCAATATTATGAATTTGGAATCACGCAAGAATTCCAAACCGGCTTGCATACATATCTGACTTTATAGCTACATATATGCAATAACGATTCGCAACAACAAAAAATGTCATAAATAAATTTTTTCATGATTTTGTGCAAAATATGCAAATTTATTGCACTCAGCATTTCATATAAAAACGTGAAGTTTAGATGAAGAAAGTATCATTTTCTATTGGTTTCTACATCTAGAAGGAAATAAGCACTTCAAAATGGTTAGTATATAATTCAAAGTGAATAATAGTAAATTAAGGCAAATAATAACTTTCTATTTCAATTGCAGAAATTCTTGATCGTTTTGTGCGCATTTGTTGCTGCTGCATCTGCTGATGTCAGCCACTTGTCCAACACTTACTTGCCACCCACTCACCATCATGCTGCTTCAGCTCCCGCTGTAAGCTATAGTGCTGCTCCTTCCTATCATGTTGAAGCTGCCTCCGCTCCAGCTGTTTCATACTCGGCTCCTGCTACTCAATCCTACCACGTTGAAGCCGCTTCTGCCCCAGCTGTCTCCTACTCAGCTCCTGCTACTCAATCTTACAACGTAGCTGCTTCTGCCCCAGCTGTCTCCTACTCAGCTCCTGCTACTCAATCTTACAACGTAGCTGCTTCAGTTCCAGCTGTTTCCTACTCAGCTCCTGCTACTCAATCTTACAACGTAGCTGCTTCAGTTCCAGCTGTCTCCTACTCAGCTCCTGTTACTCAATCCTACCAAGTAGCTGCTTCTGCTCCAGCTCCAGCTGTCTTCTATTCAGCTCCTGCTACTCAATCTTACCACGTAGCTGCTTCTGCTCCAGCTGTATCTTATTCTGCGCCAGCTGTATCCTACTCTGCTCCAGCTACTCAATCCTACCACGTTGCTGCATCCGCCCCAGCTGTCTCCTACACTGCTCCAGCTCCAGCTGTATCTTACTCTGCCCCAGCTACTCAATCCTACCATGTTGCTGCTTCCGCCCCAGCTGTATCTTATTCAGCCCCTGCCGCTTCTTACTCTGCTCCAGCTGATACCTTCGAGTCTGCTTCTTATGAAACCGCTGCCTCCGAACCAGCTCACACTTTCTCTGCCTCCGAAGGTTACCGTTACAAGACCGCCAAACGTCGCGTCATCCGTCGTCGTCGTGATGTCAGCCATTTGTCCAGCGAATACTTGCCACCTCACCATGGAGCCGCTTCTTCTCTCTCTGCTGAATACTTGCCTCCTGTAGCCGTTTCCGGCCCCGCTGGTCACTACGAATCAGCTTCCTCTTACTCCGTAGCTGCTTCTGCTCCAGCTGCCTCATACTCTGCCCCATCTTTCTCATACTCCGCCCCAGCTGCTGCATACTCTGCCCCAGCTGCCTCATACTCTGCCCCATCTTTCTCATACTCTAGCCCATCTTTCTCATACTCCGCCCCAGCTGATTCATACTCTGCTCCCAGCGCTTCTTTTGCCACTTACGAAACTGCCGCTTCTGAACCAGCTCACTCTTTCTCATCGGCTGAAGGTTACCGCTACAAGACCGCCAAAAGTCGTGTCATCCGTAGAAATCGTTTCTAAACAACACGTACCTAAACTTAAATTATATATTTAGATTCTAAGAATCTAAATGAACCATAAATGTTGTATGTTAAAATTGTTCTACAATTTTTATTATATAATAAAGACAAAATGAAATTAATTATTTTTTAATAAATTTCATAATCGATTCAAATAAAATCAAATGTTTATTTCAGTTTTAAATATGTACATTTGTTTATTATCAGCCAAATTATAGATAAACATAATCACGAAATATTCCGAAACCCATTTAATATGCAAACTTATCTAAATGTGCATTAGTAATGCATGTTTTTATTATTTTTAACTAACAGCTGAATATCTGATCTATCGTTTTTAAAACGATTTAATAGATTTATAATTATTAATCACGATTAATTACTGCCTTGCTGAAATTGTAACTACTTACTTAAAATGAAAGAGAATTTAAATATTGTTAATAGATTAATAAATGACTGAATGCTGAAAATGTAGATTAACATTTACGATAATAACTTTAAATTTCATGATGCACATTTTTTAGGTAACTCTTGAATTTTTCTTCGAAATTGTCCAAATTTGGAAATGGCTTTTCCTTTCAGAAACTTACTTATAAAAATTGTATACGAGTCCAAAGAAATTTGGTTTGCTATAAGATAAACATCTCAGCAAAAACTTCACTTACAAATTAAGTTAAAAAGTAATAGGAAATTGTAGACTAGACTACTTACAAATCTACAAGAAAAACTACTTATTTTTGTTCGCAATGTCCCAAAAGTAATCCGTTGTAATTCCGCCACTTTTAACCTAAAAATTAATAACTTATTTTTATACTTGAAAGTTTTATAAAAATGTGTAGTTGTAGACTGATTACAACAAACTTAATAAATATTAATTAAACTTATTGCAAAATAATAATAAAGGTTTATGATCATATAATAAGTGCTGTTTCACACGTTTCAATTTTAACTGAATAGTTTATGTTTAATTCTTTTTTAAACCTGTTATTTCGTTCACACGCGTATCTTAAATTTTCATACTCTTTACCATAAAGTTTGTACTTTATCATGCATTTATTGCCTCTATAAAATTTATAAGGCGCTGAGGCTTCAAACTAGAATTTGAAACAATATTTATTTGTCAATAAAATTAAAAAAATAAAATAAAAGACGGAGAAAACAAAAGAAGAAAACAAAAGGTAGTAAGAATATCTACTAGTAGTCAAGTATGTACCCATTTTATACTCTTTTCCCGACTCACTTAAAAGTACTTGCCTTGAAGAGTCAGAATTGGAACGTGTGAAAGATTCGAACATACGCGTGTGAACGAAATAACAGGTTTAAAAAAGAATTGAACATAAACTGTTCAGTTAAAACTGAAACGTGTGAAGCAGCCTTTATTCATGATCACAGACTCTTTAAATCGATTTATTTGAAATACATTTTTTGGATTTTATAATTATGACCTCTTTAAGATATAAATAAAGTAATTATTTAATATATAATTAGTAATACAAAAAGTGGCGAATAAAGCTATGAAATAATAAATTCTGGAAGACATTAAAATTAAGAATGTAAGTAAAGTTTTTGCTGGGATACTAAGATTTATTTGATTTAAATACTTGTTCCGAATTTGGATGCGTGTAAAATTGTATATGGACCGCGTAAAAAATGTCTTCACTTAAGTATAATAAATGAATATTTGGTAATTTTTTTTTTTAATTTGTAAGGACTGTGTTTAGAATTATGGTAAAATCATTTAAATGTTATCGCAAACAAAATATGTATAGTGATAAGTCCGAACAAAGGTTTTCATACAGTGACGAACAATTCAGTAGAACCATTATTAATTTTTCAATAAAAATCAAGATTTTTTCTAAAACAAAAAAATAAAATGCAATTAGTTATCATCATAGTTATTAGCATAAGCTACAACATTATAAGGCAATTCACGATCTTGTGCAAATGGTACTGCATCATTGCATTTGCAGAAAGGTTTAGCATAGTATTTTGTTAGTGTAGAGTAAAAATATTTTGCAAATGCAATGATGCAAGACCATTTGCACAAGACTGTGAATTGCGCTTATTTGATTTGTTTATCATGTGATAAAAAGTTATTATTGTTGAATAAATGGTGGCAATAAATAATAATTCATTTATGGTATAAGCACAATTGGGACGTTCGACGAATTTCGTAGGGCACGACGAATTCATCCACAAAAATTCGTTGCGTAACTTCGCATATTGGAAATAGAAATAAACTTATCTCCTAGTTCGTTATGTACGAAGATTTTCGCCAATGATCGTGTGTATTTTCATATGTGATCTTTTTCTGACACTGAATATTCGTTGCGAAAAATCCGTCGATCGTTAATGTGACAAATTATTAAAAACTTTAATATTTCAGGCCGATATAGCGTCGAGTTGCAAAAGTTTCTCTTAAGGATTCTCTTCTTAACGAATAAGAAATTTCATATTTTTTTATATAACAACGCGATTGTTAGTAAAAACTATGAGTGACTACCTATTGAGGGGCTTTTATCAGTTATTATTCTTACTTTTTTACCTTTTAAAAATGGTGGTAATATAAGTGTGTAAAAGACAGAGTGTTCATTTACAATTTGTGTACATTTAAATAAATAAAGACTAAATAAATAAAGACAATTAAAAGGAATCCGGTTTATTTAAAGGAAATAAACCACCGTTTTTAAAAGGTAAAAACGTAACAATATGTACGTATGTATGTAGATATACTCGTATATGTAGTTTTAATGTGCCTATTTTAATGTTCTCGCTTTAAAGCACTTCAATGACTAAAAATCCTTTGTTTATATTGTATGTACATATTTGCTATTGCGTAGAAACTATTGAAAAAAGCAATTGTTGAATTTGGTACCATTAGGTTACTAAAGGTGGATTTACCCATTTGTTCCGAACAAAATATTTTTTCGGACAATGTTTTTTTTTTATATGAATATTTTCTCTCTCTTAAAAATTTCATATGAAAAAAACTTTGTCTGAGCAAATATTTTGTTCGTAACAAATAGGTGAATTCACCGTAAATGCTCGTGTAGCAACAATAAGAAAAATAAAATGTTAGCTTCCTAGGGCAACGAACACATGATGACTCACAATAAACTAACTCATTTGAGTGGCCCTGTTAGTCTATTTATACATTAATCATAATTTCTAGATGGTTCGGAACTAAGATACTATGTAGAATGTTCATGACTGCAAGTCTAGAATATTCAGCCAAAGTCGTTAAAACTTAATGGTACCATATTGCTCAGCTATGTTTGCAAAGCCCATAAAGGTTGCTGTGGCCTAGTGATAAAATAGAATGTGGGCGAATGATTCTAAAACCTAAATGCAAGAACATTGAGATAGTTGTCCAAAAAATGCAGACGCTATATGACAATATCATTTAAACATGGTTCTAATTATCATATCGGATACCTTTCAAACCCATCGACGACTTGTAGAAAATAGTTTACGATAAGTATGGACAAAAAAAAAATAAAAACAAGGCAGAATTATTATTATACTATCTATGAATTTTTATTTCATCTAACCGAACCCTTTAGAATTATTCAATGTCCCGTTTTCAGATAAAAAAATATGGTCACTTTATGTATATGGTACACAAACCCTCGTTCTAATGCTTGGTTTTCACTATGTCAGTTTTGTTGTCAAATTGTCCAAATTGTTATGAAATTACCAACAATTTGACAACAAAACTGACATAGTGAAAACCAAGCATAACTGGAAATTATTGGTTATACTGATTCTGTATATTGTCGCATTTTAATTGTGTTTTTTGCTATAATTTACATTTTATAGTTCTTTATTGAATTGTCTGACACTATATATTTTGATCCTATGTTAATTTTTGGACACATAATTAATTGTTTTAAACTTCGCGACGCGTCGGAAGGCTGACATTTTATTATAAAACTGAATTGTGCTTGGACTCGCAATGAATGTGATCAAAAAGTTAGATACAATTACAATTTAAGATTCGGGATATGTGATAGTTAAAGGTGTTCTTGCATAAAAATGTCTCCTAATTAGGCTATCAGACACTAACATACGATCACTCATCCATTTTAACAGATTAACTAAAAAAATAAAGCACTGTACGGCAATTTGTAAAAATATTTACACTATCAGTCTCGGGCGGACATATTAGATACAAAGAACTCAGAAAGAAATTCTGACTGGATTAATGAATTTATTTGGGAATCTTTAGTTTTAACATTAATAAAACAAATTAAAAAACTACTTTTTGAATTTGAATATTGAATCATCAAACAAAAGTTATTAGAATAAAAGCTGTTATACAGGCATGTTATGGAAATCGAAAACGAAACAGTTTTGGAAATACATTTTAATGCATTTATAATCTAATTTTTATAATTTTTGTTTTAAGAGTCTCTTTAGTAGCTTAATATCTTTATATTTTATGTGATAAAAGTTTTTCAATACAGAAATATTACGAAAAAATTGACTTCTAAAACTCATTCGTATTCAATTTCCATCACATGCCTGATAGTTCAATTTTACGACTTCCATTTGTAATATAAACATTGCGAAATACATCAATGTGGTCCCTTAAATGCACTTTCAGATTACCGTTTAAAAAAATTATCTCTTATTGTGTTTTTTAAATCAAAGTTGTAACAAAAAATTAAAGATCCTTTGCCATCACTAATTAGTACTACAATAAAAATTGCGTTAAAAACCAATCTTAACTTTCAACCAACGACCGGAGTAAAATTGTGTTCATCCGTCATTAGTAACTGCAAGTTACTCTTAGTATAATCACATTAAAACTAGTCATTAACAACAATAGTTGAAAAAAACATATCTACTTCGCACGAGCTTCTAAAAAAAACTTCCTCAAGAAAAAGATTCAATTAATAATAATTAATAAGGGATTGAAAAGAACGTTTATGCAAAAAAAGAACAACAAAAAAAGAAATAAAAACCGGCTTGCACAAAACTTTTTAGATACTTATTTGCAATAAAATAAACGCAGCAAAAAGTTCCGCAGATAATTTTTGAATTTGTTTTTGCAAAATATGTTAATTTCTGGAATTTAGTGTTTTGTATAAAAACGTTGAGTAGAGCGGATGAAGGTATCATTAACTATTCGATTCTAAGTCGATAAGGAAGTTAGCACTTCAAAATGGTTAGTATGTACACTATCATATAAATAGAGGTGTTAAACATAAGTGAAAAAAATAAAAACTAAAAAATTTTAGTGCAGTAAAACTAACAATAACTTTGCATCTCAATTATAGAAATTCTTGATCGTTTTGTGCGCATTTGTTGCTGCTGCATCTGCTGACGTCAGCCACTTGTCCAACACCTACTTGCCACCCACTCACCATCATGCTGCTTCAGCTCCCGCTGTAAGCTATAGTGCTGCTCCTTCCTATCATGATGAAGCTGCCTCCGCTCCAGCTGTTTCATACTCGGCTCCTGCTACTCAATCCTACCACGTTGAAGCCGCTTCTGCCCCAGCTGTCTCCTACTCAGCTCCTGCTACTCAATCTTACAACGTTGAAGCCGCTTCTGTCCCAGCTGTATCTTACTCAGCTCCTGCTACTCAATCTTACAACGTAGCTGCTTCAGTTCCAGCTGTTTCCTACTCAGCTCCTGCTACTCAATCTTACAACGTAGCTGCTTCAGTTCCAGCTGTTTCCTACTCAGCTCCTGCTACTTCTTACGAAACTGCTTCTTATGACACTGCTGCTGCCGAGCCAGCTCACACTTTCTCATCTGCTGAAGGCTACCGTTACAAGACCGCCAAACGCCGCGTCATCCGTCGTCGTCGTGAAGTATCTACAGAATACTTGCCTCCAGTAGCTGCTTCCGCCCCAGTTGCCCAATACGAATCAGCCCCAGCTGACGAAACTGCCTCCTATGACGTTGCTGCATCTGAGCCAGCTCACTCTTACTCCGCTGATGAAGGTTACCGTTACAGAACCGCTAAACGTCGCGTCATCCGTCGTCGCCGCCGTGATGTCAGCCATTTGTCCAGCGAATACTTGCCTCCTCATCATGGAGCCGCTTCTTCCCTCTCTGCGGAATACTTGCCTCCTGTAGCCGTTTCCGCTCCCTCTGCTCACTACGAATCAGCTTCCTCTTACTCCGTAGCTGCTTCTGATCCAGCTGTCTCCTACTCTGCACCAGCTGCCTCATACGAAACCGCTTCTTATGAAACTGCTGCTTCTGCACCAGCTCACTCCTTCTCCTCTGCTGAAGGCTACCGTTACAAGACCGCCAAGCGTCGTGTTATCCGTCGTCGTCGTGAAGTATCTACAGAATACTTGCCTCCAGTAGCTGCTTCCGCACCAGTTGCCCAATACGAATCAGCCCCAGCTGACGAAACTGCCTCCTATGACGTTGCTGCATCTGAGCCAGCTCACTCTTACTCCGCTGATGAAGGTTACCGTTACAGAACCGCCAAACGTCGCGTCATCCGTCGTCGCCGCCGTGATGTCAGTCATTTGTCCAGCGAATACTTGCCTCCTCATCATGGAGCCGCTTCTTCTCTCTCTGCGGAATACTTGCCTCCTGTAGCCGTTTCCGCTCCCGCTTCTCACTACGAATCAGCTTCCTCTTACTCCGTAGCTGCTTCTGATCCAGCTGTCTCCTACTCTGCACCAGCTGCCTCATACGAAACCGCTTCTTATGAAACTGCTGCTTCTGCACCAGCTCACTCCTTCTCCTCTGCTGAAGGCTACCGTTACAAGACCGCCAAGCGTCGTGTCCTCCGTCGTTTCTAAATTACACGCACCTCAACTCATGACATTCATACATATTTAGATTCTAAGAATCTATGTAAATGCTACAAATATTGTATGTTAGCAAATTGTATGACAATTTTGTTTATATTATAACAGATACATATGCAAATGTGCAAATAAAATTTATTGTTTTTAAATAAATTTTATTTATAAAAATCGAATCGAATCAAAATAAGTGGTTTTTAATTGTTGAAATACTCGTACATATGCTTATATACATATATAAAGATCAATAAAGAAAATTAAATTAATTAATTAATGAATTAATTAAGTTAATAATGAAAATTAGAGGAACAATAGCGAAATTCACAATCTTGTGCAAATGGTGTTGCATCATTGCATTTGCAAAAACCTTTAGCATATTTTTGCTCTTGCTGTATATTTTGTCAGTGTAGAGCAAAGATATGCTAAACCTTTTCGCAAATGCTGTGCTGCAATACCATTTGCACAAGATTGTGAATTGTGCTAATGTGTTTAACATGTATCTTTAAAATTTGGATTATTTCGTTAGCTTGTTTAGGTAACGTTACTTACTGTTATAACGGTAGCTGTAATTTCGGCTTTACTTAAACGTCGTGAAGTGTCTACTGAATACTTGCCTCCAGTAGCTGGTTCCGCTCCAGTTGCCGAATACGAATCAAATTGGTTTTCAAAAAAAGATTTCTGATGCGAGATTCTTAAGATGATTGGAGCCTTAAGAATGGTTATTATAAACAACTAAAACCCATTACGATGGGTGCCTCGATAGACTAGACGATAGTGTGCCGGACTATCAATCAGAGGGTTGCGGGTTCGATTCCCGTCAAAGACTCTGGGTGTTTTCTGCAGACAAGTCAAAAAGCTTTGCAGTTTGTGTTTGTTTATAAAAACAATTTAAATTATCATAAATTAAGAGTATTTATGTTGACTTTACTGAACTTCATAATGCTAAAATAAACACAAAGGTTACAATTATAAATTTTTAAAAGATTTTAAATATTTGCCATGCTTTCATCCAAGTCCACAAAGGCAAAACAAAAGAAATTGTTAAACACATTTATTTGTTTTGAAATCGTGGTTAAAAAAAGATCCCACACAACTGGTCCACATTCAAGAATTAGTCTAAGTAAAGATGCTTCAGTTGCGTCCATCACCTGTCTAACTGTCTTAGATATCTTAACAAGTTCTAAATTTCTAGCTCTCCCAAATCTAAAATCTAGATCTCTAATCCAAAGCTAATTACTAAAAATATTTAACAAATATGTACTTATAATGCAGTTAAAACTTGCTCTAAGTACTCATGAATGAATGTTTTTTAATCCTCCATTATAAACACATAAAGTTCTAATTATTAAAAAAAGTATTTAATTTGCATATATAATTAAGTAGACAAATAAAAAGCCATATATGTCTCCAATATTTCTAGTTTAAATAAAAAGTGAGACAAAATTTATGCACAACAAAAACACTGTGCGAGACAGACTGTTTTTGAAATTTTATGACATTTTTTTTTATCATTTTGCAGTTGAAATATTGTTGTCAACTGCTCTTGTTTAAGTTGTCTTGTTAAGATCTTCCGCATCTGTATTTAATGAAAATAATAAATACCCTTCACTTTTAGAAACCACAAAAAAAAATTTAAAATCTTAAACCTAGTTTTAGACTTTTTCAGATAAAATATTCAGTAGAATTCTGACTTTCAATATAGTTTAAAAAACCCCCCTCAGTAACTAGAAATACACTTCTCCATAACGTCATTCATATTTATAATTGTGGATGTATTTGTTTTATTTATAGTTTTATTAGAAATACTCTTTATTGTTATTTAATTTAATGAAAGAAAACATGTTTTTATACGTTTCATTATTTTTTTTATATTTTATTGTGCATCGCCAAACAACTAAAGCTTGTGTTAAAATTAAAATAATTAGGAAATTAATTTTATAGGTACAGTGGCTCGCATTGAAAGTTGGGCAAACTGTTTGTAAAATATTAAACCCTATTTGAAAAAAGAGAGCTTAGGATTTTTTTCAAAAGTAAATAAATTATTTATTATTAAACACAAAAACATATACATAAATATGGTATTCTACCATTAATATAACAGAATCAAAAACAAAATAATTAAAAAAAACCTTAATAGTATGATCACACTCGGTCAGGTCATTAAATTCAATTAGTTATAAGATATTTAGTATTTTGTTGCGTATCCTTTTTGATTGTCGACAGCTTGGAGGCTTTTTGGAATCGTGACAACCAGTTTTTTGCACACATCATTACTTATTTGGTTCCATTCTTTTAGTAACGCAGCTTTAAGGTGGTCTTTACTGGTACATAATCTATTTTGCATCCGACATCCGAGGTTATCCCATAAATGCTCGACTACGTTAAGGTCTGGACTTTGCGCAGGTGTTTTGAAGACTTTAAGACAATTATACAACAACCAGTTCTTTGCTGTCAGCGATGTGTGCTTCGGGTCATTGTCCTGGTAAAATTTAAAGTTATTGGCAATCCCCAATTTATGAGCACTTTGTTTACAATATGCCTTCTAAATATTAAAATACATGTTTTTATCATTATGCCTTCTATAAAATGAAGATTTCCGACACCGGAAGCAGCCATGCAACCCCACAGCATCACTGGCTTTACAGTGTTCTTAGTATTTATAGGGCAAAACTCCTCATTACGTTTGCGCCACACATAACGCCGGTCATCGGACCCAAATAAATTGAATTTGTTTTCGAACTGTGAACCTGTAAATTTTTAAAGTGCTCATAGATATAGTCCACAAATAAGTGCTCATTGAAAGTAAATTTTTAAAATCATCTTGCCCGACTTTGAATGTGTGCCACTGTTTCTTAAATTTCTAAACCTGGTTAAGTTTGTATGAAACAAACAGCTTCTTTTTGACATATAAGAGACAACTGTGTACTTTTTGTTAAATTATGGGATTATTAAATAATTATAGCAAATTAAGAGAGAAATATTTACGTTTACAAACAAATAATGTAGAAATTAATAAGTAATAAATTTGTTTATCTACATATATACTTAAATTATTAACAAGTAAGAAAGTATAGTCGGTCAAGGCCGACCATATAATACCCTACACCCAGTATATGTATAAAACAGTTTTTTCAGAAATGACCGTTATTTATTTATTTATTTAGTGTCATGATTTCTGAGAATATATGTGTTAAACTTTATCTCGATATAAATACTTTTAAACGATTTATGGACCTTAAAGTGAATTACGGAGAGGGTCTTATATGGGATTTTTGACTTATTATGGACCGATCATAATAAAATTGTACCGTATTATTTTTAGACATATGAAATATATTTTCGTTCAATATTATTTGGATACCAACATTTTTTGAGAGAGTTATGCTCTTTAAAGTGATTTTCTGCACAAAATTTGTAGATGTGATTTGGTTTCATTTACCATTCTTTTGTGGTGAGATTCAAATATTTATGATCGGTAAACCCCAATTTCGGAAGGACCTTTGTATGGGGGCCAGGTGAAATAATCGACCAATTTCTACCAGTTTCCGTCCTTGGGCCGAAAAAATATCACGTACCAAATTTTATCAAAATATAGGATTTGTGCTGATGTTTGTAACAACCATAAAAATTAGTCCAACACCCACCATTAAGTATACCGATCGACTCAGATCGACTTCCTGAGTCAATTTAACGATGTCCGTCAGTCCGTCTGGCTGGCTGGCTGTCCATGTAAAGCTTGTGCGCAGAGTACAGATCGCAATTTCGAAGATATTTCAATAAAATTTGGTGTCTGATATTTCTTCGGCTTAAGGACGGATGGGATCGAAACTAGTGGAAATTGGTCCATTATTTCACCTGGCCCCCATACAAATGTCCTCCCGAAATAGGAGCTTAATAATTATAAATGTTTGAATTATGCAAGTATCCAAAAAATTTTACCACAAATTAGTAGTAAATGAAGCCAAGGCACATCTACAAATTTTGTGAAGATCGGCCCATAATTGATCATAGCTCGCCTATAAACCCCACTTCCAAAAACCACCTTAAAGAGCATAACTCTCTTGAAAATGTTGGTATTCAACATAAAATTAAGCACAAAAAAGTTTCATATATATTGAAATGATGACACCTAATTTTATAATGGTCGGGCCATAATTAGTCAAAACTCTTATATAACAGTAATGTAATGAAAATAATACAAATATACATAGGTATATATCATATACACCTAATTCTGTTTTTACACGGTAATTGGTTCCGGGAAACTTCGTGTAAAAAAACATGTAGAAAAAGACAAGTATAGAAAAAAAACTATATGTACTCTAAGCTTAAAAGTAATGTAAAAATAATGTATGACAAGTTCATTTAATTGTATGCACTAAAAGGAAATTTCCCCAAATTTGTGCTTTTCACAATTGCTCTGATCAGTAAATTTGATTGTATGCATAAAAAGGAATTCTCCTAAATATGTGAGATGAACATATTTCGCAAAAATTAAATTTAAACCATTAAGACCATGCGTTGCATTTTCGCAACGTTCACTTAAATCACCTCTCAGACCTCCTCAGATTACTTTATATTTAAACAAAGCACAAGGAAGTAAAATTTAGTCTCATATATAATTGGCGTATTTCATACATACAAAAGTTTTTCTTATAGGTTTTTTTTTAATAAATTGTTAATTTTAAGTCCTTTTGTAGTAATATATGATGTACCAATTGGTTACTTTTGGCAGAGATACCCTCCACTTGCATATTATAAGCTATAAGCAGTACTCAATTGAACAACGTGCCCAATTGTTGTGTCTGGTTGCAAATTTTCGACAACAAGGGGCAGTAAGGAACCTTCCTGGTGCTGGAGAAGAGGAACGGAATATTGAACTGGTACATATGAGTATTCGGGAAGATTTAGAAACATCAACCAGGAGATGTTCGACACAACTTGGCCTCTCACGAGCGTCGCTGCAGAGAATTTTGCACATACAAGATTGTCCAAAAATTAAAACCGACTACTGGCAATCAGCAACAACTTGATTATGCAGTTTTTTTCCGGAAAAAAGTAGAAGAAAATAATAATGTTATTTATAATTTAATTTGCATTTCCAATTAAGTGGGCTACGGAAAATCCGAGAGTATAGTTCAACAGCAAGTATTACACCGTACACTTGGTTTGGTGCGGAAAGGATGATTGGTCCTTATTTTTTTTTTTTTGTGAGATTTTAAGGCCAGCCGTGGAAAACCATCCGCAAGTATGGTTCCAATAAGATGGAGCCACAGCTCATACTGCAAGGGA
Source organism: Bellardia pandia (assembly GCA_916048285.2). Lineage (NCBI taxonomy): Eukaryota > Metazoa > Arthropoda > Insecta > Diptera > Calliphoridae > Bellardia > Bellardia pandia. Next base: position 45,877,636 of record OU696531.1, read on the forward strand.
CACATTGGCTCTTTTATGGGACATTTTTGGTGAACGAATTGTTTTGCGCACAAGTGATTTTAATTGGCCTCTGCATTCACCGGATTTAACGGCCCCAGACTGTTTTCTTTGGGGTTATTTAAAAGGAAAAGTCTATTTTAATAAGCCTAGAATCATACAGCAATTAAAAAGCAATATATGCGACGAAATAAACAATAAACCTGAAGTTTTGCAAAAGGTTATGGAAAATGTGTTGGAAATAGCACGAATTTTCGAAGCAAAAAATTACCACCATTTCACTGTGGGAGAAATGGTCAATCTAGCTTCGATTAATAAAATATTTCAAAATATATTTTTGCGTTCGATAACTGATACATCAGATAGATGATTGACATTTTTCATTTTCTTTTGCTCTCAATATTCTCATGTCTATTAAGCTTTAAACACAACATATGTTGCACCAGCTGCAGTCAAAAGCTTTCCCGCCATTTTTAAGCACCAGCTGCAATTTATAACAATATTTTTTCGAGTTGAAATAAAATGCTATTTAGTTTGATCAGATTGATTTTGATAGAATTTCTAACCAATCAGTATTGGATAATAGTTCCTTTAACATTTGGAAATTTGTTTGTTTGCGTTTAAAGCATAGGGTCTGGACAACACTAGCGACTTTATATGTATCCAAAATTAGAGTGGATATTTGGAGTGTTGGATGCTGGCGATCTTTAGGTAAACATATGGGATTTGTTCTGACTATATTAAATTGTGTGGGACTGTATATTATTATGTATTTGTGTCGGCATACCATTTATTTGAAAAATATTTAATTCGAGAAGTGACTTTAGGAAATCATTAGTCCAATTAATTAAAATGTCTGGTACTAAGAAGTGTGTATCATCCACTGTTACCCAAGAAGCTGATTGAATATTAAAATATATTAAATATTAAAATCACCGAGTATAACAAAATGATCTGTCTGCCGGAGTTTAATGTACATAATGGATTTAATTACAATTGCTTGCTTTTCATATAATTGGAAAACAAAGCTGGGCGGTATATTCATATGAGTAAGAAACATATAGCGATTGTTTTACTTGATACTGCAATTAGGAGACCACAGTCCACAGTACCACATCTATCGCTTCTAAATATTTGATATTTATCGCACCTTATTGCAGAATTGTATGTATTTAAACAAAGCGAGTTATGAAGGATTAAAGATTTTTTGATTTTTTATATGAAAAATCGATTTTTGGTCAGTGATCACAAATTTAAGCCCTTTTCTCATTTAAACGCTTATTTCCAGAGTTATGAAGGATTTAAGATTTTTTTGATTTTTTGACATTGACTTTGTTTATTTCTAAGTTTTCAAAATTTCGGAAAATATTTTTTTTATTGGAAAGAAAGAGATTTTTTTTGTTGGAATAGGTCGGTGCGAAAATAAAAAAATAAGTTTCAATATTCTGTTTGTGTTGCTCACAATTTTATTTGCAAATTTAAATAAATTTTATTGGTGTGATATCAAGAAAACCAAAGGAGAAGAACTCTTATCTTCAATTTGGATTAGTGGAATCATTTTGCATTTTATTCAATTGGTAAGGTTTTATTTAGAAAGTGGTTAAATTTTCCATTACTTGACTTTCTTTGTGTTTGTAATTTATAGATTGCGATTGGTTTCTTATTTCATTGCATAAAATTTTTTTATTGGAGGAAAATTTTATTTGAGCAAAATCTTCGGAAGATTGAAAATATCATCGGTTTTTGAAAACTTCCTTAAGGTGGCAATTATTCAATACAGAGGAAGCCCCGTTTATTTTAAATTTTAGTCACCTGAAGAGCGGCCGAGTTTAACACATAGTTTTTTTTACTATTATAGAGTGACCATTTAATTAAATCGGAATATACATAAATACAAAATATTCGTAGGATATTCAAATTTTGTTTTGCAACACCTGGGGTGACCAGGTGTTGAAGTAAATTTTAGGGGAAAAGAAAATTTTCCAACATTCCTTTATTTTTTCAATATTTGGACTAAACTTCTACCGATAAATTTTTTTTTTGTAAATTTTTTAACTAATTTTTTTTTGTTTTAAATTGTTTAAATTAAATATTTGTTAAGATTTGAATTTTGTTTATTAATTAATTTTAAATTTTCATAACGTAAATTTTTTTATGGTCTCATGGTCACTTGAATCTTATTATTTTTTTTTATTTTTATTCTAAACAATATAAACCAATCATTAATAATTCATACACCCTACATATAGACAATACAACTCACATACATAACATAATACACACATACTGTCGATAACAAAAGTTAAACTAAAGTTTTTATTTTATTATATAAACATAAGTGTAACGCAATTAGTCTACGATCATCTGGCGCCTCCTGACTTCGTTGGACTTTGAATATGTAAGTTGGGAATAAATTTTCTTTTTTTACACTTAATATTTTTTAACGTATACGTAATATGCATACTAACATATGTATATGTAATTATATTCCAAATTAGTATGAAAAATATATCAGAATTATAATATTCATATTGAAGTTGAATTAAATACACTCTACACTTGTTACCTAGACTTTTGTTGATTATTGGTAATCAAAGTCACCACAGTGTCAAATATTTGAACTATACATTTTTTTTGTTTTGTTAAAATTTTGTTATACCTTGATATATATCTTCAATTTTAATCATCAAATTTTAAATGGTGACCATTTTACCATGAACGTTTCTAATTTTAATTTCCTTATTACACATTTAATGAAATACTTTTTAATTAATTATAAATAAATATTATATTTATTATTATGTTTTAAAACATAAAATTTTAAGCTTATATTTAGGGGTAGGGTGCTTTATTTGTTCGTCTTTACTTATTGGGCTGGCAATTTAATATGGTTTCATGTCAGCAAGGAGGGTGGGCCTGGATCAGTGTAGCAAATAAGACCTCAAGCTACACGTCAATCATTGACATATTTATTCTTTCTCTTTTTTATCTGTTTTGGATTACTTTTAGTATTTGCTACCTAAAATTTTAATTTCTCCGTTAACGTAATAAAACATATTTAAGTTGGGAACACTATTAAACCCCTCCCACCGATGAGCACGGCCGATCCCCAAGTTCCCATTATATTTGGACATTAGTCTAACAATCGTTACATCTCATTTAAACGCTTATTTACAGAGTTATGAAGGATTATAGATTTTTTGTATGAAAAATCGATTTTTGGTCAGTGATCACAAATTTACGCCTTTTTCTGATTTAAACGCTTTTTTAGCTTATAACGCTATTTTACTTATTTAAAGTTTTTTAAAAAATTTCCATGAAAAATTGCTTTTTGGTCAAAAATATAAGTGATCACAGATTTTACTTATACTACATTTACACCTACGCAAAATCTAGTAGATTTTAATTAAAATCTTAAAGAAAATTTTTGGCGTTTACACTACTACTTTTTGACATATAGTTGGATTTAATTTTCATAATAAAAACAGCTGATTAAAAAAAGAAAATAAATTATATTGTAAACTTTTAGTAACAAAAATGGAGAGATAAAAAGAAATTTTATTATATTTTACATCAAGATCTGAAAAAAAAGCAATCGAAATTAACATTTTTGCGTAAAAAAAACAGCAGCATTTGTTAAACATAAGATTTCACAAACTTCTGCAAATGTACTACACGCAATTATTAGATACGTATAGACTCGCCACGGCTCGTTTCATGAGGAAGATGTGCCTATTATGCCAGAAGAAACGTTCATAGAAAATTTTCGAATGAGCCGGCAAACATTTCAATTGCTGTGTTCGAAGTTGACGTCAATGACAAAGACAGACAAAACAAAGAGATATTTATTTATTTATTTAGTATACGGTGTATTTTTGTGTAACTGCCAAATTTTTCTGGTTCAGTGTTGTATTTTTTAGCATTTTTCAGAGTTGTATTGCAAGATTTTGTGAGATTTTGCCAAAATCTCGTGACGAACTAGAATTTGTTTTGTATGGGAAATCTAGCAGAACAAGATTTCGCTCAAAATCCCTTAAGTACTAGATTTTGTGTAGGTGTAAATGTGGTATTATTTTCACGGAAAACGCATTATTTACCGAGATATTAGGGTTTAAAGTTTTTTAAAAAATTTCCATAAAAAATTGATTTTTGCTCAAAAATATAAGTGATCACAGATTTTGCTTATTTTCTCGAAAAACGCAGGATTTTAAGCGTCGTTTCATAACTGTGGATGACACATGGATCCACCACTATACGGCAGAGACAAAATAACAATCCAAGCAATGGACTGAAGCTGGAGGAAGTGCCCCAAAGAAGGCAAAAACAATTCAATCGGATGGTAAGGTTATGGCAACATTTTTTTGGAACTTTAAAGGTATTTTACTGATTGACTGTCTGTAAAAGGGTAAAACAATAAATTCAGAGTACTATTGCAATATTTTGGATCAATTGAATGTAAAAATTCGAGAAAAACGTCTTGGCTTACAACACAGAAAATTGATTTTTCATCAAGACAGCACACCAGCGCACAAGAGTGTTTTAACAATGCCAAAAATCAACGTATTTAAGTACGAGTTGCTTGACCATCCACCTTATTCTCCTGATTTAGCTCCCAGTGACTTTCACATGTTCCCAAATCTAAAAAAAATTTCTAGCTGGCAAGCGTTTTACCTCAAATGAAGATGCAATTACAGTTGTAAACCACTATTTTGAAGACAAGGAAAACTATTTTAATCAAGGGATATAATGGCTAGATAAGCGTTGGACTAATTGTATTGAAGTTTCAGGAGATTATATTGAAAAATAAAAATGTTTTTGAAAAACTAGCTATTCTCTTTCTGTGCTAGGTTAAGAAGTTTCCGAACCGCCCTCGTATTCTGTCAAAAAATTCAATCAGTCGGAATACATATTTTTGTAAGAGTGTTGAGCAATGGAAAATTATTATAGAAAGAAAATCGTACACAAATTCATTGGAATTTAAGGTTCCTGGTTTTTTTTTATTTCACCCAATTGTCTAAACCTGTGATTCTTGAGAATAAAACCAAATTGATTGTAAACAAAAAACAGTCGATGGCCTTTATGTATCTAACTATATTAATGTTTAAGTTTTGCAAAGATTTTAAACAATTGAAATCGAGCCACTTAATGTAGCAGAGAAAACAATAACCAGTAATCCAAATCCATTTTGGTTTACAAATAAGTTATAAAATCTTGAACTCTTTACTATGTAGTGTAAATAAATAAAACAAAAAAAAAATAAATTTTTTAAATGTAAATAAAATTTACCACTTTTTTATATTAATAAAATACGAAACATTATTTTTACACCGATCCGACATTTTTTAGTTTTTATTTAAAGAAGAACGTCTTTATTCAAAAGCTAAGGCAAATTTTAATTTTTGGTCATTTAAGAAAATTAGCAAAACTTTATTTTTTGAACGAAAATTATTTTATCCAGATTTTTATATTATTCCTTAATCATTAATATACAATAATTTAAATCTGTAAAATTTTTTATTTTTGCAAATTTAAAAAATAAATTTTAAAATTATATTTTACAAGTTTTTATTTAAATGTGTTAGTTTTCGTTCAAATGATAAAGAAAGTTAGAATTCCAATAAAGTAATCTTCTTTTCTAGAATGAAGAAATTTTGAATTTCTATCAAATGAAAAAACTTAACGAAATTTTATTTTTGAAACCAAAAGCATTTAATTAAAATTCTTGCTAATTCGATAAAAATTGATACGAAACCTCTTATATTTTAGAAAATTGTATGTTTTAATGAATTTAAGAAACTTAACGAAACCTTATGATTTCAATGGAGTTAATTTAATTTATTTTTTCTCTACGCTTCATTGAAATTATATTGTCTTCTTCCAAATATTTAAGAAATTTAAAAAATTTTATATTTTAAAAACTTAACGAAACTTACGGTTTTCACCAAACTGAGCAAATATACACATATATATTTTTTCACTAGTTTTTATTTAAAAAATAACTTTCTTTGCAATAATTTGGATATTTTAAAATTTTGCTCTTTAAAAAATGTTTAAACGTTTGTATGCCGAAGTATTTCAAGCTATGCTTTATTACGAGGACTTTATGTTGTGCATTGTAACGTTATATCATTGCAATTCATGCATCATATTCTTTATTTTGATTTCAAGCAATTTGCAAATCTGGTCTGAAGACCTTCACTTTTGTCACCTATTCTCTATATGACTTCGGACTTTTTTATGGCTCTTAATAAACGTCTGTACTATTCGCGAAAATTTTGGCCCGATTTATCTCCTAGTCACAAAGGCGTGTACGATAAATACACACAAACAGACTTCTTTTTAGAATTATTTAGCAAATAAATAATATTGTATGTATATATGTATTCATGTACAACAATACGTGAACTTAATATTATTTATAATAAAAGTTAGCAATTGTATAGAAACTTCTTGATGCATCTAAATTTAATTTATTGACAATCACCTGTCCTCCATTTATTTAATTTTTATTTTATTCATGTAAAATACTTTTCGCATAAAATTATTTAACAAAAAAAATTTAATTTGACTCAAATTGTTTTTTTTTTTGAGAGATTGTACCTAACTGGTCTATGTGTGTTGTAAAATAACGGGTGTTTAATGCATACGAGTATTTGTTAGAGTGTTTTAAGCTTTCGTCTTCACACGGAAATTATAAACAATAAATTATTTAAAATTAAGAAGTTCAAAATTTATTAAGCTATAATACTTAATCCACAGATAACACTAAATTGATTTTTCTATAAAGTAAAAAGAAATATTTGAAACAAAACAAAATTAATTATATTCAATTAAAATGTTTAACTGGAAACAAACAATTTTAGCATAGGATTTAAATAAATATTTTAAATTTATCTAGATGTAAATCATTATTCTTTTATATTATATTATTATTTTTATAGACAAACACATTAATTTAAAAATGCTTTAAATACTTATTAATATTTACCTATAAAAAGTTTTTTTTTAATTTTTATTTTTTATTATAAATATATAAATTTACCTTGATATTTTTAATTACATTTTTATTTATTTAATAATTTTTATTAGTTTTTAAAACCCGAACCGATTACCGTTTTATTTACACTATTTTGAATATTGGCAACTCTTTTACGTACTACTTGCTTTCAACTAAAAACAAAAACACTTGTTGTTTTGTTTTTGTAAACAAAACTTATACACCACACTTTTCTTGCTCTGCTTTTATTACTGAGAAATTATTTTGCTTATTCTTTCTGTTCCTTTTTCTTTATGCAATCAAATATTACAACAACGATTACCGGCGCTTTTAACTAGACACACTAACAACAAACAAACACAACTACTAAACCCCGTTATTAAAACAACAACAAATGAAATTTTTGCATACACTACACTTTATGTTCAAGAGTAATTCTTAATTTTATGAATTATTTTAATAAAAACTTTACATTAACACATCGTTTATGTAATTTTAATAGATTTCTTATTAAATTACTTTAATATGTAAAATATTTTATAAATTTCCTTTTAAATAAACACTTTTACTACATTTAAAATGCATTTAAAGACGAACGACACACAATTAACGACCGATTTAATTAAAGAACGTGTGAGAACTAAAATATGTATGTTGGCCACGAGAACAGAGTTGCTTACAGCAATAGGATTTAGTTGTTGAAAGGGATTTTAGTAAAGGGCAGCAGGAAATCTTTGTGTTTTTATAAAATTGAAATTTAAAGAAATCTGTTTATTTAATTCTTTAGCACCCTGTAGTTTAAATTTAATTTCTGAATAACAATTTTAACTTAATCATTTTCTTATTATTTTTTTTGTCATTTAAAACTTACTATCTACCTTTTACAATTTTGATTTTCCAAGTAATTTATTATCAAAATTAACTTTTTCTAAAACATTTAACGTTTATTTTAAAAGCCGAAAGTGAATTTTTAATTCATAATGACGCATATTTGTATTCAAAAGTTAAATAAGTCCGCATGAGCCAGAATCGTTATTCAAATAAAATCGTTGTGAAGATGAACGAATTTATTTCCAAATTTGAAAGGATGTGACTAAACCAGTATAAAAATTTAAAGCTTTTTAAAAATATTATTTTTTAAATTTGTCAGCACAAAGTTATCAGCAAAAAGAAAAAGGGACAGTCATAAAATAGCGGAAGTTTTGTGGACATGTTTATTTTTCAGTTTGTTTTTGTTATTGTTTTAATATTAATTAGTTTTAGGAATCCAAAAAAACAATAAAAATTTGTAAAAACATGATTTTTATAATATGTACTACAAATAAATATAACTATGTATTTACATATTTTATACAAAAAAAATAGTGCATCGTGAAAGAATGAATAGTTTTTTTAATTCGAAAGTAATTTTACTTTATTTCGAAAATATAAAAAAATATTCCAATTTTCGAATATGAAATTTCTTATAGAATAATAAGAAACAGTTTTTATAATTTTAGGAATCAAGTTCGAATTTTCGAACATGTAAATTTTAACGAAATATTTTAACATTTAATAAATTCTTGTAATTTCTCTTAGGTTTTTAAATTCCATAAGTAACATTTTTAAAATTTTTTTATTCATTTCAAAACTTAAAAAAACATAGTATTTTTGAACATAAAAATTTTTATTAAATAATGCAAATTATTTAAGGTACGGTCGGTCACACTTGATTAATATTTTCTCAAAAAAGCGTAACCAATTTTTTTAGCACAAATTTGCTTGACGTTGTTTACTCTTACACACGTTTTGCAAGATCAAACAGCATTAAATAAAATAAAACTAAATATTTGTTGTGTCTTGTCTTAAAATAAACATATTTTTTTTAAATAAATAAACTTGTTCAAATATATTTTATTTAGTGGTTACGTCTTTTTCGGCAAATATTTACCAAGTGCGACTGTACCTTAAGTATGAAGCATCTGTTTATTGTTTAACATCAGTCTAGTTTTGTTCTAAAGCATGAGATGTTTAATTGTCATAAAATAACAACAGCTTTCTATTACCTTAATTATTAAATAAAAATAACTAAACAAAGCAGATCTAAAAGAAAAGTTGTTGATTTTAAATGGTTTTAAAGTTCTAGTTATATTCAAATAGTAGTAGTAGTAGTATTTTATAATATTTTAATGTATAAACAATTATAAGTGTAACCAGTTTTATATTTTTAGCAATTAAAATACAAAATAAATTATACAAATACTACAAGTAATAATTTTGTGAATGGTTAAAACTCAAAGAAACCCTTCAGAATTAAATATCACTTTAAATATTACTTTTTCCAAGAAACCAATCATGTGACTAGTTCAGTGGCAAATCACCTATGGATTTAAATTACACCATTACCTCACTTTGCTGCTTAATTAGTACTAATTTTCACTGTGTGTCGTTAGATTTTCTAGGTTGCGTTGTTGTGGATTCGAGTCTTTATTTTTCTTTTTTTTGAAATTTTTGCAAAATCTGTAACATCATTAGATGCTTAAACGATGCCTCGTACAAGAAGTGCGTTGATGATTGAAATGGAGTCCTTGCCTTCTATTTGGATTGAAAATCAAGTTGCGCAAAGAATACTATTAAGTAAAATGGTATTTCAGACAAAAGCAAAAAAGTTATTTAAAGATAGTAATACAGACAATTGCTATAAGGAAGTGTGAAAGAAAGTCGACGACTTGGTACTTTCGTAACCCCAGAACCTATCTTCGTTCCTTACATGGTTTGCGTAACGTAACCCTCACAGAAAGTGAGGTATTGGTGTAAAATAAATGCGTGCAGCATTTATTTCGTACGCACTTCCTACTAAAATTTGTTCATTTAACTAAACAAAGTTCAACAAAATTAGCAACATAATAAAATCTAAATAAATTCCCAGGTCATAAGTTCAAAAACTGCAAACTAACAGAACAAAAAAAAATATAATATAACTAAACTTTTAGAATCTATATACAGGTTTTAAATGAATATCAATTAATATATTTAAAACAAAAGAAAGAAATAAGTTACTTATGGAATAAAAAGTTCAGCACTCTATCATTTTTAAAGCAGTGCGTTTTTAAACATAATTTGTAGTTCTTTTGATAAAATAATATACATAAGACTTTCTGTTCGCTATTCTATAGCTCTTACAACATAAAATCATATAACATTTTCATTTCGATAAACACCACACAAGAGCACAACGGCTATTGCGATGCAAATTGTGGGTGTCTTTATTAGCAACAAATAAAAAATCTAAATAAACATAAAAATAATTATTTAAATTCGATGATCGATAAATACACACAAACAGACTTCTTTTTAAAATTATTTAGCAAATAAATAATATTGTATGTATATGTGTGTACAACAATACGTGAACTTAATATTATTTATAATAAAAGTTAGCAATTGTATAGAAACTTCTTGATGCATCTAAATTTAATTTATTTACAACCACCAGTCTTCCATTTATGTAGTTTTTATTTTATTCATGTAAAATATTTTTCGCATTAAATTATTTAACAAAAAAAAATTTAATTTGACTTAAAATGTTTTTTAGAGATTGTACGTAACTGGTCTATGTGTGTTGTAAAATAACGGGTGTTTAATGCATACGAGTATTTGTTAGAGTGTTTTAAGCTTTCGTCTTCACACGGAAATTATAAACAATAAATTAAGAAGTTCAAAATTTATTAAGCTATAATACATACTTAATCCGCAGATAACAATAAATTGATTTTTCTATAAAGTAAAAAGAAATATTTGAAACAAAACAAAATGAATTATATTCAATTAAAATGTTTAACTGGAAACAAACAATTTCAGCATAAGATTTAAAGCTGATTTTAAATTTATCTAGATGTAAATCATTATTCTTTTATATTATACCTATTATTATTTTATTATTTTATATAGACAAACACATTAATTTCAAAATGCTTTAAATACTTATTAAGATTTACCTATAAAAAGTTTATTTTTTGTAATTTTTATTATTTATTATAAATATATAAATTTACCTTGATATTTTTAATTACATTTTTATTTGTTTAATAATTTTTATTACAGTTTTTAAAACCCGAACCGAATACCGTTTTATTTACACTATTTTTAATATTGGCAACTCTTTTACGTACTAAAAACTAAAACTTTCACCTAAAAACAAAAACACTTGTTGTTTTGTTTTTGTAAACAAAACTTATACACCACACTTTTCTTGCTCTGCTTTTATTACTGAGAAATTATTTTGCTTTTTCTTTCTCCTCCTTTTTCTTTATGCAAATAAATATTACAAAAACAACAACCGACATTGAAATGCAAATCACGAGACACACTCGCGTGTAAAGAAACGCTATTAACTAGACACACTAACAACAAACAAATACACCCACCAAACACCGCTAATAAAACAACAACAAATGAAATTTTTGCGTACACTACACTTTATGTTCAAGAGTAATTCTTAATTTTATGAATTATTTTAATAAAAACTTTACTTTAACACATCGTTTTTGTAATTTTTAATAGATTTCTTATTAAATTACTTTAATATGAAAAATATTTTATAAATTTTCTTTTAAATAAAACACTTTTACTACATTTATAACGCATTTAAAGACGAACGACAAACAATTAACGACCGATTTAATTAAAGAACGTGTAAGAACTAAATAAGTATGTTGGCCACGAGAACAGAGTTGCTTACAGCAATAGGATTTAGTTGTTGAAAGGGATTTTACTAAAGGGCAGCAGGAAATCTTTCTGTTTTTATAAAATTTAAATTTAAAGAAATCTGTTTATTTAATTCTTTAGCACCCTGTAGTTTAAATTTAATTTCTGAATAACAATTTTAACTTAATCATTTTTTTATTATTTTTTTGTCATTTATAACTGAATATCTAGCTCTTACAATTTTGATTTTCCAAGTAATTTATTATCAAAATGAACTTTTTTTCATTCAGTCTCGTCTCATCGAACTGTTCGGACGTGTTACTTTTAGTGCGGCTGAATTTTCGGTGAAAAAATCGTAATAGGTGAAAAAGTGTAAAAAGTTAAATTAAACAAAAAAGTGAAAAAAATAACTCGTAATAGGTTAAAATATATAAAAAAAAAAAAAACATTAAACATCGTATAAAAACTGTATGAGTGTTCCTCTCAGATGTAATTCTGAGAAAGAGCTTAGCTCGTCTAGAAAAAATAAATGGGTCTCTGAGGAAGAATCCATAAAAAAATCTCTGGAGAATTTTCTCACTACAAGAGCCGTAGAACGGCGTCGTTCCTGTTCACCCAATATAGTGATTTCAACAGATGAAAAAACATCATCTTCATCAAATAGTGCAGTCAAACCAAAAAAACAAGTAGGTATGGATAAGTACATAACCGTTCTCAAGCGACAGAGAAGCCCGACATCTGCTCAAATGTCTTCCAACTCAAAAGTTCCTAAGACCGTCAATAGTGGTAAACCAAATGACCAAAACAGATTTTCTCTACTTCAGACGGATGATCCAGAAATACCAAAAAAGACATTTAAGCCCCCACCAATTTACCTGAGAGAGCCCACTTCCAACAAACTGATACAAGGAATTGTTGCTGTAATAGGTGAAAACATGTTTAACGTAACCTCAATTAAACATGGAAATATCTGCGAGACAAAGATCCAAGTGAATAGGGAAGATGATTTTCGAAAATTGTCCAACCAGTTGGAGAGGGAGACTAGGGACTTCTATACCTACCAGCTCAAAAGCGCAAAAGGACTCCAAGTCGTTCTAAAGGGTATAGACCCATGTGTTGATCCTGCGGAGATAAAGACCGGTTTAATGGACAAAGGGTTCAAAATCAAGAGCGTAGTGAATATCAGAAACCGTGAAAAGATCCCTCAGCCCATGTTCAGGGTAGAATTGCAACCTGGAGATGTTGTCTTAAAGAAAAACGAGTCCCACCCCATCTACAATCTGATGTACCTTCTGCATCGTAGAATCACCGTGGAAGAACCACATAAGCGTCAGGGACCCGTTCAGTGTCTCAATTGTCAAGAATTTGGTCATACCAAAGCGTACTGTAAATTGCCGACAGTTTGTGTTGCGTGTGGGGAGCTACATGCAACTGCTCAATGCGATAAGTCGAAAACTGACGTAAAAATAAAAAATGCAGTAACTGCGGAGGTAATCATACCGCAAATTATAGAGGTTGTCCAATTTACACTCATTTGAAAGCCATAAGTACCAACAAGACGTCAGTATTACCTGATCATCGTCAACAGCCTATTTTGGCATCGAGTGACAATTTCCCGCAATTGTTACGGTCCACTAGTCATGTAAACGCGCCTAGTTCTAGACAAGTTTCTTACGCTAACGTGGTTAAATCTAATATGCCTAATATTAACGAGCCTAATATTAACACTCTAGAGACTACATTGCAGACACTTGTCCAAACCATGAACACTTTTACGACCACTATGACATCCATGATGCAGGAAATGCTGAAAATGCAATCCACTATCTTACAAGCCATTTTAAAGAAATGATTTGTTTAAAAATTTGTTTTTGGAATGCGAACGGCCTCCGCCAACATAAAAACGAACTGGAACACTTCCTGATGGATAAGCAGATTGATGTCATGATGATTGCTGAAACTCACTTGACGGCGACAGCGTACTTCAAAATTAATGGCTACGTGTTGTATGATACTAAAGATCCCCGCGGAAGAGCATGTGGAGGATCGGCAATTCTTATAAAGAACAGAATAAAACATTATTTAATGAACAACATATGTGAGGATTACCTACAAGCAACAAACATTTGTATTGAATTCTGTCAATACAATTTTGTTTTATCATCAATTTATTCGCCGCCTCGATTTTCAATAAAAGAACACCAATACTACAGCTTCTTCAATTCCCTTGGAGCTAGATTTTTAGTTGCTGGTGACTTTAACGCCAAACACACTTTTTGGGGTTCACGTCTGGTGACCCCGAAGGGTCGTGAACTCTTCAACACCATTGCCAAAATGGGATTAGATGTACTCTCAAGCGGGCATCCCACCTACTGGCCGACGGACCGACGGAAGATTCCCGATGTTATTGACTTCGGAGTAGTGAAAAATATCCCTGTAGAATCGATACAAGTGGAGCCTTCATTAGACTTGTCTTCAGATCACTCTCCTACTATTATTTCAATGCGTTTCCTTCAAGGGAATGGCTCTTCATTTCGGGACATATCTAAAACCAGAGTAAGTTGGATAAAGTATAAAAAGTATTTAAGTTCCCACTGCACGGAAAATGTTGTGTTGAGAACTACCGCGGATATTGATGGGTCGATTGGCAAGTTTACTGAGGACATACGAAGAGCTGTACATCACGCCTCCACATATGACGTTGAATGCAGACGTGGGACAAACAGAACTTATTTCGCTGAACTCGATCATCTCCTGGCAGAAAAAAGAAGAGTTAGAAGAGAGTGGCAAATTCATAGGTCTCCTCAACTGAAAGCTAGGCTACGAGAATGCAGAGATATACTAAGAAATTTCTTAGAAATCCAAAGAACGGCCTCATTTAGATCTTACTTGGAGGGTCTTGATAGTACCCCACAATCTGACTATTCGCTATGGAAGGCGGCACGAGGTTTAAAAAGACCAGTTAGAGGAAAGCCTCCTCTGCGAAATCCGACTGGAGACTGGGCTAGAAATGATTCCGAGAAAGGGACTTTATTTGTTAACCATTTGAGAAATGTGTTTACTATAAACAACTCAATTAATGCATCTGATTTGGCTCCACTCGTTATTAGACCTCCTGTACCTCTAAGACTTAGCTTTAATGATGTTCAAAGCGCTATTGGTACTCTGAATCTTAAAAAAGCTCCAGGTATGGATAAAATCAGCAACAAAATGCTTGTGGAGTTACCTCGTGTAGCTAGAAGAATCATCCTCTTTATTTTCAATGCTATTTTACGCCTAGAATACTATCCTGCAGATTGGAAGGTATCTATGATTACCATGATTCCTAAGCCAGGGAAGGACCCCACTAAAGTAGAGTCATATAGGCCAATTAGCCTACTGCCGACAATTTCTAAACTGTTCGAAAAATTGTTAATGACTAAGTTGACTCCAATTCTGAATGACACTGAATGTATTCCAAATCATCAATTCGGATTCAGAGCTAAACACAGTACCATCGAACAAACTCACAGATTGGTAAATGTGATAAGAGGGTCGTTTGAAGATAAAAAATACTGCTCCGCCCTTTTCATTGATGTGTCCCAAGCGTTCGACAAAGTTTGGCATGACGGTTTAATGCACAAAATTAAATTAACTCTGCCTGCTAACACCCATAAACTCATGGAAAGTTATTTATACGGTCGCAAATTTAAAATCAAAGAAGGCAATTTTTTAAGTACCGCTCAACCAATTGAATCAGGTGTGCCACAGGGTAGCATACTGGGCCCTACTTTATATTTGATTTATGCCTCCGACATGCCGTCAGACCCCAAAATCCACACGTCAACTTTTGCAGACGATACAGCCTTTGTCAGCGTCCATAAGGACCACCAAGTTGCATCACAGAATTTGCAGAATTATGTTTATAAACTAGAGAATTGGCTAGAGCTTTGGAAAATCAGGGTAAATGAACAAAAATGTATTCATATCACTTTCACATTGCGAAAAGATACCTGCTCGTCCATCAGAATAAATAATCAAATTATTCCTCAACATAATGAAGTCAAATACCTCGGCATTCACCTCGACCGCCGTTTAACTTGGAAGTCTCATATTGAAGCGAAACTTACTCAGATGAGATTAAAAGCAGTGCAACTTAATTGGCTAATTGGCAGAAATTCTTCATTAAAGTTGGATTGCAAACTATTGTTGTACAATGCAATACTAAAGCCAATCTGGTGTTATGGAATTCAATTATGGGGTACTGCCTCAGCATCAAACATTGAAAAAATTCAAAGGGGTCAAAATAAAATTCTACGTATTATTACTGCAGCTCCATGGTATGTTAAAAATTCTCGAATCCACAAAGATCTAGGCGTGCCATTAGTAAACGTCGAATTTACAAAATATGCGTCAAAGTACGTCAGCAAACTTGAACAACATCCAAACCCACTTGCACGAGACATCCTTAACTTTAGTGGCCACAGTCGGTTGAGAAGGAGGGATACCCTTGCTTTAACTCAAGCGCAAAACAGATGACTTGATCAGTTGATATGAAATTTTTGTAGTATCATAAAAATTTTTTGTCTAGCACTGGCTGGGCTTATTATTTTATTTTTAGTATTAAGATTTGAAAACTTATTGTTAGTTCATAATATGAAGATTCAATAAATAACTAAAAGCTAAAAAAAAAAAAAAAAAAAAAAAAAAAAAAAAAAAAAAAAAAAAAAAATGAACTTTTTTTAAAACATTTAACGTTTATTTTAAAAGCCGAAAGTGAATTTTTAATTCATAATGACGCATATTTGTATTCAAAAGTTAAATAAGTCCGCATGAGCCAGAATCGTTATTCAAATAAAATCGATGTGAAGATGAACGAATTTATTTCCAAATTTGAGAGGATGTGAGTAAAGCAATATAAAAATTTAAAGCTTTTTAAAAATATCATTTTTTAAATTTGACAGCACAAAGTTATCACCAAAAGAAAAAGGGACAGTCATAAAATAGCGGAAGTTTTGTGGACATGTTTATTGTTTTAATATTAATTAGTTTTAGGAATCGAAAAAACAATAAAACTTTGTATGTACTACAAATAAATATAAATACATATTTACATATTTTATACAAAAAAGTACTGCATCATGAAAGTAAGTATTTTTTTTTTAAATTCGAAGGTAATTTTACTTTATTACGAAAATATAAAAAAATTAAACATATAAAAAATCTAAATATTTTATTGATAGTGTCTTATGGACTGAAAATTATGATGAACAAGAAATCGAAATTTTGTTCAGTAACGACCAATTTTAAATGCATATGTATTATTTAATACTATGTATTTGATCTATTATTTATTAAAATGTAATATGAAATGTAATTGAAATATGTATCTCATGATAGTAATTTTTTTCTAATAAATTATTTTATAAAAAGGTGTTTGTTGTTTCGATTTTTAAAAGAAACATTTTATAATTTAGCCCCTTTTCGTACTTTATCGAAAATTTTGACAGGATGTGACTTTAAACGGATTTTATTCAATTTAGCCCCTTTTAGCCCTGTTTTCAAAAATGTTTACGCGTTTTGAGTCTCAAGAGTTGGCATCACTGCATTTTATCATATTTTCGATATCGAAATCAGTTTTCGATACGATAGCTCATTCGATCACGAATGCGGTAATTTGGCCCCAGTTTTTATAAATTTTTTTTATTTAACTTAAATTCAAAAATTCAAACTTAATACGAATTTAAAACATTTCAATTTTAACTTAAAAATAATATTTTTAATAAATTCTTGGCATTTTTCTAAAATTCTCAAGTAATTTTAACATTTTTTGCTTCACTTATAAAATTAAAAAAAATTTGAATTTTCGAACTTAAAATTTTTTATAAAATAAAGGGAATTATTAAGAGTTTTAATCATTTTTATAATTTACCAGTGAAATTAATACTTTTTGTTTAATTTCGAAAATTCGGAATCAAATTCTTTTAATTCTTCTTAAGTTTTTAAATTTCATAAGTAATTTTAAGATTTTTTTTATTCATTTCAAAACTTAAAAAAAACTTAGTATTTTTTGAACACAAAATTTTTTATTAACTTATGCAAATTATTTAGAATTTTGAATTTTATAACAATAGAAATTATTATTATTCAATTTTTGCTTAGTTTCGAAAATTCAAACATATGCAGTAGAGGCTCGCAAATTAGAAACACTTCGTTTTGAAAACAATTCGAATATTCGAATTTTTGTAATTTGTGGACTGTTTTGTTTTTATAGAAGAAAAAAGATGAATCTGTCCATTAAAACTATCCTAGTTTAAAACTACTTTTTGTGTTTATTTTAATTGGTTTTATTAAAAACATTAACAAAACAAGTTAGAGTGGAATATTCGGCTGTCCGAATCTTTAATATCTTTCACCTAAATATAATAAGAAATACAAAAGCTACACTGTGATTTTATTTTTAATGTTTTGAAATTTTATCTAATTTTGACCATTTATAATTGATGTAGTTACCGATTCTTACCGTAATTTACAGAGTTTGTCTGCTTTTCATAATAATCTTGAGTGTAATTTAACAATTTATAAAATTAAAACAACATTTTTCCATATTCACAACAAGTTAAGAAACAGAGTATATCTGAATTTGATCTCAATAATATTAGTTACAAAAGATTTTTGGTTGGCATAATAGAAGTGGACTGATAGCTTCTAAATCCAGTATCCACTTATGTGGTTTCTACGTATTTGAGGCTTATTTTGGTTGAATTTCATCTCAATAACGTTATTTACAAGAGTTATATGGTCGTTTAGTATGCTCGGAAGTGGACTTAATTCGGAAATTATTACTGACTGACAGCTACAAAATCCCGTAGCATAATTGCCGTATAACCGATATTAATATGATTTCTGGATTAAAATTTCTGATTCATATAAAAGTTGGTTCGATATCGATATTTATCAAACATTTTTGTGGGTTCAATTCTTTTTCGGAAATGGTTCTTATATATGGCAGCTGTGACAAATCATGGGCCGAGCTTCTTAAATATTGAAACAGTGAATTTTATGCATAGGATATCTCACGTCGAATTTCAACGTAATAACGGTATATTTCAGATATATTTTCGTATTAAATATGGACCGATATTCTCAATATCCAGCAGTTTGATTTTGGCATGTATGTATGTAACGCTGCGTTCAAAATTTTGGATCGGCATCATTATTTATAAGAGATTTATGAGTATTAAAGAGGGAAGTATATGGGGGATACGGTCAAATATGGACCGAAATTAACAAAATTTTGTGGAATGACTTTTGTATGTATTTAAATATAAAGTTTTAAGTCGTTACCTATATTTATAAGATATATGTATATAAAGATAAACGGGTTTTTCGGATGTGGTCCTCATATGGGAGCTATGACCAATTATGGATCGACCACCATAAAAGTTAGTGTAACAATTTATATACCTATAAGAATTATTTGTGTCGAATTTTAACCAGGTAACTGTATTTGTACCAGACCAATTTTTTCTATTTTCCTCACACTTTCTTCTTTTATCATAGAAATAACGTGTAAAAAATTTCATAGCAATATCTGCAATATATTTCAAAAAATTCGAACAAAAATTTTTAAAAATATCATATTTTTGTAGAGGTTGTCTCACATTTTGTTCAATAACTCTGATTTTACTATTTCTATTTTGCTGATTGGTATGGCTTAGGAGAATTACAAACTGTTTTTTGTGAACTTTGTTGATTTTGGTTGTTTCTTTTGGATGTGAAAGTGTTTTACACAAACAGACGGACATAGCTCAATCAATCGGAATGAACAACTTATATATACCCTCATTCACCACACATTGTGGTGGAGGGTATAATAAATGGTAAAATTTTCTTATATTTTTTTTTTTGTATTTCTCGAAACAAATTCAACCAACAACCCAGGTTCGAATCCTAAGCCAAGAAAAATTATTAATAAATTTTAATAATAATTTGCATGTAACAATTCCTACCTTCAGTAAAAATAATCATTTGTTGTTGTTTGAATAGCGGTGTTTAGTACTTGTGTTTGTTTGTTGTTAGTGTGTCTAGTTAATCGCGCTTCTTTACACGCGAGTGTGTCTCGTGATTTGCATTTCAATGTCGGTTGTTGTTGTAATATTTGTTTGCATAAAGAAAAAGGCAGAGAAAGAAAAAGCAAAATAATTTCTCAGTAATAAAAGCAGAGCAAGAAAAGTGTGGTGTATAAGTTTTGTTTACAAAAACAAAACAACAAGTGTTTTTGTTTTTAGTTGAAAGCAAGTAGTACGTAAAAGAGTTGCCAATATTCAAAATAGTGTAAATAAAACGGTAATCGGTTCGGGTTTTAAAAACTAATAAAAATTATTAAATAAATAAAAATGTAATTAAAAATATCAAGGTAAATTTATATATTTATAATAAATAATAAAAATTAAAAAAAAACTTTTTATAGGTAAATATTAATAAGTATTTAAAGCATTTTGAAATTAATGTGTTTGTCTATAAAAAATAATAATATAATATAAAATAATAATGATTTACATCTAGATAAATTTAAAATCTTTATTTAAATCCTATGCTAAAATTGTTTCCAGTTAAACATTTTAATTGAATATAATTAATTTTGTGTTGTTTCAAATATTTCTTTTTACTTTATAGAAAAATCAATTTATTGTTATCTGCGGATTAAGTATTATTGCTTAATAAATTTTGAACTTCTTAATTTTAAATAATTTATTGTTTATAATTTCCGTGTGAAGACGAAAGCTTAAAACACTCTAACAAATACTCGTATGCATTAAACACCCGTTATTTTACAACACACATAGACCAGTTACGTACAATCTCTAAAAAACAATTTAAGTCAAATTAAATTTTTTTTTGTTAAATAATTTTATGCGAAAAGCATTTTACATGAATAAAATAAAAATTAAATAAATGGAGGACAGGTGATTGTAAATAAATTAAATTTAGATGCATCAACAAGTTTCTATACAATTGCTAACTTTTATTATAAATAATATTAAGTTCACGTATTGTTGTAATACATAGGTGCATACAATATTATTTATTTGCTAAATAATTCTAAATAGAAGGCGGAAATGTCAAAATAAATAAAATAATGAAATCGTTGGTTTTTAATTATTGAAAAGACTATTAAAAAAAATTTTTTTTGGAAAAAATCTACAAGCAGTTTATGGAAAACATCCTCTAAATATACAACCGGCATACCCGGGTAGGCGCAGAACATAGGTACATAGTTGTATATATGTTTAGTTTTAATAAATTTCAATACTGTTTTTCATTTTGCATTTCATTAAAAAATTGCATTTGGTTATAAAACAAGACTAGAGATACAGTTAGTTACAGTTTTATCACATACACATGTAGCAAATTTGGTTGTTCTCCATGTTGTCAACTCCACCTTTGCGTTTGTTGTAATCCAGGGGGGTTACTCTCTATTGCGATGCGAAAGCAAATGCGATGCGATAAGCGTACAATATTTATACTTATCGCATCGCATTTGCTTTCGCATCGCAATAGAGAGTAACCCCCCTTTGTTTTACACCTCCAACGTTGATATTATATGAGATGTAGATAGAAGCACAACCGATCTGTTTTTTTTTTAAATATATATATAAGGAATATATAAATCCAAAAACTGAAGATTATACTTCTCTTCCTTTCGGATTAGAAAATTCAGCTGGAACAAATGTTCGCCTTTTGAACACGGTGCCCAAGATAGACAAGTAATAGTCGACATTAAAAAAGATGCTTAATTGTAACTTTTACAAAAATTTTCACATATGATGTTTCTTCCACTTCCACGAAAAAGTTTACAACACAAATCTTAAACGACTCGTTCACCCTGATATTTTCGCTTTCTCCAGAAGGCAACAACCCTGTATAAATTTGTCCACTCAGAGGATGAGCTGTCAATCGTGTAAATATAGCTTTATTTTATAGGTTTATGTTTAACATTAGAAACATGTCAGATATGGTAGTTGTTTTATCACTTTCTTTGCGGTACTGGCGTGTATTGCTATTATCAAATCTTATATAACAGATTATGGCTTAAAATCGTTGAATGCCCATCGATACACGGTGCAAGGGATGAGAACTAGTTTTTGTATAATATACACATGTTGCAACTGCATCAGTTTGCTGATAGAAATAACAAATAGTAGGTCAATATAAGCAAATTCAATTGTAAACTATATGACTTACCCGGGTATGATGGTTGTATATACATATAACGAAAACTTTTTGGTTGTAGAAAGTTAAAGTTTTATTTATAAATGTGAACGCCTTCATGTATGCAATATTTTTTTTAATTAATATTGGTTAAAAGCTTTTATTACTCATAGTGATCTTTTGTTTAATTTACTTATTATACTTTAATGCCTAAGAGGTTGAGTTTTTTAAAGCTTTTTGCTTTATATTGTATTGTTAGAGATCTTGATATGATAACACATATGTGCCGTTTCCGGTTGATTAATAATAAAAAAAATATTTCTAACAATTCATAATACATATACATATGTACATACATTTATTTTTCTATTTATTTTATTTATTTACAAATTTATTACAATTAAAATTACGATATGTAATCCAAAAGCTAAATGCACTAGTAACAATCGCTATCGGCTTAACATACATAAATTAAATACTAGCTGTATAAAAAAAAATACAATTTTCTATTATTATAACTTAAACATTTTGCTAATAATTTTTCTAAAATCCAGTAAGTAGTAAATCTTCATTATGTATAAAATGCAATATTGCTAGACACTTTTTCTAACACAATGAAAATGTAACGAACTACTCTATTAGAAATGATGATTCTAGCTGATGTATATGAAAATATTTCCTTACCATAAACAACATCTTGCCATATAACCAACGAAGCTGAGACAATTTGACAATAAACACTTTGAATTTCAAATTCATGGTACTTATAACATGAATTATTTTCAGAACAATTATTATTTTTATTTGAACTGTTAATTTTAAATCTTTGATATTTCTTTTAATTTGGCTCGAGTTCATTAAATTTAATTTTTCATTAAATTATTTTTACTGAAGGTAGGAATTGTTACATGCAAATTATTATTAAAATTTATTGATAATTTTTCTTGGCTTAGGATTCGAACCTGGGTTGTTGGTTGAATTTACATATGTTTCGAGAAATACAAAAAAAAAAATATAAGAAAATTTTACCATTTATTATACCCTCCACCACAATGTGTGGTGAATGAGGGTATATATAAGTTGTTCATTCCGATTGATTGAGCTATGTCCGTCTGTTTGTGTAAAACACTTTCACATCCAAAAGAAACAACCAAAATCAACAAAGTTCACAAAAAACAGTTTGTAATTCTCCTAAGCCATACCAATCAGCAAAATAGAAATAGTAAAATCAGAGTTATTGAACAAAATGTGAGACAACCTCTACAAAAATATGATATTTTTAAAAATTTTTGTTCGAATTTTTTGAAATATATTGCAGATATTGCTATGAAATTTTTTACACGTTATTTCTATGATAAAAGAAGAAAGTGTGAGGAAAATAGAAAAAATTGGTCTGGTACAAATACAGTTACCTGGTTAAAATTCGACACAAATAATTCTTATAGGTATATAAATTGTTACACTAACTTTTATGGTGGTCGATCCATAATTGGTCATAGCTCCCATATGAGGACCACATCCGAAAAACCCGTTTATCTTTATATACATATATCTTATAAATATAGGTAACGACTTAAAACTTTATATTTAAATACATACAAAAGTCATTCCACAAAATTTTGTTAATTTCGGTCCATATTTGACCGTATCCCCCATATACTTCCCTCTTTAATACTCATAAATCTCTTATAAATAATGATGCCGATCCAAAATTTTGAACGCAGCGTTACATACATACATGCCAAAATCAAACTGCTGGATATTGAGAATATCGGTCCATATTTAATACGAAAATATATCTGAAATATACCGTTATTACGTTGAAATTCGACGTGAGATATCCTATGCATAAAAGTCACTGTTTCAATATTTAAGAAGCTCGGCCCATGATTTGTCACAGCTGCCATATATAAGAACCATTTCCGAAAAAGAATTGAACCCACAAAAATGTTTGATAAATATCGATATCGAACCAACTTTTATATGAATCAGAAATTTTAATCCAGAAATCATATTAATATCGGTTATACGGCAATTATGCTACGGGATTTTGTAGCTGTCAGTCAGTAATAATTTCCGAATTAAGTCCACTTCCGAGCATACTAAACGACCATATAACTCCTGTAAATAACGTTATTGAGATGAAATTCAACTAAAATAAGCCTCAAATACGTAGAAACCACATAAGTGGATACTGGATTTAGAAGCTATCAGTCCACTTCTACTATGCCAACCAAAAATCTTTTGTAACTAATATTATTGAGATCAAATTCAGATATACTCTGTTTTTTAACTTGATGTGAATATGGAAAAATGTTGTTTTAATTTTATAAATTGTTAAATTATACTCAAGATTATTATGAAAAGCAGACAAACTCTGTAAATTAAGGTAAGAATCGGTAACTACATCAATTATAAATGGTCAAAATTAGATAAAATTTCAAAACATTAAAAATAAAATCACAGTGTAGCTTTTGTATTTCTTATTATATTTAGATGAAGGATATTAAAGATTCGGACAGCCGAATATTCCACTCTAACTTGTTTTGTTAATGTTTTTAATAAAACCAATTAAAATAAACACAAAAAGTAGTTTTAAACTAGGATAGTTTTAATGGACAGATTCATCTTTTTTCTTCTATAAAAACAAAACAGTCCACGAATTACAAAAAATCGAATATTCGAATTGTTTTCAAAACGAAGTGATTTGCGAGACTCTACTATATATGTTTGAATTTTCGAAACTAAGCAAAAATTGAATAACAATAATTCCTATTGTTATAAAATTCAAAATTCTAAATAATTTGCATAATTTAATAAAAAATTTTGTGTTCAAAAATACTAAGTTTTATTAAGTTTTGAAATGAATAAAAAAAATCTTAAAATTACTTATGAAATTTAAAAACTTAAGAAAAATTACAAGATTTTATTAAATGTTACAATATTTCGTTAAAATTGATATGTTGTAAATTCGTATTAAGTTTGAATTTTTGAACTTAAGTTAAATTAAAAAAAATTATAAAAACTGCTTCTTATTATTTTATAAGAAATTTCATATTCGAAAATTGGAATATTTTTTTATATTTACGAAATAAAGTAAAATTACTTTCGAATTAAAAAAACTATTGATTCTTTCATGATGCACTACTTTTTTTGTAAAAAATATGTAAATACATATTTATATTTATTTTTAGTACATATTTTAAAAATCATGTTTTTAAAAATTTTTATTGTTTTTTCGATTCCTAAAACTAATTAATATTAAAACTAAACATGTCCACAAAACTTAAGCTATTTTATGACTGTCCCTTTTTCTTTTTGGTGATAACTTTGTGCTGTCAAATTCAAAAAATAATATTTTTAAAAAGCTTTAAATTTTTATATTGCTTTACTCACATCCTTTCCAATTTGGAAATAAATTCGTTTATCTTCACATCGATTTTATTTAATTAATAACGTTTTGATTTATTGTTATTTCGCGCAAAATTAACAATTTTCTATTTTAGATTTCCAGTTTTTCTTCTCTATACGATTCTGGCTCATGCGGACTTATTTAACTTTTGAATACAAGTATGCGTCATTATGAATTAAAAATTCACTTTCGGCTTTTAAAATAAACGTTAAATGTTTTAAAAAAAGTTCATTTTGATAATAAATTACTTGGAAAATCAAAATTGTAAGAGCTAGATATTCAGTTATAAATGACAAAAAAATAATAAAAAAATGATTAAGTTAAAATTGTTATTCAGAAATTAAATTTAAACTACAGGGTGCTAAAGAATTAAATAAACAGATTTCTTTAAATTTAAATTTTATAAAAACAGAAAGATTTCCTGCTGCCCTTTACTAAAATCCCTTTCAACAACTAAATCCTATTGCTGTAAGCAACTCTGTTCTCGTGGCCAACATACTTATTTAGTTCTCACACGTTCTTTAATTAAATCGGTCGTTAATTGTTTGTCATTCGTCTTTAAATGCGTTATAAATGTAGTAAAAGTTTTTATTTAAGAGAAAATTTATAAAATATTTTACATATTAAAGTAATTTAATAAGAAATCTTTTTAAAATTACATAAACGATGTGTTAATGTAAAGTTTTTAGTAAAATAATTCATAAAATTAAGAATTACTCTTGAACATAAAGTGTAGTGTACGCAAAAATTGCATTTGTTGTTGTTTTAATAGCGGTGTTTGGTGGTTGTGTTTGTTTGTTGTTAGTGTGTCTAGTTAATAGCGCTTCTTTACACGCGAGTGTGTCTCGTGATTTGCATTTCTATGTCGGTTGTTGTTGTTATAATATTTGTTTGCATAAAGGAAAAGGAAGATAAAGCCAGATAATTTCTCAGTAATAAAAGCAGAGCAAGAAAAATGTGGTGTATAAGTTTTGTTTACAAAAACAAAACAACAAGTGTTTTTGTTTTTAGGTGAAAGCATGCAGTACGTAAAAGAGTTGCCAATATTCAAAATAGTGTAAATAAAACGGTAATCGGTTCGGGTTGTAAAAACTGTAATAAAAATTATTAAATAAACAAAAATGTAATTAAAAATATCAAGGTAAACTTATATACATACATATTTATAATAAATAATAAAAATTAAATAAAACTTATAAATGTTAATAGGTATTTAAAGCATTTTAAAATTAATGTATTTGTCTAGAATAGATACATACATACTTACATATACGAGTATGTATGTATATAGAAATTTTAAAATTGTAGCAGCAACTGTTAAAAATTAGATTTTAAATGCTTTTAGAAATTTGTGAATTTTAGAACTGTCTTGGATTCATTTGTTTCTTGTCGCCAAAGTTGAGAATTTCGTTACCCTTTTGGGCGGAGCAAATGTTTAGATTATGGTAATAGGGATCATATTGTAGGTCGGTTAGGATAGTTTTTAAATATTTCGGGAATTTGTTAAGAACAAGGTAAAACATTAAGAAAAAGTTGTTTTTAAGAACAGGTCCAATCCGATTAGATTAATCAGATTAATATAATTTGATCCGAAGGGTTTCAATTCCGTATTTGCAAATCTATCGTTTTTACTTTGCGTTCTCTAATTCCGATCGTTTTTGTTTATTCCCAAAAATTTTAAATCTCGGTTTTTAAGTTAAATACAGTAAAGTTGTGTAACCAAAAAAAAACATATGGTTTTTATAATAAAAAGTATAACAAAAGCGAACAAAAAGTACGCTAACAAAGAAATTTTAAATAAATGTGAAAGACATCAAAACGCAGTTGAAAAGCTACGAAAAAAAATTTTATGAAAACGACAAAAGTTTTCTTGTTGCTGACACCAACTTTGAAATTTTTCACATTTTATTTAAATATCAATCATTTTTCACCAAACGCCGCGATTCACTTAAAAATCTGGTCGCATAAATGTTTAATTCTTGTTTATATGGCCATACTGTTTTCGTACACACCTTTGTGACTACGAGCTAAATCGGGCCAAAATTTTCCCGAAAATAAACATCATGAATTAAATATTGCATAGTCATACGCTAGTTTTATTGCCTCCAATTATGTTTTGCTTTGCTCTTGAAATTTTGATAACGGATGTTTTATCATTTATAGCATTGAAAGCAATTAAACTAGCGTATTACTATGCAATATTTAATTCATGACTTTTCTTTTTGCCTTTAAATATTAAAAGTTAAAAATTAACTTTTATTTTTTGCCTTAAAAAATAAAAGTCAAAAATAACTTTTATTTATTTGTGCCTTAAAAAATAAAAGTTTAAAAATAACAGCGTAAATAAAGAGTTAAAAAAATAACTTTTATTTCTGCCTTAAAACTAAAAGTTAAAATTAAAAGTTATTTTTTGACTTTTATCAAAAAGGGCACAAATTTAAAAGTCATCCAAAAATTTGCATGTATGTACATCACCTATGTATCATAACGATAAGATCCAAAATTTTCTACGATCATTTTTTATGTGTGATTTTTTTATGTAAATTTTTAAAAATAAAAGTTATTTTCTGCCCCTGAAAAATTCATCTTCGGCTTTTAAAATAAACGCTAAATGTTTTAGAAAATGTAATTTTGATAATAAATTACTTAGAAAATCAAAATTGTAAGAGGTAGATAGTAAGTTATAAATGACAAAAAAAAAAAATTACACCGGTAACCGTTAGAAATGATTAAGTTCAAATTTTTATTCCGAAATTAAATTTAAACTACAGGGTGCTAAAGAATTAAATAAATAGATTTCTTTAAATTTAAATTTTATATAAACACAAAGATTTCCTGCTGCCCTTTACTAAAATCCCCTTCAACAACTAAATCCTATTGCTGTAAGCAACTCTGTTCTCGTGGCCAACATACTTATTTAGTTCTCACACGTTCTTTTGTTAAATCGGTCGTTAATTGTGTGTCGTTCGTCTTTAAATGCATTATAAATGTAGTAAAAGTGTTTATTTAAAAGGAAATTTATAAAATATTTTACATATTAAAGTAATTTAATAAGAAATCTATTAAAAATTACATAAACGATGTGTTAATGTAAAGTTTTTATTAAAATAATTCATAAAATTAAGAATTACTCTTGAACATAAAGTGTAGTGTATGCAAAAATTTCATTTGTTGTTGTTTTATTAACGGTGTTTAGTACTTGTGTTTGTTTGTTGTTAGTGTGTCTAGTTAATAGCGCTTCTTTACACGCGAGTGTGTCTCGTGATTTGCATTTCTATGTCGGTTGTTGTTGTTATAATATTTGTTTGCATAAAGGAAAAGGAAGATAAAGCAAAATAATTTCTCAGTAATAAAAGCAGAGCAAGAAAAATGTGGTGTATAAGTTTTGTTTACAAAAACAAAACAACAAGTGTTTTTGTTTTTAGGTGAAAACAAGTAGTACGTAAAAGAGTTGCCAGAATTCAAAATAGTGTAAATAAAACGGTAATCGGTTCGGGTTTTAAAAACTGTAATAAAAATTATTAAATAAATAAAAATGTAATTAAAAATATCAAGGTAAATTTATATACATATTTATAATAAATAATAAAAATTAAATAAAACTTATAAATGTTAATAAGTATTTAAAGCATTTTAAAATTAATGTGTTTGTCTAGAATAGATACATACATACTTACATATACGAGTGTGTATGTGTATAGAAATTTTAAAATTGTAGCAGCAACTGTTAAAAATTAGATTTTAAATGCTTTTAGAAATTTGTGAATTTTAGAACTGTCTTGGAGATTCAATTCATTTGGCGCTTGTCGCCAAAGTTGAGAATTTCGTTACCCTTTTGAGCGGAGCAAATGTTTAGATTATGGTAATAGGGATCATATTGTAGGTCGGTTAGGATAGTTTTTAAATATTTCGGGAATTTGTTAAGAACAAGGTAAAACATTAAGAAAAAGTTGTTTTTAAGAACAGGTCCAATCCGATTAGATTAATCAGATTAATATAATTTGATCCGAAGGGTTTCAATTCCGTATTTGAAAATCGATCGTTTTTACTTTGCGTTCTCTAATTCCGATCGTTTTTGTTTATTCCCAAAAAATTTTTAAATCTCGGTTTTTAAGTTAAATACAGTAAAGTTGTGTAACCAAAAGAAAAAACATATGATTTTTATAATAAAAAGTATAACAAAAGCGAACAAAAAGAACGCTAACAAAGAAATTTTAAATAAAAGTGAAAGACATCAAAACGCAGTTGAAAAGCTACGAAAAAAAATTTTATGAAAACGACAAAAGTTTTCTTGTT
This sequence comes from Bellardia pandia, assembly GCA_916048285.2. Lineage (NCBI taxonomy): Eukaryota > Metazoa > Arthropoda > Insecta > Diptera > Calliphoridae > Bellardia > Bellardia pandia. The sequence continues at coordinate 45,907,218 of OU696531.1, forward strand.
GCTGACACCAACTTTGAAATTTTTTAAATTTTATTTAAATATCAATCATTTTTCACTAAACGCCGCGATTCACTTAAAAATCTGGTCGCATAAATGTTTAATTCTTGTTTAATTGTTGTTTACTGTTTTCGTACACACGTTTGTGACTACGAGCTAAATCGGCCCAAATTTTGCCGAAAATAAAACTCATGAATTAAATATTGCTTTTAGTTATTTTTGCCTTAAAAAATAAAAGTTAAAAAATAACAACGTAAAGAAATAAATATCAAAGAGTTAAAAAATAACTTTTATTTCTGCCTTAAAAATAAAAGTTAAAATTAAAAGTTATTTTTTGACTTTTATCAAAAAGAGCACAAATTTAAAAGACATCAAAAAATTTCCATGTACGTACATCACCTATGTATCATAACGATAAGATCCAAAATTTTCTACGATCATTTTTTATGTGTGATTTTTTGATGTAAATTTTTAAAAATAACAGTTATTTTCTGCCCCTGAAAAATTCATCTTCGGCTTTTAAAATAAACACTAAATGTTTTAGAAAATGTAATTTTGATAATAAATTACTTAGAAAATCAAAATTGTAAGAGGTAAGTTATAAATGACAAAAAAAAAAAAGAAAATTACACCGGTAACCGTTAGAAATGATTAAGTTCAAATTTTTATTCCGAAATTAAATTTAAACTACAGGGTGCTAAAGAATTAAATAAATAGATTTCTTTAAATTTAAATTTTATAAAAACACAAAGATTTCCTGCTGCCCTTTACTAAAATCCCTTTCAACAACTAAATCCTATTGCTGTAAGCAACTCTGTTCTCGTGGCCAACATACTTATTTAGGTCTCACACGTTCTTTTGTTAAATCGGTCGTTAATTGTGTGTCGTTCGTCTTTAAATGCATTCTAAATGTAGTAAAAGTGTTTTATTTAAAAGAAAATTTATAAAATATTTTACATATTAAAGTAATTTAATAAGAAATCTATTAAAAATTACAAAAACGATGTATTAATGTAAAGTTTTTATTAAAATAATTCATAAAATTAAGAATTACTCTTGAGCATAAAGTGTAGTGTACGCAAAAATGTCATTTGTTGTTGTTTTAATAACGGTGTTTAGTACTTGTGTTTGTTTGTTGTTAGTGTGTCTAGTTAATAGCGCTTCTTTACACGCGAGTGTGTCTCGTGATTTGCATTTCAATGTCGGTTGTTGTTTTTGTAATATTTATTTGCATAAAGAAAAAGGAAGAGAAAGAAAAAGCAAAATAAAATCTCAGTAATAAAAGCAGAGCAAGAAAAGTGTGGTGTAGGTATAAGTTTGGTTACAAAAACAAAACAACAAGTGTTTTTGTTTTTAGGTGAAAGCATGCAGTACGTAAAAGAGTTGCCAATATTCAAAATAGTGTAAATAAAACGGTAATCGGTTCGGGTTGTAAAAACTAATAAAAATGATTAAATAAATAAAATGTAATTAAAAATATCGAGGTAAATTTATATACTTATAATAAAAAGAATAAAAATTACAAAAAAAAACTTTTTATAGGTAAATATTAATAAGTATTTAAAGCATTTTGAAATTAATGTATTTGTCTATATAAAATAATAAAAAATTAATATAATATAAAAGAATAATGATTTACATCTAGATAAATTTAAAATCAGCTTTAAATCTTATGCTGAAATTGTTTGTTTCCGGTTAAACATTTTAATTGAATATAATTAATTTTGTTTTGTTTCAAATATTTCTTTTTACTTTATAGAAAAATCAATTTAGTGTTATCTGTGGATTAAGTATTATAGCTTAATAAATTTTGAACTTCTTAATTTTACATAATTTATTGTGTATAATTTCCGTGTGAAGACGAAAGCTTAAAACACTCTAACAAATACTCGTATGCATTAAACACCCGTTATTTTACAACACACATAGACCAGTTACGTACAATCTCTAAAAAACAATTTAAGTCAAATTAAATTTTTTTTGTTAAATAATTTTATGCGAAAAGCATTTTACATGAATAAAATAAAAATTAAAGAAATGGAGGACAGGTGATTGTAAATAAATTAAATTTAGATGCATCAACAAGTTTCTATACAATTGCTAACTTTTATTATAAATAATATTAAGTTCACGTATTGTTGTAATACATAGGTGCATACAATATTATTTATTTGCTAAATAATTCTAAATAGAAGGCGGAAATGTCAAAATAAATAAAATAATGAAATCGTTGGTTTTTAATTATTGAAAAGACTATTAAAAAAAATTTTTTTTGGAAAAAATCTACAAGCAGTTTATGGAAAACATCCTCTAAATATACAACCGGCATACCCGGGTAGGCGCAGAACATAGGTACATAGTTGTATATATGTTTAGTTTTAATAAATTTCAATACTGTTTTTCATTTTGCATTTCATTAAAAAATTGCATTTGGTTATAAAACAAGACTAGAGATACAGTTAGTTACAGTTTTATCACATACACATGTAGCAAATTTGGTTGTTCTCCATGTTGTCAACTCCACCTTTGCGTTTGTTGTAATCCAGGGGGGTTACTCTCTATTGCGATGCGAAAGCAAATGCGATGCGATAAGCGTACAATATTTATACTTATCGCATCGCATTTGCTTTCGCATCGCAATAGAGAGTAACCCCCCTTTGTTTTACACCTCCAACGTTGATATTATATGAGATGTAGATAGAAGCACAACCGATCTGTTTTTTTTTTTAATATATATATAAGGAATATATAAATCCAAAAACTGAAGATTATACTTCTCTTCCTTTCGGATTAGAAAATTCAGCTGGAACAAATGTTCGCCTTTTGAACACGGTGCCCAAGATAGACAAGTAATAGTCGACATTAAAAAAGATGCTTAATTGTAACTTTTACAAAAATTTTCACATATGATGTTTCTTCCACTTCCACGAAAAAGTTTACAACACAAATCTTAAACGACTCGTTCACCCTGATATTTTCGCTTTCTCCAGAAGGCAACAACCCTGTATAAATTTGTCCACTCAGAGGATGAGCTGTCAATCGTGTAAATATAGCTTTATTTTATAGGTTTATGTTTAACATTAGAAACATGTCAGATATGGTAGTTGTTTTATCACTTTCTTTGCGGTACTGGCGTGTATTGCTATTATCAAATCTTATATAACAGATTATGGCTTAAAATCGTTGAATGCCCATCGATACACGGTGCAAGGGATGAGAACTAGTTTTTGTATAATATACACATGTGCAACTGCATCAGTTTGCTGATAGAAATAACAAATAGTAGGTCAATATAAGCAAATTCAATTGTAAACTATATGACTTACCCGGGTATGATGGTTGTATATACATATAACGAAAACTTTTTGGTTGTAGAAAGTTAAAGTTTTATTTATAAATGTGAACGCCTTCATGTATGCAATATTTTTTTTAATTAATATTGGTTAAAAGCTTTTATTACTCATAGTGATCTTTTGTTTAATTTACTTATTATACTTTAATGCCTAAGAGGTTGAGTTTTTTAAAGCTTTTTGCTTTATATTGTATTGTTAGAGATCTTGATATGATAACACATATGTGCCGTTTCCGGTTGATTAATAATAAAAAAAATATTTCTAACAATTCATAATACATATACATATGTACATACATTTATTTTTCTATTTATTTTATTTATTTACAAATTTATTACAATTAAAATTACGATATGTAATCCAAAAGCTAAATGCACTAGTAACAATCGCTATCGGCTTAACATACATAAATTAAATACTAGCTGTATAAAAAAAAATACAATTTTCTATTATTATAACTTAAACATTTTGCTAATAATTTTTCTAAAATCCAGTAAGTAGTAAATCTTCATTATGTATAAAATGCAATATTGCTAGACACTTTTTCTAACACAATGAAAATGTAACGAACTACTCTATTAGAAATGATGATTCTAGCTGATGTATATGAAAATATTTCCTTACCATAAACAACATCTTGCCATATAACCAACGAAGCTGAGACAATTTGACAATAAACACTTTGAATTTCAAATTCATGGTACTTATAACATGAATTATTTTCAGAACAATTATTATTTTTATTTGAACTGTTAATTTTAAATCTTTGATATTTCTTTTAATTTGGCTCGAGTTCATTAAATTTAATTTTTCATTAAATTATTTTTACTGAAGGTAGAAATTGTTACATGCAAATTATTATTAAAATTTATTGATAATTTTTCTTGGCTTAGGATTCGAACCTGGGTTGTTGGTTGAATTTACATATGTTTCGAGAAATACAAAAAAAAAAAATATAAGAAAATTTTACCATTTATTATACCCTCCACCACAATGTGTGGTGAATGAGGGTATATATAAGTTGTTCATTCCGATTGATTGAGCTATGTCCGTCTGTTTGTGTAAAACACTTTCACATCCAAAAGAAACAACCAAAATCAACAAAGTTCACAAAAAACAGTTTGTAATTCTCCTAAGCCATACCAATCAGCAAAATAGAAATAGTAAAATCAGAGTTATTGAACAAAATGTGAGACAACCTCTACAAAAATATGATATTTTTAAAAATTTTTGTTCGAATTTTTTGAAATATATTGCAGATATTGCTATGAAATTTTTTACACGTTATTTCTATGATAAAAGAAGAAAGTGTGAGGAAAATAGAAAAAATTGGTCTGGTACAAATACAGTTACCTGGTTAAAATTCGACACAAATAATTCTTATAGGTATATAAATTGTTACACTAACTTTTATGGTGGTCGATCCATAATTGGTCATAGCTCCCATATGAGGACCACATCCGAAAAACCCGTTTATCTTTATATACATATATCTTATAAATATAGGTAACAACTTAAAACTTTATATTTAAATACATACAAAAGTCATTCCACAAAATTTTGTTAATTTCGGTCCATATTTGACCGTATCCCCCATATACTTCCCTCTTTAATACTCATAAATCTCTTATAAATAATGATGCCGATCCAAAATTTTGAACGCAGCATTACATACATACATGCCAAAATCAAACTGCTGGATATTGAGAATATCGGTCCATATTTAATACGAAAATATATCTGAAATATACCGTTATTACGTTGAAATTCGACGTGAGATATCCTATGCATAAAATTCACTGTTTCAATATTTAAGAAGCTCGGCCCATGATTTGTCACAGCTGCCATATATAAGAACCATTTCCGAAAAAGAATTGAACCCACAAAAATGTTTGATAAATATCGATATCGAACCAACTTTTATATGAATCAGAAATTTTAATCCAGAAATCATATTAATATCGGTTATACGGCAATTATGCTACGGGATTTTGTAGCTGTCAGTCAGTAATAATTTCCGAATTAAGTCCACTTCCGAGCATACTAAACGACCATATAACTCCTGTAAATAACGTTATTGAGATGAAATTCAACTAAAATAAGCCTCAAATACGTAGAAACCACATAAGTGGATACTGGATTTAGAAGCTATCAGTCCACTTCTACTATGCCAACCAAAAATCTTTTGTAACTAATATTATTGAGATCAAATTCAGATATACTCTGTTTCTTAACTTGATGTGAATATGGAAAAATGTTGTTTTAATTTTATAAATTGTTAAATTATACTCAAGATTATTATGAAAAGCAGACAAACTCTGTAAATTAAGGTAAGAATCGGTAACTACATCAATTATAAATGGTCAAAATTAGATAAAATTTCAAAACATTAAAAATAAAATCACAGTGTAGCTTTTGTATTTCTTATTATATTTAGATGAAGGATATTAAAGATTCGGACAGCCGAATATTCCACTCTAACTTGTTTTGTTAATGTTTTTAATAAAACCAATTAAAATAAACACAAAAAGTAGTTTTAAACTAGGATAGTTTTAATGGACAGATTCATCTTTTTTCTTCTATAAAAACAAAACAGTCCACGAATTACAAAAAATCGAATATTCGAATTGTTTTCAAAACGAAGTGATTTGCGAGACTCTACTATATATGTTTGAATTTTCGAAACTAAGCAAAAATTGAATAACAATAATTCCTATTGTTATAAAATTCAAAATTCTAAATAATTTGCATAATTTAATAAAAAATTTTGTGTTCAAAAATACTAAGTTTTATTAAGTTTTGAAATGAATAAAAAAAATCTTAAAATTACTTATGAAATTTAAAAACTTAAGAAAAATTACAAGATTTTATTAAATGTTACAATATTTCGTTAAAATTGATATGTTGTAAATTCGTATTAAGTTTGAATTTTTGAACTTAAGTTAAATTAAAAAAAATTATAAAAACTGCTTCTTATTATTTTATAAGAAATTTCATATTCGAAAATTGGAATATTTTTTTATATTTACGAAATAAAGTAAAATTACTTTCGAATTAAAAAAACTATTGATTCTTTCATGATGCACTACTTTTTTTGTAAAAAATATGTAAATACATATTTATATTTATTTTTAGTACATATTTTAAAAATCATGTTTTTAAAAATTTTTATTGTTTTTTCGATTCCTAAAACTAATTAATATTAAAACTAAACATGTCCACAAAACTTAAGCTATTTTATGACTGTCCCTTTTTCTTTTTGGTGATAACTTTGTGCTGTCAAATTCAAAAAATAATATTTTTAAAAAGCTTTAAATTTTTATATTGCTTTACTCACATCCTTTCCAATTTGGAAATAAATTCGTTTATCTTCACATCGATTTTATTTAATTAATAACGTTTTGATTTATTGTTATTTCGCGCAAAATTAACAATTTTCTATTTTAGATTTCCAGTTTTTCTTCTCTATACGATTCTGGCTCATGCGGACTTATTTAACTTTTGAATACAAGTATGCGTCATTATGAATTAAAAATTCACTTTCGGCTTTTAAAATAAACGTTAAATGTTTTAAAAAAAGTTCATTTTGATAATAAATTACTTGGAAAATCAAAATTGTAAGAGCTAGATATTCAGTTATAAATGACAAAAAAATAATAAAAAAATGATTAAGTTAAAATTGTTATTCAGAAATTAAATTTAAACTACAGGGTGCTAAAGAATTAAATAAACAGATTTCTTTAAATTTAAATTTTATAAAAACAGAAAGATTTCCTGCTGCCCTTTACTAAAATCCCTTTCAACAACTAAATCCTATTGCTGTAAGCAACTCTGTTCTCGTGGCCAACATACTTATTTAGTTCTCACACGTTCTTTAATTAAATCGGTCGTTAATTGTTTGTCATTCGTCTTTAAATGCGTTATAAATGTAGTAAAAGTTTTTATTTAAGAGAAAATTTATAAAATATTTTACATATTAAAGTAATTTAATAAGAAATCTTTTTAAAATTACATAAACGATGTGTTAATGTAAAGTTTTTAGTAAAATAATTCATAAAATTAAGAATTACTCTTGAACATAAAGTGTAGTGTACGCAAAAATTGCATTTGTTGTTGTTTTAATAGCGGTGTTTGGTGGTTGTGTTTGTTTGTTGTTAGTGTGTCTAGTTAATAGCGCTTCTTTACACGCGAGTGTGTCTCGTGATTTGCATTTCTATGTCGGTTGTTGTTGTTATAATATTTGTTTGCATAAAGGAAAAGGAAGATAAAGCCAGATAATTTCTCAGTAATAAAAGCAGAGCAAGAAAAATGTGGTGTATAAGTTTTGTTTACAAAAACAAAACAACAAGTGTTTTTGTTTTTAGGTGAAAGCATGCAGTACGTAAAAGAGTTGCCAATATTCAAAATAGTGTAAATAAAACGGTAATCGGTTCGGGTTGTAAAAACTGTAATAAAAATTATTAAATAAACAAAAATGTAATTAAAAATATCAAGGTAAACTTATATACATACATATTTATAATAAATAATAAAAATTAAATAAAACTTATAAATGTTAATAGGTATTTAAAGCATTTTAAAATTAATGTATTTGTCTAGAATAGATACATACATACTTACATATACGAGTATGTATGTATATAGAAATTTTAAAATTGTAGCAGCAACTGTTAAAAATTAGATTTTAAATGCTTTTAGAAATTTGTGAATTTTAGAACTGTCTTGGATTCATTTGTTTCTTGTCGCCAAAGTTGAGAATTTCGTTACCCTTTTGGGCGGAGCAAATGTTTAGATTATGGTAATAGGGATCATATTGTAGGTCGGTTAGGATAGTTTTTAAATATTTCGGGAATTTGTTAAGAACAAGGTAAAACATTAAGAAAAAGTTGTTTTTAAGAACAGGTCCAATCCGATTAGATTAATCAGATTAATATAATTTGATCCGAAGGGTTTCAATTCCGTATTTGCAAATCTATCGTTTTTACTTTGCGTTCTCTAATTCCGATCGTTTTTGTTTATTCCCAAAAATTTTAAATCTCGGTTTTTAAGTTAAATACAGTAAAGTTGTGTAACCAAAAAAAAACATATGGTTTTTATAATAAAAAGTATAACAAAAGCGAACAAAAAGTACGCTAACAAAGAAATTTTAAATAAATGTGAAAGACATCAAAACGCAGTTGAAAAGCTACGAAAAAAAATTTTATGAAAACGACAAAAGTTTTCTTGTTGCTGACACCAACTTTGAAATTTTTCACATTTTATTTAAATATCAATCATTTTTCACCAAACGCCGCGATTCACTTAAAAATCTGGTCGCATAAATGTTTAATTCTTGTTTATATGGCCATACTGTTTTCGTACACACCTTTGTGACTACGAGCTAAATCGGGCCAAAATTTTCCCGAAAATAAACATCATGAATTAAATATTGCATAGTCATACGCTAGTTTTATTGCCTCCAATTATGTTTTGCTTTGCTCTTGAAATTTTGATAACGGATGTTTTATCATTTATAGCATTGAAAGCAATTAAACTAGCGTATTACTATGCAATATTTAATTCATGACTTTTCTTTTTGCCTTTAAATATTAAAAGTTAAAAATTAACTTTTATTTTTTGCCTTAAAAAATAAAAGTCAAAAATAACTTTTATTTATTTGTGCCTTAAAAAATAAAAGTTTAAAAATAACAGCGTAAATAAAGAGTTAAAAAAATAACTTTTATTTCTGCCTTAAAACTAAAAGTTAAAATTAAAAGTTATTTTTTGACTTTTATCAAAAAGGGCACAAATTTAAAAGTCATCCAAAAATTTGCATGTATGTACATCACCTATGTATCATAACGATAAGATCCAAAATTTTCTACGATCATTTTTTATGTGTGATTTTTTTATGTAAATTTTTAAAAATAAAAGTTATTTTCTGCCCCTGAAAAATTCATCTTCGGCTTTTAAAATAAACGCTAAATGTTTTAGAAAATGTAATTTTGATAATAAATTACTTAGAAAATCAAAATTGTAAGAGGTAGATAGTAAGTTATAAATGACAAAAAAAAAAAATTACACCGGTAACCGTTAGAAATGATTAAGTTCAAATTTTTATTCCGAAATTAAATTTAAACTACAGGGTGCTAAAGAATTAAATAAATAGATTTCTTTAAATTTAAATTTTATATAAACACAAAGATTTCCTGCTGCCCTTTACTAAAATCCCCTTCAACAACTAAATCCTATTGCTGTAAGCAACTCTGTTCTCGTGGCCAACATACTTATTTAGTTCTCACACGTTCTTTTGTTAAATCGGTCGTTAATTGTGTGTCGTTCGTCTTTAAATGCATTATAAATGTAGTAAAAGTGTTTATTTAAAAGGAAATTTATAAAATATTTTACATATTAAAGTAATTTAATAAGAAATCTATTAAAAATTACATAAACGATGTGTTAATGTAAAGTTTTTATTAAAATAATTCATAAAATTAAGAATTACTCTTGAACATAAAGTGTAGTGTATGCAAAAATTTCATTTGTTGTTGTTTTATTAACGGTGTTTAGTACTTGTGTTTGTTTGTTGTTAGTGTGTCTAGTTAATAGCGCTTCTTTACACGCGAGTGTGTCTCGTGATTTGCATTTCTATGTCGGTTGTTGTTGTTATAATATTTGTTTGCATAAAGGAAAAGGAAGATAAAGCAAAATAATTTCTCAGTAATAAAAGCAGAGCAAGAAAAATGTGGTGTATAAGTTTTGTTTACAAAAACAAAACAACAAGTGTTTTTGTTTTTAGGTGAAAACAAGTAGTACGTAAAAGAGTTGCCAGAATTCAAAATAGTGTAAATAAAACGGTAATCGGTTCGGGTTTTAAAAACTGTAATAAAAATTATTAAATAAATAAAAATGTAATTAAAAATATCAAGGTAAATTTATATACATATTTATAATAAATAATAAAAATTAAATAAAACTTATAAATGTTAATAAGTATTTAAAGCATTTTAAAATTAATGTGTTTGTCTAGAATAGATACATACATACTTACATATACGAGTGTGTATGTGTATAGAAATTTTAAAATTGTAGCAGCAACTGTTAAAAATTAGATTTTAAATGCTTTTAGAAATTTGTGAATTTTAGAACTGTCTTGGAGATTCAATTCATTTGCGCTTGTCGCCAAAGTTGAGAATTTCGTTACCCTTTTGAGCGGAGCAAATGTTTAGATTATGGTAATAGGGATCATATTGTAGGTCGGTTAGGATAGTTTTTAAATATTTCGGGAATTTGTTAAGAACAAGGTAAAACATTAAGAAAAAGTTGTTTTTAAGAACAGGTCCAATCCGATTAGATTAATCAGATTAATATAATTTGATCCGAAGGGTTTCAATTCCGTATTTGAAAATCGATCGTTTTTACTTTGCGTTCTCTAATTCCGATCGTTTTTGTTTATTCCCAAAAAATTTTTAAATCTCGGTTTTTAAGTTAAATACAGTAAAGTTGTGTAACCAAAAGAAAAAACATATGATTTTTATAATAAAAAGTATAACAAAAGCGAACAAAAAGAACGCTAACAAAGAAATTTTAAATAAAAGTGAAAGACATCAAAACGCAGTTGAAAAGCTACGAAAAAAAATTTTATGAAAACGACAAAAGTTTTCTTGTTGCTGACACCAACTTTGAAATTTTTTAAATTTTATTTAAATATCAATCATTTTTCACTAAACGCCGCGATTCACTTAAAAATCTGGTCGCATAAATGTTTAATTCTTGTTTAATTGTTGTTTACTGTTTTCGTACACACGTTTGTAACTACGAGCTAAATCGGCCCAAATTTTGCCGAAAATAAAACTCATGAATTAAATATTGCTTTTAGTTATTTTTGCCTTAAAAAATAAAAGTTAAAAAATAACAACGTAAAGAAATAAATATCAAAGAGTTAAAAAATAACTTTTATTTCTGCCTTAAAAGTAAAAGTTAAAATTAAAAGTTATTTTTTGACTTTTATCAAAAAGAGCACAAATTTAAAAGACATCAAAAAATTTCCATGTACGTACATCACCTATGTATCATAACGATAAGATCCAAAATTTTCTACGATCATTTTTTATGTGTGATTTTTTGATGTAAATTTTTAAAAATAACAGTTATTTTCTGCCCCTGAAAAATTCATCTTCGGCTTTTAAAATAAACACTAAATGTTTTAGAAAATGTAATTTTGATAATAAATTACTTAGAAAATCAAAATTGTAAGAGGTAAGTTATAAATGACAAAAAAAAAAAGAAAATTACACCGGTAACCGTTAGAAATGATTAAGTTCAAATTTTTATTCCGAAATTAAATTTAAACTACAGGGTGCTAAAGAATTAAATAAATAGATTTCTTTAAATTTAAATTTTATAAAAACACAAAGATTTCCTGCTGCCCTTTACTAAAATCCCTTTCAACAACTAAATCCTATTGCTGTAAGCAACTCTGTTCTCGTGGCCAACATACTTATTTAGGTCTCACACGTTCTTTTGTTAAATCGGTCGTTAATTGTGTGTCGTTCGTCTTTAAATGCATTCTAAATGTAGTAAAAGTGTTTTATTTAAAAGAAAATTTATAAAATATTTTACATATTAAAGTAATTTAATAAGAAATCTATTAAAAATTACAAAAACGATGTATTAATGTAAAGTTTTTATTAAAATAATTCATAAAATTAAGAATTACTCTTGAGCATAAAGTGTAGTGTACGCAAAAATGTCATTTGTTGTTGTTTTAATAACGGTGTTTAGTACTTGTGTTTGTTTGTTGTTAGTGTGTCTAGTTAATAGCGCTTCTTTACACGCGAGTGTGTCTCGTGATTTGCATTTCTATGTCGGTTGTTGTTGTTATAATATTTGTTTGCATAAAGGAAAAGGAAGATAAAGCAAAATAATTTCTCAGTAATAAAAGCAGAGCAAGAAAAATGTGGTGTATAAGTTTTGTTTACAAAAACAAAACAACAAGTGTTTTTGTTTTTAGGTGAAAGCATGCAGTACGTAAAAGAGTTGCCAATATTCAAAATAGTGTAAATAAAACGGTAATCGGTTCGGGTTGTAAAAACTGTAATAAAAATTATTAAATAAACAAAAATGTAATTAAAAATATCAAGGTAAACTTATATACATACATATTTATAATAAATAATAAAAATTAAATAAAACTTATAAATGTTAATAGGTATTTAAAGCATTTTAAAATTAATGTATTTGTCTAGAATAGATACATACATACTTACATATACGAGTATGTATGTATATAGAAATTTTAAAATTGTAGCAGCAACTGTTAAAAATTAGATTTTAAATGCTTTTAGAAATTTGTGAATTTTAGAACTGTCTTGGATTCATTTGTTTCTTGTCGCCAAAGTTGAGAATTTCGTTACCCTTTTGGGCGGAGCAAATGTTTAGATTATGGTAATAGGGATCATATTGTAGGTCGGTTAGGATAGTTTTTAAATATTTCGGGAATTTGTTAAGAACAAGGTAAAACATTAAGAAAAAGTTGTTTTTAAGAACAGGTCCAATCCGATTAGATTAATCAGATTAATATAATTTGATCCGAAGGGTTTCAATTCCGTATTTGCAAATCTATCGTTTTTACTTTGCGTTCTCTAATTCCGATCGTTTTTGTTTATTCCCAAAAATTTTAAATCTCGGTTTTTAAGTTAAATACAGTAAAGTTGTGTAACCAAAAAAAAACATATGGTTTTTATAATAAAAAGTATAACAAAAGCGAACAAAAAGTACGCTAACAAAGAAATTTTAAATAAATGTGAAAGACATCAAAACGCAGTTGAAAAGCTACGAAAAAAAATTTTATGAAAACGACAAAAGTTTTCTTGTTGCTGACACCAACTTTGAAATTTTTCACATTTTATTTAAATATCAATCATTTTTCACCAAACGCCGCGATTCACTTAAAAATCTGGTCGCATAAATGTTTAATTCTTGTTTATATGGCCATACTGTTTTCGTACACACCTTTGTGACTACGAGCTAAATCGGGCCAAAATTTTCCCGAAAATAAACATCATGAATTAAATATTGCATAGTCATACGCTAGTTTTATTGCCTCCAATTATGTTTTGCTTTGCTCTTGAAATTTTGATAACGGATGTTTTATCATTTATAGCATTGAAAGCAATTAAACTAGCGTATTACTATGCAATATTTAATTCATGACTTTTCTTTTTGCCTTTAAATATTAAAAGTTAAAAATTAACTTTTATTTTTTGCCTTAAAAAATAAAAGTCAAAAATAACTTTTATTTATTTGTGCCTTAAAAAATAAAAGTTTAAAAATAACAGCGTAAATAAAGAGTTAAAAAAATAACTTTTATTTCTGCCTTAAAACTAAAAGTTAAAATTAAAAGTTATTTTTTGACTTTTATCAAAAAGGGCACAAATTTAAAAGTCATCCAAAAATTTGCATGTATGTACATCACCTATGTATCATAACGATAAGATCCAAAATTTTCTACGATCATTTTTTATGTGTGATTTTTTTATGTAAATTTTTAAAAATAAAAGTTATTTTCTGCCCCTGAAAAATTCATCTTCGGCTTTTAAAATAAACGCTAAATGTTTTAGAAAATGTAATTTTGATAATAAATTACTTAGAAAATCAAAATTGTAAGAGGTAGATAGTAAGTTATAAATGACAAAAAAAAAAAATTACACCGGTAACCGTTAGAAATGATTAAGTTCAAATTTTTATTCCGAAATTAAATTTAAACTACAGGGTGCTAAAGAATTAAATAAATAGATTTCTTTAAATTTAAATTTTATATAAACACAAAGATTTCCTGCTGCCCTTTACTAAAATCCCCTTCAACAACTAAATCCTATTGCTGTAAGCAACTCTGTTCTCGTGGCCAACATACTTATTTAGTTCTCACACGTTCTTTTGTTAAATCGGTCGTTAATTGTGTGTCGTTCGTCTTTAAATGCATTCTAAATGTAGTAAAAGTGTTTTATTTAAAAGAAAATTTATAAAATATTTTACATATTAAAGTAATTTAATAAGAAATCTATTAAAAATTACAAAAACGATGTATTAATGTAAAGTTTTTATTAAAATAATTCATAAAATTAAGAATTACTCTTGAGCATAAAGTGTAGTGTACGCAAAAATGTCATTTGTTGTTGTTTTAATAACGGTGTTTAGTACTTGTGTTTGTTTGTTGTTAGTGTGTCTAGTTAAAAGCGCCGGTAATCGTTGTTGTAATATTTGATTGCATAAAGAAAAAGGAACAGAAAGAATAAGCAAAATAATTTCTCAGTAATAAAAGCAGAGCAAGAAAAATGTGGTGTATAAGTTTTGTTTACAAAAACAAAACAACAAGTGTTTTTGTTTTTAGTTGAAAGCAAGTAGTAGGTACGTAAAAGAGTTGCCAATATTCAAAATAGTGTAAATAAAACGGTAATCGGTTCGGGTTTTAAAAACTGTAATAAAAATTATTAAATAAATAAAAATGTAATTAAAAATATCAAGGTAAATTTATATATTTATAATAAATAATAAAAATTACAAAAAACAACTTTTTATAGGTAAATATTAATAAGTATTTAAAGCATTTTGAAATTAATGTGTTTGTCTATATAAAATAATAAAAAATTAATATAATATAAAATAATAATGATTTACATCTAGATAAATTTAAAATCTTTATTTAAATCCTATGCTAAAATTGTTTCCAGTTAAACATTTTAATTGAATATAATTAATTTTGTGTTGTTTCAAATATTTCTTTTTACTTTATAGAAAAATCATTTTATTGTTATCTGCGGATTAAGTATTATTGCTTAATAAATTTTGAACTTCTTAATTTTAAATAATTTATTGTTTATAATTTCCGTGTGAAGACGAAAGCTTAAAACACTCTAACAAATACTCGTATGCATTAAACACCCGTTATTTTACAACACACATAGACCAGTTACGTACAATCTCTAAAAAAACAATTTAAGTCAAATTAAATTTTTTTTGTTAAATAATTTTATGCGAAAAGCATTTTGCATGAATAAAATAAAAATTAAAGAAATGGAGGACAGGTGATTGTAAATAAATTAAATTTAGATGCATCAACAAGTTTCTATACAATTGCTAACTTTTATTATAAATAATATTAAGTTCACGTATTGTTGTAATACATACATACAATATTATTTATTTGCTAAATAATTCTAAATAGAAGGCGGAAATGTCCAAATAAATAAAATTATGAAATCGTTGGTTTTTAATTATTGAAAAGACTTAAAAAAAATTTTTTTTGAAAAAAATCTACAAGCAGTTTATGGAAAACATCCTCTAAATATACAACCGGCATACCCGGGTAGGCGCAGAACATAGGTACATAGTTGTATATATGTTTAGTTTTAATAAATTTCAATACTGTTTTTCATTTTGCATTTCATTAAAAAATTGCATTTGGTTATAAAACAAGACTAGAGATACAGTTAGTTACAGTTTTATCACATACACATGTAGCAAATTTGGTTGTTCTCCATGTTGTCAACTCCACCTTTGCGTTTGTTGTAATCCAGGGGGGTTACTCTCTATTGCGATGCGAAAGCAAATGCGATGCGATAAGCGTACAATATTTATACTTATCGCATCGCATTTGCTTTCGCATCGCAATAGAGAGTAACCCCCCTTTGTTTTACACCTCCAACGTTGATATTATATGAGATGTAGATAGAAGCACAACCGATCTGTTTTTTTTAATATATATATAAGGAATATATAAATCCAAAAACTGAAGATTATACTTCTCTTCCTTTCGGATTAGAAAATTCAGCTGGAACAAATGTTCGCCTTTTGAACACGGTGCCCAAGATAGACAAGTAATAGTCGACATTAAAAAAGATGCTTAATTGTAACTTTTACAAAAATTGTCACATATGATGTTTCTTCCACTTCCACGAAAAAGTTTACAACACAAATCTTAAACGACTCGTTCACCCTGATATTTTCGCTTTCTCCAGAAGGCAACAACCCTGTATAAATTTGTCCACTTAGAGGATGAGCTGTCAATCGTGTAAATATAGCTTTATTTTATAGGTTTATGTTTAACATTAGAAACATGTCAGATATGGTAGTTGTTTTATCACTTTCTTTGCGGTACTGGCGTGTATTGCCATTATCAAATCTTATATAAAAGATTATGGCTTAAAATCGTTGAATGCCCATCGATACACGGTGCAAGGGATGAGAACTAGTTTTTGTATAATATACACATGTTGCAACTGCATCAGTTTGCTGATAGAAATAACAAATAGTAGGTCAATATAAGCAAATTCAATTGTAAACTATATGACTTACCCGGGTATGATGGTTGTATATACATATAACGAAAACTTTTTGGTTGTAGAAGGTTAAAGTTTTATTTATAAATGTGAACGCCTTCATGTATGCAATATTTTTTAAATTAATATTGGTTAAAAGCTTTTATTACTCATAGTGATCTTTTGTTTAATTTACTTATTATACTTTAATGCCTAAGAGGTTGAGTTTTTTAAAGCTTTTTGCTTTATATTGTATTGTTAGAGAAATTGATATGATAACACATATGTGCCGTTTCCGGTTGATTAATAATAAAAAAAATATTTCTAACAATTCATAATACATATACATATGTACATACATTTATTTTTCTATTTATTTTATTTATTTACAAATTTATTACAATTAAAATTACGATATGTAATCCAAAAGCTAAATGCACTAGTAACAATCGCTATCGGCTTAACATACATAAATTAAATACTAGCTGTATAAAAAAAATACAATTTTCTATTATTATAATTTTATTGCTAATCGAAAAATTTTATACAACAATAAATTTAAACATTTTGCTAATAATTTTTCTAAAATCCAGTAAGTAGTAAATCTACATTATGTATAGAATGCAATATTGCTAGACACTTTTTCTAACATAATGAAAATGTAACGAACTACTCTATTAGAAATGATGATTCTAGCTGATGTATATAAAAATATTTTCTTACCATAAACAACATCTTGCCATATAACCAACGAAGCTGAGACAATTTGACAATAAACACTTTGAATTTTAAATTCATCGTACTTATAACATGAATTATTTTCATTTATTTAATAAATGTATACTTAAGTCAAACACTTTGTGGTTCGTTCGTAACAAATCGAAATATTGGTCATATACAGCTATTGACAACTAATAGGAATGTTCTTAATATATTACCGCTTGAATTTTGAAGACTTGAAGGTTTTGCCTTGAACCTTTAACTAATTGGAGGTAAATATTATTATACCCTTCACCATCGTGAGAAGGGTATATATAAGTTTGTCATTCCGTGTGTAATTTCCACAAAAAAATTTTCCGACCCTATAAAGTATATATATATATTCTGGATCCTTATAGATAGCGGAGTCGATTAAGCCATGTGTGTCTGTCTGTTGAAATCAGTTTTTTGAAGTCCCCAGATATACTCGGGATCCAAACCAGAGTTATGAACCAATATGTGAGACCACCTCCATAACAATTTGATATTTTTCGTCCACTTTATTGCAATATTTTGAAATATATTGCAGATAATACCATGCAATTTTGTATACGTTGTTTTTATGAAAAAAGAGGAAAGTGTGCGGAAAATAGTAAGAATCGGTCCATGATTTCTCATAGCCCCCATACAATAATCTTCCCGAGATATTGCTCAATAAATACCTATAAAATTGGAATATCAATACAAAATTCAGCAAAAATAAGTTGCATGCAAAAATAAATCGCAAAATGAAATTGTTTTTAGTTCGCTCCATGTTTGACCATAGATCCCATATAAAGTCCACTTCCAAAATTCACTCAAATACGTATAAAACAGATATAAATACTGGTAAACGGCTAAAATTTGACATAAATAATCTTTATAGGCAAATAAATTGTTGTTGGCAAATAATTGTTTTATGGTGGTCGGCCCAGAATTGGTCATAGCTCCCATACAAGGACCAGATCTGAAAAAGACATTTATCCATATATACATCGTATAAATATCGGTACCAACTCAAAACTTTGCACATATCATTTACATATATACAAAAATCATCCCACAAAATTTTGTGAATTTTGGTCCATTTGTAACCGTATCCCCCATATAAAGCCCTCTTCCGAAAATCACTTTAATACTCATAAATCTCTTATAAATAAGGGTACCAATCCAAAAATTTACACGGATCATTTACATGCATGCTAAAATCAAACCTCCTGAATTTAGAGAATACCTATACCCAATACTATATATATATACCCAATATAACTTCCACTTCCGAAATCTATGTTAATACTAATATATATCTTAAATATACCATTATTATGTTGAAATTCGACGTGAAATATTCTCATATGCATACAATTCACTGTTCCAAATTTTAAAAAGATCGGCCCATAATTTGCCATAGCTGCCATATAAGAACCATTTCCAAAAAACAAATAAACCCACAAAAATTTCTAATAAATATCGATATCGAACCAACTTTTATATAGATATAAAGCTTATACGGCAATTGTGCTACTGGATTTTGTAGCTGTCAGTCAGTAATAACTCCCGAATTAAGTCCACTTCCGCGCATAATAAGCAACCATATAACTCTTGTAAATAGCGTTATTGAGATGAAATTCAGCCAAAATAAGCCTAAAATACGTAGAAACCATACTAAAATACTAAGTTTTTTTTAAGTTTTGAAATGAAGAAAAAAAAAATTTAATATTACTTATAAAATTTTAAAACTTAAGAAAAATTACAAGAATTTATTAAATGTTACAATATTTCGTTAAAATTTATATGTTCGAACTTGATTCCGAATTTTCGAAATTAAGCAAAAAGTATTAATTTCACGGGTAAATTATAAAAATGATTAAAACTCTTAATAATTCCTGTTATTTTATAAAAAAATTTAAGTTCGAAAGTTCAAAATTTTTGAGAATTTTAGAAAAATGCCAAAAATTTATTAAAAATATTATTTTCAAGTTAAATTTGACATGTTGTAAATTCGTATTAAGTTTGAATTTTTGAACTTAAGTTAAATTAAAAAAAATATAAAAACTGTTTCTTATTATTTTATAAGAAATTTCATATTCGAAAATTGGAATAATTTTTCATATTGTCGGAATAAAGTAAAATTACTTTCGAATTAAAAAAAAATATTCATTCTTTCATGATGCACTACTTTTTTTTATAAAATAAATATTTATATTTATTTTTAGTACAAATTTTAAAAATCATGTTTTTACAAATTTTTATTGTTTTTTCGATTCCTAAAACTATTTAATATTAAAACAATAAACATGTCTACAAAACTTCCGCTATTTTATGACTGCCCCTTTTTCTTTTTGGTGATAACTTTGTGCTGTCAAGTTCAAAAAATAATATTTTTAAAAAGCTTTAAATTTTTATATTGCTTTACTCACATCCTTTCAAATTTGGAAATAAATTCGTTTATCGTCACAACGATTTTATTTGAATAATAAAGTTTTGATTTCTCGTTATTTCTCGCAAAATTAACAATTTTGTATTTTAGATTTCCAGTTTTTCTTCTCTATACGATTCTGGCTCATGCGGACTTATTTAACTTTTGAATACAAGTATGCGTCTTTATGAATTAAAAATTCACTTTCGCCTTTTAAAATAAACGTTAAATGTTTTAAAAAAAGTTAATTTTGATAATAAATTACTTGGAAAATCAAAATTGTAAAAGGTAGATAGTAAGTTCTAAATGACAAAAAAATAATAAGAAAATGATTAAGTTAAAATTGTTATTCCGAAATTAAATTAAAACTACAGGGTGCTAAAGAATTATATAAATAGATTTCTTTAAATTTAAATTTTATATAAACACAAAGATTTCCTGCTGCCCTTTACTAAAATCCCTTTCAACAACTAAATCCTATTGCTGTAAGCAACTCTGTTCTCGTGGCCAACATACTTATTTAGTTCTCACACGTTCTTTAATTAAATCGGTCGTTAATTGTTTGTCATTCGTCTTTAAATGCGTTATAAATGTAGTAAAAGTTTTTATTTAAGAGAAAATTTATAAAATATTTTACATATTAAAGTAATTTAATAAGAAATCTTTTTAAAATTACATAAACGATGTGTTAATGTAAAGTTTTTAGTAAAATAATTCATAAAATTAAGAATTACTCTTGAACATAAAGTGTAGTGTATGCAAAAATTTCATTTGTTGTTGTTTTATTAACGGTGTTTAGTACTTGTGTTTGTTTTTTGTTAGTGTGTCTCGTTAAAAGCGCTTCTTTATACGCGAGTATAAAGTCTCGTGGTTTACATTTCAATGTCGGTTGTTGTTGTTGTAATATTTGATTGCATAAAGAAAAAGAAAGAATAAGCAAAATAATTTCTCAGTAATAAAAGCAGAGCAAGAAAAGTGTGGTGTATAAGTTTTGTTTACAAAAACAAAACAACAAGTGTTTTTTGTTTTTAGTTGAAAGTTTTAGTTTTTAGTACGTAAAAGAGTTGCTAATATTCAAAATAGTGTAAATAAAACGGTAATCGGTTCGGGTTTTAAAAACTGTAATGAAAATTATTAAATAAATAAAAATGTAATTAAAAATATCAAGGTAAATTTATATACTTATAATAAAAAGAATAAAAATTACAAAAAAAAACTTTTTATAGGTAAATATTAATAAGTATTTAAAGCATTTTGAAATTAATGTCTATATAAAATAATAAAAAATTAATATAATATAAAAGAATAATGATTTACATCTAGATAAATTTAAAATCAGCTTTAAATCTTATGCTGAAATTGTTTGTTTCCGGTTAAACATTTTAATTGAATATAATTAATTTTGTTTTGTTTCAAATATTTCTTTTTACTTTATAGAAAAATCAATTTAGTGTTATCTGTGGATTAAGTATTATAGCTTAATAAATTTTGAACTTCTTAATTTTACATAATTTATTGTGTATAATTTCCGTGTGAAGACGAAAGCTTAAAACACTCTAACAAATACTCGTATGCATTAAACACCCGTTATTTTACAACACACATAGACCAGTTACGTACAATCTCTAAAAAACAATTTAAGTCAAATTAAATTTTTTTTGTTAAATAATTTTATGCGAAAAGCATTTTACATGAATAAAATAAAAATCTAAGAAATGGAGGACAGGTGATTGTAAATAAATTAAATTTAGATGCATCAACAAGTTTCTATACAATTGCTAACTTTTATTATAAATAATATTAAGTTTACGTATTGTTGTACATACGTACATACATACAATATTATTTATTTGCTGAATAATTCTAAAAAGAAGTCTGTTTGTGTGTATTTATCGATCATCGAATTTTTATGTTTAAGACAAGACACAACAAATATTTAGTTTTATTTTATTTAATGCTCTTTGATCTTGCAAAACGTGTGTAAGAGTAAACAACGTCAAGCAAATTTGTGCTAAAAAAATTGGTTACGCTTTTTTGAGAAAATATTTATCAAGTGTGACCGACCGTCCTTAAATAATTTGCATTATTTAATAAAAATTTTTATGTTCAAAAATACTATGTTTTTTTTAAGATAAAAAAATAATAAGAAAATGATTAAGTTAAAATTGTTATTCCGAAATTAAATTTAAACTACAGGGTGCTAAAGAATTAAATAAATAGATTTCTTTAAATTTAAATTTTATAAAAACACAAAGATTTCCTGCTGCCCCTTACTAAAATTCCTTTCAACAACTAAATCCTATTGCTGTAAGCAACTCTGTTCTCGTGGCCAACATACTTATTTAGTTCTCACACGTTCTTTTATTAAATCGGTCGTTAATTGTGTGTCGTTCGTCTTTAAATGCATTTTAAATGTAGTAAAAGTGTTTATTTAACAGGAAATTTTTAAAATATTTTACATATTAAAGTAATTTAATAAGAAATCTCTTAAAAATTACATAAACGATGTGTTAAGGTAAAGTTTGTATTAAAATAATTCATAAAATTAAGAACACTCTTGAACATAAACTGTAGTGTATGCAAAAATTTCATTTGTTGTTGTTTTAATAACGGTGTTTAGTACTTGTGTTTGTTTGTTGTTAGTGTGTCTAGTTAATCGCGCTTCTTTACACGCGAGTGTGTCTCGTGATTTGCATTTCAAGGTCGGTTGTTTTTTTTTTGTAATATTTATTTGCATAAAGAAAAAGGAAGAGAAAGAAAAAGCAAAATAATTTCTCAGTAATAAAAGCAGAGCAAGAAAAGTGTGGTGTAGGTATAAGTTTTGTTTACAAAAACAAAACAACAAGTGTTTTTGTTTTTAGTTGAAAGGAGGTAGTACGTAAAAGAGTTGCCAATATTCAAAATAGTGTAAATAAAACGGTAATCGGTTCGGGTTTTAAAAACTGTAATAAAAATTATTAAATAAATAAAATGTAATGAAAAATATCAAGGTAAATTTATATATTTATAATAAATAATAAAAATTAAAAAAAAAACTTTTTATAGGTAAATATTAATAAGTATTTGAAGCATTTTGAAATTAATGTGTTTGTCTATATAAAATAATAAAAAATTAATATAATATAAAATAATAATGATTTACATCTAGATAAATTTAAAATCTTTATTTAAATCCTATGCTAAAATTGTTTCCAGTTAAACATTTTAATTGAATATAATTAATTTTGTGTTGTTTCAAATATTTCTTTTTACTTTATAGAAAAATCAATTTATTGTTATCTGCGGATTAAGTATTATTGCTTAATAAATTTTGAACTTCTTAATTTTAAATAATCTATTGTTTATAATTTCCGTGTGAAGACGAAAGCTTAAAACACTCTAACAAATACTCGTATGCATTAAACACCCGTTATTTTACAACACACATAGACCAGTTACGTACAATCTCTAAAAAACAATTTAAGTCAAATTAAATTTTTTTTGTTAAATAATTTTATGCGAAAAGCATTTTACATGAATAAAATAAAAATTAAAGAAATGGAGGACAGGTGATTGTAAATAAATTAAATTTAGATGCATCAACAAGTTTCTATACAATTGCTAACTTTTATTATAAATAATATTAAGTTCACGTATTGTTGTAATACATACATACAATATTATTTATTTGCTAAATAATTCTAAATAGAAGGCGGAAATGTCCAAATAAATAAAATTATGAAATCGTTGGTTTTTAATTATTGAAAAGACTATTAAAAAAAAATTTTTTTGAAAAAAATCTACAAGCAGTTTATGGAAAACATCCTCTAAATATACAACCGGCATACCCGGGTAGGCGCAGAACATAGGTACATAGTTGTATATATGTTTAGTTTTAATAAATTTCAATACTGTTTTTCATTTTGCATTTCATTAAAAAATTGCATTTGGTTATAAAACAAGACTAGAGATACAGTTAGGTACAGTTTTATCACATACACATGTAGCAAATTTGGTTGTTCTCCATGTTGTCAACTCCACCTTTGCGTTTGTTGTAATCCAGGGGGGTTACTCTCTATTGCGATGCGAAAGCAAATGCGATGCGATAAGCGTACAATATTTATACTTATCGCATCGCATTTGCTTTCGCATCGCAATAGAGAGTAACCCCCCTTTGTTTTACACCTCCAACGTTGATATTATATGAGATGTAGATAGAAGCACAACCGATCTGTTTTTTTTTTAATATATATATAAGGAATATATAAATCCAAAAACTGAAGATTATACTTCTCTTCCTTTCGGATTAGAAAATTCAGCTGGAACAAATGTTCGCCTTTTGAACACGGTGCCCAAGATAGACAAGTAATAGTCGACATTAAAAAAGATGCTTAATTGTAACTTTTACAAAAATTTTCACATATGATGTTTCTTCCACTTCCACGAAAAAGTTTACAACACAAATCTTAAACGACTCGTTCACCCTGATATTTTCGCTTTCTCCAGAAGGCAACAACCCTGTATAAATTTGTCCACTCAGAGGATGAGCTGTCAATCGTGTAAATATAGCTTTATTTTATAGGTTTATGTTTAACATTAGAAACATGTCAGATATGGTAGTTGTTTTATCACTTTCTTTGCGGTACTGGCGTGTATTGCTATTATCAAATCTTATATAACAGATTATGGCTTAAAATCGTTGAATGCCCATCGATACACGGTGCAAGGGATGAGAACTAGTTTTTGTATAATATACACATGTGCAACTGCATCAGTTTGCTGATAGAAATAACAAATAGTAGGTCAATATAAGCAAATTCAATTGTAAACTATATGACTTACCCGGGTATGATGGTTGTATATACATATAACGAAAACTTTTTGGTTGTAGAAAGTTAAAGTTTTATTTATAAATGTGAACGCCTTCATGTATGCAATATTTTTTTTAATTAATATTGGTTAAAAGCTTTTATTACTCATAGTGATCTTTTGTTTAATTTACTTATTATACTTTAATGCCTAAGAGGTTGAGTTTTTTAAAGCTTTTTGCTTTATATTGTATTGTAAGAGATTTTGATATGATAACACATATGTGCCGTTTCCGGTTGATTAATAATAAAAAAAATATTTCTAACAATTCATAATACATATACATATGTACATACATTTATTTTTCTATTTATTTTATTTATTTACAAATTTATTACAATTAAAATTACGATATGTAATCCAAAAGCTAAATGCACTAGTAACAATCGCTATCGGCTTAACATACATAAATTAAATACTAGCTGTATAAAAAAAATACAATTTTCTATTATTATAATTTTATTGCTAATCGAAAAATTTTATACAACAATAAATTTAAACATTTTGCTAATAATTTTTCCAAAATCCAGTAAGTAGTAAATCTTCATTATGTATAGAATGCAATATTGCTAGACACTTTTTCTAACATAATGAAAATGTAACGAACTACTCTATTAGAAATGACGATTCTAGCTGATGTATATAAAAATATTTTCTTACCATAAACAACATCTTGCCATATAACCAACGAAGCTGAGACAATTTGACAATAAACACTTTGAATTTCAAATTCATCGTACTTATAACATGAATTATTTTCATTTATTTAATAAATGTATACTTAAGTCAAACACTTTGTGGTTCGTTCGTAACAAATCGAAATATTGGTCATATACAGCTATTGACAACTAATAGGAATGTTCTTAATATATTACCGCTTGAATTTTGAAGACTTGAAGGTTTTGCCTTAAACCTTTAACTAATTGGAGGTAAATATTATTATACCCTTCACCATCGTGAGAAGGGTATATATAAGTTTGTCATTCCGTGTGTAATTTCCACAAAAAAATTTTCCGACCCTATAAAGTATATATATATATTCTGGATCCTTATAGATAGCGGAGTCGATTAAGCCATGTGTGTCTGTCTGTTGAAATCAGTTTTTTGAAGTCCCCAGATATACTCGGGATCCAAACCAGAGTTATGAACCAATATGTGAGACCACCTCCATAACAATTTGATATTTTTCGTCCACTTTATTGCAATATTTTGAAATATATTGCAGATAATACCATGCAATTTTGTATACGTTGTTTTTATGAAAAAAGAGGAAAGTGTGCGGAAAATAGTAAGAATCGGTCCATGATTTCTCATAGCCCCCATACAATAATCTTCCCGAGATATTGCTCAATAAATACCTATAAAATTGGAATATCAATACAAAATTCAGCAAAAATAAGTTGCATGCAAAAATAAATCGCAAAATGAAATTGTTTTTAGTTCGCTCCATGTTTGACCATAGATCCCATATAAAGTCCACTTCCAAAATTCACTCAAATACGTATAAAACAGATATAAATACTGGTAAACGGCTAAAATTTGACATAAATAATCTTTATAGGCAAATAAATTGTTGTTGGCAAATAATTGTTTTATGGTGGTCGGCCCAGAATTGGTCATAGCTCCCATACAAGGACCAGATCTGAAAAAGACATTTATCCATATATACATCGTATAAATATCGGTACCAACTCAAAACTTTGCACATATCATTTACATATATACAAAAATCATCCCACAAAATTTTGTGAATTTTGGTCCATTTGTAACCGTATCCCCCATATAAAGCCCTCTTCCGAAAATCACTTTAATACTCATAAATCTCTTATAAATAAGGGTACCAATCCAAAAATTTACACGGATCATTTACATGCATGCTAAAATCAAACCTCCTGAATTTAGAGAATACCTATACCCAATACTATATATATATACCCAATATAACTTCCACTTCCGAAATCTATGTTAATACTAATATATATCTTAAATATACCATTATTATGTTGAAATTCGACGTGAAATATTCTCATATGCATACAATTCACTGTTCCAAATTTTAAAAAGATCGGCCCATAATTTGCCATAGCTGCCATATAAGAACCATTTCCAAAAAACAAATAAACCCACAAAAATTTCTAATAAATATCGATATCGAACCAACTTTTATATAGATATAAAGCTTATACGGCAATTGTGCTACTGGATTTTGTAGCTGTCAGTCAGTAATAACTCCCGAATTAAGTCCACTTCCGCGCATAATAAGCAACCATATAACTCTTGTAAATAGCGTTATTGAGATGAAATTCAGCCAAAATAAGCCTAAAATACGTAGAAACCATACTAAAATACTAAGTTTTTTTTAAGTTTTGAAATGAAGAAAAAAAAAATTTAATATTACTTATAAAATTTTAAAACTTAAGAAAAATTACAAGAATTTATTAAATGTTACAATATTTCGTTAAAATTTATATGTTCGAACTTGATTCCGAATTTTCGAAATTAAGCAAAAAGTATTAATTTCACGGGTAAATTATAAAAATGATTAAAACTCTTAATAATTCCTGTTATTTTATAAAAAAATTTAAGTTCGAAAGTTCAAAATTTTTGAGAATTTTAGAAAAATGCCAAAAATTTATTAAAAATATTATTTTCAAGTTAAATTTGACATGTTGTAAATTCGTATTAAGTTTGAATTTTTGAACTTAAGTTAAATTAAAAAAAATATAAAAACTGTTTCTTATTATTTTATAAGAAATTTCATATTCGAAAATTGGAATAATTTTTCATATTGTCGGAATAAAGTAAAATTACTTTCGAATTAAAAAAAAATATTCATTCTTTCATGATGCACTACTTTTTTTTATAAAATAAATATTTATATTTATTTTTAGTACAAATTTTAAAAATCATGTTTTTACAAATTTTTATTGTTTTTTCGATTCCTAAAACTATTTAATATTAAAACAATAAACATGTCTACAAAACTTCCGCTATTTTATGACTGCCCCTTTTTCTTTTTGGTGATAACTTTGTGCTGTCAAGTTCAAAAAATAATATTTTTAAAAAGCTTTAAATTTTTATATTGCTTTACTCACATCCTTTCAAATTTGGAAATAAATTCGTTTATCGTCACAACGATTTTATTTGAATAATAAAGTTTTGATTTCTCGTTATTTCTCGCAAAATTAACAATTTTGTATTTTAGATTTCCAGTTTTTCTTCTCTATACGATTCTGGCTCATGCGGACTTATTTAACTTTTGAATACAAGTATGCGTCTTTATGAATTAAAAATTCACTTTCGCCTTTTAAAATAAACGTTAAATGTTTTAAAAAAAGTTAATTTTGATAATAAATTACTTGGAAAATCAAAATTGTAAAAGGTAGATAGTAAGTTCTAAATGACAAAAAAATAATAAGAAAATGATTAAGTTAAAATTGTTATTCCGAAATTAAATTAAAACTACAGGGTGCTAAAGAATTATATAAATAGATTTCTTTAAATTTAAATTTTATATAAACACAAAGATTTCCTGCTGCCCTTTACTAAAATCCCTTTCAACAACTAAATCCTATTGCTGTAAGCAACTCTGTTCTCGTGGCCAACATACTTATTTAGTTCTCACACGTTCTTTAATTAAATCGGTCGTTAATTGTTTGTCATTCGTCTTTAAATGCGTTATAAATGTAGTAAAAGTTTTTATTTAAGAGAAAATTTATAAAATATTTTACATATTAAAGTAATTTAATAAGAAATCTTTTTAAAATTACATAAACGATGTGTTAATGTAAAGTTTTTAGTAAAATAATTCATAAAATTAAGAATTACTCTTGAACATAAAGTGTAGTGTATGCAAAAATTTCATTTGTTGTTGTTTTATTAACGGTGTTTAGTACTTGTGTTTGTTTTTTGTTAGTGTGTCTCGTTAAAAGCGCTTCTTTATACGCGAGTATAAAGTCTCGTGGTTTACATTTCAATGTCGGTTGTTGTTGTTGTAATATTTGATTGCATAAAGAAAAAGAAAGAATAAGCAAAATAATTTCTCAGTAATAAAAGCAGAGCAAGAAAAGTGTGGTGTATAAGTTTTGTTTACAAAAACAAAACAACAAGTGTTTTTTGTTTTTAGTTGAAAGTTTTAGTTTTTAGTACGTAAAAGAGTTGCCAATATTCAAAATAGTGTAAATAAAACGGTAATCGGTTCGGGTTTTAAAAACTGTAATAAAAATTATTAAATAAATAAAAATGTAATTAAAAATATCAAGGTAAATTTATATACTTATAATAAAAAGAATAAAAATTACAAAAAAAAACTTTTTATAGGTAAATATTAATAAGTATTTAAAGCATTTTGAAATTAATGTATTTGTCTATATAAAATAATAAAAAATTAATATAATATAAAAGAATAATGATTTACATCTAGATAAATTTAAAATCAGCTTTAAATCTTATGCTGAAATTGTTTGTTTCCGGTTAAACATTTTAATTGAATATAATTAATTTTGTTTTGTTTCAAATATTTCTTTTTACTTTATAGAAAAATCAATTTAGTGTTATCTGTGGATTAAGTATTATAGCTTAATAAATTTTGAACTTCTTAATTTTACATAATTTATTGTGTATAATTTCCGTGTGAAGACGAAAGCTTAAAACACTCTAACAAATACTCGTATGCATTAAACACCCGTTATTTTACAACACACATAGACCAGTTACGTACAATCTCTAAAAAACAATTTAAGTCAAATTAAATTTTTTTTGTTAAATAATTTTATGCAAAAAGCATTTTACATGAATAAAATAAAAATCTAAGAAATGGAGGACAGGTGATTGTAAATAAATTAAATTTAGATGCATCAACAAGTTTCTATACAATTGCTAACTTTTATTATAAATAATATTAAGTTTACGTATTGTTGTACATACGTACATACATACATACAATATTATTTATTTGCTGAATAATTCTAAAAAAAAGTCTGTTTGTGTGTATTTATCGATCATCGAATTTTTATGTTTAAGACAAGACACAACAAATATTTAGTTTTATTTTATTTAATGCTGTTTGATCTTGCAAAACGTGTGTAAGAGTAAACAACGTCAAGCAAATTTGTGCTAAAAAAATTGGTTACGCTTTTTTGAGAAAATATTTATCAAGTGTGACCGACCGTACCTTAAATAATTTGCATTATTTATTAAAAATTTTTATGTTCAAAAATACTATGTTTTTTTTAAGATAAAAAAATAATAAGAAAATGATTAAGTTAAAATTGTTATTCCGAAATTAAATTAAAACTACAGGGTGCTAAAGAATTATATAAATAGATTTCTTTAAATTTAAATTTTATATAAACACAAAGATTTCCTGCTGCCCTTTACTAAAATCCCTTTCAACAACTAAATCCTATTGCTGTAAGCAACTCTGTTCTCGTGGCCAACATACTTATTTAGTTCTCACACGTTCTTTAATTAAATCGGTCGTTAATTGTTTGTCATTCGTCTTTAAATGCGTTATAAATGTAGTAAAAGTTTTTATTTAAGAGAAAATTTATAAAATATTTTACATATTAAAGTAATTTAATAAGAAATCTTTTTAAAATTACATAAACGATGTGTTAATGTAAAGTTTTTAGTAAAATAATTCATAAAATTAAGAATTACTCTTGAACATAAAGTGTAGTGTATGCAAAAATTTCATTTGTTGTTGTTTTATTAACGGTGTTTAGTACTTGTGTTTGTTTTTTGTTAGTGTGTCTCGTTAAAAGCGCTTCTTTATACGCGAGTATAAAGTCTCGTGGTTTACATTTCAATGTCGGTTGTTGTTGTTGTAATATTTGATTGCATAAAGAAAAAGAAAGAATAAGCAAAATAATTTCTCAGTAATAAAAGCAGAGCAAGAAAAGTGTGGTGTATAAGTTTTGTTTACAAAAACAAAACAACAAGTGTTTTTTGTTTTTAGTTGAAAGTTTTAGTTTTTAGTACGTAAAAGAGTTGCCAATATTCAAAATAGTGTAAATAAAACGGTAATCGGTTCGGGTTTTAAAAACTGTAATAAAAATTATTAAATAAATAAAAATGTAATTAAAAATATCAAGGTAAATTTATATACTTATAATAAAAAGAATAAAAATTACAAAAAAAAACTTTTTATAGGTAAATATTAATAAGTATTTAAAGCATTTTGAAATTAATGTATTTGTCTATATAAAATAATAAAAAATTAATATAATATAAAAGAATAATGATTTACATCTAGATAAATTTAAAATCAGCTTTAAATCTTATGCTGAAATTGTTTGTTTCCGGTTAAACATTTTAATTGAATATAATTAATTTTGTTTTGTTTCAAATATTTCTTTTTACTTTATAGAAAAATCAATTTAGTGTTATCTGTGGATTAAGTATTATAGCTTAATAAATTTTGAACTTCTTAATTTTACATAATTTATTGTGTATAATTTCCGTGTGAAGACGAAAGCTTAAAACACTCTAACAAATACTCGTATGCATTAAACACCCGTTATTTTACAACACACATAGACCAGTTACGTACAATCTCTAAAAAACAATTTAAGTCAAATTAAATTTTTTTTGTTAAATAATTTTATGCAAAAAGCATTTTACATGAATAAAATAAAAATCTAAGAAATGGAGGACAGGTGATTGTAAATAAATTAAATTTAGATGCATCAACAAGTTTCTATACAATTGCTAACTTTTATTATAAATAATATTAAGTTTACGTATTGTTGTACATACGTACATACATACATACAATATTATTTATTTGCTGAATAATTCTAAAAAAAAGTCTGTTTTTGTGTATTTATCGATCATCGAATTTTTATGTTTAAGACAAGACACAACAAATATTTAGTTTTATTTTATTTAATGCTGTTTGATCTTGCAAAACGTGTGTAAGAGTAAACAACGTCAAGCAAATTTGTGCTAAAAAAATTGGTTACGCTTTTTTGAGAAAATATTTATCAAGTGTGACCGACCGTACCTTAAATAATTTGCATTATTTATTAAAAATTTTTATGTTCAAAAATACTATGTTTTTTTTAAGATAAAAAAATAATAAGAAAATGATTAAGTTAAAATTGTTATTCCGAAATTAAATTTAAACTACAGGGTGCTAAAGAATTAAATAAATAGATTTCTTTAAATTTAAATTTTATAAAAACACAAAGATTTCCTGATGCCCTTTACTAAAATCCCTTTCAACAACTAAATCCTATTGCTGTAAGCAACTCTGTTCTCGTGGCCAACATACTTATTTAGTTCTCACACGTTCTTTAATTAAATCGGTCGTTAATTGTTTGTCGTTCGTCTTTAAATGCGTTATAAATGTAGTAAAAGTGTTTTATTTAAAAGAAAATTTATAAAATATTTTTCATATTAAAGTAATTTAATAAGAAATCTATTAAAAATTACATAAAGGATGTGTTAATGTAAAGTTTTTATTAAAATATTTCATAAAATTAAGAATTACTCTTGAACATAAAGTATAGTGTATGCAAAAATTGCATTTGTTGTTGTTTTAATAACGGTGTTTAGTACTTGTGTTTGTTTGTTGTTAGTGTGTCTAGTTAAAAGCGCCGGTAATCGTTGTTGTAATATTTGATTGCATAAAGAAAAAGGAACAGAAAGAATAAGCAAAATAATTTCTCAGTAATAAAAGCAGAGCAAGAAAAATGTGGTGTATAAGTTTTGTTTACAAAAACAAAACAACAAGTGTTTTTGTTTTTAGTTGAAAGCAAGTAGTAGGTACGTAAAAGAGTTGCCAATATTCAAAATAGTGTAAATAAAACGGTAATCGGTTCGGGTTTTAAAAACTGTAATAAAAATTATTAAATAAATAAAAATGTAATTAAAAATATCAAGGTAAATTTATATATTTATAATAAATAATAAAAATTACAAAAAACAACTTTTTATAGGTAAATATTAATAAGTATTTAAAGCATTTTGAAATTAATGTGTTTGTCTATATAAAATAATAAAAAATTAATATAATATAAAATAATAATGATTTACATCTAGATAAATTTAAAATCTTTATTTAAATCCTATGCTAAAATTGTTTCCAGTTAAACATTTTAATTGAATATAATTAATTTTGTGTTGTTTCAAATATTTCTTTTTACTTTATAGAAAAATCATTTTATTGTTATCTGCGGATTAAGTATTATTGCTTAATAAATTTTGAACTTCTTAATTTTAAATAATTTATTGTTTATAATTTCCGTGTGAAGACGAAAGCTTAAAACACTCTAACAAATACTCGTATGCATTAAACACCCGTTATTTTACAACACACATAGACCAGTTACGTACAATCTCTAAAAAAACAATTTAAGTCAAATTAAATTTTTTTTGTTAAATAATTTTATGCGAAAAGCATTTTGCATGAATAAAATAAAAATTAAAGAAATGGAGGACAGGTGATTGTAAATAAATTAAATTTAGATGCATCAACAAGTTTCTATACAATTGCTAACTTTTATTATAAATAATATTAAGTTCACGTATTGTTGTAATACATACATACAATATTATTTATTTGCTAAATAATTCTAAATAGAAGGCGGAAATGTCCAAATAAATAAAATTATGAAATCGTTGGTTTTTAATTATTGAAAAGACTTAAAAAAAATTTTTTTTGAAAAAAATCTACAAGCAGTTTATGGAAAACATCCTCTAAATATACAACCGGCATACCCGGGTAGGCGCAGAACATAGGTACATAGTTGTATATATGTTTAGTTTTAATAAATTTCAATACTGTTTTTCATTTTGCATTTCATTAAAAAATTGCATTTGGTTATAAAACAAGACTAGAGATACAGTTAGTTACAGTTTTATCACATACACATGTAGCAAATTTGGTTGTTCTCCATGTTGTCAACTCCACCTTTGCGTTTGTTGTAATCCAGGGGGGTTACTCTCTATTGCGATGCGAAAGCAAATGCGATGCGATAAGCGTACAATATTTATACTTATCGCATCGCATTTGCTTTCGCATCGCAATAGAGAGTAACCCCCCTTTGTTTTACACCTCCAACGTTGATATTATATGAGATGTAGATAGAAGCACAACCGATCTGTTTTTTTTAATATATATATAAGGAATATATAAATCCAAAAACTGAAGATTATACTTCTCTTCCTTTCGGATTAGAAAATTCAGCTGGAACAAATGTTCGCCTTTTGAACACGGTGCCCAAGATAGACAAGTAATAGTCGACATTAAAAAAGATGCTTAATTGTAACTTTTACAAAAATTGTCACATATGATGTTTCTTCCACTTCCACGAAAAAGTTTACAACACAAATCTTAAACGACTCGTTCACCCTGATATTTTCGCTTTCTCCAGAAGGCAACAACCCTGTATAAATTTGTCCACTTAGAGGATGAGCTGTCAATCGTGTAAATATAGCTTTATTTTATAGGTTTATGTTTAACATTAGAAACATGTCAGATATGGTAGTTGTTTTATCACTTTCTTTGCGGTACTGGCGTGTATTGCCATTATCAAATCTTATATAAAAGATTATGGCTTAAAATCGTTGAATGCCCATCGATACACGGTGCAAGGGATGAGAACTAGTTTTTGTATAATATACACATGTTGCAACTGCATCAGTTTGCTGATAGAAATAACAAATAGTAGGTCAATATAAGCAAATTCAATTGTAAACTATATGACTTACCCGGGTATGATGGTTGTATATACATATAACGAAAACTTTTTGGTTGTAGAAGGTTAAAGTTTTATTTATAAATGTGAACGCCTTCATGTATGCAATATTTTTTAAATTAATATTGGTTAAAAGCTTTTATTACTCATAGTGATCTTTTGTTTAATTTACTTATTATACTTTAATGCCTAAGAGGTTGAGTTTTTTAAAGCTTTTTGCTTTATATTGTATTGTTAGAGAAATTGATATGATAACACATATGTGCCGTTTCCGGTTGATTAATAATAAAAAAAATATTTCTAACAATTCATAATACATATACATATGTACATACATTTATTTTTCTATTTATTTTATTTATTTACAAATTTATTACAATTAAAATTACGATATGTAATCCAAAAGCTAAATGCACTAGTAACAATCGCTATCGGCTTAACATACATAAATTAAATACTAGCTGTATAAAAAAAATACAATTTTCTATTATTATAATTTTATTGCTAATCGAAAAATTTTATACAACAATAAATTTAAACATTTTGCTAATAATTTTTCTAAAATCCAGTAAGTAGTAAATCTACATTATGTATAGAATGCAATATTGCTAGACACTTTTTCTAACATAATGAAAATGTAACGAACTACTCTATTAGAAATGATGATTCTAGCTGATGTATATAAAAATATTTTCTTACCATAAACAACATCTTGCCATATAACCAACGAAGCTGAGACAATTTGACAATAAACACTTTGAATTTTAAATTCATCGTACTTATAACATGAATTATTTTCATTTATTTAATAAATGTATACTTAAGTCAAACACTTTGTGGTTCGTTCGTAACAAATCGAAATATTGGTCATATACAGCTATTGACAACTAATAGGAATGTTCTTAATATATTACCGCTTGAATTTTGAAGACTTGAAGGTTTTGCCTTGAACCTTTAACTAATTGGAGGTAAATATTATTATACCCTTCACCATCGTGAGAAGGGTATATATAAGTTTGTCATTCCGTGTGTAATTTCCACAAAAAAATTTTCCGACCCTATAAAGTATATATATATATTCTGGATCCTTATAGATAGCGGAGTCGATTAAGCCATGTGTGTCTGTCTGTTGAAATCAGTTTTTTGAAGTCCCCAGATATACTCGGGATCCAAACCAGAGTTATGAACCAATATGTGAGACCACCTCCATAACAATTTGATATTTTTCGTCCACTTTATTGCAATATTTTGAAATATATTGCAGATAATACCATGCAATTTTGTATACGTTGTTTTTATGAAAAAAGAGGAAAGTGTGCGGAAAATAGTAAGAATCGGTCCATGATTTCTCATAGCCCCCATACAATAATCTTCCCGAGATATTGCTCAATAAATACCTATAAAATTGGAATATCAATACAAAATTCAGCAAAAATAAGTTGCATGCAAAAATAAATCGCAAAATGAAATTGTTTTTAGTTCGCTCCATGTTTGACCATAGATCCCATATAAAGTCCACTTCCAAAATTCACTCAAATACGTATAAAACAGATATAAATAATGGTAAACGGCTAAAATTTGACATAAATAATCTTTATAGGCAAATAAATTGTTGTTGGCAAATAATCGTTTTATGGTGGTCGGCCCAGAATTGGTCATAGCTCCCATACAAGGACCAGATCTGAAAAAGACATTTATCCATATATACATCGTATAAATATCGGTACCAAATCAAAACTTTGCACATATCATTTACATATATACAAAAATCATCCCACAAAATTTTGTGAATTTTGGTCCATTTGTAACCGTATCCCCCATATAAAGCCCTCTTCCGAAAATCACTTTAATACTCATAAATCTCTTATAAATAAGGGTACCAATCCAAAAATTTACACGGATCATTTACATACATGCTAAAATCAAACCTCCTGAATTTAGAGAATACCTATACCCAATACTATATATATATACCCAATATATCTTCCACTTCCGAAATCTATGTTAATACTAATATATATCTTAAATATACCATTATTATGTTGAAATTCGACGTGAAATATTCTCATATGCATACAATTCACTGTTCCAAATTTTAAAAAGATCGGCCCATAATTTGCGATAGCTGCCATATAAGAACCGTTTCCAAAAAACAAATAAACCCACAAAAATTTCTAATAAATATCGATATCGAACCAACTTTTAGATAGATATAAAGGTTATACGGCAATTGTGCTGCTGGATTTTGTAGCTGTCAGTCAGTAATAACTCCCGAATTAAGTCCACTTCCGCGCATAATAAGCAACCATATAACTGTTGTAAATAGCGTTATTGAGATGAAATTCAGCCAAAATAAGCCTAAAATACGTAGAAACCATACTAAAATACTAAGTTTTTTTTAAGTTTTGAAATGAAGAAAAAAAAAAGTTTATATTACTTATAAAATTTTAAAACTTAAGAAAAATTACAAGAATTTATTAAATGTTACAATATTTCGTTAAAATTTATATGTTCGAACTTGATTCCGAATTTTCGAAATTAAGCAAAAAGTATTAATTTCACGGGTAAATTATAAAAATGAATAAAACTCTTAATAATTCCTGTTATTTTATAAAAAAATTTAAGTTCGAAAGTTCAAAATTTTTGAGAATTTTAGAAAAATGCCAAGAATTTATTAAAAATATTATTTTCAAGTTAAAATTGACATGTTGTAAATTCGTATTAAGTTTGAATTTTTGAACTTAAGTTAAATTAAAAAAAATATAAAAACTGTTTCTTATTATTTTATAAGAAATTTCATATTCGAAAATTGGAATAATTTTTCATATTGTCGGAATAAAGTAAAATTACTTTCGAATTAAAAAAAATATTCATTCTTTCATGATGCACTACTTTTTTTTATAAAATAAATATTTATATTTATTTTTAGTACAAATTTTAAAAATCATGTTTTTACAAATTTTTATTGTTTTTTCGATTCCTAAAACTATTTAATATTAAAACAATAAACATGTCTACAAAACTTCCGCTATTTTATGACTGCCCCTTTTTCTTTTTGGTGATAACTTTGTGCTGTCAAGTTCAAAAAATAATATTTTTAAAAAGCTTTAAATTTTTATATTGCTTTACTCACATCCTTTCAAATTTGGAAATAAATTCGTTTATCGTCACAACGATTTTATTTGAATAATAAAGTTTTGATTTCTCGTTATTTCTCGCAAAATTAACAATTTTGTATTTTAGATTTCCAGTTTTTCTTCTCTATACGATTCTGGCTCATGCGGACTTATTTAACTTTTGAATACAAGTATGCGTCCTTATGAATTAAAAATTCACTTTCGCCTTTTAAAATAAACGTTAAATGTTTTAAAAAAAGTTAATTTTGATAATAAATTACTTGGAAAATCAAAATTGTAAAAGGTAGATAGTAAGTTCTAAATGACAAAAAAATAATAAGAAAATGATTAAGTTAAAATTGTTATTCCGAAATTAAATTTAAACTACAGGGTGCTAAAGAATTATATAAATAGATTTCTTTAAATTTAAATTTTATATAAACACAAAGATTTCCTGCTTTACTACTATAAATGTAGTAAAAGTTTTTATTTAAGAGAAAATTTATAAAATATTTTACATATTAAAGTAATTTAATAAGAAATCTTTTTAAAATTACATAAACGATGTGTTAATGTAAAGTTTTTAGTAAAATAATTCATAAAATTAAGAATTACTCTTGAACATAAAGTGTAGTGTATGCAAAAATTTCATTTGTTGTTGTTTTATTAACGGTGTTTAGTACTTGTGTTTGTTTTTTGTTAGTGTGTCTCGTTAAAAGCGCTTCTTTATACGCGAGTATAAAGTCTCGTGGTTTACATTTCAATGTCGGTTGTTGTTGTTGTAATATTTGATTGCATAAAGAAAAAGAAAGAATAAGCAAAATAATTTCTCAGTAATAAAAGCAGAGCAAGAAAAGTGTGGTGTATAAGTTTTGTTTACAAAAACAAAACAACAAGTGTTTTTTGTTTTTAGTTGAAAGTTTTAGTTTTTAGTACGTAAAAGAGTTGCCAATATTCAAAATAGTGTAAATAAAACGGTAATCGGTTCGGGTTTTAAAAACTGTAATAAAAATTATTAAATAAATAAAAATGTAATTAAAAATATCAAGGTAAATTTATATACTTATAATAAAAAGAATAAAAATTACAAAAAAAACTTTTTATAGGTAAATATTAATAAGTATTTAAAGCATTTTAAAATTAATGTATTTGTCTATATAAAATAATAAAAAATTAATATAATATAAAAGAATAATGATTTACATCTAGATAAATTTAAAATCAGCTTTAAATCTTATGCTGAAATTGTTTGTTTCCGGTTAAACATTTTAATTGAATATAATTAATTTTGTTTTGTTTCAAATATTTCTTTTTACTTTATAGAAAAATCAATTTAGTGTTATCTGTGGATTAAGTATTATAGCTTAATAAATTTTGAACTTCTTAATTTTACATAATTTATTGTGTATAATTTCCGTGTGAAGACGAAAGCTTAAAACACTCTAACAAATACTCGTACGCATTAAACACCCGTTATTTTACAACACACATAGACCAGTTACGTACAATCTCTAAAAAACAACTTAAGTCAAATTAAATTTTTTTTGTTAAATAATTTTATGCGAAAAGCATTTTACATGAATAAAATAAAAATCTAAGAAATGGAGGACAGGTGATTGTAAATAAATTAAATTTAGATGCATCAACAAGTTTCTATACAATTGCTAACTTTTATTATAAATAATATTAAGTTTACGTATTGTTGTACATACGTACATACATACATACAATATTATTTATTTGCTGAATAATTCTAAAAAGAAGTCTGTTTGTGTGTATTTATCGATCATCGAATTTTTATGTTTCAGACAAGACACAACAAATATTTAGTTTTATTTTATTTAATGCTCTTTGATCTTGCAAAACGTGTGTAAGAGTAAACAACGTCAAGCAAATTTGTGCTAAAAAAATTGGTTACGCTTTTTTGAGAAAATATTTATCAAGTGTGACCGACCGTCCTTAAATAATTTGCATTATTTAATAAAAATTTTTATGTTCAAAAATACTATGTTTTTTTTAAGATAAAAAAATAATAAGAAAATGATTAAGTTAAAATTGTTATTCCGAAATTAAATTTAAACTACAGGGTGCTAAAGAATTAAATAAATAGATTTCTTTAAATTTAAATTTTATAAAAACACAAAGATTTCCTGCTGCCCTTTACTAAAATCCCTTTCAACAACTAAATCCTATTGCTGTAAGCAACTCTGTTCTCGTGGCCAACATACTTATTTAGTTCTCACACGTTCTTTTATTAAATCGGTCGTTAATTGTGTGTCGTTCGTCTTTAAATGCATTTTAAATGTAGTAAAAGTGTTTATTTAACAGGAAATTTTTAAAATATTTTACATATTAAAGTAATTTAATAAGAAATCTCTTAAAAATTACATAAACGATGTGTTAAGGTAAAGTTTTTATTAAAATAATTCATAAAATTAAGAACACTCTTGAACATAAACTGGAGTGTATGCAAAAATTTCATTTGTTGTTGTTTTAATAACGGTGTTTAGTACTTGTGTTTGTTTGTTGTTAGTGTGTCTAGTTAATCGCGCTTCTTTACACGCGAGTGTGTCTCGTGATTTGCATTTCAAGGTCGGTTGTTTTTTTTGTAATATTTATTTGCATAAAGAAAAAGGAAGAGAAAGAAAAAGCAAAATAATTTCTCAGTAATAAAAGCAGAGCAAGAAAAGTGTGGTGTAGGTATAAGTTTTGTTTACAAAAACAAAACAACAAGTGTTTTTGTTTTTAGTTGAAAGGAGGTAGTACGTAAAAGAGTTGCCAATATTCAAAATAGTGTAAATAAAACGGTAATCGGTTCGGGTTTTAAAAACTGTAATAAAAATTATTAAATAAATAAAATGTAATGAAAAATATCAAGGTAAATTTATATATTTATAATAAATAATAAAAATTAAAAAAAAAACTTTTTATAGGTAAATATTAATAAGTATTTGAAGCATTTTGAAATTAATGTGTTTGTCTATATAAAATAATAAAAAATTAATATAATATAAAATAATAATGATTTACATCTAGATAAATTTAAAATCTTTATTTAAATCCTATGCTAAAATTGTTTCCAGTTAAACATTTTAATTGAATATAATTAATTTTGTGTTGTTTCAAATATTTCTTTTTACTTTATAGAAAAATCAATTTATTGTTATCTGCGGATTAAGTATTATTGCTTAATAAATTTTGAACTTCTTAATTTTAAATAATTTATTGTTTATAATTTCCGTGTGAAGACGAAAGCTTAAAACACTCTAACAAATACTCGTATGCATTAAACACCCGTTATTTTACAACACACATAGACCAGTTACGTACAATCTCTAAAAAAACAATTTAAGTCAAATTAAATTTTTTTTGTTAAATAATTTTATGCGAAAAGCATTTTACATGAATAAAATAAAAATTAAAGAAATGGAGGACAGGTGATTGTAAATAAATTAAATTTAGATGCATCAACAAGTTTCTATACAATTGCTAACTTTTATTATAAATAATATTAAGTTCACGTATTGTTGTAATACATACATACAATATTATTTATTTGCTAAATAATTCTAAATAGAAGGCGGAAATGTCCAAATAAATAAAATTATGAAATCGTTGGTTTTTAATTATTGAAAAGACTTAAAAAAAATTTTTTTTGAAAAAAATCTACAAGCAGTTTATGGAAAACATCCTCTAAATATACAACCGGCATACCCGGGTAGGCGCAGAACATAGGTACATAGTTGTATATATGTTTAGTTTTAATAAATTTCAATACTGTTTTTCATTTTGCATTTCATTAAAAAATTGCATTTGGTTATAAAACAAGACTAGAGATACAGTTAGTTACAGTTTTATCACATACACATGTAGCAAATTTGGTTGTTCTCCATGTTGTCAACTCCACCTTTGCGTTTGTTGTAATCCAGGGGGGTTACTCTCTATTGCGATGCGAAAGCAAATGCGATGCGATAAGCGTACAATATTTATACTTATCGCATCGCATTTGCTTTCGCATCGCAATAGAGAGTAACCCCCCTTTGTTTTACACCTCCAACGTTGATATTATATGAGATGTAGATAGAAGCACAACCGATCTGTTTTTTTTAATATATATATAAGGAATATATAAATCCAAAAACTGAAGATTATACTTCTCTTCCTTTCGGATTAGAAAATTCAGCTGGAACAAATGTTCGCCTTTTGAACACGGTGCCCAAGATAGACAAGTAATAGTCGACATTAAAAAAGATGCTTAATTGTAACTTTTACAAAAATTGTCACATATGATGTTTCTTCCACTTCCACGAAAAAGTTTACAACACAAATCTTAAACGACTCGTTCACCCTGATATTTTCGCTTTCTCCAGAAGGCAACAACCCTGTATAAATTTGTCCACTTAGAGGATGAGCTGTCAATCGTGTAAATATAGCTTTATTTTATAGGTTTATGTTTAACATTAGAAACATGTCAGATATGGTAGTTGTTTTATCACTTTCTTTGCGGTACTGGCGTGTATTGCCATTATCAAATCTTATATAAAAGATTATGGCTTAAAATCGTTGAATGCCCATCGATACACGGTGCAAGGGATGAGAACTAGTTTTTGTATAATATACACATGTTGCAACTGCATCAGTTTGCTGATAGAAATAACAAATAGTAGGTCAATATAAGCAAATTCAATTGTAAACTATATGACTTACCCGGGTATGATGGTTGTATATACATATAACGAAAACTTTTTGGTTGTAGAAGGTTAAAGTTTTATTTATAAATGTGAACGCCTTCATGTATGCAATATTTTTTAAATTAATATTGGTTAAAAGCTTTTATTACTCATAGTGATCTTTTGTTTAATTTACTTATTATACTTTAATGCCTAAGAGGTTGAGTTTTTTAAAGCTTTTTGCTTTATATTGTATTGTTAGAGATCTTGATATGATAACACATATGTGCCGTTTCCGGTTGATTAATAATAAAAAAAATATTTCTAACAATTCATAATACATATACATATGTACATACATTTATTTTTCTATTTATTTTATTTATTTACAAATTTATTACAATTAAAATTACGATATGTAATCCAAAAGCTAAATGCACTAGTAACAATCGCTATCGGCTTAACATACATAAATTAAATACTAGCTGTATAAAAAAAATACAATTTTCTATTATTATAATTTTATTGCTAATCGAAAAATTTTATACAACAATAAATTTAAACATTTTGCTAATAATTTTTCCAAAATCCAGTAAGTAGTAAATCTTCATTATGTATAGAATGCAATATTGCTAGACACTTTTTCTAACATAATGAAAATGTAACGAACTACTCTATTAGAAATGACGATTCTAGCTGATGTATATAAAAATATTTTCTTACCATAAACAACATCTTGCCATATAACCAACGAAGCTGAGACAATTTGACAATAAACACTTTGAATTTTAAATTCATCGTACTTATAACATGAATTATTTTCATTTATTTAATAAATGTATACTTAAGTCAAACACTTTGTGGTTCGTTCGTAACAAATCGAAATATTGGTCATATACAGCTATTGACAACTAATAGGAATGTTCTTAATATATCGAGCCATTACCGCCAAAATAATGTATCCCACACCATAATCGATTGTTGTTTTTTGTCGAAATCGATAGTTCAACATCATTTAAAATTATTAAAATTAAATGTATTCCACAAAACAATATTTACATTATAAATTTTAAAATAATGGCTTTATTCAAACTGATTTTATTTAAAAAAAACCTTCCCCTGTAAAATTTTGAGTTTGTGGGATACATTTTTTCGGCGGTTATGGCTCGATATTACCGCTTGAATTTTGAAGACTTGAAGGTTTTGCCTTAAACCTTTAACTAATTGGAGGTAAATATTATTATACCCTTCACCATCGTGAGAAGGGTATATATAAGTTTGTCATTCCGTGTGTAATTTCCACAAAAAATTTTTCCGACCCTATAAAGTATGTATATATATTCTGGATCCTTATAGATAGCGGAGTCGATTAAGCCATGTGTGTCTGTCTGTTGAAATCAGTTTTTTGAAGTCCCCAGATATACTCGGGATCCAAACCAGAGTTATGAACCAATATGTGAGACCACCTCCATAAAAATTTGATATTTTTCGTCCACTTTATTGCAATATTTTGAAATATATTGCAGATAATACCATGAAATTTTGTATACGTTGTTTTTATGAAAAAAAAGGAAAGTGTGCGGAAAATAGTAAGAATCGGTCCATGATTTCTCATAGCCCCCATACAATAATCTTCCCGAGATATTGCTCAATAAATACCTATAAAATTGGAATATCAATACAAAATTCAGCAAAAATAAGTTGAATGCAAAAATAAATCGCAAAATGAAATTGTTTTTAGTTCGCTCCATGTTTGACCATAGATCCCATATAAAGTCCACTTCCAAAATTCACTCAAATACGTATAAAACAGATATAAATAATGGTAAACGGCTAAAATTTGACATAAATAATCTTTATAGGCAAATAAATTGTTGTTGGCAAATAATTGTTTTATGGTGGTCGGCCCAGAATTGGTCATAGCTCCCATACAAGGACCAGATCTGAAAAAGACATTTATCCATATATACATCGTATAAATATCGGTACCAACTCAAAACTTTGCACATATCATTTACATATATACAAAAATCATCCCACAAAATTTTGTGAATTTTGGTCCATTTGTAACCGTATCCCCCATATAAAGCCCTCTTCCGAAAATCACTTTAATACTCATAAATCTCTTATAAATAAGGGTACCAATCCAAAAATTTACACGGATCATTTACATACATGCTAAAATCAAACCTCCTGAATTTAGAGAATACCTATAGCCAATACTATATATATATACCCAATATAACTTCCACTTCCGAAATCTATGTTA
This sequence comes from Bellardia pandia, assembly GCA_916048285.2. Lineage (NCBI taxonomy): Eukaryota > Metazoa > Arthropoda > Insecta > Diptera > Calliphoridae > Bellardia > Bellardia pandia. Next base: position 45,951,630 of record OU696531.1, read on the forward strand.
ATACTAATATATATCTTAAATATACCATTATTATGTTGAAATTCGACGTGAAATATTCTCATATGCATACAATTCACTGTTCCAAATTTTAAAAAGATCGGCCCATAATTTGCGATAGCTGCCATATAAGAACCGTTTCCAAAAAACAAATAAACCCACAAAAATTTCTAATAAATATCGATATCGAACCAACTTTTATATAGATATAAAGGTTATACGGCAATTGTGCTACTGGATTTTGTAGCTGTCAGTCAGTAATAACTCCCGAATTAAGTCCACTTCCGCGCATAATAAGCAACCATATAACTCTTGTAAATAGCGTTATTGAGATGAAATTCAGCCAAAATAAGCCTAAAATACGTAGAAACCATACTAAAATACTAAGTTTTTTTTAAGTTTTGAAATGAAGAAAAAAAAAATTTTATATTACTTATAAAATTTTAAAACTTAAGAAAAATTACAAGAATTTATTAAATGTTACAATATTTCGTTAAAATTTCGAAGTTCGAACTTGATTCCGAATTTTCGAAATTAAGCAAAAAGTATTAATTTCACGGGTAAATTATAAAAATGAATAAAACTCTTAATAATTCCTGTTATTTTATAAAAAAATTTAAGTTCGAAAGTTCAAAATTTTTGAGAATTTTAGAAAAATGCCAAGAATTTATTAAAAATATTATTTTCAAGTTAAAATTGACATGTTGTAAATTCGTATTAAGTTTGAATTTTTGAACTTAAGTTAAATTAAAAAAAATATAAAAACTGTTTCTTATTATTTTATAAGAAATTTCATATTCGAAAATTGGAATAATTTTTCATATTGTCGGAATAAAGTAAAATTACTTTCGAATTAAAAAAAATATTCATTCTTTCATGATGCACTACTTTTTTTTATAAAATAAATATTTATATTTATTTTTAGTACAAATTTTAAAAATCATGTTTTTACAAATTTTTATTGTTTTTTCGATTCCTAAAACTAATTAATATTAAAACAATAAACATGTCTACAAAACTTTCGCTATTTTATGACTGCCCCTTTTTCTTTTTGGTGATAACTTTGTGCTGTCAAGTTCAAAAAATAATATAAGCTTTAAATTTTTATATTGCTTTACTCACATCCTTTCAAATTTGGAAATAAATTCGTTTATCGTCACAACGATTTTATTTGAATAATAAAGTTTTGATTTCTCGTTATTTCTCGCAAAATTAACAATTTTGTATTTTAGATTTCCAGTTTTTCTTCTCTATACGATTCTGGCTCATGCGGACTTATTTAACTTTTGAATACAAGTATGCGTCTTTATGAATTAAAAATTCACTTTCGCCTTTTAAAATAAACGTTAAATGTTTTAAAAAAAGTTAATTTTGATAATAAATTACTTGGAAAATCAAAATTGTAAAAGGTAGATAGTAAGTTCTAAATGACAAAAAAATAATAAGAAAATGATTAAGTTAAAATTGTTATTCCGAAATTAAATTTAAACTACAGGGTGCTAAAGAATTATATAAATAGATTTCTTTAAATTTAAATTTTATATAAACACAAAGATTTCCTGCTGCCCTTTACTAAAATCCCTTTCAACAACTAAATCCTATTGCTGTAAGCAACTCTGTTCTCGTGGCCAACATACTTATTTAGTTCTCACACGTTCTTTAATTAAATCGGTCGTTAATTGTTTGTCATTCGTCTTTAAATGCGTTATAAATGTAGTAGAAGTTTTTATTTAAGAGAAAATTTATAAAATATTTTACATATTAAAGTAATTTAATAAGAAATCTTTTTAAAATTACATAAACGATGTGTTAATGTAAAGTTTTTAGTAAAATAATTCATAAAATTAAGAATTACTATTGAACATAAAGTGTAGTGTATGCAAAAATTTCATTTGTTGTTGTTTTATTAACGGTGTTTAGTACTTGTGTTTGTTTTTTGTTAGTGTGTCTCGTTAAAAGCGCTTCTTTATACGCGAGTATAAAGTCTCGTGGTTTACATTTCAATGTCGGTTGTTGTTGTTGTAATATTTGATTGCATAAAGAAAAAGAAAGAATAGCAAAATAATTTCTCAGTAATAAAAGCAGAGCAAGAAAAGTGTGGTGTATGTATAAGTTTTGTTTACAAAAACAAAACAACAAGTGTTTTTTGTTTTTAGTTGAAAGTTTTAGTTTTTAGTACGTAAAAGAGTTGCCAATATTCAAAATAGTGTAAATAAAACGGTAATCGGTTCGGGTTTTAAAAACTGTAATAAAAATTATTAAATAAATAAAAATGTAATTAAAAATATCAAGGTAAATTTATATACTTATAATAAAAAGAATAAAAATTACAAAAAAAAACTTTTTATAGGTAAATATTAATAAGTATTTAAAGCATTTTGAAATTAATGTGTTTGTCTATATAAAACTTGGAATAGATACCTACATACTTACATATACGAGTATGTATGTATGTGTGTATCTTCAAAATTACGACTTGTACTCTGCGCACAAGCTAAAATAAGCCTCAAATACTTACCCCCTTATTCATAAACGATTATTAAATTTAACAAACGTTTATTAAGCAAATTTTTATATGCAAATCTGTCTTAATAAACGTTTGTTAAATTTAATAATCGTTTTTGAATAAGGGGGTTAGAAATACGTTAGCGGATACTGGATTTAGAAGCTATCAGTCCATAACTGGTCCACTTCTACTATGCCACCCAAAAATCTTTTGTAACTAATATTCTTGAGATCAAATTCAAACAAAAAAGCCTCACCTTATATCTTACCATTTTTATACTCTGTTTATTAAATTACACTCAATATTATTATGAAAATTAGGCAAACGCTGTCATTTACAGCAAGAATCAATAATTACATCAATTATAAATGTTCAAACTTAGATAAAATTTCGAAACATTAAAAATAAAATCAGATTAGTGAATTACAACAAACAGGTAATATTGTCTTTCAAAAAATATAAAAAATAATAAAAAAAATTTGCCTAAAACTGAAAAGAAAACAGATAATTAGGATATAGCTACGTACTAGTCCTATAACCAGTGTAGTTTCTCTTAATACGTTTAGTTGGAGGGTATTAAAGATTCGGCACAGCCGAATATAGCACTCTAACTTGTTCTATCATATTTTTTTGTATATTAAGGAATAAAAGTAACTAAACTAATAAAATTTTATCATATTTTTTTTTGTATATTAAGTTATAAAAGTCATAATTCAACATAAATTTAAAACTAAAATGTTTTGGATATTACTTTTAAGTTTTGCAAAGATTTTCCAGTTATTTGTCAAATTTTTATTGTATTGGAAAGTTAAGATTTGACAATAATAAATGCAAAATATACGCATGCAGATGAAGATTTTTTTTAGCAAAATTATCAAGCATATTTTTGCAAAATGTCGGTTCTATTTCATTTATCACGTTACGAGTTTTAAGTTTTAAGGCATAGCGCTACACAAAATAACCTAATGGTAATAATTAATTTCGAGAAATTATGCGTTCGAGAAATTTGTTTGTAATAAATTATTTGTTGAAACCATTTGTCAGTGATATCCATTGGTCAAAATATTGTTGTAACATCTCTCGGCCCAATCAAGACTGCCGATTACATACAAAGAAGTTTGCTAAGGCTTTTCAACAATTTTTAGATGCAATTTTTGAGTGCTGCGATGAAACTGATGAAACATTTATGGAAAATATATGTAATAATATATGTTTGCATAGAGCAGTTCTTATTTGGTGGTCTAGGGACTTTAAAAGGGGAACATTGGAAGATTTGGTTTATGTATTTTATGTACATGGTATTCGTAAATTAACAACACTGCTGGTAAATGAAATGAAAATAATACAAGAGAAAAGAAAATGCAAAAGAGAAATGTAAAATTTGTCGCTTTGTTTCGCAATACCTGCGACAATGGGGTTTTTGTTTTTCGTACCAACTATATAAATAAAATGTACTTTTTAGACCTCCATGGTACCATTTTCAATATTTGTTAAATAATCATAAAACTTTACCACAAATTTACTTTATCGAAAATTCGATATATCTTATAGCAACATTTTTGCGTTAATTGTCGGGATTATCTAAAAATATTCTTATTTATCGAGTCATTTGCGAAAAGTTAACCACAATAACTAGAAATATTTTTGTAAGAATAAAAGAAAGAATTATTATTGTGAGAATAAAAGAAATAGAAGAGTTAACTTCTAACGATTTTGAAATCCTGATTGACTACATGTTAAGCTTTAGTTTTTGAATTCTGCCTCAAAATCAATTAATGTAAATGAATATGTCAAAGACTCATATTGTTTGATAATTCAACCAAAAATTTATTGTCGTAATAATCATCTTATAGATGCATACAATCAAAAATCAAATTGATATCAGTTCCAAAATGTTCATGAAATTTAATAAAATCTATTTTTCTTGCACTATTACACAAATAGTAACTTATATGATATACAGCCATGATACAGAACTTAATTCCGTTCGGAAGTGGAATTAATTCCATTTTTTCCTTCTATAGAAAAAACAAAACGAAAAATTTGTTCGAAATGAAACTAATTGTTCGTTTTACTTTTGCTTTAGAAGCTAAATACGGAAATAATTCCACTTCCGAACGGAATTAAATTCTGTGACATGGCTGATATTTATCTGTTTTATCTGAAAGTATTTTGAAATTGTACCGTATGGTAGTACCACGGTACCAATTGTGTTTAAAATGTATCAAAAAAGTACAATTGTACCATGTTTGCCATCAGTGCCCTATACTCTCCACTACGTATTTCATCTATAAGCTCGAGTCGCAAGAGAAATGTCGCAGGAAAAAGTCGCAACGTGTGAACCCACTCAAAGCTAGTTATATTGTACTTTAAAGTAATTGCTTAATTATTGCTGAATATTCATTCTCATGCATATCGTATATCCTTTGTATTTTGTATTTTACTTACTTTTTGCTTGTATTTAATTTTCCATAAACAATTGAAAAACTATTTCCACAAATTTATTTATCCATTTTTTTTTCAATATTTATTTATTCGTTAAACATTTATATAAATCGTTTTATTTTTATTTGTAGTTTCTTAAAATTAAACTTAAATTATGCAGCATTTGTTTTTTTTTTGTATTTAAAAAAACTATAAAATCGAGTATTCAGTTATTTAAAAAAAGAAAACCTAAATTAACCTGTTGTTTGGAGTTTCTTTTCAAGATTTTTGTAATAATAATTTAAGTAATAATGACTATGATTCGCTTTTTTGTTAATTATTTGTTTGATTATGTGTAGAGAGACTCGCAAACTTAACAACACTATGAGAATTACACTAATGAACAAATTAAGTTAAATTAGGAGAATGGGGGAGGGAGAAAAATCACATTAATAATTAAATTGCAACGATGGTTTGGGATACGAGTAACCATTTCGCACGGGTGTGGGGTAGGAGAATTGAACTGCGGGCGTGGGATAAGAGTAACCGGTTTTTTGTGGAGGCTTGGTGGGCAGCTCGAATTTTTGAGCAGGTGTAGGATAGGAGTAACCAGACTTTTGAGGAGGTTGGGTAGGTATTTCAAATTTTACAGCTGGTGTAGGATACGAGTAACCGGTCTTCTTTGGTGGCTGTGTAGGTATTTCAAATTTTACAGCTGGTGTGGGATACGAGTAACCGGTCTTTTGTGTAGGTTTAGTAGGTAATTCGAATTTTTGGGCGGGTGTTGGGTACGAATAACCAGTCTTCTGAGGTGGCTGTGTGGGTATTTCAAACTTCACGGCTGGTGTGGGATACGAGTAGCCGGGCTTTTTTGTTGGCAATTCGAATTTTACTTGTGGTGTGGGATAAGAATATCCAGGCGTTTGGGGAGCTGGTGTTGGCCTTTTAGTGGTGGTATATTCAAACTTAATAGCTGGTGTGGGATACGAGTAGCCGGTCTTTTGTGTAGGTTTAGTAGGTAAATCGAATTTTTGAGCGGGTGTGGGATACGAGTAACCAGTCTTCTGTGGTGGCTGTGTGGGTATTTCAAACTTCACGGCTGGTGTGGGATACGAGTAGCCGGGCTTTTTTGTAGGCAATTCGAATTTTACTTGTGGTGTGGGATAAGAATAACCGCGTTTTTCGGGTGCTGGTGTAGGTCTCCTGGTTGGAGTTGGAGTGCTGTATTCGAATTTCACTGCAGGTGTGGGATATGAGTAGCCGGTTTTCTGCGGTGGTGGTGTGGGTCTCCTAGTGGTTGTATACTCAAACTTAACCTGTGGTGTGGGGTAAGAGTAGCCGGTTTTCTGTGTGGGCAATACGAATTTCTGGGCGGGTGTGGGATATGTGTAACCAGGTTTTTGTGATGCAGGTGTGGGCCTTCTTGTAGTTGAGGTAGTATATTCAAATTTAACCTCTGGTTTTGGATAGTTGTAACCTGACTTGGTGGTTTGTGTGGGCAATTCAAATTTAACAGCTGGTGTTGGGTAAGTATAACCCGGCTTGGTTGGAGCTTTGGTGGGCAACTCAAACTTCACTTGCGGTGTGGGATATGAATAGCCCGATTTGGTGGTTTGAGGAGCTGGGTTTGTTTTTTGAGTGGTGCTAGTGGGTAAATCAAATTTCACCGTTGGCTGGGGATATGAATAGCCTGGTTTGGCGGGCGCTGGCTTGGGATATTCGAAAGACTTTTCTGGCTGGGGATATGAGTAGCCTTTGCTGGGTGCTGGTTCGAAAGGTTTTACAGGCTTGGGATATGAATATCCCTTGGTGGGTAATTCAAGTGGTTTCTGTGGTACTGGATAGGAGTAGCCAGGCTTTTGGGGATACTCTAATGGCTTTTGGGGTGGATTGTAGTTATAACCATTGCCTGAAGTCTGCTGCTGGGTTTCTAGATAGTTTGATACAGGTTCATAATAGTACTGGGCCAATGTTCGACTGCTGAGTGCCAAAAGTAGGCAGACGGTAGAAAAAAACTTCTGGAATGGAGAAAGAGCGAATGTAAAGAAGTGATTAATTTTATGTAGCAGAAAGTTAAGCTTTAAAGATAAGATTATTTTACAAAACAAAAATTTCGGCATTGATATTGAACTTGATTCATTTTTCTGCTGTGATTTAGTACGAACTATGAAGTAGTTGAAAGGATCATAGAAAATTTGAAAGTTGTTGTCCAATTTAGCCTGAAATATACAAATTCCGCGAGAATTTTGCCCTTTTTCCCATCCTTTCTATTATAACAAAATCCGTATATAATTTCTCACTTTTCTATTTTCCCTGACTTTGTGCCATTATTCTCAACCGTGTAAAGGCTGAACAAATTAAATTCTAAAGGTACATAGATAAAGACTCGGATAAAATTTTATCATATGAAGTTTGAGTTCTCTCTTTTTCAGAGAGAGAGAACATATTTTTATGAATTGGTTTAATTTTATATTTTGTCTGTCATAATGTCGTATATATTTCCATGACCATCAGTAAAAGCAACTTTCTTTTTCATTCATTTTGAATACAAAATATTTTAAAATAATTTAATATTTGTTTTTTGACACTTAAAAACCACAGCAAAATAAATTAATGGCCGCAGTATTACCACCTGGAAAACTAATAGATTTTGTTTACATATGCCAGCTTTGATTTTCCAGACAAAATCGTTCTAAATGGGTGAATCGTGCTGCAAAAAACTCGCAGTAAAAAACGTTTCTCCGCACAAAATTTTTGTTCGTGACAAATGGGTGATTCCACTTTAAATAATTTGAGTTTTGGGGTTTTCCCCAAAAAAAATTCAATTCTAAGACAGAAGGGAGTTTATATAAACATGTGACTAGAAAAGTTTTATTAAACTAATTTTTTTTTTTATTTTTTATATATGTAGGTCAAAGACCACAAACAAGGCAACATTTGATTACTTTGATGACAGCCAATGCAGGCATTGTTTGTGGCTTGAATAAAGGCAGCAAAAGGGCACTTGCTCATTTTTAGAGAGATGCTGAAAACAAGCTTAATTCCAGTAAATACAGAAAAGCTGGTTAACTAACTCGGTAATACTTTTCAAATCAGTTGAAAATTAATAATTTAAATAAGAGAGATAATGTTTTTTTTGCACATACGTAGTAATAATGATTGCGGCAACTCAAGCGAGCTAGACGCATCCCTTTACCGTCTCTTTAATGCTATTTGTTAGAGTGGGTTCAGATGTTGCGCCCCTTCTAAATTTATTGAAACATTTGTTGCACCACTCATGCGAAATTTTAACATTAAATTGTTCATATCTCCTATTCCGCTCATTCGCAGATGTGTTGCCATATAGAACCTAGTTATATTACATGCACATTAATACAGGTATTCATATTTCTGATATTTCATTATTAAATTTTCTATTAAATTCTTTGACCACATAGTATTTATTTATTTAAAATTAAAACGAAAAATTAATTTTCTTTTTAATTTACAGTTATTTATTACAGTTATGTTTGATCTTGCAAATTCTTGTAAGAGTAAACAACGTTAAACAAATTTGTACTAAAACTAGTGGTTAGGTGTTTTTGTACCGATATATACATATACATTAGGGTGGCCCCGTTTGTATGGAGAAAAAATAAGGTATCGATGTTCCCGACTAATATGAAAATTTGATTAATTTTAAGACTACGTTTCTCAATTTTTTTGTCCTGGGGTCAATATTTGGTGAGCTGGATCAAAGGATAAAAAGGTCCTTTTTAGAGGTTTTTTGATTTTTTCCAAATTTCTTCCAAAGAAACTTTATGTAAATTTGGTATCAAATGAAAGGTCTTTGAGAGGCGTATTCAATGGATTATCAAAAATTAAAAAAAATTTTTTTTAAATTCAAAAATTTTGAAAATTTCAGACAAAATTTTAGTTTTTTTAATTTTTTCATAGAATTTACTTAAATAAAAAATTGAAATTTCTTGATTATAAACATCATGCAATTTAAACCAAATGGTTTTTTCCGTTTTTTAAAATTCTATCTAGTTCAATTTTTATTAATTTTTTTTAAAACCTAAATTCTTCCCTATCTGACAATCTCTGTTAACTCAATTCGTTAATGTAATGGGTATTAAAATAACGTAAAATGTATAAGCTTTCCATTGATGTATAATTTATTAAATTTTTTGTTTGTTATACAATAACTATTTAAATTTAAGCCAAAATATTTTAAAATATTTGCAGTCGCGATATAAAGTAATTTTCTCGTTATTCCTTTGAAATGTTGTTGTTTATTTGAAGCAACATATGATAAACTGTTTATTTCATATATGTTTACATTGTATTAGTATATTGTTTGCTAAATGCTTAATATGAATTAATAGTTGCAAATTAAAAGTAAAAATTCATAGAAAATATCTTAATATTAACATAATTTTTTTCAAATACGTTTATTAACAAATGCGATTACATGAGTTTAATCTATTAGCAATATGAGAAGGTCGATTTTTTTCAATCACTGATAACATGGATTGACTGACAAAATGTACAAATCGTTCTGTATTTTGTGAATGACATAGAAAATCTGAAATTGGTAATATTTTATTTAAATATCATGATTTTATTCATAATAGCTTAACAAAAGATCAAATCATTTTTTTTTTGCAAAAAGTTTTACCTGGAATATCTATAATATTGCTTGAGTCGTAGTAGTTCATCAATTGTTCTGTAGAGCGAAATTGGATGCATGGGGGCTCTGAAAAGGCTACCTCATTCCAATCTATTAAATCCGTGTACGATTGACAATTAAAATTGAGCTTTGGAATGGTGAATTGGCGAAGTGGTATATTTTTATTGGTACGATACTGAAAAATTTTTTCATAACTTTTGTTACGAATCTCTCTTTTTTCATCGGTTACCATAGAAAGAATAATATTTTCCGGGTGTGCAAAAAAAGCATTAATTTGTATAGAGGATTGAATTACTTCTTGAGTGTCATGGGGTAATTCTCGTGTCCAATCAATATATTTATATATATACCGACTGCCATGAATTGCATAAGGCTTATTTTTTATTAAAAACCAAAAAGGGGCATATATTTTCATAATAAAAACTGTTAACGTTTTTAATTCCTTTAAAGCTTTAGTTTGAGTAACATAAAGTCGTAGGATTCTTGATGCTGTTTTTAACCAGCGTGAAAGATTCAGTCGTCCTGGCTTAATACTAGATAAATGTTCGTTACAATGTCCAGAGTCAACAGCTTTCACCATGTCGTAAAGATACTTTTGGTCGTCTCGAATGTCCCAATCACATATATTTTCTGGCATTTCACCAATTTTTATTGCTTCAAAATTTTGTACAACCTTATAAAAATCAAGAAAAAAAATAATTTTTTTTTTTTTGTAAAAATTCAAAAAGAGAAATCTTTTTCTCTTAAACTTACTTTTATAAAATTTCTTCATTAATTTAAAAATAAACAACAACATTAAAATAGGAATTGTTATTTTACTAAATAACGAGAAAATTACTTTATATCGCGACTGCAAATATTTTAAAATATTTTGGCTTAAATTTAAATAGTTATTGTATAACAAACAAAAAATTTAATAAATTATACATCAATGGAAAGCTTATACATTTTACGTTATTTTAATACCCATTACATTAACGAATTGAGTTAACAGATTGTCAGATAGGGAAGAATTTAGGTTTTAAAAAAAATTAATAAAAATTGAACTAGATAGAATTTTAAAAAACGGAAAAAACCATTTGGTTTAAATTGCATGATGTTTATAATCAAGAAATTTCAATTTTTTATTTAAGTAAATTCTATGAAAAAATTAAAAAAAACTAAAATTTTGTCTGAAATTTTCAAAATTTTTGAATTTAAAAAAAAATTTTTTTAATTTTTGATAATCCATTGAATACGCCTCTCAAAGACCTTTCATTTGATACCAAATTTACATAAAGTTTCTTTGGAAGAAATTTGGAAAAAATCAAAAAACCTCTAAAAAGGACCTTTTTATCCTTTGATCCAGCTCACCAAATATTGACCCCAGGACAAAAAAATTGAGAAACGTAGTCTTAAAATTAATCAAATTTTCATATTAGTCGGGAACATCCGCAAAATTTATTTTGGGGCCACCCTAATATACATATGTATATATACGAGTATGTATGTAAATTAATGACAATCAAAAAAAAGCTGTCTTCTGTGATGCAACTTTTTCTTTTGCTTTTTTTTTGCTCCCGCGGAATTTTTAATTTCCTTGGGAATGTTCGTGGTTAGGCTGATTAAGAAATCTTTGAATATAACACAATATAAACATCTTTGGTCACTGACCAGGTCAAAGCTTATATTATTAAATATTCGATATTTTTCATGTTATATAATGAAATTTTTTTGATAAAATTAAAGCAAGTTGCCTAAAGTATCTAAAAGACTTAGAACGCATCTTCGTTTTGCAACTCAAAACAGTTTTTACGCTGTAGCTTAGTGTTGTTAAACAAAAAAACAACTTTACACATGATTTCCTTCCTATCGATTTTTCTTACAGTTGATTCTCACTTCTTCTTTAACAAACCTATAGAAATCAATTTCGTAGCGACTACAACATTGAACTTTTCATTGACATGACGGCGTGATGTTGATGATGATGATGATGGCACAAATTCAAAACTAAGTTGAACCGAACTGAACTGAACATTGATTGTTGACTAAGAGTTGAAAATTGTTTTGGTTTTATAGCGAATAATGTTTTTTGTTATTTTTTATTATTATTATTATTATTATTTTTTTTCTGAAATTGTTTATTCGCAGACTACAACGATTTGAACGGAGTTTTACCGGAAATTCATGTTAAATTTGAGGCGGCTGTAGCTCTGGTCGTGATAATGGTATTTGACTAAGATTGACCGCAAACTAATGTGTGTAGATTTTAATATTTCACGCTCTAAGTAAATTTAAAACACAATCCAACAGACAGCAAACAATCAGTTTAGAGAACCCAACAGAAAATCGTAATTAATACTACAACAGTAACATTAATAAATAAGTTTTAAAACTTAGAACAAGCAATTAAAAATGTTAATTTTTCATTTGTGCCTTTTTTTTGTAGCTTTTCGCATTTATTTGCTTAGTTTTTCATTTCATTATGAGTTTTGCTACGTACTATGTCTATAATTTTCCATCATAAATTTGTATACGGTTTGTCATATCTGTTTGTTTTAATGTTAATTGTACTGCCCGTACATATGTACATGTTAATACAATTTATATCAAGGTCATTTTCTGTTTGTTAATATATAACAATCATTATGTATTAACTACAAATTGAGTTCAATTTGTTGTTACATAGTTGTAAAACATCAAACAAATATTTTACATTTTCATGTCAAGAGTTGTTGTACTCATTTTAGTTGTTACTTTTTGTTTTAATATTTTTGTAGATTTTTATGGCCAGATAATATCTAAGTTTTCAGTTTTCAGTTGTTAGTTTTTCGTTTTTATTTCATTATTGTGTGTCTTAAATACACGCATCGCATCACTTGTAATGCGTACTACATACTAGACAAACTTTGTAGTGGGAAAATTTTATTGTTTTTTTATTCAGTTAAAAAAAAAAAAAAAAAACAAAACGAAAAAACTTTTCATCACACAGGTGTTGGAAAACAATGTCATTGTTTTCAATTGTAGGTGTTGTCAGTTTTTGTTGTTGTTTGTTGAATTCAATTAAAAACTCTTAAATCATAAATTCATATTTGGTGCTTTTTTATACTTGAATATCATTTGCAAACAGTTTACAATTGTTCAAGTAAGCTATAATTAAATAAGCTGCTGCTTATGATTCATGTAAAATATTCTCTTTATAAATATCAATGAAAAAAATTAACTAAATTTATGTTTTAGAGCTGTTAAGCCATAAAATCTACGTCAAAGTCTTGTCTGCTCTCATTGACATTGTTGAAAGATTTCAAAATCTCATGAACTCCTATAACATTATTGTTACATATAAACATAAACAGTTGTTATTTCCAGTGAGTCTTATAAAATTTTAAATCTTTTAAGCTGTATATAGAAATTTTTTAAAATGTAATTTGAAAACTCTTGCCCTAAAATTTAATTTTACATTAAAATTAACTATATTTTGAATGACTCTAATGCTGTCGGTAACAAAGTTTTTAAAATTGTTTTTCATATAACTTATATGTATCCCTTAAAAATAGCTATCCGAAAAATATAAATACGTTATAAGTCTTCGTGCAAATTCCTCAAATAATTTAAAAAAAATAAAAGTAACTTTATGCCATAGCAACAAAAGTTAGAAGTTTAATTTTCATATGCTTATACATATCTTGTAAACTATAAGATCTATAGCAGAGAACGGATTGATTGGTTAATTTTAGATTTTGAATACAATCAAAAAAACGAACTTCATGTTGACAACATAAATCAATTCCGTAAAGCAATACATGTCATTATTCACAAAACGGAGTGTAACGAAAAATGATGCTTGCATTGCATGTCTTATACAAATGTAAACGTATACTCCCAAAAGCAACGAATACTTAACGATTGGTACGAATGGTTAACGATTGGTATGAATGGTTCATTGCTGATTGTATAAGTTGTACATACTAACAAAAAATATCAAACTTTACTAGTTTACTGTCAACAAATCGCACATAAAGCAACAACCAAAAAAATTTTTATTTTCTCATTAGGTTTTGTATTGTTTTTTTTTTTGCTATTTCTTTATGTTTTCATTCACTGAAAGCAACGAATACTGGACGAATGGTGTGAATGTTTTTAGTTTTATCATGTGGCATTGAATTATTTTGTTGCTTGATGTATAACCGCATAACAAAAAGGGAATGTAAAATAGCAAACAGTATGAGTAAACAAACAGCAATGCACATTTTTATTATTGTCGAGTAAAAGCAATGCAAAAGCAATGAATTTGCGAATGGTTAGCAAATTTGAATGGTCTCTTTCTGTTCTCTGATCTATAGCTACGCTGAATTTTTTTTATATATAGTATAATCATTGAAATCGGATCAAAAACGAAGAATAATGATCGTTTTAAAGTTCACACGTACCCGATGTGCCTCACATTGGTGGAATGGTGGGCTTATGAGGTCAAAATTCAAACTTTAACTTGTCAACACTTCCTCTTTAAGCAATGAAGTTTAATTGCAATCGGATATAAGGTTTAGAACTTACAGATTTATTTCTCTTTTTTCCAAATATGCCCTACTGTGTATCGGCTACATGTTGCAATGCCTGTAATAATCTATTTAAAAGGAAGTGGTTGAGCAGTTTACACTTATATTGCTTCGTGCAACTACTATTTATTTTGAACGATGCAGTATGCTCTCTCTGGAATAAGCAAAAGCATTAAAATCGCTTTAAAAGGCGTTGTAATAATAACCAACTTTTTCATAACTTTCGTATATATGTTTTGATATTAAAGCTGTTCTTTTAAAATCATTAAAGTCTCTGTAGCCTCCTTTATCTGTCGTATATTTTATTTTTGTCCACTCTTGAGCTCGCATAAATTAATTGTGCAAATTTTTTGGTATTAGACATTTTTGGGTAAACAACAACAAAAGCACTTGCGAAACAATATTTAACACTTAATCTAATTATTCCAGATAAATCCGCTAAAGAACTGTTTTTATAATAATAACTTATAAATTGGCTAATTGCGTGTTGATCAACTTGTCTTATTTGAACTTTATTTGTTGCTAATTTGTTTTATAGATCATGAATCACTATAAAAGCTAAAAATTTCAAAAAAATCCCACAAATTTCAAGTTATATAATATATTCTTATAAAAGCCTTAATCGATTAATCTCTGTTTTATCTGCGTGTATGTATAGAACACTTTATCATTAACCCGCATTGTTTGGTATTTAGAAACAACATAACTAATTTATATGGAAATAATTGTATGAAATTTATGAAAAATATTTAACTGAATTTATTAAGCTGCTACTTTGCAACTTTGCTAAAAAAAACTTGTAAAGTAAACATAGAAAGAAGAACACAGAAAGTTTATAAATTTCAAGTTCTCATGAAATTCTAAATAGCTTCATTCCGATGTATGTGTAAAACATACTCACGCTCAAAATACATAATTTAAACTAATAAGATCCATTTATAAAGTTTATCATAATGTTAGATAGTTTGGTTTAAAAAATCATTCTTATCAGAAGACATTTTCCGTAGATATGTTTATGTTTAAAAATGTCAGTATTCTAGCAAAGGTTTTAGAATTTGGACATATGTTGGCAGTAAATAAAATTAACTAGTTGCTGAAGTAAACTATTAAAAACGTTATTTCACACAGTCCAATAGTGAAAAATGAAAATATATAGCCACCACCACATTTATAGAGCCAACTTTTCTTTAGCCAAGTTGAGCAACAGAGATATTTTCGCCAAACTGAATCATAAAAATGAAGCAGTTATTGAGTAATTGCAATTGGGACCACAACCACTAACCCCATATTTCTCTATAATTTTCAACTAAACAGAAAACCTTTAAATAAACTAAAATCATTTATTGTTAAAGTTTTTTGAGTGTATTCTAGGAATAACATTTTAACATTAATCTAAAGCGGATTAATTTAACAACTAGAAAAATCAACTCTTTAAATTTTAACTTGAGTTATTTCTAAGCTGACATTAACACAGAAAGTACCTAACTAAAACAAACTTATTAAACTCTTAAAAAATTCCAAACAACTTAAACTGCTTTAAAACGGAAATATTTCTTAATAACTTAAGTTAATTATTATACACATTTATTTATATATCAAACAATAATAATACAGCAATAAATCAAATTCAAACATTGGAAATGAATAGAAATAATTCGTTATTATTATTTAAACAATAGCAAATGAGCTAAATAAAAGACTTTGATGGAGCAGAACTATTGTTCGGAATTTCGGTTACAAAGAAATGCAAAACGTATTAAAATATTAAAATTTTTCATTTTATAGAGAACTCCAGACTGTAAAGCATTAAAAGATTTAGGAAGTAGTCTATTGTTATGATAAACGGAAGTTTTTAAAGCTTAGTTTGTTCAAATTACAAATATCTTTTAGTGGAATAAAATAAAACAATTTAAAAGTATAAATGCATATTGTTTAATATATTAAGAATTATTTCTAACTAACACCAGAAATATTGATTTACCTTCATAATCAATTTTCAATTTATAAATATTTTATAAAACAAAAACTTGTTTTATAAACCTTAAAGAAACTAAAACCTTTAAAAAATATTACTGCCCCTGTTTAAAACTTGAGAAATTCTTTATCTTCATAGCAACATTTTATATTAATATTCATTAACTTTTCTTCATAAATCTTCCACTGTTACCAATTTACACTCAAACACTTGGCCTGTCATTTTAATAGCCAATCATTCTAACACACATTTCATTAGTTTTCTTAATTCTATTTAATTAACATAAATTCCAATAAAATTTAATTTAATTAGAAAATAGCGGTATTTGTGGTCAGAGATTAACGACCAGAGAAATCTATCCGAAGATCTTTAACAGCACGTGTTTGTTGCTTAAGTCTTTTGTTTTGCTTTGTATATGTAAATATTGAAGTTTGTTTCCCTTTGGTTTCAAATAATTTATGCATTTAAACCAAACTATTTAAGGGTTTTACCCAGTAAATTGAATATAAGAAAAGGTTTTTGCCAAATAAAATTTACATTCATGATTGATTTCAGAAATTGCCTGACAATAAAAAAAAATAAAGGAATGGAATGGAAATTTACAGAATTTGGGTATTTTTGTTTAACTGAAGTTTTTTTTTTAATTTTAATAATGATGCCTTTGATACATTCTTTAAAGTTTCTATTAAATCAAATCAAGCCAATGTTTTATTCATATTTAGAATTAAGTCGCTTTAAGATAATTGTTGCTTTCTTTTAATTCCTAGGAAAATTTACATTAGTTTCTAATCAAGATTAATTGGCTTTAAGAAGACTGATTGTTTTGTAAATAGCAAAGAAACTAGTTATCTAATTCTTGCAGAGAAGCGGAAACCATTCTAAAGCTAGTTGCTAAGTTTTTTTAAGCCTTACTTACTAGCAATCGTTATTTGGAGTGATTATGAAGTCAGTGATTATTATACGAAATTGTCATTCTTACAACTAGTTGTACAAAAGTTTTAACAATCAAATATTCCTTAGTTCTAGAGAAGCTTAATAGACTTTCTACTTTATTTGGACATGTGGATGTTTACAACATTTAGTTCTAAAGAAGCTTAACAGAGCAAATACTTGTGCTTCTGAAGTGTTCTAGAACTAGTTATTTCATCAGTGAATTGTTTCAAAAAACACATGTTGTTTGAAATTGTCACTATCGCAACTATTTTTAAAAAAGCTTTATAGACCAATTTTTACTTCAATTGAAGCATTCCAAAGCTAGTTATTTCAACAGTGATTTCTAATTGAAACTATCACCTTTAGAAAAACTCTTACTGAACTAGTAAACGTTATTTGGCATATTTCTGAAACCAATGAATGTTGTCATAAATTACCAGTCTTTAAACTAATTCTAGAGAAACTTTACAAATCAAATATTTCTCTGTAGCAACCGTTCTAGAACTCCTATACAAGTTCTTCTAGAAATATTTTTTTACCAATATAACACATGTTATTTACAAAGTTTCTGCAACCAGTGAATGTTGTTTGAAATTTTCATACTCGCAAATACTTTCACAATAAACTTTGTATAGGAGTTTTGTTGCAACATATAGCAACATGTTGTTAACAAAATGCTTATAGAAAAACTGTCAAATCAAGACCAATCAGCTGGGAAAGACATCGATCCCACGAAAGCTGATTCTACATACCGGAATGATCAAAGTTCACTTTGCCAAGAGCTGTTACTTTGGCAAACTCTGATTGTACAACAACAACTACTTTATACGCATTACAAAAAAAAAAAATTTGTTTTTTTTTCCCAAGATTGTCTCACAGTATGAATCATAACTTTATTTTTACTTAACCGATTGGATTGAATTTCAATAACAAGACAATTAGGACAATGGTAAATATTCTACACGAATCTCATTCGATTCGGTTTTGTATTTTGGACGTAAACATGCTTTATACAGACAGACTTACTTCTCAATATGAGTTGACTCGTAACTTGATTTTTACTTGAATGACTCAAATGATTTTTAATAACAAGTCACTTAGGACAATGGTAAATACTCTAGATGAATCTTATTAAATTCAGTGTGGTAATTTAAACGTAAGCATGTTTTACACAGACATACTGACATTATATGAATTTAAAAAAGCTTCAATTATATTTCTTTAACTAAATGTACGGTCACACTTGGACTAAATAAAATATATTTGAATTCGTTAATTTATTAAAAACAAATCGTTTATTTAGCACAAGACACAACAAATATTTAGTTCTATATTCTTTGATGCTGTTTGATATTGCAAAATACTTGTAAGAGTAAACAAGGCCAAACAAATTTGTGCTAAAACAAGTGGTCACGTTTTTTTGATTAAATATTTGCCAAGTGTGACCATACCTTTTTCGGTTACTTTTTGCAAATATGTAAAGTTTACTTTAAATGAAACTCCAAGGTAGTCCTTTTTGTTTTTTGATTATAAAGTGTCTTACCGAATTCAGGCATGATTTCTTTCAATGGCTTAAGTACTGCAGAATGTTGACAAACAAATAACATTGTTGACAAATTAAACATTTCTCGTGTAATTTTTATTATTTCAAAAATAATGAGAGTTTGAAATTATACAGTTTCGAGGAATAACATCATAAACAATGAAACATATTTTCATAAAGCAATCGTTAAATTTGGAATTGTTATATCTGCTTGTGATTGTCCGTTAAAACACTTTTTTGTATTTGCTTTCATTATTTAAACTTATGAGAAATATTTATGCAAGTATTTTCACTGTGCCAAAAGCAATTAATAAAATCAAGCTTTAGTTCTTAAATCTTTTTGGTTTTCAACTTTATTATACTTCCAGCATGCCTTACTACCATCTTTGATTTGCTCATCACGTTCTCCATCTAATGATCTTTCACCTACTTAAAAATTTTTTATGCTAAATAAATTAAATCATTTAGGAAATATTGTCACAAAAACTATGAAAATCGAAAACGCAATAAAATAAAACATAAATAATAACTAAATTTGGCAAGTTTGCCAAAATCAACTTAATTTTTTTACAATCGATAAAAAACATAAAGCACCTTAACAAAACCATTCTAAATAAAAATAAATACTTATTTTGTTAGAGAAAACACAGCAATAAAAGTTTATATATATATATATAACATTTTTTCGGGCATTATGGCAAAATTTAAATTTATTAAACATAAATTTTGAATTTCAAAATTTAACACCATCATAAACCAAATAAAATACTTCAACGCTGCTGTCATTGAAAAACAAAAACAGTGAAAAAAGTAAAAAAAACCCAAAAAATATTTAAACAGAATTTATATCATCAAAAAAGGTAAATGTTCTAATTAAAGATTGTGTGCAGTACCGCAAAGTATAAACTCATAAATAATGAACAAAAATATATTAAAATTCTTTTTATTTATTATTTTGAAATTTGGATATGAAATACAATTTATGTAGGCGGTCATTTGTAGCTGTCATTAAAAAAAAATGAAATAAAACAAATTTAAACAAAAGAATTTACTGGCCTCTGTAATGTAATCAACAGTTTAATGATTATATCCATAGCAGGGAATTTTTGTTTTTTATATTTCGAAACATTATTGTACTTGTTTCAATCACACACCTACTTGCTATTATTTAAACACAATTTTTGTCCCACTCTGCTAAACTATGATTACATCAATTTCAGAATCATAAAAACATTAACATATTTAGGAATTCAGTCTTAATTAGTGAAACATGTTAATTTGTGGAAATAAATTATAAACAAAACAAAATATAGTTGTGGTTTATGTTAGCAACTTTTCAATGCTAAATATTAAATATAAAAGTTACAGTGGGCTGTGATTTGAGATTTTAATTTATTTGAAAATAATGTTTACAATAGCTAAGAATCGCATAATTTAAAATTATAATTATAATTTGTATAATCTATAATTCAAAATTTAATTGTTAATAACAATCCATAAACAATTTTCAGAACTAAAGGTACGGTCACACTTGGCTACTATTTGCCGAAAAAGACAATTGCACAATTGCAGCAAATTCTTTAGGAAAATTATATTTGAAACATTTTAAATTTAAAACAAACATATATGAGAATATCTACTGTGCAGAACGCGACATTCGTAAGTCTTTTGGTGTCAAGAAAATAGAAATCTTATAAATATTTTTTTTTCTTGTTTCCAATTTTTATTTAATTTTTTAGTTGCCAATAAACATGTAATTAAGAACGCTACAAAAAATAAAACTCATTTTAGATAAATACTTTGCTAATTGTATATAACAGTTTTTTTTTATCCCATAGAAAATGTTGTGTATTAAAGTTTCTAAATAGAAAATGCAGTGTTTAATAATATGTAATTGTTTTTTTTTCGACTGCATTTATAAAAATATAAAAATCTGCGAATTGAATTTTCTAAGTGATAGTTGTTATGTCTACATGATGGAATGATTTAGCATGCGACATATTATCCCTTTACATTTGTAATCAGCATTAGTTCAAGTAATTTCAACCAAAGCTTAGTATTCATTATTATTGTTACAATATTGGAACATAATGTTGAATTTCTAAGTGATAGTTTCTATGTTTACATGATTCAATGATTTAGCACGCGACATATTATCCCTTTACATTTGTAATCAGCATTAGTTCAAGCAATTTCAACAAAAGCTTAGTATTCATTATTATTGTTACAATATTGGAACATAATGATGATTTTCTAAGTGATAGTTGTTATGTTTACATGATTCAATGATTTAGCATGCGACATATTATCCCTTTACATTTGTAATCAGCATTAGTTCAAGTAATTTCAACAAAAGTTTAGTATTAATTTTTATTGTTACGCTATTGAAACATAATGATGAATTTCTAAGTGATAGTTTTTATGATTACATGAGTCAATGATTTAGCACGCTACATATTTTCTCTTAACATTTCTAATAAACATTAGTTCAATTAATTTCAACAAAATCTTAATAGTCATTATTATTGATACGATATATGTACGTTTTAAATAATGCTTCAATATCTTTAACTCCATAACTAAGATCAGTGGTAAAACATTTTCTGGCTTTTTTCTTTATAATCTTTCAAACTCACAACATTATCTGAAATATTTTAATTCTTACTTTCAGCAGCTTGCTATTAGTAGTTTTTGACAATTTCGATTGCATTTCCTGTTGTCTAATTCATGACGTGTAGTGCATTATTGTAATATACTTTATACTTTGGATCTCTTTACAGATTTATTAAGTATCGCATTTTAGCTGGTCGCGTTCATGGGGCAAACGTTTTACCCAACTAAATATACTTGCTAAAATACTAAAAACATTAGTTTTCAGAAAAAACAAACACTTATAATAGCGAACGTGACTCCCTATGAAAATAGAATTAAAAGTTTATTCTGCTTTTTTTCTGTTAAAAATAATAAATTATGATTTGAATTAAAATTGTCAGTCATTTGATTTCATCGTTTTAGGATTAACAATAAATAATAATGATTTGGGCACAAGAACGCGACAGTAGAAAATATCTGAATTAGGCTTTATTAGACCTTTTCTCATTTGTTTTTATTGATTTGCCGTTGATAGCAAGATTTTATAAAATGTGAGATGATATACATAAATATGTAAACTAAAGAGACAAAGTCATTCAGAATGTCATTAATTTACTTCTTTTTGTGGAAATGCCCATATGTGAATAATAAATAAGAATAGTAAAAAAAACATACTATAAGTTTTTGGTCAAGTGATTTGTGATTGGTGCTTTTTGGCACCTTATATAGAACAACAAGTTATACGATAAATATTCTTTCGTTATCATTCGTAGTAAAGTTCTTATTTGTACCATGTAGATCATAGCTATTATCAATTATACAGAAATGAGTTGATGAATAGTTATTGGTTGGGAAGCTAGTTTTAGCAAAATTGTATGGGCATTGTTATGGGCATTTGTTTGCGGCTTAAGGTATGGTCAAACATGGCAAATATTTACACAAAAAAGCGTAACCAATTGTTTTCACACAAATTTGTTTGACGATGTTTACTGTTACAAGAGTTTTGCAAGATCAAACAGCGTCATATAAAATTAAGCTAAATATTTGTTGTGTGCTGTGCTAAATAAACGAAGTTTTTTTTATTAAATAAACAAGTTCAATATTTTATTTCGGCAAATATTTGCAAAGTGTGAGCGTACCTTTGGTCATAGAAAAATATGAGAAAATTCGTTTGTGTATCACAGTGGTTTAAAATATGTTTTGTTTACGAAATCTTAAATTTTTGCTTAATTAAATGCATATTTTATAAATTTATGAAATTAATGAACTGTTATTCTTAGGTTTAAGAACGTTTTTATATTAATAACTAATTTTTTTAATGTTTCCTTAACACTCACCATTTTCACAAATTATTTTCTTTTAACAAAACTGTTCTTTTTCAAATTATTGTTGACAATATTAGGGCTTTATCTTTGACTAGCCCTCATTAAAACTTAGTTGGCACTAGTTATGTTTATGTGTACTTCACCTAAAAATTAAATAAATTTGTAGTTTGTATTATTAATTAATATTTAAACAAAATGTATATTTTTTATTTTTGAACATTAATATTTTTATACAATATATTTTTTAGTAATTTCACATTTATTTTACAATTGTTTTTTAAATTTTTGTTTGTATAATTTTTTCTTTAAAACCCACTTTTTCTTTAATTAAAAACTATTTGTTGTTACTTTTTATATTGGTTTTATAATATTTTCCGTTTTTTTTTAATGAATTATTTAAAATTTTGTTAAAAAAAAAGAACTGAAGTGCTGTATTGTCGATCAAAGAACTTGACTCGTACGTATTATCCCATCAAATAACACACTTGACATGAGTTGTTGCTGTATTTATTTGTTTTTAGATCAATTTTACTTTATTTCTTATTGTTGTGGTTGTTGCCATTGTTTTTAATTTCTCACTTGTGTGTGGCTCTTGATGTTGTTGCTTGCGCTGTTGTGAACAGCTCACTCAGGTTGTTTCAGTTTCATATAACACAACATCATAACAACAAAATAAAGGAAAATATTGAGAAAATAAAGAATACTCGTATGTATGTGGTAAAGTAGACAAATCTCATTCAGAGTCAGTGTGAAGTTACGCATGCTTAGTGCTCAGCAGCATTAGCTTATTATATTTTTTTAACTGCATGTAGTGGGCTCCACTTGTCGATGATAATGACGACAAGACAAGAGCAGCAGGTGTTGGAGCATGCGTAAGTTAGTCTCTGGTGATGATTTTACTTGAGACGAGCTTAAGCATTGAACAATTGTTAAGAATTGAATTCTTTTTAGCTCATTTTGCAAACACATATGTATGTATGTATGTATGTACATGTATGCGAGTTACATTCGAACTTAATTATTGCAATTTTTGTTGCATTTTTATATCCTACACTAATAAAGATGGGCTTGTGGATTTTTTTTGTTAATATGCTGAATACAATTTATTGATTTAAATCGTTGTTATATAGTGTTTTTTTTGGTTTGAACAGCTTCACAGCTTCAAATTTCACCTTTGAATATTTTCTACAGACTCAAAATGTATTTGCTTTAGAAAAACGAAAGTATCAAAATAATTTTTTTTTGGAACATATAGAAAATGTTTTGTATGACAGTTTTTTCTATGCAAAATGTAGTGTACAACAGTTTTTGATATAGAAAATGTTGTGTATAACAGTTTTTTTTATATAGAAAATGTTTTGTATGACAGTTTTTTCTATGCAAAATGTAGTGTACAACAGTTTTTGATATAGAAAATGTTGTGTATAACAGTTTTTTTTATATAGAAAATGTTTTGTATGACAGTTTTTTATATCAAAAATGTTATGTATAACGGTTTTTTATATAGAAAATGTTGTGTATAACAATGTATTTATATAGAAAATGTTATGTATAAAAGTTTTTTAAATATAAAATGTTGTGTATATAAGTTTTTTTATATAGAAAATTTTGTGTATAACAGTTTTTTATATAGAAAATGTTGTGTATACCAGTTTTTTATATAGAAATTGTTGTGTAGAACAGTATTTTATATAGAATATATTCTGTGTAACAGTTTTTTATATAGAAAATGTTGTGTATAAAAGATTTTGATATAAAAAATATTCTGTGTAATAGTTTTTTATATGCAAATTGGCGTGTGTAACAGTTTTTTATATAGAAAATGTTGTGTATAACAGTTTTTTTTATATAGAAAATGTTTTGTATGACAGTTTTTTCTATGCAAAATGTAGTGTACAACAGTTTTTGATATAGAAAATGTTGTGTATAACAGTTTTTTTTATATAGAAAATGTTTTGTATGCCAGTTTTTTATATCAAAAATGTTATGTATAACGGTTTTTTATATAGAAAATGTTGTGTATAACAATGTATTTATATAGAAATTGTTATGTATAAAAGTTTTTTAAATAGAAAATGTTGTGTATATAAGTTTTTTTATATAGAAAATTTTGTGTATAACAGTTTTTTATATAAAAAATGTTGTGTATAACAGTTTTTATATAGAAATTGTTGTGTAGAACAGTATTTTATAAAGAATATATTCTGTGTAACAGTTTTTTATATAGAAAATGTTGTGTATAAAAGATTTTGATATAGAAAATATTCTGTGTAATAGTTTTTTATATGCAAATTGGCGTGTGTAACAGTTTTTTATATAGAAAATGTTGTGTGTAACAGTTTTTTTTATATAGAAAATGTTTTTTATAACAGTTTTTTATATATAAAATGTTTTGTGTAACAGTTTTTGATATAGAAAATGTTGTACTACACCTAAAAATTAAATAAATTTGTATTTTGTATTATTAATTAAACATTTAAACAAAACGTATATTTTTTTATTTTTGAAAATTAATATTTTTATAATTTTAAGTAATATCACATTTATTTTATAATTGTTTTCTAAAGTGGTTTTTGTATAACTTTTTCGTTAAAATTTTATTTAACATAAATAAAAACCCACTATTTAAAAAAACTGTGTAACTGATTTTTATATAGAAAATGTAGTGTACACGAGTTTTTGATATAGAAAATGTTGTGTATAACAGTTTTTTTATATAAAAAATGTTTTGTATGACAGTTTTTTATATCAAAAATGTTACGTATAACAGTTTTTTTTTTTTCTATATAAAATGTGTATTACAAAAATATTGTTTTTTTTATACTAAAAATTATGTGTATAACAGTTCTTGATTGTTAATTGTAGTGTATTATAAAGTCCCCCTTGCCTGTTTATAACTTTCTTACCTGTTTCAATTTCATTATGTTATTTATCTCCCATATATGTATGTACTTATATGTTTTTATTTTTTGTTTTGCTCTTATATAGTTAAGGTCTGTTTAATTTTACAATAAATATTTATTTATAGTTTAAGTTTAAGAAATAAACTGAAATTCATACTCATACTTACTTTGTATTCATACAATTTTGTACTTAACATGCTTCATACACTTGTATGATAATGAAAGTCTTACGAGGTGTTTGTTGAGTGTTGGAATTGAAAATAGCAAACCAAAGCAAATTGAGCTGATTTTTAATGTCATGTGGTATATCAAAGTAGTAGCTAGAAAAGTTTAGTGAACTATTTATATTCAAAGCCTTTTATAAGATAGATTTCATGGTAGGGCATTGAGTATAGCAGTGTGTTTGGTTGATTGCTGTGTGTTTTAATATGCTGCTAGATTTAGTTTTCTAGAAAAGCAGCCAAATGTAACACTTCCCTTTTTATTTACAGTTTTAATAAAGTATATCATAAAGATTTGGAAAATAGGGCTTCCTATTCACATGTTATGGATGGAACTAGGTTTTAAAGAATGTATATGTAGTGTACAGCTAATAGTTTGACTGTAGTAACAGGTTGTACAGAAATAAGTACTTAGGACTGGAGAAATTTATAGCGCAACGTTTCTCTCACAAAGCATATCTGTGAAAATTCTTTGAAAAACATGCGAGAACGTCAATCAGGCAGCAAAATCTCCACTCTCAAAAGTTCGAGAACGATACCAATAAGGAATCATTACAAAGATTCCCTATAGCTTCTCGCTTTTACGTTTCAAAAAATTGTTTGTTCGGAATATTTGCTAGTTTATCAAAATTTTTATATAAATAGTGTTTGTTTTTGGAGATTCAACAAATATGTAATATTTAACAAAATCTTTATTAACATAATGCAATGTAGTTTTAATTCTAAATAATGAATTGTAAAAAAATAACAAAAATACAAAAAAAAAAACAAAGAAAATACCAAAAAAGGATTTTTTTTTAAATTTTGCTCATAATGTCCGCATTTTTATCTGGGCTGGTAAAATAATTTAATGAAATATAAGCAATACTTGAAGGTTTTTGAAACTAATTTCTGTGTTATAATTCCAGCTTTGAGATTTTTTTGAATTAAATTTGAAATTTTGTTGAAAAAAGGTCAAATTCGGAAGGGTCTATATGTCCGTAATAATAGTGAATAATAGACATAGTGAAAACCAAGCATTAGTGAAATATAAATTTGTTATACATATATAATCTTAAAGAAAGTTTCTTTTTTCCCCAAAAGAAAAGCAAAAATTTCTAACCTTTTCTACTTTCAAATTGAATAGAATTTATTTTTGGCCCTAAAAATATATTCACCCCTATAGGGTGTATTATTCCCTCGAAATATTTTTCCTTTTCCCCAAATTTCAATCGTGAATAATATTTCTTATGAAATATTTCCCCTTTTTTAACAATTCATTGAGGAATAATGTTTGTGAAAATTTCACATTCAAAAAAAACTTCCCTTATCATCGAATTATTTTTCTTATTCATTTAATATTGTTCACTTTATTTTTGTTGGGGAATTGAATTCATCATGTTGGTATATATTTGTCTTAATTATTTACATATGTATATGTACTAAAGTTTTGAAAAAATACTTTGAGGGAGTTCACTTGCTGGGACTTTTGCCTGCAACTTTTCTTCTGCGACTTTAGTTTATAGATGAAATACCTAGCTATCCCGTACTCTCCACTACGTATTTCATGTATAAACTCGAGTCGCAGGAGAAAAGTTGCAGGTAGAAGTAGCAGCATGTGAACTCCCTCTTTACATCCAGTATGTATGAAAAAGCTGCTTTATTTACCCTGCAATGATTTATAAATCTAATACAAATGTTAATTTAAAATAATTTCTTTTATTAAATTAGTCACATATTTATTTATTTATTTATTCGCAGACTTCGGCGAACAGTTTGTTGATAATCCTTGATCCTGTAATAAAATTATTGCTCCACTTTTAAACATTTTTTTACGCAATTTATTTATTTTAAACGCTTTTTTCTTATTTATATTCACTGTGCGTTGATAGTTTTCGTTAGTTTAAATAGATTGGTAATGAAGGGAACAAAAATTTCACGGGAAGTTCACGGTAACATTTTTCACTTCTAGGGGAATACGTATACGTAGTGGAGAGTACGGGGTAGCTAGTATCGCAGGTTTTGTGCAACGAAGCGACAAATTTGGCATTTCTTTATTTCTCTTGTATTATTTTTATTTCATTTATCAGCTGTGTTGTCACGCTGAAATTTCATTTTATGGGATTATCGAAAATTTTTGGCAACACTGCGAATAAATAACTGTAAATTAAAAAGAAAACAAATTGTTTTTTTAATTTTAAATCAATAAATAAATAAACAATAAATAAATAGAAAATTTAATACTGGAATATCAGAAATAAGAATGGCGCAACAATTGTTTCATCAAATGAACAGACGATGATATTAGAAGGGACACCAAAAGGGGTGATTAAATTGAAATATTTCGTGTCTAATGAAAAATTTTAGTTAAACAGCAAAATAAATTTGAGTAAAATTCGTTAATAATTCTGCACGATATTTAAAAAAAACCGTACCAGAGTTCGGCAAAATTTTTTGATTTAAAGTTTTATATGTGCCTAACTCGATAGCTATGAGAGATAATTATAATTAATTATAATTTTACAAATCTAAAAGAAATTCTAAGAGAAACAAAAAATTAATCTCATTTAAACAAATTACATGTTAAATGTGCCTAATATTGAGCCCCCATAGCTCAGCCTTAGGTGGATTTGAGGGGTCTATCCTCAATAATTTTTGTCCACATGCATGTAAAGCTTTATATCAATCTGACTAGCCGTTTAGACATTTAAGATTTTGTTGCAAAAACTTTTGATTCTATCTCCTTGTGTATGGCGAACAAATTTTTAACAGCTTTCTCAGACGGACGTATACACCACCACTTTTATGGTGTATTGTAGGGCGAAATTTAATTCATTGTAACAATTGTCAAAATTTCTGATCAGTTGTTTCCGAGTTGTTTCATTTAAAATATAGACTTTGTTGGAAAACAAAGTTCTTGTTGAAAACCCCTTTACTACGTCTTTACTGCTACATAGTTGAAATTTTATGTCCATGATGCAACTGGCTGAATTGAAATAATTCCCAAATATTTCAATTCTGCCCCATTGTGAGATGTAACTATTTAAACACTGGATATGACTTTTCCTGGTCGTTTACTCTCTCACTCTGGTAATCAAAGTTAACAACCTAGTAGATCGTGTGATTTAACATCATTGGATTTCTATATACATATCTTTTATTTGAAAGAAAAGGTCTCTGGCAACAAACCCACAATCAGGAAAACTATAAAACTTGTAAAGCTTAAATTTGTTGGTATTTATAAATGTGATCATTTATTGCCAGCTGGCTGGTAAGTTCATTCTTAGAAACTATTATTACTTATTACATTTGAACACTTTAAATTCTTATTGTTTTTTTTTGCATCAGTTAAAAAAAAAGTGGAAGTACTATTATCTCATAAAGTGCAACTAATAAATAACTCCAAATTATGTTCAATACAAGCGATTCTAAAAACAAGTTAATTAGATATGTTAAAATAATTCTAGCAAAAAAAGCTAAACTGTAGGTAAAATTTTAAGCCAAAAATTAAGCTAACAGTAATTTCAAGGTAAAAACTAGCAAAAATATATATTCGTATGTAGATAAACAAACAAATTTTAATGAATAAAGATTAAAGAAGAGTTTAGAGGGGGAGTTTATTTTTTTTTAATAAAATACGCCATCACAATGTTCTATAAATTAAATATACATATGTATTTAAAAGACTTTAGTGAAAGTTGTTAGGTCAGCTTAAATGAATAGATGAAGCAAAATATTTTTCTATTAACTAGAGTTGGCAATTTTATTGTTTATATAAAAAAAAAAACAGCTAAAGATATTAAAAAAAATATTTTCTAAAAATCCCCAGATTTCCGTCAAAACAATTTCAAGTAATAATTTTGTTTATTGTTTAAAACTAATAGATTTTGCCTAAGTATGACAAAGTTAATTATAACCACCAACAGTGGGGAGGGTATAATGAAGTTGTGTTGCTGTTTGTAACGCTCAAAAATATTAGTCCAACGCCCACATTGAAGTATACCGATCAACTCAGCATCACTTCCTAAGTCGATTTAAGGATGTCCGACCGTCCGTCTGGCTGGCTGGCTCGGCATGTAAAGCTTGTGCGCAGAGTACAGTTCGCAATGTTGAAGATATTTCGATAAAATTTGGTACGTGATATTTTTTTGGCCCCAGGACGGATGGGATTGAAACTGGTAGAAATAAGTCCATTATTTCACCTGGCCCCCATAAAAATGTCCTCCCAAAATCGGGGTTTATCGATCATAAATGTTTGAATTATGCAAGTATGCACACAAATTTTATCACAAATGAGTAATAAATGAAGCCAAATCACATCTACAAATTTTGAGAAGATCGGTCCACAATTAGTCGTAGCTCCCATATAAGACCCATTTCTGAAAAACTGTTTTAACCATATACTGGGTGTAGGGTTATATATGGTCGGTCTGGACCCACTATACTTTTTACTTGTTTCTAAAGAAGATAGTTTTAAAGTGTACTCCATAGAATGTCTCACGTTTTATAATAATTCTTTATACGAGGGCGGTTCGGAAACTTCTTAGCTTAGCGCGGTAAAAACAGAAAAAAGTAAAGTGTTTTGGAAACTTCCATCGACTGTTAACAGTCGACACAAAAACGCATAAGAATGAAAGTTTCTCAAGCTTGTTTGGATCGTTTTAAGAAAAATAAAATGGGTTTTAAGTGTCGTTTCATAACTGTTGATGGGACATGGATCCACCACAATACTCCAGAGACAAAAGAACAATCCTAAGCAATGGACTGAAGCTGGAGAAATGGACGCAAAGAAGGCAAAAACAATTCAATCGGCTGGTAAGTTTATAGCAACGGTTTTTTGGGACTTCAAAGGTATTTTATTCATTGACTATCTGCTAAAGGGTAAAACAATAAATTCAGAGTACTATTGCAACATTACATGTAAAAATTCGAGAAAAACGACCTGGCTTACAACACAAAAAAAAAAAAAACGTTCATCAAGGCAACGCACCAGCGCACAAGAGTGTTTTAACAATGGCTAAAATCAACGAATTTAAGTATGAGTTGCTTGACCACCCACCTTATTCTCCTGGTTTAGCTCCCAGTGACTTTTACCTGTTCCAAAATCTAAAAAAATTCCTAGCTATTTTAATCAAGGGATATAATTGCTAAATAAACGTTGGACTAAGTGTATTGAAGTTTCAGGAGATTATATTGAAAAATAAAAATGTTTTTGCAAACCTAACTATTCTCTTTCTAGTGCTAGGTTACGAAGTTTCCGAACCGCTCTCGTATACATATGTTTAATTAAGTTTAAATGTGTTATAAATCTTGAAAAAAAAAATGATTTATACAAACATACATATTTAACGAAATTTATTAAATACTACCGTATTTAGCTTTTCCGTTTTCTATGTTAATTTTAATTAATAAGCCATTAACCTTTCAATTTAAATATTCATAAACTAAATATTTATGCAATATTTATTTTGATCTTAATTATAGAACCATTTTAGATTAACTTAAAAAATGTTTAGTAATTAACTAAAACAGCCGAATAAATGCTAATAAATATTGAACTTTTGATTATTAGATCTTCACGTTTTAATATTAATAAAAGCTGATCTTGCTAAACATAAAAATCACTGTCTTGTTGGAGTTATTAAGCAATCCCATGTCATTTTAAATACCTATACATTGTCAACACAAACTAGGGATGCCAAACGGGATTGGATTTGCAAATCCCAGGATTCGGGATTTTAAAAAAGTAAATCCCGGGATTTCGGGATTTTTTGGCTTTCAAAAAAGTAACTTACGTATATTCAATATAAATATGTATGTATGTTTGAACACAAACATTGTCTGTCCTCATAGCTATAAACTTTCAATTTATTTAAAGTTTAGAAACCAAATTTTGTCTTTTATAAACAAGATTTTATAAACCATTAATAATTTAAATTTTAATAATAACATTACATTCAAAATTAGATTGACAAAAATAATATGTCATTTCACCTTTTTAATTTCTATATTAATATAAAAGCAATAGAATTACTTTTTCAAAAAACTTTATAATTTTCCATTCATTAATTTACTATACAATAGTTTATTTATAACAAAATAAAGATTTTACATAAAAAGAATACCCACAAAAATTTAGAAATAACCAAATTGAGAAAAATAAATAAAACAAAAAAATTTACGCGACACAATGTCTGAAGATTCCCTCCTCTTTTGAATAAAAAGTTGTATTATTTTTTCTGCATATTATTATAATATAAATAATTGCTTATTGATAAAAGAAATAATTTATTAATAAACGGTTGTTTTTTTGTTTTTAATATTGTTAGAATAACAAAAAGTATCAAATGAAATGAAATTTATTCAATAAAAAATTTTTTATAAAACAGCTTTCACCTGCATAAATTTTAAAAACATTTAATTTAAAACCATATTTTGCATTATTTATTTTGAAATTGGTATTTCCAAATGTATTTATATGCAATTGAGATGGTTAAATACTCAGCAGCACATTTATACTGAAACCAGCCCAGGTAGCTTAAAGGGATTTGGGTGATTTAATAGGGCGTAAATTTAGGAAAAAAGAAATGCAACGATGTCACCGTGAATTTATGAAATTGCTGACAGGCATGAGTGCATTTGTTAGAGCGTAAAAGAGTTTGGGTTTTTAAATTGGTCTTAAGTTAAACTGTGAAAACTATAAAAGGTAATAAGGGCTCAAAAACATAATGGCAAATGCTTTTGTTTTAACTAAAACTGACAGCTAAGTGTGTCATGTCACAGTGCACAGTGGTTTAGAATCGTTTTATTTTGAAAATAATTCGGTATCTCAGAAGCTATTACGGATATCGTAATGAAATTTCAAATGGTTGGAGCTCAGCTGGTGTCGAGTTGATTTACATATTTTTTTGCATCGTAGGCGGAAGAAGGGAACCTCAAAATTCATCACCTCGGGTTTCACATTAAAAAAAAACCGCCAAAAATCTATTTATGAGAGGAAGTAGCTGTAATTTAAACCATAAATAGTCCTGGGAAATATGCTTTACAAATAACTTTATATGTGTATGTTAGCTCTTCAAAAGTTCCAGACATATCGCAACCTAAATACAAAAGAGTCACAACCAGGGCTGCCAGATGAATTTCGGAAAAAATCGTCAAAATCCCGATAAAAAAGAAAAAAATCGTCATTTCGAATTTTAAAAATCGTCAAAAAAATCGGAAAAATAAAAAGTCACTATTTCTAATGGTATTTTAAAATTTTTATTTAAACGAAAGCATAAAAATTCAATTTTATATAGTCTCTTGTACAATACATATCAAAATACATAAATTTTAACTTTTTACATAACAAATCACTAAACATATAATGTTAAACACAACTTGTGTAATATTTTTATAATATCTCAGTCCGTTTTCACTTCTGACTTGTCAAGGCAAGTATTTTTGGATGAGAAGGGAAATAAGAACAAAAGGGGTACAAACTTGACGGTACTGTCAATTTTCTTATTTCCTTTTGTTTTTTTTTCATGCATGTTTATTTACATTAAAAAGTACGAAAATTGATTTAACGTATGTCAAGACAATTTATTTTATTAAGTTTTAAATATCATTTTGCGTATAGAATTCAATTCATCCATCATATACGAGAACAGGTACTTATTTTCAAAGAATTCCGTATTTTTGTTATTTAAATTTATTTGGCTGAATATGCTTTCGATGTTTTGTTAAAATAGGAGAAGTTTTTGTAGAAGAATTTCCTCGTGGAAATTCAGAAATTGTTTCCTCTTAAAATATTAGTTCGTGGAATTCAGTATTTAAAATTGATTTTTATGTTTACAGATAAATAAGTAATTTCGACTATCCTGTCTCCTGTGACTCACAACTCGAAAATTTTCCAAAACTGACTTTTTTCCAAAAATTAATTCAGAGTACACATCTCTAACTACTGCAAACATTTCTTTAACACAATCATCTTCTTTAACTGCTAATATACAGTTATGTCTATTTTTATGTTAAGTGTGTTGCTTCTGCACGATGAAGTTTTTTGTCTCTCTTGACAATTTTTGTATTTTGTATTTACGGTGCGATTTTTTAGATAACGCGGGCATACGAAGCGTTCAAAAAATTTTCCAAAATATCAACTAAGGAAAATAATTTTAAAAACGCATAGCACCGATTCCATATTTTTCTAGTCCTAATACACACAAAAATTCTAAGGTCACAGTAAGCAGTTTTATAAAAAATTAAATTTTAAAACACAGTTTCACATTTTTAGGAATTTCGGTAGAATAAATCAAACAATTGCAAAATTATAATGCCATTTATTTAAGGACATTTTGATCTATATTAGTTTTAAATTTTGTGTTGATATTTTTAACAGTTAAAATTTAACATTAATTAAAATTTTAGTCCGCTTTCACACTCTTCAATTCTGACTCTTCAGCCAAGTATTTTTGTGTGAGAAGGGAAAACAGAATAAAAGGGGTACAAGCTTGAAGGTACTAGTTAATTTTCTTATTTCCTTTTGTTTTTTTTTCTTTGATGCGTGAAAAAGTACCAAAAGTAATTGAATGGACGTGTGTGAATGAGATGGCAAGTTCAAAAGAGAGTTGAACAAAAACTGGTCAACTAAAAACAGGACTTATGGTTTTCTTCAATGACCTGCAACAAATTTATAAAAATAATGTAAATTAGTAAATTATCAATCTTCAAGTCCTAAGCTTTTGACCAATACCAAACTATTTTGTATATAAAAAGCTTATATTTACCCTTCAGAAGCTTCAGAAAACTTGCCATTTTTAAGAAATTTTAACGTTTTTTCATATCTATGTATGTATAAATATACTGCAGACAAAAAGTATGTACTCGTATAGGTGTAAACAATGGGGCAGAATCCCATCCTGATACAATTTGATATGAGAGTTGCAAAGGAGTATTCTTGCTTAAATATTGACGATGGTTAGTTCCATCGCTTTAATATGGACCGTTTCAATTTGGATTGGAAACGTCTACTGTTTCTTAGTAGTACGTAACTTATCAATTTAAAGAACAGTTTGAATCAAGGAAACATTAGAAACTTAAAGTTTTAGTGATCGACATTAAGGCACAATTAACGCTGTTGACAGGACAATGCTACATTAGGAAGACAATCTCCAGAGAGAAAAAATAAAAGACAATCTATTTCGGCAACAATATTGTCAGCCACAAGCCAGTAAAGCAAGTATTTGCTTCTATTTTTTATATGAAAAAAAATCGACTTTATGCATTTCGTTGACTCCGTTTTAAAATTAAATATATCTTTAAACATAATTAAAAATATTTCTTAATTAAATTCTCGATTAGTTTTTAATACCAAAAATGTTTTATGAAAATGACTAAATCTCAAAAAAAAAAAAAAAACTTTGATGTCACTATCATATCTTAATCTATAAACTTTACTAGTTCTAGCTTGTATTATTAACTTAAAATACATTTGTTTAAAAATAATTTGTTGCTAAAGCTGTAGTGGCCATAATCTTGCTGGTTTTGAATAAAACTAAATTTAAATTTTTAGAGTATTTCATTAAAGATTAAAATAAATTTTACAAGATGTTATGAAGATGTTAAGCCAAGCAAAATGAATGAAGTTATAATAAATCTTTATTAATAATGAAAAACTATAAAATTTAATCATTTTACTTAAGTTTACAAACCATTATTAAAAAGCAGATCAGGCCAAATTAATAAAAAAAAGTATTTTTACTAATCTAGCTTACCTCTTCCCCCGTCTGCTATCATTAATCCAATGTTTTAGAAACGTTTTAACATGTAAAAAGTTTTGCACCAAATATTTGTAATAGAAACACACCCCCTTCCCCGGCCCCCTGTTGCAACCGTTCCTGTCTACCAGACTGGCTATTAAATGTGTCATTAATGGCCGAATTCTCAGTCATTAGTTAACGATTGGTAAACTAATATACTAACTGTTCTTTAACTAATACTTGTTATTCTTATGGCAAACTAAGCATTGCGAATAAAGAATCATTAGTTAAGCCGTTGTCATTAGCTAACTAAAGACTGTGAATTCGGCCATAAGACATTCAATACTCATCTGATTTGTAATTAATATGTATTTCTTGTTATGCAATTTTATATTTTTAATTAATTTACTAGGTAAACTACTTTCAAACAAATCTGTTTAAATTAAATATCAATAATTGTTTCCTCAAGAATTTATATTTGCAATGAATGTTAATTTCAATATCTTCTTTCTGAAGCAGATGAAATAACTTAAGCTGCATGAGGTAATAAACACAGGTGGTTTGTTGTGCTGTACTAAACACCAACCCTAATTCATAGTTGTTTTTAATTGTAATTGAAAAAGAATTTGAAAAATTAGCTACATTTTTAACTAATTTCAGAAATGAAAAGGGTTTAGCGTTAAAATGTATTAAATTACAAATAATAAAATATGTGACTTAACATGTTTTTACACTAAGCCTTTAAAATAATCAGTACAAAATTTACAATTGTTGTGCTAATATGCTTCTACTTAAACAAAATATATTATTAAAAAAAAACTAATTCAAACATTTTCATGTAATATAACAAAATGAACTTACATTTGTATTTTCAAAATTATGTCACATGACATGTTTTCACATAAGCCTTTTAAATAATCAATAAGGTTACAGAAGGCTATAGTCGGTCAAGCCCGACCATATAATATCCTATACCCAGTATATGTATAAAACAGTTTTTCCGAAATGGGCACTATATTTGAGATATTACCTATTATGGACCGATCATCCAAAAATTTAGTGGTATAACTTCCGTGAATATATATATTATGTATGTTATACTTTATCTTGATATAAATACTTTTAAAAGATTTGTGGAGGTTAAAGTGAATTATCCTATATGGAATTTTGACTAATTATGGACCGACAATTATAAAATTAGGTGTCATCATTTCTGTATATAAGAAACTTATTTGTGTCGAATTTTATTTGGATACCAAAATTTTTAAGAAATTTCTGGTCGTTAAAGTGATTTTCGGAAGTGGGCCTTATATGGGAGCTACCAATAATTATGGACCGATCTTCACAAAATTTGTAGATGTGATTTGGGTTCATTTACCACTCATTTGTGGTGAAATTTGATACTTATGATCGTTAAACTCCTAATTCGGGAGGATGTTTGTATGGGGCTAGCTGAAATAATGTACCGATTTCCACCAGTTTCAAGCATATCCGTCCTTGGGCCGAAAAAATATCACGTGCCATATTTTATCGAAATATCTTCAAAATTGCGACCTACAATCTGCGCACAAGCTTTTCATAGACAGCCAGCCAGACGGACGGACATCGTTAAATCGACTCTGGAAGTGATTCTGAGTCGATCGGTGTACTTTAAGGTGGGTGTTGAACCAATATTTATGGGCGTTACAAACATCAGCACAAATCCAATATACAGTCCCCACTATGGTAGTATAGGGTATAAAAAGTAATTGTTTTTATACAAATTTTATTGTAAAGGGTGTTTTTTTTACAGGTTTGTTTTTCGAAAAGAGATAAAACTGGCATTTTGTGGTCAAATCTGGCAACTCTAATGTCATTTATGTTTAGTTTGGTTTGCCATTTCATCATGAACAGGTTGACAAAAGAACAACGCTTGCAAATCGTGCAAATTTATTTCGAAAATAACGGTTCAGTTCGCGAAGTTTACCGCAAGCTCCGTCCATTTTATGGTCGACATAATCGTCCATCAGAGCAATTAATTCGGTTAACCATGGACCGTTTTCGCACTACGTTTACTCTATGTGATAATACGCATCCGCAGAGACGTCGAACAGTGCGCACCGAAGAAACAATTGCCGCTGTAGAGCAAAGTGTTGAAGAGGACCCGAATTAATGGAGACCGGTATAGAGCCATGATAACCGACTATTTTGTTCCCGAATTGGACGGCATGAATGTGGATGAGTTGTGGTTCCAACAAGACGGCGCTACATGCCACACAGCGCACGCCACAATCGATTTATTGAAGGAAACATTCGATGAGCGCATAATTTTGCGGAATGGACCTGTCAATTGGCCACCAAGATCGTGTGATTTGACACCATTGGATTATTTTCTTTGGGGATATGTGAAGTCGCTCGTCTACGCCAACAAACCAGAAACGTTAGAGGAATTGGAAGCCAACATTCGTGGCGTTATTGCCGACATACGGCCCCATATGCTCGAAAAAGTGGTTGAAAATTGGACCTGTAGAATTGGCTTTATTCGAGCCAGCCGCGGCGGCCACATGCCTGAAATCATATTTAAACATTAATGGCATAAAATTATCCTTCCAATAAAGCCAAATTGATGGTCATTAAAATGATTTTCTTGTGTTTTATTTCAATTCGAAGTTCTATACCTCTCAAAAAAACACCCTTTATAAAAGCTTTTATACATTTTCCTAACATTTAAACAATTTATATTTAGTAAATGGCTTCTTTTAAACTATACTTTGTAGATTTTACCACAGATTTTTTGAAGGCTTTAGAAATCACCAGCTAAAAGACCAAATTTATTTAAATTAACAAATTTGAACTTGACAAACCACAATTATTTTAAGCGATGGTAATTATATTTAAGCATATTTAAAAATATCATTATTAACAACATTGTCAAAGAAATTAACAAATAATTTTGGTATATTTTATTCAAACTTATTACTAGTTTTTAAATTAAAAGAAAAATCAGTGCACCAATATTTGATAAATTTTGTGATTAAAACTTAATGTCACCTTTTTAAGCTTAAAATCAAAAACCATATTAAATTAAATATTAACGCAAAATCATTTTTTTGATATTAAACTTTTAAAATTACTTCAAAGCATTAAATTGTTTATAACCTTTAAAAAAACTAGATTTTAACAGTTTACATTGTTCATCACAGTGGGACCAATAGGCAATGAAATATTAATAAATACACTGCCGACATTTGGTGTGAATTTTTATAATATTAATAATAATATTTTAAAATTTTATCAGCGTTAACGCTTAACGTAAAAAACATGCCTCTTACAGCCGGTATTTAAGCCTCAGTTAGTCGACTGTAACGGATTGTAGTGTAATGACGTAAAAATGTAAGGAAATTCTATTTCTTATAGATTCATACATTACGGTGTTGCGTTACTTTACATTTCCATCTCCATAACCATTTGCATTACTTTACTCATAACAATATCCATCAGCT
The DNA here is from genome assembly GCA_916048285.2 of Bellardia pandia. Taxonomy (NCBI): domain Eukaryota; kingdom Metazoa; phylum Arthropoda; class Insecta; order Diptera; family Calliphoridae; genus Bellardia; species Bellardia pandia. Next base: position 45,990,457 of record OU696531.1, read on the forward strand.
GTTTCTTACTGTTGCAGTTACATTCCATTACAGTCGGCTAACTGAGGCTCAAGGGATGGCTCCTAGGTGTAATTTTGAATGTTGCTGGTGGCAACACTGGCATTTTTTTATGCATATGAAAGAGCATGAGTAAATTAAAACAGAATCTCACTCGCAGCGTTGTCAACTTTGAAATTTCAAAATGCACCAAAATGGAGAAAAATACGCACAATTTAATAAAAAACGTTACCAGGTTTAGAATTTATTTTTTTTCTTTGAAATGTTTATTGAATTAATTTAACATAAAATATTTTTATGTTATAAATACATATATATAACAAAAAAGCTGTTTTCTACAGTTCAGTGCTTTTTAAAAATAACACTTAACAAAAAATAAACTAAACAAATTCGTTTCTATTTTTATTTTTTTTTTTTAGCTTTTTTTAATTAAACGAGCCAATAAAGATAAAATAAGCATTATATAATTATATAATAAGCACAATATGCTATTCGTAACTGAAATACTAATTAAATATTTTTGTTTTCTATTTTAGGTAATTCTATTGGATTTTTTTTCAATAAAATTTGTTCGGGCTCCACTGGGACTCTACGCTGGCTGTTCGTCTACACTTCAGTGGACCAAACCATCAGGCTACACAAGAATTTAATTCGATGTTTAAAATTTTAATTTCTTTTTCATGATTTTCACCTTATTCAGGGTTAGCATCAGTTATTTTTGAAAATGGGCTAAAAAGTTCTAAATTGAAAAAAAAATCCGTTTAAAGCCACATCCTGTCAAAATTTTTCGATAAAGTGCGAAAAGGGGCTAAATTATAAAACGTTTCTTTTAAAAATCAAAACAACAAACACATTTTTATAAAATAATTTATTAGAAAAAAATTACTACCATGAGATACATATTTCAATTACATTTCATATTACATTTTAATAAATAAGATACATACGTAGATTAAATACATAGTATTAAATAGTACATATGCATTTAAAATTGGTCGTTACTGAACAAAATTTCGATTTCTTGTTCGTCATCATTTTCAGTCCATAAGACACTATCAATAAAATATTTACATTTTTTATATGTTTCATTCGAATTAATTTTTGACCACACTTCGTCAGGTATTTTATAGTTTGAACAACATACATTATTTCTTTTTAGGTTACATTTAATGTGTATTAAACTGTTACACGTATTTAATGACATTTTGTTTCTAATTTTATTTTTGAATAAATTCATGACACTAAAACTCCTCTCAACTTCTGCGTTTGAGTACGGATATGTCAATATTTGTATGGCAAAACTGGGCAGTTTAAGGCACAGATATAACAGATATAATATATGGTTTAAGGAATGGGTTATTACTAGGGCTGCGATTTCTATGCAAATGCATATTTTTTGTCGATAGTCTATGAGCGATGTCGACCAATTATCTTTTAGAATCAAGAAATTTGCGTTAAAATGGCATCGATTTGTTTTTGCATATTTTTGCATATATTGGTGAAAATGCATATTTTGGTTTAAAATGCATATTTTTTGCATATTTTAAATTTATTAATACATATTTTGGAATTTTTGAGTGATTTTTCAAAAAATTTCCAAATAAACAAAAAAATCAATAAATTCTTTTAGTGCTCTGCTTAAAATACAACTTTATATTAGAAGGAGACGCATATACTACATAACTTGTTATCGCATACTAACACATTCACATTCAATTTTCAAACAAAAACATACATAACTGTAATTTTTGCATACCGATTCGTATGCAATTAAAAAAGTAAAAGAAATATTCAATTTAAATAACATCAAAAGTCAATTAGCATTTGTATTTTCCAACTACGGATATATTGGGGAGACAATAACTAAATTGGAGGGATTTGGTTCACTTAATACTCAAATCAAATTAATTAATATTGCAGAAAGTAAAATTAACAATGTGGACGGAAGAAAAGCCCAACAAATTAAAACAAAAATCCAAAGCGTTTTGCAAAAAAATGAAGGATTTCAAAAAATAAAACTAATTTCAAAGATTTTTGATCTGGAATCAAATGTGGACTCTGAATTAGAAAATGAATATTCTCCAAATGAATTGGCTTCCTTCAAGTAGGCTCCTAGAATTTCGGTTGACTTTGAGAGATCATTTTCTATGTACAAAATTTTTTGATAATATAAAAAAGTATTTATTTGTTTATACAAACCAAAATTTAAACTAGTTACATATTTTAATTTTTAAAAGATTTACGTTTAAATAACAATATACTGAATTTTTTGTTTTTTTTTTTTTGTTTTTAATAAAATTAAAAAACAAAGCATTTTTTTTATTGAAAATTTTCAAGTTTTACTGCATATTTTGGATTTTTTAGTGCATAAAAATCTTAGCTCTAGTTATTACCAATAACATTATTTCTATATTATTAGCTTAAAGGAAGAAAGAGTACGAAAGAACTGAAATGTAGCCATATCGAGCAAAAAGTAATAACGGGGCAAAAAGGGCTAAATTTAAGCTGTGTTCACATTGTGTGTATTTGTCATGTGGAATGCCACTTTTCTATCCACATGTGTTTTCATGTGTATGTCAAAATTTGAGTTTCACATACGGTTTATAATTTACATGTTCAAATGTTGGTATGTCAATTACATTTGACATAACCTATCAAAAAAAAAAATCTTAAAACAGCTGATATGGTAAAACTTATTCCGCGGGTTTTACAAGCATTCCTTTTCTTGCCACATTTCAATCAACTGTAGAACCGCTTCTTTACACCAGTCAAACTGGAACAAAATAAAAATAACTATAAAAATTGCAATAAAAAAATACATATGTACTTACTTTTGTTAACTACTTTTAAATTTTTCCCTCCATTTTCAATAATAAATTTGCATAGTTTTTTTTTTGTATTTGTGTTTTACTATTTATAAATTATATTTATTAAAATTTTAATTAATTTTTGCCGCCACAAAATTTTTGTTATAAAAAAACAGCTGATGCCAGATGGTTTGTCACTTGAAAATAGAACTCGTTCTAAATAAAAAATGGCATGTGCATTGCACACATAGAAATAACACATACAAATTTGACATGCGAAAAAGTGACAGTCCACATGACAAATACACATAATGTGAGCACACCTTTACGCGTTTTTTTAGTTTAGGGCCAATTTTCTTTTTTCGCATTTTGAGTGACTAAAATCGGGTTAAATGTAGCTGATAACGCTGCTCACTAGCTTTAGCAGAGTAAAGGCCCAACTATAATATGCATAACCAAGATTAAGTAAATTGCAAAAGTTAACGAAAAGGCTGTCAAATGCATAACCAGTTCAGAGTTAACTTTCAGGTGGCTACAATGACTTTGCAACTTTTTGTCCACAGTTGCTCATTTATGTTTAAAAAAAATGTTTTCATTTTAACAAAAAGCCATTAAATGACTATATTTTATAAATATTATTATATTATTTTATAATTAAAAGAAAACTTCGTACCAGAAACGCATAATTTTTCCCTTTTTTAATTTATCGGCAAAAGTACTAAAATGTACAGCTGTGGCAGCACTACATTGTAAATAATAATAAACGTTTACATATGTTTTGGTAATTTTCGTATTGTGTTTGCAAAAATGGAGAAAAACTTAAAAATTTAAATAATATAAAAATATTAAAGTTAGCGCTTGAAGGCCTGTGCACATTAAAAGAAATAAGTGAACGCTCTTGTTCTGTCAGAGAAATAAACCAGGACAGAAAGACATTTTTGTTAAAATAAAAAGGGCCCTTTTATTATAAAGGCACTTATTTTTTCTACATTTTCTATTAAATTTAAAATAAATGTATTTTCTTCTTTCTCCATTTTGTTAAAAACACAAACAAACAACAAACAGCTGATTCCGTACGAAATATGCGATCAGTTTCGCTTTTTGCTTAAGCAATTGACAGTTAAAAAACTTAACGAAAAGTTTCGTTAAGTACATTATAGTTTGCCACATACAATTTATATGTGTTCGCACGTTTGCTTAAGCTAGCATATGCATATTATAGTTGGGCCTTAACATGAGTTTGTGTGCATGAGTTTTTATGCATTTAGAAATGTGTTTGTTGTTATTGTTTGTTTGTTCATAGAAAAAGCATGAGAAAATAAAAGCAAAATCTTAGTAGTAAAAGCAGAGCAATATAAAAAGTGTAGTGTTTTAGTGTTTTTGTGGTGTACAAAAACAATATCAACAAGTGTTTTTGCTTTTAATGGCATGTTAATGTATAGTAGAGTTACAAGTATTCTAAATAATGTATAAAACGCGGTAATCGGTACGGTCGTTTAATTTAATAAATATGTAATGAAATTTTTAAACAATGTTGTGTAACTTTTAAAGGTGAGTTAAAAAATAATTTATTAATTAAATATATTATTATGATTTTAATGTAGTTTTCCTGAAAATATACATACATACATATGTAGGTATTGAGTTTAATTTGAAATTAAAGTTGTAAAACACGTACAATTTTATTGATATTATGCATAACCAGAAGGCATACTTAACGTTTAAAGAAAATATTTGAAAAGTATTTATGTTGAACTAATAAATAAATAATAAATACGAACCGTTTGCAGAAATTACCTCAATTTATCTCTGGATCCAATGAACATGCTATCGAAAAACTAGAAATATGAACAAAATAAAAATCTTTTGCACTCAACATGCTATCAAAAAACTAGATATATGAACAAAATGTCGCGTTCCGTATCGTGGAAATATATGTACATTATTATTATATCATTAAGTTAGAACATGAATACAAAATGTACAATATTACCTTTAAAGTAAGCAATTGTTAAGTTCAACTGGAAGTTCCCATACCTACTTAACTTTAAACAGTTTAAAAACATTTTCACATTTCAGTGATTTTAATATATTTTTAATTGTTCTTGTTAACTTAAAAATGGTAATCCCTAACATTCTCAAAATATTATGGAAATTATTCATAAAACTAAAGTTGGTATATCCAAAGACATAAACATTTATACCCATAAATGACCACTTTACTTCCTTTACAACATATTTTTTATATAATATGAGTAGATAACTATAAATATGTATTTATTTTAATTTACATTTATACAAAAATTTTCCTATTTCTGAAAATGTTAAATGAAAATCCATGAATATTAAGTATATGTAACTATTTCAGCGCCTTTGTGTTATTAAGTCATTTGAATACTAAACGTTTTTTAACATAATTAAACCCTTTGAAAAAAAATAACGAAATAATAATTAGCACAGTCTAAATTTAAAAATGTTTTGTGGCAGGTTCATCTGAAAAAACACACTACTACATTACTCGCAAATACAAAACAAAAAAAATCAAAAAATAAGGTCATACATTGTTATTATTATTTCATCTAGAATAATATTCTCTGTTTTCAAGGTCACTTAAGTAAAAGATTATTAAAATAAAATTTATTATGAAAAAAAGAAACTTCTCGTACATAAAAGCCGGCGGATGGTCGTAAAAACTAATAAGGGAGTACGTATGTAATTATGAAGTTGGAAGTATTTATGTTGCTTTCTATGATTGATGTTAAAACCTCTAATTTGATTAATGTTATTTAAAGCGCTTTAGAAACTTTTTCAAATTACCGCTCTTTTCATTTGAATGTCTTATTATTTTATTGAACAAAATCTTAATATGTGGTCTTGTGGTATTTTGTTTCAAGTGGTTACTCTATTTAACATTTTATCATTACCTTAAATTAAAATTATTTTTTTTTATTTCGGTTTTTGAAATTTATTAAACAAATTAGTTTTTAAAGTGTTTAAAGCTGCTGGGCATGGTAATAAAATTATGTTAGAAATGTTGGTAACAAAGTAAAATAGAATATACAATAAGTTCTCAGCATTTTGTTCCTAAAAAAAGAAACACAACATCAATCAGCCTCTATAGAAAATCTGGTGTATAAACAGAATATTTTCCATAGAAAATCTGGTGTACAAACACAGTATTTTCTATAGAAAATCTTTTTTTTAAAGAGAAGTAACACTCTGGCAATTAATAGGCCTATATATTAATTAAAGGGATAGGTAGAAGCAGAATAGGTGATGAAAGTAGAGAAAATCTTTTCATATGACAACACTGTAATTACGCGTTATGTTTATTAATAGTACAGTAATGCAGCGCCTCTGGTGGTGCGTAGGCGCATTCATCAAAGCTTAATTTATAGCCATTATTTTAAATATTTTACTTCGGTGGCGTTTAAATGCTATTTTCTATAGAAAATCTTGTGTATAAACGCAGTATCTTGTGTATAAACACAGTATTTTATATAGAAAATCTTGTGTATAAACACAGTATTTTCTATACATTTTTTTTGTAGATTTTCTATCAAACTATCATTTAGTGTTCCACTGTTTGTTGAATAAGCTACATATCAGACTAAATATTGTTCTAAGCTGAAGCAAATTGAATCTAAATAAATTATAAATATCAATATCCGGATTATAAAAGAACACTTGTGACAATTGATTCTTTAATAGAATATTTCTGAAGGGTGAAATAACTTTTTTTGAGAGTACAGCACAATAAACTACACTCTAAATTACTTAGAGACACTAAAGAGACACTTCATGCTTTATTACCTGGAATGTAAAAAAATGACTTATCTTTGCATTATAAAGATTACAAATACTTGTCAAGTGACTCAAAAAAATATATGTATGTACCTATATTCCATTCATCCAAGTAGTAGTATAGTATTTGTAAAACTGCTAAATGTCTAAATTTAACGCTTTCAGAAATATGGGCCTTCCCAAAAGAGGTAAAAGTGTTTAAAGGTTAATCAGGTGACCTTGATTTCGATCGATTACATTTTCCACTTTTGTTTCATTTCCAATTGTCTTTAATAAATAGTTACAATTGTGCGAAAACTTATAATACAACGCTGAACTGTATTTTTGTGAATTACATTTGAAAATATTTATAATTAAAATAAATAAAATGCCTGATGCTGTTGCAGTTTATTTACTCCTTAATGAAAATAATTTCAACGATGAAGCCGAATATGTATGTACGTAGGAAACAGGTTTATAAAGCAAATTTCCAAAAAATCTTATAAACCTGTTGTAAGTTTTATGAATAAGGCCATTAATCTTTAGATTCATGGACTACTTTCGATTAAGCAAGGAAGGTTTTATAATGGTTTTAAATAAGATTAGGCTCAATCATTCCTCTTACAATACAATTGGCAGTTGCCTTAAGATTTTTTCTAGAAGGAAGTTTTCAATGATCTGTTAGAAATTTCCAAATGGTTTTCGAAAATGTTGTGCCTGTTGGAAAGAAAATGTTCTTCGGGATGGATAAAGCTTAACATTTTATCTAATCTAAACACTTTTTTATGAAAAGTATGGCATTCCAGGAATCATTGGATCTATTGACGGCACTCATGTAGCAATTAAGGGGCCAAGAGATGAAGAGCACTTATCGGTGAAGACATCTTCTTGAGAATTATACTTATGCTTTCCCCTACATACAAACAAAAATTAATTATCAATTTTTTAATTTTTAATAAATTTAACTTACATTTCCTAAATATTCGTCAAAGTTAAAAACATCGATTTGAAAAGTAATTTAAGCTGGCTTTATCGAAATGCGTCACATGCAGGGCTGCCAGATGAATTTCGGAAAAAATCGTCAAAATCCCGATAAAAAAGAAAAAAATCGTCATTTCGAATTTTAAAAATCGTCAAAAAAATCGGAAAAATAAAAAGTCACTATTTCTAATGGTATTTTGAAATTTTTATTTAAACGAAAACATAAAAATTAAATTTTATATAGTCTCTTGTACAATACATATCAAATTACATAAATTTTAACTTTTTACATAACAAATCACAAAACATATAATGTTAAACACAACTTGTGTAATATTTTTATAATATCTTAGTCCGTTTTCACTTCTGACTCGTCAAGGCAAGTATTTTTGGATGAGAAGGGAAATAAGAACAAAAGAGGTACAAAGTCTTATTTCCTTTTGTTTTTTTTTCATGCATGTTGATTTACATTAAAAAGTACGAAAATTGATTTAACGTATGTCAGGACAATTTATTTTATTAAGTTTTAAATATCATTTTGCGTATAGAATTCAATTCATCCATCATATACGAGAGGTACTGGCTGAATATGCTTTCGACGTTTTGTTAAAATAGGAGAAGTTTTTGTAGAAGAATTTCCTCGTGGAATTCAGAAATTGTTTCCTCTTAAAATATTAGTTCGTGGAATGCAGTATTTAAAATTGATTTTTATGTTTACAGATAAATAAGTAATTTCGACTATCCTGTCTCAATATTATTTGGAATCATTTTACTTGAACTTAACAACAATAATTAAGAAAACACTACTATCACTTAGTTTTGTTTTTGAAATATGTCATTTTCTTCTTAATATTTATGATATTAAATGAGAACAATAGTTGTTGTCTCAAAAAAAGAGAGAATTTGGTAACAAAAACATTAATAAAACTAACAAATGATAGAAATTTTTAATAATTCAGAAAATCGTCACTTTCAATGAAAAAATCGTCAAATCGTCATTTTGCTATTTTTGAAACCAAAAATCGTCAAAATGACGATAAATCGTCAAATCTGGCAGCTATGGTCACATGTCAAAATCTACGTTTTTTTTATGAAACAAAATGGAATATGAAATCGTTACAGTAAATCGACAGGTTCTCACACATCACATCTTTTAACGATTTCAAATCACTTTGCATCACATACCTGCATATACGAGTATACTCGACCAATTGAGCTAAAACTTCAAATTCATTTTTGTGTTAAAACCAAAAACTTATTATGCAGCTCACATTAAATGATTTTCATATGTACAAAATGATGCCACTGAAATCAATAAAAATTAAGGAATAATAAATTTAATAAATTAACAATAAAACGACAACTATGAATGAATAATGGCAGTCTGGTTTCTGTTTCAATTTATTCTACATATTTAAATTAATTGAGTAATAAATTTAGGCTGTCATACAAGATATTTAGAATTTAGATGTGCCATGAGAGATTGTGTAAAAATTAATTTTAATATTTATGAATATAATGTAGAATATAATTTAAACGTTTTTTGATCTTTACAATCTTAATAACTGGTATATAATAAATATCAATTTGGTTAGGAAATAATAAAAATAACAGCAGAATGTTAAAAATTGTTGGAAATTTTAATATTTATATTTTACATTACAATTACAAATTATAGTCAAGAATTTTATTCTTTGTTATTTTTGGAAATTTATCCTGTGTCGAAATGCAATCGAAGCAAATGTCATCTGTATAAGAAAGCGTTTCTTGATTTTGGGAACTTTTTCATCTGTCTTTTAAAGTTTTGTTTCAAAATATCAAAAATTATTTATTTGCTTAAAGCAATTGTAAGACAATAATTAGTTTTTTTTTTTTTTTGTTTATTAGCAATAACATTGATTTGATTTTTGGAATTTTGTATTTATTTGAAAGTTGAATAACTTGAGTTTACAGATGATATTGATGATGATTAAGTGTAAATAATTAAACAAAAACAATTTTTTGGTGTATTTAATATACTATATAATTATGAGTACATTTAACACTTTAAACACTTCCTAATGACAAATCATGTAGAAATTTATTGGGATTTTTTTTTTGAGAAAACAACGTTTATTAAGAGTTCTTATTTCGTTATTAAAAATATAATGCAGTATTTATTATTTTTATTGAAAATTAACTCATTCTGCTCGAAAAACTCCTGATTAATGGTAAATTGTTATTTTACAAATGTTAATGTAATAATGTCGCATTCTTGTATCTAAATCATCGTTAAGCTATGTATAGACGTTCGTCAGATATTACAACATTGTCCGAAAAATGTTCAGAAAATGTCTAACAAACGTGTGAACTTAAAATTTTTGTCTTCCAACGTTGTAAGAAAAAACATTTTCAGTACATTGCAAAACAAAAATATTGTTAGATATCTAACAATCGTGTAAACACTAATTTTTGTTATTGTCATTGTTTTAAGACAATTGTCAAACACTTTTCATTGTCATATATGCACGGTTTATGCATCTTCCAATGTCAACATTGTCATAGAAATTATTTCTAAATGCAAATCTGTATATACATAAATAAACAAACAAGTGTACATTAATAACATTTTGGAAAAATAATTTCGGTTGACAGATAAATTCATTCTGTGACAATTTTGTGCCAATGATGAAATTGTTAGTTTTCTTACAGTCATCTGAACTGACAATTTACCTTTTGCTAACAATTTTTCAATGTCAGTACATTGCTAGATCTAACAACGTTGTAATATCTGACGACCGTCTATACATAATTTTAGTTATTAGTACCACGAGTTCGTTGAAACCAAGGGTCTGAACAATTTCATTCAAAACAATTGTTAGTGTCTTTAAAATAAAAAAAAAGTCACTGTACATATACATCTAATAATCATACAAAACATTTTATTTTCATTTTCAAAGTGTGTCTAGCTCGCAATCGGAAAGTGAAAATGTGTGCCGAAAGTGGAAGGCAACAATGTGGTACTTGGGAAAAATTTAAATATATCCACTAATATGTAAAGATTATTTCGATAAATCAGCTTAGAAGCTCACCCGAAATTGGAAAAAACAAATAGGAAACATCAGGACGAAAAAATGGAGTTACAAAACTAATATCGGTTATCAGACTGGCGATCTAATCCAATACCCGAACGCGATAGGTAGGATAGCAAACCCACATTTGGATAGGATCTAGTTTTAAATCTCATTGAACAGCATCGAATAGATTCTACTCAGTTAGTTAAAGAGTTAAAGTTGGAGTGATTGAAGCACTATTTCAAAAGTATATCGAACCAATAAGTAATAAATTATAAATGAAAATTACTTCAAATTATCGTTACTACACATGTGTCACATTATTAATGTCAGTTGCGAAATCTTAGGCCAGGGGTAAAAGTACACAAAAATACATTTTTCTAATTCAGTTCGAAGGTTTTTGCATTTTTTTGCATATAGTCAAAACGAGTTAAATTTTTTGTATCGTTTTGGACCCATGATATTGCTAGTATTTTGGAAACAACAAAATGTTAAAACGTTTGCATCAAATATTGTGCTACTAAAATGCCAGCGCAAAGTGGAACAAAGAAAATGGTTAACATTTCTTTATTTTTTGTCTTATTTTGCGACTAAATGTCGCGTTCTGGAGCATAGAAATGCCCATATATAATTGTTAAAATAAAAAAAGGGTTATTGTTTGGAGATTTATCAAAACTTTTAAACCAAAAAAATTGACAATCGAGCAGTTTATAATACCGTGGTAACAATTAGTTAATTTAACATGCTGATTTACAGTAGTTTTTAAATTATATTAAACTTATAGACATAAAATGCCACAAGTGTTCTTTTCTAAATGTAAATATTTCACTGTAATATATTCCATAAATAGAAATTTATAATATTTTCTGTCTGATCTGCAAATAACCAAATTAATTTCTCTGCGGATTTTTTAATAAATGTTAAACAAAATTACCTGAATTTTGCATTAACCCTAGGATTTTCAACTGGGCTTTTCGAGGCCCATTTTGATTTTGAGTAGTCGCCAAGTTTTTACCTTTGTCCTGAGCGAAAAAATATTTTATGTCAACTACCGCTAATGCCTTCTGAACATAATGAATTCAGCTAAATATTGTTACTATTTATTTCGTAGAACTACCTTGCCTGTTTATGTAAAAATGTGGTAAGTGTACCTACTGGGCCTGATGAAGCCCATATGGAAAATTAATGACAGCTGATCCACATTCAACACAATTGATCTTTTGATTGACGTTAAGTTGCAAAAATGTGAGTATGGCAAAGCTGTACAAACAAGTGTATTGTGTACCGGTTTCTAGAATTTGTCATTTCGGTTGGCTTTTTAGTTTCTTGTGCTCATCGGATTTATTGAATTAAAAGCTTCAAAGGGAAAAAAGCTTAAAATTCTAAAGGGCCTCGCCAGGCCCAGTAGCGTCACAGAGTGCAATTTGTTTGACAAGTGATTAATAATAGGACAAATAACAGACATTTTAAAGCTCTTGCAGCTGTGTAAAGTGTGTTTGTAGTAGTAAAACGTTTTATTGTGCAAATTAGTATTTTAATTAAAATTGTATTAGAAAAGTAAAAAAAAAAAAAAATCAGAAGGAACAATTTACAATAAATGTTACATTTTTGAGACAATGCTAATTTAAATTATTTATTATTTTGTTTTTTATTTAAGTTACAAACAATTAAGCAAAACGATCATTGAACTATTATTTAGTATTAAAAATTATTTTGCAAATTTATTAGTGTGTTAGCAGACAGCCTACATTGTTTTGTCTTGTTGTTATTACGAAACCAAAAATATTTTTCAATAAATACAAACTTCGTGTGCAATAAATAAGAGTTAATAAAGTGGTTAAAAGCATTTAATAATTGTTTATCCAAAATCATTATTTGTTTTATTCTTTTGTTATGAATATTAAATTTGTTATAAGGTGTTGATGTTTTTTTTTGGTGTTTTTATTTTAAAATTTTTTAAAAATTCATAAACTCTTACGTCTTAATATGTAGGTTTTTTTGTTTTGTTTTTCTGTTTTTTTTTGAAACAATTATTACTTGTATTTGTTTGTGCCATTAAGTAACTAACATGTAGCATATATTTATTATATTCTTTGCATTGTTTGGGTTTGTAAGTTAAAATCAGGGGAGAACAAACTTGCTTACAAAACTGCTAGAATTTATACTTAAATAGAATTTTAAGTGTATATGGGAAACAAACGCCAGAGAATTGAAATCAAATGGTTGGTAAATTTGTATGATATTTGTAAAACTTGACTTTGAAAATGGCAGATTTATATTCATAATATTTTGATACCGGCTCTCTGTAGTATAACCGTCTAATTCATAAATACATACATTATAACAGGGTAATAAGGCAATGACAGGCAAAATGCGAAAAAGGGTATTCATAAATGCATAATAGCTTGTTAGCTGTTTATAAGTGTTTTGTTTCTTTTGATATTTTTATTGTTTTCTCCACCCAACTTTAACCATTTAATAAAGTGACACTTGAATGCTTATTTGCAAAATATTTGAATAGCTACGAGAAAATTTGTGTTTTTTTTTTTTGTATAAAAGTTAAAAAAAGTTATTAAAAAAGTAAAAATTTTTACAATAAATTTGGCGTAAGTCGGTTTTAGTGACTTTTGTTCAAATCACTTTCAAAATTTTATCACTAATAGAGTTTTAAATTCTGATTAAAAGATGAAGCACATTTTCACCTTGATAACTTTATTAATCGTCAATATTACGGTATTTCATGTAATTACTGATGCCCAATAACGCGACATGATACAAAGTTGTTACTTTTTATATGGCGTGATATTGGGGAATTTCAACAAGAACGTGCACGTAAAACATTAAAATTACTACATGAGAAATTTCCTTGTAATGTACTCTTATTGGTTTATCAAAATTGACCCATAGATAATGCCATTTAATAGCATTACATTCATGTTTATGCTGATATTTAATGTCAATGCCAAAATGCAAAATGACCATGCACAATTTCGACAAACATTGAGACTATTTGCCCAATGTGCTATACAATTCATAACTCTGTATTTTATGAATTAAAAAAATTTAAACGGAAGAAATCAATGCTGTTCATTCAAATTTAGATCTCACTTAAATTTTGGGTCCGACATTAAAACACCAGCGTATACGAGTGTCAGGAAAAGCATATTAGATCTAGCAGATAATTTTACACTTGAATAACTTTTGTAGGCTATTAAAATGTTAATCAGCTCAATCATAAATCAAAATTCCGTGGGAGTTTTTTCCCTTTTACCTCTTTTCTTATTCAAATTCAATGCTAAAAAATTAAAAAGAGTTAAAACTCCCGCGGATTTTTTATTCATGATTGGGCCGAATAACTATTTTATTTATTAGATAATGTGGATTTATTAATACTGTATGTGAATTTCTAAAAAGAAAGATTCAATAAAGAAAACTAAGAACTTGAACAAAAATTAATTATTGCGTATTTAGAAATATTAATGAATTTATATACACACCTTTATTAAATTGCATTTGTACAATATACTAGTCATACTAAATCAAAATAATTTATTTTAAAGTAATTAAAAACAACTTGAATCATTTAATTATTTATTATTGCCTGCATTTAATAAATAACACAAATTACATGAAATCATCTTACAACATATTTGTTGTATTTATGTTGTATTATTCATGTGTTCGTGTTTGGCATTTGTCGCGTTATGTTATGACAATATTTGCTGAGACAATTGTCACTGTGTCAACACCTCAATATTTGTAGACCTTAATTATACATTTAATATGAGTTAAAAAATACTTTACAATATATAGGGTGCGTTTTTTAGATGTATATATCTTTAATTTGGCAATACCTTCCTAACTGGCGGCCATTTTGTCAGCTGTTAAGTGATTTGTGTTTAGTTTGGTTTGAAATTTGATTATGAATAGACTGATGCCTGAACAACGATTACAAATACATTGAAAATCATGGTTCTGTGTTTTTTTTAGATTTATAGAACTTTGAAATGGAAAAAAACAAAATTGATTTTTTTAAATTGGCATGAAAAAAATAAAATTTCGAAAGATAATCTGCTGGCATTAAATTTGAATATGACTTCTGGCATATGACTGGCTTGAAGGTAATCTAATCAGGAGGTCAAATTCGATTCCTTCTTAAAACATTTGTAGCCGTATACCGGCAATAACGCGGGTAATGTTGTCCTCTAAGTGGTTCTGCAGTAACCTTCCTTTCATATTATTAAAATTCATAAAAGTACACACATACGAATTTTTGCGCGACTGTTACCAAATGCGGCACCCATCGTGTAAAAAGCTTTTTCACATGTAGTTCTTCATGGAAAATTAAATGGACTCGATCACTTGAGATGCCCATGATATTAGCTATTTCACGCAGTTTTATTCGTCGATCATTTAATACCATATCATCCACTTTGCCTACAATTTCTGTCCACCACGTGGTTCATCCTCAATGCTTGCACGACCACGTTTAAATAGCAACCCAATTTTTTACTGTTGCATATGAAGGAGCACTTTCATCTAACACATTCGCCATATTATTATGAATTTTTCGAACTGATAAACCTTTTTAATTTAAATATTTAATGACCCTACGAATTTCTAATTTTTCCATTGTAAAAAAAACGCGGATGCGTCTGTTTCGAACTCCTGTTTCTATATGAAGAAGTTGGCAGATCGAAAGGACAGTTAACATATGTTCATAGCACAGATGCAAGTTTCCAAACCACTTAACTTTTTTTTGTTTATATCGCGCTTATCTTCTAGGCTAAGAAGTTTCCGAACCGTCCTTGCATACGAATTGATGCATCACGATTTCCGATTAAGAATCTTGACTTCAATGAAGACATACATAAAATAATTGAATTTAATGGTTGCTATCAAATTCTGTTATGTTTCTTATATGATCGTAATTAATATAAAATATAATAATAGTATTCTATACACAACCATAATATGATTATTGGTAAACATAATACAAAAACTATCACAACCAAATATGATTCTCTAATTCCACCTCAATATGATTAGATCTTTAATATTATGGCATAATTTTATTATGTTTGATTTACACCATGTTATGCTCCCAGAATAATTGTTCATCCATATTATGATTGTCGCACCTTATTAACACAACAATATAAAGAAAAATTTTCTGTAGAAAACAAGTTATTATTGAAATCAAATGCATAGCAAATGTATAACCCATTAGTAGTTTGCAGCAAACATTACTGAATACGTAAAACATAGTATAGTTGCCGCAGTTATAACCTAAACATGTCTTTTCTCTCTGTGCTTATTTAAACTAAAAATAAATTCATGTATTTTATTAAACTAAAAGGGTATTCTTGCTCTTGCTGCGTTTTCCATATACTGTCCAAGTATATAGTCTGTTACATTACAACAGTCATGGTCAACATCAAGGCTGTTACGTTTTTTTTTTACTGTGATAGCAGTAACAGCATTAAAAAATGATAGGCGAGAACTTTAAGAACTTGACTCTGGACAACTTCAAGGCTGTTACGTTTTTTTTACTGTGATAGCAGTAACAGCATTAAAAAATGATAGGCGAGAAACTTTAAGAAATGAATCCAGAAACAATATCATTATTGAATGGTAAACTATACATTTTTCATAAAAACATTATAAAATACTTCCCTTTAATGATTCTTCAGGCAAATGATGCAGTATGATTAACGTGACCATACATCCCGATTTTGGTGAGATAGTTCAGTTTTTGAACCCCATCCCGCTTAAATTTTATATCTCGCTTTTGGTAATTTGGAAGAAAATATTATAAAATATCAAAACTGTGATCGTTAAACTTTTCTTTGAACATATAAATTTTATTTGCATAGTTTTCCTAACATATTGTAATGACAATGATATTATCGTTAAAGTATTTTATCAGCAACTAAGGAAAAGTAAGAAACCTAGTTACTGGAATTTTCGTTTTATTTTCTGAGTATTGTGAGTTGTCCCGATCAAACCAGCTATTTATTTCCAAAAAAATTAGATTTTGACCAGGTAGATCGTTTCTTCAAGAATAATTCAATTTTGAAAAGTGTTCAGATTCGTGTTTTTCTTTAAATTGCTAGTGGTTTTTAAATCAATGTTTTTTGTTTGAAAAATTTGGTAAATTTTATAAATTCTAAACCAAAATTTTAATTTATTTGTATAATATCTAACAGTTTTTAAAATATGAATTCGAATCCTTTTATAAAATAGATGTCATCTAAAATTTAGCAGTGATTTTGATGTGTAAGGCGTTGGCATAAAACGACTCCTGACATTGTCATAGCAAAACGTAAAATTTTTTATACGCCAACGCCTTACACAATAAGCGTGAATAATATGAGATTACTTCAAAAGCAGCCTTTTCATATAATATTCAAAATCAAGCATTTTCATTCGTAACATCCTGCTTTTTGATGAAAACTCTCTGGTCACGTTACGAAAAATACTGCATTCTTAAGAATAAAGATGTAATTAACTTTGACTTGTTTTTTTTTTAGCAGTTTACCTTGAAGAGTCCTGATAGCTTTGTTATTGTTCTTAAAATAGAAGATAACATTTATATGTATTTTTTTTTTATTTTTTCAATCTTTGTGCTATAGCGTGCCTTACGTTGTTTATGGCCGTTTTAAAAAGACAAAGAAACAAAACTCTTTAGAAGCATTTTGCGGAAGAATAAAAATATTGCTAATTAAATAAAATATTTTAATTTAATCTTAATTTTTGAAAACAAAAAATCCACATGTTGACTAGAAAATGGGAGTGTTTCTGCTTGGTTGCATATTTCCAAAAAAAAAAATAAAATAAAAAAAGCTAAAGAAATTAATGTTTGAAATGTTAAAACCCGTAAAAACAAATAAAATTAGAAATATATAAGTACAAACTCTTTGCTACAATTCACAAACTTGAGAAATAACATCCGCCATGAAAACGAAACAAAAAAATCAGATAAATAAAAAATAAATAAACAAATGTGTAACATGTGGTATATTTTTCTTTTTTAATTTAATTTCAAAACTACAAACATTTAAACAAATGTTTGAGAATAATAGTGGCTTTATAATTAATAAAAAAAAATAAAATTTTAAAACAAATAACGTTCTTAATTAATTGTTTAATGGAAAGTTTGCAATTAAATAATGTCTTCCTAAAGTGAGTTAAAAACAACCTTGAATTAATAATATTTGACAGCAGTTTGTTGCAAATAAACAGACGTTATGAGTAATTTTATAAATCTTTAGTTTACAATAGAATTTAACACTTCTTATATACATACAAATATGCACATATAAGTATAAATATGCAAAAAATATTTTTAACAAGCCCCTTTTTTTTTGCTTTCGAAACCTTCAATCAATTTCACTTTCATTAAGTTTAATCACGCATTTTTTGTAAAACAATTTTTGTTTTGTACATTATTATTAACAATTTAATGTACATTTGTGCTGTTGTAGTTTAAACATATTATTAAATTCGAGAGCACCTTTAAAATTGTCGATGCAGAAAGAAACTGCAAACAAAAAATTAACTTTTAAATTCCAAAAAAAAACATGTTTTATTGTAAACAGGAACTACTTAAATATTCAGAATTTAAGCCAGTATATATGTATTTTAAAAAGCTTCTTAACATGTAGATTTATTTCAATCGAATTTATTTTATTATTTATTAGTTTTTATTTATACAATTTATATTTATTATTTAATTCATATAATTTGCAGTTTGTTAAGTTGTGCAATGACGGTTTTCAAGTGTGAAGCTAAACGAAAGACTTAAGAGGCATGCACTTATTGTTTAAGTTTAATTTTCTAAAAACTGAACGACTTAGGAAACACGCTTTTATTTAAGATATGCAGTAAATAGTATTTTATTGTTAAGGTTCTTTTGAATCTTTATTAAATTAAATTTAATTAAAATACTTGTGGTAGGCACTTAATTCTTTATTGAAACTGTTGTTGAACGGTTTTAAATTCAATTAAATTAAGTTACAGGTTTTGTTTTTAGTATTACTAATATATGATTTTACATATCTTTACATCTTTGTTTTAAAAGAATGCTTAACATGGTGACTAGTATGACACCGAACATTATCAAGTAAGGTCTTGTTTTCCTAAAATGTTGTACATGGCAGAGGAAGGCAATGTCTACTATAACACCGGTAAGATGGTAAAATCTTTTTAACAATAAACTATCATATATGAACGAAAAGAAAAATGAGTGAAAGAAAAATTGCATGATTTTTATAATTTATCATTGCCTAGTAGGGATACCAAACGATACTGGATTTGCAAATCCCGGGAATCGCCATTTTCAGTCATGTTCTAAAAATTACTTTTTCGTAAAGTGATTTGAAATCACTGAAAAGGTGTTTTGTGCACAAAAATTATTGAAATCTCGTGATTTAAAACCGGTCATCTAACAGCCTAATGATTTCAAATCACTTAAAGTTTTTGCGGCACTTTTATTGATTTTTATCAAGGTGGCAAAATTGTGTCCATTGTTTGGTTTTAATTTATTTTCTTTTGAAAATCAAAAAAAATTTAAATTTATGTTATTTTTTTTTTAAACTTCAACAACACTTAATTTAAAACCTTTATTTGAATTAAAATTTATATAAAATTTAAGCAAACATAAAAATATGTTTAAGTTGTGACGTCACAAAAAGAATTTTTGCTATCAATTTTACTCGTACAGTTTTTGTAAAATATAACGAACCTGCTCAATGTGTAATCTTTATTATTTGATTCATGGGTCAATCAATGCTTGTGGGCAATATTGTTAGCAAATTATTGCTGATTGCACTACTCACCCTCCGAAACAAAGGATTATCATTACAGACATTATAAGGTGTTGTGTGTTGTTTCATTCGTTTCGTAATCAACGTTTTTAATTAATTTCTAATAACAAACATTTCTATCTCATTATCAAATTCACTCTTCAGTTTTAATTTTTTTCAATAAAATTTTATTTTTGGTTTCGCCAGTTCATCATTTAGTATGCAATCACTTTGTTAAATCTCTTTGAGGTTAAACAAAAGTCCAACATCGGCAGAGATTCATATCATTGCGACAGATGTCTTCAGTGTTACTTTAACCAGTTTTAAAATGACAAGTATTTGTTTAAGTAAAACAAATTCATTATCTAACATCTTCTGAGCCTTTAAATTAATTACAGCTCTTTAATAGTAATTTCTAATTCCAAAAACCGTAGGTAGACACATCCAATAGTAACTTCGAGTTTGGTAATCCACAATTAATTTTTATTCTTTCACCTTTTATTTCTTCAACATAATTTTGTAAAATTTTAATTTTTGTTGTTAAATTTGTAAATAATTTTGAAATGCTTCTGACCTTTTCAATTGGTTACTTATCTAATATACTCGTAGAATCTGTTAGTAGATCTCTTTTATGTTCTGTTATTAAAAATGCTAAAAAAGCACTGATTTATGTTAAGTGAAGACGTTTTGTATTTGTGTATGCCAAAAAAGCAAATAAAAACAATTATACTTCTTTAGATCTTTTACACAAATACTAATTTTTGGGATTTCTTAATTCCGAAAAATCCCGGGATTTGTCAAATCCCGAAAATTTGTATTTATGTAAAAGATCCAAAGAAGTATAATTGTATTTTATCGGCGGGATTTCGGGATTGGCATCCCTATTGCCTAGCTAAATGTCATGTGTGACACATGTTCAGTATAATGATTGCTTGAAAATTATATTTTTAATTAGATGCTTGTAATAAAAAATTAAAAATCGTACAGCTCGCCATGAATATTTTGGTGTATAACTTAAAAATGCGGAATTTTTTCAAATGTTTAGCTTTTATGTATTTTCAAACAGTTGTTTAATATAAATTTATTCAAAGATCGACCATCTTCCTGAAAACATATGGATTCCGCGCCAATAGAGTTTTGAAGTACAGCGTATCCTAGAGAGAGCGGTCTACATCGATCGAAACAAATAATAGTCGTACGGAGCAAGGACTGGACTAAAAGGCAAGTAGAGCAAAACTTTTCAACCACTTCTTTCTAAATAGATATTGTTGTTATGATATTACGCCTTCATATCTGGCAGCATATTCTAGGCATTTTTCTCGCTTCTAACGAATCAGTTGCAATCAGTTACTTGTTATGGCCTAATAATAGTTAGAGCCATTTTGGTCCCACCAAATACAGAATAGGCTGCATGGCTATTTGTGTTTGGTGTCGATTTCGCTGGTTGGCCGGCTTTACATACATTCTCTGACATTGCGAGTTATCATAAGAAATCCATTTTTCATCCCATGTAATATTCAGTGCAAAAGTAATTTCCTTTTATAGCGTTTAAGCAGCATTTCGTACTTGCAAAATCATCGTTCAAGTTCTCTTGCTACCCAATTTCCCCTGCTACTTGCCAACGTTTAGTAAGTTAGGTTAGGTAAGCAGGCGGCCGTACATTATACAGCTCACTTAGGTCCTGAAAAGATAAGAAAAAGAGCAAAAGAGATAGAGAGTATGTTAGAAGTAGACTGCTTGGGTAGCTCCCAAAGATTTTGCCAGCTCTCGTTGAGTTTGACAACAATCTCTTAATACTAGTACCTACAATTCTTGGTCTTTAAGCTTGTTTAGATGACCTAAGCCGTCCGTTTTAACATCAAATGTTATAAATACATTTAATGCCAACTACTTTATATTGCATCTTCCCATAAATGTTTACAAAGTCTTAGTAAATTATGTCTAGTCATTGCATTACATTTTCAAGTAAAAATACTATAAAAAAAACAGCAATAATTTATTAAATTTGACAACCATTTAGATTCTGTAGAAATCATTTCCGTAGATAATTTAAAACATTCAGCAATTGTATTAATTCAATTGTAGTTAATTCAATTTAATTTCTATTGTATGCACCTACATACATAAATAATTATGCCTTTACAATGACCTTCCATAGATATGACCCAATAATAATTTTTTTTTTTTAACAAAAAATTCTTCAACACAATTGTTGCCTAACAAAAACTAACTAATCCTCACAAATGCCCCCGAAGACAAAACCATTAAACAACAACAATTATTCTTTGTATTTGTTTATTTTAAACGAAATTTAATAAGTTTATTTAATTGTAAATAATTTGAACTCAATGTCAAATAAATTTTTATGCACAGATTTTTGTTACATTTTCGTTCAAAAGAGAGAGACAGAAAGAGAGAGAGATGGGATCTATATGTCTTGCAGCATTGTGGTTAAGATTTTTCTTAAACTGTTAAAAAAAACCCACCATAAATAATTGTGGTTTTAATTTGAAACAGTAATAACAAAAAACAACTTCAAAGTTTAAGCTAAGCTTTACATTGAAAATTACGTTAAATAATTACTGTTGTATTCTAAATGAACCCTTTTTTCTACAAAAAAAAAAACTAAATTTAAATGAAATCGAATATATTGAATGACTGAAATCTGTATTTAAACGTTAACAGTTTGTAAAATGGACTGACAAGTTGGCCATATTGAATGGTGGCCGGTGGCATCTAATCATTTATGTATACTTTTGATGGCGGATACAAGTCGAAAACAAACTGAAGTTTGAAAATGTTTTATTAATAAAACTTGGTTAAGATTATAACTAATACTTGTCAAAGAGTACAATCGAAGAAAAAACATGGCTGTGGTGACGATAACCAAATACAGTCTTATTATGATTAGATTTTATGGTTGCTGTGAAATTATATATAGAAATGTAAATCATATTACAATAATCGCATTATGGTTCAATGATCAGATTAAATTGCAGCACAATCATAATTGATTATACGAATCATATTATGATTCCACCTTAACCATATTCTGGTCATGTTTAAATCTGATGGCCATATAATATTATGGCTTATTTAATGTAATGATGTGTTCTTTGTGTTCTTTATTCCACTAAAAACTTAATACGAAAATCTTTTTAATTTCAGATTAACAATTTCAGTGTGTTCTTGAAAAGTAATGAAACTTTATTTTCATGGTAATTTAATTTTTATTGTGTTTTAAACAATTATTCAAAGAAATATGAGAAAAAATAAAAATTGTACCTGACTAGCCGATATTATTACAATAGTCACAAAATATTTAAATATGTTTTTAACATTATATTTTTAAATGTATATAATATATGAAAAATACTTTCAGGCTATTATATTTGCTAAAAAAAATTTAAATTTCAAATTAATTAGGAATACATACAAAAAGTGTTGAGGAATAATTTTTGTAAACCAAATATTCGCAGCAAAAACTACTCATTGTCGATAAAGACACATAAAAAATAACCTCGTAAAACTTTCCAAAACTTTTCTCATTTTGTAAATATTTTTAACATATTTTTGGAAAATCATGTAAACTATGTTTTGCTAGTTCAACTCTTCTCGAGTTTCGCTTTGATTCTGCAGCTTCATCTGTCAGTTCATGTGGCCGTTGATTTAAAGATACATCGTTGAAACTATTGACATTTCCCATATCAATTCATTTGTCTCTTTTCTCGAAACATCGAATGATTTTATACCTTTTATATCGTTTGATAGCTGTGTAGAGACCGGAAAGGTTAGCAATTGCATCATCTTTGGAGGATATGTGCTGCATATTTTTAGGACCAACGTTGTTTCTTTCCCATCAGCCCAAGCCTTTTTCCAACCAGATCACTATGTGTCCACTTTCAATATTAGCGGCAACAATTCTGTGATATTAGCTTTAAGTTAAACTTGACTTAAGTTTTGTGTTCGTGTATTGTATATTATATTTTTTATTAATTATTTGATTATTTATACTAAAATTCTGTTCGTGATGTCCCGTTTTTTAGTATTTAAGTAACTAATTAATAATACAAATTAATATCCAATAAAAAAAAAACATCAAAGCTATTATTTAGAACGAGACCCCTGAAGAAGCTAGAATAAAACTAACTAAACGTTGGGTAAATAAAATAAAAATCGAACAAGTTTTTTATTTACGTTTGGAAACAAACATTTGACCAAATTAGCCTGAAAAAAACTCCTTAATAATTATAATAATTATAAACATTGGTAACAAAAACAAAATAAATTGAAATTATCAACTGTCGCTTTAAAAAAAAAAAATCACGATTCAATTATTAACATCTCGACGACTTAAATGCCAAAAATTTGTGCCAGTTGGCAACTAAGTTTAAATATGAACAGCTGTATATGTTTACATTTTTATACCCTCCACCACCGTGTGTTACACTTAGAAATACTCATCTGAGACCTAACAAATTATATATATTCTTCATCCTTACGAAATCCTAAGTCGATTGAGTCCGTCTGTCTGTCTGTCCGTCTGTCTGTGTAAAACACTCTCACATCCAAAGGACACAACCGAAATCAACAAAGTTTTCAAAAAGCCGCTTACAGTTCTCCTAAGCAGTTTGTTATTAAAAATAAGAAAAATCGGTATAGTAGAACAACAGTTATGGATCAAAATGTAAGACAACCTTCATAAAAAATTGATATTTTAAACATGTTTCTTGCTATGTTTTTAAATATATTGCAGATATTCACATAAAATTTTGTAATCGTTTAAACAAACTGATAATTAAATTTTCACTTTCATTTTACTTTCAACGAATGTAAGAACACAAACTGAATGCAAATTTCACTATCACTTAATGTCACTAATATAGAACACCGACGAAAGCTCCATTATTAAATTAGTTTTTTTTTTTAGATCCTTTTAGATTACATATAATGGAACATTTGTAATCATGTCATGATTATAAATATAACAACAGTTTTTCAAAGCTCTTTTAATCTATATCAAGAAATAGCATACATTTAGTCATTGGTTCAATACACTTATTTGGTAATTATATAGCTATCAATGTCAAACAATAAATATAACTAATTTAATTTATTCCAATTATTGATTTTGTCCATCCTCTAAACAGGTGTTTATTAATCGTATTAAAATTTATAATTATTATTGTATTTTTTTTTTTTGTTCTTCTCGCTAATAAACATTCCAATTTTGCAATGTATGTTGTGTTTAAATTTTGATTTTTGCTTTTATTTATTAACATTTTGGTTAATCATTTAAAGAATATACACTGCCAGCCACTTGAATAAGGACCGGATTCTGACCCCAAGATTTCAAAATCAGAATTTTTTATTTTTCAGAGTTATTAAGAGCCTTACCACGCCAACTATCAAATAAAAAATTCTCTAGCCGTTTATTTTGGAAGAAATTCAAATCATATTCTTCCTGATTATTAGTCAAAGGATTCCTTATTCAAGTGACACACGAAATACTATCACAGAAATACTTGTCTTTAAATAAATGCACAATTTTAAGTTACGGTCACACTTGGCAAATATTTGCCGAAAATGACGTAACCACTAGTGCCGGCAAATTCTACTACTTTCCATTACTCAGTAATATTCAATACTTTTCATTTGGGTACTCAATACTATTCGATGCTTTTAACGGATTTTTTGAAATTGTAACGCATAGTTTTTATCTGCAAATTGAAGTAGTTTCTTCAAAAAATAAAAATAGATCTTCAACTATTATTGGTTTTGTATGTCTTTTATTGTTAAATCAAAAATAAATGTAAAGCTAACTTTTAATTCAATGTTAACAACAACTTAAGAAATAATATACAGCTTTATTTCGGCGGTTGGTTTTTACAGTGATGTATTTTTATACACTATTTTACCCACTCAACTTGTTTAAAAATACAACTCAGAAAGTATCGAGTAACTACTTTTGAGTATTGAGTATCCAAAAAAAGGGCAAATACTCGGTACCCATTACTCAATACTTTGCCAGCACTAGTAACCACTAAATAAGATCAATTTGAACTCGTTTATTTATTTAAAAAACTTTTCTTATTTAGGCCAAAGCACAGCAAATTTGTTTTAATTTATTTGATGCCGTTTGATCTTGCAAAACTCTTGTAAAACAAGTGGTTACACTTTTTTGAGTAAATATTTGCCATGTTAGTTTATATTTTTTATTTCTTCAGGAAACTAACCTTGAAATGTGGTTGTGCAAAAAATTATTTTTTACTGAACTTTAGTTTAGGAGATATACTTAATTAAAGTTATAAAAATGTGATTCCTTATTCAAGTAGCAGGCAGTGTATACGAGTATGTGTACATATTTTTATTTAGCAAAATACACAAATAAAAGAATCAATATGGTTTCATTATAATTATAAGATAGATTAATACAATCCAGTTATCTACTGCAAAAAGAATTATTAACAAATAAATATTGTGTTTTTTTCTTCTTAGCAATACAAAAGCGTTTAAGGCAAAAAATAAACGAATTTTAATTATAAACAGCAATAAGAATTTGTCTTAGTTTGAACGAAATTTATGGTACCCTGCAGTTAAAATTTAAAGTCAAATTCCCAAATTAGCCATAACCATTTAACCTGTTATGATTATGAGTTATTTATTTTTACATTTTTACAACTAGGTATTCTTTACATCAACTCTGATTAAATGAACGTGTTCTACTCTATTACGACACAAAATAAATATCAATTTTTTTATACACATTCAAAAAAAAAGTGGTTTTTAAGCAGCTATTACATCTTATTAATGGTTAAACACCTACATATGACATTTAAGAAAAATTACTTAAATAAATTATATATTATTTTGTAGCAGCAATTAATTAAAACTAAAAAAATTAAAATACTTTAGAACAGGTAAAGCTAAAAATACTTAGTAATCTTTAAACAAGTTTTTGTTTATGTTCTGTGTAAAAAAGAAAGGCTAAAATTTGCTAATTCAAAGAACAAAAAAAAAAATAATAAAATACATTAAGGAACCAACATTTTCTTAGAAGTTTAAAATGGAATTTCTAAATAATGCTGAAAGACATCAGAAAATATGTAAATAGTACATAGTTTGAGTGAAGTAGATAAGAGTTTAAGATTTAAGTAAATGGATTTTTTTTTTGTCAAATCAAACTTTATACAAAAATCATTACATTACGAGGGCAGTGTGTTTAAAACAATTGATACACATTTAGTAGCATTCATGCAAATTCTTAATTTCCGGCTTGTCGCCTTGTCTGACAGTTTATTTAATAATGAATAAAGATGCAGGCTTTTCGAAATTTCTACATTAATGATCGCTCACTGGGAAGTTTCTGCATGAGGTTGAGAAATCTCTTGTATTGCAAATAATAAACAATGACAGTCTTCCTGGACCTGGGACTTTCAATAACTTTTCAACTGTTAACTGTTTTTTTGTCTTTTATTTTACAACATAATTTACAATACAAAATGAAAAGTAATAATTTTCAGCAAATAAACAATTTACACGAAACAATTTTGATTGAAAAGATTGATTCAATTTTTGCCTTGCCTGTTCACACAGCAATTCAATTTTTATTGCTTAAATCGCGCGTATTTTTATTTGGGAGAGAGTAAAACGAATTGCTGGTACAAGTGCAAGTGTGTCTTATCTTCCTCTCACTCCGATGTCTAAATGATAATAAGCTTAGCTTAAAGAATTGCTTCGTGTAAATTGGGACTTAGTACAAAAAATAACTTGCCAGTACTCAATTTTGCACAAATGTGTTTTTTGAAATATTTGCACAAGAATATCAAAGTTTAATGTTCAATTTTCATGTGTTTGCTTAGTTTATAATTTAAAAAAAACAAACATTAGTTAATATTAATTTAATTGCATGTGGTAAACACTTTTTGCAAATTATCCAACGTAAATCGAATTAAAATAAAAAATAAAGAAATTGTCAAGAGCCATTGAGTACAGTATCCTAGCAATGACAAAAAGATGTTTAGCTGTCCTACGAGAGTAATAGTTAAACAGATTGAAGTAAGTCAATCATAAGAGTCAAAAATATGCGTTCTATTGCTTCCAAATTACAAATCAGAGGTTGCAAAGATCTAATAACGTATGTGGACTCACGTCTCATGATAATACAAAGAAAAAAAAGATACAAGTGTTTAACACCAAAACATGTTTCTATAGCAATACGTAAACCCGTATGTTAAGGCACGGTCAAAGTTTGCCAGAGAGCACAGAAATTGCACAGCAAAAGTTTGAAAACGTGTAATCTGGTCAGACGAATCCAAATTTAATCGTTTTCAAGCCGAAGGTAAATAATATTGCTGGCGCCGAACAGCACAGAGAATTCAAAGACACCATTTACAAGGTTGCTTTATATTGTGGCACCTCGTAACACTGCAATGAAATAAAGCAATAATGAGGAAAGAATACTATCTGTGTATTTTGCAAACTCATCTGATCGGTTTTGTAGGTAATCGTGTCTAGCATTTGGATGAAGTTACATTACAGCTGGATGCTGATCCAAAGCACACTGTCAAAATCGCGAAAGAATGACTTAATAAGCGGAGTTTCCATTTGATGTAGTACGACTGAGAGAGTACTCGAAATAATTTATTGGAAAATTATTGGAAATAACGGGTTTTGGACTAAATTTTAAAAATACTGTCATTCCCTACAGGTTTTGTATGGTGGAAAATTAATTACATGTGTATTGTGTTCGTTTCGATTGTCCTTTTCTTAAAACGTAAAACTTTTAGTTTTTTTCTATAAGTTATTTTGTTAAATATTAAACATAAAATAAATGACAAAATTTTATTTAAATTTTCTTTATTAGTTTTATTTCACAAATAAATGTGCCCACTGTATGTTTCCCCAAAAAATAAAGTTTTTTTACGATTATGTATCTATATTATTGATTAAGCGTGTTTGGGTTTTAATTTCTTTTTTATTCACAGTGTTTGCAGAATTTATACATAAAGTAAACAATTAAAAGTTGTGCTTTTAACTTGACAATAAGGTATTATTATTATTCATTTAATACTACATATTCGAGTATTATTTTAATTTTTTATCCAATATTTACATAAGGTAAACAATTAAAAATTTTGTATTTATAAGCAGAAAATTGCTAAAAAATTTAAATTTTAACAGGTATTAGGTTTTGCTTGAATTTTTTACATTATACACATGATTGCTAACACTAAGTAAACAATTATAATTGGCCTTTTTAACTTGATAATAAAGCAATCATATTTTTTTGTTATTAATTTGAACAGTTCTAAATGTTATTTAAGGTAAACAAAGTAATTTTTTTCTGATTTCTGGAACTGATGATTATAATATTTTTATGTACTATTTTAATTTTTAAATTATTACACTATTGATGGCATGATGTAAAGAATTCAAGAAAAAGATATTAATTTGTAACCTTTGCTTGTTTACCTTTCTTTGACATTGTTGACATTGCTTACACAATTTTTACAGAAAGTAAACAATTCAAAATTTACTTTTTGATCTTTGGAACTGATGAAAAGCATTAAATTTTTATATTTTGATATAATGTTCACAATTCTAATTTATTTATTATATAATGTGTTGTAAAATTAATTGAATTATATTACGTCTTTATTGGTTTACATAATATTTACACAATTTTTACATAAGGTAAACAATACAAAATTCAACTTTATACACTTATTTAAAAATGTTAAATTTTAACGCATTGGTTTATATGGCTAATATGTTTTACTTTACATTTTTTACATTATCATAAGCAAATAAAATTTACCTTTGTACTTGTTTTATGCAACAATAATATTAAATTTATGTTTTATTTGGTATAATTTGCATTTGGTAAATAATTAAAAATTTATAGTTTTAGCTCCAAAGAAGATAATATTAGATTTCATGCACAAATTTTATGTTTTTTTTTCAATATTATGTACATTTTTACCTAATATTTACAACAGGTAAATAATTTAAAATTATTTGCATGCACAAAAGTTGTTAAAAGTTTTTGATTATAAATTTTTAAATGCTTTTTTTTATTTTAAATACTCTTTACATGTTTTGCGACGCATTACAAGACATATTCTTTTAGCATATGCTAGAAGAGAGGCTTGTTCTTTCTTCTGAGTATAGTACAGGCCAGATTAGTAGTAGAACAAAACAACATGTTTACTGCAGTTTATTTTCTATTCGCAACAAAAGTAGGTACTAAATCCTTTAACTATTTCTAAATTACGTTTTAGTATGAAATTGAAAAGATTCTCATCTCATATAATGTGGTGCAAGTTAACTAGAGTTGTGCACGGTCATTCATTTCAGAGACCGGTCATTTTCGTTCATTTATCCCAGACTGATTCGTTCATTCAATTCGTTTAATCGCTCACTTTAAACGAATAAATACAACCCTTATTGAATTTTATTTTCTTCTTGTCCTTTGATAAACAGCAGCTGAACGAAATTGGTCCATGCACTATTGAACGAAAACCGTTCAGTTAAATGACCGGCTCATTCCGTTCAATGAAGTGATCCGTTCATTTTAACCCGTTCGTTCATGAACGACTCAGCTCTAAGGTTAACATCAGCCTTACCTTTACAGGTCACTGTAGTCAGATAAAATGAAGATATTCAAACAGCTCTTGGCAATTATACATGATAATATTTTACCTGCACCTTTAGCATAAAGGACTTTGTAGCCCCTTCAAATATAGTAAATAGCATCTGTTGTCACGTTCAAGAACCTTGAGATTTTCAATATCATACAGTTGCAGAGACTCATTATATCTCATTTATGCCGGCTATTATACGGGTTTGAAGGGTATGTCACTTACATATCTATATTCTTTCTACGCTAATATTTTAACCTACAAATCACTAGTTTGGAGACAGTATCGAAAAGAAACTTCTATAATTTTAAGTCTTAATTTATTTTCAATCTAATTGTCAACTAATTTTTGCTTCTCTATTTTATGAAACCTTGAATTTAAATAGCTTCACATACATACCTATTCTATTTATAAATTTTTTACATAAATTTTTAAAATTTAACATTAAAGTTCATGTTTAAACAACGTATAACTAATTTTTCAATTAGTAAGAATACAATAAAAATGATTTTTCTAGTTCACTTAAGCATAAATTAATAAACTATGATTTATGAATATTTTGACATATTAAAAACAATATACGAGGTCAGATCAAAAAATAAACGTTATTTTAAATTTTTTCAAAAAGTATTTATTTATTCATCAATAACTATCTTGCCCCCTTTAAAGTAACCCCTACAGATATAAAACACTTATGCCAGCGTTTTTTTCAATCCTCAAAACACTTCCTGAACGCGCTTTTTGGTATCGCCAACAGCTCCTGTTTCTATTTTTCTTTTATCTCCTCAATCGTAGCAAAACGCTTTCCTCTCAGCGGTGTGTTCAGTTTTGGGAAGAGGAAAAGTCAGCGGAGGTCAAGTCCAGTGAATACGGTGGTTGAGGCATGATTACGGTTTTGTTTTTGGCCAAAAAACTCACGCATAAGCATCAATGTGTGAACTGGTGCGTTATCATGGTGCAAAATCCATGATTTTTCCACAATTCTGTGCGTTTCTGACGAATTGCTTCGTGCAAACGGTGCATAACTTCAAGGTAGTATTCCTTATTGACCGTACGACCTTGTGGCAAGAATTCATGATGCACCACTCCATTGCAGTCAAAAAAATCAGTGAGCAAAACCTTCACATTTGACCGAACTTGACGAGCTTTTTTTTGTCTTGGCTCTCTGGACGTTTCCATTGGGATGATTGGGCTTTGGTTTCAATGTCATAGCCATACACCCAGTGCTGATATTCAGCCGGCACGAACCGGTTGTTAAAATTTTAAAAATTTTTTCGTTAATAAAAATTCCATATGAAATTTGTTGGGGTGATTATGTTTTTTGTTTTAACGGTTTTATAAAATGTAAATGTATTTATCAAGGTGATTAGTCTCGGCAACAAACACAATATTGTTCAGTTGTTCATTGTCCAAACGTACAAACAAATGATTTTATTTTGGTCATACATTGGATTCTTGGATGATGATGTTTTCGATAGCGTTTTCTTCAATCTTTTGAGAAAAAAATAAAGCAATTTTTTTTGAATTTTATTTTGCAAAATAAAATCTATTTTTTTATTAAACAAAAGTTTATATCATTTCCTTCAAGAGGCTTGTGGTCTGTTACTGGGATGCGACTTTAAAATTTTCACTATTTTTATCAAAATTTGGCAAAAATATAATTTTTTTAAGCGAACCGGTTGTTAATTGTTTCGAATATCACCACTGCATACACCCATGATTCGTCACCAGTTATGACCTTTTTGAGAAAATCTTAATCGTCGTTGACGATGTTTAACAGCTCCTGAGAGATGTCCATGAGACGTTGTTTTTGCTCAAAATTTAGCAATTTTGGAACAATGTTCGCTGCCGCACGTTTCATGCCTAAAATATCCGTAAAAATTGCTTGGCATGAGCCGAACGATATGCCAACATCATCAGCAACCTCTCTGTAGCGATTCGACGATTATCCAAAATCATTTTCTTCACTGCCTTAATGTTTTCATCGGTTGTTGACGTGCTCGGGTGACTAGGACGAGCAGCGTCATTGACATCTTCTCGGCCTTCCTTAAACCGGTTATACCACAATTCAACTTGTGTTCTGCTCATAGTAGACTCGTCAAAAATCGAACATACGTAACTCACGAAATTTGAAAATGACGGTTATTTTTTGATCAGACCTCGTATATGTATTATCGATTAATTGCTAGTATCGATTAATTGCTAATAGACATAAAAGTAGCAACGTGTAAAATTAACAGCAAGTTATAAAGAAAAAACTTTTTAACTACATATATCGTACATATGTACTCGTATATACCAAAATTAATAAGCAAAATGAAAATTTTTAAATAATACCACCTCAGTTTCAAATAATCATTAATCATTTCAATCAAATATCAAATGCCGTTCACGATACTAACAGAAATTGTTTAAAAATTATAAAAGTTTTTTTTTACAAAAAATTTTTTGGTAAATTTTTTACTAACCCGTTGCTACCTCTTTTTTCTGGTTTAATTTAATTACAACAAGTAAGAAAGTATAGTTAGTTGTTCAAGCCCGACCATATAATAGCCTACACCCAGTATATGTATTATACTGTTTTTCAGAATTGAGATGGGAGTTATTACCTATAATGGACCGATCATCCAGATATTTAGTGCCATAATTTCCGTGAGTATAAATATTATGTATGTTATACTTTATCTCGATATAAATACTTTTAAAAGATTTATGGAGGTTAAAGTGAATTACGCAGAGGGTCTTATATGGGAGTTGTGACTAATTATGGACCGACCACTATAAAATTAGGTGTCATTATTTCTGTATATAAGTAACTTATTTGTGTCAAATTTTATTTGGATACCAAAATTTTTAAGAAATTTATGATCGTTAAAGTGATTTTCGGAAGTGGGCCTTATATGGAGGCTACGACTAATTATGGACCGAAATATCACATACACAATTTTATCGAAATATCTTCAAAATTGCGACCTGTACTCTGCACACAAGCTTTACATAGACAGCCAGCCAGACGGACGGACGGACGGATGGGCATCGTTAAATTGACTGAGGAAGTGATTCTGAGTTGATCGGTATACTATAAGGTGGGTGTTGGACCACTATGGTGGTGTGGGGTATAAATATTCTTGGCAATTTTTTTTTATTTCATTATAAATCATTTAAATAGTTTCAATAACTACTATTTGTGTTTATCAATAATTGTAGGTATTCAAACAGTTTTCTATTTCATTATGTTTGTTATTCATACGATGTATTTGATCTAAACAAATCATTAACGTTTTGTGTTACTGTCATTAACAATTGCTGTAGGTCATGGAATTTTATAATAATATTTGAACTAGCCGAATATCGTAAACAAATAGTAGCACGTACATAAACTGAACTAACTTATACATATTCGTTGCCCAAATTTATGGTATGTTGATTGGTAGCAAACCAAGCTGTGTATAAAATTGTCTCTCGATTTTGAATCGCATAGGTAATTGTACATATTGTACATAGCTGCCTAATACGCCAAATTGTTTAACTAACTGCACCACACTTCATTTCAGTCTATTAAACCTTAGCGAAGATTTCGCACTTTAGCATGTTTTAGCATTTTCCAAATCTCAGCATTGCACATTAGTCAAATTAAATATTTTCGCCATATTAACGCTGCATATTCAGAAAAGAAACCGTAAAACAAACTGGTGGGGAGGGTATATTGGATTTGTGCTGCTGTTTGTAACGCCCAGAAATGTTGGTCCAACACCTACCTTAAAGTTTACCGATCGACTCAAAATCGCTTCCTGGGTCTATTTAACTATGTCCGTCTGTCCGTCCGTCTGTATGGCTGGCTGTCCATGTAAAGCTTGTGTGCAGAGTACAGGTCGCAATTTTAAAGATATTTCGATAGAATTCGGTACGTGATATTTTCTCGGCCAAAGGATGGGTGGGATTGAAACTGGTGGAAATCGGTCTATTATTTCACTTGACCCCGTACAAAAGTCCTCCCGAAATTGGGGTTTACCGATCATAAATCTTTGAACTATGCAAGTATTCAAACTAATTTCATCACAAATGAGTGGTAAATGAAGCCAAATCACATCTACAAATTTTGTGCAGATCGGTCCATAATTAGTCGTAGCTCCCATATAAGGCCCACTTCCGAAAATCACTTTAACGATCATAAATTTCTTAAAAATGTTAGTAATTAAATAAAATTCGACACAAATAAGTTTCTTATATACAGAAAAAATGAAACCTAATTTTATAATGGTCGATCCATAATTAGTCGAAACTACCATATAAGACCCTCTCCGTTATTCACTTTAGAAGTATTTATATAGAGATAAAGTTTAACGCATATAATATTTTAATCTACAGAAATTATGACTATAAATTTTTGGATGATCGGAGCGATAATAGGTTATATCTTCCATATAACGCCAATGTCTGAAAAACTGTTTTATACATATACTGGGTGTAGGGTGTTAAATGGTCGCGGTTGACCGACTATACTTTCATACTTGTTTTAGCAATGATTGTCAAAATAGCAAATTCATTCACAAAGTGATACTGTTTGTTTTAAGACATAATTGGCTCATACTTCTTCGAAAATGGGAGTTTGCAATAGTTGGTCCGCTTTAACAAGAATGTCATTGTTGAAATTGAGTCTTTCTATAACGAATTGCCACACATTATTGAATAAAAAAAATAAAAATTGAAAGCAATAAGCCATGTTTTCTATTTATTTTTATTTATTTATTTTATTAAGTTCAGAGATTACATGTCTAAAGGCCTAATTAATCTAGAAATCTTATGCCTAAAGAAAACTTCCAAACTATACATCTAAAGATGATAAAATAAAAATATTCATATAAAAAAAAATACCTTATGTGCTCGTACTACTTCAGAATTAATTGGAATTTTGCTTAAAATTTAGCACATGTTGCTGTATTCGTATTATGAGTAGTTACAGAATTGGTACAAGGTAATGCAGAGAGCAACGAGTAAGATTTAAAATACTGAATGATATTGCTATTAAATTTATTTGCTGGGATAGGTCAGCAGGCAGCCACATTTAGAACAGCTTACTTAGGTCCATTCGTTGGTCCTTTTGTGTTGTTGGGATTTTGTTACGTTTATCATTTAAAAGTTTTCAATATATTTTGAAATAAGTACCTACGTCATGATTTTGTTTTTATTAAACAAATACAGTAGATACTATGATAAACAAAACAGTCAAAAGCGGTAAATAACGCTTTTATTAAGAAAAGCATATTAAAAGTGTATTTCAAGTTTTTTTTTTAGTTTTGTTAATAAAAAAATAATTTTTCTATCAATAACAATAAAATGCAAAAAGATTTTAAAATCGATTTATTATTGAGTTAACAAACTAGATTTTAATAACAATTTTTAAGTATTTGTGTTGTAGTGGAAAGATATTAGCGCCTTAGATTACGATTTTATGCAAATGATCTCTTAATATTTATTAAATATCAATATTTGTTTTATTGGCAAAAGTTTAAATTCTTTGATTTTTTATGATTTATTTAAAATTTTTTTACTTTTGTCATCAATACTGTTGGTTTTCGGTCAGTTGCTTCATTTATCGTTTGGAATTCGAAGCAGTTATAAATATAATTTCAACAAAACGAACCAGAATCTGTAAAACACTAATTAAATGTGTTAATGACCTTGTGAAAAATTAACGATATAGAGAAAAAATAATAACCAACCAACAGCAACGAAATGACAAGAAAAATAACGAAAAATAATTTTAAATTTAACAACCAGAAAACTCTAACAAAAACCCATATTATGATAATTATTGTAAATATATTTATAAATAATATAAATTTAACTCAAAAACGTCAGATAATTTATCAATCATTTTGTTTCACAATAACTAAAGGTATGGTCACATTTGGCAAATATTTACTCAAAAAAACGTAACCATCTTCTACACCACCATAGTGGGGATTGTATATTGGATTTGTGCTGATGTCTGTAACGCCCACAAATATTGGTCCAACACCCAAGTATACCGATCGACTCAGAATCACTCCCTGAGTCGATTTAAGGATAACCGTCTGTCCGTCCGTCCGTCTGGCTATCCATGTAAAGCTTATGCGCAGAGTACAGGTCGCAATTTTAAAGATATTTCAATAAAAATTTGGCAAGAATTGTTTTTTCGGCCCAAGGACGGATGGCCCCCATACAAATGTCTCCCCGAAATGTTGTTATCCGAAAAAAATTTAACAAAAATATATTTCATGTGTACAGAAATGATGACACCTAATTTTATAGTGGTCGGTCCATAATTAGTCACAACTCCCATAGAGCGTCCATTTCTGAAAAACTGTTTTATTTATATGCTGGGTGTAGGGTAGTATATGGGTGAGCTTGACCGACTATACTGTCTTTCTTGTTTCAGTACAAATTTGTTTGACGTTTGTTTACTCTTACAAAAGTTTGGCAAGATTAAGCATCATCAAATAAAATAAGACTAAATATTTATTGTGTCCTGTCCTTAACAAACAAAGTTTTTTTAATAAATAAAAGAATTCAAATATATTTTATTTAGTGGTTACGTCTTTTTCGGCAAATATTTGCCAAGTGTGACCGTACCTTAAGGTAAACAGTTTACATGCCAGAATCTTTAAAATGAATAATTTTAAGGCAAGATAAAGACAAATATGTAACACATTATAGTGAAGAAGTGTTTTTTTATTTTCATTTTTTTAGGGAAAATTTCACACAATCTACAAAACCAAAAAAACCTGTTCAATTTTATTTAATTATAAATTAAACACAAAAAGTAAAAAAAGAAGATTTAAAATGGTAGTCATTCATAACAACAAGTACAGATTTCATTTATTGATTTTTAGCAACAAAAACAAAATGTTTTCAACGATAAAGCGAAAACAAAATAATAAAGTAGTTAAATGACACAATATTCACTCACTTTCCATTTAATTTTTATTGTTATTGAATATTAATTGTTTTTTGAATTAAAAAAAACTGCCTTTTAAAAATTAATAAAAATGTATACTTAAACATGATTTGATAACGGTTTCAATGAGAATAATGCTGAAAAAAAGACTTTGGTAAATTAACAAACAGAACAAAACAATTAATTGCTTAATGATTTAAGTATTCTAGAATATACAAAGTAATTAAAATGCTTAAATGTTAGATACTTAAAATATACTGTTGTGTACTCTTTTGATATTTAGAATAATTTGAATAAAGAATGCTCTAGTAGTAGTGTCCATGCAGGCCATGATAACCATAGTAACCACCATAGTAGGGATAACCTGAAAGAGGTGAGAAAATATATGACAATTAGTTAAAAATACTGGTGAATGTTCACAAGAACTAGTCACTTGACTGGTTACTTGGGTATAGAAACTTTTTACTTTATTTTATATTAAAAATACCTCTAACTTAAAAAAAGGAAAAACTTTAAGTATCACTCTTAATTCAGTTCTACTTATTGTCAATATCGCTCTTAAATTAGTTATACTTATAGTTTGAATTGTGAGGATTTGGAAAAAAACTTAACTTTTAGTATCAGCCCAATAATTTAGAATGTATCGCAGTTTTAAAAATACAATTTCAGAACATTAATGGCTTAATTCACAGTCTTTAGTTAGCTAATGACAAAGGCTTAACTAATGATTCTTTATTCGCAGTGCTTAGTTTGCCATTAGAATACCAAGTAATAGTTAAACAATAGTTAGAGCCAGTTTTTAGGATGTAGTTCAACCATGTTTATTGTTTTAACTTAGTTTAAAATTCAAATTAAGTTTTTAGAATGTAGTTTACTTTGTTTTAATTGGCGTTTAACCCTTCAAGAATGAGCGTTTAAACTCGATTCATATATGTCAAAACATATCAATTAATAAATAAAAGAGCTGATTGTTTAACGCTTAAATAAATTATAAATGGATTTTTCCTCAGATGATGAGGATTATAGTGATTCGGAAATATATAATAATTTAAATAGAACTATATTAAGAAAACCCCGGACATTAAGAGCTTGTTCAAACCATTTTCATTTATATTATGATGGCGAATTTTATCAGCGATTCCGTCTGTCCAAGCTATCAGTGTATAGAATTTTGGAACTTATTGGTCCACACATTAAAAATCCAACGAGTTGGTAAATATTTGTTAATTAAATTAATACTTTAATTTAAAAATACTTTTTAAGGAACATTTTACAATGTTTTTTTTTTCTTTTACCGCTTTTATTTGTTTATGTTTTAGAGAAATTTTATAATGCTACCACATTTATATAAGAAATTTTTAACGATGCCATATTTTTATTATTTGTAAAATATGGTAACATCAAATAATTTGACGTTTCTTAAACTACCACTGAAAAGCGACTAGGTGGATTAACAAAAGTTTAAATGTTATTAAAGTTTAACTAAACCACTAACAAACCAAGCTTAATCCTTCTCCTAAAAACTTAAACTTAAAGCAGTTTTTAAACTGTTTAAAACAACATTTTATTAAAATTAAGCATTTTTGAAAAAGTACATTTCTACTACTATTTTTCTGTTCTAGAAATATTGAGTTCGTATTATGACGAACACATTTTAAAGCCATTTTTACTCTTTATAGGCGAAAAACGTATAAACATGAACCATTTTCAAAAAAGCTCTTTTCTACTACTATTTGTCTTTTCTATAAATATTGCAATTTTTATTATAATAAACATATTTTAAATCAATTCCTAAACTATTTAAAACAAAATATTATTAAAATTAAGAATTTTTCATAAACACATTATAAAGCCATTTTTACTCTATATAAGCAAAATATTTATAAAATTTAGGCATTTTTAAAAAAGCACTTTTCAACTACTATTTCTCTTTTCTAGAAATAATGAATTCTTATTATGATAAATATATTTTAAAGGAATTTCTAAACTGTTTAAAACAAAATTTTATTAAAATTAAGCATTTTTGAAAAAGTACTTTTCTACTACTATTTTAATTTTTAGAAATATTGAATTTTTATTATAATAAACATATTTTAAATCAATTCCTAAACTATTTAAAACAAAATAGTATTAAAATTAAGAATTTTTCAAAAAACTTTTCTACTTTTCACTATTATTTTTAATTTTTAGAAATATTGAATTTTTTTATGATAAACACATTAAGCATTTTTGAAAAAGTACTTTTCTACTACAATTTTAATTTTTAGAAATATTGAATTTTTATTATGATAAACACATTATAAAGCCATATTTACTCTATATAAGCACAAAATTTATAAAAAATTAATATACGGTCACACATGGCAAATATTTGACGAAAAAGACGTAACCACTAAGTGAAATATATTTATAAACTTATTTTATTTACAACTATTCATACAAACAAAATTACTTTATTTTATTTAATGCTGTTTGATCCTACAAAACATTTGTAAGATCAAATAGCTTTAAACAAATGTGTGCTAAAAATGTGGTTACGCTTTTTTGAGTAAATATTTGTCGTAAGTGACCAAAGCTGTGGTAAAACTTAAATGAAAACTTAAAGCAGTATTTCATGGTGAAATTAAATACCAGGTGACCGCATTGCTACAACAATTACAACAAGGCAAGAACAACAGGCATTTTTCTATATGAAAAACTTTCGTCACTGTCAAAAAGTTTTTTTTTTATATAACTTTTTGGCATTTTCAAATTCACCATGAATAATCAGCTGGCGCTACGCTATCACCTAGTATTTAAATTCACCTTGCAGTATTTATTGCTTGGATGTCAACAAAAATGGCTCAAATATACCTTTCCTGCTCTTATATTCATGAGTCAACATTGACGTTTTAGGCAAAACATGTCAATTAAATGTATATAGTCAAGAAATCTAATTAGCCTGACAGTCAAATACGACGATATGCAAACTACCCACAGATATTGTTAAAATTGTTTAGTTGGGGATTCCTGGCTTTGATTTTTTTATTTTTTGTCTGGCCATTAGCAGAAGCAACTTCCTTTTTTCATTCATTTTGAATACAAAATATTTTAAAATAATTTAATATTTGTTTTTAGACACTTAAAAACTAAAGCAAAACAAAAATGGCCGCACTTGTAAAACTAATAGATTTTTTTTACATATGGCAGCTTTTACTTTCCAAAAATATCGTTCGAAGTGAATCGTGAACCGTGCTACTAAAAACTCTCAGTAAAAATTTTTTTCTTCTGACATAATTTTTGTTCGGAACTAATGTGTGAGTCCAGCTTAAATCTGAGATTTCAACATAAAACTTGAAATTATTTTTGAAAGGACCTATTAACACTTGGACATATTTTTTTATGGTGGAATAATCCTTGTATGTAATAATATATTTAAGAAAATAATAAAAATATTCTAGATTTGTAAACATTTGTTTTCAGGATCTAAGATTTGTTTGAGGGGTAAGAGGGGTAGCAACTTAAAAATGTTTGTAATATTAAACTTTAAATCATAGGTCGGCATTATATAGCACAATAGTGCAGAGAGCACTTCACACATACACTTAATCTCTTTCATTCAGTCGTCATTGAGACAGCAATGTGTGCACATGCGGCGGATGCTTTTATATTTTTTTCAGAAATACTTCCCAACAAACATTTCAAATTAATAATGAACTACGAAAAACATTTTATGATTGATAATGCATTTGGTAACATGCATGTAATCAGCTTTTGAAGTATTAGAAGTTCCGTTTGTATATCAATCTCGTTGTTAATTTCTTATATGTTACGGAAAATATATTGTGAGTGTATGTTTCCTATCTAAGTTTTTTTGTATAATTTATATAACTATGTTTATGTTTGCTGGGTAGTTCGCTCACACACACAACCTCATTTTACGCTTTGCCTACCTCTGCTTTAAATTCAACTATTTTTGAGCGTACGATGTCAGAGTAAGTTCGTTGTCGATATTTAAAAAATACTGCTAAATTGTCTACAAATATTGAGGTTTGTTTATCCCTTTCCTAAAGGACCTGAAGTATATCTTAAAAAGTAAAGTCACTTACCCAGACCATAGTAACCACCTAAACCACCATAACCGCCATGATAAGGATAATAACCGCCATAATGGCCACCAAAATAGGGCGACGAATAGTAGCCATAACCGTACGAAGAGGAACCCTCTAAATCA
Organism: Bellardia pandia; assembly: GCA_916048285.2. NCBI lineage: Eukaryota > Metazoa > Arthropoda > Insecta > Diptera > Calliphoridae > Bellardia > Bellardia pandia. The sequence goes on from OU696531.1 coordinate 46,031,681, forward strand.
GAGTCCGTATCCTTTTCGGCAACAGCTGCAGCGCCCGTTTCCAAATCTTCAGCCTCGGCAAGTACTGAACTGGGAGCAGGCTGCGGTCGAGGAGCAGTAGCCACAAATGAACTGCACACCAGTAAAATGAAAAATAATCTCAAAACTTGCAAAATGTTTGACATTTTAAGGAATCGATTTGTTGGGAGTTTAATTTGTTTTTCTTTTAAACACTGGACAATTACAACTGACACTGGCTACAACAATGCATAAGGTTTTTATATGAAGTTTAGAAAAAAAAACGTTATTAAAAATTCTATTTGCTATTAACAACAAATGGGAAATTTTGTATTTTGTTTGTATGAAAAAAAAATACACATAAAAAAGCAAAAAAAAATTCTTATGAAAATTAATTTGAAAAACAAATATGTTAACGTTATTGTTTATGTTTTCAAGGTTCCTTGTTTCAACAATTACAAAGACACAAACCTTTAGCTGTGCGATTTTTTTTTATTTAAACTGTTAGAACTGAAGGCGTATGCCAGCAGCCAGTCAGTCATTCAGCCAGCTAAATCAACCAAGCAACTGATTACTGAAATAAATATAGTACATATTCTAAAAGCTTTAATTCAATATTCATGTTTTCTTATTGTATGAAAACTTACGGACTGCGTGAAAACATTGCAAACAAGTTGCGTGGAAAATGCTTCATTGATCTTTGGATTTTGTGTCCATTCAACTACTTGTGCAAATGATTTACAGCGTTTTTTAAAAGGGTTGTTTCATAGTTAGTTGACTTTTTTTCAAGTTACTTGTTATGAAAGCTTGAACCAAGAATGATAGAAATAAAGGTTTCGCCATGCGCATAATTGACATAGATTGGGCGTTTTTAAGGGTTGTCAAGGATAGAAATCCCTAAGATTTTCGATTTTCTTATAAAAACAAGTAAGAAGGTATAGTCGGTCAAGCTCGACTATATAATACCCTACACCCAGTATATGGTTAAAACAATTTTTCAGAAATGGGTCTTATATGGGAGATATAACCTATTGTGGACCGATCATCCAAAATTTAGTGTCATGATGTCTGAATATAAATATTATATGTGTTAAATTTTAACTCGATATAAATACTTTTAAAATATTTATGGAGCCAAATAGCCTTTTCACACTTGTCAACATCTAACATCTACCATCAATTTGCGAAGATGTTGTAATTTTCCCATAAGAAATGTACAGAGCTAAAAATCAACATCTTCACAAGATGTTCCTAACTCATTTTGTTCCCATTTACATCTTCCGATATTTTTAGTGGCATCACTAGCAAAACTGCTATTGAAAATGAAATTTAAGTTACATAAATAACAAAAGTGGCTTTTATAGTCAACAAAAAAAAAAAAATGAAATTTGAATTTTACAAATCATCATCATCTTCCTCCAGTATACATTCTATTAATAACCCTGTCCAACGCAATAATATCTGGGTTTGCTCTTTCAAACGAATAATCAATCCTATTATTAAATCCTTTTAAAAATTCATATTATTTTTTAAAAGCGGCGTGGTTTTTGTTTATTTTGTCTACTTAACTGATGGTAGATGTTAGATGTTGCAAGTGTGAATGCATGTTTCACATTTTCAACATCTTCCATGCGTTCCTCTTAAATGTATGCAAGTGTGAAAAGGCTATAAATTGAATTACATGAGTTTCAACTAATTATGGGCCGACCATTATAAAATAAGGTGTCATTATTTCTGTATATAAGAAATTTATTTGTGTCAAATTTTATTTGGATACCAATATTTTTATATGTTGGTATGTTCCCTTATATGGGAGCTACGACAAATTATGGACCGATCTGCACAAAATTTTTTGATGTGATTTGGCTTCATTTACCACTCATTTGTGATGAAATTTGTTTGGATACTTGCATAATTCAAACATTTATGACCAGTAAACCCCAATTTCGGGAGGACATTTGTATAGGGGCCAGGTGAAATAATGCACCGATTTCCACCAGTTTTCATCCCATCCATCCTTTGGCCGCGAAAATATCACGTACCAAATTCTATCGAAATATCTTCAAAATTGCGACCTACACTCTGCGCACAAGCTTTACATAGACAGCCAGCCATACAGACGGACGGACAGACGGACATAGTTAAATGAAGGAAGTGATTCTGAGTCGATCGGTATACTTTAAGGTGGGTGTTGTACCAATTGCCCCTATTGCCGTTCTCAACTCAACTAAGTTTGGTCGTCTGTTAGTCAACCCGACTTTAACTCTACATTAACTCTACTACATTTAAGTTGTGAATGGCAATACCGATTTATGAAAGACGACCAAATTATTAAAAAAGTTGTGAACCGCAATAGGGGCAAATATTTCTGGGCGTTACAAACATCAGCACAAATCCAATATACCCTCGCCACTATCGTTGGGTAGGGTATAAAAACACAGACACCCCTATCGTAAATAAAAATTCCACATGAAATTTGTTCCCTTTTATTTTTTAATATTGAATTTTAATAGGAAAATGTGAAAAGGGAACAAATTTCATGTGGAATTTTAATTCACGATAGGGGTGAAAAAATTCAAATTTAATGGGGAATGTTTATTATCATTTGAAAGAACATTCTTTGGCTTCTATTTTTTGAAGATTATGTCTATTAAATGTTGGCCGTTGCTACGTCTATCCGTTGAGTCCGATTTTCGATGATTTTTTCGAGCATTTCGTAACTGGCGAATGACACGCGTGATGTTTTCCTCCAAGGCCTAAAACGAAGCGGGTTTGTACGCATAATCTTTAGACTTTACTTATCCCCACAGGAAAAAGTCCAACGTTGTGATATCACACGATCTTGGTGGCCAATCGACTTGCCCAAAACGTGAAATCATATGCTCACCGAAGTGTTCTCTCAATAAACCCATTAATTGATGCGATGTGTGAGAAATGCCACCGTCTTGCTGAAACGAAATGTCGCCGAAATCACGAGCTTCAATTTCAGGCACCAAATAGTCGGTTATCACAATAGTTGTACAAATGCTGTTGGTAACTTCTATATAAATATTTTGTAAAATACCGTCAATATTTTTACATATGTTCATGTTCGTGGTGTGACTATACAAGGTGAGCACAGTAGCACAACTGACTGACTTTGTTTACAAATTACTTATGTCAAAAGTAAGTGTTTTTGACAGTAGTGCATTATTGTACACTGTTGTTTGTGTATTGTTCTGTATTTGTGTTCACTTTGCACTCACCTTGTATAATTACAACATGCTTTTCATATGTTGTATAAAAGTTTAAGTGATTAACAAATTTAAAACAATTAATAATTGATTTGTTACATATGTTTACAATCAGATAGTTGTATCATACAATGTACAACATATAACATCACTGATGAATAGATTATTTGGACAAGTTAATATGAAACTTCCCTGTTATAAATACCTAAAGGTTAAACTTTTAAACTTAAGCACAGCAATTTTAAGGGCTGTTCAAGTGTCATTAAACTATTTGCTGTTAGTCTCTATTAACTTTGTAAAACATTCTATTTGGTTTTATACACCCTACCCTTAAAAATGTTAAGTAATCATAGTTGTTATTAAATTAAAACACAAAATTTTCACAGATTTATATGATTTGTTTTACAAATATTAAAATATTTTTGCTTATTTTTTTAATGTAAACAGTGCTATAGTTAATTGAATTAGTTTTTAACGTGTGGTAGGGCATTTCAAATTATCTTTGCCCAGTTGTTATTTAAATGAAAAATATATAAGTAAGTTTATTCATTTCATGCTTGAACGAGTTTCTACATTAATGGTATGCATTTTCTTAATAATAACATTAATTTTCTTGTAAATTTTATTGTTTATTTTTATATTTATATTAATACTAAATTATTTAGTATTTTCTTAGAGGCCAATGTCAAAGCAATTTTCTATGAGAAAAATTCTCAAGTCAGATATTTTGTGGTTACAATTAAAAAAAAACACAAATATGTTTTTAAATTATAAAAAAAAATATTAAAGAATAACAAAATTAAAGATGAAAATGTGCAAACAGTTAGAAATTTAAATTAATGATAAAAAGGTACATATATCGATAATTGCGACTATATTCAGATCAGACTGGCTCATCCATACAATTTGTTTTTGCTTCTATTAATTTATTGAATCTTCATTGAAAAACGAACTAACAATAAGTATTTCAAATTTTATATCTAATGAACTTTAATTATTTAGTCTAGCCAGTGCCGTACGAAAATTGTTTGACCATTGTCAATTTTATGTATTAAGTTGGAGTTCTTGCTTCGGCTGAATCTCTTCTTAGTCGAATATAGCCACTATTATTTAATATGTTGCGGTCTAATGCTATGTATAGACGGTTGTCAGATCATACAATGTTGTCAGATCTAGCAATGTGCTAGCAATGTACTGACATTGAAAAAATGTTAGCAAAAGGTAAATTGTCTGTTCAGACGACTGTAAGAAAACCCTAAAATTTCATTGGCACACAATTGTCACACAATGAATTTATCTGTCAACCGAAGTTGTCAGATCATACGATTGTCAGATTGTTGTGTGGCAAAGATTGTCAAATTCGTTGTGAGGCATTGTGTGTGTGTTTCAAAATTTTAAATATAGTCATGGAACAAAAAACAGCAATTGAAACAATTGTATCTGCATATGTCCTAAAAAGTAGCAAATATGAAGAAAAAAATAACAAAAAAAAAAACGCCGCTATCCATTTTTTATTTTCTTTAATTTAACTCTTTAATTTTCTTACACTTTTTTCCAAAATGCTATTAATTTAATTTTGTTTGCTTATTTATAGAAATTATTTCTCTGACAATGCTGCCATTGACATATATGCACATATGACAATTAAAAGTGTTTTACAATTGTCTTAAAACAATCGTACAATAACAAAAAATATGTGTGCACACGATTGTTACATGTCTGGCAATATTTTTGTCTAACAATTTTAAGTGAAAACGATTGTTAGACATTTTGCGAACATTTTTCTGACTACGTTGTAAGATTTGACAACCGTCTGTGCAAAGCTTAATGGGTTTGCTTTCTTTTCAGTACTTTTCTGCAATTGTCTCGATCTCAGTTTTTACCAAAGGCACGTTAAGGTCTTAATGGATATTCGAATTTTTTATATACCAGGTGGCAATTGTGATCATTCGTAGCAATTTGTTTTGGCGTCTTTAAATTCTGTCTACATTTGAAGCTGAGACTGTTCCCCATAGCTGTATTCTACAACACCATATAGGTTTTATGATTACGTTATAAAGTAGGAGTTTACAATCTAAATTTAGCTTAGAGTTTCTTCCAATGAGCTAATTAATTTGAACTTCATTTCAGTTAATGTTGCAACTATAAGGGATTTTTATATGAGGCTAAGATCGAGAAGTATACCGAGGTTTTTTATTTCGTATTGTTGTGTTATAGCTTGATTACACTGTGCTAGTTGGAAAATGTGACAAACGGGGCACCTGGCGGGTTAACCTAATTCGGGTACGCTGAATCCAGTGGTGCTAACCGTTTTTTTAGGTTAGCTCGTTTTTTTCGAAATATACCATTATTTCGAAAATGGAGGAGGTTGCACAATATATATTCGCGTAACTCAAAAACGGTTCAGTTTATTGAATAAGCTAAAAAAACCGAAATTCCGCAATGAATTTAAGTAAGGTTAAACTTTTTTGCAATATGCGCAGTCGTTGTAGAAACATAATTTTTTTTTTACCAAAAAAAAAATAGTTTTTTTTTAGCAAAATTTCAACAATTTTGTTTTTTAAAACGGCATAAAAAATTGGAAAACGCAGCTGTGCTTCTAATTTTTTCTGCAGGTATAGCAAACGAAGTTCCAAACAAAACAAGACATAAATAATTAAAATCTGTCTGCAACTTTTGATTTTATTCACAAAAGATGAAATATATAATAACCAGACGAAACTTTAAAAATTAAAACATTTATTTTTGTTGTTAATTAAAGTTTAAGTTTTTATTTACAAATTTATTCTTCTTCCTCCTGCAGATTCCAACAAATATCCCCTAATAGCGAATCAAGTTGTTTGCCACTATACCAGTGTTCGAGTCTGGCTGTTACTTGGTGAAATCTCTCGCCATGTTCATCAGACTCGACTGGTGATTGTTCATTAAATTTTTCTGCATGACAATGCAAAAAATGTATTTTCAATGACATTTTTTTATCTAAGTATCTGTCAAGACCTTCATGAACATAATTTGTAAAAAACCCAAAGCCGGGGCGATTTCTGTTTCTACCTGAGTTTTCCAATTTTTTATGCCGTTTTAAAAAACAAAATTTTTTAAATTTTGCTAAAAAAAACTATTTTTTTTTGTCAAAAAAAATTGTGTTTCTACAACGACTGCGCATATTGGAAAAAAGTTTAACCTTACTTAAAGAAAATTTCATTGCGGAATTTCGGTTTTTTTAGTTTATTCAATAAACTTAACCGTTTTTGCGAATATATGTTGTGCAACCTCCTCCATTTTCGAAATAACGGTATATTTCGAAAAAACGAGCTAACCTAAAAAAACCGTTAGCACCACTGGATTCAGCGTACCCGAATTAGGTTAACCCGCCAGGTGCCCCGTTTGTCACAAAAAAAAGTGTCAAATTCTAGCACAGTGTTATTGATATAAATAGGAGAGCATGATTCTCTACACAATATAAAGGTTATGTGTCTTTTAGCTTCCATTGCTTTAACCATTTTTCTAATTGAAATACATACAGTGGGAAGCAAAACTGTTCGGATGTTTTTATTTAAGGATGGTGCTTTTGTATTCTTTTCAATCAGACTGGTATCGGTTGATTTTCGTTTCTTCGCACCAAATAACCCGTTTACAATCATCTACTATCCAATTTTTAAGGGTTTTACAGAAATGAAGGCGTTTTTTCACATTTCTATCGGAAAGTGCTGGCGTTTTCTTTTCACACTAGCTACTAAACCAATTCTATTTAATGCGCGTCTAACCGTCTAGGAACTGACATCCTTACCAATAATTTTTGCAGAATTTTTCGGGGTCTTAATGTCCTTATTATGTAGCAAATGTTCAATCTGCCCGCCATCACCATCAGAAAGCAGTCTTGGTCGACTCCCTTATAAGCTAAATTACGCCGTTTTTTTTATTTACCGTGGGTTTAATTAGATTTATTTTTCAACAATTTTACGGCATGAATAATTATTTTGCAACAAATTTATCACATTGTTTTCAATATCAGTTGGCGTTTTTCTTATTTTTAAGGATATTTTAATTTTTTATTACAAAATCAAGTTAAAGTTTCACAAGTCAAGCAATAATGCACAAATAGAGCAATAAAAGCTTAATAACGAGATCACAACAAACAAACAAAAAACCAACGTGTCAAATACCTTTACATTTTAACAGAGCAATATCATGATAATGTTTATTTCTTGTACTGTGCAAAAGTGCCCGAATAGTGATTTTTTTGTTTTTTTTTAAATTTTTTGAAGTAATTTATGTCAGTTTTCGTGCTTTATAATTTAATAAAAAAAAATACATATATATGATAATAAACCTATATTTGTATTATTTTCATTACCTTACTTCCTTAATGCAAAACATCCAAACACTTTTGCTTACCACTGTATATGATTTGGTAGGTAGCGAGTTGCTCCCTAAGGGTTACGAACGCTTAGAATAGTAGTGTCATCAGCAAATGTATATGTGTAAATACGAGTGTTTGTTGGCATAACTAAAAATTTTATTCCAACATGAATAATATCTCCATCATGCCAAATTGGTCTGACAGCATTTCTTTATTTGGATGACCTTCGCTATGATTTGCCTTTCAGAGTTAAACATTTTCTCCATGTCTTCTTATAATGAAACAAACAAATTTTAATTGTTATTTTGTTTAAACTATTTAACATAAAGTTCATTGACACATAATTAATTTTATTTGCGCTAATTAAAATGCTAATTCGATTTAAAGTCTATAAATCCCTCAGACTATTTTTCAAACAGCAAAATATTGCTCGAAAGTTGGCTATTTCAACTTCAAAATTAAAACAAGACGAAAATAAAATCAAATTAAATCAAATAATTTTTTATCTTAATAATCTAAATATGTAAATTTTGTTTAAGAAAACATTTCATAAAAAAAAGTTGCTTTATACGTCCAAGCAACTGCTTTCTATGACGCGGGAAGTGTCTGCTTTTTAATAGTTTTTTAGTGGCTTATTAAATTTAAAGTTGTAATACAACAATCACCAAAATTCATACTCAAATCAAATGCTTTAGATTTAATGATTTTAGAATTCTTTTAAATAATAAACAGTTTAATGTTTTGCTCTTTCTTCAAGTGGATATGTACGAGGTCTGATCAAAAATAACCGTTATTTTAAATTTTTTCAAAAAATATTTATTTATTCATCAATTACTGTCTTGTCCCCTTCAAAGTAATACCCCTCAGCTATCATACACTTCTGCCAGCGTTTTTTCCAATCCTCGAAACGCGCTTTTTGGTATCGCCAACAGCTCCTGTTTTGTGTTTGGCCAAAAAACTCACGCACAAGCATCGATGTGTGAGCTGGTGCATTATCATGGTGCAAGATCCGTGATTGGTTTTTCCACAATTCTGTGCGTTTCTGACGAATTGCGTCGCGCAAACGGCGCATAACTTCAAGGTAGTATTCCTTATTGACCGTACGACCTTGTTGCAAGAATTCATGATGCACCACGCCATTGCAGTCGAAGAAAACAGTGAGAAAAACCTTCACATTTGACCGAACTTGACGTGCTTTTTTTCGGTCTTGGCTCTTTAGGACATTTGCATTGGGATGATTGGGCTTTGGTTTCAATGTCATAGCCATGCACCCATGATTCGTCACCAGTTATGACCTTTTTGAGAAAATCTTAATCGTCGTTGACGATGTTTAACAGCTCCTGAGCGATGTCCATGCGACGTTGTGTTTGCTCAAAATTTAGCAATATCCGAACAATCTTCGCTGCTGCACGTTTCATGCCTAAAACATCCGTAAAAATTACTTGGCAAGAGCCGAACGATATGCCAACATCATCAGCAACCTCTCTGATAGTGATTCGACGATTATCCAAAATCATTTTCTTCACTGTTTCAATGTTTTCAGCGGTTGATGACGTGCTGGGGCGATTAGGACGAGCATCGTCATTGACATCTTCTCGGTCTTTCTTAAACCGGTTATACCACAATTGAACTTGTGTTCTGCTCATTGTAGACTCGCCAAACGCCACACTCAACATTTCAAATGTCCTGGCGCTTTTAATTTCATTTTTACACAAAACTTAATACAGTTTCTTTGATCCATTTTTTTTTTCGAATAGTAAAAAATCGAAGAACACACCAAAACACGACTAACCTTTTTATCTGTCAAAAACAAACTGACATTACCTGATATTACCAACATATATAACAGACATGTGTACCAACATAACAGAAAAAAAAAAAATGCGAAAATCGAACATACAGACATCAGACCTCGTATGTGTTTTAACATTAATTTAAATAGAATGTTGTGAGTTTTTTGTGCTTTTTAAAATCATATTATGCATTTCGGCCTTCACATTTATTTCTTATAATTCTGCTGGGCGAAGACATTAAATTTAATTATTTTATGCTTTTTTTTTGATTTGGTCTTTAAATGTAGCATCAAATTATGATGGTTCAATGTTTGGGCACGTCTTAAAAAAACATTCATTCATGAGTACTTTAAAATGGTTTTAAATATTTAGTATTTGGTTTCGATGGTATTACAAGAACACTTTTGTAACTAGAGGGTTGGTTTTATTTGTTAGTTAAAATTTTCTGTGTAATTGCTAATGTTTGTAAATTATTTAAATTGTTATTTTTTTGAGGCAATAAATAAGTTTGATATGTGTATGTACTCGTATCTGGGTATGCAGGTAGATGTTCTAATTGATGTCTTTTTTAAGCAACTTTGTGAACTCCTCATATAATTTACAAACTTGAATAATACATCAATAAATATGTTTATATTAAACGTATTGATAAAAGGAAAATTCTAGCCATAATGCTTGAGATGGCTTCTAATTGATACTGTTTCAATATAGGCTCTATAGCAGTTCTTTTTTAAAATTATCATATTATACGTACCACTCTAACTCTATAAACTTAAACAAATTGAAATTGTTTTAAATAAATTCTTTAATTTTTGTTAATTTATTTTCATGGTTAATGCATTTTACTGTAAGAGAAAAACAGCAAAATATTTCACATCATTTTACTTTGCCACCCTTTTAAACATTAAAATAATCAACATAATTGTCAATTTAAAAAATGTTCACATAAACATGTTTTTTTTTTTATTTTGTTTTTATGACTTCCTAATAGAAATTTAAATAGCAAACTTCGTTTAAAACATTTTATATATGTACTTAAGCACACAACAAAATAATAATTTTAATTTATAACTTTAATCATAATTAATGTTTAGTGCCTTAATAGTTGAGCAGTAACAAGTTACAATGTGACAGTAAATGCTTCTGCAAACATTGTCAAAGGTGGACTCTTTCGTTCCTAAATTCTTTTAATAACAGTTTTGCTTTCTAATAACAGACAGTAAATGCTTCTGCAAACATTGTCAAAGGTGGAATCTTTCGTTCCTAAATTCTTTTAATAACAGTTTTGCTTTCTTATAACAGACAGTAAATGCTTCTACAAACATTGTCAAAAGTGGACTCTTTCGTTCCTAAATTCTTTTAATAACAGTTTTGCTTTCTAATAACAGACAGTAAATGCTTCTGCAAACATTGTCAAAGGTGGACTCTTTCGTTCCTAAATTCTTTTAATAACAGTTTGCTTTCTAATAACATACACTAAACGCTTCTGCAAACATTGTCGAAAAGGGACTCTTTCGTTCCTGAATTCTTTTAATAACAGTTTTGCTTTCTAATAACAGACAGTAAATGCTTCTGCAAACATTGTCGAAGGGGGACTCTTTCGTTCCTGAATTCTTTTAATAACAGTTTTGCTTTCTAATAACAGACACTAAACGCTTCTGCAAACATTGTCAAAGGTGGACTCTTTCGTTCCTAAATTCTTTTAATAACAGTTTTGCTTTCTAATAACAGACACTAAACGCTTCTGCAAACATTGTCGAAAAGGGACTCTTTCGTTCCTAAATTCTTTTAATAACAGTTTTGCTTTCTAATAACAGACAGTAAATGCTTCTGCAAACATTGTCAAAGGTGGACTCTTTCGTTCCTAAATTCTTTTAATAACAGTTTTGCTTTCTAATAACAGACACTAAACGCTTCTGCAAACATTGTCGAAAAGGGACTCTTTCGTTCCTAAATTCTTTTAATAACAGTTTTGCTTTCTAATAACAGACAGTAAACGCTTCTGCAAACATTCTCGAAGGGGGACTCCTTCGATCCTGGTTTCTTTTAATAACAGTTTTGCTTTTTTTTTTATTTACGATCGGTGTTTAAGGTTTGTTTGTATCATTTTATGACATCAGTTGCTGTACTTTCTTGAGGCTTTAGTTTTTTAGCGATCATTGAACCTGACATTATCTGATTTTCTTTTATACACGTTTCTCTTTATATATTGCTTTTCCATTGCACTCTGAAGAATGTTTTTAACAGTAATTAAGTTTAAAAAACAAATCACTTTTGTATGGCTGTATTTTTTGTGAACAATATTTTTTTACACTATTTTCCAGTGTACTGTATAGGATCGCCAGTAGATATTAAAGATATTTAAAAAGCAACGTTAAAAATTTTATTTTTATAAATTGCGTTTATGAGCATAAAAATTCCAACAGATTTATTCCTGCATATAAATAATTTATGTGTGTTAAAGTGATTTTCAAGGCAGTCTAATGCAAGACTGTTCCAGTAATGAACTAATCTTCAGACGTGAAATCAACAATTTGTCAACACTGACATCATACACAAAAAATTGTTCTTATTAAATATTACTACTGTTTTTGTTAAAACTAAAAATTACTAATCATCTGCTTTAATAATGTTACGTTTCTGATTGCTCATCTAACCCAATTATCTTGTGAAGTCCCTCAACAGAAATTTTTTGTTTACATTAGCAATAACTTTTACTTTGTTGCGTATCATTTATGAAACATGTTTTAGTTTTCCAATGTTTTGTTTTCCAATGTTTGTATGTGGAAATTATATTATTTTCCAAGCTAATTTTATTATTTGTTGATTTCCAACAAACCCACAGGTTAAAAGTAAATTGCCAGTTAAATATTTAATATCTTCCTGTCCGCAGACACATGCTGCACTAACTAAACTATATGTGCAACACCAGTAGTAGACGATAACTAACAGTTACATACTTTACATTTAAAATATTGAGGTATATAGAGTAAAACAGGACAAGATAGACCTGTTCAAACTAAGTAATTATAACAACAAAACAAAACAAAACAAAAAAAATCAAATCAAAACAAAACAAAACAAACAGATATATATCACAGATCAAACATGCCACACACGCCACCATGAATTCAACACACTTAGCAAAAGACAAAAAACTTAACAAAAAACAATCAACTCAACACTGACCATGACAGCGTTTTCAATATAATAATTTCCCAGTTTATGGAAACAGTTTTCTGTTGGTTGGCTATGTTGGTATACAGCATTGGAACAAAACTAAACCAGACATTAACGACATTGAGGATGTTGAAGCTGCTGCTGTTGTTTTCACTTTCATTTGAATTTGATTTTTATAACGTTTTTTTTTTTTTTTTTGTTATTTGGAGTTTTTTTCATGTTTTTGTTTTTTTACAAGATGTTGAGGTAATAGAAAATTAAAAACTGCCAGCGACCAGTTGCTGGAAAAGTGGAAAATCTAGTGGAATTACAGTGTAAAATGCTGAAGATTTCATATTATAAAGTCTAGTGTTATACAGTTTTTGCCATTAGTCGAAATTTGAAATTGAAAGTGTTAACAAAGTTATTATTATTAAAGAAAAATAGCTAAGACTCATGTAAAGAAATTAAAAAATGTGGAAAATTTTTTGGATAATTTTTACGCTGTCTTGTCATTTAACTATTATGACCCAAACACTCACCATTAGAGAGGTGTCAGCTGAAGATGACAGTTTAGTCACCACCACCGCTACCAGCAGCTCTGTAACAGAGTCTAGCTATCGCAAGTCTGTAGCGAAAATACAGGAAACTAACTATAGAGTTCCGGAACATTTGCAATTTGTACCAAAAGGTTTTATTTACGAGGATGCAGATGATGTTATACATGTCATAGATCCACCTAAACATTTTGAGGAGCTGAAAAAGATCATGCAGAGACAAGAACAGCGCCAGCTGCACAATCTCAGACCTATAGCTTTAAGAGAGCAAAGACCCAAACCAAAAATTGTAAAGACTGTTATGCCGATAAAAGCAGAAGCTAAACAAATGTTAAGGAAACCTAATACAGAGCTGGATTTAGAAACCCAAGAGTCACAGCATTTGCCCTTGGAAATTTTAGCATCTGTGCGCAAAACCGAAAATTTTTTGAGAAAATATAAACCCAAGTTGCCCTCCGTTAAACAGCGTGTACAAACTAAGAAAATACAAACAGTTATATGGGAAAAGTCACAGGATCAACAGCAATATCAACAAAACCATGACCATAGAGTCCAAGGAGTCAGAGAACAAGTGCCTAATCGCCGTTATTTTAATAAAAAACGTTTCAAACGTGAGGCCCCTGCACCTCCCCTTAAAGGAGAGCAATTATTGAATCACATTAATGAGCTAATAGAAAATGCTTCCCACTATCTAGAGCAAACGGATCACTACTACGACTATCCAGAGTCTGATTTGGAGTCCACTACTCTACAAGGTGAAATTTTACTTGAAACTACAAATAAACCTTTGGCCACTAGTGGCTTTAATGAGGATACTGTGGTGAAAATCTTGGAAAATTCTGTCAAAGCCACCAATGTTATTATGCAACAAATAAAAACGCACACAAATCTAACAGAAATCTCTGAGAAGTGTGATTATTTGCAGGTAACTTATCCCAATCACATAGAAACCCTGCAAAATCAAATAAAATGTATGCAAAATTTCATCAAAGATATAAATCAGGTCCAACAAGAACAACAGCAACAACTGGCTACAACACAAAAATCTAACAAGCAATTTGGCGAACGTTTGGAAGAACGCAAATCAAAAGACTTGCAACACAAACCCTTTCTGGTTGCCCAGCTGGCCGAAGACTTTGTAGATTATACGGCACCCTCACCTGTTAACAGTTCCTTAATCTATGACGATGTCATGACCACCATACGCAACATGTTGGAATCGCAAAATCTACAATCTATAGACGAAACTAATGGCCAAACTAGCAAACAATGGGAGGATTCTTTAACAGACTCTTCTTTCACCTATAACAGGTCCACGGAACCAGTAGATTTCCACAATCTACAGCAATACCTAACTTCTCTGGAATCTATAGTAACAAATTTGCCCAAATTTACACATAGATCCTTAAATTTGCAAGAAATTGAAAGTGGCTCCACTTCCAAATACTATTTCATAAATCCCCAAGGCGGCATTTACAGTCTACCGCAACCTTTTCAAAAAGAACCCACAACTCCAGCACCTGCTACCATATTTCAGCAGTTTCCCGATCTGCCTATTGTCACGGAATATTTAAGAAACGTCACTTTATTGCCACCCTCCCAGAAAGTGGTAGAAATTTTATGATTAATAAAATGTATTTTTATTTCTTAAGTTTTAGTATTAATTTTATTTCTTTATTTACCTAAATAAACTCTGAATTTGTATTTTTTTTTTCGTTAATATCATATTTTGAAATTCATGCATTTTTGTAACCTTCAACTTGAACTTTAATTTTTACAGCTAAAAAATTTATATTTAATTGCTTCTTTTTGTTAACATTTGTTTATGTAAATTTTTTGTTATATTTGTTATAAATTTATGTAAAATGAGTCAGCAGCTTCTTTTCATTTTACTGTTTATTCATGCCGCTATTGTTGTTCAGATTTGCCCTGTTTATTTTTTATGCAATCCAATTCATATTTCAAATGACTTTGTTATTTTTAGCAGCCACTGTTAAAGTTAACAGCTGGTGTTGTTTTTAATGAAGCTTAATTAACAGCCAATTTCAAGTGGTTGTTTGTTTAAAAAGCCTTAAAGTATGTGAAGAATTCTCCATTAATTTATATAATTGGTATATATTTGTATTTAAACTTTATATGTACCTATCTATTTAAAAGCTGATTTTATAAAAAGTAGTAGAGTCCGATCAAGTTGTATTGTTTAGGATTCAGCCAAAAAACGTCAGAAACTTAAATAAAGCATAAACATAGATGAGAGACTTTTAAAAGTGATACAAATTTATATTATAATTAACAGAATATTTAAGAAGATTTAATCTGTAAAAACTGTTCTCTCAAAAATGTTTGTTATTTCAATGTGCAAAAGCATCAAAAATATAAGTTCACTATCCACTAACGTTGCACAGTGATGCCCGTAGAGTAAACGAGGTTGCAAAAATCAAAATTTTCATGAGCGCCGACGAAGTTTTGAATAACCCCATGTTATAGGAAACTTTTTAACGATTTCAAATATGCCACTCTTAATAATATCACATTTTTAGTTTAGAAGATATAACCGTTCAAAGTTGACCGACTTTCGGTTTTCAAAAAAACACACAATTTTTAGTCAATTTGTTGCGATTTCAGGTAACGAATCGCCATATTTTTTCTTTGTATTGATCGATGTATTTATTAAATGTATGATGATAGAAAAAAATTACCTGTTTGTTTTGTGTTTCTCCTGGTAAAGCACTATTTAAAAACTATCCGTTTTTTTCACTATTTTTCAACTTTGACGGAAAATAAAAAAAATGTATATTTTTGTAAATTTGCCAAATTTGCAAAACCAGTTCTTTGATTATTTCTTTACATAATTCAAAAGGTTTTATCTGCCTGTACGTGCCCGTTTGGCTTCTAGAGGTAAAAAAAGGTTAAAAAGACATTGGCGCCATTTGCGTTTTTTCGTTGCAAAAATCATATCTTTTGAAACGAATAAGATAATTGAACAGTTTGATAGATAACTGTTCAGCCTATGAAATGAGCGTTTGGAAAGGGTGCAACGCTTTGTGGGGGCCTACTCATCTATATACACTAAGTTTTTAGGTTCTTTTGTCGCTATAATTTTCAAAAATTCAGCACGTTTTTCTTCGTTTCTTTCCTTGTATCCATATGTCTTTTTTTGCGCGTAAATCCAATTTTTTTAAGGGCTCGATAGATCGTTTGGATACTAACGTTGTTCCAAAGTTTAGCCATTTCCGATAGAGTCTTTCCTCCGTGTTCTCTGGCAAATTTAAAATTACCAGTCGGTAATTTTGTGATTGTAATCCCCATTTCCAAGTTTTTTTGATTGAAAGTCTCCTGTTTCTTTTCTTCTTTGCTGCCACTCCCATAAAGTAGTTCGTCCAATCTTAAATCTTGCTGCCACTGTTTCTCTGCAACAACTTCTTCCTTAACAATTTTTCCTTTCTCATCAACGATACTTATAAAAGTTTCTTTTAGTGAGATCGCTATAATATTCCATTTTCACAGTTATCTATCAAACTGTTCAGCCTATGAAATGAGCGTTTGGAAAGGGTGCAACGCTTTGTGGGGGCCTACTTATGGGTTATCAAAGTTAAAATTTGTAGAAAAATCACTTTTATGGTAATGGATGAATATTTTACAGAAAATTGAAAAAATAAATTTTAAAAAAAATTATTTTTTTTTAATTTGTTGGGTAATAATTTAAAACATAAAACCCTAAAGAAAAAAAATAAAAACAATCTAAAAATGTAAAAATAATTTTTTTAGTTACCTTAAAATTGCTTTTCTACTAATTTTAACTTAACCTTTGTTGTGGATGCATAATTATATTATAGAGCAATTCCACATGAAAGCGATCACCTTTTGGACGACCCCTCTCCGATTTTAAAATAAATAGTCTCAATCAATTGCCCAGCAAAAAATAATGTACCTACATATTTTTTTTTATAGTGACTGGTTTAGTGGTGGTGTACACCACTGTCATGTGACAAAATTGAAGAATTCTTCATAAGGGACCTCATTGAAAGTTGTTTAAAAAAAAAACTACTAAAGCGATCGCAACGAGTGATAGCTCGTTGGAAAAGTATTGAATCAGGCTTTAATTGAAAAATAAAATTTTCCTAATTTTTCTTAGAAATTTACCTTTAAATTTTCCCATGAAAATTAAATTTTCCGATTTTCCACAGAAGCTCCTAAATTTTCGAGCTAATTTTTTTTTTTTGGATTCCTCATAATTTTTGCTTTAAGAATCAGCAATAAAAAAATGGGCCCCGACTCCTTGTTTGGACAGGAGAAGAGCATTTAAGAGACCACCTTGTTAAAAATACATTTTAAAAATTATTTTACAGTTAAAAATACATTTATGAAGAAAAAATCTTTCTTATTTTGCTGCTTATACTTAATTACAATATTTATTAAAAATTTCAATTGTCTTGGCATCATTATAAAATTAAAGTAACTTTAAGCCGGTTCTACGCACCGGAATGACCCGATATCACTCGGCCAAGGGCTGTCAACTCAGCAATTACTGCTGTTACAACAACAACAACAACAAATAATATGTAGGTACATTATTTTTTGCTGGGCAATCGATTGAGACTATTTATTTTAATATCGGAGAGGGGTCGTCCAAAAATTTGCCAATTTTGATCGTTTTCATATGGAATTGCTCTATATACATACATACCTTTTAAAAACGGTGGTTTATTTCCTTTAAATAAACCGGATTCCTTTTAATTGCAAAATAAAAGCGTCAAGTAGTTTGAAAAAAATATAAGGAGCCTTTATTTATTTAAATATACACAAAAAAATTTAATGAACACCCTGTCTTTTACACCAGACTTAAATTACAGTTTGAGAACACTTTGACTCAATAATGACTCACAATAAACTAATTCACCGTGTTAGTTACTCGTACTTGACCCCCAATTGTCAGTCTGAAGGGCGAGTCCTATTACTCAAATCAAGCAAATGCCTTGTACCATGATTATGCGTAATACAAAAGTTAATTTTAAGGGATATTATATAAAAATATTCCAAGCTGTAGTCAAAACTTGGTCAAATAGTGTACAGTAAAATTATAAACTGAAATGAAAACTAGTAAGTCTTCAATTCTGACTCCTTAAGGCAAGTATTTTTGGGTGAGAAGGGCAAAGAGAATAAAAGGGTACAAACTTGACGGTATTAGTCAATTTTCTTCTTTCTTTTTGGTTTTTTCATTAATTTATGATGAAAAAGTACGAAAATTAAATGGATGTGTGTGAATGACATGGCAAGTTCAAAATAGAATTAATTGAACAAACACTGGTCAGCTAAAACTGACGTGTGTGAACCAGGACTAAGACTGTGCCGAATATACCGCCATCGGCGCCGATTATTTTGCATTTTGTATAAAGATTTTAAATGTTTTTTTAAAGTCGAACTGATAGTCATTTTATTATTAATTTTTATATGTACATGTACATATGTATGTATATTTTTTCAATACCAACAATGAATATTAGAAGAAAATTTCAACCTCCTTAATACCTCAATGCCCTATTGTGCCTTCTAAAAACAGACTGTCATAGCTAAATCGTCTTGAAATTTTAAGGATCTAGAATCCAGTGTATTATAAAGCTTTTTTTGTAGTGGGAAAAATACACCGACAAGACTTCAAAGGGACATTAATGACACTTAAATAGATTGGTTGGTTGGTTTACATGGTTTCCCGTTACTTGCAAGCATTGAAGTAGAATACTTGCACGTTGAAGAGTACCATTTTCTTTAGTTAGATAGGCGATAACAATTAATCATAACCAGTAAATAACGAGTCTCCGCTAGAATTGTGAAGAGCCGGACATTCACAGAGAAGATGAAATACTGTTTCCTTTTACATCCAGGCAACTGCGGCATGGGTTATTGAAAGCTAAGCCAAGTCTGTTGGCATGCTTACCAATCGTCCAGTAAACAATTAGCACCGCTATAATTCTCAAGATATCTTTCCGTTTGTTTATTAAGAAGCTGCGTACTGCATTTTTCAGTCTTTACTGACCACATGTTTCTAGTGGTATTGCATGTATTTAGATTGCGCCATCTATTTTTAGTTTTTTCAACGTAGTGCCGCAAGATTTCACTTTTAATGGTTCCAAGCGGTATACGGCAGTTGAGACATTTAAAGCGTATTCTTCTCTGGCCAGTGCGTCTTCCTGTTCATTATCGTGGTTGTACCAAAGCACAGGGACCCAAACTATAGTAATGTCAGTGAAATGACTCAACCTGACTAGAATAGATGTTATAGTATGGGATGTAAGTGACATGAGTGTCGTTATGCCAGTAGGCTAGTATCTCAGCCTGAAAAACACGGAATTTAACTGGGAGGCGCACTTGCAGAAGACGGCAGATCCTACGACACACACCATCTTTGAACCATCAGTGTATATTCTTACTCGTTTGTCATAGCCATCAATCATGTGACCCGCTTACCATTATCGTCTGGATTCAAAACCTTGGCATTTCCATATGTTCTTGATGTCCAGCAACCAGTCAATCTGATCTATTTGGGTTAGGTGTGGAATAATACAATTCAGAGCCTCTGAAGAACTAGTACGTAGTGCAGCTGTAAAACCAATGTAGGCAGATGTCGTTTAGTTGGTCTATGATATTTTTAAATTTTTGTAGCATTTCATCACACTAGGGATCCATAAGTCACTATTGGACGTATTATGGCTGTATACGTCCATTTGGCAAGCAAAGGGGTAAAGCCCCATTTTGCACTGAACATCTGTTCACATTCAACATTAATTTTCCTTGATAGTTTGGGGTCCATTATTTCGCATTGTCTGATAGGGGTAGTTCATAGCTAAGTAGCCGTGGTAGTCTGCAGCTTGGTATCTTGATTTTTGTGACAAATAGAACCAGCTCTGTTTTGCTTGTGTTTACTCCCAGTCCTCTTCAATAGATTACTTCTGGTGGTTAAAATAACTACTTTCTAAAAATTGCATAATTTTTTGTTTTATTTATTTAAATATAAATATTTGTTCAAATACAAAAATATAATCATTAAACTTAACTTAAATTACTAAGTAAATGAAATATTGTTTAAAGAACTAAATGAAAGACATAAATGAAAATAAGCAATAGTCTCACACAGAAATCTAATCAAACGTACTACTATTTATAATAGAATAATTTAATAAAACTAAAAATCTGAAAATAATTTCATCAAAGTAAAATTAAGAGAAAAAATAAATTAAAAGTTTAATATAAAATACGATACATTAAATCATTTGTTAGTATATTATTTATGTATTAAAATATTAATACGTGAGTATTATAGCTTGTTCATCGATCTCGAACGATAACGTTCGCTTAGATAAGACTTAAGACACAAACTTGATTGTGGTATAAACAAACTTGATAGAGTAAAAAATTGATACGATAAAAAGTTTGTGTCTTAAGTCTTATCTAAGCGAACGTTATCGTTCGAGATGGCTGAACAGGTTATTAGTGAGTGTGATTTAGTTGGTGTAGTTGGCAATGAAAGTAAAATATTTTCTAAAAATCTTGTAAAATCACCGGATGCCAAACATCCACGGCCGGCTCATAATCACTGACATCAGCCGTAATAGGTGTTACTAAGCCAGAGGGTATATTAGAGTTAGTATTATGAGGGAGAATTTTAATAACAACACCACCACTACTCGTACTACTGCTACTACTAAAGCCATCACCATCAGTAGCAGCTGCAACAGCAGCAGCAGCAGCACCGTAACCAATTCTACGCTGAGTTTGATGTGTCCGATATTTTATTTGTTGCTGGTGCTGGTGTTGTTGATCATGCTGCCTGGGATGATTTTGAGTTTGAGCCGGTACAGCTTTGGTAATTATATGGGGATATAAATGAGTAGAGGATAAATATCTAGTGGAGGTTGGGGAGTTCTCTGTACCTGTCCTGGATGTTTGGGGTGTGGCAGTTGTCTTGGTCTTGGCCGTTACCAGTTGGTTATATTCGAAAAAGTCTATTATGGGATGATAGCTATAATTTATACGTTTAGGTGTAGAGGAGGTTGAAGTGGTGAGCGTGGGAACTGTAGTGTAGTTTAGATTAAATATGGTTTTGTAATGATTTTTAAAAATTTCCGGATTTACAGCATAAACATCCGGTGGCTGCGTTGATGATGACGTTGCTGTTGTTGTTGTTGTTGTTGATGCCATGACGTCTGGGCCGAACTCTGTCGCAGGCGCTGCAATGTTCTCTTGGTCACCACCACCTCCCGCTCCCGGTTTGGTTGATGTGATCGTGTATGGTATGCGTAACCGGGATTGGTTTTTGAGGACATGTCGTGAACGGGTGTAATAATGGGTCGGTAGAGATGCTGTCCCAACAGAGGATGTGGCGCCTGTTGTTGTACCTGCTGCTGTTGATGTTGTTGGTATGTTGGTTGTTGCTGTAATGGATGGCTTTTGGTGAGCATTGGTATCAACGAGGGTGGGTCGTCTATGTCGTGTTGTGGTTGTAGGTGTGACGGCAGGAATGGTTCCGGTGCTGGCTGGGAAGGCCGTAGTGCTGCTGTCGCTAGTGACGCTACTGCCGGTGCTAGCTGTATGGGTTACAGAATAAATAGTTTTACGTTTTTGATGACTACTCTCATCTTTGCCATTAGCTGTGCCAAAATCGTTTACCTCTCTTTCTACATGCTGTTCACTGGGCGAAAAGTCTAGATCCGATCTACTGTCGCCTCCATAGCTTTTGTGCGGTCTTCTACGATGTATCTCTCTCGAATATTGTTTACTCGAGGCTGAGGAGGACAACATTGAAGAAGGCGATTTTTTTTGAGTCTTAGTATTGACTGTGTCTGTCGGATATTTATACAGGTAGGTTTGTTCATATTTCCCATTACCGGGGGGACTTAAATACGAGCCCACTGTGGGACTGGGGACTTTACTTTTAACTCTATTACTGCTCAGTTCATTGGCATCAAAACTATCGTCATGTTTATAATGCTGGTATTGTGTGGAAAATCCTGGCTCCTCATCTTCATCCTCCTCTTCGTCAGTATAGTCCAGCTGTTGTTGTTGTTGTTGTTGGTATTGTTGGTACAACTCACCCTTGTATATGGGCGTAAAGTCTTCTTGTTTTGGCTCTGAGACTAAGGCAGGAAATTGCTGTTTGTAGCCATCAATTTGACAGGAACAACAAGTGGGTACTTTAAAAATATCAACATGCAAACCACGAGTCTTATCCCAGCTCAATAAACGATGATAATTGTAGACCTGGGCGCAATGAGAACGATAAGAGACTGCCAAATAGCTGCAACTTTCCTGGGGACTCCTTTTGAAAACAACAATATAAAAATCCAATTGTTCGCATTATTTTGTTTAAATATAACTTACATGCATTTTTCCAAACGCAAAGTTTGTGTATGTTGTCCTGTATTCACAATATATTTCCATTCACCGGAAGCAGAGCGGGCCTTTTGGGGTCTAGCATAGCGCACAAGACTTTTACACATACCACCCTGTATGTCATTGTCCTGACGTCTGTTATAATTTCAAAGTATTTATAACTGAGTCTTATATATATCAATTATAAGTTACCTTTTTTGGCCATATATGTAATCGTCAAAGTCATCTGTGGTATCCACGGCGTTGGTAGTTTTGTCACTGTATTCAGCCAATAAGGCGGTCATGGCATGACGATGTCTTCTTATGCTGCCCATAATTTGATCACTATTTTTGAATGTTTTATTTCAAAGTTCTAAATATTAGTACAAATTTGAAGTCTGTATTCTTAAGGAAAAAAAACCTTTAACCAGGACTGTAACCAATTATCCAATTGAAAGCTATTAGGTGCAAAGCAAAGGATTTAACCCAAAACAACCTTAATAATTATAATAACAAAATTTACAAGTAAAATTTTACAATTAAATTAATTAAATTTATTTTTGTATTAAATTATAAATATAGATATATTTAAGTATATTACAACTAAATTTGCCAAATTAATTACCAGTAAAAATAAATAGGAAGGTGATCCCTAAATAAGGAATTTATAAATTGTATGGCAACGACTAATGCCCAATAAAACAGTGCGTATTTAAATGTAGTTTTAGTTAATTTTCATAAAATCTTAAGTTGCATTTAAATACGGATTCATTTTTTCAGTCATACTTAATTGCTATTATGATTTTGTGGTAAAAATATGGTAGCACTTTGAAATGTCAACAAAATTATCGATATATTTCAGAAAACATGTGATTGTTTTGAATAAAATTTGCCAACAATTTTGTGTTTCGGTTTTTGTGTTTACTTGTTGTATTCTTTTGTGTGTTTTATTGTTTTGTGTGTTCTATATATTAAATTTGGTGGCATAAATATGGATAAAAGAAGTCCCAACATTACCTTAATAGAGATTGACTTCTTGTTGGACGCTGTTAAGAAATACAGCAGCGTGATTCAAAAGAAAAAAACCAAAAACAAATGTCAAAACCATATGTTCAATGTTTACAACTTAAGTTGCACTTAAATGAACATCGTTGGCCATTTAAGTTTCATTTAATTTTTCAGTGAAAAACAAAATTTTGTACTTAAATGCACTTTAAAAATAAATGACACTTATGGCGTTTTCTTTTCTGGCAAAAATGTTACACGTTTTTCCCATTTCGCATCTTTTTTAATTTTTTTGTGTTCTTTTCTGAAAAAATATCAACACTGCTAAAGTGTAGTGTGTTCTTTTCTATAAATGTCACACTATAAATTAAAAAAATGGTGCACCTTTCACACTCTGAATTTTTAGAGGGGGAGAATCGCACGATAAAACAGCTGACCAGTGATGCCAACTTTTGAGACTCAAAACGCGTAAACATTTTTGAAAAAAAGGCTAAATGGAAAATAATCCATATAAAACCACATCCAATTTTCTTTTTTTTTGCGTTTTGAGTGACTAAAATCCGGCTAAATCTAGCCCGAAAAGGGCTAAGTTGGCTTCGCTACAACTGACATTTGTTTTGTTTATGAATGTGTATTTGTGTTAAGAAACAAAAAAAATATACAAAATGGAAAATATTACTACTTTTTTATATGCTGAAAAAAAATTTTGGATGACTTGTTGAATTCATCTTCATTATCTGATGATGATAAAATATTTTATATGATTATGGAAAAGTGAAAGGCTTTGTAGAGAACGTAATTATGAATACTCTGAAGTTGATGTATGTCAAATTTCCTACTTCTTATGTATATATGTAATGTATGTCTATATATATAATTTTTATACTTTAAGAATTTGCGTATTAGTCGGGAAGGTGCCATTGGTGTTTTTGATAAATATTCATTGTCTTACTTCAAGCGATCTTACCAGGGAGCTATCTGCTTCTTCTTTTTTAACAAAAAAAAACAAAAACAGCTGTACATGAAAAAAAGGTGTTACACTGTTGTCATTTTATGTTCTATTCTGACCATTAAAAATGCGACATCTTTAAAATGTGGGGTAAACATTATAAAAATGTACATAATAACTGTGTAACATTTTATTTCAGAAAAGAAAACACCATTAAATACGCACTGTTTTATTGGGCCTAAGTTCAATAAAATAAACAGCTAAAGTTATGCTTTGTTCAATTAAATTTACAGCATACCTTTAGCATATTCATTTCTTTTAAAAGTGTAGCATACTTTTAAGCTTAATTAATAGGAAATAATAAGTTAAATAAAAAAATAATCTCAAATGCTTAAAAATCTTTCAACTAAAGCTACAACTGAAAAATAAAAACAAATAATAAGTGCTCTATTGCGACTGGGCCGAATTTTATATATCCTTTATCTTAGGCCTTTCTAAAAAATGATTTGTAAACCATAATTTAAAGAAATTTGAAGTTAAAATATAATTTTGTTAATTTTCTTAAAATTTAAGCTTTCTAATGAATCCATCAATTATATTGAAAACTAAAAGTCTTTATCACGATATTCTAAGGTTTATAAATAAATTCTGTCTGAACTCTGTATAAGGTCAGACATCGTGGTATGAACTATTTGCATTAAATTGCAAAGAAACTTTGTGCTAAACATACTTTCTCCTTTTTCAAACAAACTGCAAAATTGCAATCAATTCGATTTAACAACAAAACCCCAAAAAATTTAAATATAGGTATAAGCATGTGTATGCATTTTTATGATTTCTTTTTTAAATTTTACACCTTTTCCTTATTGAAATCGATTTCCTTTTTCATTTTGAATTTTTACTTGATGCTAACAAATTGTTAATTTGGAAAATATATGAACTAAATGTTTTTGTATATATTCCCCACAAGAAAATGAAAAGCAAAGTAATCTCAATATTAAATTAATTCGTTATCCATTACTCACAGCATATGTTGACTTGTCACACAAAACATCGATTTAGTTTTTTAACCACTTACTTGAGTGCTGCACTTTTCTTTTTTAAGAAAATAGCATTTAAAATTTAATTTTATCAAAGAAAATAACACCTTTTAGTTTGCTTTATCTGCGGGCTAAATTCGTTTTAGTTGTTTGTAATTTCTTAAAAATGCACAAAATAGTTTCAGAAATTTATGGTATTTTAGTTGGAGCCAATAAATCAATGATTTTCATTTAATTTTTAAAGGCAATTTTATAGATAAAATTGCTGCATCATCTCAGTCTAAGGGTATCGGGTACGATTTCCGCCAAAGACCTTAGACGACTTTGCAAGTGTCACATTAAATATTGTCAAGTCTTGCCGTTTAGTTTACAGGTGCACGACATGACATACTAAAGGCACGGTCACACTTGGCAAATATTTGCCGCAAAAGACGTATGTTCTTTCGTGCAGCGTAAATGTGGTAAAATTTTCTCTGTAATTTTTTTAAAATGCTGGTCTTTTTGTGTGAGAATGTCAACGAAAGAACATCGACAAAAGTTGTTCACACAAGTCCAATTCATGAGCGTGCAAGAAATTGTTCGCCTGGTAAACAAATGTATGGCTTGTTAAGATTCCTTACAGCTATCAGTGATTCAATTGAATACATGTGCAGCTCTTTTAATGTCTCTGATTATTATATTCTAAATGTTCGAAAGAATTAGTTTTTAATATAATTTTCAAATCGAATCGATTTTGATTTTTTTTTTGAATTGTAGACATCATAAAATTGTTAGATTTTCTAGGAGGCTGTGAAATATTATATACATATTGAAAATCCAATCTAATAAAAGCTATTTCAAAAGTAGCATGCCCCAGAATCCTGTAAAATTTATTTGGAAACCCAAACATGCAAAGCGAATTCAAGATACAATTTCAAGCAATCAAATAAAAATCAATACTAAGCTGATTTACATTAAAAACTTCCGGGTCCTGAGAAAGTTTATTTCAAACTACTGGTTTTTGATGTTAAAAATTAATTATACAATCCACAGCTGGACTTAAAATGGAAATAAATCTGCCATTTCTAAACTTACTTGAGAGCAACTATTTCTAAAAAAAAACTTAGTCCCAATTTACAAGAAGCAATTCTTGAAGTTAAGCTGATTACCTTTTAGACATCGCGATGAGGGGAAGATGAGACGAGTACACACTTGATGGTACTAGCAACTCGTGTTACTCTTTTATAGCAACAAGAATTGTGCTGAGTGGACACCGAAAAAATCTCAAGGAAAAAATTGTAGCAATATTTTCAATAAAAATTGCTTTGTGTAAATTTGGTCTTACTCCAGTTGAGTGCAACTTTTTCTAGAAAAACTTAGAAATGGTAGATTTATTTCTAAACATTTTGATTCTTCCCCACTGTACAACTTAATAATTTAGAATACAAGTAAGACTTTGGTTTTAAACATAAGAAACTACACTAAAAGGTACTAAAATCATAATCATAAATATATAAAATAAATAAATAATTCCATTAACCCTGTGACCGACCCAAACTTTTTTTCACTTTCACAAAAGCTTACATGGGATAATCATCAGTTTTTATACACATTGAAGCGGTAAAGCGTTCGCATTTCTGAGGAGCCGGTACACCATTACCCGCTGAACCTTGTTTCGGTCGGGCTCGTATTTGCATACGTTTGCGCTTGGCGGGCACTACCTTCGAACGCATCGACATCGGTAACTTATTACCCGATAAGCGATAATGTGGCCGTGATATTAACTCTTCTGGTGTGGGTAAAACTTCATCACCTGACTCGGAGTTGGTTTCAATTATTAAATCGTCGTCTTTGTTATCTTCCTCATCGAGAAATATTTCGGAGCCATTTAAGCTGGCAAGAGCCATATCCTCCACTAATTGATACTGTTCATAGGTTTCTTCTTCTTGTTGTACAGGTTCTGGGGTAACTATAATGGGTGCCTTGGTAGTAGAGCTATTAGTTGAGGAGTAGGTAGGAGCTGGGGTATTAGCACTTATGGTCGTTTCTTTGGGTGACGCAAAAGCTGTGGTATTTAATTTTAAAGTGCGTCCTGCATTAGCTCTTTGTAAGTCTTCTTCATTAAATGATAAAGGCAGCGAACGCACTAGCTTGTGCACAAATTCCTGAGGTTTTCTCACAGATCTGCGTATGCGTCTTAAGGGAAGTTTAGTTGTGGTGCTGGTAGTAGTAGCGGAAGTAGTGGTTTTATCTAACGGTTTCTCTGTTGTAGCTTCAGAATGTTTTAGTATATCTACGTCTTGGGTTTTATTAAGTTTCAATAAAGTAAAAGTGGGGACATCCTTTTGCAATTGACGATTTATATCCAAAGGATCTGTGACATCACCAACGTCATAATCTACCTCTTTCAATTCCATATCGAAATTCACATTATCAAAATTTGTTGTAGTATCATTTTTAGTATTCAACTCTTGCAATTCTTCCAATTCCTCATTGATTTCTTTAGGATCCAATATTTCCTCGGACATAAAATCTTCCAAGCCATCCAGCCCTACACCCTGAGTCATTTGTGCAGTAGCTGGCAAAGTGCCAATATCCTCATTATTCTCCTCAGCTGCCAACTCTTCCGGTGACAATTCCAAATTTCTTCTTTCATAGGAGATTTTTGTTTTGGAAAAGTCTCCGAAATCAGCCAAATTGTAATCAAATTCTATATATTTCTTGGCCGAATTACGCACTAAATTGGCAATGTCAAAGACTATGGGCAAGATTAAGGATTTATCATCACCAAACATCATGCGCACCTAAAATTAAATGTCATTTCTCTAGGTTTTATTAACATACACATTTATATTGAAATTTAAACTCACCTGAGACAATTTTAGCTCATTGCCCTTTTTGGCATTTATTTGGGATGTAATCAGGGCCGATAAAGCCAAACGCTGCTGTTTCGATAACACTCTCAATATGGGCATGACTTCGACAAACTTTTGTCGGACTGCTTTATTCGATAAAGCCTTAGACAAAGCTGTCCTTAAAACCTTTTCCCGCCAATCAAACGGATGCACTTGATTTTCCTCTAACAAATCATTGTCATCATCAAAAGTAATTAGATTTTCCTGGGTGGTACTTTTAGGCAACAATTCCTTGCTATTGTCATTTTCATAGTTCCAGTCGATTTCTTTGAGGTCACTAAAATCAAAATCCATTAAGTCCTCATCGGAGGCACTAACGAGGTAGAGTACGCAATAGAGAGTGGCCCAGAATAGGCATCTGAGTGATTGGTCCATTTTCATGGTAGCTAGAAATAATGAGAAGGTAAAAATTTAAACATTAAATGCATAAAGTTTCTTACAATATTAACCACCCCTATCGTGAATAAACATTCCACATGAAATTTTTTCCCTTTTCACATTTTCCTATTAAAATTCAATGTTAAAAAAATAAAAGGGAACAAATTTCGTATGGAATTTTTATTCACGATAGGGGTGAACATAACTACAGACATACAGCCTTATGCTAAAAAAAATCTTATTTGAGGATTAAAGTCCACGTTAGTTAACAGACACTTTAAGGCTAACACATCGATGTTAAAAAATCATATGCAAAAACAGTACGTTAACTATTACATACATTAAATAATTTTAGATGTTGATACTCTCTTTTGTCTCTTTATGGTTAACGATGTAAAACAACGATTATTAGTTCATTCGGATAGTCGAATATCTTGAAATGTTTTGTATATTTTAATATGTAAAATAATATTTACACTGCATAAAAACATAGACAAACCAAATTTATAATAATTAAAATAATAAATACGCTTATTTGTTCCAAACTTTAAAGCGATTATTTTAAAAACGAGCTTTATTTACATTGGTTGATTTTATGTACGTCACTATAATGTTCTGTCGGGTTTAGTGACATTACTCAAAAAAATGCATCAAATAGGGCTTTAAGAGGTGATAAAAGTAATATAAAAATTCTTTGTCAGTCATGCTTACTTTCGAGTGGGCGGGCCTTGAAAGTTGCAAATATATGAGCCAATATCTCGGAAACTATTCAGTGTCTGATAATTTATGATATGTCAAATTAAAGACATAAAAAATAGCTTTCCAACGAAATATACCATAATTATAAAATAGGACCCACTATGGGTTAAATTCGAGAAATATATTTTTTTTACCCAAATTTTTTTTAATATCTAAAAAATCTTAAAAAATGTCTATGTAGAGGCTGTTATGGCGACGACATTAGAGAGCCGTGCGAAATTGCCCAGACTTGAAAGCAAAAAAGACTTCAAACATTAATTTTTTTTATTTTCTTTTCTTTTAGTTAGTTAAATTAATTTTTCCATTTACATATGTTCTGACTAAATACATTTCTAAAGAGCAAAAATAAATAAAATAATAAAAATAAATAAAATAAATAAAAAATAATAAAATAAAGTGCCAAAATGGTGATTTTTTTAAATGTTTGTATGGGGAACCCCTTAGGGGAGTTCCAGGGGGTGTGCCACTGGCATGGGTGGATCGGCCCTCCAAAGTTAGTGGGGGTCGGTCATACATTTGGACTCGATTGGGGCACTCTAAATGGGTCAAAGTGGGATTTTTCAAAACTTGACCCTACGGGACAAAAGTCAACAGTTGGGGGGTAGTAGAATTCGTTTTAGAGGTATGGTTCCTTCGGCAAAGTTTCTTATTTTGATCCCTAGAATACGATTTTCACTGAGCCATGGTCGATTATTAAATCGACCCGCCCTAATATATATATATATATATATATATGTATATATATCGTCTAAGAAATAAAGTTTTCAAGATATAGCTAAACATATAACAAACATTGGAGCCACGCCCACTCTTTTTTATTTTACTCAGAATTTAAAACTCACTAAAACCGACCCTTTATATCAGGGGCTTCCAAAAATGTTTTGTTTATGTATTAGTGAGTACGAGAGAGTAATAAAATTGAGAGAATGTATTTAGTTAAAGCCGCAAAAAAATGTTAGTAATATACATATTTTATAATTTGCTATGTATGTTACCAAAAGCATTTTTGATCGCACAATATTTTTTGAGTGTCATCATCTGTTAACCTGAAAAAAATAACATAACATCCGCTAGACATGTGCACTTGTCGAAGTCACATCGACGACTGAATTGAAGAGCATAAAAATATGTCTTGGTAGTGGTAGGCTCAATTGAGCTATGAAATGGAAGCCCCTGCTTTATATAAACAATGCATACAATTTCAATTATTTTCATTGAATGCTTTCAAAAAACGTTAATTTTTACTTTAAAAAATATTTGCATGTATCCATTTTTTATGTAAAAATCTACACAAAACTTCACAAAACTTTATTTGTTAAAACAATAAAATATTTTAACGACTCTTTAAATTATTTGATGTTATCATCGCTTTACCAGACGTGTGTTAAGGTAAAAGTTGTTTGTGCATTATACTTTAAGGAATTTTGCTTAACAGAGGTTTACCAGTCTGTTTTAAGTTATTTTGCATAAGGCTAATAGAATTTCTTTAAAAATTAAAGCCTACTTTTAGCTTAATTGACATGTTAAAAAAAATGGTCCACAGACTAATAATACATGTACAAAAAGTTATCGAAGTTCATCTGGGACTTAATTTGAAAGAATCTTTCTATTCCATTCTTTCGAATGAAAATCTCAAAACTTGCTCCAAGCTACTTTACTAGCAGAAGCTACTCCAATTCTGAGCTACTTTTTCTACAAAATCTTACTTCAGTCCAGAAGAACTTTTCTTAGAAAAATCTTCTCCAACCAGAGCAACTTTTACTAGAACAACTTACCAAGAATGATAAAATAAAGATTACGCCAACGCGCTTAAAATTTTAAAATGTTCTGCGCATTTAGGCCCTGTGACGTCACACATTCTGTGTTTCTATTGGCTAATTTTTTCTCACTTGTTTTTTTCACTCATGTTTTGCTTGCGTTTGCTCACTGCACTCTTCATGTTAATATTTTTTTTGTTGTTTTTTTTTCTTTTTTGTTTGTTTTTCTTTTTTAAACAGATTTTATTTTAGAACTCCCAGAGATTTAAATTACAAGGTTGCCAACTATCACATAAAACATAAATTTTTCGAAAGAAATTTTAATTCTAACACATGAAACATTATTGGTAACCCTTAGAATGGCCCTTCTACGTCACATAACGGGAAATCATGCGCATGGCGTAATATTTATTTTATCATTCTTGCAACTTACTATAATCCAAAGCAATTGAAAGCAACTTTTTGTAGAAAACACTTACTCCAGTCCAGAAGTACTTTTCTTAAAAAAAAATTTCTCTAACCAGAGCAACTTTTACTAGAACAACTTACTATAATCCAAAGCAATTGAGAGCAACTTTTTCTATAAAAAACTTACTCTACTTGAGAGCCACTTTTTGCTCAAAAAGCTTAATCTTGTTGAGAGCAACATTTTGTAGAAAAATAAATAAAAAATAAATAAATAAATAAATAAATAAATAAATTTTAATAAATTTTACTGTTTACACGAGTTTGAAGCATTTTGAAGAAAATTTCAATCGTGTAAATTTAGCTTTACTCTAGTGCAGAGCAAGTTTTTCAAAAAAAAACTTACTGTAGTTGAGAGCAACATTTTTTACAGCATGACGTGACAATGTTTGTTGTGACACATGTCAAATTTTGAAAGTATTTGGTCCAAAACTCCCGAAAGTTATTTTTTATCGAACTTTCTTATTCAATTTACGAAAAGTGTTTTTTTAAACTGTGTAATATTCCGCCTGTTTCGCATGTTAAAAGTTGTTCCGCATTTTTATTATGATATGTTAAAGCACTAATACTTATTTTAATGACATTAATTCATTAATAAATATTAAATATTATTGTTTTTGTTGTAATTTGAAATGCATTTGATTGAAAACAAACAGCAAACAAATTTGCCGAATATAGACGATACAACTTATTTTGCTTTCTGATCAATATAAGCGGAAATTATTTTTGAAATGTTACAATTTCAATACCAAATCACAACTCATAAATCAAGGCATTTTATCATCAACAGCAAGTAGCATTTTATTTTAAATAAACCTTTCTTTCTTACAAAAATTGTTTTCTTATTTTTATAATATAGAAGTACGTAATTAAC
This sequence comes from Bellardia pandia, assembly GCA_916048285.2. Lineage (NCBI taxonomy): Eukaryota > Metazoa > Arthropoda > Insecta > Diptera > Calliphoridae > Bellardia > Bellardia pandia. Next base: position 46,064,267 of record OU696531.1, read on the forward strand.
TTAAAATCTAGCACTAATTTGCATAACAAAACTTTACAGAAAGCACCTGTAAACGCTTCAAACTAAATAAAAAAACGATGACATTAAAATCACCTCAATTTAACAATAGAAACAAACTTATTTCTATACAAGGCTTAAATCTATATATATAAAAGTGAATGTGTGTCGTTATGTTTATTATTATTAGTTTGAAGTCTATAGACGGCTAAACGGCTGAACCGATTTGCTTGAAATTTTCACAGTATATTTCTGTATGTCTGGAAGGAGCTATAGGGTACTTTTTTTTTGGAAATTTTAAGTGGGCGTGGTACCTCCCATACAAAGTTAATTTTAAAAATCACCGATTTGCTTGAAATTTTCACAGTATATTTCTGTATGTCTGGAAGGAGCTATAGGCTACTTTTTTTTGGAAATTTTAAGTGGGCGTGGTACCTCCCATACAAAGTTAATTTTAAAAAATACGGGTAGCGAAGCACACCGGGTTTTAGCTAGTTTACAATAAACGTCAGTAAAATGGCAAAACATTTTATTTAAATTGAAAAAAAAAGTAAAAGTCATCATAATCTTTTCTGGTAACGATGTAAATGACAAGAAATAACAATCAAATAAACTACAAACACGCTTTAAATTTGTTCAGTTTAAATCATGATAAATAGAGACACATTTAAACTGCCGACCAACTTAGGCAACTGGGTAAAAAAAAAATAAAACATTTTTTTGTCTTTTTAGCAAATATTTATTTAAACTAATATTTATTTAAACTAAATGAAACTGTAACTAAAAACAATGATTAAAAAAGCTAAAACAAAGCTCTGTGTGTCACAGATTTACACGGGTAAATAAAGTTTTACCATCCTCTGCGATGTGTTTTTGTCGGTGAGTAATTTGAAGCAGTAGTAAATATTTAACTAAGTGACTTACGTTTAATGTGATCTCCACATTGCATACTTTAAAATTTTATTATCTTTTTCAAACGCACTTGACGCACTTTATAGATACGTGTTTATAGAGAAGATTCATGCATAGATACATCTGTCATACTTACTACTTGTCTTACTAATTGTGGTCATATGTAAGTACATGTGGACATGTTTCATTTAACTTCTGTTGTGATAATATAATTCAATGATAATGTTGTGAATGATGGTGTTTTTATAACTTTAGGTCATATTTAACTATAAACATTTGTGTTATAAAATAAACAAGTAAGAAAGTATAGTCGGTCAAGCCCGACTATATAATACCCTACACCCAGTATATATATAAAACAGTTTTTCAGAAATGGACTCTATATGGTCATCCAAAAATTTAGTGCCATGACTCCTGTGAATATAAATATTATGTATGTTAAACGGAAATTATGGGAAATTTGACTAATTATGGACCGACCATTATAAAATTAGGTGTCCTTATTTTTGTATATAAGAAACTTATTTGTGTTGAATTTTATTTGGATACCAAAATTTTTAAGAAATTTGTGCAATTTAATGCGATTTTCAAAAGTGGAACTTATATGGGAGCTACGACTAATTATGGACCAATATACACAAAAATTGTAGATGTGATTTGGCTTCATTTAGCACTCATTTGTGGTGAAATTTGTTTGAAGATTTATGATAGGTAAACCTTAAATTCGGTATGACATTTACTAAAAATTTGTTATTATGTGCGAGTTAAATAAGGGGGTTTAAATAATAAGACTTTTACTACAGACTTGTTATATTAAATTTAGTCTCGTTATTGCCCTTCAGTATTTGCTTCTAATTTATGATTATTACTATAATAATGCAATTCATTTCATTGAAAGTAACGCGTTTTGGACGTTTATTTTATTCAGAATATTGTTTAGAATATTGGTCACAGCTACTAGCTTTTTATACCTGGCGTTGCGTTCCTAATCGCTGATTAATTTATATTTTGGTAATCTGTTTTAAAAATGGCACTCAAACGGATAATATTGATCGTATTGCTGTATATGAAATCCGAAAAATAGCAAAGAAATGCTAGCGATCTTGGTCTGAAAAATGTAGTGAATTTGAATTTAACAAAAAGTTGTAGCTTATTATGTAGGAGAAAAAATAAAAAAAAAAATGATTTTATGAACAAAAATAGCGGACTATTAAATGTAATATTTTCTTTTACAGTAGGTTCAAAATTAGGAAACATTTATTCCCAAAAGAGTTCTTTTATAGGACAACATTTTTGCGAAAGAAATTCATTAATAATTTTCTCATAATAAGACATGGGTCTCAGCCATTTCAAAAACCGAAAAATAAAATATGCGTTCATAGAACAAAAAGTACCAAACTGTGTATTTGATGATACCTCGTTTAATCCAAATGTTTTAAGTCCTTTGGTCATACGGTACATACTCGTATATCCTGTTTCACACACTTCAATTTTAGCTGACCAGTTTTTGTTTAATTCCCTTTTGAACTTGCCATTTCATTAACTCTCGCAAACAGGGCTGCCAGATTAATATCGGAAAAACTCGTCAAAATCCCGATAAAAACGAAAAAAACTGGTCATTTCGAATTTTAAAAATCCTCAAAATAATCGGAAAAATAAAAAGTCACTCTTTCTAATAGCATTTTGAAATTTTTATTTAAACGAAAACATAAAAATGCAAGTTTATATAGTCTCTTGCACGAGTATAATACATATCAAAATATATAAATTTTAACTTTTTAAATAAGAAATCACAAAAAATATATCTAATGTTAAACACAACTTGCGTAATATTTTTATAATATCTTAGTCGGCTTTTTTTGGATGAGAAGGGAAAAGAGAACAAAAGGGATACAAACTTGACGGTACTAGTCAATTTTCTTATTTCCTTTTGTTTTTTTCATGCATGTTGATTTGCATTAAGAAGTACAAAAGTTTAATTGACGTGTGTAAATGAAATGGCAAGTTCAAAAGAGAATTGAACAAAAACTGGCCAGGTAAAACTGGAGAGGGTGAAACAAGACTTACAGTATTTTATAAATAAATATCTGAATTTAGCATATTTTATTGATTCAGGTTAAATTACAATGTCAAAAAAATTTAGTTTATTAAGTTTTTTATTATATTAGAGAAAATTTTTAATTAGGCTTGAGTTCATTTTTAATTAATTACTCGAAGAATACCATTGTGAAAACTATATTTTTCTAGACAAATGGCGCACTGAAATGCATTTTCTGCCCTGCCAATGGTTTTGTTGTTGTTGTAACAGCAGTAATTGCTGAGTTGACAGCCCTTGGCCGAGTGATCTCGGGTCATTCCGGTGCGTAAAACCGGCTGTAGTTTTCACAGTGGAATTCTTCGAGTTATTAATTAAAAATTATCTCAAGCCTAATTAAAAATTTTCTCTAATATAATAAATATAAAAAAGTTCTATTAAATATTCTCTAAAAATTATTAAGTTTTAAATAAAATTTTTAGTATAGAATCCAATTCATCCGTCATATTATTTTCAAAGAATTTTGTATATTTCTTATTTAAATTTATTTGGCTGAAAATTCTTTCGACGTTCTGTTAAAATTGGAGAAGTTTTTGTAGAATTTCCCCGTTGAAATTCAGAAATTGTTTCCTCTAAAAATTGTACAGTTTACAGATAAATAATAAAATTACTATTATTCTGACTCAATATTCGGAATTATTAAACCTAAACTTAACAATTGTCAATAATTAAGAAAACACTATTATTACTTAGTTTTTGAAATATTTCATGTTCTTCTTAATATTTATGATATTAAATGAGAAAAATAGTTGTTGTCTCAAAAAAAAAAAAAAAAAAAAAAAGAGAGAATTTGGTAAGAAAAATATTAATAGAACAAACAAATGATAGAACATTTTAATAGTTCAGAAAATCTGTATAAAGTTGTAAATTGTTGACCTTTAGTTTTGTTGTTTGTAAATTTTGTTCGGCATAAGGTCATAAGGTAACAAATTTTTAAATGAAAAATATAAAAATATTTTCTTTTAAAATCTTCAGGGGTTATTTAAAATAAATAAATGAAAAACAAATTTCACTCTGTTGAGTTTGTTGTCCAGTCGTAAGCTTTTGTCAAAATCGTCACTTTCAATGAAAAAATCGTCAAATCGTTACTTTGCTATTTTTGAAACAAAAAATCGGCTAAATGACGATAAATCGTCAAATCTGGCAGCTCTGATCAGTGTGCGTGTCCTGAAAATCCTTGAAGGATATATGAATGATAAAACCTAATCATTGATTATCTTTTCATGCACTGTAGAGATTACATATTGCAAAAATTATAAAAAAAAATTCCTGGTAGTTTTGCGTCAAATGTGAAAGGGTTAAAGGACTTTTAATAACACTATGCATCTATTTTAAGAATCTTTACTTCTGAATAGTTCTTAGGGCTGCGTTTTTTACCAGCTCAGTTGCATTCTTCAAATCATTTACTAACAAATATTACTATTTGTATTTTTTATAAATACAGCAAAGTTATCTAGTAAGTAAATTCACCATTAATGGTCCTGTAGCAAGCGACTTTCAAGCTTAAGACAAAGAGTATTTATTAAAAAAAATGAAGTTGCAAATAAAATAAATACTTAATTTATTTGTTTTTTTTTTTTTTTGTAAAAGCCTTTTTAAAATATTCAAATAATTTTTTAAAAATATGCATTTAGCTTTTAAAAATTTCAGTTCTCCATCACTTAACAACATATGAACGAATGACTCCAACTTTCAAACATTTTTCTTTTTTTTATTTTTATTTGAACTATCATGCATACAATTAAAAATATTTTAAAAATTTTTACAATAAATACATTTTTCGAGATCTTACTTGAAAAAATATTGCAACAAACATAAACTCATCCTTTTGTATAAAAAAAAAGAATAATGTTTATTTATGTAAATTATAATAAATTGTACAACGTATGACAATTGTTTAACAAACATGTAAAAGTCTTTTGTTATTTAAATCCACTGGGATGGGATTTAGAAGATAAAACACAATCACCATGGAAGGTGGTTCACACTAGAGCATCGGAGAGCACATCAGGGACTTTATATTTTGGTATTTCTTTTTTATGTTTTGTCAAAGCAGATGAGCTTAGGCAAATTCAAGCCAACATTAGCATATCACAAGGCTTGTTTGTATTTTTACTTAAGAAAATGCCAAACAAGTCAGTATAAGCTACAGATGTTTTCAATGTCAATGGCTTTGGTTGGAGCTATGCACAAGGAAAGTGAATTCCTGGCTGCTATTACAGAGTCAGGCAACCAACTACACGTATCCACTACTGCAGCTTCTAAAGTCATTAAACGAAAATGATATTTCAAAACGTGACCTATGAAAACAAAAGTGAAATTGTACTTGTGCACATTAATATAAAATACTAACACAACATTATTTATAAGGCTCATGTAATGCTGCCTAAATAAATCCTACACCATCATTGTCTGTTGCCTCATTGGGACACTCAATCCAATGTATTTGTTTACTGGCAACACAACAAAAAATATTTTCAACATTTAGCCTTTACGCCTGAACTGTAAAAGATGCCATCCAAATCCTAGACAAAACAAGCTGCAAGTTTTTTTGGTTGGATTTTTATGTGTTCAACATTTTACCATCTTGATAAAGACAAAATGATGGCATTCAAACTAAAGGTTGATTCGTTGGTGCAATACAATAAACTTGCCAATTGTTTTTGATCGAAATGCATTTCGTCTATTATTTTCTTCACGAAATAAGGCATCCGAAATAGAAGATGCTGCTGCTGCTGGTTAACATCTCCTCCACCAAGATCAAAAATATGTATTTTGGTGTTGGTGTCTTCTGTTTTTTTTTTTTTTTTTTCATTTGAAAGTTGGCGTTAATTTATGATGCACACCTGTATGTTAGATTACGTATTGAAGATGACAACTACGACAGGCAACAGCGCCAAACGACATCGACGTTTTCAAAAAAAAGGCACATCCTATAATTGCAAATTACATTTTAAAATTTTGTTTGTGTTTTTTATGGTTGCTCCCCACTTGGTATTGACAGCTACTAAGTGTCTGTCTCTCTGTTTTTCTGTCTCCCCTTACTATAAGTTTAATGGGAAATTTTATTTAATTTTTATTATTTTACAGATTAAATAATTGTCAAACATTATTTTAGTTATTTTTTTTTTGGTAAAGAATTCCATTAAATTTTTTTTATTTTTAATTTAAAATGTTAAATTTCTATGTATGTATATTTAAAAGAAAGTTGTTAATATGTATTTTTTTCTGTTAGTTTTTATTTATTTAGAAATAAAGTGGTTTAGCTACTCTTTAAAGAGTTATTGGCTTTATGGTTTATTATGAAAAAAAATGTGTTAATTAAATTTGAAAATTAAGGTGTCGATAAGGACACAGAAATATGAAATACGAGGGCTACATTGATAAACGTCTTTACTTATTTGAGTACTTGCAATATAAACTGGCGATTCAAAACCAAGTGCATCTTCAATATGATTTTACTTAAGTTTCAAGTCAAATTTTTACCATTTACTCTATTGTATTAGCAAAAAATATAATAAAGCGTGATCCATTTCGAGGTTCCCTACTAAAAAAAAACACAAAAAATTCAAACTTAATGGGGAATGTTTATTATCATTTGAAAGAACATTCTTTGACATTTATTTTTTTGAAGATTATTCTATCAAATGTTGGCCGTGCTACGTCGCAGATGGCCTATCCGTTGAGTCCAGTTTTCGATGACTCATTCAAACATTTCGACTCGTAACTGGTGAATGGCATGTGTGCTGTTTTCCTCCAAGGCCTGACACGAAGCCCCACAGGAAAAAGTCCAGCCCAAAACATGACATTATGTGCTCACCGAAGTGTTCTCTCAATAAACCCATTGATTGATGCGATGTGTGAGAAGTGGCACCGTCTTGCTGAAACCAAATGTAACTGAGATCACGAGCTTTAATTTCAGGCATAAAATAGTTGGTTATCATGGCACAATAAAGGTCGCCATTGACGGAATCAACTCTCCACGGTCTTCGTGTACACTCTCAGCTACGGCCGCTATATTTTCTTCACAGCGTGCTGGACTTGTTCTATTCGGTCGAATATTATATAATAATGAATGCTGGGTCTCAAAATGGGTGATGGTGTAGCGAATAGTATGCTCAGTAGGCCGATTATGTTTACCGAAGAACTCGTTCGAATGTTATGAGACTTTTTGTTGTTTCTTTATTTGTCACACAATTATTCTTTGGACTTGTCTTGGGTTTCAAAGCACCATTTGAGAGAAAGTATGGATCCTTCTCCAAATTAATCGTGCTGATAACAGCTGGAGAAGCAATTGTCATATAAATATGAATTAACTTTGCCTCTTATCAATGAAGATACCCGGTTGTTCACCGAACCTTCTCACCAGTCATAGCCAATTTTATTCTCTGACCTTAGGGAAGAGCACACTTAGAACTTTCATTCTTTTTGATTTAATAAAAACAGATGGTTTACGATTATTTTATATATATTTCACCTAACAGATCTTTATCACCTAAAAATCATGTCTACAGTCAACAAAACAGACATATTTGAAAAAATTTGCGTCAATATCAAGCTGAACCAATTTATCGTGAACAGATTAAAAACACAGCTGTCTATAAGCAAATACTAAGCAAAATGCTTCTCGCCCAGATTCCATTGCATACACCACAGATCTCCATCACCGCCGAAATCATGATCACAGTCAACAACAGACACATTCCTTTAATAATTTGTGTTGGATAACAATCTACTCCACGTTATCTCCCCGAATCAGCATGAATATCAACGCATCCTAAACATGTGATCTATCTACTCTGAAACTCTTCGCAAAGCACTTTTTGTCCAGACTCTATTAAATAAAATTCTGCATGGATTCCTTAAGGAATACATACATTAGCTGAAGTCTTCAAAGACCAAGGAAAGGGGAATAAAAAAAACATCATCTTCAAATACTGAAATAAATGAAAATATTGCGGGAGATTGGTTAACATAATGGCATCTGGCTTATATATGTATTAGTCCTTACAACCTTATTAGAGAAGCTAAATGGTAGTCTGAAAAAACTTGTGCATAAAATTTGAAAGTTCTTCAAAGACGTTGTACAAGATCTTAAAAGTCAATGATTTCAAAGATCTTATTTGCAAAGCTAAACTACAATTTTGGAAAAACTTTATCCAGAGATTTAGCTATCTAGAAACAAGACTAATACACTAGATATTAAAACTCCAAGCTATAACTTTACATACTCAAACTTCTGATTTCATGGTAAATTTCGAATAGAACAACTTTTATAACTTTCATCATGTCCTCACTTTCAGTCATCACTTTCTCACCCACCAATTGGAAAGCAATTAATTTGCAAAAACAAAATAAACTTCTTTTCTAAAAACCACATTTCCTTTTCTATTTAAGTGAAACTAAAAACCAACCTGCCCCATTGATTTATATTATTTCAGCGTAATTTTACAATTAGTGGAAAAGAAAAAGTAAACTTTATATATAAAGTAGAAACAAAAACAAGTTCTTATTCTACCATGGTCAAGTTCAACTCAACTAGCTGCACATCAATTGCAATTAAAACTGAATTCAATATAAAAACTAAATTAAACTGCTTTAATTTCACTAAAAACTTTTAATTTAAGTCTACTGTGCACCCAAGTATATAAAAATTTATAACGCTAACTTGTTAAGATTCATTGGACTTCTTAATGACAAGTTGAAAAACAACACTAACAAGAAAATCGAGGACATAAGCATGCAACAACATTTGCTGTTTGTTAAGCAAAAGCAGGAGCTAACCAACAAGATCATTCTTTCATTCTTTGAAAACCACTGCAATTTAGACTTTAACTGTTGTGCTTTTATGTGTTGTTTAAAAAGCATGACAATAACCAGTTATTTTTGTTTTAGAAATAGTTGTTATGTCTGTGCGAGTATGTCTTGTATTAGTGTGGTGTCAATATAAATAATTCAAAGTTATTGTTTCTCTTTGGACCTCTTTATGAAGCGGAAGTAAAAATGTTCTTTAGAATAGACTTAAGTTAATCAAACTTAGTAAATGTATGTATATGATATAATAAGACTTAAGAACAAAGTACAATATAATAACTATACAAAAGATTTAAGCAGCGAACTTGATATTGGTAAAAATTCAAGAACATTTCCTTTTTGAATTAAACTTTGATTAGAAACAACTAAAGAAGCATATCAATATGGAAGGTCACATATTGACATCTCGTAATTGACAATTCTTTTTCATGTTAATCATGCCTTTATTATACTGAGCCATGAATAAAATAATAAAGATTGTGCAAAGAATGTAAGCAAAATTTCCTCTCAAAAAAAAAAAATAGGTTCAAATAGGTTTTTGCTAAATGTTTACCTCGTATATAATATTGTCATGTTATATATAAAATTTATTAATCGAAATATATTATAATTAAGTAGAAAAAGATATTAATCTTGAACTCTTTACAACTAATTAGATACAATTGAAATGTAACATATTAAAAATTATAACAATAAAATAAAGAAAAAAATAAATAAGAAAAATAAGAAAATTTCCTCTCTCTGCGCGTGACGTCATAGGTTGTTTTTTCCGTATAATCAACATGTAAACATATAACTTTTGTTAACAATATTTTCAGAAAAAAATTTTTTATTTAAAATAAAACATTTAATTATACATAATAAAATGTATAAAAAGTTCACTTAAATATATATACGAGTATTTTTGTTTTTTAATTTATTTTCTTTTTGAAAATAGAAAAAACCTTTTTTTAATATTTTCATAATTAAAAACGGCACACTTCATCTCAAAAGTCTTATTAGTATTTATATAAAAGTTAAGAAAACATAAAAATATTTTTGACTTGTGCCGTCACAAGATTATTAGCTCATGTTAAAAACAAATCTTAATTCACAAAGTTTCCACCTTTATGGAACATATTAAATAATTTTATATAAATATAATATTTGCAACATTATTTTAAATGCAACATAAGTAAGTCCCAATGTACACGCAGATATTATTTAAGCTAAGCTGAATACCTTTTAGACATCGGCTTGAGGGGAAAATACGACAAGTACAGACTAGATAGTACTTATGAATCAAAGAAGAAATTAAAATTTTTTTTGATTTCCAAAAGAAAATTAATTAAAAACAAACAATGGGCACAATTTGCCACCTTTAAGAAAAAAATTAAGTGTCTTATAGAGTTTGTATTGCACACTTTAAGGCAGATGATATAAAAATTTGTGTATCAAATTAAAAATCTAGATTCTAGAATGGTGAAAATCTCTGGATTTGCAACGAGTATTTAACAAAACCATATTACTGAGTCAAGTACTATTAATGCGGATGTTAGAGCTAAAACACTTTTTTTCGATCGAGAATGTTTTTTCAAGTAAGAAAACTAAACCAACTCCTAGCGGACAAGATAAAAAAAAACACAAACGGAAACAAACACAAATAATAAACTGATAATACAAAAATATATAAATTTTAGTTCACTTTTTTAATACATTTTAATATGTATAAAAAAGCAAATAATTAAATGTTTTATTTTGAATCAAAAAATTTAAATATTGTTAACAAAAGTTATTTGGTTATATTTTGATTATACGGCAAAAATAACCTGTGACGTTATACACAGAGAGAGGAAACTTTGTTTACATTCTTTAGGCAATCTTTCTTATTTGATTCATGAGAGTATACACACATTTGTTTATACTCTCAAATAAAAACACGAGTGGTTTAAGTAAACACCGAAGAAATTTCAAGGAAAAAATTTTATCAATCTTTTCAATAAAAATGGCTTCGTGTAAACAATATTATTATTATTTTAGCATTTTTAAACATTATTTGTTAACAAATAAATAAAAAGTACCATTTTAAAAAATGTATTGCAATCAAAGATCCAGAGATATTTGTTTTCATTTCATTTGCGAATTAATGTCGAATATTGTTTCAAAAAGTAATGCAATTGTTAGCAAATATACAAGCAGTTCAATTTTGCACACTTGACCACAATTTTTATTAAAATTTCAAACATCTAAAAATGTTCCTTATTTTAATAGACTTTAAAGCATCATTGAATGATCATTGTTAACAACCCAGAAAAACTTTATATACATTCATAGGAGTAATTTTAATGACTTCAAAAAATCGTTATTTCGTAGTTTTATTCGCCACTTTTTGTATATTTGTATTACTAATTATATATTAAACAAGTAAGAAAGTATAGTTGGTCAAGCCCGACCATATAATACCCTACACCCAGTATAAAAATAAAACAATTTTTCAGAAATGGGAGATATAACCTATTATGGACCGATTATCGAAAAATTTACCCCCTGGCCCACGATGTCGAACGATAACGTTCGCTTAGATAAGACTTAAGACATAAACTTTTTATCGTATCTATTTTTTAGTCAATCAAGTTTGTTTATACCACAATCAAGTTTGTGTTTTAAGTCTTATCTAAGCGAACGCTATCGTTCGACATCGTGGGCCAGAGGGTTAGTGTCATGATGTCTGTGAATATAAGTATTACGATATAAATAAAATATTTATGAAGGTTAAACTGAATTACGAAGACGGTCTTATATGGGAGCTTTGACTAATTATGGACCGACCATTATAAAATTAGGTGTTATCATTTCTGTACATACGAAACATATTTGTGTTCAATATTATTTGGATACCAAGATTTTTAAAAGAGTTATGCTCTTTTAAACGATTTTCGGAAGTGGGTTTTATATGGTAGCTACGAGTAATTATGGACCAATCTGCACAAAATTTGTAGATGTGATTTGGATTCGTTTACCACTCATTTGTGGTGAAATTTGTTTGGATACTTTCATAATTCAAACATTTATGATCGGTTAACCCCAATTTCGGGAGGACTTTTATATGGGGGCCAGGTGAAATAATGGACCGATTTACACCAGTTTCAATTACAATCGTCCTTGGGCCGAAAAAATAACACTTACTAAATTTTATGGAAATATCTTTAAAATTGCGACCTGTACTCTGCGCACAAGCTTTACATTGACAGCCAGCCAGACGGACGGACGAACGGACATCGTTAAATCGACTCAGGGAGTTTTTTTTTTATTTTTTTTTTAATTTTTTAAAAACAAACACAAACTGCGAAGCTTTTGGCTTGTCTGCAGAAAACACCCAGAGTCTTTGACGGGAATCGAACCCGCAACCCTCTGACTGATAGTCCGGCACACTATCGCCTAGTCTATCGGAGTGATTCTAAGTCCCCACTATTGTGGTGTAGGGTATACTTATTAGTTTATCTATATCTTAAAAAGCTCGTAATTATAAAATCCAAAAAAAGTTTTTGCAAAAAATGGATTTAAAGGAGTTATTATAGGATTATAAATTCTTATTAGTAAGACCTATTTCTAGTAGATTGCGACAATTTCCTATTACTTTTTAACTTAATGTGTAGGTGAAGTTTTCGCCGAAAACTAATATATTTCATTATCCAAAATTATTTTAGAAAAAGATTTCTTTCCACAAATAAGTGTCTAACAAGATATTTTACTAAAAAAAAAATGAAAAGACTTTACAAACCAACTCTTAAACTATAAAAATTAAAAAATTTCCCATCCCAACATTTATGTATTTATAACAAAGCTTAAAAACCAGTATATAAAACTTTAAATTCCAACGACAATATTTATGTTGTTTTTTTATAATATGTAATTGGAATTCTAAATTGATGAAAGTGAAAAGCTATTAAAATTTAAATTTAAATAAATATTTTAACAGGTTTTTTTTTGTTGAATAAGAATACAGCCAATTAAGTCAACTAATTAAAAACATGGTACAGCCAAACTTTACTGCCAGAAGGCCTACTTTTGATCAAACAATTTTTGGTAGGAATATATTTAATAAACCTAAACATCATTATTTTTTGGAACTTGGAGTTAGTTATTTAAACAATTTCTTTAACCTATTTTTGAAATTTTGGTTTCTACTGTTCAGAAACACAACACTACCTTTTACATGAGTGGTTTTTTGTTAGAAAATATGTATAGCAAAAAATAAAACTTGTTCATGTGTATATTCTCGAATAGCTTTGATATATTCGACAATAGACTGATGGGTATAACTATATAATTCTACTCTTATCTTTTACCCGCTTTGGTATCATGGTAACCAGTGAAACCTTCCATTCTGGTGTATAATATTCAAGATTGGGTGCCCCGATAGATAAGTCGAGGGTTGTGGGTTTAATTCCCAGATAAGCTTTGCAGTTTGTGTATTTGTTAATTATATTTAATAAAAGACGCAATATGGCGTTAAAACTAAAAAGTATTATTTTTATTGCTATCTAGAGTAGCTGCATAAGCATCTCGTTACTTATTTTATTAATTCAGGCAGCTTTCTTAGAGTTTAAATTGGCAATAGCCTTCGATCTCTCCTAAATGGTTTATAACTAATAACAAGTCAATTGTTTCATTTTATGTGTTTTTTTTTTGTAAATGATTTTTTTTGATGATTAACAAATACATTCCATTTTTCAGTATCATCTCTACATAGAATATGAATACATGAAGGAACAAATAGTATTTCTGTACCTGCGATTTGAATTTGGCGGATTTCGAAAAAACTAATTTTTATAAGCAATAAACAAAATTTCCTTAGTATTATGAATTTTATATAAAATCCATCCAGAATAATAAAGTCCAGATACTCTTAAATGCTTTTTAAATGCTTTACTGACAGCAGTAACCGTTAAATCGTCAAGCTCAAAGATCAAATTTTGCTATATTTGGAATTTCTATTGAAAAGCTAGCGAAATGTTACAAATTTTTGAGTCGACTTTTATGAAACTTAAGAAAAACATAACTTAAGGTATAAAATTTTAAATGTGGCAAAATTTTATTAATGCAGCTCTAAATTTTCTTCTTTAATAACTAATTGTTATGCACTTGTTGGCACTGAGCCTTGACTTTAAATAATCCAATGAAAAATAAACCAGATCGTGTAGCGCAAATTCTACCAGGAAATGTCTCTTGCAGTATTTGAATTGTTTTTCAGGCTATGCTGCATGTGTCACTGTCTTGTTCAAACTCGTGTCATCTACATAGTGTTATCATGTCAAAATATTGAGTCACAGTCACTGCTTGAACAGATCAAAATCTGCATTAAACAGTTGCTGGCTGTGAATACTTTTGTTTTTTAATAATCTCCGATAGGTTCCCCGAACTCTAAATGCCTCAATTTGGATAACTAACATAGCCATGCAAGTACAAATATGCTTCATTATCAATTGACTCCAATCTACCAATATTAAAATATTACCTTGAATTACAAAACAAAAATAATGGAAAAACTGTAGAAAACTTACGAAATATAAATAAATTTGATTTTATTGCATGTATTACGAGGGCGGTTCAGAGACTTCTTAGCCTAGAACAGAAAGCGCGTTATAAACAGAAAAAAGTTAAGTGGAAACTTCCATCTGTGTTCTGAACACATGATAAATTTCTTTTTGATCTGCCAACTCCTTAATATAGAAACAGGTGTTAGAAAAAAGACACATCCACGATTTTTTTACAATGGAAAAATTGGAAATTCGTGGTGTCATTAAATATTTAAATAAAAAAGGTGTATCGGGACAAGAAATTCATAATGATATGGTGAGTGTGTTAGGTGAAAATGCTCCTTTATATGCAAGAGTAAAAAATTGGATTGCTGAATTTAAACGTGGTCGTACAAGCATTAAGGATGAACCACATAGTGGACTTCCAAAAACAAAAAGGTATTTTATTGATTGACTATCTGCTAAAGGGTAAAACAATAAATTCAGAGTACTATTGCAATATTTTGGATCAATTACATGTAAAAATTCGAGAAAAACATCCTGGCTTACAACACAAAAAAATAATTTTTCATCAAGACAACATACCAGCGCAAAAGAGTGTTTTAACAATGACTAAAATCAACGAATTTAAGTACGACTTGCTTGATCTCCCACTTTATTCTCCTGATTTAGCTCCCAGTGACTTTTACCTGTTCCCAAATCTAAAAAAAATCCTAGCTGGCAAGCGTTTTACCTCAAATGAAGATGAAATTATAGTTGTAAAGCACTATTTTGAAGGCCCTGAGGAAAACTATTTTAATCAAGGTTTAGAATTGCTAGATAAGCGTTAGACTAAGTGTATTAAAGTTTCAAGAGATTATATTGAGAAGTAAAAATGTTTTTGAAAAACTAACTATTCTCTTTCTGTGCTAGGCTAAGAAGTTTCCGAACCGCCCTCGTATATTAAATTCTTATCGTGAATTACAAAATAAAAATATTGAAGAAGGTTCTCGTCATGGAAAAAACTTTAGAAAACTTGAGAAACATAAATAAATTTGATTTTATTGCACGTATAATATGAAATTGAAATATTTTTATAGACTTTATAAGTCCCAATTTACACAAAGCATTTCTTTAAGCTAAGCTGATCAGGTTGGGTAGAAAATAAGACGAGTATACATTTGATTCTACTAGCAATTTGTGTTTTCAAAAAAATTTGCTTCGTGTCAGTATAGAATAAAGCTAGATTTAAACGAATGAAATTTTCTTCAAGAGTTTGAAGAATTTTTGCTGTTTACACGAGTTTGAAGTATTTTGAAGAGCAATTTTGAAGAAAATTTCAATCGTGTAAATCTAGCTTAAGTTGTCATTCATATCACTCCAAAACAAAAGACTCAAGACACAAACTCTTGGCAAATAAATTCATCAAAATGATTTTATTCGCCAACTTAATATAAGTAATTTTTGTAACTTAAATCGAATATTGAAAACAAAATTTCACTCTTCAAATTTAAGACCTTAAAAAACAAAATACCTTAGACACAAACATCTAAAAAAAAACAACAACAACAAACAAATCAATGAAAGTAAAAAAAGAAACAGCATTTCTTTTATAATTTGTGAAACTTATAAAACTTTGTAAACTCAAAATTAATTAAAAGAATTTTATTTTATTTCTTTTTCTTCCTCAATTCTTGTAAACACCAAAAATGAAGAAGTTATTTATGCATACTCACGAAAAAGGGGTGACCCGATTATTTAAATAACAATACCTACAACAATAACACAAACCCACGCAAAGAAATACCTACATACTACATATGTATTTAATATTGTAAAAACATTCAAAACTTTTTTTGATAGCGAATGGTGTTTTTTTTAATCGGTTAGCTTTTGTTTTCTTAATTAAATTCATATAGAAAGTTACCTGATTTTTATAGATTAAATAACTGTAGTCTGGCGTAGTCTATGATTTCAAAGTTCTTTAATGTGGCCTCTGTTTGAAGAAAAAATATAAAATAATCGACACAATGTTGTAGATACTTGTGTAGTAAAATTTTGTCTCATGCAAATGAGTTTTAATTTAAAATATTATTGATTTTCACTTTTTGCTTTAAAAAAATTTCTTCCAGCTGTATTTTGATGATTACTTTTATTTTCTTTTAGCTTAAATTAAGTATTCAGTATTAAGTATTAACTTCAGTTTTTTTTTTCTCTAGTTTAGGTATTTTGTGTTATTTCTTTATTTTATTACTTTTGTTACAAACATACGTTAATAAACCTATAATTAAATTAAACAAAATGTTACGGCTTAATTTTTGTTGCTTCTTTTTTTTCCTATAACATCATGTTTGCGTTTTAATTTTTCACTTCTTATTTATGTAGTTATTTATTTCTTTCTTTAAAAATTTCTTTTCTTTCTTGTAAAACTTTAAAGTCTGGTATTTAAGCGTTAAATACAAAATCACATCATTGCTAGACAAACTCTCACCGTTAACTGAATTTGGTAAACAGTCATTAAATTGGTCTTCTTTCATAGCCAGTATGAGTTTAATTGATGAATTGAGCTTTTTTGTTGGGCAAACCTGTTTCTACAATGTTTATAAACTCTTTGAGTAGTTTCGTTGGTTATTTGAGCAAAAGAGTGCTAAAGAGTAATTCAAAGATCTTGTAATATTTAATGCATTTTATTTTTATTTTGAATTGAATTAATATTGTATTAATATTTTTATTGTTCATTAACCTCAACAGATTTAACACTCGCATTTATTTAGTGTTTATCTTCTTTAATTGTGGCAACTTTCAATAATGCGAATTAATAGTTTTAATTGATGTAGTCTGTTAGTTTTTACAAATAGTAGTCGGTTGGGGCTCTGTCTAGACTATACATCAAGTGAGGAGCGACTTCCTAACCACCTCAAATTTTTCGAACTTGTGGCCGAACATTTTCATGATGGAATATTACGGTTTTATCTGGCCGCATGTTCTGATTGTTTTTGAGCCAATGCGAATCAGTTGTATTCAGTGAAGTTTCCCTGTGATAGCCTGGCCAGATTTTTGCAAATCATAATAAATACAAAGCATTACCTTAGCTCTAAGTATATTAGATTTTCGTATCGACTCGGCTGTCTGGCCGGGCTTCACATACAATTGTATACACTTCAATAAGTAGAGGATCTATTTTAGCATATAAGCAACATTTCATACATGCAAAATCGTCCTTCAAGGTCTCTTAGTTTCAATTCATCTGGTATCCAATTTCCCTGTTTTGGAAGAATCCTGCTGCTCGCAAACTTTTTAAAATTACTACTTGAGTAGCTTCCAAAAATTTTGCAAGATATTGTTGAGTTTGGCAACAATTCACAAAAATTTCACATTTTCAAAGCAAGAGGAGATTTGAATGTTTACACAATAATGTTCAATAACTAAGTGAGATTAAATATGTTACTAAAGACAAGAACCGTGTTCAAAATATACGCCATCCATTATGAATCTCGCGTTTTTGAGTTATATGTAATACATACCAGAGACCTGCAACAAGTATGAACGAGCCGACTTATTCACTAACGTTGAATTTTAAGAACAATACAAAAAAGTATGATTCAATTTTATGCTTATTCACTTTTTATGCACACACAGAAAATTCAGCAACGAGTATAAATCATTTCCAACACTTGGTTCGAACTGCAATGTTTGAAAACAAAAATTCTTGTTTATACACAGTTTGTTTTTTGCATGTCGGCTTTGTTGTGCATGATCTGATTGGAATTGAACTAAAAACACACGAGCCACTTATAAGTAAAAAGCGGCTGGCAGAAAAATATGAAAACATAAAAAATGTGCATTTACTACCTATTTAACATTATTTTGTCGAAAAGAAAACTTATTTGACACAGCAATGATAAAATTTGTAATATGTACAGTTTGTCAAATATATCTTTGCACAGCAAAAAAAATTAAAGAAAAAATGTAAAATGAGCTGCTTCATACATTTAACGACACAGTCGAACATTCATGTTCGCACAAAACAACAAATGAATAAAACACATGTTCGGCTAACAACACGTTGGCTTTGATGTAAAACGAGCTTCATACATTTAACGACACAGTCAGAATATTCATGTTCGCAAAAAACAACCGGTGAATAAAACTGAATGTTTGAAACGAACGGTTGCGTAAACGAGCGTTTTGTGCATTTGAACAAAAACGATTAAATCATAAAAATCAATGTGCATGATTAAGTATACCCGAAAATTTAGTACTCGTTGCAGGTCTCTGATACATACACTCAATAATATTTCAAATAACCTGGAATCATAAACTTATACTCATTTATTTTATTTATTAACACATAAAATAAGCTAAAAGAGGAAAGTAGAATTGATTTGATCTAATGGAAATTCGTGTTTTTGTTTCGATGAATCGTATTACATTTTGCACAACAGTTTTATCCACCTGCATTAGTTTAAATTAAATCTTTGATATTTCTTTATTTAGGCTCGAGTTCATTAAATTTAATGGTGCAGAGGGTTAGAATTGCAAAAGTGGTGTTTCTTGAAACATATGTAAATTCAACCAACAACCCAGGTTCGAATCCTAAGCCAAGAAAAATTATCAAAAAAAATTTTAATAATAATTTTCATGTAACAATTCCTACCTTCAGTAAAAATAATTTAATGTAAACTAAATTTAATGAACTCGAGCCTAAATAAAGAAATATCAAAGATTTAAAATTAACAGTTTAAATAAAAATAATAATTGTTCTTTATAAAATGTAAACATATAAAAATACAGAAATGCAAAAATTGTAACCTTAAACTTATATTTAACTAAAAGTAAGCAACATAAACATTAATGCTTACGTTGCTGTCTGGCTAAGTGTGGAAACGTAATTGGCAGCTAATGCTCCACTACACTTAGCCAGCCAATAATGATCGTTTAGGAATAGATATGTAACTCACGTACATATACTTTTGTTTTTTCTTTTTTCCCTCTTCAATTATGAACAATCCCAGCATACCATTCTAGGAGCGCTCCGAAAAAGGAGTCAGAAAAGAGTCCAAGTAAAAAGCATTTGCGGAGCGAAAGAAAAATTTGCTTAAAAAATTATTTTTTTTCCATTTTATATATTTTATTTAAATGAATTCCATATAATTTTTTTTTTTTTTTTTACTGTAAATATAATTTATTTAATTTTTTTCCATTTCTTATTTAGTTTATTTGTAAATGAATTTAAGTAAAAACAATTTAAAAAAAAATAATAAATGTGAACTTTTAATTTTTGTATTTAAAATTGCAATGACTCTTTTTTGACAATATCTAAGAGCTCTTTCTGACGGACCATTTTCGAATGTAATGACCCTCTTTTCTGAAGGTTTACGGACCAATAATGATTGTTTTTTGGGCTCATAAAGAGCGCTAACACTTCGAAAAAGGTGTCAGAAAACACTCTTTTCGGACTCATATGGCTTGCTGGGATCTTTAATAAAGTTTTAACTTCCTCAATACGCAAAATCGTATTCAACAGATTGGTATGAAAATGTAATAGAAAAATATATGAACTCCATAATTGTACATCAATAATTCTAATGTTTGTGAAACATAGGTACGAGGGCGGTTCGGAAACTTCTTAGCTTAGAAGAGAAAGCGCGCTATAAACAGAAAAAAGTTAAGTGTTTTGGAAACATCCATCTGTGCTCTGAACACATGTTAAATTTCTTTTCGATCTGCCACCTACTTCATATAGAAACATATAGTTAAAAAAAAAACGTATCCGCGATTTCTTTACAATGGAAAAATTAGAAATTCGTGGTTTCAGTAAATATTTAAATAAAAAAGGTTTATCAGGACAAGAAATGCATAATGATATGGTGAATGTGTTAGGTGAAAATGCTCCTTCATGTGCAACAGTAAAAAATTGGGTTGCATTGAGGATGAAACACGTAATGGACGTCCAAAACATCAACATCAAGTTGGAGGAAGTGGCCCAAAGAAGCCAAAAGCAATTCAATCGGCTGGTAAGGTTATGGCAACTGTTTTTTTTGGGTCTTTAAAGGTATTTTATTGATTGACTATCTGCAAAAGTCTCCAGAGTACTATTGCAACATTTTGGATCAATTAAATGTAAAAATTCGAGAAACGCGTAATGGCTTACAACACAAAAAAATAATTTTTCATCAAGACAACGCACAAAAGTGTTTAACAATGGCTAAAATCAACGAATTAAAATACGAGTTGCTTGACCACCCACCTTATTCTCCTGATTTAGCTCCCAGTGACTTTTACCTGTTCCCAACATTAAAAAAATTCCTGGCTGGCAGGCGTTTTACCTCAAATCAAGATGCGAATACAATTGTAAACAACTATTTTGAAGGCCTTGAGGAAAACTATTTTAATCAAGGTTTAGAATTGCTAAATAAGCGTTTGAAGTTTCAAAAACTAACTATTCTCTTTCTGTGCTAGACTAAGAAGTTTCCGAACCGCCCTCGTACTACTATAATCTTTTCCTTACCAGATGTAATCTTACAACATTTAATAGACAGTAAGAATATTGTAGGTGTTGTATCACATTTTTTAAGCAGAAATAACTGCTACAATTTGCACAACCATTTGCAAAATTCAAAGACATGCAACTCATATTTAGCATAGCTTGTGAATTAAATAATTGATTGACAAACAACTATAATTCTTATTATACCCAGTGTTCTCTTACTTATAAATACTCTTAAATTTAAACCGCTCAAAATTTCATACTAACAATCTATGCTCATTTGTTTATAATGAGTGCTTATAAAAAGTCATTGAAAATAGTCTTAGATTTCAATGAGCGCTGCTTAACCTTCACTCACACCCATGTTTGAATAAGAAAATCAGCAAAACATTTGCCTTGCTTGTCATTCTACCAAATGGCCAGCTTCATCGTCTGAACCACTTCTAAACCAGTGTTTTTTTGTTTGGAAAATTCTTAACCCCCAACACACATAATATTCCGCAACAGGTTAAATCAGTGTTGGCAAACATGGTACAATTGTACTTTTTTTGCTACAGTTCAGACTCAGTTGGTACAATTTCAAATTACTGTTGCATTTGGTATTCCAGAAGAAATAGATAGATAAATATATGATTTAAGTTATTTTGCACATTTGCATAGTAGAGAAGCAAGTAGAAGAGATGATTTTATTCAATTACATGAACACCTTGGAACTGATATCCATATGATCTTTAAATATGAATCTATAAGATGGTTATCATGACAATAAATTGCTGGTTGAATTATCGAAAAATGGGGATCTCTGAAATATTAATTCACATTAAATGATTTTGAGGCTTAATTCAAAAACTAAAACTTAATATTCGTTAATCGGAATTTTAAAAACATTGGAAGTTAAAGAAGTTAATTTTCTTAATATATTCTTGAAATAAAAAAATTTTGTAATTTTGAAATTCTAATCGAAGCACGTATAAATAAATATACCGATACTTCATAAATAAGACTGTTATAGGTAATCATGATAATAAACGAAAATAAACTTCATTTAAACAAATACAGGCAAATCCCGAATAAAGATAATTTACAGGAAACATTTTATTACGAAACGAGCTCTATTTCTTTGCCTCTAATTTATCTCTGTTTCAAATGCATTAATATAAAATTGTTACTCTATGAGACCTTCTTGTTATACAAAAATGTCAGTGTTAAAAATTTGGTCGTTCGAGTATAAAATTGTTTAAACATTCGTTATATAAAGTATATCGAATTTTTTGATAAAGTGAGTTTCTGGTCAAATATTGCAAATGGTACCGTGGACGTCTAAAAAGTACTTTTTATTTATATAGTTGGTACAAAATCCAAAAGGCCATTTTCCATCACTGGGTTAAATTGCACAAAAAAAAAAAAAAAAAAAAAAAAAAAAAAGAGAAGAGAAAAAATAGAAAATCTCTACTCTACAACACTGTCTTTAGTTTTAATTGTGCTGTTTATTTTAGCTGTTTTATTTTGTTTTCTTCACTAATTTCCACTTGAGTGGTTTCGTCGGTTTTGTTGTGATTGTACAATTTTCTCAGTGCAGAAATATTAATGAACAAGTTCATGGAAATCATTTGTTTGTGTGTCTAGTGTGTGTTTTATTAATTTTCTTCAAAAGTAAAACTAGTGCATTGCCAATATTGTTAAATTATAACAAAATAGCCAATATAAAAATAGATGGTAAGATTCTGCTTTAAATAAAACAGTTAACAACGAATGTTAATGGAAATTTTTTTTATATAATATTGCGGATCTTAAAAAGTATGTTTAAATAACGCAACTATCAATGAAGTTTGAAGTCTTGATGTTGTGTAGTCTTTGAAAATAAAAATTTGCTTGTTTTTTCTTCAAAAGGAAAACGTAGTTTTTAAAAACTATGTTAAATTTTGAAAGTGGGTTGATGGTGATTTAGCCCTCCGCTGGGTTATTTCTAACGGAAATAACTGCTTGATAGTTCATGGGAAGTATACCCGACCCTCATATGTATTCCAAGGAAATGGGGACCCTTTTCATTTTCCAACGGAAATAACTGATTGATGGTCCATGGGAAGTATACCCGGCCCTCATATGTATTCAAAGGAAATTCTAACTAGCATCCTCTAAAGAATGGCGATCTGACCAATAGTTTAGTTTATATTGGGATTTGAAGATGTTTAGTACGGGAAGGTCTGAAAAGGTCCGCTGGGATTTTGTACTACAATTTCAAGAAATCATTAATAAATGCAATTAGCAGTCTTAATTCAAATTAACTCGTGAATTATCCCCATCCTAATGCGCATTAGGTTAGACGTAAATGCACAAAATCAGAGTGAATTTATACTGAATTTAGCTATTTCAATATGGCAACATCATCGACAATCAATCATATGTTATCAAATTGTTTACTATTGTAAACGAAGAAGAAGACAATTGTAAAATTAAAATAATAAAAATATATTTCCACAATTGCCTTTCTCTTATTTCAGAGTGTCCCACTGCGGTCCCCACATGTAACAACACGTTCAGGTTGATGGTTGCTAGTGCATGAACAATTTTTGCATTATGGAACAGTTTCAGCAAAAGTAATTTCAGCTTTTTTGTTTCAAATAAATTTTGATTTTTCACCAAATGCCAAACAAATTTTTTCATAATTAAACAGTTGTTTACAAACAAACAGCTGTTTAAATGCTGTTTTAAATGCAGAAACTGTCGTCTGTCACGGTAAAATCTTAATTCACATTAGTGAGATTTTAATGCAAATTAGCGCTGTCGTCTGTCTACGCTATAAGTAATGAATAATTAAATACAAATTGCATTTACATTCATTATACATGTATAGTCATAGGGAATATGTTATAATAAAGCAAAACAAAAAATTGCTTTTTCATATAATGCCATACAAATATATGTAAATAGGTACCTGTGGCGAAGGGTTAATGTCAAATTATTTTAAAATTATCTCAACTCCTTAACACAAGTACATATATCTAAAAGTGTTATAATTGGAAGTTCATTGTATGCAATATATTCTATTCACAAGGCTTTGATACTTTGAAACTTTTTTGGCTGCCAAACACCACTTAATTCTGAACCCTTTTATAGTTGACACTGCCATACCAGTCTTCTTGAATACTTGCAAGTCATAAAGCATACTAGCTAAATTTTCTGTTTTTTACTTAATTAAGCATCATATGTCATTTTAAAAACCAATAACATCTTTTAAACAAAAAAACTATTTTTTTATTTTTTTAATTTTATTAGTTTTCAAAGTCTACAAATTTTGCCATGAAATTGATTTTTAATAAATATTATATGTTTAAACAATGAATCTCCAAAATTTAATGTGTTTTAGTTAATAAACCATAATTAAAATTTGAGAAATAACTACTTCCTAATTTCCTCAAAATCAAACACGGCATTGTGCATTTATGTGTTAAAAAACATTTAAGAATTCAACAAAAAAAAAAAAAAAAAAAAACAGTCCATCCATTAGTTAAACAACAACTCTTGAAACACTTGAGTAACTTTTATTTAGCAGTAAAACACATACAACAATTTAAATAAATTTGCTTTAAACAAACAACAAAAAGCACATTATAAGTCTAATTTCTCCTTCACTGTTTTGCTACATTTTATCAGTAAAAGTCAATTTAATTTAAATCTAGTAAATTGTTTGGTTTATAAACACAATACCCTGCAGTTAAATCATTATGAAATGAGTTTCCTTAACCCTGCTGTTAGGTTAGGGCCATTTGGTCCAATTTTTTTAGTATTCCCTTGTAACTTTGGAACGGTGATATATACTGACTAAATTTTTCTGCTAATGGGGTATTTTAATAAAACAATGTTATGTGCGAAAATTAAATTTTCTAACTTTATTCAGGACTGAGAAAAATAGAAAATGACGAATCTTAGGTTCGAGGACCATTTGGTCCATAGTACATTTTTATACATTTTTTTCAAAAAAAATAAGAATTTATTAGTTGGTTTGAATATATTTTTCATTGCAAGATAAACACAATGTTTTTCGGTTAGTTTTGCTAATAAAGTTGCTGCAAATAGAACATTTTATATCAGAATTCGACTTGCAGCAACTACAAATTCCACGCTTTCGAGTCCTTGAATGAGAAGTTGGATTATTTGAGGAAGCTCCTGAAACTGTGCATGTTGTATGAATTTCTGTCAATAATTGTGCTGAGAACCCTTGTTGAGGTAATCTAGTCCGTTTCATCGTATGAGCCTTAGTTTAGTTGGAGCCCGTAAAACATCGATTGCAGAAAATAGTATGTACCCATTCAAAGCGGATATGTCAAGTATGTTTGCAAATACAACGGTTACAATACAATTGTAAAACATTGGAAGGAGTTGTTGCCAATAGTCCCACAGTGCACGAATAGGAGCAAATTTATCGCTACTAGGACTATGGCGTCGACTCAAAACATCATCGAAACGGAGAGCACTTGTAATCCTATGAAATGCATCTTCAGACATAATCGATTGGAAAATAGGGCGACCAAAATTTTCTTCAAATAAACCGTGGACATCCTCATTTTTTCCGCTGTCATTGATAAATTTGATATATTACAGAAATAAGTAAAACATGAATGTACATACCGATAAACTCCAGCAAGAATGAGCACAGCTATATATGCGCTC
Organism: Bellardia pandia; assembly: GCA_916048285.2. Taxonomy (NCBI): domain Eukaryota; kingdom Metazoa; phylum Arthropoda; class Insecta; order Diptera; family Calliphoridae; genus Bellardia; species Bellardia pandia. Next base: position 46,089,744 of record OU696531.1, read on the forward strand.
AGTGCGTCTTCATCAATATCTGTCCATTTGGACAATGACAATTATTTCTATTGGAGACGGAAAAACAACAAAAAAGCGGACAGCATGTCATCGCATCTAGACACTGCAAATCGAGTTGATCGACTGAGGTAATGGAGTCGCTCTCCATTCCATGTTGTTTTTAGCAACAAAAAGACCACCAACGGAGCTAGTTTCAACTGAGATGGTTTCCTGTTCACTTTCTGTTTCAGATGAACAGCCCGAAATTAAATCCGTCTCCGAATCGGAAATATCAGATTCACTTTCTTCATTTAGAATTTCACGTATCTCTTCTTCGTTCGACTGCGCCATTTCGTAACAAAAACACTTCCGGACTATTCAAAGAAACTTTCAAACTGAAACAAGTACTGCACGTATCTGTGCTTCTTCATGACAAACATCAAAAACGGGGTATCCCAAAACAATTTTTTACATTAAAAAACAACAAGTGAATGTAAATTCATTGCAAAAATGGGAAATCCCAAAATTATTTTTTCATTACCAAGTGAATGTAAATTCATGTCAAATATTTAGAGGATGTTTTGGATATGACAAATACTTACTTTAGAAATTATTGAACCAAAATAGTTACAATGAATTAGATAAAATCATTATTTTGCATGAAAATTGCATTATGGACCAAATGGTCCCTTAACCTAAGATTCGTAAGTTTTTTCTAACCTAACAGCAGGGTTAAACTAAATAAAGTTAAAAGTGACTGGATATAATCTGTTTTATTTTTAGTATTTGCGCACTTTCATTTTCATTCTAAATAAATGTTATAATCAAAATGAAATTATCAAAAAAAAAAACTGAATAATAAGTTAATGGTCTGTTAATTTTCTTGTAATACAACATAAATAAATTGTGATTAAATTGAACAATTATTTATGGCTTTGCTTAGGCTGAAGTATTACAAAATCTATGTGTAATACATTTTAAAAATATTTCCATAGAGATTTTCTATAGAAAACTTTGTTACACAAGGTTTTCTATAAAAAATTACTTTAAAGAAAAAGTTAAAAATAGTGTAGAAAAAAAATATGGCTTATGTGGCAAAATAAATAGCAACAATTTCATGATTATTGTAAATATGTTATAGTGTATTTCTTAAAGAATTATTTAAATCTAAGTAACAAAGTTTAATTAATCTAAGGGCCCGATTATCGTTTACAATACTTAAATGTTGTGTTGTCTCGACAACAACACAACATTCATTTTTCATACGATTAAGCCGATAAGTGTTCTGAATCGTAATCGCAATTTACAACATACAACATCAAAATACTTAGTGTTGTGAACGGTAATCGGGGCCTAAGTTTATATAAACGAAATTTGTCAATATGATATAACGAATTATATACGGTCGTTCGCACTTTCAATACCGTTTTTTAAATGATTAATTTACAAAATTTTCATAAAATGATAGTTTCTATGCGATCAGAGTTGTATTTTCTAATACAGCTGATAAGAAAACAACAATGTCGGCTTCATTGCTTTAAAACATATGTATGTGTTTGCATCTTTTTTGTGTAATAGTGTGGCACCTATGACAAACATTGTTGCGATTTCTTTTTTTGAGTGTGATAGAAATTGGTCAGATTTTCCAGTGAAAATCTGACAACCGTACGCTTGTGTAGGATAGTGATATGGTAACACTACATTTGTCTTAGCTGCGGTTAGAGCTGCCAGATGAATTTCGGAAAAAATCGTCAAAAACCAGAAAAAAAATCGTCATTTCAAATTTTAAAAATCGTCAAAGAAATCAGAAAAATAAAAAGTCACTATTTCTAATAGTATTTCGAAATTTTTTTTTAAACGGAAACAAGTTTATATAGTCTCTTGTAACTACAATACATATCAGAATACATAAATTTTAACTTTTTAAATAAGAAATCACAAAAAATTTAATGTTAAACACAACTTGTGTAATATTTTATAATATCTTAGTCCGTTTTTTTTGCATGAGAAGCAGTGTGGCCATATCCAAAAATAATTTACAGCTAAATCGGCTTTAAAATAATGCTAAAAAAAAAAATACTAAACTGCCAAAAAATAATGCTAAAATTTTAATTGTATTATTTTGTGTAATTTTGGATAATATATCAATTTAAATGGTTTATTTTTCGTAATTCTTCCCTATAAACACCTTTTGCACATCATTTCAATGAAACAAACTGATTAAAAAGTAACAAAATATTTATTGAAGTATATGCACATATTTATGTACATTCATAAAAAGTTTTTTTTTAACAAAAGGTATCATTAAATTCAATATCACATTAAATTATTATAAAATTAACAAAAAATCAAAATCAATACAATTTACATAAAATATTTTACAAAATATTTAAATTATAAATTAAATACGTCATCGAAGGAATATTCATTATCTTCTGAAGATTCGTTCGATTCATCATTATAATATATAATCTTATCACTTTTTTTAATGAGATCATTCGTTATTTTAAAATTTTCGCAATATGTATTCATTCTTTTCAAACCACACCTAATATAAAGTAGCGAATTCATAGTGTTTAACATCATTCTATTTCGAATTTTCGTTTTTATGAGATTCATGCCACTAAAAACCCTTTCAACTTCCGCGTTGCTAAATGGCAAAACCAGGAACTTCATTGCAAAAGTAGCTAATTTACTAAAGGAATTTTCATTTAGTGCATTTTTATATTCATATACATTTACCCAAAAGTCAACTGTTGAATTCTTATTTAAACATTCATATGAATTTAGTTTCCGCCACTGATGTTCCAAAGCTGTAATTTCTTCTACAGGCAAATCAATAAATTCTTCTTTAAAATGTTCGTTTAGTTTGCATTTATTAATTTTTAAACTGTTTTCTACACAAAAGAAGTTAGTTTTTGTTAAATTATGAAAATTTTTTGGCATTCGTTATCTAAGTTGGCATATTAATTGAGCTACAAAATCTCGGCATGAAAATCGTATTTGTTTTTCTATTTCAATAGTTATGATATCTCTTTTTGATTCCAAATATTTTTCAAAATCGTAATTAAAATATGGTGTTAGTAAAAAAATCAGATAAACATGAATTTAGTGGGTCAAACTGGTCCGATTTCAAAACAATTTGATATGAAAGACCTTTTAAAAGATTGTATAGTTCTACTAGCAAAAGAGTAGGGTCAGCATCATTACTTTCAAACATTTTGTTAACCTTCTGAACGTCTGATAATAAAGGCTTTAAAAATTTTAATTATAATAAATTTTTATCATTGTATAAATTTTTTAAGATGTTTGCTTGGTGGCATGCCTCTAACGTTGCAGCAATTTCAAAGTGAGTTTTTAATTCTAGCCATTGATTTTCTATAATTATTATTGTTTTTTGGTCATTTTTATGAAAACGAGACGCTGCTACGATATGTTTAGATGTTTTTCCATGCATGACAAGGGTGCTTAGTTTTGGTTTCAAAATACATTGACAGTATTTACATTTTATCTCTTGGGCATTTAATTTAACTATCCACTTGCATAGTCTTTTATAGATCATAGTTTTTAATTTCCATTAACTTTATTGCCAGTGTTACAGATTTAAATGTGTAATCACCAAAAAATTGTGGTAGATTTTGAAATTAAGATTAATATTTTGAATAAATAAATATTTTGAATAAGATAAAGAATGCTAAAAAATGCTAAATATATAATTGAAAAATGCTAAAAAAAATTGCTAACTGCAAAATGAATTTACAGCTAAATTAAAAAAAAAAAATGCTAAATCTAGCCGCAAAAATGCCAAAATGGCCACACTGATGAGAAGGGAAAAGAGAACAAGAGGGATACAAACTTGACGGTACTAGTCAATTTTCTTATTTTCTTTTGTTTTTTTTCATGCATGTTTTATTTTTTTGCTTGTTTTATTTTTTTTTTTTTATTAAATATTGAATCTGCCTTATTTCCTTAGGCCTAACAATAAGTATTTAAATCTTAAAACTAAAATTAATCTAATTACTCTCTCACAGAGCATTAATTTATTATTGGCTGAAATCTAGCAATCGGATTCGGGTGGGTTTATAGCTTTTTGATGTAGTTCTCCCATGTTGATTTGCATTAAAAATTGCGAAAATTGAATTGACGTGTGTAAATGAAATGGCAAGTTCAAAAGAGAATTGAACATAAACTGGACAGCTAACACTGAAGAGTGTGAAACAAGACTTACAGTATTTTATAAATAAATATCTGAATTTAGCATATTTTATTAATTCAGATTAAATTACAATGCTAAAACAATTTAGTTTATCAAGTTTTATATAACATTTTGAGTATACAATCCGATTCCATCATATCATATACAGGTACTTATTTTCAAAGAATTCCGTATTTTAGTTATTTAAATTTATTTGGCTGAATATTATTTCCACGTTTTGTTAAAATATGAAAAGTTTTTGTAGAATTGCCCCGTTAAAATTCAGAAATTGTTTCCTCTAAAAATTTTAGTTCATGGAAATCAGCATTTAAAGTTGATTTTTATGTTTACAGATAAATAAGTAATTTCTACTATTATTTGGAATTATTATACTTAAACTTAACAATTGTCAATAATTAAGAAAACACTATTATTACTTAGTTTTTGACATATTTCATTTTGTTCTTAATATTTATGATATTAAATGAGAAAAATAGTTGTTGTCTCAAAAAAAAAAACAGAAAATTTGGTAACAAAAACAAAAAAATTATAGAAAATATTAATAATTCAGAAAATCGTCAAAATGACGATAAATCGTCAAATCTGGCAGGTATGGCTGCGGTATAACACTTTAAACACACTGAACATCAAACATTTAAACAGACGGGTAAGTATTATCATATTATATTTATATATATTTATTTTATATTTTATTTACACATTCTTTTCCTGATTTTCTTTCAGAACTATTAAGCTTTCGCTACGTGTCTCTACACTGAGATTTCTTTCTATTTTCTGGCATAGGACTGGCCAAGAAACCGATCTACTTACATACAAAAGCTTCAAAAAGTGCTCATCGTTCGGAAATTAGTGAAAACGTATTTGTACAAGGGAAACATTAGAAAACACTTTTAAACACAATATTTTCTATAGCAATCAGTGTACGATACAACAGACACTGTTATACGCAATATTTTCTATAGAAAATACTGTTATACGCAGAATTATCATCAGCCGTCATATTAAATCTAATTGTGTACTTTACATTTTATTTTAATTTTTTTTATTAATACGTTTTATTTAAAATCTATCCAAGAAGAATCAAAAGTAAATCATTTAAAGTAAAAGTAACATTCATTGTTGAATTACAATGATAGGAACAACACAAATACAAAATAAATTTTCATTAATATGTATTAGTTTTTTATAAATCTGTATGAATAAATTTTTGGAATTTTTTACAAATATTTTTTTTTTTCATTTTTGTTATATTACTTATTTAATTGTGTCGAATTGTGGCAGATCCAAGATAAGTTTCTCTTAACACTTCTAACTTTATTAGTGTCATCTAAGAGCGTTATAGCCAACAAGTTACAGTGGCTACTTAATCTCTCTTAATAATTTCTGCTAAATCTGGCAATTTCTTTAACCATTTGTATAGATACGTCGTTATTAATAGCTTTGTTTGATATAAACCATGGGGCACTGACAATCGATCTTAACGTTTTAGATTGATATCTTTGTAGGATTTCTATATTGGAATTACTAGCAGTTGTCTATAATTGAATACAGTAAGTCCAGATCGGTTTTAACATCGTTGTATAAATTTTTTTTTTTATTTTCAATGCTTAGTTTAGACTTAGGTCCCAATAACCTATAAAGGCGTTTGGTTTTTATGTTTAAATGTTATTTCTTAGCTCTTTCCATGTAAGTCTACCATCAATGGGCATTCCTAAGTATATTATTGAGAGATACAATTGGACGGCCTCCACTTTACAAGGTAAATGTAACATGTGTAGATTTCTCCGTGTTTACTCTCATGTTGCACTTGCTGAACCAGTTCTAAATTTTATTAAGTTGGGTTTAGAGTTTAGTTGAAGCATCAGTGTCATCAGCGTAAGTTGCAAGAAGAAAAAAACATATAAAATTGGTCCCAAGACACTACCCTGAGTAACAGCAGCTTGAATATTTATTTTGAAAAAAGTTTAACATTTTTCATATATTTAAAAACTTTAAACAACTTTTGTTTTCAGTGTAGTTGTTTTTGCAATGCTACCATTACTCTTGAACTTTCTTTCGTTGCGCGACTTTGCAGTTATTATGACATTAAAGACATAAATTAGTTTATTAAAGAGTATTATGTGCATCATTGTTTGGTAAAAAGAAAAAGAAGAAAAAAATTTCAAAAAAAAAAACACATTTCAAAGTCATTCCATGTGATACGGTTTGTGTGGCCAACTGACTAACATTGATGACAACGTTACAGCATTTTTTGCATTGTAGGCAATAAAATACTAAAAACATACGAGTATTTACACTAATTGCTTTTTGAAACTTTTACAGACTTTTTTGCTATTATGACGGCCATCAATCAATTGTCTACAAAATGTCTCATATTGTTAAAAATGTATTTTTCTGGCTGCTTTTAGTTAAATACCAGATTCTTTGTCTTTTGTGGTGATTTTTTATTTTAGATTCAATAAAGTCTTTTTTCTAACAAAGTAATTTGTACGTGTGAAAACTTCAATGGCAAATTACACAAGCTGCATAATAAATGTTGCATTTTAAATATCTGATTGTGTTGTAATTTTGGTTTTGTTAATTCCATTTATTTACTTCCTCTTGTAGCAGTCTGGCAGCACGGTGCCAACATGTATACAAATTTGTGTTGTTTTTAGTTGGGAACTTTTTAGAAATAAAGATTTTATTTTAGCATATATTCAGGCGATTCATTTAATTACTTGTAATTAGGGAGGGACAAAAAACATCGATGTTTTAAAAACACCCGATGTATTGTGTCGAAACATCGATATATCCGATGTTTTTTTTGCTCCTAAACAATCGGAAAACATCGATGTTTTCTTTCGATGCATCGAAATGACAAATTGTATACAGAACGTGTATATTGGTATATGTATAAACGTGTACACATATCTAACATTTTAGACCCTCGATTCAAAAAAATGCACTTTAATGATGCAATAACCGTTGCCAATGCTGTATCAAAGATCAAGGAATTAATGAAAAATACTCTTTTGCAAAATGAAGATATTGAATCTGACTCAGAAAAATCCGATAAAAGTGAGGATACTTTTTCATTATGGACTAGCCATTATAAACTGTTTAATAGAAATTGGAAAAGTAACAAGACTGGGCGTATCGCCCATTGTCTGATGAACTTTAAGTTTAGTTGAGGACTCCTGTTCGAAGACTGAACGAAAATCCGTTGTATATTTGGAAAGATTATAAATCAGTTTCCCAAGCTTTAAAGGATCGCTTTTAAATACCTTACAATGGTGGGAACAAAGGTTCCGGTGGGAACAACGGACTCAACAAAGAAACAGATTGAGTGGTGAAAGACTTAGTAAAGTTTTATTTCTAAACAGTATTGAAAAAAAGTATTGGGAGCTGTAAAATAAATTTAAAATTGTTCGAAAATATAATAAGAAATAATTAAAAAAAAAAACATCGATGTATTTTATGCAGGGACCGTAACTGTTATGACTTTTATCAAAAAACTCAAGAAATAAGAGTTATTTTTGATTTTTATATTTTTAGATAGAAAATAAGAGTTATTTTTTATATTTATTATTTTAAATGAAAAATAAAAGTTAATTTTGATTTTTATATTTTTAAATGAAAAATAAAAGTTATTTTTGATTTTTATATTTTTAAATGAAAAATAACTTTTATTTTTGATTTTTATATTTTTATATCAATAATAGAAATCAATTCAAAATTCGTGACATAGGTACGCGGTACGCCACCTGTTGAAGAAAACTTATTTGTAATAGATGAAAGCTCCGTTGCAAGCTGTCGATCTGTTTTAGCAGACGGTTTAAGGTCAATGGAGATGAATTATTCGTCTTCGGACGACGATGATACTCCTACGACAATAAATGACAGCGTCCGCAAAGCTTATTTTGAAATAGACAATTACAATGAAAAGCGTTTCGATACTTCTGCTAATTTATTGGAATATTGGGAGAACAAAAAATTTGTGTTTCCATGGCTTCGAAAATTAGCTTTAATTGTTCATTCTGTACCTGCCACTCAAGTCAGTGTAGAAAGGTCATTTTCAGCATTCAGATTAATATTGGGAGATTTGAGATATAATTTATCTGAGGAACATTTAAAATCAATTATGATAAAATTGAACACCTGAAAACGACCTCTTAACACTGACTTGAATGGCAGCCAAAACTTATAAGCTATTTCTATGCATTCATGTTTTTATAGCTGATAATTGATAAGTCACATAATAAATTATATTCATATAGAAATTTGAATGAAGCAGCATATTATAATACATACGGCATCAACAAATAAATAAGAGGTTTGAATTGATTTTTATTTGATATAAAAATCAAAAATAACTTTTATTTTTTATTTAAAAATATAAAAATCAAAAATAACTCTTATTTTTGATTGTTAAAATAAAAATCAAAAATTTAAAACTCATGCAATATGTTGGATGCATTTCGCCTAAGAATCATGATGGTTTAATTGAAAATTTTCTACGATGTTCATTTATGTATGATTTATTTCTTCAAAATTTGAAAAATAACTCTTATTTCCGGTCCCTGATTTTATGAAATATCGATGCAACATCGATGTATGTTTTTGATGCATCGCATCGAAAAAAAACATCAATGTTTTTTTACAGTGTTTATCCCTACTAGTAATCCAAAAAATACTGTTAGACACAATATTGCATATAGAAAACCCTGTTGGACACAAAATGTTCTATTGAAAACACTGTTGGACACAAGATGTTCTATAGAAAATACTGTTAATATGGTTAAACCAAAAATTATTTTTAGAAAATATTATTGTTATTCTGGGTACTGGTTCTACGAATCACTAGATAACTAACAGCTCTCCTTAACAGTTCTTGAACTGGTTCTTGCATCTATAGTATTATTTCAAATTTACGACTGGAACTAGTTGTGAAGTTGATGGAATTCTAAGAATGTGTTCATTATAAAAAAAGTACTTTTTCGCACATGAATTTGTCTCGTGTGGACAACTCTTGTCGATGTTATGTTCTGTCTCAAACCACTAGGTCTTCCATCAAATGACATATTCGCAACAGTTTGTACTTGAGTCCCAGAAAACCCCTATCTTAAATTCGTAACCACATGCTCTGCTGCAAAGAAATCACACTAATTTCGTTTTATTTAATTCAGTACGTATACAATTTTATTACTCAATTGCAAGAAAAATAAATCATAATTTGTTTAAAGTTTTAAATTTTATAAATAAATTTCAAATTGCATTAAAACTACTAAATGGAATTTAATATAATATAAACACAGTGATGATTAAAAACATTTTGTTAATTAAATACTTGGTATTTGTAATACATATACACATATAAGTACAATTACTCTTAAAAACTAAATTATTTACACTCTAAAAACAATAGAACTAATAATAAACTTTAGTGCAAAAAATTACAAAATTACAAAACAAAAATTAGAGCCAAATTAGTTTTATAATTTACACAATGAAACAAATAATAAAGACTAGAAAACTAAAAAAGAAATTAAATACAAACATAAAAATACAAAATTTGTCATTAACGTTTAATAAAGGCTTGGAAGAAGGATCATGAGAAAGAATAAAAACATTAAATAAATTTTGTTCGAAAGTTTTTAGTTCGCAAGGCTTAATAGAAAAGGACTTTTATAAATATTTATGTATGTAGATAAATCATTTAAAAAACGGTATTGAAAGTGCGAAGGACCATATATAATTCGTTATATCATATAGACAAATTTCGTTTATATAAACTTAAGTTAACTTACTTAGATTTAAATAATTCTTTAAGAAATACACTATAACATATTTACAATAATCATGAAATTGTTGCTATTTATTTCGCCACATATTCCACGTTTGTGTTTCTACTCTATTTTTAACTTTTTCTTTAAAGCACCTTTTTTAAAAGAAATTTTTTCTTACACGAAAATCTTTAGCACTTTGAAAGCTAAGAAAACCAAAAATACAAGAAGAATTAAAAAATAATACTGCTAAGAGCACTTGATGAAAATGAGGGGGAAAGTTCAAAAGAATGTGAAATAGATTAAAGCAGTTTGGCTGGATTGAAAGGGGTTGGGTTCTCCTAATGTCATATTTCACATTCAAACTCTGATATGCGATGATTGAAATAGACCATGCCCTGTTCGAGATCTTCACTAAAACCACTAACATCCATATAATCGGAGGCGGCCGAATCATCGTCAACCCATTTGTGAAGAGAACGAGATATCTCCAAACGACACTGGTTAAAACTGGGACGCATATGTGGATCCTTATGCCAGCAGCGTGACATTAAGTTGTAAAATTCATGACGTCCTTCTTTGGGTAAATCGGGTCTTAAACCTTGTGTTACTCTGCGTATAACTTCACGTCCCGTTATTTGGGAGTAGGGCGTAGAACCTGTTGCAAGGAAAAAAATGTTTTAACAATAATTTTAAATGTTTATTTTATTTGAATTTCTCACCCAATGTTGCTATTTCCCATAACACTATGCCAAATGCCCATATATCCGTCTCTGTACTAAAGATATTGTACTGCAAGGCCTCTGGCGCCATCCAACGTATTGGCAGTGCTGGTCTCTTGCCAATTGTATCATGTCCATGGGATTTCTTTTCGCTGCTGTCTTTGGTTGGACTTTGTGCCCAATGATTCATTATGAATTTTCCTCCAAAATCAAATTTAAATTTATTGAAATTACTGCGCATTATTTCATTTGCACAATTCTTTTCCAGCTCTTTACGTTTGCGTTCCGCATCCAAATCTATGGACATGCCAAAATCACAGATTTTGCAATGACCGTTATGATCAAGTAAAACATTACGGGCTGCTAGATCACGATGAACAATCTGAAAAGGAAGGGAAAGTTAATACATATTGAGGTGCATTTTAAAAGCAATGAACTCCTAAGAATCCTAGATACACAGCTCAAAAAATTTTATGATTTTGAACAAAAAAATATTTAAAGTCACAATATTTAAATCAAGGCAAGGAGAAAGAAAGTGAAATTAAGAGCCAACTGAATTGTCATTTGAAATCCAATTTGAAAGAACATAAGGGGAAAAAACAAAATGTTTCAATATTCATTTGTATAGGGAATGAAACAATCGTGTCGAAACGTGTGGCGGAGAAGTAATATGAAGCTTACCATTCTAGACAATCTTCCCCCAAAAAAAGTCTTATTTATTAACTGACTTTTTGTCGATAAAAAAATAGATCACAATTAATTTCCTTTCATACAAAGAACTATCAAAACATTTCATTCTTTGGTCATCACATTTTCTGATGTCATCAGAAGTAAGATCGAAATAAGGAAAACACAGATTTGTGACCCCTTTCTTTAACTGTCGGGAAATATATGGTCAACGTTTAACCAAAACCCATTTCGTCTTTTTGAGACTACAATTTCACCTCCCAGATAAGAAACAGAACCTTGCCGTTACAGAACCACAATTTCTCCTAAATGAAGATCCAAACTACGATATCTTAAAGTTGAACTCCCATTCGGGATAAGTCAGAAAACAAATTTGATCATCAACTATAACAGATGCTGGAAATAAGCTGACACATAAAACAACTAACCCAGCTGCATTTCAACAAATCCAGGGTAATTATAATGGAAACTAAGTATAAATACTTTAACTATAGGAAAATCTGGGTCTCAAAATATTATTTCTGCGTTCGCATCTTCATGAAACGATATTTTTAAGAAACACTACTTGACTCTATAAGAAGACAGTTTCTATTGGGATGATACCAGAAGGATGATCTAAACCGCAACATCACAGATGTCTTCAGAAGGCAAATGGGATGCACGCTGAGAAGACAGCTTCCCTGAGGTAGCTTCGAAAGGAATATCCATAGCACAACATCAAAGAGCTGTGTTCTTCATTAAAACATATTAGAAACGCTGTGATACTAACCCTCTTCTCAGCAATATATTCCATGCCACGAGCTATGTCCAAGCAAAAACCCGCCAAAGTACGAGGAGACAATGGAGTCAGACTTCTACCGCCCGGTACAGAGGCCGGTAAAATATTGGTAGCATTGCGTGCTGCCCTTAGCAATGACAGCAAACGACCACGCATGGCATATTCCATAATCAACATATGGGGTTCTGCAAAAGAAAGACACAACAAATCAAATAATTAAACACTTGAAGTAGCACAACAAACTTACCCGAATCGACGCAAGCTCCCAGCAAAGTAACCACATTTGGATGAGAACCCAATTTACGCATAATATTCGCCTCATCCTTCAGACTCAACTGGGTACTGCAAGCCTTAATGGTCTTGACCGCCACTATGCGTGTAGCTCCAAAGTGACCACTCAAATCATCGGCCTCAGCTTTCCACACTTGGCCAAAATTACCCTCACCCAAAAGACTTTTCAAACGGATATTTGTACGTTCAAACTCTTGGTCACTGGACACCGAACTTTTGTCATCGTAACGCTGCTGATTCATGGCCACATTATGATTATTGTCTCGCGCTAAAGGAGCCGACACTAATTTGCTGTGGAGACTATGTTGTCGTTGCGGTGGCTTCTTGGGATGATCCACCTCGTCTTCATCGTCATCTTGATATTTCGAATCGATTTTTTTCACTGGACTTATGGGCTGTTGATCTGTTATACAAACATCAAAATCTTCGTCATCTTTAGTGGGCCTCTTAAGCAGATAGTTACGCAGCAAATATAAAATAATGGCCAGTAGAGGCACAATGCCAATTCCGGCCAGTACCATGGTGACAACATTCATGCGTTGCATTTCCAGAGAAATCTCTTGGTCATCTGTTACCACAGTCGAGCTTATTTCCCCTGTGATCACTGGTTGTAGGGTGGTTGAGGAGGGCGTCACTTCACTGTTTTGTGGGGGACCTTTTTGCGATCTTGACGTGGGGAACGGGGTGGTGGTAAAATAGTGATTAACCTCTTTAACACGTGAGTTTATTGTAGATCTGATGGAGGTTAAGATGGTAGTATGTAAAATAGTTGTTGACGAATCGGTTGTCGCTGCCATGGGTATATAGGCCGATATCGCTGATTGAGGTTTTATGGTTGTGCTGGTCAATAATGGATTGTTTGGTCGATAAGTGTCCGTTGTTCGATTAACAAATATTATAAGATTCGTTTTGTCGTCAGTGTTAATGGGTTGTGTTAGACTGGGACCTAATTTCCTCAATAGTTCGGTGTCCTCATCGCTAATAATGGGTTTATGTGTGGGGATAGCAGTAGGGGCTGGTGTAGTAGTTGGGCTTGAGGTGGTGGTTGTAGTGGCTCTAGATGTGGTTGTGGGCAGGGGTTGCTGGTAAACTTGAGGGATTTTCATGGTCGTGGTTGTGCTGGTGGTCGAAGCTGGCGTAGTAGTTGAGGTAATAGCTGCTGTAGTAGTAGTTGCAGTGGCAGCTGTAGTTGAGGTTGTTGCTGCTGTTGTAGTAGTACTAGTTGTTGGTTTTCTTGTTGTTGTGGTAGTCGAAGTTGTTGTCGTCTTACTGGTAGTAGTAGGTTGCGTGGTAATTGTTGTGGGTAAGGTAGTAGGCGTTTTCATTTGCTCCTGTTTCGTTGTGTATATCACACCAGTATCCGGTGTCGGTGTGACCATTTCTTCGTCACTTAACACTGTTATTATCAAGGGAGTAGAGGCTGAAATGTACTGCTCATCCCTTAAAGCTTCTGTAAACAGTTTGGGTGATGTAGAATCACGGATTTTGTCTACGAAATCTGATTTTATTACTTTTATTTTAGGCTCTTTAACCACTTCGGCCACTATCCGCAAAGTGGTAGTTCTTGGTTCAGTGGGAACTTCTGGCGTGGTAGCTCTATTTATGCTGGTATATCTACGATTAAAATTTACACCATTTCTCATGTTATATTTGAAGCGAGCGCGACTTCTTTCCACAGCCGATAGTGTGGCAACTGATGTCAAAGTTACCGGTGTGGTGGATGACGTCTCCACATCCGCTACTGATACTTCCAATAGCTTGGGATGTTCATCGCTTACCGAGGTAATGGTTAAAGCATTGGGTTTCAAAGGAGGCAGTTTTTGCCCAAAATACAAATAAGGTTGTATCTCATCATCCTCCAAGGAGGTGGTGGCCAATGTTACCGTACTGATTTGAGACTGTTGCTTACGTCTGCCTCTCAATTTGGCCACAGTGCCACCCTTATTTTCATCTGGTATATGATTCAAGGTATCATTTTGTTCTTTCGCTATTACCAATAAACCATGAGAAGATTCATCGGTAAATAAGATTTCATTGGTATCTCGTTCGCCCGCTTGAGCTGTGCCTGTGCCCGATTTGGAGGAATTTTTCACTACCACTGTAGAGGAACCAGCGCCCGGTGTACTGGCACCCACTCTAGAGAAGTTGGCACATTGTCTCATACAACTGGCTGTGGTTCGTTTTGTGAAATTTTTCGTACAATTTCGTATGCAGATTGATCGCGGATCGGTGGGTGATTTTGAGGTCGTTTCAACAGCCGTAGCCGTACGTCCGGTGGTGCCAATACGATTACGAAAGCCGGGCCGTTGTAAGGCACTGCGTCGTGCCGCCAGGACATTCTGAAGACGTCTCTCACTTAGTAAAGGTGTAATGGAAGAACGAACCGGACGATATGTGGTAGAGGAAACAATATTTAAGTGCTCATAGCCATCTGAAAGGAAATTCAAAAAACGCAATTAATATAAATAGTTTAATATTTGAAAATGTCTAAAGAACATTTTTTTTCTAGCTTACAATCTAGCTTAATGGCTTTATATGTCTAAGCAGACATATAAACCAAAAAACCTCTTTCCACTACATTTCCAATTCTTTACACGATTTACTTTATATTTTTTCTACTCGTCTAGTATGGAATATTTATATGAGTATGAGGAACAAAACGAAATTCATATAAATAACTCGAAACTTTATTTAAAATAATTCGTCATGCATTAATGCATGAACTAACCATTGAATGAGTAATGACAATACATCCAACCATCCGTCAATCCAGTCATATATACTTATACGTGAAAACAAATACATGCGAGTATTGTTTGTTTCAAAATATGGCGTATTGTTATTTTTCAACGTCATTTAAATTTAGCATGCATTTTTTTTAATTATACAAAAACAAAATTCTCAATACAAAGTAAACAAAAAAAAACAAAAGAATAAATAATATTAAATATTAAATATTGCTTGAACCAACTGGAAGCCACTAAACATTAACTGGTCCTAAAATATTTTATAATACATATATACTCAGCGATCGCACAACTTTGCTATAGAGAACAACACACAACGATCGCACAACTTATCTATAGAAAACTAAGTGATCGCACAACTTTGCTATAGAGAACAACACACAACGATCGCACAACTTATCTATAGAAAACTAAGTGATCGCACACATTTTCTATACAAAACACAATGATGGCATAACTTTTCTATGGAAAACACAACGATCGTGCAACCTTTCTGAAGAAAACTCTGCGATCGCACATCCTTTCTAAAGAACACTCAACTCGCACAACATTCGAAAGAAAACTGATCGATGGCACAATTTCCTAAAGAAAACTGATCAATAAAAAAACTGGTCTTAACAAGCTGTAGTGAACACCTTTCAGTGGTCCCAGCAGTAGCATTTCAATTAATCAAAATTTTTTTAGCACTGTCTTTTTTTTTAAATAAACAAAAACTTGCCATTTATTTTTAACATATTGCAAAGAATTTTTTAGCATTCATTGTTTATTATATTATAAATCAAAAACAAAATATATGAGTTTTAGTTTTATTTCGTTAGAGCTGATTTTACCTTTTGTATCTGTTGGTTTGTTGAACAAAAGATTTAGTTTAAATCATGACATTGTTGCGTTCAAAATAAAAACAGAAATGGCTTTAAATTGTATTTTTTGTTTTACTTATGGAGTTGTATTCTATTCTACCTACATTTATGGTAATTTAAAAACATTTTAGAATTTTTATTACTCAATGAAAATGAATTTGTTTTGGTTTTTAAACAGTTGCCACAGGTATTTTCTTGTGGAATAGTTAACATTTGACATGTTAAATGAACATAATTATAAACTGGGTATTAAAATTTGAATTTGTAATAGCGTGATAGGAAAAAAAGTAAGTAATATTGACTGAATTTTCTCAGCCGGAATCCCAACCAACCCTATCATGCGTATCTTACAGCCATAATCAGAACCATGATCATCTTGAATAGTTTTTGTAAAAGCGCCTTATTTACAAACTTTATTGCTTACATGTTTTTAACATACATAGATCAAATTCTTACATACGCCGCCATGTCCTTCTAGCACCAAAATATAACATAAAAAAATTAAATAAAATATTTGAAAATTTGTTTCTTTTTATCACCTTTTAAAGTATTTGATAGATTTTTTAAGCCCGCTTTTTCTCCTCAATCACCCATGAACACAAAAAAAAGAATTAAAATTCCAACTTGCAAACCAACCAAAAACAAATAAT
This sequence comes from Bellardia pandia, assembly GCA_916048285.2. NCBI lineage: Eukaryota > Metazoa > Arthropoda > Insecta > Diptera > Calliphoridae > Bellardia > Bellardia pandia. Next base: position 46,106,439 of record OU696531.1, read on the forward strand.
CGCCACAATACATCAGCAATTGTTTAGAAGGTTTTTGAGAGCTGGTTGGTTGACTGCTTGAATTGGCAGTGTTGTTTGTTGGTAGTTACCAACCCAGCACACATGCTCACGAATCTATATATATAAAATTCAATGTATGTATGTATGTATGTATGTATGTAACGTATAGACTCCAAAACGGCTGAGCCGATTTTGATGAAATTTTCACAGCATGTTCCTGTGACTCGGGAAGGAATAATAGGGTACTTTTTTACCACGCCCACTTTTACGCCCACTTTTTTAAAATATTGTAATTGGAGACCAAACCTCTGGACTGATATTTTTGAAATTTTCACAGCATTTAACTGGGACTCTGGTATGATTAATAGGGTACTTTTTTTTTACCACGCCCATTTTTACGCCCACTTTTTAGAAATTATGTAATTGCTCCCATATAGCTTTTAACAGATTTACTTCAAATTGTATACACATTATATACTCCAGGCGAGGTAAAAATAAAGATTTCTTAAGCCACGCCCCTTTCACGCCACTTTTCACGCCAAATTTTTTAAAGTTTTATACTTTTTGTTCTCTATACAAATTTGTTCATTCCAACGTATTTTTTTATTTGGTAGTATATTGCTCTTAATACTGTTAACGTCGCCATATATCTATGAACCACGCCTACTTCATCGCCCCCTTTTTTTAATTCAGATACTTACTTATACCACTAACAATGTTTGCTATACAAAATACTTTTTTTGTAATATGTATTTACCTAAAGTTTTATATACTTTTTAACTACATACATTTTTTTATTACCAAATCCCCATTTTTCGCCCCATTTCACCTTAAATTATATTGCTTTTAATCTATATATATATAAATGAATGTGTGTTTGTATGTTTGTGCTTAATAGGAGGCCAAACCCTTGGACCAATCTGCCTGAAATTTTTACAGCATATTACTGTGACTCTGGAAGGAATAATAGGCTATATGAAGTTTTGATTGTACAAACGGGGGTGGCACCGCCCATATAACCCACAAATTTAACCCGCCATATTTTGGGCATTTTTTGACGTACGTCGGTGATATTTGGTACATATGGTATTGGCATAATTAGGAATACGTACCAGGAGAAAAGTGAGTGGGACCACGCCCCTTTTTAGGAAAATTAAACATCGTAATATTGTCTTAACTACTGGACCGATCGTCATTAAATTTTCAGAACAGAATATTCTTACGAAATAATAAATTCTTGGCTATGTAAGTGGACAAAGGGGCATGGTCTCGCCTAAAGCATTGCAATAAATACATTAAAATTAAATAAATAAATGTTTGTAAATATATAAATACGTTTTTATTTTATTTTATGACGAGGGGGGGGTAGCAAAGCACACCGGGTTTAGCTAGTATATGAATAAAGCTGAAAACAATTCATACAAAATTGCGCTACGCGTTCACTCGTAGAAATTGTGATTTGTGTGATCGCTAATTTTTCTATAGAAAAGTTATGCGATCGTTCAGTTTTCTATAGAAAATTTGTCTGATCGCTCATTTTTCTATAGAAAAGTTGTGCGATCGTTGTGTTTTCGATAGAAAAGTTGTGCGATCGCTGACTTTTCTATGGAAAAGATTTTCGATTGCTGAGTTTTCTATGGATAATATTTGCGATCCCTGTGATTTCTATAGAAAAGTTGTGCGATCGTTCAGTTTTCGATAGAAAATTTGTGCAATCGCTGTGATTTCTATAGAAAAGTTGTGTGATCTGTAGAAAATTGTGTGATGCACAGTTTTCTTTAAAAAAGTTGGGCGTTCATTTAGTAGTCTATAGAAAATTTGTCTCATCGCTCATTTTTCTATAGAAAAGTTGTGCGATCGGTTACTTTTCTATCGAAAAGATTTTCGATTTCTAAGTTTTCTATGGAAAATATTTGCGATCGCTGTGATTTCTATAGAAAGTTGTGCGATCCCTCAGTTTTTGATAGAAAATTTGTGCGATCGTTCAGTTTTCAATAGAAAATTTGTGCAATTGCTGTGATTTCTATAGAAAAGTTGTGTGATCTGTAGAAAATTGTGTAATGCTCAGTTTTCTTTAAAAAAGTTGTGCTATCATTTAGTTGTCTATAGAAAATGTGTGTGTTCATTCAGTTTTCTATGAAAAAGTTGTGCGATCACTCAGTTGTCTATAGAAATTTTGTGCGATCGTTCAGTTTTCTATAGAAAAGTTGTGCGATCATTTAGTTGCCTCAAAATATGTCAGCAAACTTGAACACCATCCAAACCCACTTGCACGAGACATCCTTAACTTTAGTGGTCATGTTCGGTTAAGAAGGAGGGATACCCTTACTTTAACTCAAGCGCAAAACAGATGACTGGATCAGTGGATGTAAATTTTTTGTAGTATCATAATATTTTGTCTAGCACTGGCTGGACTTATTATTTTCTTTTAGTATTAAGATTCGAAAACTTATTGTCATTTCAATATCTGAAGATTCAATAAATAAATAAAATGTATTAAAAAAAAAATTTTGTTGTCTATAGAAAATTTGTGTGATTGCTCATTTTTCTATACAAAAGTTTTGCGATCGCTGAGTTTTCTATAGAAAAGTTGTGTGATCTATGGAAAAGATTTTCGATTGCTGAGTTTTCTTATGAAAATATTTGCGATCGCTGTGATTTCTATAGAAAAGTTGTGCGATCGCTGAGTTTTCTATAGAAAATTTGTGGTATTTTCAAAAAATGTGTGATTCATAGAACAGCAGAATTAATGTTAATTACCTAATTGGGTCTATGACCTACTTTAAATTTAGTTACTACAATATAGACGTATCTTTTTAATAATGTTTTAGCCATTTAATTCTTGTTTTATTAGTGTTTTTAAATAGAGATTTAGTTTAATAGATTACTTTTTCATTTTGCACAAAAGTAAGCAAATTTGTTAACCAAATCATTGAACAAAAGTCATAACTTACTAATTGTATTTCAGTTTTTGAGGTGGCACAAATCAAAAAAGCAAACAAATAAACTAATTTATCATTTAAAATGTATTTAAAGATTTTATTTTTTTGACATATATTTAGTTAAAAACAATATTGTTTCAGCGGCTTTTAATTATACAATTAACAAAGACTACTTGAAAAAACAGAAACCAACAAAAATTTCTTTTGGTTTTTAGTTCGTTGGCTTGTTGAAAGTTTAGGCCAAGGTTGTGTGGTATTGCTGGTGATGTCAAAACAACGCTTAAGATGCTTTAAGATAGAATTCAATAGAAAATTACCAGTTACTAAAGTAACAAATAAACATTAAATTAAAATAACTGTCTGGTGGTAAAAATTATAAAAAATAAATTTTGTAACAAAAAAAAAAATATATAAAATAAATGAATGAAAAGTTTGAAATGATTTGAAGTACTCGTACAGCAGCTACAAGACTGCCCACTGCAAGATGGCAGCTAACATTAGTGTGGGACAAACAGACATACAGACAGTTTTGTTAAGTTAATAGAAATCCACACAGCTGGGCTTTTTTTGTATTGCTATAAACTTAACATCAAAACTATGGCTTAATAGATAAAGTATGGTATGATGACCTGGGGAATTGTTTACTTACGCTGCGAATACATATTTATTTGCCTGTAAACATTTGACTTTTTGCTAAAACATTTTGTTTGTTTGTGCAAAAGCTTAAAGCTCTTTTTTTTAACAAGAATTTCAAATTATTCAAATATCACACACAGTTACTTGCAACTCGTACAAATACTTAAGTATGTCTGTTTTTATAAAAAAAAAATTGAATTGTTTGTCTTACACAAAATACCAACCGCATGAAAAACAACTGAACAACCAACAACTGTTTCTGCTGTGTTTGCAGCTGTTTGCATTAAACAGACATTAAATACATTTTAACTCGAGTCATAACATCTAATATATTCTAATTTTTTTGTTTCTATTGCTTTGCTATTATTTATTATTTGGGCGTCTTGTCACGTTGCCTGAGTTTCAATGAAAATACAAATATACAAAAATCCAACAACTTTAAGAAAAATATACACTTACCTACCTACAAAAGAAAGAATTAAAATACAATTTACACATATAAATCCAAGTACCTGTAGTGGAATTGTTAAAACAACTTCAAACATATGTAAGACTGACACTTTGAAATGGCCCAAAGGCCCAAAAAAAATCATTAAGGAAGACCTTAGCGTTTTTGTAATTAGAAACTTGTAACCACTTGGCTAAAATACAACATAAGCTACCAGCTGTCAAAATAAACCACCTCGAGTGTTAAAAGCTGACTTTTATAAATTATTAGGCGTTTTTTTTTTTTTTTTTTTTTTTAATTTTCAAGTTTTTTATATATTACAAATAATGTAAAAATGGGAACATTTAATTCTTATGGTTTTCAAATTATTGTAAATATAAATTAAAACATTCATATTTGCATTATTGATTTATTTATTGGCAGATAACTTTTGTTTAAAAAAATGCTAGTTTTGAATTTGGGGTTATTTGTGCAGTAAAGTGTTGCCAAACAAAATAAAAAAAAACAGTTTGACATACATATTTGACACGCGCATTGATCTCGAAAAAAGGCTTTACAGAAGGACTTTCTAACAATCATGGCTGGTTTATTACAAAATTTCATACAATTTCTATACAAAATACTAGTTACGAGTATATGCAGTTAAAATGTTTATTATATACAAGAAAATATGCTTCTGACCTTTGACCTCAAGTATCCCTGCTTCACCTCAAGCATCTCGAGATTTGTGGTTATGGCCTATTGTGATTTTAACGGCGGCTCGAACTTAAATTTGAAATTGCCTTAAACTGCTAAATACTAAATGTCTAAATAAAAAACTATACTTAGTTTTGTGAGGAATTATAATTAAAAACTTTGTGCCAATTTTGAAAATTCGAATTTTAATTCGAAACTGACTCCAATTTTTTTACAAAAAAAAAACTCTTAAATCTGATTTAAGACAACTTGACTACTTTCTGATAATTTCAATAATTCGAATACTTAAATTCGAAACTAATTTCAAGCCGTTAATTAAGTGTCAAAAACTTTACAAAATAAACTCTTAAACCTGATTTTAAGAAAGATTTTAGGGATGGTTCTAGCAATTTTGGTAATTCGAACTTAATTCGAAATTGGATTCAAGAAATTGATTTAATTGCTTTAAAAAATGCTAATAAATCCGATTTTATCAAATTCTGTTAGAAATATAAACGATTTCGAAAGTTTCCGGCAGTTTTGGAAACTCGAAGTTAAATTCGAAATTGCATTTTCAGCTGCAAAAATGCCAAATTTCTTAAAAAAAAAAAATTCAATCATATTTTTTGCCAATCCTGTTAAAAAACTAAATGTATTGAGCAGTTGCTACTAATATCGGAAAATCGAATTTAAATACACAATTTCTAAAATTCGAACATAAATTCGAAACTAATTTTAAGCTTTAAAAAATAGTTAAATTTCTTTAAAACGCGTTTACTAAGATTTTTAGCAAATTTTGTTACATTTGAGAATAGTTTAGCAATTTCGAAAATTCAGACTTAAATTCGAAATTGTAGTCCAGCTATAAAAATGATGGCAAATTGTTAAAAAAAAAAAATTTTCACACATATTTTTATAAATCCTATTAGAAATCCAAATGTCTCGAGAAGTTTCTACCAATATCGAAAATTCGAACTTAAATTCGAAACTAATTTCAAGCTTTAAAAAATAGCTAAATTGCTTTAAAACACGTTTAATATGATTTTTAGCAAATTCTTTTAGAAATATTTACCATTTGAGAATGGTTTAGCAATTTCAAAAATTCAGATTAAAATTCAATTAAAAAAAATTTGTCAAATGTTATTTTTGCAAATAAGACACACAGTTTCTGTCTGTTTCGAAAATTACTTTTAGCTCATTATTTACAAGAACACGATCTAATTGCATTAAACTATGATGGTTATAAATCATGAAGGTTACAAATACAAATTGCTGAAAGTGCAGCAGAACAGAAATAAATCTGCCATTTCTAAAGGGCTGAATTGAGTTGCATAAAATTTTACATGCTCATAGTTAAAGAGCATTCCACTTCAGCTTTTTAAAATGGAATGCAGTAAAATTACCAGGGGCGGCACTGGGCAGGCTTAAAGTAAGACACATTTGTCATGTAAATTTTTAAATTGTTTTCGAATTTTTTTCATTCTTTTAAAGTTCCTGGTTTGCGTGTTTGAAAAAAAAACATAATCTTTTTGGTAAATCTTCAAAAAAAAATTACTACTAATTATACATCCGTTGCCAATTACAATATTAAGATCATTAATTCAGCTAATTCTAATAATACAACCAATTCCCACTATTACTGTAAGATACTATTGGCCTAGGAACTTCAAAAACATAAATAACGCCAACACATTTTAATTACATATGTTGGTATAATTATAATTCTAACTAATTCAATTAATTTGGATAATTACATACTCGTTGAGCTACTTAGACAAATAGCATTCTAGTTATTTAGCCTAACCTTTATAATTAAAGGTTACAACAGCTATAGATTTAGGCCCTTTGAAATAAGCCGTCAACCAAAAATTTGAAAATATTTCAAATAGCAATTCAACAATATTTAATAATAATGATTACAATATAAACCAGTCTAGTTTTAGCTAAAAGGAATAATAAATTATAGTTATTTTTAAAATTTTCCAAAAACTTTGTATTATTTAATAGTGTTATTATGTAAATATTAGGAAGTTAAATCAATCGATTTGCAATTTTAGCCATTTCTTTCATTGTTACTGCTTAATCCAATAATCCCCATGTTACTTTTTGTTTGCAAAAACTAAATTAAACAAATAACAAAAGTTGTTACAACATCCAACTGTTGTTGTTTGGCTCGGGCTGACCTTTTTATGTGGAATTTTAACTTTTGGCAAATAATATTGCAAAAAAAACAGCAAATGTTTATTTATTTTCATTTCTTTTTTAATTTTTGCAAAAACTTTCGCTTATTGTGGTTTTTGAGATCAACGCAGATCACTACAAGTTTGGAACGCAAATCATGACGACAACAATGAAGAAGAAATTTTTAAACACGTTTTTTTTTAAATAAACATTATTTGTTGGTTTTGTTTTCGAAAAGACCACAAAAACTGTATTGAAGTTTTTATTTGGAAGAAACAGAAACAAAAAAGCAAAAGTCAATAAATGTCAGTCGTCACGTGAATGAGTGTGTGGGAATTTTAAGAGGCAGGTTTTAAGGCAGTTAAACATAAATATTTATGCCTGGTGATATACATAATATTTTCGAAAAGACACTTTCATTCTTAACGAAGGTGGTAAGAGAAAGTTATAAGCCAGAAGTAAAGACAAAATTATAAAATAACAAACAGTTTGATTTCTAAGCAGGGAGTTATTGTGTATTTCGATTTGAAAGCAAAAGCTTTCGAAATACAATATAAAAATTATACAAATTCGAACGATTTTCTTTTTGAATCATGTAAAATTTAAATTAAGAAAGAGCCGATATTAAATTAAAACTTTAAATATAGAAACCACTTCCTTAAAAACGAAACGAGCAATTAAACGATTGTACAGAATTAATGACATCGAACGTGTAAAATAATAAATTCAATACCAAGTTATTCTATTCGAATAAATATTTACCGGAATTTATTTAAATTTTTGAAAAGTTTCTTGATAAACTTTTCTAAACCACCTCGTATATTATAGCCAAACAACATTGCCTGCATACTTACATATATAGTTTTTTTCTTTAAAAAAATTACTTTCTTCAACTGCTTTTCTATAACATATTATTATGTGTTTCCCCATTATGTGTTCCAATTTCTTTGCTGCTTACCAAAGTTTCTTCTACAAAACCATTGAATTTTTATATTAAATTTTTTTTGTAATAACTATTTTTGTTGTAAGCCAGACAAGGCACTTTGCCAAAGACACGTACTTATGTATAGATAATAATAATAAATAATTTTCATAACAACTAAGAAAACGTTGAATGAGAAAAAAAGAAAACCGTATTTACCATAATATCTTTTGAGAGTTTGTTTGAAAAAACATCGTTGCAAGTTTTAGTTTAATTGTAATTTCATTATATTACGGGTGTTCACAGTTTTCCATAATTGTGTTAATACGAGTACATATTCTTTAAATTGCTACATAGCAAAAGCTTTAAATTAAAAAGAACCACGATTGAATTAAAATTTGAAATAAAGAAAGAGCCATGATTAAAGTAAAAATTTTATATAAAGAGAGAGCTAAGAACAAACTAAAATTTTAAATAAAGAAAAAAACACGATTAAAGATAAAATTTGAAAAAACAGAAGGAGGCATAATTGAACTAAAATTTGGAATAATGACCTAGGTTAGGTTAGCAGGCGGCCGTGTAGTACGGCCCACTTAGGTCCACATTGCTGGTCCCATTGTTTTAAACGATTGCACTAACATTTGGAAGAAAAAAGGAGCCAGGATTGAATTAAAATTTGAAATAAAGAAAGACCAACGATTGAACTAAATTTTTAAATCAAGAAAAAAATACGACTGAAGTTAAAATTTGAAAAACAGAAGGAGGCACAATTGAACTAAAATTTGGAATAAAGAAAAAAACACGACTGAAGTTAAAATTTGGAAAAAAAGAAGGAGGCATAATTGAACTAAAATATAATAAAGAAAGAGTCACAACTGAAGTAAAATTTTGAAATAAAGAAAAAGACACGATTAAAGTTAACATTTTGAAATAAAGAAGGAAGAAAGGATTGAACTAAAATTTGGAATAATGAAAGATCCATGATTTAAAAAAATCGGAATAAAGAAAGAGCCACAATGGAACTAAATTTTTAAATCAAGGCAGTGTCATGATTGAACTAAAATTCGAATTAAAGAAACAGACACGATTAAAGTTAAAATTTTAAATTAAGAAGGAAAAAAGGAACTGAACTAAAATTTGGAATAAACAAAGAGCCACGATTCAACTAACGTTTGGAATAAAAAAGGAGCCAGAATAGAACTAAAATTTGAAATAAAGAAAGACCAACGATTGAACTAAATTTTGAAATAAAGAAAAAGCTACAATTAAATTCGAACTTTTGAATTAAGTTGGAAGAAAATATTGAACTATTTTGATTAAAGAAAGAGCCATGATTAAATTAAAAATTTGATATAAAGAGAGAGCTAAGAACGAACTAAAATTTTAAATTAAGAAAAAAAAATACGACTGAAGTTAAAATTTGAAAAACAGAAGGAAGCACAATTGAACTAAAATTTGGAATAATGAAAGATCCATTATTTAAAAAAATGGAATAAATGGAACTAAATTCTTAAATCAAGACAAAGTCACGGTTGAACTAAAATTCGAAATAAAGAAAAAGACATGATTAAAGTTAAAATTTTAAATTAAGCAGGAAGAAAGGATTGAACTAAAATTTGGAATAAAGAAAGAGTCATGATTGAAATAAAATTTGGAATAAAAAAGGAGCCAGGATTGAACTAAAATTTGAAATAAAGAAAGACCAACGATTGAACTAAATTCTTAAATCAAGACAAAGTCACGGTTGAACTAAAATTTTAAATAAAGAAAAAGACACGATTAAAGTAAAAATTAAAAAAAATGGAATAAAGAAAGAGCCACAATAAAACTAAATTTTTCAATCAAGACAGAGTTACGATTGAACTAAATTTTTAAATATAGAAAAACACACGATTAAAGTTAAAACTTTAAATTAAAAAGGAAGAAAATATTGAACTAAAATAAAGAAAAGAAATAAAGAAAAAGACATGATTAAAGTTAAAATTTTAAATTAAGCAGGAAGAAAGGATTGAACTAAAATTTGGAATAAAGAAAGAGTCATGATTGAAATAAAATTTGAAATAAAGAAAGAGCCATGATTAAAGTAAAAATTTTATATAAAGAGAGAGCTAAGAACGAACTAAAATTTTAAATAAAGAAAAAAACACGATTAAAGTTAAAATTTTAAAAAACAGAAGGAGGCATAATTGAACTAAAATTTGGAATAATGACCTAGGTTAGGTTAGCAGGCGGCAGTGTAGTACGGCCCACTTAGGCCACATTGCTGGTCCCATTTTGTTAAACGATTGCACTAACATTTGAAAGAAAAAAGGAGCCAGGATTGAATTAAAATTTGAAATAAAGAAAGACCAACGATTGAACTAAATTTTTAAATCAAGAAAAAAATACGACTAAAGTTAAAATTTGAAAAACAGAAGGAGGCACAATTGAACTAAAATTTGGAATAAAGCAAAAACACGACTGAAGTTAAAATTTGAAAAAAAAGAAGGAGGCATAATTGAACTAAAATATAATAAAGAAAGAGTCACAACTGAAGTAAAATTTTGAAATAAAGAAAAGATACGATTAAAGTTAACATTTTGAAATAAAGAAGGAAGAAAGGATTGAACTAAAATTTGGAATAATGAAAGATCCATGATATAAAAAAATCGGAATAAAGAAAGAGCCACAATGAAACTAAATTTTTAAATCAAGGCAGTGTCATGATTGAACTAAAATTCGAATTAAAGAAAAAGACACGATTAAAGTTAAAATTTTAAATTAAGAAGGAAAAAAGGATTGAACTTAAATTTGGAATAAACAAAGAGTCATGATTGAAATAAAATTTGGAATAAAAAAGGAGCCAGGATTGAACTAAAATTTGAAATAAACAAAGAGCCACGCTTGAACTAAAATTTTAAATCAAGGCAGAGTTACGATTGAACTAAATTTTTAAATATAGAAAAACACACGATTAAAGTTAAAACTTTAAATTAAAAAGGAAGAAAATATTGAACTAAAATATTGATTAAAGAAAGAGCCGTGATTAAACTAAAATTTGAAATAAAGCGAAACCCATGAGTGAACCAAAAGATTCATAATAGAGCTAAAACTTACATTTATTTCCTTCAAAAACTATAGTTTCAAATGAATAGCCTTATGTAACATTTTGTATGTTGAAAACATTTGTTGGCATTTCGCTTTATTTGATTACAATTTCGTGTAATGTTCAAATTTTAAAAACATCAAAAAATCGTTTTTTTTTTTGTTTTGTTTTTCATTGAACACAAATTCATGAGCCGGCTAGCTGTAAAACTAATTTAACATGAATTGCAATCATGTGTTAAACATAAGTTTCCTTTTTTCTTATTTTATCTCTGCTAAGCTACATGCTGCTGAAAAGTTTAATTTTTAAAAGGGAAAATAAATACAAAAATATTTTTTTTATAAAAGCTTTTTAAATTAAAATGCTACAATTGTACTGAACTAGTTGCTAGCAGCAGTTTATTTAAATTTTTAATAGACTTAATATTTTTACAAAAACTTTATTTATTATTTTTTAAAGTGTAATTTAATTATGTATGTTATTTTGTTAAACATAACCTTTGCCTTAGATTAAGCAAAAACACCATTTAACATACGAGTACTTTAAATTGACCAAACAAAAATCGCAAAGTCATTTTTAAAATCAGCGCAATCTTTTACTGCTCTACACCCAAAGTTATTTTTTGTGTTTCTACTGAAGTTGCTTGTTTGAATATTTGTAATTTTGTTTTTATTTGTTTGAATTTTTTTTTTTTTGCCATCTAATTGTTTTTGTTGAAGCTTTTAAGCTGATTTTGCTTTGTATTTGTTAAATTATTTTAAAACAATTTATGATGTCACTTGCAAGTGCTGACTGAAGTCATGTGCCTGCGTTAAAACAAGTGTTTAGTGTAATTAACCCAATTTAAAGAAGTGTGCGTAATGTTCTTCTAACTCAATTTATTGAGATTTTTAACAAAATTTATAATAATTCAAAGGTGCTTAAAGAATATTAATAAAGTCACATTTTTTTAGTAGGCTCCGGTTTTTAAATATTGTGCTGTAATAAGTATATGAAATGTAAACTAAAGAATATGTATATTTAATAATTTCTTTTTCTTTGCATTACACTAAACTATGTCTGTATTTTAATACTCGTATACCTAAAAGTTAAATCAGTCTTGTTACGGTTGACACACACAAACAGTGAAGAGCATCATACTAAACATTGTCAAGTGATGCTGTATTTCTTTAACAATGCTTTGCATGATATGCCAAGGCAACGCCGAACTCAGCTCAAGTAAATTTTAGTGTGTTCTTAATAATGGTATATTATACAGGAAAGAGTTTAAACTGACTACTTTCTAGTTTACTTAGGAATACTAAAGTGACAAGGAGGCATGATTGAATATAAAATTTTAAATAAAGAAAGAGACGCGATTGAACTAAATTTTTTAAAAAGACAATACTTGAACTTAAAGAGAGCCACGATTGAATTAAGAATTGAACCTATGATTGAACTAAAATTTTAAATGAAGAAAAAGCCATGATTTAATTATGAATTGGGCTGTGATTGAACTAAAATTCGAAATAAAGAAAGAACCACGATTGAACTAAAATTTAATAAAAAAAAAAAGAGTTACGATTGAACTACACATTTGGCTATGATTTAACTATAATATTAAATAAAGAAAAACCCACGATTGAATTAACAATTGGGCTATGATTGAAATAAAAAAACACGATTGAACTAAAATTTAATAAAGAAAAAGTCACGGTTGAACTCAAATTTTAAATAAAAGTAGAGCCACGATTGAATTAAAAAATTGGGATATGACTGAACTAAAATTTGAAATAAAGGAGAACCCATGATTGAACTAAAATTTAATAAAAAATGAGTCATGATTGAATTAAAATTTGAAATAAAAGAAGAGCCACAATTAAATTAAGAACTGAATTATGATTGAACTCAAAATTTAAATAAAAGAAGAGCCACGATTGAATTAAAAAATTGGGATATGACTGAACTAAAATTTGAAATAAAGGAGAACCCATGATTGAACTAAAATTTAATAAAGAATGAGTCACGATTGAATTAAAATTTGAAATAAAAGAAGGGCCACAATTAAATTAAGAATTGAATTATGATTGAACTAAAATTTGAAATAAAGAAAGAGTCACGAGTTAACATTATATTTTTATAAATTTTTAATTTTATATAAAGAAAGAGCCACGAGTGAACTAAAATTTTAAATAAAGAAAAAGCCATGATTTAATTAAGAATTGGGCTGTGATTGAACTAAAATTTTAAATAAAGAAAGAACCAGGATTAAACTAAAATTTAATAAAGAAAAAGTCACGATTGAACTCAAGTTTTAAATAAAAGAAGATTGAATTAAGAAATTGGGATATGACTGAACTAAAATTTGAAATAAAGGAGAACCCATGATTGAACTAAAATTTAATAAAGAATGAGTCACGATTGAATTAAAATTTGAAATAAAAGAAGAGCCACAATTAAATTAAGAATTGAATTATGATTGAACTAAAATTTTAAATAAAGAAAGAACCACGATTTAACTTTATATTTTTATAAATTTTTAATTTTATATAAAGAAAGAGCAACGAGTGAACTAAAATTTTAAATAAAGAAAAAGCCATGATTTAATTAAGAATTGGTTTGTGATTGAACTAAAATTTGGAATAAAGAAAGAACCAGGATTAAACTAAAATTTAATAAAGAAAGGGTCACGATTGAACTAAAACTTAAACTAAATGCAGAGCCACGATTGAATTAAAAATTGGACTATAATTAAACTAAAATTTTAAATAAAGAAAAAGCCACGATTAAACTTAACTTTTAAATATAAAAAGAGCGCTAATTGAACTACCAATTGGATAATAGACAGAGACACACATATAATAAAAATTGATGTATAGAAAGAGTCACGATTGGGCATAAAATTTAAGTATACCATGAGCTATGAATGCAGTAAGAAATGATATAGTACAGTAAAGTATGCTGCTAATTTTCATAGCTCTTCATGGCCTAACTAAATGACACGTAAGACATATGTTATGTAATATTAAGTCATGTTATTTGTAAGGTTTAAAAGATGCAAGCTATAAGAACTTGAGGTTTTAAATAACTTTTAAATAATTCTCTTGATTGATTTTCATTATTTTCTATAACAATATTATATTTATTATTAATATTACAAATTTGTAATTGTAAACCTATGTAAATTTCGTTTAAACTCAGAACATGTAAAAAAGAAAGAAATATGATTAATTTCCAAAATCTATTTCTCAATAATGCTGAGTTAAATAGATAATGTTTACAAATAAATCTTGGACAACAAACATTGCAACTGGCAGGGCAGGGCAGAAAATGTATTCCAATGTGCCAATTGTCTAAAAATATTACTTTACAATGGTATTCAATACTAACAATAAGTATTCAAATCTTAAAACTAAAATAAATCTAATTACTCTCTAACAGAGCATTAATTTCTTATTGGCTGTTAAGTTCTACGAAGCCTCGACTCTGTCTGGCTCTGAGCTAGAATTCTAGCCAGCGGATTCGGGTGGGTTTGTAGCTTTTTGATGTAGTTCTCGCGTACCCTTCTGAATTCATCCTTTATCAATGGTACTTCTAGATCTCTGTGGATGTTTTCATTTCTTATGTACCATGGTGCGCCCACAATGGTATTCTTTAAATTATTAATTAAAAACGAACTTAAACCAAATAATATTTCCTCCAACAATAAATTTTTCATTAAGAAAAATCAGAAAACTCTAAAAATTTAAACTATATTTATTAATTCTTTAATAAATTTTAATTTAAAAACTTCAAATAATTTCAATTATAATTATAATTACAATTTTTTTTTCTCAAACATTTTTTTTCAGTTTCCTCTTAAACAACTGACCTACAAACAACCAAGCAATCAACAATAATAAACAACAAAAATATCAAGGTAAATAATTATTAAAAAGAATTATTTAATGTTATGTAACAATTAATTACAAGAAAATTAAATTTACTGTAAATGCAAAAACTGTCATAAAAACAATAAATATTTTTGTCGTTTGATTTTTTCTGTTTTTGTTTTTGTTCCAAATTAAGTCGTAATCACTATTAAAGTTCTAAAACAAAAACCTTTAACGAACGGACAAAAATCATAAAGCCATGATGAGACTTCCCCACCAAAACACACAATTATTATGATAAAGTTGGAAACAAAAAAAAAAAAAACAATACTAAAAAAAAACAACAATATAATTTGTCAAAGAGTTGGCAAAAAAAAAAAAATACCAAATTACACGACAAAAGTTTTCAAAAAAAAAAATGAATAAAAATAATTGCAAATTAAACAAAAATTCTAATGAATTTTCTGTTTAGAATTTTTATAAAAATAAGAGGAAGTGATATGTACGCTACATGAAGTAAGTGAGAACTGCTGAAGTGATCAAATCTTATATAGAACTAGTTACATGACTAGTTCTTCACTCCCATAAAATTCGCCCATGTACTTATTAAACTATTTTAAAATATCTCTCTGAAGTTATTTCTGAAGTTATTAAGTATTTTTATATATTATTTTATGACAATTAATTAAATACATGAGTGGAGAATGTTTAAACATCTTTTAATTTCATAGCTAAAACTCAAAATTAAAGATTTTTTAAAAATTTCTTTCTCAAACTTTGGCAAATACTATAACCAAACAATTTACAAAAACCCCACAATTACCCCAGTAAAGTGCATTAATTTTTATTAAAATAAAATAAAATAATTTTAACAAATTACAAAAACATATAATCTTGATGAACACAAAAACTCACAACAAATACAAATAAAACGAAATAAAAATTTCAAATTAAAATAAAACATAACCAGCACTGCCAAGCACATGGCCGGGAGTGTTTCGTGTTTTGACCATTATTAAATTGTAGGTTTTTTTGTTTTTTTTGTTTAAAAATAAATTTACAGTATAATTAAATAAAATTAAGAGAATACAATAGTATTATTTAAATGTTTTTTGTTCACTAAACAACAACAAAAGAAGACAAAACAAAAACATATTATTATACATAAATGTAAATGTTTATTGAGGAATTGCATCACGACTTGATTTTTTTACTCAAGACTCGTATATAGTTTTGAACAAAAAAAAGGAAAGAAAGAAGTTTCATTGTAAATATCGCACACGACTTCAAACGTCGAAAGAACTTTATATGAGTTTTAAGCAAATAGCTGCAAAATTTACATAAACTAATTTGAAATAGGGCGTTTAAATTTATAATTTTTAGCAAACAGGATGTGATTATTGTGAGATTTTTTTTATTAAATATACTCGTAAATTTAGTAAAATTTACCGCTATAGGATTAAACCAACTTTCTAAGATCTAAAGTTATTGACCCATAATAATAGTCATAGAAAAAGCATACTGTAAGCAAAAGCATGCTTTTGTTTTAAATTCTGAACAAAATTTATATGTTTTTGTTGTTTAAAAGTCTATTTTTACTTAAAGTATGCTTTTTCTATGACTATGATTATGGGCCATTGTGTTGGGAAGTTTTTTTTAGAAATATGGAGAGTTTTTCTTTTGTTTTTAAAACAAAACTCATATAAATTTGTTAAAATTATCTGCAATGTTTTGAATAATTATCGAATGTATTTTCTTGAAATTTTGCAATATAAAAATTTTTAAAAAGTGGAAAAATTAGAAATTCATTAAATATTTAAATAAAAAAGGTTTATTGAGACAAGGAATTCATAATGATATGATGAATATGTTAGGCGAAAGTGCTCCTTTATATGCAATAGTAAAAAATTGGATTGCTGAATTTAAACCCGGTCGTACAAGCAAAACAGCAACAACAACAAAAAATTGTAGCCAAAGTGCCTTATCCCAAACAAAAATTCGTTTTACTTTTTCTATAGAAGCAAAATACGGAATTAATTCCACTTCCGAACGAAATTAAATTCTCTGACATGACTGATAAACAGATATTAGCTTCCATCGCACTATGGTTTTTTTTTCGTTTATTTTGGCATAAACTCTAATTTTAAAGCTATTGAATTGAAATTTTGTTTGTGTACATTTTTTATGCTTCCAAAATGACCTACCAAGTTTCATATGATTTGGTGCACTATTTCATATAGCTGCTATATAGCCGATCTGGCCGATTTGCCCCAACTTTTTCGTTTATGAAACTATTGAATTGAAATATGGTTTGTGTACATTTTTTATGCTTCCAAAATGACCTACCAAGTTTCATATGATTTGGTGCACTATTTCATATAGCTGCTATATAGCCGATCTGGCTGATTTGTCCCAACTTTTTTGTTTATGAAGCTATTGAATTGAAATATGGTTTGTTTACATTTTTTATGCTTCCAAAATGACCTACCAAGTTTCACATGATTTGGTGCACTATTTCATATAGCTGCTATATAGCCGATCTGGCCGATTTGCCCCAACTTTTTTGTTTATGAAGCTATTCAATTGCAATATGGTTTGTATACATTTTTTATGCTCCCCAGATGACCCACCAAGTTTCATATGATTTGGTGCACTATTTCATATAGCTGCTATATAGCCGATCTGGCCGATTTGCCCCAACTTTTTCGTTTATGAAACTATTGAATTGAAATATGGTTTGTGTACATTTTTTATGCTTCTGATGACCCACCAAGTTTCATATGATTTGGTGCACTATTTCATATAGCTGCTATATTTTTTTTTTTTTTTTTTTTTTTTTTTTTTTTAGAAAAACAAACTGCGAAGCTTTTGGCTTGTCTGCAGAAAACACCCAGAGTCTTTGGTGGGAATCGAACCCGCAACCCTCTGACTGATAGTTCGGCACACTATCGCATAGTAATGGGGCCGATCTGGCCAACATGCAACTCGGTTTTTGACGTTTCCATTAAAAATATTATTTTTAAATTTTCTATTATATTTGATGAAAAGAAAAACATAATAATTATACAAATTCAAATTTCAGTATTAATCTCCTATTGTGGCAGCATGTATGAGTAAGGGAGCTAAGCTGTTATTCTCCTCTGAGAGTTCTGCGGATAATTTTCTTTTCAGACGAGGACCAGCGCTTTTTTAATCACATTTTGGGCGGCCCACTTTATTTGCTAACGCTTAATGACCAGTGATTTCTATGAATATGCTTTTGGCAAGCCATTTTGAGTGCTTTCCCTTAAAACTTTCTAGAGTTAAATTACACTTCGGCAAGTGTTTATTTATATAATTGACGAAGGCTTATTGACTTAATGTTCTTGTTATTTAAATGCTTTTGAGCAATGCTTTCTAATATGTGCTGTTGTACGGCGTCTACTGAGCGATTGCTGTTGCTCCAAATGTCAACCAGCTCAGTACGACTAAACACGTAGTGTACTAGAAAAATTTGGTTTTTTCGAAAACGTGTGGATTCGGACAAAAAAGATTAGTTTCTTATTAATCTGCACACTTTGGTTAATAACTTCTCATTAACAACTTTTTGCAACGCTTTGTCATGCAAAAGTACTGATCCACGAAACGCAACTACACTTGTTAAGCTCATTCTAAAAATACACATAAACAAAACACGGTACAATTAAACAAAAACACATAAAAACTACAGAAACATTAGTAAACTATAGTTTTACATACCTGAACAATTAATTTTCCATATTAATCGTTTTCACTTTTGTGTAAACTTTCGCCAGAACAAACAATCAAAGTTGCAAAATTTTCCCCGCCAATTTCACACAAAACATCTGGTACATATTCAGCTGACTTTAACAGCACATGTTAAAGTTAAATATGTTTTTATCTAACTAGGGTATTTAAAAATTAAAAATCAACAAACATAACTGTGAGCATTCATGTCGATAAAACGAGTTGACCATTTACGTATTCTAGCAATAGTATTTGACATAAAGTTCACATTCAAGGAACATTGCTTACCATTTAGAAAGAACCTGAATACCAGATTAAATATTATAAAATATCTAACGTCAAAAAATTTTAGCATTCATACTTATATCTACTATGATAAAGATTCTCAGTTAGCTCAGTTATTCTTGTGTGGCCAGTCCCACATAAAACTAATCAAAACACCCTAGCATGCTGCCATTCGTTACAGTATTGGAGCTTTTCGCACTATTCCAACAATAAACTTACTTGTTGAACCCGACTTGCTTACTATAGAAGATCGAATTTCTAAGCTAACTTATAAATTAATACCAAAATTCTTCACCAGCCACAACAAAATAATGTTTGAAATAACTTTCAAAGCAATAACCCACAAAACAAACACCTAGAATCGAGTCCACCATTTTTAGATGTATCAAATTTTCGCTCATCAATGATCGGCCTTCAACTTCACCCCATTTTTCTTAAACAACCATCAGAACCTACATCATTCTTCATACAAAACAATAACACCAGCTACAGTGTATCAACAAGCTTTTAAAGCCACTTTCGACTGTTTTGCATATAAAAATTGTAACTTCCATTACACTGATGGATCCAAATACCAAAATTTCACAAGCTTTGCAGTTGTCCAAGAAGATAACAAAGTAATCGAATGTGGACATATTGAAAAGCACTGCTTTAATTTCACAGCAGAAGCTTTGGCAATATTTTCAGCAATCCAATTTATAACCAAAGAAAACTCAAAATATCTAATTTCTACCGACAGCCTTTCCACTATTCGGATAATTAACAGTATCCGAAACACTCTTATTACTTATTATTACAGAACAAGATTAAATTAATGTGGGTTCCATCATATGTAGGAATTCCTGGAAACGAATATGCTGATGTTGCTGCTAATGATGCCAAAAATAAAAACACTTATAAATATTCCCACGTGGGAGCTTAGAGACACTATTTACGCAATTTATTCCCATTTGGAAACATCACGAAAAAGAAGATGTGAAGCATACCAACATAATTACAAAAACACCAATCCCGTTGGAATCAAGCCATTATATAATCATGCCCACGGTTCAAAACTAACTTCATAACAAGACTCAGAATCGGTCAGTGCAAACATTCACAGCAAGATCTGTTAGACAATAAACCAGCTACGCAGTGCCTAACTTGTAATAAGCAACTTAACATCACACACCTTTTAAATGAATGCTCCATCTATAATTATTCCAGATTCCTTCTGAATTATTGAAAACAACATCATATCACAATATTAATCTTACGAGTATATGCAAATTTTTGATAGAAAATAATTTTAAAAATCTAATATAATTAAAATTTGGAGTTGAGAGCCTATCAAGCTATTACTCCCTTTTGCTTATTTAGTTACAGTGATTGTATTATGTTATTAAATTTAAATAAATAAAAATATATAATCAGATTTTTGCTTAAATCGTAGGTCTTTATATGATCAAATTTTAGCTTCATCAAATCCGTTGGCAATTAAAAAAAAACAAAAAGTTTAATTATATAGTGATGAGCTAAATTCGGCCAGCTTTGCTATAAACCTGAGTGATACATTTGAAACTAAGACAGCACTACAAACAATTTTGAACCAAAATTCTGTAACCAAAAAACCACTATGCTCTTAAAACACGAAGCAATTTTTATTGAAAAGATTGATACACTATTTTCTTTGAAATTTCCTCGGTGTTCATACAGCTCAATTCTTATTGCTTAAACTAGTCGTATTGATATTTGAGACTATACGTACATACAAACGTTTCAATCCTTGAAACACTTCCGAAACGCGCTTTTTGGTATCGCCAACAGCTCCTGTTTCGATATTTCTTTTATCTCCTCAATCGTAGCAAACCACTTTCCTTACAGCGGTGTCTTCAGTTTTGGGAAGAGCTAAAAGTCAGCGTGGGCCAATTATGTAATACAAATAAGTGAGTAACACGAATTGCTAGTACAATCAAATGTGTACTTTTCTTGTCTTAAACTTATCTCACCACGATGTCTAAAAGCTAATCAGCTTAAATTTAAGAATTGCTTCGTGTAAATTGGGACTTAACAAAGTCACATGTCAATATCTATCTTAAATTTATCTTTCCTTCTACCCAGCTTAAACACTCTGTAAATATAAATTCCTACAACATAGAAACAAGTTGCTAAAATTAAGCAACAAACACCAATAACAACAAAGGCAAAAATGTCAATCTATCAGACGATTTAAAGTTATTTCTTTTCATACAAAAACGTGACTTTAATTAAGATTTTTTTCACTCGATATACACAAACAAAATCAAGATATTTTTTGTTTTGGCAACAGCAAGTTAGTTCCAAACCTAATATTTATGGGCAATTTATTCCAATAAAAAATGCAAATTTGTTTTTAAATTTTAATACTTTGCAGATTTTTTACGTTTTAATTTTTATGTTTCTGTTAAACTTTCAAAAACTCTTCTTCGTTTTTTGTTTAATTTTATTTGAAATTCTTTTATAATTTTTTGAAATTATTGTTATAAATAAATCTCATAATTATTAACTTAAATATTCATTGCTGGTTCACTCTCCCTGATTTTTCAAAAAGATTTTCACTGTTCAGTGCAATAATCATAAATTTGTTGGTAAGCAAAGCAACAGAAAAAAAAACATTGTAAAAAAGAGAAACAAAATATTACACATTAAGTAAATGTTATTAACATTTTAAGCGTTTTTAGTGTAAAACGTAAATTACAACAAAAAAATTGTTTTTCAAAAACTTTCTCCAACATTTTTAATGTTGTTTTTTATATTTTCTTTCTTTCTGTCTTTTATTTCTCTTGCATTTGCTGCTGCTGTGGGTTTTTATACCCTCCACCACAATGAGTGGTGAACGAGGGTATATATAAGTTTGTCATTCCGTGTGTAACACTGAGAAATATTCATCTGAGACCCAGCAAAGTATATATATTCTTGATCCATATGAAATTTTAAGTCGATTGTGCTATGTCCGTCTGTCTGTCTGTCTGTGTAAAACACTCTCACGCCCAAAAGAAACAACCAAAATTAACAAAGTTTAAAAAAAACCGTTTGTAATTCTCCTAAGCCGTTTGGTATTGAAAATCAACAAAATCGATATAGTAAAACCAGAGCTATGGACCAAAATGTGCGACAACTTCTATAAAAATATGATATTTTTAAAAATGTTTCTTCGAAATTTTTGAAATATATTGCAGATATTGCTATGAAATTTTATACACGTTATTTTTATGATAAAAGAAGAAAATGTAAGGAAAATAGTAAACATCGGTTCATGATTTCTCATAGCCCCCATACAAATATCTGCCCGAAATAAGGCTTAATGATAAATAAATGCCTGAAAAATTGGAATATTATTACAAAATTTGGCAAAAATAAGTGTCATGTAATCATGTAATAGAAATCGCTAAACGAAATTTTGTTATGTTCGGTCCATGTTTGACCGTAGTCTCCATGTCAAGTCCACAATACAGTACAAATATAGTTACCTGGTTAAAATTCGACACAAATAATTCGTATATGTTAGCGCCACAGCCTAATCGCTACAATACATTACTGGTTATCGATTATAATCATTATAATTTTGCTATTACTTATCGCTTAAATCTCATATTTAGATATGTATTTCGAACTTATTATTTATTTCCAAGCGGTATTTTTCATTTATATACATATATATATAGTTCATTTTGGCTATATAAAAAGCCATTTTAAGTTTGTTAAAATATAAAGAAGTTTATTCTCTTGGATTCATACGAAAAAGTAAGTTAATTTGTAAGTGTCTTTAAGCAAATAATAATAATGTAAAATTACAGGAATTTTAAACGCAAAAGTAGAAGAAATAAATAACTGAATTTGTTTTAAAAAATCTTGTACTTTTCGTTTTTATAATCTACATTTGGATACCAAGAGCTTGGGCTTTTCACCCAACAACTTTAAAATTCTTTTTCTGGCCATATAATTTCAATAAAAATACCCTAATTGGATCAACACGAAGGAAACCATTTGGCTGAAATCACCGTAAGTCCTAAAATATGGATCCTAATATTTCTTCCCTACAGGGTCAACAACCAAACCACCACCAAGTAAGTGAATTAACACCGAATTCTTCAGAAAATTGTCACATATGCAGCAAACCATCTGACAACGGTAATTCCATTAAATGCTTCAAATGCAATTTCATATTTCATTTGGTTTGTGCCGACATCGATAATACCCAACAAAATATAACATGGATCTGTAGAAACTGTTCAAAGCAAACACAAAGAGCAGTAGGTTCAGCTGCCTCTGTTCGTAGCGGTTCGTCAGTTGCATCGCATTCCCGCAGGCATGCATTAGAACTACAACGCTTAGAAGAAGAAACACAACTCGAAAGAGAATTTATTAAAAAGAAATACCAAATTCTCGAGCAGGCACAAGATGACTGTGATGATACACGAACGATTAACAATTCTGTGCATGAATGGTTGGACAGTCAAACTAAACCAGTCGAACAGCCTCCTCCCCTACAAGGATCAATAAATGTAAGTACGATCAATGAAGAACCTCAAAACTGTTCAACAATTCCTCACCTAACTGCGTATACAAATTTACCAAACTCGTCTAATATTGTAACAACATACCCAAATACAAGTACAAACCTCGTATACACACCAGCAACTCAGCCTGTCACTACACTCATGACATTAAACAAAGACCTAACATCGTTTATTAATAACAGAACAAGTAACTATTTACATTCTGTTACTGCCAATTTACATAACACAAATAATACAAATGTTGAAAACCTTCCAATCACAGCGCCACCACTTCAATTTAGTAATGCCAATGTCACATTTCCCAACTGTTCAACATTTACGACCCAGGCAGCAGCCCCACCTAATTCCACACATATGGATCCCACCTTTTCTTTGCGTGCAACGTCAACAACAAAAGCAGCAGCTCCTCTTGATTTTACAAACATAAATCCAACGTTTTTTACACATCCATCATCTACAACACAAGCCACACATGCAACTAATTTCCCAAACACTGATCCAGTATACTCCATGCATCCATCGTTTGATTTCCGGCCAAGCACCAGCAACGATCGAAGGCTTACACAGCAACAAATAAATGCTCGTCAATCAGTACCTAAAGAATTGCCAATATTTAGCGGAATGCCCGAAGAGTGGCCTTTATTTAGTTCTACATACGATTGGTCTACATCAGTTTGTGGTTTAACTGACGCAGAAAACTTGTTGCGTCTTCAAAGGTCACTACGTGGAGAAGCATTACGATCAGTACAACACATATTAATCCACCCTTGCGGCGTACCATGTGCCATAGCAACTCTAAAATTACTTTACGGCCAA
Organism: Bellardia pandia; assembly: GCA_916048285.2. NCBI lineage: Eukaryota > Metazoa > Arthropoda > Insecta > Diptera > Calliphoridae > Bellardia > Bellardia pandia. Next base: position 46,130,565 of record OU696531.1, read on the forward strand.
CCAGAAAAAATATTGAACTCCCTAAAAAATAAAATTAAACTATTACCTACTCTCAATATAAATAAATTAAATACAATTACCGCATTTGCCGTTGAAGTAAAAGGTCTAGAGACAACCATCAGAGCATGTGGGCTTTTGGACGAACTAAATAATTCCTCTTTACTAAATGACTTGGTAATGAAAATGCCTTCTTATTTTCAGCTGAACTGGGGTGAACAAAAAACAAAACTGCAAAAAAGTAAACAACGAATAAGTTTGACAGATTTCTCCAATTGGATTTTTGAAGTCGGCATATCAGCAAGCAGTATAAATATAGAGAGTAGCAGCGAGACATCGACGTCAGCAGAACAAAATTCACGTAAAACAAGAAATGCATATGTAAATGCTCATGAACTCAAAGACAAAAGAGACTGCATAATATGTTCTGACAACTGCAGTAGTGTTGGAAAGTGTGAAAAATTTTTGTCCGCTGATAGAAACGAAAAATGGAATTTAATAAGAAAATACAATTTGTGCAAACAGTGTTTGAAAAAACATAGTGGCATATGCAATAGTAAAGTTGTGTGTACAATAGAGGGATGCAGTATAAAACACAACACGTTACTACACAAATCTACTGATGACGAAAAAGTAACAAATAAAGCGGATGAAAAGAAAAACAAAACAAATGAAAATAAAAACAATACAACTAATTTACATGCAGCGCACAGTGGTAACACAAGCAGTGAAATTTTGTTTAAAATTATACCAATTGTTATTTATGGCAAAAATAACCAAATCGTTAAAACCTTTGCTTTTATAGACGAGGGTTCGTCAATAAGTTTAGTAAATGAGCGTATAATAAACACATTAAATTTGACAGGCGACCCACAACCGTTATGTCTGAAATGGACGGGCAATATGGCTCGAAATGAAGAAGATTCCAAAGTTGTCTCACTGCAAATTTCTGGTAGTAATAAAACAAAATTCTCGATCAATGCCCGTACAGTAAAACAGTTGTCACTACCTAATCAGAGTTTGAATTACGATATGCTGAGTGAAAGATTTCCTCATATTAGGGGTTTACCAATAGATAATTTTACAAACGCGGTCCCAGATTTACTTATAGGACTAAATAATTTAAAATTATGTGTACCCACAAGAGTTAGAGAGGGATATAAAAATGAGCCTGTTGCTATCTGCACACGTTTGGGTTGGCTTTTGTGCGGCAATTCATATATCGGAAAAAAGTATCAAAACCAATATAATTTTCATTCTTGTGAATGTGAACGTGAAGATGATAACAAGCTTAGTACTTTATTTAAACAGTATTACTCAGTAGAAATGACTGGTATTGGTAATACTAGTCAGGTGCTTGGTAAGGAAGATCAAAGGGCAATGGATATATTGAGCAAATTTACTAAGCAGAGAACTGACGGTCACTATGAGGTAGCATTGTTGTGGAGATACGATAATATTACTTTGCCACAAAGCTACAATATGGCGATGAAAAGATTACTTTGCCTCGAGAAAACTTTAAGAAAAAATAAAGATTTGTTTGATATTTTTGAAAGAACTATCTACGATTATTTGGAAAAAAAATTTATAAGCAAAGTAGACGCTAATCAGATGAATAATCGTAACGTATGGTATTTGCCAATATTTCCGGTATTCAACAAAAATAAACCAAAAAAGACCAGAATAGTGTGGGATGCGGCCGCAAAAGTAAACGGAGTCTCACTAAACTGTATGCTACTCAAAGGGCCTGATTTACTATCTTCTCTTCCATCCATCCTTTTTCGATTTCGACAAAAGCATGTCGCTGTATGTGGTGATATAGAACAAATGTTTCACCAAATTTATATACGCAATGAAGATTGTCATGCACAACGTTTCTTATGGCGCGGATGCGATGAAAGAAAAGAACCGGAGGTATACATGATGGAAGTTATGATATTTGGTGCCTCATGTGCACCATGTATCTCACAATATGTGAAGAATTTAAATGCGTCAAAGTTTGAAAAGGAATATCCATTGGCAGCGGATGCTATTAAAAATAATCACTATGTGGACGATTTTCTTGCCTCAACAGATACTCCCGAGGAAGCCACCAAATTGGCAAGAGATGTGCGGTTCATTCATAGTCAAGGTGGTTTTAACATCCGTAATTGGTGCTCAAATGATCATGACGTTTTGAAAGCTCTAAATTCTGATACAGCATCAGGTAATATCTGTATAAATATGGGCGCCGGTTCAGAAACAGAAAAAGTTCTCGGTGTATATTGGATTCCAGCCGATGACATGATTACGTTTAAGCTTTCACCAAATATTCTTAATAACGAACTTTTCCTTGGAAACAAAGAACCAACCAAACGTGAAGTCTTAAAAATTTTGATGAGCATTTATGATCCTCTAGGACTTGTGGGTAATTTTTTAATGTATTTGAAAATCATTTTGCAGGAGATTTGGAGGAGTGGTGTCGAATGGGATGAACCAATTTTAGCTGAGCAACTAGTTAAGTGGAAAAATTGGCTAAAACTTCTGCCACTTTTAAATAATGTAAACATACCTCGCTGTTATTTACAAACGTTGAAAAGCTACAATCGCCAAAATGTGCAACTACACACATTTGTAGATGCAAGCGAAAGTGGTTACGCCGCTGTAGCGTACCTTAGAGTCACAGATGGTAATAACGTTGTTGTTTCCCTAATAGGATCGAAAACTAGGGTAACCCCTCTGAAAGTAGTCTCCATCCCCAGGCTAGAATTGATGGCAGCTGTTATTGGCGCTCGTTTTGCAAATTTTATCGTTCAAAATCACTCAGTTAATATCAGCCGAAAATTATTCTGGTCAGACTCACGCACAGTCTTAAGTTGGATACGATCAGATCATCGAAAGTATCACCAGTTCGTTGCTGTCCGAGTTAGTGAAATATTGGATACCTCAGATATGAAGGAGTGGTTTTGGATATCTACTAAAATAAACGTGGCTGACGAAGCAACAAAATGTTCACGATCTCCTGATTTATCGGCCACAAGTCGTTGGTTTAATGGTCCAGAATTTTTGAAACTGCCAGAGGATAAATGGCCAAATACTACTGAAGAGTTAACCACAACAGATATTGAGTTGAAGGAGTGCAATCTAACTATACAAAATGTGGAACCGTTTATAAATGTGGATCGATTTTCTCGTTGGTGTAGGGCGTTAAGAGCTGTGGCATTTGTCGTTAGATTTATTTATCGACTAAAAGATAAGGCCGAGGATCTAAGGGACGCAGAATTATGTCAAGAGGAATTGCGTAAAGCCGAAATAATTCTTATAAAAGATACACAAAAACTGGCATTTTATAAAGAAATTGAAAGTCTATTACAAAATAATAAATTATCAAAGTCGAATTTTATGTACAAATTATCTCCTTATTTGGACAACGACGGTGTTCTTCGGGTAGGTGGAAGACTAGATCATGCCAATGTTCCCGATGAATTAAAGCATCCAGCTATTTTGCCAAAATACAGTCGCCTCACAACGCTCATAATATGGCACTATCATAATATGTATCGTCATAGTTGTCACGAGACCGTTGTTAATGAAATACGACAACGCTACTACATCCCAAGATTAAGAGTCGTGTGCAAATCTGTTATAAGGCAATGCCAAACGTGCAAAATTAGAAATGCATCGCCAGTACCTCCTCAGATGTCCAAATTGCCTCAAGCTCGCCTTGGTGCATATCACGCACCCTTCACATTCACAGGCATAGATTATTTTGGCCCTATGCTCGTTACCGTAAATCGCCATAAAGAAAAGAGATATGGAGCACTGTTTACTTGCCTGACAATAAGAGCTGTTCATGTCGAAATCGTCCACTCGCTTAACACAAGCTCATGTATTATGGCTATTCGAAAATTCATATCGCGCAGAGGACAGCCGAGAGAAATTTACACCGACAATGGCACGAACTTTGTGGGTGCTGACAGGGAGTTGCGTGAAGCACTCAGTGAAGTAGATAAGGACGAACTGGTCCGTACTTTTACTAATATCAATACAAAGTGGAACTTTAACCCACCCTCGGCGCCCCATATGGGAGGGGCATGGGAACGACTAGTTCGCTCAGTAAAAAATGTTTTTTACAAAATTAATATAGAAAGATTTCCTAATGACGAAACATTACAAAGCATTATGGCTGAGGTTGAAAATATAATTAATTCACGTCCTTTAACGTATGTTCCAGTAGAAAGTGAAAACGATGAAGCCATTACACCAAACCATTTCTTGTTAGGCAATTCAAATGGTTTAAAGCCCCTTGCCTCTTATGATGATGACGGTGTTTTGTTAAAAGGAAGTTGGTTATGTTCGCAGCAGTATGCTCAAAAATTTTGGAAAAGATGGGTAGCTGAGTATTTACCTACATTAACTTGTAGAACCAAGTGGTGCGAAAGGGCTAAACCATTAGCGATTGGAGACTTGGTGGTGGTAGTTGACCCAGCGAATCCTAGGAATGTTTGGCCAAAAGGTAGAATTATTGAAGTCAATCTGTCAGAAGATGGTCAAGTCAGAAAAGCGAAAGTAATGACAAAATGTGGTATACTAGAGAGGCCAGCTGTAAAATTGGCGATCTTAGACGTGACTGGAAGAAAGGAGTAAGTCCTAGAATCTTCTCGCCTTACTGTGGGGGGGTGTTAGCGCCACAGCCTAATCGCTACAATACATTACTGGTTATCGATTATAATCATTATAATTTTGCTATTACTGATCGCTTAAATCTCATATTTAGATATGTATTTCGAACTTATTATTTATTTCCAAGCGGTATTTTTCATTTATATACATATATATATAGTTCATTTTGGCTATATAAAAAGCCATTTTAAGTTTGTTAAAATATAAAGAAGTTTATTCTCTTGGATTCATACGAAAAAGTAAGTTAATTTGTAAGTGTCTTTAAGCAAATAATAATAATGTAAAATTACAGGAATTTTAAACGCAAAAGTAGAAGAAATAAATAACTGAATTTGTTTTAAAAAATCTTGTACTTTTCGTTTTTATAATCTACATTTGGATACCAAGAGCTTGGGCTTTTCACCCAACAACTTGGCGCCCAACGTGGGGCGCCAAGTTGTTGGGTGAAAAGCCCAAGCTCTTGGTATCCAAATGTAGATTATAAAAACGAAAAGTACAAGATTTTTTAATCTACATTTGGATACCAAGAGCTTGGGCTTTTCACCCAACACGTATAGGTATATAAATTGTTGTACTAACATTTATGGTCATAGCTCCCATGTGAGGACCACATACGGAAAAGACATTAAACTTTATATATATCGTATAATTATCGGTACCGACTCAAAACTTTATATATAGTATATCATTTTGTGAATTTCGGTCCATATTTGACCGTATCGATCCAAAATTATGTACGGATCATTTACATACATGCCAAAATCAAACTGCTGGATTAACAGAAAACACCCAGAGCGGGAATAAAACTCTTAGCCCTCAGGCTAATAGTCTAGCACACTATCCATTAGGGAATCGTTAAATCCGCTTCAAAAATAAGTTTTTTATATCCTACCAACATATATTATTGCTGCTTTGGACTACAAGGTCAAAGGACCTTCTAACTGTAATCCATCTAATTAATGTTTAGTTTTAGAACAAAAATGTTTGCAAAGGTATTTAAAACCATATATATGTATAATATAGATATTTTGTGAGCCCCTTTATTACGAACATCAACCAAATCGACCAGTCGACCAGTTTTTACAACCACCATGTTTTCAATGGATTGTTTACCACATTTTTGTGGCATGTTCATAAACAATAATGCATTATATGTTGCAGTCGTTATTTTAAGGTCAGAGATCCAAAAATGGAAAACTATTGCGTCTTAAGCTCTTACAATGAAACATTTTAACACTTTCAATATTCAAACTTGTGTATATTTAAAACAATTTATATTTTCATGAAGCTCTAGAAAGTACCCAACAAAAACTGGTTAATGACTGGCAATTAGTAAATAAGGTTCATATTAATAATTACTACATACTGACTGCATTACTTAAGGTACGGTCACACTTGGTAGATAATTACTAAAAAAAAAAGCGTAACCACTTGTTTTAGCACAAATTTGTTTGACGTTGTTTACTCTCCCCAGAGTTGTGCAAGATCAAACAGCATCAAAGAAAATAAAACTAATTATTTGTTGTGTCTTGTCCTAAATGAACGAAGTGTTTTTTTAATAAACAAACGAGTTCAAATATATTTTATTTATATTTTATTTAGGCAAATATTTGTCAAGTGTGACCGTACCTTGAGAATGTAGTTGAATAATGACTTTTTTATTTTATAATATAGAACATGAACAAGTTCTTTTACCAGAGTAGGTAAAATTGATAATTACGAATTAAATGTTTTTTTCTTCTTTATTTGAGTGAATTCAAAAATAAAATTTGTGTGCGATTTGAAAAGGGTTGTGTTTATATATGTAGGTACAGTGGGTAGTAAAATACTGCTTGAATTTTCAAAATATTGTTACGTATTTACCTTTTAAAAACCGTGGTTTATTTCCTATAAATAAACCGAATTCCTTTTAATTGCAAAATAAAAGCGTCAAGTAGTTTGAAGTAAATCTAACCAGTCTTTATCTATTTAAATGTACACAAAAACCATTAAAAATAAACACTGTCATTTTACACACTTATATTACGGTTTAAGAATACACTTAAATTAAATTTTGAGAACGCTTGATGTTTACACAACAATGACTCACAATAAATTAACTAACTTGATTGGCCCTGTTAGTCTATTTAAATACCAATCATAATTTCTGGAAGGTTCAGAGCTAAGATACTAGAATCTTCATGACTACAAGTCTAGAATATTCAGTCAAAGTCTTAAAAACTGAATGTTGCCATTATTGTTCAGCTGTGTTTATAACAGGGTGCTGTCAATAATGTTTATCAATTAAAACTTCTACAAATGCTAAACAAGTTGAATGTCGATAAAAATGCCTTCTGTTGATATAGATGTTGTATGTTGAAATAGAATGTCGTAACAATATGTCTCTATAAACGAAGAAAATATGACTTTGAAATTCTAAAAAAATTGTATGTTTTTAAACATTTCCTTATTACAGCAATTACAAAAACAATTTGAATTTTTTGTTTGTTATTTACTATAAATTAAATTCGAGCATCTGCAGCACTCTGGTTTTTACCGATAACAGCTTCTGTAAGTTCTAACAATCAATACGTTATTAAAGTCATTACTTTTAACCAATTTTTTAGTGATATTTTGAGGGTGCTGTAGCTTAATTGCTTAGCGCGTTTGATCATTAAGTATAAGTTGGTATATGTGGGCTGGGTTCGATTCCCAGCCGCTGCCACCCAAAACAACATCAGTTTCTGATAATTATCCTCTCCTTCGGTAAAATAAATTAAAATAATTAAATAAAGGCCATAAAATCAAGCTTTGAGCAATGCGCCTACTCACCACCAGAGGCTAATTGCCAAAGTGTTACTTCTCTAAAAAAAAGAGTGATTTTAAAGTGATAACTTATGGCCAGTTTTTAACTTAAAAATTAAAGTGTGTTTAAACTTAGCTTCTGTATAAATACCAAATATTTTTTTATAGATCATATTTAAATACAACTTAAATCACTGACTGCGTCCATTTAAATCCAACTTAAGTTTTTCATACTACCAAATGATTTTGACAGTTCTGCAAATTATGAAAATTGCGCATTGAAGTTTTTTTATTATTCGATAAAAATATTCAATAAATAAACTCGCCGTGAATAAAAACATTGTGCTTAATATTATCAATATCAACCAATATCAACTAAAACAATGAAGTTAGATGAAGAGGGCATGAATGATGCAGCTTTTATCCATTTAGTTTACAACAATTTGTAAACTAAATATGAAATCAGCTGTTAAATGAAGAAGTTGTTTATATTTTTTTTACATTTAATACTGTTACCATAATTTTATTTAAATTAAACTCTATATAAAAACTCTAGCCTACATTTAAACCTAAAACCCTAATTATAATTGAGCGCAATAATTGTAAATATTAAGTGATTAAATTTCCAAAAAATAAATGATTTCTTACATAAACTAAATATAGTTTTAGTTCAACGTCAACATATGACGTTCGTTGTCTTTACGCATTTATTTGGTTGGTTGATTTTCTGTTGTGATTTGTATACGATTTATATCATTCTTCTCTCAGGTAGTAATAATTACTGACTGGCACTAAATGTTGTATTATTTCAAATAAAAAATATACAAAATGATAAAAAAAAAACACATGGAAAACTAAACTTCCGTTGCACTCGCAGTCATGGGATTATGTCTCATTCGAACAGTTTCAATGCCTGCTTAAATAATGACTGTTTGGATTTATTTTTATTATTAATTTTTTTTCTTATTTCAGTTTGATTTGGTTTTCATTGCAATAATTACGATCAAATGTCTAAATGTGCATTGAAGCATGAAGAAATGGGCGTAAACTGTTGTCATATTCAATAATGGATTTGTATATTATTATTGTTATTGTGTTATTTGTAAAAATGTTTTTGTTTTTCGTTTTTTTTTTTTATTTTTTGTAAATTTTTCTTCTTGTTGATTAAATATTTGAAGTGTTCATTATAAATACATACATTGTGATTGATATGTTTACAAAACATCATATGTACCCAACATACCATTCTAGGAGCGCTCCGAAAAAGGAGTCAGAAAAGAGTCCAACAAAAGAGCATTTTCGGAGCGAAAGAAAAATTTGCTTGTTACTGTCCTGAGTCGGCACGCAGTATGACTCAGAAATTCCACTTAATTATGTGTGTACCAAAGCGTTGTTGTCCTGTTATTTGTGCTTTGAACACAAAAAAAACATAGCTGTACCACACAAGAATGATAAAAACAAGATTACACAGAGCCCAAGAAAAACCTCATAAAATACTCTTTTCTGACATTATCTAAGAGCTCTTTCTGACGGACCATTTTCGAATGTAATGACCCTCTTTTCTGAAGGTTTTCGGAGCAATTATGATTGTTTTTTGGGCTCATAAAGAGCGTTAACGCTCCGAAAAAGGTGTCAGAAAAGACTCTTTTCGGACTCATATGGCTTGCTGGGTAGTTTTAGTTGGGGTTTTGAGTTTGAAATGCTTTTATGTTGGTTTTTACACTCTTCTTTAGGTTTTAATATTGCTGGTTCCACTTTTACTGAAGAATGATAAAATTTATTACAAATACAGCCCAGCATACCATTCTAGGAGCGCTCCGAAAAAGGAGTTAGAAAAGAGTCTAACTAAAAAACATTTTCGGAGCGAAAGAAAAATTTGCTTAAAAAATTTATTTTTTTCCATTTTTTTAAATGAATTCCATTTTATTTTATTTTTTACTGTAAATACAATTTATTTAATTTTTTTTTTTCATTTCTAATTTAGTTTATTTGTAAATGAATTCCCTTTTTGTTTAAGTAAAAACAATTTTAAAAAAATAATAAATGCGACCTTTAAATAAGTTGTATTTAAAATTGCAATGACTCTTTTTTGACATGATGTAAGAGCTTTTTCAGAGCCAAAAAAACCTCATAAAAGACTCTTTTCTGACATTATCTCAGAGCTCTTTCTGATGGACCATTTTCGAATGTAATGACACTCTTTTCTGAAGGTTTACGGACCAACAATGATTGTTTTTTGGGCTAATAAAGAGCATGAACGCTCCAGAAAATGTGTCAGAAAAGACTCTTTTCGGACTCATATGGCTTGCTGAGAGTTTAAAAGTTTATTTTCTTGTAAAATTTATTTAAATTTCAAATAAAAACCTGTTGTTGTTCTGCAAGTATTACTTAAGTTACGGGCACATTTGGCAAATATTGACTCAAAAAAAGCATAACCACTTGTTTTAGCACACATTTGTTTGACGTTGTTTACTTTTACAAAAGTTTTGCAAGTTCAAACAGCATCAAATAAATTAAAACTAAATGTTTGTTGTGCTTTGGCCTAAATAAGAAAAGTTTTTTTTAAATAAATAAACGAGTTCAAATATTATTTAGTGGTTACGTGTTTTTCGGTAAATATTTGCCAAGTGTGACCGTACCTTTAGAATTAATTAAAGTATACTACACACACAGTGGGGAGCACAAATGTTTGTGCCTTGAGCACTTTTTATTGCATAAAAATAAAACCAATAAAGAAAATTGAAAAATATTTTTTGTCTTTTATTTTAGCTGAAATGCTAAACAAAATTATTTACAATACAAAATGGAAAATAGTAAGTTTTGACAAATAAACAATTAGTACAAAAAATGTTATTTACTCAATTGTGAACAAGTGTGTATTTGGAAATATTTGCACAAAAATATCAAAGTTAGATGTTAGATTTGTATGTATTTGCTATGTTTATGACTTGGAAAATAACATACATTAGTTTGATATTAATTAATTTGCCTGCGGTAAATACTTTTTGCAAATTATCCAACACAAATTATAATAAATAAAGCAGAAACTGTCAAAAGCCATTGCGGACAATATTCTAGCAATGACAAGAATCTACGCGAGTAATAGCTAAACTGCTTAAAGGAAGTCAATCGGTGGTCATAAGAGTCCGAAAAAAGCACTTAAACCACAAATCAGAGGTCGCAAAAAGCTATTCTCATAATAACACAAATGACAAGAGACAAGTATTTAACACCAAAAGATGCAATAGACAAACCCTCTAATCGATGTACACCAAGACGAGCCTTTGCGATATTGCTTACATCTCAGCAGTATTAAAAATTAAAACCTGCATTGTCGAGAAAAAATGTTAATTCACGGTTAAAGTTTGTCAGAGAGCACAGAAATTGTACAGTAATCTGGTCAGACGAATCCAAATTTAGTAATTTTCAATCCGACGTTTAACAATTTAAACGATGGACAACAAGACGAGTTTACCAGAGAGCACAAAACTTGTACAGTAGATGACTGGAAACGTGTAATCTGGCCAGACGAATCCAAATTTAATAATTTTCAATCCGACGTTTAACAATATGGCTGGCGCTAAACAGCCCAGAGAATTGAAATACACCATTATGATATGGGATTGCTTAACATGGTGGCAAACTCGTATTCACGATTTTGTAGATAAGAGTGCCTGTCATGTGGATGAAGTTACTTTTCAACTGGATGATGACCCAAAGCGTACTTCCAAAATTATGAAAGAACGGCTTAGCGAGCAGAATGTTCTTTTGAAGCAGCGGCCAGAAAAAAGTCCCGACCTCCCAATGAGAATTTGTGCTCAATCGTGAAGGTAATGCTGCTACAATACCAATTAACTGCAACCCTTTTAAAGCAATATTCCGGTATTCCAAATGAATTAATTGGAAAATTGGTGGAAAGTATGGCAAAACGTGTAAAAAGTGTTTTACGAACGGGCTCTGGACTAAATATTGAAAATACTATCATTTCTTATGTACATGCTGGTTGTTTTTTTTTTTTTTTTTGTGGTTTGTATTTTTTTAATTGCGATTTATAAATTATTTGGTTAAATATTAAACATAAAATAAATGACAAAGAAAATTGTTTAATTCTCTTTATAAATAAATTTTTTTTTTTTTTTTTTTATTAGAGAAAATTTTTATTTTGGCTTGAGTTCATTAATTTAATAATTCAAAGTAACTTTTTAGATTTTTTATATTTTTAAACAATTGGTAAATTGGAATGCATTTTCTGAACTGCCAAGGGCGTCATCAGCAATGTTTGTTGTACAAGATCTACTTGTAAACATCATCTATTAAACTCACCATTATTGAAAAATAATTTTCAATTTTTATGCACTAACAAGTGCACAGAAAACTACTAATATGTAGCCATTTGTGCTCCCCGCTGTATGATCAAGGAATTAATTTCTCAAATTTGCCAACAGAAAAGAATTGATAATTTTTTTTTAATTACAAATTTTATTCATTATTTTATACAATTAGTATTCTTTGAATTTTTGAATTACTGGTTGTTATATCAATAAGCTTGCATCTAAAGTAGTGATCTCAACAAATGCTTTGTATTACATTAAGCTACCTAAAAATGTGCTCTGTTTGTTGTTACTTTTATTTGAACTTTTAATAATTAGCCGTTTAATGAGTTAATGATTACGGTTCAACACACATTTAAATTATTTTAAGGTTTGAACAAAAATATACCAATAATAAGAAAACAATAGATTAGGTAATGCTTTAAAAATAAAAAAAAAAAACAACAACACCATAAATTATATATTATTAAATACAGCAGACAGATTAACATAACAAAAAATATGTATTTTAAAAAAATGTTGGGAATATGTTCAAAAAAATACTGTAGTAAAAACGAGTTCATTCAACTTGTAACAAAACCTTTAAAAACTTTTAAAAAACACACATAACTAAATAGATTTAGATTTAGATAATAATATTAATAATAATAATTTCCTTGCTATTTTACAAAAGCTCTTTTTCACTAAACAATATTATGTAGTTATTTAAACATTACATTAACAATTGTTTCAAATTGCATGCTTCCTTTAAGTATTTAATGTACTAAAACAAATGTCCATCAATAATAATGTTTTCAATTCCATTGCCTGCCACATCTTAATATTAAAACATTGTAAATACTATTATTATTATTATTATTGCTATTTTTTGTAACAAAAATATGAATCCCATTATGATAATTCATTGTTTAAGGAACTATTTTTATTTTGTGGTTTTCAGTTGCTCACACATTTACATTTACAAAGTATGTACTTCCGCTTTATTTTTAACTTTATAGAAATATTTGTGTTATTATAAACTAAAAGAAAAACATACTACTGACCAACTATTTGTAATTTGTAATCAAAAAAAAAAAAAAAAACTAACAAAAATAATATGGAAACCGGATATATGTACATAGTTGCAAGTGCTTACAGTCATTAACACAATCATTCCAACTGAATGTGAAAACCTTATTGCTAAATATTTAAGTTAGTTTGCTTTTTGTTTAAAAGAAAAAAACCTAAAATATTAATGAAATTTTGAAAAAACATTTGCACTATTTAATTGCAACACCAAGTGTTATACATAGTAAAGAAACACAATTCAAAAAAATTTACTCAACATGAAAACAGCAGATAGTATTCTTTATGATGTGCGTGAAGATAAATTTGTAATTTAACTTCCTAGACACAAATCATTTATGTTAACAGAGTCATGTTAACTATTTAACAGAGACAATGTTAAAGTTTCAAAATCTGATAAAAGTGTTTTTTTCGAAAAATCTTTATAAAAAAAATATTTTTACTTATTTAAATTTTCTGAGACTTTTATTATAGATTGTGATTTTTGTAAATTTGTTCGGACTGTTTTTGTGTTAAAATATCATTAGTAAAGTTATATATCAGATTTTGAAACTTTAACATTGTCTCTATTAAATAGTTAACATTTAACATAAATGATTTGTGTCTTGGGAGATAAATTTCAAATTTATCTTTACGCACATATCTTTATGACACAGCACAACAATTAGGCTGGGTTGCAATGACATAGCATTCAACCCAACAACACACTAATGCATGTTGTCATTCATTAGCATTTCTATTTATAATTAAATGTTTCTTGTTGCTATACATAATATCATAATATGTATTTCATAAACAAGCCCAAAATCTAAAAGAAAAAAACTAAAATCGCAATTTAAATATTGTCAGTTCTTTGGAAGCACTAGTTCATAATATTCAAAACAACTCGAATCAGTCAAGAAACTTGAGCAAAATTATATAAATATCGAACTTTATGCGAACCTTTGTGAATCACTATTCGCACATGAAAGAAAAGGACTTTCACTTGCCGTTCGGTTTGTGGCAGTAAACTTTTCATACTGGAAAATGCAATAACGTTTTCTTAGCAATATTAAATGACATTTATACACTATCAAAAAGTTTCGTTATTTCAAAATTTCTCTACAATTAACTTTTAAAAAAAACTATCGAGAATTTTTCCAAGAAACTGGAAACGTGTAATTATTAACATATTAAATAAAACTGAAAACAAAACAGAGCACATTTTTATGAAGTTTTATGTTTGTTGAGATCACTACTTTAGATGCCAACATATTGGTATAACAACCAGGACTTCAAAGAACACTAGTTCTTAAATGTATAAAATAGTGAATATAATTTACAATTTAAAAAAAGTAACAATTCGTTTCTGTTTGCAAGTTTGAGAAATAGATTCCTTGATCGCTCAGTGGGGAGCACAAATTAGTACTTTTTTGTGCACTTGTTGTTATTTATTTTATGTTTAATATTTAACTAAATAATTTATAAATCGTAATAAAAACTATCCATTTCTAACAAAATACAAACGAAACGAACACAACTCGCAAGTACTCAATTTTGCATCATACAAAAACTTTAGGTAATGACAGTATTTTTAATATTTAGTCCAAAGTCCGTTAATTCGTAAAATATATTTTACACGTATTGGCATAATTTGTACAAAATTTTTAATTATTTCATGTTGAACCCGCTGTAAAAGCTCGTCCAAATTGGTTAAAGTTAAAAAGTATTGTACCAACCGTCTCTTCACGATTAACCACAAATTCTCATCCAGCTGAAAAGTAACTTTATCCACATGATAGACACTTTTATCTACAAAATCGTAAAGACGAGTTTGCCACCTTGTACAACAACCACATATCATGATGCTGCTCATGCTTCATTGTTTCATTTTAATGGTGTATTTCAATTCTCTGGGCTGTTTGGCGCCAGCCATATTGTTAAACGTCGGATTGAAAATTATTAAATTTGGATTCGTCTGACCAGATTACTGTACAATTTCTGTGCTCTCTGGTAAATGCAACCATGCATTTACATTTTTTCTCGACAATTCAAGTTTTATTTTTTTACTGCTGAGATGTAAATAATATCGCAAAGGACTTGTCTTGCTGTCCATGGACTAAAGGGTTTGTCTCTTGCTATATAAGCATCTTTTGGTGTTAAACACTTGCCTCTTTTCATTTGCATTTGTGTTATCAAGAGAGACGGGTTCATTTTTGCGACCTCTGATTTGTCGTTTAGAAACAATTGAACGCCTCTCTTGGACTCTTATAATTGACTTGCTTTAAGCTGTTTACTTATTACCCACGTAGATAGCTAAGCTAAATAGCTTCTTGTCATTGCTAGAATATTGTCTCTTGACAGTTACTGCATTATTTCTTATAATTTGATTTGTGTTGGCTAATTTGCAAAAAGTGTTTACCACAGGCAATTAAATTAATATCAAACTCATGTTTTGTTTTTAAAGTTATAACTAAGCAAACACATACAAATTTAACGGTAAACTGTGATATTTTTGTGCAAATATTTCAAAATACACATTTGTACAGAATTGAGTACAGGGCAGTTTTTTTTTGTACAATTTGTTTATTTGCCAAATATTATTATTTTCCATTTTGTATTGTAAATTATTTTGTTTAGCATTACAGCTAAAATAAAAGACAAAAAAAAATTCAATTTTTTTTTTAGTTTTATTTTTATGTAATAAAAAGTGCACAAGGCAAAAACATGTAATCATTTGTGCTCCCCACTGCTGTATAATAAAAGCTAGATAGATATATTATATATGAATGAATGGTAAAAACCAGCAAGTGATGTTTTGTTTAATACGGTGACAAGTTATGCACCCAACAGTGTCAAGTCAAGCCGTGCTCTTTGAACATATTAGTAAGAAAAATTCAAAGACATTATTCTGAAAAGATATTGTACAAGTTGTACAAGAGTGTCCTATTAACTTTGTCTAAATTGGCTAAAATTTTCAACACAGAAGCTTCAGAAATTGACTAAATGTCGGTTCA
The DNA here is from genome assembly GCA_916048285.2 of Bellardia pandia. Taxonomy (NCBI): domain Eukaryota; kingdom Metazoa; phylum Arthropoda; class Insecta; order Diptera; family Calliphoridae; genus Bellardia; species Bellardia pandia. The sequence goes on from OU696531.1 coordinate 46,146,400, forward strand.
TAGTTGGCCAATTATCTAGATATTATAGAAAAATTTTCATTATTTTGCTTTTGTCCTGTTTCACACAATTCAATTTTGTTCAATTCTCTTTTGAACTTACCATTTCATTCACACGCGTCAATTCAATTTTCGTAGTTTTTCATTCACATCCATATGAATGAAAGGGAAAAAATAAAAGGAAATAAGAAAATTGACTAGTACCGTCAAGTTTGTACCCTTTTTATACTCTTTTCCCTTCTCACCTAAAAATACTTGCCTGAAGAGTCAAAACTGTTTGAAGAAGAGTGTGAAAAAAATCACTCATACGCCTACAATGTTTTAATAAAAACATGCTACATTAATTATACGCCACCAAGGACCTTCAATAAGAATTGTGTTCTTTTGAAAGTTTATTATTGATTATTATTCTTTTCAAAATAGCTAATTTGATTTATTTAATTTAATAATAAATTGAAACATCAGTTTTATATGTTTATTATAAGTTGTAAAAGTCATAAATATTTAATGCCTCTCACTTTGTGTTTGTATTTATTTTTTTTTATTAATTAATATCGTACAAATAAAAACACAAATATTTGTTTGGCATTTTTTCTTTTTGAAAATTTGTATTTGCAACATATATTTACCACTGACCAACATTACGTACAATTTTAACGAGATGAGCTGAGACTTACATATGCACATGCTAAAGAAAAATCTTTCTAAAACACAAAAAAAAATTAAACCAGTCAGTCGCATAAATACCATTTATCTTGTTATTTCTGTTTCTGCTGCTGCTTATTGCTGTTATTGTTATTTGTACTATTGACCAATTTTTCTTGCACAGTTTCATCTTTTTTTTTTTTTTGTTTCTATTACTGTTTCATTTTGGCTTTTGAATTGTGTTACAACAAAATTTTGGTTTTAAACAAATAAAAATTTGCAATAAAAAAAAAACCAAAATTAAAAAAAAAAAATTAAATAAAAACAACAAAAAAAGTAGCTACAAACAATTGCTGAAATATTAAAAGCAACTACGGGCAAAAACATAAGAAAAAAAAAACGATGCAGCAACATTAATACGAGTATTTAACAATTATTTTGGTTTTTCTATAAGTAAGTACAGGTATACGAGTACATGAAGGTAAGTATGAGTATCCAGAGTATGTGTTGTATGTAGTTTCTACAATTTTGCTAGACAAACAATATGACTGAAGACTTAAACGTTAAATGCAAAAAGAAAAAAAAAAACATTTTACGCTGAATTTCTACTCAAATGCGAAAAGTAACAATTTAACAACAACTGAAACTGAAACCGAAAACCAAACCGTTGTTAGTAATGAATGTAACGCAACATTACACTCGTCACCTTGTTGCTTTCAAATAAACAATATCTAAACACACACACACATACCTAAAAATCTAACCCAGCAAGCCATATGATTGCGAAAAGAGTCTTTTCTGATACCTTTTTCGGAGCGTTCACGCTCTTTATGAGCCCAAAAAACAATCATAATTGTTCCGAAAACCTTCAGAAAAGAGGGTCATTACCCAGCAAGCCATATGATTGCGAAAAGAGTCTTTTCTGATACCTTTTTCGGAGCGTTAACGCTCTTTATGAGCCCAAAAAACAATCATAATTGCTTCGAAACCCTTCAGAAAGGAGGGTCATTACATTCGAAAATGGTCCGTCAGAAAGAGCTCTTAGATAATGTCAGAAAAGAGTCTTTTATGAGGTTTTTCTTAAGCTCTGTGTAATCTTGTTTTTATCATTCTTGTGTGGTACAGCTATGCTTTTTTTTTTTTTTGTTCAAAGCAGAAATAGCAGGAGAACAACGCTTTGGTACACACATAATTAAGTGGAATTTCTGAGTCATACTGCGTGCCGACTCAGGACAGTAACAAGCAAATTTTTCTTTCGCTCCGAAAATGCTCTTTTGTTGGACTCTTTTCTGACTCCTTTTTCGGAGCGCTCCTAGAATGGTATGCTGGGAAGTATCTATGTATAAATATATAGAAAGAAAAACACTGGCAGACGTACTCGTATGGTTGGTTATATTAACAAACAGTCTGTCTGTCTGTTATTAAACACTTCTATAAGTTGTACGTAAATGCTTGTGGTTTACAATTTCATTTAATGTTGCTGCTATTTGTTGTTGCCATATTTGTTGTTATTGTTGTTGTTATTGTTATTGTGTTATTTCAATGACGTTAATTGCTTTGTAGAGCTTCTGCCGTGGACATCAAATTTACTTTACATTCAAACTAAATTCAGTTCGTATTTTAAATGTTGAAATATCATAAACAAAAAAAAAAAACACATTTTTGTTTTTGTATAAATATTTATTAATCGACCCGGGAATCGTGCTAAAGTATAGTTAATGTTTTTCAATCGCTTTAAGTTATTGATATTTGTGTGTTTAAATCGGTGGTACATAATGTTTTTCCATAAAGGGCTTCTCAAAATGTAAGCCATATAGTATAATTAATAAAAGATCATTGATTTAAGAAAAGTCAACAGCTCAACAGATGAATTGTTAACAAATTATTGCATGCTAATTGCATTTCTCACTCTTCGAAACAAATAAATATACATACATACATATTTCTTATTCAATATTTGATTTCATCTCATTACAGATATTGTTGTGGGAGGCTTTCAATTGCATTTATTTATTCATTCGTTTCGCAATCAGTGAAATTAATTTCATTAATTTTTAATAACAAAAATTTATATTTCTTTATAAAATTCACTCTTCAATTTTGAATTTTTTTAGTTCATTGCTTAATATGCAATCACTTTATGATATCTCTGTGAGTTTAAACAAAAGTGCAACATAGGCAGAGATTTATATTTTCACTGCGACAAACGCCTTCAGTGTTACTTTAACTGGTTTTAAAATGACAACTATTCTTCAACTGTCATCTGTTGAGTTTTCAAATTAATTGAAGCTTTTTTATAGGAATTTCCAATTCCAAAAACAGTAGACACATCAAATAGTGAGTTCAAGTTTATCAATCCAAAATTAATTTGTATTCTTTCACCTTTAATTCTTCAACATACTTTTGTAAAATTTAAATTTTTGTTGGTGACTTTGTAAACAATTTTGAAATGCTTCTGATTATATTTCAATTAGTGATTTACGAGAGCGGTTCGGAAACTTCTTAGCCTAGAACAGAAAACACCGTATAAACAGAAAAAAGTTAAGTGTTTTGGAAACTTGCATCTGTGCTATGAACACATTTCGATGCGTCTGTTTTCAAAACAGACGCATCCGCGATTTTTTTACAATGGAAAAATTAGAAATTCGTGGGGTCATTAAATATTTAAATTAAAAAGGTTTATCAGTTCAAAAAATTCATAATATTATGGCGAATGTGTTAGATGAAAGTGCTCCTCTATATGCAATAGTAAAAAGTTGGATTGCTGAATTTAAACCGGGTCGTGCAAGCATTGAGGATGAACCACGTGGTGGACAGAAATTGTAGTCTAAGTGGATGATATGGTATTAAATGATCGACGAATAAAAGTGCGTGAAATAGCTAATACCTTGGGCATCTCAAATGATCGAGTCCATTTAATTTTGCATGAAGAACTAGAGATGAAAAAGCTTTCTGCAAGATGGGTGCCGCATTTGTTAACAGTCGACCAAAAACGCTTAAGAATGAAAATTTCTCAAGCTTGTTTGGATCGTTTTAGGAAAAATAAAATGTATTTTAAGCGTCATTTCATAACGCTTGATGAGACATGGATCCACCACTGTACTCCAAAGACAAAAATATAATCCAAGCTAAAATTAGTTATTACATTGGAAATATCTAATAAATAACAAATAGGATTAAGATTTGAATACTTATTTTAAATTTCGTTCAGAAAGATCCAATAAAATGAAATAAATAAATAAAAAAGAAAAGAAAATACATAAAACATTATCCATTTAAAACTAGTGATATCAGAAATTCTGTGAGACCTATTTTTTTTTTACAAAAGAGAAGTAACACTCGGGCAATTAATATGTCTATATAAATTTGCGTTACTTTCTTTGGAAAGGGGATAGTTGAAGAAGTAAAGTTGGTGCAAGAAGAAAGCTTTTTTATATCACAACTCTGCAATTGCGCATTATGTTTGTTTTTAGTGCAGAATTACAGCGCCTCTGGTGGTGAGTAGGCGCATTAATGTTAAAGCTTGATTTTACAGCCTTTATTAAATTATTTTACTTCGGTGGCGTTTCAATGCTACCACCACCGAAGGAGGACGCTGTGATAAATATTAGTTATGATAGGATAGAAAACTAATAATTATCAGAAACTGATGTTGTTTGAGTGGCAGCGGCTGGGAATCGAACGCAGGCTATAAATACCAACTCATGCTTAATGATCAAATGCGCTAACCAATTAAGCTACAGTCACCCTCAATTCACAGTTCATTGTTTCAGTTCATTGTTACAAAATTTTTTATTTATTTATGCACCCACTTTATTAAGGAAATCAATTTATGTAGGGTTTATTAACACACTGGCCTAGAATATCATTACAAAATGAAACTAGATTTTTTTGTTTTAATTTTTCTTTTCAAAATAAAATTTCCAAACACGTTTATGATTGTTTTATATTCGTTTAATTGACAAATATTGAAAGATTTAATAATTTTACATAATTTTAGAAAAAAAAAATTAAAATATAGACATATACATATGTCTCTGCTTATGTACATATCCATATACATATGTTGTATATAAATCTATATGTGTATGTATGTAGTAACTGTTTTTGTGTATTCCTTTTAAATGTAAGTATGTTTGGGTCTGTGCATTTATGCTTATGTACATAAGTATTTAAATGAAATGTTGAATATGCATTACCATTTTCAGGTTTTAACCATTTTTGTGTTTGTTATTTTTCCATTTTTTTTTTTTTTTGTAATTTTTGTCGTTGTATACACTAGTAGTTTTCATTCAAAGCCACCTTAATTATGCAGACCCAGTGCGAGTATTTAATATTTGGTTGTTGGTTTGTTTGTTTTTGTTTATTTAAAAAAATAAACTTTAACCGTCCCTGGTTTTAAGCCAGCCAGCCAGCAGCACTTAAACTTAAGCCCAACCAGCCAAAAACAAGTACGAGTTAAAAAAATAGTCATATTAATTTTTTCCCCAAGTTTTATGGATACGAGTGTTTTATTACTGTTTTTTTTTTACTTAATGTTCATTCACATTTCGATTACGCAATTTTCAACGCATTTATTTTATCACATAAAATTATTATTTTTTTCATTTATTTTTTAGTTATTTGTTGTTGTTTGGTGGTTTGCATTAACATTATTAATTTTTTACTATTATTTATTTTCCTCATTAACACACAAGTCCCTCATAATAATAGACAAATTTTTGTGCTTATCAACATAATATGGCTGTTCAGAAAGGGAAGTGTGGGAGGTGAGAAGCAACAAGTAATAAAATTTACATTTATTATACCCTACACCACCATAGGGGGGTGGGTAGGTAGGATTTGTTCAAATGTTTGTAATGCCTATAAATATTTGTCCAACACCCACCTTAAAGTATACCGATGCACTGAGAATCCTTATGATGTCCGTGGCTGGCTGGCTGTCCATGTAAAGCTTGTGCGCAGAGTATAGGTCGCAGTTTTGAAGATATTTTCATATAATTTGCTACATAATATTTTTTTCGGGCCTCGGACAGTTGGATTTGAAATTGGTTGAAATCGGTCTTCCCGATTGGCTGGCTGTCCATGTAAAGCTTGTGCGCAGAGTATAGGTGGCAGTTTTGAATATATTTTCATATAATTTGCTACATAATATTTTTTTCGGGCCTCGGACAGTTGGATTTGAAATTGGTTGAAATCAGTCTTCCCGAAATAGAACTTTGTTGGTCATAAATGTATAATTTATGTACATATCCAAACAAATTTCGCCACAAATAAGTTATATAGCCTACAAATATTGAGGATATTACTGCATAATTTATCATAGCTCCCATATAAGGCAAACTAACGAAAATCACTTTAAGGAGCATAACTCTCTTAAAAATGTTGGATATTCAACACAAATATGTTTCATACATAAAAAAATTAAATTAAAAAATTAATTAAACATTAAATAATTAGTAAGATTTAAGTAATTATTTAAGGTTAAGGTCTTTTTTTTTAAAAAATTTTTAAATTTTTATTTTCAATATTTCGCTATGTCTTTGTGTAGTTTCTTCAGGAAAAAAAATAAATTTTATAAATTTCAAAATTATTTGTCATAGGAAAAAGTATATGAAAACTTTGAACATAACAAAATATTCAAACAATTTATAACAAGTAGAAAATATTACTAGAAAATATTCTAGAATATTTGTAAGTCGCGAAGCGATGTCGCTTGGGAAGATCGAGCGGCTTCAGTTGTTGCATAAGCTGTATTTTGTACGCTTTCAATTTAAGATCTCGACGTAAAATGGGTCTGATGTTGCGAATAGTACGCTCAGTAGGCAGATTATGTTCACCATAAGTTGAGCGAAGTGCACGAAACACAATACGTGAATTTTCGTAATAAAATTGAACGATTTGTAAACGCTGTTCAGGCGTAAGTATTTCCATTATGAAATGTCAAACAATACTAAACAAAAATAACATGACAGCAGAACACGACTCACACGTGATCTGTCAAAAAAAAAGGCTATTGAAAAAAGTATCTCTACTTGAATCACCCAGTACATTTTGTAACGATAAAATATAATAATTTTCTTAATAATTTTTGATTTAAAATTTCTAATTCAAAACACATTTATCAAAAGAAATTACTTCAGTTAACAATAAGTCTTTTAGCCTCAGCTTGATAATTTATTGGACTTTAATAGTCTAATCGTTCATACAAAGCCCCCACCCTAAAGTAAGGTAATTTTAGAAATGTTAAAAAATTAATTTTTTTATTCAATTGAAATTTAATACTCTTTTAATCTTACATTTCTAGTGAGTGATTTTTGTGTAACAGTAAATTGTTTTTAATTTAAAGAAAAAAACTACTTTCAAGTCAATTTATTTTAAATTGAATTTATCTTCAAGCATCAAGGTATTACATAATGCCAATGTTGTTTATCATTAAAACATAAATTTGATTTTACTACTTTTAAATTGCTTTAAGAAAATTATTTATTAACTAATTAATAATACTGTAGGCGAAAAACCACAAAATATTATAAAATATTTATAGTTGGAAAATTGTTCGAAAGCAAATGGTTGGAGAAAGTTAGATAATTTGTAAAAAATTAAATAATGAAATACTTCTTACATAATAATTCTTACACAAGTTACCAGAAAAATGTTATACAAAAGAGTTTCTATAGAAAATTGTATTAGACACAAGATTTTATTTTACCTTTGCACAGATTTGTTCAAGTATGTATACGAAGTTGTAAATAGAACTTTGCACTTCTGGCAATAAAAAGTCTTTGAAAAAGTCAAAGGCAAAAAATGTTTTCACACGATTGTTAGATGTCTGACAATATGTTTGTCTTACAATGTACTGAAAATGCTTTTTCTGACAATTATAGATTCACACGGTTGTTAGATATTTTCTGAACAATATTGCAGATCTAACCACCGTTTGTACTTAGCTTAATACTTATTTGTTGAAACGTTTCTTATTTTTGTTATTTTAACTTTAAATTTTACATCAACTAGTAAAAAATGATGGACATCATCAAAAATATATGTATGTACATTGATTGCCAAAATTATTGATAAAATTTAACAAAAAAAAAATAAAGAAAGAAAAAAACACTTACCTTCTGATTCATTTAAAATTTCAGCGGAATTTAATAAATCTTCGCTACTGCTGTTATTATCGCTGTTGTTATTATTAATGTTGTTGTTGTTGTTGTTGTTGTTATTATTATAATTGCCGCTGATGGCACTAATACTTTCGCCATTATTTAATAATGATTCGTTGTTATTAGAGCTTAAATTGTTGTTGTTGTTGTTGTTATTATTATTGTTGATGGTTGTGTATTTGTTAATGTTGCTATTGCTATTACTAATGCCTAATGTTGGGGCGTTATTTGAAGAAGAAGATGATGATGATGATGACGACGACGACGACGACGATGAAGAAGAAGACGACGATGATGAAGATGATGATGAACTGGTTGATATAGTAGTTTTTGTTGTTATATTACGATTTGCTGGTAATTGTTGCTGTTGCCTTTGTGTGGCATCAGCCAATACTTGTTTTTCTACTTCATCCGCCACTATGATGCCAACACCACCGGCATTACCTTCCTCTACAGCCCCCCTAGCATATCTATTATTACTATTTGTATATTGTGCTGCTGGTGGTGGTGTGGAAATGTGCAACAATATGTTGCCAATGTTGTTGTTGTTGTTGTTATTATAGCTATTGTTTTGTCTAACATTATTGTTAATATTCCGCTGCTGAGAAATTGCCGTATTGCCACATAATATCAACATAAATACCACCAACACAAGCCACAAATACAAACCGCCACCAACACCAACTCTACTGTTACCGCTAGCTTTATGTCCCCCATAAAGTTGACGATAATATTTTACACTAATACTACCACAGCAACTGCCAACAATACCTGTTGCTATTGTATTATATGCTGTATTTGTTTTAGTACTTTTTGTACTTGTACTTAATGTGTAATAAAAATCTCCTCCCTCTGCCGACTTCTTCACTCTGCTAACTGTTTTGGGGGATTTAATTTTACATTTCAATTGTTGCTGTTGTTGTTGTTGTTGCTGTTGTTTGTGTGATAGTTGGTTTTGCTGCTGCTGCTGTTGTTGATATTTTTGATGTTTATTATACATCATCACCTTATCCACCATTATAAGCACCGTTAGTGTAATTTTGTTGCTTTTTTTCTCTTTATTTGCCAAAACAAAACAATATTTTGGTTTTCTTTAGGTTTGTTGCGGAGGTTGGGGAGGTCAAGTTACTACTACTTCTTTAAAATTTGCTTTATTTTTTTATTTGGATTTTCTTTCTTACTGTCGTTTTCTTTAGAGTTTTGCTCTTTTCTTAATTTAATTTTAGTTTAATGTCTTCTCTTTTCGTCGTTCAAATTGTGCAGAATTTTCTCGTTTTCTTTACGGCCACATTTAAGACAATTGTTTTTGAAACAACCACAAATGTCGCTTACAAAATCTGGTTGTTGCTTTCGATAATTCAGGTCTTGCAGTAGACTTATTTTCACTTGTTGTTGTTGTTGTTGTTGGGTACTTGGTTGCAACATTGGTATCTGTAAAACAGAAATATGTATGTATGTTAAAATAAAATATTTAAATATTTTTTTCTTTAGGTAATAAATTATTACTGAAAATTATGTAAAATTAACAATTATGCATAAAGTCAACATTAAAAAAATTGATATCTTTGAAACCAAAAAAAAAAAACTGTTGGACACAAGATTCTCTAGTAAAACACTGTTATATACCAGGGGCCAAATTACCGCATAAGTGATCGAATGAACTATCGTATCGAAAACTGATTTCAATATCGAAATTATGATAAAATGTATTAAATTTTTTGCTCGTTATCGAATGCCATATTCTCAAATAAGAAAATCACGATCAATTTTACTCGATATCGAATGCGGTAATTTGGCCTCTGGTTTTCTCTAAAAAAAACACTGTTATGCACAAGATTTTCTGTAAGAAAAACACTGTTATACACCAAATTTTGTATAGAAAACATTATTATATAAAAGATTTTCTAGAAAATCTGAAACACTTTTATGCAAAACCTGATCCATTTTGAGGTTCACTACTTTTTTAAAGAAAAAAAAAACACAGAAAATTCAAATTTAATGGTTTATTGTCATTTGAAAGAACATTCTTTGACATTTATTTTTTGAAGATTATATCTATCAAATGTTGGCCGTTGCTACGTCCCAGATGGTCTATCCCTTGAGTTCAATTTTCGATGACTCGTTCGAGCATTTCGACTGGTAATTGGCGTAATGTTTTCCTCCAAGGCCAGAATCAAAGCGGGTTTGTCCGCATAAACTTTAGAATTTACATATTCCCACAGGAAAAAGTCTAACGATGTGAACGTGAAATTATGTGCTCACCGACGTGTTCTCTGAATAAATCCATTGAATAATGCAATGTGTGGAAAGAACCAAATGTCGCCGAGATCACGAGCTTCAATTTCAGGCATCAAATAGTCGGTGATCATGGCACGAAAACGTACGCCATTGATGGTTTCGTTCGCACCGGCATCATTTTTAAAGAACTATGGACCGATGATTAATTAAACCTTTTTACATTTCAAAGTCCTATACATCTAAAAAAAGACTGTACTGACAACTTGTCTCAAACATGACTTAATAATGCAAAACAATATACTACGAGTATATTAGTAGCATAAAGAAATAATTTGGTGCATGTGGGAAACTTTCTTAGCAACTCTATAAAATGATTTGTTTCCTAAGTTTCAGTTCACGCAATCAAACTTGATGCGAACTGTTAATATTTAAAATTTCTTTTATTACATTTTTTTTTTATACTAGTAGACCTACAAATATAAAAATATTTTGACAAAAATACTCTACACAAACAAGCTGCATATGTAAACAAAAACTTGTTTAAATGTTAATTTTTAAGAAATGCTCTATAAACAAAAATCTCTGAGAAAAACAAAATTGTTAAATATTTATTACAAAATAAAATACGAAGGCGTAAATAAACAATCAGGTCAAACCAGACCTACTAAACACTGCAGTCTGATCTGCGATCAGGGCAGCAAAGACAGACTAAAAGTCAAGTTTTTCCAAACCAAAAGCCATCATCATATAAACACTGAATAAATAAGTAAATATTTTAAATCTTGATTGCAAATTGAAAAAAAAAACATTTCCAGTTAAAATGTTAAGCAGCCATGTTGTTTATTTAACTTTTTTTTTACTAATTAAACCTTTTTACATTGTTTTGATTTTTATATTTCTAAATAATAAATTGCTTGAGAGCTTCTCACTATTAAACACCATATTATTCTTAATTATTTAATTTCTATTTTTACATAGAAATGAAATCTAAAAATGTATGATTATTGCATGGAAATTTTGTTTTAGAATTTTTTAATTACAATGAAATATTTTAATTATGCAACGAAAAATTATACAAAAAAAAATTCTACAAATACTGTAAATAAAACAATAGTTAATGTTGTATTTTGTTGGTAATTAAAGGTGCGTGTTTGAAATAATTATGGTTTATTTATTTTTTTTAATTAAAGTTGTTATGAATGGAAATTTAACTCTAGAAAACTATAGCTATAAATTAATATAGCTTTAAATTAAAAATAAAACTCTAACTGTAGATTCTAGACCCTCTTTAGTTAGGCTAATGTAGCGTACAAACTTGGCTTAGTAGTTTAGTGTGAATATTTAGTAAAATTTCTTATTTCAAGGTTTTTAAAAACAAACCTGTTATGTATTTTATTTAATAACAACAAGTTACTTTACTTAAAAAATAAAAACTTTTTTTAGCGTTAAAATAAAAAAAGTTGTATTTTTTAAATACAAATCCTTCAACAGGGAAATGTTTGTTTGTACCTGATGACCTCGCAATTTATTTTGCATGTGTATAAAGAAAATTAATAAAAGTATGCAATTTTGTGGTAAATCAGGTCTGCAAGTCGAAGGATCATGCAGTTGTTGTTTGTAAATCATACAAACTGACTTGTTTCCACCTGAACCGTGAAACCTTAAGTTGCCATGGTTTCATATATTTCATGCTGAAAACATTAAAAAAGAATTTCCGTAATAATACTGTCAGAAATTTTGCATAAACTGTTTTAATATTGAAAGTCCCATGATTTGTGAAAAGAGGAATTATTACACTCTTTCAAAATAAAAGTTTGATTTTTTTAAGTTTTGCATATGAAAGTGTCTTCTATAGAAAATCTGGTATATAAGAGTGTTTTCTACAACAGTCTTTTCTGTAAAAAGTCTTGTGTATAACAGTGTGTTCTATAAAAAATATTGTGTTTTCTATAGAAAATCTTGAGCAAACCGTTTCACACAGTTCAATTATATTCAGTTTTCATAGAAAGCGCTGTTTTTTATATAGAAAAAACGAATTTTCATTTACTATTGCATACAAGTTGTGAAATTTGATAAACTGTTGTTATAACTGGCTACGATCTTCCTCTTTAGTTTTAGCTAACATTATTATACCCGCCACTGAAAAGATGGAGGTATATTACATTTATCATCCAAATAAAGGTCGTATATAGAACCAAAAAGTCTATATATTCTGGGTCCTTATAAGGTTCTTTGGCGATATAGCCAAGCCTGTTCGTCTGTTTAAGGTACGATAAAGCTTCGAAAAACATTCCTTGTTCAAACGAAATGTTTGATATTGAGTTATAGACCAAAGTTTCATACAACTTCTATATTTATTTATTTATTTTTTTTTTCTATTTTCTTCAAATATAATGCAGAAAATGAATTTTGCATACTTTATTTTTATTATAGAGGAACAAGTCCTGTTGGAAATTGTAAGAATCGATCCACGATTTCTCATTGCTTCCAGACAAATGTCTGCAAGAAATTTTCCTCTATGATACAAAAATGGCTAGAGAAAATCAGTATCAATACAAAATTGAGCAAAAATAAGTTTCATACTAAGAAAAATCTCAAAAAGATATTTTCTTTGTATTGGTCCATATTTGAACATAGCACCTATATAAATTCCACTAACGAAAATCACTTAAAAGCGCATAAACTTCTTACAAATATGTATTGCTAACAAGTTGAAATTTTACAAAAAGAATCCGTATAATTTTGACCAGAGCACCCATTATTGAGATGAAATTCAACCAAAGTAAGCCACATAGACAAAGAAATAATGGCACAATATTTTACGACGATTGCCCCATAATATCTGATAGCTCTCATGTGAGGGATCCGAAAAATAAAATAACTCGTATAAATATCGTTATCAATTAGTTTCAAGTGTCAAATAATCACACTACTAATATATTGGTTTCGGCATAGTCAAATATAAACTCTTAAGGTAGGGTCAGACTTGGCAAATATAACGACTAAATAAAATATATTTGAACTCGTTTATTTATTAAAAAATACTTCGTATATTTAGGACAATACACAACAAATATTTAATTTTATTTTATTTTATCTTATTTGATGCTGTTTGATCTAGCAAATCTCTTGTAAGAGTAAACAACGTCTAACAAATTTGTGCTAAAGCAAGTGGTTACGCTTTTTTGAGTAAATATTTGGCATGTGTAACCGTACCTTTACTTGTTTTTCAATCGGTTTAATAGTTTTTTAAATCACATAGATTTATTGACTACTGTTTGTGTCTTAGGTCTTTTGATTTTGGCACAACTCAAAATAAGGTTTTCATATGTATTATATTTCAAGTAGGGATGTCAAACGGGACTGGATTGGGGATTTTAAAAATCTGAAATCCCGGAATTTTTCGCAATTCTGGAATTTTTGTTTCTTATTAACACAAATTGGTTTATTAATTATTAAGTATTTTTTATTAATTAAAAATATGTTTGAAAATAAACATATATAAGTTTATAAAATTGACGTTTGTGCAATTGTGCAAATTTGCGGGACTTGCTTCATGAAGCCCCTTTGTAAGTTTTATCATCAGTTTGTGAGAAACGTCAATTCAAAAATATGTAAATAAAATAAACTTAAAATTCTTGTTTTAAAAAAAATATATTTATTTTAAGAATACCTTAAAAAAGCCAAAATACTAAGTTACTCCGATTATTTGAAGAAGTTACCGCTTGTGAAATGTTAACACTTGAATTTTTTGGTAAAAATTATTGTAAACATAAATGCTCTTGTGTATGTCACTATGTTATTTTTCTTTTTTGGTTGTTTATAGATAATCAACGTAAGGAGAAAGAAAAGATTTTGAAAATTTTCACTTATGTTCTGGCAGCCGGAGAATATTTTCGCTATGCAATGCCAATTGTTCATCATTTAGCCCCGAAATTGCACAAGTTTCTTTTTCAAATGTCTTTTTTCAAAAGTAAATAAAAATCGGCTGTTGAGTTAAATGCACAATTGAAAAACGCAAGTTTACGAGCAAAACCTGTTGGGCGAATTTACTCGTATGTACTCGTATGTGTTAATAATGTTTCATGTAATTTTTGACAATTCATTTACGAAGGCGAAAAAATACACAGTTTCGGAGACTTTGAAACGATATCATATATCACGATTTGGGGGTGCTGTAGCTTAATTGGTTAGCGCATTTGATCATTAAGCCCGCGTTCGATTCCCAGCCGCTGCCACTCAAACAACATCAGTTTCTGATAATTATTCTTTCGCATTGAAACCTTAGCATTCAAACGCCACCGAAGTAAAATAAATAAATAAAGGCTATAAAATCAAGCTATAACATTAATGCGCCTACTCACCACCAGACCAGAGGCGCTGCAATGCTGTACTAAAAACAAACATAATGCGCAATTGCAGAGTTGTGATATAAAAAAGCTTTCTTCTTGCACCAACTTTACTTCTTCAACTATCCCCTTTCCAAAGAAAGTAACGCAAATTTATATAGGCATATTAATTACCTGAGTGTTACTTCTCTTTAAGAAAAAAAATAATAAGGACCCTTAATAACATTAAAGTGAAAATTAGTTAGAGAAATATAATATGTCATTTCGCCTGTAATTTCTATATTAAATTAAAAGCAATAGAATATTATCGTTCGATCATAAAATGCATAGCTACTTAAAAGAGAATCTTGATTAATTTTTTTTACCAATATATGAAGCTAACGAAAAACATCGTTCACAATCAACGCTTGTGGGCAAAATTGTTAGCAAATTATTTTATTATTGTAAACTGATTGCATTTCTCAAATAATTATACATACATACATATTTCTTATTCAATATTTGATTTCATCTCATTACAGATATTGTTGTGGGAGGCTTTTATATATTTCAATTGCATTTATTTATTCATTCGTTTCGCAATCACTGAAATTAATTTCATTAATTTTTAATAACAAACATTTATATTTCTTTATAAAATTCACTCTTCAATTCTGAATTTATTTAGTTCATTGCTTAATATGCAATCACTTTATGATATCTCTTTGAGCTTAAACAAAAGTGCAACATCGGCAGATATTTATATTTTCACTGCGACAAACGCCTTCAGTGTTACTTTAACCTGTATTAAAATGACAATTATTTGTTTAAGTAACACAAATTCTTCAACTGTCATCTGTTGAGCTTTAAAATCAATTGAAGCTTTTTTATAGAAATTTCCATTTCCAAAAACAGTAGACACATCAAATAGTGAGTTCAAGTTTATCAATCCAAAATTAATTTTTATTCTTTCACCTTTAATTCTTCAACATACTTTTGTAAAATTTAAATTTTTATTGGTGACTTTGTAAATAATTTTAAAATGTTTCTGATTATATTTCAATTAGTGATTTAATGTGAAATCTGTCATTAGATGTTTTTCATTTTCTCTCATTAAAAATGCTAAAAAAAAAAGCAATGATTTACGTTAATGGAAGATGTTTTGTATTTGTGTATGCCAAAAAAGCAGATAAAAACAATTATACTTCTCTGGATCTTTTACACAAATACTAATTTTCCAAGATATTTTTTTTTTAAACAAATTTCGGGATGAGTATAATTTCAATGTATGAGTTTTAGGCAAAGACATATTCATCCTTATTCTGTTTGGCGTCGTCGACACAAAACGACATCGTTTGTTTTAAATCCGTATTTTCGTTGTCATCGATTTATCGATGTCTGTCGACATTGTTTGGTATTCTGTAACTTGAATTGAATTTAAAAATATGGACTAAAAATTCAAATTACAAACACAATTCAATTTGAAAAGCTGGTGGAAGAACTGAAAAAAATCTGGCTTAAGTCGGTTTTAGTGACATTTTTCATATCATGTCCAAAATTTTATCTAGAGTTTTAAATTTTAATTCAAATAAAAAAAATTTTTTTGTCGGCCATGCCTATTTTCGATTGGGCGGGGCTCCCAAGTACATTTATTTATTAGACGATATATATATATATATCAAATGATAGGTATTTTGAAGACCTTATGTAGACCATCTAAAGGTCAATTTCGGAAAATAATTTTTTGATCCGTTATTTTTTTTAAAATCTAAAAAATCAAGACAAAACGTCTATAGGAGTAAGTAAATAAATTACAAAATTTAAAAGTTAAGAAATTAAGGTTTACCCCCTGGCCCACGATGTCGAACGATAACGTTCGCTTAGATAAGACTTAAGACACAAACTTTTTATCGTATCTATTTTTTACTCAATGAAGTTTGTTTATTCCACAATCAAGTTTGTGTCTTAAGTCTTATCTAAGCGAACGTTATCGTTCGACATCGTGGGCCATGGGGTTAATTTTAGATATAATATAAACCTGTAGGTAGTATAGATCCAAAGATATTAAAGAAAGATTATGACATTTCAACATAAAAGTACAAGAAATTTTTACTGGAGGAGAGGAGAATATCCCTTCTTGTTTTTTCTTCGCTGGCATCCGTATTAAAAAAAATCATTTTATTTTAATGTGTTCAAAAAGTTTTTATTACTATTCTCTAAATAAATCTATTGATTGATGCGATGTGTGGGAAGTGGCGCCGTCTTGCTGAAACCAAATGTCGCCGAGATCACGAGCTTCAATTTGAGGCAAAAAATAGTCGGTTATCATGGCATCATTTTAAAAGAAATATGGACCGGTGATTCCACCGATGGTGGACGTGGTACATTCGGTCGAATATTATCTAATAATGAATGCTGGTTCTCAAAATGAGTGATGGTGTTGCGAATAGTACGCTCATAAGTTGAGAAAAGTGCACGAAACACAGTGTAAAACAAACAAAAATAACATGACAGCGTCGACGTCGACACAAGACTGTTAGGGAATACCAAATTTGTATTGATGTCGTGTTAAAGTGACGTTGACTCAAAGTTGAAGACGATATCGACGACGCCAAACAGAATAAGGGTGATTATTAGTGGACAAACAAAACTTTCTAACATTGCTTTTACTTTAATGAATACAATACATTAAAGACATCAAAAATTGTGAAATATAATAAATAATTAACAAATACATTTCTTAATGGTAGTCTGTTTGATTTTATTCACAAATGGGTCATAATGTGTTTGTGTGACCACCGTTTTTAGTAATTTTCTTATATTTTCGTCTCTGAAAACTCAATAGTTTCCAGATACATATTGATTAGAACAACCACAAATTTTACAAATTCACTGAAATTTTGTTAATTTAAAACTGTAATAAATAATTCAATTGCCTTATGATAAAACTGCTAAAAAATTTACAATTTAAAAAGACCAACTCCGTTCTCCTTAATGTTTAACTACAAAAATAAAATCTCACAAAAAAATTTAATAAACAATTCAAAGCAACAAGTGGGCAAAGCTCAACTTATCGAACTAGTTTCATTTACCGCACTAGTGAAGTTGATTTGTTTGCTTAAGGTGGTTTTAGACGGTATGTATCTTGCAGTGTGCTTGTCAAATTTTTCACTGCAAAATGCATAAAGAGAAAAAATCCTTCTGCAAATGTCAGCCTGCATTTACAGTGTAAAATTTTCAATTAGAGCATGTTCTATTTTCATCTGACAAAGCAACTGCAACCAGTTGTTTTGCAAGTCAATTGTTTATGGCTCCAATAACATAGTGTTTGTTATACAGCAAATTTATATTTAAAAAAAAATTGTATTAAACAAAACAATAAATTAAATTAGAAATATTTATTGAAAAAACGTATACGAGTATACAATTTTTGGCTCTACGTGGCACATTTTCTCTTTAACTCTTGCTTATTTTTTTATTTTATAGAAGCTGTTATTGCAATAATGCTGCAAGTTGAAATTATTTAATTTCTAAATATTTCTAAATTTTTTTTCAAACTGTATTTGCAAGAACACAAAACTCCCGCGAAAATAATCATAACAAAGACAGCAGATGATTATGTCAGATGAAACCAGAAAACCAAGTGTGAAAGCAAAAATTATAAACAATTATATATGTATCGTACAACTGACAAGTACAGTGCAAAATACAAGCTGTGTAAAACGTACTATAAAAAGAATAACACTGTACTGCAAGGAAAACTTGAATTTACTTAAATTTAGTACGAGCAGTTTGAAAGCTTCTTGAAACTTTAAAATACCCTCAAAGTCTGGAGCTATAAATAACAAGTAAGATAGTAGTAGGTCAAGCCCGACCATATAATATCCTACACCCAGTATATGTATAAAAGAGTTTTTCAGAAATGGGCGTTATATGGGAGATATAAGCTATTGTGGACCGATCATTCAAAAATTTAGTGTCATGATGTATGTGAATATAAGTATTATATGTGTTAAACTTTATCTCGATATAAATAATTTTAAAAGGTTTATGGAGCTTAAATTGAACTAATTATGGACCGACCATTATAAAATTAGTTGTCATTATTTCTGTATATAAGAAACTTATTTGTGTCAAATTTTATTTGGATACCAACATTTTTAAGAAATTTATGATCGTTAAAGTGATTTTCGGAAGTGGGCCTTATATGGAGGCTACGAGTAATTATGGACCGATCTGCACAAAATTTGTTGATGTGATTTGGCTTCATTTACCACTCATTTGTGATGAAATTTGTTTGGATACTTGCATAATTCAAACATTTATGATCGGTAAACCCCAATTTCGGGAGGACATTTGTATGGGGGCCAGGTAAAATAATAAACCGATTTCCACCAGTTCCAATTCCATCCATCCTTGGGCCGAAAAAATATCACGTACCAAATTTTGTCGAAATATCTTCAAAATTGCGACCTGTACATGGACAGCCAGTCAGCCAGACGGACGGACGGACATCGTTAAATTGACTCAGGAAGTGATTCTGAGTCGATCTTTAAGGTGGGTGTTGGGCCAATATTTCTAGGCGTTACAAACATCAGCACTAATCCAATATACGCTCCCCACTATGGTGGTGCAGGGTATAAAAATTGATTTTGTATATGACTTTCAAATTTCCAACCAGACAATTTACACAATTTGCCAAGTGTATGCACTTGTTGTTTATTGTGTAGCCCAGTGTTTTTAACGACACACCACTGGTCTGCCAGGGTTAGTTAAGTAGTTTAAAACCAAAACATACAACAACTTATTCACTTAGATTTGCCAAACGATTTGAATGTGATTTCAGTTTTCACACACTTTTGGTCTGAGAATTTTCTACGAACAAAAAAAAAATCGTTTCTTTATGATTTTTAAATTCAGATCTAAACATTAGTTTAAATAAATGTTTGTCTTAAAAGTCTTTAGCTATTAATATTTCTTTATTTATGAATAGTTTATTAATGTTTTTTATTTATTTGTACTCGTATGCTTGCAAGTTGTATAAAGATTTGAATTTGAATTATTTTTATTTATTGTACATTCACTTTTTTGTGAATTTATTCTAAGCTTATAGAATATAGTTAATTGCTTAAAAACATGTTGAATAATCAAATATTTGTAAAAGCTTTATTAATTAGAAGATAATATAGTTAATATTTATTTATGTAAACATAGTGTAGTAATATTACCGATTACTTATTAAGCGTAACCACTATTTGCAGCACAAATTTGTTTGACAATGTTTAACCTTACAAATGTTTTGTAAGAGCAAACATCCCCAAATAAAATAAAATAAAACTAAACATTGATTGTGATTTGTGCGAAGGTAAAAACGTTTTTCAAATAAACACAAGAATTATAACAAATTTTATTAAGTGGTTACGCCTTTTTTGTTAAATATTTGTCAATTGTAATCGTACCTTTAGTCTAATGCAATTTTCAGGACAAAACTTGTATAATTTTTTAATTTAATGAAATAATAACGTTATTTGTATTGTTTTGAAATGCATTTTATTACATTTTTACCTTTTATATAAAATCTGTAATCATGAGAAATAAAAGAACACAAACATAATGCACCAATACCTTACTTTGCGTCGATGATCGAAAAGTCCTTGCTATTTCATTTCATTAAGCTATATTTCGGCCAGATATTTGTATGGGGGCTATGAAAAATCATGGACCGATTTTTACTATTTTCCTCACACTTTCTTATTTTAGCATAAAAATTACATGTACAAAATTGCTTGGCAATATCTGCAAAATATATTTCATAAAATTCGAAGAAAAATGTTTAAAAATATCATATTTTTATAGAGGTTGTCTCACATTTTGGTCCATAACTCTGGTTTTACTATATCGATTTTGCTGGCTTTCAATACCAATCGGCTTAGGAGACGGTTTTTTGTAAACTTTGTTTATTTTGGTTTATTCTTTTGGACGTGAGAGTGTTTTACACACACAGACGGACATAGCTCAATCGACTTAAAATTTCATAAGGATCAAGAATATATATACTCTGCTGGGTCTCAGATGAATATTTCTCAGTGTTACACACGGAATGACAAACTTATATATACCCTCGTTCACCACTTACGGTGGTGGAGGATATAATAATGTCTACCCAGTGACAAAGATCAACTGGAAAATGGAAAATTTTACAGTGACTCATAAAGTTTAGCATCCGTTAATTAAACTAAAACTAGACATATTATACATCAGTAGAAAGGAAATTCTGTTTACTATTCAATAATGTATAAATATGTTTATTATTTAAATGTATATAAAAAATATAATAACTTAAATTTTTTTGGTGAACATTTAAATCCAAAATAAAACTGTTTGGCGCCATCTAGGTTAATATCAACGAAAGAAACCACAAATCTAAACCAAATATTATTAATTCAAAATTCAATTTGAGGCGTTGTGTGTGAGCTATTAGCGCATACAAATCCTTTGTTTTTTTTTTTTTTAACTTTCAATACAGGAAGTTCCATTAGTAGGTTTATTTCGCACATTTGCTATTTTTATATTCATTTACAAAATAAACTATTCACAAAATAAGACAAATAAAAACAAAATATACATACATACATATACATACATATGTATGTATGTATATATGAGCTGTTAGATACAAGGCTAAAACATTACATTACTTATTCATACATTTTTTGTTTATGGCTAACAATTTTTTTATGTACATACTTTGTATTTAACGCGAATAGTTTTTTTTTTACTATTTGATTGTATTATTGAACCTACAATTACAACTACAAGAAAACAAACATGTGAAGACGTGAACACAACATTGTTTACAAAAACAAATTGTACGTATGTACTTACTGGTAAGTATACTTGTATATGCAAAGATATATTTAAATTTCAATTCCTAACAAGACATCTACAACTTATAAAAAAAGTTTTGTTTTTGGCTGATGGGTTTCTAAAAAAAAATGGCTAAGGCAGATACACACAGACACGGACCGATAAATTTCAAGACAGACATAATGTACGTGCTTGTTATTGAAAAATTTATAAGCAAATAATTTTTAATTAAAAGTACAAAAAAATCAAATAAAAAAAACTAACATACTTATACATTATTTATAAAAAAAAAATTACCTAAAAATCTACAAGTTTTTACGTCTAATGAATCCACGTACATGGTGGTAAATATGAAAAACAACATAATAGAAACAAAATTAAATTCTTTTGGGATATATACGAGTATATATAAAAATAGTAAAATATTCGAAAAATAATTTTCTTTACCTTTATAATTATTTGAATCGAATAAATATCCGAATAATCGTTAAACAACTGATTTCTCTTATTAATACCATCTTTATATCTAATCTGAAACCAATCCATTTATAAATTTTTTATTACCTCTTTAAATCGAATAAATAATCGAATAATCGCATTGTTAAGCCTTTCTAAAGGTCATTTTTAACTTAGCAAATGATTTATTTTAAGCAAATAAATATTCGAATAATCGATTAATCGAATATATATTTTACTGACGCAAGTCTTTATTTATTTTACTGGAAATGTTTTTTTTAGCAAATACCCATAATATACCTATTTTTTGGTAATCTTAATCGTATAATAAAGAAATAATCGATTATATATTTCGTTGGCAACACATTTAATATACACACATGTATTTTAAAATATATTAATGGAATAAATATTCGAATAATCTTATACAACTTATAAATTATCAATTAATTATTTTATTTTTCTTAAGCTTTGATTTTTTTGTAAAAAATAGAGAATTTTATTAGAAATTTGAATCGAATAAATATTCGAATAATCGTATGATAACCGAATAATTTAATATTAATGTTGTTCGTGCAAGCTGTTATTCTCTTGTTTTAAACGTATTGAAAATAATTTTATAACTATTTTAATCGAATAAATTTTCGAATAATCGATTAATCGAATAATATCAATTTAATCGAATAAATATTTATTGGCAGTTAATTCGCATTATAACCGAATAATCGAATGTTTTTTCATATATATTTTTTTAAAAAAATGGTAGGTACCCAGCATACCATTCTAGGAGTCGACACGCGGTATGACTCAGAAATTCCACTTAATTATGTATGTACCAAAGCGTTGTTGTCTTGTTATTTGTGCTTTGAACAAAAAAAACTTAGCTGTACCACACAAGCATAATAAAAACAAGATTACACAGAGCTCAAGAAAAACCTCATAAAAGACTCTTTTCTGACATTATCTAAGAGCTCTTTAAGAGCCCAAACAAACCCTCATAAAAGACTCTTTTCTGACATTATCTAAGTGCTCTTTCTGACGGACCATTTTCGAATGTAATGACCCTCTTTTCTGAAGGTTTTCGGAGCAATTATGATTGTTTTTTGGGCTCATAAAGAGCGTTAACGCTCCGAAAAAGGTGTCAGAAAAGACTCTTTTCGGACTCATATGGCTTGCTGGGTATGTATATTAAGTTTGTCATTCCGTTAATAATACATAAAAATATTGGTCATAGAAAAACTATATAAATGTAATCTAGGTCCTTATAAGATTCTAAGACGATCTAGCCACGGGAGGAGTCTGTCCGGCTATTGAAGGCACCATAGACATTTGAATAAAGTACTTAGAACAATGTAATTTTTCTCTAACATTCTTTGATTCACCGTAGTATTTGGTATTGAAAATGAAAAAAATCGATACAGCAGGATTCGAGTTGTTGATCAAAGTTTCAGACAACCTGAATGTTTTTCACATATAAACGACTAAACGTATACTTGTTTGTTTATAAACTTTAATGAATGATTCTTTAATCGCCAGAAAATATTTTCGTTTATATTTTCAACTTTGTAGCCCTTCATACAAGTCACTTTGTTCAGGTTGGCCCATTCGCATACATACTTTAAGTTTATGTATATACTCGTAGAAATAATAAAAAAAAACTATATTATTGCTAAAATCTTTTGAAGCATGAAGGTTTTCTAAACTCAGTAAAAAAAACCAACATACAATTATACACTAGGAGTATAATTTTTTGTAAAGCTTTTTTTGAATTTGAAACTAAAGATTAACAGGTTGTTTGTTTATTATATATTTAGTTTGCAGGTAATTGTAGTCATATATTTGAGTCATTGGATTTGTCAACTACGAAAATTTAGTAACAAAAAAAAACAACAAACACAATAAATATTAATTATGGCTAAAATTACTTCCTTTCGTGGCTGGCTTAAAATCAAAAAAAAAAGTGCGGCCAATAGCAAAATAAAAATCCACAAAAACGTTTAAATTCAATCAAGAATAACAAGCAGTTTTTTTGTAGTAAACTGTAAATCTATATAGGGAATTCTGCAATACGTTAAATATGTCTTGGCCAACATGCTTAGATTGCGATATATTATGAAATTAAAAAAAAAAATAAAAGGAAATGCTTTCAATGTATAACATGATTACTGTCTCAATGCAATTAAAATATATTCGAATCGTTCAATATTTTATTTAGACTTAAAGTACTTTTTTAATCGAATAATCTCATAATAACCCAATTTTTATTCAACTAGCTCAATTTTACTAAAACATGTAGAAAATAAATTTTCAGTGAAAAAGTCACTTACATATGTATATTTACGATTATTCGATTAAGACCAACCGATTAATCGGAAATAAACTCAATACAATAAAAACAAGTTTTAATAATTAATTATTTTATTAAATCTTTTTTTAAAAATGTTTACTCGAATAACCGCATAATAACCGATTAATCAGTTATTCGAATATTTATTAAACTATAGATTTTTTACTAAAACATTTTAACAACAAATTTAATTTTCAGAAAAAAATCATAAATGTTTGCGATTATTCGAATAAAAAGAACCGATTAATCGGAAACAAATTTGAATACTTAATTATTGTCTTAAAATTGTTTAAATCTTTTTACTCGAATAAAAATTGTAATAACCGATTATTCGAATATTTATTAAACTATAGATTGCTTACTAAAACATTTTAACAACAAATTAATTTTCATTAATCGGAGATAAACTCAAAACAATAAAAACAAGTTTTAATAATTAATTATTTTATTAAATTTTTAAAAAATTTTATTCGAAGTAAAAACTTCAAGTCAAATATATAATTTGTTTATATTTATTAAACTATAGATTTTCTTACTAAAACATTTTAACAACAAATTTAATTTTCAGAAAAAAGTCATAAATTTTTACGATTATTCTAATAAAAAGAACCGATTAATCGGAGATAAACTCAATAAAACAAAAACAAATTAGAAGAATGAATTAGTATGTTCAAGCTAAATGTACTTTAAAAATATTTGTATTCGAATAATCGCAAACAACCCGATTAATCGCTTATTCGAATATTTTTTAACAGGCGATTTCTATTATACAACATCTTAATAACTAAAAATTCCTGGCAAACTATTTTACTCGAATAAACATACGAATAATGGCTTAATAAGCGAATAATCGGTTATTCGAATATTTATTTTTTTTTAATAAAACTTTCAGGAAGTTAATTTTGAGGAACAAAATGCCATACATTTTAAATTATTCGATTAATATTAACCGATTAATCCTTTATAAACGAAACTTTTTTGAATAATTAAATATTCTGCTGTAGCTTGAATTATGTGCAGAATTATTTTAATCGAATAAACGTTTGATAACAGAATAATTCGACATTCAGCAATATTTAATTCATTTTAAGCGAATAATCGTTTAATAGGAGTTTTAATTGTAATTTTTTTCTTGCCATGTCTAATAATGCCGCCGCCAGCGACTCAATTATGTATGTCTGTACTTCAAACCGGAAGTGAATTCATGTAAAAACAGCTTAAATCATTTTTCTTTAACTTAAAAAAATCGAAATAAAAACTTAAAAATTTTCTTTTTTTTTTTTTTTGCTTCGCAATTTTTTTTCCATGATTTAAGTAAAAGTTTGAAAAGTAATAGTTAAACGCAAATTGTAAACTACAAATCATGATTTTTACAGAAAGAAACACTTAAACTTTATATAAGTTAGAGAGGGGGGCTTTTCACATTTTTTTTAGCCATACAACACACTACCAACACAAAAAGGGGGGAGGGGAATCGTAGTGGCAGTGGTGGTACTCATGCAAGTACTTTTAGATGGAATAGAAATCGTAGGTAACGAATGAATGTTTAAAATGCACGAAACAGAAACACCAGCAGAAACCTGTTATAAAAGCGAATAAAGTAAAATATGTACTATATTTAGATATTGATATGAAAACAAACTAAAAGAAAAACTAAAACTAAATGACCATATAAAATGCAGCAACCAACATTAGCAGCAGTTGTTGGTGGCTAACAAATACCTGTTGTTAAAATAAATTTCAACCGTTAGAAATTTAATATAACTAGACTCACTAGACAAAACAATTGAACAACAATTTTCCAGCACAAAAATATAGATTTTTCTTTTAGTGCAAGTAATTTATAAAGCTTTTTTGTTGCTTTTTTTCTTATTTTGTTGCAATTTTTAAAGTTCAAAGGTTTGTTTAATTTTTTTTCTGCATTTTCTTAAAACAGCAAAAACTTATTTATTTAAAGCGTGAGAATATCAGGTATTTGTTTTTGTGGTTTTTTAGTTGTGTATTTATATATGTATATATGTATGTATGTATTTTGCTTTTGATTGTCTATGAATGTATAAATAATTGTATGTATGTAATTTAATTTAAAAATGTCATTAAACGTAACAACTATAAAACGTATACAAATTGTTGTTAAAGCTTAAAAACCAATAAATTGCTGCTATTGTTTAAAAAAGACTTCTTTTATAGCAAATTGCTAGATCGATTAGTTGTTGTTGTTGGTTCAATTCATTAAAGAGTGGGGGTTCAGGGTTAATTACAATATTAGGTTTATTAGTACGGCTAGCGAATAAACTAGTTACTCAAGAGCCTGGCTGACTACGTAAATTTATCTGAAAAGAATTACAATTTGGAGAAACAAGAATTTTATTAATAATAATCCTTCGAATAATCGGCAAATAAGCGATTAATCGTTTAGAAAATAAATTTTTAGTAAAAAATAAATAAATATTTACGATTATTCGATTAATAAAAACCGAATAATCTTAGTATTGAGAAGCAAATTTGACTAAATGAATATTTTCTTCAAGCTTATAGTATTTAAACAACAATTTCCTACGAATAATGACAAAGCAAAAGATTATTCGAATACTTATTTAATTGGCACATGTACATTAGGGTGGTTTTATTGAATATGGGAAAAAAAATTTTTCGAAATTTGTAAGTGCTCACGCTTAGAAATGTTCTATTTAGTGTTAAAATACAATTGTAAAAGTTTTAGCTCAATCGGACTATGCCTTCCCGTGCCGAAAAAGCCCCAAAGTTTTCAAAAATGCCTGTTTTTCACGAAATAGCGCCATGTTTCTGCTTTAGTTATAAATGCCATAATTTATTACAATAAATTTACTATCAAATGAAAGGTAATTACATTGACTTTAAAATATTCAAGCACAAAATATTCAAGCAGAAATTAAAAATCGGGGAGTCCCCAATTTGATTTTGACGTTGCGCTTGTAATGTTACTTTAAGAGAAATATTCATTTAAAGGTTTTAAAGTTAATTTACAACTACTGTGAGTAGTCTTTGATTTGAAGACTCGTCAATAGGGCATATAAAATTACCGAAATTTGCTTTTACCGGTAAACGGTAAATTTTTTATTTAAAAACCGGTTTATCGGTAATTTACCGGTAATTCTGTTTAATTTTAAGTTTATCAGTAACGAGTAAAATAAATGCTTAAAATTGTGTAAAGAGAAATATATATTGTTATATATTAAAGTAATAAAACGTTTAATGCATTGTTCAACAAAGTTATTTAAAATAAATGTAATTATTAATAAAACAAAATAAGAATGTTAAAATATATTATATCATTAAGAGAAAATTTTAATTTTTGAATAGATCTGTGTGTGTATTAAAATATGCTCGCAATAGTCAAATGGTGTCAATTGTATTGTCATTAAGGCTGGTTCTAATCTTTGTGCAAATTAACCCTGCTGCAGAAAAAGCTCTTTCTGATTCCACACTCGTCGGCTTTACTGTCAAGAGGTGGTTGAACGCTATCGTCAGATACTTTCCACGCTTTTGTTCTTTTTCAAGGAGTGCGATTTCTTTTTTTATTACTTTTGTTAAAATCGTGGTATTGGTTACGTTGGAAATTTTATTCAATTTTATTTTATTTTGATTTTTAATGGCCAATTGTAGCCTGTCTTTCATTGTTAACTGGGTTGATTCAGGGATTTCTTCTACATCATCAGAAGACTCGTTTGAATCATTTGTAGAGTTACATTCATTTCTCATGTTCAATATAGAACGAAGCGTCACAATAGTTTGTATCAATGAAAGTTTATGTAGTTTTAACCTAATAATAATAAAAAAAAATATTTCTTAAAATATAACATTTTATTTTATATTTAAATTTAACTTCAATTGGAATGAAATATTTATCAACAATTACCGAAAATGCCGGTATTTTTCTTTTAAATTTACCGGTAAATTCGGTAATCAATACGACCGGTAAAACCGGAAAACCGGTTAACCGTTTACCGGTAATGTAACCCCTACTCGTCAATGATTGATAAACAGTGGAGGGCAGAAAAAGAGCACAATGGGAAACATTTAAGCAATTTAGCAGAAATGATAAAAAAAACTAATTTTAACTATTTTGTTTTAGAAAATTTATTTTAAATAATTTAAAAAAATTTTAAAATTTTATTACGTTTTCAAAAATTACTTTTCTACTACTTTTTTAAAAAAAAATTAATTTTTTTCTTCTAATTTATTAAATTTTCTTTTGTTACATATAAATTTGTTAAAAAAAAATTTTTTACCATTTTGAAAAAAGTAGTATTACTACTACTATTTTTAAAAACTTAAAAGTTTTCAAATTAACGCCAAAATACCATTAAAAACTAGAATTCAATTTATGAATTTATTAATTATGTAATTAATTCTATAAAAAATATAAAAATGTTCCTAATCTTTTTGAAGAAAATTTAGTAGTATTTTTTACTACTTTCTTCAAACTAGAAATGTTGCCTTAAATTTATTTAATTTTTCTTTCTTATCATACTAGCTAAGAAAAACATAAATTTTACTACCTTTTCAACATTTCCATGAGAGATTAATCGATTATAAATAACCGAATAATAGTCAAAAATTTCGTAACAAATTTGAATAAATATTTATTCTATTCAAGTTAAAACTATTATTTTGTGAAATTGTAATCGAATAGACATTCGAATAATCTAAACATAAAACATTAATCGATTATTCGAATATTTATTTAATTGAAGCTTTTTTACAACGCATAGAAATTATAAACATTGTTTTTAATGTGTTTTAAAAATAATATTAGAATAATCGAAACATAATTCTATTATTAAACATTAATCGATTATTCGACTACTTATTTAATGAATTAAAACTTTTTATTACAATGCATCGAAATAATTAACAATTTTTTAAAACTATTTTAATCAAATAAATATTTGAATAATCCATTATTCGAATACTTATTTAACTAACTTTTTTTATTAAAGCATTTATAAATTTTTTTTTTCATTGAAAAAAAAGTATTATATTTACAATTATTCGAACACTAAGAACCGATTAATCGCAAATATAATCCATAAAAACCAGTTATTTGAAATAATTTAATTAAGTTATTTTTATTAAAAGTTTAGTAAACTAAAATTTTAAATATACGTTATAAATTTTAAATTATTCGTTTAATAATAACCGATTAATTGGAAATTGTCTGAATGCAATCACCACAAATTTAAATAATAATTTATATTATTCAAGTTTAAAGCATTTGGAAAATTATTTTATAATATTATATGAAATATATATTCGAATCATTCCATTAATCGATTCTTCAAGTACCCATGGTTTTTTATAAAAAGATATAGAATAAGAATCGATTAATCGTGAAAATTTTTAATGTAATAGCAATAAATTCGAATAATTAATTATTGTGTTCAGGTTTACAGTGTCTTTTATAATAATTTTAATCGAATAAGCATTCGAATAATCGCATAACAACTGATTAATCGGTTAATTTGAAAAATTAAAAAATTTATTGGCACTTAAAATATTAATATAGAGCGTAACACTTACGTTTATGCTCTTCCTTACAGAGTACTTGAGCACTTGATTTGTTTACTTCACAAAAAACAACTTATCAACTTTTCACTTTGAACTTATGCAATTTTTCTTTAATTTGCAAACCTTTATGTTCCTTAGAACTATAAATTTTGATAAGAGATAATTGTAAATTGAAAAGTTTTTGCAATTTTTATACTCTCTTTGAAATTTCAATACCACGTATGTTTTCTTTGGCTAAGTGCAAAGTTAATATTGAAAAGAAACACTTTTACACACGTGTAACAAAAACTGTAAATTCTATTTTTGCAAAGCAAATTTTGATATGTTTGTCAAAAATTAACAAGTTAAACGATCGCTTTGTATAAATAAATTCATATTGTTATAACTAGAGACGTGAGTTATTGTTCGACAATAGCCAAGACGCAGTTATAACAAGAAATTATTTAAACCGAATTAATTTTTCGGGACCACAAAACTTAAATTTTAAAGAATGCTTTCGTTGAAATCAAATCCCAGTTGAGTTAATTTTAAATAAAGTTAGAGAAAAATTAGAATATAATACACAGCGCATTCATGCTTTATCGGTTGCCAGTACTATGGAGATGCAGCTATGCATGACACTACAAAAACAACGGCAGCATCATCCATAGACCATCGTCGATATTGTAAGAGACATTTAATGCGGTGAAACAGATAACGTCAGTGGTATTGCTGAAATGTTTTTAATGATGGGTGGATTCATACGAGGAAGAATATGTAGACCGGCATGAAAACCACTCATTGATTGTGATGACACATTTTACATTGTAAATGCAAGGGTGTTACATAATTCGGCTGTAAGTCAAAGTTGATACCATCATTACGCTGACATCCCCATAACCCTGCTGAAAAGGCTTTCAGTCGTGCCCACAAAACAACATGGCGCATTATCTAAAATAGTTTTGGCATTTTTAAACTAGCGTGTCTAAATTGAATGAAATGCAAACTTTAATATGTTACAAATATTTACAATATTTTCATAAAAAATACTTTACTGTTTTCAAAACAATAGCAAATAAAATATATTTTTTTCTTTAATGAAACTGCTAGTGTTTTTGTATTTTTATTTTGCGCCTTATTTTAACAAGTTCTATTTAGCAATACATACAATGAAAAGTGATAAGACATACATAAATGCATAGACGATTAAATGCTTTCTAGAAAACTTTCAATGCTCACATCGCTGCAGAACGCAAAGAATTTACAAAGTCTGCAAAATCTTTACAAGCAGTGCAAAGTCTTTGCAAAAATTTATCTAGTACAAAGAGAAATTTACAAAAAACATGGTGGAATTGAAACACTTATCGCAATGCCAGAAAATGCCAGTTGATAAGTGTAAAGTTGACTAGTTGTTAAATGGAATAGGGACCAGCTGTGATTATGTTTTGTTGTGAGTGAAGTGATTTTTACGAAGTGCTTTCAAAAGCAGCTAATATTTTTACTAAACAGTTATGAACCCCCAACTTCCATAATATCACAAACACAAAAAAGCCTTGACGTTTTATAATTTGTCGTAATATGAACAATTCATTACACCTGAAACTAATCAAAACAATTTCGCATTTAAACCCGTATTTATGTCAATGCTATAAATGCCAAAATGGAGAAAAACAAAAAAAAAAAATAAAAATTTAAAAATTAATCAATTGTTAACTAAAATTTATAAAACAATTTATTAAACACAATTTTCCAAGCAAACAGGCAAAATTGTTTAAAACATGTTAACGTGCCATTTTCGAAAAGCAACTAACTGCTGGCGCATTAAAAACGCAAGGAATGTTAAAAAAAATTTGTTTTCAAATTACAAACGCAACAAAATTTATTGTAATCAATTGCAAATTGTTGCTAGCTAAAATCAAAAACTTAGCACGTGCTAAATTTACATACATACATACAAGAAATAATTTTTAATTTTAATAAAAATAAACATTTAAAAAAAAACTAATAATAATGTCTAAAAAGAGAAATTTTTTTTGCTGATAATTTATTGAAATCAAACATACTTGTATGTATGTACAATGTAAATACATACATAATTATGTTAATTTATGTGTTTTTGTTTTGAATCATTAATCATTTCAGATTTTTTTTTAATATAGAAACGAATGTTTAGCTGTTTTTATGTGCAACTGATAGTTTCAGAATTTATTGATTTGAAAATAAAAACTTTATTTAAAGATCATTGACTTTTAATTTCTTTTGTATTTTTTTTTTTGCATTAGCTGTTCCCTGGGGAGTTATAATCAAAATTTCTTATTTTTTTAAAACTTTTAACAGATGAGATTTGCCATCATAATACGAGGGCGGTTCGGAAACTTCTTAGCCTAGAACAGAAAACGTGGTATAAACAGAAAAAAAAGTTAAGTGTTTTGGAAACTTGCATCTGTGCTATGAACACATGTTAAATTTCTTCTCGAGCTGCCAACTTCTTCATATAGAAACAGGTTTTTAAAAAAGACGCATTCACGATCTTTTTACAATCGAAAAATTAGACATTCGTGGTGTCATTAAATATTTAAATAAAAATAGTTTATAACGCTTAAGAATGAAAATTTCTCAAGCTTGTTTGGATCATTTTAGGAAAAATAAAATGTATTTTAAACGTCATTTCATAACTCTTGATGAGACATGGATCCACCACTGTACTCCAAAGACAAAAATATAATCCAAGCAATGAACTGAAGCTGGAGAAAGTGTCCCAAAGAAGGCAAAAACAATTCAATCGGCTGATAAGGTTATGGCAATGGTTTTTTGGGACTTCAAAGGTATTTTATTGATTGACTAAAACTATTTTAATCAAGGTTTAAAATTTCTAGATAAGCGTTGGACTAAGTGTATTGAAGTTTCAGGAGATTAATGTCAAATAAATTAAAAAAAAAAAAAAAAAAGCTACGAATTTTCAATAATTGAGCATTTTGTTTCATAACAACGTGCCCCACGCTTTTCTTTAAGGGATGTGTGAGATCTTTTCCATTTTGATTTAAAAGTTTATGTTGATTGAAATGTTTTTATTTTTTTTACTTTTAGTCGATTTTTTTAGTATTCATATTTATTTTGTGTTCACAACTGATCAATATATATATATAGGTAAAAAATAGCGTTTCTTAAAAAAAAAATTTTTTAATTTATTTTTTACTTTTTACTAAATGAGAATTTTTCCTCTTGCGAGTATTAATTGTAAAAATTGTTCTTAAAAAATTTTTTATTATTCGAAGTTTACTTCAAGTTTTTACTTTTTAGTAACGAATAGCTTTAATTAATAAGAAAATTATTAATTACGATGATTACATTTTTTTTTTACCCAAAATGGAAGAGCTGAACTTGGCTGACAAAACGGTGCCACACAGCACGCGAAACTATGAAGAAAATTTTTTTACATGTTTTGTATTTTATATTTATATAATAAAAAAAAAATTATATTCATATAATAAAACTTTACACTTGTGGATTAGTATTTAATGTTATGATAAATTTCGCAGTCTCTCCATCTCTTGCAATGCTTTAATATTGCACGGTTTAGATTTATATTTCTTGCGATCGGAATCCGTTAAAAACAGCCAAAATCGTTGTTTTTAAATGCTTTTATTTAGCTTCACTTCGGAAAATCTAATCTTGTAACGGATTTTATCCTGGTGAATGCCTGCAAAGTTTTATCCATTTGCATTCAGTAGAAGGCAGTCAAAAAAGCATTTTATCAAAAAAAAAACAATTTTTTTGTCCCCCCCCCTAGATTTTATCCTGTCTACGCCCATGTATTCGTGTATTGTCATCGGGAGTATGAATGCCTGCAAAGTTTTATCCATTTGCATTGTGTAGAAGGCAGTCAAAAAAGCATTTTATCAAAAAAAAAACAATTTTTTTGCCCCTCCCTAGTTTTTATCCTGGCTACGCCCATGTATTCGTGTATTGTCTTCGGGAATATGTATGCCTGCAAAGTTTCATCCCTTTGCATTGAGTAAAAGGCGGTTAAATTAACGTTACAAGATTTGATTTTCCGAAGTGAAAGTAAAGAACATGTTTTAATAAAAATGTTTTTGAAAAACTAACTACATATTCTCTTAATGTGCTAGACTAAGAAATTTCCGAATCGCCCTCTTATTTGCTTCTCTCTAAGCCGTGAAAGCATAAAAATATGTGTTTGAAAACATAGAAATTTTGAGTTGAATAAATGGAAATTGTCTTCTTTGTGGCAACACAAATGAAATGTTGTGCATTGCTATGCCCACTCAAAAATATTAGCGCAATTCACAATCATGTGCAAATGGTATTGCATCATTGCACTTGGAAAAAGGTGTAGCATATATTTGCTCTACATTAACAAAATACACAGCAAGAGCAAAAGTATGCTAAACCTCTTTGGTATTGCACTCATGCAACACCATTTGCACAAGATTGTGAATTGCCGTATTGTCATGTTATGTTATTGCAATGCTTGTAATCTCATGTGTAGTGTCACAAAGAATACTAACTGCTGTTCCATTAAATATAATGCTGCTGTTGCTGCTAAAGCAATTCTTAATAACTAATGTGTAATATATAAATCATGCCTTAAATATCAACAAAAATTCTTGGGAAAGCTTAAAAAATTTGAAATTACTTTTTTAAACTCCATTAACCCATAAACCCCACACAATAACAATGATCTTGTCTTTTTTAGCTCATTATAATTAACAACTGTGATGATATGAATATGTTTTATTATTATTTTTTTTTTTTTACAACAAACTAAAATATTTCAAAAGTCTAATATTGTTGTTATGTTGTCATCATTATAAGCATCTTCATTAACATTAAACGTGGGTATTCTAAGATTTATATAAAAACTTTTAAACGAAATATGTAAGATTACGCTTCATTTACCCGAAATTTCTTAACAATAGACGGCTTAAATTATAATTTTTTTTTTGCTGTTTTTATTTCTGGCTTTTCAGTTTTGCCAACATTTAAAGTTCTTTCAAAAAATGCTTTATTTATAATTTTCTATGTTCGCAAATTTGTTTATAAATTTTAGCTTCTTTGTTTTGTATTTAGTTACACTTGAGTGCAGATTGTTTGAAACGTGTATCAAATTAAGATTTATTTGCTATTAAGACACAAGATTTATGTATGTCTGTTTTTTTTTTTAGAATTTCGTTTTTGTTTGATTTCTTTATTGTGTTTTTCATACATTATGTTTGCAGAAGAAATATGTTTTAATTAAAAAAAAATATACATACATATATAAACAAAAACTATTTAAACAAATTATAGGTGTATAGTTAAATTTTTATGATTTGTATTCTACTTGTAAAGAAGATATAAGAAGTAATATGGACCGAAAAATTAATACAGTTCCTATATTTCTTGATTATAGCAAATCATTCGACTCCTTAAACCATTAAATAAATGATCAGTACAATTTGATTGTGGTTCATCTGCCTGTAAGCTAATCTGGTCTTTTCTTAATGACAGGTACCAATATGTTCAGTCTGGAGATACTATTTCAACAACTTTAAAACCAAAGCTCTATTTTGGGACCTCTTCTATTTATGATTTATTTTGTAAATGTTATACATATGCAGATAACATTCAATTACTGGCAGGATTTGAGGCTTATGAATTGTTTATGTTTGAATCCTTCTAAAATGCGATGCATGTGGTTTTCGCAAATTATTAGTAAACCATTGCTGATATTAGACACTGATGTGATTGAATTTGTTTCATATTATAAGAATTTAGGTTTATACATTGATAAAAACTTATATTTCGACTTCCTTGTGAATCATGTCATTTTTAGGATTAATTTTGTTCTCAAACGTTTTTATAATATTGGTTTGTATTTACCTGCTGAAGTAAAAAGGCGAGTAGCTATGGCATTGTGTCTTCCTATATTACTATATGGTTTGCAGGTATATTCGGGTATATCACGGAATTGTATCAGAAAACTTAAACAATGTTTTAATAGGGTAGCTCGTTATATCTTTGGATTAAAATATGGTTCTCATACTTATACATATGACATCTTTTATTATCTTTCTGCAATGTGATTTTGAAAGATTTATTGACCTTAGAATATTGTTGCAATTTTATAAGACAATGAAATTTGCGAAGCCAATGTACCTTTTCAACAGATTTAATTTTGGCTTGTCTTAATTAATTATGTCTAGATATTCTTCCCAGATTATGAATAGATCATTTTTAGTCCGAATTTCAAGGTAATGGAACTCTATTGTACCTTATAGAGGACGAAATTCTTCTTATTCAATATCGAAATTTAAAAATATTGTTGTAGAAAATCTATAGAAGGTGGCTGTAAGCATTTACCACAATCCAAATTGTTTTTTTTTATTACTTTTACTGCCATAATTATAAAAAATTAAAGTAGACTTCAAATGTACTTTAAGAAAATTTTGTATGAAAATTTTGTCTAAAAGCACACTTCAAGCCTACTTTATTTTTTATAAATACGGCAGTAACTGCAACATTTGTGCAATAGGGAGGTTAAAATTATATATAAAGAAATTTTTGAATTTTTTTATATTAAATTATACTTTTTTATTTGCCATATGAATAATCTGGATTAATTAGGCCCTTACAATCTAACTAAAAGATAAATAAAAAAAATAAATACAAATACATACATATATAGTAGGAATTATTGCTAACAAAATGATGTTAACTTAATACAATAGAACTTACAGTAATAACTTACAAAACTCAGCAATTGAGCCACCTGGGCAAAATTTTGCATATTGCATACTGAATTTTTAATTTGATAGGATTCTTTCTAAACACTTATATAATAGATCTATATATACTAGGCCGGGCCAATTTGTATGGAGCCGAAAAAATCGATTAGAGCCGGCCCCTAGGATGATTCTATGGACAATTCTAAGCAACTTTGGTGAAGGAACCATGGGTCTATCTCGATTTTCGAGTCTCCCACTTTTCAAAAAATGATTTTTTTCCCTACAACATCATTTTGATTCGAAATTCGATTTTGTATTCATCGTTATATTATCTTTTTTATGTGTATATGGGGGGTTTTTGGGGTCGAGAAATTCATTTTTGATCTTTATTTTTACCTATGAACACCACCAGAGGGCGTCTCATGCATATTTGTAATATTTTTCGTCTATTTTCCGAGAAAAATGTTTCGGTAATTTCAGTTATTTTTTAATTCTTTTAGTAAAAGTGTACAATGGATCCAAATGCATTGCCGTCTACATCGCAAACCACAACAACATCAACGAGTACCGAAAGTCATTTAAGGCATTTGTCTTCGCACGATGTTGCTGTTTTTGAAAAGTGGGAGACTCGAAAATCGAGATAGGGGCGGCTCTAATCGACAAAAAATTTGGCCCGCCCTAATATATACATATCTTATCATAACCACAAGCCAAATAATTTCTAAGTAAAACTGTAAAATGTCTTTTTCTTTTCAGAAAACTAAAAAATTAAATAATCTTGGTATCATCAGGTAAGTCATTTTGTTAAACTATATTCATAATTTTCAAATTCAAACACATATCAATTTTTGTTCCATTAAGAGAGGATTTAGTAATTCGTTAAAACTTAGTTTTGTTTTAGTAAAAATCAAAACAGCATAGCACTTATATCTGTTATTTAATCGTGGCTCATTCTATACTTAAAATTTTACTGCAATTGTGGTTTCTCTATTGTCAAAATTTTACTGCAATCATGGCCTTTAACATACTTTAATTTTATACTGCAATTATAACTTTTTCTATTGTCTAATTTTTTGCTGCAATTATGACTATTTCTATACTTCAATTTAATCTCAAATGTTAGTTTAATCACCGCTTTTGCTATTCTAAAATTCTACATTTGAATATTTTGTAGTTCAATTCTGGCTCTATCTATACTTCAGTCTTTAGCTAAATCATGGCTCGTTATATACTTTAAAGTTCTATTTAATAATTATAATTAAAAATTATGTCAATCATGAATCTATCTTTTTTCAAAAATTTTAGTTCAATCATGGCTTCTTTCTTCTTTACTTAAACTTGTCAATCATGACTCTCTCTATACTTTAATCACGGCTCTTTCTATATTTCAATTTTTAGTTCAATCGTGTGTATCTTTATGTAATATTTTAGTTCAATTTTGGCTCGTTCTATATTTTAAAATTAGTACAATTCTGAGACTTTCTTTATTTTAAATTTTAAATCAATCAAGACTCTTTGTATACTTCCATCTTTAGTTCAATCGTGGCTTTTTATATACATTAAATTTTAGTCAATCCCGCCTCTTTCTATAATTAAAAATTATTTCAATCATGGCTCTTTCTTTACTTAAACTTTTTGTTCAATCATGGCTCTTTTAATACTTCAATCTTTAATTCAATCGTTGCTCTTTCAACACTTAAAAATTCGTACAATCACGGCCTTTTCTTTGCATACAATTTTAGTTCAATCCTGGCTCTTTCTTTACTTAAAATTTTAGTTCAATCATGGCTTTTTCTACACTTAAAATTTAGTTCAATCACTGCTGTTTCTATGCCAAAATCGTTAGTTCAATCGTGTCTTTCTTTACTTAAAATTTTATTTCAATTCTGACTCTTTCTATACTTCAATATTTAGTTCAATCGTGGCTCTTTCCACATTTCAAAATTATTACAATCACGGCTTTTTCTTTGCATACAATTTTAGTTCAATCCTGGCCGTTTCTTTACTTAAAATTTTATTTTAATCCTGGTGTCTTAGTTTAATCATGGCTCCTCTTTACTAAATTTAAATTTTAATCATCGATCTTTTGATACTTTATATTTTAGTTTAATCTTGCATTAACTCTAATATAATAATTTATTTCCAACAAAGTCATTTAAATATTTAACCAAACCATAAGCTAAAACTAAAATGTAACTATCATACTATAAAATTCCCTAAAATTATATTTGAATTGCTTACTTATTCTTAGGAAATACTTGCCATAATTTCCTAAGAATACTAAAATCATTGCTGTAAATAAGCTTACAGTTCTTTTAAAAATAATTGATTACTTCATGCTTGATAATATACCATGAAAAAAATCACTATTGTTTTTTTTTTTTTGTTTGTTTTCAAAGCATTTATTTACATCTCGTTGTTTGTAAATAATTTATAAATTAATTTGTTTGTTTTAAAACAAAAGCCGCTCAAGAATTTATCATTTGGTTGTTGTTTTCTTAATAATTCCTTTAAATATCACTTGTTGTTTTAAATTGTTTACTGCTGCTTTTAAATTAAGACCAACCCACCTTTCTACCTGTTGCAAGCAACCAGCAACTGGTAACCAACACCTAGAATTTGTTACTGCATTTTGTATTCTAGAATTCAGAATTTATAGAAAAACTTGTTATAACTAACACTTCACCTACCAGCCATTCTAAGTATTACATTGCATTTAGCAATGTAATACTAAATGTTAGTGAGTGGGGTAAGTAGGGATCATATGCATATAATTATAATACCAGTACACAGCAAAAAAAAAATAACAAAAACTTAGTTTTTTATATTTAAACATGACAAATTGTAAATGTTATTTTGTAAAAATATTCATAAACTTTTCTTTAAACTTAATGTGTGCTGACTGACCCTGAGTGAAACAAAACTAAAAAAAAAACTTATAATAAAATTCCTAAATAAT
The DNA here is from genome assembly GCA_916048285.2 of Bellardia pandia. Classification (NCBI taxonomy): domain Eukaryota; kingdom Metazoa; phylum Arthropoda; class Insecta; order Diptera; family Calliphoridae; genus Bellardia; species Bellardia pandia. The sequence goes on from OU696531.1 coordinate 46,185,660, forward strand.
ATATGACGAATTGTTATTATTATTAACGTTATTACATGAAAGAACTTTAAAGAATTTTTTATAGTTTTGGCATTTACACCCTTGCATTGTGTTTCTAACAATCACATTCTTTGATTTAAGATGAAAGAATTATAAATAACATTTCATATTTGGCTTAACTGGATGTTTAGTTGAAATGTAAAGAAAAAAAATTATTTTCACAGTATAATAAGAAACTCTAGTACAGAACCAAGTGCACACTTTGCTATTCTTTAGAAGCTTTTAAATGAATTTAAGGCGAATTCGACAAACAAATTTGGTATAGCTTAATTGATTAGCGCGTTTGATCATTAAGCATGAGTTGGTTGGTCTTTGTGGCCTAGGTTCGATTCCCAGCCCCTGCCACTCAAAACAACATCAGTTTCTGATAAATATTAGTTTTTCTATCCTATCATAACTAATATTCATCACAGCGCCCTCCTTCGGTGGTATAGCATTTAAACGCCACCGAAGTAAAATAATTAAAATTTGTATAATGTTTATGCTTTGACGTTGAGCGCCACTTTTTTTTAATGTTTATGGCCCACGTTGAGAGATAGAAAATTCATGGAATTTTCTGTCAATGTACCCTTGCTTCCTTTTGGTGGTAATTACACTTCGATGATAAGGCTTGAGCTCGCCGGAAATGGGGGTTCGTTCACCACGGGTACGCATAAATCAAGCTTTGATCAATGCGCCTACTCACCACCAGAGGCGCTGCAATACTGTACTATTAATAAACATAACGCGCAATAACAGTGTTGTCATATGAAAAGCTTTTCTCTACTGTCACAATTAATTAATTAATATACTTATATGTATATTATATATACTTATAATTGGCTAAGTGTTACTTCTCTTAAAAAAAAAAAACAAAAAAAAGGACGACAATGTCAAACAGGTTCAGCATGACATAGGCAATGCGAAATCAAGCAGGCTGATTAATTAATCGATATAAATCTTAGTCCAAATAGAAATGTGAACTATTTTTTAACTCTTCTTTCCTGAACGGAATAACTGCGACTCATATGGGGAGACTTCTTAGCTGTTTGAATAACATTATCCTGTATTTCAAGTAATAGATGAATCTTGAATATAATTAAATTTTTAGTTCAATCTTTTATCTTTTTGTGCTTCAATTTCTAAAACAATCGTGGCTAATTTTATTCTTCAATTTTACTTCAATCTTGGCTGTATCTATTTTAAAGTTTTACTTTAATTCTGACTCCTTCTATGCTTTAGTTCAATATTAACTCTTTTTAAACTTCAATCTTGACTACTTTGATTCGTAAATTTTTACTGCAATTGTGACTCTGTTATGTAATCTTTAGTTTAAGCGCTCTTTCTAATATTCGTTTTTTAGTTCACACGTGGCTCATTATAAAATTAAATTTTCGTTCAATCACTTTTTAATTCAATCGTGTATCTTTCCTTAATTCAAGTTGTAGTTCAATCTTTCTATTCTTCTTTAAGTCTAATAATAAATATTTCTATTGGTCAATATTTGGCTCTTTCCATTCTTCAATTTTTAGTTTAATGTTGGCACTTTATATTGTTAAATTTTTTATCAGTCTTGGCTCTATCTATTTTTAAATTTTTAATCCAATCGTGCTGTTTCTTTATTGCAATTTTAGTTTCATCTTGGTTCCTTCTCTTGCTTAAGTTTTAGTTTAATCGTAGTTCTTCCTATTCTTCAATATACAGTCTAATCGTGGCTCTTTCTCGTGCTCTAGTTTTAGTTTTGTAATCGTGGCTTTTTCTATTCTTTATTTTCAGTCTAATCGTGAATCTTTATTGCAATCATGGCTGTTTCAACTGTTAAATTTTTATATAAATTTTTGGTCTTTTTCTTGCTCAATTTTTAGTTTAATTGTGTCTTTTTCTATTCTTCCATTTTCAGTCTAATCTTGGCTCTTTCTTTATTACAATTTTTAGTTTAATCGTGACCCTTTTTACGGCTTAATTATACCCTACACCACCATAGTGGGGAGGGTATATTGGATTTGTGCTGATGTTTGTAACGGCCAGAAATATTGGTCCAACACCCACCTGAAAGTATACCGATCGACTTAGAATCACTTTCTGATCGACTCAGAATCACTTTCGTTTCACTTTAAACTTTATATCGAGATAAAATTTAACACATATAATATTTATATTCAAAGAAATCATGGCACTAAATTTTTGGATGATCGGTTCAGAATAGGTTGTATCTCCTATATAGCGCCCATTTCTGAAAAACTGTTTTATACATATACTGGGTGTATGGTATTATATGATCGGGCTTGACTGACTGTATTTGCTAACTAGTTTTTAGTTCAATTTTGACTCTTTCTCTTGCTCAAGTTTCAGTTCAATCGTGTCTCTTTCTACTGCTTAATTTTTATTCTAATCGTAGCTTTTCCTTTATTGCAATTTTTAGTTCAATCTCAATTAAACAGCAGAAAGGGCGCTGCTGTTTAATTTTTAGTTAAATTTTAGCTCTTTCTCTTGCTCAAGTTTTAGTTTAATCGTGGCTCTTTCTATTCTTTATTTTCAGTCTAATCGTGGATCTTTCTCTATTGCAATCGTAGCTGTTTCAACTGTTTAATTTCTAATTCAATTTTGACTCTTTCTCTTGCTCAAGTTTTAGTTCAACCTCTTTTAGTGGCTCTTTCTATTCTTTAATTTGCAGTCTAATCGTGGCTCTTTCTTTAGTGGAATTTTTAGTTCTATGGTGGCTCAAAAATAAACAATAAATCAAGAATTTCTTGAACCCAAATTTTGACCTATTTACACGAAGCAATCTTTGTTGAAAAATTTATACAATTTTTTCCTTGAAATTTCTTCGGTGTTCACACAGCAATTCAGTTCTTATTGCTTAAATCGCTCGTATTTTTTTTGAGAGTATACACATATACATTACGAATAAGACGGCAACACGAATTGTTAATATAATCAAGTGTGTACTAGTCTTATCTTCCCCTCGCCCCGATGTCTAAAACCTTAAAGAATTGCTTCGTGAAAATTAGGACTAACATATATATATATACTCGTATGTATATGGCAGTAGCATAAATATTTTTATTGAACCTCAATCAACCATTTGGAAATCTGTGTGTGTCTTAATAAGCACTCATTGAAATCTTCGATAGTGTTAAAAATATGATTAATCTTAATAAATTACCTTGTATTTAAACTGATGCCTTATAAAAAAGCCTAAAATTATTATTAGCATCTTAGTAATAGCAGAGAGATATATATATAGAGAGAGAGAGAGAGAGAGAGAGCGAGAAAAGATATATGGTATGACAGAAATAGACAAAACATATACATTAATTTACTTCTAATCAGCGATGCCAACTTAGCCCTTTTCGGGCTAGATTTAGCCCGTTTTGAGTCACTCAAAACGCGAAAAGAGAAAATTGGCCCGAAACTAAAAAACGCGTAAATCTAGCACTTTTTACAATTATCTTTTAGCCCTTTTAGCCCGTTATTACTTTTTGCTCGATATGGCTACATTTTAGTTTTTTCGTACTTTTTCTTCCTTTAATCTAATAATATCGAAATAACGTTAGTTTGCTTTACAATTTATAAAAAGAAGAGGAATCTAAAATAATCTACATACATATATTTCTTTCAAATTGATGTGCTTTGAAAATTGTTCTTCAAATTTAACCGTCATAATTGAAATTAGAGCAAAACTTCCATCCAACATACAAATATTTAAAAAAAATATCGTTACTAAGTACTGAAAATATTTTTTCGAATAATATGAAAAGCCTTCTACCAAGCTTTAAAGAGTTTATTGTTGATGATAAAGAAATTGATTGTTTAGAGAATTGTCTTCTAAGTTTAAAAACATGTGAATGGAATAATACTGAAAGAACTGACAAGTTTTGGATCGGTGTTCATAATTACAAAAATGCTATTGGTAATAACCCATTCCTTAAATTATCCAGTTTTGCCTTACACATATTGACATATCCGTACTCAAACGCAGAAGTTGAGAGGAGTTTTAGTGTCATGAATTTATTCAAAAATAAAATTAGAAACAAAATGTCATTAAATACGTGTAACAGTTTAATACACATTAAATATTATAGCCTAAAAAGAGATAATGTATGTTGTTCAAACTACAAAATACCTGCCGAAGTGTGCATTAAAATTAATTCGAACGAAACATATAAAAAATCTAAATTTTTACTTGATAGTGTCTTATGGACTGAAAATGATGATGAACAAGAAATCGAAAGTTTGTTCAGTAACGACCAATTTTGAATGTATATGTATGTAATATGAAATGTAATTGAAATATGTATCTCATGGTAGTAATTTTTTTCTAATAAATTATTTTATAAGAATGTGTTTGTTGTTTAGATTTTTAAAAGAAAGATTTTATAATTTAGCCCCTTTTTGCACTTTATCGAAAATTTTGACAGGATGTGGCTTTAAATGAATTTTTTTTCAATTTAGCCCTTTTCAGCCCTTTTTTCAAAAATTTTTACGCGTTTTGAGTCTCAAAAGTTGGCATCCCTGCTTCTAATGACCTAATGTGTCAATCATTTGAAATAAAATGAATTAAATCTCATCAAAATTGGAATTGTATAAAAGTAAACATTATTAACAACACACCCTCTCCTGTTTATTTAAATGTATTTATTTATTTATTTAGCTATGTTTAATAATACTCTAATACAACTTTATTTTTTGATACAAAAAATTAAATCAAAAATTTCCGCTACTGTTTGATATGAATTTGTTTAATATACCTAAACATATGTTTCATTTGGCAAAGTGATTAACTCCGCTTTAATTGTTATTGGCAAAATGTTGTATCCAAGTTTATTTATTAAATTATGGATTCAAACCGAGAGACAGACTCCTAACGTTATACATATAAACAAAGCAAATTTCCTTTAAAATTAAGGAAACAATAGTTATTTGATAAATTTTCTCTACTTTACAATTTTCGTGAGTTAATCTATTTGGCAACTGAGTTAAGCTAAACAAAACACATTTTATATTGCATTATAAAATATTAATTATGTATATTTATTTAGTAAAAAAAAAAACTCCATTAAGTATGAAAAAAAATATTTATAATTAAGGAAGCATCATCTATATCATCATTTTCATTAAGAAATATGTTCTCGTATTAATTTTGTTGTTGAAATTTGATGTTTTTTAGCATTGTTTCTAAATAGCGTTTTTGCTTAAATTAATTATTGTTAATAAAAAATAAATCGATTCATTTGTTTTTAACAATAATATTCTTTAGTTAATAATGAGAGAGCTTCATACAATACTCACAAAATAATTGTTATAAATCATTACGTTTACCAAGAGGCAAAGCAATTTTTTCTTGGATACTTAAGTACATATAATTATTTAATAAACAATTTAGTTTCAAGATGTGCTTTTCAAGGTTGATAAAAAATCAATTAAATTTTAATAACAAATATTTTTAACAAAGACAAAGCAACGAAAATTTGAATTGATAAAAGTTTTAAGTAGTTGAAAAATAGTTTTTAAAGTATTTATATGTACATTTCTAAAGTGCCTTTTATATTTGATGCTTAATTTTGTTTTGATAGAACGGAATAAAATCAAATATTTGAGTGCCAAATAAGGGGCAATAAAATGGAACTTTTCTTGCCAAAGTCGGCTGGTTTCAAGTTTCTGTCATTTTCGCTAGACTCTATTGGTCTTGGGAGGCAAATTAAATTATTGCTATTACCCTGTTTCACACACTTCAGTTTTAGCTGACCAGTTTGTGTTTAATTCGCATTTGAACTTGCCATTTCAATCACACGCATCAATTCAATTTTCGTACTTTTTCATTCAAATCAACATGCAGGCAAGAAAAATACAAAAACAAATAAGAAAATTGACTAGTATCGACAAGTTTGTACCCCTTTTATACTCTTTCCCCTTCTCATCTAAAAATACTTGCCTTGAGGAGTCAGAATTGAACTCAGTACAAGAACTCCAGATTTTAATAGTATAATTATATAATAAATTAAATAATGTGCAGTGGACATTCTCTAAATTGTATGAGTTCAGTTTTGGGAAGAGGAAAAAGTCAGCGGGGGCCAAGGCCGGTGAATACGGCCAAGGCATGATAACGGTTTTGTTTTTGGCCAAAGCCTCACGCACAAGCATCGCGTTCTGACGAATTCCTTATAGCAAGAATTCATGATGTACCACGCCATTGCAGTCGAAGAAAACAGTGAGCTAAACCTTCACATTTGACCGAACTTGAAGTGTTTTTTTTCGGTCTTGGCTCTTCTGGATGTCTCCATTGGGATGATAGGGCTTTGGTTTCAATGTCATAGCCATACACCCATAATTCATCACCAGTTATGACCTTTTTGAGGAAATCTGGATCGTCGTTAACGATGTTCAACAGCTCCTGAGAGATGTCTATGAGACGTTATTATTGCTCAAAATTTAGCAATTTTGGAACAATCTTGGCTGCCGCACGTTTCATGCCTAAAACATCCGTAAAATTGCTTGGCATTAGCCGAACGATATGCCAACATCATCAGCAACCTCTCTGATAATGATTCGACGATTATCCAAAATCATTTTCTTTACTGCTTCAATGTTTTCATCGGTTGTTGACGTGTTCGGGCGACCAGGATGAGCATCGTCATTGACATCTTCTCGGCCTTCCTTAAACAACAATTGAAATTGTGTTCTGCTCATTGTAGACTCGCCTAACGCCACAGTCAACATTTCATATGTCCTGGCGCTTTTAATTTCATTTTTACACAAAACTTAATACAGTTTCTGTGATCCATTTTTTTCGAATAGTAAAAAATCGACGAGCACACCAAAACACGACTAACCTTTTAATCTGTCAAAAACAAACTGACAATCCAAAATGTCTAATATTACCAACATATATAACAGACATGTGTACCAACCAGCGTTGCCACTGACAAATTTTTTTTCCTATCAAATTTAATTTCAAAAACTACCAAATTGCGTGTCAACCTACCAAAAAGATATTATTTGAAAGCAATGGCATTTATATAAGAAAATATATTCATTAAAAAAACATAACCAATAGTTTATACATAACAATGTTTATGAATATGTATATTTTGAAAAATAAATAACAATTCATTTTTAATAATGGAAGTAAAAAAATCTTAAGTATATTTGGAAAAACTTTTAGTTTTTAAAGTCTCTTTTTGCTGACCATATATACTACGTATCAATCTTATTTATCAGCTGCTGAACCATGCGGTAAAGAAAATAAATTGAAAACAAATTTAACTAGATCGCTAAACATATTTTCATTGAGACCATTTTTAATTTTGCCAACCTTTTCCCAAAAAACATCAATCTCCATTTCATAATTCAAGTTGTGATCACTAACTCTTAGTAAATTCCACTGAGATACAATTTTATCGCTATCACAATCTACCAACTGCTCGAACTTTGATAACAAAGGCAGAATTGATTTGTCATTTTTAGATAAACTTTCAGGTGGTGTTATTAATTTTAACAAATCCAAGTCAGGGGCCAAATTACCGCATTCGCGATCGAATAAGCTATCGTATCGAAAAATGATTTCGATATCGAAATTATGATAAAATGTACTAAATTTCTTGCTCGATATCGAATGCCATAATCTCAAATAAGAAAATTACGATTAATTTTACTCGATATCGAATGCGGTAATTTGGCCCCAGATCTATCAAAGTCAAATCTTTTAAGTTGATTTAAAAATGCAATCTAAAACTGCACTATATTATATTGAGATCATATTTAAAAAAAAGTAAAATTAAGTAGATAAGTCTAAGAGTTCGTAAACTTCATTCTCAGCGATTTTATTACTAGAGTCTTGACTTTCATACATAGTTGAGTTGAATTTTTTTATCATTTCATTAGTCGGTGTAAACGAATTGCAGCATAATTTGTTTACGTTCATATGATTAATTATTCTCAATAGAGCGTCTAAAAGCTCATATTGAATTTTATTACTTAGTCGAGTTTTTGTACAATTCATTATTGAAAAGACCCTTTCAACGCAGACATTACTGGTTGGAACTATCAATATAGTAAGAACGGCCAAAAATATTTCCTTAAAATGGTACGTACCTGCTGTATTGTGATAATCAAACACTTTTGGCCAAAATTCAAGTAAATTTGTTGGAATTTCGTTATTAAAATAATTATTTCAATTTATGAACGGAAGTTTTCCCTATTGAGTTTCATACACGTCTATTGCTACATTTGGATCCATAAATGATCTTAATGTTTCTTGAACAACGCCAAATTTAGTTTGAGATAATGTATTCGCACACTTTGAAATAGAAAATTGTCCAAAAGCTTTAAAAAAGTTTATATTTTTTGGTAATCTGCTTATCATCTCTTTTAAAAGTTTTTTTTTAAATACACAAAACAGTTTTCTTTAAGTACGATTATTTCTACTTCGCTCAATTTCGCATTTCTTAATTCTGTTTCAAACTCTGCTCCAAAATCAATTGCATTTAGAGGCAAAAATGAATTTGAAGAATCAATAGCTGCATGTAAATCATTGAAAAATTTTTCATTGTTTTCAGTATTATATAAAACAGAAGGTTTAAAAACTTTTGTTGAAAATATAAGAAGTGTACAATACATTTTTTCATGCATGCTTCCTGCATCCATGCTGTCCGATTGAAATTCCAAATTCAGATGATTTATTTCGTTGACAATTGGATTTATAAAAACCAAAAAAAAGACGATTTTTTTCATCACATAATTTAATATAGATGTTTTGGTGAAAATCGCCAAGAAAATCGCCAGTGATATCAAAAATCGCCAAAAAATCGCCATGTCGCCAAACGGAAAATCTCGACGCCAAACACGTTTCAAAATCGCCACGTTTGGCGAGAAATCGCCATATCTGACAGCCCTGATTGCAAGTATTTCATCATTCTCAAAATGTTCTCTTAAAAAACTTCTGCTTTTGCTCCGATAAAAATGGTCCCACAGAGTTATTGTTTGAATCAATTGTTTTATAACGAACCTTTTACATAAATAATTATAAATATTATTATTGTTCAAAAGAACTTAAACAAACCTGTCCATTGTGCCATCCAACTATTCAATGAATAAAAGAACTTACGTGCTATAAATTTTGACACCTAATAAAGTTGTCGAAAGCAAGCGCTAGTGAACATAGCAAGATAATTGATATAAAAGCTGATGTGTTTAAGTCATACATACATATGTATATGAAAACTGATTGCCGTGGATATAACGATTTTTATTTAAGATTTTTTTTTCAAATTAAACTTAATTAAATTTGACAAAAAAGCATGAATAAAACTGAAATTGAAAAACGACCAATCCTACCAACCTACCAACACATTTTAAAACTACCCAATTTGGTAGGAACCTACCAAGTACGGCAACACTGGTACCAACATAACAGAAAAAAAATGCGAAAATCGAACATACGTAACTCATGAAATTTGAAAATAACGGTTATTTTTTGATCAGACCTCGTATGTACATTTAAACACTCATTTAACAAAGTTAATAAACTTTAATAGTTTGTATTAAGAATAATAGTGAGCATTTTTTAAAATAACAAAAATAAAGCATAAAAGCAAAGAAATCTCTCTCCCACAAATCTGTTTTCCAAACAAAAAATATGGTTTTTACACCAAAATCTTAACGAAAAACTAGAACAGGGTTTTAAAAACCAAATAGCATAAATTTATTTAAACTAATTTAATATGAAAATATAAGTAATTAAATTGTATATTTGTTTGCAATACTGGGCTACACTGATAAACTAAAATTAATAGACTGGCTGTTAGAGAAGAAAAGATGCTCTTGTGTTTATAACCAACAATATCATACTGATATTGCTGATATCCGTTTAATCATGAAATTAAATACCTTAAAGTTCCTTATTAAAAATGAACTTAGTGGGTGTATAAAAGTCAAACGACCACACAAAATGCATTTAACTAAATACATATAACTTTAATACTTTTAAATATTTTGTTTCATTCAATCTAAATTGATAGATAGCTAATGACAAGCAATTGACATGATCCCCTCCAACAACTGCAATTTTTTTTATTCAAACTTGGAATTAGTATCAGCCAGTTATAAATTGTAGTTATAATAGAAAACTAAAACCAAATGTCTATAAATAGAAATGAAATAAATAATATCTGCTGAAGACTAAAGCTGACAAATTTAATGCAAAGTGAATATTTAAAATGATACCCCTACTCCATATTTTGTTTCAATGTCATTATCAAATATCCAGCAAAGTTTTGGTAAAACTTTTTTATATGTCATACACACATACTCGTACATATGTATTAATATTCTCCTAATGTTTTACCCCCTTATTCAAAAACGATTATTAAATTTAACAAACGTTTATTAAGACAGATTTCCATATAAAATTTGCCTTAATAAACGTTTGTTAAATTTAATAATCGTTTATGAATAAGGAGGTTAGTCAGTGTCATTAAAGCCTGTGATAATAAACAAGAAATAAATCAGCATTACTTTACTATTGATGTGCAGTCAAGGCAAAAAATGTACTACTCATGAATGAGTTTTATATTTGAAATAAATTTGCATGTAAAATGTACAAAAATGAAAAAAAAAAAAAAAAAAAAAACATCAAGAAAGTAGGAATTAATGGTGGGAAATTTCAGCAATTGCCCCGTTTTTATTACAAATCAAATTTCTAATGCAGCAGTCATATTATATTTACTACTCCAGCAATAAAATCTCATTTCACATGATAAGATTTGGCTAACCAAAAAATAAGTTAAAATGCTAATATTCTGCTACTTATTCAATAAGGATTTTAAAGCATTATTTAAGAACGGCGATTCTTACCACAACCACTTTTAAATAAGTCAATATATGTATTTAAAACTACTTACATGTAAAAACTTTAACAACTTATTTAATGGTAAAAGCTTACAGAAGTTGTTACTATTGTAGTCACAGTAAAAATATTATGTAATAAATATGTAAGTCATTATTCAATTGCTTTTAAGTAATGTCAAATGTATGTTGTAGTCTTTCAAAAATTTCAATTAAGCATTACTTCTGTGTTCTTTAAGTCATTTCGTGTTCTTCAAACATGTTCGATGTGGAACACGTAGAAATTGCGAATACCTAAATAAATAGTTCACATAGAAAACCATAGGAAATTTGTTAACAGTTAAAAGTAGCAACAGCAGCTAATAATACTCCTTCATCACATACATAAGACAAAAATTTTGTTGCCCATCAATCATATAACATAACAACGTGTTTGAGTTGGCATAGTAATGCACAGCTATTCGTTTGAGTCGTTGCTACTAAAACGTCACTGCTGCAATAACTAAAGCACTTTGTTTGTAAACTACAAAATTAACCAAAACGTAATGACTTAGGTTTCCTTGCATTTAACGCCTTATTTGATTACCAACAATCTGTTATCAGAATATGAAGCAAAACTGAAGCAGCAGGCTCTTGTTTAAAGACTGATAATTATCCCGACCAAGACTATGCTAGTGCCATTACGAATGCAAAAATCTCTAAAAACTTTTGTTCAAAATAAGCTTTATTATTAGATTCTCTAAAGAGGTATACCTTAAAGTATACCGATCGAATCAGAATCACTTTCTGAGCCGATTTAACGATGTCCGTCCGTCCGTCCGTCCGTCTGACTGGCTGGCTGGCTGTCCATGTAAACCTTGTGCGTAGAGTACAGGTCGCAATTTTGAAGATATTTCGATAAAATTTGGTACGTGGTATTTTTACGGCCTAAGGATGGATGGGATTGAAATTGGCGTAAATCGGTACATTAATTCACCTGGCCCCCATACAAATGTCTTCCCGAAATTGGGGCTTACCGATCATAAATGTTTGAATTATGCAAGTATCCAAACAAATTTCATCACAAATGAGTGGCAAATGAAGCCAAATCACATCTACAAATATTGTGCAGATCGGTCCATAATTACTCGTAGCTCCCATATAAGGCCCACTTCCGAAAATCACTTTAAAGAGCATAACTCTCTCAAAAATGTTGGTATCTAAATAATATTGAACAAAAATATATTTCATATGTTTGTTAATAATACGGTACAATTTTATTATGATCGGTCCATAATTAGTCGAAACTCCCATATACATAAGACCCTCTCCGTAATTCACTTTAAGCTCCATAAATCGTTTATATCGAGATAAAGTTTAACACATATAATACATACTTATATTCACAGCCATCATGCCACGAATTGTTTGGATGATCGATCCATAATAGAGGCATCTCCCATATAGCGCCCATTTCTGAAAAACTATTTTATACACATACTGGGTGTAGAGTATTATATGGTCGGGCTTCACCGACTATACTTTCTTATTTGTTATATTGTATATTAAATATGTTAAAGCTATTTTGTAGCGAAAACAATTGGCAAAGCTTCTACAGATATGTCAACAGCATTTATGTTATGCCAATATGCCCCAATTGGCAAAGTTCTTGTTCAAAACCCAGTTTTATTAAAGCTTTCTATGCTTTAAAATTGCTATATTTTTTATTTAAATATTTAAATCTAATTTACACTTACCTTAACTGCCATTTGAATTGTAATCCAACAAAATATGAACAAATTCTACACAATGCATTCAAGAGCCATAATAAATAAACACACAAACATAAACACTTAAATGCAAATTGACTCTCTCCCACTATATTTGTTAAAATACAATAACAATTTTATTATTGTTTGTATGTAGTACATATACATGCATATGTATGGATGTATGTATGTACATATGTGTGTAAGAATGTAATAATTACAAAAACATTTGTATTTATTTTACATAGAATGAGAATATCAATACGAAACGAGCTTAAAAATCTCACACTAAAACATAAAATAAGAAGAATAAACAAACAAAACAGAATATTTAAATTTAAACAAAAACACTGTAAAATACCCGCAAATCCGATAATAAAGATGTAAAAAAAAACAAAAAGGAAATCAAACGCGTTTAAAACAAGTGTTAATTTAAATATGAAATGAAAAATAAAACACAATAAATCTGAAACTGTTAGCGTTCACAAATTTAACACAATTCGTAGATATGTTTTTACGCTTTTTCATTTGTAGAGGTTTTTCATTGAATTTTTTGAAAAAAATTTCTTTTTTATTCTGGGATTTTTTTTTAAATTTTCGTTTGTTTACTGCGCTTTTTACACTTTTCTTAAGGGTTTTATTTAATCTTATTTGAAAGTTGTTTACTTGATATGAAATCAAATATTTTTATTTATTTTTATTTCAAATTTGCCATTTGTTTTAAATTAATATTGTTTTGTTTTACTGTAATATTAAAAAACTCCAATGTTTTTCAATTTTATTGCAATTGTTATTACTTTTTTTTTTTTGGATTTTTCTTCTCTTTTGCACAAAAAAATTATTTTTGTATGTGATTTTTATTATCAGATTTGTTTATTTTGCATTTACTAACGAACGAACCTACATACTTGCTCGTTTAAACACAAGCACACATCCACACAAATGTCACCATCGGTATACTACACGTTTTACCATCTTTTTACACCCGTTTCTCGTTCGTTTCGTTTTAACGGTCATGCAATCGTACAACAAAACAAATACAACAACACATACATACTAATATAGATATTGTACAACGAAGAAAAATTAAATCAAAATAAAACAAAAACAATATTTTAACTGACAACCAACATTTTTTATCCGCCAAATGTGGCTTAAAACTTACAGGTTTACGTTTAAACTGAGCTCAGTTGTAAAATATTTTGTTAGCAAAAGCTTATTTCGTGCTTGAGGAATGGTGATCAGTGTGACCAGATTTCAAAAAGTTAAGCGGCTAAATCAGTTAAAAAATAAGCTAAAATATGCTAAAACTTATTTTAAAATTAAAAAACAATGTGCTAATTTTTTTTAAATAATTTTTTGCAATTTAAGGTACGCATGATTAAAAAATATACTTTTTATATAAATAATACAACTTTGGGCACTGCTACACGTTCAATAAATATCGTGATACTAGAAATATTACGATATTTATATAATATTTCTAGTATTACGATATTTATTGAACGTGTAGCATGCAATATTGATGGATCGCGATCCATATCGCAGAATGGCCTAAAATATGAAATCCAGATCGCGGATATCGTGATAAATATTGAACGTGTAGCATTTTCAGTCAGTAAAAAGTGACAAATGAAAGAAATAAAATTAAATTAAACAAACAAAATTAAAACAATTGACAAAATTTGTGTATTGTAATAAAGAGTAATGGCAGAAGACAGTGAAAGCGAGTGGGTTCTGCCGGTGGAATCGGAATTAACCAATGAAAAAATGATTTTAAAAGATTTAATGTTTAATTTGGCGGCAAAATAGCTAAACAGGCTTTCTTTTGGTTTTCTCGCGACATTGATAAACGACCCGCACAGCACAAAAATAACATAAATACTGACGCGATAAATATTGAATATGTAGCATGCGTTCGTGATCCATCAATACTTCAAAATGGATCGCGATCCAAATATCACGATATTTTTTGCACGTGTAGCAGTGCCCTTTGAATTCGAAAAGAAAACTAATTGAGAGGCGTTAAAGATAACTCAGTTGTTAAATATTTTTGGACTAATTTTCATAAAAATTTTCATAATTCTTTTTACTGTATCAGGTCTTAATTAAGTCTTCTGTAATTTGAAGACATTTTAATCCACATCTTATATACAGGATAGAATTCATGGTATTTAAAATCATTATGTTTCTTATTTTATTATACCATACATCACCATAGACTTTGTTCTGATGTTTGTAAGGTCCACTTCCGAAAAACTCTTTAACGGGCATAACTCTCTTAAAATTAATAATACTCAATACAAATAACTTTCATATACATATGTACATATATAGAAATCATGATACCTAATTTTATAAAGATTAATCCATAATTAGTCATTACTCCATATAAACCTCAATTTCAAAAATCACCTCAACGACTATAAATCTCTTAATAATATTGGCATCAAAATGCAATTAAGGATTAGAAATCATAGCAAATAATTTTATAACGATTGGTCGATAATTAGTCATAGCTCCCATATAAGAACCACTTCTAAAAATCACTTTAACACGCATACATTTTTTAAAGTGTTTATATCGAGATGCAATTTATCACAAGCTATATTTATATTCTCAGAAGTCATGCCACAAATTTTTTAATGATCGGTCCATAATAGATCTCATATAGAGCCCATTTTTAAAAAACTGTTCTTGCACATATACTGGGTGTAGGATATTATACTATATACTCGAACTTGACCGACTATACTTTCTTATTTGGTTTTTTCGAGCTTCTTTCAACAGAAAATACATTTGTATTTTTTAAATTTTAAAAGACTAAAAATGCTAAAGAAAATCCAAATGCTAAGAGCAAAATTTTGCAGCTAAATCAAAGTAAAATAAGCTAAATTTAGCCGCAAAAATGCTAAAATGGTCACACTGATGGCGATTTTTTTGGTAAAAAACAAGAGAGCAAGATAATTGTGGTAAAAAGCTTTTGCATTTAATGTTGCCATATTATTAGATTCACATACATATATGTTATATTTAACAATTTTAGTTCTTTTGCAATTAATTTAAAAATTTAGTTAAGCTTTGTATAGACGGTTGACCGAAAAAATTTCAGAAAATTTCTAACCACCGTGTGAATTTAAAATTTGTGTCTTTCAATGTTGTAAGAAAAATCATTGACAATTTACCTTTTGCTAACAATTTTTTAATGTCAGTGCATTGCTTGCACATTGCTAGATCTTACAACCGTGAAGTGAAAATTTCATTAAGTTCTAATTTTAGTGAAAATGATCTGAAAAGTAAATTATTAGACATATCACAAAGCTTAATTCCGTTCGGAAGTGGAATTTATTCCGTTTTTTTGCTTCTATAGAAACAGTACCATAAAATAATAAAATAAGAATAAAACCACTTCTAACTTGCTACGTGGAATTGTAATTTTAAGCATTTCTAGGTTTCATTCCGTAAAAATGTTTCGTTTTACTTTTTCTATAAAAGCAAAATACGAAATTAATTCCACTTCCGAAAGGAATTGAATTCTGTGACATGACTGTATAATTTCCAGTTTGGTTCATCATAGAATAAAAGTTTTATTCTCTTTTTAGAACGCTGTGAAATTGTCTATGTGGAATTGAAACGATTTCAGTTTCACTTCGTAGTGGATATAGAAACTAGGCGAGTGTCTTTTTTTCTGCTGCACAGGATTTTTTTGTCCACATTTTTACTACATATTTATTATATGTAGTTAGTTAGACTCGCTCTCTGAGGCGATATAACAATGTCCGTCCTTCTTTCGTCTGGTTGACTGGCTGCCCATGCAAACTTTGTGCGCAAATCTCTATTTTAAAGATATTTCGATAAAAACAAGAATTCTATTGGAATTCGTTGATATTGGTATATATATTATTTAATAGCCCCCACCCAAAAATATAAATTTCTGAATCAGAAGTGTCAGATATACATATTCAAATAATACAAGATGCGGACGCACTCAGGCCCTTTCTAATGGTGAAAAAAGATATATTGTGCGGGTTTTTCGAGATGAGAGAAAATTTAATATAAAAATGAAACAATGGAAGAGTAGAGATGTCATTTCCGAAATCCCATTTGGAAAATCCCGAATCCCAGGATTTGTTTTAAAAAATCCGGGATTTTTCGGGACTAATAAATCCCGAAAACTAGTATTTCTTTACAAAGTCATCAATGAAAATTTAAATTTAAAAAAGTATGTCGAAGAAATACATTTGAAAAAATTAAAACTAATTTTAGATTGCCAAACTCGAACGCACTATTTGATTTGGAGAAAAATTTTTTTACTTAGAGTTTTTTGCAGCACGATTCACCCATTTCGAACGATTTTTCTGAAAAATCAAAGCTGTCATATGTAAACAAAATCTATTAGTTTTAAAAGTGCGGCCATTGATTCATTTTGCTTTGGGTTTTAAGTGTCAATATACAAATATTAAATTATTTTAAAGTATGTGTATTCAATATCACAGATATAAATTCAAAATGAATGAAAAAAGAAAGTTGCTTTTACTGATGGCCATGGAAATACATAAGGCATTGTTACTTGTATGAAAAAATGCAACCTATTGGCAACTCAATTAATTTTTGTCCAGAAAAAATATAAAATTAAACCAATTCCATGGTGATTTCACCATGACCAATTCAAGTTCGGAAAAAATATTTTCTCTCTCAAAAAGAGAGACGTCAAACTTCATATAAAAAAAATTGCTCGAACAAAATTCTTGTTAAAAACGAATGGGGTGAATCCACCTTAAGAATTATTTGTTTCGGAGGGTGAGAAAGATTTGTTTATGCAATCAGAATACAAGAATTTTGTCTACAAACGATGTTTTTCGTCAGCTTCATATATTGGTAACAAAATTAAATTCATATTTACTATAGATACATACATATGTATGTACCTCATTAAAGAAGCTTTATCGATCGATAATATTCTTTTGATTTTAAATAAATATGGAATTTAAAGGCAAAAGATAGGTTTAAAGATTTTGATTTTCAAGATAGGTTTAAAGATTTTGATGCCCTTGAACCCTTATTATTTTGCGAAGCGAAATAATTTTTTATTATTTTTTAAAGCGAAACAATTTTTTACGTTTACTATTTTATAAAAATCTTTCGTTTACTTTTTCGTTTTACTGTACCTTTAAATTTGTCTCATTTTCTCATCAATACATAAGCATTTAAATTTTGATCACCTCTGTCTTAAACCGTAAAACATATAAATGTGTAAAAAACTTAAGCTATGTGTCCACGATGGTCAGATATTACAACGTTGTCATATCTAACATTGTACTGACATTGAAAATTTTTTAGCAAAAGGTAAATTGTCAGTTTACACGACTGTAAGAAAACTAACAATTTCATTTGCACACAATTGTCACACAATGAATTTATCTGTCAACCGAAATTGTCAGTTTACACGGTTGTCAGATTGTTGTGTGGCATTGTGAAATTCGTTTTGCAGCTCTCTGTGTGTGTGTTTAAAAATTTTATTAATGCACACTTTAATTTAATTCTCTAATTTTCTTCCACTTTTTTCAAAAATTTTATCAATGCACACTTGTTTGTTTATTACACTATCCAACACCATTTTTGGAACAGAATAGCGACCCTATAATTCTGAAAGGGTATGTTGAGTAGATCATTTTTGTAAAACAAACTTATGGTCCAGCACGTCTGAGTTTTTTTTTACAGTGGGTCAAAGTTTCCATTTTTTGGTCGAAGGGAGCATTATACTATATGAATAAAATGTTGTAAGTTAATGTCTGAGAGAATTCTTATGGTCAGAGTTGTATTGTGGGTCATTATGGGTCAATTTGACCCTTTTTTCGATAAAATCAAAAAATATCCTTTAAAAAAGGACATTTAAGGATTAAAATATTCTACGAAAATGTTTGGCGGAAAATTTCAGTGGGGGTCGCCAAAGACACCATTGTTGTAAATGAAGCTCTTTACGATTAATTGGCAAAAGTCGCTAAAAGTGTTATTTATGTATATACAGAGTTGCATTTAGAAATAATTTCTATGACAATGCTGCCATGCACATATGACAATGAAAAGTGTTTGTTAAATGTCTTAAAACAATGACAATGACAAAATTGTGTGTTTACACGATTGTTAGATGTCTGAAAATATGTTTGTCTTCCAATGTACTGAAAACGCTTTTTGTTACAACGTTGGAAGACAAAAATTTTAAGTTTACACGGTTGTTAGACATTTTCTGCACATTTTTCTGACAACGTTGTAATATCTGACCATCGTGGACACATAGCTTTAGTGTATTAATATTGTTCATCAACAGATGGCGTTGATTAAACAAAGTGTTCGAAAACTCTCAGTGTGTTCTTAAACCGTAATATAAGTGTGTAAAAAGACAACCTCTTTTCATTTTTTTTAATTGTGTTTGTGAACATTTAAATAAATAAAGACTCGTCGATTTTTTTGGTCGATTACGATTTTTTATATATTTTTTTTTCTTAAACTAAAAAATCAAAAATGTTTCAACTTGTTTTGTTGAAAAAATAAAACATGCAATTTTATTCAATTGTTTTATTTTAAAAAGGCACACTTAAAAAAATATGTTTTACATATTTCTGTTTAATAAAATTTATTTTTTAAATCTTATGGCATTTTTTCAGATGCGCTGATAAGGCAGTTGTGCTGCCACAAAAAGCTAACTCCTTCTTTCAAATGCAGCACTTTGCCTTTTACCATTATACATTTTTTTAAATATTGACGTGGCTTGGTGCCATTTTTTTCACTTTTAATCACTTTTAACTAAATTTTACTTTGTTTTTTTTTTGCACACCGACTTTCAAAAAACCCGCGCTTTTAGTTTTACAGGTTGATTTTTCGATTAATCGACACCAAAAGTCGGTTTCAGTATAAAGTTGGTAGTGCAAAATCGACCACTAAATAATCGATTTTTGAAGGCAATAATCGATTAACGACCATAATCGAAGTCGATTTAACATTCACTAGTTCCTTGTATTTATGCGAACTTTAAAAAAATACGGGAATTTTTGGTAATTTCGTTTGTTATTTTTAAATAGGTGCTGCCCTCTATGTATTTTCCCCCAAAACAAAATTTAGTTTACTACTTGTTTTTTGCAACTCTGTAAAAGATATTTAACAAAGCCGCAGTCATGGTGCAACGATACAAGGTGAGTGCAGTATCCCAGCTGACTGACTTTGTTTACAATTTACTTATTTCAAAAGTAATACTTTTTGAAGTATTTTTGACAGTAGTACATTATTTTACACAAAGAAAATGCCTGTTGTTTCTGTTTTGTGTTGTATTTGTTGCCGATTTGCACTCACCTTGTATAGTTGCACCATGACCGCCGTTTAGTTTCTCCACTGCGTGACACAGCTGCCTGGTGTTACCGTTGAACATGAAATAGTAAGTCCCCTTTTACAGTTGAGAAATTGAAAGACAGACAGACGTAGTTTGTGGGCGATGTATTGAAGAGGAAGAGTGTGCGGTAAACCTCTACTGTACTGGACGTTTTACCCGGGGTTTACCCTGCCTTTACACATGCAAGTACTTGCATGCGAGTGCTGTGTACGTATTATATACGAAAACTGTTGTTGTCAAAGCGTAAACTTCAAAAAATTAGTTTAAAAACAAATGGCGCACAAAGTTTGTATTTATTTACCAAGAGTTGACATGACCTTCACATGAGTATAATTGTAGGGAAATAATTATTACAATTTATTATTATTATTTTAATTATTATTTAATGCTCTAAAATGACATCAATACACTTCTTTTTTCATATTTGAAAAAAAAAAATATATTTTTTTACAAATATACATAAAATATGTAAGTAAATATTTATTAATTATTTTACCACAATCCATTAAATTTATTCTGAATTTTTTTGCTTGGCAACTCTGTTTACCTTTCTGTCACTTTATTACTGAAAGTGTCAAAAAATCACTGTCCAGCTAAATTCACTTGCAACCCAATCAGCGTTGCCATATATTTTTTTAAGAAAACTTTTTATTTCTAAAAAAAAACTTTTTTTTAGAAAAAAAACTTTTTTGAGTAGTAAAATTTCAAAACCCAATTTTATTGAAAAAAAAACTTTTATTTTTACATATTTACTTGAGTACTCCTAACTGTCCAACTCCATATACATACATATACATATGTATGTACTCGTATGTACAAAATAAAGAGTTTATTTGTGTTGTAAACTGTTAACATTTTATAAATATTTATATGACATTTACTGTACTTAAGACGTAATTTTTCAATTTTTAATAATTTTTAGTTAGGCTTAAATAATAATTTAATGAAAATTAAATTTAATGAACTCTAGCCTAACTAAAAATTATCAAAATTTATAAATTTTCCAAAAACTTTTTTTTTAGAATAAAACTTAAAAACTTTTTTGCATCTCAAAAAACTTGCAAAAAAAGGTAAAACTTGACAAATGGCAACGCTGAACCCAATAGACCAAAACCCTTTAGAAAAATATTATATAAAGCTTGCGAGCATAAGCCTTAAGCTTTAAAAAAACTTGAGAAACTATAGAAAAACACTTTTAAATTTTTGTAGAATAATCAAAAAGGAACCCTCGTGATAATAGTACTCAAGAATGATAAAATAAAGATTACGCCAACACGCGTAAAACTTTAAAATGTTCTGCGCATTTTGGCCCTGTGACGTCACACATTCTGTGTTTCTATTGGCTAATTTTTTCTCACTTGTTTTTTTTTTGGTAGAATTTGGTTATGCTTGCAAATAAGAAAACTCGGAGCTTTGGCTAGCGACGACAAGTCTTTCTCCTTAAAAAAATAAATAGAAAAAAACCTTTAATGGCATTCATAGTTAAAAAAGGAAAAAGTTACCCCCTGGCCCACGATGTCGAAGATAACGTTCGCTTAGATAAGACTTATATATGTATATATGTATGTAACGTATGTACTCCAAAACGGCTGAGCCGATTTTGATGAAATTTTCACAGCATGTTACTGTGACTCTGGAAGGAATAATAGGCTATATGTAGTTTTGATTGTACAAACGGAGATGGCACCGCCCATATAACCCAAAAATTTAAATCGCCATATTTTGACCTACGTCAATGATATTTGGTACAGATGGTATTGGCATAATTAGGAATACGTACTAAGAGAAAAGTGGGTGGGACCACGCCCCTTTTTAGGAAAATTAAAAGTCGTAACATAGTCTTAACTACTGGACCGATCGTCATTAAATTTTCACAATAGGATATTCTTAAGAAATAATAAATTCTTGACTATGGAAGTGGACAAAGGGGCATGGCCTCGCCCACTAAACTAAAGCATTGCAATAAAGACATTAAAATTAAATAAATAAATGTTTGTAAATATACAAATACGTTTTATTTTATTTTATAACGTGGGGGGGGGGGGGGTTAGCGAAGCACAACGGGTTTAGCTAATGACAAAATAAAACTAATTTCGATTATGTCGAAAACTTCTTTTTTGCATTCTTTTCATTTCTTTTATAACGGGGCATGCCATTTTCGGCTGGTGTTGTAAACAACAAACAATCTTCCAAACGTCGTCTGGATGATTAAAAGACGACTGCAATGTAAATTGTTATCTTCCAATTAACGACTGGAAGTGAGTAACACGTAACGCCTTTGACGATGAAAGAAACTTCCAATTGCTGGCAGGGTGCACTTGCATGTGTAAACCCCGCGTAAAGGCAGGGTTAAGATATTTTTCGTTTACAGTTTCCACCCTTCGCATTTTTCATGTTGTTGTTTCACATCATTTTTCTCACTTTAACGCGCGTATTGCAAAAATAATTAAATTTATTAACCAAATAGATTTATTGATAACAAAAACTTTATAATTAACAGTTGTTTGCATTTGTTTTTTAATTTCTTTTATTTTCAATGCGTTTTTATAATAAAAATTTCCACAATAATCAACATAGAAGAACGAAAAACTAAACAAAAAATTTCTGTCTGTCTATTAATTTCGCAACTCTGAAAGGTTTAGGCAAGTTCAAAGCAGAATGAGAAAAATATCTGTCTTTCAATTTCTCAACTGTAAAAGGAGACTTATTAGCCCCGCTTTACATGATGATTTTAACGACGTCGTTTTTTAGAGTTTGCTTTTGGTTTGTTGGCGAGCGGTGTAGTGCAGCAAGCGGCATTCACGATTTCTGTTTTCATGATGTTTTTTCATATTTCTCTTTATACTCATTTCTGTTTTTGTTGTTTCGTTTTATTCTTGTTTTTATTTTGAATTGAAAGGTTCGTTTAGGAATTCAACATGTAAAAATAAAATAAATGAATAAGGTGAATATTTTTGTAAACAAGAAAAATAAATATTTTGTTTGGAGTTCTGTAATTATTTATTAATATGTGTGATGTTTTTAGTGCGTAAATTGTGTTCATAATTTAAAACACATAATACACATAATAAAAAACAACGTCGTATAAATGCAAACAAATTTTCATAACATCTTCAAAAGAGAATTAATAAAAAAACGACGCCATAAAAATCATCATCTAAACCGGGCCTAAGTGAAAAACAGGTATTTTATAGTGCTACCAGATGAATTGAATGAAATTTTATAAGTTTGTGTGTGTCGTTTTGTAATAAAAGAACTTTTTGCAGAAGCAGCGAAGTTGGAATGCTGCTGCTTCTGCTGGGTGGCTGTTTAGGATTTGTTTTTCTTTTGACTGGCAAAAAAATGCCAGACAAAAGTGTATTGAAAAGAAATCATAGGAAGTGAAAAAACAATTACACAGAGCACATTATAAAACAAAATCTATTATAATAAATGTTTATTTAGTGAAGTTCTTTCATTTACAAATGAAAGAAAACTACAACATTCAACTAAATGGAGTTGAAAGAAAAGAAAATCAGGCGAAAAATAAACAATTCATATTAAAACTGTGCGGATAAAATAAACAAAAGAATGTTTTTGTAAATGAGGTAGGTAAAAACTGACTTGGTTGCACCAAAAACGAAAAAAGGGGAACAAAAAAAAAAACATGATTTATCAAGAAAGCGTGTGTTTTTCTTTCATACAGCGAGAAAATGTTAGAAAATCACAGCAGTTTTGTAGAAATGGGAGCAAGCAGCAGATGAATTCGTGTGTAAAACTTGAGAAACTTAAACACCAATTGAAAAAACCAGCTACTGTTCTAAAATTAAATTTTACCTAATTTTTCCACATTTACAATCCAAGAAAAAGCAAACGAAAAAAACTAGTTGTGCAATAAAATAATTGAGATGATGTACTCCATGTGTAAGGAAAATAGTATTTCTTCAATTTGTTTGGTATAATTCCAGAAAATTTAAATTACCTGCCAAAAAGGATTAATGAAATTGAGTGCTTAAATCGAACAATATGCAGAAAATAGGATAATGAACCGAAATGTGTTGTTCAAATTTTTGTGTCATTAGGGTGGAGACATGGAATGGCTATAGCGTGTTCATTATACAAAATATAATGAGTAAACTAAAAAGTGCAATAAAATAAATACAATATAAATCTACTGAACTTTTTTTTTTTTTTTGCTAGTAATTAAATCATGTTTGTGTAAGAAAACCTGAAATAAAGAATACAATAGTGGTGGTTTTCCTGAAAGGTAACCGTAATAACTCCCTTGCGTGAAATTAAGTGAAAATAATAATTAATAAATAACTTTATTACATGAACAGCAACTGTAAAGTCATTTTCAAATACTAATTTAAAGAAATAAACAAAATTTAATAATTAAAAAAAATATTTTATTTAAAAATACTAAAATATGCAAGTGTGCTTTATATATTAATTTACTGAACACAGCAGACTAGTGTTACCGCTTAACATGCCTAGTCAGTGAAAAAAAGGTATTTTTTATGTGCTACCAGATGAAGTTTATTTCTTATGCAGGAAAAAAATTAGGTAGCCTGATTCCTTGAATAATCTTGGAATTGATTTATTTAAGAGTAATTAATTTTTAAACCTATGTAATGGCATCACGTGAGAACGGCTGGAGCGATTTAGCTGATTTTTTTTATTCGATTCGAAATTCTCAGGAGATGGTTTGTAAAAAAAAAATAAAAATTCCAGGTAAAACTCGGAAACATATAAGTAAATACCTTAATAAACCCTAGTTTAGCCAATATACTGAGTATTATTTACATCGGCCTTTGCACAATTTAATCATGTTTTGTGTTGATAGCTTCTCCAATTATTAGCATAACGAAAACCCGGATTTTTTAAAACCCATAAAAAAAACTCCATTAAATTAAGATCAAATTGAAATAAGTTCAAACAAAAAATATTACATGCGAGAAATAGGGAAAAATTAAATTCATATGGTTACCCTAAAAGAAAGAGACAAACATAGACATTTAGTGAGTTGTATATTTATTACAGGAAAATAATACATAAAACAAAGCAGCCTTTTATATTTTAGAAAATTTTATTGCGAAAAAATAATTCAAAATGGTACGATTAAAGGTCTAAATAAATATAAACCAATAAAATAATTATTGAACATTGTGGAATCCGAAACAGAAGAAAGGAAAATAGCTGTTGAAAATTCTCTATGATTGTGTTTGGTAGTAAGAGTGGGTTTTAGTGTTAAAAAGAGCAAAAAAACTCAAGCATTTAATAAAGATGTCAGCAGCCGACATTAAAGTAGCAATAACAACAGCAACACCTAATCCACACACGGCAGCTGCTAGCAACGACAAAGATGATGTGAGAATTACAACAACAACTAATTGTGACGCGTCTCATGTCAAAATCGCAGCAGAAAATTCATTTTCTACTTTGAATTCAGTGCAAGAACAACCAACGTCATCTTCCTCTACAAATGAGCTACAACAAAATAAAGTTCCTTTAGAAAATTCTCAACTAAATAATAGACAGCTGCCCGAAAATGAAAAAGAAGAGAATGCACAAGCACCTAACCGGGGCTTGAGCAGTGAATTTCCAAACATTAATCTCAAGCAGGTTGATGTAGACAATTCCTTAGCGACACAAATAAGTCCCGGTTTAAGTTTGCTACAACAAACTGCCGCGGCCTCATCACCACCACCACACAGTTATAGGCATTCACGGGCCTATCGTCATTTTAAAAATCCACCCCAGCCTCACATGTGTATACGTACAACGACAGAAGCTGGTGAGGAATTATTTATTAATGTTTTAAGTTGGACTCGTATTGTGATACCGCAGGAACCAAGTGATCCAATACCGCTGTATGGTGGTATGAGGGTAAGTTTTTTTTTTCTATTGTATGTATTCATATTAATGTGATTAGTGTGAATGTAACAACGAAAAAATGTTGAGGTTATGAAATTTTATATTGCAACACGCTCTATGTTTGTATAAATTTGTTTAGGTTCCTCCTGGTAGTCCACGCAGTCCTCCAATAGTTTTTGCTGTCATGGCAAACCCTGAAGTACTAAAAGATTCTGGTCGCCATAGTAAGGATCCAGAAGAGCGTCGAGCAATGGTTGAATTAATGTGCGATTTTGTTGAAGCTATGAATCCAGGTGTTAAACTCGTACGGTAAGTTTTATACCTACACATTTATTTTATCTTTGTACCTATAATGCATTCAGGTAATTTTATGATGCATATCGATTTTGAAAACAAAAGAAATGCCCAATTCACAACCATATTGTTGTAACGCTATATTGTTGTATCATAAGCAGAGACCGAAATTGGCATCATTTATCCAGTGTGACCATTTTAGCATTTTTGCAGCTAAATTTAGCTTATTTTATTTTGATTTACATGATGAAAATCCTCTCAAGAAATTTTCTTTTATATAAAATTATATTTATTTAAAACTATTCTGAACAAAGTTTAAAAGTTGTGTGTAGAAAATTTTCCAAAGTTTTCAAATTACAATGTCATAAATTTCAAAGTAAACTAGAAATATATACAGTGGGGAGCAGAGGTGAGTACATGTTCTTATTTTCTGCATTTGCAGGTGCATAAAAATGGTAATAACAAAGCAATTTAAATTATTACTTTTTTATTTTATTTACAGTGGATCATTATTGTAATGATCTTAAAATAAAACAAAAAAACTACGTATTCAGGGAACAAACTAAATTAAATAAAATTAAATCTTTGCACTTTCAGGAAACAAAAATAAAACTTAAATTTTTAGTACTTAGTCCACAGCCCTTTATTTTTTAATACACTATTTATGCGATTGGGCATACTTTCAACCAACTTTTGGATAATTTCATGTGGAATTCTCTGCCACTCCAGCTCGACACGTTGCCACAACTCAGCAAAGTTCGACGGAGCTGTTCGATACTGTCCCAACCGTCTTTTCACAATTTACCACAAATTTTCAATTGGATTGAGGTCGAGACTGCGGAGGCCACTGCATCAATTGAAATGTTTGCCCATTCAACCATTCCTTAACGATTTTCGAGGTGTGTTTTGGGTCTCCATCCTGTTGAAACACAATTTCTTACTCAGGGTATGCGCTCAGATCTACAAAATCGGGAAGTTGAATCTGCAATATTTTTAAATAGTCTTCTTTTCTCATGATTTCATAAATTTTTTGTAATCTACCAACATGCCACAATGTAAAGTAACCCCAAACCATGATGATGCTTTACAATCTGTTTAACATGGCGTCGTTGTATACTCTCCCGCTGTCGACGCCAATAATACTTTTTACCGTCAGATTGATATCGGTTAAACTTGGATTTATCTGACCATATTACGCGTTTCCAGTCATCAACAGACCAATCTTTGTGTAGTCTGTCGAATTTTAAACGTGCTGAAACATCTGACAGTGCTGGTTTAGGTTTTTTACAGCTGAGATGTATCCAATATTGTGTAGCGCTCTTCTTGCTGTACATCGGCTATCATTTTTATTTATTGCGCAGGAAGCTTCTCTTAGGACTAAAGACGTGTCTGCTCTCATTTTTCTCATTATAGGGTGTGCGTCTCCATCAGATAATAATCATTGGCGACTGAAAGCCTGTCTTTAGAAACTACATTTCGCCGTTTTAACACTAACAACTACTGATTGGCTTATATTAAGCTCTTTTGCTATCATACGTGACGAGGAGTCATGCTTTGTTTTATTTATTATCAAATTTTCCACGGCTATCGATAGTTTCTTCATTTTTCAAAAATATTAACTTTTACTTTTTTAAATTAAAAAAACGACGTTTTTGGAACACGGAGTTATTCAATTGTGATTTAAAACTAAAATTCATATTGACAAAACTAAAGATTGCAGCAACAAATTTCAAAACTTAATTTCAAATAACGGTAAATTAATAAATGTTTCAATTATTTGGTTGATAACAAGTGTGAGCAAAACTGAGTACATACAAGTTGTTTTGTTGTTATTTAAATTACAATCTTGTTTTATTGGGCTTTTATTTCTCTTATTAAGAATTATGTAAAGAACTAAATAAGAATTAAAATAGAAAAAGAAATTAAAAAATCGCTCCATTATTACCATTTTTATGATCTTTACAATGCAGAAAATACAAACATGTACTCACCTCTGCTCCCCACTGTATGTACCTATGTTGAATTATGAAAAGTGTTTTATATTTAAAGTATATTTCTAACACTCCTCCTCAACATTCATATTCTTTACAAATTAGTATTAATCTTTTAAATTTAACAAATTAACAAATTTATTATGATTAGCTTTAGCTAAATTTTTCGTAAAAATATCTGCAACCATTTCTTCTGTTGGGCAATATTTCAAACTGATTTATGTGTTTGCTACGATTATGAAATACTGGATTCGTTGCTAATTTTAAGGCACCTTGATTATCAACGTTTAATTCAATACTATCATCATTTAAAACCCCAAGTTCTTGTAACAATCTTCTCAAGTAGACTGCGTCTTTGGACGCGTTAGAAATTGACATATATTCAGCTTCAGTGCTGCTTAAAGCTGTTGTGGATTGTTTCTTCGATTCCCAAGATATTGCACAGTTTCCTAGATAAAATATTAGCCCAATCATGAATAAAAATTCCGCGGGAATTTTTTTCCCTTTTCTCATTTTTCTTATTTAAATTCAATGTTAAAAAAATAAAAAGGGGAAAAACTCTCGCGGAATTTTTATTAATGATTGGGTTGTATATATCCAGAATACGATTTTCTGTCTGTTATACATCCACCCCAATCAGCATCTGCATAACCAATCAATTTACTGATACCTTTACAAAACTTTATTTTGAATTTTTGTGTTCTACGTGTGGATCTACATTTCTTTGAGCTAACTTCGATACAGAATGTAATATATCTGGCCTTGTGGTTAATCCCAAATATAATAAAGCTCCAATAAGAGATTGATATAAAGTGCTATCGACTTTTTCACATTTTTCGTCACATTTGATTTGATAATTAGGATCTAAGGGTACCTGATGACGGCTTACAATTTTCCATATTGTATTCTTGCAACAAATCTTTGATATAAAGTTTTTGGCTGATTTCAATCTTTCCAGTCTCACCATCGCGATTAACCGTCATGCCCAAAAAATGTTCCATTACACCTTTGTCTGTCACTTCAAGTGTTTGAAGCACTTTGCTTATTTCTGATTTAAAATTTAAGATTGCATTCTTATCTTTACAGCCAACAATTATATCGTCCACGTAAACTGCAACAATAATTAAAATATTATTTTGTACCTTTTTATATAAACATGGCTCATTGTCGCAATTTTTAAATCCGATTTGACATAAAACTTCGTTTAATTTAAAGTTCCATTCTCTACCAACTTGCTTTAAACCATATAGTGATTTATGCAGGCGTAAAACTTTCTTTGAATATTGTTCATTCTCGAATCCCTCTGGTTGTTGCATATAAATTACATCATGTAAATCTCCATTTAAGTATGCCGTAACAACATCTAACTGGTGTAAGTGCATCTCGTGTTCAACAGCTAGGGCCAAAACCAATCTTATTGTCTCGTATCTGACAACAGGTGAAAATGTTTCCTTGTAATTTAAACCATACCTCTGACTGCAACCTTTAGCTAGAAATCTTGCTTTATATCGTTCAATTTTGCATTCACTGTTTTTCTTCAAAGTATATACCCATTTGTTCTTGATTGCTTTTACACCTTGTGGTAACTCTTCCAACGACCAAGTTCCCTTCTGTTCTAGAAATTGTATTTCTGTTGCCATAGTTTCTTTCCATTTTTCATTGTTTCGACTGGATAATGCCTCCTCAAATGTTTTCGGAAGCAGTTCCTCCACCGCATTATTCAGTGTTTGAAAAATTTTTTTAGGTCTTCCTGGTCTACCATGGTCTACTGTATGATTCGACTCTTCACCGATGGAACTATCGCTATATCTATCTTCTGCTTCAAAATATAACAAATCTTCTTCATCAGAACTATCGTATGTTTCTAAATAATCAATATTCTGTGTGTTGTTCTGCTTTATTAGTGTTTTTATTATTTAAAATTTCTTCGAAATTAACAAAACATTCATTATTGTCTTTAATTTCTCCACCAGGTGAATTTAGTTCATCGAACAAAAAACTGCGACGTTCAATAACTTCACGATTTTTCGTATCATATACTCGATATGCTTTGGATACACGTGAATATCATACCACCACCATAGGTGAACCTTTGGAATCAAATTTACATTTCTTTTTATTCATAACAACTACATTCGAACCAAAAACTTTTAAATGATTGACACTTGGTATTCGACCAGTCCATATTTCATATCGTTAGCTTAACGTGAAAATGTGCTAAGTTATCTTTTTCAAATTTTACAGGAGAGACAAAAAACCTAATGTCAATGTCATAACTACTCAACGCAAAGGACAAAAAAAAAACATGCATTTTACCCCTATCAGCTTTTTATGGAGTTAGCAGTTTTTCTTACGTAATTTTTTTTTCTGACAGCACATTTTACTAAACTTATTTCCTCATAGTATTAATAAATATAATTAAAGCAATTTAGTTTCAAAAATGAAAAGGTACTTGTTTATGCAGTCTTATTTCATTGCTGCTATTTAATTATTCTTAGTTAATCTATATATATAAAAGTGAATGTGTGTCGTTATGTTTATTATTATTAGTTTGAAGTCTATAGACGGCTAAACGGCTGAACCGATTTGCTTGAAATTTTCACAGTATATTTCTGTATGTCTGGAAGGAGCTATAGGCTACTTTTTTTTGGAAATTTTAAGTGGGCGTGGTACCTCCCATACAAAGTTAATTTTAAAAAATACGGGTAGCGAAGCACACCGGGTTTTAGCTAGTTATTTATAAAAACAATCTTAAAATTACATAAAAATTATCACAAATAACAATTTTGCAGTCTTACTCCTGCTGCTAGTAAAAGTTATATAAAAAAATCAGTAAAAATTTAATTATTCGAAAAGCAAATTATCATAAAATTGATGATGGTCCTTAGGCAAAGTAAGTTTCAAGTATTGTAGATCTTCGTATTTCTTACGTTTAATTGGTATTCTGTTTTAGTACAGTTGTTCTAAATTGCACCACTTTAAAGCAACTATTTTTTGATCAATTCTTTGCGGCAGAATTTTCCATAAAGTGGTGAACCGTAATTTAAAAGAAATTTGGTGCATATTTTAATGCACGAATGTCTGTGACTTTGGCATAACCTTTGGTACGTCTAGGACGAATACTTTTACAGAATTCAATATTGTTAAATTTTTTAAGAAAATCATGTGTCATATAAGTCACATCGATGGCATAGGCTTTTTCTTGCTGCTTTTTTCTTTACATATTCCGATATATTCGGCAGGAACATCGATATTTTTATTCTTCATAGCACGCTCTATGGTAGAGTGAACACTATCGGCCTCCATCTGCGTATGCCCAGGCTCCAGTATTTTCTGCTCTATCACAATGTTGTGCTTAATAGCAGTATTTAAAAGTGCGTTACTCATTACACAATTCCGGTTTTGGTAACCACATCCATCACTGTAAAATATAATCTTAATGGGGTTATCACTGTTATCAAGGCTGGGAAGAATTTTGGTTTCAATAAAATAAAGTCTGCAAAGACTTCAGCATTCATACCTCCTTCAGCTTCATTCCAGAGGAAGCAATACCCTTTTTTGTTTATTATGTTGAAAAAAACCAAATTGTGAACCTGTAATTTCGTTTTATAATATAAGCTGCTGACTTGGGATTTCGGAGCCCTGAGTACAGCTTGAAGATCTACGGTAAACACATTGGATTCGTCAGACCTGTCTTTGTTCTTTCCATTCTTGCATCTTTTTCTTTTTTTTTTTTTCTTGGTGACAAGAATATTCTTCCAGTGTAGTAGTAATAACGTGCACATATTTCACACTGGTCCTTCTTTGGTGCAAACAAGCCAAGATTTCTGCTCTCAAATACCGAATGAAACGTACGTAAGGAAAGTGGCCGGACGTTGTGGGTTGTGCACCAATCTTTTGAATAAAAATCATAAAGCATTTGCTTAGAACGCCATTCCGGTAATAGATATTTTTTTGCGTGACAGCACGACAGTAATGAGACTCCATTACTGGCAGAGAATCCAAAAATAAATTCATGTCTTTTTTTCTTCTGAAATGTTGTTTTCAAAATTTCTAATGATATTATTATGTTCAGTCACGGGTTTATTCACCAAACTAAGCACTGAGCATCTACCTATGCACAAGGTATTTAAAAAAAAAAAAAAAAATCATTACCTTGAAAAGGCATCATGTACTTCAATTCCTTATCTTAATAACACACAATTCTATACAAATAATTATTTTATACACACAAATCAACGTACATGTACTGTATGTATGAACCTTTTCTTATTTCTAGTTTTTTCCCAGTTTTCTGCACATTGCATATATGCGACGAAAATAGTTTATTTATGCGGCGAAGAAATCGTATATATGCACATTTTCGTTTTTAACATTTTCAACTGCGGACAATTTCGTTTTTTACATATTTCAACTTCGTATGTTTGCCAGTTTTTATTTGTCATGTGCCATAGTTGTTTAGTTTGTTTTTTGGATTTCGCATATTGCTGGCTGTAGTAGTAAAATATATTGCAAATGAAAAATTATTACTTTGTGTGCTGGTTGCTACTAGAAATATTTTGTGTGGCAAAATATTTTTAGAATTACTACTAGAAATATTTCTGTATTTCTAGTATGTGAAAAGTTAAATATTATTTGCTTAAAATATTTTTCTAGTTTTCCTATAAAATTATGAAATATTTTACTATTTTTTACATAATATAGTAGTAATTTTAAACTCTGGTATGTACTCACTGCTGCTGTTTGACATGTTTTACAAAACTGTTTGACGCCCATTGCTTTTTATTCAAATTGCAGGCAGTGATGAAATACATATTCGGAAACTATGCCATAATTATATTTCTTAATGCAAAAAATGGCATTAATTTCTGCATCAGTTCACAAATTTATTTTCGTTCCTTATTGCAAAACATTAATTCAAATTTTTAATTTTAAATTAATAGAAATGCGGTTATTTTGAAAGATCGGGACATATCGGGCGAATTAAAAGATGTCTGGAATGCAGTACAAGCTCAAAGAGATCGTGAGCGTGAAGAGCAAATGCTACTGCAACGCCAGCAGCATCAACAACATTTCCATAATATAACAAATGCTTCCACAAATGGCGGCCTAAATGCAAATGTTTCTCTTACCACCCCTAATAATGCAGCTAATGCAACAGCAACTTCTCAGCAAATGTTTCCCAAAGCTTTAAGCGCCGGAGATGATGCCATGTTAATGGCAGTAGATGGCGGAACACCGCCAAGAAGTAGAAAAATTATACACGAAGTACAAAACGATAATAATGGAAGCAATACAGATGAAGATGTCGACATTGACATGAAAAAAACAAACAATAGCCAACTCTCGCTGTCCTTGTTGGCCGAGCATTTGGACAATAAAATATCACTAGTTTCAGGGGAACAAAGAGAGGAGAATCAGATGCAACAGCAGAACAACCAAAATACATTAACAAATGATGCCTTAAGTAATGGAAACAATAGCAAAGATTCCTTAGTACAGGAGAGGAGAAATAAAATGGACATAAATACACAATTAAATGCCATCAACTGCAGTAAAGATTCAAAGCATAAACAACTACCAACATTATCATTAACTAATGGTACTGCCGCAAATTGTAATGATATGGAACAGACAAATGTGACAAAAACTATTATTGCTACAAGTACCCCAAATGCCACCATTTCAACAACTCCCGCCCAAAATCCACCCACAACTACTGCGGCTCCTACTCCGGCGCCCACTCCTCAACCGCCAACTAAAAAAGAAAAACTGGGAGGTTTTTTGCCAAATGGTTGTATATTTCCACGTTTCACTAAAAACAACAAACACAAAGACAAAGACAAGGAAAAGGAGACTAAAACAAAGGACAAAGAGAAAAATGTTTTATTGAGTGCTTTAAAAAAATCCAAGGATAAAAAATCAAATTCAACAAATGCAGCAGCTCTGGCCGCAAATCAGGATGAAAAAAATACCTCTTCAAATAGTAACACTACTGCCAGCCCCAATTGTAACCAAACAAATAATAAACAACAACAACAAAACTGCCTACAACAATTGGAATGTGGAGTACAAAAATTGGACTTAAATAATCATCAACAACAAGCTCATGCTAATGTTAACAACATTAACACCACCACCGCCACCAACATCTCAAACAACACAAGTGCCACTAATAAGAACAACAGTACAACTAGTAGCACTAGCAGTGTGGGTGTTCATTAGTGTACAACAAAATGGACAACAGTACTGTGACAAAAAGCCGCTTGAGAAGGTAATGTTTAGTATTTATGCCAACAACAGCCCTGGGCAACTATTGATTAATTAGGTCTGTGTTCTGAAATCTTAAAGAATTTAGAAAATTTTGGGTTTTACATTTCTTTAAAAAGGTGTTTTTCTTTTAAAATGTTCTCTCGTTTAAATAATAATGCATATACATATTATATCTCTCTAACTCGTATTTTTTAAATTGTAGTCTTGAAAAAGGTATTTTTTAATAATGCCATTTTGAAACACACAATTTTTAAGAATACACTTAAAAAAGTTTTCTTTTCTTGGGAACATTTTTAGAAGTTCCTAACTAGAAATGAAAATATTTTTTAATAAAGAATTTAACAGAAAAAATTCTAAATTCTTTAAGATTCCTGCAATCATATAAGTATTGTATGTATACTGTGTAATATTGTAAGCTAAAATAACAAACAAAATAAATCAATAGAAACAAGCAAATACACTCACATTTACATTTTTATTTATATATATTTATACGTATAGAAACAAAACAAAAATAAACCGAACACTTACAATTATTTTAAGGTACAAAACACAAAAACTCACATTTTTTTACATCTTTAGATGTATTAAACATTAACAAAAACAATCTATTTAAGATATAAAAATTACTTATAAGGTCAATTTCTTTTTATATTCTCACACGTTTAAAAAAATTCATTCAACAAGATAAATGATAAGACTATAAAACATATTTGCATTCTCCCTTACAGAAATATCACTCAATAAAGCCTCAGTTTGCCGACTGTAATGGAATGTAACTGCAACAGTAAGAAACAGCTGATGGATATTGTTATGTGTAAAGTAATGCAAATGGTTATGGAGATGTAAAGTAACGCAACACCGTAATGTATGAATCTGTAAGAAATAGAATTTCCTTACGTTTTTACGTCATTACACTACATTCCGTTACAGTCGGCTAACTAAGGCTTAATAAAGGCTAAATTAGTCTTTACTTTCTGTTGCTGTTCTGTTCCGTTAAAAATCTGTTGTTAAATTTTTGTAGTTAGTTTTTCCGTATAAACGTATCAGCTGTTTTAGGTAAACGACAACACACCGCGAAAATAAATCAAAAAATACAACTCAAAGTTTTTTTTATTGTACAATATGTCATTACTTTCGACTAAAGTAATGAGTTTTTCGTCATCCATCGTTAATTTTTTATATTTTTATAACTTTTATACAAAAACTTAATTAAATTCAAAGAAATTGAAAATTTTTGTAATAAACCAAACATTTTTTTGCTGTGCAGATGTCAGCTGTTTTGTGCTGTCACTTACATTACTTAGCAAATTTTTGTTTTCAACAGGTTCGTCCGCAAAGGCACGGAAAGTAACAAAACCACTATCGACTTCTACACATTTTCTATTTAACATAATCAAGTCAGCTGATTCGCAACAGAACAGAAAGTAGAGACTAATTCTGCCTTAAGACTTTTTTGAAAAATATTAAAAAGAAAAAAAAATAGTTTGAAAATAGAAGAAAAAAACTACACAGAGGTGCCATTACAAAAGTAAAATATAATAATAATAAAATACTATTAACAAATAACACTACCAAAAGTCTATAAAACCAGTTGTCCTTTATTGCTCTGTTAAAGTACTTGGCAGATTTTTGTTTAATGAAACAAAATTTTTCAAAAATAAACAAATTAAAGAAATGTTGTTTACGGAAACCATTTCTATAAACTAAAATATGCTTAATATGTTAACAGAGCATAGACTTAATTAATTTTGTTATTATTTTCTAAAAGTATATTGCATTAGTCTAATTATTTAAAAAAAATTTCACTATTTCCGACAGATTTTCAAAGTCTAAAAGCAAAAACGCTTAAACAATATTTACGATATTAGATTTTTTGAAAAAAATCTATTAAAAATAAATCTATTTCAAAATATTTCCATATCAATATGAGTTTAGTAAAATCATAACAAAATTTAAACTTTTTTATATCAAAATAGTTTTTTCCTAAAAACAAACAACAAAGAAGTCTGAATGTAAAAAAATTCCTTACTTTTTATTTTTTTGTTTTAAAGTTCCGTAATTGTAACAAAAATTATTAGCGTTTTTAGTTTAACTCAGATTTTTAATATTAAAAAAAAACTTTAATGATTAATATTTAAAAAAAACCCCTACCTTATTAGCTAGCAACAATTGCTTACAAACAACACGAATTGTATACCATTTAAATTTTGATATGATGCCTGGCTACAATGACAACTTATTGTTTTGTGCGCATTTGTTAGGTTGTTCTTTGCAAGTATCAGTGTAGCATAACAACAAATTTGAAATACTGTTTACTTCCTTTAAGAGAACCCTAACAAGTTTGAATGTTAAAAATTTAATTAAATATTTCTTTAAATTGCTAGTTTTTAAGCTAATCTCAAATTTTGATTACCTACCATTTACTGAAACTCAACATGAAGTATTTACTATTGTAATATTTAGGGATTGATAACAATAAAGGCTCGATTTCTCATTTAACTACCACACATAGAGTATTACCATTTGATGTACATCTAAATACGTGCCTCTAATCTTTTCTTTTCTGGCCAGTATCTCTTTTTGTGCAAGCAGTCACAACAAATTGCAATATTAATCTGTCTCCCTTGCCTCATCACCTGAGCCCGGCCCTTAGAAGGGGTCGCTATTTTCAACCCGCTCCCCCTCCCCAGGATCCACACACCCCGGAAAGTGAGTCTCCATAATGTACTAATTAAATAAAATGATTTTTGCTCCTGGCAGGATCGCCATGTAATAAAAAGAATTAAAGTTTGGTTTTTAGGGACAGCCGCTTGTGCGACTGTGACGACGCTGCAGTGTATACGGTGACCGACGCATACCTCGGACAGGAGGAGGGGTTTTGCGTCGCAGCCGAAGGTGGCGGGCCTCCCAAGGAGGTCACAGGGAGAGCAAGGTACATATTTTGGTGAAAATAGATTATCCGTAATGCTTCTGGTCCCGTCCATCACGGATAATCGAGGCCCGCCTGTATATATACACCCCTATTCTGCGTTTCGATTACGTTCCCGCTTTCAGTTACGCTCGAATCGAAAAGTGCTATTCTGCAAAAAAACCTAATCGAAAGAAAAAGAAGAAGAGAAGATTATGTTCAATGACACCATTTTTACTGTGAAACATGTGAAAAAGGAACAGAAAACATAAACAATTTTGTAAACATTTTAATAAAAAGTTAAATTCAGTGCACATAAAAAGAAATAAATATAATAATTAAACAAATAAAATCTAATGATTGTGAGAGCAACAATTAAATAAAGCTTACTGATGCTGATGAAGATAAAAGAAACAAAGTGCGGGAATATACATACATATGTATGTATGTACGTGAGTAAGAGGAATTTGTGGTCAAAATATTAGTGTGAAGAATCCAGCCGCGCCGGAGGCGATATTTTAATTTTTTACTTCATTGCGGCCGAAAAATAAAATTTCTTTGTTTTAAGAAAATGAAATCGGTAGCATCGGCGCTGTTGTTGGAAGAGGAAAACAACGCACTTCAGAATGCAGAGTTAAGAATTGAAAAGCAGCGGAGAGAGCACGTGCATCTTCTACCATCTCGCTGCTCACTCCAAAATCTACTGTGCCGATAATCCCACTTGTATTTGTTACCAGACCCGTCAACTGAATAACCCTTTCCTCAAGTGGGCTAATACGCTGTAGGCGGCAGGACCCTCCTCCGGTGCTCATCATTTCTTTTTTGTTTGTTGATAGCTTCCGTTTGATGTAGCTTTCCAGTCAATCCAAACCTTAAAAATATAATATTTAGTATACTTTATATACAACAGATTATTAAATTTCACACTTTCTTCCAAGCAACGTCATTTCGTGTTGGTGGTCCCATGGCATTAAGTGTAGTTGCAACTTCTTCCCAGAATACCTTGACTTCTTCCTTAGGACGTTTGTAGTAACCACAAGCAATATCTTTGTTCATTTCCATTAAATTTACCAGATTTTCGTACTGGTGAGGTGTTGTTGTTTTCGACCTGTAATAAATTAAATAAAGGTTGAAAATTTAAATTAAACAAAATTTGCTTAAAAAAAGGTTAAATAAACTATAAGAAATATTAAAATTTCTTTATTATAATTTATACTTACATTTTTTTTAATTTTAACCTTTTTTCAAATAATTGAAAAATTTTCCGTTAGCACATACAGAAATTAAAAAAACGTAGCTACGATTGTAACGCAGAATACATACAATCGAAGAAACAAATGAAATTGAAACAAAACGTAACACAGAATACCAAAGTTGCCAAACGGAGAAAATTTCGATCCGAGTCGAAACGCAGAATAGGGGTGATAGTTATAAATCAATTTTATAGTAATTAAAAATAAAAAAAATATAAATGTAAAATTACATTGTTAAATGGTTGAATTTACAACCCTTGAATAAGCTTTAAAAAAAGAAAAAAGTAAAGAAATACAGCAGAAAAATTTAAAATTTGACTTTTGGCAAATCAGGAAAGTTATGACGCATTCACCTTTTTTATTCTATTTTTATGTACCCTGAAGGTTATTGCCTTTATCAAGGCCTAATGAGGAATCGAGCAGATCAATGCCGCCCTTATATTTATTGTATTGGTGAACAATATTTGGGCATTGAATAGTCTCCATTATCTTCTTCTTTTTATTAAACCTTGCGATGGTTGGTGCATTTTCTGGCATGTGCCCATCTGTCGAAATAAACGGCTTCACTCCGACCATAGTGGATGACATATAGACAACTCTGTTGTCATTCCATGCTACTGTCGTTACGTCGATTCCATGGAATGTTCCGACATATTCTTCGCAATCACCTCGATTGACAAATTTCTGTGGCAGTTTGCATAAGGGAAGATGTGGACGGCGTACAGCTCCAAGCGAATAAATACCTAGTGTTCGCAAAAATACCATCAATGGAACTGATGTGTAGTAGATATCAAAAAATATGACATGATTCTTAAACCGAGGAACAGTGCGTGCCAAACGTACTACTACATATGCAGACGCACCCAAATTTGGTTCACTTTCCTCACGGTGATCGTCGTCGCCTGAATAAATTTCAAATGAGTAGCAATATCCCGAATCATCGCACAAAAGAAACAATTTATTTCCCCACGGATGCGGCTTGTCTGGCATATATTGCTTTAGATAATGTTTTATTTGTTCGCTTTGGAACTTTTTTAAAATTCCTGTTAAGTGCGGCAATTATGGGACGCAATTTATAAAGACGATCCGATGGTGTTAGTTGTTGTTGAGAGTGATGGCTGCTTGGCATTGTCTCATTGTCATTAAAATGTAAAAATTGACGGATCGTTTCATGGCGATTTCGATTTCATAATAGGGCTGAAGCCATAAACACTCCAATACGACCGAATGCTCGGATATTTAAAAACTGACATGTAGTAATTGATACCCATGAACCGCTTTATTTCATCCGGATTGGTATTTAGTGGTCTTGTAATATTTTTTTTACAGCGGTAAAGTTTTTATAAAAAAATATTTTATTCGTTGTGGGTTTACACCACACAACTTCTTTATTGTTTGACGGTAAAAATTTATTCTTATCAACTACCCTAGCTCGTTGCATGATCACCCCACTCTTATGCTGGGTCGTGTTTGGGTGTGAACTAAATAAAGAAATATAGCTAGACATGCTGTCAGAAATGAAGGAATGTGATTGCTAGACATGCTGTCAGCACATCTGGTGGGAACAAGCAAGTACTTTAACATCTTGATGAATGTTGATGATTTTAAACGTATCTGGTGTTAACTTATACATACTTATACACCAAAAGTGCACAATGGTATGCATGTCAAGTTGTCACTCTCAAATGTGCTATCAGTTCAACTGTTATTCCTGCCATCTCAATTACATTGGAACTGGTTTTTGCTATTAAGTAAACCTTAAGCATCTTCATGCTTTGGTTCGCGGTGGTTGTGGCTGGTTTGGCTTTTGTTTACTTTGTTTTATTCTCAAAACTTTCTTTTTCTTTATTTAATTAACCTTCTATTTTTTTTTGTTAATTTTAAATGTCTTTTTGAACGTGTTCTAGATTATTAAAATTTATGTTCTTTCTGTTTTATTTGTGTACTTTTGTAATTTTCAATTCTTTCACTTTATGATGTTGAGTTCTTGTTTTTTATTATAATTTTCGTTTTAGATCTTCGACCACCTCACTCCATCTTTTTTCTTTTTATAAGCACCTCTTAAGACGCCAAAACCACACAAAAAAAAGATGTCGTCCGATCGCCATTTGTGAACAATAACTATTCAGCTATTATGTTTTTTTTCTTTCTATGTGTGTTTCTTTCCTTTTTGTTTAATTTGTACCTTTATCCCTACTCTATACTCATCCCTTTCTATTTTTGTCCGCGTTGCCAACCAATATTACATTTATTAATCCTACACTAGCTGACCCGGCAAACGTTGTTCTGCATTCAAATTAAATTTTGACCGCAAGTCTTTTTCCGTTGCAAAATCGTGACAACAGACGTTGTCCTGTATGATATTTCAAGCGATTATGATATTAAACAAAGTATGAAATGAAAAGTAAATAATACAATAATAACATAAATTTTTTTAAAAACAAATCGTTTTGATCTAGAATAGCTCTTACCCGGTGCGCTCCGCTACACCAAAATCGATTAAAACTCTTAAGGGTTTTTACTTTTTGTTTTATTTATTGTTGTAAAACTATTACTTATTTATAACGGGTTTTCCAATAAGGACTTGACAACTTTTTTTAAATCGATTGTAACGTGTGCTGTGTGGCTTGTGGCACCGTCTTGTTGAAACCACATGTCATCCAAGTCCATGTGTTCCAATTCGGGCCAAAAATAATCGCTAATCATTGCGCGATAACGATCGCCATTCACAGTAACGTGACGATCGTTATTGTCGACGAAAAAATATGGCCCAATGACGCCGCCGGCATGCAAAGCGCACCAAACAGTAATTTTTTGTGGATGGAGTGGTGATTCGTGAAGCACATGTGGATTTTCAGCAGACCAATAACGCATATTTTGCTTATTGACGAACCCATTGAGCCAAAAATGAGCTTCGTCACTGAAGATGATTTTGCGATGAAATTCATCATCTTGGTGCATCTTCTCCAGAGCCCAATCGGAGAACGTACGTCGACTCAAATGGTCCATCGGCTTCAATTCTTGAGTCAGCTTAATCTTGTATGGGTGTAAACCCAGATCCTTACGCAAAATTCGCCATAAAGTGGTCTTGGGGATGCCCAGTTCTTGAGAACGCCGCGGAATCGACTGATTTGAATCGTTTGCTACGGACGCCTGAACGGCAGCGATATTTTCGGAACTTCGACCAGGCCGTTGTCTCACTGGCACGACAGCATCACACAATGAATATGTAGACTCAAATTTTTGCACTAAACTTGTTATTGCTTGTCTACTAGGGCGAGAATTACGACCGAAAATTGGAGTTAACGCTCTTAAAGTTGCGGTCACCGACTCCGAATTTCGGTAGTACATTTTTATAATTTCCAAACGTTGTTCCTTCGTGTACTTTACCATAACGAAAATGTTAAGTTTACTGAAAAAAAAGAAAGCAACAATTAGATGATCAGTGAAATAGTGCGTTCACAATTTAAATTCAGAGTTGTCAAGTAGCTATTAGAAAACCCATTATAACATTTTGGTATACAACATTTTTGGTTTTTCCACCTGGCGCGTAAATGAATAAGCACCTTGGTGTTCCCACTCTCGAACATGCGACATACAATTGGCCGTGGGAGAAGCACGGTTCTTCCAAATTGACGCCGCACACTCGAAACGTTTGCCCTTGCGATTTGTTGATGGTCATCGCAAAGGCAAGCCGTACTGGGAACTGCAAGCGTTTAAATTCAAACGACATGGCCGTTGGAATCATTGGAATGCGTGGTAAGAGTATAACTTCACCTGCTGCCTTGCCATTTAGTATAGTTGCTTCAATCAAATTTGGAAACAATTTTTTGACTGAAAGTCTTGTGCCATTACACAAAGTCGGTGGCTTCAGATTTCGTAGAAGTATAATAGGTGAACCGACTTTCAGGACCAAACGATGCGGTGGCAGACCGGGGGGATCCAAAGAATTCAAGAATTCAGTTGGATAATTGACTACTTCATCTTGATTCAAAACGCTATCAATCGATGTATATGTTGTAGGTTCTCCTGGCAGTTTTTCTTGAATGGCAAAATTGATTTCGCTGACGTGTACATTTTTCGGTGCCAATATTGCGCGTTCACTTAAGTAATCATTGCGTTGATAGTGTTGAACAATATTCGGAAATACACTTTCAATCAATTCTTCTTTCGATTGTAAAAGTGTACAAAAGTTGTTTTGGAATGTGATCAAACCGGTATCATCGATTGGTATTTTGCCTTCCCCAATGTCCAACAACTGCTTCGAAAACGCCGCTGCGGATCGACCATTTTGCAATTGGACTCGCATGTTGATGGTAAGAGTCACCCTTTGAACATGTCTCCACAAAACTGACGATTTTAAACATGCGTTTATTTCATCTGCAGGAGTTGATCGAGGAATGACTGGCAAAGTTTGCCTAAAATCGCCGGATAATAATACTAATGCCCCGCCAAAAAGTTGTTGGTTTTGGCGTAAATCTTGCATTGTTCTATTGAATGCTTCTAATGACTTTTTGTTAGCCATTGGGCACTCATCCCCTAGAACTATTGCAGCTCCTCGCAAAACTTTTGCCATTGCTGAATTCCTCGATATGTTGCACGTTGGTGTTTCAACGACTTGGATGTTCAACGGTAATTTCAAAGCAGAATGTGCTGTTCGGCCGCCATCAAGTAGAGTAGCAGCGATGCCTGACGAAGCAATTGCCAACGCAATTTTCTGCTGTGACCGTATATTAGCAAGAATCAAAGAGATCAGAAATCCGTTCAGATATTCCTCAAATATCTGAGGTATTCTTAATTTTTCGGCCTCCAAAATACGGTATGGGTCAGCCTCAGAAGAAAACCGTTGGTCTTCGTTTTCGGTTATTGAATGCCGGATCAAATAGGCATTCAAAATTTCAGTCATATAGTGCTGAAATATGCAGAAAGGCATTCTACGCCTCAATCTGCCATCGGTCTTCTCCAGTGCGAAATATACCTGTTCGCACAACAGGGGGAACGACGAAAAATCGAAATTTTACGAGTTCTGTTCGGTGCAAGGTTTGCTACCTGAGAACATACCCGTATACAATACGTCGTCCTTCGGCTCGGTTTCAGCAGCCGACCTGAAATCTTTCGATTATTTTGTGTACTATAATGAAATGGAGTTTGTGCAAAGATTCCGATTGAGAAAAAATACATGCAAATTCAAATTAGTTTATATAAAAAAATTTGAAATAATGTTAAATATAGTACAAAACTTACAATAATCACTGTCAAAGCAGTTTTCCAGTCCAGTGGCTGAATCGCCTAACATCGAGGCTATTTTGGCAGATACATCACTGACTTTTGCTGTCGATACTCCTCCTCCTGTACGGTATGTTTCGGATTTCTGTTCTGCCATTTCCGATCGGGTTTTCTTTCTAAGCATTACGTACTTGTCACGCAATGCCTTCCAATGACGGTGTACTCCCATTGTTGTTCCAAATTCTTCTGCAATCTTTCTCCATACCTCTTCTTTTTGTTTCCATACCACTGCATCTGATTTTTTGTTCTCCAATATACTTTTGTTGCTTTCCACCATATCCACCAACAGTATCTCCTCTTCCAAAGTATAGTTTTTTGCCCTTTTTCTGGCAGATTCACTTTCATTATTTATTTTCGACATTTTTTTAACACAATAAAACACAAAAAACAAAACAATTTTTAATAAAAACCGAAATAAAGCACAAGATATAAACTTTTGTTTTCAATTAAAAAATTAAACAAAACTAAGTCGTTGCCACTACGTATTTTAAACAACCAAAAGTAGTCGGTATATACTGCAATGTTGCCACAGTATATAAATTACATTTTTTATTTTATCGGACAGATGTAATAATGGAAAAAACTTATTGGTCACTTTATCGTTCAAGATAGCTATTGTTCACGTTAACTATCAGCAACTTTATTATTAGGTTGTAATAATGGCCCTTAAGCTATGTTTAGTTCATTTATAACAGAGTTATAAATGATTGTGAACATTAACCTATTATCATAACAGGTAGTACTCACCCACCCCCGTGCCTGCTGCCCATTCTTCTAGTCCCATGCGCAGATAAGCTGCTCTATCGAGGGCGTCGGCTGTGGTACCATGGATGCCCATTTTGACATCCGTTTCTACTTCAGTAGCGAAGCACTGGTATGAGCCCATGTCTGATAATAGTAGTAGCTCAGCATAATTTGACCACTTTCCCACGTAGAGGGCGGGATTATCGCGACAGTCTAGTTCTTCGGTCGTAAAGATATGGCCGAAGCAACTGACCGCTTCCTCATGGCAGTACCTACTGCTACTTGAGGTATACCGTATACGTTCCTAGCGCCTGACACATAGTTGGCAATGTTATACCTCCTGC
Organism: Bellardia pandia; assembly: GCA_916048285.2. Lineage (NCBI taxonomy): Eukaryota > Metazoa > Arthropoda > Insecta > Diptera > Calliphoridae > Bellardia > Bellardia pandia. The sequence goes on from OU696531.1 coordinate 46,230,607, forward strand.
GTTAGGTGTAGTCGGCCTCTCTCGTACCTCTCACTCGCCCCCACCCCTATCAGACGGCAATGAGCCACACGAACATTAAACCCGGGTGCTACCCCCGGTGCCGCTAACGCCTCGGCCAATGCAGCCAGACTCCGTTCCGTGCAGGCCGAGTAGTAACGGATTAGGCCCCCTCGGCCTTTCTTCCCCTTCTGGCACTACCAGAGCCGATACCACCCTAGCAATCTTCACCCCGGCGTCCGCCTCGCATACGTACTGATGCGCAGTACCGCTAGCTCCGTATAACCTGGACGTCTTGTGTCCATTCCAGGTGAGGTTCACCAGACCCAGCCGTTCCTGGAGATCGGCCATCTTCTCCTCGTTTGTCAAGGCCGGGTGCGCTCTTGCCGCCGGCACTCCCGAATTCTTCTGAATGATATGCTTCCATATATCCAGCATCAAAAACTTCTAGTAAAGAAGTTCTCATGAGCTCGGCCTTAGCAGCCGAGACATGGTCAGCGTCCATCATTATTGATACCACTTCAACGGGCTTAATTCTGTGTAATACAGAGTAGACCGCCAGGTGTGTAGAATTCAGTATACGGTTCTGGTCCCAAGGTACGCCCCACGCCAGAGCAGAGATCGTCCTCAAAAAAGACGGTCGCATGTTGGGTACGCCAATAATAAACTTAGCTTTATATGAAGGAGAGTTTCTGAGCTGGAGGGCAATCCTTCTTTTCAATATTTATAAAATGCCTTTATTGAGAACAAAAATTGATTGCTTTTACACAATCCTCAGAAAACGAATATTCTAGTTGGCTTCATTATTTATGAAATTTCTTTATTGAGAACAAAAATTGATTGCTTTTACACAATCCTTAGATATGGGCAAATCCTGCGTGACGAACGTTACATTCGTACGCGTTTTTGGACTAAAATATACACATTTTTTGGTCTTTAAAAACCCATACCTTAAAATTTTGGATAGTGTTTAGTGGGATTTAAGTGTACTTTCAAATGGCAAAAAACATAATTTTTTAACATGTATTTTTTGCGAAATAATTGATTACAAAGTTTCGTGACGCACGTTACAAAAAGTGGAAGTAACTTTGAAAGTTGAAGTGTGTTTTCGTAATTTTTAGCGAATTTTGCATAATAAAGCACACAAAAGCTATTACTTAAAAGAAAAATTAATATAAGAGAATTCTAACTTATTTGAACCCAAAAAATTTGCTCGTTTTCTATCAAAAGCCGTGAACCCATTGTAGTGTGTTGAGATTTGAGAGCTGTAGGGGTTGTTGAATGGTATCGGTTTGACGCCCGCTTTTTCTTGGCTGTAAATAGAAGTGTTTTATAGGAGGAGTTGCTTGTGGAACGGCGCGTTTTTTAACATCGGGATGACAGGATTGGGCCTCGGTTTATTCGACATAACAGAGCTTACTATGGAAGTCGCGACACATTTTGTATCTTTGTCTTTTATGGATTGGGACCATTGTAATAGGTCCCTCTCCTCTCTTTCAGAGATACGAGACAAAGCGGATATTAAGAATTTTTCTGGAGGTCCGAATGCTGGGTTGTATTTTTCAGTAAAGATTTGATCTATTTTCATAACTTCATTAAATAAAATTGTTACTCCATGGTTTGTTATTCGTGGTACAAGGCGTTTTGCATTTTTAATTGTTTCTGAAGAGTGAGGCATCTGAATAGGATACGACGGCTTTTCTTGGGGATTTCTCTCCAACGATAGTTCTAGTGATCTTTTATCAGTTACCAGTTTGTTTGACACTTCTGATACTTGATTGATAGATGCACGAAGAACTTCATTAGCACTTTCTAATGAGTTCATGCAATCTTGAACTGTTCGCACTGACTCCTCTAAATATGAAACTTTGGATTCAAATTCAATTTTTAAGATTTCCAATTCATGGGCATTTTTCATCTGTTGGGATAATTCTACGCCGTATAGGATCATATCAAAACTGTAAAGAAAACACATAAAATATTTATTTGGGAACAGCCGCTTGTGCGACTGTCCCGTTGTATTATTCTTTATTGATTCCCTAGTTTATTATTCTTAAAAGCTAAAAGACTTAAAATTACTTAAGCTAGCAGAGGGTCGTCAAGTGCTTGTCACTTGATACCCTCTTTGTTCAAACATACAGAGGCAACACAACTGCATATATGGGAGAATGCTTAGATAAGCATTTCTCATGGTTGTGCTGCCTAAGTGTGTCTGCTATTCGACGCCTAGTACCGTACATATGTAGTGTAGGTAAGGGTCGATAGAAAGACACACTACAAAACATTGAAAGGCGCGTATGTCTTGATTTCTAATGAAGTGAATCATTAATTCCCTTTTGATGTTGGCATCAAGAATTAAAAATCCCAACTTGGCTTTTGAATATAGAGATCTATATTTGGCTAAGGAGGGGGTGCAGATTATGGAAACAATGATATATACAGGATTCATAATGAATTTCTCTTGGTTGGCAGGCCTCATCCAGAAGTTGTAAAATTCCATGATGGATTGATTAATGTCTTGCATGTTTTCCACTGTGACATTGGGATAGTGATGAGGAGTGGGGTTATTTCCTGCTCAGTATCCGATCCAGATAAGGAGTCCTCATCACAAACAGGCAAAGGAGTTTGAAAAGATGTATATAATTCCCCTGCAACCTGGGATAGCTGAGGATTATGAAGATCCCTGAATGCAGAGGTGAATTCATCACCTAAGTATTCGTTCTTTTCGGCGCATTGTTCTGAAAAAGTGTGAGGTTTATCTCCTAACTCGCAGTGTTGAAGAGTGAATTTTTCTGATGTTTGGTATGAAGACATACATTTTGGTTTCAACCAATTACATTATTTTGTAATTGATTCCCACTCAATAAGTATTCTGACACTTACAAATGTGTTACTCAATGTTTGTTTAGTCAGCATATATCAGTGCAGTGCAATGAGTCTTATACATGCATGCATGCATTGTATATGTGCTGACAAATGAGTAACAGGGTGTACACATATGTGAGGTACACTACAATCTCTTCCTCCAAGAGTAATTTAAATCTTCAAGATCGACTATAGCCCGTGATAACTACAGTTTTTTTTTTGCAGGGAATAAAAAACAACTAACCCATGCGACTGGGTGTTATGAGACGACATGGACTGCTTTTTGCAGCCAGTCTGTGAAAGGTTGTCCAGCGGTGGATTCAGGCTGGACAACGGTGTTAGGCGGTCGCCAACCCCCGGCAAGGGGCTGTTGAACCATGCATTCTGAGACTCCTTCGCTGACGTCATCGCAAAGATCGCGGAATAGAGAAGACTCAGATGGACTTAGATGCAACATATCAAACACAACCTAGATTTCGTTTTCGGTAGCCAAGCTAGGTCTTGACTACGTCTCCTTTTCAATATTTATTAAATGCCTTTATTGAGAACAAAAATTGATTGCTTTTACACAATCCTCAGAAAACGAATATTCTAGTTGGCATCCTACTTTCATTATTTATGAAATTTCTTTATTGAGAACAAAAATTGATTGCTTTTACACAATCAATCCTCAGAAAACGAATATTCTAGTTGGCATCCTACTTTCATTATTTATAAAATTTCTTTATTGAGAACAAAAATTGATTGCTTTTACACAATCCTCAGATATATATGTATATTAGGGTGGCCCAAAATACAAAAGCATCGAATATTCGCGCTCCACAACGCTGATCCTATTCGAATTGTGCTTAAAAATGTTCAGTCCAAATTTGAGCACAATCGGTCAATATTTAGAGGTTGCGATAGTTTAATGATTTTTCGGGGTTAGATAGAAATATAACATACAATGATTTTTTATGGTGATATTCATTGTTTATTTAAAAATAAAAATATTTAATAAAACAAATAAATAAAGAATTAATGAAACTAACTAAATTAAGTACAAATTATCATATATTTTATAATTTTTTTAAATTATCGATAGCCATTTTTGCAATATTAGCTTTAGAAACCCCGGGAAATTTTTTTCTATGGTGATCAACTAATCTGAGCAAATAGGAGAGATAAATACTGTTTGTGCTCAGGCCCCTGAGAGTTAATAAACTGGGAGCTAATACCGTTTCTATAATAGGTACAATCCCCCTACTCCTACTTTCATTAGTTATGAGATTTCTTTATTGAGAACAAAAATTGATTGTTTTTACACAATCCTCAGATATAAATGTATATGTGAAAATGATACAACAAACCCTCGCGACAGGGTGTTGTGAGATATAATTCCATATTTTCCACCCGTAATCTACGATCCATTTTATTTATAAAAGTGGGAATTAACTAACAAGTCTTTTGGTGTCTAAATCTAAATTCCCTGTACCACCGGGCGCATCCAGGAAGTAGAATCCACCGGCGTTATTGTCAACCGCTCGTATCATATTATCATAAGCATTTTTCTGGTGTGGTCATTTGACCTGAGGTTTTCACGGTCCCTAAAACCGTTCTGTAGCGAGAAGGGACCAACAATAACAAAGTTGCTGTCCCTTGTCTCTACCCAGCCGTCTGGCGGTATTCCAGCCACTAAATAGCAGGTGCCGGGGGCATCTGCATCGCGCTTTCTCTTGTAGGCGTAGTACTTCGCTCGATTTGATGTCGAGGATGAGAAAGCGAAGGGAGATTTTAACGTCGCTGGCTCATCCCACAGAATGGCAGCTACGTCCCCTTCATTAATCCTTTCCTTATACAGGAAGGATGAGGCGTTATCGCGTGGACGAAATAACGCCTTGGTGCACTTTATTGTTGACATAGTGCCAAGAACCCCAGAGGAAAGGTTCATAGCGTAGGCACTGTGGCATAACATGCCTGTAACCGAATCGCTATCTTCAAAGTCGCACTCGTTGCACTTCTTGATCGCATCGGGGTGCAACCTCTGTATTGCCTGGTATCCTAACATGTTCTCGTTAGCGACATCATTCGCAGGGTACCTCCCTGTAGGGAGTGGGTTCCACTCAAACCTACGGGAATTAGCAGGGTGGGCAGCAGTGATCTGGACATACTTAGATGTTATGAATGGACTCACATAGCATTCATAAACGTTATGGTTCAAAGCTGTTATTGGACCAAACGAACCAGATCTCGCTGTGTGATTCTCGTGAGTCACACTTTCCCTCGGGATTGCCTCGGAGGGTAAGTTCCAGAATACTTTATCTCCAACAGGAGATATGGTGGGACTAAAACCACAAATGTATTCAAAGATGGGCACAGGTATGTTGTACTCATCTGAACTAATGGCAGCCATCGGATCCATGACTGTCTGTAGTTGGGGAACCTTCAGCACATATTTAGCTTGGTGGAGCTGAAAGGCGACGAGGAATTCCGTCATCGCGTGCTGGAATATAGGAAATGGCAGGTTACGTGGAATCCGCTGATCTTCCACTGCCATCCTATCGTAAACTTGGCGGACTAAAGGAATAAAACCAGAACATTCTAAATTCTGGCCCAGTGTTTTTTTTACTGGCTTACTTCCTCTATTTGTGCCAGTAAACATTGGCTCATCCCTCGATTCCGTAGGTTCACGGGAGGGAAAGACTCCGCTTTCTGGCAGTGGCTCTTTGGTGCGGGGTTTTCCTCTCGACACCTTATTCTGTGGCCGCCTGACACGAGCCGACGCTTCCTGATAAGCGTCATCATTGCGGGCGATGTTAACCCATCCTCCATCACCAGATTGATCTTCGTGACGGTTGAGGTTGTAATCCCTCATTCTATCGACATCTCGCTGACGCGGACGTCTTTGACCTTGTTGGCCGGTAGCGGGTATTCCACGCTGGGGTTGGTTCGAAGAACCATTTGTATTCAGTCTCGTCTCATCGAACTGTTCGGACGTGTTTTTTTAGTGCGGCTGAATTTTCGGTGAAAAAATCGTAATAGGTGAAAAAGTGTAAAAAGTTGAAATTAAACAAAAAGTAAAAAAAAATCGTAATAGGTAAAAATATAAAAAAAAAATAAACATTAAACATCACATAAAAACTGTATGAGTGTTCTTCTCAGATGTAATTCTGAGAAAGAGCATAGCTCGACTAGAAAAACTAGATGGGTCTCTGAGGAAGAATCCTTAAAAAATTATGCCGCAACGCTCCATGTAAAATTTGGGCTCTTCCTAGGGGAAGATTCGAGTTTTCCGAATCTCTTTCATTGCTTGCCGTCGTATGTACGTAATTTCGGTTTCTATTGTAATTAGTTCGTCTTTGATGGTAAGTATTATTTTTATTTCTGTTGTTATTGTGGTTTCTATTATTATTGTTTCGAGAGTAGTTGTTTCGTCCACGAAATCTATAGGAATTATTATTTGGTCGTTGTTGGAAATGTAATATTGTATTTTGTTGTCCAGTTGCTTCTGTACAACTGTTAACAAACTTGCTGATTGCTTCATTCATATTACTAAACTGTCCGGCTTCCATAATAAGTTTTACTTTATCATTGGTACAGTTCTTTGTCATTGCTTTTACTGCTGTCTGTGTTGCATATTTATTTGCGATTTCGTTTGTTACTCCATCAGTTATGTACGCATTTTCTAATGACTTAGTAATAGCTTCTATTTCACTACAATATGTATTAGCAGTTTTATTATTTTGTCTAATATTCATTACTTTTGCTGTCAAGACCTCGACTGACTCGCCTTTAATTGTATTTTCTAATTTGTTTACTATATCTGCTATGGTATTTTCATTATTTATAATATTTCTGGTATTTCCTTTTAATTTTGTTTTTATTAAAGATACTGCTATAATTTCATGTGAACCTTTGATTGAGTCTACTAAGGCTATTGCATCTAAAAATGATCGTAAATTTTCTGCCTTTCCGTCAAACTCAGGAATTAATTTAGAGGCGGTGTTAAGAAATTCTACCACTGTTTGAGACATGGTTGCTTCTATTTTATTTATTATTAGAAAAATTTTTTCGATTTGTATACTTTCATGGATATTATTTGATATATTTATATCGAAATTCTTTTTTGCTGTTATTCTTAATACTTTGTCTCTTGTGTCTTGGTAAAATGCTTCAGCAGCTATCTTATGATTTTTTGTAAGTCTTTCGTAATTTACATTTAAAAGGGTTCTAATTTCTTCCAAACTATTAATTAGTATTTTCAAATGTTTATGTAAAGTATCGTCTTTTATTGGTCTGTCCAAATTCAGACATTTATAGGATTTCTCTATTTCTACTTTAATGTTTCTGCATCTTTCAAGAATGCTTTTCCAATCCATATACAAATTTTATTCTTTCTTCCTTTTATTTATATTGTATCTGATTCATTATTTCTATTTTGATATTTTTTCTTTAAATTTTTATGATGCATTTGATATATGCGACAAAAGAAATTTATGATTAATATTAAAGTTATTATAACTAGGAATATTTCTATTTTAAAAGTATTAATATTTTCTTCTCTTATATCTACTTCATTTACTACGTTTGCTCGTGGATGATCAAAGGTAGTCTTCGAATTACACATTGTTTAAAAAAAATTTGTTGAAAGAAAAAAAAATTAGTGTTTGTCAACGGCGGTTAACGCCTACCGACCTATACGTGCATCTAGTGCACTGTAGTTTTTTTTGTATTAGTTCATCGAGTTGGTTGATTCTCAACCAAATTATTGTCGACCGCTCCCAAGTTGGTGGTTCCTTGCTGTTGACTTCTCTTAGTAACTGGGATCTCTCTCTCTTCCATCTGCAGAGTAATCCACCTCTGCGTTTTGGTCTTGTCACTTGTGGTTTTTTATTTATTGGAGTATCATCCTTCTTTTTAGGCTGCTTCTGCCTTGCTCTATACTCCTCTAGAGTTAATGGTTTTGGGCCTGCTTTGGAATCCATGCACCTTTTGGCCAGGTGTTTTCTTCCTTCTCTTCTCTTTTGTCAGACCGTTATTGGCTGGACTGACAGTATTTTCAAAAAAAAATTTTATTTATTCCATCCTTTTTTATGGGTGCTCTATTTGTTAAAGCACTCCAAGGAATTTTGAATTTCTTTGGGTGCTCTGTATTTTTAAAGCACTCCAAGGACTTTGGATTTCTTTGGGTGCTCTGTATTTTTAAAGCACTCCAAAGAAGTTTGGCAGGATCGCCATGTGATAAATGAAAGTCAGTTTTTATTATTAGAGCAACTAGTTGTCGCTTTGACTTTATTATCAGAATTAATTTTTATTACTAAATACATACTACTTATATACTACTTATGAAAATATACTAGACGACTAATTCTTAAACTAATGTATGGGAATATTTTGGGTAATTTGATTTGACTTAAAGTATTCCCATACATATGGTCGTAGCTGAATGCGTGTGTCCATTTCAAGTGCATTGCAACCCAGACGTTTACTACAGTGTCTATTTACACCAAGCCGCTAATGGGCATGCACCTTATGTATATCTGTTTGTTTTGTTTACTGTAAGAGGACACTTGTTTTGTTCAGTTACTTAAAACAATGCATTCATGTAATAATGCTACAACCTACTGCTACTTGAGGTATACCGTATACGTCCCTACGTCTACCCCCCCCCCCCGTCCGACATAAAACATTCCCTGGTAGGGAACCTGATGCACAGCGCGGAGTACATCATATGTACTTCCCCCCGTGGCAATCCTCCAATCGCCCTGCGGGCTAAGAAGAGGTGGAAGACCTCTTTCAAGTTCGTGGGGAAGGTCATACGCCTGGATGCCATGGCCGCCAACGTTACGTCTGCACTCCAGGGTACCGCCAGGTTCTCGATGTTGTTGAACCTGTTGGGCCCGTACACCTCTGCTTACCCCTTCCAACTCCACCCTCTGTTGGTTTTTATCGGGGCGACGAATACTATTTTCATCACTCTGCCCCACTAAGACCGAAGAGACGTTCCTGATAAACGTTTCCTGCACCGTGGCCTCAGACCCGGCCAGCACGCTGTTGAATATGTCGTATACCCTTACCACGTATGACATAGCGTCCATACGGCTCTAGCTATATTGATTGAGCTCGCGTCTTTGCCCAGGCTGACCACCGCAGTATCCGAATCCGTCAAGCTCCACACATCACCTGTTACTAATATTCCGCCCTCATTGCGGCGGAGCGAAGCGTCAATGTAATTCATATTGACGATTATGGCCTGCACACCTGTCGGAGTGCAGACCTAGTACTGTATTAGCGCCTGACACATAGTTGCCAATGTTATACCTCCTGCGTTAGGTGTAGTCGGCCTCTCTCGTACCTCTCACTCGCCCCCACCCCTATCAGACGGCAATGAGCCACACGAACATTAAACCCGGGTGCTACCCCCGGTGCCGCTAACGCCTCGGCCAATGCAACCAGACTCCGTTCCGTGCAGGCCGAGTAGTAACGGATTAGGCCCCCTCGGCCTTTCTTCCCCTTCTGGCACCACCAGAGCCGATACCACCCTAGCAATCTTCACCCCGGCGTCCGCCTCGCATACGTACTGATGCGCAGTACCGCTAGCTCCGTATAACCTGGACGTCTTGTGTCCATTCCAGGTGAGGTTCACCACACCCAGCCGTTCCTGGAGATCGGCCATCTTCTCCTCGTTTGTCAAGGCCGGGTGCGCTCTTGCCGCCGGCACTCCCGAATTCTTCTGAATGATATGCTTCCATATATCCAGCATCAAAAACTTCTAGTAAAGAAGTTCTCATGAGCTCGGCCTTAGCAGCCGAAACATGGTCAGCGTCCATCATTATTGATACCACTTCAACGGGCTTAATTCTGTGTAATACAGAGTAGACCGCCAGGTGTGTAGAATTCTGAATACGGTTCTGGTCCCAAGGTACGCCCCACGCCAGAGCAGAGATCGTCCTCAAAAAAGACGGTCGCATGTTGGGTACGCCAATAATAAACTTAGCTTTATATGAAGGAGAGTCTCTGAGCTGGAGGGCAATCCTTCTTTTCAATATTTATAAAATGCCTTTATTGAGAACAAAAATTGATTGCTTTTACACAATCCTCAGAAAACGAATATTCTAGTTGGCTTCATTATTTATGAAATTTCTTTATTGAGAACAAAAATTGATTGCTTTTACACAATCCTTAGATATGGGCAAATCCTGCGTGACGAACGTTACATTCGTACGCGTTTTTGGACTAAAATATACACATTTTTTGGTCTTTAAAAACCCATACCTTAAAATTTTGGATAGTGTTTAGTGGGATTTAAGTGTAATTTCAAATGGCAAAAAACATAATTTTTTAACATGTATTTTTTGCGAAATAATTGATTACAAAGTTTCGTGACGCACGTTACAAAAAGTGGAAGTAACTTTGAAAGTTGAAGTGTGTTTTCGTAATTTTTAGCGAATTTTGCATAATAAAGCACACAAAAGCTATTACTTAAAAGAAAAATTAATATAAGAGAATTCTAACTTATTTGAACCCAAAAAATTTGCTCGTTTTCTATCAAAAGCCGTGAACCCATTGTAGTGTGTTGAGATTTGAGAGCTGTAGGGGTTGTTGAATGGTATCGGTTTGACGCCCGCTTTTTCTTGGCTGTAAATAGAAGTGTTTTATAGGAGGAGTTGCTTGTGGAACGGCGCGTTTTTTAACATCGGGATGACAGGATTGGGCCTCGGTTTATTCGACATAACGGATGTAGCGGGTTGCGTGTTAGGCGTTAACTCCAATAACGCATCCTCTTCATCCGTTGTGATGGCTACCTCAGTGGATTTGGGACAGGAGTCCCCCAACGCTAAGGTATTAGCCGATATTACTGTTGACGTGTTAGGCACGTTTGAGCCTTCAACAGATTCAGTAAGGTCCATGGCGACCTGTTCTGATTTGTCTTCGTTTTTCTGTTTAATAGAGTTTTCCATCTGTAAAGAAATTATCAATTAATGGGGAGAAAACAGAACATCATGCAACAGAGCCCCATGTTGCAGATGGGCATAATACAACTGGACAATGCCCTTGTCCAGAGGCCACCGTTTTAAGACACATTAACGTGGTGCCATTCATTCCATGGACACGGTGCGGATAACATCCGGAATTACGGGTTTTTATCGAGTGTCCGCTCTAGATCCGCCATGTTCTGCTATTACAACAGAGACACCTCGTGTAGGGTGCGGCTCTACACCGCGCATAGACGGTCATTGGATACAGAAGAGGCTTATGCATTATCAATAGATTAGCTATATTGCGCATTCTGAACCCTGCAGTCATTGCTGCTTGTCTCCATTTTCTAAAACTAACGAGGGGAATAAGGATGGGAACCAGCATTTAAAAACCAGCATTAAAATTGTCATCAGCTGGTCTTTGTTGCATCACTGGAGCCACAAACTCAGCCACCTGATCACGCTCCAATCTCTGCAATCCAGCAACCGCAACCCGAGCCTTGTCCGTCATTGTACTTTCCAAGGATGGAACTAGCACGTCCTCTAAAATTGATCGAGCATAGTTGCAACATATACGAATATGCACTGCATCAAATAGAGATGCAAATTGGGGGATCTTCCACATCAGGTGGGAGGCATCCGCTCCAATGGTTACTGCCATCATAATTCCTGCGAATTCAGGATCTGCCCTCGTAGACAAGCTTTGGTATGCTCCATCCGTAAACAGCCGAGCCCACGGCCATGTCATTATATCATGACCATTCACCCCCAACGTTCTCATAAATTTCATTATGGCTAAATTAGTTCTATCAAACTTAGAACATGCCATATAAGATTGCATTTCCTTAAGAGACACCTTGACATGTTCGGCAGATTTCATAAGCCAAATTATACATCCCATTCCAACCCCTGACAACCCCAGGAGGCAGCCTGCCTTTAATATGGCACGAATGTTGACGCCACCGTCCCCTGCAGCATGGTAATATGAGCTAACAAGTAAAGCCAGGATTTTGGTGCCCCCGATGGAGAACCGATCGAAGGAGGAAGCCATTGTAGCAAGAGTTAAGTCATGAGGGGGTACAACTCGACTGAATCCCTCCATAGGTCCCCAAAAATGTTCCACTCTAGTGTGAGAATAGTTAAGGATATGTCTGGCTACATCATTCTTATCCTTGACGACAACTCTTATCAATTGTACCGCCAGAAAGCCTAAAAGGTTAATTGTATATTGCAACTTCGCCATGGAAAGGGGATTATCTACAGAAGACCCCTCTATCCACCCCCAAACTGCTTGATACCATTCCTTGACATCCGATGATGACAAGGATACAGGAGCAGCTCCTCCAGCAGGCACCACCCCTGAATTACTCGCACCGGCTGCCACATTGCCGGCTATAACTCCTTGACAAGTTGAGGTCCAGGAGGCAGACTCTGGCATGCGGTGCCAGGTGCTAGAACTAAACCATTCTCTCGGTAAAGGGAATCTGGAGTCAAAAATACATCCTCCTTTGTCTTCATCCCGCTAATGAGGCCTAAGAAGACCTCATCTAACTTCGCTGGTGCAGAAGCATAGACATAAAAGTTCAGGAATAACTTCGCGTAGTTTTTTAGCATGTATGAACTTGGGCGACCTCTCAAAATAGCCTTGATTTCATAATGCTCTTGGAAGTAGGCATCAGTCCATGTCACAGGCGCTACGGTATTAGGATTAATCACCGGGCAAACCTCAGATACATACGTATTCCATGCAGCAGCATTCAAAGTGGTTGGGAAAACAGCCATGTTATTTGTCAAAGAAGTAAAACTTGAGAAAAAAACGATTTGTAAGATTAATATCTTCTGCCTTATATACTAATTACAATGTATTTCTTACTTTCTCTAACTTATAGTATCTTATTCTAGTTATACTCTTGTTTCAATATATTTTAGTTTCAACCAATTACAATGCGTTGCAATTGATTTCCACTCAATAAATATTCTGGTACTCACAAGTGTGTCACTCAATGTTTGTTTAGTCAGCATATATCAGTGCAGTGCAGCGAGTCATTTATACATTCGTCATGCATGCATTGTATAACGGGTTTTCCAATAAGGACTTGACAACTTTTTTTTTAAATAAAACGCAAACCGTTTGAGATATTTCCAAAACTTTATTACCGACTTGAAATACATTCAAAACATTTATGAATGGAACTCGACTTCGTTCATATGGGCACCGCGGCCACGTCGTCAGTGGTCGATTCGTTGGACCCAATTTTGGATGACTCGGTCATACATTTCGGCCGGAACGGCCGCTATTTCGCGTTCAATGTTGGCTCTAAGTTCTTCCAACGTTGTCGGCTTGTTGGCATAGACCAATGATTTGACGTAGCCCCAAAGAAAAAAATCTAGAGGCGTTAAATCGCAAGAACGAGGCGGCCAATTGACTGGTCCATTTCTTGAGATAACACGCTCGTCAAACTTACTCTTCAGTAAATCGATTGTAACGTGTGCTGTGTGGCTTGTGGCACCGTCTTGTTGAAACCACATGTCATCCAAGTCCATGTGTTCCAATTCGGGCCAAAAATAATCGCTAATCATTGCGCGATAACGATCGCCATTCACAGTAACGTGACGATCGTTATTGTCGACGAAAAAATATGGCCCAATGACGCCGCCGGCATGCAAAGCGCACCAAACAGTAATTTTTTGTGGATGAAGTGGTGATTCGTGAAGCACATGTGGATTTTCAGCAGACCAATAACGCATATTTTGCTTATTGACGAACCCATTGAGCCAAAAATGAGCTTCGTCACTGAAGATGATTTTGTGATGAAATTCATCATCTTGGTGCATCTTCTCCAGAGCCCAATCGGAGAACGTACGTCGACTCAAATGGTCCATCGGCTTCAATTCTTGAGTCAGCTTAATCTTGTATGGGTGTAAACCCAGATCCTTACGCAAAATTCGCCATAAAGTGGTCTTGGGGATGCCCAGTTCTTGAGAACGCCGCGGAATCGACTGATTTGAATCGTTTGCTACGGACGCCTGAACGGCAGCGATATTTTCGGAACTTCGACCAGGCCGTTGTCTCACTGGCACGACAGCATCACACAATGAATATGTAGACTCAAATTTTTGCACTAAACTTGTTATTGCTTGTCTACTAGGGCGAGAATTACGACCGAAAATTGGAGTTGCGGTCACCGACTCCGAATTTCGGTAGTACATTTTTATAATTTCCAAACGTTGTTCCTTCGTGTACTTTACCATAACGAAAATGTTAAGTTTACTGAAAAAAAAGAAAGCAACAATTAGATGATCAGTGAAATAGTGCGTTCACAATTTAAATTCAGAGTTGTCAAGTAGCTATTGGAAAACCCGTTATATGCTGGCAATTGTATAACAGGGTGTACACATATGTGAGGTACACTACAGTTCCATATATTCTTCGTATACAGGACCAAATTCTGGATACACCGTGAAATAGGAGATTAAAGCAATTAAATACTTCCGATCTGCCGGAATAACTAAATAATTCGCTTGTTCTCCTGGACCTTTGATTATCTGTTTTCCAGCGGCCACTAAATTTTCCCATCTTTTAGGAAGCAAGATAGGATCTTCCTGTTCCCCTTCTAATGTTACGTACATAGGAGCTCCTCCGTATGCCATTTCGACTGCTTTCTTAGTGCGAAGTTTGATGTACCTTCCATTGTAAAGATCAAACTTAATATTCTGGATGACCATTTTAGTCCTATTTGTTATTTCTAGATTCTCAGGCAATATTTCTCAGGAAATAAATTGTTCCTGGGTTAATGTTGGGAGATGGAACGTACTATCGATGTTTAAATTTTGTAAGTTTAAGAACGCCATATTATATTTTGTATAATTTAAATTTAATTGATTTTTTTAATTAATTAATTTATAATAAAAAATTTATTTTTTCTTTGTTGTTTAAATTGTGATTTGTTATTAAAATCCAATGATAAACGTTAGGGTTTGGAAAGAAAGTAAATCTTTGTATTTTTGGAATTAGTGAAAATTACTATGATTTTCCTCCAAGTGGGCAACGTTATCGTCCGATTTTACCTTCTCAAGGATGTCTCCCACATCCTTAGCGGCCCATGCTGCGACGGTAAGTGTGGTGCCTTTGCTAACAAACGAACCTCCTTCTCAGCACCACCCTCGTGGACCCCTTTCTCCACGTCTCTTTTCACAATATTCACGCCCATCTTGCGCAAATACCGGCACACCACAGCAGGACAGAGCACACACGGTGTTCTTCCTGAAAGTTCCCTCGTCGTGACGATCCTCCTCCACCTCCAAGTGGGCAACGTTATCGTCCGATTTTATTATTCTTGTGTACAATTCATGTGTCATTCAGCTAACGACTGACTGACCATCTTTATTTATGTTCTACGAATAACTTCTGTAGACAATTGTAATGGGTTGCCATATAACTAATATATACAACATCTTCCCTTATAAGTATATATGTATATAAATTCAAAATATTAAAATTTATTTACAAAACATTTGCAATTACGATTTAAAATTTATAAAATAATAAGCATGTATACCATCAGTTTCGTTTACGGATCCACTTTGAGTTTCTACGTAATACAGTACCGTCTTCCAGTTCAATCCAATACGACCGTGAAGTATCCTGATTGTACCCTTAGCAGGGTATTGATCATTCGGGAGTCGGGGGATCCTCCACGTGCGTCGAACCACGCAAACCATTCTATTGGATTGCGTGTCGTAGGCATAGGAATATCCATTCCAAGCTCTTGATCTTCCTCTTCATCTCTGTTGACTCCACCTCCTGATACACAGCTGTCTCGGGATCTCAAACTCTTCTTGGCAATTTCTTTTTCTTGAGAGGTAGCAGTCCTGGGCATAAAGAGAATAGACAAATCAGTGTTTACAAGGAACACAAATCCTACAAGTTTTGCATTTGTTAGGATGTCATTTATACTACGATCGAGAATCATCCTAGCGTTTTGACAACGCGTTAAGGAGTGTATCACCCCAATCACATTACAAAAAAAATGAACTCCCGGGTTTAACCTAGCCGAGTACGCACTTTTCAGTGTCAGGCCCAGATCCATCTGGTATGGGAAATATGATGTATCTTGGTCATATTCATCCCCGGATTTAAACATCCGATTTAGTTCCAATCCAATGGCTGGACAGAAGATCCAATAGAGAAATTCACTTGGGTCATCAAACCCTAAGGTTTTTATAATCTGGCTGAAGGATAACAATGCAGCACAGTCCCGATGTCTCGTTGTGATCGTTCCTACACGCAATATAGACCACATATCATTTTCAAACTTATGGAAATACATGTCTATTATAGCCATAATCTTCTTATAAGTCGCAGACGACATCCAGGATCGATTTTGTTGGGCTGCTGTGTCCATTGAAAGAGATCCGGTATAACCGGCTTGTTTCATGTGTTCTAAAATGAGCTTTGCAAGCTTTCGTCGATATTCTTCTTCTAACCCCGACCTAGCGAGGCGGTGGACTCCCACTAAATAAATGCAAAGATACATGTCCGCTTCGTCTCCGGGATCAGTTCCCACCTGTTGGTCCTCAAGATTACAATCTACTAGAGTCAATTGAGCCAAGTCTGTTGGAGCAATAGATGCTCCTTTTTCGCCGATCTTTACGCCATAAGAGGCCCATTCTTCTTCTAGGGTGTTTTTGATGGTCTTTAATTTAGCTATCAGAAACGCATTAGCCAAATCTACAGATATGGCCTTGCCTAAGTTGGTATACACCATCTTCCGCAAGGATTGGAATTCAACAGTGGTTTTTGGAACAAGAATAGAGGGTTTGGCTCCAGGATTTTTGGTAAACCAATCTATTACGTACGAGTAAGTTTTTGTCTCAGCAATAGGCTTTACGGTTAACTCGCAATCTCCTTGGACAGAATATACAGTATGCATTTTTAAACAAAAGATTTGACGAATGAGAATAACAATAATACTCACTTGAGTTACAATTTGGGAAATTTGTAGTAAGTCGGTATAAATGGTTATAACAAGATCAACAGCAAAAGAAGAAAAAATTGAGAAAGAAGACAGCGACGGTGGATACGAGATGGCGACTGGTGGTAATGTGTTCAACTCCATTGATGCAAGGCGGCCAGAACCCTTGCACTTCGGGAAGATTCGAGTTTTCCGAATCTCTTTCATTGCTTGCCGTCGTATGTACGTAATTTCGGTTTCTATTGTAATTAGTTCGTCTTTGATGGTAAGTATTATTTTTATTTCTGTTGTTATTGTGGTTTCTATTATTATTGTTTCGAGAGTAGTTGTTTCGTCCACGAAATCTATAGGAATTATTATTTGGTCGTTGTTGGAAATGTAATATTGTATTTTGTTGTCCAGTTGCTTCTGTACAACTGTTAACAAACTTGCTGATTGCTTCATTCATATTACTAAACTGTCCGGCTTCCATAATAAGTTTTACTTTATCATTGGTACAGTTCTTTGTCATTGCTTTTACTGCTGTCTGTGTTGCATATTTATTTGCGATTTCGTTTGTTACTCCATCAGTTATGTACGCATTTTCTAATGACTTAGTAATAGCTTCTATTTCACTACAATATGTATTAGCAGTTTTATTATTTTGTCTAATATTCATTACTTTTGCTGTCAAGACCTCGACTGACTCGCCTTTAATTGTATTTTCTAATTTGTTTACTATATCTGCTATGGTATTTTCATTATTTATAATATTTCTGGTATTTCCTTTTAATTTTGTTTTTATTAAAGATACTGCTATAATTTCATGTGAACCTTTGATTGAGTCTACTAAGGCTATTGCATCTAAAAATGATCGTAAATTTTCTGCCTTTCCGTCAAACTCAGGAATTAATTTAGAGGCGGTGTTAAGAAATTCTACCACTGTTTGAGACATGGTTGCTTCTATTTTATTTATTATTAGAAAAATTTTTTCGATTTGTATACTTTCATGGATATTATTTGATATATTTATATCGAAATTCTTTTTTGCTGTTATTCTTAATACTTTGTCTCTTGTGTCTTGGTAAAATGCTTCAGCAGCTATCTTATGATTTTTTGTAAGTCTTTCGTAATTTACATTTAAAAGGGTTCTAATTTCTTCCAAACTATTAATTAGTATTTTCAAATGTTTATGTAAAGTATCGTCTTTTATTGGTCTGTCCAAATTCAGACATTTATAGGATTTCTCTATTTCTACTTTAATGTTTCTGCATCTTTCAAGAATGCTTTTCCAATCCATATACAAATTTTATTCTTTCTTCCTTTTATTTATATTGTATCTGATTCATTATTTCTATTTTGATATTTTTTCTTTAAATTTTTATGATGCATTTGATATATGCGACAAAAGAAATTTATGATTAATATTAAAGTTATTATAACTAGGAATATTTCTATTTTAAAAGTATTAATATTTTCTTCTCTTATATCTACTTCATTTACTACGTTTGCTCGTGGATGATCAAAGGTAGTCTTCGAATTACACATTGTTTAAAAAAAATTTGTTGAAAGAAAAAAAAATTAGTGTTTGTCAACGGCGGTTAACGCCTACCGACCTATACGTGCATCTAGTGCACTGTAGTTTTTTTTGTATTAGTTCATCGAGTTGGTTGATTCTCAACCAAATTATTGTCGACCGCTCCCAAGTTGGTGGTTCCTTGCTGTTGACTTCTCTTAGTAACTGGGATCTCTCTCTCTTCCATCTGCAGAGTAATCCACCTCTGCGTTTTGGTCTTGTCACTTGTGGTTTTTTATTTATTGGAGTATCATCCTTCTTTTTAGGCTGCTTCTGCCTTGCTCTATACTCCTCTAGAGTTAATGGTTTTGGGCCTGCTTTGGAATCCATGCACCTTTTGGCCAGGTGTTTTCTTCCTTCTCTTCTCTTTTGTCAGACCGTTATTGGCTGGACTGACAGTATTTTCAAAAAAAATTTTATTTATTCCATCCTTTTTTATGGGTGCTCTATTTGTTAAAGCACTCCAAGGAATTTTGAATTTCTTTGGGTGCTCTGTATTTTTAAAGCACTCCAAGGACTTTGGATTTCTTTGGGTGCTCTGTATTTTTAAAGCACTCCAAAGAAGTTTGGCAGGATCGCCATGTGATAAATGAAAGTCAGTTTTTATTATTAGAGCAACTAGTTGTCGCTTTGACTTTATTATCAGAATTAATTTTTATTACTAAATACATACTACTTATATACTACTTATGAAAATATACTAGACGACTAATTCTTAAACTAATGTATGGGAATATTTTGGGTAATTTGATTTGACTTAAAGTATTCCCATACATATGGTCGTAGCTGAATGCGTGTGTCCATTTCAAGTGCATTGCAACCCAGACGTTTACTACAGTGTCTATTTACACCAAGCCGCTAATGGGCATGCACCTTATGTATATCTGTTTGTTTTGTTTACTGTAAGAGGACACTTGTTTTGTTCAGTTACTTAAAACAATGCATTCATGTAATAATGCTACAACCTACTGCTACTTGAGGTATACCGTATACGTCCCTACGTCTACCCCCCCCGTCCGACATAAAACATTCCCTGGTAGGGAACCTGATGCACAGCGCGGAGTACATCATATGTACTTCCCCCCGTGGCAATCCTCCAATCGCCCTGCGGGCTAAGAAGAGGTGGAAGACCTCTTTCAAGTTCGTGGGGAAGGTCATACGCCTGGATGCCATGGCCGCCAACGTTACGTCTGCACTCCAGGGTACCGCCAGGTTCTCGATGTTGTTGAACCTGTTGGGCCCGTACACCTCTGCTTACCCCTTCCAACTCCACCCTCTGTTGGTTTTTATCGGGGCGACGAATACTATTTTCATCACTCTGCCCCACTAAGACCGAAGAGACGTTCCTGATAAACGTTTCCTGCACCGTGGCCTCAGACCCGGCCAGCACGCTGTTGAATATGTCGTATACCCTTACCACGTATGACATAGCGTCCATACGGCTCTAGCTATGTTGATTGAGCTCGCGTCTTTGCCCAGGCTGACCACCGCAGTATCCGAATCCGTCAACCTCCACACATCACCTGTTACTAATATTCCGCCCTCATTGCGGCGGAGCGAAGCGTCAATGTAATTCATATTGACGATTATGGCCTGCACACCTGTCGGAGTGCAGACCTAGTACTGTATTAGCGCCTGACACATAGTTGGCAATGTTATACCTCCTGCGTTAGGTGTAGTCGGCCTCTCTCGTACCTCTCACTCGCCCCCACCCCTATCAGACGGCAATGAGCCACACGAACATTAAACCCGGGTGCTACCCCCGGTGCCGCTAACGCCTCGGCCAATGCAACCAGACTCCGTTCCGTGCAGGCCGAGTAGTAACGGATTAGGCCCCCTCGGCCTTTCTTCCCCTTCTGGCACCACCAGAGCCGATACCACCCTAGCAATCTTCACCCCGGCGTCCGCCTCGCATACGTACTGATGCGCAGTACCGCTAGCTCCGTATAACCTGGACGTCTTGTGTCCATTCCAGGTGAGGTTCACCACACCCAGCCGTTCCTGGAGATCGGCCATCTTCTCCTCGTTTGTCAAGGCCGGGTGCGCTCTTGCCGCCGGCACTCCCGAATTCTTCTGAATGATATGCTTCCATATATCCAGCATCAAAAACTTCTAGTAAAGAAGTTCTCATGAGCTCGGCCTTAGCAGCCGAAACATGGTCAGCGTCCATCATTATTGATACCACTTCAACGGGCTTAATTCTGTGTAATACAGAGTAGACCGCCAGGTGTGTAGAATTCTGAATACGGTTCTGGTCCCAAGGTACGCCCCACGCCAGAGCAGAGATCGTCCTCAAAAAAGACGGTCGCATGTTGGGTACGCCAATAATAAACTTAGCTTTATATAAAGGAGAGTCTCTGAGCTGGAGGGCAATCCTTCTTTTCAATATTTATAAAATGCCTTTATTGAGAACAAAAATTGATTGCTTTTACACAATCCTCAGAAAACGAATATTCTAGTTGGCTTCATTATTTATGAAATTTCTTTATTGAGAACAAAAATTGATTGCTTTTACACAATCCTTAGATATGGGCAAATCCTGCGTGACGAACGTTACATTCGTACGCGTTTTTGGACTAAAATATACACATTTTTTGGTCTTTAAAAACCCATACCTTAAAATTTTGGATAGTGTTTAGTGGGATTTAAGTGTAATTTCAAATGGCAAAAAACATAATTTTTTAACATGTATTTTTTGCGAAATAATTGATTACAAAGTTTCGTGACGCACGTTACAAAAAGTGGAAGTAACTTTGAAAGTTGAAGTGTGTTTTCGTAATTTTTAGCGAATTTTGCATAATAAAACACACAAAAGCTATTACTTAAAAGAAAAATTAATATAAGAGAATTCTAACTTATTTGAACCCAAAAAATTTGCTCGTTTTCTATCAAAAGCCGTGAACCCATTGTAGTGTGTTGAGATTTGAGAGCTGTAGGGGTTGTTGAATGGTATCGGTTTGACGCCCGCTTTTTCTTGGCTGTAAATAGAAGTGTTTTATAGGAGGAGTTGCTTGTGGAACGGCGCGTTTTTTAACATCGGGATGACAGGATTGGGCCTCGGTTTATTCGACATAACGGATGTAGCGGGTTGCGTGTTAGGCGTTAACTCCAATAACGCATCCTCTTCATCCGTTGTGATGGCTACCTCAGTGGATTTGGGACAGGAGTCCCCCAACGCTAAGGTATTAGCCGATATTACTGTTGACGTGTTAGGCACGTTTGAGCCTTCAACAGATTCAGTAAGGTCCATGGCGACCTGTTCTGATTTGTCTTCGTTTTTCTGTTTAATAGAGTTTTCCATCTGTAAAGAAATTATCAATTAATGGGGAGAAAACAGAACATCATGCAACAGAGCCCCATGTTGCAGATGGGCATAATACAACTGGACAATGCCCTTGTCCAGAGGCCACCGTTTTAAGACACATTAACGTGGTGCCATTCATTCCATGGACACGGTGCGGATAACATCCGGAATTACGGGTTTTTATCGAGTGTCCGCTCTAGATCCGCCATGTTCTGCTATTACAACAGAGACACCTCGTGTAGGGTGCGGCTCTACACCGCGCATAGACGGTCATTGGATACAGAAGAGGCTTATGCATTATCAATAGATTAGCTATATTGCGCATTCTGAACCCTGCAGTCATTGCTGCTTGTCTCCATTTTCTAAAACTAACGAGGGGAATAAGGATGGGAACCAGCATTTAAAAACCAGCATTAAAATTGTCATCAGCTGGTCTTTGTTGCATCACTGGAGCCACAAACTCAGCCACCTGATCACGCTCCAATCTCTGCAATCCAGCAACCGCAACCCGAGCCTTGTCCGTCATTGTACTTTCCAAGGATGGAACTAGCACGTCCTCTAAAATTGATCGAGCATAGTTGCAACATATACGAATATGCACTGCATCAAATAGAGATGCAAATTGGGGGATCTTCCACATCAGGTGGGAGGCATCCGCTCCAATGGTTACTGCCATCATAATTCCTGCGAATTCAGGATCTGCCCTCGTAGACAAGCTTTGGTATGCTCCATCCGTAAACAGCCGAGCCCACGGCCATGTCATTATATCATGACCATTCACCCCCAACGTTCTCATAAATTTCATTATGGCTAAATTAGTTCTATCAAACTTAGAACATGCCATATAAGATTGCATTTCCTTAAGAGACACCTTGACATGTTCGGCAGATTTCATAAGCCAAATTATACATCCCATTCCAACCCCTGACAACCCCAGGAGGCAGCCTGCCTTTAATATGGCACGAATGTTGACGCCACCGTCCCCTGCAGCATGGTAATATGAGCTAACAAGTAAAGCCAGGATTTTGGTGCCCCCGATGGAGAACCGATCGAAGGAGGAAGCCATTGTAGCAAGAGTTAAGTCATGAGGGGGTACAACTCGACTGAATCCCTCCATAGGTCCCCAAAAATGTTCCACTCTAGTGTGAGAATAGTTAAGGATATGTCTGGCTACATCATTCTTATCCTTGACGACAACTCTTATCAATTGTACCGCCAGAAAGCCTAAAAGGTTAATTGTATATTGCAACTTCGCCATGGAAAGGGGATTATCTACAGAAGACCCCTCTATCCACCCCCAAACTGCTTGATACCATTCCTTGACATCCGATGATGACAAGGATACAGGAGCAGCTCCTCCAGCAGGCACCACCCCTGAATTACTCGCACCGGCTGCCACATTGCCGGCTATAACTCCTTGACAAGTTGAGGTCCAGGAGGCAGACTCTGGCATGCGGTTTGCGGTGCCAGGTGCTAGAACTAAACCATTCTCTCGGTAAAGGGAATCTGGAGTCAAAAATACATCCTCCTTTGTCTTCATCCCGCTAATGAGGCCTAAGAAGACCTCATCTAACTTCGCTGGTGCAGAAGCATAGACATAAAAGTTCAGGAATAACTTCGCGTAGTTTTTTAGCATGTCTGAACTTGGGCGACCTCTCAAAATAGCCTTGATTTCATAATGCTCTTGGAAGTAGGCATCAGTCCATGTCACAGGCGCTACGGTATTAGGATTAATCACCGGGCAAACCTCAGATACATACGTATTCCATGCAGCAGCATTCAAAGTGGTTGGGAAAACAGCCATGTTATTTGTCAAAGAAGTAAAACTTGAGAAAAAAACGATTTGTAAGATTAATATCTTCTGCCTTATATACTAATTACAATGTATTTCTTACTTTCTCTAACTTATAGTATCTTATTCTAGTTATACTCTTGTTTCAATATATTTTAGTTTCAACCAATTACAATGCGTTGCAATTGATTTCCACTCAATAAATATTCTGGTACTCACAAGTGTGTCACTCAATGTTTGTTTAGTCAGCATATATCAGTGCAGTGCAGCGAGTCATTTATACATTCGTCATGCATGCATTGTATAACGGGTTTTCCAATAAGGACTTGACAACTTTTTTTTTAAATAAAACGCAAACCGTTTGAGATATTTCCAAAACTTTATTACCGACTTGAAATACATTCAAAACATTTATGAATGGAACTCGACTTCGTTCATATGGGCACCGCGGCCACGTCGTCAGTGGTCGATTCGTTGGACCCAATTTTGGATGACTCGGTCATACATTTCGGCCGGAACGGCCGCTATTTCGCGTTCAATGTTGGCTCTAAGTTCTTCCAACGTTGTCGGCTTGTTGGCATAGACCAATGATTTGACGTAGCCCCAAAGAAAAAAATCTAGAGGCGTTAAATCGCAAGAACGAGGCGGCCAATTGACTGGTCCATTTCTTGAGATAACACGCTCGTCAAACTTACTCTTCAGTAAATCGATTGTAACGTGTGCTGTGTGGCTTGTGGCACCGTCTTGTTGAAACCACATGTCATCCAAGTCCATGTGTTCCAATTCGGGCCAAAAATAATCGCTAATCATTGCGCGATAACGATCGCCATTCACAGTAACGTGACGATCGTTATTGTCGACGAAAAAATATGGCCCAATGACGCCGCCGGCATGCAAAGCGCACCAAACAGTAATTTTTTGTGGATGAAGTGGTGATTCGTGAAGCACATGTGGATTTTCAGCAGACCAATAACGCATATTTTGCTTATTGACGAACCCATTGAGCCAAAAATGAGCTTCGTCACTGAAGATGATTTTGCGATGAAATTCATCATCTTGGTGCATCTTCTCCAGAGCCCAATCGGAGAACGTACGTCGACTCAAATGGTCCATCGGCTTCAATTCTTGAGTCAGCTTAATCTTGTATGGGTGTAAACCCAGATCCTTACGCAAAATTCGCCATAAAGTGGTCTTGGGGATGCCCAGTTCTTGAGAACGCCGCGGAATCGACTGATTTGAATCGTTTGCTACGGACGCCTGAACGGCAGCGATATTTTCGGAACTTCGACCAGGCCGTTGTCTCACTGGCACGACAGCATCACACAATGAATATGTAGACTCAAATTTTTGCACTAAACTTGTTATTGCTTGTCTACTAGGGCGAGAATTACGACCGAAAATTGGAGTTGCGGTCACCGACTCCGAATTTCGGTAGTACATTTTTATAATTTCCAAACGTTGTTCCTTCGTGTACTTTACCATAACGAAAATGTTAAGTTTACTGAAAAAAAAGAAAGCAACAATTAGATGATCAGTGAAATAGTGCGTTCACAATTTAAATTCAGAGTTGTCAAGTAGCTATTGGAAAACCCGTTATATGCTGGCAATTGTATAACAGGGTGTACACATATGTGAGGTACACTACAGTTCCATATATTCTTCGTATACAGGACCAAATTCTGGATACACCGTGAAATAGGAGATTAAAGCAATTAAATACTTCCGATCTGCCGGAATAACTAAATAATTCGCTTGTTCTCCTGGACCTTTGATTATCTGTTTTCCAGCGGCCACTAAATTTTCCCATCTTTTAGGAAGCAAGATAGGATCTTCCTGTTCCCCTTCTAATGTTACGTACATAGGAGCTCCTCCGTATGCCATTTCGACTGCTTTCTTAGTGCGAAGTTTGATGTACCTTCCATTGTAAAGATCAAACTTAATATTCTGGATGACCATTTTAGTCCTATTTGTTATTTCTAGATTCTCAGGCAATATTTCTCAGGAAATAAATTGTTCCTGGGTTAATGTTGGGAGATGGAACGTACTATCGATGTTTAAATTTTGTAAGTTTAAGAACGCCATATTATATTTTGTATAATTTAAATTTAATTGATTTTTTTAATTAATTAATTTATAATAAAAAATTTATTTTTTCTTTGTTGTTTAAATTGTGATTTGTTATTAAAATCCAATGATAAACGTTAGGGTTTGGAAAGAAAGTAAATCTTTGTATTTTTGGAATTAGTGAAAATTACTATGATTTTCCTCCAAGTGGGCAACGTTATCGTCCGATTTTACCTTCTCAAGGATGTCTCCCACATCCTTAGCGGCCCATGCTGCGACGGTAAGTGTGGTGCCTTTGCTAACAAACGAACCTCCTTCTCAGCACCACCCTCGTGGACCCCTTTCTCCACGTCTCTTTTCACAATATTCACGCCCATCTTGCGCAAATACCGGCACACCACAGCAGGACAGAGCACACACGGTGTTCTTCCTGAAAGTTCCGGTGGCATGTCATAACGTCCAATGTCATAATGTCCATGGACGTTATGTCGCACTAAAAGGTGTCATAACGTCCATGGACTTTATGACTATTTCAAAATGACATAAAGTCCATGGACGATACGCCACAATTTTTTTGGATATTATGTCACTTTAAAATATGTCATATCGTCCAGACTTTTGAAAATAAAAAAATAAATAAATATACTCATATAGTTTTTTCAAATACTCTTTATTGAAATATATTTAAATTACTTTCTACGATTTGTCTACAATAAGGACAAAGCAAAGGTGAACTGTTTTCTTTAGATTTTTTATCTAAATGCTGGAAGCAGCTGGAACAGATTTTAAAGTGCTTGCATGGCATCAATAAAATATTTCTTGGTTCTGCAAGGCAAATAATGCATTTTAAAACTTCCGTCATTTGGCTGAAATTGACTTGGCTTTCCACATTATCATCTGACTCTGTTTCTTCTTCTCCATTTTCCTCCAGAAGTTCATCACATTCTACAATGTGGTTTTCTTTATTTGTAACGAAATTAAAAAAATCGCATAAAGAGATTTCTCCCCTGTGTAATTGCTGGGTTAGGTGTTGAATTTTGCTATCCTTATCCGTTTGCCTTTTACGTTTTTTGGGCAAAACAGATAAAGCACCCGCAACTATTTTACTTAAAGAAACTGACTGATGGAAATCTTCATTACGGATAGCGTCGAAGAATTTATGAAATTGCCCATGCTTTTCAATGCTCCGGGAAAGTTTTGAATTAAAGCCTTCTAAAGCACTTGTGGTTCTAATGGGCTCCAAATGAACAGAAAATCCGCAAGGTGTGATCTATAAAACATCAATGGAGATTTTCTTATTATTTATGAAGAGTAGTTGAAACTAAATATCAATGTAAATAAATACTATTATAATGATAAAATAAATCAAAATTTTGTAACCCAAAAACTTGTTTTATTATTACTTTTTTGGTAATTTATAATTGAAATAAATAGCAGGAAAAAAGAGAGATGAAAACGAAATTCGAAGGGGGGGGGGGTGCTTTAAAATCATGCGAAATAAGGCCATGATGGCTTTATTGCTCAATTAAATGGGAGATAAAGCCATAATGGCCTTATTTCCCAATTATTCAGAATATTTTTTCAGAATATTGTTATGCATGGTGTAAACATTCTGGTGTAAGCATTCTTACTAAAGTTTTTCTGCGTGGCGGCCTGCGGCCGCGCTTAAGGGTTTTCTCCTCCAGTAGGACGCGGCAGGTGGCTTCGCTGAATAAAGTTTTCCTGCGTGCGTCACAAAAATAAAAAAATGTCTTTTCCTGGAAACACTAAAGTCAAGTATTGACAAGTGGCTTCGCATACTAAAGTTTTTCTGCGTGGAAATACTTAACTTTAGTGTTTCCAGGAAAAGACATTTTTTTATTTTTGTGACGCACGCAGGAAAACTTTATTCAGCGAAGCCACCTGCC
Source organism: Bellardia pandia (assembly GCA_916048285.2). Lineage (NCBI taxonomy): Eukaryota > Metazoa > Arthropoda > Insecta > Diptera > Calliphoridae > Bellardia > Bellardia pandia. The sequence goes on from OU696531.1 coordinate 46,258,024, forward strand.
GCGTCCTACTGGAGGAGAAAACCCTTAAGCGCGGCCGCAGGCCGCCACGCAGAAAAACTTTAGTATGAGAAGTCAGATTTCAATACTTAACTTTAGTGTCTCCGGGAAGACATTTCGCTTTCATCTCTCTTTTTTTCTTGGTATTTGTTTCACTTACGAATTACTAAAAAATTATAACTATAAAAAATACACTTACCTTCGCCATCCATTGATTCTCAAAATATTTCATAAAAATGTTGAAGCATTCTTGTCGGTTTTTTGGAAAGTCCAATATCTCGTTTTTTAAACTTAAAAACATTTCCTCAATTTGTTCTGGGCTTACTAAGGGTAGGCTTAATATTTTTCGGTACCAATTTTTAGAGTCGTTGTTTGTTTTAATAAAGTTTCGAAATTTTTTTATTTTTTGACATTTACGTGTCAGAGCTTGGCAATAATGGAACCAACAGCCTTTTAATGCTGCTGTGGGAAATACGTATTGTAGAGCTTTTCTTAAAGCTATTTCATAATCTGTATGAAATGCTAAAGCCTCGAACTGAAAGAAATTGCTATTAATAAATTGAAACAAATGTTCATATATTTGTCTAGTTTTGTTTGACATCAAAACGTAAATGAACGGAAAAGTCTACAAAGACACAGAAGATTTTATGATTAAGATATTAAAAAAAAAAAAATAATAATGTATAATTTGAGAACTTACATGTTCCATATAGTAAAAGTGAACCACGAGAAGCTGCTTGAAACCACAATTGGGAACTGTTTTGAAGGTTCCATCTATTAAATATCGACGACCCTTTGGTTTTTTCTGGATTATATCTGCAATTGTTGGCGATATTAAAATAGAGTAGGAAAAGTCATCTTCTATTATAGTATCCCGATAAAAAGGCTTGTTAATATGTTTGGAAATCCCAAATTCTTGAAAAAATTCAACTTCTTCAAACATCTGCTTGATTTCAAGAGATGTGCTGGGATTTTTTGGCATTCCATTACTTCGTATTCTATATAATTGCCTCCTCATTTTTGGAAAAGATACTGTAGAAGACAAGTCTTTGTCCTTCATACACTCTTCATCAAAAATTTCTCGGACTCCTTTTCTTTTATATGCTGACTTAACGCCGCATTCTTTTTTCACGTTATTAATCATTTTAAATTTATTTATTAAGTCTTCGGGAGGTGAATGATTATGATGATAATCCAAGCTTAGTTGCTCACAGACTCCATCCTTTCTAAGGGCAACTGTTACACTACAATTATTGATATAGCACCCATATCGGGTGTATTCACGATACATGTGTTTTTGGCGAAACACCTGCTTTTCATCGGTTAACAATAACAACTTGGAATTTTTCCGAAATCCACTCACAAATTCATAATTATATTTCAAACTTTCCATATTATTTTTCTTTTTACATCTACTTGTGCACTTTATAAAAACCACTTACATACTAAAATAATATGCCATTGCATCGGTAAAACTTTAAATTTCTAACGGTAGTCAAAAATTCACTTATATTTTACTTGAAACATTTGATTTTTAATTATTGTGGACTTTATGACACACCATAACGTGTCATAATGTCCATGGGCATTATGGCATAACTAAAAGTGTCGCTACATCCATGGACTTTATGACACTCCATATGTGGACGTTATGTCACACCAATATGTGTCATAAAGTCTATGGACGTTTTGACACCTATTGGTGTGTCATAACGTCCATGGACATTATGACATTGGACGTTATGACATGCCACCAAAGTTCCCTCGTCGTGACGATCCTCCTCCACCTCCAAGTGGGCAACGTTATCGTCCGATTTTATTATTCTTGTGTACAATTCATGTGTCATTCAGCTAACGACTGACTGACCATCTTTATTTATGTTCTACGAATAACTTCTGTAGACAATTGTAATGGGTTGCCATATAACTAATATATACAACATCTTCCCTTATAAGTATATATGTATATAAATTCAAAATATTAAAATTTATTTACAAAACATTTGCAATTACGATTTAAAATTTATAAAATAATAAGCATGTATACCATCAGTTTCGTTTACGGATCCACTTTGAGTTTCTACGTAATACAGTACCGTCTTCCAGTTCAATCCAATACGACCGTGAAGTATCCTGATTGTACCCTTAGCAGGGTATTGATCATTCGGGAGTCGGGGGATCCTCCACGTGCGTCGAACCACGCAAACCATTCTATTGGATTGCGTGTCGTAGGCATAGGAATATCCATTCCAAGCTCTTGATCTTCCTCTTCATCTCTGTTGACTCCACCTCCTGATACACAGCTGTCTCGGGATCTCAAACTCTTCTTGGCAATTTCTTTTTCTTGAGAGGTAGCAGTCCTGGGCATAAAGAGAATAGACAAATCAGTGTTTACAAGGAACACAAATCCTACAAGTTTTGCATTTGTTAGGATGTCATTTATACTACGATCGAGAATCATCCTAGCGTTTTGACAACGCGTTAAGGAGTGTATCACCCCAATCACATTACAAAAAAAATGAACTCCCGGGTTTAACCTAGCCGAGTACGCACTTTTCAGTGTCAGGCCCAGATCCATCTGGTATGGGAAATATGATGTATCTTGGTCATATTCATCCCCGGATTTAAACATCCGATTTAGTTCCAATCCAATGGCTGGACAGAAGATCCAATAGAGAAATTCACTTGGGTCATCAAACCCTAAGGTTTTTATAATCTGGCTGAAGGATAACAATGCAGCACAGTCCCGATGTCTCGTTGTGATCGTTCCTACACGCAATATAGACCACATATCATTTTCAAACTTATGGAAATACATGTCTATTATAGCCATAATCTTCTTATAAGTCGCAGACGACATCCAGGATCGATTTTGTTGGGCTGCTGTGTCCATTGAAAGAGATCCGGTATAACCGGCTTGTTTCATGTGTTCTAAAATGAGCTTTGCAAGCTTTCGTCGATATTCTTCTTCTAACCCCGACCTAGCGAGGCGGTGGACTCCCACTAAATAAATGCAAAGATACATGTCCGCTTCGTCTCCGGGATCAGTTCCCACCTGTTGGTCCTCAAGATTACAATCTACTAGAGTCAATTGAGCCAAGTCTGTTGGAGCAATAGATGCTCCTTTTTCGCCGATCTTTACGCCATAAGAGGCCCATTCTTCTTCTAGGGTGTTTTTGATGGTCTTTAATTTAGCTATCAGAAACGCATTAGCCAAATCTACAGATATGGCCTTGCCTAAGTTGGTATACACCATCTTCCGCAAGGATTGGAATTCAACAGTGGTTTTTGGAACAAGAATAGAGGGTTTGGCTCCAGGATTTTTGGTAAACCAATCTATTACGTACGAGTAAGTTTTTGTCTCAGCAATAGGCTTTACGGTTAACTCGCAATCTCCTTGGACAGAATATACAGTATGCATTTTTAAACAAAAGATTTGACGAATGAGAATAACAATAATACTCACTTGAGTTACAATTTGGGAAATTTGTAGTAAGTCGGTATAAATGGTTATAACAAGATCAACAGCAAAAGAAGAAAAAATTGAGAAAGAAGACAGCGACGGTGGATACGAGATGGCGACTGGTGGTAATGTGTTCAACTCCATTGATGCAAGGCGGCCAGAACCCTTGCACTTCGATGGTAACGTTAATGAAAACTGGAGAGTTTTTAAACAAAATTTTGATATTTATGCAATTGCTATTGAATTGGACGAACGTAAAGAATCACAAAGAATTGGTATTTTTCTTAACGCATGTGGCCCAGAAGCTATAGAGATATTTAATACTTTTAACTTAACTCAAGAGCAAAAGAAAAATTACAATGTTGTAGTTCAAGTCATGCAAGATTATTGTACTCCAAGAAAAAATGAAGTATATGAAGCATTTCGTTTTAACTCAAGAAACCAACAAGAGGGCGAACCATTTGATTCATATTTATTGGATTTAAGAAAGCTGGTAAAAAGTTGTGGGTATTTGGATGCTGATCGAATGATACGTGACAAAATTGTTGTTGGAACTAATAATCAAAAGCTGCGAAAAAAATTTTTAGAAACAACAGATTTAACATTGTTGAAAACAATAGAAATTGCTCGTGCTTCAGAACTGTCGGATAAACATGCAAATGATATGCAAAAACAAAGTAGTTTAACAAGTATAGATGCAGTTCAGAAACAAAAAAATAACGGAACATCAAACAGTAGAAATATTTCTGTTTATAATAATGTAAAGCCCAGCTTACTTCAACAAGCAGCTTATGAACAGAATAAAAATAACAAAAACAATTGCAAATTTTGTAAGGGAATACATGAATACAAAAAGTGCCCAGCGTTTGGAAAAAAATGTAATAACTGCGGTCGACTCAATCATTTTAGTGTAGCTTGTTATTCTCAGAAAGTTCATGAAATAAGAGAACATGATTTAGTAAGAGAAAATGATGAAATTGTTTTACACAATATCAATGCAGTGGGTAAGAGGAAGAGATGGCATGAAGTAATTCGCCTCAACGATTGTTTCATTAATTTTAAATTGGACACCGGTGCTGATGTTAACGTGCTTCCTCTACGTTATCTAAAATATATTAAAAATGTAAAATTAGATGCTAGTGCCATGCCTCCAATTAGGAGTCACATCTACACCACATCTTAAATCCCCATTTTATTGGTTTGTTCTTGATATACTGTTTCATAGAATTATGACCTTTGAATTTGATCATGTGCTCATCGACAGCCTGTTTATATGTGTTGTTCATTGCATTTTGAAATGCTTTGTTAAAATGACTTATGACAGGTCTGATCTTAAAAGCCCGATCATTCATGTTTCCTCCTTCATCGTTATTACTGAAGTGCAAATTTTATCGGATATGTTCAAATCTTTTTCTTGTCATTACATTACTTATGAAGGGTACACCCATATCAGGTTCTGTTGACCAATAATCACGTATAGATGGTAAAACGTGATATGTCATTACAAGATTGATACCAAGAAATGCTTTCATTTCGTCGGCAGTAACATTAAAAACTCTTCCATTTTGTTCAGCATATCTACAGGATTCATGAACTATAAGTTCTATTAAAACATCAAAGTTCGTAGTCAGTAAAAAGATCTGAAATGGTGATAGATTACAGTTGGGGTTCCCAACATCGCAGATTTGCACTTTTCCAAACTCATAGTCACTGTTAGGGAATACGTTTGCAGTGTATGAATTTCTCCATCTAAAATTTGGTTCATTTTTTTCTGTGGTTTTTTTTTTGTAATTTTCTGGAATAAGAGGCGCTTGTTCCGTTATCTCAACGACTTGTTCTGTTGTCTCAACCGCACTATCATCGATTTCACAAAATTCTGCACCTGCATCAACATCACCTTCAAGAAAAATCAGGTCTTCTTTATCTAGACACAAATCGTCTTCTTCTTCGCTATTTTCCGCAGTAAGAAATTGTAATATTTCTTCTTCATTCAGTTTAAAAAATCTACGACGCTGGCAAGCCATTATTCTAAAAAAATATTGTTACAACGTGCTATAGAATTTACATTCACCAAACTTACCAATAATACCTAACGTGGGAATATGCTGAGACAGCATAACACACGCTGTCCCACATTTATGCAGTGTGGACAATAATATCAACAAAGTGTTGATATTAAGTTACATACAGAAGGTATGGTAACTTCGACTAGTCAAACACACTACACTCCCATATCCTTAGCGGCCCATGCTGCGACGGTAAGGGTGGTGCACTTTGCTAACAAACGAACCTCCTTCTCAGCACCACCCTCGTGGACCCCTTTCTCCACGTCTCTTTTCACAATATTCACGCCCATCTTGCGCAAATACCGGCACACCACAGCCGTCCACTTCCTGTTCGCCAGGAAGGAAATACTAACAAAATATGTAGACGACTTATTTTGTATAATTGAAGATAATAAAATTGATAATTTATTATCAACATTCAACTCATTTGATCAGAATATAAAATTTACTATTGAAAGAGAATTAAATTCTTCAATTTCATATTTAGACATATTAGTTAAAAGAAGGGGAAATAATTTAGTATTTGATTGGTATAAAAAACCAACTTCATCAGGAAGAATTTTAAATTATTTCTCAAAACACCCAAAAAGAATTATTATAAACACTGCTAAAAAATCTCTATAAAATTCGCGATACGTGCCCCCGCATCCGCTGTGCACACGTACTGGTGTGCCGTGCCATTCGCACCGTACAGCCGCGAGCTTTTGTGCCCAGCCCAGGTTAAGTTTACGATCCCTAATCGCTCCTGCAGGTCCGCGGTCCTCTCCTCATCAGTCCGAGCCTGGTGCGTTCTGGCAGCGGGTACCCCCACGCCCTACCGATACAGGCGTCGGCAACCTTCCGCCGGGGGGCGTCTACAACGGCCGTCATCTCTATGTTGCCGTTTGAGGCGTGCATTTCTCTATTATGAATGGCGGCACACGCTTCCAAAAATCCATTCACGTCCTTCTTCAAAAGTCGAGAATTCTTCCTTTATCTTCTTGACTGTCTCGATATAGTCTTTTGCTTCTATCCAAATTAGTCTTTCCATGTGAGCAATAGATTTGATATCAGCATCTATAAACCTGTTAATACATTTTATTGTTACCATTGCTGATTCCGCAAGTAACATCAATGCTGCACCTATTTCTCCTCGTTTACCTCTAATTCTGAATAAAAAGTCAAATACAGCTTCTTTTAATTTTGGGACTGTGTTCCAGATAGTACACATTTTTTCCAATCCTACTGGACTTACTAAAAATTTTGCTTGATCATCTTTTAATGCAAATCTTACAGCTCTGGCTCTATTGACTAAGTAGCGACTGATGTATTCACCAATTTGTACTGACGTCGTATTGAAATTTTTAGCCATTAATAGAACTAATAGATGTGCTGTCATCCTTATATCATTGCTCGTTACTTTTTCATTTTTTCTTTCAAGTCCTACAGCAAAATTGGCTGGCGGAGTTCCTACAGTTACATTCTCATCTGGATGTTCCATATATTCTTCGTATACAGGACCAAATTCTGGATATACCGTGAAATAGGAGATTAAAGCAATTAAATACTTCCGATCTGCCGGAATAACTAAATAATTCGCTTGTTCTCCTGGACCTTTGATTATCTGTTTTCCAGCGGCCACTAAATTTTCCCATCTTTTAGGAAGCAAGATAGGATCTTCCTGTTCCCCTTCTAATGTTACGTACATAGGAGCTCCTCCGTATGCCATTTCGACTGCTTTCTTAGTGCGAAGTTTGATGTACCTTCCATTGTAAAGATCAAACTTAATATTCTGGATGACCATTTTAGTCCTATTTGTTATTTCTAGATTCTCAGGCAATATTTCTCAGGAAATAAATTGTTCCTGGGTTAATGTTGGGAGATGGAACGTACTATCGATGTTTAAATTTTGTAAGTTTAAGAACGCCATATTATATTTTGTATAATTTAAATTTAATTGATTTTTTTAATTAATTAATTTATAATAAAAAATTTATTTTTTCTTTGTTGTTTAAATTGTGATTTGTTATTAAAATCCAATGATAAACGTTAGGGTTTGGAAAGAAAGTAAATCTTTGTATTTTTGGAATTAGTGAAAATTACTATGATTTTCCTCCAAGTGGGCAACGTTATCGTCCGATTTTACCTTCTCAAGGATGTCTCCCACATCCTTAGCGGCCCATGCTGCGACGGTAAGTGTGGTGCCTTTGCTAACAAACGAACCTCCTTCTCAGCACCACCCTCGTGGACCCCTTTCTCCACGTCTCTTTTCACAATATTCACGCCCATCTTGCGCAAATACCGGCACACCACAGCAGGACAGAGCACACACGGTGTTCTTCCTGAAAGTTCCCTCGTCTTGACGATCCTCCTCCACCTCCAAGTGGGCAACGTTATCGTCCGATTTTATTATTCTTGTGTACAATTCATGTGTCATTCAGCTAACGACTGACTGACCATCTTTATTTATGTTCTACGAATAACTTCTGTAGACAATTGTAATGGGTTGCCATATAACTAATATATACAACATCTTCCCTTATAAGTATATATGTATATAAATTCAAAATATTAAAATTTATTTACAAAACATTTGCAATTACGATTTAAAATTTATAAAATAATAAGCATATATACCATCAGTTTCGTTTACGGATCCACTTTGAGTTTCTACGTAATACAGTACCGTCTTCCAGTTCAATCCAATACGACCGTGAAGTATCCTGATTGTACCCTTAGCAGGGTATTGATCATTCGGGAGTCGGGGGATCCTCCACGTGCGTCGAACCACGCAAACCATTCTATTGGATTGCGTGTCGTAGGCATAGGAATATCCATTCCAAGCTCTTGGTCTTCCTCTTCATCTCTGTTGACTCCACCTCCTGATACACAGCTGTCTCGGGATCTCAAACTCTTCTTGGCAATTTCTTTTTCTTGAGAGGTAGCAGTCCTGGGCATAAAGAGAATAGACAAATCAGTGTTTACAAGGAACACAAATCCTACAAGTTTTGCATTTGTTAGGATGTCATTTATACTACGATCGAGAATCATCCTAGCGTTTTGACAACGCGTTAAGGAGTGTATCACCCCAATCACATTACAAAAAAAATGATCTCCCGGGTTTAACCTAGCCGAGTACGCACTTTTCAGTGTCAGGCCCAGATCCATCTGGTATGGGAAATATGATGTATCTTGGTCATATTCATCCCCGGATTTAAACATCCGATTTAGTTCCAATCCAATGGCTGGACAGAAGATCCAATAGAGAAATTCACTTGGGTCATCAAACCCTAAGGTTTTTATAATCTGGCTGAAGGATAACAATGCAGCACAGTCCCGATGTCTCGTTGTGATCGTTCCTACACGCAATATAGACCACATATCATTTTCAAACTTATGGAAATACATGTCTATTATAGCCATAATCTTCTTATAAGTCGCAGACGACATCCAGGATCGATTTTGTTGGGCTGCTGTGTCCATTGAAAGAGATCCGGTATAACCGGCTTGTTTCATGTGTTCTAAAATGAGCTTTGCAAGCTTTCGTCGATATTCTTCTTCTAACCCCGACCTAGCGAGGCGGTGGACTCCCACTAAATAAATGCAAAGATACATGTCCGCTTCGTCTCCGGGATCAGTTCCCACCTGTTGGTCCTCAAGATTACAATCTACTAGAGTCAATTGAGCCAAGTCTGTTGGAGCAATAGATGCTCCTTTTTCGCCGATCTTTACGCCATAAGAGGCCCATTCTTCTTCTAGGGTGTTTTTGATGGTCTTTAATTTAGCTATCAGAAACGCATTAGCCAAATCTACAGATATGGCCTTGCCTAAGTTGGTATACACCATCTTCCGCAAGGATTGGAATTCAACAGTGGTTTTTGGAACAAGAATAGAGGGTTTGGCTCCAGGATTTTTGGTAAACCAATCTATTACGTACGAGTAAGTTTTTGTCTCAGCAATAGGCTTTACGGTTAACTCGCAATCTCCTTGGACAGAATATACAGTATGCATTTTTAAACAAAAGATTTGACGAATGAGAATAACAATAATACTCACTTGAGTTACAATTTGGGAAATTTGTAGTAAGTCGGTATAAATGGTTATAACAAGATCAACAGCAAAAGAAGAAAAAATTGAGAAAGAAGACAGCGACGGTGGATACGAGATGGCGACTGGTGGTAATGTGTTCAACTCCATTGATGCAAGGCGGCCAGAACCCTTGCACTTCGATGGTAACGTTAATGAAAACTGGAGAGTTTTTAAACAAAATTTTGATATTTATGCAATTGCTATTGAATTGGACGAACGTAAAGAATCACAAAGAATTGGTATTTTTCTTAACGCATGTGGCCCAGAAGCTATAGAGATATTTAATACTTTTAACTTAACTCAAGAGCAAAAGAAAAATTACAATGTTGTAGTTCAAGTCATGCAAGATTATTGTACTCCAAGAAAAAATGAAGTATATGAAGCATTTCGTTTTAACTCAAGAAACCAACAAGAGGGCGAACCATTTGATTCATATTTATTGGATTTAAGAAAGCTGGTAAAAAGTTGTGGGTATTTGGATGCTGATCGAATGATACGTGACAAAATTGTTGTTGGAACTAATAATCAAAAGCTGCGAAAAAAATTTTTAGAAACAACAGATTTAACATTGTTGAAAACAATAGAAATTGCTCGTGCTTCAGAACTGTCGGATAAACATGCAAATGATATGCAAAAACAAAGTAGTTTAACAAGTATAGATGCAGTTCAGAAACAAAAAAATAACGGAACATCAAACAGTAGAAATATTTCTGTTTATAATAATGTAAAGCCCAGCTTACTTCAACAAGCAGCTTATGAACAGAATAAAAATAACAAAAACAATTGCAAATTTTGTAAGGGAATACATGAATACAAAAAGTGCCCAGCGTTTGGAAAAAAATGTAATAACTGCGGTCGACTCAATCATTTTAGTGTAGCTTGTTATTCTCAGAAAGTTCATGAAATAAGAGAACATGATTTAGTAAGAGAAAATGATGAAATTGTTTTACACAATATCAATGCAGTGGGTAAGAGGAAGAGATGGCATGAAGTAATTCGCCTCAACGATTGTTTCATTAATTTTAAATTGGACACCGGTGCTGATGTTAACGTGCTTCCTCTACGTTATCTAAAATATATTAAAAATGTAAAATTAGATGCTAGTGCCATGCCTCCAATTAGGAGTCACATCTACACCACATCTTAAATCCCCATTTTATTGGTTTGTTCTTGATATACTGTTTCATAGAATTATGACCTTTGAATTTGATCATGTGCTCATCGACAGCCTGTTTATATGTGTTGTTCATTGCATTTTGAAATGCTTTGTTAAAATGACTTATGACAGGTCTGATCTTAAAAGCCCGATCATTCATGTTTCCTCCTTCATCGTTATTACTGAAGTGCAAATTTTGACGGATATGTTCAAATCTTTTTCTTGTCATTACATTACTTATGAAGGGTACACCCATATCAGGTTCTGTTGACCAATAATCACGTATAGATGGTAAAACGTGATATGTCATTACAAGATTGATACCAAGAAATGCTTTCATTTCGTCGGCAGTAACATTAAAAACTCTTCCATTTTGTTCAGCATATCTACAGGATTCATGAACTATAAGTTCTATTAAAACATCAAAGTTCGTAGTCAGTAAAAAGATCTGAAATGGTGATAGATTACAGTTGGGGTTCCCAACATCGCAGATTTGCACTTTTCCAAACTCATAGTCACTGTTAGGGAATACGTTTGCAGTGTATGAATTTCTCCATCTAAAATTTGGTTCATTTTTTTCTGTGGTTTTTTTTTGTAATTTTCTGGAATAAGAGGCGCTTGTTCCGTTATCTCAACGACTTGTTCTGTTGTCTCAACCGCACTATCATCGATTTCACAAAATTCTGCACCTGCATCAACATCACCTTCAAGAAAAATCAGGTCTTCTTTATCTAGACACAAATCGTCTTCTTCTTCGCTATTTTCCGCAGTAAGAAATTGTAATATTTCTTCTTCATTCAGTTTAAAAAATCTACGACGCTGGCAAGCCATTATTCTAAAAAAATATTGTTACAACGTGCTATAGAATTTACATTCACCAAACTTACCAATAATACCTAACGTGGGAATATGCTGAGACAGCATAACACACGCTGTCCCACATTTATGCAGTGTGGACAATAATATCAACAAAGTGTTGATATTAAGTTACATACAGAAGGTATGGTAACTTCGACTAGTCAAACACACTACACTCCCATATCCTTAGCGGCCTATGCTGCGACGGTAAGGGTGGTGCACTTTGCTAACAAACGAACCTCCTTCTCAGCACCACCCTCGTGGACCCCTTTCTCCACGTCTCTTTTCACAATATTCACGCCCATCTTGCGCAAATACCGGCACACCACAGCCGTCCACTTCCTGTTCGCCAGGAAGGAAATACTAACAAAATATGTAGACGACTTATTTTGTATAATTGAAGATAATAAAATTGATAATTTATTATCAACATTCAACTCATTTGATCAGAATATAAAATTTACTATTGAAAAAGAATTAAATTCTTCAATTTCATATTTAGACATATTAGTTAAAAGAAGGGGAAATAATTTAGTATTTGATTGGTATAAAAAACCAACTTCATCAGGAAGAATTTTAAATTATTTCTCAAAACACCCAAAAAGAATTATTATAAACACTGCTAAAAAATCTCTATAAAATTCGCGATACGTGCCCCCGCATCCGCTGTGCACACGTACTGGTGTGCCGTGCCATTCGCACCGTACAGCCGCGAGCTTTTGTGCCCAGCCCAGGTTAAGTTTACGATCCCTAATCGCTCCTGCAGGTCCGCGGTCCTCTCCTCATCAGTCCGAGCCTGGTGCGTTCTGGCAGCGGGTACCCCCACGCCCTACCGATACAGGCGTCGGCAACCTTCCGCCGGGGGGCGTCTACAACGGCCGTCATCTCTATGTTGCCGTTTGAGGCGTGCATTTCTCTATTATGAATGGCGGCACACGCTTCCAAAAATCCATTCACGTCCTTCTTCAAAAGTCGAGAATTCTTCCTTTATCTTCTTGACTGTCTCGATATAGTCTTTTGCTTCTATCCAAATTAGTCTTTCCATGTGAGCAATAGATTTGATATCAGCATCTATAAACCTGTTAATACATTTTATTGTTACCATTGCTGATTCCGCAAGTAACATCAATGCTGCACCTATTTCTCCTCGTTTACCTCTAATTCTGAATAAAAAGTCAAATACAGCTTCTTTTAATTTTGGGACTGTGTTCCAGATAGTACACATTTTTTCCAATCCTACTGGACTTACTAAAAATTTTGCTTGATCATCTTTTAATGCAAATCTTACAGCTCTGGCTCTATTGACTAAGTAGCGACTGATGTATTCACCAATTTGTACTGACGTCGTATTGAAATTTTTAGCCATTAATAGAACTAATAGATGTGCTGTCATCCTTATATCATTGCTCGTTACTTTTTCATTTTTTCTTTCAAGTCCTACAGCAAAATTGGCTGGCGGAGTTCCTACAGTTACATTCTCATCTGGATGTTCCATATATTCTTCGTATACAGGACCAAATTCTGGATATACCGTGAAATAGGAGATTAAAGCAATTAAATACTTCCGATCTGCCGGAATAACTAAATAATTCGCTTGTTCTCCTGGACCTTTGATTATCTGTTTTCCAGCGGCCACTAAATTTTCCCATCTTTTAGGAAGCAAGATAGGATCTTCCTGTTCCCCTTCTAATGTTACGTACATAGGAGCTCCTCCGTATGCCATTTCGACTGCTTTCTTAGTGCGAAGTTTGATGTACCTTCCATTGTAAAGATCAAACTTAATATTCTGGATGACCATTTTAGTCCTATTTGTTATTTCTAGATTCTCAGGCAATATTTCTCAGGAAATAAATTGTTCCTGGGTTAATGTTGGGAGATGGAACGTACTATCGATGTTTAAATTTTGTAAGTTTAAGAACGCCATATTATATTTTGTATAATTTAAATTTAATTGATTTTTTTAATTAATTAATTTATAATAAAAAATTTATTTTTTCTTTGTTGTTTAAATTGTGATTTGTTATTAAAATCCAATGATAAACGTTAGGGTTTGGAAAGAAAGTAAATCTTTGTATTTTTGGAATTAGTGAAAATTACTATGATTTTCCTCCAAGTGGGCAACGTTATCGTCCGATTTTACCTTCTCAAGGATGTCTCCCACATCCTTAGCGGCCCATGCTGCGACGGTAAGTGTGGTGCCTTTGCTAACAAACGAACCTCCTTCTCAGCACCACCCTCGTGGACCCCTTTCTCCACGTCTCTTTTCACAATATTCACGCCCATCTTGCGCAAATACCGGCACACCACAGCAGGACAGAGCACACACGGTGTTCTTCCTGAAAGTTCCCTCGTCGTGACGATCCTCCTCCACCTCCAAGTGGGCAACGTTATCGTCCGATTTTATTATTCTTGTGTACAATTCATGTGTCATTCAGCTAACGACTGACTGACCATCTTTATTTATGTTCTACGAATAACTTCTGTAGACAATTGTAATGGGTTGCCATATAACTAATATATACAACATCTTCCCTTATAAGTATATATGTATATAAATTCAAAATATTAAAATTTATTTACAAAACATTTGCAATTACGATTTAAAATTTATAAAATAATAAGCATATATACCATCAGTTTCGTTTACGGATCCACTTTGAGTATCTACGTAATACAGTACCGTCTTCCAGTTCAATCCAATACGACCGTGAAGTATCCTGATTGTACCCTTAGCAGGGTATTGATCATTCGGGAGTCGGGGGATCCTCCACGTGCGTCGAACCACGCAAACCATTCTATTGGATTGCGTGTCGTAGGCATAGGAATATCCATTCCAAGCTCTTGGTCTTCCTCTTCATCTCTGTTGACTCCACCTCCTGATACACAGCTGTCTCGGGATCTCAAACTCTTCTTGGCAATTTCTTTTTCTTGAGAGGTAGCAGTCCTGGGCATAAAGAGAATAGACAAATCAGTGTTTACAAGGAACACAAATCCTACAAGTTTTGCATTTGTTAGGATGTCATTTATACTACGATCGAGAATCATCCTAGCGTTTTGACAACGCGTTAAGGAGTGTATCACCCCAATCACATTACAAAAAAAATGATCTCCCGGGTTTAACCTAGCCGAGTACGCACTTTTCAGTGTCAGGCCCAGATCCATCTGGTATGGGAAATATGATGTATCTTGGTCATATTCATCCCCGGATTTAAACATCCGATTTAGTTCCAATCCAATGGCTGGACAGAAGATCCAATAGAGAAATTCACTTGGGTCATCAAACCCTAAGGTTTTTATAATCTGGCTGAAGGATAACAATGCAGCACAGTCCCGATGTCTCGTTGTGATCGTTCCTACACGCAATATAGACCACATATCATTTTCAAACTTATGGAAATACATGTCTATTATAGCCATAATCTTCTTATAAGTCGCAGACGACATCCAGGATCGATTTTGTTGGGCTGCTGTGTCCATTGAAAGAGATCCGGTATAACCGGCTTGTTTCATGTGTTCTAAAATGAGCTTTGCAAGCTTTCGTCGATATTCTTCTTCTAACCCCGACCTAGCGAGGCGGTGGACTCCCACTAAATAAATGCAAAGATACATGTCCGCTTCGTCTCCGGGATCAGTTCCCACCTGTTGGTCCTCAAGATTACAATCTACTAGCGTCAATTGAGCCAAGTCTGTTGGAGCAATAGATGCTCCTTTTTCGCCGATCTTTACGCCATAAGAGGCCCATTCTTCTTCTAGGGTGTTTTTGATGGTCTTTAATTTAGCTATCAGAAACGCATTAGCCAAATCTACAGATATGGCCTTGCCTAAGTTGGTATACACCATCTTCCGCAAGGATTGGAATTCAACAGTGGTTTTTGGAACAAGAATAGAGGGTTTGGCTCCAGGATTTTTGGTAAACCAATCTATTACGTACGAGTAAGTTTTTGTCTCAGCAATAGGCTTTACGGTTAACTCGCAATCTCCTTGGACAGAATATACAGTATGCATTTTTAAACAAAAGATTTGACGAATGAGAATAACAATAATACTCACTTGAGTTACAATTTGGGAAATTTGTAGTAAGTCCTTATCAGCTTCTGATATCTTTTTTCGGATATCGTTTCTTTTTCTTTGTATTGTGGTACGTGATAAGGCAATTTCGGATACAGGTATACCTAAGGCTTGAACTGCAGCTCCAACAACATACATGGTATTCCGATCAGAAAGATTTACACGGTCAATAGATCCAATAAAGTCGTTTGTAAAAACAGATTTCATTTTTATTTGTTTAGTTGTATTTTTTTTTCACGAAACTTAACTTCTTCGTGCGATGAATATGACTCACTGTCGGAAGTTTCAATATAATCCTTCAGCGTAGATAATCCAGCCACTTCTTCAACAGCTCTTTGACTGTCAATGTTACGCAATTTCCTTGCCTCTAATTCCACTTCTCTCTTTCGCTTGCGATCTTCTTCCTCCTTTGACTTTTTGTCTATTCCCGCCATGCTGCAACTCATATTATTTTCCCTCTGCATTATAAGAAAACATTTGTCCTCCTCATTCGTGATTGTCTTTAATGCATTTTTTGTGGCTACGTCTAATATTTTATTTAAATCTGCTTTGAACATGACTTCCTTTGCCCGACTGCTTTTGAGATTGTTTTTCCGACTCTTCTTCAAAATGTTATATTTACCTAAAAGCTTACGAATAATTCTTACGATCGAATCAATTCTTTGAGTGGGAAGTCTTGCTCGTTCCCAAATCTCGGTCACTGCATTTGCCGTTTCTCGAATACTAATCGTTTCAGTTCTCTTTTTTTCCAAGTGATAAAAATTGAACAGTTTAAGCACATCGCTTTTTGATGGAAGTCTTGCCGGACAAAAACGTTCAATTTGTTTCCCAATTAGCCAAGCTCCTGATGAGCTTCTCATTAATCTCGAGGATTTAGTTTTCTTATGTTAGCTAAACCAATATAGCACAAAAATAAATAGACGATTTAAAAAATTATTATTGTTTTGCACTACTTACATTATTAGAAATCACTGAAATTTTACAAAATTTACATTCAAAATGGCTTGTACTTTGTAAAAAATCGCGCACAACCAACAACCAGGCACAGCCTTCGCACACAACTTTCTCGTTTAATGTATTAATTATCAATGAACTTCGCATTTTTTTTTTTTACTTTTGAAACAACAATCAGGGCATGCCCGTTATTAATACAGTATTTTGTTTTGATACGAGGAAAGTAAGTGCATGAAAGAAAAATAAAAAATTCTGAAATTACGTTTGAAACAACAATCAGGGGATGCCCCTTATTAATACAGTATTTTGTTTTGATGCCAGGAAAGTAAGCGCATGCTAACATAAACTCGTTTCTTGTAATTCCGCAAGTAGTAAATGCATGTAATAAAAGATGTGAAACATAAAAGTCGCCATTCATCGCGACCCCTAAATATTGTCCCATTGAGCCAATTTTTGGTATACACATATATTTTAGTAAAAGAAACAAAATCAAGCTTGTGGAGAAAGTATTGGACTATACTTTTACTTTTCCATACAAGCGTGGGCCACCCTAATATATATATATATATATATATATATATATATATAATAATAACATTTATGTAATCTTTCACGGTTTTTGATGACTGCTGGGATGTTGCTTTAGTGTTGTCGTAGATCTTGTTCATTAGAGTTACTGCATCAAAAGTCATTGTAATTTCTGGGAAATAGGGCAGAATATGGTCAGCTATTAAGGCCTCGGTTAAAACTACATATAATCTTTTCCCTATGGTTAACAACCCGAACAGTCGTGCCAATCTCTTTAATTCTTTCTCCTTAGGGTAGACCCCTATTACACATTCATCTGGGTCAAAACCATTTTGGTCGATGTTGCTTAAGAACTCTTCCGGATTATTAAAGTTAGTGTCCAGCCACTGTATAATAACACTCCGAGAGGCGGAAGCCCCGATCCCACCATTTGTCATGCACTCCTTTTTAAGTTTGGAGTATGGTAATGATGTAGCCCTATCAGCTATCACTTCTGATAATTCTAGTCTTTCAGGAACAGAAAATGTCTTATCAAATTGTATGTATTTCCAGTCAAATAAATTATACCCTTTTTGGTTAGGGTCAACATAGGTATGCTGCCTTAATGCTCGAATTAGGGCTGTAGGAGGAGCCCGTGGGTCGATCTTCATGGCTGGCCATTTGGCATGTTTCCTGTAATAATTTAAACAAAAATACTCCCTAAATTTATAGTGGATCAATCGTACATATCTTTTGTTGATTGTTCTAGGAGTACAGGCTATTGACTTAAGTTTCCTTATCCCCGCTCTTTCATCGATGGTTGGATGTCCCCAACACCGATATAGACCAAAAATTTGGAAAAGGGCTTGAGTTTTTATGGATTTTAACCATGGGAGAATCGCCTTGGCCAATAGGAGAGATAAATACTGCTTGTGCTCAGGCCCCTGAGAGTTAATAAACTGGGAGGTAATACCGTTTCTATAATAGGTACAATCCCCTGATATATCATCTTTACGAACTTGAATCTCTGATGTAGTTAATGGTTCCCAAAGTGACAGTGAGTCATAAGCTTGATTTCCAAATTTTCTTGTGAGTGAATCACCAATGGAGTATAAGTAAGTTAAATCTGTGCAAGATGGATAGTAGTCTCTATCAAATAAATTCGCCACAATACAAGTAAAGTAACTAAAGAATCGCTGTGATATTAAGTCTGCAATTAACAGCAGATATGACCGATCCACTAAGTGGGGACCACCATTAACTGTAATATAGGAGAAGGCTGAGGTGGTTGCAACTGTTAGTTTAGAAGGGATTTCAGAATCAAAGACACCATAGTGCACCCATGTGCCTGATGTAGGGTCTTTAACTGTAATCCAGCCTTCATTTGATGGTTCAGGATTGGTGCTTTGTCGGGAGTCCGGCTTGCTTGACATATTGACTCCCTTCTCCAGGAAAAGTGTAATAATAACAATTGTACTTTTTGTTTGGAACAGCCGCTTGTGCGACTGTTCATTTCTAGTCTTTATTAATAATTAAAAATTTCTTATCAAGCTACTTAAAACGAACTTAAAATTAAACAACAATCACTTATACATACTTAATACCTAACGTGGGAATATGCTGAGACAGCATAACACACGCTGTCCCACATTTATGCAGTGTGGACAATAATATCAACAAAGTGTTGATATTAAGTTACATACAGAAGGTACGGTAACTTCGACTAGTCAAACACACTACACCTCCCTTTTTACCAAAAAGAACAATCAATAGAAAGTTTGATTGTTCTTTTAGAAATAATATAACGACGATAAAATTTACAATGATTAAAGAATATTATCTTAAAATAATAACTACTATTTGTTAAGAGGTTGTTAGTATGTACAAGTTTGAAAAAATAAAAAGATCCAATAAAGGATGAAATATATAAAGAAATTAAATATTAAAAAGGATATAGGATTCTCTTTTGAGAAACGTGGCACTTTATGTGATCCCTCCCCCTTTTGGGAGTCCTTTGAATTGTATTAAAGAAAAGACATTTAATTTCTAAAAGAAAAACAATTTCATTTAATATGAAATTTTAATTATATTTTTCAAAAAAATTATAATAATGGCGAAAGAAATTCAAAAATATATACAAATATTGCTATGAAAAGATAATGAACAAATGTAAAAAAAATCAAAGAAATACTGCGGATAAAAAATCAAATATGACTCTGGAGAAACATGTATATTTTGTGAGTTTATTGAAATCATGAAAGTTATGACGCATTCACCTTTTTTATTCTATTTTTATGTACCTTGAAGGTACTATTGCCTTTATCAAGGAGCTCGACATTGTTTTGATCATCGAGACTTATCACTTGATAAGGTCCTTTATAGGTGGCGTCTAACTTGTGTCCAGCCTCATTGCGGACCATAACCAGATCGTTAACGGATATATTTTGGGTGTTAGCCCCCTCATTGGAAATTGGTTGTCTTTGCAGCTTAGATTGTTGTATGAGGCTTGCTGCTCTGCGTTGTGCAACTTGAAGTCTGAACTTAACTTCTTTTTCATACGAATCAGGACTATATAAAGGTTCAACTTTGTTTTCCTTCAAGAAGTCTAGTGATGGTGGTATTTTCCCATAGACTAGTTCAAAAGGACAGTATCCGTGGGCGGTTGACGGTGTGGTATTGTAGCAATATGTAAAATATTTTATCCACAGGTCCCAATCGGATTTGTCTGAGGAAACGTATGCTCTTAGGTATTCGTTGAACGTTCTGTGGGATCTTTCTACTGTTCCCACAGTTTCATGATGATATGGTGTAGAATTGAGTTTTTCTATCTTCACGAGTGAGCATAATTCTTTTAAAGTCTGATTCATATACTCTGTACCCATATCAGTAACTATTTTCGCCATTGATCCATAGATTAGGATGAAGTTTTCTAAGATGGCTTTAGCTACGATTTTAGCAGATTTGTTAGGTACAGGTATAGTAACTAAATATTTAGTTAAATCGCACATAATTGTCACTGCGTATTCGTTTTGTGACTCAGATCTTGGTAGCGGACCGATAGTGTCAATAATGACAATATCAAACGCTTTCGCAGGTGTAGGTGAAAGAACAAGAGGTTCTTTCCCTTTGACAACGGTTTTATTCATTTTGCATGCTTGACATTTTTTGACGTATTTTGCTATGTCTCTAGTCATGCCTTTCCAATGGTATTGAAGTCTAATTTTCTTTATCATGCGAGTTATGCCAGGATGTCCTCCTGTAATAGGATCATCGTGATATTTTTGCATAATTCGCAATTTTTCAGAATCACTCGAAACTTTCGTTAGTTTCGGTACGAGCACAATTGTTAAATTTGAATCTTGCAAGATTTCATTACCTTTACTTTTGAAGGTTTCAAAATTAATTCCTAGGTAAATAAGCATACTGTCATCTAGTGAGAGTAGCAATGTATCGAGACCAATATTATTAGCTATTTTTTCAAGCTTTAAAAAGAGGTGACCTAGGTCGACATTTCTATTAATAACAAAGTCCTTCAACTTAAAATCAGAAAGTACTTGCTTTCCTTTATGGATAATTACTTTATCCTTAGTAAAATACAATCGAGGTATTTTACGGTGCTCATGGGCATTTATAGCCTCATATACATTAAATTTATTAGATTCTGTATGCGGTGTAGAGATATTATTCTTACTTATTCCGCTTGTTTTAGACTGAAGTCTGGTTGTTACCTTCAGTACGTTATTGACTTCAATATTTTTTATATCCTGAAACTCTATTCGTGACAGCGCGTCTGCCACTGAATTTTCCTGACCCCTAATGTATTCGACTACAAAGTCGTATTCCTCGAGGTCAAGTCTCATACGCATGAGCTTTGAGGACGGATTCTTTAAAGAAAATAGGTAGGTAAGTGGTCTGTGATCACTTTGAATTATAAACTTTGTGCCATAAATGTATGGTCTAAAATGTAATAAGAAGGAAAACACCATTATCTTTATTTGGGGACATCCGCTTGTGCGACTGTCCCGTTGTATGATTCTTTATTGATTCTTGATACTGATATTAAAATTTTATTTATTTATTTTGGCAGGATCGCCATGTAATAATAACAATTGTACTTTTTGTTTGGAACAGCCGCTTGTGCGACTGTTCATTTCTAGTCTTTATTAATAATTAAAAATTTCTTATCAAGCTACTTAAAACGAACTTAAAATTAAACAACAATCACTTATACATACTTAATACCTAACGTGGGAATATGCTGAGACAGCATAACACACGCTGTCCCACATTTATGCAGTGTGGACAATAATATCAACAAAGTGTTGATATTAAGTTACATACAGAAGGTACGGTAACTTCGACTAGTCAAACACACTACACAAGTAGTAAACCATATTTGGGGATAATTCATGTTTTTATTATAGATTTTCTTTGAAAATATTAATTATTGTATAAAATTATATAATCAGTCTACAACAACCATTACATTTCGTTTGAGTTTTGCTATGCTCGACACAAATTGGCTTTTTACACTGAACACATATTTTCCGTGTTGAGCGTTTTCTCTTACTTTCTTCGTGATAGCACATATAGCAAGCACCTTTTATTGTTGAATGTCCGCGATCGTCTTCATCTGGAATAAAATCCACAGATGTGGAGCTATTCAAGGAATGAATCTGCTTACCAATTATGCATTCAATTGCATTTTTTGTTGGAAAATATAAGACAACCCTTGGAATGCTTGACCTCTTCAATATCGTTGGCATACACAATTGTTCCGCCAATTCTTCTAGAAACAATCGGCGTCCACCTATTATAAAAAAATAAATAAAATTAATACATAATCCAACTTAGCTCTCAGCAAATATGTAAATATAATTACCTTTTCTACATGTAAAACGTGACGGATTATTTTCCGAATATATTATATACGCAGCAAGAGCAGATATGTCGATCATATTATAAAAAACAGCAAGAGGCCAACGATTTGTTTTGCGTTTCGTGGTATATTGCCCCAACATATGATCCATTACATCTACTCCACCTTTTGTACTATTGTAAAATAATATTATATTCGGTTTTTGTTTTACGTCGGAAATTGTGTTGTCACATGGCATTGTTGAAAGTAAAACGACTGATTTGTTTTTTTTTTGGTACATAAGAACAAATTGTTCTGTTTTCTCCATAGCCGAATATTGTTGAATGTTCTGCTCGTTGCGGCGAGGATTTGAACTCTGAGGGCAAACATGCTTTATTCTTTTTCATTGTTCCAACCATAGATAGTCGCCATTTTGTGAGTGCACATGCCAATGAAAGACTTGTGAAGAAATTATCGCATGTCACATTTCGTCCGGTGTTTTTATACTGTTCAACTAGGTCTTTCACGACTCGCTCTCCTTGATTCTTCTCTCTTTCGCTGTCTGATTTGCCTGTATATATTTGCCCAGTTAGGGGATAGTAGGATTTTGCATCGCATACCCACCACAGCTTTATACCATATTTTGCAGGTTTCGACGGAATATACTGCGTAAACTTGGTACGTCCTCTAAAAGGAAAAAGCTGTTCATCGACAGTGATGTTTTCCCGAGGTCTGTAGTTTTGACGCAAATTTGCATTTAGCATTTCAAAAATTTCCGATATTGGAGCTGCTTTGTCAGTTGCGGATCTTTTTTCTCTTGAAGCTTGCTGATCAAAGCGAATATACCTTGAAATATCTGAGAAGCGTTTTAGGGACATAGCTGCTCGGTACAAAGGAAATGAATTTTTTTTGCCAAAGCGACGCAAGTATCTCAGAGTTGGAGTTATGACTACCCATTGCTATAAGTATGCCAAAGTATGCACAGAGCTCTTCCTCAGTTATATCCACCCAATCATATTTTCTGAAGAATTTTGGAAAGGTTATATTAGAAGCAAGATCACAGGAAATATCACTTTTACTTACTTTGTGTTTTTTTCCACAATTCGACCACTTTCCAGCTTTTGGTACTCAGCTTTGCCTTTTCTATTAGTATTTCTACAAATAATGGATTGAATTGTTGGATGCATGATATTCAAAAAAGTATCAATAATATTCAAGTGCTTTGTATTCGGATTGGGGCCAATAAAACGAATTTCACGAAATATGTTTTGCTGTCGCATGCGTTGCAAACCGGGTGGTGTTTTGCTCCATTTTGTTCCGTCTTTCGCAAGGAAAAAGTCCTGGTCTTGGTTCTCTGGAATATCAGCTTCTTCTTCGATCTCATCCTCAATGTCTGAGTCACCTCCGTGTCCCATTTCTACAGGACATTCCTCGGTTTCAATATCAGAGGCATTACCATCACCAACATCGTTTACACAGCTCGAAGTAGCTTCTGCTGTTAGTTCTTCATCATCTGACTCAATGCCCTCAATAAGGTTTTCAAAATACTTTATTTGCATATCATACGGAAGCCTATAAAAAACATAAAACTATATACATACATATGTATGTATTTCATATTTTTCTTACCGGGCCACCGATGAAACACTCAAAACTTTAAATTTGTTATTACTATTTTCCATTTTGATTATTCAATTGTTCACAATTCACAGTTTACACCACGAGAGACTACAAAGAACTGAAGAAGAAAGATCAGCATACAACAAGTAAAAGCAAATATAACGGTACTCTCAAATGCAAAGAACAAACGCAACAACAACAATTAAAACATAGATAACGCACAAAAAATATTTCCATGCAAAAAAACGCAACAACAACAATTAAAACATATCGCACAAAAAATATTTCCGTGCAAAATGTATGAAAATAAATATATTTACAAATGTAAATAGGGTCAGTATTCGAAGAAAAAAATTGGTATCAGGGCTAGGGTTAACATGTATTTTTTGTGAAATAATTGATTACAAAGTTTCGTGACGCACGTTACAAAAAGTGGAAGTAACTTTGAAAGTTGAAGTGTGTTTTCGTAATTTTTAGCGAATTTTGCATAATAAAGCACACAAAAGCTATTACTTAAAAGAAAAATTAATATAAGAGAATTCTAAAATAACTTATTTGAACCCAAAAAATTTTCTCGTTTTCTATCAAAAGCCGTGAACCCATTGTAGTGTGTTGAGATTTGAGAGCTGTAGGGGTTGTTGAATGGTATCGGTTTGACGCCCGCTTTTTCTTGGCTGTAAATATAAGTGTTTTATAGGAGGAGTTGCTTGTGGAACGGCGCCTTTTTTAACATCGGGATGACAGGATTGCGCCTCGGTTTATTCGACATAACAGAGCTTACTATGGAAGTCGCGACAAATTTTGTATCTTTATCTTTTATGGATTGGGACCATTGTAATAGGGTTTCCCATGGGACAGCAAGCACATATAATATAGCTCTTTCAGAGATACGAGACAAAGCGGATATTAAGAATTTGGAGGTCCGAATGCTGGGTTGTTTTTTTCTGTACGTTTCTGGCTGCAGTTGAGCAATTTCTGTGCGAATATTCTGCTTTAGCTCCTGAATATTTTGTGGTTTGTTGACGTAAACTCGTTCCTTCAAGAAACCCCACAAAAAAAAAATCTGGGGCCGTCAAATCTGGAGAACGAGGTGGCCACGCGAAATCTGCATTTTTTGAAATTATTCGGTCTTCGAAAAGTTCTCGCAGAAGTGCCATTGTGGCTCTTGCGGTATGAGCTGTAGCTCCATCTTGCTGGAACCATATGTTACGATTATTGAGAACTATCGGACGTAAAAAATTTTCCAACATGGTCCGGTATACCACCCCAGAGACGGTTTGTGGTTCATTAAGCTCATTTTCGAAGAAATATGGACCAATAACTTTATCAGCCATGATTCCACACCAAACAGTGCATCTGACAGGGTGTAATTGTCGCTGATGCAATGCTCTTGGATTCTCTGTACCCCAAATTCGGCAGTTCTGTTTATTCACATATCCATTTAAATGAAAATGTGCTTCATCGCTCATAATCAGATTATCCAAAAAATTGTCATTTTCTGTAGCTAGCAAAATCAATCTATTGCCATATTGTAGCCGTTGTGGTGCATCACTGAGTATGATGACATTATGAAATTTTATAAAATTCTGTATCTGCAAAAAAAAAAAAAAATTAAAAAAAATTAAAAATGCAAAAGTTATAAGCATTTCAAATCAGTCAGTCCAAGTTGGCCCACCCTGTATATACATTATATAATAAATTCAAAACACATTATATTCATGACTAAACAAATGTACGAAATTACAGTAATTCTAATAAACAATAAAAATGATTTTATCGTTTTATCGAAAATTTTCTCTTTTTAAAGGCTCAATAAATATATGTTGAATTTACAACAAAAAACAACACGAAATATACTTTTATAAATGTATTCTGTACCCATGTCCGAAATGAACGTCTTCATTGGACCATAGGCAGGAATAAAATTTTCAATATGGCTTTCGAAAATAAATTAAGTTTCAAAAAATAAAACAGTGTAAACATGTGACATGACAATTTACCCACTCTATAACTTAGACAATTACTACAAAAAGTAAAATGTAAGGAGCACTAAGGTCAATCTTTATAAGAGACCATTACCTTTATTTTTAAAGGTTTCATTATTTATTCATATCTATTCCCGGAATATTAAAAGGACGATCACCTTGTGAAAGTCTTAAGGTTGTAAGATCAATGTTACCAGCTATTTTTTCAAGCTTTGGAAAGAGGTGACCTAATTCTACATTTCCATTAACAACTTGACCATTCAACTCATATATGCTCATATATCACTAGTAGTGGTATATCAAATATAAACTAAGTTTCCAGAGTGTCAGCATCAGGCCGACTACAGGGTATATAGCCAATTATATCTGTTTTAGCTAGTCACAATATTTAGTTTATAACTACTGGAGGGACTCGTAAGTTTCGCAGTAATTCATGGATTTACATAATTTTACACATTTTTAAGGATTCTTTTTTTTTATTATTACAAATTTTATTATTTTCGGACTTTAAATAAACCGTATTTTTTTTAAATATACCCTTTTTTGTTATTAGTTTTAATTATAATTAATTATTATGCATTATAAATTTTTCTTTAACTGAATGAGAATTTTTTCTCTTGCGAGTACATATTATAAAAATTTTTTCTTTAATTTACATTTTGAAAATTTAGTGTTCATCGTGAACAACAATTTTTGTGTTCTCTTTTTTTTATTATTACATATTATTATTTACTTATCTATAATTAATTTTACTGTTAGTGAGGACATGTCCTATCCTAATGTTTCCTATTTATTTTTATTATTTTTATTATACCATCTTTAATGGTTAATTATTTTCTTATTTTATTTAATTATACCACTGGAGGGACGCTTGAGTTTCGCAGTGATTATTTATTTGTTAGTACGTGCGTCAGGGAGACTTTGGGTGTCCCAAACACACAAAATATTAGTTAAAAAGTATGTATATTAAATAATAATTATAAAAAATTTTTTAGTATTAATTAATTATTAATAATTAAAAATTTGGAATTAAAAAAAAATAATATTACATACTATCAAATAAGATGACGATGATGAAACCTATGGTGATGATGATCCATATCGACTACCATTGGGCCCGTGCAATTGTTGTTGCTATTGATGCCGTTGGAAGTTGATTACTTGTTGAGTGATCGGGCTTTGGCCGCTCCGATTTCTTCCTTCTGGTAACCCGGCATGTTACCAAACTTTTCCTTTCTTATTTGAAAAATTCTTGTTTTTAAATCAATATAAAAAAATTCTTGTTTTCACATAAATTACGTTCTTATAATCTGATATCTTAAAGTGTGGAAAATAAACTTAGCTTATGTGCAGCAGGCTGTTGATGGGTCTCCATTCCTTGTTGTTGTTGAAACACGTGCTGTGGTAACTCACTTTGCTGTAGCTTTTTGATTTTGTATCTCTCGTTGTTGTAGAAATTTTTTCTGTTGAACTTTTGTTGTTTTTAATATTATTTTGTTTAAATTTTTATATTCAATTGTCCATATTTGTGTTTGTTTTGCATGTGCTACAATTTAGATTTTTATAATTTTATTTACGTATTTTGTATAATGTTTTCATATTGTCACGAGTTACTTTGTTGTTTCTTGTTTAATAATATTCAAGTTTATCGTGTTTGTTTACATTTTTTTTCAGATATTTTTTATAACAATTTATTTATTTATGATATACATTGTTTATGATTGAAAAACACAATTAGGCAGGATCGCCATGTAAAGAAAACACATAAAATATTTATTTGGGGACAGCCGCTTGTGCGACTGTCCCGTTGTATTATTCTTTATTGATTCCCTAGTTTATTATTCTTAAAAGCTAAAAGACTTAAAATTACTTAAGCTAGCAGAGGGTCGTCAAGTGCTTGTCACTTGATACCCTCTTTGTTCAAACATACAGAGGCAACACAACTGCATATATGGGAGAATGCTTAGATAAGCATTTCTCATGGTTGTGCTGCCTAAGTGTGTCTGCTATTCGACGCCTAGTACCGTACATATGTAGTGTAGGTAAGGGTCGATAGAAAGACACACTACAAAACATTGAAAGGCGCGTATGTCTTGATTTCTAATGAAGTGAATCATTAATTCCCTTTTGATGTTGGCATCAAGAATTAAAAATCCCAACTTGGCTTTTGAATATAGAGATCTATATTTGGCTAAGGAGGGGGTGCAGATTATGGAAACAATGATATATACAGGATTCATAATGAATTTCTCTTGGTTGGCAGGCCTCATCCAGAAGTTGTAAAATTCCATGATGGATTGATTAATGTCTTGCATGTTTTCCACTGTGACATTGGGATAGTGATGAGGAGTGGGGTTATTTCCTGCTCAGTATCCGATCCAGATAAGGAGTTCTCATCACAAACAGGCAAAGGAGTTTGAAAAGATGTATATAATTCCCCTGCAACCTGGGATAGCTGAGGATTATCAAGATCCCTGAATGCAGAGGTGAATTCATCACCTAAGTATTCGTTCTTTTCGGCGCATTGTTCTGAAAAAGTGTGAGGTTTATCTCCTAACTCGCAGTGTTGAAGAGTGAATTTTTCTGATGTTTGGTATGAAGACATACATTTTGGTTTCAACCAATTACATTATTTTGTAATTGATTCCCACTCAATAAGTATTCTGACACTTACAAATGTGTTACTCAATGTTTGTTTAGTCAGCATATATCAGTGCAGTGCAATGAGTCTTTTATACATGCATGCATGCATTGTATATGTGCTGACAAATGAGTAACAGGGTGTACACATATGTGAGGTACACTACAATCTCTTCCTCCAAGAGTAATTTAAATCTTCAAGATCGACTAAAGCCCGTGATAACTACAGTTTTTTTTTTTGCAGGGAATAAAAAACAACTAGCCCATGCGACTGGGTGTTGTGAGACGACATGGACTGCTTTTTGCAGCCAGTCTGTGAAAGGTTGTCCAGCGGTGGATTCAGGCTGGACAACGGTGTTAGGCGGTCGCCAACCCCCGGCAAGGGGCTGTTGAACCATGCATTCTGAGACTCCTTCGCTGACGTCATCGCAAAGATCGCGGAATAGAGAAGACTCAGATGGACTTAGATGCAACATATCAAACACAACCTAGATTTCGTTTTCGGTAGCCAAGCTAGGTCTTGACTACGTCTCCTTTTCAATATTTATTAAATACCTTTATTGAGAACAAAAATTGATTGCTTTTACACAATCCTCAGAAAACGAATATTCTAGTTGGCATCCTACTTTCATTATTTATGAAATTTCTTTATTGAGAACAAAAATTGATTGCTTTTACACAATCAATCCTCAGAAAACGAATATTCTAGTTGGCATCCTACTTTCATTATTTATGAAATTTCTTTATTGAGAACAAAAATTGATTGCTTTTACACAATCCTCAGATATATATGTATATTAGGGTGGCCCAAAATACAAAAGCATCGAATATTCGCGCTCCACAACGCTGATCCTATTCGAATTGTGCTTAAAAATGTTCAGTCCAAATTTGAGCACAATCGGTCAATATTTAGAGGTTGCGATAGTTTAATGATTTTTCGGGGTTAGATAGAAATATAACATACAATGATTTTTTATGGTGATATTCATTGTTTATTTAAAAATAAAAATATTTAATAAAACAAATGTGAATGTGAATATATAGGATTTAATCTAATGTAGTTTTTTAATGAAATCAAAAGGAAAGGATTGTTTTTAATAATATTTTCAGTTGTCGGGTTCTTCTGCTGGGAGAGACCTTACAAAGTGAGCTTTGACCCACTTACCAACGGATCCCTCACGTGGATCTTCTATACGTTCTGCTGCCATTTCAAGGACTGCTAACTCATTTGATGTAAACTTGCTGTCTCCATCCTTGAATGCCATAGCGGCATCATAGGCGTGTCTGATCTCAACACCTTCCGAGTCCTCATCCTTTCCTTTGGCTGCTTCATTGCGTCTTTTAATGTCATCAGACAATGTCGTATAAAGTTCTTTTCTCATTATTTGAGGTATTAATAGAGATGTGCCCTTAGATTTTAAGAATATCAGAGCCGCATTGATGGCACAAGGAGTTAACTTTATGTTTTTACCTAGCACTGCATTTATTGATCTATCCACTCCGTATAAACTTCCGACAAAATGAACAATGAAGTGGATGTTCGGAGTAGCTGCCGCCGAATAAGGGCTTTTGTTCGATACTTTAAACCCGAGCATGTAAGGGAAATAGGAATATGGTTCACAATATTCCTCAGCTTTGGCCACCATCTTTTCCAGTTCAAGGCCTGTCGCTGGTACCATGAACCATTCCACAGCGTCAGATTCATCCTTGCATCCCGTAAGATTTGAAAAGTATGTTAAGTCATTAAATGCCGAAAACCCTGCATGTCGCAAAATGATAGTTCCTACTCGACATTGGCTAAATTTATGCTTCGGGAACCGATCCAAGAACATATCTAACGCTGTCAAAAGAATCTCAACTTCGGACAAAGCAGCGATCATAGGTCCGTTCACTCTGTTGGTGTTTATCCGGGCCACAAAATCATCTGAAACTGAGGAAGCAATTAGCGGATTGATACGATCAGCCACGGCATCCTGGTGTCTCTCATGAGTTCTTGCTATTCTATAAAGACCAGCTATAAAGATCACCAATCCCAAGTCATCCTCCTCCGGTAAAGAAACAGGGTTTTGTATCCCAACAACTCTATCAGATGGGTCAGACGAAGAATCCAACAGATCTAATGGACAGATCTTTCCTTTGACAATGGTACATCCATAGGTGACCCAATCAACATTTATTGTATCCTCAATTTTCTTAAAGACATGGTATAGATACTCGACGACTGAGTAAATATGGTTAGAAGTACCAGCAATCACTGCATAAGCCCAGGATCTGGCATTCTTCAGATCACTATCCTTCGATAACTTAATGAAAACCGGAGGTTTCTTCCCTTTGTTAGCTCCGAACCAATCCGAAGGGTATTCAACTGGATTTTCTATGGTCGGGATAGATAATGTCAATTCCTTTCCATCTTTGGTGGATACCATCTCAAACACTCTCTTCATTATGGAGATTACAAAGTCAAAACACAAAAGAAAGAAAACAGAAAATAAGCAATAAAGTAAATGTAAGAAAAGAATTGTTACACAGAATTATCAGGAATAAAAAGAGAAAATGAAATCAATAAAATCGTTTTTTGCAAAGTCAGATTTATTTATAAATAAATAAAGAATTAATGAAACTAACTAAATTAAGTACAAATTATCATATATTGGCTGAATTTCAGTTTATGGGGGACACCCCTAGAGAAAAAATCTAAATATGCCATCCCCTTCAGAATGTTCCCAGGAGTACGAAAATCATAATGAAAAAGGGGGCTCACGCCCCCTATGGGCGTGGCAGTCGAAAAACGACCCGGCCCACCTACGTAGACAATATGGGTATCAAATGAAAGCTAATGTCTTCACGATTCCAAAAATAGCCATAGTTGCCAGATCGGGCGGTTTTTGCAGCCGATACGGCCATTGGTGATCAACTAATCTGAGCAAATAGGAGAGATAAATACTGTTTGTGCTCAGGCCCCTGAGAGTTAATAAACTGGGAGCTAATACCGTTTCTATAATAGGTACAATCCCCCTACTCCTACTTTCATTAGTTATGAGATTTCTTTATTGAGAACAAAAATTGATTGCTTTTACACAATCCTCAGATATAAATGTATATGTGAAAATGATACAACAAACCCTCGCGACAGGGTGTTGTGAGATATAATTCCATATTTTCCACCCGTAATCTACGATCCATTTTATTTATAAAAGTGGGAATTAACTAACAAGTCTTTTGGTGTCTAAATCTAAATTCCCTGTACCACCGGGCGCATCCAGGAAGTAGAATCCACCGGCGTTATTGTCAACCGCTCGTATCATATTATCATAAGCATTTTTCTGGTGTGGTCATTTGACCTGAGGTTTTCACGGTCCCTAAAACCGTTCTGTAGCGAGAAGGGACCAACAATAGCAAAGTTGCTGTCCCTTGTCTCTACCCAGCCGTCTGGCGGTATTCCAGCCACTAAATAGCAGGTGCCGGGGGCATCTGCATCGCGCTTTCTCTTGTAGGCGTAGTACTTCGCTCGATTTGATGTCGAGGATGAGAAAGCGAAGGGAGATTTTAACGTCGCTGGCTCATCCCACAGAATGGCAGCTACGTCCCCTTCATTAATCCTTTCCTTATACAGGAAGGATGAGGCGTTATCGCGTGGACGAAATAACGCCTTGGTGCACTTTATTGTTGACATAGTGCCAAGAACCCCAGAGGAAAGGTTCATAGCGTAGACACTGTGGCATAACATGCCTGTAACCGAATCGCTATCTTCAAAGTCGCACTCGTTGCACTTCTTGATCGCATCGGGGTGCAACCTCTGTATTGCCTGGTATCCTAACATGTTCTCGTTAGCGACACCATTCGCAGGGTACCTCCCTGTAGGGAGTGGGTTCCACTCAAACCTACGGGAATTAGCAGGGTGGGCAGCAGTGATCTGGACATACTTAGATGTTATGAATGGACTCACATAGCATTCATAAACGTTATGGTTCAAAGCTGTTATTGGACCAAACGAACCAGATCTCGCTGTGTGATTCTCGTGAGTCA
This sequence comes from Bellardia pandia, assembly GCA_916048285.2. NCBI lineage: Eukaryota > Metazoa > Arthropoda > Insecta > Diptera > Calliphoridae > Bellardia > Bellardia pandia. Next base: position 46,290,290 of record OU696531.1, read on the forward strand.
CACTTTCCCTCGGGATTGCCTCGGAGGGTAAGTTCCAGAATACTTTATCTCCAACAGGAGATATGGTGGGACTAAAACCACAAATGTATTCAAAGATGGGCACAGGTATGTTGTACTCATCTGAACTAATGGCAGCCATCGGATCCATGACTGTCTGTAGTTGGGGAACCTTCAGCACATATTTAGCTTGGTGGAGCTGAAAGGCGACGAGGAATTCCGTCATCGCGTGCTGGAATATAGGAAATGGCAGGTTACGTGGAATCCGCTGATCTTCCACTGCCATCCTATCGTAAACTTGGAGGACTAAAGGAATAAAACCAGAACATTCTAAATTCTGGCCCAGTGTTTTTTTTACTGGCTTACTTCCTCTATTTGTGCCAGTAAACATTGGCTCATCCCTCGATTCCGTAGGTTCACGGGAGGGAAAGACTCCGCTTTCTGGCAGTGGCTCTTTGGTGCGGGGTTTTCCTCTCGACACCTTATTCTGTGGCCGCCTGACACGAGCCGACGCTTCCTGATAAGCGTCATCATTGCGGGCGATGTTAACCCATCCTCCATCACCAGATTGATCTTCGTGACGGTTGAGGTTGTAATCCCTCATTCTATCGACATCTCGCTGACGCGGACGTCTTTGACCTTGTTGGCCGGTAGCGGGTATTCCACGCTGGGGTTGGTTCGAAGAACCATTTGTATTCAGTCTCGTCTCATCGAACTGTTCGGACGTGTTTTTTTAGTGCGGCTGAATTTTCGGTGAAAAAATCGTAATAGGTGAAAAAGTGTAAAAAGTTGAAATTAAACAAAAAGTAAAAAAAAATCGTAATAGGTAAAAATATAAAAAAAAAATAAACATTAAACATCACATAAAAACTGTATGAGTGTTCCTCTCAGATGTAATTCTGAGAAAGAGCTTAGCTCGTCTAGAAAAACTAGATGGGTCTCTGAGGAAGAATCCTTAAAAAATTATGCCGCAACGCTCCATGTAAAATTTGGGCTCGATCCGACGACTCTTAAGTGGACCCAAAATTGAGTTGAATAATAAGACAAGGTTTTATTATAAGAAATTTCGAACTTTGTTCGGAATTTTTTGAAAAACTCAATTTTGGTAACAGTTTTGTCAATATTTTGTAATTTTCGTATTTTTATGTTATTCTAAATTCACATTATTAAAATTATTCATTAAATTACCTTTTCACTAAGCTATTACTCAGAAAAATCTGATAATAAATAATAAAGTTACAATATCTTAAACATTAACTAAAGATGACATTTCATTGCCACCAGTGAAATTGCCCGTTCTTACCACTTGTTCAATAAAACAGGCTCTGTTCAGTGTAGTGATACGTCCTGGCTTGAATAACCCAGGGACATAAGATCGGCAAACGTACGATGCAAGCACCCCTTTCCAGAACTCACTGTCCTCGACTTCAAGGTGCGTATCAGGCATCCCAAACTGCGAGCCTTCAACTCGGAGAAATACAAATCGTAAAACCTGCGTTATCGCGGGGTCAGTAAAACCATTCAAAATTACTTTTAGGCTGGAAATAAAGCGTTCTCCCCGTCCAAAATAATACAAATTCACTGGGACTATCTTGCTCGCCGTTTTCGGACGTGAGAACTGAAGTTCGCGAGAACGATCTTCAGCTATAGCACCATTTTTTACATTTGCAATAATCTTTTTTAAACTCCTTTCGTAAAAAAATCTTGACTGCACGCACTTGCTACTCAAACTATGTACTAGATTTGAGGAATAGTAATAAAATTTAAATCCTTCTTTTCAATATTTATAAAATGCCTTTATTGAGAACAAAAATTGATTGCTTTTACACAATCCTCAGAAAACGAATATTCTAGTTGGCTGTAGTTGGAATAAAAGATGATTGTTCTTTTTACTGCTTTCTAGTTGCAACCAATGATGCTATTGTTAATATTTTATTTCTGATATCAATGAAAAATGCTTCTGCTGCAACTTTGTGTGTGAGTGTTAGTCGTTCATAATTAACGTTTAAAATTATTCTTATTTGCTCTAAACAGTGCAAAAGAATGTCAAAATGTTTGTGTATTGTATCATCTTTTATAGGTCTATATTAAGACATTTATAAGATTTTTCAAATGTTATTTTAATATTTCTGCATTTATCTAAAATACTTTGCCATTCCCTACCCTAAATAACTGTTTAATGGCCCCACATGAATATTGTATTTTGGTTTCTTTGGCATTTTTATTAAATTTTATCTAATTCATTGGCTCTACTGGTATATTTCCTTTTTAAACTACGCTTATGCATCATGTAAATGCGTAGTGCAAAATTCAATCCAAATAGTATTACTATTATTATTAAACAAATTTCTACTGTATGTAAATCTACTGTATCATTTGTCACTTCTACTTCATTTATAACATTGGCTGCTGGATTATTTAATTTTGTCTGTGGCTGACCCATTTTCCATTAAAGGTCCAACAAAATTTATTATTATTTCTCTTTTTTTTTTTTTGGTTACTATTTGTTTTTTTTTTTTTTTTTTTTTACATTGTTTTCAGTTTGAAATTCCTATTATATTCTTAACAGATTAGATTTAATTATAAATTTTTCTCTTATAACATTTATTAAAATTTAACAATTTTCATTAGTTTTGTAAAAAAAATTCTTGCCTCGAGCGGTTAACGCTTACTGGCTCTAAGGGTGCGGATAAAACGCACACCAATTTTAATTATTATTTATATATTTATTTATTATTTTTTTTTGATATATAGGAATCCATAAGGAATTCCAGTTTACCTATCCTCTGCCAGATAGCTGAAGGTCTTTCCCAGCTTGGTGGTGGATCCCGCTGTGTCTCTCGGAGCAATATTGCCTTCTCTCTCTTGAGGCGTTGAGTATATCCTCCTCTTCTCTTTGGTTTCTTTATTTTGGGTATGTTTATGTCATCTGGGGTCTTCTTGGTTCCCTGTTGCCTCTTCTTGTATTCCTTGACGGATAGTGGTTGAGGTCCTGGTTTGGTGGTCATATGTTTCCTCTATTACACCTTTTGGCAAGGTATTGCCTTCCTTCGGGTCGTTATTGGCTGGACCCCATAGGATTCTTATTATTTAGAGGTGCTTCAAGAGCACTCTCGTAGATTTTATTTTGCCTTGGGTGCTTTTTAATATAAGCACTCCAAAGGACTTATTTGATTTTTCTTTGGGTGCTCTATGTTGAAGCACTCCAAAGGACTGGCAGGACCGCCATGTAGTTGGAATAAAAGATGATTGTTCTTTTTACTGCTTTCTAGTTGCAACTAGGGGTGCCAGACGTACTGTTTTTAGCAGTACGCGTACTGTTTATTTTCAAATGTACTGTTTTATGCACAAGACCCAAAACAGTACGCAAATGTACTGTTTTTTACACGTTGTACTGTTTTTTGTACTGTTTTTTTTTCGTTAAAAGCTTATTTATATTAAAATTGATAAAAACAAATTTTTGTTCAGTGTATTGCTTTATTAAAAAAAGGATTTATTTATCGGGGTTTAATCTACTTTAAAGTTGATTATGAGATCAGTGTTAATTAATGGCTCTAAAGCATTGGTGTCCAAAAAATTTGTTTGTCCATATGAAATGAATACAAAAACAATTGTTTCATGAAATGGGCATCATTGCTCTAAAGGCATTTCTAACCATTAAACATTGTAGATTAACATGAAGAATATTAAAAAAACAAATTGGATTTCATAAATACACATATCGTTGTTTATACAACGTATTTAAATACATTTTCGAAAAGCTGACGGCACATTTAATTTTAAAGTAGTCATGTTATAAGGGGGTTAAGATAAAATGTTACTTGGATTTTTTTCAATAAATGATACTTCTTGATTTTTATATAATAAATTTCTACATCATGTAAATTGAAACAGCATTATTCTTACTAAAAAATATTTAAAAAGGAGTAAAATTGAGTTGCCATTAAATTTAAAGTTCACTTTTGTAATGTAAATTAATACATATACAGATTGATTTACAAAAACTAATAAATTTAAAACTTTGTATTACAAGCAAAGCAAAAATATGTCATTTAAATTGTATTTTTTATGTACCTTCTTCAAAAACGTTTATAATATATGTTTGATCTCATATTTTTAAAAATTTTTTTGTTGCTTATTAAATTAATATTACAGAAATGTATTACATTAATAAACATTATCCCCCTGGCCCACGATGTTGAACGATAATCGCTTAGATAAGACTTAAGACACAAACTTGATTGTGGAATAAACAAACTTGATTGAGTAAAAAATAGATACGATAAAAAGTTTGTGTCTTAAGTCTTATCTAAGCGAACGTTATCGTTCGACATCGTGGGCCAGGAGGTATGTTTTCGTTAAAAAATAAAATGTACTGTTTTTTTTTAATTGTACTGTTTTTTTCTATAAGATATACTGTTTTTCCGTATTTCAAATCTGGCTACCCTAGAGCTACGACTAATTATGGACCGATCATATTAAAATTGCACCGTATTATTTGTTTACATATAAAATATATTTGCGTTCAATATTATTTGGATACCAATATTTTTAAAAGAGTTATGCTCTTTAAAGTGATTTTCGGAAGTGGGCCTTATGTGGGAGCTACGACTAATTATGGACCGATCATAATAATATTGCACCGTATTATTTGTTTTCATATGAAATATATTAACGTTCAATATTATTTGGAGACCAACATTTTTAAAAGAGTTGTGGGAGAAATATGTACATATATTCTTAAAATTTCACTTACATTTTAGATATTAAATAAAACACTACGGGAACCACTATTAAAAACTATAAAACACTTACTACTTTTCTATGAGTGTATATAAAATTTTTTTTTTATTGTTTATTTTGATAAAAAATTGATATTTTTTTAATTTTAAATTAAACTTGTATTAAAAATTTGAGGAAATTGTTTACTTTCATCTACGGAAGTTAGTATACAATTAAAGCTAAACTGTTCTAAACACACTTCCGCGGGAGTTTTATCACTTTTTATTTTTTTTAATGAATTTGAATAGGAAAAATGGGAAACCCCCGCGGAATTTTCATTCATGATTGGGCTGAATGAATGATTGTGCCTGCTAGAGTCACATGACACAGATACGTATATGTCATGATAGGGAAACGGAGAGTTAAATTGCACAATGCTGTGATTCCACTAACGTGCGGTGCTTTAGACTGTTCTATAACACGCTTCATAGTATCCAGTTGGTTCTGGTGTGCTAGATAGTATGTGAATAACAGACAGTTAACCTTTTGCCTCGGGCTTACGATGTGCCGCTGGAAGGTACTTTCATAGTGGACAAACACGTGTCTGTCGGGCACATCGGCTTCCATTAACCCTGCGTGATCGGTTTGGAGACTCGACCACCGGGAGTTTATCCATTGATCTGTGAAGCTTGACTTTGTCACCGTGGCTGACATAACAAACATAGATTTCACAATATCAATGTTGTATGTCTCATTGTCCCATGCCATCACCATGAAAAAGGATACTATTTCACGCTCCGATATACCATGCCATAATTGAGTCAGCTGGTCGACAAGAACCAAGTCTGCCCAATTGGCTGATTCAGTAGGACTAAGAGCTCCGTGTTCTTCAGGTTGAGTGCCATTACAAGTTGAGAACAGTCGAGATTGTAATGCCTCTGAGTATTGGCTTGACAGCTTTATAGGGAACCAGTGCAGAAGAAGAGAATGTCTAGAATGCTCAGCTAATCCAATCCAGGCAGCAAACCAACGCTTCAAGGCATCCTTGATGATTGGAGCAGAAGGGACAATCCGTCTTAGCTGATTCGTCAGTATTTTACGGCTATCCAAGATATCTTGAGCAGTCAATTCTTGTCCATCTGGAAAGGCTATCCATAAGGCTGTCAACGAGCCATAATACAATGACTCTTGGATATGAGGGGCACTACCTCGGTGGTCCTGACTGAACCGGAAATAATAAGAAGCCATGGCCATCAGTCCTCTGGCTGATATCCACCCCTTACTAGCTCCTTCATTAGTTGCGGCAAATGCCTTGATGAAATGGCTCACAGCACCTAGACTACCTTCAGTCGGATTAGATAGCACCATCGGTAAGATTGGGCTCTGCCTATACATCACTGCCAAGTCTGCCATCCGCTGGGTGCGATCTGCTAATTCCCGGATTCCAGCCAATAAATTTGCCATTTTAAGTTGATTTGATGATAATTCAAAGTTACTTGTTGAAATTGTCAAGATGTAACAGGAACAAGTCACGAATATACTGAAAACAGAAGTTTTAAAAAGTTGGTTTTGGTATAATACCGAAGTCTCGTCTCATCGAACTGTTCGGACGTGTTACTTTTAGTGCGGCTGAATTTTCGGTGAAAAAATCGTAATAGGTGAAAAAGTGTAAAAAGTTGAAATTTAACAAAAAAGTGAAAAAAAAATCGTAATAGGTTAAAATATATAAAAAAAAAAAAACATCAAAAACATCAAAAAAATCGTATAAAAACTGTATGAGTGTTCCTCTCAGATGTAATTCTGAGAAAGAGCTTAGCTCGTCTAGAAAAACTAGATGGGTCTCTGAGGAAGAATCCTTAAAAAATTATGCCGCAACGCTCCATGTAAAATTTGGGCTCGATCCGACGACTCTTAAGTGGACCCAAAATTGAGTTGAATAATAAGACAAGGTTTTATTATAAGAAATTTCGAACTTTGTTCGGAATTTTTTGAAAAACTCAATTTTGGTAACAGTTTTTGTCAATATTTTGTAATTTTCGTATTTTTATGTTATTCTAAATTCACATTATTAAAATTATTCATTAAATTACCTTTTCACTAAGCTATTACTCAGAAAAATCTGATAATAAATAATAAAGTTACAATATCTTAAACATTAACTAAAGATGACATTTCATTGCCACCAGTGAAATTGCCCGTTCTTACCACTTGTTCAATAAAACAGGCTCTGTTCAGTGTAGTGATACGTCCTGGCTTGAATAACCCAGGGACATAAGATCGGCAAACGTACGATGCAAGCACCCCTTTCCAGAACTCACTGTCCTCGACTTCAAGGTGCGTATCAGGCATCCCAAACTGCGAGCCTTCAACTCGGAGAAATACAAATCGTAAAACCTGCGTTATCGCGGGGTCAGTAAAACCATTCAAAATTACTTTTAGGCTGGAAATAAAGCGTTCTCCCCGTCCAAAATAATACAAATTCACTGGGACTATCTTGCTCGCCGTTTTCGGACGTGAGAACTGAAGTTCGCGAGAACGATCTTCAGCTATAGCACCATCTTTTACATTTGCAATAATCTTTTTTAAACTCCTTTCGTAAAAAAATCTTGACTGCACGCACTTGCTACTCAAACTATGTACTAGATTTGAGGAATAGTAATAAAATTTAAATCCTTCTTTTCAATATTTATAAAATGCCTTTATTGAGAACAAAAATTGATTGCTTTTACACAATCCTCAGAAAACGAATATTCTAGTTGGCTGTAGTTGGAATAAAAGATGATTGTTCTTTTTACTGCTTTCTAGTTGCAACCAATGATGCTATTGTTAATATTTTATTTCTGATATCAATGAAAAATGCTTCTGCTGCAACTTTGTGTGTGAGTGTTAGTCGTTCATAATTAACGTTTAAAATTATTCTTATTTGCTCTAAACAGTGCAAAAGAATGTCAAAATGTTTGTGTATTGTATCATCTTTTATAGGTCTGTCTATATTAAGACATTTATAAGATTTTTCAAATGTTATTTTAATATTTCTGCATTTATCTAAAATACTTTGCCATTCCCTACCCTAAATAACTGTTTAATGGCCCCACATGAATATTGTATTTTGGTTTCTTTGGCATTTTTATTAAATTTTATCTAATTCATTGGCTCTACTGGTATATTTCCTTTTTAAACTACGCTTATGCATCATGTAAATGCGTAGTGCAAAATTCAATCCAAATAGTATTACTATTATTATTAAACAAATTTCTACTGTATGTAAATCTACTGTATCATTTGTCACTTCTACTTCATTTATAACATTGGCTGCTGGATTATTTAATTTTGTCTGTGGCTGACCCATTTTCCATTAAAGGTCCAACAAAATTTATTATTATTTCTCTTTTTTTTTTTTGGTTACTATTTGTTTTTTTTTTTTTTTTTTTTTTTACATTGTTTTCAGTTTGAAATTCCTATTATATTCTTAACAGATTAGATTTAATTATAAATTTTTCTCTTATAACATTTATTAAAATTTAACAATTTTCATTAGTTTTGTAAAAAAAATTCTTGCCTCGAGCGGTTAACGCTTACTGGCTCTAAGGGTGCGGATAAAACGCACACCAATTTTAATTATTATTTATATATTTATTTATTATTTTTTTTTGATATATAGGAATCCATAAGGAATTCCAGTTTACCTATCCTCTGCCAGATAGCTGAAGGTCTTTCCCAGCTTGGTGGTGGATCCCGCTGTGTCTCTCGGAGCAATATTGCCTTCTCTCTCTTGAGGCGTTGAGTATATCCTCCTCTTGTCTTTGGTTTCTTTATTTTGGGTATGTTTATGTCATCTGGGGTCTTCTTGGTTCCCTGTTGCCTCTTCTTGTATTCCTTGACGGATAGTGGTTGAGGTCCTGGTTTGGTGGTCATATGTTTCCTCTATTACACCTTTTGGCAAGGTATTGCCTTCCTTCGGGTCGTTATTGGCTGGACCCCATAGGATTCTTATTATTTAGAGGTGCTTCAAGAGCACTCTCGTAGATTTTATTTTGCCTTGGGTGCTTTTTAATATAAGCACTCCAAAGGACTTATTTGATTTTTCTTTGGGTGCTCTATGTTGAAGCACTCCAAAGGACTGGCAGGACCGCCATGTAGTTGGAATAAAAGATGATTGTTCTTTTTACTGCTTTCTAGTTGCAACTAGGGGTGCCAGACGTACTGTTTTTAGCAGTACGCGTACTGTTTATTTTCAAATGTACTGTTTTATGCACAAGACCCAAAACAGTACGCAAATGTACTGTTTTTTACACGTTGTACTGTTTTTTGTACTGTTTTTTTTCGTTAAAAGCTTATTTATATTAAAATTGATAAAAACAAATTTTTGTTCAGTGTATTGCTTTATTAAAAAAAGGATTTATTTATCGGGGTTTAATCTACTTTAAAGTTGATTATGAGATCAGTGTTAATTAATGGCTCTAAAGCATTGGTGTCCAAAAAATTTGTTTGTCCATATGAAATGAATACAAAAACAATTGTTTCATGAAATGGGCATCATTGCTCTAAAGGCATTTCTAACCATTAAACATTGCAGATTAACATGAAGAATATTAAAAAAACAAATTGGATTTCATAAATACACATATCTGCCCCTATTGCCGTTCTCAACTCAACTAAGTTTGGTCGTCTGTCAGTCAACCCAACTTTAACTCAACCAAATTATTTTTTGGTATTGTGTAGCACAACGATTTTTAGTTGTAATTGTTATGGCGTTGCCGACATGAAATATCGATTTCATGTTGGCAACACCATGCATTTTATTTGTAAAGTGAAGAAAAAAACGAAAAAAATCAAGTTTTTATAAAATAAAAAGAATGGATTTAAGTGTGGATTTATTTTTTGAAGACGAAAATCATGACGCTAATACAAATGTTCTACGTATACGTAGAAAAATACGCGATGATTCCAATCCTCTTGAACTACCCAGTGCAAAGTAAGAAATTTCCAAAATAAGTAACAAATATGTTTGTATAATAAGTATTATTTTTCATAGATTTATTAGCTATTTTCGGCTAAACAAAGAAGCATTTTGTTATGTTCTAGACGAAATTAAGGACCATTTAAAGAAACCTGTGCGTATGGTAGCTATACCACCGATATTAAAAATGTGTGCTGTCCTCCGGTTTTTGGCTGACGGAAGCTATCAAAAGTGCAGCGGTAATGACTTCAATATTGGAGTAGCTCAATCTACAATGTCACTTATTTTAAAGGAAGTGTTACCAGCAATAGAACACCGCATTTGTAGGAAATGGATAAAAACACAAATGAGTGAAGACGAAATAAATGCTTCCAAGGTCTGGTTTTTTGAAAAAAGTGGATTTCCCGGCGTATTGGGTTGTGTTGATGGTACGCATGTTCGGATTATATCTCCACAAAAAAATATTCAGCACCTCTACCTGAACAGAAAAGGATACTACAGCTTAAATGTTATGATTGTAAGTATTCATATACCTATACAGGCTTAGTTACTATTAGTTTGTTTTTTTATAAAGATGTGTGATTACAATATGAACATACGATATGTTGACGCAAGATATCCTGGAGCAAATCACGATTCCTTAATTTTCAATTTAAGTGATTTAAAGATTTTAGGTAAAATTATTTGAAATTTTAAAATCTTCATTTAAATTTTTTGTATTTAAGGTGATGCCGGGTATCCTCTAAGACCGTATTTAATGACACCATTTCGAATGGCAGATGGAGGGTCTCCACAAGCCCGATACAACACGATACATGCGAAAGGACGCAATATCGTTGAAAGGACGATTGGTATTGTCAAGAGTAAATTTCGCTGTCTCCTTTCTGTTAGAGGCTTACATTATTCACCCGAAAAAGCAACACAAATTGTAAATGTTTGTTGTGCTCTGCATAACGTTAGTCTGCATTTTCGAGTAGAGTTCCAAGCCGATGAACTATCTATTGAAAATGAAAATATCACATCGCAATCCTTAAATACAAATACTGAAGATACGGAAATTGGAATGAGTATCCGAAATAATATAATGCGTTCTTTTCAGTCATAACAAAACTATTTTATTTATTTAATTTTTAACTTAATTGAATTCAGTCTCTGTGTTATAAAAATATAAATATAAAAAATTAAATAAAAATTTATAAAAAAAACAACTCCTTATGGTCAAAATAAATATTTCATTCTTTTTGTACCTCCATGCCAATTTCTCTTTTCAATTTCTCAATTTTCATTTTTTCACATTCCACTCTGAGATTGTTAAGTTGAGTAGCTTCATTAACTTGCTTTTCATATAAGGCAATTTTCTTTTGCTTAATTTGTAAAAGCTGTTTGTTTATTTCATAATTTTTATAGCTGGTTTTCTCCAATTCCTTCATACTTTTTAAAAGTTTAGCTTGTGTCTCGCATTGCTTTCTCAGAAGTTCCAGACGCTCTTGTTCTGGTGATTTTTTTCTTTTCTTGGCTGGTGTGTTTATTATCTCAGCTTCATTTGTAACTATTTGTTCCATGTCGAGATTTTGAGGAGTTTCTAAAGCCTGACTTGTTGACGGACCAACGTTTTCAACGCCGAAAGTGTGTCCAGATGGTGCTACTTGGTCATTTAGTGATAACAGCTGGGACACGCAATCCTCAAGTACATTAAGCGGAATTTCTTGTGAAGGACCACCACCTGCTGCTTGTTGGTTTTATTTATTATTAGCAAGTTTTTTTTAATAATTGCTTTGTAATGAATCCAAACCTATATGAAGTAAAAATTCTAATAAAATGTCTGTTTACAATAATTAAGATGGCATATACTTACACGTTGCCATTCGAAGGATGTTCTTGTAGGTGGGCCCAAGCTATTCAATTCTATTGTAAATCCTTCCCACGTTTTAGTCATCTCAAATTTTTGCTTTCCTTTAGCAAGTTCTGGATTTTTTTTCCATCAGCTGCACAAGTCGCTCAAATTGGGCTTTGGTTGTTATTTTGACTGTCTTGCGTATGTGTATTAATCATTTAATTAATTATATTAAGATCAAAAAACACCTATACTTACGATTTTTCCATTTTTTTTATCTTTTTGTATTATTTTTTTAAAGGAAATGTATTAAAAATTTTATTTAAATCTATAACCGACAAAGACTCAACTGCTAATAAGCAGTTGTGTATATTTATCGTTTTTGTCAACCAAACTCATCCAAAATGGTGAACCGCAATACTATTAAACACAACCAAAAAATCAGCAGCACAACCAAAAAGTCAACTACATTTAAGTTGTGAATGGCAATACCGATTTATGAAAGACGACCAAATTATTAAAAAAGTTGTGAACCGCAATAGGGGCAATCGTTGTTTATACAACGTATTTAAATACATTTTCGAAAAGCTGACGGCACATTTAATTTTAAAGTAGTCATGTTATAAGGGGGTTAAGATAAAATGTTACTTGGATTTTTTTCAATAAATGATACTTCTTGATTTTTATATAATAAATTTCTACATCATGTAAATTGAAACAGCATTATTCTTACTAAAAAATATTTAAAAAGGAGTAAAATTGAGTTGCCATTAAATTTAAAGTTCACTTTTGTAATGTAAATTAATACATATACAGATTGATTTACAAAAACTAATAAATTTAAAACTTTGTATTACAAGCAAAGCAAAAATATGTCATTTAAATTGTATTTTTTATGTACCTTCTTCAAAAACGTTTATAATATATGTTTGATCTCATATTTTTAAAAATTTTTTTGTTGCTTATTAAATTAATATTACAGAAATGTATTACATTAATAAACATTATCCCCCTGGCCCACGATGTTGAACGATAATCGCTTAGATAAGACTTAAGACACAAACTTGATTGTGGAATAAACAAACTTGATTGAGTAAAAAATAGATACGATAAAAAGTTTGTGTCTTAAGTCTTATCTAAGCGAACGTTATCGTTCGACATCGTGGGCCAGGAGGTATGTTTTCGTTAAAAAATAAAATGTACTGTTTTTTTTTAATTGTACTGTTTTTTTCTATAAGATATACTGTTTTTCCGTATTTCAAATCTGGCTACCCTAGAGCTACGACTAATTATGGACCGATCATATTAAAATTGCACCGTATTATTTGTTTACATATAAAATATATTTGCGTTCAATATTATTTGGATACCAATATTTTTAAAAGAGTTATGCTCTTTAAAGTGATTTTCGGAAGTGGGCCTTATGTGGGAGCTACGACTAATTATGGACCGATCATAATAATATTGCACCGTATTATTTGTTTTCATATGAAATATATTAACGTTCAATATTATTTGGAGACCAACATTTTTAAAAGAGTTGTGGGAGAAATATGTACATATATTCTTAAAATTTCACTTACATTTTAGATATTAAATAAAACACTACGGGAACCACTATTAAAAACTATAAAACACTTACTACTTTTCTATGAGTGTATATAAAATTTTTTTTTTATTGTTTATTTTGATAAAAAATTGATATTTTTTTAATTTTAAATTAAACTTGTATTAAAAATTTGAGGAAATTGTTTACTTTCATCTACGGAAGTTAGTATACAATTAAAGCTAAACTGTTCTAAACACACTTCCGCGGGAGTTTTATCACTTTTTATTTTTTTTAATGAATTTGAATAGGAAAAATGGGAAACCCCCGCGGAATTTTCATTCATGATTGGGCTGAATGAATGATTGTGCCTGCTAGAGTCACATGACACAGATACGTATATGTCATGATAGGGAAACGGAGAGTTAAATTGCACAATGCTGTGATTCCACTAACGTGCGGTGCTTTAGACTGTTCTATAACACGCTTCATAGTATCCAGTTGGTTCTGGTGTGCTAGATAGTATGTGAATAACAGACAGTTAACCTTTTGCCTCGGGCTTACGATGTGCCGCTGGAAGGTACTTTCATAGTGGACAAACACGTGTCTGTCGGGCACATCGGCTTCCATTAACCCTGCGTGATCGGTTTGGAGACTCGACCACCGGGAGTTTATCCATTGATCTGTGAAGCTTGACTTTGTCACCGTGGCTGACATAACAAACATAGATTTCACAATATCAATGTTGTATGTCTCATTGTCCCATGCCATCACCATGAAAAAGGATACTATTTCACGCTCCGATATACCATGCCATAATTGAGTCAGCTGGTCGACAAGAACCAAGTCTGCCCAATTGGCTGATTCAGTAGGACTAAGAGCTCCGTGTTCTTCAGGTTGAGTGCCATTACAAGTTGAGAACAGTCGAGATTGTAATGCCTCTGAGTATTGGCTTGACAGCTTTATAGGGAACCAGTGCAGAAGAAGAGAATGTCTAGAATGCTCAGCTAATCCAATCCAGGCAGCAAACCAACGCTTCAAGGCATCCTTGATGATTGGAGCAGAAGGGACAATCCGTCTTAGCTGATTCGTCAGTATTTTACGGCTATCCAAGATATCTTGAGCAGTCAATTCTTGTCCATCTGGAAAGGCTATCCATAAGGCTGTCAACGAGCCATAATACAATGACTCTTGGATATGAGGGGCACTACCTCGGTGGTCCTGACTGAACCGGAAATAATAAGAAGCCATGGCCATCAGTCCTCTGGCTGATATCCACCCCTTACTAGCTCCTTCATTAGTTGCGGCAAATGCCTTGATGAAATGGCTCACAGCACCTAGACTACCTTCAGTCGGATTAGATAGCACCATCGGTAAGATTGGGCTCTGCCTATACATCACTGCCAAGTCTGCCATCCGCTGGGTGCGATCTGCTAATTCCCGGATTCCAGCCAATAAATTTGCCATTTTAAGTTGATTTGATGATAATTCAAAGTTACTTGTTGAAATTGTCAAGATGTAACAGGAACAAGTCACGAATATACTGAAAACAGAAGTTTTAAAAAGTTGGTTTTGGTATAATACCGAAGTCTCGTCTCATCGAACTGTTCGGACGTGTTACTTTTAGTGCGGCTGAATTTTCGGTGAAAAAATCGTAATAGGTGAAAAAGTGTAAAAAGTTGAAATTTAACAAAAAAGTGAAAAAAAAATCGTAATAGGTTAAAATATATAAAAAAAAAAAAACATCAAAAACATCAAAAAAATCGTATAAAAACTGTATGAGTGTTCCTCTCAGATGTAATTCTGAGAAAGAGCTTAGCTCGTCTAGAAAAACTAGATGGGTCTCTGAGGAAGAATCCTTAAAAAATTATGCCGCAACGCTCCATGTAAAATTTGGGCTCGATCCGACGACTCTTAAGTGGACCCAAAATTGAGTTGAATAATAAGACAAGGTTTTATTATAAGAAATTTCGAACTTTGTTCGGAATTTTTTGAAAAACTCAATTTTGGTAACAGTTTTTGTCAATATTTTGTAATTTTCGTATTTTTATGTTATTCTAAATTCACATTATTAAAATTATTCATTAAATTACCTTTTCACTAAGCTATTACTCAGAAAAATCTGATAATAAATAATAAAGTTACAATATCTTAAACATTAACTAAAGATGACATTTCATTGCCACCAGTGAAATTGCCCGTTCTTACCACTTGTTCAATAAAACAGGCTCTGTTCAGTGTAGTGATACGTCCTGGCTTGAATAACCCAGGGACATAAGATCGGCAAACGTACGATGCAAGCACCCCTTTCCAGAACTCACTGTCCTCGACTTCAAGGTGCGTATCAGGCATCCCAAACTGCGAGCCTTCAACTCGGAGAAATACAAATCGTAAAACCTGCGTTATCGCGGGGTCAGTAAAACCATTCAAAATTACTTTTAGGCTGGAAATAAAGCGTTCTCCCCGTCCAAAATAATACAAATTCACTGGGACTATCTTGCTCGCCGTTTTCGGACGTGAGAACTGAAGTTCGCGAGAACGATCTTCAGCTATAGCACCATCTTTTACATTTGCAATAATCTTTTTTAAACTCCTTTCGTAAAAAAATCTTGACTGCACGCACTTGCTACTCAAACTATGTACTAGATTTGAGGAATAGTAATAAAATTTAAATCCTTCTTTTCAATATTTATAAAATGCCTTTATTGAGAACAAAAATTGATTGCTTTTACACAATCCTCAGAAAACGAATATTCTAGTTGGCTGTAGTTGGAATAAAAGATGATTGTTCTTTTTACTGCTTTCTAGTTGCAACCAATGATGCTATTGTTAATATTTTATTTCTGATATCAATGAAAAATGCTTCTGCTGCAACTTTGTGTGTGAGTGTTAGTCGTTCATAATTAACGTTTAAAATTATTCTTATTTGCTCTAAACAGTGCAAAAGAATGTCAAAATGTTTGTGTATTGTATCATCTTTTATAGGTCTGTCTATATTAAGACATTTATAAGATTTTTCAAATGTTATTTTAATATTTCTGCATTTATCTAAAATACTTTGCCATTCCCTACCCTAAATAACTGTTTAATGGCCCCACATGAATATTGTATTTTGGTTTCTTTGGCATTTTTATTAAATTTTATCTAATTCATTGGCTCTACTGGTATATTTCCTTTTTAAACTACGCTTATGCATCATGTAAATGCGTAGTGCAAAATTCAATCCAAATAGTATTACTATTATTATTAAACAAATTTCTACTGTATGTAAATCTACTGTATCATTTGTCACTTCTACTTCATTTATAACATTGGCTGCTGGATTATTTAATTTTGTCTGTGGCTGACCCATTTTCCATTAAAGGTCAAAAAAAATTTATTATTATTTCTCTTTTTTTTTTTTGGTTACTATTTGTTTTTTTTTTTTTTTTTTTTTTACATTGTTTTCAGTTTGAAATTCCTATTATATTCTTAACAGATTAGATTTAATTATAAATTTTTCTCTTATAACATTTATTAAAATTTAACAATTTTCATTAGTTTTGTAAAAAAAATTCTTGCCTCGAGCGGTTAACGCTTACTGGCTCTAAGGGTGCGGATAAAACGCACACCAATTTTAATTATTATTTATATATTTATTTATTATTTTTTTTTGATATATAGGAATCCATAAGGAATTCCAGTTTACCTATCCTCTGCCAGATAGCTGAAGGTCTTTCCCAGCTTGGTGGTGGATCCCGCTGTGTCTCTCGGAGCAATATTGCCTTCTCTCTCTTGAGGCGTTGAGTATATCCTCCTCTTCTCTTTGGTTTCTTTATTTTGGGTATGTTTATGTCATCTGGGGTCTTCTTGGTTCCCTGTTGCCTCTTCTTGTATTCCTTGACGGATAGTGGTTGAGGTCCTGGTTTGGTGGTCATATGTTTCCTCTATTACACCTTTTGGCAAGGTATTGCCTTCCTTCGGGTCGTTATTGGCTGGACCCCATAGGATTCTTATTATTTAGAGGTGCTTCAAGAGCACTCTCGTAGATTTTATTTTGCCTTGGGTGCTTTTTAATATAAGCACTCCAAAGGACTTATTTGATTTTTCTTTGGGTGCTCTATGTTGAAGCACTCCAAAGGACTGGCAGGACCGCCATGTAGTTGGAATAAAAGATGATTGTTCTTTTTACTGCTTTCTAGTTGCAACTAGGGGTGCCAGACGTACTGTTTTTAGCAGTACGCGTACTGTTTATTTTCAAATGTACTGTTTTATGCACAAGACCCAAAACAGTACGCAAATGTACTGTTTTTTACACGTTGTACTGTTTTTTGTACTGTTTTTTTTCGTTAAAAGCTTATTTATATTAAAATTGATAAAAACAAATTTTTGTTCAGTGTATTGCTTTATTAAAAAAAGGATTTATTTATCGGGGTTTAATCTACTTTAAAGTTGATTATGAGATCAGTGTTAATTAATGGCTCTAAAGCATTGGTGTCCAAAAAATTTGTTTGTCCATATGAAATGAATACAAAAACAATTGTTTCATGAAATGGGCATCATTGCTCTAAAGGCATTTCTAACCATTAAACATTGCAGATTAACATGAAGAATATTAAAAAAACAAATTGGATTTCATAAATACACATATCGTTGTTTATACAACGTATTTAAATACATTTTCGAAAAGCTGACGGCACATTTAATTTTAAAGTAGTCATGTTATAAGGGGGTTAAGATAAAATGTTACTTGGATTTTTTTCAATAAATGATACTTCTTGATTTTTATATAATAAATTTCTACATCATGTAAATTGAAACAGCATTATTCTTACTAAAAAATATTTAAAAAGGAGTAAAATTGAGTTGCCATTAAATTTAAAGTTCACTTTTGTAATGTAAATTAATACATATACAGATTGATTTACAAAAACTAATAAATTTAAAACTTTGTATTACAAGCAAAGCAAAAATATGTCATTTAAATTGTATTTTTTATGTACCTTCTTCAAAAACGTTTATAATATATGTTTGATCTCATATTTTTAAAAATTTTTTTGTTGCTTATTAAATTAATATTACAGAAATGTATTACATTAATAAACATTATCCCCCTGGCCCACGATGTTGAACGATAATCGCTTAGATAAGACTTAAGACACAAACTTGATTGTGGAATAAACAAACTTGATTGAGTAAAAAATAGATACGATAAAAAGTTTGTGTCTTAAGTCTTATCTAAGCGAACGTTATCGTTCGACATCGTGGGCCAGGAGGTATGTTTTCGTTAAAAAATAAAATGTACTGTTTTTTTTTAATTGTACTGTTTTTTTCTATAAGATATACTGTTTTTCCGTATTTCAAATCTGGCTACCCTAGAGCTACGACTAATTATGGACCGATCATATTAAAATTGCACCGTATTATTTGTTTACATATAAAATATATTTGCGTTCAATATTATTTGGATACCAATATTTTTAAAAGAGTTATGCTCTTTAAAGTGATTTTCGGAAGTGGGCCTTATGTGGGAGCTACGACGAATTATGGACCGATCATAATAATATTGCACCGTATTATTTGTTTTCATATGAAATATATTAACGTTCAATATTATTTGGAGACCAACATTTTTAAAAGAGTTGTGGGAGAAATATGTACATATATTCTTAAAATTTCACTTACATTTTAGATATTAAATAAAACACTACGGGAACCACTATTAAAAACTATAAAACACTTACTACTTTTCTATGAGTGTATATAAAATTTTTTTTTTATTGTTTATTTTGATAAAAAATTGATATTTTTTTAATTTTAAATTAAACTTGTATTAAAAATTTGAGGAAATTGTTTACTTTCATCTACGGAAGTTAGTATACAATTAAAGCTAAACTGTTCTAAACACACTTCCGCGGGAGTTTTATCACTTTTTATTTTTTTTAATGAATTTGAATAGGAAAAATGGGAAACCCCCGCGGAATTTTCATTCATGATTGGGCTGAATGAATGATTGTGCCTGCTAGAGTCACTATGCTGTGGACTTGATCTATGCCGAACACATGACACAGATACGTATATGTCATGATAGGGAAACGGAGAGTTAAATTGCACAATGCTGTGATTCCACTAACGTGCGGTGCTTTAGACTGTTCTATAACACGCTTCATAGTATCCAGTTGGTTCTGGTGTGCTAGATAGTATGTGAATAACAGACAGTTAACCTTTTGCCTCGGGCTTACGATGTGCCGCTGGAAGGTACTTTCATAGTGGACAAACACGTGTCTGTCGGGCACATCGGCTTCCATTAACCCTGCGTGATCGGTTTGGAGACTCGACCACCGGGAGTTTATCCATTGATCTGTGAAGCTTGACTTTGTCACCGTGGCTGACATAACAAACATAGATTTCACAATATCAATGTTGTATGTCTCATTGTCCCATGCCATCACCATGAAAAAGGATACTATTTCACGCTCCGATATACCATGCCATAATTGAGTCAGCTGGTCGACAAGAACCAAGTCTGCCCAATTGGCTGATTCAGTAGGACTAAGAGCTCCGTGTTCTTCAGGTTGAGTGCCATTACAAGTTGAGAACAGTCGAGATTGTAATGCCTCTGAGTATTGGCTTGACAGCTTTATAGGGAACCAGTGCAGAAGAAGAGAATGTCTAGAATGCTCAGCTAATCCAATCCAGGCAGCAAACCAACGCTTCAAGGCATCCTTGATGATTGGAGCAGAAGGGACAATCCGTCTTAGCTGATTCGTCAGTATTTTACGGCTATCCAAGATATCTTGAGCAGTCAATTCTTGTCCATCTGGAAAGGCTATCCATAAGGCTGTCAACGAGCCATAATACAATGACTCTTGGATATGAGGGGCACTACCTCGGTGGTCCTGACTGAACCGGAAATAATAAGAAGCCATGGCCATCAGTCCTCTGGCTGATATCCACCCCTTACTAGCTCCTTCATTAGTTGCGGCAAATGCCTTGATGAAATGGCTCACAGCACCTAGACTACCTTCAGTCGGATTAGATAGCACCATCGGTAAGATTGGGCTCTGCCTATACATCACTGCCAAGTCTGCCATCCGCTGGGTGCGATCTGCTAATTCCCGGATTCCAGCCAATAAATTTGCCATTTTAAGTTGATTTGATGATAATTCAAAGTTACTTGTTGAAATTGTCAAGATGTAACAGGAACAAGTCACGAATATACTGAAAACAGAAGTTTTAAAAAGTTGGTTTTGGTATAATACCGAAGTCTCGTCTCATCGAACTGTTCGGACGTGTTACTTTTAGTGCGGCTGAATTTTCGGTGAAAAAATCGTAATAGGTGAAAAAGTGTAAAAAGTTGAAATTTAACAAAAAAGTGAAAAAAAAATCGTAATAGGTTAAAATATATAAAAAAAAAAAAACATCAAAAACATCAAAAAAATCGTATAAAAACTGTATGAGTGTTCCTCTCAGATGTAATTCTGAGAAAGAGCTTAGCTCGTCTAGAAAAACTAGATGGGTCTCTGAGGAAGAATCCTTAAAAAATTATGCCGCAACGCTCCATGTAAAATTTGGGCTCGATCCGACGACTCTTAAGTGGACCCAAAATTGAGTTGAATAATAAGACAAGGTTTTATTATAAGAAATTTCGAACTTTGTTCGGAATTTTTTGAAAAACTCAATTTTGGTAACAGTTTTTGTCAATATTTTGTAATTTTCGTATTTTTATGTTATTCTAAATTCACATTATTAAAATTATTCATTAAATTACCTTTTCACTAAGCTATTACTCAGAAAAATCTGATAATAAATAATAAAGTTACAATATCTTAAACATTAACTAAAGATGACATTTCATTGCCACCAGTGAAATTGCCCGTTCTTACCACTTGTTCAATAAAACAGGCTCTGTTCAGTGTAGTGATACGTCCTGGCTTGAATAACCCAGGGACATAAGATCGGCAAACGTACGATGCAAGCACCCCTTTCCAGAACTCACTGTCCTCGACTTCAAGGT
The DNA here is from genome assembly GCA_916048285.2 of Bellardia pandia. Taxonomy (NCBI): domain Eukaryota; kingdom Metazoa; phylum Arthropoda; class Insecta; order Diptera; family Calliphoridae; genus Bellardia; species Bellardia pandia. The sequence continues at coordinate 46,311,345 of OU696531.1, forward strand.
GCGTATCAGGCATCCCAAACTGCGAGCCTTCAACTCGGAGAAATACAAATCGTAAAACCTGCGTTATCGCGGGGTCAGTAAAACCATTCAAAATTACTTTTAGGCTGGAAATAAAGCGTTCTCCCCGTCCAAAATAATACAAATTCACTGGGACTATCTTGCTCGCCGTTTTCGGACGTGAGAACTGAAGTTCGCGAGAACGATCTTCAGCTATAGCACCATCTTTTACATTTGCAATAATCTTTTTTAAACTCCTTTCGTAAAAAAATCTTGACTGCACGCACTTGCTACTCAAACTATGTACTAGATTTGAGGAATAGTAATAAAATTTAAATCCTTCTTTTCAATATTTATAAAATGCCTTTATTGAGAACAAAAATTGATTGCTTTTACACAATCCTCAGAAAACGAATATTCTAGTTGGCTGTAGTTGGAATAAAAGATGATTGTTCTTTTTACTGCTTTCTAGTTGCAACCAATGATGCTATTGTTAATATTTTATTTCTGATATCAATGAAAAATGCTTCTGCTGCAACTTTGTGTGTGAGTGTTAGTCGTTCATAATTAACGTTTAAAATTATTCTTATTTGCTCTAAACAGTGCAAAAGAATGTCAAAATGTTTGTGTATTGTATCATCTTTTATAGGTCTGTCTATATTAAGACATTTATAAGATTTTTCAAATGTTATTTTAATATTTCTGCATTTATCTAAAATACTTTGCCATTCCCTACCCTAAATAACTGTTTAATGGCCCCACATGAATATTGTATTTTGGTTTCTTTGGCATTTTTATTAAATTTTATCTAATTCATTGGCTCTACTGGTATATTTCCTTTTTAAACTACGCTTATGCATCATGTAAATGCGTAGTGCAAAATTCAATCCAAATAGTATTACTATTATTATTAAACAAATTTCTACTGTATGTAAATCTACTGTATCATTTGTCACTTCTACTTCATTTATAACATTGGCTGCTGGATTATTTAATTTTGTCTGTGGCTGACCCATTTTCCATTAAAGGTCCAACAAAATTTATTATTATTTCTCTTTTTTTTTTTTGGTTACTATTTGTTTTTTTTTTTTTTTTTTTTTTACATTGTTTTCAGTTTGAAATTCCTATTATATTCTTAACAGATTAGATTTAATTATAAATTTTTCTCTTATAACATTTATTAAAATTTAACAATTTTCATTAGTTTTGTAAAAAAAATTCTTGCCTCGAGCGGTTAACGCTTACTGGCTCTAAGGGTGCGGATAAAACGCACACCAATTTTAATTATTATTTATATATTTATTTATTATTTTTTTTTGATATATAGGAATCCATAAGGAATTCCAGTTTACCTATCCTCTGCCAGATAGCTGAAGGTCTTTCCCAGCTTGGTGGTGGATCCCGCTGTGTCTCTCGGAGCAATATTGCCTTCTCTCTCTTGAGGCGTTGAGTATATCCTCCTCTTCTCTTTGGTTTCTTTATTTTGGGTATGTTTATGTCATCTGGGGTCTTCTTGGTTCCCTGTTGCCTCTTCTTGTATTCCTTGACGGATAGTGGTTGAGGTCCTGGTTTGGTGGTCATATGTTTCCTCTATTACACCTTTTGGCAAGGTATTGCCTTCCTTCGGGTCGTTATTGGCTGGACCCCATAGGATTCTTATTATTTAGAGGTGCTTCAAGAGCACTCTCGTAGATTTTATTTTGCCTTGGGTGCTTTTTAATATAAGCACTCCAAAGGACTTATTTGATTTTTCTTTGGGTGCTCTATGTTGAAGCACTCCAAAGGACTGGCAGGACCGCCATGTAGTTGGAATAAAAGATGATTGTTCTTTTTACTGCTTTCTAGTTGCAACTAGGGGTGCCAGACGTACTGTTTTTAGCAGTACGCGTACTGTTTATTTTCAAATGTACTGTTTTATGCACAAGACCCAAAACAGTACGCAAATGTACTGTTTTTTACACGTTGTACTGTTTTTTGTACTGTTTTTTTTCGTTAAAAGCTTATTTATATTAAAATTGATAAAAACAAATTTTTGTTCAGTGTATTGCTTTATTAAAAAAAGGATTTATTTATCGGGGTTTAATCTACTTTAAAGTTGATTATGAGATCAGTGTTAATTAATGGCTCTAAAGCATTGGTGTCCAAAAAATTTGTTTGTCCATATGAAATGAATACAAAAACAATTGTTTCATGAAATGGGCATCATTGCTCTAAAGGCATTTCTAACCATTAAACATTGCAGATTAACATGAAGAATATTAAAAAAACAAATTGGATTTCATAAATACACATATCTGCCCCTATTGCCGTTCTCAACTCAACTAAGTTTGGTCGTCTGTCAGTCAACCCAACTTTAACTCAACCAAATTATTTTTTGGTATTGTGTAGCACAACGATTTTTAGTTGTAATTGTTATGGCGTTGCCGACATGAAATATCGATTTCATGTTGGCAACACCATGCATTTTATTTGTAAAGTGAAGAAAAAAACGAAAAAAATCAAGTTTTTATAAAATAAAAAGAATGGATTTAAGTGTGGATTTATTTTTTGAAGACGAAAATCATGACGCTAATACAAATGTTCTACGTATACGTAGAAAAATACGCGATGATTCCAATCCTCTTGAACTACCCAGTGCAAAGTAAGAAATTTCCAAAATAAGTAACAAATATGTTTGTATAATAAGTATTATTTTTCATAGATTTATTAGCTATTTTCGGCTAAACAAAGAAGCATTTTGTTATGTTCTAGACGAAATTAAGGACCATTTAAAGAAACCTGTGCGTATGGTAGCTATACCACCGATATTAAAAATGTGTGCTGTCCTCCGGTTTTTGGCTGACGGAAGCTATCAAAAGTGCAGCGGTAATGACTTCAATATTGGAGTAGCTCAATCTACAATGTCACTTATTTTAAAGGAAGTGTTACCAGCAATAGAACACCGCATTTGTAGGAAATGGATAAAAACACAAATGAGTGAAGACGAAATAAATGCTTCCAAGGTCTGGTTTTTTGAAAAAAGTGGATTTCCCGGCGTATTGGGTTGTGTTGATGGTACGCATGTTCGGATTATATCTCCACAAAAAAATATTCAGCACCTCTACCTGAACAGAAAAGGATACTACAGCTTAAATGTTATGATTGTAAGTATTCATATACCTATACAGGCTTAGTTACTATTAGTTTGTTTTTTTATAAAGATGTGTGATTACAATATGAACATACGATATGTTGACGCAAGATATCCTGGAGCAAATCACGATTCCTTAATTTTCAATTTAAGTGATTTAAAGATTTTAGGTAAAATTATTTGAAATTTTAAAATCTTCATTTAAATTTTTTGTATTTAAGGTGATGCCGGGTATCCTCTAAGACCGTATTTAATGACACCATTTCGAATGGCAGATGGAGGGTCTCCACAAGCCCGATACAACACGATACATGCGAAAGGACGCAATATCGTTGAAAGGACGATTGGTATTGTCAAGAGTAAATTTCGCTGTCTCCTTTCTGTTAGAGGCTTACATTATTCACCCGAAAAAGCAACACAAATTGTAAATGTTTGTTGTGCTCTGCATAACGTTAGTCTGCATTTTCGAGTAGAGTTCCAAGCCGATGAACTATCTATTGAAAATGAAAATATCACATCGCAATCCTTAAATACAAATACTGAAGATACGGAAATTGGAATGAGTATCCGAAATAATATAATGCGTTCTTTTCAGTCATAACAAAACTATTTTATTTATTTAATTTTTAACTTAATTGAATTCAGTCTCTGTGTTATAAAAATATAAATATAAAAAATTAAATAAAAATTTATAAAAAAAACAACTCCTTATGGTCAAAATAAATATTTCATTCTTTTTGTACCTCCATGCCAATTTCTCTTTTCAATTTCTCAATTTTCATTTTTTCACATTCCACTCTGAGATTGTTAAGTTGAGTAGCTTCATTAACTTGCTTTTCATATAAGGCAATTTTCTTTTGCTTAATTTGTAAAAGCTGTTTGTTTATTTCATAATTTTTATAGCTGGTTTTCTCCAATTCCTTCATACTTTTTAAAAGTTTAGCTTGTGTCTCGCATTGCTTTCTCAGAAGTTCCAGACGCTCTTGTTCTGGTGATTTTTTTCTTTTCTTGGCTGGTGTGTTTATTATCTCAGCTTCATTTGTAACTATTTGTTCCATGTCGAGATTTTGAGGAGTTTCTAAAGCCTGACTTGTTGACGGACCAACGTTTTCAACGCCGAAAGTGTGTCCAGATGGTGCTACTTGGTCATTTAGTGATAACAGCTGGGACACGCAATCCTCAAGTACATTAAGCGGAATTTCTTGTGAAGGACCACCACCTGCTGCTTGTTGGTTTTATTTATTATTAGCAAGTTTTTTTTAATAATTGCTTTGTAATGAATCCAAACCTATATGAAGTAAAAATTCTAATAAAATGTCTGTTTACAATAATTAAGATGGCATATACTTACACGTTGCCATTCGAAGGATGTTCTTGTAGGTGGGCCCAAGCTATTCAATTCTATTGTAAATCCTTCCCACGTTTTAGTCATCTCAAATTTTTGCTTTCCTTTAGCAAGTTCTGGATTTTTTTTCCATCAGCTGCACAAGTCGCTCAAATTGGGCTTTGGTTGTTATTTTGACTGTCTTGCGTATGTGTATTAATCATTTAATTAATTATATTAAGATCAAAAAACACCTATACTTACGATTTTTCCATTTTTTTTATCTTTTTGTATTATTTTTTTAAAGGAAATGTATTAAAAATTTTATTTAAATCTATAACCGACAAAGACTCAACTGCTAATAAGCAGTTGTGTATATTTATCGTTTTTGTCAACCAAACTCATCCAAAATGGTGAACCGCAATACTATTAAACACAACCAAAAAATCAGCAGCACAACCAAAAAGTCAACTACATTTAAGTTGTGAATGGCAATACCGATTTATGAAAGACGACCAAATTATTAAAAAAGTTGTGAACCGCAATAGGGGCAATACGTTGTATAAACAACGTATTTAAATACATTTTCGAAAAGCTGACGGCACATTTAATTTTAAAGTAGTCATGTTATAAGGGGGTTAAGATAAAATGTTACTTGGATTTTTTTCAATAAATGATACTTCTTGATTTTTATATAATAAATTTCTACATCATGTAAATTGAAACAGCATTATTCTTACTAAAAAATATTTAAAAAGGAGTAAAATTGAGTTGCCATTAAATTTAAAGTTCACTTTTGTAATGTAAATTAATACATATACAGATTGATTTACAAAAACTAATAAATTTAAAACTTTGTATTACAAGCAAAGCAAAAATATGTCATTTAAATTGTATTTTTTATGTACCTTCTTCAAAAACGTTTATAATATATGTTTGATCTCATATTTTTAAAAATTTTTTTGTTGCTTATTAAATTAATATTACAGAAATGTATTACATTAATAAACATTATCCCCCTGGCCCACGATGTTGAACGATAATCGCTTAGATAAGACTTAAGACACAAACTTGATTGTGGAATAAACAAACTTGATTGAGTAAAAAATAGATACGATAAAAAGTTTGTGTCTTAAGTCTTATCTAAGCGAACGTTATCGTTCGACATCGTGGGCCAGGAGGTATGTTTTCGTTAAAAAATAAAATGTACTGTTTTTTTTTAATTGTACTGTTTTTTTCTATAAGATATACTGTTTTTCCGTATTTCAAATCTGGCTACCCTAGAGCTACGACTAATTATGGACCGATCATATTAAAATTGCACCGTATTATTTGTTTACATATAAAATATATTTGCGTTCAATATTATTTGGATACCAATATTTTTAAAAGAGTTATGCTCTTTAAAGTGATTTTCGGAAGTGGGCCTTATGTGGGAGCTACGACGAATTATGGACCGATCATAATAATATTGCACCGTATTATTTGTTTTCATATGAAATATATTAACGTTCAATATTATTTGGAGACCAACATTTTTAAAAGAGTTGTGGGAGAAATATGTACATATATTCTTAAAATTTCACTTACATTTTAGATATTAAATAAAACACTACGGGAACCACTATTAAAAACTATAAAACACTTACTACTTTTCTATGAGTGTATATAAAATTTTTTTTTTATTGTTTATTTTGATAAAAAATTGATATTTTTTTAATTTTAAATTAAACTTGTATTAAAAATTTGAGGAAATTGTTTACTTTCATCTACGGAAGTTAGTATACAATTAAAGCTAAACTGTTCTAAACACACTTCCGCGGGAGTTTTATCACTTTTTATTTTTTTTAATGAATTTGAATAGGAAAAATGGGAAACCCCCGCGGAATTTTCATTCATGATTGGGCTGAATGAATGATTGTGCCTGCTAGAGTCACTATGCTGTGGACTTGATCTATGCCGAACACATGACACAGATACGTATATGTCATGATAGGGAAACGGAGAGTTAAATTGCACAATGCTGTGATTCCACTAACGTGCGGTGCTTTAGACTGTTCTATAACACGCTTCATAGTATCCAGTTGGTTCTGGTGTGCTAGATAGTATGTGAATAACAGACAGTTAACCTTTTGCCTCGGGCTTACGATGTGCCGCTGGAAGGTACTTTCATAGTGGACAAACACGTGTCTGTCGGGCACATCGGCTTCCATTAACCCTGCGTGATCGGTTTGGAGACTCGACCACCGGGAGTTTATCCATTGATCTGTGAAGCTTGACTTTGTCACCGTGGCTGACATAACAAACATAGATTTCACAATATCAATGTTGTATGTCTCATTGTCCCATGCCATCACCATGAAAAAGGATACTATTTCACGCTCCGATATACCATGCCATAATTGAGTCAGCTGGTCGACAAGAACCAAGTCTGCCCAATTGGCTGATTCAGTAGGACTAAGAGCTCCGTGTTCTTCAGGTTGAGTGCCATTACAAGTTGAGAACAGTCGAGATTGTAATGCCTCTGAGTATTGGCTTGACAGCTTTATAGGGAACCAGTGCAGAAGAAGAGAATGTCTAGAATGCTCAGCTAATCCAATCCAGGCAGCAAACCAACGCTTCAAGGCATCCTTGATGATTGGAGCAGAAGGGACAATCCGTCTTAGCTGATTCGTCAGTATTTTACGGCTATCCAAGATATCTTGAGCAGTCAATTCTTGTCCATCTGGAAAGGCTATCCATAAGGCTGTCAACGAGCCATAATACAATGACTCTTGGATATGAGGGGCACTACCTCGGTGGTCCTGACTGAACCGGAAATAATAAGAAGCCATGGCCATCAGTCCTCTGGCTGATATCCACCCCTTACTAGCTCCTTCATTAGTTGCGGCAAATGCCTTGATGAAATGGCTCACAGCACCTAGACTACCTTCAGTCGGATTAGATAGCACCATCGGTAAGATTGGGCTCTGCCTATACATCACTGCCAAGTCTGCCATCCGCTGGGTGCGATCTGCTAATTCCCGGATTCCAGCCAATAAATTTGCCATTTTAAGTTGATTTGATGATAATTCAAAGTTACTTGTTGAAATTGTCAAGATGTAACAGGAACAAGTCACGAATATACTGAAAACAGAAGTTTTAAAAAGTTGGTTTTGGTATAATACCGAAGTCTCGTCTCATCGAACTGTTCGGACGTGTTACTTTTAGTGCGGCTGAATTTTCGGTGAAAAAATCGTAATAGGTGAAAAAGTGTAAAAAGTTGAAATTTAACAAAAAAGTGAAAAAAAAATCGTAATAGGTTAAAATATATAAAAAAAAAAAAAACATCAAAAACATCAAAAAAATCGTATAAAAACTGTATGAGTGTTCCTCTCAGATGTAATTCTGAGAAAGAGCTTAGCTCGTCTAGAAAAACTAGATGGGTCTCTGAGGAAGAATCCTTAAAAAATTATGCCGCAACGCTCCATGTAAAATTTGGGCTCGATCCGACGACTCTTAAGTGGACCCAAAATTGAGTTGAATAATAAGACAAGGTTTTATTATAAGAAATTTCGAACTTTGTTCGGAATTTTTTGAAAAACTCAATTTTGGTAACAGTTTTGTCAATATTTTGTAATTTTCGTATTTTTATGTTATTCTAAATTCACATTATTAAAATTATTCATTAAATTACCTTTTCACTAAGCTATTACTCAGAAAAATCTGATAATAAATAATAAAGTTACAATATCTTAAACATTAACTAAAGATGACATTTCATTGCCACCAGTGAAATTGCCCGTTCTTACCACTTGTTCAATAAAACAGGCTCTGTTCAGTGTAGTGATACGTCCTGGCTTGAATAACCCAGGGACATAAGATCGGCAAACGTACGATGCAAGCACCCCTTTCCAGAACTCACTGTCCTCGACTTCAAGGTGCGTATCAGGCATCCCAAACTGCGAGCCTTCAACTCGGAGAAATACAAATCGTAAAACCTGCGTTATCGCGGGGTCAGTAAAACCATTCAAAATTACTTTTAGGCTGGAAATAAAGCGTTCTCCCCGTCCAAAATAATACAAATTCACTGGGACTATCTTGCTCGCCGTTTTCGGACGTGAGAACTGAAGTTCGCGAGAACGATCTTCAGCTATAGCACCATCTTTTACATTTGCAATAATCTTTTTTAAACTCCTTTCGTAAAAAAATCTTGACTGCACGCACTTGCTACTCAAACTATGTACTAGATTTGAGGAATAGTAATAAAATTTAAATCCTTCTTTTCAATATTTATAAAATGCCTTTATTGAGAACAAAAATTGATTGCTTTTACACAATCCTCAGAAAACGAATATTCTAGTTGGCTGTAGTTGGAATAAAAGATGATTGTTCTTTTTACTGCTTTCTAGTTGCAACCAATGATGCTATTGTTAATATTTTATTTCTGATATCAATGAAAAATGCTTCTGCTGCAACTTTGTGTGTGAGTGTTAGTCGTTCATAATTAACGTTTAAAATTATTCTTATTTGCTCTAAACAGTGCAAAAGAATGTCAAAATGTTTGTGTATTGTATCATCTTTTATAGGTCTGTCTATATTAAGACATTTATAAGATTTTTCAAATGTTATTTTAATATTTCTGCATTTATCTAAAATACTTTGCCATTCCCTACCCTAAATAACTGTTTAATGGCCCCACATGAATATTGTATTTTGGTTTCTTTGGCATTTTTATTAAATTTTATCTAATTCATTGGCTCTACTGGTATATTTCCTTTTTAAACTACGCTTATGCATCATGTAAATGCGTAGTGCAAAATTCAATCCAAATAGTATTACTATTATTATTAAACAAATTTCTACTGTATGTAAATCTACTGTATCATTTGTCACTTCTACTTCATTTATAACATTGGCTGCTGGATTATTTAATTTTGTCTGTGGCTGACCCATTTTCCATTAAAGGTCCAACAAAATTTATTATTATTTCTCTTTTTTTTTTTTTGGTTACTATTTGTTTTTTTTTTTTTTTTTTTTTACATTGTTTTCAGTTTGAAATTCCTATTATATTCTTAACAGATTAGATTTAATTATAAATTTTTCTCTTATAACATTTATTAAAATTTAACAATTTTCATTAGTTTTGTAAAAAAAATTCTTGCCTCGAGCGGTTAACGCTTACTGGCTCTAAGGGTGCGGATAAAACGCACACCAATTTTAATTATTATTTATATATTTATTTATTATTTTTTTTTGATATATAGGAATCCATAAGGAATTCCAGTTTACCTATCCTCTGCCAGATAGCTGAAGGTCTTTCCCAGCTTGGTGGTGGATCCCGCTGTGTCTCTCGGAGCAATATTGCCTTCTCTCTCTTGAGGCGTTGAGTATATCCTCCTCTTCTCTTTGGTTTCTTTATTTTGGGTATGTTTATGTCATCTGGGGTCTTCTTGGTTCCCTGTTGCCTCTTCTTGTATTCCTTGACGGATAGTGGTTGAGGTCCTGGTTTGGTGGTCATATGTTTCCTCTATTACACCTTTTGGCAAGGTATTGCCTTCCTTCGGGTCGTTATTGGCTGGACCCCATAGGATTCTTATTATTTAGAGGTGCTTCAAGAGCACTCTCGTAGATTTTATTTTGCCTTGGGTGCTTTTTAATATAAGCACTCCAAAGGACTTATTTGATTTTTCTTTGGGTGCTCTATGTTGAAGCACTCCAAAGGACTGGCAGGACCGCCATGTAGTTGGAATAAAAGATGATTGTTCTTTTTACTGCTTTCTAGTTGCAACTAGGGGTGCCAGACGTACTGTTTTTAGCAGTACGCGTACTGTTTATTTTCAAATGTACTGTTTTATGCACAAGACCCAAAACAGTACGCAAATGTACTGTTTTTTACACGTTGTACTGTTTTTTGTACTGTTTTTTTTCGTTAAAAGCTTATTTATATTAAAATTGATAAAAACAAATTTTTGTTCAGTGTATTGCTTTATTAAAAAAAGGATTTATTTATCGGGGTTTAATCTACTTTAAAGTTGATTATGAGATCAGTGTTAATTAATGGCTCTAAAGCATTGGTGTCCAAAAAATTTGTTTGTCCATATGAAATGAATACAAAAACAATTGTTTCATGAAATGGGCATCATTGCTCTAAAGGCATTTCTAACCATTAAACATTGCAGATTAACATGAAGAATATTAAAAAAACAAATTGGATTTCATAAATACACATATCGTTGTTTATACAACGTATTTAAATACATTTTCGAAAAGCTGACGGCACATTTAATTTTAAAGTAGTCATGTTATAAGGGGGTTAAGATAAAATGTTACTTGGATTTTTTTCAATAAATGATACTTCTTGATTTTTATATAATAAATTTCTACATCATGTAAATTGAAACAGCATTATTCTTACTAAAAAATATTTAAAAAGGAGTAAAATTGAGTTGCCATTAAATTTAAAGTTCACTTTTGTAATGTAAATTAATACATATACAGATTGATTTACAAAAACTAATAAATTTAAAACTTTGTATTACAAGCAAAGCAAAAATATGTCATTTAAATTGTATTTTTTATGTACCTTCTTCAAAAACGTTTATAATATATGTTTGATCTCATATTTTTAAAAATTTTTTTGTTGCTTATTAAATTAATATTACAGAAATGTATTACATTAATAAACATTATCCCCCTGGCCCACGATGTTGAACGATAATCGCTTAGATAAGACTTAAGACACAAACTTGAGTGTGGAATAAACAAACTTGATTGAGTAAAAAATAGATACGATAAAAAGTTTGTGTCTTAAGTCTTATCTAAGCGAACGTTATCGTTCGACATCGTGGGCCAGGAGGTATGTTTTCGTTAAAAAATAAAATGTACTGTTTTTTTTTAATTGTACTGTTTTTTTCTATAAGATATACTGTTTTTCCGTATTTCAAATCTGGCTACCCTAGAGCTACGACTAATTATGGACCGATCATATTAAAATTGCACCGTATTATTTGTTTACATATAAAATATATTTGCGTTCAATATTATTTGGATACCAATATTTTTAAAAGAGTTATGCTCTTTAAAGTGATTTTCGGAAGTGGGCCTTATGTGGGAGCTACGACTAATTATGGACCGATCATAATAATATTGCACCGTATTATTTGTTTTCATATGAAATATATTAACGTTCAATATTATTTGGAGACCAACATTTTTAAAAGAGTTGTGGGAGAAATATGTACATATATTCTTAAAATTTCACTTACATTTTAGATATTAAATAAAACACTACGGGAACCACTATTAAAAACTATAAAACACTTACTACTTTTCTATGAGTGTATATAAAATTTTTTTTTTATTGTTTATTTTGATAAAAAATTGATATTTTTTTAATTTTAAATTAAACTTGTATTAAAAATTTGAGGAAATTGTTTACTTTCATCTACGGAAGTTAGTATACAATTAAAGCTAAACTGTTCTAAACACACTTCCGCGGGAGTTTTATCACTTTTTATTTTTTTTAATGAATTTGAATAGGAAAAATGGGAAACCCCCGCGGAATTTTCATTCATGATTGGGCTGAATGAATGATTGTGCCTGCTAGAGTCACTATGCTGTGGACTTGATCTATGCCGAACACATGACACAGATACGTATATGTCATGATAGGGAAACGGAGAGTTAAATTGCACAATGCTGTGATTCCACTAACGTGCGGTGCTTTAGACTGTTCTATAACACGCTTCATAGTATCCAGTTGGTTCTGGTGTGCTAGATAGTATGTGAATAACAGACAGTTAACCTTTTGCCTCGGGCTTACGATGTGCCGCTGGAAGGTACTTTCATAGTGGACAAACACGTGTCTGTCGGGCACATCGGCTTCCATTAACCCTGCGTGATCGGTTTGGAGACTCGACCACCGGGAGTTTATCCATTGATCTGTGAAGCTTGACTTTGTCACCGTGGCTGACATAACAAACATAGATTTCACAATATCAATGTTGTATGTCTCATTGTCCCATGCCATCACCATGAAAAAGGATACTATTTCACGCTCCGATATACCATGCCATAATTGAGTCAGCTGGTCGACAAGAACCAAGTCTGCCCAATTGGCTGATTCAGTAGGACTAAGAGCTCCGTGTTCTTCAGGTTGAGTGCCATTACAAGTTGAGAACAGTCGAGATTGTAATGCCTCTGAGTATTGGCTTGACAGCTTTATAGGGAACCAGTGCAGAAGAAGAGAATGTCTAGAATGCTCAGCTAATCCAATCCAGGCAGCAAACCAACGCTTCAAGGCATCCTTGATGATTGGAGCAGAAGGGACAATCCGTCTTAGCTGATTCGTCAGTATTTTACGGCTATCCAAGATATCTTGAGCAGTCAATTCTTGTCCATCTGGAAAGGCTATCCATAAGGCTGTCAACGAGCCATAATACAATGACTCTTGGATATGAGGGGCACTACCTCGGTGGTCCTGACTGAACCGGAAATAATAAGAAGCCATGGCCATCAGTCCTCTGGCTGATATCCACCCCTTACTAGCTCCTTCATTAGTTGCGGCAAATGCCTTGATGAAATGGCTCACAGCACCTAGACTACCTTCAGTCGGATTAGATAGCACCATCGGTAAGATTGGGCTCTGCCTATACATCACTGCCAAGTCTGCCATCCGCTGGGTGCGATCTGCTAATTCCCGGATTCCAGCCAATAAATTTGCCATTTTAAGTTGATTTGATGATAATTCAAAGTTACTTGTTGAAATTGTCAAGATGTAACAGGAACAAGTCACGAATATACTGAAAACAGAAGTTTTAAAAAGTTGGTTTTGGTATAATACCGAAGTCTCGTCTCATCGAACTGTTCGGACGTGTTACTTTTAGTGCGGCTGAATTTTCGGTGAAAAAATCGTAATAGGTGAAAAAGTGTAAAAAGTTGAAATTTAACAAAAAAGTGAAAAAAAAATCGTAATAGGTTAAAATATATAAAAAAAAAAAACATCAAAAACATCAAAAAAATCGTATAAAAACTGTATGAGTGTTCCTCTCAGATGTAATTCTGAGAAAGAGCTTAGCTCGTCTAGAAAAACTAGATGGGTCTCTGAGGAAGAATCCTTAAAAAATTATGCCGCAACGCTCCATGTAAAATTTGGGCTCGATCCGACGACTCTTAAGTGGACCCAAAATTGAGTTGAATAATAAGACAAGGTTTTATTATAAGAAATTTCGAACTTTGTTCGGAATTTTTTGAAAAACTCAATTTTGGTAACAGTTTTGTCAATATTTTGTAATTTTCGTATTTTTATGTTATTCTAAATTCACATTATTAAAATTATTCATTAAATTACCTTTTCACTAAGCTATTACTCAGAAAAATCTGATAATAAATAATAAAGTTACAATATCTTAAACATTAACTAAAGATGACATTTCATTGCCACCAGTGAAATTGCCCGTTCTTACCACTTGTTCAATAAAACAGGCTCTGTTCAGTGTAGTGATACGTCCTGGCTTGAATAACCCAGGGACATAAGATCGGCAAACGTACGATGCAAGCACCCCTTTCCAGAACTCACTGTCCTCGACTTCAAGGTGCGTATCAGGCATCCCAAACTGCGAGCCTTCAACTCGGAGAAATACAAATCGTAAAACCTGCGTTATCGCGGGGTCAGTAAAACCATTCAAAATTACTTTTAGGCTGGAAATAAAGCGTTCTCCCCGTCCAAAATAATACAAATTCACTGGGACTATCTTGCTCGCCGTTTTCGGACGTGAGAACTGAAGTTCGCGAGAACGATCTTCAGCTATAGCACCATCTTTTACATTTGCAATAATCTTTTTTAAACTCCTTTCGTAAAAAAATCTTGACTGCACGCACTTGCTACTCAAACTATGTACTAGATTTGAGGAATAGTAATAAAATTTAAATCCTTCTTTTCAATATTTATAAAATGCCTTTATTGAGAACAAAAATTGATTGCTTTTACACAATCCTCAGAAAACGAATATTCTAGTTGGCTGTAGTTGGAATAAAAGATGATTGTTCTTTTTACTGCTTTCTAGTTGCAACCAATGATGCTATTGTTAATATTTTATTTCTGATATCAATGAAAAATGCTTCTGCTGCAACTTTGTGTGTGAGTGTTAGTCGTTCATAATTAACGTTTAAAATTATTCTTATTTGCTCTAAACAGTGCAAAAGAATGTCAAAATGTTTGTGTATTGTATCATCTTTTATAGGTCTGTCTATATTAAGACATTTATAAGATTTTTCAAATGTTATTTTAATATTTCTGCATTTATCTAAAATACTTTGCCATTCCCTACCCTAAATAACTGTTTAATGGCCCCACATGAATATTGTATTTTGGTTTCTTTGGCATTTTTATTAAATTTTATCTAATTCATTGGCTCTACTGGTATATTTCCTTTTTAAACTACGCTTATGCATCATGTAAATGCGTAGTGCAAAATTCAATCCAAATAGTATTACTATTATTATTAAACAAATTTCTACTGTATGTAAATCTACTGTATCATTTGTCACTTCTACTTCATTTATAACATTGGCTGCTGGATTATTTAATTTTGTCTGTGGCTGACCCATTTTCCATTAAAGGTCCAACAAAATTTATTATTATTTCTCTTTTTTTTTTTTTGGTTACTATTTGTTTTTTTTTTTTTTTTTTTTTACATTGTTTTCAGTTTGAAATTCCTATTATATTCTTAACAGATTAGATTTAATTATAAATTTTTCTCTTATAACATTTATTAAAATTTAACAATTTTCATTAGTTTTGTAAAAAAAATTCTTGCCTCGAGCGGTTAACGCTTACTGGCTCTAAGGGTGCGGATAAAACGCACACCAATTTTAATTATTATTTATATATTTATTTATTATTTTTTTTTGATATATAGGAATCCATAAGGAATTCCAGTTTACCTATCCTCTGCCAGATAGCTGAAGGTCTTTCCCAGCTTGGTGGTGGATCCCGCTGTGTCTCTCGGAGCAATATTGCCTTCTCTCTCTTGAGGCGTTGAGTATATCCTCCTCTTCTCTTTGGTTTCTTTATTTTGGGTATGTTTATGTCATCTGGGGTCTTCTTGGTTCCCTGTTGCCTCTTCTTGTATTCCTTGACGGATAGTGGTTGAGGTCCTGGTTTGGTGGTCATATGTTTCCTCTATTACACCTTTTGGCAAGGTATTGCCTTCCTTCGGGTCGTTATTGGCTGGACCCCATAGGATTCTTATTATTTAGAGGTGCTTCAAGAGCACTCTCGTAGATTTTATTTTGCCTTGGGTGCTTTTTAATATAAGCACTCCAAAGGACTTATTTGATTTTTCTTTGGGTGCTCTATGTTGAAGCACTCCAAAGGACTGGCAGGACCGCCATGTAGTTGGAATAAAAGATGATTGTTCTTTTTACTGCTTTCTAGTTGCAACTAGGGGTGCCAGACGTACTGTTTTTAGCAGTACGCGTACTGTTTATTTTCAAATGTACTGTTTTATGCACAAGACCCAAAACAGTACGCAAATGTACTGTTTTTTACACGTTGTACTGTTTTTTGTACTGTTTTTTTTCGTTAAAAGCTTATTTATATTAAAATTGATAAAAACAAATTTTTGTTCAGTGTATTGCTTTATTAAAAAAAGGATTTATTTATCGGGGTTTAATCTACTTTAAAGTTGATTATGAGATCAGTGTTAATTAATGGCTCTAAAGCATTGGTGTCCAAAAAATTTGTTTGTCCATATGAAATGAATACAAAAACAATTGTTTCATGAAATGGGCATCATTGCTCTAAAGGCATTTCTAACCATTAAACATTGTAGATTAACATGAAGAATATTAAAAAAACAAATTGGATTTCATAAATACACATATCGTTGTTTATACAACGTATTTAAATACATTTTCGAAAAGCTGACGGCACATTTAATTTTAAAGTAGTCATGTTATAAGGGGGTTAAGATAAAATGTTACTTGGATTTTTTTCAATAAATGATACTTCTTGATTTTTATATAATAAATTTCTACATCATGTAAATTGAAACAGCATTATTCTTACTAAAAAATATTTAAAAAGGAGTAAAATTGAGTTGCCATTAAATTTAAAGTTCACTTTTGTAATGTAAATTAATACATATACAGATTGATTTACAAAAACTAATAAATTTAAAACTTTGTATTACAAGCAAAGCAAAAATATGTCATTTAAATTGTATTTTTTATGTACCTTCTTCAAAAACGTTTATAATATATGTTTGATCTCATATTTTTAAAAATTTTTTTGTTGCTTATTAAATTAATATTACAGAAATGTATTACATTAATAAACATTATCCCCCTGGCCCACGATGTTGAACGATAATCGCTTAGATAAGACTTAAGACACAAACTTGATTGTGGAATAAACAAACTTGATTGAGTAAAAAATAGATACGATAAAAAGTTTGTGTCTTAAGTCTTATCTAAGCGAACGTTATCGTTCGACATCGTGGGCCAGGAGGTATGTTTTCGTTAAAAAATAAAATGTACTGTTTTTTTTTTTAATTGTACTGTTTTTTTCTATAAGATGTACTGTTTTTCCGTATTTCAAATCTGGCTACCCTAGAGCTACGACTAATTATGGACCGATCATATTAAAATTGCACCGTATTATTTGTTTACATATAAAATATATTTGCGTTCAATATTATTTGGATACCAATATTTTTAAAAGAGTTATGCTCTTTAAAGTGATTTTCGGAAGTGGGCCTTATGTGGGAGCTACGACTAATTATGGACCGATCATAATAATATTGCACCGTATTATTTGTTTTCATATGAAATATATTAACGTTCAATATTATTTGGAGACCAACATTTTTAAAAGAGTTGTGGGAGAAATATGTACATATATTCTTAAAATTTCACTTACATTTTAGATATTAAATAAAACACTACGGGAACCACTATTAAAAACTATAAAACACTTACTACTTTTCTATGAGTGTATATAAAATTTTTTTTTTATTGTTTATTTTGATAAAAAATTGATATTTTTTTAATTTTAAATTAAACTTGTATTAAAAATTTGAGGAAATTGTTTACTTTCATCTACGGAAGTTAGTATACAATTAAAGCTAAACTGTTCTAAACACACTTCCGCGGGAGTTTTATCACTTTTTATTTTTTTTAATGAATTTGAATAGGAAAAATGGGAAACCCCCGCGGAATTTTCATTCATGATTGGGCTGAATGAATGATTGTGCCTGCTAGAGTCACTATGCTGTGGACTTGATCTATGCCGAACACATGACACAGATACGTATATGTCATGATAGGGAAACGGAGAGTTAAATTGCACAATGCTGTGATTCCACTAACGTGCGGTGCTTTAGACTGTTCTATAACACGCTTCATAGTATCCAGTTGGTTCTGGTGTGCTAGATAGTATGTGAATAACAGACAGTTAACCTTTTGCCTCGGGCTTACGATGTGCCGCTGGAAGGTACTTTCATAGTGGACAAACACGTCTCTGTCGGGCACATCGGCTTCCATTAACCCTGCGTGATCGGTTTGGAGACTCGACCACCGGGAGTTTATCCATTGATCTGTGAAGCTTGACTTTGTCACCGTGGCTGACATAACAAACATAGATTTGACAATATCAATGTTGTATGTCTCATTGTCCCATGCCATCACCATGAAAAAGGATACTATTTCACGCTCCGATATACCATGCCATAATTGAGTCAGCTGGTCGACAGGAACCAAGTCTGCCCAATTGGCTGATTCAGTAGGACTAAGAGCTCCGTGTTCTTCAGGTTGAGTGCCATTACAAGTTGAGAACAGTCGAGATTGTAATGCCTCTGAGTATTGGCTTGACAGCTTTATAGGGAACCAGTGCAGAAGAAGAGAATGTCTAGAATGCTCAGCTAATCCAATCCAGGCAGCAAACCAACGCTTCAAGGCATCCTTGATGATTGGAGCAGAAGGGACAATCCGTCTTAGCTGATTCGTCAGTATTTTACGGCTATCCAAGATATCTTGAGCAGTCAATTCTTGTCCATCTGGAAAGGCTATCCATAAGGCTGTCAACGAGCCATAATACAATGACTCTTGGATATGAGGGGCACTACCTCGGTGGTCCTGACTGAACCGGAAATAATAAGAAGCCATGGCCATCAGTCCTCTGGCTGATATCCACCCCTTACTAGCTCCTTCATTAGTTGCGGCAAATGCCTTGATGAAATGGCTCACAGCACCTAGACTACCTTCAGTCGGATTAGATAGCACCATCGGTAAGATTGGGCTCTGCCTATACATCACTGCCAAGTCTGCCATCCGCTGGGTGCGATCTGCTAATTCCCGGATTCCAGCCAATAAATTTGCCATTTTAAGTTGATTTGATGATAATTCAAAGTTACTTGTTGAAATTGTCAAGATGTAACAGGAACAAGTCGGTTGTTGGGTTCTTCTGCTGGGAGAGACCTTACAAAGTGAGCTTTGACCCACTTACCAACGGATCCCTCACGTGGATCTTCTATACGTTCTGCTGCCATTTCAAGGACTGCTAACTCATTTGATGTAAACTTGCTGTCTCCATCCTTGAATGCCATAGCGGCATCATAGGCGTGTCTGATCTCAACACCTTCCGAGTCCTCATCCTTTCCTTTGGCTGCTTCATTGCGTCTTTTAATGTCATCAGACAATGTCGTATAAAGTTCTTTTCTCATTATTTGAGGTATTAATAGAGATGTGCCCTTAGATTTTAAGAATATCAGAGCCGCATTGATGGCACAAGGAGTTAACTTTATGTTTTTACCTAGCACTGCATTTATTGATCTATCCACTCCGTATAAACTTCCGACAAAATGAACAATGAAGTGGATGTTCGGAGTAGCTGCCGCCGAATAAGGGCTTTTGTTCGATACTTTAAACCCGAGCATGTAAGGGAAATAGGAATATGGTTCACAATATTCCTCAGCTTTGGCCACCATCTTTTCCAGTTCAAGGCCTGTCGCTGGTACCATGAACCATTCCACAGCGTCAGATTCATCCTTGCATCCCGTAAGATTTGAAAAGTATGTTAAGTCATTAAATGCCGAAAACCCTGCATGTCGCAAAATGATAGTTCCTACTCGACATTGGCTAAATTTATGCTTCGGGAACCGATCCAAGAACATATCTAACGCTGTCAAAAGAATCTCAACTTCGGACAAAGCAGCGATCATAGGTCCGTTCACTCTGTTGGTGTTTATCCGGGCCACAAAATCATCTGAAACTGAGGAAGCAATTAGCGGATTGATACGATCAGCCACGGCATCCTGGTGTCTCTCATGAGTTCTTGCTATTCTATAAAGACCAGCTATAAAGATCACCAATCCCAAGTCATCCTCCTCCGGTAAAGAAACAGGGTTTTGTATCCCAACAACTCTATCAGATGGGTCAGACGAAGAATCCAACAGATCTAATGGACAGATCTTTCCTTTGACAATGGTACATCCATAGGTGACCCAATCAACATTTATTGTATCCTCAATTTTCTTAAAGACATGGTATAGATACTCGACGACTGAGTAAATATGGTTAGAAGTACCAGCAATCACTGCATAAGCCCAGGATCTGGCATTCTTCAGATCACTATCCTTCGATAACTTAATGAAAACCGGAGGTTTCTTCCCTTTGTTAGCTCCGAACCAATCCGAAGGGTATTCAACTGGATTTTCTATGGTCGGGATAGATAATGTCAATTCCTTTCCATCTTTGGTGGATACCATCTCAAACACTCTCTTCATTATGGAGATTACAAAGTCAAAACACAAAAGAAAGAAAACAGAAAATAAGCAATAAAGTAAATGTAAGAAAAGCATTGTTACACAGAATTATCAGGAATAAAAAGAGAAAATGAAATCAATAAAATCGTTTTTTGCAAAGTCAGATTTATTTATAAATAAATAAAGAATTAATGAAACTAACTAAATTAAGTACAAATTATCATATATTTTATAATTTTTTTAAATTATCGATAGCCATTTTTGCAATATTAGCTTTAGAAACCCCGGGAAATTTTTTTCTATGGTGATCAACTAATCTGAGCAAATAGGAGAGATAAATACTGTTTGTGCTCAGGCCCCTGAGAGTTAATAAACTGGGAGCTAATACCGTTTCTATAATAGGTACAATCCCCCTACTCCTACTTTCATTAGTTATGAGATTTCTTTATTGAGAACAAAAATTGATTGCTTTTACACAATCCTCAGATATAAATGTATATGTGAAAATGATACAACAAACCCTCGCGACAGGGTGTTGTGAGATATAATTCCATATTTTCCACCCGTAATCTACGATCCATTTTATTTATAAAAGTGGGAATTAACTAACAAGTCTTTTGGTGTCTAAATCTAAATTCCCTGTACCACCGGGCGCATCCAGGAAGTAGAATCCACCGGCGTTATTGTCAACCGCTCGTATCATATTATCATAAGCATTTTTCTGGTGTGGTCATTTGACCTGAGGTTTTCACGGTCCCTAAAACCGTTCTGTAGCGAGAAGGGACCAACAATAGCAAAGTTGCTGTCCCTTGTCTCTACCCAGCCGTCTGGCGGTATTCCAGCCACTAAATAGCAGGTGCCGGGGGCATCTGCATCGCGCTTTCTCTTGTAGGCGTAGTACTTCGCTCGATTTGATGTCGAGGATGAGAAAGCGAAGGGAGATTTTAACGTCGCTGGCTCATCCCACAGAATGGCAGCTACGTCCCCTTCATTAATCCTTTCCTTATACAGGAAGGATGAGGCGTTATCGCGTGGACGAAATAACGCCTTGGTGCACTTTATTGTTGACATAGTGCCAAGAACCCCAGAGGAAAGGTTCATAGCGTAGGCACTGTGGCATAACATGCCTGTAACCGAATCGCTATCTTCAAAGTCGCACTCGTTGCACTTCTTGATCGCATCGGGGTGCAACCTCTGTATTGCCTGGTATCCTAACATGTTCTCGTTAGCGACACCATTCGCAGGGTACCTCCCTGTAGGGAGTGGGTTCCACTCAAACCTACGGGAATTAGCAGGGTGGGCAGCAGTGATCTGGACATACTTAGATGTTATGAATGGACTCACATAGCATTCATAAACGTTATGGTTCAAAGCTGTTATTGGACCAAACGAACCAGATCTCGCTGTGTGATTCTCGTGAGTCACACTTTCCCTCGGGATTGCCTCGGAGGGTAAGTTCCAGAATACTTTATCTCCAACAGGAGATATGGTGGGACTAAAACCACAAATGTATTCAAAGATGGGCACAGGTATGTTGTACTCATCTGAACTAATGGCAGCCATCGGATCCATGACTGTCTGTAGTTGGGGAACCTTCAGCACATATTTAGCTTGGTGGAGCTGAAAGGCGACGAGGAATTCCGTCATCGCGTGCTGGAATATAGGAAATGGCAGGTTACGTGGAATCCGCTGATCTTCCACTGCCATCCTATCGTAAACTTGGCGGACTAAAGGAATAAAACCAGAACATTCTAAATTCTGGCCCAGTGTTTTTTTTACTGGCTTACTTCCTCTATTTGTGCCAGTAAACATTGGCTCATCCCTCGATTCCGTAGGTTCACGGGAGGGAAAGACTCCGCTTTCTGGCAGTGGCTCTTTGGTGCGGGGTTTTCCTCTCGACACCTTATTCTGTGGCAGCCTGACACGAGCCGACGCTTCCTGATAAGCGTCATCATTGCGGGCGATGTTAACCCATCCTCCATCACCAGATTGATCTTCGTGACGGTTGAGGTTGTAATCCCTCATTCTATCGACATCTCGCTGACGCGGACGTCTTTGACCTTGTTGGCCGGTAGCGGGTATTCCACGCTGGGGTTGGTTCGAAGAACCATTTGTATTCAGTCTCGTCTCATCGAACTGTTCGGACGTGTTTTTTTAGTGCGGCTGAATTTTCGGTGAAAAAATCGTAATAGGTGAAAAAGTGTAAAAAGTTGAAATTAAACAAAAAGTAAAAAAAAATCGTAATAGGTAAAAATATAAAAAAAAAATAAACATTAAACATCACATAAAAACTGTATGAGTGTTCCTCTCAGATGTAATTCTGAGAAAGAGCTTAGCTCGTCTAGAAAAACTAGATGCATCTCTGAGGAAGAATCCTTAAAAAATTATGCCGCAACGCTCCATGTAAAATTTGGGCTCGATCCGACGACTCTTAAGTGGACCCAAAATTGAGTTGAATAATAAGACAAGGTTTTATTATAAGAAATTTCGAACTTTGTTCGGAATTTTTTGAAAAACTCAATTTTGGTAACAGTTTTGTCAATATTTTGTAATTTTCGTATTTTTATGTTATTCTTCACTAAATTACCTTTTCACTAAGCTATTACTCAGAAAAATCTGATAATAAATAATAAAGTTACAATATCTTAAACATTAACTAAAGATGACATTTCATTGTCACCAGTGAAATTGCCCGTTCTTACCACTTGTTCAATAAAACAGGCTCTGTTCAGTGTAGTGATACGTCCTGGCTTGAATAACCCAGGGACATAAGATCGGCAAACGTACGATGCAAGCACCCCTTTCCAGAACTCACTGTCCTCGACTTCAAGGTGCGTGTCAGGCATCCCAAACTGCGAGCCTTCAACTCGGAGAAATACAAATCGTAAAACCTGCGTTATCGCGGGGTCAGTAAAACCATTCAAAATTACTTTTAGGCTGGAAATAAAGCGTTCTCCCCGTCCAAAATAATACAAATTCACTGGGACTATCTTGCTCGCCGTTTTCGGCGTTAACTACTCATAGACGTGAGAACTGAAGTTCGCGAGAACGATCTTCAGCTATAGCACCATCTTTTACATTTGCAATAATCTTTTTTAAACTCATTTCGTAAAAAAATCTTGACTGCACGCACTTGCTACTCAAACTATGTACTAGATTTGAGGAATAGTAATAAAATTTAAATCCTTCTTTTCAATATTTATAAAATGCCTTTATTGAGAACAAAAATTGATTGCTTTTACACAATCCTCAGAAAACGAATATTCTAGTTGGCTGTAGTTGGAATAAAAGATGATTGTTCTTTTTACTGCTTTCTAGTTGCAACCAATGATGCTATTGTTAATATTTTATTTCTGATATCAATGAGAAATGCTTCTGCTGCAACTTTGTGTGTGAGTGTTAGTCGTTCATAATTAACGTTTAAAATTATTCTTATTTGCTCTAAACAATCTTTTATAGGTCTGTCTATATTAAGACATTTATAAGATTTTTCAAATGTTATTTTAATATTTCTGCATTTATCTAAAATACTTTGCCTTTCCATACCCTAAATAACTGTTTAATGGCCCCACATGAATATTGTATTTTGGTTTCTTTGGCATTTTTATTAAATTTTATCTAATTCATTGGCTCTGCTGGTATATTTCCTTTTTAAACTACGCTTATGCATCATGTAAATGCGTAGTGCAAAATTCAATCCAAATAGTATTACTATTATTATTAAACAAATTTCTACTGTATGTAAATCTACTGTATCATTTGTCACTTCTACTTCATTTATAACAATGGCTGACCCATTTTCCATTAAAGGTCCAACAAAATTTATTATTATTTCTCTTTTTTTTTTTTTTTTGGTTACTATTTGTTTTTTTTTTTACATTGTTTTCAGTTTGAAATTCCTATTATATTCTTAACAGATTAGATTTAATTATAAATTTTTCTCTTATTATAACATTTATTAAAATTTAACAATTTTCATTAGTTTTGTAAAAAAAATTCTTGCCACGAGCGGTTAACGCTTACTGGCTCTAAGGGTGCGGATAAAACGCACACCAATTTTAATTATTATTTATATATTTATTTATTATTTTTTTTTTTGATATATAGGAATCCATAAGGAATTCCAGTTTACCTATCCTCTGCCAGATAGCTGAAGCTCTTTCCCAGCTTGGTGGTGGATCCCGCTGTGTTTCTCGGAGCAATATTGCCTTCTCTCTCTTGAGGCGTTGAGTATATCCTCCTCTTCTCTTTGGTTTCTTTATTTTGGGTATGTTTATGTCATCTGGGGTCTTCTTGGTTCCCTGTTGCCTCTTCTTGTATTCCTTGACGGATAGTGGTTGAGGTCCTGGTTTGGTGGTCATATGTTTCCTCTATTACACCTTTTGGCAAGGTATTGCCTTCCTTCGGGTCGTTATTGGCTGGACCCCATAGGATTCTTATTATTTAGAGGTGCTTCAAGAGCACTCTCGTAGATTTTATTTTGCCTTGGGTGCTTTTCAATATAAGCACTCCAAAGGACTTATTTGATTTTTCTTTGGGTGCTCTATGTTGAAGCACTCCAAAGGACTGGCAGGACCGCCATGTAGTTGGAATAAAAGATGATTGTTCTTTTTACTGCTTTCTAGTTGCAACCAAAATGTCGCACTCTAGCTTTATTGACAGTTGAAGTAAAATTGTCTTTTAATACTAAATACATTCTACTTATATACTACTTATGAGAATTTACTAGACGACTAATTCTTAAACTAATGCATGAGAATATTTTGGTAATTTGATTTAGCTTAAAGCAAACCAGACATTCCCATGCATATGGTCATAGCTAAACGTGTGCATACATTTCAAGTGCAATAGTGTCACTTTACATCATGCCGTCGTTGTATTTACTGTATTTTATTTGTTTTGTTTAAATGTAACAGACCACTTGTTTTGGTCAGACACTTGAAATGATGCAATCATGCTACATGGCAACCTACTTTCATTATTTATGAGATTTCTTTATTGAGAACAAAAATTGATTGCTTTTACACAATCCTCAGATATAAATGTATATGTGAAAATGATACAACAAACCCTCGCGACAGGGTATTGTGAGATATAATTCCATACTTTCCACCCGTAATCTACGATCCATTTTATTTATAAAAGTGGGAATTAACAGACTTGTCATATTTAATGTTACAAGAGCATCAGATGCCGAAGGGTGCTCAATTTCAACTAAATGAAAAGATTCTGTAAGTTCTATTTCTACTTCGGATCGGATGTTAATAGTATCCGGAATCAGTATCTTACTTCTTGTTTTGGTGATTCCATTTGCATCATGCACTAGTCCGTTTGGTCCGGTTTTCCAATCATCGAATATTATCGGTTTTCCATCATGGGTTACTCCGATTTTGTTGATTCTCCAATCTGTATCTGGAGTGGCCTCTTTATAAACCGTTGTGAACGTCAGTACGCCGCTTGGGTCAGTATATATGCAGGGCCAATTCCGGGATAAGCTTGTCCTAAATACGACAAATCCAAAGGACTGACCTTCTCCCCATTTCTTATTTTGCTAATGGTGCTTATGCATCTCTCATTGTAAAATAAAGCAAGTACAGATTCAATTGAGTAATGGTTCTCTTCATAAACATCAGCGGTCCTAATTACCTCCTCCTTGGAACATTTTTTAAGATCATTGAACCATAACCTTTTGGCTGCATCTATATCATTTGGGAAGCTAATCTGCATCCATTCTCCGTCAGAGAACCGAACTCCGGCTTTTTTGCACAACGACATAAGACATGACCCATTGAACCTTTTTTCTCTGAAGCTTCTTCCCCACAGAGATCCTTCAGCGATCCCCCATTCTCTCTCATTCCATTCATTGGGAAAGTATTAAATCCCCTCCTCAGTTCTCCATTCCGTACATTCTGTTGTGTTCCAGTTAGTAGCTGAGATCCAATAAGAAGAATCATATATTGTTGGACTATGTAATGAGCTGGTTCGTCCATTAGGGAAAATGGAATCTAAGAAGTCATCATTATAAGGATCATATAACACATCATATTTTTTCACAGTAATCAAATCTACAGTCTCTATCATGGTATCCGCCCATTTACATGATGCGGGTGCATGTTATAAAATGGGACTTAAACCTCTTCTGAAAGTTTCAACTGCATCATAGGAGTCCAATGTTGAGATTGGTTGACATTGTTGAGTGTACTCAACAACTTTAGAAAAAAGAAAATCTTCTCGGCAAGTGGTAGTTAACCGAACCGAACCTGCCAATATGTAAAATATGAAGGATAAAAGATTGTATAAAACTGTAAGTTGTACAGAAATTAGGTATTGTCCTGGTGCCTGGTGCATCTGCATCGCACTTGCGTTTATATGCATAATACTTCGCCCTGTTGGAAGTTGACGAAGAAAATGCAAACGGTGACTTTATCGTAGCAGGCTCATCCCAAAGGATGGCTGTAACGTCACCTTCACTTATCCGCTCCTTATATAAGAAGGAGGAGGCGTTGTCGCGCGGTCGAAATAACGCCTTTGTACATTTGATGGTTGGCATAGAGCCAAGAACCCCGGATGTCAGGTTCATAGCATACGCACTGTGACAAAGCATCCCAGTGATCGTATCACTATCATCAAAATCACATTCATATCCCAAGAGATTCTCATTGGCGACACCGTTCGCCGGAAACCATCCGGTAGGGAGGGGATTCCACTCATACCTCCGGGAATTGGCGGGATGTGCGGCTGTAACCTGCACATATTTTGAAGTAACGTACGGGCTCACATAACACTCGTAGACATTATGGTTCTCAGGTGTAATAGGACCAAATGACCCTGAGCGCGCCGTATGGTTGGCGTGAGTCGTACTCGGTTTTGGAATGGCCTCTGACGGCAAATTCCAAAATATTTTATCCCCAACGGGCGATATTGTCGGACTGAATCCGCAGATGTACTCATATATTGGTACAGGAATGTTATATTCGTCTGCGCTGATCGCAGCCAACGGGTCCATCGCCGCTTGTAGTTGCGGGACCTTCAGCACGTACTTCGCCTGATGAAGCTGGAAGGCGACGAGGAATTCCGTCATCGCGTGCTGGAAAATTGGGAACGGCAGGTTCCGCGGGATCCTCTGATCCTCAACTGCCATTCGATCATATGTTTGGCGGACAAGGGGGACGAAACCAGAACACTCCATGTTCTGGCCAAGCGTGCGTTTGACCGGCTTGCTGCCCCTGTTTGTACCGGTAAACATCGGCTCGTCTCTGGCCTCCGTGGACTCACGGGAAGGGAAGACGCCGGTTTCCGGCACGGCTTCACGGGTACGGGGTTTTCCACGCTGTACCTTAGGTGGTGGCCGCCTGACGCAGTAATGTCACGTAACGTCACGCAAAAAATCAATAACGTTATTCGTACGATTTCCCACAATCAATTATATCAAAATGTATAATAAAACACATACATAATTTGTTTTAAAAGTAAAACAAGTATTATTTATTTGTTTTATTTTTTTGGTTTATGGAAATTTAGAAATTAAAATATGAATTCAGTCTCAATCAATGTTAAATATTTAAATAAAGGTATCTTAGTTCATTAATTTTTTTTATAAAGAAAAAATAAAAATGACAAGAAATTTAGAAATTTTAAAAATGACAAGAAGTTTAGAAGTTACGTGAGTGACTATTTTTCCCCAAGCGATGCGGATTTGGTGAGAAGGCGAAATATCGCGTATATTTGGTTCATTTGGTTCATTTGCTAATATTTCCCAAGGCGTTGTTAATATCAACGAATTCCTGATCGGTAACTTCTTCAACCAATATTTTCGATTGCGTGAGTTTGAATGACTCAAAAAACTCACGTGCACTGTTTACAATACTATCACGTGCGTTAATATGTCTCCGATCTACAAACTTTACCGTTGCTCCAATTCCGTCACGCAACCTTTTCCATGCGACGTTGCAAAGTAGTTCCAAATAATTTGTATTCCGAATTTTGCTTCCAAGTGGTGGATGATAGCTGCTATGTATTTGTTCTTGAATTGCGATGATGGACCGTCGCTCCACACCTTCAAAATGTTTACTAGACACGGTAAATTCGACAGTATTACTTACTGTACGACTTATTATAATAGTTTAACTTACCAATGAAAGCCTCTACTTCTTTGAGGTTCTTTGGATGAGGCATGAGACGAATTGCATCCAATCTTTTTTTTTGAATCTATTACAATTTTCTTTTTTACATCTAAGACCATGATACTCTAACCTTTGAAATAAAGCTTTTAAGTTTTTAATGTGCTCTTCATTATTACGACCAGTTACTATAATGTCATCCAGGTACACTGCACAGCCAGGTATTCCGGAAACAACTTCTTCCATAAATCTTTGAAAAATTCCTGGAGCGCTTGAAATTCCAAATGGCAATCTTTGGTATTGGAATAAACCAAATGGTGTATTGTATTGTATTTTTAATTAAAACACTTTTTATTTTATTTATGGAACAGCCGCTTGTGCGACTGTTCATTTTCAGGCTTTATTATAGATTAATTCAATTCTTAAAAAGCTACTTAAAACGAGCTTACAATTATACAATAATTACTTATACATACTTAATACCTAACGTGGGAATATGCTGAGACAGCATAACACACGCTGTCCCACATTTATGCAGTGTGGACAATAATATCAACAAAGTGTTGATATTAAGTTACATACAGAAGGTATGGTAACTTCGACTAGTCAAACACACTACAGTATTGATAACTATAACTTTTCTTGACGAATCGGATAAAACAATTTTTTAATAAAAATTTATTCTTACGAATCATAAAATTCTGTATAGTTGACAATAGGTATTTCCAATATGATGGCAAAATATATAAACAAGAAAAGGGACTTCCAATGGGTTCACCAGCATCTGCAATAATAGCAGATATTGTAATGGAAAAATTATTAGATACATGTATTGAAAAATTTTCAATAAAACCTGTTAAGTTTCGAGTATTTCAAGAGACTGTTTATTTCACATTAAATAGAGATAATTACAAATCCAAATGTAAATATAAAATGACAATTCAAGTATTAATTTAACGAATGCTAAGCTTTTGTATATATTAAAGAATACAGTGAAGTCTTATTTATAACAGTTCCTCAGTTCCGCGGCGCAGGAAAGCCGCCCTATCCAAAGCATCCGCAATCGTCCCGTGGATGCCCATTTTCACATCGCTCTCGACCTCCGAAGCGAAGCAGTGATATGACGCCATCCCTGCCAGAAGCAGGATCTCTGCGTAGTTGGACCACCTTCCGAGAGAAAGGGCGGGTTGACCCGGCAGTCCACCTCGACTGTGGTAAACGTATGTCCGAAGCAGCTGACGGCTTCGGCGTGCGAATACCGGCTCCCAGGCGCATGCACGTGGACTCGTTCCCCAGGAATGCCTAGTTCACGGGCCACGTCTGATGGTACTCCGTATACGTCCCGCCTCCTACCTGTGAGTGCACCGTCTGACTTGAAACACTCCCTCGTGGGGAAGCGGATGCACAGGGCGGAAAACAACATATGAATTTCCCCCCAAGGTAGCCCACCGACTGATCTGCGCGCCAAAAACAGATGGAACACCTTTAGATTCGTTGGGAAATTCATACATCTGTCGGCCATAAACTGCAGTGTAGCGTCTGCATTCCACGCTACGGCCAGATTCTCTATATTGTTGAATCTGTTTGGAGCAAACACCTCTCTGCTTACTCCCTCTAATTCAACACGCTGTTGATTCTTGTCTGGAACTACAAAAATAATTCTCCTCACTTGCTGCCCAACCAGCACTGAAGATACTGTATTATGTATTAAAACCATTTGTACTTTTGTTTGGAACCGCCGCTTGTGCGACTGTTCATTTCTAGTCTTTATTAATAATTAAATTCTTTCTTATCAAGCTACTTAAAACGAACTTAAAATTATACAACAATCACTTATACATACTTAATACCTAACGTGGGAATATGCTGAGACAGCATAACACACGCTGTCCCACATTTATGCAGTGTGGACAATAATATCAAGAAAGTGTTGATATTAAGTTACATACAGAAGGTATGGTAACTTCGACTAGTCAAACACACTACAATACGTTCCGGACGAATATCTCTTCTACGTTTTGCGCCGAGCCAGAGGCAGCGCTCGTAAATCTGTCGTATACACGTACGACTGGAAAAGGCATGTGGCAGAGGGTCCACACGGCACGTGCTATATGTATCGAGCTGGAGTCTTCATACAAACTCACCACCGCGGTAGAAGGGTCCGTCAGTCTCCAAACATCGCCCGTCACCAACACTCCGCCTTCGTTCCTCCTCATCGACGCATCGATGTAGTTGACACCAACCACTATCGCCTGGACCCCCGTCGGCGTACAGATTTGCCTCATCGTTTGGGGGGCGGACCTCAGTGGCACGCTCCAATCCTGACCTGATGGGAAGGATATTTCGTTGCTCCGCGCGCCTTCCAACAGAGCTGCTCTGAGCCCCATTGACCTCCAATCGACTCTTTCCGTTACCGCCGATCCGAGGCCGGGTCCGATGATCGTGTTTGCTCCGGAGAGGTAGTTGACTATGTTGTAGCCCCGTTGGTCGTTCACGCCCAGACCCTTCCCTTCCGTTGACTGAGCCTGTTGCAGTCGCTCCAAGCCCTCCTGGGTAAGGTGGAGTTTTCCCCTCTCGTACCTAGCACTCGCACCGACACCAATCAATCTACAGTGGTCCAGTGGCACATTAAATCCTCGTGCCGCCCTGGGCATAGCCAGGGCCTCGGCCAGGGACGCCAGGCTGTCCGCCCCGTGTAAGTTGAGCGACGCCGGATTCTCTCCCCCAGGCCTCGCCTCGTCCTCGGGCATCACCATCGCCTCTATAAAATTCGCGATACGTGCCCCGGCATCCGCTGTGCACACGTACTGGTGTGCCGTGCCATTCGCACCGTACAGCCGCGAGCTTTTGTGCCCAGCCCAGGTTAAGTTTACGATCCCTAATCGCTCCTGCAGGTCCGCGGTCCTCTCCTCATCAGTCCGAGCCTGGTGCGTTCTGGCAGTGGGTACCCCCCACGCCCTACCGATACAGGCGTCGGCAACCTTCCGCCGGGGGGCGTCTACAACGGCCGTCATCTCTATGTTTCCGTTTGAGGCGTGCATTTCTCTATTATGAATGGCGGCACACGCTTCCAAAAATCCATTCACGCCCTTCAAAAGTCGAGAGAGGTTGATTTCTCTCAACTCGTCTTGCGTCTTACCGGCATAGCGGCCCTCGGTAAATTCGAACGATGTGTCGCTGGCCTTGAGGAAGCAGCAGGGGCACACGCCACGATTAAGGATTGCGGAAAAGATTCCGGAGCAGGACAGAGCACACACGGTGTTCTTCCTGAAAGTTCCCTCGTCGTGACGATCCTCCTCCACCTCCAAGTGGGCAACGTTATCGTCCGATTTTACCTTCTCAAGGATGTCTCCCACATCCTTAGCGGCCCATGCTGCGACGGTAAGGGTGGTGCACTTTGCTAACAAACGAACCTCCTCAGCACCACCCTCGTGGACCCCTTTCTCCACGTCTCTTTTCACAATATTCACGCCCATCTTGCGCAAATACCGGCACACCACAGCCGTCCACTTCCTGTTCGTCGCTCCCATCGCCAGGAAGGAAATACTAACAAAATATGTAGACGACTTATTTTGTATAATTGAAGATAATAAAATTGATAATTTATTATCAACATTCAACTCATTTGATCAGAATATAAAATTTACTATTGAAAAAGAATTAAATTCTTCAATTTCATATTTAGACATATTAGTTAAAAGAAGGGGAAATAATTTAGTATTTGATTGGTATAAAAAACCAACTTCATCAGGAAGAATTTTAAATTATTTCTCAAAACACCCAAAAAGAATTATTATAAACACTGCTAAAAAATCTCTATAAAATTCGCGATACGTGCCCCGGCATCCGCTGTGCAGGCGTAGTACTTCGCTCGATTTGATGTCGAGGATGAGAAAGCGAAGGGAGATTTTAACGTCGCTGGCTCATCCCACAGAATGGCAGCTACGTCCCCTTCATTAATCCTTTCCTTATACAGGAAGGATGAGGCGTTATTGCGTGGACGAAATAACGCCTTGGTGCACTTTATTGTTGACATAGTGCCAAGAACCCCAGAGGAAAGGTTCATAGCGTAGGCACTGTGGCATAAGATGCCTGTAACCGAATCGCTATCTTCAAAGTCGCACTCTTTGCACTTCCTGATCGCATCGGGGTGCAACCTCTGTATTGCCTGGTATCCTAACATGTTCTCGTTAGCGACACCATCCGCAGGGTACCTCCCTGTAGGGAGTGGGTTCCACTCAAACCTACGGGAATTAGCAGGGTGGGCAGCAGTGATCTGGACATACTTAGATGTTATGAATGGACTCACATAGCATTCATAAACGTTATGGTTCAAAGCTGTTATTGGACCAAACGAACCAGATCTCGCTGTGTGATTCTCGTGAGTCACACTTTCCCTCGGGATTGCCTCGGAGGGTAAGTTCCAGAATACTTTATCTCCAACAGGAGATATGGTGGGACTAAAACCACAAATGTATTCAAAGATGGGCACAGGTATGTTGTACTCATCTGAACTAATGGCAGCCATCGGATCCATGACTGTCTGTAGTTGGGGAACCTTCAGCACATATTTAGCTTGGTGGAGCTGAAAGGCGACGAGGAATTCCGTCATCGCGTGCTGGAATATAGGAAATGGCAGGTTACGTGGAATCTGCCATCCTATCGTAAACTTGGCGGACTAAAGGAATAAAACCAGAACATTCTAAATTCTGGCCCAGTGTTCTTTTTACTGGCTTACTTCCTCTATTTGTGCCAGTAAACATTGGCTCATCCCTCGATTCCGTAGGTTCACGGGAGGGAAAGACTCCGCTTTCTGGCAGTGGCTCTTTGGTGCGGGGTTTTCCTCTCGACACCTTATTCTGTGGCCGCCTGACACGAGCCGACGCTTCCTGATAAGCGTCATCATTGCGGGCGATGTTAGCCCATCCTCCATCACCAGATTGATCTTCGTGACGGATGAGGTTGTAATCCCTCATTCTATCGACATCTCGCTGACGCGGACGTCTTTGACCTTCTTGGCCGGTAGCGGGTATTCCACGCTGGGGTTGGTTCGAAGAACCATTTGTATTCAGTCTCGTCTCATCGAACTGTTCGGACGTGTTTTTTTAGTGCGGCTGAATTTTCGGTGAAAAAATCGTAATAGGTGAAAAAGTGTAAAAAGTTGAAATTAAACAAAAAGTAAAAAAAAAATCGTAATAGGTAAAAATATAAAAAAAAATAAACATTAAACATCACATAAAAACTGTATGAGTGTTCCTCTCAGATGTAATTCTGAGAAAGAGCTTAGCTCGTCTAGAAAAACTAGATGGGTCTCTGAGGAAGAATCCTTAAAAAATTATGCCGCAACGCTCCATGTAAAATTTGGGCTCGATCCGACGACTCTTAAGTGGACCCAAAATTGAGTTGAATAATAAGACAAGGTTTTATTATAAGAAATTTCGAACTTTGTTCGGAATTTTTTGAAAAACTCAATTTTGGTAACAGTTTTGTCAATATTTTGTAATTTTCGTATTTTTATGTTATTCTTCACTAAATTACCTTTTCACTAAGCTATTATTTCTGCTACATTTGTTGACAGAAGAGGGACCTCAGTAGAAGATTGAAGAATGGTATTATAAATCTCTTCAGTGAAATGTTTCCGTCTAAAGCCACTGAAAATTGGCACACAACCAATGGGATTAGCCCCTTCAGACAATATTCCAGTCTGAGAAGCAGCAGCACTTTTTGAGTATTTACGAATCTGAATGATAGGTACCTCAACAGAACATTCAGTTTTGAGATCTTGGAACAATGTCCCAAATTCTGAACGGATGCTCCAATTCTGCCGAGTAGTAGTTGCAGCCAGTATTCCGAAGTCCTCTCCAGCTGAGCCAAAAGTGCAATGGAAATACCACTCCGCAAAAAGAGATGTCTTTCTGGTACCATGCAGTTTGCCTACCGCATTGTAACACAAAGATCCGGTCTTACTAGAAAATCCAATCTTTGCAGCGGTTGCACTATCGAATTCACCCAATCCACCAATGGCTGCATAAATGATACAAAAGTTCAGAGAGACTTTGTGGACATGTCGATCTCCATGCAATGCGCTGATTTGACACATTTGCTCAACAATCTTTTTGTTCACATGAGCCGTATTGGTTTTGAGAGCCTCAGTAACACTGGGCATATGTTTAATAAAATTAAACGCACGGTTCGCTGCAGTCACATGTTTGTTCAGATATTTGTTATTCTGCTTACTGACAGACAAGATGGCCAAATGAGTAATGCCAGAAGTATAGGCAGACAAAGTGTTTCTCATATTCTCATCCCATGATAGTCCTGATGCGTAATGCCGGTACTGGGGGCTTAGTCCAAATGAAGCTGAGTTGTATTTCTTTGTCTGTGAGTCAGACTTGCTATGCACCCAGTGATCTGGACCAATCTGCAACTCCCGGGATCGTTCATAGAAAAGATTGCAGAGACATACGATCTGATGATAATCCGTGAATATTTTTTCGGCTTTGTTGCCTATCCGAACCTTAGCGGCAGTGAATATTTCGTCCCATACCTTCACGTCGAAGGAATATTCCTTTCCCGCGAAACTGAAATTTTGTTTATTTGCCACTATCTTTTTTATGCGACTGAATTCTGATGAACCATCTAACCTTTTCTGCCGTTGATATTGATGGATCCGGTAAATGTAGTGGTAAAATTGCATTGAAGGATAAGGGCATATCTTCAATATTCCTTCAATGAGCACTTTATCTTCCTGTTTCTCAGCCATCTTCCCAATCAACACAAATGACATGGCATGTATGTATTCGAATGCATGCAACTTTGTTTCAGATGTAATACTCGAAACAGCGACCCTTTTGCTTGCGGAAACCTCAGCGCCGGAATCAGCGTCCACTGAGAGAGGTCTTTTCTGTGTAGTGTTTAAGGCCATGTCGATTTTGATAAATTTGTATATGGGGTGTTTATACTTCTTCAATTCTTCAATTTCACAACTGTGTTACTTTTAGTGCGGCTGAATTTTCGGTGAAAAAATCGTAATAGGTGAAAAAGTGTAAAAAGTTGAAATTAAACAAAAAAGTGAAAAAAATCGTAATAGGTTAAAATATATATAAAAAAAAAAAAACATTAAAAATCGTATAAAAACTGTATGAGTGTTCCTCTCAGATGTAATTCTGAGAAAGAGCTTAGGTCGACTAGAAAAACTAGATGCATCTCTGAGGAAGAATCCTTAAAAAATTATGCCGCAACGCTCCATGTAAAATTTGGGCTCGATCCGACGACTCTTAAGTGGACCCAAAATTGAGTTGAATAATAAGACAAGGTTTTATTATAAGAAATTTCGAACTTTGTTCGGAATTTTTTGAAAAACTCAATTTTGGTAACAGTTTTGTCAATATTTTGTAATTTTCGTATTTTTATGTTATTCTTCACTAAATTACCTTTTCACTAAGCTATTACTCAGAAAAATCTGATAATAAATAATAAAGTTACAATATCTTAAACATTAACTAAAGATGACATTTCATTGTCACCAGTGAAATTGCCCGTTCTTACCACTTGTTCAATAAAACAGGCTCTGTTCAGTGTAGTGATACGTCCTGGCTTGAATAACCCAGGGACATAAGATCGGCAAACGTACGATGCAAGCACCCCTTTCCAGAACTCACTGTCCTCGACTTCAAGGTGCGTGTCAGGCATCCCAAACTGCGAGCCTTCAACTCGGAGAAATACAAATCGTAAAACCTGCGTTATCGCGGGGTCAGTAAAACCATTCAAAATTACTTTTAGGCTGGAAATAAAGCGTTCTCCCCGTCCAAAATAATACAAATTCACTGGGACTATCTTGCTCGCCGTTTTCGGCGTTAACTACTCATAGACGTGAGAACTGAAGTTCGCGAGAACGATCTTCAGCTATAGCACCATCTTTTACATTTGCAATAATCTTTTTTAAACTCATTTCGTAAAAAAATCTTGACTGCAAGCACTTGCTACTCAAACTATGTACTAGATTTGAGGAATAGTAATAAAATTTAAATCCTTTTCAATATTTATAAAATGCCTTTATTGAGAACAAAAATTGATTGCTTTTACACAATCCTCAGAAAACGAATATTCTAGTTGGCATCCTACTTTCATTATTTATGAGATTTCTTTCAAATTTAATGGGCATTTTCACCTTAACTCCACGATCCTGGTTGGTACG
Source organism: Bellardia pandia (assembly GCA_916048285.2). NCBI lineage: Eukaryota > Metazoa > Arthropoda > Insecta > Diptera > Calliphoridae > Bellardia > Bellardia pandia. The sequence goes on from OU696531.1 coordinate 46,347,859, forward strand.
AACTTGCACACACAGATTCGCATCGCAGATCAATCGCTTCAATGTTGAAGTGTCAAATACCACATTTGTGTTGCCGGTAATGTCCAGCTTGAACGGCTTACTTTGCGTAGCGCATTCAATGAACTTTCTACTTTCAGCATCAAAATCTAACATTCGTAACTTTATAATACATTCGCGCAAAACGCCGACTTGCTCTGCGAGCACTGCCGCGGTTTGAAAAACGTTTCTATAGAAAACGATCATCCGGTCGTTTTCATCCCACGATGGATTCGAACCGATATTCCTAATTTCCCTCATGGTCTGTAGAAAGCCGAAGAATTTCTTCAGCGGTCCGCTGGCCGGCATACACATTTTCGATATGTCGGAACTCTGATATTCTGAACTTAACATCAGTTCATTAGTAATAATCCCGTTTATAAATTGTCGCTTATATTCGAAAATGATAAAATCATGCATAATCGCACTTTCTATCTTAAACTGCACTGGATATGAGCATTTACGCCCTTTCACACCCTCCGCCCTTAATGAACGGAATAGGTAAGCGATGCATTTCGCCGGCATTGGTACCAGTTTCTTCACCTTGCTTGCGATAGGTTTCAGAAACGTGACACATAGACTCGGGTAGCCGCAGTCCACTATACCAATTAAGTTTATTATAATGGTTAATAGAGAACACGAAACCCATAAATTCGGGAAAGCACATCCGGAATAGTTGAGGCAGGCCGCCAAATTCTGGAGATTTAGCAGCAGCATCCAACAGTTCCATTACACCCATGAAAACGGGAATTTGAGACGCCGTAGGTCGGCGCTTCTCCGTATCCATATTCACTTCATCATCAAAATTCGCTAAAAATATCTGTCGCCTAGCGCTGCCGTGGTATATATTGGTATCGCTTAACGGGCCGTATGTGGGGCCATTACAGTTCATCCATCCACCACCATGAGGATTAGTGCGTAGACTGGACCAGTAGTCACCCTTATAAGGAGAGCGTTCTTCGAGCACGAAGTCAGCGTATGACAAGTTGTTTCGACTTGCCCCGACGTATCGTATAAATCTCTTACTTTCCATAAACGTAAGTATAATACGATCAACAGTGCTCACACTGTAATCTGAGATATTGCACCAAACATCGTTGTTTCTATCGTATTGAAACATCAATTTCGCGATCAGGGCGATCACGAACCTTAAACCATCTGTTGCCGCGATATCGGAGAAATCAAGATCGATCTCTACGATACCCGGTGATATAAAACTTGATAAATAGGCGAATTCACAGTCGTCCCATACAGAGGAAAAAGTTATCCCCGTAAGGGCACTGGCTAAAACCATTTTGGTGGTTGGAGTCGCGATGTTATAACTCACGCACAGTGAGCTGATCGGTACAATTTCCACCTCAGGAGCGAGAACGTTGCAGCACAATACATAGCTCAGCTCAGCGCTGAGGGGTATTTTCTCAAAGATATGACTCAAGTATTGCGGATTCGCAATTGGATATATTTTCCTTCTATCTTTAACTTTCAGTGGATGGATATCAGGGATCTGGTCCCTGTTAACGTGGGTATATTGTTGAATATATAATCTACGCGTATTACACTTCAGTCTCGTCTCATCGAACTGTTCGGACGTGTTACTTTTAGTGCGGCTGAATTTTCGGTGAAAAAATCGTAATAGGTGAAAAAGTGTAAAAAGTTGAAATTAAACAAAAAAGTGAAAAAAATCGTAATAGGTTAAAATATATAAAAAAAAACATTAAAAATCGTATAAAAACTGTATGAGTGTTCCTCTCAGATGTAATTCTGAGAAAGAGCTTAGGTCGACTAGAAAAACTAGATGCATCTCTGAGGAAGAATCCTTAAAAAATTATGCCGCAACGCTCCATGTAAAATTTGGGCTCGATCCGACGACTCTTAAGTGGACCCAAAATTGAGTTGAATAATAAGACAAGGTTTTATTATAAGAAATTTCGAACTTTGTTCGGAATTTTTTGAAAAACTCAATTTTGGTAACAGTTTTGTCAATATTTTGTAATTTTCGTATTTTTATGTTATTCTTCACTAAATTACCTTTTCACTAAGCTATTACTCAGAAAAATCTGATAATAAATAATAAAGTTACAATATCTTAAACATTAACTAAAGATGACATTTCATTGCCACCAGTGAAATTGCCCGTTCTTACCACTTGTTCAATAAAACAGGCTCTGTTCAGTGTAGTGATACGTCCTGGCTTGAATAACCCAGGGACATAAGATCGGCAAACGTACCATGCAAGCACCCCTTTCCAGAACTCACTGTCCTCGACTTCAAGGTGCGTGTCAGGCATCCCAAACTGCGAGCCTTCAACTCGGAGAAATACAAATCGTAAAACCTGCGTTATCGCGGGGTCAGTAAAACCATTCAAAATTACTTTTAGCCTGGAAATAAAGCGTTCTCCCCGTCCAAAATAATACAAATTCACTGGGACTATCTTGCTCGCCGTTTTCGGCGTTAACTACTCATAGACGTGAGAACTGAAGTTCGCGAGAACGATCTTCAGCTATAGCACCATCTTTTACATTTGCAATAATCTTTTTTAAACTTATTTCGTAAAAAAATCTTGACTGCACGCACTTGCTACTCAAACTATGTACTAGATTTGAGGAATAGTAATAAAATTTAAATCCTTCTTTTCAATATTTATAAAATGCCTTTATTGAGAACAAAAATTGATTGCTTTTACACAATCCTCAGAAAACGAATATTCTAGTTGGCTGTAGTTGGAATAAAAGATGATTGTTCTTTTTACTGCTTTCTAGTTGCAACCAATGATGCTATTGTTAATATTTTATTTCTGATATCAATGAGAAATGCTTCTGCTGCAACTTTGTGTGTGAGTGTTAGTCGTTCATAATTAACGTTTAAAATTATTCTTATTTGCTCTAAACAATCTTTTATAGGTCTGTCTATATTAAGACATTTATAAGATTTTTCAAATGTTATTTTAATATTTCTGCATTTATCTAAAATACTTTGCCATTCCATACCCTAAATAACTGTTTAATGGCCCCACATGAATATTGTATTTTGGTTTCTTTGGCATTTTTATTAAATTTTATCTAATTCATTGGCTCTGCTGGTATATTTCCTTTTTAAACTACGCTTATGCATCATGTAAATGCGTAGTGCAAAATTCAATCCAAATAGTATTACTATTATTATTAAACAAATTTCTACTGTATGTAAATCTACTGTATCATTTGTCACTTCTACTTCATTTATAACAATGACTGCTGGATTATTTAATTTTGTCTGTGGCTGACCCATTTTCCATTAAAGGTCCAACAAAATTTATTATTATTTCTCTTTTTTTTTTTTTTTTTGGTTACTATTTGTTTTTTTTTTTTTTACATTGTTTTCAGTTTGAAATTCCTATTATATTCTTAACAGATTAGATTTAATTATAAATTTTTCTCTTATTATAACATTTATTAAAATTTAACAATTTTCATTAGTTTTGTAAAAAAAATTCTTGCCACGAGCGGTTAACACTTACTGGCTCTAAGGGTGCGGATAAAACGCACACCAATTTTAATTATTATTTATATATTTATTTATTATTTTTTTTTTTGATATATAGGAATCCATAAGGAATTCCAGTTTACCTATCCTCTGCCAGATAGCTGAAGCTCTTTCCCAGCTTGGTGGTGGATCCCGCTGTGTTTCTCGGAGCAATATTGCCTTCTCTCTCTTGAGGCGTTGAGTATATCCTCCTCTTCTCTTTGGTTTCTTTATTTTGGGTATGTTTATGTCATCTGGGGTCTTCTTGGTTCCCTGTTGCCTCTTCTTGTATTCCTTGACGGATAGTGGTTGAGGTCCTGGTTTGGTGGTCATATGTTTCCTCTATTACACCTTTTGGCAAGGTATTGCCTTCCTTCGGGTCGTTATTGGCTGGACCCCATAGGATTCTTATTATTTAGAGGTGCTTCAAGAGCACTCTCGTAGATTTTATTTTGCCTTGGGTGCTTTTTAATATAAGCACTCCAAAGGACTTATTTGATTTTTCTTTGGGTGCTCTATGTTGAAGCACTCCAAAGGACTGGCAGGACCGCCATGTAGTTGGAATAAAAGATGATTGTTCTTTTTACTGCTTTCTAGTTGCAACCAAAATGTCGCACTCTAGCTTTATTGACAGTTGAAGTAAAATTGTCTTTTAATACTAAATACATTCTACTTATATACTACTTATGAGAATTTACTAGACGACTAATTCTTAAACTAATGCATGAGAATATTTTGGTAATTTGATTTAGCTTAAAGCAAACCAGACATTCCCATGCATATGGTCATAGCTAAACGTGTGCATACATTTCAAGTGCAATAGTGTCACTTTACATCATGCCGTCGTTGTATTTACTGTATTTTATTTGTTTTGTTTAAATGTAACAGACCACTTGTTTTGGTCAGACACTTGAAATGATGCAATCATGCTACATGGCAACCTACTTTCATTATTTATGAGATTTCTTTATTGAGAACAAAAATTGATTGCTTTTACACAATCCTCAGATATAAATGTATATGTGAAAATGATACAACAAACCCTCGCGACAGGGTATTGTGAGATATAATTCCATACTTTCCACCCGTAATCTACGATCCATTTTATTTATAAAAGTGGGAATTAACAGACTTGTCATATTTAATGTTACAAGAGCATCAGATGCCGAAGGGTGCTCAATTTCAACTAAATGAAAAGATTCTGTAAGTTCTATTTCTACTTCGGATCGGATGTTAATAGTATCCGGAATCAGTATCTTACTTCTTGTTTTGGTGATTCCATTTGCATCATGCACTAGTCCGTTTGGTCCGGTTTTCCAATCATGGAATATTATCGGTTTTCCATCATGGGTTACTCCGATTTTGTTGATTCTCCAATCTGTATCTGGAGTGGCCTCTTTATAAACCGTTGTGAACGTCAGTACGCCGCTTGGGTCAGTATATATGCAGGGCCAATTCCGGGATAAGCTTGTCCTAAATACGACAAATCCAAAGGACTGACCTTCTCCCCATTTCTTATTTTGCTAATGGTGCTTATGCATCTCTCATTGTAAAATAAAGCAAGTACAGATTCAATTGAGTAATGGTTCTCTTCATAAACATCAGCGGTCCTAATTACCTCCTCCTTGGAACATTTTTTAAGATCATTGAACCATAACCTTTTGGCTGCATCTATATCATTTGGGAAGCTAATCTGCATCCATTCTCCGTCAGAGAACCGAACTCCGGCTTTTTTGCACAACGACATAAGACATGACCCATTGAACCTTTTTTCTCTGAAGCTTCTTCCCCACAGAGATCCTTCAGCGATCCCCCATTCTCTCTCATTCCATTCATTGGGAAAGTATTAAATCCCCTCCTCAGTTCTCCATTCCGTACATTCTGTTGTGTTCCAGTTAGTAGCTGAGATCCAATAAGAAGAATCATATATTGTTGGACTATGTAATGAGCTGGTTCGTCCATTAGGGAAAATGGAATCTAAGAAGTCATCATTATAAGGATCATATAACACATCATATTTTTTCACAGTAATCAAATCTACAGTCTATCATGGTATCCGCCCATTTACATGATGCGGGTGCATGTTATAAAATGGGACTTAAACCTTTTCTGAAAGTTTCAACTGCATCATAGGAGTCCAATGTTGAGATTGGTTGACATTGTTGAGTGTACTCAACAACTTTAGAAAAAAGAAAATCTTCTCGGCAAGTGGTAGTTAACCGAACCGAACCTGCCAATATGTAAAATATGAAGGATAAAAGATTGTATAAAACTTTAAGTTGTACAGAAATTAGGTATTGTCCTGGTGCCTGGTGCATCTGCATCGCACTTGCGTTTATATGCATAATACTTCGCCCTGTTGGAAGTTGACGAAGAAAATGCAAACGGTGACTTTATCGTAGCAGGCTCATCCCAAAGGATGGCTGTAACGTCACCTTCACTTATCCGCTCCTTATATAAGAAGGAGGAGGCGTTGTCGCGCGGTCGAAATAACGCCTTTGTACATTTGATGGTTGGCATAGAGCCAAGAACCCCGGATGTCAGGTTCATAGCATACGCACTGTGACAAAGCATCCCAGTGATCGTATCACTATCATCAAAATCACATTCATTACACTTTCTGATTGCATCAGGGTGTAATCTTTGAATGTTTTGGTATCCCAAGAGATTCTCATTGGCGACACCGTTCGCCGGAAACCATCCGGTAGGGAGGGGATTCCACTCATACCTCCGGGAATTGGCGGGATGTGCGGCTGTAACCTGCACATATTTTGAAGTAACGTACGGGCTCACATAACACTCGTAGACATTATGGTTCTCAGGTGTAATAGGACCAAATGACCCTGAGCGCGCCGTATGGTTGGCGTGAGTCGTACTCGGTTTTGGAATGGCCTCTGACGGCAAATTCCAAAATATTTTATCCCCAACGGGCGATATTGTCGGACTGAATCCGCAGATGTACTCATATATTGGTACAGGAATGTTATATTCTTCTGCGCTGATCGCAGCCAACGGGTCCATCGCCGCTTGTAGTTGCGGGACCTTCAGCACGTACTTCGCCTGATGAAGCTGGAAGGCGACGAGGAATTCCGTCATCGCGTGCTTGAAAATTGGGAACGGCAGGTTCCGCGGGATCCTCTGATCCTCAACTGCCATTCGATCATATGTTTGGCGGACAAGGGGGACGAAACCAGAACACTCCATGTTCTGGCCAAGCGTGCGTTTGACCGGCTTGCTGCCCCTGTTTGTACCGGTAAACATCGGCTCGTCTCTGGCCTCCGTGGACTCACGCGAAGGGAAGACGCCGGTTTCCGGCACGGCTTCACGGGTACGGGGTTTTCCACGCTGTACCTTAGGTGGTGGCCGCCTGACGCAGTAATGTCACGTAACGTCACGCAAAAAATCAATAACGTTATTCGTACGATTTCCCACAATCAATTATATCAAAATGTATAATAAAACACATACATAATTTGTTTTAAAAGTAAAACAAGTATTATTTATTTGTTTTATTTTTTTGGTTTATGGAAAGAAATTAAAATATGAATTCAGTCTCAATCAATGTTAAATATTTAAATAAGGGTATCTTAGTTCATTAATTTTTTTTATAAAGAAAAAATAAAAATGACAAGAAATTTAGAAATTTTAAAAATGACAAGAAGTTTAGAAGTTACGTGAGTGACTATTTTTCCCCAAGCGATGCGGATTTGGTGAGAAGGCGAAATATCGCGTATATTTGGTTCATTTGGTTCATTTGCTAATATTTCCCAAGGCGTTGTTAATATCAACGAATTCCTGATCGGTAACTTCTTCAACCAATATTTTCGATTGCGTGAGTTTGAATGACTCAAAAAACTCACGTGCACTGTTTACAATACTATCACGTGCGTTAATATGTCTCCGATCTACAGACTTTACCGTTGCTCCAATTCCGTCACGCAACCTTTTCCATGCGACGTTGCAAAGTAGTTCCAAATAATTTGTATTCCGAATTTTGCTTCCAAGTGGTGGATGATAGCTGCTATGTATTTGTTCTTGAATTGCGATGATGGACCGTCGCTCCACACCTTCAAAATGTTTACTAGACACGGTAAATTCGACAGTAGCTTGTAAATATAGGGTATGATAGTTTCTTTGGTGTGAGATAAATTGTCCGAAACGAATACCTTGGATTGAAAACGAGTCGTTATGATACAAGGCTGATGTGAATAAAGTTAACTGGCGTTGATTCCAGTGAGCACTCTGGACTTCATCCTGTGATTCACATATAAAGCTTAACATTGCTTTTTCGTAACTCATTTAAAGGTGCAGCTTTCATTGAAAAATTTTGTATAAACTTATTATAATAGTTTAACTTACCAATGAAAGCCTCTACTTCTTTGAGGTTCTTTGGATGAGGCATGAGACGAATTGCATCCAATCTTTTTTTTTGAATCTATTACAATTTTCTTTTTTACATTTAAGACCATGATACTCTAACCTTTGAAATAAAGCTTTTAAGTTTTTAATGTGCTCTTCATTATTACGACCAGTTACTATAATGTCATCCAGGTACACTGCACAGCCAGGTATTCCGGAAACAACTTCTTCCATAAATCTTTGAAAAATTCCTGGAGCGCTTGAAATTCCAAATGGCAATCTTTGGTATTGGAATAAACCAAATGATGTATTGTATTGTATTTTTAATTAAAACACTTTTTATTTTATTTATGGAACAGCCGCTTGTGCGACTGTTCATTTTCAGGCTTTATTATAGATTAATTCAATTCTTAAAAAGCTACTTAAAACGAGCTTACAATTATACAATAATTACTTATACATACTTAATACCTAACGTGGGAATATGCTGAGACAGCATAACACACGCTGTCCCACATTTATGCAGTGTGGACAATAATATCAACAAAGTGTTGATATTAAGTTACATACAGAAGGTATGGTAACTTCGACTAGTCAAACACACTACAGTATTGATAACTATAACTTTTCTTGACGAATCGGATAAAACAATTTTTTAATAAAAATTTATTCTTACGAATCATAAAATTCTGTATAGTTGACAATAGGTATTTCCAATATGATGGCAAAATATATAAACAAGAAAAGGGACTTCCAATGGGTTCACCAGCATCTGCATTAATAGCAGATATTGTAATGGAAAAATTATTAGATACATGTATTGAAAAATTATCAATAAAACCTGTTAAGTTTCGAGTATTTCAAGAGACTGTTTATTTCAGATTAAATAGAGATAATTACAAATCCAAATGTAAATATAAAATGACAATTCAAGTATTAATTTAACGAATGCTAAGCTTTTGTATATATTAAAGAATACAGTGAAGTCTTATTTATAACAGTTCCTCAGTTCCGCGGCGCAGGAAAGCCGCCCTATCCAAAGCATCCGCAATCGTCCCGTGGATGCCCATTTTCACATCGCTCTCGACCTCCGAAGCGAAGCAGTGATATGACGCCATCCCTGCCAGAAGCAGGATCTCTGCGTAGTTGGACCACCTTCCGAGAGAAAGGGCGGGGTTGACCCGGCAGTCCACCTCGACTGTGGTAAACGTATGTCCGAAGCAGCTGACGGCTTCGGCGTGCGAATACCGGCTCCCAGGCGCATGCACGTGGACTCGTTCCCCAGGAATGCCTAGTTCACGGGCCACGTCTGATGGTACTCCGTATACGTCCCGCCTCCTACCTGTGAGTGCACCGTCTGACTTGAAACACTCCCTCGTGGGGAAGCGGATGCACAGGGCGGAAAACAACATATGAATTTCCCCCCAAGGTAGCCCACCGACTGATCTGCGCGCCAAAAACAGATGGAACACCTTTAGATTCATTGGGAAATTCATACATCTGTCGGCCATAAACTGCAGTGTCCAGATTCTCTATATTGTTGAATCTGTTTGGAGCAAACACCTCTCTGCTTACTCCCTCTAATTCAACACGCTGTTGATTCTTGTCTGGAACTACAAAAATAATTCTCCTCACTTGCTGCCCAACCAGCACTGAAGATACTGTATTATGTATTAAAACCATTTGTACTTTTGTTTGGAACCGCCGCTTGTGCGACTGTTCATTTCTAGTCTTTATTAATAATTAAATTCTTTCTTATCAAGCTACTTAAAACGAACTTAAAATTATACAACAATCACTTATACATACTTAATACCTAACGTGGGAATATGCTGAGACAGCATAACACACGCTGTCCCACATTTATGCAGTGTGGACAATAATATCAAGAAAGTGTTGATATTAAGTTACATACAGAAGGTATGGTAACTTCGACTAGTCAAACACACTACAATACGTTCCGGACGAATATCTCTTCTACGTTTTGCGCCGAGCCAGAGACAGCGCTCGTAAATCTGTCGTATACACGTACGACTGGAAAAGGCATGTGGCAGAGGGTCCACACGGCACGTGCTATATGTATCGAGCTGGAGTCTTCATACAAACTCACCACCGCGATAGAAGGGTCCGTCAGTCTCCAAACATCGCCCGTCACCAACACTCCGCCTTCGTTCCTCCTCATCGACGCATCGATGTAGTTGACACCAACCACTATCGCCTGGACCCCCGTCGGCATACAGATTTGCCTCATCGTTTGGGGGGCGGACCTCAGTGGCACGCTCCAATCCTGACCTGATGGGAAGGATATTTCGTTGCTCCGCGCGCCTTCCAACAGAGCTGCTCTGAGCCCCATTGACCTCCAATCGACTCTTTCCGTTACCGCCGATCCGAGGCCGGGTCCGATGATCGTGTTTGCTCCGGAGAGGTAGTTGACTATGTTGTAGCCCCGTTGGTCGTTCACGCCCAGACCCTTCCCTTCCGTTGACTGGGCCTGTTGCAGTCGCTCCAAGCCCTCCTGGGTAAGGTGGAGTTTTCCCCTCTCGTACCTAGCACTCGCACCGACACCAATCAATCTACAGTGGTCCAGTGGCACATTAAATCCTCGTGCCGCCCTGGGCATAGCCAGGGCCTCGGCCAGGGACGCCAGGCTGTCCGCCCCGTGTAAGTTGAGCGACGCCGGATTCTCTCCCCCAGGCCTCGCCTCGTCCTCGGGCATCACCATCGCCTCTATAAAATTCGCGATACGTGCCCCGGCATCCGCTGTGCACACGTACTGGTGTGCCGTGCCATTCGCACCGTACAGCCGCGAGCTTTTGTGCCCAGCCCATTTTAAGTTTACGATCCCTAATCGCTCCTGCAGGTCCGCGGTCCTCTCCTCATCAGTCCGAGCCTGGTGCGTTCTGGCAGTGGGTACCCCCCACGCCCTACCGATACAGGCGTCGGCAACCTTCCGCCGGGGGGCGTCTACAACGGCCGTCATCTCTATGTTGCCGTTTGAGGCGTGCATTTCTCTATTATGAATGGCGGCACACGCTTCCAAAAATCCATTCACGTCCTTCAAAAGTCGAGAGAGGTTGATTTCTCTCAACTCGTCTTGCGTCTTACCGGCATAGCGGCCCTCGGTAAATTCGAACGATGTGTCGCTGGCCTTGAGGAAGGAGCAGGGGCACACGCCACGATTAAGGATTGCGGAAAAGATTCCGGAGCAGGACAGCACACACGGTGTTCTTCCTGAAAGTTCCCTCGTCGTGACGATCCTCCTCCACCTCCAAGTGGGCAACGTTATCGTCCGATTTTACCTTCTCAAGGATGTCTCCCACATCCTTAGCGGCCCATGCTGCGACGGTAAGGGTGGTGCACTTTGCTAACAAACGAACCTCCTCAGCACCACCCTCGTGGACCCCTTTCTCCACGTCTCTTTTCACAATATTCACGCCCATCTTGCGCAAATACCGGCACACCACAGCCGTCCACTTCCTGTTCGTCGCTCCCATCGCCAGGAAGGAAATACTAACAAAATATGTAGACGACTTATTTTGTATAATTGAAGATAATCAAATTGATAATTTATTATCAACATTCAACTCATTTGATCAGAATATAAAATTTACTATTGAAAAAGAATTAAATTCTTCAATTTCATATTTAGACATATTAGTTAAAAGAAGGGGAAATAATTTAGTATTTGATTGGTATAAAAAACCAACTTCATCAGGAAGAATTTTAAATTATTTCTCAAAACACCCAAAAAGAATTATTATAAACACTGCTAAAAATCTTATATATAGAATATTAACAATTAGTGACATTAGATTTCATAAGAAAAATAAAGAAATAATTAGAAATATATTAATAGATAATATATGCCGTTTTCCCGAGTGCACTGTATTTATTTTACACAAATTTGCAACTATTGTATTATTAGTATATAATTGTCACACTATTTTTCTCGGTCGCCATGTTGAGCCAGTATTTTATTAAATTAATACAACATACATGTTTGAGTGTTTTATACTGCCTGTCTCCATTTTATTTCTATATCTATGTCTTATACAATACATACATGGTTGCATACATTAATTTATCTTATACGATATATGGTTGCATACATTAGTGCAATCAGTGATGGCACACATGACAGGGATGGTACTACAGGGGTGTCTTCAAGATATTTTTCTTTTTGATGGAAAGTTCTAGGATGGAGCAAAGGGTGGCATTAGTAAGCAAACTAGCCTGCTTTATAGTCAGAACAATAACGTGATTTAAAATGCTACTGCTACAAAAATGCCAGGCACATTCATTTTAAACTGATATACATACATACAAAATGACTTTATTGAGAATAAGTTAGTGGCGATCAAGAAACTTTGGATTGCTTGTGTTATATTATAATAAAACACAATATTTTCTTAAAATGTATTTTATGACCGCTTACATTATTGGTCGTTCACGCCCAGACCCTTCCGTTGACTGGGCCTGTTGCAGTCGCTCCAAGCCCTCCTGGGTATGGTGGAGTTTTCCCCTCTCGTACCTAGCACTCGCACCGACACCAATCAATCTACAGTGGTCCAGTGGCACATTAAATCCTCGTGCCGCCCTGGGCATAGCCAGGGCCTCGGCCAGGGACGCCAGGCTGTCCGCCCCGTGTAAGTTGAGCGACGCCGGATTCTCTCCCCCAGGCCTCGCCTCGTCCTCGGGCATCACCATCGCCTCTATAAAATTCGCGATACGTGCCCCGGCATCCGCTGTGCACACGTACTGGTGTGCCGTGCCATTCGCACCGTACAGCTGCGAGCTTTTGTGCCCAGCCCAGGTTAAGTTTACGATCCCTAATCGCTCCTGCAGGTCCGCGGTCCTCTCCTCATCAGTCCGAGCCTGGTGCGTTCTGGCAGCGGGTACCCCCCACGCCCTACCGATACAGGCGTCGGCAACCTTCCGCCGGGGGGCGCACAGTGTAAGATTTTGCCAATCTACGGGGACTTAATTCAATTGCAGCCAAAGTTTAACAGATATAGACTTGAAATTTGGAACATAAGCTTTTTTTTAATGTGGAGGCTCAGATCTAAAATGAGTAACATTGGACAAAAACTACTCCCCCTTCCAATATTAGCCCCACATTTTTTTTCTAGAATTAAGCCAAAAAAGGCTTTTTGATAAACTAAAGGTAGAGTACCCTAAAAGTTATTAAAGTAACTATTTGTTTATTAGAAAAATATATAAGAAAATAACCCCCTGGCCAACGATGTCGAACGATAACGTTCGCTTAGATAAGACTTAAGACACAAACTTGATTGTGGAATAAACAAACTTGATTGTGTAAAAAATAGATACGATAAAAAGTTTACGTCTTAAGTCTTATCTAAGCGAACGTTATCGTTCGACATCGTGGGCCAGGGGGTAAATAAAAAAAATTTTTGTTGTTGTTTTCAGGGTTGTATTCACTTATTGTATTCAATATTGTATTATATTGTACTTATCATATAATATGTATGCAAAAATTGTATTTACTTGCAAAAATTGTATTCAATAAATTTAATCTGAATCAGAGCTTTCTTCAAATTCTTGATGGTCCAACAATAGCGCAAGCACTTCTGCAGATAAAGCTCCATGCTGGGTTTTTGGAGTTAAACGCAAACTAGCAATGTATGGGTCCGATGAAATAAGCAGTCTGTGCAATAAATCTGTATTCGTGTCCACTCTTGATGTTTTTCTGGTAAACAATTCGCGGTAATTTCTTGAATCTTTATTTCTAGACTCTTGCGCTTCTTCGGAAAAATTGCCAATGGGGAGAATGCAGGAAGAGATTATGTCTTTTCCGTGGTATAAAATTTTGTGCACAGTAACTGGCATGTTGAACCATGAATATTCCGACAAATAAAGTTCTATAGTTTCTGTCGTGTAGCGATGAAATGCGTGTATATTAATGGGGTAACCACTTCCTATGCAAATAAGTATTGTGCGAAACCTCTTTATAAGATCGATATTTATGCCTGTTATATTCGATGTTTTTTCTCCGTCTTTAAAAAATCTTCTGGCAGTATTGCCATCATTAGTGTTGCCAGTTTTTTGCTTCGGCATATCCACTTAAAGACCCATTTCTTTTTTAAATCTGTCTTGAATTTTTTTCTTTTTTTCAGCTACTTTAGCTTTATTGTCCTCACCTGACACATACCATTTTTTAATTTCGATTCTGTACGACATGTGCAGCAAGCATTCCATAAATCTTATATACGCATGTAGAGGCGAAAGGCCTAAAGCAAGCATATTTTCGTCAATTTCGCGCTCTGATAAGGCGCTAATATTGTTCATGGTTTTTGGTGTAGCACCACACAAATAGCATACTTGCGATGACGTGTACGATGATAGCGCGTTGCAGACTTTTCCGTCAATCATACATAAAACGAGAGATGCTCTAACTTTGAAAATAAAATTGTCAGTTTTGATGATAGTAGGAATCAAAACTGAAATTTGATCCTGAATGTGATTCACTTCCTTTATAATTACCTCACGTGTTTCTTTTGCAAAAATAAATTTGATAGGCCGACAATATCTGGTCGAGGATGGAGCAGGGTTTTGCCACAAAATTCTCTTTTCCCCTCTAATCATTGAAAAAATTTGAAGAGGTACCATAGATATAGAAAATAAACTTTCGTCTGACAAATTTTCATCCGTAAATTTTTGCTTATACCGATTCTGTTCAGCACCATCGCATCCCCATTTTATTATTATGCATACTTCATCTTTAAGATCAGATAACGACTTGAAAACCTCTTCTTGTGCACTTATCAATCGTTTTACTGTGTGATCTATTAACGACTGCAAATTAATTTCAGCACATGTTTCCGTCACAGTAATATTATTTGGATAACACAACAGTTTTGACTGCTTTACAAGGTCATAACACGGATATAATTTAGGACTGCAATGCTTTGTGTGCTGCCGCATTGCCAGATATTGGTGCGTTGATAAATTTGCGTCTATTATCATGGCCAGTGCTTTATCCGCTGAAAGCCGCTTTGATTCCACAACACTTAGTCTGGCCTTTTTTATAATCGTACCTCTTGATGGAGAAGCGTTTGCTAATTCCTTCACAAGATCGGCTGCGTCCCTTTTCCCGCAAGATCGAATTTTCAGTTCAGTTGCCATTATCAAGTGATCTGTGGATATATTAGATATAAGCTCCTTACATTTTCTTTGTTTCGTTTTAAGACAACATTCTGAGAATTCTTTTTCTTCTCTTGCGACATTGAGACTTTTTTTTTGAAGTTGATGGCGCAACATCAAGAATGAACTCTGCAGCTTGAATTGTTGTTTTAAGCCATAAAGCATTATCATGCATAAATCTGGGCTTAACTCGTCTAGATTTATCCCATCTCACTTGAAAATCGTAGCATAGCTTTCGTAAACGTGCTTTTAACTTTTCACAGTCCACATCTCTTCCAAAAATTGTTAAAACGAATTTTAAAATCGCTTCGAACCTTTCTGGTTTTATGTTATTTAACCAAACATGAAAAAGTTCCTGGCGCGATATTTCAGACATATTAAAAACGATACCTTTGGGCAAAATATGGGCAAGATTTTATTCTTGGAATCAGTTTCGGGAATCTTTTCGATGATCCTCCTTGTGGTGGAAAAGTAGAATCTGATAGAATATGAAAGTTTTAGACTATGAAAAGTTTAAGATTTTTTAACACTTACTTTCTTTTTAGCTTTTTATGAAGCAAAATTATTTAAATACTCCACTTAAATTTTTTTGAATAATTTATTCAAAATTTTATAGTTAAACTATTGAGATTAAAGAAAAAAAAATGTAAAAAAAAGCACACACGATTTAATTCTAACCACTTTTAATTTGATGACTTTTGCCAGCTGTCAAACTTCCATTTAAATGCATTTCAATAACACCTGTTTGATAGCCGTCATCATATTAACAACATTTTTGTATTACGTTTTGTGTTTATTTTCGTAACAATAGGATATTTTTTTAACATCTAGGAACATATGATCAAATTTGAAGCACTTTTTTTTATTAAGTCCCCTTAGATTGGCAAAATCTTACACTGTGGGGCGTCTACAACGGCCGTCATCTCTATGTTGCCGTTTGAGGCGTGCATTTCTCTATTATGAATGGCGGCACACGCTTCCAAAAATCCATTCACGTCCTTCAAAAGTCGAGAGAGGTTGATTTCTCTCAACTCGTCTTGCGTCTTACCGGCATAGCGGCCCTCGGTAAATTCGAACGATGTGTCGCTGGCCTTGAGGAAGCAGCAGGGGCACACGCCACGATTAAGGATTGCGGAAAAGATTCCGGAGCAGGACAGAGCACACACGGTGTTCTTCCTGAAAGTTCCCTCGTCGTGACGATCCTCCTCCACCTCCAAGTGGGCAACGTTATCGTCCGATTTTACCTTCTCAAGGATGTCTCCCACATCCTTAGCGGCCCATGCTGCGACGGTAAGGGTGGTGCACTTTGCTAACAAACGAACCTCCTCAGCACCACCCTCGTGGACCCCTTTCTCCACGTCTCTTTTCACAATATTCACGCCCATCTTGCGCAAATACCGGCACACCACAGCCGTCCACTTCGTGTTCGTCGCTCCCATCGCCAGGAAGGAAATACTAACAAAATATGTAGACGACTTATTTTGTATAATTGAAGATAATAAAATTGATAATTTATTATCAACATTCAACTCATTTGATCAGAATATAAAATTTACTATTGAAAAAGAATTAAATTCTTCAATTTCATATTTAGACATATTAGTTAAAAGAAGGGGAAATAATTTAGTATTTGATTGGTATAAAAAACCAACTTCATCAGGAAGAATTTTAAATTATTTCTCAAAACACCCAAAAAGAATTATTATAAACACTGCTAAAAATCTTATAGATAGAATATTAACAATTAGTGACATTAGATTTCATAAGAAAAATAAAGAAATAATTAGAAATATATTAATAGATAATATATGCCGTTTTCCCGAGTGCACTGTATTTATTTTACAAAAATTTGCAACTATTGTATTATTAGTATATAATTGTCACACTATTTTTCTCGGTCGCCATGTTGAGCCAGTATTTTATTAAATTAATACAACATACATGTTTGAGTGTTTTATACTGCCTGTCTCCATTTTATTTCTTATTTCATCTTATACCTATCTATATCTATGTCTTATACAATACATACATGGTTGCATACATTAATTTATCTTATACGATATATGGTTGCATCAAAGACTATAAATATATAAAGATGTTGCACGCAGTGTATTTAAAATTGACAAAATTTTGTGCTTCCTCCTGATGCGGGAGGGAAGACAAAAGGGAAAGAAGCACAAAGAAAGAGCGTAACAATCTGTCGTTCTCTTGTTGAGTATAAGATCTTTTAATTCTCACTTATCATTGTTTGTGTGCATGTGTATGCATGTGTGTGTTGTACATTGCATTAAAAATGTAAAAATAAAATAAAAACCTAACAAAAGAATTTTTGTTCAAATAACTTTCGTCAAAAATGTGACCGATTGTGTAATTGTAGGGTAAGAGTATGTGTTTTATTGTTGTAGAAATGAAACTATATCGATTCGCACCGAATTAGGTATAATGCTATTTTTTAGACTATTCAATTATGTATGTTTGTATCTACTTACCATATATAATTTTATAGACAGTTCAATTATGAACTTCTGTATAGAATGAAGTTGTAATAACAGGAATGTTTTTTTGTTTAGTATTTATTAAATTTATTTATCAGTGTTTCAAAATTTTAACTTTTTCTGTACTGGATAATTTGTATTTGTATGTTTCCCATTTGGCATGCTTCCGTAGTAAAATAAGAACTAGTAAATTAAGCATCTACATTCTGTGTTTATAACATTCGTTATTCTCATCAAACCAAAAGGAATAAATTGTATCTTTGGTGCAACTTACGCATTGGTCAACAACAAATGTTTTTATGTTTTTTATTGCTTTATTTTTTAAAAATATTTTTTCGAAGACTTATATGAATTTTACAAACTTCAAAAAATAAGTCAGATGGAGCCCACAAACTTCCAAAGTCGGAATCTTTTGTATAATTTTTTGCATGAACAAACATTTCTGAAGGATATGACAGAATTTTGGCTGGTTTAATTATATCCACACATTTAACGCAAGATATTCGTTGAGCTATGTAACCAACAAAATATCGACTTGACGTTAATTCTATTGGCACATTGTTGGAGGTAAAACAATCGGAGTCTTCATTAAAATATTCTTTATTTTCATCGTATACATCTGCGACATATATTTCAGGGGTATGGGTACTTTCTGATAAACTTCCAGTCCTTATAGTATCTTCTAAAATTGTTTGAAACATTATAGGTAAAAACATTGCATCGTCGTTTGCACAATTTGATGAGGTGCTAAACTGAGTCATTTTTAAAGATAGCTTAGCTACTGCCAAATTAAATTCATGAACCGATGCATTTTTGCAGTGTCCACCTTTGGCACGTATATATTAGACACTAGAATAAGCTGTTTTGAAACAACTTGCTCAAGCGCAAACTCATTTCAAACAGTGCAAGATACACACAACAATATTTTCAAACCATCACTGCATAGAGACAACAAAACAAAAAAATCCACGCGCATATCAAAACAAAATCAAACTTTCAAAACATGCGACTCACCAAAACAAATCAAACAATGTGTTGTGTGTTGAATGGCTATGATTTGGTTGGTGTTGCTTTGCCTAGCTTGGACGTTTGTTTATTTTTTGCGCCGCTTTGCTTTTATGCGGCAGTTATAACAACAATTAATCTTTAATACACGGCGTGTAAGTTTACTAATTTTTACAAACGATGGCTTGTGTTGGGGAACAATCTCTTTGATTAAGGTATAAAACAAGATTTATTTTTAAAGTTTTAAAGAAAATAATATATATTTAAAAATTTTGAAATCCAATACAATAAAAAAAAAAAAATTAACATTTTAATACAGTCTCAGTAACTTAAAAAAATAGTATAACATAAAAAAAAATAATTCACAGTTTAACTCGGTCTCAACAACAAAATATAACAAATAAGCATAAATTCTTTAAGGCTGTGTAATTTGACATAAGGCACTTTCCTCTGCCTTGTCCAAATTTTCATGTAAAAACATAATATGATTTATTGTTGAATCATTTCTAGATAAGTTACATCTTTTTTCGGATATTAGACATCTAGCCAGCACTTGTCGCCGGAGTAGAAAAAATTTTACAACTTAATTTATAAAGCAGTGGATACTCGTTTTTATGTGAATACCACCACTTTAAAACGTCAAAATTGTCTTCAAGCCATATGTTGTTTTTTTCGTAAGATTCCACTTCATAATCTACGGATTGCACATTATCTTCTGTTTGGTCTACAAAATCTGCAAAGGGTTCATGTATGTTGCTAGATGTGGTAAATTGTCTTGATTGGTTTGTTAAATTGTCATTGTAGGCCTCCATCAATCGTTTACATTCAAACTTAATTTCTTGTTTTTGTTCATAATTATATTGTAGTAATTTGTTGGTGGGTGGAAACAAAAATAATGCAATTTTGTGGTAGATTTTAAGATTTTTATCTACTATTGCCTCTAAGTGTTTAATCAAATTTTCTTTTAAATTTTTTGTCAAATCCTGATCTGTAGTCATATTCATACACTTTTTTTAAGTGATAAGCATAAATGCAAACTAAATGAATAGTGGGACTTTTATCGCCCTCCAGCTTTTTGAAAGCCTCCTCGAATGGTTGTAAAACCATAACTATTTCACTAATGTGGCTTAGGTGAATATTATTTATTCTGCTTAAATCGTTCTTTTCTTGAAGAAGTTGAATGATTTCTGGCCAATTCTTCTCGATTGATAACAGCATGTGATAAATAGAATTCCATCGAGTTGGTGTATATGATTTTAATGAAGTTGGTAGTTTTGAATTCTCACCATTGACTTTAAAATATTTTACTAATTTTGTGCATGATCGACACAGGTCGTCTATTCTTTCAAATTCTTGCATACTTTTCTGAATAACATTATGGAGTAAGTGGGCGAAACAAAAAATATGATTATGTTGCCGAAAGGCTGCAATCATATTCGATCCCCTATCGGTAACAATTATTGCTTTATCATTTAATTCAATACCAAAATCCGTTAACAAATTGGAAACGCGAAGTAATATTCTATCATCTAAAGAAAATGTAAAATAATTCTCAGATAAAGGTTTAATATTAAAAAATAGTAAGTAAATAATTACTTGTGCACTTTTCTCCCTCCATTGAAATCATACCGAGTAATTTTCGAATAAGTTGGCCTTCTAATATAAAATGTATGGTAACGGCGACATATGCTTTTCGCAGGTAATTATCCGTCCACAAATCCGATGTCAATCCGAACCCAGTTGTTGCTATAGGTTTTAGTTGTTCTCGTACTATTTGTGTTGTATAACTCAGCTATGTTATTTGATATCGTTGTTTGGTGAGGTAGTAGTGATTCGATACATATATCTTCCCCAAATCGTGCGCCAAGCTGAATACAATGCAGAATAAGTCTATGTAACCCTATATCTTTCACTATGTGAAAAGGTCGGCAATTTTGTATTGTCCACTGAGTTAAAATCTTTGTTGTTGTCGCCTTTGTTTCTGAGTCCACAATGATTTTAATGTTTTTTTTTCCTTGTTTTGCGTTAGTGTAAAACATTTATGTCTTACTAAGTTTGAAGTTGATTTAACATTTGTGTTTATAAATGTTAAAACATGTTCTACAGGCAACAATTTTTTCAATTTGGTCACCACTTTCATTTCTTACAGTTCCGAAAATTTCCCAAACCTTGCTTCTTCCCCTTTTTACATCAATGGAATATTCACCGCTTAAAATTTTATTTTTGATTGTTATATGATTTAGTTGCGAAACAAAAGCTTCGTCTTCTGTTGCACCAGATAAATCCATGTTTGAATTCTATGAAGAAAAATACTTACACCCTTAATACTGACAAGCTAACAGTTACAAATATAATAATGTACAAACGTACATCCATACATATACATAAACATACACGGGACAATACTTACGCTTGCAACCTCCATTGAATGACCGTTCAGCACAGAAGCAGAAGACCTACTGAATAAATACTGTAGTCAATGTTGTCAGATTAATTTAATACGTAAATCGAATGACCGTTCAGCACACAAGCAACAGTCAGCAACAAGCGAAATAAAGCGCTGTTATGTTTTCAGCGCTGTACAAAACATCACCAATAAGCTTGGTCGTTTGATAATAACAAAACAAACAAACAAAACATTGGGTTGATAGCGACCAACTCTGCATCAATTTTGTTTTGTGTTTTATTTGATTTGTTTTTGAAGTTGTTGATCGTTCATACTGAGTTGTAAGCATTGCATTTGTTTTGAAATGATTGGTTTGTTATTGTTTTAAGCCGTCTTGTTCGTATATCTAGTATATATGAAAACAAGTTTTCTATAGGATCTTGGTTAAAATGGCTCGTTAAAATGCAAAGTAAATTTGAATTTTCTTCAAACAGTTCTTTCGACAAAGATAAAATAGCACTCGTTGTTTGAACTAGCCCGGTGATTGAAAATATTTTATTGCCATCATATTCAACCTGTTTCATGTAGGTAATTAGCTCTTGAAGTACTTGCCAAGTTGTACTATTAAACTTTAAGCCACGTTTTAGGGGGTTGGAGTGTTTGAAGTGCCTGCTGTTTAAACAGTCAAAGTAACTGTCGAGCTTTTTTATAAATGCACATGCTGAAGTGGCTACCGCTGATGAACTTCGTGTAAACTGTCGATTTCCATTAACAGATTGGATTGCAGCTGCAACTGAATTGCTAAGAGTTTGGACAGCTATGCCAACACGCATCTTTTAAAAACTATTTGGATTTATGTGCACTGTTGTTAATTTTGTCATTTTTGTTGCTTTTCCATGCTCTAACTCGAAAATTTCTCTAACAACATCGAACCGCGCTACTCCATCTGGTGTTTTAAAATCGCCCTTGATCAAAGCATTTCTGATCGACTTAAAAATATGGGGAATATCGTACATTAAGTATATTTTATCATTTTTGTAAAGAAAATAAGGTTTATCAGTGGATCCGCCCAACATCATGTAACATTTTCTGTTGTTAGGACCTTAGTCACACGTTAGTCCACGCACATTTAACCCCATTTCCTTTAAAATATCCAAATTTAATAGCACAAGTTTTTTTTAATATATCAGCTTTTATCGAAGTAGCAGTAACAACATAATTTAAAACAAACTTCCAATTTTTTATAAGTCCTCTTATCATAAACACGCAAACTTGGGAACCTGCATTGGAATGATGTATAACCAACTCCCGGATTTCTATTTTTGTCCTACGACCCATATTCAAAAACTAGGTAATATCTTCTTTAAAAACTGAAAGCGACAATAAATATACAACACGTAATACCGAAATCCCAACAAGAAATGAAATTAAAAAGAATTTCATATTTATTTGCAAATATAACGGTATTACTACAGTTAAAATTTGTTTGCATCAAATAAGCTGACATATTCAATATGACTTTTCTTTTTGTTTTTTGCTATTTTTCACAGTGAAAAGACAATATAAAAACAAAATAAATGCATTTAGTTGTTGGATATATGTGACGTAATAAAGTGTATAAGTTTTATTTGGATATTCAATGCATTTGCTGAGTTACATTGATTTGAAGTTTTTAGATTTGCTTGCATCAAATAAGCTGACAACCACTGTAAATCTTTAGCCTCATTGCGTCTGCTCTGTAATCCCTTGAATCCTAACAGGTTCTGGTTGACAGGAATGCGTGGCTGGTTCAGTACACTTGGTCTAGTTTCAGGGTGCGTATTGGAAACTGTGTAAGGGTTTGCTTTATCGTTTTCTAATTTAAAACCCTATAGTACTCTTATTTTATTAAAAAGAGCCTTAGAGTAGTAGGCGGCTCTATAAGATGGCAACGTTAATTGCCGAAGTTTGTTTCTGAGGAATAAAACAACTCTCTCGTTTAAAGTCAGAATTATTTCTGATTTTATTTACAATTTACCCTAGCTTATTCTATGTTTTTCTTAAAGAATAGTCTTTTCTCCTACTTATAATCAATAATTTCTATGTTTATTATATACTTATTTATTTCTCCTACTTATTTGTTCATATTTATTTAAAACTCAAATTACCATACTAATGCACTCAAGTGACCCACTTCAGTTAACACTTGACTATGCAATTTTGTTTGGGTTCTATTAATTACTTTTCTTTTAACTTATTCTACGTACATATATATATATATATTTTTGGGTGTGCATGTTTATAACACATGTTTGTTTGTTTGGGTATGCATGTTTACAACACATGCACTACAACTGCGTACTGAATGGCTTCTGCGAGGACCCCAAAGCAGGGTATTTCCTCGTAGAGGTTGTGGTTTTCAACGGTGATATCACCGTAGAATCCTTGCTTTCCTCCAACTGTTTCAGTCGGTAGAGGAGGAAAGGCTGGCTACAGGTGTTGGCCTGTCAGCGTTACTATATTTCCTACTCCTCGTAAGTAGACGGAAAATGGTTCCAGCAAGCTGTATTCCCTGTTTCGAATAACATCCAGAAGCCACTCCTCTTCAGAGGTGAGAACTTATTGGTTTTTATTCTTCAAATGGACGATCCTCGCCCACACACAAAATGTGTGGTAGTAGTCCAAATATTCAGGGGTCAACTGTTTTGTCAGTTGAACGTCATCCGTTTTAAGCTGTTGAAATATAGCTCTTGATATTTCAATGGCTGCGATGAATGACGGCGTGAACTGGGTGCGTGAATTAAATTCTCGCACGGACAATCCTCTTCCAAATATCGATTCAGAAAAAGGATCTCCGGTCCGGTGATTCGTCGTGGGTGGTGCCGAATCTTGTTTCGGTAGAGGTCTATCTACCGGTTTCTTATCCACGGATTCTGGTGGCGGTTTATTAGGCTTAGATTTATGAGCATTTATAGCTCTAATATCTCTTTGATTTTCATATTCAGTCTCGTCTCATCGAACTGTTCGGACGTGTTTTTTTAGTGCGGCTGAATTTTCGGTGAAAAATCTTAATAGGTGAAAAAGTGTAAAAAGTTGAAATTAAACAAAAAAGTGAAAAAATCGTAATAGGTAAAAATGTTATTCTCTCCTTACTAACCTTCTGACCAGGAGCAGATGATTCCTTGAAGCTCACCAACGTTTTATCTGGCATCTGCCTGAAGAACAATCCGGACTCGTCGGCATTATAAATTTGTTCTGCAGTAAGATCGAGCTCCTTGATTTTATTTCTAAAACGTATTACAAATGGGTCGACGGACGCTGTCTTATTGGAAAGCTTCTCTCCACAAATTTTCAAGTGGCGGAGGCCATATCGCTTTTTGAAATTAGATACCCAACCATTACTTGCATGAAAACATCCTGTCTTTTCTTTTATTTTCTCATGGAGCTTGCGAGCGTTTGCTTTGACGATATCGATGAATATAGGCACATTTTCACTCCTTGGTTTCAAAAACCACTTGTAGAGAGCCTTTTTCATACTTGGGTATTCACAAGATTTTAAGGTTTGCCGTTTTCCTGGCCCAGCTTCCATATTTGTGGCATATTTAAGTATAAAAGCTTTTTTCTTCTTTATTCTCGTTATTGTCGACTTGTGAACTTCATAATCAATACAAAGAGCTTTTGTCGATATACCACTTTCTAGTTTATCCAAAATTTTATAGCCTGTTCGCCGATCTCGAACGTTAACGTTCGCTTAGATAAGACTTAAGACACAAACTTTTTATCATATCTATTTTTTTACTCAATCAAGTTTGTTTATTCCACAATCAAGTTTATGTCTTAAGTCTTATCTAAGCGAACGTTAACGTTCGAGATCGGCGAACAGGCTATTAGTTTTTTCTTTAATTGTTAGTTTTATTAATTTTTTGTGACCACCATGACTTTTACACATAAAATACTACCGTCGACAGAGCAACGGTAAAATAACGATCAGTTTGTGAATACATAACAAAAAATGCCATAAGAAGAAAACGACAAAAAAAGAACTGAAGCAAAACATATTTAGATGTAAAGTTGCAGTTATTGAGGTCAATATTTTTGAGTAGTTGCACTTATAAAGGTTACAATGCTATGTTTTATAGTGTTGCAAGAATCGAGGAGTTGCGTGTATCGAGGGTTGCGGTTACCGAGTTTATACTGTATATAAATTTGTATATTAGCGCAATTCACAATATTGTGCATATGGTATTGCATTTGCAAAAGGTTTTAGTATAGTTTTGCTCTACACTAACAAAATACACAGCAAGAGCAACAATGTAACTTGACAATTACTAATTGGTCTTATTTCAGCGCCCTGTTAAGGCCTTTTATACTAGGTTTACTATAATCTAAACTTCTTAAAAAAAAAACCCTTTCAAAACCACTTGTTTAATAAATATGAAAATAGACTTTAAAATGTTGAGTATTAAATGAAATGGTAGTAATCTTCGCATTCTTCGTCTGAATGTGGTATCACAGCTGCAGCTGTGCACAGCCATCCGATACTTGCGAATATTGCACAACAAGCCCACGGGACTGTGTCAACATCGCGTATTTCTTGCCTCCTCTTTTTAACCTCTAGAACAATGTCGTAATTTCTGGTTTTATTGTACATATGTAGCTATTTGAATTTTGTTACATTTACGGAACTTTTTAAACACAAACTTTATTTCAATGAATTAATAGTTGAAATATAAATTTCAGATATTATTATTTAAACAAAATTAACAACGAGAAATTTTCTTAGAAAATTATTATTTTATTAAAGCAAACATATTCAAGTTTGTTTTTTTTTATATTTTAAGACTGCTTTTTGAATTTATTTTATTGTTTTACTACTTTTTTTTTGTTCAAAAATTCTGTTAAATGTTAAATAAACATGTATTTTGTTAAATTTTTTCAATGACTTGTGTAAAATATATTTTTATTCCTGTAAACATTTACGTATTTATTTTAAAAATAGTTTTAAATGTGTATACATCAAATCAAAATGTAAGCAAGAAACAAAAACGAAATATGTACTATTGCAATTCATTTTATTTAGCGTTAAGAAAAAGAACAAAATATGATATAATATAACAATTAATTAATGAATGAATGTAAAAAACTTAAATACAAAAATGGTATTAAATTATTATTAAAATTATGAAAATCTTTTTATATATAAACGACTGTAAAATTAATAAATTCAATAAAAGAATTATAAAACACAAAATAATTATAAATATGGTATTTTTTATTATTAATATTATTATTGCATTTTAGTACAATTACATTTAAACACAATTTAGGAATTCCAAACTGGCACTTTACTAGCAAAGTTGTTCAGAAATAACTCGTTTTGATTGAAAATTTATTTTAAAATGACCCGTGAATTCGGCTACATCTCTTAAAAATGAGTTCCAGGAAGACGTTATAAAAATCTCCTAAATGAAGATGTTTTCAACAATAACTTTGTTTTCCAACAGAATCATATTGGCATAACAATTCACTATGCAAATGTTGGTTCTGTTAAAGCTTAATTTCATTAAATTCGTTATGTTTTCGATCAGCATAATCCTGCTTTTGAGACCGCTTTTAAGAATTTGGTCGCTTAATTTTGGTTCGCTATATAATGTGGCAATTCCAGCGCAAAGGTGAAACCTGTTCGTTCATGTGAAATATACCTGATATTCGGCCTAATTCGCCAAATGAAAACGCATTGAAAATTTAAAACATTTAGTTTTTGTTTCTATTGAGTAATTCAATGGCTACACATCTAAGAACAACTTATTCAAAATGACTTCCGTTTGCCTTTCAGCAAAACTTGAGACAATGCACAGTGTGGTGTCAGCGGCCAAAAATAAAAGAAAACGACTTGGAATTTTAAAAATCTGCTAAAACAGATGATAAACTAGATTTCAAATTACAATAATGAAAATGAATTTTTGAAAAAAAAAAATATTTTTGACAAAGTTATAGCCAATCAAAGTTGAAAGTTTTTGGTAAGTATGCAATATGAAAAATGGGTTAATTTAACGTAAATTGTCGATAATGCAGTTAAATTGTTTATAAATATTAAAGTATGACATTACTAAAATATGGTAACTATTTTTTTTTTTTTACATTTAATTCATCATGTGTTTTGTACCGTTATTCTGAATGTAAACAGAGAGAACATTTTTTACAACTTACAAGTTTATAGAAGGTCTAAAAAAAAGTTTATTCGAGTTTATTTTTGATACTTTAATATAATATTGATACAAGTATGTACATTAAAAAAAAATGGGTCTCTTTTGCAGAGCTTGGCAGAATAGTAAATTTTTTCACTTTTTCAGTGTCAAGGCAAGTGCAAATTAGGCAAATTTTCAATATTTGGCACAAACATACAACACACTCCCTAGCCCTTACGGAAATTAAAAATCATTTAGAAGATAAATTTAAGACACAATTGCAACAAAAAAGTATTGTAAGACTTAAATCAATTCTAGCTAGAATAAAAGAAAGTTGGGAAAAATGCTACAGAAAGAAATCTGTGTTTGAAAACAAAAACTTTTTCTGGCTAAATTCATTTTTTGATGTGGAAGAAGAAGATATATACATTGTAATATCATTATGTGAATATTTATTTTTTATAATATAATAAACATGTTTTTTTTATTTATTAAGGGACCAAGTACAAGTCGTAAAGGAAGACCAAGAGTAGGCTTTAATGAAAGTTCTGAACGAACCAAAAGAAGAAAGGTAGATGATCTTGTGAGGTCTACATGCCCTGAGCAATTACGAAGAGCTGTTCAAAGAGTATCTAGCCCAACTCCAGAAACTTCTATTTCCGTAGAAAAGGCTTTAGCATTATTAATAGATAATGATCTATCGTATAGACAATATGAAAATATGCGAACGGTTGTAAATGATGTGCACAAGAACTGTTTTCCATCATATTATAGTCTACAAAAAGCAAAGAAACAATATATTCCGGAAAATATATCAATATCAGAAACGTCAGTAAAACTACCATTACAAAATTTTCTAAATATGACAGCCAAAAGTTTATTAGATTTAAATGATTTTGAAACCAAAAATGATGTAGTTTTGGAAATTAAATGGGGATTTGATGGTAGTTCAGACCATAGCAAGTACAAACAAAAGTTTAATGATCCAAATTCGCGGGATGAATATTTATTTGTTGCTTCATTTCTTCCATTAA
Source organism: Bellardia pandia (assembly GCA_916048285.2). NCBI lineage: Eukaryota > Metazoa > Arthropoda > Insecta > Diptera > Calliphoridae > Bellardia > Bellardia pandia. The sequence continues at coordinate 46,376,006 of OU696531.1, forward strand.
GATTTTTAGACTGGGCTACAGAAAACACTTTATGGAATAATTTAAAACATTCCTCAATAAGGTATTGTCGTCCAATATGCTATTATATTTATTTTTTTTTTTTTTTTTTTTTGCATTTAATTATTTATTGAATCTTCATATTTGAAATGACAATAAGTATTCAAATCTTAATACTAAAAAGAAAATAATAAGCCCAGCCAGTGCTAGACAAAAATTTTTATGATACTAAAAAAATTTCACATCAACTGATCAAGTCATCTGTTTTGCGCTTGAGTTAAAGCAAGGGTATCCCTCCTTCTCAACCGAACATGGCCACTAAAGTTAAGGATGTCTCGTGCAAGTGGGTTTGGATGGTGTTCAAGTTTGCTGACATATTTTGAGGCGTGTTTTGTAAATTCGACTTTCACCAAAGGAATGCCTAGATCTTTGTGAATTCTAGAATTTTTAACGTACCATGGAGCTGCAGTAATTGTACGTAGAATTTTATTTTGACCCCTTTGAATTTTTTCAATGTTGGATGCTGAGGCAGTACCCCATAATTGAATTCCATAACACCAGATTGGCTTTAGAATTGCATTGTACAACAAAAGTTTGCAATCCAATTTCAATGTAGAGTTTCTGCCGATTAACCAATTAAGTTGCACTGCTTTTAATCTCATTTGTGTAAGTTTCGCTTCAATATGAGACTTCCAAGTTAAACGGCGGTCGAGGTGAATGCCGAGGTATTTGACTTCATTATGTTGAGGAATAATTTGATTATTTATTCTGATGGACGAGCAGGTATTTTTTCTCAATGTGAAAGTGATATGAATACATTTTTGTTCATTTACCCTGATTTTCCAAAGCTCTAGCCAATTCTCTAGTTTATAAACATAATTCTGCAAATTCTGTGATGCACCTTGGTGGTCCTTATGGACGCTGATAAAGGCTGTATCGTCTGCAAAAGTTGACGTGTGGATTTTGGGGTCTGACGGCATGTTGGAGGCATAAATCAAATATAAAGTTGGGCCCAGTATGCTACCCTGTGGCACACCTGATTCAATTGGCTGAGCGGTACTTAAAAAATTGCCTTCTTTGATTTTAAATTTGCGACCGTATAAATAACTTTCCATGGGTTTATGGGTGTTAGCAGGCAGAGTTAATTTAATTTTGTGCATTAAACCGTCATGCCAAACTTTGTCGAACGCTTGGGACACATCAATGAAAATGGCGGAGCAGTATTTTTTGTCTTCAAACGACCCTCTTATCACATTTACCAATCTGTGTGTTTGTTCGATGGTACTGTGTTTAGCTCTGAATCCGAATTGATGATTAGGAATACATTCAGTGTCAATCAGAATTGGAGTCAACCTAGTCATTAACAATTTTTCGAACAGTTTAGAAATTGTCGGCAGTAGGCTAATTGGCCTATATGACTCCACTTTGGTGTGGTCCTTCCCTGACTTAGGAATCATAGTGATCATAGACACCTTCCAGTCTGCAGGATAGTATTCTAGGCGTAAAATTGCGTTGAAGAGAAAGAGGATAATTCTTCTTGCTACACGAGGTAACTCCACAAGCATTTTATTGCTGATTTTATCCATACCTGGAGCCTTTCTAAGGTTCAGGGTACCAATAGCGTTTTGGACATCACGAAAGTTTAGTCTTAGAGGTACAGGAGGCCTTATAACAAGTGGTGGCAAATCAGATTCGTTATTATTTGAGTTGTTTATAGTAAACACATTTCTCAAATGGTTAACAAATAATGTCCCTTTCTCGGAATCATTTCTAGCCCAGTCACCAGTCGGATTTCGCAAAGGAGGTTTTCCTCTCACTGGTCTTTTTAAACCTCTTGCCGCCCTCCATAACGAGTAGTCAGATTGTGGGGTACTATCAAGACCTTCCAAGTAAGATCTAAGTGAGGCCGTTCTTTGGGTTTCTAAGAAATGTCTTAGTATATCTCTGCATTCCCGTAGCCTAGCTTTCAGTTCAGGAGACCTGTGAATTTGCCACTCTCTTCTCATTCTTCTTTTTTCTGATATGAGATGTTCGAGTTCAGAGAAATAAGTTCTGTTTGTCCTATTTCTACATTCAACGTGATAAGTGGAAGCGTGATGCACAGCTCGTCGAAGGTCCTCGGTAAAGTTGCCAATCGACTCATCAATATCGTCGGTAGTTCTCAAAACAACATTTTCCGTGCAATGAGAACTTAAATACTTTTTGTATTTTATCCAGCTTACTCGGGTCTTAGTCATGTTCATAAATGGAGAACCACACACTTGGGGGAAATGCATTGAAATGATAGTAGGAGAGTGATCTGAGGACATGTCCAGTGAAGGATCCACTTGCATCCATTCTACAGGGATATTTTTCATTACCCCAAAGTCAATAACATCGGGAATCTTCCGTCGGTCCGTCGGCCAATAGGTGGAATGTCCACTTGAGAGTACATCTAAGCCCATTTTAGCAATGGTGTTGAAGAGTACGCGACCCTTTGGGGTTACCAGACGTGAACCCCAAAATGTGTGTTTGGCGTTAAAGTCACCAGCAACTAAAAATCTAGCTCCAAGGGATTTAAAGAAGTTATGGTATTGGTGTTCTTTTATTGAAAATCGAGGCGGAGAATAAATCGATGATAAAACAAATTTGTATTGACAGAATTCAATGCAAATGTTTGTTGCTTGGAGGTAATCCTCGCTTATGTTATTCATTAGATAATGCTTTATTCTGTTCTTTATAAGAATTGCCGAACCTCCACAAGCTCTTCCGCGGGGGTCTTTAGTATCGTAGAACTCGTAGCCATTAATTTTGAAGTACCCTGTCGACGTCAAGTGAGTTTCAGCAATCATCATAACATCAATCTGCTTATCCATCAGGAAGTATTCCAGTTCATTTTTATGTTGGCGGAGGCCGTTCGCGTTCCAGAAACAAATTTTTAAATAAATCATTTCTTTAAAATGGCTTGCATTTTCAGCATTTCCTGCATCATGGATGTCATGGTGGTCGTAAAAGTGTTCATAGTTTGGACAAGTGTCTGCAATGTTGTCTCTAGATTGTTGATATGCGGCTCAGAATATTGGGGTTTAGGTTCCTGCTCCAGACCTGGCATATTAGATTTAACGACGTTTGCGTAAGAAACTTGTCTAGAACTAGGCGCGTTTACATGACTAGTGGACCGTAATAATTGAGGGAAATTGTCACTCGATGCTAAATTTGGCTGTTGAGGATGATTAGGCAATACTGAAGTCTTGTTGGTTCTTATGCCTTTCAAATGAGTGTAAATTGGACAACCTCTATAATTTGCGATATGATTACCTCCGCAGTTACTGCATTTTTTGATTTTTGAGTCAGTTCTCGACTTATCGCATTGAGCAGTTGCATGTAGCTCCCCACACGCAACACAAACTGTCGGCAATTTACAATACGCCTTGGTGTGACCAAATTCTTGACAGTTGAGACACTGGACGGGTCCCTGACGCTTATGTGGTTCTTCCACGGTGATTCTACGATGCAGAAGGTACATCAGATTGTAGATGGGATGGGACTCGTTTTTCTTTAAGACAACATCTCGAGGTTCGAATTCTACCCTGAACATGGGCTGAGGGATCTTTTCACGGTTTCTAATATTCACTACGCTCTTGATTTTGAACCCTTTGTCCATTAAACCGGTCTTTATCTCCGCAGGATCAACACATGGGTCTATACCCTTTAGAACGACTTGGAGTCCTTTTGCGCTTTTGAGCTGGAAGGTATAGAAATCCCTAGTCTCCCTTTCCAGCTGGTTGGACAGTTTTCGAAAATCATCTTCCCTATTCACTTGTATATCTGTCTCGCAGATATTTCCATGTTTCATTGAGGTTACGCTAAACATGTTTTCACCTATTACAGCAACAATTCCTTGTACCAATTTACTGGAAGTCGGCTCTCTCAGATAAATTGGAGGGGGCTTAAACGTCTTCTTCGGAAGTTCTGGCTCATCCGTCTGGAGGAGAGCAAACCTATTTTGATCATTACTCACGGTCTTAGGAGCTTTTGCATTTGATGACACTTGATCAGACTTCGGGCTCCTCTGTCGCTTGAGAACGGTGATGTACTTATCCATACCTATTTGTTTTTTGGGTTTCACTGCACTATTTGATGAAGATGATGTTTTTTCATCTGTTGAAATCACTATATTATATGTAAAAAGAAAATTCGGATTTGGTTAGCTGATTTGGTGTTAGCTGATAACAAAAGCAGTTCTTCTTGTTTTGTTTGCGGTGCAAAACCCACTGAAATGAATTTAATTCAAGTACTTGAGAGGGACCTTAAAAAAAGAGAAGAATTACATAAACACGGATTATCAACATTACATGCATGGATAAAATTCTTTGAGTGTATATTACACATAGCTTACAGGTTGCCTCTAAAAATTTGGAGAGTTTCAAAAAATGATGATAAGCAAATTTTAAATCAAAGAAAATCTAAAATTCAGGAAGATTTTAAAAAGGAGCTTGGATTAAATGTAGATAAAGTTAAAACCGGTTTTGGTACAACAAATGATGGGAATACTGCGAGACGGGTTTTCAGCAACATTGATGTCTCATCTAGCATAACGCAGGTTGATCCATCACTAATTAAAAATGTTTCTTTAATTTTAAAAACTATTTCAAGCAGTAAAACAATAAATATTATAAATTTTCAACAGCTGCTTAGGTATTGTATGCCTGTTACTGTCCACAAAATACTAGTTCATGGAGCAGAATTTATAAAAAACTCCAAGATTCCAGTAGGTATGTTATCTGAGGAAGCTATAGAAGCCACTCATAAAGTTTTTAGAAAAACTCGTTTAAACAATACTCGAAAAAATAGTCGTACAAATACTAATAAAGACCTAATAGAAAGAATTACATAGAAAAGAAGATAAAATAAGTAAAAGGAGTTGTGAAGAAATAAATGATTTCATTATTGAGGAAAATAATATTTATGCGGATAATCAAGAAAATTTAATAAACCAGCTTGAAGAAAGTGATTCGGATGAATAGAGTAAACAAATTCTAACATTTTCTTTTTTATTGTATTTAATAAATAAAAATTGTTAAAAACATTATTTTTTATAATTTATTTAAATAATAAAACAATTGTAAATATTAAAAAGTAACATTTACTTTTCTTACCAGTTGAATTTTTTTTCATTGAATTTTTTTCGTTTTTAAAAAAATTTAATACAAGATTTAGGGGGTGGCCGGGAGGGCATGTCCTTGCTGCGAATTGGAAAAAATTTGACACGCACATTTTTCTTGTAACAAGTGCTTCGTGTATGAAATTAATTTAAAAATTTTACTTTTTTTCCCTTTTTTTTACTTTTTTGAAAAAGGACATTTTTGAGATGGGCGTGTCCTTGCCCCGATTTGGATAAAATATGGTCAAATCATTAAGGGTATCAAACTAAACGACTATTTCATAAAGTTCGGACTTTTTTCTATCTTTTATGACGGTTTTTAATTTCAGGATATATGGGAAGGACACGAATCCTTCCTCCAAAGTTTTTGAAATTTTAATATTTTTTTTCTTTTATCAAATCAAATACGTGTGCCAAATTTCAACTCTTTACAACCACTCCTTCTATTTATGGCCACTCGTTATATGAAATCACGACACTGTGCGATGTGGCCACTCATCGATCGCGAGACGCACTTCATGGCGCGCTTCAACGACTCAATATTTGGATGTCGAGTAGAGCAAATAATGCCCCCTAATACCGACTACAACTGGTAATCCAACGGGTTGAGGTCTGGACTAGCAGCTGGCCAATTATCCGTTGATATGAAGTCCAGAACATTTGTTTTGCGCCACAGATGATTCGTTTTTGCTTTGTGAGTATGAGCAGAGTATTGCTTCTTTGCTTACGAGTAAAAACTCGCAAGGTTGCGTTCGAATGATCATTCGTTATCGAATGCCATCATTAGAAATGTCGATACGTTTTATTCGCTATCGAATGAGGGAATCCCAAATGTTAACAAATTCGAACGTTCGAATGAAAATTCATTCGCATACGAATGCCAGAATTAGCCCCCAGGGGGGGGAGGTTATTGTGTATTTCGATTCGAAAAGAAAATCGTTTGAATTTGTTAATTTTTTACATTGTGGCTGTTTTCATAAACGCAGTATGCAATGCAACATTTCATTTCATAGCATTTAGAAATATAATTTAAAAATTTTTGTTTTAAGATTCTCTTTAATAGTCCAATATCGTTATATTTTATGTGATAAAAGTTTTTAAATTATATTCTAAATGCTATTATGAACTCTATGAAATGAAATGTTGCATTGCATACTGCGTTTATGAAAACAACCTGTATTTGGGGCAAAAAAAAAAATAAAAATATTTGTAATCATTGCACGGTAGCGCTCGCTATTCACAGTAGCGTTTCTGCCTTCGTCGTCTTTGAAATAGTATGGTCCAATAATGCCATCGGCCCCTAACATAAGGCTTCTGGCTGCTCTTCACACCAAATACGTATTCATTTTTTCAAATTTAGTTTATTAATTTAGCCATATTACGTTCACACGTATCATTTTAATTTAGCTTAAGCATAAGAATCCGAACGGCATTACTTTATGGACTACATTCATTTGGTTTTTTCATTTTGAACTAAAATTTTATTGAGGGAACATTTATATTAGGGTCGAATTATTCATTTCGTTGCTGCGGTATTTTTCCTTTTGCGGTATCATCTCTATACAGACAGTATTGCGGCATGCCGCAGGAATGAATATGTACTTACATTATACATATCGATCATTATTTCTTTCCATTTAGTTTTCCTCTCCGTGCGAAATCAATAATATCACCCATAATAATATATAAGCTAAGATCGATTTTCGGCCTCATCGGAAAACGACACTAGAAAATGTCGCAGTCGAATTTGGAAATGTAGTTACGGTGTATGGATAGATCACGCTATCGAGAGATGTCAATTACTAAATTTTGGCCAATCATTTATGTAGGGTTCTTACCTTTTTATTTAGCCAATTTACACGCATATGAATTAATGTTCTCTTTTTTTCTAAAATAGTAATTCAGTTTATTAATTCATATGATAACTTAAAGTAAAATTACAAAAGCTTTTCTTTTACTTATGTAAATGTTTTTAAAGAACTAATGTGCACTTTGTTTTTTATATTTTCTCGACATCACTTTTCAACTCAACCGTTTAACGCTAACTATCAATCTATTCTGTCTGTCCTTTTTATTCTTAGTCATTTTCTTAGCGAACCAATTAACGAATTACAATAAAAGCATAGATAGGATTAGTGTTGTAAGAACACAAATACTCAAGTATGCGGTTATATGTAACTCATCCCACATTCGGCCATCCTGACGCTGACTTCGACCCCGAAGTCGGATTCCAAGGCTTCATAAATTCAGCAACGGTTGGACATCTTCTAGCACCCTCACATTCGCCAACTTTTTCCACCTCATATCTTTCATGGTTCAATTTTCTGACTACTTTGTATGGACCCAAAAACTTTGGTCGTAGTTTCAAGCCTGTACCGTACTGAGTACGTTGTATTGCGACTAAATCACCCAACTCATATTGCTTGGCGGCAATTCTGTTTTTGTCATAAGTTTTCTTGTTTTCCAATTGTATTTTCAAAATATTTTCTTTGGCATCCTCACGAACTTGGTCACGTTCATTTTGCAACTCTTCAATTGCTAGTTTCTCAAGCATTTTCTGTAACTCGAAATCTTCTTTTGTTCTCATATCGATGCCTGTTAAAATTTTAAACGGGGTATTCTGCGTGCTTCTTGATGGGGTGTTATTCAGGATTTGTTGAACTCGATCCACGTATCGGTACCAGTTGTTCGGCTGCTCGGCGCACATTTTGGCTAACATAGGCACGACCACACGATGTACTCTCTCGACTTGACCGTTTCCTCTTGGCACTCCGGTAGCGATTAACAAGTGTTGAATATCTTCCCTTTTACAGTATTCTTCGAATTCGTTCGAGGTAAATGCTGTACCTCTGTCGGTGATAACACGAACTGGATTTCCGAAAATAGCCGCTTGTTTTTGTAATTTATCCACTACTTCTTTGCTGCCTGTACTCTTCGTAGGATGAAGCCAAACGAATTTCGAAAATGCATCGACAATCACCAGAATGTGATTGTATAACTTTTTTGTATTATCCATTGGACCGACATGGTCCAAATGGTACGTTAGAAGTGGCCTATCTGATTTGCCTATCGGATTAAGCAATCCTTCTTTCTTTCCCGCCTTTGAGTCAGTTATGATACACTCAACGCAACTTTTTACAACAGCATCTACTTTAGCGTCCAATTTTGGAATAAAAAATTGCTTTTCGACCAAATCTTTCGTATTTTTTGTTGCGAAGTGTCCTTGACGATGTGCCATTTCAATTATTTCTTTCTCCATGTTCTCTGGTATTGCTATCAGTTCCTTAGCTGCATCTTTATGAACTATATCATATTTGATGAAATAATCTTCATATTCGCTCATCTCCAAAACCTTGCGAATAGCATTGATACGATCGTCACTTTTTTGAGCTTCTTTTATGCGATGTTGTAGACTATCTTGTATCATCAGACACGCTACACGGCTGAGAGCGTCTACATGTCTCATTTTCGTACCCGATCGGTGCTCTATGACGTAATTAAAATCTTGAAGAAAAAGTGCCCAACGCGAAACTCGAACAGGAACATCTTCTTTGCGCATGGTCATTGCGAACGCGTTGCAATCAGTTACGATTTTAAATTTCAGACCCATGACGTACGTTCTCCATTTTTTCAGCGCTTCTACGATAGCTAGCACTTCCAACTCATACGAATGGTACTTTTCCTCCGCTGGTGTCGTCTTTCGGCTCATGTACTCAACAGGGTGTAGCTGCATGTCCTCTGAATCTCTCTGAAAAAGTACTGCTCCGTAACCATGCATACTAGCATCTGTGTGAATTTCTGTTTCGGCTTTAGGATTATAAAGTCTTAGAACCGATTCGCTCGTAAGTGCACTTTTCAATTGTTGAACTGCAAGTAGTTCGTTATCTCCCATCTTGAACTTAGCATTTTTACGAAGAAGATCCGACAATGGTTTAGCGACCAATGCGTACTCTCGTATAAAGCGTCGAAAGAATGACGTAAGTCCCAAAAATCTTTGCAATGCTTTCACAATAGTTGGAATGGGGAAGTTTCTAATCGCAGAAATTTTCTCATCGGTTGGATATATTGATGAATTCTCTATTCTATATCCCAAGAATTTAATTGTTTTTCTCAAAAATTGGCACTTGCTCCATTTTATCTCAAGGCCGTTTGACGACGCGACTTTTAAAAATTTATACAATTTTTTAAGACCCTCCTCCTCGTCTTTTGATGGAATAACGATATCGTCCATATAAATTATCACAGTACCGTCTCTAACCAACTCTTGGAGAACTGCAGAAATATAACGGCAAAATACGGCTGGAGAATTAGAGATACCAAATGGTACAAAACTAAACTCATATTGACCATTATGTGTAACGAAGGCCGTATACTTTTGTGATTCTTGCTCTATGGGTACATGGAAGAAACCATTCCTCAAATCAATTGTGGTATACACTCTACCCTCCTGTAATCTCTGAACGACGTCATCAACAAGGGCCATTGGAAAGTTATCGCGGACAATTTTTTCATTAAGACGCCGATAATCGCAGCATAGTCTGTATGTACCTTCTTTTTTAGAAACTAACACGACTGGTGAGGAATATTCAGACACGCTTGGTTTCACTATGCCCTCATCTAGCCATTCTCTGACCTGTTTGTCAATTTTCTGCTGGTCAACGAACGATGTTCTTCTAGGGCGGCTGGCAACTGGAATATCATCTTTCAGTACAATTTTCATTTTTATAGGAAACTCTGCCGGTTTGATTGGCCTGTATGAATTAATTGCATTCTCAATCTTGGCACGCATCTCTTTACTTAAATGATCCAGTTCTAAAATATCGCAAAATTGTTCATCTATAGACATAGAGTGAATTATTTCGTGAAATTCATTTTGCGCTGCTGCAATTGGATTGACGTCCAACGTGGGCAAACGTTCATCGAAAGTTACTAACGTCTCCTCTATAGCATTATCTGTGTTGTCAAAATTTATCTCAAACATATTAACGGGCTTAAAATTTCTTCTAAATGTCGCACCTCTCACATCGATTATTAAATCAGCTTGATTTAAAACGTCATTTCCAATAATAGCTGAATACAAAATATCACCCTCTTTTGCAACATAAAAAACAATATCTAGTTCAAGGTTATCTACTTTCACTAGGCATTTAAGACAACCAATTGTCGTTATTGTTTTGCCACCAATACCCGAGAGAACTTTTGTTCCAGATTCTAAAGTTGCATCGCCTAACAATAAAAGAGTATCATAACGGAGTAAACTTATATCGCTTCCAGTATCGACTAAAGCACAGACAGTTCTTCCTAACACCTCAATATCTTTAAAGATTCGTCTCGGAGCTGCAGATACATCGTCTGTCAGTGTGTGAACAACTTTTTTCTCTTCCTTAATATTCTCATCTTTAGGATTTTCGACTTTCTTTTTTGTACCGCACTCAAATGACTTGTGGCCAAATCCCTTACACTTGAAACATTTTATGTCTACTGAACGACAATTTTTCGAAATGTGGCCCTTTTCCCCACACTTAAAACATTTTACAGTGTCTTCGGTCTTTACATCTGAGACCACTTCTTTGCTGCCTTTGAAATTTAACGATTTCGCAGGTGCACCAATTTTTTCGTACACAATTATTTTTTCTTTCAGCTCTGAAATATTTCGCGCTTGGTATAAAATGGACTTATTTATTCTGGAATCGGTTATGCCCTCAATGAAATATTCGACAATACTAATTTCATCCAAATGTATGGAACTGCCAATTTCCATTAGAGTGTATAAATATTGTTTATAAGACTCATCTGCCTTCTTTCTACGACTCTTCAACATTTTATGGACTGAAATGGATGACAACTTGGTACCGAACTCTCCTTTTAAAACTCTCTTAAGAGCGACCCAATCTCTTACGCCTGCTTGGCTTCTTACAAAAATTCGTGCTGCACCCGTCAACAATTGTTTTGCATATATGTAACATTGCAACTCATTCCATTGCACCACGTGCGAACAGTCTTCAAATTCCTGAATCCACGATTCAACATCAGGAGCACCTTCCCCTGAAAACCGTGTTAGCGAATTTTCTATATCTTTCAGGGTAAAACTAGAACGTCCTGCCATATTGCGTACCAAATCTGAATTTGCATCATCGAAATTAGAGCCAGCGTCAGTAGCGTCAGTATTGCAAAAATGTCGAATGAGACGTTCCTGTAAGTCCGTTTTAGACCCAGTAGACGACAGTCCAGCGTCCTCAGCGTTTGTTCTTAAGTCTTCTACTGTCATAGCTAAAATTTCCCTTAACTCCATGATAGTGCGCAAAAGTTTTACAAATTCACAATAATGATATTTTCTTTTAGTTAGGCTTAAGTTCATTTGAATTTAATTTTCATTAAATTGTTTTTACTGAATAAAGAATTATTTAACAACTTGAAAAAATTTTATTTTTGATAATTTTTCTGACTAGGATTCGAACCTGGGTTGTTGGTTGAATTGACATACATATGTTTCGAGAAACACCACAATTTAATGAAAATTAAATTCAAATGAACTTAAGCCTAACTAAAAGAAAATATCAAAATTGAAATATTAATAGTTCAACAAAAATACTACTAATTCACAATAATTTAAATTTAAAATATATGTAAAATATTTTTTCAAATTTAAAAGAATAATAATTTCAATTAAATTCTCCCTTTAAAAGTAAGGCAAAAACATACAAAAGAATATTATATTGTATAAAAACTTCTAATCAACTTTAATTTAAATCAAAACAAAATATCAATTTCACCCAAAGTTTTTTTTGCCCCACCTTAATGTCTGAATGGAAAACAAAAATATTCAAAATATTATAAAACAACAAATCAACTCAAATTAAACTTTAACATTCCAATGTTCTCTTCGATTATAATATTTTACTCTTAAATATTTTCCACTTTACACAAAATTTTTTCTCTCTATTAAAAAGCCTTCTACTTTTTGTAACTCAATGTTACATACAATAATACCAACAAACTACAACCACTTATCTTTACTCTACAAGGCGTTGCAGCTTCTCTCTCTCTGTTGATAATAATGATGTTTGACTGCAATTAACGTCTCCAGCTCTCTGCTATTAATCGGCAATCCTCACTCGAATGTACACATAGACAACTTGTACTCTTAAATTCAATTTCTTCATCCCTCAAGCGTCCTCGGCATGGATCGCTCTATTTACTTTTCTCTTAAATTCACGGCAATTATTAATTCTCTCTTTTCTTCTTTTCTTTTTCTTTCATTGGCACAGTTTTTTTTCATCTTTTTAAAACAAAAATACAAATGTTAATGCATATTGTATTTTGTAAAGTAACTGTTTTTTTTTTTTTTGCATTAAACTTTTGGTACACATAAATTCTTTTCAGTTGCTTATATTGTTTTTTTTTTTGACACAGCTAACGTCTTGATTTTCAAGGCCACTCAATTGTAGTTCATATGTAACGGCACAATTTATTGTATTTGTTTTTACGAACAAAATTCAATTTTTAATTTCATATCACTACAAACGTTTATGTACACAAACTTTAATGTTTCTTTTGATTAAGATTTTACATTTTGTTAATTGTCACTCACTTTGGCTTAAATTTTTTTGGAAAGAAATCCCGGTTGAGCCCCCAATTTTGTAGGGTTCTTACCTTTTTATTTAGCCAATTTACACGCATATGAATTAATGTTCTCTTTTTTTCTAAAATAGTAATTCAGTTTATTAATTCATATGATAACTTAAAGTAAAATTACAAAAGCTTTTCTTTTACTTATGTAAATGTTTTTAAAGAACTAATGTGCACTTTGTTTTTTATATTTTCTCGACATCACTTTTCAACTCAACCGTTTAACGCTAACTCTCAATCTATTCTGTCTGTCCTTTTTATTCTTAGTCATTTTCTTAGCGAACCAATTAACGAATTACAATAAAAGCATAGATAGGATTAGTGTTGTAAGAACACAAATACTCAAGTATGCGGTTATATGTAACTCATCCCACATTTATGATGTGAATATCACAGTATTGTGATTTCAACAGAACTGTGACACACAGCCATCGAAATAATGATTTTATTGCAAACCAAATTTATCGATCGTATAATTTCACGTAAATAAGCTGTCAATTAGCCCCCCTATCATGGGATGTTCTGAAAATCACTTTTTCGTAAAGTGATTTGAAATCACTGAAAAGGTGTTCTGTGCACAAAAATTATTGAAATCTCGTGATTTAAAACCGGTCATCTAACAGACTAATGATTTCAAATCACTTAGAGTTTTTTAAGCAATTTTCATTGAACTCTTGTAATAAAATTATCACATACACTTAAAATCATTTGTTCTTTATTAGTTTTTGAAATAAAACTATTTTACACAGAAAAAACTTAAAATTAGAAATTTAGTAAGACGTTGTATTTTTTGCGGACCATTTTTTTAAATTTGTTTACATTTTTCGTGACTTAAGCTAGATTTACACGATTGAAATAAATTTTGAAGAAATTTTGCTGTTTACATGAGTTTGAAGCATTTTAAAGAGCAATTTTCAAGAAAATTTCAAGCTTTACTTTTACTTTTTATTAGTCAACACAAAGAAAATCAGCTGTTAGCTCGTGATTTAGAACAATCAAAATCACTACTAAAAATTAAAAATCTCGTGATTTTCAGAACACCAAAATATTCCTCCCGTGATTCCAAAATCGTTCGTGATTTAAAATCACCGTGATTTCATGACTGTATGTAGGGCTATGTTAAAGATAGAGTATATACCAGTGATGGGCAAAAATATACTATCATGTTTATATTCGTGTTGGTTAAATAGCAGATAGCTATGTGCAAGAATGATAAAATAAAGATTACGCCAACGCGCGTAAAATTTTAAAATGTTCTGCGCATTTAGGCCATGTGACGTCACACATTCTGTGTCTCTATTGGCTAATTTTTTCTCACTTGTTTTCTTTACTCATTTTTTGCTTGCATTTGCTCACTGCACTCTTCATGTTTATATTTTTGTTGTTTTTTGTTTTGTTTGTTTTTCTTTTTTAAACAGATTTTATTTTAGAACTCTCAGAGATTTCAATTGCAAGGTTGCCAACTATCACATAAAACACACATTTTTCGCAAGAAATTTTAATTCTAACACATGAAACATTATTGGTAACCCTTAGAATGGCCCTTCTACGTCACATAACGGGAAATCCTGCGCATGGCGTAATCTTTATTTTATCATTCTTGATAATTGCACTCACATATATAGACATACAATAAACAAATACAAAAATAATAATAAACAAAAAAGCTAACAGTCAGTGAAAGCAACTTAAGACATTAACATCCGACAACACTGTACTAAACATAAAGTAAATTGTTTGCTAATATAATTTTAAGAAAATTGTTATAATTATAATAATCTTGTTTTTTAGATTATAAATCTTCCCTGAAGATGATCAACAAAGTTAGTCGAAATATTGGAAACGAATAAAAGATAATAAAAAATAAAAACGCACAAGAGTTTTTATATTTTTAATAAAAAAGACCTCAAGCCGAATTCATAAAGTAAAAAGATTTTTAACAATATAAAAGGTCTACAGCACATAAAAAACAATCAATAAAAATATTTTTAATTTTGTGAGATTGGTACTTAAAGTTCAAATATGTGTTCAAAATGCAAGAGTATTAGATGAATTTATGACTATGACGCAAACCAGTTAAACCGTTCGTTAGAACAGTTCATTATTTTATAGTATCCATGTTAAATATTTCATAAATTAACAAATCTATAAATTATTTTTATTGAAAATATTTATATACCCCGGCTTCGTAAAAAAAAACTAACAAAAATTTGTATCAATTTATTGCTTAAAAAGAGTCTTCAAAATTCGATTATTAATATGCAACAACAATTGAAACAATTATTAATTAAAAAACAAAAAAAAAAAAAATAATTTTAAAGCTTGATGGTAAACAATGTTTTTTGTTCTTCTATTGGGGCAGAAAATGAATAGTCCTGACGGTTTACCGACTCTCGAGCACGCAACATACAATTGACCGTGGGAAAAACATTGGGATTCTAGATTTAACCCACACACTTTTAAAGATTGTCCCTAAGATTTATTTATCGTCATTGCGAATGCAAGTTCTTTGAGTTTTCATAAAATTGTCTCATACTTAAAAGAAATGAGAAATAAAAAGGAGGCTTTGGTGCCAGTTCTTCAAGTTTCTTGAAAAAATGTCTCTTATTAAGAAAAATGAGAAGTGAAAAGGAGGCAATATATTAAAAACTTAAAATTTCCGAAGTTTACCAGGAATTTTTTTAATTTTTTTTACAAACTATCTCCTGAAAATTTTGAATAGAATAAAAAAAATCAGCCAAATCTCACACAGCCGTTTTTACGTGATGCCTTTTAATTTTTATATATGTACTAGCTGACCCGGCAAACGTTGCTTTGCCTTCAAATTTTATTTTTATTGGAAAGGTTTCATGTCAATCGGTCTATTATAATAAGAAAGGCCACCAGTGCCATTTTTGAAAAGGGGCATGGCATTGCCTACTTCCACCAAAGATGTATATTATCCAGCTGACACGGTAGACGTTGTCCAGCATAATATTTCAAGCGATTAGGATATTAACCAAAGTATGAAATGAAAGACAAATAATAAAATAATTTCATTTTCATTATTTTGAAATAACATTAATTTTTCTAATTTTATCATAATGCGATTTTATGAACAATATTTTTAGTTAACTCCTGCGGAATATAAATTAATAAACTTGATGGTTTTCCTACGCGAGAACACACCTCATACAGTTGGCCATGTGAAAAGACCAGATTTTCTAGATCTAACCCACATCGACATAGTTTGTCCTTGTGACATCTTAATAGTAATGGCAAATGCCAGGCGAATGGGAAATTGCAGACGTCTGAATGGATCATTGGTATTGGTGGCAGAAGAACAACTTCACCTACAAATTTGCCGTTCAAAATTGTAGCTTCAAGAACATTGCCCATTATTTTTTTATGACTAATCTTGTACCGTTGCACAACTTAGGTGCATTTAAATTCCGAAGCAAAATGATGGGAGCGCCAATTTTTAATCGTAAGTTATGCGGTGGCATTCCTGGTAAATCCAGCGAATTCAAAAATTCAACAGGATAGTTGACTGCTTCATCATGTTTGTTAGAAGATTAGAGATTAAGCAGGATAAGAGTATAGTTGAATTAAACAAAGCAGGATATATATAGTTGACCAATTCCACCCCTTGGCAGGGTGGTTTCCCAATATCGATAACGCCAAAGATAAAGGATCAAAAATCTACTGGCCAAACCGTTTAAAATTGATAAATTAATCCAACTCCGCAGGATATAAAAACAAGGCAATTGCTTATTCCTTTTTTTCCCCCCTTTTATACAAATGTGTATAAATCCAACATTCAAAGCCCTAATAAAAAAATAAATCACAACTAATAAATTTCTAAATTTATCTAAATATATCCACAAGTTTTCTTACCAAAATTGTATAAAAATCTTCTTTTCGTTCCTTCAAATATAAAATAAGGATTTCCTTACAATCCTTTTCAAAATTACAATAAAAATTTCAAACAAATTTTATGTAGAACCTTTTTAATTGAATTATAATTTTCGTTTGATAAAAAAATAAAAAAATAAAAAATAAAAAAAATAAAAAAATTTGAAAATCCAAAACTCATAAAAATCAATGCCAACTCAACTAACTAACTTTTAAATATTTTAAAACAAATTTCAATAAACAACTTCCTACACCCAAACTTAAGTTTTAGTAAAAACTATTAATTTTGTAATAAAGAATTTATTAAGAAATCAGTTTTAATATTTAGGGAAATTGTCACCATCACAGGTCAGAGCAGTAAACCAATGGATTAATCAATAAGGTGTTTAACTTTTGGATTAGCCCCCATATTCACCAGACGTGAATCCAATGGAAAATGTCTGGGGTTGGAAAACAATTTGAGACGATATAATCCTTAAAGTATGCCATAACGGAAGCATGAAGTTCAATTTCGCTAATGCTAGAAAATAATAACTTTAATTTTTATAACCTAAAATTTTAAAATAAATTACAGTTTGCTTAGTTTTAAAATATTCTTTATTCAAGTGACCCACTGAAAAGTATCACAGAAATACATGTCTTTAAATAAAATGCATATTTTTAGTATAATAAAATATGTCTATTTTTATTTCTTCAGGTGACTAAAGCCAACACCTTGAAATGTGGTTGTGCAAAAAATTATTTATTTCTGAACTTTAGTTTAGGAGATATACTTAATTAAAGTTAAAAAATGTGAATCGTTATTCAAGCGGCAGGCAGTATATGTTAAAAAAAATAATTTAGCAACAAAAATACTAACATTTAAAATTTACAACTTACATAATGTAAAATCAAAGCAACCACAAATTCTCGGTTGCATTGTTCAACAACTGAAGTTAACAGCTGACAGTTTACAGTTGCCATCTGTTATATGTTTTTGGCAACTGTCAACTCCACTGAGGTGCGATTTCCATCTGTAATCGACATATTAATATAGTAATGTACTTGGTGAGTGGATGCATTTAAGATATATTACCGTTCATAACACTAAGTATTTTAATGTTGTATGTTGCAAATTGCGATTACGATTCACACACAACACTTATCGGCTTAATCTTAAATAAATACATGTTGTGTTGAAGTCGAGACAACACAACATTTTAATGTTGTGAACGATAATCGGGGGGGTTATTGTGTATTTGAATTCGAAAAGAAAATCGTTCGAATTTGTATACTTCTTACGTAGTAGAAAGCTTTTGCTTCGAATCGAAATACACAATAACCCCACTGTAGCGTTTTTAAATTAAAATTCCAGTATTATTTTAGTTTTAATAACGATTTTTTTTCGAATTTTATTCGAATAGTTTTTATTTACAAGACTATGAGGTACATTTGTATATGGGTTTTATATTAAAAAAAATAAATAAAATTATTACAAAAATTAAATAAATATAAATTTCTTATGATTTTAATAATGTAAGATTTCTGTTTTGTTTCGTTACGTTTAAATTAAACCTCAATCTGTAAACGCTCTAATCCTTATTGTTAACGGCACGCAATTGTTCCAATTCAGCACGTTCCTGCTTGTTGCGCAACAATGGTACATTATAATCGAAGGCATAGAAGAAGCCCTTTGGTTCACCCTTTTCTTCGGGTCCGGGCACATAGGGTGGTTCTTGATGGACATATTCTTGCTGTTCGGCGGCAGAGGGTTCATAACGACCTTCTTGGGTTTGATATTCGGCAGCATAAGGATCGGGATTGTGACCATTGGCGGCAGCTAATTCACCCCACAATTTGAAATGTTCCTCTTCTGCCTTAAGCACAGCAGGGGTCTTGGTGGCTGGAGTTTTCAAATGAGCTGGACGATTATCTTCCACATGGAAACCGGTCTTGTCGGCATAGTACTTAGCCACAAAGTCACGACCATGGGGTTGTACATATTTGTAGGTGCCACTTACGGTACCTTCAGCGTCTTTCTTTTCGTTTTTGCCTTGATTCCAATCTTTGTAGCCGTATACGTACTGGCCCAAACCATCTTGACCGTGATATTGATGAGCATCGTAATGTTCTTCTACAAAATCTTCTGGATGTTCAATAACACGTCCCATATACACAAAATCTCCCTTTTCATTGCGTGTCTCCGGCAAAGGATTCTCACCAGTCTTGGGTGCATATTCAACATTCTTTAACTCACGAAGACCGGCTTGATTAAGAAACTGTTGGGCTTCTTCGGGAGAAATATTGATTTTGAAAATATTCTCAGCCAATAGAGCAGTGGGTAAGACCTGTAGGTATATATAACAAACAAAATGTAAAAGGTAAAGTTAATTGCTTAAGTAAAATGCATTCAGATTTTAAACTGAAAAATATATTTAATTTGTGGCTTAAAGTTATGCTAATTACGTTGTGATTTTTATACACAGTTATTTATTTTAATTTACAACATTTTGTCTAACTCAAAATCAAATATTAGCTAACTATTTATTTACTTTTCTCGGTAATGAATATGAGAATATATATATATATATATGTACTAACAAATTTATCTAATAAATTTTATTATACAATTATTAAAAATATCTACGACTTTAGGTACGGTCACATTTGGCAAATATTTACTCAAAAAAGCATAACCACTTGTTTTAGCACAAATTTGTTTGATGTTGTTTACTCTTACAAGAGTTTTGCAAGATCAAACAGCAGCAAATGAATTAAAACTAAAATTTGTTGTGCTTTGGCCGAAATAAAAAAGGTTGTTTTTTAAATAAATAAACGAATTCAAATATATGTTATTTATTGGTTACGTCTTTTTCGGCAAATATTTGCCAAGTGTGACCGTACCTTTATATATGTACATACATATGTACTCGTATGTTTAAATGAAATAAAATTTTAACAATATTTTTATTTGCCACGCTTCATCATCATTTAAAGAAGTTACTAACAACATTTTTAGCTAGTTTCTAACTGGTTTAGTGCGTGTTTCTAAACAACAAAACAGCAATAAATTAATTTGCATTATAAAGTCATTGAATTAAAAGAAATGTATATGAAAAAAAAAACAACTACAACAACAGAAAACGCGGATCATTATTGTTTCAAAATTGTAAAAAAAAACAATAACCAATAATAATTTTTAAGTATCGATAAATTCAAATTTTAATTGTCTAAAACGATTGAATGATTTCACTCACATAATAGCTAGAATGATCTAGCAAAAAGGATGACTCTATATTTCTATTAATTTAAAATTTTGGTTTACAAAATAACAGGTTATTTAAAAACACGAGTAAAAAACATGTTAGCGAAAGACTTTTTTGATGCAAAAATCTTATTTAACTCATATTTACCATATGGTAAATGGTAAATCAATAGCCGAATTCAGTTTTCGTAGTAAAGGTTGCAAACCTTGTAAGTTCATAAAAAATGCTACAGTTTGTAAGGTCACTGCAGCAAAAAAGAATTTTTCTTCAAAATTTATTTATTGAATAACTATTTAACTATTAAATAAATAAATTTTTAAGAATTTTTGCTGTTTATATGAGTTTGAAGAATTTTGAAGAGCAATTTTGAAGAAAATTTCAATCGTGTAAATCTAGCTTAAGACTTTAAAATATTGCAAATAGGTCTAGCATGCAAGACCAAAACAGCAGAAGGTTATAGTTTGCAAATTCACAGCAACTTTTAAACATTGCGAAGAGAGTTAACATAATTAGAAGACAAAAACAGCAACATTCTACAGTTTACAATGTCGCAACAACAGCAAAGCAAGACTTTAAAACATTGCAAACAGGTCTAGCATAAATGAAAGGCCTACACAGAGAAATGCAAGGTCACAACAACAGGAAATCATGATTTTAAAACATTGCATACACGAGTAGTTGTACTATGAATGCAAGACCAAAATATCCGATTGTTTTGCCACCAAATGAAATCATAATTGATTAAAAATAAACTGTTCTCTTTAGCACTAAAAACTACCAAGATGCATTTGACGCGTAATAAGTACTATAGGAGTTGCTTTACAACAAAAGCGCAAATTAAGATATCTGGCCAGATGTCATGATCTAGACTGCCTCAGAAGTATCGCTGATAAATAAATACATATAATCAAATACGTTTGGTGGATGATTCTCAAAATCTATTAAATTTTTCCTTGCTACAGCACTTCAGTACTACTGACAATTTAATGATTTTTAACATTTGACAAAAAGTCTGAGAAATTTAGAGGATGTTAGATGGTTATTCCCTTAGTGGTCACTTGTCGAAGAAATAAGTCCAAAGATTAAAGAAATTTGCAGTATTCTAACAAATTCAAACGTTATGTTCAAAAGATTGACCATAAATGGAACAAAAGTTTAAGTTCCAAGAACAAGGTATTGAAAAATCCACCAAAAAACTCTGGAATAAAGACCGGAAGAAAATGTCAATATATTGACAAACCCGCTAAAAAACTCTTAAATTTGAAATGTTGCTTCTCAGTCTTATGGTCAGCTGGCGTAAAATGTAACAAACACACTGTAATAACAATGAACAAAAACTGGAAGGAGGTTTGAAAACTGATGTCACCGCTTAAAATGTTGCACCAGTATATGGGAAACCGGTCTGGTCAGCATAATAGTTGGACATAAAGTCACGAGCTTGAAGTTGTACATATTTGTAGGGGAATATTTGGACACTATCAACAGGGTTACACGATTTGTAGAACAACAAAATATGTACATATGTATATGAATTCGTTCTAAAAACGAAAATAATACTCGAATTCGGTTTTCAGAACAGAGGTAATAAAGCAAATATGTATGTATGTATTTAGAAATATAAATACAAAATTAATAAATGCTTTTAAATGATTTTTCTTAACTTTTAAGCCTCTATAGAATAAATAATTTATTTTCAAGAGCTAACTGCACTAAAAATCTTGCATAATCATGCAAAGTCTTGACTGAAAGCTTTAGTTATAAATTTTCATTTAACTTGAAAACTCTTAAATATAATTTGATGTTTTTAAAAAGAGTTTAGTTTTAATTTAGTCTTTTAAAGTTCGAGTAAACAATTCAAAATATCTAGTGATTTTTGTAGAACATACAATTTTTAATGAAACGTTTTTAAAATTGCGCGAATTTGAAAACAACTGGTTTGCTTCTGTTACAATATTGCTTACACACTGACTAATCAATAGAATTATAAATAATTGTAAGTAAAAAAACATTTTAATGAATTTTTTTCCTTTTCTAACAAACTCTTCACAAACATTGTACAAAAAAAAAAAAAAATTTCAGTCAAATTATTTTAATTTATAGATTTTGAGCTTTAATGTTCAATTTCATTAAAACACATATTTAGTTTGTAATTAATTAGTATCTTTAAGCATTTGCTGTACACTTAATTAATCATTTTCACACTGATGATTTTGTTCTTCATTAATTTCTATTAATTCTATTAAACCAAAAAAAAAAAAAAAACACAAAAAATTGCAATACTAACCACCAAAAATACACTGAACAAAATGCACTTCATTGTTTTAATTAAATGACACGTTTTAAACTTTTAATTAAATTTGTTGTCTTTTCGTTTGTTTTGTTAACTTCTACTGTTAAAATGTTAATAACTTGAAATAGCCAAAGATCTTTCTATTTATATAGATATTTCGCTAAACATACGCAAAACAAAAAAAAAAAAAAACACAACATTTGCTGAATATTAGACAAACACACATACCTACATATAAAAAATAAATTATATTCAGCTTAAAACAACAATGGAATAAAGAAGATGTTCGTTCGTTCGCTCTCAAAGCATTAGTTAATTATCATTTTTACTCGTAGCAGCTGCTTAAATTAAATCAGCATCTTTTGAATGAATGATGGTTGTTGCTTGCTTCTCTGGCTGACGATTTAGCCGGTTTATTACTCATTTCCAAGCATGAGGAATAAAAACAGAATAACAAAAAACAAAACATTAAATTAGCATTAAATTATATCTTTTGATAAGAAAATGGTTTAGAACATCTAAACTTGTGTGCGGCTCCCAGAGCTATATGAATTTATGTATATGCAGTGAATGACATGGGTTTTAGTTATTTGGATAACTGAAAATTCAAGAGCAGTTGTTCAGAAGCTTGCTATGTTACCTGGAGTCGATATTAGGCCAATTTTCCCCGGAAAATTCGCACGTTATCAAGACATGTTAACAATTCAATTTTGGCTTATTGTTATTGCTGTGAATATCACTGACATGTGCCTCGAAACACACAGCCCTCGCAAAAATGAATTTATTTAAAGCAAATTTCCCGATTGCATAATTTCACAAAATTCTACTGTTAATTAGCTGTCCTGATCATGCTAACGATTTAACATCACTGGATTATTTTCTAAGGTAGAGATATATTGAAACGGGTTGTGTTACTCGAATGAAAAATGAGTAAATCATGAGATTTAAAAGAATTCGGTTTACAAAACAAAGGGAATTAAAATTGAAAAAACTTTATTTATTAAATATTTTGTGAATCTAAATCTAAATTCGACAAAATATGGTTGATTTCGTTTTAAAAATTAAAAACTTCCTTGAATTCGATTTACAGAGCAGGTGTAAATATTTTATTAAAATGCTTTTGAATATGTCTTAAACCGAGCTTCCCAACATTAATCTACTGGGGAACAACATATGTACTTGTTTTAATTCAGTGCTCTTAAACGCATGTATACAACTGTAAATAAGTAGTTGCGTTTGTAAAGTTAAATTTTGTGTATTTATATTTATGTATATATTATATTTAAATTCAAACATTAACTTTAAGATTGTTGTAGTTTTCATTAGTCGTATGTATTGAAAAAAAAAACAACAACTAAATAATGTAAACAATTATAGTAATTATTAACATTTTTATTCATTATTTAGCACCCTCATCATTAATTTGTTGTCTCCTGTAATCACTGTTTGACAGCAGCAGCAAAACAACAAAAACAATTATTTATAAGAAATAATAAACATCAATTATTTTAGATTTAACTCTTAATTTCTTTTGTTATTGTTAATATTCATTTCCTTCTCAAGTCTGAATTGTTTTTAAAACATGTTTCCTTTTAATTTCCTAACAGACTCCAACTAACACAAATACATACTTACTAAAACTTATTATTTTTTCTAGGAAATTTTTTCAAATAAATTTTATCATTTCACTTTAAATATGAATATGACTGTTAGAATAAATTTGTTTACCACAATTATTTAAATTTCTTTTTAGTTCTAAAAACAAAAAATTTGTGTATAAGAATTACGAATTGTTTCTTCGATTAGAAATGATAGTACCTATAGATAGTTAAGAGTCAAGAACAACGCATATTTAAAACAAGTAAGAGTGCTATATTCGGCTGTGCCGAATCTTAAATACCCTTCACCTAAGCGTAATAAGAAATACAGAAACTACACTAGACTAGAATATCCTAATTCTGTGTTTTCTATGCAGTCTTAGTGCAAATTTTATTAGTATTTGATATATTGTTTGAAAGACAATTTTACGACCAACATAATTTATGTAAAATATTTTCAAATGTTGTCTAATTTTTACCATTTTTAATTGATTTAATTACCAATTCTTACCATAATTTACAGAGTCTGTCTGATGTTCATAATAATCTTCAGTGTAATTTAACAAACAGAGTATAAAAAAGGGGTACAATTCGGTTTTAGTGATTTTGTTAAAAAAAAAAACCAAATAGGGATTTTAGAAGAGATACCAGCAAAAAAAATTTTTTTGGCGGCCACGCCTATTTTCGAGGGGGCGGGCCCTTAAAGTTGAAAATATATAGGCCTATATCTCGGGAACTACTGGGTGTCTGATAATTTGTAATACATTAAATAAAAGGTATTAAAAATAGCTTTCCAACGATATATATAATGATTATAAAATATGGACCGAATATGGGTTAAATCCGAAAAGAATATTTTTTGACCCGAATTTATTTGTTTTTGGAAATGCTTCTATATGGCAGGTATGACAAATTATGGGCCGATCTTCTTAAATTTTGGAACAGTTATTTTCATGCATATGGGGATATTTCACGTAGAATTTCAACGTAATAACGGTATATTTAAGATATATATTAGTATTAACGTGGATTTCGGTAGTGTACCTTATGTGGGGGATATAGTCAAATATGGACCGATATTCTCAAAATCCAGCAGTTAGATTTAGGCATGTATGTAAATGATCCGTGTAAAATTTTGGATTGGTACCCTTATTTATAAGCGATTTATGAGTATTAAAGGGATTTTCCGAAGAGGGCTTTATATGGGGCATACGGTTAAAAATAGACCGAAATTAACAAAATTGTGTGGAATGATTTTTGTATATATGTACATGATCTGTACAAAGTTTTGAGTCGGTAACGATATTTATACAATATATATAGGGAAAAATTTTTTTCAGATGTGGTCCTTGTATGGGAGCTATGACCAGTTGTGGGCCGACCACCATAAAATTTAGTACAACAATTTATTTGCCTATAAAGGGTATTTATGTAAAATTTTAGCCGTTTAACATTATTTATATCTGTTTTATGCGTATTTAAGTGAATGTCGGAAGTGGACTTTATATGGGGTCTATGGTCAAATATGGACCGAACTAAAAAAAATTTCGTTTTGCGATTTCTTTTTGCACAAAACTTAGTTTTGCTGAATTTTGTCTTGATATTCCAATTTTATAGGCATTTATGTATAATTGAGCAATATTTCGGGAAGATTTTTGTATGGGGGCTATGACCATTTCTGGGCCGATCACCATAAAATTTGGTACAATAATTTATTTGCCTATAAAGAGTATTTATGTCAAATTTTAGCCGTTTAACATTATTTATGTCTGTTTTATGCGTATTTAAGTGAATTTTGTAAGTGGACTTTATATGGGGTCTATGGTCAAATATGGACCGAACTAAAAAAAAATTTCAGTTTGTGATTTCTTTTTGTGGAAAACTTATGTTTGCTGAATTTTGTCTTGATATTCCAATTTTATAGGCATTTATTTATCATTAAGCCATATTTCGGGAATATATATATTTGTATGGGGGCTATGAGAAATCATGGACCGATTTTTACTTTTTTCCGCACACTTTCTTCTTTTATAGTACAAAAAACGTATACAAAATTTCATGGTATTATCTGCAATATATTTCAAAATATTGCAATAAAATGGACGAAAAATATCAAATTTTTATGGAGGTGGTCTCACATATTGGTTCATAACTCTGGTTAACCTAAACCGATTTTGCTGATTTTAAATAGCAAACTTCTCGAAAGCACTTCTGACAGAATTATTGAAGGTTTGGATCCCGAACATATCTTGGGACTTCACAAAACTGATTTCAACATCCAGACAGACAGACAGACAGACAGACAGACGGACATGGCTTAATCGACTTCGCTATCTATAAGGATCCAGAATATATATACTTTATAGGGTCGGAAAATTATATTGTGGAAATTTCACACGGAATGACAAACTTATATATACCCTTCTCACGATGGTGAAGGGTATAAAAAAGTCATGAATGAAATTTTGTTTTTAAATCGAAACAGAAATTAGGTCTAAGTTTGTATTTAGAATTTACATCATCGTTTAAGAAAACTTGATTTAACCAAAAAACCGCTCACATTATTTATATGCAAATTAAGAATAAAGTTTATTGTTTCGAAAATATACGATGTCGTATTTGATATTTATTTAAAAATAAGGGGAAAAACAAATAGTACGAAATAAATATGATAAATAAAAAGTGAATTCATAAGGCTGACAAATAAGATTTTGCAAATAATTTAACTTGTTTTCAAATAGAGTATAACGAATCATGTTTTTTTTGCACGTCAATGACACTAAAGAAATATTCGACTGGATTTTAAGACTGAGGTGGGCAAACACATACTAGGAGATTGTTACGAAATTGTATTTTAATTTAAATTTAATGGCCGGTATCAACATACAGAATGTTTATCAACATACGGCATTGTTATTTATGACACTAAATAAACGTATCTGAGCAATATGGCAACATTCTAGTATTTTAGCTCCGAACCATCTAGAAATTATGATTGGTGTATAAATAGACTACCAGGCTCAAATTCGTTGTGTGAATATCAAGCGTTCTCAAACTGTAATTGAAGTGAAGTGTAAAATTGTTTTGTGTACATTTAAATAAATAAAGACTCGTTATACTTTCTTTAAACTACTTGACGCTTTTATTTCGCAATTAAAAGGAATCAGATTTATTTAAAGGTAATAAACCACCTTTTTTAAAAGGTAAAAACGTAACAATATTTATAATTGTGTTGGTTAAGCAACAGGAAGCTTTGCGTATTAACAGAGAAAACCATAAACATTTAAAAAATTGAGTAGCAAAACTCTGCTTGCACAAGTGCTAACCAGCAGCGTTGTCAACTTTGAAATTTCGAAACGCACCACATAGGGGTTTTGCCAATCTAGCCGGACGTTAAGCAAAAAATAAAATTTAAGAAATGTAAAAATCTAAGTACGCAGCTCGACAGACAACAAAGTTCTGTATCGTATAGTGAATTTTCAAGTCGTTTGCTTGAGATTTGTGGTTTTGGGACACGGTTAAAGTCATGCGTGTTCATTGACTTTTTACGGTTTTGGGAGGTTAACAATATATTTTTTTATGAGTAAACGAATAAAGATTTTACATTGATTTTATTAGAAATTTTTATGATAAAAAATACTGCATAAGAAGGAGCACTTTCACCTAACACATTCACCATATCATTATGAATTTCTTGTCCCGATAAACCTTTTTTATTTAAATATTTAATGACACCATAAATTTCTAATTTTTCCATTGTAAAGAAATCGCGGATGCGTCTTTTTTGAAAACCTTTTTTTATATGAAAGAGTTGCCAGATCGAAATTTAAACATGTGTTCATAGCACAGATGGAAGTTTTAAAAACACTTAACTTTTTTCTGTTTATACCGCGCTTTCTGTTCTAGGCTATGAAGTTTCCGAACCGCACTCGTAATATTGAGATAAATTTTACATGAACCCAATTCGAGATTGTCACAATCTCCGACATTATTCAATTCAATAAATATGAATTTAAAATGAATATTGCATGTCTGACGTATAAACGAGTTTGAAGAGATCATCTGAAACAAATTGAGTATGAAAAAACTAGATATAAATCAAGAGTAGTTATTACTAATACGAACTATGCTGCTACTGTTGATCTGATACAAGACCTTTAAAGAATCTACAAACGATAAATCCTAGCCTTATCATTTGCTTACAGTTGTTGCAGTCCCTTCCATTAAATATTTCAGATGTGCCAGAGATATCCTTGTGGAATTCCTCGTCTCTATTTCATTTGATTTGTTGTCCTTCTTTTCGACTCTATCATAACGCTTTGCTGAACAACTTGGACATTTTTACATGTTGTGGAGCATTTGAGACCGGATTGAGAGACCGGGCAAATAACACTAGTTCCTGTTTCTTGCAAATATGATTTCTCGTATAATGATTTAAAGAGCTTACCTAACCATTTACATGATGAAAATTTAAAGTTTTTTAAAGAATAGATCATATAACAAATTCGATTGGAACAAAGTTAAAGATTTCCTTTGGGTAATGCAAATCGGGCTTCTACTGTTTGTCAAGAACTATTCATGAATCATAGATGAGATTTGATTATTTTAATTTTGATTAAACAAACAAATTTTGAAACATGTCTTTTACGATAGACAACAAAAAAAAAAAACTATAAACTAAAAACAAATTACTTCCATGACGCTGAAAAGTCTGCCACAAGCTTATAACATCTATACATATGTACTACCTAATAAATTTCAAGATAATTTAATAAATGAAAGATACAAAAATAGAAATAAAACCAGCAATAATATTTTTAGGTTCTAAAATGTATACATGCATATTTAACAGTTGAAAATTAAAAATTATATAATTAACATGTTGTAATTTAAACATTTCATTCAGATTAAAAAAACAGTTCGACATAAATTAATGATTTTCAACTCATCTTTAGTTGTGCTGAACGTACATACATACATATGCACATACGTCTACGTCTACGTCTACGTCAATAGTTTTCAAAAAATGTTTCGTTGTGTCAGATTAAAACAAAAAAATCTTTACAATTTTAGTTTGTTGTTTATTTAGCTAGAGATCAAAAGATCATTATAGTTTTTTTTATCCCCCAGCAGAATTTAAGTTTATTTTGTTGGTTTTTGAGTCCCTGATAATTCGTGTCATTGATTTAATTATTTCCATTATTCAGTTTAAAATTAAAATGCCCATTAATGATAATAATCAGTGTTGTAATTGATTCTCTATTTCAATTTAAACAAATTGCGCAATATTTTTCGCCACGGAAATTCCATACATAATAAAACAAATATTTAATGATTCGTAAAATTAGAAAGATATATTTATTTGATTTTATCTTAAAGTTTTACTATTAATTATGAGAATCTTAAGTTTTTTTTTTGCTAATAGGTTTTATAATAAGTAAGTATATATAAGACTATTGAGAAGTGGTTTGCATTTCAATCATTTGAAATGTTTGTTACAAACAGCCAACTCAATGGATTCAAATGCCAAACAGCAAATCTAACTATAGATATTTGTAGATATTTTTGTTTGTATTAAACGGACCTAAGACATAATTGGTTTTCCCATACATAAATTCTTAGTTAATAGAAAGAAACAAAATATAACTTTATATATTTAAGTATTTTAGAGTTTAGTAAATATTTTATGCATTGTTTCATATGGAATGGGATTATACTACACCTTTTCAAGTTGAAATTGAGAAATTCCAAATTTATATTGAGAAATACCAAATTGAAATTTAAAACTCCAAATTGATATTGAGAAAAAACAAATTGAAATTTCGAAAAGCAAATTAATATTGAGAAATAACAAATTCAAAATGAGAAATCCAAATTGATATTGAGGAAAAACAAATTTAACAAAGTTCCTAAAACGGAGAAAATGTGTTCAAAAATTCTTTTTTTTTATAAAAGCGTCCACTGTGCCATTGTTTACCGTGTGATAGGTAAAAAACAAATATGAAACTTTTTGAAGGATCGCAGCTTTGCGTTTTTAGAATTTATTACTTTAACCACAAAATGTGTCCGCTCAAATTTGTCAAATTTTATTTCACACGCTTATACATGATATTCTCTTTCTGGTTCATATAAAAATTATATACAGTCCCGTAGATTTTCTTGATTCTAGAAAATATATAAATACTTTTTCCGGACAAATGTGCACCTTTTTACATGTAACAAAATTGGAAGGTTGTCACTTTTATAGGGACAATATAACTGCTTGCTAATCATATCCCAATCTAAAAAAAAACCAAAATAGATCGAGCAAAAACTTAATTTTTCAGTTAGACCCGACCAAATAATAGCCTACACCCAGTATGTGTATCAAACATTTTTTGAGAACTTCTGTGAATATAAATATTATGTGTGTTAAACTTTATATCGACTTTTAGAACATTTATGGAGGTTAAAGTAAATTACGGCGAGGATCTTATATGATAGTTTCGACTAATTATGGACCGATCATTATAAAACTGTACCATATTACTTGTATACATATACTATGTACATATGAAAAATATTTGTGTTCAATATTATTTGGATGCCAACGTTTTTAAGTCCGATTTTTGACATAAAGTACGGAGTGCGGTCACTAAGGGCCCCTAAAGAAAAATGGGCTTTTGCTGTTACCATAAAATAACTAAAAATATTACTTTGAAAGTAAAAAACAAATATTATTTCATTAGTTTTCAGTTTTATTTTTCATTATCACATTAAAACGCAATTATTAAAGAAAAACTAATATTGGGGGATGTAAGGTCCCCACTTCGTACTCTAAGGGTTAAAAGAGTTATGCTCTTTCGAGTAATTTTGGAAAGTGGGCCTTATATTATATTATTGACCGATTTGCACAAAATTTTTAGATATGATTTGGCTTCATAAGCGACTGATTAAATGAACAAAATGCTTTAAATTCTTAGATGTTAATCCATTCTTGATTAAAACTCAACAGTTGAAAATCTTACACATACAGCAACATGGAAAAATAATAGATACAAGTTTGGAACGAAGGAGTTTTCCAACAAATTTTCCAAATAAACGAGTTTTGCTACAAACCATATGGCATCGAAATGCAAAAGAAATGCAAATTTAATAAATTGCTGTAAATTGTAATATTTATTTTGGCAAACGACCCAGTAGGAAAAGTTCGGTAAGAAAGATCTTAACAATTTAGAAATTAGCACACTTCAAATAGAATGGTTTAAACATTGAAATAGCAAGTTTTGCTACGGTATATGTAATGAGAGAGTTTTGAAAATGACTTATGAGTGGAACGAACAAGTTTTTCATCCATGCATCCATTAATCTCTATATTGCTTTCCATAACGCTCCCAAAGAATTGCCATAATCAATGGTTATCTCGATTTTTTTCATTTTTGTAACGAACGAGTTTTGCATCTCACCTCTTCACATGTAAGCGTATTTTTTTATAGATCTTCTAAAGGACTATTTAGATTTTAAATTTTAGCTCATGCTGATCATAAATGAATGAATGAAACTCGAGGTGGCCAACTTTGAGAGGCCACCCACTAGTCCTTCTTCTGACTACTATGTCAAAAAACTGTAAGTCAAATCGATCACACCTCAGCTCAAACCATCTGGATATCTCGTTACGATATATGTAATAGGTTCCGAAATACTGAATTATTTCCAAAATAAAACCAATGCCCATCATCATATTTCGGAATGATCGAAAACTTGGTAATTACAGCGTTTCATAGTCGCTATCACATATTAATATATAGGGTGGATCAAGTAGAGATACTTTTTTCCATAGCATTTTTTTTACAGATCACGTGTGCGTCGCGTCATGCTGTCATGTTATTTTTGTTTAGTATTGTTTGGCATTTCATAATGGAAATACTTACGCCTGAACAACGATTACAAATCGTTCAACTTTATTAAGAAAATTCACGTTCTGTGAGCACTTTGCTCAACTTATGGTCAACATAATCGGCCTACTGAGCGTACTATTCGCAACACCAGCACCCATTTGAAGACCCAGCATTCAATATTGCATAATATTCGACAAATTAGACCACGCTGTGCAGAAAATATAGCGTTCGTAGCTGAGTGTGTACACGAAGACAATGGAGAGTCGATTCGGCGCCGTTCGCAGCAACTCGAACTGACGTATGGAATGACTAGGCGCATTTTACGTCGAATTCGTCAATTGAAAGCGTACAAAATACAGCTTGTGCAACAACTGAAGCCTGGGTTAGATTTATTGAGAGAACAATTCGGTGAGCACATAATTTCACGTTTTGGGCCGGTCGATTGGCCACCAAGATCGTGTGATATCACACCGTTAGACTTTTAACTGTGGGGATATGTAAAGTCTAAAGTTTATGCGGACAAACCCGCTTCGATTCAGGCCTTGGAGGAAAACATCGAAAATTGGACTCAACGGATAGACCATCTGCGACGTAGCAACGGCCAACATTTGATTGACATAGTCTTCAAAAAATAAATGCCAAAGAATGTTCTATCAAATGATAATAAATTTTCTGTGTTTTTTATTTAAAAAAGTAGGGAATCTCGTAATGGATCAGCACTTTCAATGTTAATTATTATGAAACTTTTAAAAAGTCGATGCAAATAAGAAATGTAAACAATACATGCTGTAATTGAATGCACGAACTCACCACTAACAAGCCGAAAGTTACTCTAAATTGTCTGTACATATATGTACTCGTATGTATGTATGTAATAAACCTACGTTTTTTAAGACATTTCGCAGGGTAGACAACAAGCAATGATACCATGAGAGTATAAGTTGAGCAAAAGTAGTAAAGTAATGTATATATGTACATGTGTATATGTAGGTACATATAAATGTATGTACAGGGCAGTGATGGAAAATGGGTTTTTGTATTTCGTACTACTAACTATATAAATAAAATTTACTTTTTAGACCTTCACGGTACTATTTTCAATATTTGTTAAATAATAATAAAACGTAAACACAAACTTACTTTAGCGAAAATTCGTATCTTATGGCAACATTTTTAACATTAGCTTATATAACGAATGTTTAAACAATTTCTTACGCGATTGGTGTTGATTTATTGCAAATACGGTGTAAAGGTAAGTTTAGACGATATGTTGAATCAGCATATATATGCTGACAGCCATATGATTACAATTAGCAGCAAATTCCTATGTCATATGTTAGACGTTTACACGATATGTTGAAAGTAGCAAATTTTTTGATGTCAGCATATGTCAGCAAATGAAATGTCAACATATGAGTTAGCATACGATTTTTGTGTTTATACGATATGTTGAATTTTATGAGGTGCTACATATGCTGAGTCGTATAAACATTTGTTTGTGAAATTAGTCAGTTTGGCAACATTTTTCAATTATTATTCAACTTCTGTATTTTATGTGAAATTTTTGAAATAAAATTAAATAATAAAAATACCAATAAAAAAAAAACAAATGATGACGTGGGATGAAATTGGTCTAGCTATTGCGTTTTTAAGCAAATTTTTATATTCAAATCTGTCTTAATAAACGTTTGTTAAATTTAATAATCGTTTTTGAATAAGGGGGTTATTGTTTATTTCTAGAGACCTGGGGCCAAATTATCGCATTCGATATCGAGTAAAATTGATCGAAATTTTCTTATTTGAGATTATGGCATACGATATCGAGCAAGAAATTTAGTATATTTTATCATAATTTCGATATCGAAATCATTTTTCGATACGTTAGCTCATTCGATCACCAATGCGGTAATTTGTCGATTAATTTGAACAATGCCTCCAGCCATTATATTGTGTTTTGTGTTCTTGTGTGTAGGTACATATGCAACAAGAATTGTATTTACATAAAAAAAACTATCGGCAGGTGGGCTTAAAGGTCGTGATACACTATCGTACACAATCGTACGATTCATTCAGTGGAAAATCTGACCGATATCTATCACACTCAAAAAAAAATCGCAACAAAGTATGTCATAGGTGCCACACTATTACACAAAAAAGATGCAAAAACATATGTTTTTGCTAATGTCAACAAACGCAGTTTTCCGCCATTTAAATTAATATTTGTGTTCAATTATTTTGTTGTTATATGTGAATATAATAAATTGTATAAACTATACAACCAATTAAAAAATGTTAAACGTCGTCTGTCCTTTAGATTATAATTTGTGATTTAAATCAATGAAGCCGACATTGTTGTTTTCTTATCAGCTTTATTAGAAAATACAACTCTGATCGCATATGAATTTGCCATATGCTGAAAAGCTTGCATACGCTTTTCAACAAATAACATATCTGTCAACATACGCAGGAAATTTGTCAAACACTAATAATATGCTGTTTACACGATATGCTAAAATTACCAACATACGTTTGTTGGCATTGTTAACAAAGTGTTAGCAAATGTTGTTAAACATACGTATGCTGAAAAAATTTTGCGTTTACACGATATGTAAGCACTTGTCACAAATTTTTCAGCATAAATATGCTGATTCAACATATCGTCTATACTTAGCTTAAGACTTCTTCAAAGAATTATTATCTAAGTGCTGGTGACATTATAAATGCCATAAAACTGGTCTATATTGGAAAATGCTACCCGATAAAGCGTTTGTTCACGATATGCAACTAGTGTTGCAGGAAGAAAATTACCAAAGGATACTCGAACAATTGTATGTTAATGCATCTGGATCAAAAAAAAAAATTTAACCTCTTGCCATTGTTCGAAGAGGCTCCCATTGTTTAATAATTTAACCATAATTGTCGCAATAATTTAAAGATCAATTCGATATTGTTCATGAAATTTAATAAAGTCTCTTTGGTTTGCACTATTACACAAATAGTAACTTCAATTTTGATGCAACAGCATTTTCATATTGTACTAAATGACTCCTGGTAGTACCACGGTACCAACTGTGTCTAAAATATATCAAAAAAAGTACAATTGTACCATGTTTGCCATCACTGGTACAGTGCAATCGGAGAGTTGTTTTAAAATTTAGAAATAAAATAAATAAATCCAAACACACGCACACACATCTACCTGGTCTCATATACTTTCTCAGCTTTTTACAAAAAATGCGTGGCCAAAATTCATCATCATCACCAATGCAAGTCACAATAAAAGACACAACAATTATTGTCAATACAACATTGGCAGCAATAAGAGCTAGTGGATTTTCAGTTTTGTTTAATATTATTAACACCTAGTATATAACAACTTGTTTAAATTTACCAATAAAATTACAAATTTAAAAAGCGTTTTACTAAATTTTTTGAAATCATAATGAGCAATCCTAAATTTGTTATTTTAAAATATTTAACTATAATTTTCCTAATTTTCTTGGTCGTTGTACCCCTTGAAGCAGCCATTCTACAAAATCCAAAACTCAGCAATACCGAAGATGGTTTCCTGGAACTAAAACCTAATGGTTCCTTGATATTGCGCAGTACGCTCAACAATTCCTCCAACGACTGGCAAGAGGCCATTATCTTTAAGACCATTCTAAATGCCATACGTTTAATGCCGCTGCAGACGAAAAACACATTGAATGATTTGAATCAGAAAATGTATGGTGACGGTGTGGAACATAAATTTCCACCATTTATGGAACGTGTTATCCAACGTATACAGACATATTTTTCTATTTATAAGTATACAGATACCAGTAAACCGGTGGAGGAGGATTATAAGCCAACATCAACAACAGCAACAAGTGGAATACTAAATGAGACATTGACTTTGGGCCAAAATGAAATCGATGTCAATTTATCAAGTGGAAATAATAGTTTTAATAAAAATAATAAGACTTCATCGCTGACTGTGAATAAATACAAAAAACCATTAAAGACTATCACCACTGCCCCCACCACAACAAGAGCTACACCATCAACCGTGGTCTATGAAGCAGATGAAGAGAATGAATTTATTGAAATAAAAAAAAAACGATTCGTTAAATGATAAGAAATCATAAGGAAAATTTAAGCGTTAATCTTTTAGTTATTTATTGATTTTATTTATTTATTTATTTATTTATAAGTTAAATGTTTGTGCTAATAAACATGTCTATTTATAATTTGTAAAACTTGTGTTTTTTTTTTTTTTGAAAACGGCTCGGGGTTTTAAACAAATAGACTGTGATAAATATCAAAATATCAAAAATACTACTAGAGTGCTTCAAGGTTGTATGGACGAAAAACAAGGCCGTTCCCACCATTAGAATTGTTCTATGGATTGCAGAAACACGTGAATTTTTGAATTTTTCCAGTTTTTGCAAAAATTTTGCTATTAAATAATTATTTTTGCATTTTAATGTAAAAGAATCGAAATATGTACGAAATTCGCGTTCTAATAAGTTATAAAAGATAAAAATCGGTTAAAAAATTCTTAAGTTATTAAGTATTTCCCAGGCCATTAACGTGTTTCTGACCACTTGAATAAGAAATGTAGGAAAAAATTTAATAAATTTTGAGAAATATACGAATGAAATCATATTTTTACTTTAACTATATACATATTTAATTAATCTATTATCTAGTATGGTTAGTGCGACCAATTGGTGCGGAAAATCCAGGACATGGCCCGGTTTTGGAACCAATGGCCCGGATTTTTATTTTGAATTTAATTAAATAAAAAATATGCGGACTTGAACAACAAAACAGTCTATTTCATTGAAATTTGGCACAATCGCATCATATTTTAATGGAAATTAATTCTTTTGAATGATTCATTTTAAAATCATGTGTCTATGCATATTCCCAGCAAGCCATATAAGTCCGAAAAGAGTCTTTTCTGAGTCCCAAAAAGGGACACGCTGCTGCACCAAATTGGAAAGATGTAGAAACAACGATCAAATTTATGGTTGAAAATAATTGTTTAAAACCTGAAGACAACAATGTAGAATTGTTTGACGAGTTTGGTTACATATTGAAATTTATTACCCCAGAGAAAATTAGCGAATGGAATAAAAATAATCCTCCTACTAAGCCACGTTCTACTAAACCACATCAACGTTGGGTGGAATGTTTCAAACATTTTCAAAGTAACAATGTACCGTACACTGGCTTCGCGCGAATCATTGAATTTATATTTTGTTTGCCAGCAACATCTGCAAGTGTAGAGCGTATATTTTCGTTGATCGCAAAATTATGGACAAAAGAAAAATCGCAACTCAAGCTAGATACTTTGAAACATATGCTATTTCTCAAATATAATTTAAAGTACGAATGCGTTGAATTTTACAATTTTTTGAATGAATCTCCAACATTGCTGAAGCAAATTGCATCACAGGATAAATACGATTTTAAACAAAAAGCGACAGAAAATTAAATTCAAATTACTTATAACATTATAATTGTCTAAATTTTACTTGAATAATAAAGTTTTTTTCCCATAAAAAATGGCCCGGTTTTAAGTTTGAATGTTCCGGATTTTAGTACTTTTTTCGAAAAATGTCCCGGTTTCGCTCAAAATTGAGGTGGTCACACTAAGTATGGTCAAAAATTGTTGATTTTTAACGGCCGTTTCAAAACTTAATTTTCAATTTTTTAAAAATTTAGTTAAACTGAATTTAGAATTTTTGGAACATCTCTTTGGAACTTTTTAAGGATATAAAAGGGAACAAAAATATAAAAACAAGTATGTCAATAACTCCCATAGTTTTTCTATATTTGCAATGTTAATTTGGCGGTTTTCGGAAAAAACTAATTTTTTGCCATATTTTGGTGATTAAGCTTAATTTTGTTAGTGTTATAAAACATATTCAGAAAAATATAGTCCAGATACTGTTAAATACTTTCCGAAAGTTAAAAAAAAAAAACGGACAACATTAACCGTTAAATCGTAAAGGTCAAAGGTAAAATATTGCTATATTTGGGATTGATAATGGAAAGATAGCGAAATGTTATACATTTTCGAGTCGTCTTTTATGAAATTTGAGAAAAATATATCTTCAGGTAAAAAATTTACAGCGAAATTCTAAATTAACACTTACACGCACCTGGGGCCAAAATTATCCCAAAATTTACAGTATATTTCATGGCTTTTAAAATTTTGGGAACATTTTGGACCCAAGCGCGTTTAAGGGTTAATTAAGATTTTTGCGCTGTTTTATTGTAAATTTTGCATCTTATAAACATATATTTTTCTCAAGTTTCATAAAAGTCGACTCAAAAGTTTATAATATTTCGCCTTTACCATTGTTCACATAAAATCCGGTTGCTTCAATGTTTTAATATGTATGTAACAAATTAAATGTTCACTAATATTATAAAATTGTACACGACATAGATTTTTGCTATTTTAATAAATTTTTATTTAATCTATATATATAAAAATGGTGTAAAAAATGTATAGTAATTCATCAAATGAGAACGGCTGGGCCGATTTATATAAAATTTTTTGTCAGTTGTTCGTATTTTCGAGGAGAAGGTTCTTACGGAAGAAAATTTTGGAAAATCCCTCCGGAGAAGTCGTAAAATTGGAAAATCGAGTTTTTGTATGAAATTTGAACTTAATGGCTTTTCAACTAAAAAAATAGAAATTTCTTAGTGTAAATCATGAAAAATGCGAAACGCGGAAAATTGGAAAATCTCTTCGCAAAAGTCGGAAAATGGGAAAAATTGGAAAATTGAATTTTTTGTACGAAATTTTGTGTGAAATTATTCCTGTTGTATTATATTATTACTCTAAAGTTTGTCTGAAGGCTTATAATTGGGGCGAGGCAAAGTTCGCCGGGTCCGCTAGTATTTTATAATAAATTGTATTAATTAAATTTGTTTGCATCATTTTTGTATTGGCCAATCTGAAAAAAGATGACTCATCAAAAATAAAAAATATCAATAAATTACATAATTAAACATCCATTAAATATAATGTCATTCATATTTTTTTTGCAATTATTGCATTAATAAAAAATTATTTAAAAAACAATTGAAAATTTAAACAATTTATATTTTAAGTGAAAAAAAAAATTATCATAATTCAGTAAATCGCTAATAAATTCAATGAAATCAAATCACAATACGAGTATTTATGTTAAAAACTGTTTCTGTATTCTTTAATAGTCCATGTTTTTTGATGGATGACATTGTTGCGCAACATTTCTAAACACCTTCCAAGTCGCTTAAAATATTTTTTTTTTGTTTTGTTTGACTTTTCTTTGACAATAGCCAAATATTGTTAAATAGGCTGAAACTGGGGACAATATACGACATTCATATATTTTTCCATTACATTAACCTGATTACTTTGATACCAATGCATAGAATAATGACAGACAGCTAAATCAAGGTAAAACTTTACTGAAGAGTGATGACATCTAATAGTTTTATATAAATATACATACGAAGTCATAGTTGAAGAGGTGACAAAAATGGGTGCTCTTCGCACCAAACCAGCGTTGCCATTTGTCAAGTTTTACCTTTTTTTGCAAGTTTTTTGAGATGCAAAAAAGTTTTTAAGTTTTTTTCTAAAAAAAAAAAGTTTTTTGAAAACTTATAATTTTTGATAATTTTTAGTTAGGCTTGAGTTCATTAAATTTAATTTTCATTAAATTATTATTTAAGCCTAACTAAAAATTATTAAAAATTGAAAAATTAACAGTTCAACTAAAAAAACAATAATTGTAATTTATAATTTATTTATAAGTTTAATTTAGTTTATAAAACAAGTTATTTTCACAATTAACAAAACAATGTGTTTCTACTATGCTGCACTGCGTTAGTAATTTAATGGATTTTTTAATCCATTTTTACTGCAACAATGTTTAATTTAGTATTTAATTTTAATTTAATATTTATAAAATGTTAACAGTTTACAACACAAATAAACTCTTTATTTTGTACATACGAGTACATACATATGCATATGTATGTATATGAAGTTGAACAGATAGGAGTACTCAAGTAAATATGTAAAAATAAAAGTTGTTTTTATTTCAATAAAATTGGGTTTTGAAATTTTACTACTTAAAAAAGTTTTTTTTTTTCTAAAAAAAGTTTTTTTTTTTAGAAATAAAAAGTTTTCTTAAAAAAATATATGGCAACGCTGCACCAAACTTTCAAATTGCTTGTTAAACTATTGACTTTTTACGCTGCAACATAAAGTGTCGGTCCCAATGCCTGTTTGAAGTTACTTATACCCTACGACACGCCCATAAATATTAATCGACTCAGAATCACTTCCTAAGTCAATTTAACGATGTCCGTCCGTCTAACTGTCCATGTAAAGCTTGTGCGCAGAGTACAGGTCAAAATTTTGAAGATATTACGATAACATTTAGTACATTATATTTTTTTCGATTCAAGGACAAATGAAATTGAAAGTGGTAGAAATCGCCTCATTATTTCACCTGTCCCCCATACAAATGTTCTCCAAAAATAGGGGTTTAACGATCATAAATGTTTGAATTATGAAAGCATCCAAACAAATTTCATGAAGTTAAATCACATCTACAAATTTTGTGCAGATCGGTCCATAATCGGTAATAGCTCCCATGTAATGTTGGTATCCAAATAATATTTAACACAAATCATTTGGTACAATTTTGTGATAATCGGTCCAGAATTGGTAATATCTCCCATATTTCTGAAAAACTGTTTTATTCATATTCTGGGTGTATTATGGTCGGGCCTGACTGACTATATTTTCTTACTTGTTTTTATATATGTTTTATCCTCCATAATACTCTAAATTTTATTAAACCTTTGTCATAAAAAATACGTGTCCGTTTTATGGAAACATCAATATGCTCTTCACTACGATTTGGCAATTTAATAATCATCATCCACACGCAATTTTTAGCGGTACTGACACTGGAATAATCTCTGTGGTGGAATATTAAACTTTAAAGTCACCTATTTTTTGACTTTCAAATAAAATATCCTTTTGAAATTTGTTTTGTGTAATCGCCAGTTTTAAAACAAATGAGTTAATTTAAGTAGAAGTTGGAGTAAAATTGTCGCTGATATTAAAAAAATACTGCATATTAAGATAAAAATTATGAAATTGATGAATTCATTTATATACAATGTTGGAAAAAATGCTTCAATGAAGCGTAAATAAAAAAAACATAAAAAATAACTTTGTTAATTCTTACTGTCAAATTACAAATGAATTTATGGTGAATCCATCAGCCATGTGACAGAATTTAATTCCGTTCGGAAGTGAAATTAATTCCGTATTTTGCTTCTATAGAAAAAGCAAAACGAAAAATAATTTGCTATGTGGAATTGTAATTTTAAGCATTTCTAGTTTTCATTCCGAAAAAATTGTTCATTTTACTTTTTTCTATATATACATAGAAACAAGATACGGAGTTGATTCCACTTCCGAACGGAATTAAATTCTGTGACATGGCTGTATACTTAAAAACTTTCTATGAGTGTCTCTTTAATGGTCATAAGTTAATTGACTAAACTTTGTTGAAAAAATCGTTCAAATAAATATCATTCAATTTAAGTAGAATGAACTCTGTTATCATGTCGCCATATTGAGCATTTTTAAATGCATTTGTTTTTTACAATCATTTGCTTATTCTCTCGTGTATTACTTAATTTTTACTAATTATTTTAACGCTCGTCTGCCTCATCTAACAATTTCTTGTCTACACATAAAATTGATGACCGTCATCATCAAAAATCTCATTCAAAATGATCGCAAAGTTTATACATACAAAGCAAACTGTGAACAATTAATATCAACACGTTTTTCCCACACAGAAAAACATAACAAAATTTATATCCGCAATTCTGTTGACGCACACTGATTTAGAATCGTTTTATTTTGGAAATAATTCGGTATATAGGGTGCTATTATACATATCGTAACTAAATTTCAAATGCTTCGAGCTGAGCTGTTTTCAAGTTGATTGA
Organism: Bellardia pandia; assembly: GCA_916048285.2. Lineage (NCBI taxonomy): Eukaryota > Metazoa > Arthropoda > Insecta > Diptera > Calliphoridae > Bellardia > Bellardia pandia. The sequence continues at coordinate 46,417,708 of OU696531.1, forward strand.
TTTGGTGTCGTAGGCAGAAGAGGGACCAGTGGATCCACTCAAACTACGTCACTTCGGCTCACACATTTTTTTTTAAAAAATCGCCAAAAATTCATTTATGATAAGAATGAGAAGAAATTTAAAATATAAAATATATATAAATATAAGAAGATCTAAAAAAATAAACTACATGAGGTATATAGGTTTATTATTTTTATTTTTTTTTGCTCGTTCTTTTTGGTTTTTTTAGATATGGTGGGCCTACGGATGAAGGAAGTAATTTTTAATAAAATTAAAATAAGTTGCCAGTTTTTTATCTTCCCTAAAAAGGTTCCTTGATTTTTTATTTTATTAAAAAAATTTCTTCGGGACTATATATAAGCGTGTATAATAAAATTACATAGGCCTCCCCAGCCATATCTAAACTGGGACAATTTAGAAAAAAAAAATTTGTTAATATAAAAAATTCTAAAAACTCAAATTCAAAACCTCTAAAAGGTTTTATATTTATATAGCCTTAAATACACAGAAATTTTTTAACTATCATACGCTAAATAACGTTACAGTGGGCACTTTTATAAAAAAATTAAAATTTTGAAATACATTTTCCGCGTTTTAGGAATTTCGGTATTTGAAAATAAAAAATAGCAGAAATTTTAATGCCATTGATTAAAAACATTTGAATCTTTATTAGTTTTAAGTTTTGTTATGATATCTTTAAACGTTAAAATTTCACATTAATTCTAATTTTATATTTTTCTAGAAGGAAAAAACAGCATTTTTTTATATTTTTTTTTAGTTTTTAAGATAAATGACATCCAAAATTTGATTAAAATTAATTTATTTCACTAAATTAATAATCTTTAAGTCGTTAGCTTTTCACTAATACAAAAAGCTTATAGTATGTACTTTTTAAAAGCTACCCAAACTTTGCCCTCTTTCACAAATTTTAAAGTTTTTTCATATATTGCAAGCAAAATGTATAAACACACAATGAGGGCAGAATGAACATTTTTAAATCACTGCTCCGATGGAGATACAATATAACATGATAAAAACAAAGGAGTATTCCTGATATATTTCCCGAAAATGTGCATTCTGTAAATCAACTCGAAAACAGTTCAGCTTCAATCATTTGAAATTTCGTTACGATAAAAAAAATAAAACGTTTCTAAACCACTGTGTGATGTTTTGTTCTTGTGCGCCTGAAACGATGGCTCGTTAAGACTTGGGAGTGCAGATATTATAGTGAGAGTGTTTGTTATTTAGGTTTTTATTTTATTTTGATTTTTTGAGATAAATTTATTAGTGCAGCCGTATTTTGCCAATGCAGGCGGCACTAAAGACAAATATTTAAAGTCATCATTAATATGCAAGTGCTGTTTTCAATAATGGGGGCACTAGCAAACATGTCATGCATAGATGTCACCAAAATTGAACCTAATCCAAATTATATATCGTTGGTCTCATGTAGAAAGGCCCTAACTCGCTATTTTTTCGAAATTTGTTTTTTTTTCGCGATTCCAATGCATTTAACGCAAATGCACCTCCTCACAAAAATTTATTGCAATAGTGTAAAAAATAACGCTTTTATAAGCAGTTGTACAAAAAAAGTTACATGTTGAATATTAAAGTTTCTATTATGTTTTTACCTTCTCCTGTAAAGTTTCAAATATGCGAGTTAGGGCCTTTCTACATGAGACCATCGATATGTACATAGTTTTTCCCGTAAATTGTCTATCTGTGTAGCTCTTGCATGAATTACAGATTTGTGGCATAAATTTAAATTAAAGCAATTTCTTATTGACAGTGAAATACATACATACATATGTAATATGTCTATGTTAAAGTATAGGCACATACATATGTACATATACAGTCAGAGACTAAAGTTTAAATACACCTCAAAAATTTATTGTTTAAAGCAAACTAAACGCTTCAGGAAAACTTAAAGTATACAGTTTTATTTAGTTTTATAAATAACTAAATACAATAACAAAAAATATAGACTTCATTACGAACATAACGGAAATTCTTAAAAATACGATAAAATTCACTAGACAAAAGTTTAAATACATCTTGCAAAACAAAGAACTCTCTTTCATTTCTCAAAAACAAAGTACAATTATACTTTATGTTTCGGTGAAATTATGTTCTTACAAGCCAGAACTTGTATTAGTAGTCTTTTTATTGTCAGCATTACAAGTTTTGTCGAAAATTATGGGCAAAGGTAAAGAAATTGAGTCCATCATTAAACATTTAATAATAAAACGTTTCAACGAAGGAAAATCTTATCGGGAAATAGGAAAATTATTAAATGTGCCATTTCCATGTATCCAAAATATAATTAGAAAATATAAGGAAAATGACTCCGTAGCAAATATTCCAAGAAGCGGTCGTCCAAAAAAACTTACCAATCGTGATGTTAACCACATCGTAAAAGAAGTGAAAAAGAATCCAAGAATAAGTGCACCAAAACTTGCAGATGATATCGATAATAAGTATAACAAAAATGTTCATCCAAGAACTGTTCGAAGAGCATTGCGAGAAAATGGATATAAAAGCCGAGTTCCCCGAAAAAGGCCACTAATAAGTGAAAAAACAGAAAACTTAGACTGGAGTTTGGACATAAGTACAAAACAAAGACGCTGAGTTTGGGAAAAGAGTTCTTTTTACAGACGAGAGCAAATTTAATTTATTTGGAAGCGATGGCCATGCAAAGGTCTGGCGCAAGCCAAACACTGCCCTTCAAACCCAAAATTTGGTTCCTACGGTAAAACACGGTGGTGGCAATGTAATAGTTTGGCGAGCGATTGGAGCAGCGTGGGTTGAAAATTTGGAGTTTATTGATGGGATCATGAATCAACATACTTAAAAGAGTATATTGGAAAGCAATTTGCAAGCATCCGTAGACATCTTTGGCCTTGGATCCCGTTTGATCTTTCAACAGGATAACGATCCCAAACACACCGCACTTACTGTGAAAGAGTGGTTGCTTTATTCTGATCCCAGACAGCTCCATAGCCAACGCCAATCGCCAGACTTAAACCCAATTGAGCACGTTTGGGATATAATGAAGCGCAAATTAGTAGCAACTTCAATAACGAGCAAAAAGTCGCTTAAAGAAGCTCTTAAAAGAATCTGGCCAGAAATATCGCCTTCTGAAACAGAAAACTTGGTACTTTCTATGCCACGCCGCTTGCAGACAGTTATTGATAGCCATGGCGGTCCAAAAAGTATTGAAATGTTTTCTTTTTTAATTTATCTAAAAAGAATTTATTAACATTCCAAAATGTATTTAAACTTTTGTCGAGTGAATTTTATCGTATTTTTAAGAATTACCGTTATGTTCGTAATGAGGTCTATATTTTTTGTTATTTTATTTTGTTATTTATAAAACTAAATAAGACTGTATACTTTAAGTTTTCCTGAAACTTTTAGTTTTCTTTAAACAATAAATTTTTGAGGTGTATTTAAACTTTAGTCTTTGACTGTATGTTATAGTGTTTATCTTTTACATTTTACTTTTATTTATTTCTTTTTTTTTTTTTTGTAGTGTTTTGTAAATGGAGATTTGTTTTTGTTTATTTGTTTTATTTTTCTTTTTTTGTTATTATTTCGCTTGTTATGTGTGATGTGATGTATTTATGCATTTGTGATGTTTTGATGAATATGTATGTATGAAATGTATGAACTAAATTATTAAATATATATTTATTGATTTTATTAAGAAAATCAATCAAAATTAAAAAAAAAAAACTAAGAATTAAATCTTATGTTAGATAAAAAAAAAATTAAATAAAAATCGGTGTGATGTTAATGTTTGAATTTTTATGTTTGCTTATTTTTGTTTTGTGATGATGTTGTATTCCTTGCAGTCTATTCTGTTTTATTATCTCTCTGTCATTGTGATATCAATTCTAAGCCTCCTTTGTTTGAGGCGTCTGATCTTCTTTCTCATTAGCTGCTGCTGTGGGTGTTGATTTAAATTCGATTGGGCTTTGCTGCAAGTTAATTTTTTCGTCTATTAGGAGAAATTAAAAAGAAAAAAAAACTTATATATTGTGTTATTTCTTTTAATTAGAAAAAACCAAGACCCTGAGATATGTCATAGCATTTCTTCCACAAAAATATTTCCTACTTACTGTTTTCATGTTCCGCCAGCTTAATTTCATCCTTAGCCGCCAATTCCAATTGTCCTTCTTTTAACTCCTCCTTTAAGGCATTAGCCTCTAAGAAGCGCTTAAATTCCTCTTTCTTTTCCTTAAGCAGCAATTCCTCTTTCTCGAGATCATTATTCAAAGGCAATTCTAGCGGTGTTGTGGGTTCTGGCAAAATTATGGGCAGTATAGATTCGGCATCTTTGCCATCGGCTGTAATACTGCGACGAGCTTTAATGGTCGGTGTTAAAAGTATGGAGCCTGGTACATAATCGACAACATGAGGAGCAGATGGTGCCACAAAGTAATGGTGTCTAGGCTCATTCGTATAAATCGAAATTGCCGGCAATCCAGGTGTTAGTAATGATGATAACGAAGTCATTTTGCTGCCTATTGAGATTAAGGGTAGTTTTTGATCCGCTGATATAATGGGTGGCAAAGTAACTGCAGTTGAAAGTATAGGTAGTTTTTGTTCTGAAACAATTGTTGGCAGATTCAATTCTGCCGATGCTAAGGGAGTTTCGGCTGCCAACAGCTGGGTTTGTTGTTGTTGTGGCTGCAGAGCCTGAGTTTGCGACTGTACATAGCTACTAATAGTATTTTGAGCGCCCTGATATATAGCCTCAGCAGCACTTTGGAAACTGCTAGCAGGATTACCTAACGTAGGCACATACGTTGAACCGCTAGTTATATAAGTGTTTGCTGCTTCGGCAGCCGAAGCTGCTGCAGCTTGTAGGGATTGCGCACCACTACTGGCAATTGAGCCGAGAGCATTGGTGAACTCTTGCGGATTAAACTGTTTACCCTTGTTGCCTTCCAAAGATCTAGCCACGATTTCGGCATTTTGTATGGCAGCGGCCGCACTTGCTGGTACATAGACAATAGTTTCTTCGTGTGGAGCTATAAAACGTGTAAAGGGCGATAAGTGTTGTATGAACGGTGTACCAGGCACTAATGACTCTAAGCGCAGTTGAGCTTGCGGTGTAACAATCAAGACATGCGGTGCCAGTTCACCGTGATGCTGATGCACTGGCTTAGCCCATATAGCATGGACTAACAGGGAGCATAATAAAATATACTTAAACATCTGCAAGTAGAAGATAAATAAATAGTAGTAATGGTTATGCTAGAAATTAGGAGGATAATTTTGAGTAGACTGGGGGGTTGTTGTGTATTTCGATTCAAAAAGAAAATCGTTTGAATTTGTATACTTTTTACATTGTATTTCAAAAGCTTTTGCTTTCGAATCGAAATACACAATAACTCCCACGTGTATTTCAATTAGTTCTGTAAAATTATTTTTATAGCTTTCACATAATTTTTGTAATATAATCATTCATTTATGTTTTATACTTAACCCTATTCTGTGCACTGTATGATTCGATAAAAAATATCAATCTTTAGAAAAACTACAAAATTATTTAGTTCGTTTATTTGACCTTTTTCAATATTTAATAGTTTCTTTTTACAAGCAATAAGGTCACTTGAATTTTATATAAAAATATTGAATTTATTTATATATATGTATTTATTTCCAATATTTCGCTATCACAATGGATAGCTCCTTCAGGGATAATACTAAATAATAATAATAAACGAATTTATTAATTAGCTCAAGTTCATTGGATTTTGTTGAATCTATTTACTATTTACTACTTACCCTTCTTGGTCAACACCTTGTTAAAATGTCAGGTTCCTTTTATAGAAATTGGTTTCTTTAATTTATTTATTGGCAAATCAACATATCAATATAGCGAAATTCATCATGAGTTTTTATGTATTTCTTTAGAAAATTTACAATTTTTATTGTACATATTATCAATTTTTAAGGTCTAACAAAAGACAACCAAAATTCGATGTCGATTAAAATTGTATTTCTCTGAGAAAGAGTTGAAATTGGAGATGTTTACGTTTCCATTTCCGTTTAACTTGTCGTTTGAATGATCGTTTGCATAGAATTAAAGTTATGGGATGTGTTCATAAATGAATAATTGACAAATTCAGGTTCTTCGAATTGAAGGAGTTTTTTTTTTTTTGCTTTAAAACGGGCTTCTCTACTCAAAAGTAAAATGATAAACCTACACCAGCGTAGTGAGGAAGTTATATTGGATTTGTGTTGATTTTTGTAACGTCAAAAATATTAGTCTAACGCCAACCTTAAAGTATACCGATCAACTCAGAATCACTTTCTGAGTCCGTTGGCTGTCAATGCCCCGAGAGACTAAGCGATAGTGTGCCGGACTGTTATTCAGAGGTTTGCGGGTTCGATTCCCGCCAAAAATCAGTTTGTGTTTCTTTATTAAAAAAAATAAAAATAAAAAAACATTGTGCGCAGAGTACAGGACTCAATTTTGAAGATATTTCCATGAAATTTGGTCTATGCTATTTTTTCGGACTAAGGACGGTCCACCCGAAATAGGGGTTTATTGATTAGAAATGTTTGATTTCTGTACGTATCCAAACAATACGTTTTACATGCTCCATCTACAATTTTTGTGGAGATCAGTTCATAATTGACCATAGCTCCCATGGAAGGCCCACTGCCGAAAAACACTTTAAAAAGCATAACTCTCTTAAAAATGTTTATATCCAAATAAAATTCAAAACAAGTAAGTTTTATATTTACCTATACAGAAATTATGACGGTCGGTTTATAATTAATCAAAGCTCCCATATGAGAATCACTTCGAAAATCAATTTAACATGTATAAATCTTTTAAAAGTGTTTATATCAAGAGATATATCATAGATCCCATATAGCGCCCATTTATGAAAAACTGTTTTTATACATATACTGGTATTATATGATCGAGCTTGATCGACTATACTTTCTTACTTGAATTCGATTTAAAAACAAAAACGTTACCCAGATATAGTTTGCAGAACAGGGGTAATTAAAACCAAATTAGATTTCATAGGCTAAGAAAGTAGTTTTAAATTAATTATAAGTATTTCTAGCACAATAATTTTAATCTTAATCTTAGGAGCTAAAACTTTTTGACTAAGAAGACAATACACCAATACTTTGCTTTGCGTCGTTTCGTTTTGCATTTTTTTGCAATTTTCACTATGCGTCGTTAGATTTTCGAGGTTGCGTTGTTTTGGGTTCGAGTCTTTAATTTATTTTTTGTAATTTTTGCAAAATCTGCAATACATTAGATGCTAAAACGATGACCCGTACAATAAGTGCTTTGATGTTCGAAATGGAATCCTTGCTTTCTATTTGGATTGAAAATCAAGATGCACAGAGAATACCATTAAGTAAAATGGTATTTCAGACAAAAGCAAAAGACTTATTTGATGACATAGAAAGTAAAGCATTGTCCAACGATAATGCTAGTGGTAGTAATACAGACAATTGATACAATGAAATTTATTTTACGTTGAAAAATATGATGTTCAGAAAAGATTGGACCAATTTTTTGTGAAAGAAATCCGATGACTTAGTATTTTCGTAACCGTAGAACTTATCTTCGATCACTTCGCTCAACTTATGGTCAACATAATCGGCCTACTGAGCGTACTATACGCAATACCATCACCCATTTTGGGACCCAGCATTCATTATTGGATAATATTCAACCGAGTAGACCAAGTCCATATTTCTTTAAAAATGATGCCAGTGCGAACGTAACCGACAATGGCGACCTGAAATTGAAGCTCGTGATCTTGGCGACATTTGGTTTTAGCAAGACGGCGCCACTTCCTACACATCGCATCAATCAATGGATTTATTGAGAGAACACTACGGTGAGTACATAATTTGACGTTTTGGGCCGGCCGATAGGCCAACAAGATCGTGTGATATCACAACATTGGACTTTTTCCTGTGGGGATAAGTAAAGTCTAAAGTTTATGCGGACAAACCCGAATTCGAATAAGGCCTTGGAGGAAAACATTACGCGTGTCATTCACCAGTTACCAGTCGAATTGCTCGAACGAGTCATCGAAAATTGGACTCAACGGATAGACCGTATGCGACGTAGCAACGGCCAACATTTGATAGACATAATCTTCAAAAAATAAATTCCAAAGAATGTGCTTTCAAATGATAATAAACATTGCCCATTAAATTTGAATTTTCTGTGTTTTTTTCTTTTAAAAAGTAGGGAACCTCGAAATAGATCACGCTTTATTAAGTTTCAACCGTAGCTTCCTATAGTCTAGTTTAAATCAATTGTAGGCCTATCATTGGTCCTCAAATAAACTAGTTTAAACAATAATAAAAAGTGGAGTTTAACATTAAATTGTAAGTTCCTTTAGTGTAGTTTAAACTTCAATCGTTGATCTTCAAATGACTTATTTTATTGCCAAGAATATAAAGCCAATAAATATATGATTTTTAATTAAATTCTTAACCAAATATTTAACTTAAAACACAAACTTACCATCTACTCTTAAAATAAATTGTACTTCTATCAGTCTTTTAAATTCGGTGTGTGTGTATGTATCTGCTACTCACAACTCTACTCAATCAAAACAGCCACAATAAAAACCGCAAAATTACACTTTATCACAAAACTTTTACACAAGATTTTTCTTTTTTATTGCAATCGTTTCTTAGAACGTTCCTTATGGGACAGTGAAAGGAAACTGCTGACCAAATCATGGCACACCGACCTTTTTATAACATTGAAAACACGCTGCAGCATTAGTGTAAATTGACAGCAACAGAAGAACAAAAAAAATTTATATATTTAACACAACAAATAAATAAAATAGAAAAATAAGATGAAAAAAACAAAATCAAAACAGAAAAACCAGAAGAAAAGTAAGAAAAAAGCCACCAAACATGAAACTTAATCTTACAACTCAGCAGCGCAACTCTAAACTAACTTGCCACAAACAATGCTGTTGCATCTTTAAAAATGGCAATGTAAAGCACAGCTAAAGTTCTAAAATTGCAGTAGAATATGAAAGCAATAACCTCTAAGCTTGCAACAGAAAAATGGTTAAGGAATAAACTAGAATTTTTATATTAAACACACTCTCGGACATAAATAAGTATATACGAGTAAATTTACGTGTTGCACCAAAACATAATGCCACATCTTGGTTGTTTGCTTGTTTGGTTGGTTAACAACCCTTTATTATCCAATAGTTACAATAGCAGTTTTTCCACAAATCGCCCAGAGTATTCACCACTACTACTACCATAATGTATTCTACCTATATATCTTTCTTTTCTTCTTTTCTAGCTGGCTGCCAGTTATTTTAGAATGAATGTTATGTACTGATACATACATATGTACTACTCGTACTTCTTGTCTACTTCAAACTAAGTTGCCAATTTAAGAGTTACTCTTATAGCATGGATTATTTAAAATTATTGGCCCGTGGTTTGATATCAAATGACATCTGTAAAGAATTTTAGTCAAAGCCCAACTTAAATACTTCACAACAGAGTGTAGAATAAATAAAGTTCATACTTCTTGTACTTGTTTGAGAGTTTAATTTTAGAAACTGGTTGGTAATTTCTTTATAGATTTAAAATAAATGAAAAAAGTATGTTTGGTTAAGAGTTTATAAAATCAGAAGTACCCTACTAGGAATTAGAAAAAAAAAAAACTGAATATAGAAGGATTTTATAAAACATTCTTATTTTGCCAAATTAGATTAAAATTTATTGTCAACTGTTTTACTTTATGCTATCAGTACCTAGAGTATAAAATTTGAATAAAAATAAAGCCTTTTCTTTTTATATCGCGTGTAAATTAGATCTCTTGATCTAAAAGGAATTGTTTGAAAACAATAATTTGGGTATAAATTTTTCTTGACTTTTTTTTTATTTATTCATTAACAAATTTAATTATTACAAAAAAATGATTGCCTCAGCGTCCATAGGGACATTTTTGAGGCCAGTTGGCAAATAGTTTAAAAGCTTATCAAATTATTAAATTTATAAGTATTTGCAAAATATATACATAGTTAGAATTAAATTAAAAAAGGAATATTGTTACAATAGAAGCATTTCCAGGTTGTCAAATAAGTATTCTTTAACATTTTTATTATATTCCAGACTACCCATATGTCCGACTCTTTGTTTAGTATTTTCAAAACGACAGGAGCTTATACTCAAATTTCTCACATTTCTTATATCAAAATTATGTTGATTTCATAAAAATAGGATAGTATGATGGCCAATACTATGTATAGATTTATAAACATACAGCAAGAGTTGCATTTTGTGTATGCCATATACAGATATATGGTGATATATCTTTATATAATGGTAAAGTAGAAAAAGTCATTGGAAGATTGAAAATTGTTTTTAGAGCTTTATTTTGAGATCTTTGAAGTGACTTAAGCTCTTTGCTTTTATTCCATGCATATACATTAGCTAAGTAGTTTAAGAGGCTCTGAATTAAGGCTTGGTAAAGTAACGATTTAGTTTTAGTGTTAAATTTATTTTTAAATTTATAAATCAAACCAGTAGCTGATGCAATTTTTGATTTTAAATACTTTAAATGTAAGTCCCACGACAAATTGCTTGCACACCAATATACTTTATCGAAGAAACTTCGCTCACAAGCTTACCATCCACAAGTACACTAAAATTTTGTCCATGAACCATATATGGCCTAAATCTTAAGACTTTCGTCTTCTCAGCATTTAAGCGTAACTTGTTTATTCTTGCGTACTCCATTATCATTGCTGCATCATATTCCATCTGAACTTTAAGAGCACTTTCATGTTTATATGGATAAAACACACTTATGTCATCTGCAAACGTAATCAGTTTTCCAAAAAGCTTTAAATTTTTTAAATCATTGAGGTAAATACTAAAGAGTAATGGGCCCAATACACTGCCTTGTGGGACTCCATACTCAAACACACCTACTGAACTTTTGAAATTATTTACTTCAACATACTGCTTTCTGTTATATAAATAACTTTTTAATAGGGTAAGCGCTTGATAATCCACTCCATAAAATATAAGCTTCTCAATCAGAATTTTATGATCTACTAGATCAAACGCCTTTGAAAAATCATAAAAAATTCCCGTCACACCGCCAAATCCTTCATCTAATCCTTTACATATGGTATTTATTACATTAACGACAGCTTCTCCTGTACCACATCATTTTTTAAAATATGACGAGAGTTGTTTATAAAGTATTTTTTCAAAGATTTTGTCAATAATTGAAGCTACTGGCCTAAAGTCTTCCACTCTCACAGCACTAGCAATTTTGGGTATTGGTACGATTTTTGCAATCTTTAAGTCTTCAGGATATGTAGCAGTAGCGATCATGTTGTTGAATATTACATTTGCTAAAATCAACAAGTTATTCTTGTTACCAACCCCTCAACAAGCCACCACAGACTCACAAAATACTGCTTCTTGTTCAAAAATACTATGTTTATAAAAGAAGTAAAACTTGTAAAGGAAGGTACAAAAAAAAACAAAAGAAAAATATGTTCTTTCTGTGGCTGTAGTGCTGTCAGTAAGTTATTACAACAATTTCTTTTCATGGTTTCTTATTTTCTTATTTTTTTCTATTTTAATTTTAATTGTATCTAGTTTCTAAAGTCATTATTTATATTAATGACTTTCATCTTGGCTTTATCACTTTATTAGCTTAATATTTTTTTTTTCGAGAAATGTCATTGTTCAAGTTGTTAATTTGTTAATGAAAGTTCAGCGGTTATGATTTGCAAAATTATGCTAAATCGTTAGCAATTTCTCGATAAAAATTTTATAAATGCTTTTGAAAAATACTTTTAAAAATTATATAAACTAATTATGTAACTAAAAACACAAAAACTTTTACCTACATGTCATCTTCAGATATTTGACAACATAAATAACAATAGTTTAGTCATCAAGTTTGCCAATTCTTTTGTAAGTATACAATAAAACGAACGATTTAAGATAACAAATACAAGTATGTAAATAACCTGCAATTAATAGTCCTGTTTAGTTTATACTCTTCTTTTTAGTCCTGTTGTTGCAAGTGTGAAAACAAAAGACCTAAGACATAAACTTTATATTTTTAACATACTAAAATAAATTTTCAATTTACAATTTTATTAAGTAGCAAATTGTCAAACACAAATTAATATAAATTATAATGAAGTTTTACGAAATAGTAATTTCTAAGTAATCTTTGGATTTAAGCAAAATCACAAAGGCAACTGTAATAAAAATTATTTAAACATTTTTTACTAATAGTGATTATTAATTTAACCTTTTGTATTAAACTTTTCAATTAATTTAAGTCTCGCTTGGAAAAAATACTTTTATTTTTTTGTAAATGTTTACTGTGCAGCTTGTTCAGGAAACAATTTTTCTTTTAAATTAGGTTTAAAAACAAATAATTAAACAATTTTGTATAAAACCATCTTTATTAAGAACATTGAATTATGTACTTTGTTTTAATTTAATAACTTCTTTTCCTTTTAACTTACTATTCAGGCAAATAAATATTGAGCGCCTCAAGATATGCTAACAATTTTAAGTGCAAACATTTGTCTAAGATGGAAGTTATTAACTATTAACCAGTGTTGCCGGAAGCGCAAATGAATTTTACACGGTGAAGCCCTAAAAATTACACATAATTCGAAATATTACACAAAACTCAGTTTTTTATTTTTGTTTAACATTGCGTCGATTTTTATTATTAACACAAAGACAAACTTACAAAACTTCTAAAAATTTTGTGAACTTTCAAAAAATAAACTTTAACTGATTAACATTAAACAAATAAATTTAAGTATTTTTTGTGTTGCATAATGTTTTGTAACTGATCTTCCGAATTCGAAAACGCATATTTGAATCTGATCTTTGTTTTTTCAGTAGCTCTTGATTTTGAGATATGTATATCGTTATATTAAAAATAAGGGCATACCTATACATACATATGTACCTATATGGGCAAAATTTGTGAATGAAATAAAAAAAAAATCCTATACCAAAATTATCTTTAAATCATGAAAATATTGTTCCTTGATCTACCTAGTAGATTCAGAAAAATTAAAATTTTTAATGTTTCGGTCTTAAAAATTCGTAAAAGTACAAAATGTATTGAAAGAACAGTAAAATTTTTGAAGCTTTTAATTTGTTGCATGGAATTTTGTAACCTTAAACAAATAAAAATTAATTGAAAAAATTTTAAATTTCAAACATTTTCGGTTGTATAGAAAAAACGATTTTATCAATTGAGCTGTTTTACTAAATTTTGAACGAAATCAAAAGATAGTGACTATTTTTATTAACTATTGGATAGCATGCATGATAATAAATATAAAATTGGATATCTGTTGTTTATGTATTTTTTATGAATTTTTAAAAGGCAAACATATTTAATACAATTTTTAGTTTTTCTGATATATTTTTACTATATCTCTAATGGCCGAATTCTCAGTCATTAGTTAACCATTGGTAAACTAATATACTAACTGTTCTTTAACTAATACTTGTTATTCTTATGGCAAACTAAGCATTGCGAATAAAAAATCATTAGTTAAGCCTTTGCCATTAGTTAACTAAAGACTGTGAATTTAGCCATAAAACTATTAGGTAGATTTAGTTACAATGTTTCAATGACTTAAACATAATTTTAATTTAATTTTAATTAAAATTGACAATGACAAGTAAAGAAAAATAACTGTTTATTGTTTTATGTTCAATGCAAAAAAGACGTTGGTAGCTCAATCAAATAAGCATAAAGGAGACAGACATGTTAACATTCGAGCTTGGAAAAAGTTTTATTATCGTCAGAGTTAAAATAAAAAGTAGTAACAGAGGTTGTCAATGCAGTGACAACACAAAAATTATCCGAAAATTTTAATTTTGTCCCATTTTTGGTAATCGGCAACGCTGCTATTAACTAAACTTTAAAAATTATTTGAATTGAGAGACTTTATAACATTAAATTTATTTAAAACCCATTTTGCTGGAAAATATAAGCAGAAACAGTTTATCCGCCTTTTTTAATCGATTTTGGTGTGAAATATAAGTGATCATAGATTTTCCATTTTTTTGTTTTTATGTCACTATTAAAGATCTTTCATGTATAACAGATTTTCATCCTCTTTCAATTTGGATCACTATTAAAGAATGTAGAGCCTATGTCATATACAAAACCGATTTTTCTTAGTAAATCTAATTGATCTCAGATTATTCTCCTTTGTCAAATAGTTGTCTATTAAAGGATCGAGAGTCTTTTGGGAATTCCATTTAAGTGATCACAGATTATCCACATTTTGAAATATTGATCACTATTCGCTTCATCACTTATTTGCAAAATGATCTAAATAGTTTCAGTAACTGGTGCAGTGTAAACCTAATGGAACTCAATCTTAAAAAGTGTAAATCTATGACTTTCTCTAGGTATTCTCCATTACCCAGTGATTACTTTATTAAGTTGACTCATTTTTGGATCTTGGAATTCTTTTCGATATGAGACTTAAATTCAATTCACACATTATAATGACTAGGATTAAGGCTAATGGTGTGTTAAGCTTTATAAAACGTTGGGCAAAGGAATTTAATGATCCCTATGTAACGAAATCTTTATTTACAACTCTAGCCAGGCCAATACTTGAATACGGGTCTGTAATATGGGATCCTCAATATAACGTTTATATAAAAAAAATTGGAATCTGTACAAAAACAATTCTTGCTGTTTTGTCTTTGTAACTTGAGATGGAATCCTAATATTAACCTGCCGCCCTATCGCAGACGCCTAGCGCTTATAAGCCTGCCAACATTAAAAAGTCGAAGGATTGCCTTCAACATTGCGTTCTTTATAAATTTAATTCATGGTAAAATAGATTCCATTTGTCTTCATGATAAAATTACCATCAATATACCTAACAGGCAACTTAGATCATATGAGCCAGTTTATTAAATTTTTCACAGATCAAATTATATTAACTTTGATCCATTACGTAGAATCTCTGCTGAAGTGAACCAATTCTACAATTTAATAGATTTATCTGATTCTGTTGATAGTTCCAAGAGAAAGCTTATTATATTCTTAAACTCAAATGACTATACTTATAACTGTATAGATTTATATATAGATTTTTATTTAATATTATTATTGTTTAATATGTTATGTTATTATTGTTTAATATGTCTGTATAAAATGTGTAAAATGTTCAAAATTGCTCAGCTGTTACCATATTGTAGCTGATTAAATAAATAAATAAAAAATTAAATGCTTTTGAGCCTATTTAATAATTCCAATTTTTGTTCTTCTATAAATTTATTGGATTTAATAAGAGTGATTACTGATTAAAGTTATTTTCGCCGTAAAAACTCCTGTTTCCAAGGACAATTCAATTTTAAATTATCGAATTGTATCGCCGTTGCCTATTTATCATTTAAAAGGTAGCATTAATAAAAATCTATATTAAATATTTTATATAATGCCTGTTTTATTAAATTAATGTTTCTAGTTGTTCTTAAATACCTACATATACTATATTGAATGTATGTATGTAACGTATGGACTCCAAAACGGCTGAGCCGATTTTGATGAAATTTTCACAGCATGTTACTGTGACTCTGGAAGGAATAATAGGCTATATGTAGTTTTGATTGTACAAACGGAGATGGCACCGCCCATATAACCCAAAAATTTAAATCGCCATACGTCAATGATATTTGGTACAGATGGTATTGGCATAATTAGGAATACGTACCAGGAGAAAAGTGAGTGGGACCACGCCCCTTTTTAGGAAAATTAAACATCGTAATATAGTCTTAACTACTGGACCGATCGTCATTAAATTTTCACAACAGGATATTCTTACGAAATAATAAATTCTTGACTACGTAAGTGGACAAAGGGGCATGGCCTCGCCCACTAAACTAAAGCATTGCAATAAATACATTAAAATTAAATAAATAAATGTTTGTAAATATATAAATACGTTTTATTTTATAACGAGGGGGGGGGGGTAGCGAAGCACACCGGGTTTAGCTAGTAATTTATAAAAAATAAAAACTTTTTAGCATAAATAATTTATTTATCTCTCAAAAGATGCTAAATTGTTATTGTTTTTTTTTTTTTGTATGAATAAAATAAATAAATATGTTAATCCTAAATTCTATGACGTTGATTCATTTTCTTGGAGATCTTGAAGAATTGTTCAATATCAAAATCATTATTGCGATCGGGTGACCCATAAACGTCGGCCTGATCCTCAGCAATAGCAGTGCGCCACATTTTTACAATAGCATCGGCAGCATTAAGTGTCGCCTGCATAGGTTTAGGCTTACTAGTGGCCTTACTTTTCTCGGTACCGGCAGATCTAAGTAGAGGCACATTGCGTGTGAGAGCCTGGAGAGGAGAAGATTCAATATCATCGTAGTCATCATAAGCGGGGGATGATAAACGGGTTGATTTAATAACCAAATTATTGCGAGTGGGCAAGGAGATGCTAAAAGCGGCAGCTTCTTCAGCTGTTACACCAGCTATGGCTGTAGCTTTAGGAGCAGAGACGGCCAAACCATTGCGGCCGGATAAAGCCACAGCATTGGGCTTAGCAGATGCAACACCACCCTCACCAGCAATGGAGATACCTAGAAATTGGATTATTTATTAAAACATATTCTAAATTAAGTTAATATAGCACAAACAACTCACCAACTGGCTTAGCTTCAGCTACTGAAGCATCTTTTTTTGGCGATGTTATGGCCACACTATCATGAACATCTTCATAGGGATCCTCAGGATGACCTGGCAAAAGATCAGACTCACTTAATTGTTGCTCTGTTACCTTATCTACTTTTTCTTCCTGTACAGCTGCCTCAATTGACACAGCATCGTCAGTGTTTTTGTTGTCGTCCTTAAGAGGAGTTTTTTGTGGCATTACGGTTGTATGCATGGGCTGCAATAGAATACTGAAATCTTGTATTTGTCCCGTCTGTTGCAGCATGGCTAAATTTTGTGCTGCTTGTCCCAATTCCAATAGACTGGCGGCATATACGCGATTATCTTCTGGACTAAAGTTACCCTTACGTTTGGCCAACTCTTGTATGGACACCAAACGAGCAGCGGCCAGTTGGATTTTATTGAAATCTTCCTCAAACGTTGACTTGTGATCGTAATCATTTAGACTGTCATGAACGGTTAAAGCTATTTGACCGGAAGCAGCCGCTACAGGACCTTGACGAGGTACCGCCTTTGCCTCCTTGACATTGCCCGAAATTTCCTGTACTTTGCCATCTTTTAGATGTACAAATTGCCCCTTAAGACCACCATAATAGGAAAGGGTTTGTGCATCTTCATTAAGGTCTATGTCAGAAGATCTATGTCTAATTGTGCAAGAGGGGGAAATGAGGGGGTATTGTATAATACATTGGATGTTAACGTAAGTGGTGGTAATGTGTTTTGGAAATAAAAAATAAAGCAAAATGTTTAACTACGGTAAGTATTAACTACTATTTAAGGAGTTTTAAAAAGAATTTAAGGAGAGATTGCAAAAAATGTTGAGGGAGGAAAATAGGAAATATTAACAGAGAATTTGCATTAGGACAAACTTAAATACTGTTATTAGAAAACAGATTTTATAGATACATGTGTGCTTGTTTAAAAGCTTTTATATACAATTCTTTAAATCTGAGGCTGTAAATTAATTATATTAAATTATTGTACAATAAATGAAATTTATTTCAGTGAATGTGATTAAAAATCGATTTAGAATTCTAGTTTACAATAGAGTTTTGCAGAATATATTTAATATATGCTTAAAAGCTAATATTAGTGTAGACACAAACTTTCAGAAAAGTTTTATTAAAACTAATGATTTATAGGTAAAAGCTTTTGAAGTATTTTTTTCTACAATTTTCTTTGATAATATAAACTAAACGTTTTACAAAAGGTGCTAAAGCTTTTTGAAGAGATTTTTGAATTAACTATATAGAAGTTTTATTAAGAGTATGATTTATAAGTAAAAGCTTCTAAATTTGTTTGAAGCTTTTCTAAGAAATATTTAAAATAATAGAAACTGAATTATCAAACTTAAAAGCTTATTGTGTTGAAACAAATTTCCTACAAAGTTTTATTTTAAACAATGGTTTACAATTAAAAGCTTTTGAGTTCTTTTGTGATTCAACATCTTATGTTGTTTCCATAAAGCTTTAAAATATTAATAGCAAATATTTTTAAGCAAATTGAATGCTTTACAAAAAGTCCCTAAAGCTTTTTGAATAAACTATTCTTTAGCATTTAACAAAACTGTAAAGATGCTTTATTAAAATTATTGGTATAAATAAAAGCTTATTTTATTGTTTAAAGCTCTTCTAATTAATCTTTATAATAATAATAAAACACTAACACTTTAAACTGTATTAATTTGATAAAACTAAAGCTTTTTACTAATTTATTTAGTTGTTTACCTTAACTTGACTTGACTTTTCACCAGGAATTATACATATAAACTTTATATACACGATTTTAAACTTTATTGTTTTAAAACATTAAAGCTTTTTTCATCAATCTATAAAATACTAGCTATTAAAACATTTATTTTCAATGTAAACTAAATGCTCTTCAAAAATTGAAGCTTTTTTTACTATTTAATTTAGTTTTGAGCGGGAATTAAATAAACTTTTTATATATTTACATTATATTATTAATTTGTTTATTAATTCATCTATGTATAATATTTATTTTTTTACAGTTTTGTACATTATCGTTTAATTCTTTATGTAGTATTATTTCTACAATAATATCAGCTCAGTCTTTTGTTAAGTTGCTGCCATATACGAATTTTTAATCTATTAAATCCAACTCAAGATCAGCCTGAGCATGAGCTTTGCCCCCCACTCCGGCAATGGCCACCGATTCGGGATTAAAGTACACATTCGTAGTAACACCTCTTTTCAAATAAGCTCTGGAGAAGGGCGTGGAAATGGCTGTGCCACCATTGCCCACAATAGCTTTGGAGTGGGGTTCTAAAATTAAGGAGGCGGTTTTCTTACCAGATTGTTGTTGTTGCTGCTGATCCTGTGAGAAATAGGGTAAAAAGTATGTGCCAAATGGTATTTCTGGTATGTTGCCTTTTGTGGAGGTTTTGCCAATAGCCTCTACTTTGATTTGTGTATCTGAGGTATCAGTAGGGTTTGCTGCTTTGCTGGTGACCTTTTTCCGTGCTGCAGTTTTCTTAATTTGCGAAATTTGTTTTTGTTTCTGCAGTGTTGCCAAAACAGTTTGCTTTTGAGTTTTTGTTTCCTTTGATGGGGCTATAATTTGTTCGGTGGTCTCAGTGGAGAAGACATGTTTACCAGGTACCTTTATGATTTCTTCTATAACATATTCAGGATTTATCTTTTCGATTGCTTTCAAAAAGGCGGTATCACTTTTAAAACCACCCACTAGTTCAGAAGTTGCAATAGGTTGAAATTGTTGTTGCAAGGATTCTTGAGGATTCCTGGAGTCATCTTCGGGCTTAAGTTGTAGCTTTGGTGGTTTTATTTGCAAGGAACCTTGAGGTTTCCTGGTAGTGGGTTCTCTATTTTTGATATTGGGCCTCTGGGTAGGAGTCGCTGTGATGGTGGTGGTGGTGGTGGTTGCAGTTAACATTTTTGTTACTGCTGGTAAGTTTTGTGCTGTACTGGGTATTGTGGCAACAAGTTGTGGCAAATACTGTTGATCAGTAGTATAGGCATACTGGCCAAAGGGTGCATTAAAAAAAGCACTATTATAGGCAAAATATTGCTGTTGAGCGGTTAAATATTGAGGCGTTAGGAAGTGACCAAAGTTCGTGCTGGTTTGTAGAGCTGTCGGTGTCACGGTTGCCAGTTGTACATTTTGCTTAGCTTCAGTATTTTGCAATTGAGCAGGTGTTAATAAATTCAAACCATAAGCGGTGTAAGCCGTTAGTGGTGCTGGTTGCAAGGGCCAGGCGTATAGAGCAGACGTTTGCCAATTACTTTTTGTTGGTTCGGGTTAATTTTTGAGGTTATGAATTTTTTGTTTGTTTTGGGTGGAGGAAAATGGGATTTGAAGCTTTGTTATTAGTTTTGAAAAATATATGTACAGCTATGTGTGTTTAGTTGTTGCGTTTTAAAGCTTAATGGGTTATTAGTAAAATATAATATTAATGGGCTTTTTAAACCATAGCTTTTGTTAGTTACATATTTACAAAATGTATGTTGGTTTTGTAATGATAGTCGAAGGTTTGTTATTAAATTACAAATGATTTTTTTTATTTAAATAAAAAATTTTAATAATAAATTATAACACTTTCAGATAGCTTAAAAGCGTAACAAGCTTTACATAAAAAGCTTTTGAAACAGTCTGTTGTTATTTGGGTTTATGCAGTATGCTGAAATATCAGTGAGAACCATTTGTAAAGAGCTTATCCATATTTTTGATTTATAATTTTATGAATTTTTGGAATTTGCTTCTTGTAAGTCAAAATAAAAGACTTCCTTTCTTTATCTTAACAGCTTATGAAATTACATTTAAAGCTTTTGATATATTAAAGTTTCTGTTGTGTATTTTTAGATACATGTGTATGTTGTATATTCTATAATCCGGAAAGCTTTAAAACATAGTTTTTTTTAAACTTTTAAAATAAATTTCGAAATTATAAAGTTTTTATTTTAAATAATATGGTTTTTAAAAGGCACCTTAATGTTTTCAAAACTGCTTTTAAAATCTTAAAACTTTTATTTGAAATTTTACGAATTACGTTCGAAAAAGTAATCAATTGCATTTACATTATTCTCAGAAATACATTTAAAGCTTTTGCTGTATATTTTTATATACATATATTGGTAGTCTTCCATAATAATTAGAAAGCTGTTACAAAGTTTAGCAAAGTTAGCTCATAACTATTCAACGACTTATACTCTCTGATTTTTAAACAAACCGCTTTACTTATCCTAAATATTCTATGATAAATACCCACTACTTAAATTTAAAAGTACAAATTAAAGACACAAAAAAAACTTAAATACTACTTCGAAATCAAGCAAAAAAAAAAAAAAATACAAACTCTTCTTCGAAGCCCCCCCCTATTAGAAATAACACGGCTATTTAGATCTCTACATAATCCCCAGTAGGTGGAGCATAATAGACCGTAGGTCCAGTGGCCACTATGCGTCCCTCTCGCGGAAACATTTGTGTGTCTAAATTTGTTCGTTGCAAAGCATCTTTCAAATCAACATTGGAAGGTATAGCAATAACTTTAGCGCCTGGACCGGCTATAGTTAAACTTCTGGGATGGGTAAGAGCATAGCCACCGGGACCTACGATGGCTGTGCCACCGCTTCCAGCCGTAGCAACACCACCTGGTCCGGCTATTGCAATGCCTCCCTTGCGTACCTTAAGTCTTTGTATAATAATGCCACCTTGTTTGAGGGCCTCTCTTTGTTGTTCATGTTTGTATTTCAGTAGATTGCTGAAGATTTTCTTTTCCTCAGGTTCACCTGATTCTTGGGAGTTATTGTAACTGTCTTGGTCGTCAGGATTAGAGGCATCGACACTGACATTTTCATCGTCCCATTTGTAATCGGAATCTAGGTGATCATTCTGGAAATTATCGTTGCCATAAAAGTAATGGGGTGGTCCTTGTGGTGCTTGTGAATTGAGGCCTGTATAATATTGTTGTTGTTGTTGTTGTGATGGTAGTAGTTGTGGGATT
Organism: Bellardia pandia; assembly: GCA_916048285.2. Taxonomy (NCBI): domain Eukaryota; kingdom Metazoa; phylum Arthropoda; class Insecta; order Diptera; family Calliphoridae; genus Bellardia; species Bellardia pandia. The sequence continues at coordinate 46,439,454 of OU696531.1, forward strand.
TGCAGAGGCACTGTTTCAATGGGTGGTGTATATTCTGTAGCAGTTACAGGTTTAGTGTTATCTTGTGGATGAAAGGGTAGTCTGAAAATATTTTGAAAAGCTGTCTTAATGGCATTTGTAGTGGCATTATTGATGCTGTTGATATTATTTTGCAACTCCAAAAGGGGCCGTTTTATGCTATTGTTGTTATTATTATTGTTGTTGTTGTTTTGTATGTTCAAAAAGGGTCTATTAGGGTTTTTAATAATCTGATTATTATTATTGTTGTTGGGTTTGTTAGGCTGATAAACTGGTGTTGCTTCGGGTGGTTGTATGATTTGTGTGATTTGATGGGTGGCACTAGGTTTTGCATAATGTTGCTGTTGCTGCTGCTGTTGTTGTTGTTGTCCTTGTTGTTGCTGCTGTTGTGGTTGTTGTTGTTGTTGTTGAGGCTGCTGTGTCAGTTGCAGTCCATTACCATTAGCTGTGGGTTGTACCTTAACCACTGTAGAAGCCGAAATTACAGAATTATTATTACTTCCCTTTTGAGGTTTTCCTCCCAAACGTTTCCTTACTACTTGTGCTGAACTGGTGGCATTAATTGTATTACCAGTGGTTACAGCTTGAGTATTCGTTTGTACTTTGTATGGTCTGCTGTTGGTTAACTTTTCTTCGCGCGATGTATTCTCCTTGGAGCTAATATCAGTACTGGCCTTGATGTCTTTTGCCGAGTTTTTAGCCGTAATTTCTTCGGGCAAAAAGAACAAATGATATTTTTGTGTAGATTTTACTTTACTGCCAGCTGCTGTGGTCTTATTTGATTTAGTTTTGCCATAGAAATGGTCTATATCGCCAACAATTTTATAACCTTTAATATTGTACTCTTGAGGACTATGCTTTTCCACATATTGTTGTTTATTCTGTTTGTACAATCTCACTGGTATTACGAAATGTGTAGGCAATAGTTTCTGTACCGCCTTCGTTTGAGGTGCTGCCAACTCAACACGCTGTGGCTTGAAATATAAAGGATTTTGAGGTTTGGTTACCTTTTGCTTTTGCGATTTCTTGGTCGGCGGTACATTGTATTCACTGGCTTTATTATAGTAAGCTGATTCCAATTTCACTGATCTTATGGAGGGCAATAATAAGGTTTCACCACTGGCACCCTTTACTTGAGAACTTTGTACATGAAACGGTTGATAGCCTGCATTGGGAAAGAGATATTGTGATGAGTCCAATATGGCGGGAGAACGTGTTTGATCGGATTGCTTTTTGACATAGCCTAAAGCGCGATTGATTTTTTCAATTTCCTGCAAAATACGTTTAGCCTCATCGTGATTTTCATTGCCCTCTACAGCGCTTGGCTGTTCTAGTTCTTCGGGAAATTTAATAAGTCTTTGTTTTTCAATTCTGCAAACGAGATGGTGAAGTTATGGTATGTTTAGGTTTGGGTAATAGTCTTAAAGTGGAGATACATTTACATATAAGTTTCAAATAAACTTTAAAGCTTTCTAAAAGTTTTTATAGTCAATTTTTAAAACTTTTTATAATGTTAATGTTAAAATGAAAGCATGCTGTTTAAATAATGATTTTAAACTTAGTACTTAGTGTACTCAGGTATTTACATTAAGCCTATCTACCTATGTATGATAAAAGCGCTAAAGCTTTAATTTTAAATATACACATTTAAATATGTTTAAAGAATTATTATATCTCACTAGTATATATCATAAGTATTTACTTAAAATATCATGCTGAAAGCTTTTTTTGCCTTTATTTTTAAGGTTTTTTTTTTATTAAGGTCTTGGTTAACAATTATTTTACTTATTAGCTAACACGAAAGTATATTGGGAAATGTCCAAACATTTTCTGCCCTGTATAGTAATAATTTATTTAGTCATTTGTAACAAAACTAATTGGTTTGGAAAAAAACTTATACGAACAGAGTTCCAGAAAATGTTTGATATTCGAATTTTCTGGAATTTTCACTGAATTTGTCATAGTCATTTGTGTTGTAAAATTTTACCTTTTTACCTTAATATTTCTAACTGATTTATAAACTGATGTATAAGTGATTTCAGGAGATGTATGAGTATTAGTTTGATTTACTGCAGTGACGTATTATAGGAGTTATGGGTCCAATAAGCACCGACTTTGTAGATTAATTTGCAAAAAATATTTCAAACCTTCATGTACTATTGCTGCTGACTTTGCTTTGAAAGTTAATTATGGGCAAATTAAGTATGACAAAATTTAAAACAATTTTCGATGGCATTTAAGGAAATATGATTGTTGGCTGTCAACATTGTTAAGACTGGTAATTCAAGATTGAAAGAAAATGTATTCTAATCTATTAAATGTATACATAGCCAAATAATACATTTATGTAAATACAGTGGCTCAGAGCTTATTTTAGGCAGTGCATTTTTTTTTTGTTTTAAAACTCCATAAACACAAAACTAACAGGACCTTTAAAATTAAATAAATGTCATTTAAAAGAAAAAATGTTATAGTCCAACATGCAAAAATAATTTATTGCAAAAATGTACACATATTAATACTAAGAACAAAATGATCGCTTTTTTACGTCACAGCTTATTTTATGCAGGTACGTATGGGTTTCGAAAACTTGAAATTAAAACTGTTAATTACACGATTATATAATCACCCTTATTCTATTTGGCGTCAGCAATGACAATGTCAATTTTAAGGCAACAGCAATTCTAATCAAAGACAACATCAATTCTATGATAATTTGGTATTCTGTAAGATTATTATGACGACATTGACTGTTTATCGATAATGCTAATAAAATACAGCACACATATCTAATATTAAAGTCAGCTGATTTATATTGTTTATTGTTTTTGATAAAAAAAATGTAAAGTTGGAATTAAAATTTGTTTGTAAAGAAAACTGAAACAAAAATGTTTTTTATTTCTGATTCCGACTCATCCAGTGACGAAGATAACAAAACAAAATTAATAGTGGAAAGAAGACTGCTTAGACAGAAATCTTGCATTTTGAATTTGCCTGATGAAAAGTAAGTGACATATTTAAATGCATATTTTCCCATGTAATTGATTCTTTTATCCTTTTTCAGATTTGAGAGTTATTTTCGGTTGAATAAACCCACTTTTATACATGTATTGGAAATAATAGAGCCTCATTTAAAAGAAGAGACGAGATAAACGTTTGTTCCCAATGCAATAAAATTAGCAGCAACATTGCGTTTTTTGGCCCAGGGATCGTACCAGGGGGTTACAAATTGTACGCTTATCGCATCGCATTTCCTTTCGCATCGCAATAGAGAGTAACCCCCCTGGTCAGTGGTGGAAATGACTTCAACCTTGGACTGTCACAGCCAGTAGTTTCAAAGGTTTTGCCCGAGCTGTGGAAGTCTTGGAGAGAGAAGTTTGTCCACAATGGTTAAATTTCAATATGACGAATGCTGAAAAGAATGAGGCCAAGTTGCATTTCTTTGAAAAAAAAACAGCATTTCCAGGTGTGATTGGTTGTGTGGACGGAACCCACATACAAATTTTAGCTCCAAAAAAAGAAGGCCAGCATCACTATTTTAACCGCAAGGGATATTTTAGCTTAAATGCCATGATAGTAAGTTTGTAATGTACATACTTAATAATGAATTTTCTATATATTTTATATTAATGTATAACTATTTTATAAAAACAAAGGTTTGGGAACACAAGATGCGAATTCGTTTTTTTGGATGCCCGATACCCAGGTTCTAGCCATGATTCGCTAATTTGGAACGTGAGTCAATAGCAATAGCCTTCCACTGTTCCTTAAAATTAAAAGGAACAGAGCCCCTGTGAAATCCTATGGCTAGTGATGGATTCAAGCTCTTCCCTAGCTTCTCGAACTGGCACTTTTTTGTTATTTTATTTTTTTCCATTTTTTTTTTAAATTTTTCAAACACAACTGAAAACAATACAAGACAACACCAAAAATACCGACGACAAAATCAACAGCAACGCCGATTTTTCTTACAGAATACCAAACATAAGTTAACAGTCATCGATAAATGGCAGTATTGCCAACTGGAATACGGATTTACAAAAAATTATTAAAAACGACGTTGTGTTGTGTTGACGACGCCAAACAGAATAAGGGTGAATATTTAGTGTGATAGCCTTCATTATCTACGACAGATTTAAATAGATTTCGACCACTGACTAAGCGCCTTTTTTAAATCGTTATTGTTAAAAATTTTATGTTTTCTTATGCTGATTTCTAACAATGAAATATTTTAATGTCACTTTAAAGTAGGTAAGTAACTGCTTTTAATTATTTTATGTTGCCATCGCTTTGTATGAAGAATTTAACTTAACATTGGTTTACTAGCCTGTGTTAAGTTTGTTTGCATACGGCTGTAAAAGTGACTATAATGTTCGATAACATTAAGAAGGTATATATTAGTCTCGTTTGCACAATATCCGATTTGTGCTTTGGATCGTTGTCCTTGTAAAATCTATAATCTGATCTTATACCCAGGTTCTCGGCGCTTTCCAACAAGTTCTCCCTCAGAATGTGAAGGTACTTAAACTTATCTATAGTTGTTTCAACAAATGTTAAATTCCTAGTATAGCAGACAGACATACAGGCCCAAACCATGACAGTGCCAGCACCAAGCTTCACTGTTACCTTTAGATTTTCTTTGTAGAGTTCTGTATTTAGTTGCCGCCAAACATACGACATGCCATCTGAATCGAATATGTTACACTTAGATTCATCGGCGAAGATGGCCGAATTCGAAAATGCAGACTCCTTGCAAAAATGTTCTTTGGCGAAATTTAGTCTTAAACAGTCTATTTTTCTGGTTTATAAACGGTTTCTTGCGTGCAACTCGGTCATTAAAATCACGTTGGCTTCGGATACGATGCGCAAGACTTGCATCACTGACAGATTTAATTATACATAAATCGTTATTCACACGAGACAAATTCATGTGTGGACAAGACATTGTTAAAACAAAGTAAACAAACTGATTGCTTGTCAAGACGAGGGGTAAATTATTGTTGTGATAGATTTGTTTCAGCTATTAGTAAAAAATAGACTAGAGGAAGTTGAAATTAAACATAACTCTTTATATAGAAATATTTTGTAAAACTATAGAGCGATAATTTAAATATTAACAAATAATTATGTATAATAATGCATATACCCGAGTACGCTCTCAATTAAAAAACTATATTTATTTCCACTTCATCTCAATGATTCCTGTTTAAAAACCGACCGTACAACAGGGAGTAAGTAAATATAAAAGGCTTGTACTCGTAGAAAAATTTTACAGAAACGCATTAAAACGGCAGTAACGTAAAGGAGACATTCACAATTATTTCGAACTAAAATTATGTTTTATAAAAATGCTTTCAGGAAGATATAAAGTATTTGAAAGCACTTAATAATATTTTTATAAATTAATAGCGCAATTCACAATATTGTGTAAATGCTATTCTATCATTGCATTTGCAAAAAGGTCTACTCTAACACAAGACACAGCAAGAGCAAAAATATACTAAACCTTTTTGCAAATGCAATGATGCAATACCATTTGCACAAGATTGTGAATTGCACAAATACTCGTATATAGTTGTTGCAATTAAACATTGGCCTGTACATTTATCTTATTTAAATTATTATCATTATTTTTATATTACTATAATTTAACACACATGCATGCACTTATTATTATAATTTTTGTATTTTAAACATGTATAAGAAACAGATGAAAATTGTTTTCAGAAAAAAAGCTTAGTTTAAAGAAAATTAGTTAAAGCTTAGTTTAGTTTACAAAAAATAAGAATACCAATTCATTTTTTAGTTATTGATACTTACTCTACCAAATCTTCGGTGGCATCTTTGGAATCCAAGGGCTTAGAGATGGTATAACCCAGCAGGCCAAACAGTAAGGTTAACTATAATACAAGACAAACAAAATTAATAAGTTTTTCTTTTTTGTTTACCAAAAACTCTTAAAACTAATTTCTATTTTTAAGCATATTAAAGTAAAACCACTAATTAACACTTGGTATAATATCAGCTATTATATTGCATAAGTACGAGTATTTATAAAGATCTTAAGCTATTCATTTCTTTGAATTCCTGTGCTTCTCCCGGTTTCTTTAAAACTTCTTAAAATATTTATAGAGAGTTGAAAAGATTTTAGAAAAGAAAGATACATTAAATGAAATAAATTATACAGACATCAGAACTTGTTATTGTTTTGTTTTACATATCGTCACCAAAAATCCAAAAGGCCATAACTACACGTTTTACTTTTTACAGGAGAAGCAAAAAACTTTATAAATTTAAGACTATTTGTTTTTTATTGGTCAAATTTCAGAATGAACCTTAAAAAACTATTGCGGATTTGGTTTAATAAAAAATAAAATATAAAATAATTTGCCTTATTGTATAAGGCGTTGGCGTAAAACGACACCTTGCATTGTCATAGTAAAACGCCAAATTTTTCATACGCCAACGCCTTATGCAATAACGGTGAATAGTAGTTTTTTTGTACTTAAGGCTTTTTGGAGACGTTTTTTCTGACACCAAAAAGCCGTAACAACAAAAAATTTCAAGATTTTGGTAATTATTATTAACAGAAAAAATAAAGAAGGTTTGAAGTGTGCTGTTAAGACAAAATTTTCATACACAATTTTCTTAAAGTACATTTGAAATCTACTTTAATTTTTTCTGAATAAGACTGTAAAGCTTTAAGTCTTTTTTTATAAAATATTTAAATTAAATAAAAATAAAATAAAATTTTATAATTATACAAATTTTTATATGCAAATCTGTCATAATAAACGTTTGTTAAATTTAATAATCGTTTTTGAATAAGGGGGTTAATAATTACCAAAATCTTAATAAAAAAAGGTCAAATAAATAATAATAAGAAACAAAAAATTTTTTAATAAAAGTTAAAATTAGAATGAAAAAATTCCGCTTTTCACTCTTATTAAACTTTTTTTACATTTTATTTTCTGTGTGTTTGAATATAAAAGATACAAAACTCATTACAACGAGTTTAATGAATTCCAGAAAAATATACTTTATTTAAGAAAAGAAAACAAAGTTAAAAAAATGAGAACTCATTATTGTATATGTACATGAAAAGAAAAGGAGTTCACATTGCGAAGTAAAATTTATAAATCTAATCGGAGTATGGTAAATTATCATAAAAACTGTGACAATCAGCCCGAAGTAAACATTTAAGTTCCTGGAGATGGCTCCATTTCTTTTTGAATATTTTTATTTTTTCTGGTTCGTGGCAAAACCTCATATTCGTCTTTAATGTTGGTTTTATAGGAAATTATCTCAGAAGTATGTATTATATGCATATTTTATTTTCACATTTTTTATTAACTTTTTAAACTTTCTTATGAGAATAATGTTCACTATCAGTATCCATTTTATTATTTGGTGAGACAGAAATATCCACAGCGTCCTTGTTACGAATTTTAAAAAATTTTACTTTCAACTAACAGTTAAATAAAAATTCCACATGAAATTTGTTCCCTTTAATTTTTTTAACATTGAATTTTAATAGGAAACATGTGAAAAGGAAACAAATTTCATGGGAAATTTTTATTCACGATAGGGGTGATTGGTTTATACAGTTATTAACATTGTAGTTGCAGCCTTTTGAAATGTATTAATAAAATCGACGTTTTTCGGCATATGAGAGTAAAATTTTAAATAAAAATGTATTTTGGTTAATTACATAATAATCAAACAAAAAATCGATTTTCAATTTTTTGTAGCTACGGCCTATTGGATTTTAGGTGACGATATGTATGTTTTGTATATATATATAAAAAAAATTGATTTAAGTAAAAGTTTATCAACCAACTTTAAACAGAAAACCAAAATGAAAGTTCAAGTTCTTGTATTTCGACTTCATTAATATTCCGTAACTTACTTGAAGCTTTAAAATTTTGTACAAATAAAATAAAATTAATCCCCAACAGCCAGCCACACTCTCGCTCATTCACATTCGCTCACTTGCCATCGTTACAAAAGATCAAGTTAATATGTAGTTAAATGCAAAGAAATGAATGAAAGAAGAAAGATTTCAGCATTTAGAATTGAAGTGACATGTAAAATAAGATCTGCCCCACTGTGCCCCCGCCTACCTTTCTATTTACTCCACGGCTGTGTGTGTGTGTGTGTCATAGTATTTGCTTGTGTCAGCCTGTATCTGTTGGATATGTACAAGATTCTGGCACAGCTTTCTTGAAATGCGGTCAAGTATTTTTTTATTATTTTATTACGAGGAAAAAATGTGAGTAAAATTTGTTTTATTTATTTGTTGTCTTTTTTTTTTTTTTTTTTTTTTTTTACTTGTATTTTTGTATAGAATTTTAATAAGTTTTTGCTTCTTTTGTTTTTAATATTGATATTTATGTTGATAGTAATGTTAAGAAAACTAATCCATGATTGATGATTTTTTAAAGTGGAGTTTAAGCGGAAAAAATTATTATTTTTTTTTAAGATGGTGGTATTTTGGCAGAAATCAAAGCACACTAATAAAACCACTAACTAGACGATTAACTATTTTTTATGAATGAATATTTGACAGTCACAAAAAAATAAAAACGATCAGCTGGATTAGTGACTTCAAAAAGTTGCTGTGGTAGAAATTTTTTGAAAAGTAATTAAAGAGTTTTTTTTTTGGAGAAAATGTTTTCTACTCTCAAAAACTCTTTTATGACTCATGTTTAGGTTATTCATTGCGGTTGTCATTCAAATAAACAAAATAAATCGTAATTCGAACGATTACAACTGAAAGGTTTGGAATAAAATGAAAAAATATTGTATCAGATTTTGAGAATACAAACAAAATCAAAAACAAAAATAATTGTATGGAACGATTTTTTTTGATGAAGCGTATAGAAAAAACGTAATCTATAGGTGATTCTGAGAAATTTTGCTCAAGAGATCATAGCTCTAAGTCGGATTTGGAGCCCCCCAAATTTTCAAAATAGATATTTTTCTATATATTCGTTATAAAGTCGGATATAATTATAGTAGATTTCTCAATCTGGGCTTTTTTGAAAGGTATTTTTATCATTAGTCATTTTTTTATCGTTACAAAATAATGACGTTTACCAACACTAAACGTTGCCAAGCTTGCTGTTCCTTAATGGTTCATCGAGCAATGCGCACGCAGATTGCCAAAATATTTAAATAAAAACTCGATTTTTTTTTATTTTTAAATTTAGTGTGACACAATCAAAGATTGCAGTGATAATATCAAAGTTATTATGGATAATCCAAAAACCATCAACATCGTCTGCGGTGTCTTCGCAAATGGAAGCAACAACATCAACAAGTTTTGAGTCTAGATTGACTAACATGCCTCATCAAGATATTGTTGTTTTTGGTTTATCAAGTGATTTAAATGATCTAGTTTGCCTACTAAATGTGACATTTTAAAATATTATTTTTTTTAAGAGATCGTACTAAATTTGAAAACAAAATGTTCTCGTATAAAACTTTTACTCCTCACGTAACAGATAAATTAATCCAAATTTGGTGTAAATTAAATATTGAAATCATTAATAGAAACAGTGTTTTCAAAAAATTAACTGGTTTGCTTGATAAATACCAGAAACATGTACAACATAGATAAATGGATATCTCAATGGACAGCGAAATATCGAATTTAAATATATATAAATATATAAAACACTTTTTATATAAAATTTAAAAGTAACCTTATTGCTTAAAAAAAGAAATTATAAAATATTAAAAATTTATTAATTAAATTAGTTAAATTAAATTAGTATGATTTCTGGATTAAAATTACTGATCTATATAAAAGTTGGTTAAATATCGATGTTTATTAGACATTTTTGTGTGTTTATTTGTTTTTCGGAAATGGTTCTTATATGGCAGCTATGACAAATTATGGGCCGATCTTTTTAAATTTTGGAACAGTAATTTTTATGCATATGAGGATATTTCACATCAAGTATCAACATAATAACGGTATATTTAAGATACATATTAGTATTAAAGTGAATTTCGGAAGTGGACATGGGGGATATAGTCAAATATGGACCGATATTCTCAAAATCCAGCAGTTTAATTTTGTCATGTATATAAATGATCCGTGCAAAATTTTGGATCGGTACCGTTATTTGTAAGAGATTTATGAGTATTAAAGTGATTTTTGGAAGAGGGCTTTATATAGGGCAAGGGCATACGGTTACAAATAGACCGAAATTCACAAAATTTTGTGCGATGATTTTTGTATATATGTAAATGATGGGTGCAAAGTTTTGAGTCGGTACTGATATTTATACAATATATATAGGGACAAATGTCTTTTTCAGATGTGGTCTTTATATGGGAGCTATGACCAATTTTGGGCCGACCATCATAAAATTTAGTTCAACAATTTATTTACCTAAATAATCTTTATTTGTGTAAATTTTCAGCCGTTTAGCATTATTTATACCAGTTTTATATGTATTTAAGTGAATTTTGGAAGTGGACTTTATATGGGGTCTATGGTCAAACATGGACTGAACTAAAAAAAATTACATTTTACGATTTCTTTTGGCATGAAACTTATTTCTGCTGACTTTGTATTGATATTCCAATTTTATAGACATTTATGTATAATTGAGCAATATTTCGGGAAGATTTTTATATGAGGGCTATGAGAAATCATGGACCTATTCCTACTATTTTCCTCACACTTACTTCTTTTATCATAACAACAACGTATACAAAATTTCATGGGAATATCTGCAATATATTTAAAAAATTGGAAGAAAAATTTTTCAAAATATCAATTTTTTATGGAGGTTGTCTCACATTTTGGTCCATAACTTTGGTTCTACTATATGGATTTTGCTGATTTTCAATAGAACTATAGACGGTTTTTTGTAAATATTGTTGATTTCGGTTGTGTCCTTTGGACGTAAGAGTGTTTTACACAGACAGACAGACCAATGTCTCAGATGACCTATGGTAGTGGAGGGTACAGCACTGAGGTAGTATTAGTAGTTATTTTGTTAAGCATATTATTTACTTAAGTTTTTTAATGATTTTAAAAGGTTTTGTTAGATGGCTCTATTTTTTTCACAGAGCAATTGAATCTATATAAAAATTTTTTTATTTTAATTTTTAAGGCAAGGGATTCAAATATTTCATTTATGTATTTTCTCATATTATAATAATTAAAAAACAACAAAAAAAATTAAACGAAAACTATTATTTTTGTAAATTTTTTAGTATTGAAATCGAAGTTTGGGGGTGGCTCTATTATTTTTTACATGACTGTATATCAAATAAAAGATTGTTGTAAAGGACTTTATAGTTCTATCAGGACCTAGGTCTGAAAATGAGCAAATTTCGGTAAAAATATTTCTTATGCAGTCATTTTTTCACAAAAAATATTTTAGCTAAAAATTGTTTTTGTTCAAAAAATAAAAATTCCTTTTCACAAAAAAAAAACTTTTTCCAATTTAAGCCAATTTATATCATGTAAAGCAGCCGAAAATAACATAAAAAGTTGTGTTTTGGCTAAAGAAATTTGTTTTAAAATAAAAAGAGTGTTAAATTTATTGTTCATTTTAAGTATTTGCATTCTGAAATGGCAAAGGTCTTGAAAATATGTAAATATTTATATAAAGTGAAATTGACACAATTAGCATAACGATGAATTATGGTGGATATTTTTCATCTTCAATATAAAATTTCATGCCATTTTTGTTAAATTTCTTAGAGAAATTTTAAGCTAGAAATGAAAGAAATTTAATACATATTCTTCAATAATATGACTCATACGAGTAAATAAGAACTGGTGACAAGTTCTTTGTATTTTCTTTGCTGTTCATTATTCAAACTTCCCTTTGCAGCAATTTAGAGTAATTAGTTTTAACCATATTTAGTTGGCTTAATAATAATTGCCATTTAAAAAACAAATTGTTTATTTATTTATTCGTTTTTTTTTCTTAGTTCAAACCTAAACCACATACACCAAAAAACTTTTAGACAAAAACTATGTACATATAAACATATTTATTTTCACAGATAAAACAAATAAAGCAGCCATAAATAAACATCTACAGTGACTCACATTCAAAGTCGGGCAATATGATTTTAAAAACTTACTTACAATAAACACTTGTGGACTATATCTATCAGCACTTTAAAAATGTACATGTTCTATTGACGAAAAAAAGCTAATTTAATTTATTTGGTTTCGATGGCCGGCATTATGTAAGGCGCACACCTAGGAAGGAGTTTTGCCCTAAAAATACTAAGAACACTGTAAAGCACGGGCGATTGTCAATGATGGTGTGGGGTTGCATGGCTGCTTCCGGTGTAGGAAATCTTCATTTTATAGCAGGCATATTGGATAAAAACATGTATGTTGATATTTTGAAGTGCTGTTAAATTGGGGCTTGGCAATAACTTTAAATTTTGCCAGGACAATGACCCAAAGCACACATCGCTGATAGCAAAGAACTGCTTGTTGTCTAATTGACTTAAAGTCCTCAAAACACCTGCGCAAGAAAATACTAAATATCTTATAAATAATTGAATTTAATGATTTTTTAATTATTTTGTTTCTGTTTCTGTCATTTTAATAATAGAATATCATATTTATTTTATTTATTTTGCAACAAATTTTTAAAAAATCCTAAGCTCTCTTTTTGCAAATAGGGTTTAATATTTTACAAACAGTTTGCCCGACTTTCAATGTGAGACACTGTATGTATGTATGTTGTTTTTTTTATAAATAAAGAGATAAATTAATAGAAACATAAGCCAAATGGATTTCTAATAGGAAAAGAGTAAAAATTAAATTTAAACTTTCGATCATTGACCCTGTGTTACTCTAAAACATTAGTGTGGCTGCGAACCAAATCATTGTGACACAACAAAAGTTCATAGCCAAAAAAAGCAAAGCAAATCATGAATGTATGAAGAGTTCGAATATAATAACAGCATAAATTGATTTAAAACTATTTCAAGCAACAGTAAAAGCTTATGAATGACATTAAAGTAAAAAAACAGAATTTTATAGTGTCTTTAGTAGTCATAATTCGCTGTGGACATTTTTGAAATGGAACCGTTAGATTTAAGGCTTGAAATTAAATTTAAAAATCTCGTTTATAAATCTAAACTTTTGTAATGATTAAATAAATACGTTTGAAAACTTCATGTAATTTGAGAAGTTTGAAATCTTCTACCTGTCCCATTTTTTTTCACCACTCCCACTGGCTTTTCGTAGCTTCTGGAATTGATGAGTTATTAAATAATTTAATAGCTTAAAGAACGTGCTAAAAATTGAAATTTCATTTACTTATGATTAATTGTTCACGTTGTGTTTACGCACATTTGTAAAATTCCCTAAATGGGTTTTTTTCATGTCTTTTCTTTTTAGTGTGTCTTTGCAAATTTTCTGTTTGCTTTTGTGTAACCCTTATGGAATTGTTAATTAGTTGGGCTTTTATTTTATTTAAATATAGGGTGTTTTTTTAGATGTATGGAACTTTAAGTTGGCAACACTTTTTTTTAGCTGGCGGCCATTTTGTCAGGTGTCGAGTGATTTATTTTTAGTTTGGTTTGACATTTCAACATAAATAGAAATGCTTTCAAATTGTACAAAATTTATTTTTAAAATCATGATTCTGTTCGGGGGTGATTTTTTTTTCAGATGTAAAGAACTTTGAAATTGAATAAAACAATGATGATTTTTTTTAAATTGACATGAAATTCACTTTATTCGAAAGCTAATCTTCTGGCGTTGACTCTTGGCATATGACCGCCACGGCTGGCTGGGACGTAGTATAATCTGAAGGTACAATTTTCGATGACTTTTTTCAACATTTGTGGCTTTGCATATATCGGCAATTACGCGACGAATGTTGTACTCCAAGTGTTCAAGACAACTTGTCACACAGCTCGTGATTTAATGCAGGAAACGTTTGGTAACCGCATAGCTTTGCGTTTCGGTCCCGTGAATTGACCTCCAAGATCGTACGATTTGACGCCGCTTGACTATTTTCAGTGGTCCAGTCTACGCCGGTAAGCCCGAAACGATTGACCTATTGGAATTCAACATTCGACTCGTTATTGCCGATAAACGGTTACAAATATTGAAAAAAGTCATGGAATATTAGACTACGTACGAGCCAGCCATGGCGATCATATGCCAAAAGTCATATTTAATTTGTTATTATTTAAATTGTATTTCAAATAAAGTAAACTTCATGTCAATTCTAAAAAAATCATGTTTGTTTTATTCAATTCCAAAGTTCTATACATCTTAAAAAAACACCCTATACTAGTTTTCTTAATCATTCTACAGCCCAGAATTTTGCATTTCATAATTTTTAATTATGATTTGAAATTCATATACATAAATTTGAAATTTTACTTGTCTTTTAATTTCCTCATTTTTTTGCATAATTTCTAGACAACTATTGATAGCGATATCTAACAAAGTAATAGTAATAATTAATTATACATTCTTAAATGCTTTTTATTATTGTGTCTTTTGAATATAAAAATTAAGCAATTAAATACAATTCATGCTTGCTAATATAAGACTTATTACATACATACATATGTATGTAGTTATAAAGATTGTGTAAAACAAATTTCCTTGTGCGTTCCCACGACAATTGTGTCTGCACTTTGAAGTCCCACTCGTTTAAAGATTATCGACAACAGTTTAACTGTAACAATACCAATATAGAACACATTTGTTTACGATAAAATCACCTATTTAATTCAAATTCAACAAATTCAAAACAACAAGTTCCAGAATTTTGTCAGTATACAATAAATTTTTATAATTTAGTTTTTATTTTTATTTATTTATTTATTTTATTTATTATTTTATTTTAGCAACTTATTTAAAAGATTTCAATTCACTTGAATTTTTCATTTTTAACGTTTTGATATTTTGGTTATGCACATTTGTTACCAATAAATACAAATTAAAAAAATACCGAACAACTTACTTTTCAATGACCATCTGCATTACTTAGAAGTAGTTTGGTATTGGCTAATATATAATAATGATATCAAGGAATTTGTCTATGAAATTCATAATTAATTCAAATCTAAACTGATTTAAAATACGTTTCTTTTTTAAAGTATAATGAATTAAAATGCCAATGAACGTTATAAGTAGTAGTGAAAAGGAATTATATATATATATCATTACTTCATTCATTACTTTGTAATGTAAGGTTTTGGTGGGTGTATTAATAATATGGCAAGAACAAACATTAACAATAGTGCTCCAAATATTATGTCATAAAAATAAGTTCCTCACTTTTACTTTTCTTCTTTAAAGCAGATTTAAAGAAGCCTAATAATATGTGTCGATTAAATTATACAGTGTGGAGCAAAACTGTCTGGATGTTTTGCATTAAGAAAGTAAGGTAACGAAAATAATACAAATATAGGTTTATTATCATATATATGTATTTGTTTATTTAATTGAACCTTATTCTAAATTATAAAGCACAAAAACTCACATAAATTGCTTGAAAAAAATAAAAAATAAAAAAAAAGAAAAATTCACTATTCGGACACTTTTGCACAGTACAAGAAATAAACATTATCACGATATTGCCCTATTAAAATCTGACGATATTTAACAGGTTGATTTTTTTTTGTTTGTTGCGATCTCGTTATCAAACTTTGATTGCTCTATTTTTGCATTATTGTTTAACCTGAAAAGTGATTAACTTGGTTTTAAATAAAAAATTAAAAGAGCTTTAAAAATTAAAAAAAACGCCAACTGATATTGAAAACAATGTGATAAATTTGTTGTAAAATAATTATTCATGCCGTAAAATTGCTGAAAAATTAAATTTAAGTAAATCCACGATAAATGATATAAAAATTTGGCTTCCAATAATAACCAAGGGGGTCGACCAAGACTGCTTTCTGATGGTGATGCCCGACAGATTGAACGTTTGCTACATAATAAGGTCATCAAGACCCCGAAAAATGCTGCAAAAAGTATTGATAAGGATGTCAGTTCCTGGACGATTTGACGCACATTAAATATAACTGGTTTAGTAGCCAGTGTGAAAAAGAAAAAGCCAGCACTTTCCGATAGAAATGTGAAAAAACGCCTTCATTTCTGTAAAACCCTTAAAAATTGGATAGTAGATGATTGCAAAGTCAGCTGATAGCAGTGTGATGAAAAAGAATACTATTGGCATAGGCCACATGAGCGCATCCAAAAGCACCATCCTAAATGCAAAACATCCGGACAATTTTACTTTCCACTATATAAGTGATAAAGCTACTTTTAAATTTAGAAATTTCTTTATCTCATTCTTTTTATTTGAATGCAAATTTTGTGGTTTCATTATAACCAATTTACTTAAGGAAACAGTATTTAATTTTTACAAATATTTTTGACCACAGCACTGTAGAACCGATGTTTAAAATGGCAATATATGCATAATATATACATATATATATATATATATATAAAAGTACTGTTGCGGAAGTATGCAATCTCTAAATAATTGTCTGTTAAACTTATCCAAAACAAAATAAATTTCTAAATTTAGTTTTACTGAAAGTTTCATTGCAAAAAATATTTTAACAACCAGTATAACTTTATGTTAAAGTTGGAAATGGGACTGAATATTTTTAGAATTTATATTTCAGTTAAATTTGAAATTTTAAGGAGCTCTTATTAAAAATGGTTTTTACCATGAATTTACATGGTTTTATTTTCTCTAATTATATTTATAAAAATTTTAGTTTGGAAATAAATTTATTCAAATAATCGATTATTCGAGATAAAATATTGATAGAACATATTTTTATTATAAACTGAAAAATTCTACACATTTTATTCGAATAATACTGATTTTTTGAAATTACGACAGTAATTAAAATAATCCATTTTAAGGTCTAAGCACAGTGATTATTTGACATGAGACTACAAAATTAGAACAGATGTTCTACAGGGCAGTGTTACTTCATATACACCTCTAATTTGTCAACGAGTGATAGTTTAACCATTTGTACATTTGCAGATGCCACTGCCATTCTTAGCTCACATGTGGATTCATCTAGAGAACTAGGTAATTATCTCAGGCGTAACGTTTACGCTTAGGAGAGGAAATTGACCACCTATTTCACTAAACAATGTATATACACATGGTTAGATGAATTAATTGATGTTGGTACATAGAAGAGGGTCCATATGAGACTAAAAGCTTCTAATCTGCACTGGGTTATCATCTACCAATCTAAATTAAGCCTTGATTGTAAAGTCATCCTGTATAAGACTGTTTTAAAATCAATTTCGACATATGGAATTAAATTATGGGGAATTGCAAGTAGTGCCATCTTAGCCTAGAACAGAAAGCGCGTTATAAACAGAAAAAAATTAAGTGGAACCTTCCATCTGTACTCTAAACACATGATAAATTTCTTTTCGATCTGCCAACTCCTTAATATAGAAACAGGTGTTAAAAAAAGACACATCCACGATTTTTTTACAATGGAAAAATTAGAAATTCGTGGTGTCATTAAATATTTAAATAAAAAAGATTTATCGGGAATGTGTTAGGTGAAAGTGTTCCTCTATATGCAACAGTAAAAACTTGAGCTGCTGAATTTAAACGTGGTCGTACAAGCATTGAGGATGAACCACGTATTTGACTCCCCAAAAACAGCAACAACAACAGAAATTTTAGCCAAAGTGCATGATATGGTAATTAATGATCGACGAATAAAAGCTAATATCATGGGCACCTCAAATAATCGAGTACATTTAATTTTGCATGAAGAACTACAGATGAAAAAGCTTTCTGCAGGATGGGTGCCGCATTTGTTAAAAACGCATAAGAATGAAAATTTCTCAAGCTGTTTGGATCGTTTTAAGAAAAATAAAATGGATTCCAGAGACAAAAGAACAATCCAAACAATGAACTGAAGCTGGAGGAAGTGCCCCAGTGGTAATTTTATGGCAACAGTTTTTTTTTGGGACTTTAAAGGTGTTTTATTGATTAACAGTAAATTCAGAGTACTGTTGCAATATTTTGGATCAATTAAATGTAAAAAATTGAGAAAACCGTCCTGGCTTACAACACATAAAAATAATTTTTCATCAAGACAACACACCAGCGCACAAGAGTGTTTTCACAATGGCTAAAATCAACGAATTAAAGTACGAGTTGCTTGACCACCCATCTTATCCTCCTGATTTAGCTACCAGTGACTTTTACCTGTTCCCAAACCTAAAAAATTCCTAGCTGGCAAGCGTTTTACCTCAAATGAAAATGCAATTACAGTTGTAAACCACTATTTTGAAGGACTTGAGGAAAACCATTTTAATCAAGAGATAGAATTGGTAGATAAGCGTTGGTCTAATTGTATTGAAGTTGCAGGAGATTATATTGAAAAATAAAAATGTTTTTGAAAAACTAACTATTCTCTTAATGTGCTAGGCTAAGAAGTTTCTGAACCGCTCTCGTATACAGAGGGCCCAATCGAAAATTCTTAGGATAATGCTGGGAGCACCATGGAATATTAGTAATGAAAATATACATAGAGAATTGAGTTTATATATTAAAGTTGCAACACCATCCGAACCAAGATTACTTGCTATGAAGTAAAGGCAGGTCCAAGAAACGAATTAAAAGTAGTTAAAAAAAGTTGTTATTCAAATAAATAAATAAATAAGTTAAATTTATGTTTATTACATCAGATGTGCTTTTCTTTTAAAAATTTTTAATTTTTAAGATAAAATTACAAATAAAAATTACTATTTTATATAAAAAAAAATTAAGCAAAATAAAATTAGTAAGAATTAGATTAATTAAATCTCTAATTTAGTGGCACTAACTTTCTTTTTAGTTTACATTTCTTGGCTGTTTAGGATTTTACAACCAAGATCTAATATTAGGCGTAAAGATAACCTTTGTTTGGCGGTTAAAAGATAAACTAAAAAAAAACTTAGGAAAACTCACAGAGATATTTTTACATTAGATAAAGGTTTTTACAAAAAGAAAATAATCCCTACAACGATCCAGAAAAGTCGTAGGAAACAATTTATTTTTGTTTAGTGGTAGAAAACTTGGTTAACAAACCTTTTCCAATGTAAAAATCTATTTATTTGTTTAAGCTTGCAACGCAATAAACATTAAGTGCATGAATATTTCATACTGTGGTTTCCTTGCGCTAAAAATTAATTTTTTTTTTCCTGAATACACTTATAATTTTTTTAATTAACCACAAATATATTGAAATTATTGTATTGTCAGTCTAGATAATAAAGAGAAATTATAAGGAAGGAAAAGTTTTAACTGTTTGAAACTTTTAGACCTTAACAGTAGCTCTCTTCAGCAAAATATAGGCTCTCACTAAATACTAACTGCTGTATTTATAAAAAATTAAAGTTGGCTTCAAATGTACTTTAAGAAAATTTTGTATGAAAATTTTGTCTAAAAGCACACTTCAAGCCTCCTTTATTTTTATAAATACGTCAGTAAAAATATACAAAAAATGTTTACGAGGAACGTGAAAGCATTTCAATTTTATAAAATTTCCATCATTAATAATAAACTAATCTTTAAACTCAACAGTCTCTGCTGAAGATATTTAGATATTAATATGTATTTCCATAATTATTATTCAAAATATTAAATTCTTCAACTTTTTCATCGATACTTTTTTTGTTTGCGTTAGAAATAGAAATTAGAAATACTTTTTGCATAAATTATTGGTTTTATTAAACACAATACATATATTACACTTTTAGGTTTAAACAATTTGAACTCTGTTTTTGTTGGTTGCCCTTATTTGTCAGTTTGTTGGTTGGTAGGAAGGTTTAAAACAAAAGACTTAAGACACAAACATGCTGTTCAACACTACATTAAAATATAATTTATGATGGTCTTTTATGGGTGGACAGTTTTTATTTAGCCAGTATTAAGTTCTTTTTTTGTTTATTACATTAATTACATGTCGATATTTTACTTTTTATTATTTGCTTAGGCTTTAAACAATTGTAAACATTTTAAATTTACACATTAAAACATTGTTTGGTACTTGTATTAACACTTACTATAATTATTTTCATTTTTTAAGTTTTCTTTTTGTTTGTTGCTGGCACAAAAAGTCCTTTTTTCATATATATATATAATATATATAAATGAAAATCAATTATTTTTTAAACTCTGTTTTTCTTGTTAACTTTCTGCACTTGTTATTTTATTTTCTTTCTCAATTTTTAATTCTTTTTTATATATTTTTTAAAGGCAAAACTCTTTCTTTGGCAAAGAAAGAGCAGAACTTTACTTGACAATGTACTAAGACGAACTGCTTGAAGTGGCGCCGTTAACTGAGGTTTATAACATATTTTTGTTACTAGTGTATTTCATTAACATGGCTAAAATAGCAAAAGTAGCCACATCTATATAGAAATGTTAACATGCATGCCGTGGTCTCTATACGGTCTCTGTGTATTATCATGTGTGTATTTTAATGTACGATTATTGAACTTATACGCTTTGTATGTGTTTCCAAAATAAACATATAGACAGACAAACAAGAAAAAAACTTAAAGAAGCTAAAAAATGCTAAACAAAAATGTTTAAACAGAATATTTAAGTTGGGAATGTATAAGAGTGAGAATTTTGTAAGTTAGAATTTGATATGAGTGTCCGTAGAAGAGTTAATTAATCTGTTGTCTGAGAAAAGTAAGAAGAATTTGGTTTTATTTTCAAAAAAGAAAGCATTTGCCAGCTAAAACAAAAAATACTTGCCTTTTTACTTGCAACTTTCGGTTTTCTTGCAAAATATTTAAATATGCTGCATGAATATTAAATGCATTTCTTTAATAAAACATGTTAAATGAAATTTGAAATTTCACATCCTCAAGCAAAATTTTAGTCTATGCAGAAACTTGTTATTAAAACGTTGTCGGTGGACTTTATAGAAGACTTGTGAGTATAAAAAGTTCTCAATTGGACTTTATAGGAAAAAAGTGTAGTGAATAGACCGATCAAAAAATTTTGTTCAAAAATTGTACTAAATATGGAGACTAAAGATCCACAACTGAATATAAATGTTTTGTAATAGATAAGATAACAAACGTGTAATTAAAACTTTTGAGAAATGTATGGCAAGTAATTCAAAGGGCATGTTCACACATGGCAAATATTTACTCAAAAAACCTATTCACTGTTATTGGCACAATTTTGCTTGACGATTTTTTTGAATTCAATTCTTTATTGCAATACATAGAAAGCCTTCGCAGCCAATAATACATGTATCGTAAGATCTATAGTCATGTCGTTATAAATATTATTTAATTGTATTTTAATTAATGTGATTGTAATAAAAATTCAAGTTATAAGTGGCTTCCCAGCCGTATAAATTATTATTAGAATGATTTTAATTAGAGATAATTTTTTTCATATTTGAATCCATAAAGCCAGACAAGAAGAATAGTTCTTAAGTAGGACAATATTAAATGTGTTTAAAAGGCCATATATTTGTAATTTATATTTAAATTTTAACAAGGATTAATATTATTTTTGAGCAGTTCATTTGTTTGATATATGTACATATTTATATATCGAATTCGATCAAAAAAATATTACAGTAAAGATCAGGAGATTTCATTAGTTTGTTGGTTTTCTCTTGATAAACGTAGAAAGTCCAAAATCATTTTTTTTTTATAAGAACAATTATTATTTATAGTTGATCAATAAATTTTAATAAACAATTCCTACCTTCAGTAAAAATAATAATTTAATGAAAATTAAATTTAATTAACTCGAGCCCAAAATTAATTTTTTTTTATTTTATATAGTATAGTTAGAATAAGAGATTAGTTTTAGAGCATTGGGTAAATGGTCGCAAATGCGGCATGTTCTTATCATAAGGGATCGTTCAAAAACTGACATATGTATTAAAAGTATATAAATTTGACTGAATTAGTAAAGGAGAAACTGTTAGCTAGAGAAAGAGGGCGGCCACTTTTTATTACTTTGTAGAATTGAAGAAAAAGTCTCAGTTTTAAATAGATTTTGAAGCTTACAGGTGTTTTGTAATGTGTCCTTGTGTTTTCCAAACAAACTCAAGTAATAACACAGCTTTTCTTTAATGGTTACCGCCTTTTTGCCAAATATTTGCCATGTGTGACCATTACTTAAGAGTAATGCGAGTGAAACATTTGCAAGATTTCAATTAAATAGTTTTTGTTTTCCTTTTTATTGTCAATTTTTGATCGAATCATAAAGAATGACCTCCATTTGCTAACGCATACGTTCTTTTGTCGAAATTTCCCATGACCATTTTACATATACATACATGAGGTAAATATCTTTGATGTAGCGTATAATTTATGGGCTTTTTTGAATAGAACATTAATTTCAAATAATCCCACAAAAAGATATCCAATGGTGTTAAATCACGCAGGCTATGTTTCCAGTTGTAATTAGAATAAATTAATGAAGAGAATGCAGTAGTGCAGAAACAAAATATTTTGAAAATAACTCTGTCCTTTCTAATTAGCTCAAACGAATGACAAAAAATTGACACAGGCATAGCAGAGATATATTGAAGCTTAAGTTTCGACGACGAAACCCTCAGACTTTTCAAAAGTTGCGCTGTAGGTCTCAAAGTTCGTCCAAAATTTTTTCTCAAAAAGTCTATATTTGATTAGTAGTTGATAAAAGAATCATTTGGTTGATTAAGAATCAATCATGGTATCTAAACTTGTTGTCTAATTCCTCAGCATGTGTCCTATTGGACTATTCAAAGGCTTTAAAAATATACTGTGAGTGTCAATATATAGTAAACACCTAATAATGTTTAAAAAATGTTTTATTATATCTACAAGGTGGCGCAAAAGTAATCCTCCTATCAGAAAATGCTATAAATTTTGCGAGGCCTCTAATGTCAGTTCTGTTTTGATATTTGTGTAGTAAACACATGCGAAATACACGTTAATAAATAATGTTACGCTACACTGCTCCAGAACGCGGAATATTGCTGACTATTTGACCAATAATCGATCGGTGACAGCCAAAAAACATCGGAAGTTTACTTTTGCGCCACCTTGTACTACAAGTACAAATTTCAAACAAAATATATTGCATAATTAAGGAAAATATAATTCATTAACATAAATTAGAAACTAAAGGAACATGAAAAAACAATTCAATTTTAACGGAAAAGCAACAGTTTTTTGGAGTTAAAATTAAGTAAACTAAAATTAAGTAAAACCATGTAAAACATTTGTTCAATTCACAAGTAATGTTGTAGTGTCGTAGGAGTTGTACGTCGTCTGACTTTACAATAGTTGTACAAATATTGTTGGTAGTTTCTATATAAATATTTTGTACATAACGACATTTTTTCATATGTTTTTAAATGTTGTTTAGGTGTTACAGAAAGTTAAAATATGTAGGTATCTCAACATAATTTTACTTTAAAAAAATAACCAAACGCTAACACCTTTAAATCAATAACTGATTGACAAATTTAAAGCAAGAAAATAAATTCTGGAAAATATTCATATTTTATGTTTTGTATATTTGTTTTTAAAATATATCTTAATCAGCCCTATCGTGAATAAAAATTCCACATGAAATTTGTTCCCTTTTATTTTTTTAACATTGAATGTGGAGAGTGATCTGAAGTTTTTGGACAATAGTTGAGAAACTACTCGTTTACAATTATGCTTAAGGTCATTGTCCTGTTAGAAAATACAGAGGCTTTATTTTTTTTTAAATGTCGAGATAATCTTTCTTTTTCATTTTAAATTCTATAAAAAAAATATTACTGGCCCGTGATGGAGCCATACAACCCCAGATCATTACTTATCCGCCGCAATTTTTACCGTGTTGCTAATATATTTATTACCAAAGGCTTCATTCTTAATTGGCCATATTTTTTGGGTGTTTTGAACAACAAATATCAAAGGCATTGGGGTGAGGGGAAGATAAGACGAATACACTCTTGATTGTATGTACTAGCAATTCGTGTTACTCTCTGATTTGCATGACATATGTGTGTAGACTCTCAAATAAAAATACCAGCGATTAAGGTGAGAGTAAAAGAATTGCCACTACTTTTAGTATGACAGGGGTGTTTACTTTATTTTGACGCAAAAAAATTATTGTTAGTAAATCAAATAAATTGTATACGCTTTTATTTTTGTTTGTGAATTCAATTCTACTTATATATTTATATAATATAATTAAGCTTTTCTTTTAATAATATGTGGTGCTGACTTTATTTTGATGCTCAGTGTATTTTAAAATCTTTGATTTTACAGTAAGATCCACTAGAACTTTTTTAACTGTTTGGGCACAAAAAAATTATTTATTTATTTATTATTATTAGATAGCCTAGCACAGCAAGATGAAAATCTTATAAATTATAGTGTTAGTGGGTATATAAAACAGTATACATAAATATTAAATAAAAGAATACAAAATTAGGATTAACAGAATATTTTAAAATTTTTTTATTTACAAATGTATAAATAAAATACAAGCAGAGAAAATGTACAAAAAACAAAGAAAAAAATAAAAGTTAAGTGACAGATTAAATATTTAAGAATAGTATTTCTTTAGCTCATTTTTAAACTTGTTTGCGTTGTTTATGATTTAAATTTGATTGGGAAGATGGTTCCAAAGACTAGTGGTGTAAATATAAAATTGGCGTTGTGATAAAAGGCTTTTAAATCTCTTTTGGATTATATTTTCCCACGATTTGATCTTGAAAATTTTAATTTGCTATATAGGTAGATGTAATAATTTGATGTAAAAAATAAGGATTTTAAATTTGAGAAGATCTTCAAAGCTCATTTTATAGATCTGATATGAATAAATAGATATAGATTCCCGGCGTTCTTTATTGAAGACATATCTCGCAATATTGTTGTAAGCAACTTTTAGTTTTCCGAAGACAGTACTGTCACAGTTTGCATAAATTTCGCAGCCATATAACAGAACCGATATAAGATACGTTGTATTTGGCATAGAGACTGATACCTTTTCAATCTCGGGCTGTGGTTGATTATTTTCCGGTAAGTTCGAATTACATGCCAAAAAAGTCATTCTCTCAAGAATTTTAGGAGTTGGAGACTAGAAGCTTTTACGTATTAAATAAGAACTTTAAATCGAAGAAGCAGTTCGTAAAGAATTTGGTAAAATTTAAAGTGTTTAAGAAAAATAATTTTCAATTTAAGGTTTTTGCATTAGTTGTTGCTAAATACATTTCAAATTCATTTAGGGGTACAATTCTAAAAGTTTCTGTCAAAGACAAAATGAGGTTTTTATTCAATTTGTTAAATTGCAAGTAAAAATTTATTATATTTATATTTATCTATATATCTATCTTAAAGTCACTAACACCGAATATCTATCAACTCCTAACAGCGTTTATGATGTAGTATTAACTCCAAGAAATAATCGATTATAAACTAATTGTTATACTGAATTCTAGAGTTGTTCAGCAATAGAAAACACTAAACACTAAAACTAGTAGCTAAAACATAAAGTTTAACACAATATAAAAAAAAATCTATAAAACTTGATGATTACAAAACACATACATACATTAACACAGAGAGACAACGAGAAACTATCTGAAACGTTTTTAAAGCCAGTGATATCTATCTGAAAGTGAAAAAAACTTCTCTATTATTGTTTTCTTTTGTTTCATTTCTTATTCAATAAGTTGTTGACCTCTCTTGTATGTTTATTCTATGTGTTTCTTTATTATTTTATATAAGAATTGAAGAATTGAATTGATTAAAATTACATTTCCGGTTGCATGTTTGATTTTTTTTTTTTAATTTAGTATATACGTTTATTTTCTTTATTGATTAGTTTTGTGGATTTTCCCAAGAAATTTCTTTTGCGTTCTAATTAGTTTTTAATAGACATCAATTGCTTTGCCAGTGAGGTGTTGTATAATCTTGGGATTTGGCTTTACTATGGGATTAAGTTAGAAGTATGGCAAGATGTTACGAAGTTAAATTTAATTATGAGAAACTTGTTGTTAAGCTTGTTTATTAAAAAATCGGAAGTTTTATTTAATACTTATACAAGAAAGAATGAAATTGTTGAATTGTATCAGGAAATGTAAGACTTTTCTGTAATTGAAAAAGGAATATTGGTCAAAGGAAATGTCAAGCAGAGTTATTTACTTATATTTAACTGGACAATTCAAATACTGCCAGGCGTATGTGTATAGATTACAGGTATAGTAAAAAAACATTGTTCATACAAGATCCGGCCACACTACAATTGTCCCAGTTAAAGCTACCACACTGCTTTTAATAGTTGTTGACGATAAAAAATTTCAGCGATTTGGAATTTAAAACGATCCATCAAAACAAAAACACGATTTTTTATAAAATGCAATGAATTTTAGTTTTCCTAGGGTAGCAAAAACTTTTCATGGCATTACTGATTAACTTAATTTTGGAACGACTACCACATATAATCTGCGTTACTTAGATGCAGTTATATAATTATAATTACCATTCAACCAGATTCGGAAATGGTGACAAATCTTCTCCAGAATTTTTTTCAAAAAAGTCCAAATTACTTAGTTCCCAAGATCCCACTATTACATTTCGAACAAGTGCTCCTTACACCACTTCTTTTATATAGTATAGTATTAGTACCCAGTTTCCAAAATGATTACAAATCTTCTCCAGATTTTTTTTTCTAAAAAAAAAAACAAATACAATTTTCAATTCCAATTTTCACAATACTCAAGATTATTTCAGATATCACACTACTACAATTCGAACAAGTGCTTCTTACAAAAGTACATCACCCAGTTTCCAAAATGGTAACAAATCTTCTTCTTTTCAATTCCAAATTACTCAGTTCCCAATATTATTCCAGATATCCCACTACTACATTTCAAACATGGGCTCATTACACCACTACTTTTATATATTGTATTGGTATTGGTATTATTCACCCAATTTGAAAAATTGTCACAAATCTTCTCCAGATTTTTTTATTTCAAAAAATTTTAATTTTCTTCTTTAGAATTTTTTTTTTTTTTTAAGTCAAAATTACTTAGTTATTTCAAATATCCCACTGCTACATTTCGAACAAGTTCTCCTTAGTGCATGATATGGTATTAAATGATCGACGAATAAAAGTGCGTGAAATAGCTAATACCATGGGCATCTCAAATGATCAAGTCCATTTAATTTTGCATGAAGAACTACAGATGAAAAATCTTTCTGCAAGATGGGTGCCGCATTTGTTGACAATCGACGCATAAAAATGAAAATTTCTCAAGCTTGTTTGGATCGTTTTAAGAAAAATAAAACGGATTTTAAGCGTCGTTTTATAACTGTGGATGAGACATGGATCCACCAATGTACTCCAAAGACAAAAAAATAATCCAAGCAATGGACTGAAGCTGGAGGAAGTGCCTCAAAGAAGGCAGGCAAAAGCAATTCAATGGGCTGTAAGGTTATGGCAACAGTTTTTTGGGACTTTAAAGGTATTTTATTGATTAACTATCTGCATAAGGTTAAAACAGCAAATAAATGTAAAAATTCGAGAAAAAGGTCTTGGCTTACAACACAAACAAATAATTTTTCATCAAGACAACGCACCAGTGCACAAGAGTGTTTTAACAATGGTTAAAATCAACGACCCATCTTATTCTCCTGATTTAGCTCCCAAATTTAAAAAAAAAATCCCAGCTGGCAAGCGTTTTACCGCAAATGAAGATGCAATTACAGTTGTAAACCACTATTCTGAAGGTCTTCAGTAAAACTATTTTAATCAAGGTTAAAAATTGCTAGATAAGCATTGGACTAAGTGTATTGAAGGAGATTATATCACGAGATTATATTGAAAAATAAATATGTTTTTGAAAACTAACTATATATTCTCTTTCTGTGCTAGCCTGGCCGCCCTCGTAAACATGCTGTATGTTGCTGCCAGCCGTTACGAACTGTTAAATTTAAATAGATATATAATTTCGTAACAATATATCAGAGACCGAAAATAACTCCTCCATATAAAGAAAAATCAAAATAGTGATTTATATTGTGTTTTTAAAAATAATTTTAATAATTGATTTTTGTTTAGATGGTTTGGTATAAACTTTATAGTTTTTTGTTATTTTTTAATGCCTTGGTTAGAGACAAACTATTTCAATTATGGTTGATCGTAATAACTCTTAATAATTGTTAACATTATTTCTCTTTTATTTACATACTATACGAATATTTTTTTAAATTTCAATTGTGGACTTAATGACTTTTGAATTTTTTTTACAAATTAATTTTTGTCATTTATTTTTAAAGTTCGAAAATAAAAGAAAACAAATTAATTATAAATCACTCATCTTGATTATTTTTGTTATTTTTATTTTTGTTTCTCTCAACCACTAACCTAAAATGTTCTTTTACAAATCACTTTCTCAGTGTTATAACACAAAAAATGCTAAATGGTGGCAATTAAACACTAAAGTTAAAGTGGACCTATTATTTTCAGTCTCTATACATTTTATGCTTATCGGTCTCTAAATAGTCATAGCTGCCATATAAGGCCCACTCCCGAAAATCACTTTAACGACCATAATAAATTTTAAAAAATAAGTTTCATATATAGCATTTTCAGACCGTGTTGCATCGATTGTGCGGGTGGATTTCGTTTTCAATATTTTTGCTTCTGTTAACCCAATTTGAAATAGTCTGGCATGCATCGATTGTGCTGATTGTTTTTTATATTTGCTTCTCACATTTCTCTTCTATTTGATTTATTGCGAAATTCTTCAGTCACATTTCAGTTTTAGCACAATGAGCCGTGGCAGTAAGTAAGTATTAATCGTTTACAAATAACAAAGTGCACATATGTATATTAACTAGAAAATGATAAGTTTTAATATTTCAAATTAATTGAAATCGTTTCATGCAATAAAAATGTGTTTTAGTTAAAAATATTAATGCAAATCGACCGAGATGCATCAATTGTGCGTGTCCTGAAAATTCTAATCATTGATTTAATTTTTTGATACGCTGTAGAGATCACAAAGTCCAAAAATTATA
The DNA here is from genome assembly GCA_916048285.2 of Bellardia pandia. NCBI lineage: Eukaryota > Metazoa > Arthropoda > Insecta > Diptera > Calliphoridae > Bellardia > Bellardia pandia. The sequence continues at coordinate 46,468,528 of OU696531.1, forward strand.
AACAAATTCCTGGTAGTTTTGCGTCAGGTCTGAAAGGGTTACATAAATCATGACACCTAATCTTATAACGATCGGTCCATAATTAGTCAAAGTTCGCATATAACAATCTCTTCTGCAAATCACTTTAACATGTGAGTTAAAATTTAATGCAATTATATTGTATATACATAGAAGTCGCTCTACTATAGACGCTCCCATAAAGTGGCCACTTCTGAAAAACTCTTTTTGCTTGCTAACTTGGTATACTCTATTATATGATCGGGCTTGACCGACTATAATTTCTTACTTGTTTTAGTTTTGAAACGTATAGACAGCAGTTTCGGCTCTGAAATTAACACCGCGTGTCATGAAAAAAATATATGTAATTTGATTTTAAAATAGCAATTGTTTGAATGGTTTGATACACAATGAAAGTTTTTGTTGAAAGCCTATTTATTCAATTTATTTAAAACTAAAAATAAAATTCCTTTAAAATTATTAATTAATTTACTTAAATCTTTTTTTTACTTACAGATTTATTTAATAATGACCAAGTACAATACTACAACAGGTATGTTCTCACAACTTAATAAAATGATTGCCATTTAATAAAAGTTATAAATATCCTGATGCTTTTGAGTGTCGATATTTATATCGACTAACATGATTATTTTCTCAAACTACTAATTTACTAAATACACCAATACCTCGCATTGTGTGGGGGTTACGTTCCAATAAAACACGACGCAAAGTGAATTAGGATTTTCTATAGCAAACCATGTAAAGATCGAAGATAGATTCCAGGGTTACGAAAATACTAAGTCGTTGGCTTTCTTTCACAAAAAAATTGGTTCAATGTTCAGCTTTTTTTCAACGTAAAATAAATTTCCTTGTAGCAATTGTCTGTTATACTACCACTAGCATTATCGTTTGACAATGCTTTAATTTTTTATCATCAAATAAGCTTTTCGCTTTAGTCTGAAATACCATTTTACTTAATCTTATTCTCTGCGCAACTTAATTTTCAATCCAAATAGACTATTTTGATAATCAAAACACTCCTTATACGGTCATCGTTTCAGCGTCTAATGATGTTGCAGATTTTGCAAAAATTTAAAAAAAATTAAAGACTCGAACCCAAAACAACGCAACCTCGAAATTCTAACGAGGCACAGTGAAAATTAGTACAAAAAATTAAGCAACGGCGCAACTTCAAAAAAAAAATGCAAAACGAAACGACGCAAAGCGAGGTATTGGTGTGCATGAAATTGTAAAACAAAATACCAAAAAAAAAAAGAAAAAAATACACCAATCAAGTTTGACTCAATCAGAGCTGACTACGCTCCACACTTCAACTGCAACTGTATAATCAGTTCGGTTTGATTTTGTTCTGTTCTGTTGTCTTCTGGCCATAACATTTAATTTAGTCACAGAAATAAGTATGATCAAGTAAAAGCTTAAAATCTTAATCAAGCTATTTTTAGATTGCATAAAAATAAAACAGATACTTACATACGTTGGTAACTATTTATATTTTAGTCATGTTACCACTCAATATACCATTATTTAATAGTGATTTTAACACCTTAAATAAGTTTATCTTTGCATTGTTGCCCTGATTATTTATGTTGAAGAAAATTAACAAATTTTCTACGTAATTAGTTGTTCGTAACTAAAACCATTTTGTAACGTAGCCGCTCATAAGCAACTAAAATTGTAAGTTTATACGAACTTAAGCTTTACAGATTCCTAGACGCAAAATATAAATAGTAACTCTCGTAATTCGTTGTTTTTTTTTTAACATATTTTTAGTGCTTAAATAAAAGCTTGTTCTTTACATTCCTTTTGTTGTTTTGTGTTTATTGAAATGTTTAGTTTCCTTAAATCATACGGTAGGCTGATAATGTAGAATAAAAAGCACAATTAGTTGATTAATATGTTTGCGACTGATGAATATAAGAGTTTTTTTTTTTTTTTTTGAAATGTAGCTACTTTGTGTTCACTTTTTCCAGTTAAAAATACCAAACTTATCAGCTCTGTCAAACTAAATTGAGTATAAATACAAAATGAAGCATAAACATGACAAATTCTATTAATTGCTTTGTGCTACAGTAAAAAAATACTTAAGTGACGAAGTAAATAGGTGGTAGACCAGAGAAACTTTACAATTTAATCGATCCACTTAATAGTGCTGTGATTTTCTAATTGATTAAAAATTTCTAAAATGATATACAAATAAAATCTATTAATATGTACATAATACATTTAAAGTCACAGAAATGTTTCTGAATTTCATAGATTAAGGTTATCATCTAAGATTATGATAAAAAACCTAGAATCATATGATTCATAATATACTGTATGTACACCTAATTCTGTTTTAACACGGTTTTTTTTTACATGGTTTTGATTTAACACGGTTTGAAAATAAACAAATTTAAAGATTTTATTCCACTTAGCACGATTCAAAGTCTTTTCGTCTTAAAAATAGATGATGTTTACAGATTGATCGTGGACAATGAAGATTGCTGATGACGCCCTTGGCAGGGTAGAAAATGCATTCCAATTTGCCAATTGTTTCAGTACTTTACAATAGTATTCTTGAAAATTCGAACTATTAGCCTGAATAAAAAAAACTTTTCTGTTAAAAAGGTAAATATTAGTTCAATTCCTTCTCTAATTAATAATTTTTTTTTGCTTAAATTAAATTTTTGCGAAATATATTCATATCACAAATTTAGGGGAATTCCCTTTTTGTGGATACAGATAAATTTACTGATAATTTATTGTAAATAGCACAAATTTGATAAATGAACTTGTCATCAGGGCTGCCAGATTAATTTCGGAAAAAATCGTCAAAATCCCGATAAAAAACAAAAAAATCGTCATTACGAATTTTAAAAATCGTCAAAAAAAAAAATCGCAAAAATAAAGACACTATTTTAAATAGTATTTTGAAATTTTTATTTAAACGAACACATAAAAATTCAAGTTTATATTGTCTCTTGTACGAGTACAATACATATCAAAATATGTACATAAATTTTAACTTTTTAAATAAGAAATCACAAAAAATATAATTTGTGTAATATTTTTATAATATCTTAGTCCGCTTTCACACTTTTTAATTCTGATTCGTCAAGGCAAGTATTTTTGGATGAGAAAGGAAAAGAGATACACACTTGACGGTACTAGTCAATTTTTTTTTATTCTCTTTTGTTTTTTTTCACGTATGTCAAAAGAGAATAATTGAACAAAAACTGGTCAACTAAAACTGAAGAGTGTGAAACAAAACTTACAGTATATAAATAAATATCTGAACTTAGCATATTTTATTAATTTAGATTAAATTACAATGTCAACACAATTTAGTTTATTAAGTTTTAAATAACATTTTGAGTATAGAATTCAATTATACACAGGTACTTATTTTCAAAGATTTCCGTATTTTTGTTATTTAAATTTATTTGGCTGAATATTATTTCGACGTTTTGTTAAAATATGAGAAGTTATTGTAGAATTTCCCTGTGGATATTCAGAAATTGTTTCCTCTAAAAATTTTAGTTCACGGAATTCAGCATTTAAAATTGCTTTTTATGTTTACAGATAAATAAGTAATTTCTACCATCCTGACCCAATATTATTTGGAATTATTATACTTAAACTTAACAATTGTCAATAATTAAGAAAACACTACTATCACTTAGTTTTGTTTTTGAAATATGTCATGTTCTTCTTAATATTTATGATATTAAATGAGGAAAATAATTGTTGTCTCAAAAAAAAAAAAATAAAAGAGAGAATTTGGTAAGAAAAATATTAATAAAACAAAAAAATTATAGAAAATTTTAATAATTCAGAAAATCGTCAAATCGTCACTTTGCTATTTTTGAAACAATAAATCGTCAACATGACGATAAATCGTCAAATCTGTCAGCTATGCTTGTCATACAGTTTTTACATTAGATACTTTTAAGCTTAGAGTGCATACATATCTTTTTTTCTTTAATAACTATGCTTGTTTAAAAACACATTGACGCATATTCAGAAATGTTATCTAAGTTTAAACTTTTTAAGTACCAACTTAAGTTATTCTTAGTTGATTACTTTCAGCACGAAAAGTTACAACTTAATTTTGGGCAAAGCTGTAACTAAATGTCAACTAACAAATACATTTAAAGAACAGCTGATTGATTTTATTTTTTGTCGTCGATGATGTTAACATATTTGGCCACCAATTCTTTAAATGTAGTTTTTTCATCTGGCGACCAATTTGAGTTTCTCTAAAATACACAAAACAATAAATACATATTTTTTTCTAACAATAATAATAAACTTACCTTATTTTCTTTTCTAATTGTGTAAATTTTGACCAAAAAAATTTAAAAAAAAAGAAAACAAACTAGAGATGTGTTTTTCGTCAAGAAAAATCTACTAAATGCAGTGTTGCATTTCTTTTAACAGCTGAAAGCAGTTGCTAAGTTAGTTATGATTTGTGAATAAGATCTTTAACTATTTGTGAACTATCTTTTAGTTTCTGTTTAATAAGTTTCGACTTTAGTTAAGATTTCTGAATATGCGCCACTGTATATGTGATTTAATATTATAAACCTGAATAGTTGTTCTTAACCCTAGGATATCCAATTGGGCTTTTCGAGGCCCATTTTGATTTTGAGTAGTCGCCAAGTTTTTACCTTTGCTCTGAGCGAAGAAATATTTTATGTCAACTACCGCTAATGCCTTCTGAACATAATGAATTCAGTAAAATATTGTTACTATTGATTTCGCAGAACAACCTTGTCTGTTTATGTAAAAATGTGGTAAGTGTACCTACTGGGCCTGATGAAGCCCATATGGAAAATTAATGACAGCTGATCCACATTCAACACAGTTGATCTTCTGATAAACGTTAAGTTGCAAAAATGTGAGTATTTTAAGGCAGTAGCCCGAAAATTGTTCAAAAATACTTGTAGGAATTATTACTGTGATCATCTACAACTATATAAATGCTCTGTGTGTCGGAAGCTACTGGACAAAAGTAACCGAACAAATCATAGTATAAACTGCTATTTGTTGTCTAGCCCTCTTTATAACTTTTAGATGACTTGCTTATTATTATTACAGGCGAAAACAAAACTGGAAAATTCTTGTAAAGAATTTAATTGTTGTGTTGCAACCAGCTAGAATACACCACAGCAGATTCTAGCTGTTGTCGTCTAGCACATTGTTTCATAAATCTATACATTTTCTACTTGATTAACATTACAGGAGATTCTCTAGCTATATAAAGTAGTTTTTTGATACGTTTTTAATTCATTATCAAGATACATGCATCGTTTATAAAAATGTTTGGATTTTTCAATACTCGCACATGAAGGTCATGTTTATGGTCCGTGTGTGTCTTTGGTGATTTTAGTTACTCGCGCCAAATGAATGTCCATAACGCCGCGTATGGCCAATGTTTTTCTGTCTGTCTGTCTGTCTGTCTTTCTGTTGGTCTATCTGCCTGTGTGTCATGTAGTGGTGCACTAGTGTTTCAGTTATTTAACTGATACTTTTATTTATTGGTAACACATACTCACTCATACACAAGCTCACTAGTTCACCTATAAAACACAACAAAGAGTTAATGTTAAGTCAGTCAACCAATAGGCTGTATGCAGGCAAGGTTTTATGTTTTGAATGTCCCCCTGAATTTGGTTTAAATGTATGTTTCGTTTCGTTGTTGTTTAGAAATGTGTATCAGTGAACAACCGTTTTGCATGTTTCCGTCTTCTTATTGTTTTATTCACATATTTAGCTTTTTTTTCAATATTTGTTGATTTTGTTTGCAAGTCCGTCTTTGTGGGTTCTTTTTAGTGTCTTTATATGCCTCAGGAATACATAAGTATCCATGTACGATTAGTATGGGGGATTAGTTATAAAAATCTATATTTGTGTGTTTTAGTTTTGTTTATTTAAGTAGGTGTAGTTGTTAAATTGTTTATCAATTTCAGGTTCGTTTCTTGACTCTTTTGTTTGAATAGCACCTTTAAACATGATTGGATTTAATTTGTTAGAATTTACCTTTGTGGCTATTGACCCACTTCTACTGTTTTATTGTTTCAGGTTTTTTTTATAACTTTTCAAAGAAAAATAAAGTTTGGTTTAACACGAAGATGTTAAAAGTTGTATGTACTCGTAAGTACTTGAATGTATTTCAATTTATATTTATCACTTCTTTGATTATTTGGAATACTGATAGAAAGATGAAAAGGTGTGTAGAATAAACTATCGAGTTAAGCCATTTTAACCTGAAATCTAATTTTGGGTTCATATACGACCTAATTTCGTCGATACCAAATTAAACTTTTAAATAATGGCAGGAATCTAAAACGGTTTAAAACTTTTTACAAAAAATTGTGAAAAAGTAAAAGTCAATTTTTCTAGAAAACAAAAGAAATTAAACAAAAAGAACGATAATCTGCAATCACTTATATTCTCTCAAAAATCGATATTTTGTGTGAAAACCTAAAAGGCTTTATTTCTCGAAAACAAGAGACTCTAGAGCAAAAATAACAATAATCTGTGATCACTTAAATTTCCAGCCAAGGTTTGATATTTCTAGTGAAAACCTAGAAGTTAAATTTTCTCGAAAACAAGAGGCCACTAAAAATCTATATTTTGAGTAAAAATCTAAAAGTCTAATTTCACCAAAAAAAAAAGAGGCCATTGTGCAACAAAGCCGATAATCTGTGATCACTTATATTCCCTTAATAATCAATATGTTGAGGGAAACCCTAAAAGTATAAAAAGGACCATAATCTGCAATCACTTATATTCTCTCAAAAATCGATATTTTGTGTGAAAACCTAAAAGTCTTTATTTCTCGAAAACAAGAGCCTTAGAGCAAAAAAGACGATAAAGCAAAAAAAAAAAAAATAATAAGTGAGCACTTAAATTTCCAGCCAAGGTTTGATATTTCTAGTGAAAACCTAGAAGTTAAATTTTCTCGAAAACAAGAGGCCACTAAAAGTCGATATTTTGAGTAAAAACATAAAAGTCTAATTTCGCAAAAAAAAAGAGACCATTGTACAAAAAAGCCGATAATCTGTGATCACTTATATTCCCTTAATAATCAATATGTTGAGGGAAACCCTAAAAGTATAAAAAGGACCATAATCTGTGATCACTTATATTCCCTTCAAAATCTATATTTTGTGTGAAAACCTTAAAGTCTATTTTAATCGAAAACAAGAGCCTTAAGGTACGGTCATATTTCCTCAAAAAAGCGTAACACGGGGTCCCTTCGACTCTACTTAAGTGTTCACACGTAGTGAACTACCACGTAAACCAAACATACGAAGATCAAACAGCATCAAATAAATAAAAACTAAATATTTGTTGTGATTTGGTCAAAATAAGAAAAGTTTTTTTTTAAATAAATAAATAAATTTAAGTATATGTTATTTAGTGGTTACGTCTTTTTCGGCAAATATTTGCCAAATGTGACCGTACATTTGGAGCAACTTTGATTTTTCATGAAAACAAGAGGCCCTAGAGCAAAATGAATAATAAACCGTGATAACATAAATTAAGCCGGATTTTATGTGAGCAATACTTTATATCTTGAAGGTTACATTTTTAGTATTTTATGAGTACTTCTACCAAAAACTCTAGCAACTGATATTGATGTCTCTTCATTATCGATACAACTTCTAAACACTTATAGATTTTTAATTAGTTTAATTAAGCAATAGTTTTTTACATTCCTATATATTTATTTATAAAGGTTAATATTTAACTATCCGACACTGAACTTGGCACTATGGTAAATTATAGGCCATAAACACATTTCACTTGATATACAGCCTGTCAGCCAACATTTTAATGAATTTGATTTCACTTTATACAGCAGGCAACTGGATACAAGTGCTGATCTTTATATGGCCCTCAAAATGTAAAGCAACCAAGAAAAATAAAAAGAAATTACGTGTTTTAAATATTTAAACAAAAAAAAATACATTCACTACAACCAAAATTCATAAAAGTAGTTTCTATCTTTAAACTAGCTGTAAGTATAATACAATTTAATTGTATTTTGGCAGATTATAAGAATTTTTTATTTAATATACATTACAAACACTTGAAATGTTTTCAGATAAAAAGAAAACATGACTTTCTTTTTAGCTTTAACATTAAAGAAAATTAAAAGTCTTGTAATGATTTGTTTTCATTGTTAATATTTTTTTTATTTACAAGAATGACCCTTAAATGTGAAGTAAATTATGAATTAAATAAAAGTGAAAATAATTTAGTGGTTATTATAATTACTGTAGATAAAGAGCTGTTACTGTTTGCAAGCTTAAATTAATAATGACAATCTGTTTTTTTTTTGCAATCATTTCTTATATACCACAAAATGACAAGAAATGGGACAAGTTCTGAGACAAAAGCACAGGCCTTGCCTGATACTGATCTGAAGACACATAAAGCGTTTTCATATTTTCAGATACTGATCTGAAATATATTTAGTACATTTGTAACTTCTTGAAAATTTACAAATGTAAATATATCCATTTCGAGGTTCCCTACTTTTTTAAAGAAAAAAAATACAGAAAATTCAAATTTAATGGGGAATGTTTATTATCATTTGAAAGCACATTCTTTGGAATTTATTTTTTGAAGATTATGTCTATCAAATGTTGGCCGTTGCTACGTCGCAGATGGTCTATCCGTTGAGTCCAATTTTCGATGACTCGTTCGAGCATTTCGACTGGTAACTGGCGAAGGACAGGCGTAATATTTTCCTCCAAGGCCTCAATCGAAGCGGATTTGTGCTCATAAACTTTAGACTTTATATATCCCCACAGGAAAAGGTCTTATAATTCTATGATTATAGCACCTACAGCTACATATGTTACCTTAAATTAAAGCTAATTGTATTTGCTATTTATATTAATAAATATTAATATTAAAAAAAAATTCGGGTCAAAAAATATTCTTTTCGGATTTAACCCATATTCGGTCCATATTTTATAATCATGATATATATCGGTATGTTTAATACCTTTTATTTATTGTATTGCAAATTATCAGACACCCAGTAGTTCCCGAGATATAGGCGTATATATTTTCAACTTTACGGGCCCGCCAATTTTTTTATTTTAATCAAAATTTAAAATTTTATAAAATTTACGTAATTGTGAATAAAAGCGAAACGCGTTCATCGATTTTCATGATTAATGTCTCATTTTGTTCATAGGTTATGCGACTTTACGTGAAAGTAATAGGACTTGACACTTTTTTTTACCGTTTTGGATTTTTTATGAATTAAAAATAAAAAAAATTCAATTTTTAAGGCAAAAAATAGTGTTTTTCTTCATACATTTATTTATAACTGCGAAACTGTTGCTTATGCAGCGAAACGTTGTATGAACAGATTAAAGGAATTGTAATTCTTAATTTTTTTAAATTTATTTCAGCTTATTCGGACTAGTGGTTCTCGAGTTATGACAAACAAAAGAGCGTAAAACGTGACAAATTCCCTATCAATACTTACTAACTTCAAATTAGTTTTTAAATTATTATTTGCTGTAACATGACCAAACGAATGATGCAGAAGTTCTTCTTTTTGGGGCTACTTTCATAAACAATTATCAGAATTGAGTCCCGAAATCATGTGTTGTACTGTGTTATGAAATGCCAAACAATACCAAACAAAGAAAAACATGACAGCATGACACGATTTACACGTGATTTGTCAAAAGAAAGGCTATTGAAAAAAGTATCTCTACTTGAATCACCCATTATTTTAGTGAGTTACTCATATTTTAGCATTTCTTAATAATTAGATTTCGTATTTTTCCTTTCTGAGATAAAATTGATTTCTATTTATTTGTTTTTATGCCAAATTACCAAATAATCTTTAATTAAAAAGTTTATATCATAAATTAAAATAGGCACTAGTTCATTGACTTCAAATTGTATAAAATCTATCCAAAAGGGCCATTATTCAATCCCTTAATGTGTTTAAAATAATTTATATAAATGGTGAAACTTTTGTTTCCATTTAAAAGACGTGTAAACATTTCAGATATGTATAACATTTACACAATATGAATTTAGGGTGGTTGAGTTGGTTTTGGTTACCCTCCTTGTTAATATTTTGTTTAATTCGCAACAAATACTCCCAAGGCTTCTATTTCATTAAAATTCATATTAAAAAATATACAAAATTAAAATGATGACTTTGCAAACTATTGCATTATCGTTTTTAACATTGATCGCTCATTTGTTGATTTTGAACCATCTACAATTTAAAGTTAAATTTAAACAAAAATCATAACAAACCAGTGCAGACGACGTTAACTGAACATGTCTAAACGACCTCAGCTTAAATATTACAAAGTTTGAAAAAACCGAGTGTAAACAATATATACAGTAGTTGGAAGAAGTCCCCTAAATAATGAATTAACTTACATTAAACAAATAAAAAAAAAATTGTTTATTTATGCATAAATATTCACAGGTTCAGAAGTATGTTGTGTGAATATTAAGCAGTTTAAAAGTTAAACATAAATCCAGTCTGCACTGCAAAGTAACCCCTTAGTAATTTGTTTATTGCTTCTTATCAATTGTTGTTAATCTTTAGACACTTTTTAAATAATTTTATTAACTATTAAATGGTATATTTAAACTGTTTATGTTTCGGACATCACGTTACAATAATAAAATCTGTTTAAAAAAATAAAGACTAAAATCATGACAATATTTATATTGAAATTAGCACTTCTTTTGTTATAATTAGATTTTCGGTGCCATAATTTTAGCCTAAAATGGAGCAACAACTGGTTAATAAATTTGTGAGGCTTACTTATGTTACATACATATGTTATACACTAAGTACAGTGAAGAGCAAAAGCTTGTTACAGTTTTTAAATATTTTTCCAGTTTAATTAACACTATGGAATAAAGAAAAATTTTTCCTCTAGAAATTTTCATTCATCCCAGCTTACATGTATCTAATTTCATGTTTCTAATTTCTCTATAATAGAAAAACCGAAAAGTACCATTACAAAAAAGTAGTCTTGTGGAATTTGAGGTAATCTGAATCTGAATCTGAGTAGCATAAATGTTTATGCTTCATGTTTCCTTATTCATTATTATAGAAAATTAGACAAGCGTAATAGTACCACAAGGTTTTCCTTAATTTTTAAGTCAAACAAATGCATACCAGAAACGATATTAAAATACGATATTAAAATACACATTTTTGCAATAAATTATTTTTGTTTGTTAGACTATGATTAAATATTTCTCTTAAAGGATACAAATTTCTTATTTAAGTTCATGTAAGATTTATTTTTATAGAGTTTTGAAAACAGAACAATACACTGCATAAGATAAGCTATGAGCCACTGTATATTAGTGAAATAGGAATTTTATTCTGGAAATTTGTTATTGTTTTTTGTTTGAAATAGAAAACTTTTTAATACTTCTTCATATTACATATCTTTATTGTCACTTCATTGGATTGATCTGACGTCTGAACACATGAATGTCCGTAGTGAAATAGTCATTTTATTTAAGATAAAGTTTCACTTCCTAAGTTCCTGGTCATATTCTTGTTGCTAAACAATTCAAATTAAGCACCAAAATATTTTCATACCAGACACTTAAACTTGTCCAACAATGTAGAACTCATAACTCTTGTTAATTGTCTCTACACTATTTCTATTAATCTTGAAAATCACAAATTGTTTGTTCTCACTAGAAGATTAGTAGAACTGAAAAGTTATTTAAACAATCTCGGAACTGGGTTATGCGAACAGAGTCGATTTTACGCACGTAAGACTTAATGTTGTATATTAACGCACAAACGCACAACAAATCAATTTGCTTCATCTGTTTTTATGGGCGGTGTAAATATTAAGGAATCAGACGCTATTGACGTTCTCAGCATGAAAATCCAGTGTGATGTCCGCTGGACCACACACATTTTTTAAGTGTCAAAAGAAGCGTTCAAGTGCCTTGGTTTTTTAAAACGGCGAAGAAAATACTGCACTCCATCTGATCTCCTTACTATTTACACCACCTATATTCGACCGGAAATGTAATACAACTCTCATGTATGGGCCGGTGCTTTGAAGTCTATTTTGGAGTTACTCGACCGCGTACAGAAGAGGGCGAAGATGCTTATCGGTGACAGTAGAGTATCCAACTCCATTGATTCATTGGAGCATCGTCGCAATGTGGGTTGTGTTTCACTGTTCTATCGATACGAAATTGTGGTCTGCTGAAATTTGGGAACTTGTTCCTGAAACACGTAGTTTTTTACGTAATACACGTTCTTCAGTCAGGGCCCATCCATTAATGGTCGACTGAACAGTGGATCGCACAACACACTACAGTGAAAATTCGTTCTTTAACCGTACTGTCCGTATGTGAAATAAACTCACATCAAATGTTCACAAACACTACTCCCTCTATCCTCCCTCCCATAACCTATTTTCGTAGTTCCAACACAATGCATTGCATGAGTAGGGGTCGTTCCCTGAGTGCTGGTCCAAGCAGGGTTGTCAGATTTTTTGAGCTTCGTCGTCAAAACGGATGTAAAAAATCGCCAAAATTCGCCAAAATCCAATTTTGTTCAGTTTTTAATTTTTTTTATTATTAAAAAGAAATAAATTTTGTTTACACAAAAAAACCTAGTTCAATTTTTAAGTAAAAAATCGCCAAAAATTTAGAAAAAACCACAAAAATCGCCAAAAATTATTTTTTTTTAGTTTTTGTTACATTTTTTTTATTTAATTCATTAATTGTTACTTATTAAACAATATTTTAGTAAAACATATATCCGTTTTTGTATTTTTTACTATTTAAAAAATTGTAAAACTTTGTTAAAAGAGACTTTTAAATTACATAAAAATGGAGATCATATTTAAAAAAAAAAGTAAAATTAAGTAGATAAGTCTAAGAGTTCGTAAACCTCATCCTCAGCGATTTCATTACTAGAGTCTTGACTTTCATACATAGTTGAGTTGAATTTTTTTTTATCATTTCATTAGTCGGTGTAAACGAATTGCAGCATAATTTGTTTACGTTCATATGATTAGTTATTCTCAATAGAGCGGCTAAAAGCTCATATTGAATTTTATTACTTAGTCGAGTTTTTGTACAATTCATTATTGAAAAGACCCTTTCAACGCAGACATTACTGGTTGGAACTATCAATATAGTAAGAACGGCCAAAGATATTTCCTTAAAATGGTACGTACCTGCTGTATCGTGATAATCAAACACTTTTGGCCAAAATTCAAGTAAATTTGTTGGAATTTCGTTATTAAAATAATTATTTCAATTTATGAACGGAAGTTTTCCCTATTGAGTTTCATACACGCCTATTGCTACATTTGGATCCATAAATGGTCTTAATGTTTCTTGAACAACGCCAAATTTAGTTTGAGATAATGTATTCGCACACTTTGAAATAGAAAATTGTCCAAAAGCTTTAAAAAGGTTCATATTGTCTGGTAATCTGCTTATCATCTCTTTTAAAAGTTTTTTTAAATACACAAAACAGTTTTCTTTAAATACGATTACTTCTACTACGCTCAATTTCGCATTTCTTAATTCTGTTTCAAACTCTGCTCCAAAATCAATTGCATTTAGAGGCAAAAATGAATTTGAATTATCAATAGCTGCATGTAAAACATTGAAAAATTTTTCATTGTTTTTAGTATTATATAAAACAAGGTTTGAAAACTTTTGTTGAAAACATAAGAAGTGTACAATACATTTTTTCATGCATGCTTCCTGCATCCATGCTGTAAGATTGAAATTCCAAATTCAGATGATTCATTTCGTTGACAATTGGATTTATAAAAACCAAAAAAAGACGATTTTTTTTATCACATAATTTATTATAGATGTTTTGGTGAAAATCGCCAAAAAAAATCGCCAGTGATATCAAAAATCGCCAAAAAGTCGCCATGTCGCCAAACGGAAAATCTCGACGCCAAACACGTTTCAAAATCGCCACGTTTGGCGAGAAATCGCCATATCTGACAGCCCTGGGTCCAAGCAAAAAAAAACTTGTGGAACCTGATTTCTCTTTAAAAAAATTTAAAAGTTTTCCATAGAAAACTCTTAAAAATGGTTTTCTATGATATACATGGAGTAGATGATCATGGATAGATCTTTATATGAATGATATTCGTTGATTATACCTCCTTCTAATATGTAGTTTACAATTTCTAAATATATTTTAAGAATATAATATATTTAAACATCTTCATTACATTGATATGTATGTTTTGCTGTGAATTGAAAATTTAAGCGATTCAAATGGTTTCTGTATTTGTAGCTTTATTTCTACTGTTGGCAACACTACAATTGGAAAGTACTGTATTATTTTGAAAACCTCTACACTAAAACCAAAAACGATTGCCTGCCTTAAGGCGCATATATAATTCACACTTAAAATCCGTAACATATTTTTGGAATCACAACTTTGTATGGTGATTCATTCTTTGCTTTATTTTCAATAATTAAATAATACTTAAATCAATTTTATTAAATTCATAACGTTTTCACAATAAATTACAAACACAGTTTTCACGAGAAGGCATATAACAAACGAAAAGTTACTTGCGAGCTACTTAATAAAGCCATAAAGAAAAGTGCAAATAGTTTACCACTTGGCATAGCGTCTGAATTTACGCAACGAACGTTTACCCGTATCACGTTCATTTGTAGTTACAGCATTGCGCAGCGAACGTTTACCCAAATTACGTTCATCTAAAGCATTGGTATTTAAGCGTGGATCTGTTGCAATTCTATAGTTATTGAAATTAAAATTATTATTGCGAAACAATTGTCTACGTTGGGGTTGATGTGAGTGGGCAGACAATTGATTATGTGCCAAATTTCCACCCAATACCACAAAACCTGTATCATCACTGGCCTTGTAAGAGATGTCGTGATAGCCAGCTTCATCGTAATATGAATAGCTGCCAACAACATTGCCGGCAGGATCAGAAGATTCCGAGCGGGCAGACTGATCGGCATTGTAGTTGAAACTGTAGGGATGTTTTGACTCTGCTATTGAGGCGGAGGGTATCAAAGCCAAACTGTTAATATCCTGTACATCATTACGTGTTACTGGTTGCAGGATGGTTGATGCTGGAGGTCTAGTTGTAGTACTATATCGTACACTCGGATGTTGTATTTGTCCCAATTCAGAGGTAAATGACATATGCATGGGTTGTGTTTGCATGGTTTTCAAAGCACTTTGTACAAAATTCAATGTTGAATCTGTGCCAATGCTAAACGATGATACTTTGGGGGATTGCAGACTTGTCGAAGTCAAATGATAACCATTTGTGTTTGACTCAGGATGCACTGGTGTCCTTAAATCACGTGTTATCAATGAATTATCGGGAGCATTATAACTTTGTATCTTGCGTTCGTTGAAATTTCCATTCATTAGTTTTTCTGCGGGAATAATTTCCGGTTGATAACCATTAACACCAGCTCTATATTTAACCATAAACGGTACTCCTTTCTCATAGTACATATAGTGACCCGTCACTTCATTGGATTGATCTGCCGTCTGAGCACTTTGCATGCCTGTATCCGTATTGAAGGCATATTCGTAGCCACCATTTTCTTTAAGATAAAAATATGAATTTGCCTGTGATTTTCCCAGTTCCTGGCCATATCCTTCCTGCAAAACCATAATAATTAAGCACCCAAATATTTTCATGTACGACATTTTCATTTTTCCGGTAAAGTTAACGCTGTAAAACTCTTTGCACTTGTTAGCTACTCTTTTTAGACTATTTCCATTAATAATTCAGGGCTTTGTTTTTATATGATTTTTATACATACATATATTCAAATTGATTGGATGTCAACCGCAATATTGGTTTAATTGTTTTTGCCACATAGATATTTTACTATGAATGGAGATAAATCAATGCAACGATGATCATGATCACATTGGTGTATTTGAGTATTTGAATACAATCTGCGTGTGAGATTTTTATTTTAGTTGTGCACCTTGTTGCAATTAGTTTGGGGAGGGTTATATGACACTTTTGGTAAAGTGTTGAACTACTTTTTTTATGAAATAAGGTTACCTACAAGTGTTAGTTGAATGTTTAGTGTTGTGAGTGTACTCTGATCTATTTGGCAACAACATGTTGGTTAAATACACAATTAAAACCCAACATGTTGAGAAATTCTTGATTTTTTTTTTTTACTTAATTTATGGTTAAGAGTTTTGTCATTAATATGATTAGAGTTTAATGTTTAAGTGTAAAGCTATAAATCAAACTGTTGTTATAGTTAGTTTTAAGATTGGAAAGCTGAATATTAAGCAGCATGTGTTTAAAGTTGATTGTTAAATAGGGATTTTGGATATTTTCTGTGAAAATATAGATCTGATCGCTTAAAATTTTTGTTATTTTTTTTTGGATTTATGAATTTATATTTTGACTTTATAGTAAACTTTCATTATTAAAGAATAGACGTAAGAATGCTCTATAAAGAATATGTACAAAACCATATTTTGTGTGGTTTTCCAAACAATGATAAGATGAGGGTAAAAAAATTAAATTCAGAGTTTTGAGTACTTATATTAAATTTTGACCAACCGCTTTTAGTTGATTTTGTCTAAAAATTTTTCTTAATATATTTAATTGTTTGTTTGTTAATAGTATAGTTAATTTTTGCAGCAAATAACTATATTTCTTAGAATTTTAAGAAAATTTCCAAAAGGATTATCTGATTTATGTCAGTTGGCAAACAAAAGAGCTTAAAATTCATTGAATCTTAACATATCCGTCGGAAAGTCCATCACTCTGTGCAGTATTAATAAATTAGTATATCCGATAATTTTACCATTGAAAATCAAACCACAAATTTTAAATACATATACTGATATTTTTAAATAGTACTTGTTAAAATTTTTCAGAAAAATTCCTATTGTTCGGCAAAAAGAAAGCTCCTTAAAACTCAATGTAAGAAGTAAGCACAATTTGTACACATTTTAGAATTTAAATATTTGAAACTAAATGATTATCACATTCTCATATAATAAGGGAAATAATTCTTGAAATATTTTTTTCTTCAAAAATCATACAAACAAACAAATAATGTATAAAATGTATATGTATATAAAAGTGTAAAAGTATGGAAATATAAGAGCATAAACGTATAAAAGTATAAATTATAAAATTGTAAAAGTATAAAAATATAAAAGTATAAAAGTACAAATTATAAATGTTAAAAGTATAAGGGTATAAAAGTAAAAAAGTGTAAAAGTATGAAAATATAAAAGTATAAATTATAAAAGTATGAAGGTATAAGAGTATAAAAATATAAAAGTATAAGTTATAAAAGCATAAAATAGTGTAGTGTGTATAAACAATAATTGTTTTGCACAAGATTCTGGAGAACAGGGTAGTTTGTTCTAAATTCGTACCAAAATAAGTTAAAATTGATTGATACTAAAATTTTGACCAAAATATTTGCACTAATATTAGTAAGTAAAAATTTTCTTTATTTTTTTTTTAATAATTATTCACTCTTCATATTATAGAATAGTTTTCTATAGAAAATCCATCATACAATTTTCTATAGAAATCCCTACTCGCTGAATTTTCTATAGAAAATTAATGGAAGAATTTTCTATTAAAATCTCTTCGAACATTATAGAATATTATAGAATAGTTTTTGAGCTGAGTTTCCTACAAAAAGCTCATAGCAGACGTTTCTATAGGAAACTTATAAAAAAATGTTCTGCTTAATTATCGAAAACTCATCGTATGCCCCGTAAATGCGCCAAAAAGTCTACTAAAACATTTACTAAATATTTTCTTATGGCAAACTCGTTTGTTTTTATAGACAATATTTTTAACATGTGTTTTTTGCTTTTAAGCAATAGATAGTCTAAAATTTGGCAAAACTGAATATAGCAATTATATGTATATTTTATTGCTTTATAATTAGCATCTGTATTAATTGATTTAAATTTGTATCAATAAAAAATTTAAATATAATACTACTATAAAAAAAAACATTATTTAATGAAAATTAAAATGCTATAAATTGATAGTTTTGTGAATAGTAGCCAATAAGGCATTATTTTTCGCGATAGGAATTTCCATTTTTTTACATTTCTATAGGACCAGCACTTTCCTATACTTTATACCAGGAGTGCCCAAGCCCTATACTCTTGGTGTTCTTTTGTATTTGTAAAAACTCTTAGCTATAGGCTGTGTGTTTTGTATACTCATTACAGCACTCAGCACTAGCAATACGAAATACGCAAACAACTTTGCCTTATTTGTTTTTTTGTCGTACTTCACTCTATACACGCAAGCGCAAAGCAACAACACTTTCGTATGCTCTACTGGTAAACATTGGTGACTGCGATCGTCAATGTAGATTTTGTTTTTGTTTAACGTATGATACCGTTTAAAAATGTGTGTTGTTTCTTTGTATGTATTGGCTTTTACAACAAAAAATACTGAATAAAAATTAGTTTTTATTTAAATGTATTGGTGTTTGCTCTTACATAAGCAACTTTTGGGCACTCCTGCTTTATACACTTTCCTTTTTCACACTGGCTACTAAACTAATTCTATTTAATGCGCGTCTAACCGTCCAGAAACTGGCATCCTTACCTTTTTGCAGCATTTTTCGGGGTCTTGATGTCTTTATTATGTAGCAAACGTTCAATCTGTCGGGCATCACCATCAGAAAGCAGTCTTGGTCGTCCCCCTTACAAGCTACATTACGCCGTTTTTCTTCATTTACCGTGGATTTACTTAAATTTAATTTTTTTGCAATTTTACGGCATGAATAATTATTTTACAACAAATTTATCACATTGTTTTCAATATCAGTTGGCGTTTTTTTAATTTTTAAAGCTCTTTTAATTTTTTATTTAAAACCAAGTTAATCACTTTTCAGGTTAAACAATAATGCAACAAACAAAAAAAAAAAAAAAAAACCAACGTGTTAAATATCGTCAGATTTTAATAGGGAAATATCGTGTCCGAATAGTGAATTTTTCTTTTTTTTTATTTAATTTTTTTTTTGTATTTTTGAAACAATTTATGTGAGTTTTTTTGCTTTATAATTTAGAATAATTTTCAATTAAATAAAAAAGTACATACATATGTATATATGATAATATACCTATATTTGTATTATTTTCATTACCTTAATGCAAAACATCTGGACAGTTTTGCTTCCCACTGTATATTAAAATTTGTATGGTATTATTTATATCCTTTTATAAGTTGGAGACTCTAAATACCAAGTACCTATATACATATATCTATATTTACCTTTTTGGTGAAATTGAAGTTTTTTAAATTATCACATAACTTAAGGTACAACAACAGATATTTTTCCACGACATTCTTTAAAAGTTTGAAGCCAATCTTACATTTACTTTAAAAAAGATATTCGAAAGTAATATTTTGGCATTGTGCGAACAAATGTTCCGACAATGCTGTTCGAACAAGAACATTGAGAAGAGACAAAAACTGTTATATTGTCGTTAATTTTGTATATTTAATTTGTAGGAATTTCAATTATCTAAAACAATTAAAAGTCAAACAAAATATAAAATGCATTATTATTTCATCATGACAACCAATTTATAATTTAAGAAACATATTTAAACATAAATTTATTATTATATTCAACTATTTAGCTAGTACAAATTATGCCAAAAATTATCAAAATAAATTTGAGAATTTACAGTATCTTAGAAATAGGCTTGCATATAAGTTTTTTAATTTCTTTAAGCCATCTTTGTAACTGTCATCATCTCATTTATATAACTTAAGCTAAAGTGTTAAGTTAAAAATGTCTTACGAGTTAAAAAGAAAAACTAACTTCTATACGGATCACTTTCACTCTCCAGCGAAGCATGCATATCGGCCAGCTCATCCTGACGCAAAGCTTCGGACGGTGATGGCACCCTACGACCATTCAGTGGTAAAATATCAATATTTTGTACATGTGCCCGTACACTTTGACCCGGCGGTAGGCCCAAATACCATTTGCCCACGTTTTTAATAATGGTTGAATCACGATGATGTTCTATCCAATCACGATCGCGATCAATTTCTAGTATTTTGTGGTTGGCTGTTACAAGTGGGGGCAAAGCACTGGCAAAATCATCATCATTGACATCGTAATTATTGCTGTTGGAGGCAGGTCGATCATAGTGATAGCCACCATTATCCGAACTAACTGGACTAGGTGCTCTATTTCGACTGGCTGTGGATGATGGTCCTCGACTGGGTTTACGTTTGTTATTATTTGCTGGATTTCTACTTTTAGCATCGTTTCTTGCAGAGCCTCTTTCCAGCATAAAGTCCCGATCTTTGGAGGACGTTGAACTGCCTCTATTTGTACTGCCACGATTTGCTTTGTTACCACCACCACCCCGACGTCCATTTTTTTGTATACCTATGCGATTATCTTTACCTTTAGTTTTTGTGGCTGAACCTGAGTTTCTAGCCGTGTTTTCATTATCTGCCTCGCCCTCAGTATCATCATCATTTTCTATTTGATTATCATTCTCCTCGAGTGCATCTACTCTTCCTGCGGAAGTTTGTACATAGTCTCTATTGCCACTAGTACCACTTCCCACTCGACCTTTGTTACCTCTCCTTCCAGCAGCTCCACTACCACCTCCCCCAGCACTGCCGCTTAATTCGACACCTGGACCTGCTCCCGTGCCAAAGTCATTAGCTAGTTTAAATGAAGCATCATTTAAACGGAAATCTAAAACCTGATCATTAACATGTGTTCCTGGTCCAACTCTATTCTTGACTACCCTATAACCTATGCCAGCACCAGCTATATACTCCACTGTACGTTGCACACCCTTATCATCTAGAAATGAGTAAGTACCGCGAACTAAGCCATCGGGAGAGCGACTCTCAGCCCTTCTATGATCTGGACCGGCCGCCAACAGTTTATAAGTGCCATCAGGACCTCTCTGCACTGTCATTTTACCACGGGTCTCTGGCGGAGCCTTATATAAAGGTCCTGTATAGCCTACATCTATGGGATTATCTGGCACGGAATTGGTGACTTCAAAACCAGTACCTGCACCAGCAGCATAGCGTACACTATGACGTACGCCTTCATCATCTAGAAATGAGTAGAGACCTAGGAACAAGAAATTTATAGTTAAATAAATATGTTTTTTTTAGGTATGACAACAAAATACCTCTTACTCTCCCTGTGGCATCGTTTTCTTCGGCTCGCGATTGATCCGCTGTTCTATATTTAAAACTATACGAAGGATCATCATATGGATCGGCCAATGGATCATCTGCACTGCCTATAGGTCGGGGCGGATACTGATCTAGATTCGTTTTGCGATGTATTTGTGGTCCCGTTACGCGAAAACTAAAATTAACAACAATTAAAGTTAAATTTTAAGTTAAATGTGTCTTAATTCATATTAATTTAATTAAATATTAATTCCAGTTTAAAATAATGCAAAACGTGCAGTTTTGAAATGAAATCTGAAACATGGTTCATGTGGATGGTAAACATAAAAAATATGATTAATGTATTTAATAAGTTGTTTAATTGATTAAGTTCTTTTTAATTATAATAGCTGCAAAATTAGTTGTTTTAAACTGATAGTATTAAGTTGCATAAATACAATAAGGACGTCAAGCGGTAAAATATTTAAAATAAAACCAAATCATAATGACCATTAGTCAGTTGCAGTGGCAGTTTTCCCAAAGAATTGATATTTGAAATGCAGACCTTAGATTTTGCTTTTACTTAAGGCACTAATTTTGTAAATCACTTGCGTTCAACGCATCACCTACCAACCAAAAATATGAAATTTGAAAATCACTGCATCATTGCATTTAGCGAACGCAAAAATATTAGGTTGTTACAATCATTGCGTGTTTAAAGTTGCCATTGAAAATGTTGATACTGTTGATTTAAAATAAAAATTTATATAAAGTTAAACTTATTTTGCATTGGCAATGCTACAAACCTATCAGCTGTTCAATAATTTTGTTTTAAACTAACTAACGCTAAGAAAATTGATTTGAAACGCAATTCAGCATTGCGTTTTACAATTCACACAATTTCAAACAGTTGTATTAACAACAACGTTAAGCTGTTAAAATGCAAAGAATCACTTGCTTAAACGCCGTGATTTGCAAAATGTAATTTAACGCTTAGAAAATTGTGGCGTTGCGTTTTACAATATTAGCGCCTAAATCACGTCTTCACAACCCATCAATTTGTTCATATGGAGAACAATTTCTTGTCCGCACAAAAATGTGTTTCGTGTGGACTTATCTTTTCGATGTTATGATCTAAATTTGACATTTTCACACGAAAATACCGTCATTTTTAAAAATTACAAAGAAACCTAAGAACATGAACATAGTACCAAAATACAACTATTTAAGATCTTATTATTTATTGCAAGCAATTAAGAAATATTTAAACAACTAATGTAGATAATATAAAGTAAAATAGAAGTTTTTTTTTAAAAATAATATTAAAAAAGTTTACGAAACTTTACTTCCTTCATAAAAACCTCGAGGAATTCAATATTAAACACCATTTTTATCATTACCATTTAACAGTCGCCGGCAGCTTTCATTGTGTCTGACTTTATCATTTATTAACAACTAAAACGAAACTACATTAAGGTAATTTGATAACGTTGTTGAGGAGAGGAATCTCATCAACAAAAAAAAAAAAAAAAAACAGCAATAAACTTGTTTATTTCAAACATTATTATTATTATTTTGTATTTTTAAAATTTTAGGTTTAATAGTTTGATATGATAAAAAACATTGATTCAGAGGTTAAACGAAACATTAGTGAGAAAAACTTTGCATACACTGTTACCCGGCTTAAGAAATGTTTACATCTAAACTTCTGAATGCAAACAGTAAGGAAAAAGAACCAAAAAATAAAGTCTTAAAAACAAATACCAGCAAAAACTAGAATTTATAATTGTTAAAATATTATTAACAATATTGATTGAATCAATAGCTAATTGTGCTTCCGACATGTCAGTTTGTTTGTACCTACACATTTAAGAACTTAACAGATATCGTTAATTCTTTGATAAACGTTTAATGCTTGCATTTGTTTTAAAACCCACCATCAAAAAGTTGGGGGGTATATTACGTTTGTCATTTCCTTTGTAACACATCAAAATTATGTTTGTAGAGCCAATAAGTCTATATATTCTAACAGTCTAATTCATAAAAACTTATCAAGGGTTTATATAAACCTTGGACAAGTTTTATGAATAAGGGGGTTAGTCTTTATAAGATTCTACTAAAACCATCTAGCCACGTCCGTCCGTCTGTTGAAGACACGATAGAGCTTCGAAAAAAAAGACATAAAACAATAAATAGAACAATTATTCTTTGGTTTACCGAAATGTTTGGTATTGAAAATGGGCAAAATCGGTCCATTGGGATCCGATCTAGCCATGTCACAGAATCTAATTCCGTTCGTAAGTGGAATTAATTCCCTATTTTGCTTCTATAGAAAAAGCAAAACGAAAAATATTTTAGAAATGAAACCACTTTTAATTTGCTATGTGGAATTGTAATTTTAAGCATTGCTAGTTTTTATTCCGAAAAATATGTTTGTTTTACTTTTTCTATAGAGACAAAATATGGAATTAATTCTACTTCCGATCGGAACTAAATTCTGTTACTTGGCTGATAGATTAAAGTTTCAGACTACCTCGATATTTTTCAGATATTTTTTTATGCTTTTCAAATATAAAGCATATAATATGAAATTTTACACACTTTATTTTGATTATAGAAGGTAAAGTCCCGTTAAAAATGGTAGGAATCGGTCTATGATTTCTTATAGTCCCTATGCAATGTCTTCCCGAAATATGGATATATTAGTTTCATGCAAAATGAAATCTCAAAACGATATTTTGTTTGCATCGGCCCATATTTTGCATTATAAAAACCACTTTCAAGTTGGAATTCAAAACAACTCAATATGATGACGATCGGACCATATATGACCGTACCTCCCACATAAAGTTGAGTTCTGCAAATCACTTAAATGCGCATAAATCTCTTATAAAAATGATTAAGAAGTCGAAATTCAACACAAGTACTTCGTATATATATATAAATCTTTGTACCAAATTTCATAACAGTCGGTCCATATTTGACCGTAGTCCCTCATATACAGCCTAGTTCCGAAAATCACTTAAATGCGCATAAATATCTTATAAGCATCAGTAGCAAGTTTAAATTCGATACAAATAGTCCATGCGTATATAGAAATATTCACACCTACTTTTATGATTATAGGTCCATATTTGACCCTAGTCCCCATATAAAGTTCACTTAGAAAAATCACTTAAATGCGCATAAAAACCATTATTACGTTGAAAATCAACGCAAATAATTCGCATAAAGATATAAATCAACGTACAGAATTCCGTAATGATTCTCCCGCAATAGGTCATAGTTCCCTTATAAGGATTACTCCCGAAAACTCATTAACCTACACAAACATTCATATCTAACCGAAATTTTACACATATCAGTTATAATTATGTAAAAATTATACTATTGACTTTTGTTGGTCCATAATTGGCCAAAGCTATCACTTCCGAGAATAATCTCAGAGTCAAAAATCAGTTTTCTAGGGCTTTTTGGTACTTAATTTATTGTGTGTTAAAGTAAATCGCATTATATTACATGCATGAAATTCTTATAAATATTGTTATTGAGATGAAAATCAACTACAACAAACCTAAGATAAATAGAAATTACGGTACAATATTTTATGAAGTTCGCCCCATAATAGGTGATTTATTGGTGGCTATTTAAGATTCGGTACAGCCGAATATCAACTCTTACTTGTTTCTTTTAATTTTTATGCCCTACACCACCCTAGTAGGGAGGGTTTATTGGATTTGTGCTGATGTTTGTAACGCCCAGAAATATTTGCCCAACACCCACCTTAAAGTATACCGATCGACTCAGAATCACTCCCTGAGTCCCGTCCGTCTTCCGTCTGCCTAGCTGGCTGTCCATGTAAAGCTTGGGCGCAGAGTACAGGTCACAATTTTGAATATATTTTAATAAAATCTGGTAAGTGATATTTTTTCGGCCCAAGAACGGATGGGATTGAAACTGGTGGAAATCGGTCAATTATTTCACCTGGCCCCCATACAAATGCCCTCCCGAAATAGGAGTTTAACGATCATAAATGTATGAATTATGAAAGTATCCAAACAAATTTCATCACAAATAAGTAATAAATGAAGCTAAATCACATCTACAAATTTTGTGCAGATCGTTCCATAATTATTCGTAGCTCCCATATAAGGCCGAAAATCACTTTAAAGAGCATAACTCTTTTAAAAATGCTGGTATCCGACACCTAATTTTATAATGGTTGGTCCATAATTAGTCAAAACTCCCATATAAGACCCTTTCCGTAATTCACTTTAACCTCCATAAATCTTTTAAAAGTATGTATTTATATAAAGTATAATATTTATATTCACGGAAGTCGTGGCACTAAATTTTTGGATGATCGATCCATAATAGGTAATATCTCCCATATAGCGCCCATTTCTGAAAAACTGTTTTATTTATATACTGGGTTAGGGTATTATATGGTCGGGCTTGACCGACTATACTTCTTACTTGTTTTTTTTTTTTTTTATTTAAGTTTGTTTATGAGTTTTAAATTAATATTCAAATATATCCTCGTGTGTTTTGGTTTAAAAAGTAGTTTTAATTAAATTTGTTGGTGATTTCAAGCGCGTTAACTGTAGACTTTTATTTCTTGCTGTGTTTGATTAGTACAACTACCAGATTTTTTGCGATTATTAGCGTTATTTTGGCACAAGCATAAAGAGAATGCCAGACGCCAAAACTAGATTGGGAAGAAAACTGGATTTTGTTTCCTAAATAAAAAACGTGCTGTATCCAAATGCAATTTAATAGATGTAAAAGTCTCATGATTGGATAGAAATACAAAGTATATTAATTTTATGATCTATTACGAAAGGTTTAATGATATTCTTAAAATATGTCGCAGTTTAGTCAATTTAACTCTTAAAGTAAGGTCACACTTTGCAAATATTTATTCAAAAAAGCGTACTCACCTATTTTAGCACAAATTTGTTTGACGTTGTTTACTCTTCCAAGAGTTTTGCAAGAACAAACAGCATCAAATAAAATAAAACTAAATAGTTGTTGTGTCATGTTCTAAAAAAACGAAGTTTTTTTTTTTTAATAAATAAACGAGTTCAAATATATTTTGTTTAGTGGTTACGTCTTTTTCAGCAAATATTTGCCAAGTGCGATCGTACTTTTACTCTTAGAAAACAACTGCATATCGTGTCAAAATAAATTATTATTTATGAATCTGTGAGTTATATTTTCAAATAAGATTGATAGCAGTCGTGCATATATGTATGTAATTAAGGACATGCCACAAATTTTCCAAAAAAAAGTATTTATTTAAAAATTGTTCAATAACTTGTTGCCAATCCATTGTTATCGATAACAGCTTGATATTTGTGAGGCACTGAGGTCACCAAATTCTTACAAACACTACTTTGAATAGCTTCCCAAGCTTTCTTTGTTTCGGCAAAAAGATCATTAAAATTGCTTAGTTTTACAGTGCTTACTTTGGTTTTTACAACTTGTTAAAAAACCGCGATGAACTGTATGCTACCGATCTTTATCTTGTTGAAATATCAATGTTACTGGCATATTCTCATCAGCATACATCATTGTATCGCATACTGAAACTTAACTAGAAAGTGATTCTAAGTCGATCGCTATAATTTAAATTTAAGGTATTAGACTAATATTTTTGGGTTTTACAAACATCAGCATAAATTCAATATACCCTCCCCACTATGATAGTGAAGGGTATAAACATACAAAAATATTTAATTATTTTTGTCTTCAACAATAACTTGTAAAACAAAAACATTTTTTATTTAAATGTGCAAAAATGTTAAAAAGAGTATATCTATCTTGTTTTAGCTAGTAAAATTCGTCAATGGGCCAATTTTTTTCAAAAGCAATTGTTTTGTTTAATTGTTATGATAATATTTATTTAAAATAAAATCTGAAATATACAAACCTATACAACTATATGTTATACTAGTTTGACATACATACATACATACATAAATTCATATTTAGCATAAATCAATCAAACTAATTGATTTACTCTCTTACGTTAACAAAGTTCACGGAAGTTGAAGCTATTTAATTTCCGAATTCATTTTGTTTGATTTTATTTATGTATGTATGTATATATATATTTCAATATTGTAAATAAAATCTTCGATGTTCTTGCAGCAACCAGTAGTAGGAGATTTATTTATAGGTATTTCTAAGTGTGACCTATTAAACAGTATTTTTATAATTTTCTAATTTTTTAAGTTTGTGTAGTGCAATAAAGTTTGGTAAATATCGTGATAATAATCAACAGTTTTATTATAGTAATAGATAGTGCAAAAATAGTATTAGAAGTAATAGTTAGTATTAAGCATTAAACACATTCTGCAAATGCCGCCCTGTACCCAGCTACTTATATATTTTGAAAACGACAGGCACATAGTCAGCAGCTGATCCCGAAATTTGACGTTTTAATAAAAAATAAATTTTGTTCTCCGAACTTTTTAAATAACCTAATGGCTGAAGAGGATTTTGTTGATTTTATAGAAGCTATTGCTAAAATACAACAAAAAATGTAAATAAAAACATTAAAAATAATAAATAGATTAAACAATAAAACACTTACAAACTTTAATCATACAAAACAATGAAAATATAAACAGCTGTTGCGCAGTAATCCATTTATATTTCAGTGGTGCCACTTAAGGCTTTTATTTTTTTAAAGTAGCGTTTTGTTTATGAAACATGAAAAACATATATACACCTAATTTTGTTTTTACACGGTTTAAAAATAAACAAATTTAAATTTTTTTACACGATTTTATTCCATTTGTCATCAAATAAGCTTTTTGCTTTTGTCTGAATTACCATTTTACTTAATGGTATTCTCTGCGCAACTTGATTTTCAATTTAAATAAAAAGCATGGACTCCATTTTTATCATCATAGCACTTCGTGTACGGGTCATCGTTTTAGCAAAAAACTTAAAGTGTCGAAAAAAAATTAAAGAGTCAACCCCAAAACAACGCAACTTCGAAAATCTAACGACGCACATTGGAAATTAGTACTAATTAAGCAGCGACGCAACTCAAAAAAAAAAATTAAACGAAACGACGCAAAACGAGGTTTTGGTGTAAATAATTGTTTAAGAGGTTTTTGGGTTGATGTGTTGGTCTTACTGTTCAAGATACTTTCATAAATTCTTAGTCGATTTAAATATGATTTATTTATGTGACAGATATAACTAAATTACAATCTTTGAATGCTATATTTGAACACTATAGTAACAATTATTAACAAATTAATACTCGAATGTGTTAATATTACAAACTAGATTTTTTATACATAAAACACGTTAAACTTTTAATGCCCAAATACTATAATGTACAAATATTTAGAAAAATATTTACGTTCATGCAGATGTTCATACAAAAAGCAGCTTGAAAATAAATAAATAAAGTTTTTGTTTGAAACAAATCAAAATGATGCATTTTATGCAGTATGTTAATTAAAATTTTAAAATCTTCGAAGAATTATAATATAAATAACAATATGATAAACACCAAACGATATCACAATTTGTTTGACCATCAAACAATCAACAACTAATCAAAATGGTAAGTTTTTTCGTATTCTTTAAAAACACACTAAATCAATAATACAATGTATCATTATAACTTCAACATAATGAAGAAATAATCTAAACACACGAGTTCTGTTTTTGTTTATAGAAATTCATCGTTATTAGTTTGGCTTTAGTTGCCTATGTTATGGCTGATGTCTCTGAGTTGGGTTATGATTATCATGCTCCTGCTCCCGCTCCCGCTCCCATAGAACACCACCATGAACATCATGAGGCACCTAAGAACACTTATATTCCACCAGCTCCTGCCCCCGCTCCAGAATACCATCACGCTCCAGTTGCCACCCAAAATACTGACATTCCCCCAGCAACACCAGCTCCTGTCCCCGAATATCACCCTGCTCCTGCCCCCGCTCTAGAATACCATCCCGCTTTAGTTGCCCCCCAAAATACTGACATTACCCCAGCAGTGCCTGCACCTGCCCCAGTACCAGTTGCTCCACAAAACACCTACATTACCAAAGCTGCCCCAGCCCCTGTACCAGAATATCACCCAGCTCCTGCCCCCGCCCCAGTTGCTCCACAAAACACTTACATTCCCCCAGCTTTACATGCCCCAGCACTTGCCTCTGTTCAACATTCTGCTCCTGCCCTCGCACCAGAATACCATCCCGCTCTAGTTGCCCCCCAAAATACTGACATTCCCCCAGCAGTGCCAGCTCTTGTCCCTGAATATCACCCTGCTCCTGCCCCCGCCTTAGTTGCACCACAAAACACTTACATTCCCCCAGCTTTACATGCCCCAGCACTTGCCTCTATTCAACATGCTGCTCCTGCTCCCGCACCAGTTACTCCTCAAAACACCTACATTCCCCCCGCAGCCCAAACTCCAGGTGAACCATCTGCTGAACTCGCTGAAGATGGTTACCGTTACAAGACTGTCCATCGTGTCGTCTACCGTTACCGTTACTAAGTTGTGTTGATTCAAAAAGAACTGTTAAATTTTACTTGTTATTAATTTCTTAATATTTTTGATATTCAAAAAACCAAATAAAAGTAAGTCCCAGCACTTAGTAAAACAAATATTTTTTATGTTTTATTTAAATTTTAAAATTATTTTACACAATCAGCTATTAAAATTCTAAAAATCAAGTTTGAAGATTTGCCTTTGGAAAATTATGTATCAAGCTATGTATAGACGATTGTCAGATCTAGCAATGTGCTAGCAATGTACTGACAATGAAAAATTGTTAGCAAAAGGTAAATTGTCTATGCTTTTTCTTACAACGTTGAAAGACAAAAATGTTAAGTTCACACGGTCGTTAGACATTTTCTGAACATTTTTCGGACAACGTTGTAAGATCTGACAACCGTCTGTACAAAGCTTAACTAAACGATTTGTCCTACAAAATCCCTTTAAACGAGTTAATAAAGGTAAAAAATAAAATACAGCAGACAGACAACTTTTTTGTAATTCCCCTTACTTAATGTTGTTGGTGACTTTTTTAGAATAAAACAAGTAAAAGTGCTATAGTGGGCTGAGCCGAATATTAAATACCCTCCCACCTAAATATAATGAGAATTTGTAATTCTTATTACAAATACGCTGCTGCTAAAATCAAATATCATTATTCATTATTATTATATTTCTAATTTAGTTTTAACGCAAATTTTATTAGTATTTTATATATTATTTGATAGACAAGTTTACGCACAATATAATTTATTTCAAATGTTCTTAATGTAATTACCGATTCTTTACATTATTTACACAGTTTGTATATTTATCATTTTATATGTAATTTAACAATTTTTAAGACTAAAAATAAGTTCAACATTTTTCCATATTGACCAGGTTAAGGAAAAATTCAACTGTGCCATATCTTAAATACCCTCCACCTAAATATAATGCGAAATAGAAAAACTACACTTCAACTAATAGCTTAACATTTTGTATATTGTTTGAACGACTATTTTACAAACAACATAATTTATTCCGAATGTTTAGAAATTTTATCTAATTTTGACAATTTAAAATTGATGTAATTACCAATTCTCACCATAATTTACAGAGTTTGTCTGATATAAATAACAATCTTGAGTGTAATTTAACAATTTATAAAATTAAAAAAAAAATTCCGTATTCACAGGGTATAAAAAGGATAAGAAAAATAAGGTGAGGCTTCCTTTGGTTGAATTTGATCTCAATAACTTAATTTACAAGAGATATATGGCTGGTATAGTAGAAACGGATCAATTATGGACTTATAGCTTTTAAATCCAGTATCCAGTAATGTGAATTCGTTGTATTTTGGGCTTATTTTGGTGGAAATTCATCGCAATAACGTTATTTACAAAAGTTACAAAAGTATGTTTTGTTGTTATACTCGGAAGTGGACTTAATTCGGGAAATTCATTAGCATAATTTCCGTATAATAGATATTAGTATGATTTCTGGATAACACTTGCATGACACTTATTTTTGCCGAATTTTGTATTGATATTCCAATTTTATAGGCATTTATCATTAAGCCATATTTCGGGAAGATAATTGTATGGGGGCTATGAGAAATCATGGACCGATTTTTACTATTTTCCTTACACTTTCTTCTTTTATCATAAAAATAACGTGTATAAAATTTCATTGCAATATCTACAATATATTTAAAAAAAATTGCAAGAAAAATGTTGAAAAATATCAAATGAAGGTTGTCTCACATTTTGGTCCATAACTCTGGTTCTACTATACCGATTTCGCTGATTTTCAATTTCAAACTGCTTATGAGAATTATAAACGGTTTTTGATTTTTGTTGTGTCTCTGTTGATTTTGGTTGTGTCTTTTGGACGTGAGAGTGTTTTACACAAACAATGGACTTAGAATTCCATAATGATCAATAAATAATATATCGATGGTCTCATGTAGAAAGGCCCTAACTCGCATATTTGAAACTTTACAGGAGAAGGTAAAAACATAATAGAAACTGTAATATTTTTTACACTATTGCAATAAATTTTTGTGAGGAGGTGTATTTGCGTTAAATGCATTGGAATCGCAAAAAAAAAAGAAATTTCGAAAAAATAGCGAGTTAGGACCTTTCTACATGAGACCAACGATATATAATTTGTTGGGTCTTAGATGAATATTTCTCAGTGTTACACACGGGATGACAAACTTATATATACCACTTATGCTGGTGTAGGGTTTAAAAAGGGTATATATATGTATGTATGATCTGTGAAAAATTTTGGATCGGTACCTTTATTTATAACAGATTTATACGCATTTAAATGATTTTCGGAAGTGTATGGGGGCTATGGACCGAACCGAAACAAATATTGGTTTGTGATTTAATGTTATATGAAACTTATTTTTGCTGAATTTTGTATTGATATTGTCATTTTAAAGGCATTTATGTACAATTAGCCATATTTTAGGAAGAAATTTATATGGGAGCTATGAGAAGATTCTTATTATTTTCATCATAGTTTGTCATTTTCTGATAGAAATAACTTGTGTAAAATTGCCTGGCTTTATCTAGAAAATATTTAAACAAAATAGCAAAAAATATGTGAAAAAAAAAACTTTAAGTGACAGGGAATTTCATAAGAAGAACAAGGAAAAGATAAGGAATATACTAGAAGGCAATAATTTTCCAGTTCAGCTAATTTATAAATTAATAAGACAATATAAGGACAAACATAAAAACAATACAAGAAACACAATAAAACCGAAAATTTACACATCAACAACTTATATTCCAGAAATATCAGAACGATTGAGCAGATCAAAAATTTTTGATACTGATAAATATAGAATGGCTTACAAGACTTATAATACATACGATAAATTATTTAGCAAAACAAAGGATAAAGTAGGTAAATGGAACATGTCAAAATAACTTGTGAGCGAAATGATAAAGAAAATTGTAATAAAGTATATATATGTATGTAGGTACAACGAAAAATAAACTAAAAACCAGAATTGCTGGACATAAATTAGACCAAAGATATATACATACACAATATTACTTAACAAAAAAGTGCATTATCTTCTCATAGTAGTAAATTAAATCGCTATCCAAACTTTAAAAATATATTGGTATTAAACACTAAAAACTAAAAACGTTAATTAATGTACCTACAACTAAAAGGCTTAACTATTTATAAAAAATAAATCAGATGAGCTTACGACATCAGCTCCGAAAGTGTATTGCCGCGAAAAATCTGCACATGTAACTTGAAATACTTGACGCTAAAAACGTTTAGAAAACTATAAACGTATTGACGCTTAAAAGCAAGTTTTGGACCTGCAGATTAAAGCTTGAACTTATAAACTGTGAAAAATATAATTTTTTTTTTTAAGATTGTCTCAGATTTTGATTCATAACTCTGATTTTACTGATTTTCAATACAGAACTGCTTAGGTGATTTATAAATGTTTTTTGTAGACTTTGCTAATTTTGTTTACGTGTTTTAGACGTGACAGTGTTTTACACAGACAGACAGATGGATAAACGGCCATAGCTTAATCAACTTTCTTTCTGAATGTTACACACAGAATGACATATGTATACCCGCATTCACAACTTGTGGTTGTGGAGGTTATAAAAGGCCTCTCTACTTTTAAAATCTCAAATGGTTATGCTAAAAAATATTTGTTAATAAATTAGTTTCATATTTCTTTCAAAAATAAATAATCAAAAATGTATGTATGTATATAACACAGTAGAAAATGCCCGTCTACCTTTTTATGGGTTCATTATACCCTTCTCCAAATAACTACATAATGGGGGGTTTTTTTAAATATGTATATTTTATTTTTGTACAAATTGAATAACGATAAATTTATGCTAACAAATACTATTTAGAACTACATAATTTTTTTTATGGAAACTTTCGTTTGCTCTTCAACTTTGTGTAATCGTTATAATAGTTTTGTCAAGTAGTTTGCAACACATTGACTTATTTAAGAGTACTAATGCTTGTTAGCAAGAGTGGATTTGAGGATTTATACATTATGGTTATGGTATGTCTTTAAGACATTTTTATACTCATCACCAAAAAGATTCTAAAACGATCGTTCATCTGTCTCGAAAAAAGATTTAGAACAATGCAATTTCTCCTAAACAATCATTATTTCATGGAAATGTTTGGTATTGAAAGGTGGCAAAATCGGTCCAATATATAGA
Source organism: Bellardia pandia (assembly GCA_916048285.2). NCBI lineage: Eukaryota > Metazoa > Arthropoda > Insecta > Diptera > Calliphoridae > Bellardia > Bellardia pandia. Next base: position 46,502,484 of record OU696531.1, read on the forward strand.
TCATGTTATAGACCAAAGTTTTAGACAATATCGTTTGATATTTCCTTTTTTTGTATTTCTATAAAATATAAAAAATATAATATCATGAAATTTTGCACACCTAATTAGAATTGGTCAACGATTTCTTATAGCCCCCATTATAAATGCCTTTAAGAAAAGCAGTATCCATACAAAATTCAGCAGATATTAGATTCACGTCAAGATCATTAAACACACAAAACGATATTTTATTTGAATTGGTCCATATCTGACCATGGGACCTATAAACTCCATTTCCTAAAATAACTTAAAAGCTCACAAATATCTTATAATAAACAGTATTAATTTTAAATTCGACCAACGTTATCTTAATATAAAAAAGGTCTAACTCAATTTTGTTTCAAAAAAACATAAATGGCCTTTCTTCGATACCTTCATTAAAAAAAAATAAAAATAAAATTAAATAAGAAATAAAATGTGTTGCTGTTTTTTATTAAAAATTGTTTTAAAATATTTGTTGTATCTAAAATTTTATGAATTTTATTAAGTTTTTTCCTTCGTCTGTAAAGTAACAAAAAATCGAGTTAGGCCTTTTTTATATTAAGTCCTTATTTGACCATAGCCACCATAGAAAGTCCATTTACAAAAATTACTTAAATGAGCATATATCTTTTATAAACATCACTATCAAGTTGAAATTCGACATAATTAATCTACATGCATATAATCGGTCCTTATTTGACCATAGCCCCCACATAAAATCCACATTTTTTAAATGCACATAAATCTATTATAAACAACATTATCAAGATAAAATTGGGCAGAAATAATCCATACATACATATATATAAAACATACTAACCAACTATATGCTGATCGGCCCATAATTGGTGATAGCTCATAAAGGGTCCGCCAAATAACTTTTTGTTTTTGAAAATGAATATTGAATATTTTCTCAAATTTCTTTTTTTATTTGAAAGTACAATCCTTCCGGTTAATAATGGAAAATAATTTCATTCAAATGGCTGCCTCGGCCGGCCATGCAGCAGCCTACACGATCGGTCTAATTTTTAAGCATTTTTAAGATTGTATGCAGCTGTATTTCACCAATGGCTTCACAAATATTGTCCTTTAAAGCGTCAATTGTCTCTGACTTGTCGGCGTAACACTTATCTTTGACGGCACCCCACAAATAATAGTTCAACGGTGTCAAATCGCAGCTCCGAGGTGGCCAAACTAAATCAGCTCTGCGGCTGATAATACGATCTTTAAAAACAGGGCGCAAAACATTGAGTGTAGCTTCGGTTGTGTGGCACGTAGCGCCGTCCTGTTGAAACCAAATGTTGCCAATATCCTCCTCTTCAATTTTTGTGAACAAAAATTCGTTCAACATGGCCCGATAACAATCGCCATGGACTGTAACGGCCACTCCTTGCTCATTTTCGAAGAAAAATTACCCAATTATGCCTCTGGACCAAAATCCGCACACTTTCTGCCACAACAGCAATATTCTCGGGTGTACGCACTGTTTTTGGCTTTTCACGCTTTGGTTTATCGATGAGGATGCCAGTTTCTTTCACTTTTTTCACAAGATAACGAACATACGGAGCTGACGGTGCTTCTTTTCTTCCAAAATCCGTACGCAATTTTCGCACACATTCTGCAACATTACCATGGTTTTCAATTTTCAATGTCGCAATATTTCCCAGCGTTGTTCAAACGTATACACAACCATATTCGTTCAGCGGAAGGATAAAACTAATTATCTGTCAAATCAGACATGAGCTAAGTGTTACCATTCACGAAATAAGCACTAGTTGAAAAAAAGTTAGATGGCGGACCCGTTATATAGGGACCTCTTCCAAAAAAACACATTAACCTTCGTAAATATTTTATAAATATCTTTTCAACGATCAGTTATATTGAAGTAAACATTTTAATATTGGATTTTGTAGTGAAGGTCAGTCCATAATTAGCCACCATAATTATGGACTGACCTTCACTGAGGTTCATTTCCATATAAATAAAATAATAATAATAATAACTGGCAGACCCAAAAAAAAACTCTAAAATGTGTCGTTCTTAGGATGTAAATATATTTATTGAGATATGAAATTTACCATAAGACTCTAATACAGTAGAATATATTATAAAGATCGTCACATAAGATGTAATAGATCCCATATAAGGGATCCAAAAAATAAAATAAAATTATACGCATTATCGATGCAAAGGTTTTTTTGATCGTTTTCAAGAATGCATAGATCACACTACTGATATATAGCTGGTAGGTATATAAGATTCGAAAATTAATTCTTACTGTAGTATCTACTAATTTTTGTTCACTATTCAAGTATGAAATTAAGATGATAATTTCATCAATCATTCAAGAATAACCTCGATTAAGTTTAGGTTAAGTTAAGTAGAAAGAAGGGGCGGTTGAAAGATACAAAGAAAAACACACGCTAGATCTTAGCTCTATGTGGTAAATTAATATATTAACTAGACTTCGGAATATTGATATATTTTGGTTCAGAATCTTTTTGTATTATCTTGTTTTGGGTTTTCCCAAAACTGACTGTGGAGTTCTGTCATTTTCTGACATGTTTATTTAATTTTCATTCTTTTTGTTATATTTTAGATCATAAGTTGTTTTCAGATTTGTTTACGTAAATGCCTTTTGTTTAATGTTTCCAGAAAATATATTCCAGCGGCATTGAATAAAAATAGCGAGGCTACCAATTGACATCGAAAAGTCTAGACACAATTGAATTGTTTAGCCGGCTGTATGACCCGAGGTGTCTTCTTGCTGACCTGAGGTCAACTTAAAATAGTTTGTGTAACTAAAAATTTAAAATTTTTGTTTAGGTTTTTATAAGCCAATACCTCAAATTTAGCCAGCTATTATAACATATGGCGCTATAAATAGTTATCTCTTCTGGCTCTTGGGATTAACCTTTCTATATAATGAAAATAAAGGATGTTGCACTAAACTCAACTCGAGAAAGATTTGATTAAAATAAATATCAAAAAATTTTATTTCATGTTAGCTCCATTTTTGGTGCTTTTTTATTTTTTTTTTTTGTGCAAAAAAGTTGGTGCGCGGTGCGCTTTTTTGTTAATTTCGGTGCGTTTTTCAAATTTTCCGAAAATGTGATGAAATCTTTATTTTTACTAATGTTTAATTGAATTTTTTAATTATTCATTATCATGAAATCTATACGATGAAAAAGGACCCCATTAAATGTGTTTTAAATGCGAATGTATGGTAAATAAATAAATAAATTGAAACATGAATGTTATTACTAAAGGTAAATAAGGTGAACATTTTTGTTTGAAAATAAAGTTCACATTTTACACATGGAAATAAAAATTCTTGTATAGCCTGATGGTTTGGTCTACTCAACTGTAGACGAACAACCAGGGTTAGAGTCCCAGTGGGGCCCTAACAAATTTTATTGAAAAAACTCAAATAGAAGTACTTAAAATAGGAAACAAAAATAATTTAAAAAGGTACCCAATATGTACTGAAATTAGCCATATTTTACCAATTAGTTTCAGTTCCAAATAGCATATTGTGAGTTAAATTTTGAGTCGTTAAAAGCTTATTTTATCTTTATTAACTCGTTTATTTAAAAAAAGGCTTTTACTTTTAAAAAGTTTTATATAGAATTTATGAAATTAAAAAATGTAAAATTAATTCAATAAAAATTTTAAACAAAAAAGAATTCTAAACTTGGCGTGGTTTTTTAAATGTCGCGTTTTTTTCTCCATTTTGGTACAACGCTCGTAAGGTAGTTTAGCCGTAAGGTAATTTTCTGTTATTTCGTTAACGGTATTTAAATAATAACGTTAATTAACTACAGTAGATTCCATAAACTTTTATGCGTAAACAAATTTACTGCGATCATTTTTAAAATTAAGTATATCATAGGAGTATTTTTTATTATAATAACGACTTTTTAGCAGTATTGGTTGACGACCTTAAACTACATATATTTAAAGTAGTTAGAAAAATATTGGTTTCGGCCGACTTTTTGCAGTTCAGACACCTTTTCATAAACATTTACTTAATAACTTGAAACATTTTAAAAACTTGCTATTAAAATGTTTACCAAAAGAATAACATTCAAGAAGGGGGAAAAAATTTGTCCAATGATCAACGAACTTTATTGATTCTGTGATTTTTTACATAACAAGTTTTTAAATGGCCATTGTTTTGAAGCTTTAAATTAGTTGTATAAATTATGCAAAAGTTCTAGAATTAAAATTAAAACTTAAAATTTCATTTTATCAACAGTTATAAAGTATGAAAATTGGAGTGGGCACTGTAGGCACACATTCAAAATTGGTTTTAAAAAACCTAATGAATTAATGATTACAGATAATTAATGATGGTTAAAATATACAAATTAAAATTAAGTAAAGTAAAAAATAAAATAAAATTATGTGTATGTGTGTGTATATGTGTATTATGGAAATCTGTTATTCTAATTCTTTTTATACCCTACACCACCATAGTGGGGAGGGTATATTTGATTTGAGCTGATGTTTGTAACGCTCAGAACTATTGGTCCAACACCCACCTTAAAGTATACTGATCGACTCAGAATCACTTTCTGAGTCGATTTAACGATGTCCGACCGTCCGTCTGGCTGGCTGGCTGTCCATGTAAAGCTTGTGCGCAGAGTACAGGTCGGAATTTTGAAAATATTTTCATAAAATTTGGTAAGTGATATTTTTTCGGCCCAAGGACGGATGGGATTGAAACTGGTGGAAATTGTTCCATTCTTTCACTTGCCCCCCATACAAATGTCCTCCCGAAATATGAGTTTAACGATCATAAATGTTTGAATTATGCAAGGAACCAAACAAATTTCATTACAAATGTGTGGTAAATGACGCCAAATCACATCTACAAATTTTGTACAGATTGGTCCATAATTAGTCGTAGCTCCCATATAAGCACAGAACTTGTTTTGCCTTATATTTTGTTGGAAAGACGTGTACTTAAATATTTCGCCCTCCGAAGCACAAAAATGAAGTCCGTTTGTCAATACATTGTTGCACTTTTCTGGGAAATGCGAAACACTAGCGTTACATATGGTAATCCTGAGTAAATAGAGTATTTACGTAAATGTAACGGCCTATTTTGCATTACCATATGATAATCGTGGGTTATTTCGGGTTAAAGAGCATAACTATTTTAAAAATTTTGGTATCCACATAATATTGAACGCAAATATATTTCATATGTATACAAATAATACGGTACAATTTTATTATCAAATGTCCATATAATACCCTCTCCGTAATCTACTTTAACCTCCGTAAATCTTTTAAAAGTATTTGTATCGAGATAAAGTTTAACATAAACAATATTTGTATTAACAGAAATCATGACAATAAATTTTTGGATGATCGGTCCATAATTGGTAATATCTCCCATATAGCGCACGTATCTGAAAAACGGTGTTATACATATACCGGGTGTAGGGTATTACTATATATGGTCGGGCTTGACCGACTATACTTTCTTACTTGTATAATTTAATTTTAGCGATAAGTTTATTATAGATTTTGTTTTCTCAATTTTAATGCTTTTCTTTCTTTTATCGAAAAAACCGGATAATAAATATTAGTAGCAAAATAGAAACATATGTATGTATGTTTTTTTGAAACACAATTTCAAAAGTCTTCAGCACACACACACACGCACACAAATTTAGAAAATAAAGAGAGTGAGTGAGAGACTAGAGATGCTAAAGAACTTCCGTTATTTAAGCTAATAAAGGCTTACATTTTTTAACCATTCGCAGAATTTTAGTATAAATAACAATAACGAAAGCTCAAAGCGATATCACACTTTGTGGAACAATCAAACAATCAACAACTAATCAAAATGGTAAGTTTTTGCGTATTTTGTTCTACAAAAAATTTTCACAATACCAAAAAATTTGTTAAGATAAGTTAGTAATCTGGAATAATCTAATTAAATGTTTGTTTTGTTTTCCTTTATAGAAATTCATCGTTCTTAGTTTGGCTTTGGTAGCCTGCGTTATGGCTGATGTCTCTGAGTTGGGTTATGATTATCATGCTCCCGCTCCCGTAGAACACCACCACCATGAAGCTGTCGCTGCTATTCCTGCAGCACCCAAGAACACTTACATTCCCCCAGTTGTTCATGCTCCAGCACCAGTTCACCATGCTGCTCCAGCTCCCGCTCCAGTATATCACGCCCCTGCTCCAGTAGCTCCCCAAAAGACTTACATTCCCCCAGCTGTACATACTCCAGCACCTGCCCCAGTTCACCATGCTGCCCCAGCACCTGCCCCAGTTCACTATGTTGCCCCAGCACCTGCCCCCGTTCACCATGCTGCCCCTGTTCCAGTATACCACGCCCCTGCTCCAGTAGCTCCCCAAAACACTTACATTCTCCCAGCTGTACATACTCCAGCACCTGCCCCAGTTCACCATGCTGCCCCAGCACCTGCCCCAGTTCACTATGTTGCCCCAGCACCTGTCCATGTTCACCATGCTGCCCCTTCTCCCGCACCAGTTACTCCTCAAAACACTTACATTCCCCCCGCTGCCCCAGCTTCCGTTGAACCATCTGCTGAACTCGGTGAAGATGGTTACCGTTACAAGACTGTTCGTCGTGTCGTCTACCGTCACCGTTTCTAAACTGGTCTTTTGAAAAGAAGTGTTGCAATTGATTTGTTACAAATAAATTTAAAAAATATATATAGAATTTAAATAATAAAAAAAAAAACATTAACGAAAATTTATTAGTTTTATTTAAAAACTAGATGACTCTCTGACTTTCTAATATATTTTGTCAAATATCTGATATCTATACCGAGCCAAAACCGAAATGAACTTAATTTTCAGTCAGTTTAATTTTCAGTTCAGTTTAATCCGATACAAACTAAAACTTTCCAAATTGTCTATTAATTTCCGCAATAATTAAATTTTTAACTAAATTTTCAAAGGACCTACATCACTACACTTTACTTTTAGGCCTCTATAAATCTTTTATTTTTATCCGAAGCCAGATACTCGGTGGAAAAGTAACAGTTTTCAATAGCACTGAAATCAAATATAAAATATATATTCAGATACATACTTATAATATGATATTATATAATATGATATTTTGCAAAAGCAAATCGGAGACCATGAACGAATTTAAACGGAATCATATGAAAACTTTAACAAGAACGTAACATGTCCAAAATCTTTTTTCTAAAAATAGAACTGTTAGATAATAATTATAGCAACCAAAACTAGCTTCTTAATTTCAGTTAATTTATTCAATATAAACGATTGTGAAAATTAGCATATAATTTAAATTAATTCACTTAAATATATTAACATTTCCCCATAAATTATTTTGCTATATTTATTCAGATCTTAAACTGCCAACATTTTTTGCAAAAAGAAAGATTTTATTATGTGAAATTTGAATTTGTCATATTGATTGCAAAAAGGGCTATAAAATATCTAGTGGGAAGGGTTTGTTGGATTTATACTGATGTTTGTAACGCCCATAAGTATTGGTCCAACACCCACCATAAAGTATAGCGATCGACTCAGAATCACTTTCTGAGTCGATTTAACGATGTCCGTCCGTCTGGCTGGACCTTTATTTCTTCGACATATTTTTGTAAAATTAAATTTTGGCTGATGACTTTGTAAACAAATATTAGTTTGAATTCATGATTTGTCAAATGCCGAATATCCCGGAATTTTCGGCCTCGGGATTAGCCTTATTCACAGGAACGCTATTTTGTACTGGGCTTGATTTAAATTCGAGAAACATGTTTGATATTTATCGTTTGGTTTGGTTTTTTTTGTGATATATATTAATATAACATCAAGTGTAAATTAATATTTATTATATCTAAATTATTAGCTGAGTTAAGAATTATTTTTTCAAATCAAATGAAATTAAATTTTATCTGAATGAAATGAAAACATTGTTCTAACGAGAACATAACATCGACAAAAGTTGTCCATACGAGACAAATTCATGTACGGACAATAAATTGTTAACTGAGTGAACTTTATAATTGAGTAAATATAAGTTTTAAAAACGGGGAATAAACATAGTAAATAAGCAGGAATATATATATATAATATATATACAGTGGAAATACTTAACAACCGGTTCGCTTAAAAAAAATTGTATTTTTGTCAAATTTTGTTAAAAATAGCGAAAATTTTAAAGTCGCATCCCACTAACAGACCACAAGCTTCTTGAAGGAAATGATATAAACTTTCATTTAATCAAAAAAAAAAAGTTACGTTTGTAACAAAAAATAGTTTTGATTTTGCAAAACAAAAGTCAAAAAAAATTTTTATTTTTTCTCAAAAGATTGAAGAAAACGCTATCGAAAACAAAATTTTCTAAATACAATAGGTAATTAGTTATAACGTTAGTTATATGATTTCAAAAGTTGACCCACTTGAGATAAAATCCCCCATATATATATTTACTCATACATATTTAATTATTTATTTACATAAGAAAAACAAAATATGTACATTATATTTAATATCTAATTTAATAATTGCCAAATTAAATTTTGATTTTGGCTGGGCAAAATAGGAACTGATTCTTTAACACGTTTGCCACTTGCCAGATGATGCCCTTGTCGCAACCATAATTTAACATAGGGTATAGCATCAAAATCTTCAACAGATTTTCCGATTAAATTTATTGTCATTAAATGACTTGTTGTTTCTATTATCAAAGAATTTCTCTTGTAATAAATTATATTATTCACTGTGCTGAATCCTCTTTCAGCTTCGGCGGAATTAACAGCAATTACATTTAAAATCCTTTTAGCTCTCAAAATAGTATTATTAATATTTTTAGATTCTAAATCTCTCATATCGACAAAATCTCGAAAATCGGTAACTGGAATGATGTATTTGGTTACCTTATTTAACATTTTTAATGTATTTTCACCTTCAATCCACGGTGCTTCAAAGATATCACCCGGCCATGTTTCTGGATTTAATAAACTAAAGCAATTTAAGAGATTATTATACTTTTCATCTTGATCATCAAACAGCAAACGCCTTTTCATATGTTTTTCTAAACAATCAAAAAACTTATCTCTCGAAACCACAATTGATGTTTTTTTCTATTGATTTCAAATGGAATATTGTATTTCTTTGTTTCAATAATGTGATCTGCTTCTTTTTCATATGATCCTTTATTTACTTTGAAATATATTTATTGTTCGCCTTATCAATCTATCAGCTCTAAATATTGAAATATTTCTTTCTTGTAAAGCTGTAGAAAGTACAGAAATTTCTTGTAATTTTCGACCGAACCGGTCCGAACCGGCTGAATATCAGCACTGATAATATGCAACAACCGGTACGGAAAATATTTAAAATTTTAACAACCGGTTCGACCGAACCGGTCCGAACCGGCTGAATATCAGCACAGTATATATACAAGAATGATGAACAATGAAGACTTAAACTATAAGGAAAATTCTTGACACTGTTGGCGGTTGCAATAATTGCATAAAAGCTAAAGCTTCCAAAAGATACTGTAAATGGCAAACCTTATTTTCAAAATCAAGTAAAATTTTCTCACTCTTGTAAAATTTTCATTCCTTCATATCTTTCCGAATTCATTTCTCATTGAATCAATAAATTTTTCTGCAAAACAAAAACGAATTAAATGAAAAAAACATTATTTTAATTTAATTTGGATAATTAATTAATTTCTTTTAGTACAAATCTAAATTAACAAACAATTAATCATTCAAAGATATAATGAATTTCATTACTTAATTATTTTGAAAACGACAGCCACATAGTCAGCAGCTGATCCCGAAATTTGACGTTTTAATAAAAAATTAAATTTGTTCTCCGAACTTTTTAAATAACATAATGGCTGAAGGGGATTTTGTTGATTTTATAGAAGCTATTGCTAAAATACAACAAAAAATGTAAATAAAAATAATAAATCTTAAACAATAAAACACTTACAAATTTTAATCAAACAAATTTTAATCAACAATGAAAATATAAACAGCTGTTGCAGTAATCCATGTATATTTCAGAGGTGCCACTTAAGGCTTTTATTTTTTTAAAGTAGCGTTTTATTTAAGGTGCTATCAGACGGGATGTATTTTACATATGTACTGTCAAATTTTCCATCTGTAAAAGTTGTACACATCGTGTGATACATATGAAACTTGCATGTGTAAAATACATGTGGAAATACATATGTAATTTTTTCGATTAGAACACGCTCTATTTTCCTGTGACAAACATAAACAAAACAGCTGATTTGTTTTGAAACAAAATTGTTTGAAAGAATATATTGGAAAGAAAAATTAAAGAAAATGAATTTTTCAATTTTTAATAAATTAAATTATGTTTATTATATTTATTGCAGTTACATTGGCCAAAAGAAGCAATTCTTGAAATTTATACACGTTAAAAAGTCAGCTTTTGTTTACATTTATAGGTTATGTCATACGTAAAAACATAAGCAGGTGTGATAGCAAAAATTATGAATCGTATGTAAAATGGAAATTTTGACATACATACGGAATTACATATGGGTAAGAAAAGTGACAGTACATATGTAAAATACATCCCGTCTGATAGCACCTTTATGAAACATGAAAAACATATATACACCTAATTCTGTTTTTACACGGTCTTTTTTAAATTTTTTAAACGATTTTATTCCATTTAGCACGATTCAAATTCTTTTAGGCTTAAATGTTGTTGGGTACATTTGTATGTGATTTAATATTATAAACCTGAATAGTTGTTTTTAAAAAAATCCTTGTTTTTCACTAATTGCAATAGGTTTTAGAGATAAGAAACCAATCACTTATTTTACATACGATCAATGTCTTTTTTATGCGGCATTTCCTGGAACCTGCTGAGCCGAATGTGTGTAATGCTTTAATGTATTCTATTTAAATTAAACCGTTTGAATGAAGCTACATAAATACTTTGTTTTGTTAATTCTGAATTCAGCTTTGATTAGAGACTTGTACAAGGCATATATATGGCTACAAACTTTTCATAAATGTATAAAAGACGATTTTTAGTTCTTACCTATTTTAAAAATATATCACCAAACTGGCAGTTGAAAGGTAATGTAATTATTACATTTAATTATTTTAATACAAAATATTTAATTATTTTTATATTTTGATAGGCATGAAGTTGTTTCGGAGCTATAGAAATAGTTTTAAAATAATGTATAACTAGAGCCAAATAATTAGTTCCTAAAGGCGATCTTGGCTACTCAAGAGAACTGGTTGTTCACAACCCTTGTGATAAATTGAAATTACTACAAAATAAAGTAGAATAATTTTAATCAAATGCTGAATACTTACTTAATAATTAGTTCCTAAAAAACTTGATAGTAATACAGTGCACTCGGAATATAGTAAACTAATTAATGCACAGGCCTGTTCACTATATCAAGAAATTCACTATATACAGTTTAAGAAAAATGAAAAAAAAACCCGAATTCCGTATCGACTCTTGAAGCCTTGGAGCCAGTCTGGACTTGCATTAACACCACCCGCTTCGTTAAATAGTTCATGCAGTGTTTTGGCTTTTTGCATAAGCATTTCAACGCTTACTGGTAAGTGTTTAGATCGCAGCTTTGAAAACCAAACCTTTTTTCGAGACGCGGATATTCTGCTTTTCGAAATGTCTTTCTGTTAAGGGCACTTTTACTTAAGCATGGAACTCCGGCTACCACTTTGTTTTTGTTTTTTTATGCCACTTATTGTGGATTTTGCTACATTAAATCTCTTTGCAAGAACAGTAGTTTTTACTCGATGCGATAGATTGCCGGACTATCAGTCAGAGGGTTGCGGGTTCGATTCCTGCCAAAGACTCTGGGTGTTTTCTGCAGATAAGCCAAAAGCTTCGCAGTTTGTGTTTGTTAATTATAAAAAAAAAAAGTGAAATTTGTGTGAAATCAGTTCTACTCGGTTTTCTATTTCTTTTAGAATTTCTTGTTTCACTTTAATGGAAAAAAAATTTCTTTTTTTTGCGAACGCATTTTTTAATCAATTAACATATAAACATGTGTCAGGATCGAATTTTAAACTGAAGTCATCTCATTAAATGTGTATTAAAACAAGAAAAGAATGCAAAAACAATGAATATATACAGGAGAAATAGCTTTTCTGTTGTCAATCATTGTGCAAAAAACTGTGTTCACTTTATAGAGGTTTGTGGAGTTCACTATTTAGAGTAACTAATGTAAAAAATAGCCAGTTCATTATATCGGGTAGTTCATATTACAAAGTGTTCACTATACCCCGAGTGCACTGTATGTACTTTAGAATCAAAGGCATTCGACAAAACGGGTTGCAGAAATAATTGCAACATCCCTTGTTCCAAAGCTGTGTTCAAAGTATCTGAACTCCTGCACTTAGTTATTTTATAAAATTACCCAAATTTTTCCTGGAAATTTATTATATTATTTTAAAAAAGTTCTATAGATAATATTAAAACATATTTCATTTTGTTTCAATTTCATTCCACAATTTTCATAATTTTAAAACTTTTATTACAATTTGTTTTTTTACAAAAAAAAAACAAAAAAAAAAACAGAACAGCACAGACAAATTGTTTGTGAGCTTCAAGCCTAAACTTATAATGAATTAATTACACAATTATTTTTTTTCTAATCACTGTGTAAACAATCTTTTGAAAAATTAAAAAAGAATAATAACTACTACGAAAAATATAAACTTAAGACATTTGCTAGTAACTTGCATGCAATACTCGTACAAGACAATTAAAATACATTGAAATATGAAAAGATTATCTTAAAATTACAATAACAACGGATATACAGAACATTGAATTAATTCGGTATGTGTTTGAAGATACGAATCATATGTGGCGCTTTTTATTGTCTTCTTGCTATTAATATTTCTTCTATTTTATTTCAAAGCACATTCATCATCTTCTTCAACATGTTAGCAGTCGCTATTTATCATTCTTAAATTTCAAATTCATATTTACAAGAATCTTCGCTTTTAATTGTTACGCTATCAGCGGCCGTTTAGGATCCATTTATAATCAGTGTTTGTTAACTTTGTTGTGTTTTTGTTTTTTTATAAAAAAGATGCAAACTTTTGTGTTTGATTTAAACCGAAAAGTATTTTTTAAAGCCGGGGATTGCACAAGGAACCAATATACATATTTAACAAGCAATTATTGTTTTTGAAAATCTTTACACCTTGTACTTGAATGACGGGCATAATATTTCCATAGTTCTTAATTGGAAATTTTTAGAAAGGAATACGTTAGGTTATATAATAAAGGGGTAAAGCAAAGTACATATGCTAAATTTTTGATACTATTTCCTCTTCGAAAGTACTCCCCAAATTCATTACATTCTTTCAATATATTTTCCATGTTATATGTAAAAAAATTAATTTATAAATTCATGCAGAATCAGCATTATTTGTTATTCGATATAAGCATGTTTGATCATATCGTATTAATCTTTTTTTTCTGTTTTCTTTTAATTTTGCCATATTGAAAAGAAGACCCTGCAAGGATACTGAACCCAAAATGTTGTGTATAACAGTATTTTCTAAAGAAAATGTTGTGTTTAATAGTATTTTCTATAGAAAATGTTGTGTATAACAGTATTTTCCATAGAAAATGTTCTGTATAACAGTATTTTTTTTATAGAAAATGTTGTGTATAACAGTTTTTTCTAAAGAAAATATTGTGCACATATAAAAGTAATTTTCATTGAAAATGTTGTGTATAACAGTATTTTCCATAGAAAATGTTCTGTATAACAGTATTTTTTTTATAGAAAATGTTGTGTATAACAGTTTTTTCTAAAGAAAATGTTGTGTATAACAGCGTATAACAGTCTTCAGTATAGAAAATGTTGTGTACAACAGTATTTTCTAAAGAAAATATTGTGCATAACAGTATTATGTAAAGAAAATGTTGTGTATAATAGTATTTACCACAGAAAATATTGTGTATAACAGTATTTTCCATAGAAAATTTCGTGTATAACATTATTTTCCATACAAAATGTATACAAAATTTTTTTTCACAATTCTGTTGAAAAAGTATCAGCTGTTATAGCAATTTGTTTTAGAGAATTTATTTAGCTTGAAATTGAACTTTATTAGAGACAAAATGAAACAAGCCTTTTAACACAACAGAACAAAAAGCTAAAGCAGCAACAATAAACCTTTTAAGTAGACAACAATTGAAACTTACAATAAACAAACAAACAAACAAAAAATAAACACAATAATAAAGAAATATGTATGTATGTATGTAAAAGAATAATAAAAACAAAACAGTAGCATTATCTTGATAAAGTGTTAGAATTGTTTTATTTATGCTTCAGTAAATTCTATAGGCTACATAAATATAACAACTTTATAAAACATACATTCATACGTCAGCAACTGAGAGTATTTTGTATAGGAATTTAATCAAACAAAATGATTTGTTAGTTTGTAAGACTTTGTTAGCTGCTTTTTGTGTTCTTTTAAATGCTTGAAAATTTATTTAGTTTAAAACATAAAATTTCTTGTGGTGCGTAATTAAGTCTTGTTATTTTATGTATTTTTATTGACTCACCCACGTGGTCCCGCTGTATAGGTAGTTTCCTCTAGTTTGCCAGTGGCTGGATTACGCGAACCATAACGACCTCGCACTATGTTGTCTGGAGTACCACTTGCACTATGATAATAGCCACCAAAATCATCATTTCGATGTCTGTATAATAAAATAAAATTATTGTGTTAATAAAATATGTATATTTAGGTTATTATTTCTCATAACAATTCGTAAGAGATATTTGTTTTTTATTAGGAAGAAATAATTGCTGTTTTAGCTGAAACAAAAAACAAAATCGTTTAATGTTCTTTTATGATTTTATACATAATTTAACAAGCTTTTTTTTTTGCAAGCGGAATATAATGAGTTTTTAAAATTGTTTGAAGGTCTTTTATTTTTGCCCAAATGGCCAAGATAGAAGTACACAACAGGACTACCTTAATTTTTGCCTATACTTGTGTCTTGAGTTTGCCAATCAATATCTTAGTCATGACAATATGTGTAACAAATAAAAAGACCTTTGCAACGCCGTATGTAAAGCTTTAGAAATATGGAAATTTTAGAAAAAATGAAAATTGTTTTCCTTTATCAAGTCGTGCATAAGGTAGTATTGTATAAATTCATCTTTAAAAACATCACTTAATAACAAGGAATGTTTGGAAATTTAATTTTCTTTTCATAAAAATACTTTAACTACAATATTTGGATAAATTGTATTGATATCCAGATATTGACTTTCTGGCATGTAACTAAAGATAATGGAAGGTATTTTTATACCCACCACCAAAAGTTGATTATTACTTATCTAACACATTGAAATATTGGTCGTAGAACCAAAAAGTATATATTTTCTGGGTGTATATATAGCATTCTAAGACAATCTAGCCATGTCCTATTGAAGGTACAATCGACTTAGAAGAGTGAAATTTTCCCAAACATTCTTTGTTTCGTCGAATTGAAAATGGGTTGGTCCAGCAGCATCAGAGTTGTAAATCAAAATTTTAGACAACCTCGATATGCCTCTTACTGCATTATTTAACAAATCTGTTGTAGCGTGTTATTTGCCATCAGTGTGGAAAACATCATATATAATTCCTTTATTCAAGAATGGCAGTAAAAATGATGTATCTAACTACAGAGGTATCGCTAAAATTAATGCAATTCCAAAACTCCTTGAAAAAATTCTTACAGATTGCTTATATCATCAAATTTCTTCCCTTCTATCACCATGTCAACATGGGTTTCGTAAGTCCCGTTCAACTACAACTAATGTTTTGGAACTCACTACTATCGTCAATGAAGGTTTTACAAATAAAATGCAAACTGATGTGATATACACGGATTTTAGTAAGGCGTTTGATAAAGTTAACCACAATCTTCTATTACACAAATTATCACTTATGGGCTTTAGTTTCTCAGCTATAAAATGGTTAAACTCTTATCTATCACAAAGAACTCAACAAGTCAAATTTGGGAATGTTATATCAAAAATTATTCAAGTACATTCTGGTGTCCTCAAGGTAGCCACCTGGGTCCAATTTTGTTCACGCTATTCATCAATGATCTTTCTACTGTTATTTTGCATTCTAATGTACTGATGTATGCCGATGATGTTAAACTTTTTAACTCTTTTAATGATACAAATGGACATAGTTTACTAAGTGCCGACTTTTACAATTTTTCTCAATGGTGCAGATTTAATTTATTGGAGTTAAATATTAAGAAATGCAAACACATGTCATTTTTTAGACACAATCCGATTGAGACTTCTTACTATATTAATACTGTTATTTTAAATAAAGTTCAAACCATATGGGATCTTGGCATACTGTTGGATCATAGACTTGATTTTCGTGATCACATCTCTATAATGGTAAATAAAGCCTATGTGGCACTTGGATTCATGAAGCGCTGGTCTAAGGAATTTTTAGATCCTTATATTACAAAACTTTTATATACTTCTCTTGTTCGACCAATTCTTGAGTATGGATCAATTGCTTGGGATCCTTGTTATTCAATTCATATCAATAGTATTGAATCGGTACAAAAGCAATTTTTAATTTTCTGTCTCCGTGATCTTGGTTGGAATTCTTATGTCTTGCCACCGTATGAAAGTAGACTTGCTTTGATAAAATTGCCAACTCTAAATAGTCGACGATTGATGCTGAGTGCTTTATTTGTTCTGGGCATAATTCGTGGTGATGTTGATTCGGAGTTCCTGCTTAGTCAACTAAACTTCAATGTTCCTGTTAGACCAACCCGCAATTTTGAACTCTTAGCATTAAAATACTACCGTTCTGTATATGCTAATAACGATTCTTTTCGTCGTGCATGTGTTAACTTCAATAAATGCTATTACCTTATGAACATATCTGAGAGTAACGATGTACTGAAGAAAAAAATTACATTATATCTAAATTGTTGAACTAATTATTTATATATATATTACTGTTTTGTCATTTATATGTAGTCAGTAAGGATGTAAAATCTATTGACCTAAATAAATAAATAAATAAATAAATAAAGGTTTCATATATTTTTTGCTATTTTCTTCAAAATATAATGCAGAGAAGAACATGAAATTCTGTACACTTTATTCTTTCACGTAGCAAATTAAAAGTGGTTTCATTCTGAAAATATTTTTCGTTTTACTTTTATAGTAGCAAAATACGGAATTAAATACACTTGCGAATGGAATTAAACTCTGTTACACCTTTTTTTATGATGACATTTTTGAATGTCAAAAGTCTAAAAATCCGTCCAGTGAAAAAAAACATAAAATTATATTGACAATTTTTAATATAAACGAAAGCTAAAAAACTTTTTCAATCACTATAAATTAGTACACTGGTAGTCCACTATACAAATATAAATGTTCTGAAATAAGTTATAATTCTAAAAAGAAATATTTAATATTTAGTAAAAAAAAAATAGTGAACGAGTTTGAAAATTGTAAAGTCCACATATTACGGCAATATATTGTCAAAATCGATATTATGTATTAATTTGCCCTTTATTAAGAGTTTAAAAAAAGTATTGAAATAAAACAAATATCTAATATATTAAGAAAATTTTGGAAACACGATGATACATATTATTAAAACATATTAATACGTTAAATTGAAATAACTAGAATTACCGGAAAACACAATAAATAATAGAAAAGGTATCATAATGGACCAGTTTGGTTTCAAATGCACCGGTTATTAATTGAGCCAGTGTCATCCTTATAACCTAACATAAAATGGTGGTGAATGAGATGTTGAAGAAAGTGTATTATTTGTTATAAATAAATTTCTAAACATTTTTCGCAAAAACTTGCTTAATGAAATTAGACTTGTTCCACTCTCTCCAGTTTTAGCTGACCAGTTTTTGTTCAATTCTCTTTTGAACTTGCCATTTCATTCACAAACGTCAATTCAATTTACGTACTTTTTAATGCAAATCAATATACATGAAAGCAAAAACCAAAAGGAAATAAGAAAATTGACTAGTACCGTCAAATTTGTACCCCTTTTATTCTCTTTTTTGCCTAGAAAGTTAGAATTGTAAAGTGTGAAAGCGTACTTAATTTTGGGGCATTAATTGAACAAATAAAATCAAGAACTGAAACCTATGTATTGAAACAGCAAAAAGCTGATTTCATTTTGAAAAACCGGATAATAATTTAGGCGGAATAATCCTATCAAATAGAGTATGTTGTATGGTCACATTATAAATATAGCTGGTATTATTATTATTTTCTCTGTAGGAGAAACTTTTAAACTTTTGTGGAAAAAATATCTTAGGTTTGCAAATTTCTACTTCAGCACATCAATTTGAGTAGTGTTTCTATAATTCAGTTTCAACAAAATACTCTACACTAGACAAATTTGTAGGTAAATATTAATTTAAATATATTGTTTATTTGCCTTTTGCAATTTTTGATTACTATTAAGGACTTGTTTTTAAATTCACAATTTGTTGACAGGATTTTAATTAACAAACTTTAGCTTTAAATACAATTTATTAATTTTTTTTTTTCATAATTTTCTTTCAAAAACCAAAAGTCTTTTTTTAATTTTTGTATGCACATGTTTGTATATAAACAAATTACTGTTTCCTTCCATTTACCCAAAACGATATGATCCATCCTCATTAATTGTATTGTACTTAATGTCACAATTGACAATAAAACATAAATTTAATAATATCACAGCACTGCTATAGACAACTTTAAATGTTTTAGACATGATTTTACAAATTTTCCGATGAGTTTTGAAATCTTAGTCCTTTTCTTTTTGTTTGCTTGAGAAATTTGAAAAAGTTTCCTTGAATTTCACATTTAAGCTTAATAAAACTGGTAGATCTTTTTGCTAATAAGTGTAATTTGTTGCAATTGTAATAATAGCTGTTGTTGTTGTTGTTGCGTTAGAATATGTATGATGAAAATAAAGAAGAAGAACCGTAAAGATTAAGAACAATGAACAGACTGACTGCTTTCTAACAGATGCTTAACGTATTTAAATAAAATTCTCAAACATTTAGCAGGAAAAATAGCTGAAATGAAGTTTTCTTATGGTGTATTGTTTGTGTATGTTGGTTGTGTTTTTTTTTTTTTTGCCCGTGCCACTTGTTTTGTGGTTGCTGTTGCTCTTGTGTTGTGTTGTTGTTGCTTTATTGTTTCACCTGACCACCCACCATAGCAAAAGTGAGGAAAAACCAACAACAACTATTCACTACTACTGCGGCTACCTTAACAATAAGAAAATAAACGAATGAAAAAAAGAAAATTTACAATTCACAACTTTAATGTACGTTGAAAAATCTAAACATTTCAAGTCAACTGTTTTTTTTTTTGCAGTTCTTTGGTTTTGGCTTATATGTATGTATTATTTTTTTTGTATTTTTCACCATTTAGTGGCATCTTAAAGTTTAAGTTTGCAAATTTTCTACCAGTTTTTCAACAACTGTTAAGGTGGCCAATGTAAACAACGTGCAACGAAGCGTTGCAATTTTTAGTGTTTTTTCTGCATCAGCTAAAAACACCTTTTTCCCTTAGCCTAAGAATTTGTGAGAGAATTTGTTCTTAGTCGTAGAAATAAACTTCAGCCATCAGCCGCCCCTTGCAATTTTATTTACATATACAATTCTTTGTATGCCACAAAAAGTGTTAGAATTTGTTTAAGTAGGGAGTTTGAGGTTTTTCTCCGTTTCTTCATTCTTCAAGTGCAATTTCTGTTAATGTTGTGGTTGTTTGTTGTCAGGAATTTTCGTGGTTTTCCTTTTGCTTTGAACAACATGATAAACAACAATACGACAACATCAGTAGTAGCTAAAAAATCGTTAAGTGTGTGACTCTTGGACATTTGCGTTTTGTTGTGCTGTGCTGTGTTGTGGTAAAGTGTTTATTTAAAATGTTGCAAGCAGGATATTTATTCTATGCCACATTCATGCAGAACCACACCATACTCGTATGCGAACAATACAAAACCGTCAATTAGTGTTGTGTTTTTCTAGTAATTTTTTTGCAGGTTTCTTTTTGATTTTGTGTTCAAGTTAATGTCAATGTTGACTTTGTTTTGAGCTGAGTAGAGGCAAGAAAAAGGAAGCTGGGAAATGACATTCTAAACACAATTCAAGTTTGGTGCTTCAGTCTTTTGTTCTTCTTACAATGTGTTTGGTATCGTGGCAGGTTTAAAAAACCATTGCATTTTATTTCCAGCTGCTGTCAGTTCCAATAAAAGAAAAATAAAATAAATCAAGCATTAGGTATCAAAATCATTTTTAAGATAAGATTTTTCTGCTAGAACAAAATCGTTTTTAAACATTTTTAGAAGGAATTACTTACTTTTTCTTAACATTAGATTGAAAAATATAATCATTATATTGATAGTTATAGGTAGTTAAGATACCTAGAAATTACAAACAAAAAAAATACTAAATTTAACAACATTTTATGTTGTAGCAAAACTAGAGGTTGCCGTCACAAATTTAAAGTGCAAAAATGGATTAGTTTGGTAAAATGGCAATGCACAGTGGAGGAATTTAATAATATCTAAATAAGTCCGTTTACAATAAAATTCCACATGACTATAGAGGAAGTGTTGTTGAGTTTAAGTTTTGATAGTGGACCTTATAAGCCCACCAGTTGCGATGGCAGAGCTCCCCAAATGGACACCTCGGTTATGTGAGAAATTTAAAATGATCCAAATTCTTCGTTTGTGATTTGATTTCGTTTTAACTACATATATGTTATCGCTTATAGTTTGCTACATATTCGTATATTAAAATAGTCTGGGGCCAAATTACCGCATTCGTGATCGAATGAGCTATCGTATCGAAAAATGATATCGCTTTCGAAATTATGATAAAATGTACTAAATTTCTTGCTCTATATCAAATGCCATAATCTCAAATAAGAAAATTAGGATCAATTTTACTCGATATCGAATGCGGTAATTTGGCCCCTGGTTTTTAGTTTTTGATTTTGTAGCATTTATAACGTATTTATATTTTTTAGAAAGTTAACTTTAACAGAAATACTTTAAATGAAAAATTTTAAATTAAAAAAACTTTGTTACAGAGGAACCACATTCATTTAAAATATGGCTATTTTTTAGGTAAAATTCAATTTTATTTGTTAGACATTATCGAATTGTCTATAATGGTCTAGACAATAAGAACAAAAATATAAAAAATTTAATTATTTGGGAGACCTTGATTTTTTTTTACTTTTATTTATTTATTGTATCTTCATTAAAAATGAACTAACAATCACCCTTATTCTGTTTGGCGTCGTGGACATCGTTGTTCTATGTTGAAATGTCATAATCTTTCTCTTATATCTTTGAAGCAAATTAAACCTTAATTTCTTGACTTTTAAGTTTTGTAATTTATTTACTTACTCATATAGACGTTTTTCCCGGATTTTTTAGATTTTTTAAAAAAATTATTTTCCGAAATTGACCTTCAGATGGTCCACATAAGTAGGTCATGTTATATATTGTTGGAAAGGTCTGTAAAATACCTATTATATATCGTCTAATAAATAAGTATAGTTTTCAAGAAATACCTAAATATATTACAAATTTGGGAGCCCCGCCCACTCGAAAATAGGCGTGGCCGACAAAAAAAAATTTTTATATGAATTAAAAGTTAAAACTCTATTAGTGATAAAATTTTGGAAATGATTTGAAAAATGTCACTAAATCCGTCTTAAGCCAGATGTTCTTGTACCAGCTTTTAAAATATATTTTTTTTCTTTTAATAATATGTGGTATTGGCTTTATTTTGACGCACACAGTATGTTGCAGTCTTTAGTGAACTTTCAGGGTGCCCCGATAGACTAGGCGATAGAGTGCCGAACTATCAGTCAAAGGGTTGCGGGTTCGATTCCCGCCAAAGACTCTGGGTAGACGAGTCAGACATATGTAGACCAGTCAGACATATGGTGATAAGTCACAAATTTGTAGACCAGTCAGACATATATAGACCAGTCAGACATATGTAGACGAGTCAGACATATATAGACCAGTCAGACACATGTAAACTAGTCAGACATTTGGTAGAGAATCTAAGGCATCGCAATGGACCATATTGGTTTCTGGGTGATGGTGTGAGGTGACTCACACCAGCCTTCCTACCTAACCTAGCCTAGTGAACTTTCAAGTTCGTTTCCTAAATCTTTCGTTGTTTGCAAAGGGATTCATTGACAAAGTATTAATTTGTTGCAATTTGTATGAATTTGTATGAATGTGGAATTCTTGTTAAAAATTCAACGGATATGTGATGGTTGTTATCAAAATTGTACTTGTAATTATAATGTTGTTGTAGTTGTTGTTGTTTAGATTGTAAATTATGCAAATAATATGGAAAAAGTTTTATTATAATTGCAATATAATTACACTTAAACTTCAAAAGCAAAAATGGAAAACAATTCTTTGATTTTACAGTTTACAGAACATACGTACATGCATGCATACTATGTACGTATTCGTACTAATTACAGAACGAAAAACATTAAGAGAAGCTTAAAATAAAAATTATTATAGATATTAAGAAGTGTTCGAAGCGAGTCTGAGTTTAAATGTACACAGTTTGTTTTTATTGCATTTTGAAGACACTGACCTAGACTTGTGGTGAGGAAGTATAAAATTATTGCAATAAATTGAACAAAAACAAAAAGCAACCATAAAATTTAATTTACTTGACTTAGTTTTTGAAAACTAAAAAAAAAGAAAATTAAATAACCAGCCATATATGAAACTGCAGCTAAAGAACACAAAGAAAATTAGTCTTAACTGTATTAACATACTAACTGAATAACTTACTGACTGACTAACTGACAGCTGGTGTTCGTGATTATTGGCTGCTGAAGAGAAAACAGAAAGAAAATTTTCATAAACAAAAGTTTTTATAACAGTTTTTATTATTATTATTCTATGTTTATCTTAAACTAACCATTTTACAAATAAATAATTACTTTACATATAAATAAATAAAAGAAAAGCTTAAGATTTATATTGATCTAAACAATAGCCGGTAATTTGATCTGAAATACAATCGAAAACATCAAAAGCCAAATCACAACTTTCTCCCTTTTCCGGCAGTTTTCTGCGATCCACATGATATTTGTTGGTAACAGCACGCAAGCACAAATTCACCGATCGTAGGGTGGCCATAAAAAATCCATGCTCATTAACGCCACCCGAATAGAAATCGACTAATCCGTCTAAAGTAGGCCAACCTAATTTATCAATGGCATTATTTTTGGCATAAACACAATGCAATAGACACTGTAAAGAAAATTCATTTTATTTCACAAAACGCAAATAAAATATCAATTTTAATAAACATTTTTTTAATATATGTGTGAAAATTTTGTTTTATAACAAAATAAAAAAACTTTAGTGATTTGTTGTCTATTAAAATTAAATAATATTATCATTCATAATAGGAGGTTCTTAGGAATACCCTACACAATTTTTATTAATAAAACGAGCAGTTAACTAAGAGTTTTCTATAGAAAATTGTTTAATTAACTAAAGGTACGGTCTTTTTTGGCAAATATTTGCCAAGTGTGACCGTACCTTAAGAGTTTCCTATAAAAAATTGCTCAGTTAACTGAGAGTTTCCTATTGAAAATTGCTCAGTTAACTTAAAGTTTTCTATAGAAAATTGCTCATTTAACTGCGTGTAAATAAGATAAAGTTTCTATAGAAAAGTTATTTATATACTCCGTTTATTGAGCTACTTCTCAGTTAATTGAGATTAATTTTCCATAAGAATAGGTGCCATATACTCAATGTTTACAAACACTTTAAAACCTCCACCGGTACCTCATGTAGTTACCAAAAACCCTGACTTTGCATTATTGTTGCTAATAAAAATACCTTCGCATGCAGTTAAACAATTCTTCTTGTGCTTCTTACTACTCATCTTAATTGTTCATTATTTAGACACGTCATTGATCACTATTAAATATATTGTATTGTATATTTAACTAAGTATTATTCTAACTATTCTATATTATAACACAAATATTTTTATCAGTTTTATAATGTTTCTCAACATTGAGTTTAATTACTCTTTATAATTCAAAACGAATTGTCTTGTTAAGTTTAAAGATCTTTTAGAAAAAGTGTGCGTTTTTTTTTTTTTGAAAATCAACTAATTAAATACATAAATTTTTTTCTGTTAACATTTATCAATTAAGTGGTAATTAAATAATTGCTCAAAATTATTATTATTTATTTGATAAACGAAGATAAATGAGTTGAAAGTTTGAACATTTTCATTAAAAATATTTTAGGTTGTCCACTGTTAAATTAAGTTTAAATTATAAATAGTTGATATAGACATATGCACATTAGGCCGGGCCAATTTGTATGGAGCCGAAAAAATCGATTAGATCCGCCCCCTAGGATGATTCTATGGACAATTCTAAGCAACTTTGGTGAAGGAACCATGGGTCTATCTCGATTTTCGAGTCTCCCACTTTTCAAAAAATGATTTTTTCCCTATAACATCATTTTGATTCGAAATTCGATTTTTTATTCATCGTTATATTATCTTTTTTATGTGTATATGGGGGGTTTTTGGGGTCGAGAAATTCATTTTTGATCTTTATTTTTACCTATGAACACCACCAGAGGGCGTTTCATGCATATTTGTAATATTTTTCGTCTATTTTCCGAGAAAAAATGTTCGGTAAAATTGATATTTATTTTATTTTTTTCAACAGAAATTCAACCTAAAAAATAAGAACATGTGTAAAAAAAATTAATTTAGTGGAAGAAAAGCGGAATAAGTTATTTTTGAAAGTCTTTCTTGCTTTCAAGTCATTCATTTTTTGAAAAGTGGGAGACTCGAAAATCGAGATAGACCCATGGTTCCTTCACCAAAGTTGCTTAGAATTGTCCATAGAATCATCCTAGGGGGGCGGCTCTAATCGACAAAAAATTTGGCCCGCCCTAATGTACATACATATATTAGACTGGCACACGAAAAAAAAACTTAACGCTATTACACACTGATATTCTATAATTCCATATTATTAGCTTTATTATTAGTTTTATCAAATAATTGTATGTATACTACGAGGCCCGTATGGAAACTTCTCAGCCTAGAATAGAAAGCGCGGTATAAACAGACAAGTTTTAATGTTTTGGAAACTTCCATCTCTTGTATGAACACATGTTAAATTTGTGGTGTCATTAAATATTTAAATAAAAAAGGTTTATCGGGAATGTGTTAGGTGAAAGTGCTCCTCTATATGCAACAGTAAAAAATTGGGCTGCTGAATTTAAACGTGGTCGTACAAGCATTGAGGATGAACCACGTAATGGACGACCTAAAACAGCAACAACAACAGAAATTGTAGCCAAAGTGCATGATATGGTAATTAATGATCGACGAATAAAAGCTACTATCATGGTCACCTCAAATAATAGAGTACATATAATTTTGCATGAAGAACTGCAGATGAAAAAGCTTTTTGCAAGATGGGTGCCGCATTTGTTTAAAGTCGACCAAAAACGCATAAAAAGTCATTGAAAATTTCTGAAGCTTGTTTTTAGAAAAATAAAATGGATTTTAAGCGTAGTTTCTCCAGAGACAAAAGAACAATCCAAGCAATAGACTTCTTTGGGCCACTGAAGGCAAAAACAATTCAATCGGCTGGTAAGGTAATGGCAACGGGTTTTTGGGACTTTAAAGGTATTTTATTGATTGACTATCTGCAAAAGGGTAAAACAATAAATTTAAAGTACTATTGCAACATTTTTAATCAATTATATGTAAAAATTCGACAAAAATGTCAAGAAAGTACATCAGCGCACAAGAGTGTTTTAATAATGGCTAAAATCAACGAATTTAAGTACGAGTTGCTTGACCACCCATCTTATCCTCCTGATTTAGCTCCCAGTGACTTTTACCTGTTCCCAAAACTAAAAAAAATTCTTAGCTGGCAAGCGTTTTATCTCAAATGAAGAATGCAATTACAGTTGTAAACCACTATTTTGAAGGCCTTGAGGAAAACAATTCCAATCAAGGGATAGAATTGCTAGATAGGCGTTGGACTAAGTGTATTGAAGTTTCAGGAGATTGTATTGAAAAATAAAAATGTTTTTGAAAAACTAACTATTCTCTTACTGTGCTAGGCTAAGAAGTTTCCGAGCCGACCTCGTATATACATATTTTTGAACTTTAAGGATTAAAAACTAATTAATATTTCCACTTACCCCCGCAATTCGTTTGTCCTCCGATGGCACTAATGTCGGATGATAAATACCATTTGAAATATCAGTCACACGACTTATGCGTCTCAATAAACGTATCATGCGTCTTTGCGGGTTTTCTGAATTCTCTTCAATGAAATACTCGTAACGGTCACCATCTTCCACCACCTCATCATCACCACCACCACCATTACCAACTATAACAACACCTTCTTCGTTCTGTGAGGATGACTCCGTCCATGATGATTCTGTATGAGTTGCTGCTGGTGATTCTGCAGTTTCAATTAAATCAATACTGTCATCATTGAGATTGATGGGCGGATGTGTTTTGTGAACCTCTTGTTTGAGTATATGAAAGGCCTCTTTGGTAAAGCAGAGAGTTAAAGAGATATTAGGAACAATTTTATTTTTGACTTTTCATATTCGATATTTTACCCAAAACTAATTTGTTTTTAACCTCTTCTTGACATTCTTTAATAAAATTTTCCACTCTTCTGGCAGTACGTGGCGGATTCAGGCATTTGGTTTTCTGTGAAATTGAAAAAACAAACAGTACTTGAAACGGTAGATTGATATATTTAGTGTGCAAATATGAAATCATTTTGACCCAAGCTAAACTACTTATATTGAATAGTTTTATCTGATAATGAACATATTTAATGTATTTTCCTATTCAATATTCATTCTAAGAGAGAAAACATGCAAGTCCCATTTTATAAATTTACAGAATTATATTTGTTAAATAAATCTGTAATTTCTTATTGTCTGAATCCATGAAACGTCATAACAGAAGAGTATTCGCAAGTATTCCAGGCGCTGTTGGGATATCATTTGTTATACTTCCAAAATCAAATATTTTAAGTCTACAAAATTACGCATTCAAAAAGTCCCATTTCACTAAAATTTGACCCAATCGGCATTATTTGTAAACGATTTTATTCAAATATTTCCTGTTTGTTAAATAATTAATAAAAACATTATATGAAGAAAGTTTATTTTACGATTGGAATAGTAAAATCAAATCGGACGAAATGTAAACTTTACCGGAGACAATCTTTCCATTTTTGAATATGGTGGGTAGAGTGGTTCGCCTTCCATACAAAAAAATTTGTGTCAGTCTTCATTAAAAATGAACTAACAATAAGTTTTTTAAATCTTATATCTCAAAAATTTTAATTATTAGTCCAGCCAGTGCCGGAAATTGTTTGACCATTATATATTTTATTTATTAAGTTGGCATTCTTCCTTCTTGTCTTCGGCTCAGATCCGCTGTATCCCATCTTCTTAGTCGAATATAGCCACTATTATTTAATATGTTGCGGGCTAATGGGTTTGGGTGTACTTCAAGCTTTTTTAAGTGTTTTTCTGCATTTTTTTTGGATCTCAGTTTTTACCAAAGGCACGTTTAGGTCTTTATGGATACTCGAATTTTTTATATACCAGGGGGCAATTGTCGTCATTCGTAGCAGATTGTTTTGGCGTCTACATTTAAAGCTGATGCTGTTCCCCATAGCTGTATTCCATAACACCATATAGGTTTTATGATTGAGTTGTAAAGCAAGAGTTTGCAATCTAAACTTAGCTTAGAGTTTCTGCCAATGAGTCAATTAATTTGGATAAATTTCAAAATAATTTGATTCCATATGGGATTTCCGAGATATTTAACTTCGGATTGTTATTGCTTGATTATTGATATAAATAGGAGAGCATGATTCTCTACGCAATGTAAAAGTTATGTGTGTACATTTCTGCTCATTAACTTTTATCCTCCATTGCTTTAACCAGTTTTTTAATTCAGATATACATGGTAGCGAGATGTTTCTTGAGGGTTTTCATAAATGCTTAGAATAGCAGTATCATTAGCAAATGTAGATGTGTAAGTACGATTGTTTGTTGGCATATCAGATGTGTATATCCCAGGATACTTCCTTGATGTACTCCGCTTCAATAGGTTGTGCGGAGCTTAAGAAACCTCCTCCTTAAAGCTTAAATGTTCGACCAGTTAAGTAGCTTCCCAATAGCGTATGTGTGTTTACGGGTAAATTTAGTTGCAACTTGTATATTAGACCATCATGCCACACTTTATCAAAAGCTTGAGAAATGTCAATAAAAATAGCGAAAGAATATATTTTTTCTTGAAACGTTTTTTGATGATATTGGCAAGTCTATGGGTTTGTTCGATAGTACTGTGTTTTCTTTTAAATCCAAATTGATGATTCGGAATACAATTGTTTTCGCTTAAAATCGGGTATAACTTGTTCATGAGTATTTTCTCGAATAGCTTCGATATATTTGACAATAGGCTGATAGGTCTATATAATTCCACTTTTATATGATCTTTTCCCGGGTTTGGTGTCATGGTAATCAGTGAAACCTTCAATTCTGGTGGATAATATTGAAGGCGTAATATAGCGTTTTGTATTTTTACATTATCTTTAATCCTAGGGGGTGACTGACACAACTTTTTTTCGAACCACTCTAATGGTGGGTCCTTTACAGATTTTATGTCGAAATTCAGATTTGGCCTATGTGTTCTAAGATGTCAAAGCAAATACATATATACAAACAAGACAAGTTTTCGGACCAATCAAATTACTCCCAGAGCATGCTATTGAAATGTTTTGTAATTTCACAATATTAAACATTTGCATATTAGCCTTTTCGACATGTATTACCAGTCAAAAGCATAATATTTTCCGCTCCACCAGCCAATGGAATAGCCATAAAAAATAATATTCTTTTCTTTCGCATACAAACATTCCAAATTTTGAGTTGAAAGTCGAAAAGAATTGACCTGTATGGTCGCAAAAATATAAAAAGTTTGCACATACATACATATATATGTATGTATATTATTTTTTAGCTCCAACCAATAAATACATTTTTACAAAGTATGTTTCCACAAAGCGATTACAACGACTCAAACAAAAAACTTAAGTGGCAAACCAAAACTTTTTTATACAAACCTTATTACTGGTTATATCGTAACTACGATAACCATATCCTTGTACGGTTGTCAATGTCACTACCAACCCGATTACGTTTAAATACACAAATTGTATAATTTTCATGATCAATTCAAAACGAATACGTGTGGTAAAATGTAAAAACTAAACCGAAAACAACAACCTTTTTCTTTAAACGCCTTATTACAAATGAAAATGAAATTTCACACAATTTTCCAAAGTCACCAAAATGTGTGAATATAAATATGTATATGTATGTATGCACGTATATTTCTGTGTTTGTGAACTTGTTTGGTTAGTTGCAAATATTTTCTAGTTTTATGCGCATTTTACACATTGCATTTTATAATTGTTGGTAATTGAAGTGCACGATTTTACAACTCCATCATCATCTCCTTGTATTACAAAATCTGCAAATGTTGCTGCTGCATAGTATTCGATCATCTTAAGTTATTAGTTAGTTATAGTATGAAGTCACAGGCAGCTTTACAAAAAGATGCAAATAAAATGCAAACTTGAAAATAAAACAAGTTATACTTACATATAAAAAAGTGCAAGTGCAACATGTAAAGAAATTTTTATACATTCATTCATACATGTTTAATGTTTTCTTTACACAATAATATTGATAACAATATTGTTTGACAACATGCTGCGCGTTGGAAACAAGTTGTATTTAGTTCAATGACAATATTAGGAAAACTTGAATTTTTACATCCTTTAGCTGAATGTGTGGTAAGTCAGTTGAAGATCAATGTATAATATGTTAAACTCAAGAAAAGGGGTTTTTGTTTTCCTTTTCCAAAATAGTTGAAATACAAAAAGGAAAATAGTGTATCACTGTCTTGCAAGTTATCTTAATATTAAACTGGTAATACATTTAAATGGTTAAATAATATGATGACTTGTTTTGGCCAAATTTCATTATAACCTTTCAGGCCTGCAAATGCATACTTGTATAACAAAGCGACAAAGTGTAACACCAAACATTGTTAAGTCATGCCGTGTTATTCAAACATATTTGGCATGACATGCGGTAGCCATCTGTTGCAAAATGTAAAGAAATTTTGCATTTTCAAAGCTTATCTAAATGCCAAATGCTTTTTAAACTGACTTCACTTATATTGTGTATAAGAACATTTTTAATGTTTTAAAAAGACTCACATCAGTTGCATTTTATTTGCAATTAAAGACGGTGAATCCAGCAGTGTTGATAATTGCGTGTAAAGATTGATGCCCTTACAATCTTCTATACACTTTTTGGTCACAATACAAAACATAATCAGGGGTGTCATAGAAACCAATATTGTCAGAATTGGTTTTAAAACCGACAAAAAAAAAGTTCAATAAATATCGAAATATTTCTAGTATCACGATATTTATTGAACGTGTAGCAGTGCCCTATGACACCAAATCATTTTTTCTTGTCGGTTTTAAAACCAATTCTGACAATATGAGTCGGTACCGATATTTATACGATATATATAAAGATAAATGGCTTTTTCGTATGTGGTCCATGTATGGGAGCTATGGCCAATTATGGGCCGACCATCATAAAATTTAGTTCAACAATTTATTTACCTAAATAATCTTTATTTGTGTAAATTTTCAGCCGTTTAGCATTATTTATACCAGTTTTATACGCATTTAAATGAATTTTGGAAGAGGACTTTATATGGTGTCTATAGTCAAACAAGGACCGAACTAAAAAAAATTTCGTTTTACGATTTCTTTTGGCATGAAACTTATTTCTGCTGAATTTTGTATTGATATTCCAATTTTATAGGCATTTATGTATTATTGAGCAATATTTCGAGAAGATTTTTGTATGGGGACTATGAGAAATCATGGACCTATTCCTACTATTTTCCTCACACTTTCTTCTTTTATCATAAAAACAACGAATACAAAATTTCATGGGAATATCTGCAATATATTTAAAAAATTTGAAGAAACATTTTTGTAAATATCAATTTTTTATGGAGGTTGTCTCACATTTTGGTCCATAACTTTGGTTCTACTATATCGATTTTGCTGATTTTCAATACCAAACTGCTTTTTTGTAAACTGTGTTGATTTCGGTTGTGTTCTTTGGACGTGAGAGTGTTTTATACAGACAGACAGACAGACGGACATGGCTTAATCGACTTAGGATTTCGTAAGAACCAAGAATATATGTACATATATACATTGTTGGGTTTCAGATGAGTATTTCTCAGTGTTACACACGGAATGACAAACTTATATACACCATCATTCACCACTTATTGTGGTGGAGGGTATAAAAATTACGGTAAATTCCCGTAATAAATTGTAGAAAAAAAAATTACACGTTAATTTTTCTGTTTGTATGAATTTTTATAAAAGGTCTGATATCACAAGATGTTATCACAGTTGTCAAGTACGGAATTTGAAATTAGCTGCTTACCAAAATGATTTCATTATTGCTGGAAGTGCATGAATAATTTAGGGACTATCTTTCATTCCATGATAATTTTCAAACAATACTGAGTAATAAATAATAAGATGAAAGTGATATGCGAAAAAATAAACAAATATATTTACCACTGTTTTTAATGCAACAATCGATATGTTTCTTTTATCTTCTTCAAAACAATTGGTTTTAAATTGATTTTCTCTTTATAATTATATTTTAATACAATAATTTCTTTTATTGTATTTCCTATCAATATTTTCGAGAAATTTCTATTTGTTGATTCACATATCGCTGGCTTAACATGTAAATGCTCTAAGTCCACTTTTTTAGAAATTGAGATTTTGATGTAGTTGTGTTTAATAAGTAAAAATACATCGATTACAAAAAAAAAATACAGTTATCTCATTAGTTGTTGTTGTTTTGTAGTGATGAGTAAAGGCGCTAAGTCCAATTTTTCACATCTATGTGTAAAATCTCACTTCTTACAATGTTGACATATCAACTGTTTCGCGCGGAATAGTCTGAGAGTCCAACCAATTGACATAATATTATTTCTCATTGGCTACACTCTCGTTGTTTTGAGTATCAACACCATTGACAGTCATGACATTAATCGTCATGATGTTACTTATTTGGATCACTCATATTTTAAAAAATTTAACAAATTACAATTTTGTAAAAATATTCGCCCTGGCCGTGGAAAAGGCGATTCCAAAGTAACGGACTTTCGAGGAATACAATGCACACCAAATGGTGAAATTAATTTCAAACTTAGAATTCCTGATGAATGGGAAAATCTCCACCAAAAAATAAATGAAAATGTAGTCGTAGTAGAGTGGTCGGATTTACACCAACTTCATCAAGAAAGAAG
Organism: Bellardia pandia; assembly: GCA_916048285.2. Classification (NCBI taxonomy): domain Eukaryota; kingdom Metazoa; phylum Arthropoda; class Insecta; order Diptera; family Calliphoridae; genus Bellardia; species Bellardia pandia. Next base: position 46,535,076 of record OU696531.1, read on the forward strand.
AAAAATAAAGACTAGAAAGTTCGAAGACTTACAATCAGGCATGTGTTGGAAATCGAAAACGAAAACGAATGAGTTTTAGAAGTCAATTTTTTTCGTAATATTTCTGTATTGAAAAGCTTTTATCACATAAAATATAAAGATATTGGGCTACTAAAGAGAAAACAAATTTTAAATTTTTAGATTATAAAGGCCCAAAAGGGCGCTGAGGCATCATTATTGTCATATTGTAAATAATAAGAATTAAATTTTTTTTTAAATAAAAAAAAAATTCATTAAAATGTATTTCCAAAACTGATTCGTTTTCGATTTCCATCACATGCCTGAATATCTAAAATCCACTTTGCCTACAAAACACCATAAATTTTATGACGATTTGCCATACGAATAAAAATAGTCGTCGCCAGTTATCTTACTTTTAAATCCATTCAAAATTTAAATTAATATTACTTTTTTATAACAGCAATGAAATAAGACTGAATAATTTTTGTTTTCATTATGTACAAGTACATATGTATCGAAATTGAAATTGCAATTATAATGTTATTAATATTTTTGTATTGAAAATAAATTGTATTTTATTTCATTTGCCGATATTTCGATGCTCTTTGACTATCATCATCTGGGCTTGTAAATAAATAATAATTTATATGGACCACGGTTTATTTCTCTTCATCGTCTGTTGTTCAATATTAATATTTTTGAATAAATGCTGTTTCTTTTTTTACAATAATCAAAACAAACTTTAACTTTTTACATATTATTAGCTTCTTAAATAACAACAATAAAAAAGCAACAAAAGTACACTTTCATTGTCGTAAGTAAGAAATATAAGTAGAGACAAGTTTTAAGAAAAAGATCTAAGTCCATGAGAACATAAAAACTAAGCAACAGAAAAAGCTCTAAGTCCAAAAAATCTTTTATCTCGGCAAATACTTATTTTTTCATTTTGCTTTACGCTTTACGCATTTACAGATTTCAAAAATGTTTAATCAAAAAAAAGTTTGATTGTTTTTTGTCTCTCCTGTAATATTGTAAAATATGGACTTAGAGCCTTCACTTGTTAAGCCAGCGATATGTATTTTATGGCAGTGTTATGATTTAAGCAATTCTATATTTATAATCTCAAACTTTTAGTTATAACAGTCTTCTCGCAAATAAACAATATAAATTGTATTATTTTATTTAAACTAAAGTTATTTATAAAATAACTGTGAAATAATTAATGCTTTAAGTATTTCAATATTTCCTTCATTAATACACAAACATTAATATTTGGTTAAAAATTAATAGCAACTATTTCACTTATAACATCTCTAATACTTGGTACATTGTTCAATTTTCTTTGGCTATATAAAGACTTAAAAAATCCAATTCCTAACAAATTTAATAATAAAATGAATTTGGTGCGGAGTACATTATTTAGCCATATAATAATTTTGCAAATTTTTAACTTGGTATTTGCTTTAACGAAAATAAAACTAAAGTTAAAACTATTCAACAACAACAAGATAACAAAATTGTTGGTTCATTGGATACCAAATATAAAGTTAACGATTATGGTTTGGAACTTCAAGAGAAATCGGATGTACAAAACGTATACGCACGCTGATATTAATAAGGGCTACACAAGTCCTCAGCTGTATCGCAATATGTACAATAATTTCTTTGACTTATTCCATGAAATACCAATACAATTTGATTTTTAAAATGGTATCAAACGTGGCCTCGGAAATTCAAATAAAAATAATGCTGATATAGAATATGAAATGCGTTCTACTTTATCGGATGGTTGGTTTTCTGTTGAATTTTGATCAGTCGCTAATTGATCGTATTTTATTTAATTCATATTTGGATACAACATTTACATTGATACCGATTAAAAATATCGAGTGCAATATGAAAATTAAAGTGATTCCTTTAAAACAGATGATGACAATGTGTTTCAATTATTACCTCATGAAAAGGATAATGAAACAAAATTTAATTTAAACATTAAACTTAATACAGTTAGAGAAATATTTCATAATGAAAAATCATTGCCGTTGATTGAAGACAACGAAAAGTTTGAACTTTAAACTTGTATTTTGAGCGCCAAGTTACACATATTCTTTCAAATGTATCCAAAGTTTAGAGCAATACTAAAGTTAAGATTAATATAAGTGTAAAATATTATTACATTTCAGCGTTAACAGTTTTCGATCTGATAGTTAAGCGGTAACGATATACAGAAAACATTGAAAATATCGCAAGTGTTTAATATACATATGTATGTATATGTATGTTGTTGTTGTTGTAACAGCAGTAATTGCTGAGTTGACAGCCCTTGGCCGAGTAATATCGGGTCATTCCGGTGCGTAGAACCGGCTGTCGTGGGAATGATATGTATGTTAATATGATTGTATGTTCATTGTTCTTTTAATTAAAAATGTTTCCAGTTATAAAAGTGCATTTATATAAATTTTCTTTTATTTATTATACGACAGGTGCTTTCTCAATTGTTACAAAACAGACGAAAAAGTATTATTATTCAATAAAATGTTAATTGTTTTATTGCCAATAGTACATTTCTAAAAATACATACCATTTCCTATATAATCTCATGCCAATCACAATTTTTTCCAGATCATTATTAACATGAATTTTATACAAACTAAATTAATTTGCTACTTAATAATTTTGCAAATAGCCCATTCGGTATTTTGTTTAACGGAGCTTGAGACAAAAACAAAAATTTATCAACAAGATACCAATGTTGGATTCATACTTACCAAATATAAATTAAACGATTATGGTTTGAAAATAGAGGAGAAGTGCAATACATCCAATTTATTATTCAACGACCAAGGTTTAGTAAATGGCCAACTAATATCCGATATACAGCGAGCACACTTTGATACAAAGAGAGGTTTTAGAAACCCACGGTATTATTTAAGTTTGTACAATAACTTGCAGGAGTTGCTTGCAAAAGTATCCTTACGCTTGAATTTTAAGAACACCATCGAACATGGGCCCAGAAATTCTAGACACGACAATTCTCATATTGAAACTGAAATGCGTTCCATTTTAACCTCAGGATTTCGTTTAAACTTTGACTACCCCATAAATGGTCACAGGATTGACATCGCCAAATCAGTAGAAGCAACATTAAATCAAATCCTAGAGTTTTATTTGAAGTGTACATTTGCTCAGAAACCAATCAAAAAAATTAAATTTGAAATGAAAATAACTGGCGAGACCTTTAAAACATCATATGAAGTTGGAAAAAATAAACTGAAATTAACAGTCTGTACGAGTAATAATAAAACCGAACTAAATTTATGCATCAAACGTAACACAGGCCAAAAAATATGCCAGAATGGTCAATCGCTATCGATAGATGCAATAAGAAACGCTTTACATGGTGAAGAAATTTACTAACAAAATATTATGACTAATATATTATTTCTTTAATAAATAAATGCAATATTTTATTATATTAAACTACATCAGCAACTAGCTTTTGTATATGTTAAAACTTTCTGTTTGTTTACCTTTTGAGTGGAAATTGAGTAAAAACACTCAATTAAGTGCTGCCAGATATTAAATAATTGTTCGGAGAGAAAAATTAATATTTTGTGGGAATTAATAGTTTTTAGTTGTAAGTTTATTTAAAACAAAACTTATTAGTTTTTGTTAAAACTTCTATGTTTAGACAACAGCTATAAAACTTGACATCTACATATATGTACATATTTCTAATTGAAGTTAGTTTAAACTTTTATTTATTAAAAATATATGAATATATTGACTATTTTAACTTAATTACTTAAAACCTCGTTGGGTACGAAAGTAAAATGTAAATATTTTATATACTGAGTGCTTTTTACAGCATTTTCCTATTTTTGTGTATGTTTTTGAGTATGTTTCAGTTAATCAATAAAATAGAAAAATAATAAAGACTTATTCATAAAACTTACAACAGGTTTATAAGATACAAAATTTGCTTTATAAACCTGTTGTAAGTTTTTATAGATAAAGAGTTCACAATTAAGTAATTTTCCTAAGTACTATGCTTTAAAATTACTTCGGAACAAAGGTTGCTCAAAATAATGTAATTATGACGTTTATTATCAAATCGCCAAATATTAATTACTAGATTATGCCATTTTTTATTTAATATTCCCATTCAAGTGGGCTTTCAACAATTTCCATTCTATTAAATACATAAAATAAAATAACCAATTCATATTTGTATTTTTCACATCGAATTTTTTTAAGGTGGCAACACATTTTTTTACAGCCATCACATCAACAACGCCAACTAGCGGTCTGAACAACAGCTAAAATTAATATAATTTACACTCGGTTTACGGTACTAGCAAAGTTGCCTAGCAATTCGTTCACAGGTAAAAATTGACAAAATTACTGATAAAATAAGCAAAATAATAAATAAAAATAGTGAAAACCAATAAGAAACATTGAGTTTTTAGAAAATATAAAAATTATTTTCTTGGACATCAAATATTTGTGAAATAAATCAATATTAAAAACCAGGTCAAGTGACGTGTGTGCAGTTGTGTGTGAGTGCTGAAAAGCTTATTTTTTAAAAAGAAAAAGTTGTGTAATTATTATGGAAGTCGACTAGACAGCTAGACGTTTAAAATTTTCATCTATCGATAAAGATTAAATTACAAAGATTTATTAATTATTTAAAATATTTACAAAACCTAAATAGTTGCAACAAAGTTATGTAATTTGTGTGGGTGTGTGTAATTCTGTTAACGTCTGTATAAGGTGGGGATTACAACTGTTTTAAGTGCATTTTATTTGTTGTACTTGCTCCAGGATCAATAATTACAAAAGAATGAAAACTTTGTGGAATACAAAAAAAAAATCTTTCAGTTATTGATTGAGTCACTATTTCTCATTAACATTTTTAGAAGTCTTTGACGCAACATGTTGATACGCAAAACGCACAATTAACATTTATTATGACTCGAACAACGTTTAAATAAATTCATACAAATATTTGCTTTAAAAACATGTGTAGGATGTGTCTGCGTCATCGTGGCTTATAACTGTAGCTGTTTTTATTTTGCTATATAAAGTCTGCCGGTGTTGTTTTTCTTTAATTCTTATCACGTGTTTCATTTCGTTTGCGATTCTTTTTTATGAAAAAACTTTTTTTAAGTTTATTTAAAACCTCGTGTTGGTTTCTTCAACAAATGCAGCTGACATGTTCTGCATGCAAGGAAAAAAAGAAACCGGTATTAGTCACCTTGGAGGCTTGGCCTTAAAAAACGCACGCTCATATTCAGTGTGTCTCTTCGTCAGTAGTTGGCATTAAAATACTGATTTGTTTAATGCAATCGACATTCATTTGTTCATACCAAGCATCCTCTATACTTTTTTGTTTAATAAAATATTTTCTGTGAGTATAAAAAGGGGCTCGTCAGTGAATGAGTTTTCATTTTTCTCATCTTTGGTAAATTTTATTTATTGACATGTAACAAATATTAAATAAATAGAGCCCAAAGTTTAACAAACTTTAATATTTATTGTAGGTAGATAGTTACCTACCTTAAAATTTGTTAAAAAAAACATTTAAAATAAGAAAAAATAATTAATTAATTTGAATAGCAATAGGTCTTAATTTTATAGAATATTTATTTAAAGTAGGTAGGTACCTACCTATAATAAATAAAAGTAAAATATAATGTTTACGTTAACTTTGTTAGTAGTATATGTACAATAATTTTGGAGATTTTAACCTAATTACCTATGTAGGTATATAGTAATTTAATTTCTTTAATATTTCATTGGTAATAGAATGTGTGAAACATTTGTAAATAAATCACTTTACCTATTATTAAGATAACATAATCAGTTAGTAGTTAAAGTAGTTAATCAGCTTTTTAGAAGTGGCCACTTTAAATTGACACGGGTTTTATTTTATTATATTATATTAATATTTTAAAATAAGTTTGTTTTAAATAATATTTATTGTATAGTTCATCTAGAATCTATAAGCAAAATTTTTTTTAATACCTATCAGAGAACAGAAAGAGACTATTCACATTTGCTAACCATTCGAAAATTCATTGCTTTTGCATTGCTTTTACTCGACAATAATAAAAATGTGCATTGCTGTTTGTTTACTCATTCCTTATTACTGTTTGCTATTTTACATTCCCTTTTTGTTATGCCGTTATACATCAAGCAACGAAATAATTCAATGCCACATGACAAAACTAAAAACATTCACACCATTCGTCCAGTATTCGTTGCTTTCAGTGAATGAAAACATAAAGAAAGAGCAAAAACAATACAAAACCTAATGAGAAAATAAATATTTTTTGGTTGCTGCTTTATGTGCGATTTGTTGACAGTAAACTAGTAAAGTTTGATATTTTTTGTTAGTATGTACAACTTATACAATCAGCATTGAAACCATTCATACCAATCGTTAACCATTCGTACCAATCGTTAAGTATTCATTGCTTTTGGGAGTATACGTTTACATTTGTACAAGACATGCAATGCAAGCATCATTTTTCGTTACACTCCGTTTTGTGAATAATGACATGTATTGCTTTACGGAATTGACCCAATAGACCAAACCCCTTTAGAAAAATATGATAATAAAGCTTGCGAGCATAAGCCTTAAGCTTTAAAAAAACTTGAGAAACTATAGAAAAACACTTTAAAATTATTGTAGAATAATCAAAAAGGAACCCTCGTGATAATAGTACTGAAATAATTATTTAATAAGCTTATATTCTCAATTTTAGAAAAAGCTTCTTTAAATAACATTTTATTAAACTAAATAAATATAAGCTTATACCTACAATTGAAAAATAAGCTTATTCGAACAATTGTAGAATTAGCTTATGCCTACAATTGTAGAATAAGCTTATTTCAACAATTGTAGAATTTGGTTATGCTTGCAAATAAGAAATTCTCATTTTCGGGAATTCGATCTGATTTGAAAACAAGTAATTCATTTTTATTTAATTCATTTTAACTAATTAAAATTAAAAAAATACTTATAAAAAATGGAAAAAATTAATTCTAATTAAAAAAAAATACTTTCTAAATTATTGTTCTTTTGGCTTACTAGTGCCACCTTTAGTAAACGTTTTGTATTTTGAGCGCAATTGTTGCCGGGACTTGGCGAACTGAAAAAAAGTTTTTGTGCTTTTTATAAAATCATCTTCGCTTTGTCCGAACCCTATTGCTACATCTGTAAAACAATAAAATTTAATGTATTATTTGGTTAATTATTATTATTGTTGTTTTAATATCTTCTTACTTCGAATAGCTTTCGCAGTACTAAGACTACGGACACTCTTTTTCTGCTCAGTACCCTTCCAACATAATTTTTCCGCCAGTTCATCATTAAAAAGCTTCCGCCAACAATTTTTGACAAAACTCGGAGCTTTGGCTACCGACGATAAGTCTTTCTCCTTAAAAGAATAAAGAATAAAACCTTTAATGGCATTTATAGTTAAAAAAAGGAAAAAGTTAAAAAAGCTAAGTTAAGTTATAAGCTTTTCAGTTCATAAAATTTTTTAAAAATAATAAGTAAAAATAATTGTTCCACTTACAAAGGTAGAATATGCATCAGCATCTTCTTGAATTTTATTTTCAAAATCAAGGAACTCCTCCATATTTTGAAATATGGGAATGATTTTTTTTTGGTCATTGCTTTTTCTTGCTTTAGTTCCTTGACTTCATTTTTTAGGCTCTGTATTTCATTAGTTAGTCTTAGGAACATAGGTTGGAGAGCAGATACCACTTGATTTGCAATTTCTAAATTATTTTTGAAAAAAAAAATAAATTTAGTTGGATTATTAATTAATAAAATTTAACTATTTATTTACCTGAAGATGTTGGCACGTCTGCGCATAAAAAATTATGGTGTTGATTCATGGAATTGTTGAAGGATGATGGCAATGTTATAAGATTTTGTTGACTGGATGAAGATGCGCGAAACATATCGTTGAAATCAGCATTTTTTTCAGTCATAATGAATAACTGGAAAAAAGTAAATACATTACTTTTATCACGTAGTAAAAACATTTTCGTAACATCACTTATGCTATGCTTATACGTTGTTTTAGAAACAGTAAGTTCTGCTGTTTGCCATATATTTAAAAGTGAAGATTCTATGGGCAGGTGGAACAAAGTATTTAAATTCATTACTTTATAACCATAAACATCTGTTATTCCCCGATGATGAATAGATGATACTTGAAAAATTTCATTTTCAACTCTATAAAAGTTATTTGGAGGTGAAGTTGACAAGTAAAAATTTTCAGTTTGAATGGAAGTGTGTGATATTTTAGCAGTTTCAGGCAGATTTAGGGTATTTTTGATATTTAAGCTTTGTTCTACTAATCGGTTGTATAACTGAACCGATACATTATTCTTCTTTTTAATAAGTCTCTTCAGCTTGCCTAATTTATTTTCGAATTTGAATGCGCTAAAAGTTTCCAACGATCCGTACAACAAACAATCACTAGCAAGATGAGTTAGGCAATGAAAGTTATACACTAGTAGCGTTTCATCGTAGTGGATAGGTATTTTCCTAACAAAATCTTTTAACAACGCTTCAGCACATTTATTATGTGTTTTGCATAGTTTGGTGTCGAGAAGAATTCGTATCGCCAAACTAAGTTGCAACAAATGTGTATATATATCTTCATTTAAAATATCCTTCAATATAAAAGGTCCGGTATATAGAAGGAACTGACGAAATTCGGTTGCTTTATATCGTTCAAACTCATTGATATCTCTTGGTTGTCTACAAAATTCCCGCGGAAGTTGTCCTTTTAAATGTAATCGCTTTTCCTTAATTTTGCTAATTTTCACTTTATCCAGAGAAAATTGTTGTTTTCTTACTTTGAGCCAAGCGTGCACCAAAGTTTTTACAACTCCAGGACAAACAACATGCATATAATCCAAAGGAAAAGAGTTTACCATGTCAATTGGCAACCTTTCTACAGTCATTGGTGATACGGAATTATGGTAACTTTTATCCTGTCGTGCTCTAAAATTGTCATCTGTTCTCAAATTATTATTTTCGAGTTTAAAAACAACGCGATTGTTCTTATATTCGCCTCTTTGTGTACACTTATGACAACAACTATATCCAGTATGACCCTTAATTCCCATAATAAGTGCTCTTGCAGGCGCATCACATATTAACGCTCGGCAATTAACGTTACAAGTTTTGTTGTTGTAAGAAAAATGTTCTTCGATGACTTCACGTAATTCATTTACAAATGGGATCAAGAATTCATTTACATTTTTTGGTTTGCTTCTGTCACTATAAATTCCAACACTATATACTGAGTTTGTACCATTTATGTTTATTAATATAGGCCATGCTTGAGCTAGAGAACTTTTAGCTACAGGCAGACCATCTACGTTTATATTTAAATCTATCAAATCACTTTCGTATGCAGAAGAGAGAAAAAAATCAGTCAAGCATTCCTTCAATTAAAGTTAAAGGAGCATCTCGAGGTGTTTGTTTCAATGTTCTACCATCTTTTGGTAATGAAGGAACTATTATTGCCAAAAGCTCATCCAATGCGGAACGAGTTATTATATGTTTAACAGCCGACTTAGCAAGCTCTTCCCTTGTGTTGTAAACTTTAATGCCTTCTTCTGATAAACCACAATCTTCTGAATCTGAATTATCTAAATCAGCTTCGATGTCATACTCAAATGCGTCTCTTGCATCATCTTCAGTAAAATCGCTGGGTAAAACACTATCACTAGAATGCTCTATTTTTTCTATTTTTCTTTTTTTTTCTATTTAAAAGAAGCTCAACTACCTCTTTTGCTTCGTTTCTTATACCTTTTTTTATTAAATTTGTCATTTTTTATTTTATTATTAATTTTTTACTTACGTTTGACACTTCAAAATTTTTTAATTTTTTTTATTTATTTATTAAGCACCTCACTCTTTTAAAACAAAATTAATAATGACAAAATATGAAAAGTATGTTTAAAATATATTTATTATATACATACTATGTTTAAAAACATATTGTGAAGGATAAAGTTTCTCAAACATGATAAAAAGAACTTTAGTATTTTTTTTAAAAAGAGCTTATTCTACAGTACTATTATACTTTACTTATTTTTTGGTCTATTGGGGATTTATGTTGTCAACATGAGGTTCGTTTTTTGTGATTGTATTCAAAATCTAAAATTAACCAATCAATCCGATATCAGAGTATCTATATCTAATTGTAAGGAACCGAAAGTTTGCCAAAGTCCTTCACAACTTAAATGAAAAAGAAACTTAAATCGTGTAAAATCTAACTTGCAAAAAAAATACGATTTTTCTGATTTGCTTAAAACATTCACAAAAACTTAAAAATTCTATGATCTTTTACGATTTTACTACAACGAAAATAAGACTTGCTTAACTTCAGCGCTACTAACGTTCACAGTTTTTAGCTCAGCAAAAGCATTAAAGAAAAATTCAAGAACTGTAAATTTTAAGCAGCAGCACATTTTTTAAAGTGAATTGCTGTGGCTGTCTGTGTCAGCAAATAAAATCACATCCCTGCAAATAACGCGACTAGTCCATACATGCATGTAAAGACTAGTCCAAAGAGGAGTAGGAGTACTCTAAAACTACTCCAAATATATGAAAAAAAGGTGGTCCATTTAACATTGCGATGTCCTAGGACTGGACCATATAACCCATCGGAGTAGTCCCAAAACTACTCCATGGAGTACTCACGAGGGTTAGTTTTAAACAACAACTCAATATGCAATCGTGTTAACACGAAACCATGTCGTATAACTACAAACTCTTGTTTAACTATGACATGATCCATGACTGCATTACATTGGACCATGTTGTGAGTAGTCCATATCATCTAAAATGGATCACGTAGTCCAATATTATTTGCAGGGATAGTTAAGCTACAGTCAATAGTTTTATTTTTGTTTTTTGACTGTGCTCTGCTTTTGCTTGTATATTTTCTTCTAGTTAAAGTTAAGCACATACGTAGTGCTTGCAAATATTTAAGCATTTTTAAACCCTGGTTCAGCCTTTCCATTTTGCTGGGGGCTGTATGGTGCTGACGTTTGGTGTATTATGCCGCTGTCGCTACAAATCTGTTTAATTTGACTATTGCAGTACTCTAAACCGTTGTCCGATCGAAGTATTTTAATTCGATGACCAGTTTGGTTTTCTACCAAATTTTTGAATTCTTTAAATTTTTGTGGAACCACTGATTTATTTTTTATTATATACACAAAAACCTTATCTGAAAATCGTCTAAAAACAGCACGTAGTAGACTGAACCACCAATTGATTTTTGTTCCATTGGGCCGCAAACATCTGTATGCACAAGTTCTAAAATTTTATTTGTTTTTGTTGTTGAGTGTTTATAAGTTTTTTTCATTTGTTTTCCTTGCAAACACGATATACAAACATTTGTATTAGAGCTTTCGTCATAATCTACACATGAGGATTCATTAGAGCTTAATTTTTTAACATTAATGTAAGCAGCATGACCTAATCGTTGCTGCCAAATTTCTTTGCTTACGGCTGCATAGTTCTCGGATTTTATACACAATTTAAACAAACCTTTTTCTTCAAATGCCTCTGAATAAACTATGTTGTCTTTTTGTACGGTGCATTTATTACCAACACACTTAACCTCAAAGCCTTTTTATGTAAGCTGGCTAACAGAAATTATATTTGCACAAATGTCAGGCACAAATAAAACGTTATTCACAGTAATATACTCCATTTTGTTGTTTAACTTTTGTTGTATGCGAATGTCGCCAAAACCAACAACTGTAAGAGTGTTGTTGCTAGCTACTGTCACCTCATCCTCAAAATCAAATTTTGTAAAATTTACAAATACATCTTTACAATGTACCATATGTGAAGAAGCTCCAGAATCTATTATCCAAATATTGTCAGCTTTGTTAAATTTTGCAGCAAAACTCTCTGCTAACGTTTTTTCATAATTGCCAATATTTGGCCTCTTCTTTTGTGCCTTACAAAACTTTGCAATATGGCCCTTTTTATTACAATTATAACAAAGTATCTTCTTACCTTTCACAGGATTTTTTTAGCTTTTACTTTACTATAAAACGATGATTCTGTTGTTGTAAAGTTGTTGTAAGTATCAAAATCTTGTAACAACTTAGTTTTGATCGTATCCGCTGTAATTTTAATGTTGCTACTCTCAATGACCATTATCATTGAACCAAAATGTTCCGGTAAACCACTTAATAAGAGACTTCCAACCCATTCATCGTTTACTTTAAACCCAATTTGGTTTAACTTTTGGGCAGTGTCTATTACTGTATCCACATATTCACTAATACTAGTGCAGTTAACCAATTGCGTTGTTGTCAATTTTCTTAGCAATCCACACCGGCGCGTTAAACCGGAGTCATCATATGTTGCTTCTAATTTTTCCCAGATACCTTTTGCTGTTGAGACATTTTGTATATGTACGTAAAGGTTTGATGAAATATATAACACCAATCTAGATGTGGCCTTTTCGTTTATATCTGCATTGTCTTCCGTGCCAAGAACTGCCTTCCAATACCCTTGCAGCTTCATGGCATGCTCCACAGCAAATTTCCATTTATGGTAGTTCTCCCTTCCTGAAAGCTCAATTTCAATTATTTTCTCCATGGCTATACTGGGTCCATAACCTGTTGAATTTATACCCAGAAAACTATATATGTATGTATTAGGGCGGGTCGATTTAATAATCGCCCATGGCTCAGTGAAAATCGTATTCTAGGGGTCAAAATAAGAAACTTTGCCGAAGGAACCATACCTCTAAAACGAATTCTACTACCCCCCAACTGTTGACTTTTGTCCCGTAGGGTCAAGTTTTGAAAAATCACACTTTGACCCATTTAGAGTGCCCCAATCGAGTCCAAATGTATGACCGACCCCCACTAACTTTGGAGGGCCGATCCACCCATGCCAGTGGCACACCCCCTGGAACTCCCATGAGGGGTTCCCCATACAAACATTTAAAAAAATCACCATTTTGGCACTTTATTTTATTATTTTTTTATTTATTTTTATTATTTTATTTATTTTTTCTCTTTAGAAATGTATTTAGTCAGAACATATGTAAATGAAAAAATTAATTTAACTTACTAATAGAAAAGAAAATAAAAAAAAATTACTGTTTGAAGTCTTTTTTGCTTTCAAGTCTGGGCAATTTCGCACGGCTCTCTAATGTCGTCGCCATAACAGCCTCTACATTTTCCGGTATAACTCGTTTGGAAACGCTTGCTAGCAATTGAACGTGTCGTTCTGTTGCAGGTCGTAAAATAGGTTATGTGGGTTTTTTAAGCCACCAAAAGACACAGCTGCATGTCGTAAACTTACTTAAGCAAAATAGAATACGATTTTCATTGAGCCATGATTTTTTTGCCTCCCCACAAATCGACCCGGCCTAGTATGTAATTAAAATTGAAACACGTCTGATTTATTCTAATGATTAAATGAGAATGTAAAAGTTTTCTTTATTACATTTTGAATGTTACCAGATAATTAAGTACATTTATATTTAATAAAGAAAAGTGTTGCTAACTATATATAAATTAATTTTACATTTTTAACATAAAATATACTTTAGCGAATGTTATATAAGAATTACGATTCTTATAAAGTGTTATCATGTTTTTTATATGAGAAAATTCTAACTATTAATATAAGTACATACATATATGGGTGTTTCCATAGTAACGGTCGTGACAGGTTTACACGAAATTTCGTAATAAAACTTTCACCTGAAATACAATGTAAAATGATTTGTTGATTTTAAAAATATAAAATTTCAACCCCTAAAAGCAATAAGAATCATTTCATAGAAACTGCATTTTAAGGTTTTTTTAGATCAATGAAAAGGTAACGGTCGTGACATTACAAATGAGCTGTTTTTGAATTTTCGGTCTTAGCAACTCAGATTGTAAAATTTTCCAAGGAATGCGTTAAATAAAAATTCTTATTAAATTCTTTGCAGTGTTTTCTGTAAGAAAACTCTACTTTTGTGTGAAAATGATGTAGCCAAATAAAAAAAAAATAACTTTCAAAAGGTAACGGCTGTGACAAAAAAAAGTAACGGTCGTGACAGCATAAAAAATAAAACGGATTTGTTTTTGTAGTCGTATATTTAACAGTATCAAAATGATTACATGGAAGTTTATGGTTATCTTAGAGAAGGCAGCAATGTTTTGAAGCTCGATTTCGTTTTTATTAATTTTCAGTTGAAGAATATACATCATTATACTCCAGACGTTTAAGGCTGCTCATTTTTAGCGCCGAAACTCCAGTTATTCCACAAAGCAAACAGTTAAAGCCAGCATTTTGAAAAAAGTGCATCTTCTGGATTTTTTCGATTGCTTTAACATGTTCTCATCTTTTTTTTAAACAGCCTGTATTTTGCTTTATTTGGTTCTTGTCGCAATACAAAACAGTCACTCCATCCAACTTTTTATTTTGAACAAAAAAATTGAAAGCTTTTGCTGGAGTATTAATTTTAGCTTGGCGAGACATAATTGCTGTCCATAAAGACCTTTTGATAGTGGCTCCAATTCCATCCACAGCGCCTTTGCCATGTCCAGATGCAAAAAACGACCATTTCATATTTACACCGAAGTCTTCCTTTGCAAAACATAAGTTAAATAGATTGAACCTATTTTTGAATTGAGCAGCACATCCATCCGAAAACACGTGTGCAGTATTAATTTCAGTTTTCGTTTTGAGGTGTTCAACAATCATTTTCAAAAAGTACCACACACTTTCTTTATTGTGCGTCAAGTCATCACTTATGATTGCATAAGAATATGATTTCACGGCCAATTCAGTTTTCACCCAAGCACAGGCTGTAAACACAGTTGCTTGAGCTTGGTTCCAGTGTGCGCTTTGCACTTCGTCCTGCGAAATCAACGTGAAATTTTCAGCGAAATCTATCTGAACGACCGCTTCATTTGATTCAATCCGCTCCTTAGCCTCGCGAAATTGATCGCTCTGTGTTCGGTGCACATACAGTTTTTGACTTTTTCTAACTCGGCATCAGATAGGCGATTAATTTTTCCGCTACGTCGCTTGGTGAAAATCAAATCCATTTCAGGACCAACTAGCTCAGAAGCAAGTCTCTTCACAACTGCAATTTTCTTCGAGGGGCTGCTCGGTAGTTTGACCTTAACTTTTGTTACTGCCTTTTTAAGTGAACGATCGGACTTAAAGCTTCCTACATTTGATGATGAGGCTGCAGCTTCAACAACTTTCTCCTTCCCTATGTTCTTTTTTTCACGACACTTCCTTTGACGTTCGCGATCAGTATTCCGATTGTGAGCAAGCATTTCTTCACTCAATGACTCTTTTGCAGCCAGCCGCCGTTTTTTATTTCTTTCTCTTTCTTTTTCCAAATGAGCTTTGTATTTTACTGGATCTTCCTTCAATCTCTTCCGATATCTTTGCATCTTGCTTTGGGAGTCCATGGTTTGTTAAGCTATAGTTAGTAAGAAAAAGTTGAACACAATTTTCAATAAGGTAACGGTCGTGACATTCTCAATAAATTAAAAAAAAATTGAAATGACTTCCGAGCGCTTATTTTGCTACATGAAACTCTTTAACTTACTTACCTTGTCACCCTTAGCAACTGTGTTTTTTTATAGCTTTAACAGTTTTCACAAAATTTAAACTTTTTTTATTTGCGTGGTCACGGTCGTGACACAAATTAGTGATTTTGAAAAATTTCTCAAAATTATAATTTGAAAGCTACACGTGCAAATTTTCTGCTGAACGTAGACAAAAGTAACAACTGTCAGCTGGTAATTGTTTTGATTGCTAACTACCGTTATAAAAGTGTTGTCAAGTGATTTAAAAAAAGACTCAGTATAAAGGGGGAAAAAGTGTATGATGCACCAAGTTAAAGTAGATTTTTTTACAAAAAAAAATAAAAAAAAATTATTCATACACCCCAGGATGTAATGGATACGTATATTTTCTGTAACAAAAGAGCTAAAATGGGTCAAAGTTTATAATTTTATTTTTTGCTTGCAAGGGGTCAACTTTCGTGGAATCACCCATATATATATGTACAATATAAAATATATAGGTATTTTCTTCTTTGCAGTTAATTTCTTATTTGCACATTTCTTTTTTTAAAAAAACACTCCCACTTTTTGTTAAATTATCTTATCGTTTCCTCGAATAACAAAAAAAAAAACAACATTTTCAAGGTCTCAATCTTCTATATTTCAAAGCATGTGATAACCGCCTAGATACGCTTTAATTTTTTTATGACAAATAAGGTGTTAGAAGTAATTATGTACATATTTTCCTAATACCAACTAATAACTTGGTAAAATAAATTGCCAATGTCCATTTTTTTTACCGATAAATAATAATATTTATTATCAAAAATTTTGAATACCTACCTAGTTCATTGTTATAAGATTACGATTTAAGGAAAACATTTCTAGTTAATGATTTTTTTATTGCGAAAACTAAATTTTATTGGACATATAATCAAGATTTTTTTAATAGAAAAAACTATAAAGTGTGCCGAAAAAAGGTAATTTTTAATTTTAAACAGATAAATTAAACTAATACCCAATAAGCATATTTGTATTTGAACATGCTTATATGTATTCAAAACAATTGTAATTACAGCATTGAGTCCAGTATCATGCAATTGAATCACACTTTATATCAATAGTAAAAAGGAAACAATAATTCAAGCAACATGTTTATATGTGTTCAAGTACAATTCTAAGAAAGGGTGCTGAAGGCTTTAGCGTTCTTAACAAAGTAATCATTTACACACAGAAAAATATTTTTGAAATTTTACTTCATTTCAAATATAATTATCTTTTGAACTTTAAAAGTAATTTAAATACATTAAATACATGGTTTGAATTTATATTTCCGTTTAACTGGAAAATGCTATTGATATAAAGTGCAATGCAACTGTGCATAATTCAAGTTTTTGACACTGGAATTACACTTGTGTTCTAATTGTTTGGAAGTACATATGTATAAATTATTTGTTATTTTTTTTTTAATTTTATTGTATATGAGTGATAATTAATTTAGGCTAAATATGTACATATGTACAAAATCTTTTCTTTTAAAGAATCCAAATTAATGTTTTTCATTCTATTTCATCACCTATATTGGAAGTTAAATAAATATTAATTCAAGTGCATTTTAAAATATAAAGAAGTTTTTTTTTTTAACTGACAAATTTATAATTGATATAAAATTAAATTGTTTACCTTTAAATGTACTCCTTTGCTTCGTCTCTTACATTTAAAATTCCTAGAAAAATTTCGAATATTGTCAATAAATAGATGTGTTTAAGAGTAACGTGGGTAGGTGACTTTTGTGTGAACTCTGCTCACCACCGCATTGTATGTGCACCAATAACATAGAATACCTACATATATGTCTTGCAAAGAGCATACTGCCAGGAATATACAATTAGGAATTTCTCGATCATGACTGCAACGATCAATGTAAATAGCACCTTGATTAAGTGCTTAAGCTATCTAATCCCCCCCAATCCTGTTGTTGTTCTTGTTGTTGTAACAGCAGTAATTGCTGAGTTGACAGCCCTTGGCCGAGTGATCTCGGGTCGTGGGAATATCCCAATCCCGTAGTTTAGTTTAGTAAAAAAGCAGCAATCGCAAAACTGCATTTACCGATTACTGTCAAGGACGAAGATCAGAATTTACTGCGGTTTGCCATAGGCCGCATATCTAACCTAGTTCAAAGGCGGATCGTCAACACAATAATTACCACGAAAGCCACAATTCCCGTACATTTTCTGAGCACTGAGCCAAGTGTCACTACTTTCAATGGCTCTGTTGTTGTTCAGCAACAGCTCCTAGAACAATTTGGTGGACCGAAATTTGTTGCTCAAATAAACTTCAGTCTTTTAACTAACTGCCATTCTCCTCGGTTTGGGCTTCCACTACGTGATCCCCAAAGGGACCTCAACCAATTATCACAAAGAGGACTTGCACCCCAATAGTTAAATTAGGCACAAGTCCTCGGGCTTTTAACTGATCCTGTAGTACTAGATAGAAGTCAGCATAAAGTTTCCTTAGTTGTTAAAATCATTGAGACTCGTATTCAGTTTCGAACCCGTGCAAGCTCATAATACCAGTGTCTCTCCCCAGCATTGAAACAGCGTTAAGGTGATACGATTACACCAGGACATATTTCCCCCATGGGAAATATACACAATAGAAAATACCTAAAACAACATCGTAGATAAACGAAAAAGTTAGAGAATTTAATCGAGTGTAAATAAAAATAGGCGGTATAATAATATGTGTATAAAGTCTCTACAAGACCAGGCCTCTTGTAGGGAATATCATACGATTTTGAGTAAAATAACAGAAAGAGAATAACATATGTATGTGCGTAAACAAAACAATTGAAAACAAGTAAGAGTGCTATATTCGGCTTTGCCGAATCTTAAATACCCTCCACCTAGACGTAATAAGAAATATAGAAACTACACTGGTTATAGGACTAGAATATCCTTATTCTGTGTTTTCTATTCAGTCTTAGTGCAAATTTTATTAGTATTTGATATATTGTTTGAAAGACAATTTTACGACCAACATAATTTATCCTTAACAATTATAATAATTTATGTTAAATATTTTGAAATTTTGTCTAATTTTCACCATTTTTAATTGATTTAATTACCAATTCTTACCATAATGTACAGAGTTTGTCTGATGTTCATAATAATCTTGAGTGTAACTTAACAGAGTATAAAAAAGGGGTACAATTCGGTTTTAGTGATTTTGCTCAAAAAAAAAAAAAAAAAAAAAAAATCAAATAAGGCTTTTAGGGGAGATGCCAGCAAAAAAATTTAAATAAAATTAAATAAAAGGCATTAAAAATACATTTCCAACGATATATAGCATGATTATAAAATATGTACCGAATATGGGTTAAATACGAAAATAATATTTTTTGACCCGAATTTATTTGTTTTTTGGAAATGGTTGTTATATGGCAGCTATGACAAATTATGGGCCGACCGTCTTAAATTTTGGAACAGTTATTTTCATGCATATGAGGATATTTCACGTCGAATTTCAACATAATAACGGTAAATTAAAGATATATATTAGTATTAACGTGGATTTCGGTAGTGGACCTTATATGAGGGATATAGTCAAATTTGGACCGATATTCTCAAAATCCAGCAGTTTGATTTAGGCATGTATGTAAATAAGCCGTGTAAAATTTTGGATTGGTACAATTATTTATAAGAAATTTATGAGTATTAAAGTGATATTCGGAAGAGGGCTTTATATGAGGCATACGGTTAAAAATAGACCGAAATTAACAAAATTTTGTGGGATGATTTTTGTATATATGTAAATGATCTGTATATATATACAATATATATAGGGATAAATGTCTTTTTCAGATGTGGTCCTTGTATGGGATCTATGACCAGTTCTGGGCCGACCACCATAAAATTTAGTACAACAATTTATTTGCCTATAAAGAGTATTTATGTAAAATTTTAGCCGTTTAACATTATTTATATCTGTTTTATACGTATTTAAGTGAATTTTTGAAGTGGTCTTTATATGGGGTCTATGGTCAAACATGGACCGAACTAAAAAAATTTCGTTTTGTGATTTCTTTTTGTATAAAACTTATTTTTGCTGAATTTTGTCTTGATATTCCAATTTTATAGGCATTTATGTATAATTGAGCAATATTTCGGGAAGATTTTTGTATGGGGGCTATGACCAATTCTGGGCCGACCACTATACAATTTAGCACAACAATTTATTTGCCTATAAAGAGTATTTATGTCAAATTTTAGCCGTTTAACATTATTTATATCTGTTTTATACGTATTTAAGTGAATTTTTGAAGTGGACTTTATATGCGGTCTATGGTCAAACATGGACCGAACTAAAAAAAAAATTCGTTTTGCGATTTCTTTTTGTATAAAACTTATTTTTGCTGAATTTTGTCTTGATATTCCAATTTTATAGGCATTTATTTATCATTAAGCCATATGTTGGGAATATATATATATATTTGTATGGGGGCTATGAGAAATCATGGACCGATTCTTACTATTTTCCGCACACTTTATTCTTTGGTCATACAAACAATGTATACAAAATTTCATGGTATTATCTGCAATATATTTCAAAATATTGCAATAAAATGGACAAAAAATATCAAATTTTTATGGAGGTTGTCTCACTTATTGGTCCATAACTCTGGTTGACCTAAACCGATTTTGCTGATTTTAAATAGCAAACTTCTCGAAAGCATTTCTGACAGAATTATTGAAGATTTGGATCCCGAATATATCTGGGGACTTCAAAAAACCGATTTCAACACTCAGACAGACAGACGGACATGGCATAACCGACTCCGCTATCTATAAGGATCCAGAATATATATACTTCATAGGGTCGGAAAATGATATTGTGGAAATTACACACGGAATGACAAACTTATATATACCCTTCTAATGAAGGTGAAGGGTATAATAAAATATAATAAATGAAAATCATTACACTGTACAACACATAATTTCGGGACTCAATTCTGATAATTGTTTATGAAAGTAGCCCAAAAAGAAGAATTTCTGCATCATTCGTTTGGTCATTTTACATGAAGAAGTAATTTAAAAACTAATTTGAAATTAGTAAGTATCGTATAGGGAATTTGTCACGTTTTAGGCTCTTTTGTTTATCATAACTCGAGAACCACTAGTCCGACTAAGCTAAAACAAATTTAGAAAAATTAGGAATTAAAATTCCTTTAATCGGTTCATACAACGTTTCGCTACATAAAGGTGCTATCAGACGGGATGTATTTTACATATGTACTGTCAAATTTTCCATCTGTAAAAGTTGTACACATCGTGTGATACATATGAAACTTTGCATGTGTAAAATACATGTGGAAATACATACATATGTAATTTTTTCGATTAGAACACGCTCTATTTTCCTGTGACAAACATAAACAAAACAGCTGTTTTGTTTTGAAACAAAATTGTTTGAAAAACTATATTGTAAAGAAAAATTTAAGAAAATGAATTTTTAATAAATTAAATTATGTTTATTATATTTATTGCAGTTAGATTGGCCAAAAGAAGCAATTCTTGAAATTTATACACGTTAATAGGTCAGCTTTTGTTTACATTTATAGGTTATGTCATACGGAAAAACATAAGCAGGTGTGATAGCAAAAATTATGAATCGTATGCAAAATGGAAATTTTGACATACATACGAAATTACACATGGATCAGAAAAGTGACAGTACATATGTAAAATACATCCCGTCTGATAGCACCTTAAGCAACAGTTTCGCAGTTATAAATAAATGTATGAAGAAAAAAACAATTTTTTGCCTAAAAAATTTAATTTTTTTATTTTTAATTCATAAAAAATCCAAAACGGTAAAAAAAAGTGTCAAGTCCTATTACTTTCACGTAAAGTCGCATAACCTATGAATAAAATGAGACATAAATCATGAAAATCGATCAACGCGTTTCGCTTTTATTCACAATTACGTAAAGGTATGAATTTCAAAAATTGGCTTAAGTTGGTTTTAGTGACTTTTTTTAAATCACTATCAAAGTTTTATCACTAATAGAATTTTAAATTCTGTTTGAAATAAAAAAACAAAATTGGGGCGGGCACGCCTATTTTCGAGGGGGCGGGCCCGTAAAGTTGAAAATATATAGGCCTATATCTCGAGAACTACTGGGTGTCTGATAATTTGTAATACATTTTTAGTAAAATCTCATACATTGTACCTTATACATATATATAAAAAAAAATTTTTTTTTCATAAATAAAGACAAAATTACGTTTTATTTTTTCTATGAAGCGGATCCCGGGAAATTAAAAAAAAATTCCCGCTTTCCCGGGAAGCGAAAAACTACGGGGAAAAAACTCGAATGTACATATTTTACCAAGAAACCATCACGTCTTAATAACTTAATAATAATTTATTGTTAATTTAGGCGCGCACACAAAATTTTTCTTTTTTGATTTATTTCACATGTTGTATGCTTATCATGTGGAATAGAGCGTATGCTATTTATTCATTGACTGACTAAATGATGAGTATAAATCATAAATCATAAAATAATTGTAGTTTCTGTTAGCTAGACATATTCACAATCAATTAAAAAAAACCGACCTGCCATCTTACGATCAACATGTCTACAAAATAACATAAAATCAATTTCAAGACTATGTGTCTTGAGTATTTTATTTTAAATAAGAACCCACTTTCTCCCATAATTTAAGGAAATGATATAAAGAAATAATATTTTAAATATTAATTTTTTTGTTACCAACGAATGATAGGATATTGAATTGAAAGGTGTTAGATCTATGAAATTTAACATTGAACTTATTGTTAGTAGTATCTAATGTTCTTGATAAACATTCGTGATGCAATACATTTTAGTTCAACTAATTTTTAAACATTTATATAAAAATATTTTCAGATTTATTGTTGTTAACTTGAGTTTTGTTAAATTTTGTGTTTAACAACGTTTTCTCTCTAAATGTTTCTCTCCTAGATATTGCTACAGTTAACCCATGTAAACCTAGATATATTTATATTAACAAGCAACATTTTAAAAAGCCAAGTTCTACATTATAAGAAAAATTTAAAAATTTTTGCTAAAAATGTTGTCGTGTTTTTTGGTCATATGGTCATATCCCAAACATTTACCAATAGATTTTCAATGATTTTAATACCTTGATGCTCAAACGTATATCTGATATCTTGTATCAAAATATTGTTCCGTAAGATATCGGGAGCCCTCAGAAAGTTGAGTGCAAATTATATGCGGACAGAAATATCGCAAACAAATATTGCACAAATTAGAAATGGAATGACAAGCTTGGTTGCAGTTTTAAGTGAATGGCAAAAAGTTTCAAAAGACACAGTTAACAAATTGATTGGGTCAATGCATCGTCGATGTGATGCAGTTATCAAAAATAAAGGATATCCAACAAAATATTAAGTTTTGATAACTGGTCAACTAATTTTATTGAAGCAAAATTTTAGTTTCCATTGTTTTGTCAATACCCAAATATTGAATACTTTTACTTTCGCTTCATAATTTTCGGTATATGATATTTCATTTTAGTAAATATATCAAAAGCAATCTATAAAATAAAATACTGAAACACTTGTTAGTTTTTCTCTAGAAATAATTTAGAATTGAGACCTCCAACAGTAAGGAAGTTAATTTTAAGAACATTTTCCATTGTTTTGTCAGGCACTGTATATATTTCTGCTACAATCATACGACCCTTGTCGTCGTACACGTGAATCAGCAATATAGTGTTCTGTTATACTTTCCCGGTATACAGGAGAGTCCAACTGAAGAATGCTTTAATGTTTATGATTTTCAGAACATACCTCGGTGATTTGTAGACTGATTGGAAACATATTTTATAAACTATTTTGAAAATATATCATTGATTCTAGAATTTATAAATTTAAGGAAATAATAAATTAATAATTATGAAAAGTTATTGCTTTCTATTATATTGACAAATCAATATTGTAGGAACTATATGAATGATGTCAAAATAGCCTAAGTATTTTACAATGCACTTCAACTTTGGTTAAATTTTTATACACATCTAACAAATGGGTAACAAATGGGTTAATTTTCAAGTTATACAATAAATACTTCTTGCTAAACAAACATACATACTTGCATACTGACTTACCCTTAACAGCCATCCCTAAATACCGATGGTAAGCGTTTTTTAAATGTCAAAAATTCTCATGCTCATAGATTTTGTATTGAGCATACCGAAACAACGCGGCGGCAACGCTTTGCTATTGGAAAATCCGATTTTGACAAGGCGTTTCAAAGTGAAGTTAAGCTAGGTTTACACGATTGAAATTTTCTTCAAAATTGCTCTTCAAAATGCTTCAAACTCGTGTAAACAACAAAATTTCTTCAACATTTATTTATTTAATAACTATTAATAACTATTAAATAAATACATTTTAATAACTATTAAATAAATAAATTTTGAAGAAATTTTGCGAGTTTGAAGCATTTTGAAGAGCAATTTTGAAGAAAATTTCAATCGTGTAAATCTAGCTTTAGTTGCAAAAGAAAACAAAACAAAAAAAAAAAAAGAAAAATAAAACAACAATATCCAGCAGTTACAATAAACCTGGTCGTTTTATTTATTTGTTTGATAACCCTGTTTTTGTTGTTTTGACATAACGTTGCCGCTTTTGTTTAGGGATGGGGTATCAGCGTTAATGCTCAGCGTAAAAATACGTTCCGCTTTCCGTCGGTATTTAGGGATGGCTGTAACTTATTCCGCGGCATTATGACGCTTTCTTTTAGTTATCAACAAAAAAAAAAAAAAAACTGTAACAACTAAACCAACAAAAACAGTAACCTTATTTAAAAACGATTATTAAATTTAACAAACGTTTATTAAGGCAAATTTTATATGCAAATCTGTCATAACAAATGTTTGTTAAATTTAATAATCGTTTTTGAATAAGGGGGTAAGAAACTAATCATCGTCATCATCATCATACAATACAATGACAATACATATAGACCAGAAATAAAAAGTCATGTGTTTGCCAACCAACGGTCATGAATTGGAAATAAAAAGTTTTAATTTTTTTTTGTGTTTTTACCGAATTATTTTTGTTTATTTTTATTTAACGAAATTTATCATAATATCTTGACTGATTCTCCTTTGCTTTATTTTATTTAAACAATTTATTTTTGTATTTGTTGCTGTTGCTGTTGTGTTTTGTATTTTGTTTTATCAAATGCTCTACAAAAAAAAAGAAAAATACTCTTGATTATTTCATTTCATTTTTAAGATTAATGAAATTCTCATAAACGTTTTCAGTCGACGCGAAGCGCTACCAACGTAAAGATCGTAAGATTGAAAAAGTAACAATTATTTTCAAGCGTCGCTGCATAACTTTTTTATTTTGATTTGTTAACAAAATATTTATAAACGGTTAGTAAAGAGTTAACTAAATAGTATAAAAAAGTGCATTATTAAAATTATTATATATAAAGTGAAAAAAAAACAAAATATATTGAAAAGAAATCACGTAACGTTAACTAAACGAAATATATATATACTATATATTTATATATATAAAATAAATTTATTAAATATTAACTGCTTTTAAATAATTTACTTTACAAATTTTGAAAATAAAGTAATTATTAATAATTTAAAAAAAAAATATTTCTTATGTAACCTGTGTGAGAAAGAAAAATTGTTCATGCTTGTACCCTTTGAAAAACGTAACAAATGCTGCATTTTTTCTTGCAGTTCTCAAAACTAGATGAATAGCTGCTAGAAAAACGTAACAGCCTAAACAAATTTTCAATATTTAAATTTCTCTATTTCTGTAAAAAGGAAGACAAAAATTTTACATAGATTTTCATTTAAAATTTCATTCGTCACTAGGTGTTTTGGTATTTGAGTGGGTGTATTAGTGTTTCTTAGTTATTTGTGTCTTTTTCTTCTTTTATGTTTTTATTTTCCTTTTGACAGTTTTGTTGTGTTTTGCACCATTCTTCAGCTTTTATCTAATGTCTTAAATCGATAAATTTCTTTTGTGTTGTCCCATTGTTTATTTGCATTTATGTATATATGGTATGGATGTTTTTATTTAATTTAACTAAAATTTCTTTTTATTTAATTGTAATAAAATTTTTTTTCTTTCTGTTTATTTATGTCATTCCAATTTTCCACCCCGTTTAAGGTCAAGGTTAGCGTTTGTGGATTTTGTTAGTGTTTCTTATTTTTAACTGTTTATATTGTCATTTATATGACAGTTATTACAATATTAGCTATTTAAAACATTTATATAATCGGCATTCTTTATCTCTTCTAATTCACGTGACTGAAACACAACTAATGTAAATATTATTAATAATTTGTTTGCCGCGTCTGTTTCAGTATTTGTTTTTTTTAACATACTAGGTACTTTGTTATTTACATAGTAGTTTTTTCATGATAAATAATTGTTTCCTAATCAATAAAATAAATTATAATCAGGCATGTGATGGAAATCGAAATCGAAATCGAAAACGAATCAGTTTTGGATATATATATACATATATTTTAATGCATTTATAATCTAATTTTTAAAATTTTTGTTTTAAGATTCTCTTTAGTAGCCCAATATCTTTATATTTTATGTGATAAAAGTTTTTCAATACAAAAATATTACGAAAAAATTTACTTCTAAAACTCATTCGTTTTCGAATTCCATCACATGCCTGAATATTTGCATTTAAAGTAAAGTGCACTTAAATAATTTTTAATATTTTTAAAAAATTTTGTATTTTATAATAACAACGTTTAATTCTTAACATTTATAATACTGGGTCTAGTTTATTTATTTGATATAATTCAAAGAATACTTTGTTAAACGTATAAAAATATACAGCTCTTAAAAATAGTGTGCAAGGTTTGCCAATTTTTGTTTTGTTTTCTCAGCAAAATAGAAAATTCTTTTCAATTTTAAACAGTTTCTTTTAGTTACGGGGTTTATACGAATGCGAAGCTTATATTGTTCAAAAGTCGGCATGTTGTTCAATTCCAGCGAGTTGCCTTTTTGGTTCCTATCAAATTTGCAAAATTACAGTCGGCTAACTGAGCCTTAAGAAAACATTTAAACTTTAGTTTTTGTCATACCGTATGTTCTGGATCATTGTAGACAGGCAATTGTATTTGAGGTTGCAATATAGTTCCTATAAGTTAAATTTCGCCAATATGCCAATGTGTTATTAAACAACTTTTCAGGAAAATACAAATATATATTGATTTTGTCTTACTGTTTGAAACGCATCGAAATATTTAACAATCTATGTTAGTCCGTCTGTCTGTTGAAGGCATGATAGGTCCCAGGTGAAAGCATAAAAACCTGTGAAAAAAATTAGATCAAAATTTAACAACTTTTCAGCAAAATAAAAATATTGATTTTGTCTTACTTTTTGAAACACATCGCAATATTTGACAATCTATGGCAGTCCGTCTGTCTGTTGAAGGCATGGCAGGTCCCAGATGGAAGTATCTAATCCAAATCTCCCCAAATATTATCTGAAAATAACAAAATACCATTAAAATTCTTAAAATAACATTTTAGAATGAGGAGGTATTTCCACAAATAGTTATTGCTAATTTTAAAAACAGAAAATCATAAAATCGGTTCATAAACGCCTCTTATTTGACTGAAAAAATTTGCTTAGTCAAAAATACTTCTCAAATAATAATATAATATACAAATTCCTCAACCTAACGACATTAACATTTATTCATTTGAGACACAAAACATACTGGATCCAAAATTTGTTAATAAAGTGCTTTAGTAAATTTTTATTTTGAATTGCTATAGAAATAAAAACATCACTTGATATTTTCAAATTTTTTGCTAAGTTGTAACATGATCATACAAAAATAATTGGCCCAATCATATATAAAAAATCCCAATCATGAAATAAAAATTCATGATTGGGCTGAATATCAAATATTTTAAAAGTAATCATTATATTGTCACTTACTATTTGTAACTATCATGTTTTGAAACGCACAACTTGACAAGCTCTATCCTATTTATATAAATAAAAAAATAATTAAATACATTATTTATAGTGGATAGCAGAAATCCCCTTTTGAAATAAATCATTATTCTGTCTATTTTATTTTATATTTCCTTATATATAATTATGCAAATAATAATGGCAAAAATATTTGCTTTAAATATAAGAAAATACAAGAAACTTAATCTAAAAATTCAACGAGTACAAATACTTGCAATACACTTCATATAAAATCAGAAAGCGATAAACAACAATAATAATTATGAATAATATGTTAAATGTTTGCGACCTGTTATGGGAATATTTAGGAAACTAATAACAATAGGATTAATATTAAACTTTGTCATGATAATGTTCATAATATTTGTTAAACAATAACAAACTCTACTCGATAAGAACTTGTGATTCAAATCAAGACTAGTAAAAGAAAGTCACACTAGAAGGCAACAAATATAATATGTGCACGCTTTTTAGCTTATCGCAATCTGTGCCAACAACTACAGCTTAAAAAGCCATTTGCCAGACACAAAATTAATTATACTCTACCCTATATACGAAAGAAAGTCTGCCAGAAATGTTATAAATATTTAATTATGCATTATGTGTTTTTTATATCAGCCTTAATCTAGTGTTAGTCAGCTATTAATATTTTTTTTGTTCGTTGCTTTTCATTTTTAGAATTGTTGTTATATATGTAGGTAATTGTTTTTTTTTTTAATTTGCACTTACAAGCAGAGCTTTAAATGTAAGGCAAATATAATTTATTTCATTTATACAATTTTAAAAAATACTGGAAAGCGATAAATGATTTTTAGAACCTAATTTTGTAAATCACTTGCGTTCAACGCATCATCTACGCTTTTGCGAACGCATCACCAAAAATGTGAAATTTTGTAAATCACTGCGTCATTGCTTTTAGCAAACGCAAAAATATTACGTTGTTACAATACTGTCAAATCATTGCGTGGTTAATGTTGCCATTGTAAATGTTGATATTGAAATTAAAAATAATACAATTTGTTGAACATCATAAATGTTAGGGTGTGGTTTTAGACTCTAAACTTTCCTTCAAGAATCATATTGACTCTGTGTCGGGTAGAATTTAGGGTTGTTTACGTAGGATTTATCGTACTAATCTATTTTTATCTAAGGATGTTAGAACAAAATTAGCACATGCGATCCTGATGACACAGATTCTTCATTCCCACGACAGCCGGTTCTACGCACCGGAATGACCCGATATCACTCGGCCAAGGGCTGTCAACTCAGCAATTACTGCTGTTATAACAACAACACAGATTCTTTACTGTTTTGAAGTTGTATCCGGTACTATCGGATTGTGTCTTACTAGATTGAAGCGCTTGGTGAATTCGATAGTTAGATTTGCTTTCAACATTCGACGTAGAGAACATGTTTCCGAGTCTGTGAAATGCTTTCTTGGTTGTTATTTTAGTGAATTTGTAAAGTTTCGTAATTTGCTAAAGTTTTATAAAGTTATGAAAACTGGTAGACCTTCTGTTATATGCGATGCATTTATTTTTTCTCCTCGCAACAGAAATCCTCACTTTGTTCCCCCTAGGATATTTAAATCTTTTTTCAGTAGGTCTTTTGTTGTTAGGATCACAAGCTATTGGAATAGTTTGCCATTAGAGTTGCGAATTTTTACGCACTCTAATAAAGTTTTCAAAGTAAAACTGTTGCAATATTTTTCAGACCCTTTGTGATCTCTTCTATTAATGTGGTTCTAGTCCTAACTATCCCTAACTGGACCGTATTTCATTTGTCTCTTTTTCTTTAATAAATCTTGACATACCTATCTACACTTATTTTATCACGGCTGGGGAGCCCATTTGATAGTATTGTAACATGAAATTTATTGAATATTTAACCTTGCTTTTATACCTTATATATATTATTTTTGCCTAATTGGCTTTTTATTACTGAATAAATAAATAAATAAAATAAATAAAGCTACACTTATTTTGCATTGGCAATGCTACACACCTATCAGCTGTTCAAAAATTTTGTTTGTTTATTTATCAATAAAATATTTCAAATTGTGAAGAAAAAAGCTTTTAAAGCAAATAACTATAAATACAAAGATACTAAGGGGCATACAAAAATGTTTTCACTTATGGTTATGCCGTCTTCTTCGGATGATGAAGATTCTTCAAGCGTCCTAGACATATCTATTGAAAAAAACCAATTGCACTCTACTATTAACTTCACATAATTAACGAATGATTAAGTAAAATAACACTGTGGAGATTTACAATATTTTTGAATGAAACTTCGGGGGTGTTCTAATTGGTGGGCCAATTGCATTCAGGAGTTTCGACGTAGCTTTCCAAACATTATCAACAGCTGCCTTTGAGCTGCCAAAATTAGGCATTCTACGAGCCACGTCTGGATGCTTTTCCATTTCAGCTATCAACAATTCAAATTTTTAGTAGTATTTATACTAAATGAATATTTTTGTATACATTTACTTGCATCGTATTAATAAAGTTCCTATAAAATATGAAATTAATTGAATAATTTTGTTTTTTAATAATATTTGAATTCAACTTTTAAAGCTAACGTCGAAAAAATGGAGGCGTTAAATTTGACAACGCAAGTGATAAAAAATTCAGCGTTGCGTTTTACAAAATACACAATTTCAAACATTTGTATTAACAACAACGTAAGAATCAGCTGTTACAACGCAAACAATCACTTGCTTGAACGTCGTTATTTGCAAAATGTAATTTAACGCAACGCTTAGAAAATTGTGGCGTTTTACAAAATTAGGGCCTTAGATTTAATTTTATTTTCTAAAAATGTTTTTGTCTACGCAAACTCAATTTAAATTAAAACATGATAATCTGTCAATTGAAAATAATAACATTAAAACCTTTTTATTAAAGAAATTTATATACAATAGGCTTAAATGCTGTAAAACAAAAATTTATTTTTTCGTCATGATTTTAAATTAAATTGTGTTGATTGTCAATGTAATTTATATGTTATTTACATATATAAAAAAAAAACATATTTAATGTGACCAGAAGGTTTTTATCAACAAGCGGGATGTTAAGGATGAAAAAGTGATGTTTTAAATAATCTCATATTCATTAATTTTAAACGTTTAACACTGTTTATGTTTTTTGTAAAATCATTAATTCTAAAACTAGCAAAGTCAGAATTATTTATAAACATTAAATGGCATCCATTTAACAAAGATGATTCTAAACGAATTCATAACACTATGCGTCAGTCAAAATCGGGATGGGATGAAACCAACGGGAAATGTTATATCGGTAAAAAAGAAGCTATACGTGTACCGGCGTTTCGCTGGGTCACGTCTAGGAATCGAGATATATCGATTTGAAGTTAGTAACTACATATAGGGGAAATTGTCACCTTTGGTGGTATTTTTTTTGACATAACTCGAGAACCACTAGTCTGATTTTGCTGAAAAAAATTTTAAAAAAATTAGGAATTACAATTCCTTTAATCTGTTCATACAACGTTTCGCTACATAAGCAACAGTTTCGCAGTTATAAATAAATGTATGAAGAAAAAAACTATTTTTTGCCTAAAAAATTGATTTTTTTTTTTTATTTTTAATTCATAAAAAATCCAAAACGGTAAAAAAAAGTGTCAAGTCCTATTACTTTCACGTAAAGTCGCATAACCTATGAACAAAATGAGACTAAATTCATAATTAAGTAAAGGTATGAATATCAAAAATTTGCTCGAGATATGCACAAAATTGTTGTTAGTACCCAATAGGGTGGGGCGATTGTGTATGGGAAAAAATAAAAGTTAATTAATAAAGTTCTAATAGTAATATTTTGCTGTCTTAGACTTAAAAAGGTAATACTTGAAAAAAAAAATATTCAATTAAGTAATACATTTAGCCCGCACATGCGTCTTAAAATTTTTGGAATTTTCATAAAAACACTTTTCATTTTTAATTTTAAGGAAGAACTTTTGTTACTAATACTAACAAATTCTTGGAATATTATCGAAAAATTTGAAATTACATTTATTATTTTTTTTAATTTGTTCTTTGACCTTTTTAGTAAATTAAGTTAAAGAATTGCCAAAAACCTAGTTCCATTTTATTTGCTGTCACTCTGAAAACAGCTAGAAATTCATCTAAATCTTTCATTAAAAGAGTAAACTCAAATTTTTGGAATTTTCTTTTTTAAAATTTAAACGCTAAAAATATTTCTGAGACAAAAAGCAATTAATTGTTATCCAACTTGCAACGATCAAAATTATACTCACATTGGTGATTTTTAGAATAAATAAACGTAAATATGAATCACCTATTTAAGAACAAATTAACACATTAAATTTTTTTCAGTTTCTTTCTAAAGGGATCTTAGCAACTCAACTTATTTTATTTTTTTTTTTTTAAATTAACCCCCTGGACCACGATGTCGAACAATAACGTTCGCTTAGATAAGACTTAAGACACAAACTTGATTGTGGAATAAACAAACTTGATTGAATAAAAAATAGATACGATAAAGAGTTTGTGTCTTAAATCTTATCTAAGCAAACGTTATCGTTCGACATCGTGGGCCAGGGGGTAAATTTCTGGGAATTTCTGTTTTTATTTATTGACTATTCCACATACATACATATCTGCATAATAATGACTTACGTTCGTTTTATAACTTCATTTAACATAAATAAAAGTATTTATGTATATCTCTCACGTGATGACATTGAAGTAATTTTTTCTTTATTTATTCAAACTCTATATTATTAATTTTATTTTAAACTTTTAAAGTGATTCATTTATCAAACTTTTACTTTTTGTCGTGTGTGTGTTTTTTATTTTTAACATAATTAAAAGCACAAACTCAAGTAAGTAAAATACTACAGGTTTTTTATTAGTTCGGTTACTTTGTGTAAATGTGAGTTTTGTTAAATTTTTCACAAATATTGAATGAAAATACAAAAAATTTAAATGAACTTTAAAAGGTTTAAAAAAGTTTATTAACTTTCTAACAACTAACTAATTTCAACGAATACGTGTGCATTTGTTACCAATCGAACATTCTGAATAAACTTTTAAATTTATATAATTTTGTATGTTATCTAATGTTATCCAATTGTTTAATTGTGCTAACTGTTAAAATTAAATTAAATAAAAAACTCGCCTTTAGCAATAATTATTCATAGTATTGAAGAAAAACAACTTTAGTTACGTCACTACACACATTTTAAAAATATAATAATTATTTATAATGTATTTTTTTATTAGTTATCTATCTATCTCTTTCAATTTGATTTTGGGGAATTCGAACTTGCGAATGAAAAATTAATAAAAAAGGCTAAATCAACCAACATTCTCACGTGATAATGACGTCTATCATTTGTGTGGCTTTTATTTATCTATTTTATTTTTTTAATAAGCTTCTAAATAAAAATTAAACATTTTTTTTATTTCTAATGTTTAGTTTTCATGTTCATATACTCAATTTTTTGTATATATTTTGATTTTAGCAAATGCGCAATTTTGTTTTCTGTGCTATTTTGTTTTATATGACGTAAAATATTTGTTTTGTTTAAAAAATAGGTAAATTCACTTATCTTTTTTGCTTTTTTTTAACTGTTGTGGTTTTTTCTTTAAGTTTAATTGCGTAAACAAATACTGCCTTGGTGAAATTCGTTTTGTAGAATGTTTAAACAATTTTATCATTTGTTGTTTCCAAGAGAATTAAAGGTTTTACTGTGTGGAATTTGTTGCGAAATATAAACTTGTTTAGTTAGTGTCTGAAAGTTTCTTTATTGTCTAGATCTAATCGAATTACAAGTAATTTAGCTAATATTTGCTGTTTCCTTCAAAAAATATAAACATATATATCATTAAACAAAATTATAATTTTAAATTATTCATTCAAAGTATTTTATTTTTAAATTTATTTATAAAAATGTTTATCTAGATAATATGACTACTATTACACAGAAAACAGACATTTAATATCACATTAGAGTCCAAATACTTATATGCATATATGTATCTAAAAAATATTGAACAATTCGTTATTTTCCATGTCTGTAACACCTTTAATTAAAAATCTCTTTATAATTAGTCTAACAATAAACATGTTTGCTAAATTTTAGAATATTATTTACACAATTATTTAATAATTATTTTGTCTCCATACAAATTCAGCGCCACTTGACAGACATTCAAGTGTATTATAAAAATTGTACTTGAATTTATTATAAACTAAATTTATACAACAAAACTAATTAGACTTTTGTATTATTTTTTTATGTACTTTCAGTTAGAAATTTAAAGCCATAATGCATAGAGCTAATACAGCCTTCAATTTGGCGTTATCGCCAATTGCACACAAAAATTTTGCAACATGGCTTTTAAATGGTACCAATAAAAAGGTAATTGACATTAAAACTAATAGATCTCAAAACTTATATTTAAAATTGTTTTAAAAATAAACATTGCAGATTGTTAAAAATGCTATGGCTGCTGCTGCAGTACGCTGTTATAATTCAGCTGCTGCTGAGCCATTTGCCAATGGTACCACAGCTTCCTATGTGGAAGAGATGTACAATAATTGGTTGCGCGACCCCGCTTCTGTGCACACAGTAAGTTTTTGTTATATATATGGACATACATATGTATGTACTTCTATAAATATGTTAATTGTTTTAATTTTGTGTTATTTAGTCCTGGGATGCCTATTTCCGCAATAATTCTTACTGTGGTCCCCCAAATCTAGCTCCCCAACAATACAACACTCTGCCCGTTTCAGCTTATGCTGGTATGGTCAGCGGTGCTGCTCCCGACTCCAAAACTATTGACGATCATTTAGCTGTTCAAGCTATTATCAGAAGTTATCAGGTATGTTTGCTTTATATTTATACTTTTATAATGCAATTTCTTTTTATTATTAAATTTTTCACATTTAATGGGGTTTTATTTATATAATTGTTTGATTTTTGTTACGTTTATATTATTAATTATTAGTTTTGCTTATGATTTTACTATCACTTTATTTTTATAATAAATTAGTTTTATTATTTATTTATTATTGTTAATTTATTTTCATTCTTAGTTAGTTGTTATCCATAACTTACAATTTTTCTACTTATTATTAGTTATTTAGTTGATGCAAAAATCTTAAACTGTAGTAGAAATTATTCAGAATTTAAAGCACATACTTCGAAATATATTAAATCTGTTTCTTAACTTTCAGTTTTGCTGGTTTTAGTCTATATTAAAAAAATTGACTAATACAGTAGAATCTCGAAAAAGTTAACCAAAATGTTCCAAGGACTGTTAACTTTGTCGAACTATTAACTTTTTTAAGCGTTTTTTTTATTGAAAGACGAAATAAATAAAATAATAAACATCTTTTTTGTTTGATATAGAGCAATTCCATATGAAAGCGATCACCTTTTGGACGACCCCTCTCCGATTTTAAAATAAATAGTCTCAATCGATTGCCCAGCAAAAAATAATGTACCTACATATTTTTTTTTTTTTATAGTGACTGGTTTAGTGGTGGTGTACACCACTGTCTGTGACAAAATTGAAGAATTCTTCATAAGGGACCTCATTGAAAGTTGTTTTAAAAAAAAAAACTACTAAAGCGATCGCAACGAGTGATAGCTCGAGTGATAGGTATTGAATCAGGCTTTAATTGAAAAATAAAATTTTCCTAATTTTTCTCAGAAATTTACCTTTAAATTTTCCCATGAAAATTAAATTTTCCGATTTTCCACAGAAGCTCCAAAATTTTCCGGCTAATTTTTTTTTTTTTGGATTCCTCATACTTTTTGCTTTAAGAATCAGCAATAAAAAAATCGGCCCCGACTCCTTGTTTGGGCAGGAGAAGAGCATTTAAGAGACCACCTTGTTAAAAATACGTTTTAAAAATTATTTTACAGTTAAAAAAATATGTAGGTACATTATTTTTTGTTGGGCAATCGATTGAGACTATTTATTTTAAAATCGGAAAGGGGTCGTCCAAAAATTTGCCAATTTTGATCGTTTTCATATGGAATTGCTCTATAATATCTTAAATTTTAATTTATTGACTTAGTTTTCATTACTAAAAAAATAAATTCATTTTTTTATGTACAAGGTGGCGCAAAAGTAATCCTCCTATCAGAAAATGTTATAAATTGCGAGGCCCCTAATGTCAGTTCTGTTTTGACATTTGTTAAGTAAACACATGCGAAATACACGTTAATAAACAATGTTACGTTACACTGCTCCAGAACGCGGAATATTGCTGACAGAACTGACATTAGGGGCCTCGAAAAATTTAATGTAATCCTACTTTTGCGCCACCTTGTACATACTTTTGGGTTTAAAAGTTCGTGCGCCAAAGATATTTGTACAAGCTTGCCTCAAGATCAGCATATTCCGGTTTATGAAGTGTTTTCTTGTTAGATATGCTATATATGTTCGTCATAGCCTCTAAAATTTCAGTACGTTTTTTTTTATTATTGAAATGGTGACTTTGGATACACCGTAATTAAACGCCAATCGGTTTGCGTGAATACCCTTATCAAGCTTTTTTAAAATTTCCAGTTTCTTTTGCTTTGGCATTTTTTAAATAAGCAGTACACAACTCACAAGCTTAACACCAACTACTAATACAATATTGTTTGTTGTTGAAGATGGTCTTATTTTTTTGCAACTCACCATAAAAAAAAAGTTCGGAGAATATTTTAACCCTTAAATACCTGAAATTGAAAATACGTTCCAAATGCAAAAATAAATTTTTGTTCTAGCATGTATTTCATCTGGAAATTACAAATTTCAGTTCCAATTCAGAAGAAAATACTCCTGGAAAGCTCCAGGACAAAACACAAAGAAGACAGTGTTGTTGTTGTTGTTGTAACAGCAGTAATTGCTGAGTTGACAGCCCTTGGCAGAGTGATCTCGGGTCATTCCGGTGCGTAGAACCGGCTGTCATGGGAATGAAGACAGTCTGTAGACGGTCTTAGTAGCTAAACGGAAAAAACCCGGTTTTTTAATACTCAACTGATGACCGACCAATTTGCCACTGTTGTTACTGAAAAATAAATTATACTGAAAGGTTAACTTTTTAGAGCGGCACGTTGATGCTGCAACACTGTTAACTTATCCGAGCGTTTAACTTTTTCGAGATTCTACTGTACTTGCAAATCTATTAAGTACCTGAACAGTTTAATAATGAACCTTTATTTTTCGAGCACATTCTCTTTATGTATGTATACTGGGTAGGATTAATAAAAGCTTTGCAAATTGCGTAAGTTGTTGAAAACATATATTTCATTCATTTTTAACGCTATTATCCAAAGAATGTAAACCTTTGAATAAAAAAATTGCAATTGGTTTTTATAAATTGACTTAAAAAACTAAAAATTCTGTTTGTAAACCTTGTTCATGAATGTATTTGTATATAATTCAGCACAAAAACTCAAAATTCTACAGATTCTGAATAATTTCCCTTGAAACCATACCTTAAAATATAACCCTATTTAATTGAATTTACAAACTAAAGTTATACAATACAACAATACAACATGGAAGGGCTAATTTAATAATAATAATAATAATGGCCCATAATCATAGTCATAGAAAAATCATACTTTAAGTAAAAGTAGACTTTTAAACAACAAAAACATATAAATTTTGTTCCAAATTTAAAACAAAAGCATGCTTTTGCTTAAAGTATGCTTTTTGTATGACTATGATTATGGGCCAATAATAATAATAACACTATTGATTTCCTAAAAAACTACACTAAACTAAACTAAGTAATATACGTAAAAGTTTAATTGGCATTATGAATGTGTAATTGTTTAAAAATTTTAAAGTTTACTAATAATTGGCTAACAATTGGGTATAATTTGTTTAAAGTAAAAAAAATACGAAAACTCTCAAAATTTCTATTATTAACCTTAAGCTTAAGCTTTAACTCTATACGTATATAGGTATATATATACATACATAATAAATTGAACATTCCAACCACCTACACATATTCCACTCAACTCCTTACAATCTTTAATTGACTACTTAAAAAGAAACGCACATTATCCTGCAATTCATATTTGTTGTTTTATATATATATCCTGCTACCATTGTGTTCATATAATTTAGTCTCGTGGTCATTTGGCTT
Source organism: Bellardia pandia (assembly GCA_916048285.2). Lineage (NCBI taxonomy): Eukaryota > Metazoa > Arthropoda > Insecta > Diptera > Calliphoridae > Bellardia > Bellardia pandia. Next base: position 46,572,879 of record OU696531.1, read on the forward strand.
CTGAATTGGATCCCATGGGAATTCTAACTGTTGAAAAGATCAGGGGTAAGGATGGTATTACCCGACGTGCTAACGAAGATGTTTTACGTCAACATTCTGGTTTTTTGTTTGGTAATTTTTTATTCATTTTATATTTAAAATATGAAATTCGTTTTATCTATGGCTCTTTGGCAAAACTGCCTAGAAAGAGAAAACTATAACAGAACGAATTAACAATATCTTAAAATGAAATTCGGAGTGTTATTTAAATGTTGTTTTAGTAAAAAGTCTTTGATTAAAATCACAAATTAATTGTATTCAACTGGCTTCACTTATTTAATTAATTGATTAGCAGGCTTCTTTTCTTTAAGATCAATTTAATTAGTGTAGTTAAGGTTTTGGTATTACAATTTCGTATTCTTTGATTGTTAGTCCTCATTAACCTTGTTTGTTTAAGTTGTATTTTTTTTAAATTTATTTGTAATTTTGGTGATTTTTTTATACTTGTTATAACCCCATTATTGTCATAAAATTAATCCTGTATTTAATGTTTATAACTGTTTAATTCTTTTGATCACATTAATTCCATTTTAAAGTAACAAACATATACTCTTCTTTTTAACAAATATTTTCTTTTTTTATTTGAATTAACCAATCAACTTAATGCTTATATGACTTTCTTTTTTTCTTTTTGTTTTATTGCTTTTTTCTCTATATATCCCTACTTACCCGGTTTTATCTGCAAAATTGTTCAAAACTTTATAATAAAATGGTCATTAAAATTTCCATATCTTTCAAAATACCACACACACACACAAAAATAAAACATATCTATTTTTGAAAATCGATTGAAACAAAAACAAAAATTTATTGTTATTGTTGCTATTAGATTCGAGGCCATAACGTAGCTCACCTCGATCCTCTTCAAATTAATATTCCCGAATTGCCTGGCAACTCTACAACAAAAGCTATTTATGCTAATTTCAGTTTTGGTAAGTAAGTTTAATTTCGGTAGTTTTATTCTTTCACACTTTAGAATCAAACTTCTTTAAATATGCCTCCTGTCCTGTCCCTCAATTAGTTACTTACATTTCTACGAGTATATACATACATATTGTAATTATAATTGTTGTGTTTCCATTTCCTTGGAAATATAATAAATTCCTATAGTTTAGTTGTTTGTTTGATTGTCAATTTATTTTAGAGTAATGTCTATCGCCCTCTTAATTTAAATACCTCTTAGCATCCTAGTAATGTATTTCGTTTACTTTTATTATTGTTGTTTTATTATTTGCTTTGTAATACATTTCTTTTGTAATTTCTATTGTCTTTCATTTAAGAATTTTTATTTTTCATTCAAATCTTATGATTTTTACATAATTTACTAAATTGGAAATTGCTAATAAAATATACATATGTATGTACATATCAATTATTTATTTATATATTTATTTGTCAAAATTGTTTTAATAAGTGAATTCATACTGCATTTAAGATATTTTCGAAAATCGTAGTTGAAATTTTTAATGGTAAATGTCATTACAAACCCACTCTGGCCTTTCAAAAGAATTTAAGAAAACCCTTCCGGGGTTGGCGTGACAATTAATGATTTCTGTTCGAATTGTTCTGAAACCAATTATTTACTTAGATCTGCTTGAAATTGTGACCGTCGCTCGTAACTAATTCTACAGAAACGATAAATAACTAAAACCCCTTTTTAACAACTGTTTTAGAAATAGATCTTTCATCAAAGTTTTTTATCAAGGACATTTTTTATTACATTTTAAAATACTTCTTAACGATTCTTGGATACATTTAGCAGTCGTTCTTATAATTGTCCATAATTAAAATCTCTTTAAAAATATTTAAAAAAAGTTTCGTTATCATTTTTTTTCGGTGATCACAATATTTAATTTTTTTTAATTACCCAATGTAATAAGATTAATAGATTTGTTTCAATAATCTTTAATTATTCATCGTTATTAGCCAACAACATCATTTTATATTATATTTGTTTTTAATTTAATTACATATTTAAATTTTAATTTTTCTGGACGAAATTTAAAAGTTGTTTTTTTCTTTCTGATCTATATACGACGGTTGTTCGGAAACTTCTTAGCCTAGAACAGAAAGCGCGGAATAAACAGAAAACAGTTAAGTGTTTTGGAAACTTCCATCTGTGCTCTGAACACATGTTCAATTTCTTTTTCGATCTGGCAACTCATTCATTTATGAACAGGTTTTCAAAAAAGACGCATCCGCGATTTTTTTTTACAATGAAAAAATTAGAAATTCGTGGTGTCATTAAATATTTAAATAAAAAAGATTTATCGGGAATGTGTTAGGTGAAAGTGTTCCTCTATATGCAACAGTAAAAAATTGGGCTGCCCAAAAACATCAACAACAACAGAAATTGTAGCCAAAGTGCATGATATGGTATTAAATGATCGACAAATAGAAGTGCGTGAAATAGCTAATATCATGGGCATCTCAAATGATCGAGTCCATTTAATTTTGCAGGAAGAACTACAGATGAAAAAGCTTTCTTAAAGATGGGTGCCGCATTTACTAACAGTCCACCAAAATTAAATTAATTAAATGTAAAAATTCGAGAAAAACGTCCTGGCTTACAACACAAAAAAATAATTTTTCATCAAGACAACGCACCAGCGCACAAGAGTGTTTTAACAACAATAACTAAAATCAACAAATGAAAGTACAAATTGCTTGACCACCCACCCTATTCCCCTTATTTAGCTCCCAGTGACTTTTACCTGTTCCAAATCTAAAAAAATTCTTAGCTGGCAAGCGTTTTATCTCAAATGAAGATGCAATTACAGTTGTAAACCACTATTTTGAAGGCCTTGAGGAAAACCATTTTAATCTAGGGATAGAATTGCTAGATAAGCGTTGGACTTAGTCGATTTCTAAAAAATGTTGAGTATCCCCTAATAGAAAATTGTTAGTTTTTTGACCAGAGCAAAAAGAACATTTCAGTTAATAAATAAGCGTTGGACTAAGTGTATTGAAGTTTCAGGAGATTATATTGAAAAATAGAAATGTTTGTTAAAATCCAATTATTCTCTTTCTGTGCTAGGCTAAGAAGTTTCCGAACCGCCCTCGCAGTTTGTGTTCTATAGAACTATTTTAGAACCAATGTGTTACTAGGTTTAAATAATAGGTCTTATAAAATTATAGAATTTCAACACCACAATACTGTTTGTCAGAACGGGATTTAGAATTAGTTGTGATATCAATATTTCTATGGATGTTATCAAATAATCTAAAGTGGCTCCTGTTAATATTGTTAACGAACTAGTGATTTTGGAATTTTTATCAAGCTGTTGATATGTGCAGAATATTTCTTAAGTATTTCTTTTTAGCTTTACTGTATTTTTCGAAGAATTTGCCAAAATTTCAAACATTCAATTTAGTTCCAATTTGGAAATATACTTGATTAAAACAATTTTGATAAAACAAATTGCAAGGAAAATATTTTATAAATTAAATGCTTTCTAAAATTGTCTTTAGAAATATATAAACATAAAAGTATATACGAGTACATAAATCTTTAACATTATTTTTGCACTATATGTATATCATAAAACTCGCAATATGGTTTAACTCTTCTACGCGATGTTATCACATTGAACCTTATGAAATTGCTTTTAATATGCACTGCAAACTAAACACATAAATATACATATTTGATTTGAAATACGCACCAATTTCTGTGTAAATTGTTAAGGAAATGAACATTTTATCATAAACTCCAAATCAACTTTTGTAAACTTTCATAACTATTTTAATATTTAAAACTACGTAGAAGGGTTAAAACTAAATATAGCTCTCATAATGAAATAAAAACAAAGATATTAAAAACAAAACAGCTGCATGTTCCAAAAAAATTTACAATGTCTCCGAATTTCAATAAAAAATAGTGTAAAATTACAAAAATTCACCATAAATTCTACCCTTAAACAGAACAGAAACTAATACATATATATTTTTAAACCAAAAACAAAAAAAAAAAAAAAAAAAAAATAGGTGAACATGACATGGATCGTGAATTCAAATTGCCTAGCACAACTTTCATAGGTGGCGAGGATAATCAATTGCCCCTTAGGTAAAACTTATATTTTTTATCATAACAAATAAATGAATTATAAATTATTAATAATAAATTTTTTTTAGAGAAATCTTGAACCGTTTGGAAAATGTTTACTGCAATAAAATTGGTGTTGAATTCATGTTCATCAACTCTTTGGAGCAGTGCAATTGGATCCGTAAACGTTTTGAAACACCCGGCGTTTTAAATTTCTCACCCGAAAAGAAACGTTTGATTTTGGCCCGTTTAACTCGTGCTACTGGGTAAGTTTGTGTTTTATTACTTTTCTCAGATTCTTGTATATATTAAAAAATGTGATTTTGTTTTAGTTTTGAAGGTTTCTTGGCTAAGAAATACTCTTCGGAGAAACGTTTCGGTTTGGAAGGTTGTGAAATTATGATTCCCGCTTTGAAGGAGCTCATTGATGCCTCCACCGAGTTGGGTGTTGAATCTGTGATTATGGGTATGCCACATCGTGGCCGTTTGAATACATTGGCCAATGTATGCCGCAAACCGTTGCATCAAATCTTTACACAGTTTGCTGGTTTGGAAGCTGCTGATGATGGCTCCGGCGATGTCAAATACCATTTGGGTACATACATTGAACGCTTGAACCGTGTCACAAACAAGAATATCCGTTTGGCTGTTGTTGCCAATCCCTCTCACTTGGAAGCCGTCGACCCTGTGGTGCAGGGCAAGACTCGTGCCGAACAATTCTACCGTGGCGATCAGGAAGGCAATAAGGTGATGTCTATTTTGATTCACGGCGATGCTGCTTTCTGTGGTCAAGGTGTTGTGTATGAAACTATGCACTTGTCCGATTTGCCCGACTACACCACACACGGTACTATTCATGTGGTTGCCAATAACCAAATTGGTTTCACTACCGATCCTCGTTTCTCACGCTCTTCTCCATACTGTACCGATGTTGCTCGTGTTGTGAATGCTCCCATTTTCCACGTTAATGCCGACGATCCCGAAGCTGTTATGCATGTGTGCAGAGTTGCCGCCGAATGGCGTAATACTTTCCACAAGGATGTCGTTATCGATTTAGTCGGTTATCGTCGTAATGGTCACAACGAAATTGACGAACCCATGTTCACTCAACCTCTTATGTACCAAAAGATTAGAAACCACAAAATCGGCTTGGATCTCTATGCTGATAGACTTATCGCCGAAGGCACTTGCACGGCTGAGGAGATTAAATCGGTTGCCGATAAATACGAAAAGATTTGCGAAGAAGCCTTCGAATTGGCAAAGAAGGAGACACACATTAAATACAAAGACTGGATCGACTCCCCCTGGTCTGGTTTCTTTGAAGGCAAGGATCCCTTGAAGGTATCGCCCACTGGTGTCAAGATCGAAACCTTGGTACACATTGGCAACAAATTCTCTGCACCTCCACCAAATGCTGCTGAATTCGTAATTCACAAGTATGTTTTTTATAATTAATTCTAACACAAAGTTATTGAAATATTTTTTCATTACTTAGGGGTCTTACTCGTGTTTTGAATGCCCGTAAGGCTATGGTTGAAGAAGGTATTGCCGATTGGGCGCTTGGTGAAGCTATGGCTTTTGGCTCCCTCCTTAAGGAAGGTGTACATGTCCGTCTATCTGGTCAAGATGTTGAACGTGGTACCTTTTCTCATCGTCATCATGTATTGCACCATCAATTGGTTGACAAGGCTACCTACAATGCTCTCCAACATTTGTATCCTGATCAAGCTCCTTACTCCGTATCGAACAGTTCATTGTCTGAATACGCCGTACTTGGTTTTGAACACGGTTACTCCATGACCAATCCCAATGCCTTGGTATTGTGGGAAGCTCAATTCGGCGATTTCTTCAACACAGCTCAATGTATTGTCGATCAATTCCTTTCCAGTGGTCAAGCCAAGTGGGTACGTCAATCCGGTTTGGTTATGCTGTTGCCCCACGGTATGGAAGGCATGGGACCTGAACATTCATCTGCTCGCGTTGAACGTTTCTTGCAAATGTCTTCGGACGATCCCGACTATTTCCCCCCAGAATCTGAGGAATTCGCCATCAGACAATTGCACGATATTAACTGGATTGTAGCCAACTGCACTACCCCCGCTAACTTGTTCCACATTTTGCGTCGTCAAATCGCTTTGCCCTTCCGCAAACCTTTGGTTCTCTTAACACCAAAATCTCTATTGCGTCACCCAGAAGCCAAGTCACCATTCAGTGAAATGACTGAAGGCAGCGAATTCCAACGCATCATCCCCGAAAAGGGTGTTGCTGCTGAGAACCCCAGCAATGTTAAGAAGGTTATCTTCTGCAGCGGTCGTGTATACTACGACTTGACCAAGCAACGCAAAGACAAGGGCTTAGAAAGTGAAATTGCTATTATTCGTGTTGAACAAGTAAGTTAAAAATTAATACATAAAAGTATAAGGAGTTTTTACCATGTTTATTGTTTCTTTTCTCTTAGATTTCTCCCTTCCCCTTCGATTTAGTAAAGGAACAAGCTAACTTATATAGCAATGCTAATTTAGTTTGGGCTCAAGAGGAACACAAAAATCAAGGCTGCTGGTCTTATGTACAACCACGTTTCTTGACCGCCCTTAACCACGACAGAGATATTACGTAAGTCAATTTGTTTGTCCTTTATTCTTTCTTAATGTTTTTGTTTTTAGTTTCAATTTAGTTATGTTTTGGCTTTTTTCTTCCTTAAAACCTTTATTTATTTAATTTGCTTACGTTTTAGTTTTCCTCGATTTGCTTTGCAAACGTATTTTATAACTATTCTTTTGAGAATTTACTTTCATAATGTTTCTAAACCTTTCTTTTTTCCGTTAACTGTATTTAATTCTTTTTATTTGCAAAATGTATATTTTTTATTTTGTTTTACTTTTCTTTGCAATATCTTTTCAATATTCAACTTTCACCTTATTTATTTCACCTTTTTCTGAATGAATGAATGAATTATTGCACACACCAGTTGTCTCTATTTTAGTTAAGCAATCACTTCAAATTTTTTATATATAAAGAAAAAAAGTATTTGTTTTATAATATGTTGCTTGTTATAAATTTTTATTATTTTCTATTTAAAATGTACACCAAAAATATATGCCGAAATATGACTAGACGAAATTTTCTGCTGTGAGAATGTAGGTTTCTTAGGAATAAAAAGTATCCCCAAGTTGGAAAATAGCCCAATATAACTTAAACAGTACTACTTATTAAACTTTACAGAATCTTATGTTTTCTTTAACATTTTCATGAAATAAGTAACAATTTGATTTTGTTTAATAGTACTAAAACTTAAACATTAATATTTTTGGACTCTTTTTAAATTTAACCATTTTTTTCTCCACCAGGGTGACTATTATGTAACAGAAGTTGCAATATATGTATGTAATTTTTAATTCAATTTTCAGTATCAAAATTAGATTTGATGTCTTAAACATTCCATTAAATTATACATTACTGATGAATTGATAGGCTTGAATGGAAGGTACTTAGGTTTCCAACATATTGTATTCATTCTTTTAAGAATTAACTCGTTACCAAATTATTAAGTTTTTCTTTAATTCAAGTCTCTTAGAAATAGGATATGATAGGATAGGATAGAAGGGTAGTGCATAAAGTGCACTTCCACCCGGAGACCTTCTGGTCCACTGTGGTTCCCTTCAGTAGAAAGAATAAATAGAGAATATAAAGATAGGATAAATATAGAAATGAGGACAACCAAAACCGCCTGATAAAGGGGAGAAAGCAGAAAGAAAAAAGAGTGAAAAATCCCCTTACGGATTTGGAGTCGCCGTAGAATATCCCTTAAATAGCCACCACATTCCCCTAATGAAACCCAGGATGTTACTCGGTTTGCAGCCAGCAACATCACTGAGTTCGTACAGGAATCTATTTCCTAGCCACTTAAGTCTACGACTCTGCAATAGACTGACGCCTGAACAACGCTCCCAAATTGTGCAAACTTTGAAAATCATGGTTCTGTTTGCACCATGATTCATATTGAATCTACTTGCGAAGCACGAAAAATTGCACTCTTCTCTAATTTTTATCGCAAGTTTATCTTATTTAATATTATTGTAAACAAAGCAAATTATTTTCTTGTTGCTGGAAGTAAAGAAAGTAAATATGTACGTACGAATTTAGGTTTTTTTTTCAAATAAGCTAACTAATTTCCACTCACTTTTGTTTGTCCATTAAAAAAAATTATTTTCCACAAATTGTAAATTCTGTTTTTTTTATTCTGTTTGTTTATTAAAGACAACTGTCAAATCGAATCAAGTTTATTAGTCATGTAAACAGCATGATTCATAAACATGATTCAGAAGGCGAAGCAGGTGATTCAAGTCGTCGTGGAAACATAGTATGAGTCTTCAGCTCCTCCGTCCACCATCGCGGTTGTTCGCGTCTGCCCGGGAAGTTCAGCGGACAGGATCTCTCATAACTACTGGTTAGTGCCTCCGTAAAGGTACCCACCAGTCGCTCCACTCCGGTCGGAGTCGACCTCCACTCATGTGTAACCCTAAGGTTATCTACCACTAATTCCGAGAAAGAATCCCAATTCGTCCTTCTCGGGTTCCTATACGGGCTTCATTTTGATCTCTCAAAGATAGTCGTCTGACTATGGTCAGAGAAGGAAAATTCCAAAGCCACCCTCCAATCCTTCACTAATTCCCTACAGTTCGTCAACGTAATATCTATTACTGCCTCCCTATCCCTATTCCTGAATGTTGGCGTATTCCCCATATTACAGATATAGAGATCTTTTGTTGATGTCTGTACTTCCTTCCCCATTGGGTATGGTGTGCGTTTGCGTAACCCCAGTACCAGTTTCGAGCCTGTTCTGCCCGAATTCTTCACCAACTCCCTTAATTTTTCACCAGGAGGATCGGTAGCCTCATATGGCAAGTAGACCGATGCTAGAGCCAGAACCGTTCTGTCCTTGGCTTCTCCTGTCACGACCGTGTGGTCTCCACCACTGAAAGAATGAGACAAATTAAATTTATGCTCACTTCTTGCCAGTATACATGTTCGTACCTTCTCATCGGTATGAGGTACAAACAATGTATACCCCTTGGCTTTCAATCCAACTACCCGATTTTTATTAATCCAGTGCTCTTGGATTAAAGCCACATCCACGTTGTTATCAATGAGTTGGGTTACTAGTTCGGTTGAGGCTGCTTCACAGTGATGCAGGTTTATTTGCACCACTTTCAGCCTCTTAGGGTTTATCATTTTTAGGAAACCTAAACTTGATAGACCCCAACCCGAAAACTGCAACCCCTCCCATTGATTTCAACATCTTTAGAGACTCCTGGTCTACTGCGAACCTGAAGTCCCTCCCTTGGTTCTCATTACAGCCCAATGAAGCTATCAACTTCCATTGTGCTGTAATGAGTCCCTTGTTTTGATACAGTCTGATTGGACAGTAGCCCCAGTATGACTTCCACGGGTTTTATAGGTGGGGGTATCCACACTGACTACTGGCCTTAGTGGCAACTCAGCCGCAAGTATAACATCCAAACTGGCCTCCGGACAAGTGCTGCCACACCTGCCAATTGCAGCTTTTAAAAACTAAAAGGTTTTTTGATTGCCGTAACTGACAGTTTTGACACCTCTTGCCCAGTCAGCCCCTCTGAACGCTACTTCGTCCTGCCTTCCTTTGACGCTAAAGATTTCGTCGAGTAGTTTGTTCTCTAGCACCTGCCATTTCTCGACACTGATCCTACCATCGGGATCCATTCGATCAATGACAGCTGCCAGAATACCGTCCTTACCCGACGACTCCCTTAGCTTCCTTAACGTTGAGGGCTGGCCAGCTTTGGAATCAGTCCTCCTGCTGGTCACCTTGCGGGAATCTACAAGAGAGCCAACACCAGTCCTCTTAGCCTTTGGGGATTTCTGGTCATCATCAGACCTAATTCTCTTAACTGCCCCTCTGTTGGGGGGCTTAGTAAAGTTTCCCTGCAGATTTTGACTGGTTCGTCCTGGTAATTCCTTTAGTGACTTCCCTTTGGGAGTGACTGTCGGAGATTATCAAGACATTTCCAGTCCCAATCGCGCGACTAGTGGTGGGTAATTCGCTTATAGGCTTAGCTCCCCTAGCCGAGACCATTTTGTCGCAGCTAAGATTGCCAGGCCTTAAGCCTTTACCCTTCTCCTCTTTACCCGTTGCCTTCTTTAAGGATTCATCAGCAAAGGCTGCTGAGGATTCATTGTAACGACAGATCCGTGGGTTCGTTCGAACCTTCCCACGTTACTTCGGTGCTTCTTCAGTAAATGTCTATCCCGCCCATCGTGCAGTGAGGGGGGTCTTTCTTAGCTACCTTTTCCAGAAAGACTAAGGAGACTCACACCACTCTTGGCTTTTTCGAGGCTTGTTCGACAATCTGATGTGCCCTGTTCTGTCGCATCCTGCCGAACGACGGGCTTAATGTACCCTCCAGTTCACTCTCCCTTCCGAGTGTGACCTCCGAAACCGAAGTTCTAGCTCCCTGGTCCTGATCATGAGCTTGAATCACTGTGATTTCATGCTCATCATCAGAACTCAGAGTTAGACCAGCTAGTCTTTCAGAGGCCCCAGATCGAGACGGTGAGCAAACCGGGGATTTCATCCCATCCCTTTCTGTCAGTTCCGTTAGTAACTGACCCTCTTGCAGCAGAATATCCCTGTGAATACTCAGCCAATCGGAGTCTGGATTTGACACCGAACCTGCCGAGTTGTCAGAGACATTCTCCGCATCGACTTCTAGAGTCGCATCATTTTTTCTTTTATTCTTGGATTCTTCAATTTTGGTCTAGGCAAAATCTTGTTTACAACCGACCCGTGCCCTGGCGTCGGAGGGGAGCTATTAGCGACTAGTCTTCTTTAACCACTAACTAGCCATTCATGTTCTTGGCACTGCTACCAACCACGCTAACCTTACAAGTGGAGTCAGTGTTGGTCCGCGGGTTGTAATTTGAATTAAGGAAGGACCCTATTAACTCTTAAGATCACTTTGATCTAGTGTTTCTCTAGCCTTAACACATTCCAGTGTCACCAGCTTGTTCCCCCTTTGCGACCATTCTATAAAAGTGTCACAAAGGCGTAGCAACCCGGCTATCCCATCTTCTAATTACAACCTAGCTATGTAAATATGCTCATGACCATTTGTAGAATGTATCATGAACTTACATCACTCCAGTCGCCATCGCCACTAGTGACCATTTGTGTGAAAGATGTATCACAGCCGCGATGTTGGCTGCCCCTATCCGCCACCTGGGGACGCGTCCGATGGAAGACTGACTAAACTCCACACGGATACATACATACATATGTGTTACATAACACAACTCACAGAAAACAGCTGCCATTGTCAAAATAACTCATGATTAAAAAGGAAACAGCTGGATGCACGTCTGTGCTATCCGATCCCATAATGATCGATTGTATTTCATTTTAAAAGCTTAAAAATTCTTGAAAAGAGTTTTAAACAATTTTAATTGCTGGAATCTTTACTGTTTCGGTATCAAAGAATGTTAAAATGTCTTTTGTCATTCTCTTCGTTGTAACCACATATTTTGTATTCTACTTAAACAGCTTGTACTAGTTTTTGCATGATTCTCAAGCTTGACCAAACCTATAATTACAATTTTTAAATAGCTAGCTATCCATATATAACTGATATGTAGCTATAAACAATTAATTACTTCCTAATTAATTAATTAATTCTTCGATAATCATACATCGCATAAAAGTTATAAAAGTAAACCACTTGAAATCATAATCATAATTGAGCATGGCTTCTTTTTTCTCTTAATTTTGTAGTTTTAAGACATCTTTTTTTCATTAAATTTTTATTTCATTTGTTTTTATTCGTACAAAAATTGATTGTTTTAGTTTTAAGTTGCCTTATGTTATAAAATTACCTTAGTTTCCTTTAAGTTTTTGAGTTTTCAAAGAATCTCAATTTAAAAAAATCGTTGTAAGCAAAACCTTACTTCCTCGAAGTGATAATAACCCCGCCTTAAAACAAAAAAAAAAACCCAAAATTTTCCTTTTTTTGTTTGTTTGTGTATGTATTATTGTTATTGTTGTTGCAGCCCCAATGATGCTACTTCCTCTTCCACTACTACCACTACCAATACTAATGAGTCCGATTCCGATAATAAATCGAAACCCTGGTTAAGTCGTATGTTTACATCCGATGATAGCAAGTCTGCTGATAATGTTGCCTCCTCTGGCAATAAACAGCAGACTGGTGAATATAGTGACGGGAAACATTTTGATTTGAAACATGTACGCAAAGATTTCAATAGACCCGCTGGTCATTCTGCGGCACCTGGTGTGCGTGTTTCTAAATCCGGACGCAAAATTAGGTGAGGGTTCTTCTTCTACCACTAAATAACTACTATACTACTACATCTCTTCTGCTGTTGTACTACATTATAATTAATATTGTATAAAAAAAAAAGAAATGCAAAGCAATTATATTATGTAGTGTGTTATATTTATTAGTACTATTGTATATTATCACATACATACATATGTATATCTATATATTATACTTACATATATATATTTATATTACATATATACATTTACTAATTATTTATCTTGACAGCGATTAAAGAAAGATTTTTCATTTTATATGTTCTTATTATACTGTACTCTCTTTCTAAACTTATTATAACAAATTTTATTACAAAATTTTCCTGTTTCTATCCATTTTTTTATTGCAAATTGGCTTTTATTTTAAAAGATCTAAAAATGTAATAAATTAATTTCTTTATTTCGCATTTCATGTATTTGCTGTTCTTTTCATCTTTTTTCGTATCTGCCTGTTTTATGTTTGTATCTTATGTACCACAACTGCATGTAATGTTGTCTGATTTTTGTTTTGCCCCTGCACTTAATCTAATATTTTAGTTTTACTTTTTGTTGTTGGCTATCATCTTCATCTGTTGTTAAACATACATATTTTTTGCGTATTCATTATAAAGTTTTTTTAATTGTGATATTATAAAGGCGAGTTCTTATACATAATAATTACATTTAGAAGAAGCAAAACTTTTATATAAGTACATTTCAGGGAATTTTAAATCTGTGTCCGTTCTACTTTCAATTTGTATGAGTTGTATGTCGTCCGATTTTACAATAGTTGTACAAATGTGTTGTTTATATAATATCGTATAAATGCATAAAGGATGGGATGTAAAGTGAAAAAGTGTTTCTTATATTAAAGATATTCACACTAGAATTGTAGCTATATAAGTTAAAATGTTTACTTAACATTTTTCGTTGACTATAATGCTTGGTTTTCACTATGTCAGTTTTGTTGTCAAATTGTCCAAATTGTTGGTAATTTCATAACAATTTAGACAATTTGACAACAAAAACCAGTGAAAACCAAGCATAACAATCACACTAACGTTTGTGGTTTCTGTTAAAAACAAAGTTAAAAAATGCAGCAATTAAAAACACACAATATTTAATTGTAAAAAATAACTTAAATATTCTGCGTTAAAAGTAGATTTGATTAATATAAACTTATTTTGTTTATTATTTGTAAAGACTTTCATATAAAATATAACTTATCTTTTTACCCCCTTATTTATAAACGATTATTAAATTTACCAAACGTTTATTAAGACAGATTTGCATATAAAAATGTGCTTAATAAACGTTTGTTAAATTTAATATTCGTTTATGAATAAGGGGGTTAATGTTTTAAAATGATAACTTAAATGTATTCAGCATGGTGTAACTATACAAGGTGAGTGCAGTAGCACAGCTGATTGACTTTGTTTAAAATTTACTTATGTCAAAAGTAATACTTTTTCAAGTGTTTTTGGCAGTAGTACATTATTTTACACCAACAAAGTGCCTACTGTATCTGTATTGTGTTGTACATATATGTTATCGATTTGCACTCACGTTGTATAATTACACCATAATCTTTAGTTTATTGTCTACAATTCTTTTATTATTTTTTAACGAAATAAATATTTTATATTTGTTCGCCATTCTATTTAACGTGTGATGTCCTTTATAATTATTTCGCTTTCTCTTCCTTTTTATCTTTATAATAAACCACATAAATAACAACTATTCCTATACTCTTTTTAATTTCTTTACGCTTCTTAATCAAAAAAGGGGGAACTGTCATTTCTTTTGATTGCATTCGCATAAAGAGTTAAATAATGCATTTTAAACCGAATCCGTTTAACGTTTTCTTGAACAGTTTCACAAATTTTGGTGTTTTGTAAATCAAAACCACATGATATATTCGGTTGACTTTCGATTAAACAAATTTGTGTTCATATAAAAAACATGCGATCAATATGTAATTTGTTTTTGAAGCCCTCGATATTTTGGTGTATTGTAAATCAAAACCACATGATTTGCTTATTTTACTTTCGAGTAAATAAAACTGCACAAGTACAAAATCTTCTTATAGTAAAAACACTTGTTTTTGGAACCACTCGATTTATGGAATATGAATATGAAATTAAGAATTATGTTGAACGTTGTGTAAGTACAACTATTGACAAGAAGAATATTATATAAATTACCTTATTAAAGCTAGCTTTTGCAAAGTATTCAACCTTCATATCTGGTGTATAAAGAAGACAAGGTTTGGCATTAACCCAAATACACGCAAGTGCGAGGTTTATTTATTGTCATTCCTGTGGTAATACTTACAATATGCATTTGGGACCCTATATGCGCACTCGTCACAGAAGTGAAATCCGATCTAATGTGGAATTTACTCCATATTTTGCTTCTTCAGATAAAATATCATTAAACCTCTTTCAGATTTTTAAGTAGAATTGCTTTCAAATCAAGTTCATTATCAAAAACTTAATTTTTTTAATATTCATACATATGTATATTTAAATTAGAATCAGTAAATGCGTAAAGAGTACTTGAATACTTATAGACGAAACTTTGGGGTTAATAAATTTCAAACCAATATACTTTTGTCACAAATACGAATCTTATGCCCTTATTCATAAAACTTACAACAGGTTTATTTATGAATAAGGGCATACGATTATTCGTATTTGTGACAAAAGTATATATTTTATGTATTTTTTGAATAAGGGGGTAATACTTTAAAAATTCTTTAGCCTTTTTGAAATTCAAACTTTTTTTGGCCGGGTGAGATGTTGCCGCAAAGTAATTATTATGTTAAAATTTGCTACATAATAAATTATTAGTATAGGCTTAAAGTACTTGATAAATATGAGTTTATTCATAACCGATAATAACCTCTGAACTAAAATTTAACATTTTTACAGTCGTAGTTCAGAGTTTATTTTTTTTTGTTATGAATACTTCAGTAAATAAATTTGAATAATAGAAAAAAAAAACAGAAAGGATAAAACTTTTAGCCGCTTAATCATATACATATGCATTTTTTTATCAACGTTTTATTTTGCCTTAAAATTTTATTTTAAGAACATTTGACAGTTTTATTTTGTATTTTACTATAATAGAGACAATAAATCATTAAACATTTGTTCACAGAAATTATAAATTCTCATTTAATCATCAGTTATCACATACATACATATTTTGCTTGGTGTAGTATATTGCTTAATGATTTTTTTAATATGTTCTCATTTTTATAACCATATATTAAGCTATTTTTAACTCTGTAACTAATTTCAACTGAATGCTTTTATACAATACATATTTATTATTATGTTTTTTTTTTAATAAAAATGTCTAAATGTTTGTGAATTATGTGCAATTGCAAAAAGAATGAAACGCACTCTTACCTAAACATGCCGTAATCTAATGAAATTATCTTCAATTCTATCTTAGCTATGCTGGACGTCCATGTGGTGCTTCGACTGCTACCGGTTCCAAGGCTCAACATATACGTGAATTGAATGCTTTGTTATCTGATGCCATCAGTATCTAAATGACACGTTGTAATTAATGATGACGGAAGAAAGTCATCTTTGATTTGAATATTTTTTTTTAACCAACACACAATTTCAGTGACAAACGTTTAACGACTAAAATGGATCTACTACATACATATACAAAAACACATACATATGCGCATTAAGAATATAAATTTATTGAAAAGATATTTTTTTCTAATTTTAATTTTATTTAAATGATTATTATATATATATTATTATTTACATACAAACACACACACACACACACACATCTGTCTTTGACAAAAATTTAAATGTTTGTTTTTCGTTTAAAACGTGAATCTAAACAGAAATATTAAATTAAATTATCAACCTTTAACTACTACTAACTATTAAAAAGTAAACAAAACAAGAAAACGAGAAAGAAAAAAATGTAATTTAATTTAGATAATTGTTAAACTAAGAAATGTAGTGAAACTTCTTAAAAATAAATCTCCTCTTAAGTTTTAAACATAAGAAACCAATTTTTAGTCAAGAATTAAAAAATATGTACGAAACATTGAGGAAAAATCTACCAAGTCTATGAAAACCGAATGCAAAAAATTATTTTTAATTATTATTTATTTTAAATATTATTTAATTATTAAAACAAATTATCAAAAAAAAAAGTGAATAAAAAATCAAACAAAAAACGATGAAAAACTTACATTTTTAATTTGAAAACAAAAAAAAAAAACGTATTGTTTTTAGAATGGTATTAAAAGCGCATGTCAAAATATTAATTATCAGGGATTTATTAAGTTGTATTTTTTATTGTCTTCATTATTTTAATTTTATGTAATGTAAAAAATAAGAAATATATAAACTCATACTTATTTCTTTTTAGTTTAATTTTGTTCAAGTATTATTATAATTTCTTTCATGTGGCCTGTGTTTTTCCTCCAATAAAATCCTTGTGCCTTTTCTTTGAAAAAAACTGTATGTAATTGTTTTTTATTATTATGAAGAAAGGAGTTGTAAACCAAGCAAAATATGAAAAAGACAATTATATACTCTAATCGTTTAACATTGATTGCTAATGTTTGATAAGTAATTTAATTATTTTAACAAAATAAAAATGAAAATCTTAACAAAAAAAAATCCATCACGAATTGAAAGAATTGCAAATATAATTGAGACAATCTTAAGAAAAGTTAAAAAATATGTTTATATGATTATAAATGGATTAAAATTTTGAGTTTTGGTTTGTTAAAAATAAAGAAAATTTAAAAAGTTCTGGACAATAAATGCTGTATTATAAAATACATATTTTTAAACATAACTTGACTTAGATGTTATTAGTACATGAACCTACGAAAACATTTTTTCAAGATATTTAAAAATCTTGAGTGTTTTTGAAATTTTTAAGACTGTAATGTACTTACCTAGCAAAAAAATATTTTAAATTCGAAAGTAATAGAAATCGTTATTGTTTTTAAACAGCTTCTCACAATATTTAGCTTCCAAAATGGTTAAAAACTAAAAATCAAACTAAGGCATAGCTTCTAAACGAGGAATCACGAACAGAAATCATGTAATATATTTCAGTAAATCAACACTAATTTTTAGAATTCAAAAAATCCCGAGAATCACTTCCAAATCACCAAAATATTGCATATTTTCTTTTGTGGGGTTTCGCCTAAAAGCTCTGCTCCAAGTGAGGGGACAGTTCTTAATTGCATTTTTGTATCTAAACAATGTGAGAACCTGTATGGAACATTACCGATTTCTACTGGTGCTGCCTTCAAAATATGTTTTCTGGGTTATAAAGACCATTACTATGTAGTTAATTTTTCAAGTGTATTTTCTTTGTTACACAGATATTAAAATTTTTTATGATATCAAAATTGCTTAAAAGGACTTCACTTGAATTCAGTTCATTCCTACTGCTCTGTAAACCGAATTCGAGTAACGTTTTTATATCCTACACCACAATAGTGGGGAGGGTATATTGGATTTGTGCTGATGTTTGTAACGCCCATAAATATAAATTTAAAAGGAATAAATAAGATTTCGTCATATAGTCGAATAGATAAAGAATACACAAAAAGGTTATTACACTAAATGTACAATAATATTGACAGGCGGAATTAACGCATTCGTTGTGTTATTATATTATTTGATATCGAACAATAAATTATGTACATTTTATTCCCTCGCAAATACGAAATAGTTTAAATAATTTAAAAGATTTTATGCAAGAAATGTAATTCCTTTATTAAAAGGTATCTAAATTAATTTGTAAACCAAGATAGTATATTAGACATGTGATTGGAAGAAATGTAAAAAATTTCGATGTATTTCAAGAGCATTTTTCGAACCAATATCTAGCTATAAATAATTTCACAGAATGTAAGCTGGAAATGTATTATAAACTTTTAAAACGAAACCAATAAACTAAACACTTCACAGTTTCTCCTTTTCGATAATTTTTAAATTATGAAATTGAAATACAAAAGAATTCTACAAATTTCCTTAACAATTGTACAATTGTTTGTCTTAATATAATTATAATAATTTAAAGACTAGTTACTCTGTAAGACGAATCGGACATTATTTTAAAACAAGTCATATGATGTAGAATTGTATTGTTTATGAACCTAATTTATTTAAACTATTCACTCAATTGAGCAAAGCGAATTAAATGGAATTGAACGTTCTCAGTACAGTAATGAGCGGTTTGGTACACCTTTCATTTAGTATTAATTGCCATTTTGTAATGTTGCCAGTTAATTAAAGAGACAACTACATAGTTAATTTAAGTGAGTTGAGCTGAGCAAAGCAGATCTAATAAACACAACTCTTATATGATGTACGAGTACAAACATATCTTTAAAAATACATACCAATTAAATACATTATAGAATAACTTTAGCTCTATCTATTTAAGTTGAGTTATAAAATTCGATTAATACAAATTCGAAAATAAATAATAAAAAAATATTATTTAACTTGAAAAATTACTTATCGAACTATTTGCTATTCTAAAAACAATACAGTCAATACAAAATACGTATTAAAATTATTAATTTAAAGTGAAATTTTCACCAAGTCTAGTTATTTTTTTTAACTAAAGTTATACTGCTTGTAAAAAACTATTTTTTCATGCAAAAATTATTTTAACTTTCAGTATAACTTTAGGTTAAAAATAATTAGACTTGGTGAAAATGGGGTTTAATCATTTAAACTGATTAATTAAATTATACAAGCATTGACAAAGTCATATATGAAACAACAAAAATAACTACATAATTGTTTCTTAAAATACTTAAAAGATGCTACTTATCATTAATGACATTAAAATTAAAAAAACAAAATCATATTAAAACATTACCATTGGTGCAACTAAAAGGATCAGTTATTGAACATATGTATGTAATTCGCTATATAACAGAAGAAGAAATGTATGTTCAAGAGAAAAATAAAAAAATTACATGAAATTAACATTTTCTACTACATTTTATAAAAAAATAAAAATATTTAAGCTTAAAAGAAAATCTCTTAAAATAATTGTTGCATAGAACACTAAAATTCTATATACGAAAAAAAGTAATGTGTTATTAGAAACCATCTGTTTATTTTGGATGGTAAATTTTTTGATATCTGCACCAATTTGAAAATATTTTTTTAAACAAATACAAAAATAAGATGAAAAAAAACATATATATTATAATGATATTAATTATTATTTATTGCACAGTACGACTGCTATACATAAATATATGAATAAAAAATGGTATTAATAATACATAAATATTAAAAATAAATTGTTGTTTTATGTCCATATTTCATATAGCTGGGTATATCTCTTATAGATTCTGCGATTTTCAAAAACGAATATGTAATATGTAGTGCTCCAGTAACGATCCTGCCTTCATTGTCTTTAAAAAAGTATGGTCCAATAATCCAAACAGTGCATTGCAAAAAGCAATTTGAATTTTGATAATAAAATTCAATTATCTGCAAACGTTGTTCGTTTGTAAGTTACAGACCAAACTGAACATGTTACATGAAAAATTATGAGCTGTCAAAAACAGTCTTGCCAAAAAAGAACGTTGTTAAAATTTACCCTTTACATACTTTAAATGATTTAATAAAACAGAAATTATTCAATTTTAATAGAATTTCTTAAAAATCATAAATTTTGAATAACAAATTCAAAAATATTCGATTATCATAAATATAAATAATTGAAATTTTGTTTTTATATAAAAACTTGTTGTGGACCTGAAATTTTTATAAAAATTTGCGGCTCGACTTCAAAATGAAATTAATTACTTTCATTCATGGTGTAACTATACAAGGTGAGTGCAATAGCACTCTATGTCACTGCTATGCTAAAAGTAATACTTTTTCAAGTATTTTTGACAGTAGTTAATTATTTTACACAAAAAAAAAAAATGCCTGTTGTTTCTGTATTGTGTTGTATTTGTTGCCGATTTGCACTCACCTTGTATAGTTACACCATGCTTTTATTATATATGTAAATTATTTCGTTTATTTCTAATTTAATTTTAAAAATCATTTTAAAAATGACTAAAATGCTGCCGTATTTTAGATAATCAAAAGATTTGATTAAAATTATTAATCTCACATACATACTTATGTATCTACTTTACTTCTTTCTCGTTGCTATCAAAATATCAAAATTAATTTTGAAAAATCTTTCAAACAAAAAATAAATAAAAAACAAAATTATTGTTCGAAATAAAATATTAATATTAAAAACATTTAAAGAATGCTAAATTCTTGTTCTTTTAATTTTGTTTCCTCAGCTAAAATTTTTTCACCACGTTGGAATTATAATGGACTATTAAAATTGGTATAATATTAAAGATAAGATATCTATACATATACATACTATGTACATACAATACATATAAAAATCTAATAATTTCAAATACAGCCTTCAAAATCTACTACGTCCTCGCTTACTCGCAGATATGCTGCAAAGAAGGCAACTAAAAGCAAAAACATAGGACATACAGTGGTGGGAGATGGTAGCAGCGCCAGTTATGTGGAGATCATGTATAATACATGGCTCAAAGATCCAAATTGTGTGCATCCTGTTAGTAAATTTTTCAATTTAAATTTTTGATAAATCTAATAGATTTTTGTATAACTTTTATAGTCTTGGGCGGCGTTTTTTCGTACTGGCGCTTATAATGCTGTTCCTGCCTCTTCTCATGCCCAACGAAATTTTGAACCAATATCACAAGTTTGCGGTGGCGCCAGTAGCATAAATGCTAATGAACAGCAAATTGAAGACAACATACAAGTTCATAATGTTGTAAGAAGCTATCAAACTCGTGGTTTTTTGGCAGCAAACTTAGATCCTTTGGGTATTACGACGCATGATAAGTTTATTACGAAATCTGGCATGCAATTGAATGCTAATGAAAAGGTTTTGCTACAAAATTCAAAATTCTTTAGAGGTAAGAATGTCAAATAAACAATAATAAATTTAAATAAAAAAAATTTGCTTTTGTCTACACCATTTCCATTTCAAAATTTTCTAATTATATTTGAGAAATACAATTGGAAATTTTTGAACTACAATTAGAAATTTCTGAAATTCAATTAAAAAGTTTTTGAAATATAATTGGTAGAGTTAGATCGAGTATTCGGTTTCGGATCTGGCCAAAAATATTCGGTTTTCGGTTTTATATTTTGACCGAATACCGAAACTTTTATTAAGTAAAGAGATAGATAGATGGATAGATGGAATTTTTAAGGTGATACACTTTTTTAATATAATTAATAGACTACAAAAATTTATATTTTATTATAAAACATCTAAGAACACGCAAAAACTGTTTCTTTAAAAAAATTTGTATTTGTTATAGTAAAAAAAATTAAAATAAATTTTTTTTTAAATGTTTCGGATTAGGTCGAATATCGATTTTTTTGGCCGAATATTAGGCTCCGATTATCGTTCACAACACTAAAATGTTGTGTTGTCTCGACTACAACACAACATTTATTTTTCATACGATTAAGCCGATAAGTGTTGTGAATCGTAATCGCAGTTTACAACATACAACATCAAAATACTTAGTGTTGTGAACGGTAATCGGTCCTTTAGTTTCGGTCGAACTCTAATAATTGGAATACAATTGGAAATGGTGTGGTGAATTAGAATTTCCATTTCACAATTTTAGCAAGTAAGAAAGTATAGTCGGTCAAGCCCTTCTATATAATAAATAACCTACACCCAGTATATGTACAAAAAGAGTTTAACAGAAATCGACACTATATTGGGTCTATGACCTATTATAGACTGATCATCCAAAAATTTTACATCATTTATTCTGTTTGTGTTAAATTTTATCTCGATATATGTACTTTAAAAAATTTATGCATATTAAAGTGTTTTTCTGAATTGGACCTTTATAGGGGAGCTATGACTAATTATGGACCGATCGCTATAAAATTAGGTGTTATGATTTTGGTATATATGAGACTTATTTGTGTTAAAATTTATTTTTTTAGACATTGTTAAATTCAATCCCAATCGTTTTAAAGCCAAACAAAATTCTAGTACTAAATTTTATCAAAATTGCTAACTGTACTCGTTTAATCGACTCAGAAAGTGATTCTGAATTGATCGGTATTCTTTAAAGTAGACGTTAGACTAATAATTTTAGGCGTTACAAACATCAGTATAAATCCAATACTCGTATAGCCTTTCAACTATGGTGATCTAGGTTATAAAAAAGAATAATCGAATTTCAAAATTAAACTAATGAAATTAAGAATTGAAGCAACTTAACGTTTAGAACAATAATGAGTCGATAATTACCCAAATTTGAGTCGTATTGGTAATTAAAAAATTGTGTTGATTAATAAGACTTATATACATATTATCTATTTGTTGTTTGTTTTTCTTAGAATTGTTCATTATATTAAAAAAATATTACCCAGCATAATGAAATGATTTTTTCAGTTGTAACAGTATTCGAAACCGGTTTTTTAAAATAGAATTTTTTAATTAACCTGAAAACCGATTTTCTAAAAAAGTCCATCTAATCAAAACTCACTTTTTATTGTTCTAGTGCGAATTTGAATTGCACAAACTCATTTTCAACAATTATTCTGATTTTTAAATTGAAAATCTAATTTTCATTAGTCCTTTCCTTAATATGAAATGCATTATTATCATTTTAAATTGCAAAGGGTTTAGTAAGAGATTGTAACAGATATTTAAACATTGTAAATATAATACAATTCCAGAGGCAACACATTTAGATGATAAATTTAAATTGCCACAAACGACATACATTCATGGAGAAGAAAAGGAATTGAGTTTTCGGTAAGAAACAACATACGTAAATATAAATCAGGATAATTTTAATAAAAATATACTTTTACGGTTCGATATAGTGAAATAATAACACGCCTTGAAAGAATATATTGCAGTACCATGGGCATTGAATACATGTACATATTCGATATTGACAAACGTGATTGGATACGAAAGAAAATTGAATTACCTGGCATTATGAACATAGACAAGGATAAAAAGAAGTTAATTTTACAGCGTTTAATCAGAGCTACAGGGTAAATTATAAAAAGGGATAAATAAAATCCATGCATGTATAAGGAAAATATTTATTTATAATGCTTGTAGTTTTGAGAATTTCCTGGCTAAGAAGTATGGCTCTGAAAAACGTTTTGGCTTAGAAGGTTGTGAAGTTTTAATACCCTGTATTAAGGAAATCATAGATGTGTCGTCGGCTCGCGGTTGTGAATCATTTATTTTGGGTTTGGCACATCGGGGTCGTTTAAATACTTTGGCTAACATTTGTCGTAAGCCATTGAGAAATATATTTTCACAATTCTTGGGTCTATCGGCCGCAGATCAGGTATGGTAACACAAATTGGTTGAGTTTGTATAATTTATTAGAGTATTATTTAAGAAATATATTTAAAGGGCTCGGGAGATGTTAAATATCATTTGGGCACCTTTACGGAACGTTTAAATCGTGTTACTAATAAAAATGTACGCATAGCTTTGGTCGCCAATCCCTCGCATTTAGAAGCGGTGGATACCGTGGTGCAGGGCAAAACACGTGCTGAGCAATTCTATCGTGGTGACATAGAAGGTAGAACAGTTATGTCTATACTAATACACGGAGACGCTGCCTATTCGGGCCAGGGCATTGTTTATGAGAGCATGCATTTAAGTGATTTGCCAGCCTATACCAGTCATGGTACTATACACATTGTTATCAACAACCAGGTGGGCTTTACCACCGACCCTCGTTTTCATCGTTCCTCACCATTTTGTACCGATGTTGCACGCGTTGTAAATGCACCCATTTTTCATGTTAATGCCGATGATCCTGAAGCAGTGGTATTTCTTAGTAAGATTGTTGCGGAATGGAGAGCTGATTGGCGTCAAGATGTGGTTATTGACCTGGTGGGCTATCGTCGTAATGGCCATAATGAAACGGATGAACCCATGTTTACACAACCTTTAATGTATACCAAAATACGACAGCACAAACCGGTTTTGCAATTATATGCCGAGAAGTTGATCATGGAGAAAGTCATCAGTGCTGAGGAATTTAAAACTGAAGTAGAGGGCTATGAGAAAATATTGGAAACTGGATTTGCGCATGCCGGCAAAGAAACATCTATTAAGGTAAGTAATTTTTTATGTTTTTAAACTATAATCTTTAATATGGTTGTTTGGTTTTTATAAAGTATAAGGATTGGATAGATTCTCCTTGGTCAGGTTTCTTTGAGGGTCGTGACCGTACAAAAATGACTGGCACTGGTGTCAAGGAAGAAACATTAATACATATTGGTAATAAATTTGCATCAGCTCCACCTCCGGAGGCAAAGTTTGAAATACACAAGTAAGTGGTACCTCACACTATAAGTTAAGACAATACTGTTCAGTACTTTAGTACTTTCTATGGAAAATAGAGTTATACTAAACATTTTTTATAAAATACTGTTATACTGTAGAACTTAGAGCTATACTGAAGATTTTCTATAGAAAATATTGTTATACTGTAAATTTAGTTTATAAAATTGTTATTTTAAAGATTTTATGTAAAAAATACTGCTATACTCGTACACAAGATCTATTATGGATAATTCGATTATACATTTTCTGTTATACAGAAGATATTCTTTATTAAATACTGTTAAACATAAGATTATTAATTTTATATATGTACACGAAGCAATTTTTATTGAAAAGCTTGATAAAATTTTTCCTTGAAATTTCTTCTACATTTGTATAAACATATGTAATACAAATAAGAGAGTAACACGAATTGCATTTACAATCAAGTGTGTACTCGTCTTATCTTTTTATCACCCCGATGTCTAAAAGGTAACCAGCTTAGCTTAAAGAAGTGCTTCGTGTAAATTGGGACTTATTCAAACGTATATTTAAAAATATATTAAGGATTGAAGAAATTTTGAGTTTTTATATGAAAAATAGATATTGAGTAAGAAATACGGGTAATCACAGATTAAGGCCCTTTTCTCATTTAGACGCATATTTACAAAGATATTAAGGATCGAGAAAAAATTTAGACTTTTTATATGAAAAATCGATTTTTTCTAAATTTGGTTATTAAAATTTCAAAATAAACACATTTAAATCTAAATAAACAAGTAAAACCTTACCTTAATTAAACAAATGTTTTATAATCTTTTTAATTAATTTAATTTAAAAGTCAAAAAATATTTAATTTTAGTAAAATTATAAATTAAATTCATCTATAAACGGTTACATTGTGTACATTTAGATAAACTTTCAACAAAACTGAAAAGATTTTTATTCAGGCTAATAGTTCGAATAATCTATTTTATTTATTTTAATTTTTTATTTCTAATTTAAACTTAAGTTTAACAATTTGTTTATACAATTTTACAAATTTACAGAGGCATTGAGCGCATCTTACAGGCACGTCAAGAAATGGTTAAAAACAAAATTGCAGACTGGGCTTTTGGCGAAGCGTTTGCTTTTGGCACTCTATTAAAGGAAGGCATACATGTGCGACTCTCAGGCGAAGATGTAGAACGTGGAACATTTTCGCATCGTCATCATGTGTTGCATCATCAAACCATCGATAAAGTCACATATAATATGTTGCAGCATCTGTATCCCGATCAAGCCCACTATTCGGTGTGTAATAGCAGTTTGTGTGAATTTGGAGTTTTGGGTTTTGAACATGGCTATTCCATGTGTAATCCCAATTCACTGGTAATCTGGGAAGGTCAATTCGGTGATTTTTGCAACACAGCTCAGTGTATAATTGATCAGTTTATATCGAGTGGTGAAATGAAATGGGTAAGGCAGTCCGGTTTAGTGATGCTCTTGCCTCATGGCATGGAAGGCATGGGACCAGAACATTCTTCATGTCGTCCCGAACGTTTTCTACAAATGTGTCATGATGATGCTGACACCTTGCCGCCGAATTGTGAAAATGCAATGCTACAGCAATTGCGTGATACTAATTGGATTGTGGCAAATTGTACTACCCCTGCCAATCTTTTTCATATTTTAAGACGTCAAATAGCTTTGCCATTTCGCAAACCTTTAATTTTATGCACACCCAAGTCGGGTTTAAGACATCCTATGGCTAAAAGTCCATTTTCGGATTTCACGGAATGTAGTGAATTTAAACGTTTGATTGTGGACGATGGTCCCGCTTCGAAATCGCCAGATGATGTTAACAAATTAGTCTTCTGCACTGGAAAAGTATATTTTGAATTATTCAAGGCTAGACAGGATAAGAAAGCTGAAAAGGAAATTGCTTTGGTACGGCTGGAACAGGTATAAATAAGTGGGCTTAAATATTAATGATTAAATATTAATGAGTTTATATTTAATTATTAATTTCCATATTTACAGATTTGCCCGTTTCCCTATGATTTGGTTAAACAAGAAATTTTCAAATATAAAAATGCTGAAATACTGTGGGCACAAGAAGAACATAAAAATCATGGCTGCTGGGAATATGTGCGACCACGTTTTACTACCGCCATGGCTGAAGAAGCAGATGAGTAAGTAAATACTCAATTATTCTTGTTTCTTAAAATGTTTATATATACATATGTAGGTACAAACATAAATAGCAGAAATGTTTAAATAATACGTTCAGACTCAAAACATTCAGTTTGATAACATTTATATTAGCAATGACAAGTTAATATCATTCTAAACGTGTTAATTATCATGCGGATTTCCTAAAATATTTAAAAAGAAAGTGCTAAGCGCCTAGACTAATGTTGCTAAAACATTTGCTAAATTTTTGATCACACAAGCTTTTAAGTACACACATCCAAACATATAATACAAATAAAATAGAACCGCAAGTATGTAGATTTATGTTCAAGTTTACATGTGCTAGCACATAAACGTTCATACTAGTTTATTATAATGTTGAAAGAAGAATTTATTAAATATTTTAAATTTGGTTATTTTGCATTAAACAACATCCATATTTCACATTTGAAAAGAATTCACATTCACGTTTGGACACAGTGTGGCGAAATGTATTTGTTTTGTTTTTGGGACGAGTAAAGTGATTAAAAGTATTATTTCATTATAATTTAGAATACAAATCTTATCGATTGTCTGAAAACTTGTAGTTTTGCATATGGATTAAAAAAACAAAATTGCACAAAATTAAAAAAAAAAAAACTGAAAATTTTAATTTTTAAAATGTTTCAATATTCATATAAATAGTTAATGTGATTATTCGAATATAGAATAATCAGGATGTTTTAAACACACATCCCTAATTAAAACACATTCTAAAGTTTCAAAAGAATTAATTCTTAATTAAAATTTCAAAATCAATTTATATTTTATCATTTAAATTAATTTAGGACATAATTCGTAGGCTTTATTCTTTCATACTTCCAACGTATTGAATAAATTCCTTTGAGAATTCATATTTTATAAAATCATTCAAGGTTTCTTTAATTAAAATCCTTGAAAAAAATAGCTTGGTACAATTTATTGCATGATTAATAATTTGTTTAAGGCAATATACTTTAGGAAATTGTTCAATTAATTTAATAAATTATTAAAAACACAACAAAAACAAAATTAATGCAGAACAAATATACTACATAATAACAAAAATTTAATCCTTCAAAGGTTGAATGCATATTTTTAGAAATTAATTCAACAATGAAAAAATTCTCTTCAGATAAAAGGTTTTGTTGGGAATGGTTCCATGGAATGAAATTATTGACATTTGATTAAGATTTTAGCAAAGTAAACTTTACTTTAATTAATTAATACGCATTCTGAAGAATATGCGTGATCAAATTAATAATAAAAAAAACAAGTAAGAAAGTATAGTCCCAGTAAAAAAAATTCGTGTTTTTTGAAGAACTTAAGAGAAAAAGTGCATAATCGAGCGCTTCAATAAAAGCGTTCTTTTGAAGCAGTAAATACGAACAAGATATACAAAAAAGATGCTTTTTTAGCATGAATGAAAGAAACAAGATTACGCATTGCGCAGGAGCGATCGATTATGCACTTTTTCACTTAAGTGCTCCAAAAAACACCAATTTTTTTTACCAAAAGCACCAAAATTGAAGAGTATTAAAGGATTGTTTATGCAATCAGAATACAAGAATTTGCTAACAATTTTGTCTACGGACGATGTTACTAGTATGTGAAGCCATCGTCAACTTCATAATCAAGATTCTCTTTACTAAAGATACCTTAATATTTTTAAGAAGCTTTATCGATCGGTAATATTATGTTGCTTTTAAATTAATGTATATAGAAATTGAATGCGAAATGACATATTATTTTTGTCAATCTAACATTTCAATATAATGTTATTATATTTTTATTTATTAATGGTTTATAAACTTTTAATCAATTTAAAATTTTTGTTTTCAAACATATTTATATATAAAATCTATAATCCCGGGATTTTAAAAGCAAGTGCCGTTTGGCATTCCTAGTTTAGAAGTAATAAATCTAGAAATACAATTTTAAGTGGCTTTACCTTTAATGAAAAATTCAAAAATCTAGGTGATCAAAACGGCTAAAAATGGTACCCTTTGTATCTTCTAAATAAATACATAAAGAAAAAAAAATCTAAAGTTTTTCGGCTTAAATCCATGAAAAGCTGAAATCATTTTGGTACTTTTTCCTATACGTTACACTGTTGGCACATCCAGTGTGTAAATTTTCCGCTTCAAAATAATAAAAAATAAAACACACATAGAGAAAAGAAAACAATTTTGTGCCATAAAATATTAAAATAAAATCCTTCAAAATATTTCTACTTATGTTTTTTGTTATTGTTGACTGAAAACAACAAAAACAACAACAAAATTACCAACAAATCATATGTGTATCACATGTGTACGGGCGAACGAAACTGTGCCAAGTTCTCTTTAAATGGCCAGAGCAGAAACTAATTTTTTTTGTTTATTTAATTGTTGTTAAAAGTGTGCGTATATAATGGCATGTTGTTATATTGTCTGAATGTCAAGAAAATTTAAGTGTACAAAACCAAAATAAAATCAAGCATTAAAACCGCAAAAATTATTCAAAGCAAAAATGATTTTGTACAGACCTAAAATTATTTATTTGCTAATTTATTTTGCTAATAAAGACATACATATGATATTTATTTTTCTTTCTTTTCGTTTTGCTTTTTTAACTTTGAAAAATATTAATTTAGCATTAAATTTTGGTATGATATTTAAAATAATATTTGAAAGTATTGTCGTTTTTATTGTTCCTTCGTTAACAAGATAAATGGCAAACTTTTGCATTTCCGGTTGAAATACTTTTATGTATGAAATAAACGGAAAATATTTTTACTTTTTTGCCTAATTGAATTATTTAAAGCAATAATTATTTTCGGAAATTCCTCAAGTATGATGTATTTATTTTATAAAATATGTAAATCTTAACAAGTACACGCAGAGAAAAACATGGTTGGACATGGTTACAACAAATACACTGTATTTTTGGTAACAATATATTGTTGTGGTATACAAATAATTGTTATTTTAATTTGATTTTAACAATAATTTAGTTATCTTAAACATTTTGATGTTTATCGCAATTATAAAAATTAATATGGTTCACTGAAACATAATTATTTTAAAAAAATAATTGCCACACCTACATATTTAATGATAACAATTCAAACATATTATGTTATTTACAACTATTTAAACTTACTTTGTACTCATATAATAATATTTTGTTTTTACCATTTGTAGACTGATGCAAAAGATCAGTTCAGTAGTTTGTCTGCGTAATATTGGATTATTTATTTCGATTTAAATATTTCACTAATTTAAAAAAAAAAAAAAAAAACAATTCGCATTTAATATTTTAAATTTATTTTATACAAAAAACAAAAATGCCAAATAAGTGTAAAAGACCTAAATAAAGTGTACATACTCGTAGAAATATAATAAAATTCTATTAAACATAACGAAAACTAAATGTAAAGTTTTTTATATACGTTGACAGTGCTTAAATATTTATTTCTATTTAAAAAAAATATAATATGATTAGTTTAGATCATATAATGATTACTAAATCATAATATGATTATTATATATCATAATATGATTACTTTAGATCATATTCTTTAAACTATAATATGACAATTTTATGATTATATTAGGTTATCAAATTATGATTAACATGAAAATATTATGATGAAATATTACGATGAGAATTGATAATAATATAATATTACATGACACTTATATTCATCATAATATGTTTTGACAACAATCATAAATCTTATCATAATGTTGCTCTTAGATTATGTTTACCACAGCCATGTTTTTTCTCTGCGTGTATAAAACTTTTAAAACGATCTTTATGATATTTGAATTAATAATAACAGAAAAGTTAGGCTTTCAGATTTAGGATTTCAGAATTAAATTAAATACAGAATAATTGTAAAATAATTGTATCACATCCAATTCTGCAAAATGTTGTCTTTCAACACGAACCATATTTTGATCGTTGATAATTTTCATTAAAATCCTGCACAGGGTCAATTTTTATAAATGCAATTGAGTCACATGGGGTTTTTGCTGCCAAAAAAAGCATATTATGCTTATTGACAAAGTCTGGTTGAAAAATAAGTTGTGCTCAAGAGCATATTATGCAAGGTTATATTGTACATTTGTGACTGAAGACTTTTGAGCCACAAATTGATATCATTTATTAATAATTGAGAATTGAGACTAAAATTCATTGCCTCGTCTAAAAATCCGCGTTATTTCGATTGATCTGTGCTGCAATATTATTTGAAAACTCTTACATTAGTTATTCTCAAGAAGTAGAGTAACACTCCGCTTTAGCTGTACTTTTAAAATAGACCAATATGTATTGTTAAATTGGCTAAAGCTGAGAATTTCTTCGATACATACGTATCTATTGCAATCAATATTTTGAATAATAGCTTTACTGAAGAGTGGTGACGTCTTCTTATTCTTTTATTTTATTAGTATCCAAAGAGGTAGCAAAAGGAAAGCTCTTTAGACCTTTTTACCAAATAATTATAAATTTTTGTATATGTATTTATACTTCGGGATGATATCCCGAAAATTGTCTTCAAATTATTTTGTTCTGTAAAATTATTTGTGTTCTGTAAAAAGAATTACACTTCTCTCAGTACCACAGACAGTGTGAGTAATAAATTATACAATTAATATTAAGTATATGTACGTAGCATATGAATTTACAAAAGTTTTAAGCCGCTATTCATAAACTATAATTAAAATAACAAATGGTTGTAAATTATTGTAAATATGGATGTTAATATGTAAGATATGAGATATCGTCATTTGAATATGTAATCAAAAATTAAACTAAACAAAACTGTCAGTGATTAATTAGTCGCAATGTTTCTATTTATTTTCTTTATCTAAATCTATTTAACAGATCAGGGCCGTTCAAATATTGTGCAAAATCAATTGAAATGTCATTTGGCACACTTTTCAAATAAAGCAACATATAGTTTCAAATACACTCATACACTCAATACACACGCACACACTCTCGAGCAACCACTATTTAAGGACACTTAAATATTTATTAAAATCTATTTTGTAGTTTTGTAGTGTGAGAAATTCAGTAGACTAAAAAATAAAATACAAAATCTAGCAAAAAAAAAAAACAAAACAAAATAAATTATATACCCAATCGATAAAGAATTTTCGATTGATTCTTTAAAGAAAACACCACAAAACATTTAATGATTAAAATGAAGAACCATTACAAGCTACTTTGACATTTAAATTTTAAAGGTACATCCTACACATTTCAGAATAGCCAAGGTATTTTGTCAATAATTTGGGAGTTGTATAATTTTGACATCTGTCATGTAAAGGGAGCTTTTTTATGGAACTTTGAAATTGAATAAAACAAATGCAATTTTTTAATTGACATGGAATTTACTTTATTCGAAAGTTAATCTTCTGAGATTATAATGGTACAGTCACACTTTGCTAATATTTACTCAAAAAAGCGTAATCACTTATTTTAGCACCAGCATGAAATAAAAACTAAATATTTGTTGTGTCTTCTCCTAAAGAAACGAAGTTTTTTTAAATAAATAAACGAGTTGAAATATATTTTATTTACGTCTTATATTACGTCTTTTTCGGCAAATATTTACCAAGTGTGACCGTACCTTAATTTAAATATGACTTCTGGCATATGACCGGCTGGATCAGACGTAGTCTACAACTTTCGATGACTTTTTTCAACATTAAACAGTTGTATATCGGCAATAACGCGATGAATGTTGTCCTGCAAGTGGTCAAGCGTAGACCAACTCATATATCCACAGTAAATAGCCAAGTGTTATTAAATCGCACGTTCTTGGAGGCCAATTCACAGGCTATGTAATTATCAAACGTTTCCATCAATCAATCCATTGTGGCACGAGCTGTGTAACATGTTGATCCATCGTGTTGAAAACATAATAAGTCCGAAATGATTGACTACTTGCAGGACAACATATATTCTTGTTAAAATGCCAAACCAAACATATATCTTGTGACATAATGGCCGTCAGTTAAAAAAGTGTTGCCAACTTAAAGTTCTATACATCTAAAAAAAAATTAATTTAAAATATTTTTCTTATGACATTATAACATATTTAAGGAAAGCCGATTTAATGTGAAGAATGCTTTATGCTTTTATGCTTTATGTGACGTTTGCTTTTCTGGCAAAGTGTTTAAAGTTTCCTTGATACTTGCAGTTTTTTTTTTTTGTTGTTGAAAGAGTG
This sequence comes from Bellardia pandia, assembly GCA_916048285.2. NCBI lineage: Eukaryota > Metazoa > Arthropoda > Insecta > Diptera > Calliphoridae > Bellardia > Bellardia pandia. The sequence goes on from OU696531.1 coordinate 46,606,149, forward strand.
TTCTTTTTTACACTAACTAATATTTTTATTACAGACTGAGAACAATACCATTTTATAAATTGTTCAAGTTTACCCCAAATATACAAATATATTTGATTTAAAGAAAACATATTTTGTCAGTTCTGCTACCCCCTCATGTATTGATCAATGAAAACATGCCACTTTTAATTAACGTAATTATTTCATTTGATTTTATTTTTTTTTTTCTCAACTTATCTTAAGCAATTGAAAATACATTAATCAAAGTCAATAATTTGTTAAATATTTTTGAAATTTTCTCATTAAAAAATGATTTTAGCAATATTTAAGCCAATTCGTAAAGGTATGTAGGTGCTAATTTTCTTTCCTTAGACTGACTAACATAAATCGTGCAGCTATATTTTGTAATTTGCTTTTGTGTGTGTTTTTTTTTTAACAATTTCTTTAGTTTGTTTTCATTATGTTCATAAGGTTAATGTCACCTTTCGTGCAGTTTTGTTCTCGGTTAATTTAAAATGCCTTTGGCATTGAACTTTTTCTGTTTGTTTTTATAATTTTTTGTTTCTTGTCTTAAAGAAACAATAAAATTTTTTGTTTAATTATTTTTATTCTTTTATTTCTCTTTTTTATGTATTAATAAAATAAGCACATTCTCGTATATGTATGTACGAGTAAATAAACTCACTTGTTATTATAGACAAGAATTTGCAGACTCTATATTTTATTAAAATAAATTTAAAAAAATAAAAACATGCTTAAAAATGTAATAAATTATCGCTATTTATTATTTTGGATCTATGACCTTCAGAAAAGAGCAATAAATAAAAATGTAAACATTGCTTTCATCGTCAACATTGTCAATCACGTACACAACTAGTGATAGTAGTGAGAGATTAGTAAAGTTCAAATTAGGCAAACTAAAATTATGGGAGACACACTTTTAAACCGAAATATGTATTCATTCTACTCGACTTTACGCTGACGCAGACAGTACAACACGCGCAGTATTTTCGTGTGACAACATTAAAAACACGAGTTTGCCTTTATCATTTTGAAGTGCTAAATGTGTTGCTATACTACGGCTAACGTTTGAACGATAATATATTTTTCTGCCTGGATAATTTTCCATTTGGATTTTGTTAAGATGTTTTAGATGTTTCTTATTAAACAACTTAACTTTGTATAAAATTGTTGGTACTTTCAAAATTTGTTTCTTGAAAATTAGTACAAGAACGGCGACGGTACTTTAATTTTGACTTTACACAAATTATTGCTGTAATGTACGAGGACGGTTCGGAAATTTCTCAGCCTAGCACAGAAAGAGAATAGTTAGTTTTTCAATATAATCTCCTGAAACTTCAATACACTTAGTCCAACGCTTATCTAGCAATATTAAACCATGATTAAAATAGTTTTACTCAAGGCCTTCATTTGAGGTAAAACGCTTGCCAGCTAGGAGTTATGCAAGTATCCAAACAAATTTCACCACAAACAAGTAGAAAATGAAGCCAAATCACATCTACAAATTTTGTGCAGACCGGTCCATAATTTATCATAGCTCCCATATAAAGCCCACTCCCGAAAATCACTTTAAAGAGCATAACTCTTTTAAAAATGTCGTTATCCAAATAATATTGAACACAAATATGTTTCGTATATATACAAATAATATGATATAACTTTATGATGATCGGTCCATAATTAGTCGTAGCTCCCATATAAGGTCAACTTCCGAAAATTACTTTAACGGCCATAAATCTCTTAACAATTTTGGTATCCAAATAAAATTCAACAAGAATAAGTTTTATATATACAGAAATGATGACACCTAATTTTATAATGGTCGGTCCGTAATAAGTTCAAACTTAAATATAAGACCTCCTCCGTAATTCACTTTTACTTCCATAAATTTTTAATAGTATTTATATCGAGATAAAATATAACATACATAATATTTATATTCACGGAAGTCATGGCAGTAAATTTTTGTGTGATCTGTCCACTATAGGTTATACATATATCCCATATAACGCTCATTTCTATACTATATACCGACTATACTATAGGGAACCTGGAAATGGATCACGCTTTATTATAAATAGTTTTTTTTTTTTTTTGAAGAGTAAACATTTTGCATTAATAATAGTTAATATAATTCATACACATTTAAATATTTTCTATGAAGTTCATGTTTTTTTGTTTTTGTGTTTTATAAAATAAAATAAAATAAAAATATTTTTCTTTATTAATTTTAAATCATCGTAAGTAAGACTTAAAAATAAAAATAATTATTAAAAACAAATTTTGTTTTTTAAATAATAATTCACTATAAAACATTGCATACACATATAATTATCTATTTTATAATATTCTATTTTAGTTTGCAATCTTGTTGATATTCTCATAAAAAATCATTGCTCGTTTACTTTATTAAAAAAAAAGCTCATAAATAATTTCACTACTTGATAAATAAAAAATACACAAGTTCAATAAGCTTAAAAACTTGCCTTCAGACACGAATTTTAATGAACCTTTCCTGGCATAAACTTTCTACATGGTCTAAGAGCTAAGGAATTTAAATGTGTTTATTCACACAATAAATTGTAATATTTTCCAATTAACCTTGTACTTGAATCTTAGTAAACAAATGAAAAGAAATCAACAGGTATGTATAAAAACAATGTGTAATAAAAAAATTCCACCAACATTCACTTTAAACTGAATGAAAATTTCCCACAAATAATGCAATTATTACTCATATAATTTTTGTTTTATTTTTATTAAAAATATTTTTTATTATTAATATTTGCTATTATTAACACATCCTATTTTTAGAGTTGTAAAAATTAAAATAAACATTTCAACTCGTATCATTATTTGTTGGCCATTGAAAGAGAAATATCTGAAACAATAACAAAATCTTCTATAATCGTACAACTTATTAGATAAGTTGTATACGAGTAGCCTTATTTTTGTAGACGATTTTCATTGAACATAAATTTGTTTTGTTGTTTATTTATTTGTTTGTTTTTAAACCAAATATGATTTGATTAAATGTTTAAATTAGTGAGGAAAATTTATTTATGAAGCAAATATTTTCATCGTAAAATACCAGAGAGATGAATAATTTGTTCGATTAAAATTTGTTAAAATTAACCCTATTATTTTAAAGAAATTTTATGTTTTTTTAAGAAAGTCTTAATGAATATTTTCTAATCAAAAAAGTTACTAGAATTTTATAAATATGTATATTGTCAAATAACTGATTTTGTGTAAAAAGGCGAATTGACTTTCAAAGGATTATCTATCTATGTTTATAACTTTTTGTAAATTTCACTGTTTAAGTACTAAAAAGGGGTAAACCTTACTTTAGTACCTTTTGGAACCGATTTTAATTAACATCTAAACCAATAAACATAAAAATAACAAGTAAGAATGTTATTTTCGACTGTGTCGAATCTTATAATCCCATCAACTATCTATATATGTATGTATGTTTATTATTATTAGTTTGGGATCTATAGACGGCTAAACGGATGAAACGATTTGCTTGAAATTTTCACAGTATATTTCTGTATGTCTGGAAGGAGCTATAGGCTACTTTTTTTCTGAAATTTTAAGTGGGCGTGGTACCTCCCATACAAAGTTAATTTTAAAAATCAAATACTTAGGAAACTATAATAGCTATAATACTCAAATTTTGCATGAGTAATTCCATTGTTTGTTTAAATATTTGCGGGAAAAATGGGAGTAATAGCGACAGGGGGCGTGGCACATGATGATAATTTAAAAAAAATCAAATATATGGTATACAATAAGGTATATGGTACGGTTATTCTACCATCAATATTAATATTTAGGACAAGAATGGGCGGACTATCAATAGTGGGCGTGGTAATTATATTTATTTAACTCTAAACTTTTTATTTCATTACGATACGGGTAGCGAAGCACACCGGGTTTTAGCTAGTAATTTATATAGTGCCTTGGACAGACATACGGACGGTTGGACAAAGCTAGATCGTGTTAGGATTCACAGTATGATTCAATATGTTTGAAGTACTAAAGACTTATGTATGTGTTACCAAAAATATATAAATTACTAGAGTCCTACCGAGTATACGGTCTCGGATTAAGCCGTATACTGAATATCAAACTTTTATAAAGGAGAAACATAGATGATGGAGTTTTTAAGGTGATACACGTTTTTACTATAATTAATGGAATACAAAAATTAAAATTAAAAAATTTCTCAATTCAAGATGAAAAAACTAGACTTATTTTATTTATTTTATGTATTTTATGGCACCTTAAAATTATTATTTTTGAAATTAATAGGATATTTATAAAGTTTCGGGTTGTTTTTCATTAGGCCGAATATTTTTTCGGTTCGGTTACGGCTTGGAAAAAACGCGGTTTCGGTCGAACTCTATAAATTTCTAATAGAGTTCTATTTGGAATTCAAGAGGGAGTGGAAGGCCCTCATTCTCAAGTTCCGAATAAAAGTCTGTTAGTGTTTTTTTGTATTGCTGATAATATAATTGCTATTTATTCGATGTGAAAAGTGCAAATGTTCTTATTTCACTGATACTTTTATACCAGAAATTATTTATACTCGTATTTAGCAGTGTAGTGGGAATCTAAAAATGATACAGTATTTTAGAGTAAACTTTACTATTGCTTATTGCGGTTACGATAATTTTCGTCTGACTTAAATTATAATAATAATTATTAGTAAAATCATAACATAATAGGTGGTATTATTGATTCCGCACGGAAAGGAAAACTAAGCGGAGAGAAATATTGATCGATATGTAAAATGTAATTATTTTGATTTCTGGGACATGCCGCAATACTGTCTGTGTAGAGATGATACCGCAAAAAGGAAAAATACGCAGCAACGGAATAAAATGTATTGTATTATTTTTTTTATCGATTTTATTATTTGTTAAATTACGCTTGTTGTTTGGGGAAATAAAACTATATATACTACATATATATGTAACTGAGTTTTATATGTTGTTTGATTGATTTTAAATTAAATATGCGTTAAAACGACCAGACACCTGTCGGCTCTTTTCTTTTTTTTTTTTTGATTAAAGGCGGACGCATTTAAAATATTATTTCGAAGTTTATTTGTTTTGGAGATATAGAGGTTTTACCCGTTTTTGCCCCATTTGTCCACCTTAACGATCGAATTTTCAAAAATCCCTTCTTAGTGGATCTACATGTTGTTAAAGGAACCCATTACCCGAATTTCAAATTTCTAGCTTCAGCGGTTTGGGCTGTGCAAATGAATCAGTCAGTCAGTCACGTTACTCTTTTATATATATATATATATAAAGATTAACAGTTTTTGTATATATAATTGATCCATCATTCAGCATTTTTTTGTACGAGAATGCAGATCTGACTTTAGTTTTGAATAAGAAAAAATGGCGGCCTAGAAAATGTTTTGAGTCAAATTTTCAGATTATTTTTAGTTTATATTTTAAGTATATTTGAAGAAATGTTAAAATTAAAATAAAAAACATGACAAAAAAGTAAAAATTATTTAAAATAACTAATACATACATAGACTTATTAAAAATTTTAATTTTTACACCCATTGTGCTAACAGAAAAATATTTAAAAGAAATCTACAAAATATAGTTTATAATTTAAATTGCAAAGGTACAGTCAGCAACTGACTCTAATTCGGGCTTAACATAATGTTTTCATTGGATGATATCAATTGACTCCATTTAGATACTCCGGCCCTAGTTATTGTTGGAAAAACAACATGAACGAAATTATAAATTCTTAATACTTTTACACCAGTTATCAGATATGTCGTTTTTTTAACGGTATCGTTTCGTAACTATGTATATGCAATAATTCTATTTTTTAAAGAAACGAGTACAGTGTGTGGAGTTGTCACAAATTTACAGCGGGAATTTTTCTCAGTTTAGTAGGATCAAGGTTTAGTATTACCATCTTATTTAATACTCAATAATAACTCCAATAACGAAATTATTTTATACTACTACACCATTTCCAATTGTATTTCAGAATTTTATAATTGTATTTCAGAAATTTCCAATTACATTTCAGAAACCTAACTGAATTTCAAAAATTTCTATTTATATTTTAGAAATTTGTAATTGTATTTCTACTAAAAATGCAGATTACATTTTCTGAAATACAAATAAAAAATTCTGAAATACTATTAGAAAGTTTTGAAATACAATTAGAAATTTCTGAAATTAAATTGAAAGTATCTGAAATATAATTAGAAAACTTGTCATTCGTGATGCGCTATTTAGATGAGATAAATGTTAAAAAATCTGTTTAAATACAGCAAGTTTAGACTAGATAATTGTTTTATTTGCATTTAATCTCCATCTGAGAAGCTACTTGACACTTGTCCCATTTACGAGTACTTGAACTTATTTTTCCCTCTCAGATTATGTATAGGTAGCTTCAACTCTTCTAAGCCATAGAATAAAAGCTTTAATAAAAATAAAGAACGTTGTTAGTTCTCATTTCTAGTCAGCTTCTTCGTATGTTATTCATAAAAAGCCATGATCACTTTTTAGGGTTAAATACACAATGAAATGAATGAAAATATTTTCTAACATTATTAATGATGTCATTAAAAATTTTAAAATAAAACCAATGATGCGTTTTGTTTTGTTCTTTAAAATAAAAATGTTTAATTTTATTGTGGATATTTTAAAAGGATTGTATTTTATCTTATGTACAATATAACAGGATGCTTGTTTTAATAATAACAATAAAACAAAACAAAAAAGAAACAGAAAATAATAATTTAAAAGCCAAAAGAAAATATAATTATAAATAAGATTTTGGTAAAGGTTAAAGCTTTAGGCTTTTTTTTATAAAAGAAGCTACTCAAAGAGTAGCGAAATATTGAAATAAACATTGAAATATTTTATAAAAAAGACCTAAAGCTTTAATAATTACCAAAATCTTAATAAAAAAGGTGAAATAAACAATAATAATAAATATATAATTATGAATATTAAATAAATAAAAACTAAAGACAAAATAAATACTACTCGCAATTATCATCTAAAAGGATTATTTTTTTTTTTAATTATAATTTATTATATATACATATATGTACATATTTCAGATTTATTATTTATTACATATTTACACACAATATACACGAATGTTAAAGAGATCATTAAAAAATTTTATAGCAATTAAAATTTTTTAATTAAACTCAAAATACATAAATACTAAATCTAAAAGTGGTAGAAAAAGTTAAAATAATAATAGCGATAATTCAGGTCTATTTACACTCTCTATAATTCGACAGGATGTTTTGGGGATAAAAAATTGTAAAACTAAAAAACTAAAATTAATTGCACTCATATTGAACAAAAACTTTATAATAGGATTGCTCTGGATGTGGTTCTCTTTAATACAAAGATTTTCTATTTCTATTTAAAAATAATTACAAGCAATAGACTCTTTTCAGCAAATTTCTGAAATGTATCCTTTTTAAAAATTGTTTTGAGAATATCCAATAAAGTCCCATCTAAAAGTTGATGTTTACGTAGGAGATTTATAGTTTTTGAACGGGTTTGAACAGAAAAATTGCAACTACAACTAACTTAAGTTATGGGATTTTTGTTTCGGGCACTTTTTTGGTTTGTTTGCTTGTTTGTTTACTATACTTTTATTAATTATAGGAAATTCCGACTTACACCATATTCCATATGCTATATGTACGTCTTTGTAGCCTTTCAGCTTTCTCCTCTTCTTCCGCCAATTGTTCATAGTCAATTTCCAGATATTCCTTACCGCCGAAGTTCACTTTGCGTCCGGTGTACTTTTTCAAATAGTTTATGTGCGATGAGACATCTTTGCCGTCGATATCCAATAAATAGGATATGCTGGTTATACGCTCCTTAATGCGTCCACGACGCCACTTAACCTGAGTTTTCTTAAAGCGTTCCGCATACAGGACTTCATCGCCAATGTGATATTCTTTATGCAAGATGCATGATTTCAGAGGTTTCTTTTGCTCTTCCTGTTTTTGGACGTTTTTCTCGTCTTCATCTGGTTCGTCAGTTGTGTCGTCTTCTTCGTCGTCCGTCACATAAGATATGGGTTTTTCTAAAGTTTCAATTTCAGTATTTAGTGGCTGTTCTTCGGCACCAGGATGGAAGAAGGAGTCTCCTATTGAGAGTCTGCGTTTCTGTCGCTTAATAATGACTTTCTTTTTGACTTTACGTTCTTTTTTGGGTTTTTCTGGGGCCGCCGCTTCCTCGGTACCGATGGAAACAGATGATTCCGATATTTCTGCAGATTCTGAACATTCTTCGGTCACTTCATCTTCAGCGGGTTCTGAGGCTGTGTGTTCGATTGTAACTTTTTCAGCTTCCTGCTCAACTTTATCTGTAGGTTTTGTTGTTTTTAATTCTGTTTTTTTGATTTTATCTACTGACGTTTGGCGTACAATTCTTTTTAGAATTACTTTTTTCTTGTGATGTTCTGGATGAGCAATTATTTCGGCCGTTTGCACGGGAGCGGGTGCCAATTGCAATTCAGGCATTGTGTTTTCTTGTTTTGCTGGTCCTTCAGATTTTTCCTCGGCCAATGAGTCGGCTGATGATGCAGTTGTTTTTTGTGTGATGTCTGCTGAACTACTAATGGAAATATGTGGAGAGCTTATGGTTTTTGTAAAAGCAGCGTTCGTTATTGTTTGTTCGCCTTCTACAAGCAATTGATGATGATGTTGTTGATGCTCTGCACCGATGTGGGTTGAGGTTGGCGTTTTATCTATACAAGGCTCTTTTAACGATGCTTTGACTTTGATGTCGTCGTACTTGTCGTCATTTTCGCTTTTGGCGACTACAACATCCGTTGTTGCAACCAGCTGTTGTTGTTCTAGTATTGCTGTTGGCTTTTGTTGCTGTTCTACTGTTGCAGTTTGATGATTTTCTAAGTTATCTTTAAACTTTTCTGTGGATGCTTCGTTCAGTAGGAGATCTTTAACCTTTGATTGGTGGTTTCCAACTTGATTCACCAGGCTCAGTTCATGTTGTTTGTTTGTTGTGGAGGGTTTAATTATGGTTGTTTCTTGTTGCAAGAGATCACGTAAATCGTCTTGTTGCACGGCGTTTTCGCGCTTTATTTGACCGTTTGCTTCGCTGGCTGTTGATGAACTTAACACAGTTGTTACACTTTCTAGCATACCGCCACCAGCTTGTAAATCGTTTGTTATAAAATTTGTAGTTGTAGATTTTCTTGTCGCCTGCTTTTCTTGTTTTTGTTCTAGCTGTTGTTCTTGTTGTTGTTGTCTTGGCGGTGGCACTGAATTTTCAATTGTTTTTACATTTAATGACGCCGCTTCATCGATCACTAATTGCGTTGGCAGCAATGAATTTCTTTGGCGAGTGATTTCGGTGTTCTTTTGCTGTTGTTGTTGTTGCAGCTCGGGTTGTTTTGGCAATAAAACATCCTTGTTTTTATCAGTGTTTATCGATTTATTGTCTCCGTCTATCGATTTGACATGATCATCACTTTTATCGTTTGCTGCTGCTGTCATTGCATTATCTTCATCTTTTAGTTTCGATTGCACTGTTGCCAATTGTGAGTTATTTTTGTTTTTTATAGAGGATCTCTTAACTTTCACAATCTTTGGTTTTGGCGTCACTTCCTCAACTACACCGGAAGTATTTATTTTGGCGGTAATTAGTTTCTTTTTGACCACAGTCACCGAATCCGAAGGTCGTCTGTGTATCTTTGCTGGTATGGCCACTTTAACAGCTGGTTCAATTTTGGATCCCTCTACAGCCGCCAATGAAGCCCTACGAGCTGGATCTTTAGATTTTGTTATTACCTTGCTCTTGGTTTTTGTTCTGGTCTCTAGTGTAGAATCATTTTCTAAGTTTTTAGTTTCATAATTTGCAGCTGGTCTAGCTAAGGCTCCTTTTGGTTTCTCCTTAAGAGTTTCAAGTTCATCTTTGGTTGTTTTGTTATTTTCATTTGGTTCCACAATATTAGCTTTTGGTTTAATTTCAGTTTGTTTTGTATCTTCCAAAGATTCCTGCTGAGCTTCTTCTTTTAAAGTGTAAAGATTTGTATTAATTTTAACTTCATTTGCTTCATTGCTTTTAATAGCTTCTTTATTTTCAATTTTGTTTTTAAGTTGTTCCTCCACCGTTTGTTGAATTTTTTCCTTGTTCTTGATTTCAGAATTTTGAGTTGGCAGTGCTGATCCAGTGTTTAATTTAATATTATTCGTTTCATCTTTTGAGCTTAATTGTTTCTCAAGATGGATTTCATGTTTATCTTTTGATAATTCCGCGTTTTCCTCATTTTCCTTTTGTTCGTTTTCGTCTGGCTCTATGAACAGACTACGTCTGCGTATTTTTTTCACAAATCTAAACGTTACAGGACCTTCATCTTTCTTTTCCTCTTCTTTTGTATCTTTAAGATTATTTAAAGTAGCTGTTTGATTTTCATTATCATTTTCGGTTTCAGTACTATATTGCTTTAAAACTCCCTTGACTTCGGTGAGAGAGGCCGATATGCGAGCTTTTAAACGATTTAAACGTTCGATCGCATCTTCCGGCTCATCTTGCGAATCCTGATTTCGCATACGCCTTTGTCGCCTTAAACGAGTCCTTTCTGGCAAAATATCTCCCAAAGTAGAGTCTATGGATACTGCACGACTAACCGAAGATGTTGGATCAATTTGGTTCGCTGTTGCCGAGCTGTTATAACGTGGCAAATCTACCGATAGCAGAGAAGTTGATTGAGTATTTCTTAAAGCACCCAGAGAAGGACGACGGTTGGAAAGTGCATCAGAAGTACCATCATGTGAATTTCTAATAGATTTTAAGACAGCGCGATTAGAAATTGTTTCATCTATTGAGGGGGTGTTTAAAACTGATCTATTTGTAATTGTATCTTGTGGTAATTGAGTAGAACGCTTAGAGGCTAAGGCACTACTCTCATTGTTTAAGGTTGATCTTGGAGTATATAAACTGCCATTATAATTTCTTGATGAACTTAGTGAGGATGGTAATCTATTGTTGCTTAAATTTGTTTCAGTTGATGATCTTGTTACGTTGGTATCGGCATGACGACCATAAGAAGGGCTATTTCCAATTCCTGTTATTAAATGTTCGTGTTTACCGAGAGCACGTTCCGGCAAAGCTCCTTTTACTCTATTCATTTCGAACTTCATTTCATCGATTTGTATATCGTTAGATAAAATATTATGTGTATGCTCGAGAGCTTCATGTGATTGTAAGTCTTGGTTTGTGTTTTCTTGCTCATTGTCTGCTAAACGCGTCACTGTCATTTCATTCTCTTGTTTCACACTTGTTGAGTTTTTTACACGCGTATTTTTAACTGTATCGTTTAATTTGCTTGGTAAATCGATGGTCTCAATTGGATCGAAATCCAAGATATTTTTAACGTCAACGTTGATTTCTTTATTCACTGCGGGCACATTATATTTTGGCAATAACTCACTGGCATTTGTATAATCTGCTAGTGACGTATACAATATAGAATTATTTGACGGTTTAGGAGCGGGGGAATTTGGGGAGGATGGCTCTTCACTTTTAAATAGAAAACTACCCGTACTATTGGTTTGTTCTTTTGTGACACCGTAATCAACCGCTTCAGCTAACGTATCGCGTACATCTGAGCGTTCCACAATTTGGCCAACCTGGTGATCACAGAGATCACCAAGATCATGTTTATTGTGAAGAACCTCTTCAATGTCGATTCTCTCGGCATTTCGAACACTTGTTACACTCATTGGGGGTGTTAATGCGAATCGAGCATCGCCACCGCCATCACCGTCACTATGATCTCGTATAGCTGCGTTCGTGCTCTCATGTTCGCTATTATGATTTGTTGTTAAAGAATTTTGAATTTTTTCAAAGAGAACAACGATGGCGTCTTGTATGCGCTCAATTTTTTCCGCATAATATGCCACTTCGTTTGGTCGAGTATTATTTATAGAATTTATGGCTGCTAACATATAAACATCGGCGTCGTCGTCATATATTGTTTTGGCAATTTTTGTTTGTGGAGGCGCTGTTAATGCTGTTGGATTTTCCTCCACACGAACTTGTGCGTCTTGAACTTGAGACACATATTCATTATCAATATTTTTAAATTTTTGGCCATTCTGCGTCACTGATAATGATGCTAATGATGTATTCGGATTATTGGAAATGTCAGTATTTAGACAATTGTTAAAGAAATACTTATATTGTGTAAATTTATTGTTTATCCCTGATTGGTGCAGGAGAAATGTTAAAAGGCTACTGTAGCTTTTTAAATATAATTCGCATGGAAATTTTGTTAAAAATTGTTGATTGAATTCTCTTAAAATATTCGTGTTATTTGAAAATGTTTTTGAATTTCGAAATTGAAATTGTTGCTCAAAATTGTTAAATTTTAAATTGGTTTCTTTTGGAAAACTTTCCATGTTTTGAGTCAATGTCTGAGGAAATTTTAAAAGCATTTCGTTACTTTTGTAAAAAGAATTTGGGATGTTTTTTAAAGGAAATTTTTCATAAAATGTGTTATTTAGATGTTCTATACAAGGGAATCTTTTTAGATTTGTTGATTTTGTTAATTTTTTTAAGTTTTGAGATATTTTTAAGTGTTGCTTGAATTTTGTATCCAATTGAAGTATTTTAGGACTTTTAACTTTAGTTACATTTTTATCTTTCTCACGAAATCCTTTGCCATTGTTGGGAAATGTAGCATTTCCAGTGGTTACTTTTAAGGGAAATTTGAATGGTTTTACGTTTGTTAATTCTTTTCTTTTAAGTGCAATTGGAGTATGCAGCTGTTTAGTATTTCTAGAACTATAACTTTGAAAGGGAAAGTTTTCCTTTTGTTTTTGATCTATTTCAAACGGAAATTGTTGAGTGTTTTGAAAGCGTTGCGGTTGTCTTTTTAATTTATTAAAAATTTTCATATTTTTTACAATTCGTTGAGATTTCAAGTGTGTGAGTAATGAGTGCCATGACATCTTTTGAGAATGTTTCGTTGTATTTTTATAATTTTCGCCAAGCGGAAATGATAGATTTCCATTTGTGTTGTTATTGGTTTGACACGTAAATTGCAGACGATTTGACGTAGGTTTGGGTGAATCGCATGAATCACCAATCGATAATTGCGTTGATAAATTGACGTCACTAGATATGTCAGCAGGCTGTTCGAGACATTGTATTGAGGACTCAGAATGAGATGTCATGGTTTTATCCAAATTTTGACCTATTTTTTTTTGTAAAGCCAATTTTTAGTTTACTCTCACGAATAATAACTACTCCTTTGTATTTATTTTATGAATAAATTTACTCTATTTTAGTTTGCTCTCACTCTCGTTCTTTGTCGTTTGCTTCTCAGTTTCTTTTTTTTCGCTCTAATTAACTTGAGTTCTATTTTTATTATTTTACTCTTTAACTTGTTTTTTTTAATATATTAATTTTATTAAAATTCTTTTCGCTTATTTATGTATTTTTAAAAATATTTTTGAACTTGTCTTCACAATTAGATGCGAGAAATATTTTCGTATTCACTTTTCCGTCAACAACAACGGCTGTAAGAGCTCGCGCAAATTTGTAATATCGTGGTGTCTAACGTATAAAAAAAGTGCCACTAAAAATTTAAACATTTATTTATAAAAACAATTCATGTTTTTTTTTTCTTCTAAATTTTCTTTAATTTTCTAGTTTTAATTCAATTAAATTTTTTATTTTTAATTTAAATGCATTACCAATAAATTTTAATTACAAACATACAGATGTATTTATGCAGTACAAACATACATACATAAATATATAAAATTTTGTTTATATATGTACATGCATACTGCTTAGGATCGGTGTATATAATATATATTAAGATTTCGTGTGTTTTAAGTTTTCCTCTCCGTCTTTCAAATTGTTTTGCTAAAGATGATTTTCTGCCAAGATTTTTTTCGTTATTTTGATTTTTGTACATTCAGGCATGTCACTGGGTTAAATTTTGATGTAAAAAGGAAACTCTTTCCATAAATTCATTCTACAAATTGAACATTAAGTTCGAGTCTTGTTTTACATACGAGTACATATAGAGAAATAAAAGTCGAAAAAAACTTTATAAAATATTTGGCAGAAGCCTCCCAAAAACACTGGACCCTAAGCCCAATATTAATTCAGTTTTAACAAATCTATTGATATTTACATATTTATTGGTATGTTATATCCGAATTTATAGCAAATTTTCAAGTTATTCTTTTAAAGAAAAGTATGCTAAAATAATTTCTAGTTCCAATTTAATAAAACTATGTGATATGCCTTATTATCGTGTAGTACATATTGCATATTTTATATATCTTATACATATATAATATTTTTGAACAACCGGCATGAAGTATTCTATTATACATACTCGTACATATGTACATATTGCTTATATTGTTTAGATTTTATTTTATTTGGTGACAATTTTATATTTTTGGCATTCATTATTATTTTATATAAACAATGAAATACATATGTACAAACTTACAAATATATGTTCTCATGTCTATACACATGTTCGTTTATCATATGTACAGTATCGGACACAACCTTAAGCTGCAGTGTTAAGAAGAAGGACTTGTTCGAATTTATGCGAAAATTGTCATTGTTTTAAAGTTTTCGTTGAGATAAACGAATTTATGCGAAAATTGTCATTGTTTTAAAGTTTTCGTTGAGATAAAGAGTAATGGCGCGCAATAAGTATTCAAGTGAATTTAAAATTAGAATTCTTGATGATTTTAGAGCCGGCTTATCAAGACATCAATTGAGTGCAAAATATTCGATCAACAGATCAATTATTTCTAGCCTAATTAAAAAGTTTTTGGAGACTGGTCGCACATCTTCTACTCAATCTGAAGGAAGGCCACGTGAAACTTCGCGACATGAAGACTCCTTAATTAAAAGGCCAATCCAAAATGATCCTACAGCATCTTCTAGTCGCATACGAAATCGCTTAAATTTAAAAATTAGCGAAAGAACGATTCGCAGAAGGGTGGTAGAGGCCGGATTATTCAGTCGACGACCAGCAAAAAAACCTTTCATATCGTCAAAAAATAAAAGAGCGAGACTCGAATTCGCCAAGACCCATCTCAACTGGAGTGTTTAAAAATGGATGACTGTGCTGTTTTCTAACGAATCTAAGTTTAAGTTAAAGGATTCAGATGGCATAAGGGATGTACGCAGAGCAAATGGACAACGGTTAAATCCAAAATATTGCAAAGGCACTGTAAAGCATGGAGGCGGTAACATAATGGTCTGGGGTTTTTTCTCTGGGCAAGGGATTGGGCCAATTCATAAGATTGATGGAATTATGGATCGTTTCATGTATCGCGACATATTAAAAGACGTGATGTTGCCTTATGCTGTAGAAGAGATGCCACTTAAATGGACATTCCAGCAAGTAAACGACCCAAAACATACGTCAAAAGTGGTTAAAGAGTGGTTCCAGAACAATTTGATAGAAGTTCTTCGTTGGCCTGCCCAATCCCCCGATCTTGACCCAATCGAGAACTTGTGGGAGATCGTTAACTTAAAACTCAACCGAGAAAATTGCAAAACCAAAGAAGATTTATTTGAGGCCGCAAAAATAGCCTGGGAAGCAATATCACCTGATATAATTAATAATTTAATATCCTCTATGCCTAAAAGATGTGCGTGTGTCATCCAGAATAAAGGATTCGCAACGATATATTGATTTCAATAGTTTTTTTGGTACCTTAAATTGGGGGTGCTTTAGTTTTGTCCACCTATATTTCCGACTTAAATTGTTTTTTGAATTTTAACTTTTTTTTCTTAAATTCTGAATTCCTTAAGTTAGTGTTTTTCAACAATAAAGATATAAATAAATAAAAAAAAAAATAAAAAAATTGTTAATAACTTTGTTTTCTTAAAAAAATTATCATTTAAAAAAAATGTTCTGAGGGGGTGCTTAGGTTTTGTCCGATACTGTACATATGTATATAAAAAGTACTTTTAAAGAAGGGAATAAATATGGTCTTTTCAACACATTTTATGAATATAAATAATTATATTTGGCTGTTGGTATTTTTTTCCGGGGTACTCCGCATAAGCGGTATTTTCCAATTGAACATACATATTTACATACATACATATTTCAAAAATCATAAAAACAAAAACGAATCTATCAACAATATAGTATGGATTTTTTATAAAAATCACTTTCATACACTTAAATGTTAACGGGGAAGAAATATGTATTAACAATTTGTTTAAATTTATTTTGATTCAAACTATTAACCGGTTTAACCCATTTTCTTAATTTTTAAAAACCAAATTCTAGATCTCGTTCTCTCTACGATATATCATTTCTTAAACAGACAAACGGACTGACATACGTAAGTTGTTGTGGAATTTTATAAGGACCCAGAAAATACATTCATATGTATGTATATGTATGAAGTTTTGTGGGTCTACACATGAAAGTACTGCTTCATGTGTTACAAACGGAATGACGAAGTTAATATACATATATTTTAATATACAAAAATATTTTGCTAGACACCTTTAAATAAAGAGATTTTTAACAAGAATTTCTTTTCCAAAAAAAGTTCATAACGGAATAACATGTCAACATGCCAATATTATCTTACGCCCTATTTCTAAATTTAATTTGGTTTTTATTAACTTTAATCTTATACGAACATGTCTCAAACAACCAGTAAGTATGTCTTCGTAAAAAATTCGGTTAAATATTAACAGCAGCGAAAGTTTTCAAAATAGACGAATCCCATGAATCAAATAACAAAGATTACGTATTGCGCAGGTCCGTTATTAAATTTCTTCTTATGACGTCACAAGTCAAAAATATTTTTATTTTTGCTTAACTTTTATATAAATTTGAATACTAATAAAAGCTTTAAAATTAAGTGTGCCGTTTTTAATTGTGAAAATATTAAAAAAAAAACATAAATAAACATAAGTTTTTCCATTTTCAAAAAGAAAATAAATTAAAAAAAAAAAAAACAAAAAAATTTTAGTTCACTTTTTTGATACATTTTAATATGTACATACAATGTATACATATATGTATATCAAATAAAAAAATCAATATACTACATAATATAATTTGTATATTTCTTTTCAATGTGTCCAAAACCATTTATTTAAACTACCCCAGCCAGCATTTCGTGAAAATTTTAAACAAAAATGAGTAACATATGACTCTTCTAGATGATTAAAACAATCGAATAAGCGCTCATTATTTAGTCGTAAGTTACTCTCCAGTCGTGCGGAAACGGTACCCTGCAATGACTATTCCTACAGAATAGTTTATGATTTATGCTTTAAATCAGTTTTTACGAGTATTTGATATAACTTTTTACTTAATTTGGCAATCGTTTTGTGGTAATATTTGAAATCATTTTATGATCATATTTGAAATCATATCCAATCATTTTTTGATTATATTTAAAATCATTTTCGCCCCAATTTTATAGTCAGATATTACTATAATTATAATTCATTTTATGATTGAATGTGAAATAATTTTAAAATCAATTTTTTTTTGTAATATTAATTTATTTCTATTCCATTTTATTACATTTATTAAAGTTAATTAAATTTAAGTAAAAAAAAAGTTAAATAGAATTTAAGTTAAAAAAGCAAAACAGAAAATAAAAACTTAATGTATACAAACTATACCTAATTTTTACATTGGCGTTTACGTTTTTGCAGGCGCTCTTTAGCATGTTGTTGGAGAATTCCATTAATTTCTTTCGCTTCAGCTTTATACTTCTGGTGGCAAATATCTGTAACAAAACATATTAAATACAAAATCATATTGTTATTTAAATTCATATAAATCTTACTTATGACTATGGTTGTAATAAGCAACTTCTCAGCGCTTGGTTTTTCGTTGGTTCCCTTCCAACTGAATTGAGAAGCCAATTCATCAGAAAATACTTTCCTTATGGAACTTCTAAGGAACTGCGTCTGTCCATCGCCACCAATATTTCCAATAAAATTTTTCTATGACAAAAAACAATCAAAAGAAAAAGTAACATAAAAATATGGGAAGGAATACATCGTTTCAATATACTTACAAAATCATCCAAGAATTCTTTGTCTTTCTCCAATTCACTATTGAAAGCGTTCAAATCATCCTTCAACATAAAAGGCAGTTTGTCAAATTTCGGGTTGTTCTTAAAGGCTATTGAATTGTGATGCTAAACTAAACTAAATGAATATAAATTTTATTTCAACTTCTCAAATTTTCAACTTGATATAAAAGTCCCGGTATAACTGTTTTAATAAAACACAAACATCAGTTTTCAATCATATAATTACCAAAAAATGATAGCACCTGCACATAGATCATATTTTAAACATATAATGAGTAAAAAATGATTTATATTTATTTATTTTTTTTTAACCAAGAATACATTTTTGTTATTATCATTTTTTGGTCATCTAGTGTAATCTATAATGACTCAGAAAATGATTAAAAAAATATCTTCAGTTTTCAATCATAAAGAATAGTCATATTTGACTGTTTCTTTTGTTTAAATACATGAAAACTTAGTTTTCAATCACCGAAAGTAGTCAAAAATGAGCCAGTTAGATGACTGCTGAAAATTCAATCATCCAAATGCTGGCTGGGACGTACAATAATATGCATACATATTAACAATAATTTATAAAAATATTTTTTTTTGAATTTAATTCAAAAAAATAATTTAGAAAATGTTCAATGAACTTCATTCAATATTGTAGCAAAATTTTGCAAACAACAAAAACAATTCAAATACGAAACAAATCATATTTGGCATCTAAATTTTTTTTGGCATCTAATCAAAGAACTTATTAACAATACCCCGCCATATACAAAATATTTAATATTTTGCCAAATTTTTCTGTTTTGTTATATTTGTAATACAAATTTTTTTATTTCCAAATACATACATATAAGCGCACAATTTAAAATATTTATGATCTATAGGTACTAATGCATGTATTTAGTTTGGTAAATTATTCTTTATTAAGTGAAAAATATGTAGACATTTCAAATTTTATTGTGAGTCAAAATATAAATATGTACTTGGAATTTTAATTAAAACGTATAATTATTAAAAACCAAATGTTTGTGATGCGTTTTTGTAATCAATGGTATTTGGCACATTTGACAAATTATAAATACTTTTTCAAAACAAAATAAATTTAATTTTAGCTTTTTAATTTTATTTAACAAATAATTACAATTTCTAATAATGATGCACAACATTTCTCAAGTTTGATAAAATTGTGTTAAAAAAAAAAACATAATTAAAATTTGTTTTTGGCTCTTTATTGGCGAAGTATAAAAGAAATTTATTTTAAATGAGGATAAATTGACGCCCTTTTTTTCGCGACATACAAACATATGTGAGTATTATGTACATTAGAAGTGCATACTCTTAGAAATATTCTGACTAAAAAGATCCAGGCATATATCAATTTGATAGGTTACTATGTAAACCACTTCACTCCTATTTTAAAAGTTTTCTAAAAATCTATTTTGGTTTTTAAAAATATTGTTTGGCAATATTTTTAAAGATATGTAAAGGATATAAATTTTGAGTTTATGGGTGCTAAAATGGTGTTTAAGTTCGAGCAACCAAAAAAGATCTTTTTAATTTGTAAAATATAAAAATATATATGTGCTATATTATAGAAATAACTGAAAATCAAACAATCATACAGAATAAAATTTTTCCCACTCAACGCAAGGACAGGTTTAATGAACATTTGTATGCACATATTGTAAAATATTTCATTTAATTAGAAATCTATTTATAAAATAAAATATGTAATTTAGTTTAAATTTAATTGTTATATAAACTATTAAATTTTAGATGCCCAATTCAATATCATGGTCGACCATGTGCTGCCGCTCCTGCAACTGGTAATAAATTACAACATATTCGTGAATTGCATGATTTTATTGTAAGTATTTTTGGCGAATTAACGGAAGCTGAAAAAGAAGTAATTAAAAAGGAAAATGAACAAAGTATAGCGCAAGCTAAAGCCTTGGCTTCCCAAAGAGCGAAAGAATTAAGTAAAACAACAGGTGCCAAATCTGGGAATTCAAAACTTTCTTCTAAACCAGAAAATCCGTTAAATACTAATTCGTCTCCGCCTAAATCTACTGATAAGAAAAAATAAAATTATTTGTGTTTATCATAATTAACATTCCAGAAACTTGCATTAAATTTTAATCAAATATATGTATATACAAATTTTAAAGTAAACTTATTTCTTCTAATTTTTTAATTTTGAATTTACACACGTATAATGAAAATTAGATTTAAATGTGTAATAGTTATCAATAATTCTTATTGCTAAATACAACTCTGTTTAGTAAACTTACAGTTTGAGGACTCCTGCTTATATGACAGTCATATGTTAACAAGTCGTTGTTGTCATTGTTTGTAAAATGTGCAAATGTCAAATTGTGCATTTACCAATTTGTTCTAGACCTTTTCAAAACGTAAATAAAAAACTTTTCTAAAAATTATTGCTGCTGCAAAAATATCGTGTATTAAGCATTTACTAACATTTAAATAAATTTTCCTTTAAATCAAATAAAAAGATGTTTGGTTTAATAATTTCGGGAAGACTGGTAAGTTAAATAATAAATTAATGAAAAATAACTAATTATTTTAAAAATCTTTTTATTTCTGTATATTTATCTCACATAGCCTCAGACCGATTTTACGCCACTGGATGAAACCAAAGCTTTAATAAACGTGCCTGATATAGACCATGTGAACTATATAGTGGTATTTTTAACCGGCATACAACCTTTGCCGGAGGGTACTGCCGCGGCAGTTTATTTCAGCTGGCCAGATGCCAATTCCGCTCCTACTTGGCAGTATTTAGGTCATATATCAAATGCCAAACCCTCTGCCATATTTAAAATATCGCAACTTAAAAAAGCCCATGAACTGGAGTCACAAGAAAATGGTATGGTATTTGGAGCACAGAAAATCTCTCATACAGCACAAATTGGTGTATCCATTGAGCCTAGTAACACTATCACTCAACTTACACCAGCTGTGGTAAGCAATGCAAAGCAAATATGTATATAATAAGTACATACATATATGTATGTATATGTAGCTTAATAACATTAATTATAAGTTCCATTTTTTTCAGTCAAATGCTAATGCAAATTTGCAATTTAGTCAAAAAATGTTGGAGAATTTCTTTAATTATGCATCAAGTTTTACGGTAAACCCTCAACAACTGCCTCCCACGTCTAATGAGACCTTAGTACCTCTGTCGACATTACAAAATTGGTATACAAACTTCCAGAGGCGCATGGAACAAAATCCAAATTTCTGGAAATATTAAAAAGCATTATAAACTTAGCGATGTATTCCCTATTCTCAGGGAGTTTTAAAGACGGATTCATAACATTTTTTATACTTTTATTTAAAATTAATTTTTTTAACTTGGAAACTATGTACTTTTTAATACTCTTATACGAGTATAGATACATTTTAAAACATACCTATATAGTTTTATTTTTACAAATTGTTTAGTATTATAAATAGGTACAACTTTGCAAAAAATACACATCCAAAATGTCATAATCTAACAGCTGTTTTTGTTTTGATTAAGCTTTCGTCTGTTCCTATCAAGAATTATCAGGCTATTCTTTTGTTTCACAATTCGCTATTAAATAAAATCTTGTTTTGAAAATCTTTACTTTTACGTGTGAGTGCTTTTTTATTATTTCATAAATAATTTATAAAATATATTTACATATATCGGGGACTTTTGTTGAAAAATGCGTGCAGTTGTTATGGTTTTTATAAAAATGCATTATATAATTTAAGAAAATAACTACATTCCTACACATTTGTACATTGTTATCAGTATAGTTTTCTTTAAATAATGCAGATTTATAGAGGTTTTGTAAACAACAAAAAATTTGTTTGCATATTCGTATAAATGCATGTGTTTGTTTTTATAAAGCTTAATTTTGTTTGTTATTTTTCGTTCAATATAAGCGTGTCTAATAAGGTGAGGTGTAAACAGTGGGATGTGTTTCTTAATTTGATTTCATTGTTTTTTTTATATCGGTTCATAGTGGATCAAAGTTGCAATACAATACCTGATACAAATTATTTTGTAAAAAACTATTATCTCTTCACTTTGAACATTATTCCATACAAATTTTGTAAAATCAATTTATACGAAAAATTCTTTGTCGATACAGCTACGTGCAACAAATTATGGACATAATACTAACATGTGAACAAATAATACGAAAGATTTTATGATACATATTCTCAAAATTTGTCGTAGTTTAGTCAATTTAAGTCCTACTCCTAGAAAATAAATGCATAAAGCCAGTCAAGAACAATAACCGAATTGTTAAAAACCATTGATTGATGTAATCGTTATCTTGTTGAAATATCCATGTTACTGTCATGTTCTCATCAGTATACGCCATCATATATTCATATATCGCTCAATTTTGTGCAGCGGCCCAACACCACGTGAAGACATTGCACCATAAAGCGTTTTAGAACCTCTATGCTTTAAAGTGAGGCGGTTGTACATTGGATCAAATTCTTTTAACATATGTTTTTCCATCTGGAAAGAAACTATTAATTTTGTTTCATCCGGAAATAATATTCTTTTTCATTCTATATCCGTCGAATTGAGGTAGGTACTTTACTTTTTTTTTGCTGATTTGATTTCCTTCTTTCGGTTACGTTCAGGCAATAATGGTTTCTTTAGTAAAATTCTTCCAAACAGTCCAACTTTTCGCAATCGACCTTTTTATGTATCTACAGACGGTTTTGCCCCATACTGATTCTTTTTTTTACGGATTACGTTTTCTGAAATATTTCACCGTTTGAAAAACCATTGTTTTTAAAACATTCAAGGCTGTTGCGATTTCCCGATAACTGTTTCCATCCTGATGCATTTGTACAATAATCTTTCGATTAGTAGAAAACAACACTATCTTTTTTCTTATGCCTTAAACAGAAGCATTTGTTTTAAAAAACAAAGGTCTTGTTAAAAACCCATTTCTTCAATTTTGGTTCTAAAGTTTTTTCTAATTTTTCTGATCCAAAAGTTGTATATTAATAATAATATTGTCCCACTCAAATTTGGCTTTAAATGATTTTAAATTTTTGGACATAATTTGTACTTACATACTAATATGTATTAATTTTTCTCTACTAAAAACGACATCAAAATATGTATCAAAATTTTACAGTATAATAAACATGAGGTATATATGTTTGGAAATCATTTAATATGTGGACATAATATTTGTATTTAAACTGTCATTACTTCAAATAATCACTAACTTTATCAAATGCTGCGATGTTAAACTTCTTAACTTAAAGAAAATATTTGTTATCTTCATTTATAATTTTGCCACTGTTATAAAGTTTAGAACATAGAGGAATTTGTTAGTACTATCTTCTAATCTGTGTATACATATAGTATAGTTGAAATAAGGGAATATGATAAGACCATGTAAAATTTATTTATTCTGTACATAATAATTCATTAATAAAGTTTAAGTTGGCACATAATGATGTCATTATACAGAAACTACAATTTCAAATAAATTGCTGTGAATTTTTATAATAAATAATAAATTGTTTCTTTAGGACATGAATGGAGAAATTATACATATTACATATAAATATGTACTAAAGTTTATTTATTTATTTTAACAAACAAAAGTAAACTGCCTTATATTATTAATTAAGTTATATTTGAAAATCATAAATTTTAAGTTATACCGCTTTTGTTGTCATTACACAATGGATACACTAAACTACTGAGAATTTTGTGCTAACCGGCTCTTGTACGAGTTCAATAAAATTTCAACCATACAGCAATAAATTTTTTTTTTTAGCAAATATTTAAACAAAAATGCTGTTTTATTATTTTAGCAATCAGTGCTTGTTTGGATTTTCACCAGGTTACACAGACACATTCCCATCATCATGATTAACAAACAGTTTGTGTTGATTGTCACTTTGTGTTTAGTTTTCGTATATACAAATATAGTGTCCGGTGGCAAGATCAAATATATGGATTCAAATGAAAATCCCCTGGTCAATACGGACAATGAAAATCCTACACCAATTGTGGGCGTTTTAACACAGGAAGTGTCTCATTTGATTTTAAGAAAATATCCCAATAACAGTTATACCAGTTATATAGCGGCATCATATGTCAAGTATGTGGAGGGAGCTGGTGGTAGAGTTGTGCCGATTTGGTAAGTTTAATTAAAAAGTTTTATTTTAATTTCACGGTTATTTTAATTTGTATTGTTATGGAAACTTTTTTGTAATTTAATAAAATGTAATGACTTGCAGTTTGATTTATAGTGATTACTATGTACATTAGATACAGTGCATTTGAATTTTTTTAAACTTGCGGAAGATTGTTTAGAGGTAGTTTAATTTATAAAATATTTTGCAAACAGCATCAAATCAAATAAAACTAAATATTTGTTGTTTTTTGTCCTAAATAAACGCAGTTTTGTTTTTAATAAATAAACGATTACAAAAATATTTTATTTAGTGGTTACGTCTTTTTTGGCAAAAATTTCCCAAGTGCGAACGTACTTGAAAAACCTTTTCTTGCACTCATTTCTTTATAATATGAAAGATTTTCAAGAAAAGTGTCGCCAAAAATATTACAAAATTCAAAAGCCACTTTGAGATTTTTTTAGTTTCGGAAAGAAAAATGTAGATTATAACTAATTTATAGAAATAGAAAAGTGCTTAAAACTTATTGCTAAAAAAAGAAAATTTAAATAAAATTAAATTTTCTAAAGTTTTTCATTATTACAAAATTTGATATAAGACAGAAGGGTGCATAACATTCGTCTTTACCGTTTAAACTACTTCAGCTTGTTGTTTATGTAATTCACACAAGAAAAATAAAATAAATTTTTAAATATAATTCGTATGAAAGGGTGAAGTAACATATTATGTTATTTTTCATTTACATTTTTAAATTCATTTGTAAGGCAATTTAGAGTAAATGATTGCAATATTGATACAAAAGTCACAGGAAGAAAGTAAAAAGCTAATTCTAGTTATAAAAATAGAACTTTAATATTAAAATTATAGCAGTTGTTTTTCGTTCATTCTAAGCAAGTTCAAGGTAAGCCATCACAAATTCAAATTGAACCGGACATGTACATATTTGCCACGTGTGAACAACACTTGCCGTTTTTATGTTCTTGTTCGAACAACTTTGTTAGAACAGATATTTTCAAATAAATCTAGATAGCCGTAGTTTATTTTAATTATATCTCAGCACTTTATAGACAGTTTTTTTTACTGATTGTTATAAGACATATATCCGTCAGATAAGAACTTTGACCACGTCATTGTTTTGGACGCACTAGAACAAAACATGGAAGAATTAGGGACACAAATTTGTGCAAGTTCTTCTGTATGGAAAAAACGTGTCGATGACGAAAAGAAAGATTGCACAAAGATTGTTATTCGTTATTAAATTCTATGTTATTTCGGCTTTTTTTAAATTTAAATTTGGATGGCGTAGAAATAATCTCACAAATTGCCAGGTTATCCCATGTCGTTTCAATTACAGTTCTAGTCGATCTATGTATATCTGCATATAGGAAGCTGAGACACTTAAGCTCTTATACTCTACCCGTATTAAAGTTAAGTTTCTAATGGTCTCCACCAGGGTTTATACAATTAGAAGACACGCGGTTGGTGTAAACGTCGTAGATCCGGAAGTGTTATACGAAGCTGTAAATCACACACGTGCGAGACGACGAAGGCAAAAAATTAAAACGAGCCTGATTACCACTAAGAAATAATAGCGATGACTCGCAAGTTGTTAATCAACCCAGACCTAATTTGCGTCTCACATTTCGACCTTGTGTTATTTTCAGAAAAATAACACAATTTTTATAAATACCCGATATGACAAATATATTCTACACTTAAATTAATATGAGTGCAAAAAATATAAGTAAATCATTAAAGTTATCAAGACATTAAAACCTTTGGGACAATCGAAATTAAAACTGTAAACTCTATATAATAAGATAATTTATAGTGGCTATGATTTAGTAACACGTGTTTAACGCAACCCAATTTGCAATTTATTCTGATAAATTTAATTAAAAACAAATTTAATATTATTTTTACAGGATAGGCCAAAGTCGAGACTATTACAAAGATATTCTATCCAAAATCAATGGGTAAGTTGAACTTTAAGTTAATTTATTTGAAATATTTTATTTTTTTTTTTATAAAAATAACCTTTATTCTGATAGTGTACTTCTACCCGGCGGAGCTACATATTTCAATCAATCTCATGGTTATGCTGATGCTGGCCGCCATATTTATGAAATTGCCCAGGAAATAAATGACAATGGCACCTATTTCCCCGTCTGGGGTACTTGTTTAGGTTTTGAATTAATGGTTTATCTTTCGGCCAATTCCACTGAACCACGCACTTATTGCTCTTCATCGGCTCAAGCTTTGCCTTTAGAGTTTAAAGAGAGTAAGTTTTGATAATATATGTATGTACATAAACAACATTTTTGAAATTAAATGCATTCATGTTTTATTCATGTTTTAGATTTTCAAAAATCCCGTCTATTTCGCAATGCCAGTGAAATTGTTATTGACATTTTAAGAAATTATGCGGTCACGGTAAATTTCCATTTGTATTGCTTTACAGAAGAGGTAAGTTTTTAGGTTGAATAATAGAAACGGTGTAAAACTTAAATAGCTTTATGAAAAGAGTTCCATATGACAGATAAGCAATATTTTCCATGTGTAGTTTTATGAGACATTGACATGTGATATGATTTTATCTGATTATTTAAATCTATTCTAAATTTTAATTATTTTCATTAAAAACTCTTAAAAGTTGTTATCAATTTTTATTGTTATAGACTTTTGCCAACATGAAATTGAACGAAATGTGGGATGTCATGAGCTTAAATCATGATTGGGATGGAATTGAGTTTATATCAACAGTTGAACACAAAAAGTAAGTAATAACACCATAAAAATAATATCAAACTGACTTTTAAATATGTACTTTTGTCTAACATTTATTTAATTTTTTATTTCAGATATCCCTTTTATGGTACACAATTTCATCCGGAGAAAAATATCTACGAATTTGTAGCAAATCGCAATATAACACATACCTCTCGCGCCATACAAGCCTCCCAATATTTTGCCGATTTCCTGGTAAACGAAGCCAGACGTAATCGTCAACAGTTCAACAATGTAACTGAAGAAGTCCAAAACTTGATTTACAATTATGTACCCGTCTATACGGCATTGGTGGGTTCAGCGTTTGAACAGCAGTATCTTTTCGAATCAGAGCGCAGTTCAGCCCACCATCTAATGACCATGAATACTTTAAGCATTTCGTTGAGCATATTTAGTGGTCTGGGTATATACAAATTTTGGCTATGATTTAAGACTTATAAATATGACTGTGTTCTAAATGATCTGTAAATTGCATTTAATTAGGTTCTTTTTCAAATAACTAAGTCTATAGTTTTCTTTCAGTTTCTGTGCGAGATTATTAGTGTAAATCTTTGTTAATTATTTGTTATAAGCCTTAACAAAAATATTTTCTTATCTTAGACTGCTTGCAATAGTATTTCTATTAGTTTTTTTTAGATTATTTAAAGCCGTTTATTGCTGTATTCTTTGTAAATAAATAAACAAGTTTTTCCTTTGTTATAACAAAACGTTCGTTTGTTTTTATCAATGAATCATTAAGTTGTAAATTAATATAAAATAATTTCTTAAAACGATTTTATTTTCTTTGTTATATACATATGTATATCAGCCAGTGATAGTTTTGAATTAATTAATTAATAAATATAATGTATGTTTATATCACTAAAATTGTAATTTAAAATTACAATTTACAATTTCGTCAATTGTTTTTGCGAAATATTAATTGCTGGTTCAAATAAATTAGGAATTTATTTATTCCAAATAAAAATTAACTTTATTTCTATTTCAATAATTTAGTTATTTATTCTATAAGGAATGAATTCTTAAGGGCATAAAATAAATACGTTCCAAGTATTTTCGAATAGCTGCATAAAGTTTTTCTGTACATGCGGTCCAATAACACCTTGTCATGGAACCCACACCACACGGTGATTATTTATATAAATTTATCATTCCGTGTATAATTTCTACATTAAACAAAATTTATTCTTCCGTATGTTGATCGTAATAGGTAATATCGTTATATAAACTCTGATAATCCATTAATTAAATATTTTTTTATGAAAATCCTCGTCTATCTCCAAAATGTATATCCAAAAATAAACTTTTGAATAGAATTAAAAACACTCAAATCGGTCAGTCCTTATCAATATTATCCTCCAAATCAGTCCATAAATGGGTGAGATAAAGTGCAACATAAATATTATTCTTGATTTCCACGATTCTCAAATTCCAAATATGTCTTGTACCGTTCTTGCACAAAATTTGATTTATATTAAAAATAAAGGGTGTAAACAGACTTGCCAGACTTGACTAAGGTTTTATAAAGATGGGAATATTTTAGGGAGAACAAATTTCATTTAGCAGATAGAAGATATTTAAAAGTATCTCGTGGAATTTATAGGGACACTGTTTATAACGACAATAAAATACCAAGATCTGTAACTAATTTAATATTTCTGGAAAGGAAAATAGAGAATGGAAATTATATTAAAGAAAATACAATTTATTGATCCAAAACAGTATTTGCTAGCAATTTCCTAATCATTGGACTTTTGTGTGGCTGAAAATTTATTTTTATGACTGAATTTATTGCAATTTAAATAAATTTACACCTTAGTTTAGGACCTAACTGAAAAACAATGACTTTATCTCTCACAAAATCAATTACAATATCTATATATAAAACTAATTGTTAAAAACTTCAGTTATACATACAATTATTATTTTTTTAAAATGACACCTCTTTAAAATCACTCGTTTTACAGAACAGGGTATCCCATATTTGGGGATTTGTGGAAAATTGCTTATTTCCGACCGAGGACAGCTGAAATAAACAATCTATCAACCCTGGTTGTGAATGCAATGAAATCTCTTGAAAAATATGTTGGTTTACGGTTATAAAGCGAACACTTAATTACACTTAACACTTTTTTATAACGAATATATTTTGAATATCTGTAAAATACAAACGTACAAGAAAATCGTTGTTTATAAGAGACTGACCTCAGAACACTTTATGCAAACAATATTTAAGTTTTGTAAACAAAATTTGGGAAATTTATCAGTACCAAATTCAATTTTGTCACTCATTTCAAAATGTTAAAATAAAATGTTAGTCGAAATTTGTTTCATATTTATAAAATTTATATAACGAACTACTATATTTGTTGGTCCATGCGAGATTTAACTGTATTCGCATACGCTTCTAATGAAATCAATTTTTGATGCTGGAAATCCGTTACAATTTTCTAAAATTAGGAAAAAAAGAATTTTGCCCTTTTCCAGCTAAACAACGAACAGTCATAGATCTTAATAATTATCAAATTCCTAAACAATTTTCGCTCGTCAATAATATTACACTATTTTTATTGTCTCTTTTTCTGTCTCTATCACTCTGAACACCCCTAAAAGCATGCTTGAAAAATTAGCTTTTATATTTTTGTTTTCTTTTTTATCTTTTATACTCAGTCTTTCGCAATCAATCGCACAACAAACACCACAAACAGAGAAAGAGAGAAAAAAAAAATGTTGTGCAATATATTTTAAATTTAAACATTAAAACCAAACGCAAATAAAAAAAACAGAAATAAGTGCAAATTATAAAATCAATGTCAATGACAAGTTCTCAACTAAATAAGAATAATAATTTTACACCCGTAATTGGTATTTTATGCATCGATATCGCAGTAGATTTACGCAAAACTTACGGAAATGGTTATCACAGTTATATTGATGCTTTGTATGTTAAATATTTGGAATCAGCTGGTGCTCGGGTTATACCAATTTGGTAAATATTTAAATGAAAGTTTAAAAATATTTGTTAAATTGCATATGTACATATATGTACATATATGTACATATATATGTGTGTATGTATATATTCTTGAAACGAAGCATTAGATTTAAATATTTTCATTGTTTGTAAACAAACTGAAACAAAGAAAAAAAAATGCAACAAAAACCATAAAATTGTTTAGCCGTGAAAATAAATTTCTTTGATTAACCCGTTGTATGCAATTGTTAATGAGTGGAGACTCTTAAATAAAAAAAATATACTTTATTTATATACTTTATTTTAACAAATAACAAATGTTTAAAATCATCATTATCAATATCTTATTTTCGAATATTTGAATTTATTTCTGATTACATACCAACAATTAATTCAATTCACTTTATTAGTTAATTAGTTAATTCAGAATATTTTATTATTAAGCATCTTGCACTATTTATTTGTTAAAAATGCATTCCTAAACGTTCAACTATTAAATGCAAAAATTTAATACAACCATGTAATACCCTACACCCAGCATATAACATAAAAACTGTTTTTCAGAAATGTCTCTCATATAGCGCTATAACATTTTTAAGAGATTTATGGTCATTAACCCTTTCAGACCTGACGCAAAACTACCAGGATTTTTTTTATAATTTTTGGAATGTGTGATCTCTAGAGCGTATGAAAATATAATCAATGATTAGGTTTTATAATTTTTATATCCTTCAAGGATTTTCAGGACACGCACATTTGATGCATCTCGTTCGATTTTCATTAATATTTTTAACACATTTTTATTACATGAACCGATTTAAATTAGTTTTAAATATTAAAATTTATAATTTTTTTAGTTATCTAATATACATATTTGCACTTCATTATTTGTAAACGATTAATACTTTTGTTATTAAACTTTAAATGACGTTCAGCCTATACAACCAGTGTGACCAGATCTTAACTAAGCTAAGCGGCTAAATCAGTTTAAAAATAAGCTAAAACTTTTTAAAATACTTTCTTGAAATAATTTTTTACCATCTGAGGTACGCATAATTAAAAAATAAACTTTTTATATAAATAATACAACTTTGAAGTCGAGAACAAAATTAATTAAGGTTCTCTTCATGAGTCTAATCTAAAAGCTAACTCAGTTGTTAAATATTTTTTGAGTAATTTTCAAAGAAATTTTCATAATTTTTTTTTAAAACATTTATTTAATCTTTTTAATCCACATCTAATAAAAAGGATAGAATTCAAGGTATTTAAAAGCATTGGGCCATAACCATAGACGAACACTAAAGTCGGTTCTTTTTAAAACCAACTTTAAACTTAAAACCTACTTTTAATTATTTTGTAACTATAGTCAAAATTTAAGGTCGTTTTAAGTTAAACCGGCTTTAACTGGGTGCCACCTCATATGTAGAAAATTATTTCATACAAACTGTAAAGAAAAATAAGCAAGTGGCAGTTTCAAATAGCTGTCATTGAAAATTGAAAAAAAAAAAACAATAAAATTAAGCGGAAAATTTTAAGAAAAGCGTTTGCGGTGGAAAATAGAGAAGGTAAGATTAATATAATAATTATGCTATTTTGGCGTTGATTTTTTGATAACTCTTTATAGGAACAAAAAAAAAACAAAGAGATAGAGAGGCGTATTGGGCTACTGCAGAAAGAGAATTTTTTTACTTTTTTATATATACATCCAGTTTTTGTTCTTTGCATAAACAGCTGGTTGATTTTAAAGTGATGTTAAATTATTTAACAGCAACTGCAGCTGGTTTTAAATTAAAAGTTTGTTTTATCGGTTAAAGTATATTTTTACGTGTCTATAGTAAAAGTAAAATGTACTTTTAACAAAAGTCAACTTTTTAACTAATCCAACCTACAAGATTTTGTGCAGATAGGTCAATAATTAGTCATAGCTCCCATATAAGGTTCACTTCCGAAAATCACTTTAACGGGCATAACTCTCTTAAAATTAATAATATTCAAGACAAATAAGTTTCATATACATATGTACATACATATATAGAAATCATGATACGTAATTTAATAAAGATTTGTCCATAATTAGTCATTGCTCCCTTAGTAAGCTCAATTCAGAAACTTACATATTTCAACGACCATAAATCTCCTAAACATGTTGGTATCCAAATGCAATTTGATATAAATATCATCATATATATATACTAAGAATATTTCTTCCACAAAAAAACAAAAATCAAACAAAAAAAAACAAAACAAACAAAAACAAACAAAACAACTTCAAAAACAAACAAAAAATTAAGAATTAGAAAACATTGTACCTAATTTTATAACGATTGGTCGCTAATTAGTGATAGCACTCATATAAGAACCACTTCAAAATGTATTATAATCGGGCTTGACCGTCTTTGGGCAAAAATATCATGTATACAATTTTATTGAAATATCTTCAAAGTTGCGACCTGTACTTAGCGCACAAGCTTTACATGGACAGCCAGGCGAACGGACATCGTTAAATAGATGCAGAGAGTGTTTAGGAGTCGATCGGTATTATTTAAGTTGGGTGTTGAATTAATATTTATGGGCGTTTCAAATATCAAATCCAATATACCCTCCCCATTATGGTGGTGTT
The DNA here is from genome assembly GCA_916048285.2 of Bellardia pandia. NCBI lineage: Eukaryota > Metazoa > Arthropoda > Insecta > Diptera > Calliphoridae > Bellardia > Bellardia pandia. The sequence continues at coordinate 46,638,819 of OU696531.1, forward strand.
ATACCCTACACATACATTTTATTTATAACTATTAATTAATAAACAAATTTAACTCTATTTTTACACACGATTTCTAATAATTGCAAACTCTAACACTATTAACAATATATTTATTTTTATTACTTTTTTTCTAATTATCGTAAAAATAGTTATTTAAACATTAGTCACATTTCATTTGCATTCATGTTGCAATGTTTATAATACAAAAATAAAATTATCAAAATAATAAAAAATATAACAGTTATTGCTAGTAATTTGCAAAACCTGAATTAAATTTAAATTAGCTGTTTATATTTTATTTAAGTTTGTATTCGGAGAAGGCAATTTTATTTGCGTCAAGTAAAATTTCGTTTTCAAGTTTCTACTTTTTGAATAATATTTAAAGAAATTAATTGAAAGAAATTCAAAGACGTGTCCCCTTTTTATCTTTTTCTACTAGTTATCATAAAATATTGTAGAGTATTATTTATAAGTATTCATATATAAAATATTCTTAAAAAACTGTGCGTGTGCTTTTGTAATGATTTATTCGCCGTATTTTTGTTGATGTTATCATTTAGGTTAGGTTAGGTAGGAAGGCTGGTGTGAGTTACCTCACACCCTCACCCAGATACCAATATGGTCCATTGCGATGCCTTACATTCTCTATCAAATGTCTGACTAGTTTACATGTGTCTGACTAGTCTATATATGTCCGGCACTCTATCGCCGAGTCTATCGGGGCACCCTGATGTCGTCATTTAGTCTATTACAAATAAGCGCGCCAGTTACATCCGCCTTGATGAACAATTACTCGAAACATACAAGTGTAGCATCATGTGTAGTGTCATTAAGTAAAAGAACTCGATACTTTTATTTATTTCATTCTGTCGGTTCCAATCATTCTATTCACATATAACATAATGAAATAAGTAAGAAAGTTTAGTTGGTCAATCCCGACCATATAATACCCTACACGGATTATGCGAGTAAAAACCAGTTTTTCCACAAATGGGAACGCTTACAGTAGCATGACTTCTGTATATTTACAAATTATTTGCATTAAATTTTACCTCGATATTGACACTTGTAAAGGATTTATGCATGTTAAAGTAATTTGTGGAAGAGGGTTTTATTTGGGACCGATCGTTATAAAATAAGGTGTCAAAATTTCTATATACATACGTATATGAAACTTATTTGTGTTGAATTTTATTTGGATACCAAAATTTTTTAGAGATTTATGATCGTTAAAGTGATTTTCGGAAGATTGCCTTATATGAAAGGTATGACTAATTATGACCGATCATCATACAATTGGACCGAATGAGTTGTGTATACATTAAATATATTAGTGTTAAATATTATTTAGATTATAACGTTTTTAGGCGAGTTATGCTTCGTAAAGTGATTTTCGGAAGTGGGGCTTATATGGGGCATATGGTGAATTATGGACCGATCTACGCAAAGTTTCTAGGTGTGATTAGCCTTAATGTTTAACTTATTTGTGGTGAAATTTGTTTGGATACGTGTAGAAATTAAATATTTATGATCGATAAACCCTACTTCGGGAGGAAATTTATTTGGGGGTCAGGTGAAATAATGGACCGATCGCAACCAAATTCAATCCCAACCGCCCTTGGTCCATAAAAATATTATGTTCCAAATTTTATAGAAATATCTTTAAAATAGCGACCTGTACTTTGCGCCCAAGGTTGGACAGCTAGCCAGCCAGACGGACGGACATCGTTTAATCGATTCTGAAAGTGATCTGTATATTTTAAGGTAGGTGTTATACTATTATTTTTGAGCGTTACAAACATCAGCACAAATCCAATCTATGGTGGTGTAGGGTATAATTGGAATTTTGCATAAACAAAAACGTATTGTGCAGCGTAAGCAGCTTATTATGCTGAACTGATACAACAATAATAATTTTAAAGTCTATCTTAAAATTGATTAATAAAAAGGCAGTTGTTTTAAAGAACTTCTGGTTTTATTTTAAAATAAATACAACTCGCGTTTATGTTTCATCATTCCCTTCTGATAAAAATATACCCCCTTATTCATAAACGATTATTAAATTTAACAAACGTTTATTAAGCAAATTTTTATATGCAAATCTGTCTTAATAAACGTTTGTTAAATTTAATAATCGTAAATCATAATATATTTACAAAGAAAAAGCGAATCCCTGCCTGAAATAAGTAAAATCGTTGGAAGGCATCACTGTACAATTAAAAAAAATTATAAACAAGTAGATAATTTGCAAAACGATAATAGCATCCTACAAAAACTGAAGTAAGAGTTATAGTAAGAGAAGTAAGAGTAAACCCAACATCTACTGCTGTAAAAATGGCTGCAAATGTTGCGAAAACTGCTGAAAAACCTGTAAGCGAGAGCACGATGAGAAGGCTATTTGCATCAAAATGGCCTACATGGTAGAATGCCACGTAAGAAGCCCTTTATATCAAAGTACAACCCAACTAAACTATAAACAACTATATATATATAAAGGGTGTCCCAACTAGAACGCAATGGTGTCAATGGTGTTTGGTATCGTGAAGAAATGTATGTGGAGGGCATGTGGTTTCAATAAGACGGCGCCACATGTCATACAGCCAGAGAAAATGCATCAGTCATTTCCCGGTCGTGTTATTTCGCGTTTTGGAGGCCAGAATTGGCCGCCTAGATCGTGCGATTTAACACCTTTAGATTTTTTTCTTTAGGGTTTTTTGAAGTCGATGGTTTACGCGAATAAGTCGACGACGACTCAAGCCTTAAAAGAGGAAATTGGACGCTGCATTAATGAAATACCGCAGCATTTATGCAAAAAGGTCATTGAAAATTTCATTCTGTCTACTTTACGATATAATAAACGATTTTTTTTTAAATATCTGTGCTTTATTTAAAATTTAAAAATTGCGTTCTAGTTGGGACACCCTTTATATACATATGTATATAAACGAGCCTCAAGTGTTTTGGAATAGTATTATTTTCACCGATTAAAGTAAGTTTGAGATATTTGGAGTAAAAACCCCCCACAAATATGGCAAACCAAGAAAAAAAGCCTTTAGTAATAAATATGTTGCTAAGACGGTAAAACATGGCAGTGGCTGAGTAACGGTCTGAAGTTATATGGCGGCATTAGGGGCCAGAAATCTTACATTTATATATTACAAAGGAAGATTAAATTGACATGTTAAACAATAATGTAGCCCCTAGTGAAGAAAATTAGAACTAGAGCAGAACTGGATTTTCCTACAGGACAATGATCCTTAGCTTATTTTTAAAGTTGTGAAAGAGTGGTTGCTTAATCGTTGCCCAAAAATTTGAGATCATCCTTCGCAGTCCCTCAATCCAATTGAGCAACTGTGGGAATATCTGCACAAAAAAAATCAAGCCAAGATAACCTAAAAGAGTAATACAAAATGAATGGAACAAATGTCGGCTGATTTCACTAAAACAACTCTTTAATTCTATGTTGGATTATATGTCTACACTCAAAATATTAAATACAATGTTTTACATAATTGATTGTTTTTTATGTGCTGTATAGACCAGTTATATTGTTAAAACATCTTTTCACTTTATTAATTCGGCTTGAGGTCTCTTTTATTAATAATATAAAAACTCTTTTCGTTTTTAATTTTTATTATCTTTTATTAGTTTCCAATATTTCGACCAATTTTGTTCTTTCAGTGAAAGAGACTTAAGACATTAACATCGGTCAACACTGTATTAAACATTAAATTATATTTCTTCCCTGTAGATGATCAACAAAGTTGGTCGAAATATTGGAAACTAATAAAAGATAATAAAAATTAAAAAAAACGAAAATTCGACGCGAAAAATCGGGTACTTTTCCGCTAAAGTTGAATTTTTGTATGTTCCTTATTATTTTAGTTTTTATTAAAAAGTAACATTTTGGGCATGATACAAAGATATTAAGGTAAACTCGTTATCTCTTTTTGTAGCCATATTAACATTCTGACGTTTAAGCGATTTATTATTTTATTGCAGAGTTTTTTGTTTACATTTATTTTCTTCAACCTTTTTGTGAGATTGATACTCAAATCACAAAATTCGTATTCAAAAGAAGAGAATATAAAAGGAATTTAACAAGATGATGCAAATTCTAAACAGTTGAAAGATTTTTTGTAAATTTTGATCAGATTGTTTTTAAGTTATAAAAGTATTTACGTCTTTATTTTTTCGTCCAAACAAAAGTCCTCTCGTAATGTTAATATTATTTGACCTTTTTTTATTAAGATTTTTGGTAATTATTAAAGCTTAAGCTCTTTTTTTATAAAATATTTAAATTTTGAAAAATATTTTATCCTGAAGAAGCTACCCAAAGAGTAGCGAAATATTGAAATAAAATTTAAATATTTTATAAAAAAGACCTTAAACTTTAATAATTACCAAAAAGCAGATGATATAACTTTATGTGATTGTTTGGAGGAGGACACTGCAATGAGAGTGTAACATAATGTAAATTTATTGTAATACTTGAATATTAATGTAGTGATTTAAATGCAATAAGTACCGTTGATATGATAAAAGAGTTTATCATTATCCTATAGAACATATGCAATTCAAATCAAAAATATATGATTTCAATTTTATTCAAAGCAAAAAGCCAAAATTCCAAACCTAGTTCATATCAAAACGCAACATTTCCATACGGTTCATAACAAATTGAAACAAATACTTGTGACGGTCCAAAACGCAACATTTCCTAATTTATTATCTAAATAACTTAAAAACTAATTGCCAGATAACAGTTTTTTTTGATGATTTGTATTGTTTTAAAAAAATATATATCCTATTGAGTTAAATTAAATTTATTCGTTTATCCAAAAAATGGTTTTGGTGGAATTATTGCGTTTTGTTATGGACCTCCTCATTTCATGTAAATAGATTGAATGAAAATGAATGTAAAAGATTGAGTGAAAATTGGGTTAAACACTGACCAATCAAGATCAAGTATTTTGACTCAATAAACCTCTGCATAGGTTAGAGAGAGTAAAATATAATGTAAAATTAAGAATTGTAAATTATCTAATTTAGTATAAATAAGAGAAATATTTCAAGAAAGAATCAGAATACTTTGGAAATTCATTATGTTTTATTCTCAACCTTCTAGCCTAGCACCTTTAACAGTGCTTAGAAGAAGTAAAACGTGCTGTGGCTAAGCATAGCATTATAAACAACTTAGAAACACGCATATTTTATAAACAATATTTTTGTATTATTTCTTTTAAGGATAAATCGTCCCCGGTCCTATTACGAAGAAATGATGAGCAAAATAAATGGGTATGTATGTAAGAGGTATTAGAAACAAAAAAAAATATTAAAAAAAACTATACATACATACATACATACTTATGTATAACTCCTTACAGTATTTTACTGCCCGGTGGTGCTGTATTCTTTGATGCTAAACACTGTACGGGAGGTTTGAGCAACGATTGCGTTCAAAGTTCTAAGTATATTTACGAAATAGCCAAAGACTTGAGTGAAAAGGGACAAAACTTTCCTTTGTGGGGTACATGTATGGGGTTTCAGTTAATGCTAACGCATTCGGCTGATCTCATAGAGATACGACAGGATTGTCAGCAAATGCACTGTTCATTGCCGGTCAAGTTTGAAAGTGATAAAGGTGAGTTAATTTAACAATTTCATTGAAAATTATCTAGAAGTAATTACATATAATAAAATAAAATCATATTTCAAAGTCTTTTTATTCCCGTGATTTTACTCCATATACACCTCGCTTTGCATCGTTTCGTTTTAGATTTTTTCAAAGTTGCGTCGCTGCTTAATTAGTACTAATTTTCATTGTGTGTCGTTAGATTTTCGAGGTTGCGTTGTTTTGGAGTCGTGTCTTTAAATTTGTTTTTTGAAATTTTTGCAAAATCTTCAACATCATAAGATGCTAAATCGATGACCCGTACATAAAGTGCTTGGATGATCAAAATGGAGTCCTGCTTTCTTTTGTGATTGAAAATTAAGTTGCGCAGAGAATACCATTAAGTAAAATGGTAATTCAGACAAAAGCAAAAAGCTTATTTGATGGCAAAAAAAAAAATTAAAGCATTATCCATCGATAATGCTAGTAATGTAATAATACAGACAGACAATTGCTACAAGGAAATTTATTTTACATTGAAAAAGACCGATTTTTTGTAAAAGAAACCCTACGAATTAGTATTTTCGTAACCCTGGAATCATCTTGGATCTTTACAGGGTTTGCTATAGAAAATCTTAATTCACTTTGCGTCGTTTCAATTTGCGTCGTCTTTTTTTTTTTTTTTGAACGTAACCGCGACGCCAAGTTAGGTGTTGGTGTATTACAATTAGGGATGCCAAACGGGACTGGATTTTCAAATCCCGGGATTCGGGATTTTAAAAATGTAAATCCCGGAATTTTTCGGGATTTCGGGATTTTTGTTTCTTTTTATAAAAATCGGGATGAGATGAAACCAACGGGAAATGTTATATCGGTAAAAAAGAAGTTATACGTCTCCCGGCGTTTCGCTGGGTCACGTCTAGGAATCGAGATATATCGATTTGAAGTTAGTAACTATCATATAGGGGAAATTGTCATCTTTGGTTGTCTTTCGTGGTTTCGCTTTTATTCACAATTAAGTAAATGTATGAATTTCAAAAATTGGCTTAAGTGGGTTTTAGTGACTTTTTTCAAATCACTATCAAAATTTTATCACTAATGGAATTTTAAATTCTGATTAAAATAACAAAAAATTGGGGCGATCACGCCCATTTTCGAGGGGGCAGGGCTCCAAAGTTTGTAATATGTTTAGCTATATCTTGTCTCGCAGTGTAATAAAAACTATTTATTTCAAAAAAGTTACTTACATATATTACCTATAAATATTTTTGAAAACATTTTCTGTTAATTTTTTACATTGTTCACATTGCTATAACTTTTAAATTTACTAAAAGTTTATAAAGCTAATTTTGTATTTTATAAACGAAATTTTATAGACCATATATAATTTAAAAACATAATAACATTACATTGAAAATTAGATAGAGAAAAATGATAAATAACATAATCACCCCTATAGTGAATAAAAATTCCACATGCAATTTGTTTCCTTTTCACATTTTTCCTACTAAAATTCAATGTTAAAAAAATAAAAGGGATCAAATTTCATGTAGAATTTTTATTCACGGTAGAGGTGAATAAATTCCGGAATTTTCGGAATCGGCATTTCGGGATTGGCTTCCCTAATTACAATACCACCAGCATAATATAAATATTCAAATTAATATTTATTTAACTAGTTTTAGCATCATCCAAACTATTTAAAAATCTACAAAATGATGTAAAATTAAAAATGTCCTCCCTACCATTTGGTGTCCACTATCATCAGTATTGTATAACAAAAGAAGACTTGCGCATGAATAAAATTGATAAACAATGGACAGTTTTGGCCAGCAATGAAGATGAAAATGGTTTGGAATTCATAACCATAATTGAACACAACAGGTTTAGTAAACTTTTTGCAATTATGTATCTCCTAATTAATACATCTAACATTAATTATCTTTTTTTGCTTTTGACAGATTACCTTTCTATGGTTCACAAATACATCCCGAACGTTTAATATTCGACAATTTCGTATCGCAAAATATTTCCCATCATTGCTTAGAATGTTTTGAGCTGGCTCAGTATTTTGGCAAATTTTTTGTACATCAATGTAATCTAAATGAAAATCGTTTCAATAGCAAGGAAGAAGAGGCCAGACACTCTATATATCATTTTCCTGTAGTACTAAACCAAACAAATGATAAGAAACAATTTCGTCAATATTATTTATTTAGAAATGATACTGAGTATGCCAAAGAACTGGAGAATTAAATATAAGTTTATAATGCATGTTTAATTTGCGAAAAAAAAGAACAAAAAAGGTTGTGAAAGGATGATAATATTATGGTTAAGACTTATAATGGTATTATTACTTAAATATAGTGCAAAATAACTACAATAACTATGTAAATATGTTGAAAATTATTTATGAAAACTAAGTCAGAATATTTTATTATAAGCTGTTATTAGCTGAAACGACAATATTGGTGTGGAAAATATTACAGTTGCAAACATTTTCTCAGTACATTTTCAAATTTCCTTTTTTATCAAATGATAATCTGTTTTCTAAATACTTGTAGACATAATTTATTTTTTTTTATTAGTAATAATATACCAGTGTATTTTAAATTTCATGTTATTGACCTTAGACCGATAATAACTCGTCCATATAATCAAAAATCAAAATTGTGATTTATATTTTGTTTTTAAAAATAAATCAATCAAAATAACTGTTATATGATAATTTTAAAATAAATTAAGGAACTCGAGGTTTTTCAATGAGAACTTTGTATTTCAAAATAAAATAAAACAAAGAATTAATATGAAAATTATTAAAATTTTTATTGCATTGTATATAGTTGTAGAACTAATATCTTTTTTACTGGAATTTTTGTTATTATTTTGTCATTGCCATGATAATATTAGAAAAAAGTATTTTTCGCAGGTGTTATACATATACATACATACTAGATTTACGTTTTTAGCAAAGGCCTGGTTAATTAAAAATTATCACAAAACATTTGTCTAGAAAATCTGTATTAAAATTACTCAAAAAATATTAAAAAATCAGTTTACGATGCACGTAAAAATAAACAGCGGATTTTTATTAATCATAGAGAAATATAATCATTATAAATATGAACAAAGCTACAAATGTCTCTGTGTGTAAAAAACCAATACATTCACATTTTTTTTTATTGTTCTAGTACTTTCCCAAGATTGGATATTCCCACTTTTTATAAAATAAATAAATAAATAAAATACGAAACACCAAATAAAACATTGTTCACTTAAAATATGATCACACTACAAAATCTGTTTTTTAAAATGCTGTTTTCAGTGATTTCTTTTTCAAGCATAACTAACATTATTTTTTCAAAAACTTAATCGGTGGGTATATGGTTATATTAAGTGCTAATAAAGTGAAAAATCTAAATTAAAAAAATGTTTAAATTTCAAAAATTGCAAAAAAGCAAAACTTAGGTGCCTATTATGAGCAAAATTCGATTTTCGACTGTGCACAGCGGGTCAAATGACTGGTTTTTGAGGCAAAAAATCCAATTTTACAGTGAACTATTTCAAAAAATTGATAATGGCATTTTGTACTACACATTTTCAAATACCCAAAAATAAAAAATCAGAATCAGGCGGCCACCCATGACTTAAAGACAAGCTGTCAAAGTTGAAGTTTTTTTGGTTTGCTTTATTCTCTCATATTCCGCTTTATTGTGCCTGATATTAAAACTATTGTTTAACAAAATATATAATCTGAAACAAAATTTTCTAAAATGGAAAGTATTAATACAGGTACGTTAAAAAAAAATTTTATTAATAAGTTTGATAAAAATAATGTTGTAGTTAATATTTTGTTGTGACAAAGTGTGTCGTCTTTTCTGTGTAGTTTTGGTTGTCGACCGTGTGTTTCTTGGAGTAGTACTTTGTTTATTGGGACGTATTGTTGGAACACTATACATGTGGAGAAAGGTAATGATGTGTACTTTCATGTGTTTAAATAACCAATTGCCCAAAATTGCGTTAACTTATTTATATTTCACTTTTAAGATTGCGTAACAATAAAAAATAATGATAAATTCAATTTTTGGTTACGAAATAATCGAAATGCTACAACTGTTGTCAACTGGATTTTCACGAAATTTAATAGAAGTGTGGATGAAGAACGTATTGCAACAATAAAAAAGAAAATTAACAATTTTTGTGCATATGCTAACCAAAAGTGGAACAAGAATCATAGATGTTTAAAGAGATTTGTAAAATACGAAAGTTTATGGTTATCGAAAGAGACTGAATTTAAATTCTCTGAAAGTGATGTCGGAAACAAAAGAGGTCGTCCTCATGTTGGATACAGCGAGGGAAGTGAGCGGCAAAAACGGAAACTTGCTTCCGAGATATCGTCCGTACAGGGACACGATACCAAATTATTGGTTCATGCTGATTCAATATCAGCTCATGCATCAAAAGCAAATGACTTAAATTTTGTTTTAAAGGAAGTAGCTTCATCACCATCTAGGGCTACTAAAATAAGACAAGTTATAACATGCCATGAAAAAAACCATTACCACTCTCCCCAGAAGAATCATTATTATTTTTGATAGAGAATAATTTAACAAAGCAACAGTACATAAACATTAGGGAAATGAGCAAATCACGTAACTGTGATAATTATACACATTACCAGAAAATTCGAGAGTGCAAACTGCAATGCCGACCTGAAGGATTAACGGTAACGGAATCATCAGCACAAATTCCCCTGCAGAGCTTAGTTAACCATACTGCAAAAAGAATTTTGTCCTACCAAGAAGAAGTTTTAATGCAAATACCTGAGCTGAATGAAGTTACTTTGGTTTTAAGTTATGTTTTCGACGGTTCCACTGGGCAAAGTTCATTTAAACAAATATTTAGCACCAACGCCCCAGAAAGCTTAGATAACTCGCTATTTGTAACATCAGTTATACCACTGAAAATAATCACGTCTCATTATGCAACAGTTTGGATTAATCGCACACCTCAATCGGTTCGTTTTTGCCGACCACTTAAAATTGAATTTATAAAGGAAACCAAGGAGCATACATTGAAAGAAAAAAACAATTTGGATGTGCAAATAAAAAATCTTGAGCCTTTAGAATATTTTTTGGTAAATGGTAGAAAGATATCTTCTGACCCATTTTTATCCAGTATTTGTATCAAAAACCGCCATTCAGCAAAGAAAAGCTTGCAGCTTCCAAGAGAAGTTATTTCTCTTTTAAAGATTCCTGATATTCCCGAGTATCAATTGCCGACTACGTCACGTGCTATCGCAAATGAAGATTTATCTGATTTCGAAGAGGAGACAGATGTTCTACCCAATTTTAATATAGAGTAAGAAGTTGATGAAACATTGGATAATTTTGATGTAAGGATTTATTATAAAATACTAATTTTTATATAATTAAATGTTCTCTTTTTAGTGGGATTTAATCATGATGGCATTGGCAGATCACATTAGTTTGTAAGTTGAGCTGTAAAGTAGCAAAAAAACTAATTTTATGTTATTAACTAAATTAACTTTATTTATGTATGTTTATAATATCATAAATAAATATTATTTCTAGCATGAAAGCTGTCATTATCTAAAGGTCTTATTTACTATTAACGCACCCGCCACTAATCATACTCTTCCTGTGACTGAAAGTGGGTGTGTAAATGGGTGACTTAGTGGGTGTTTAAGTAGGTGAATTAACTAAATTTTTTCCAAAAACTATAACACGCAACAAAAGAAATTTTAAAATCGTATTAATTTCCGGTGACCTTTAACATATCAAACAATAGAAATATTAGAAGTGGGCGTGGTTAGGGCGGATCGGCTTGAAATTTTTACAAACGGCTTAGGTACCCACAGTAGTCATCTGTTCCAAATTTGAAAGCTCTAGGTGCTTCCTGTGATTTATTGCCTCAAAAAACGGTCGTTTGACCCATAGTGCTGTGATCGAAAATGCTTATCGAACGAATTTTCATACAAATTTTATATTCAATAGTCTATTTTCGATAGCCAGCGAATATCGATTGTCGAATGCACATATTATACCTAAGAACAAACGGAAAAGAAAACGTTATTAAAAGAAATCAAGAAAATAAAAGAAAACACTACGTCCAGTAAAGCAAAATCCGGGTCTCTTCCAAAACGCCAGCTTAAAAACCACAACCATTATCGTGTTATAAAAGCTAAATGTATGAACGCCCCAAGATGGGCCCAACTTAGGCCAATTGAACAATATTGTCAAAATACAATTAAAGCGGAGTGATACTCAAGGGCTTAACAAAACATTATTTTTTGCGATTTGAAATAATTATGCAGCGCAAGTGGATCGAAATGTTTCTACAACATTTACTGCACACCAACAAAACAAAAAAACACGAATTTTTATAATATTTTTATAATATTAATAAATGAGTTTTTATGGTACAAAAATGTTCAGCGGCTATTAAGTTATTTATGTGAGCAGTATCCTAAATGTATGCTTGCAAAAAATGATTTTATTTTCACTTTCTTTATACCAGTGGTGTTCAAAAATAAAATGTAGATGTATTTGTGAGAGATTTTGCACAGCAAACATATTTTCAAACGCTTAAAATCAGAAAAAAGTAAAGAATTTTTTCCAAATATAAACACCTTATGAAACAATATCAGGGACCGTAAATAACAATTATCAATATCGAAAACCAATTTTAGAACAGATATTTTGATAAAAAAACAAAAATAAGTCTATCTAAAACAGTTTTTTATTTTTCGTCTTCATAACGTCTTCATAACAAATGTTTGTAAATTTTGCAAACAATTGTTGTATGGGCTGAACATCACTGCTTTATACATACATATATATACCTTTTTTGATCAGTCATTCTCAGGCCATCGTGCAATAAACATCAATTAGAAACAACAAAATAATAAACAAACAAAAAATTTGTTTATACAGACAGTATAATGTCAAAAAGTTGTCATCAAAATAACAATAATTTCACACCCATAATTGGTATTTTATGCATTGATATTGCAGCGGATTTACGAAAATCATTTGGAAATGATTATAATAATTATATTGCAAATACGTATGTTAAATATTTGGAATCCGTTGGTGGCCGGGTCATACCAATTTGGTAAATATACGTACACCTAATTCTATTTTTACACGGTAATTGGTTCCAGGAAAATTCGTGTAAAAAAGCCGTGTAAAAAAGCCATTGATGCATCGTATGCAGTTCCTATTTTTCTATTAATAAAACAAATTTAATATTAAAAATGATTTTTAAATGTATCAATAAAAAACATATCCAAAACAAAGTAAATTTAAAATGCTTACTAATTTCATTAAAAATACGTGTTTTTTAAGCATTTCAAAACATTAGAAAACGTGTAATTAAATTACTTGAAAAACATGTTTTGTAATCGTTTTTTTAACGCTTATAAAGTTGGGCGCTTCGAATATAAAACCCTTGCTTTGATGTCTTTTATGATCGAAAAACCTTAAATCAATATTTTTAACGCCGGCAGTTAAGTGACGCTGCCAAAAATGTTTGCACCGGCTTTAACGCATTTTTTTAAAGGAACGACATTGAAATTTATGTGTGAAAAAAGAATAATATTTAATATTTAAGCGTATCAGCTGTTGTAAATAATCATGGCGATGTCACGTGTAATTGTACATACAAGTTGTTGACCAAAAATTAAAACACTTATGCAAAATAACCAATTTTGACAGACATAAAGAAAAACATGTGAGTTATAAACTTAAAATACATAAGCAGAAACACGTAGTGTATAGGCAACTTAAGTAAACACTTTAAAATATCATGTACATATTTAAATAATCTGAAATAAAAAAAATTTCTAGAGGAAAGCATACAAATGCTTCTCAGGAAGAGTTCATGGTAAATTTTATGGAAAAATAACCACAACTGGCACAACAAAATTTTAAAGGTGATAGAGTTAAAGTAGAAAGGCTTTGGCAAACTTTCGCTCAGGAGTTAAATAAGCTTGGCCCACCTTTTTAATATTTGGAGAATCCAATTAAAACCGATTCACGTAAACATTCTGTGAACCTAGTTTCTTGCATATTCAATGGGTCTGAAGCATCCTTCAATCTTTTTCGTTGTGATTCGAATTATTTATTATTCAAATAGATCTTGATAAATTTTTTTCTTTTTAAAACAACTTTAATTTTTAACAAAAGTTGTTAATTTCACTTGAAACAATTTGAAAAGAAACAGAAATGGAAAATAAAACCATTAGATTTTGATCACATCTTACAATAAAACGTTCGTTTTTAATTTTCGATTTTATTTTAAAACCGATCGATTTCCATCACATACCTGGGGCCTAACTATGTATATTTATATACTATATTTCGATAAGTGTCAAGTAAGAAAATCAACGCATTCATACGTTGAATGCGAATCGTAATTTTTAATAAATTGTAATAGATTTAAAAGATATGTTTTTGAATGCCAACAAAAAAAGACGTACATTTTTATATTCAATTCAAAAGATTAGTGTAAAATATTGTTAAATTTGAATTAACATTAATTGATAAAATTAAAAATTAATCCTTCTTTGCTATTTTATTATGTCGTGTCGTGATGCCAAAATAAAAAATTCCGATTTATCAGAGGCTTATGATTATTATTTAATTATAGATTTTCTAAATATTTTCTTTTTCACGGAAGAGATGTTCAACAACGTCCTGTTGGAAAATGCTTAAATTGTTTATTTAAAACTAATTTTGAATTTAACAAGAACTTTGTTTTCCCAACAGGTGTGTATAAATACAATTAATTCAGTTTCGCTAGAAAATCGCTATATTCAAAATTCACTAATGAAATGGTAGATCTGTAAAAGCTGTGTTCTTAATTTTCAAACAAAGTCTATTTAGTGCTTCTGAGAATTCAAGAGCAATTGTTGCGAAGCCTTTGCATGTATAACGTGCCACTTTATGATGCATTATCTGGAGTCATTCTAAGAAATGGATCACGCAGTTTTGCCAAAAATCCGATTAAAAATTTTTATAAAAGAAACATCATTTGGTGGACAACGGGCCGATAAGTGTTCATTTACAATTGTCAAAGCTTACTATGTCTAATATAATAATAATTTGAAGAATTTTCATATAATTCTTTGCTTTATTTTGTTTTCAAAAAAGAAGTTCTCATTGAAAACTCCTTTACATACAAATGCATTCATTATTTTAAAGGTCTAATGATTTCAATTTCATTTCATGTAGATAATTTGAGTTTCTTGTTATTAACATATCTTGTACTTGTTCCTCAAAAAGGCAACAACTCAAAATGTTTAAATTTTCACTTTTTGCAAAAAACCAAACCGCAGAGGTCATATCGGCAGCTCAATTCCAAAACATGCTAAGTCGAAAGAGTGAGTTTTGCAGGAAAAGCTCCTAAAGTTTACAGGCGATATCTAAAAAACCATATGATGTAGAACTTTGTTGTTTATAACTATTGATGGGACTAGCCAATCACAACCAAAATTTGACAGAATTTAAATTGAAACAAAAAAATTAAAAACATGCTAAGTCGACATAGCATGGTTTGGAATTGAACTGTCGATATCTACTCACTGTAAAAATCTCCCTTTGATTTAACATCTCTTCCGTGAAAAAGAACGTTATGACTCTCTTTGTGTTTTTAGAATAACTACTTAAGTCTCAATTAAAGGGAGACATTTTTAGTTGTTTGCAAGTGCTTGAGCAAAACAGATCAAAGTTTTTTCATACAAAGAGCGAAATTTCAAGTTGTCGTTGTTTTCGACTATCAACGGTTTGCATAAGTTGTGTTTTAATTTTGAGTTATTACTCTTTAGTTGATATAGGTACAGAGTCAATTCGAAATAACACCAACTAGTTAAATACAAAAATTTCAGAAAAAGAACAACAACTCAAAAAGTAGTTTTTTTTTCGATTTTTAGCAATTTAGCACAGAAAAAGCTGTCATTTGACCTAATGTGCATTGTAATAAAAAATATAACATTTTATTCCTCAAGTGATTTCCCAAAAAAAAAAACTACTTTTTGAGTTGTTGTTCTTTTTCTGAAATTTTTGTATTTAACTAGACTCGAAAATCGAGATAGACCCATGGTTCCTTCACCAAAGTTGCTTAGAATTGTCCATAGAATCATCCTAGGGGGCGGCTCTAATCGACAAAAAATTTGGCCCGACCTAATATATATATATATTAAGTATACGTCTTGTTAGGAAATAATTTAATTCATTGCTTAAAACTATTTCGATTTTTACTTTAATAATTTACTTTAACAATTAAAAATTTGCGCTGTCATTCGTAATATTGTAATATTTTTAATTCATCCAGAAAACGAAGAACTATTTAATTAAAGCAAATATGTAAATATAAATAAGATAATAATTAAGTGGCATCTTAAGAATCCCTAGTAATTTTCCTTTAATTTACATTTCATAATTTCTAATAATCTGCATTAACATTTAAAAATAATTCATCTTTGTTGTTACTTGTTAGATGATCCAACCAATTGTAATGTTTATTTTAATTCATTTCGTATCTCTTTAAATCTTTGTTGTCTACTCACAAAAGTAGTTGTTGCTTTTGTCTGTATGGGCGTGTGTTTTTTGATTACAAATTTTTATTTCCTGTTATATATTTTCCCACAAAAAATAAGAAGCAATAACCATAAAAAACACGTTATAAGGATTAGAGACAACGACAATATTTCATTTGTGGAGTGGTTAGAGAGAATATAAACATAAAATTATGTGCCATTTAAAATCATCATGTCAGGCAAAGAGTCTGTTGCTGTAGCTGTGACTCTGTAAATATTTCCTTGCCTTGTTAAGCAAACTTAATGTTGTGACAGCTGGTACGCAGTAAATGAATTTGATATCAGTGTCAATATATGTAAAAATGTTTATTTGTGTGTTTATTTAAATATGTGTGTTTGTGTTTGCTTACAGTATTTTTCCTCTACTGATTTAGCTGAATGTGCAACAGCTGGTTAATATTTTTTTTTTTTTTTTTTTGATAAAATTTTCCACGAACAGTTTTAGTAAAATAAGTATGTATCTAGTAAATATGTAAATAACGCATTAATATTTATTTGTGAAAAAAAAATCAAAACTATATACATACATATGTACATATAATATAGTCTATAGAATTTCCTTAAGTTTTATTAATATTTATATATATATGTATGTACTCGTATAATGTTATAGTTATTGTGTAAACAGTGTAAAATATGTGTATTATCTACACAAATATGTGTATTATCTACACAAATAACAAATATGACTTTGGCAGGGAGCTTAATTTTTTGTTTAATATTGGGCAATATAAATTATAAAGCGTTTGCATATTTCAACTATTTGTGTATATTAAACTATTTCTCTATATATATATTTCTTAAAGAAAACAGAAATCTTGTGTGCTTATAAATTTTATTTGATAACAAATTACTGATTTTTATTTAAATAAACAATTTTCAGGATATTTTAAGAAAATGTTTGTGCCGAGAATGTTTAATAAATATGTTTAAATATGTTTCGGTTTCTGGATAATAAAACAATAGTAAAACAAAGTTTGAGAAAATAATACTTTAAATTGTTAAAGGCTGTAATTTTTACTTTGTATTAATTACTTTTGTAATATTTGGAAAATATTTATGTAAATTGTAATTTAAAATGTATATGTAGAACATTTTCTGTCAGATAGCTAATCATAGATAATCATAACCATCAGTGGCAAGAAATCCCGGTCCACGAAAATCATTAAATAAAACCAGTTAAAAGATATTGCTGTAACCATTTTGCACACGTTATTTTAATTTTAAACACTCAATTTTTATATGAATTATTGCTGACTACTTCACGTGATTAAAAATAAACTAATTTAACATAGGTCTAATATTTAATAATAATATTTGACAGCAATATGTTTCATTGTGTTTTTTTGAAAACTACATACAATAATTAAGGTGGTTACATTTATTTGCCATACCTGTTTAATGAAACAGCAAAGAAATACACGAAGGCGAAAACAATTTGCCTGATGTTAATATTTAAGTAAATATTTTTTCTAAATAACTTCTTTTTTTTCTCCAACAAATACGACAGTTTTAGAAAGTGAAATTTTAAATAATTTTCTGCAAGCAAATTTCCTTGCCGACAAGTAAACTGTTTCTAATGTGACGAATGTGTAAACGCTAAACAGCAAACATTTTTCGCGATTTTTAATTTGATCTTGCAAGTCAAGATCAAACAGTGGTAAATAACAGCTGTTGTAGCATATGTCATTACAAAATCATTGTTGTTATATCATTAATTAAAAATCACTAAACAAGAAACAATCGCGAAAAGATGAACAGACGGAAAATAATACTAATTTTTTTTATTAAATTATATCTAAATTCCACAATATATAACTCGTCGACTAATTTATATTTTTTAAATCTGTAAAAGTCAAATTATTGCTAGAGACCTGTGCAACAATTTGGCTTTTACAGATTTAAAAACTATCAATTAGTCGACGAGTTATAGCAAAAAAAAAACCACATAAACAATATGCTGAAAATCTGCATTTGACTGAAAATTTCGAAAGTCTATTAAAAAAAATTCGAACTAATGTAAATAAACGCCGCGATACAGGTCTTCTAATTTAGCCTATATTTTTACCCCTCACTCTCAGAATCGACATAACTTTTGCTGCTAATCTGAATTTGTTCCACAATGTTATTACCTTGGAATTTCTTTGGTGCTCACACAGCACAATTTTATTGCTTAAATCGCTCGTATTTTTATTTGAGAGTATACACACATTTGTATACTCATATGTAATAATGGGTGATTCAAGTAAACATACTTTTTTCAATAGCCTTTTTTTGGCAGATCACGTGTGAGTCATGCTGTCATGTTACTTTTGTGTTTAGTATTGTTAGGCATTTCCTAATGGAAAGAACAACGTTTACAAAGCGTTCAACTTTATTACGAAAATTCTCGTTCTGTGAGGAATGTGTTTCGTGCACTTCGCTCAACTTATGGTCAATATAATCGGCCTACTGAGCGTACTATTCGCAACACCATCACTCATTTTGAGAACCAGCATTCATTATTAGATAATAATTGACCGAATATACCACGTCCACCATCGGTGGAATCATCGGTCCATATTTCTTTTAAAATGATGCCATGATAACCGACTATTTTTTGCCTGAAAACTCGTGATCTCGGCGACATTTGGTTTCAGCAAGACGGCGCGGCGCCACTTCCCACACATCGCATCAATCAATGGATTTATTGAGAGAACACTTCGGTGAGCACATAATTTCACGTTTTGGGCCGGTTGATTGGCCACCAATATCGTGTGATATCACATTGTTAGACTTTTTCCTGTGGGGATATGTAAAGTTTAAAGTGTATGCGGTCAAAACCGCTTCGATTCATTCGCCAGAAAATTGGACTCAACTGATAGACCATCTGCGACGTAGCAATGGCCAACATTTGATAGACATAATCTTCAAAAAATAAATGCCAAGAAGGTTCTTTCAAATGATAATAAACATTCCCCATTAAATTTTAATTTTCTGTGTTTTTTTTTTTCTTTAAAAAAAGTAGTGAACCTCAAAATGGATCACGCTTTACAAATAAGAGAGTAGCCAGAATTGCTAGTAAAATCAAGTGTGTACTTGTATTTTCATCCTCTCACCCCGATGTCTAAAAGGTAATAAGTTAAGAAAAATTATTATTTTTAGTTGAATTGTTAATTTTACAATTTTTGATAATTTTAGTTGGGCTAAGTTAAGCTTAAAGAATTGCTTCGTGTAAATTGGCACTTACGAAGATAAGTTCTTAAAGTTGAAATTACTATAGCGAAGAAAATCATATTTACCCATAACCCATACCCAAACTACTATTACTTATTATCATATCCAAAGCTAGTAGACATAGTAACAAAGTAAATTAACAAAATCCCACGATCGATTTAAGTAAGTCCCAAGTCGACCTATACCTGTAACGCGGTACAGTTAGACAATGCCAAGTATTAACCAATGCCAGAGTGAGCCGCAAATGTCGCGAAGGCAACCTGATTGCCCTTAAGCGATAATGACAATGACGAGCGCGTTCTTCCTCCACCCAGAGCTGAATTACGACTAATTATATGTTCATAATACAATTTAAATGGGAACTCTATATTGGAGATCAGCTGTTTATGCCAAATAATGTACTTTGTTTTTAGATTCCATTTAATGGTTAAAATATTGCTTTTATAACATATGGCTGCCAAATTTGGTACAATATTGGACCATCATATATGGAAAAAATGAGAGTTTTCGAACGGAAATGCCTTAGAGCATGCACTTCACTCTTCAGGTCACCTGATAGTGACTTTAAAAAATACATATCTAACAGGAGGCTCTATGAAGTGTCAAAAACATGTAGAATAGATAATTTCATAATTCACCTAATAAGAAACCATATTTTAAAAACTGTCGAGTGCAAGTCAAATAACCTTGTTATGGCCCCCTACTATGTCAGTGATGAATACATAGAGGTAACTTTACAAAACGGGTATGTGCCACCGGAAGCATTTTTATACCTAGATAAACAAGGATATATTCAAAATAATTTGGGTATTCCGGTATTATACCACATTTATAGACGAGCCAATGACAAGGCAATAAACTGTAAACAAATTTCTGAGATGAATAAAAGATTTGACACAACCCTCTACTTGAGGGATAAAAACATGTTGCCAAACTTAAACATTAAAAAATACTGGTGGCTAGACCGATATGGTAGCTAAAAATTTTTCTTTTACCCCTTAACTTTTCTAATTTTATTTACTCTAAATACTAAAGTGGTTTTTTCAATTGTTTTTCCTACATTAAATTTTACAAATTCAATGTACATATGTATTATTAATACTTGTAAGTTAAATTATCAATATTCCTAAAAAGAACTTAGATTTTTCAGATTGTAAATATACTAGAGTGCTCGAACACGGGACAGTGTATACTATGTTATAATAACTACTATTTGTTTATTTATGGTGCTACATTATAAAATATTTTGTTAAATAAACGTTAAAAAAAAAAAAAAAAAATATTGCTTTTATATAAAACTAGCTAAACCCGGTGTGCTTCGCTACCCCGCCTCCTCGTTATAAAATAAAATAAAACGTATTTATATATTTACAAACATTTATTTATTTAATTTTAATGTATTTTTTGCAATGCTTTAGGTTTAGTTTGCCCATCAGGAGCATACACATATACACGGGATATTAACCTTGAGCTTTGTTAACAGTCATCGCAAACGCTAACCGAACAGGAAACTGCAATTGTTTAAAATCGAATGGTTAATCTGTTGTTAGCATTGGAATGCTGAGCAAAAGTACATATGTACCTTTATATTTTCCTGGTATAATAGTCGCTTCTACTAAATTATTTCTTAGTTTTTTTACTGCAAGTCGAGTGCCATTGCAAAGCCGTGGTGATCGATATTATACAGTAAAATAATTGACACTCCAATTTTAAGTTTTAGCACATGTGGTGAAAGCCTGGCACATCTCGAGCGAATTTAAGAACTCAACAGGATAATTAACAGCCTTACGGGTTGCTTGATTGATTTGACGCATTTCAAAGTGATATCCATCTTCTCCATATGGAAAAATAATAGGATACTGAAGCGCGTCATATGAGCGATGCATTCCAGTGGGCGAGGCCATGCCCCTTTGTCCACTTACATAGTTAAGAATTTATTATTTCGTAAGAACACCTAAAATATGGCGATTTAAATTTTTGGGTTATATGGGCGGTGCCACCCCCGTTTGAACAATCAAAACTTTATATAGCCTATTATTCCTTCCAGAGTCACAGTAACATGCTGTGAAAATTTCATCAAAATCGGCTCAGCCGTTTTGAAGTCCATACGTTACATACATACATACATTCATTTTTATATCACCCCTATCGTGAATAAAAATTCCACATGAATTTGTTCCCTTTTCACATTTTCCTATTAAAATTCAATGTTAAGAAAATAAAGGGAACAAATTTCCTGTGGAATTTTTATTCACGATAGGGGTGTATATGTATTTTTATATAAAATAACAAAGGTTGACAAAAAATTTATAATTAACAAATAAAAACTGTGAAGATTGAAAATTTTTCTTTAATGTAATAGTGGAAGGCCGCTTATATTTTTTGTAGGTAGGCAAATGAGCGCGGCATATTTAAAGCGGCAAATGTCAAAAAATTAAATTGATTTGTTTTTCAAATAAATTAGTTTTTAAATAAACGTTTTTTTTTAGTGTGTACGTGGTGTAAAAAATGGAAAATTTTTATTTTTAACTAAACTCATGTGCCACAGATAATATGAATATGAATGGCAACATCGTTTTAAGCGGCAAGGTTGAAAATTAATCTACTTTGCCGCGCGACCACTTTTCACAGCATTGCCAGATTAAGTAAATTGCGATAATTCAAAATTTTTGTATGAATAATTTTGTAAAGAAACAAAAGTTTTATTCACTGGTAATAATGCTGCCGCCCGCGGCCGCATGCCGCTTACATTGGCCTTCCATTATAATACAAAAACATTTACGTATTCTACTTTTATACTACCGACAAGTCGAGGAAATATTTTTATGTTTTTAAACTATTTGTTCAAATAATTATTTCATGAAACTGTTTGTTATAATGTGACCATAGGGCAAATATATTTCATATGTATTTTTCTCAGCAGTTTAATCAAATGAAAAGTGGAAATAATAAAAATCAAGCAAACTTTAGTAAACATATTGGTTTTTATTTCTGATCAGATTCAAGCAATGAAATATTTGGTGAAAAATGTCAAATATTAGCCCAGTCTGACATCAAAGACAAATCGATTGAAAAAGCATTTCATATGCTAACGTCATGGAAATGACTTAAATTAAGGTTTTTTTTTGTTATTGAATCAAAAAGAACACAAGAGAAAGTTATGTCTATAACAAGTCGTGAAAAAGAATTCAATTAGCTTACACACACACACACAGGCGAGTAATATATATGGAATTTCCCATCGGGAAAATAATCTCCACGGCATTCTTTTATCGAAATTTCCCATGACAATTTTAAATGGATTTAGTTGTTGCAGTGTTTAAATTCCCATTCCAATACAGCGGTGGTTTTCCGCTTACTAGCATATAAAATTGACTTCAAATAACACAATTTAAAAACAACACCAACATGGTGTTAATTGACAGGATATATTGATCATTGATACGAGTAAATGTCATGACCAGGAGATGTCTCATGCAGTAATTGAAATGTTTTTACGAGCTGTATAGAATGTTGCACCGTCTTGTTCTAACTACTTCGTTAGGCAGAAGGAACTCTGCTATCATATTGCGATATCGAGTAGCAGTAACAGTCTCTGTTTGATTAACCTCATTTTCGAAGAAGTGTAGTTAAATAATAAATCAAGCACACACATGGGTGTTATCTGAAGTTTAATTGCTGAAATTTTGAATATTGTTTCAGCGCTATGGATTTCAGCTCGAAAATCCGCATCAGTTGATGTTCAATAATTTATTCTTAAAACTATTTCTTCGCTGTGCACGATCATACAAATTTAGGACTTACATATATCAATTGAACTTTGTGCGTGCGCTGTAATGTGCTTATTGAAATTTGTTATTCTGGTGCACGATGCCAAAGTTCAGTAACTCATACTAACATTGTTTCGAAATATTTCAACACTTAGCTATTGGATGACTAATGTGTTTTGCATCATTAATTAAGCCAAACTTCTTAAATTCAATTACCCCCTGGCCCACGATGTCGAACGATAACGTTCGCTTAGATAAGACTTAAGACACAAACTTTTTATCGTATCTATTTTTTTTACTCAATCAAGTTTGTGTCTTAAGTCTTACCTAAGCAAACGTTATCGTTCGACATCGTGGGCCAAGGGGTTAATGTCAGTTCAATTGGTGGTAAATTCAAATCTTGCGAGAATTTCGAAACACTCTTAAGTTCTATTTATTTGTCCACTTTCAAGTTGCTAATGCCATTTATATTATGGGTCAGAAATTATGGACTGGACATTAGCCATCAGAAATAATAATCATGACTGCTTATTTTCTACCAAAAGAACAACAATCTTTTATACCCTTAAGCATAAGGCTAAATATTTGCCGTGTTTAAAAACGATGAGTTTTAAGGTGGATTCACTCTTTTGTTCCAAATAAAAATTATTTTACTGAGAGTTTTTTTGCAGCACGATTTTTCTGGAAAATCAAAGCTATCATATGTAAACAAAATCCATTAGTTTTACAAGTGGTTATACTGCGGCCATTGATTTATTTTTAAGTGTCAAAAAACAAATAGTAAATTATTTGAAAATATTGTGTATATTTTTCAAAAACAATTTACAAAATTTTTCATGAATAAATGAAATAAATAATTTAATTTCTCAAGCTTTGTACAGACGATTGGCAGATCTTACAACGTTGTCCGAAAAATGTTCAGAAAATGTCTAACAACCGTGTGAACTTAAAATTTTTGTCTTCCAACGTTGTAAGAAAAAGCACTGACAATTTACCTTTTGCTAACAATTTTTCAATTTCAGTACATTGCTAGATCTGACAACATTGTATGATCTGACAATCATCTAGACATAGCATCAGTTCAATTTTGTCCAGACAAAATATAAAATTTAACCGATTTTAACTGAGAGTTGTTCGTAAAAAATATTTTCTCTCTTTCGAAAAGACGTTAAACTTCATATTATGAAAAAACTTTTTACGAACAAACACATTTTAAATTTAAAATACTTAAAAGACGTCAATATGTAAGCTAAGATTTAAGACTTAACATTGAGATACTGTCTAGCAATGCTGGAACGAGTAATCGAAAATGTAAGTTTTCGAATGAAACACCTACAGCGTAGTCACGGACAACATTTAAATGAAACTACTCGTATCTCAAAAACGTAAATGTAAGAGATTAATCTTTCGTGTCATAATAAGGATACCGACATCCATTTGTATGTTAAATGTTTTATTTCGAAATAAATTTATCACTATATAACAATAATTACTCTACAATATTATTCTTAATTTAAAACATAATAAGCCTATTTAATTATAAACCAACTTACATGGGTTATTTTACTATCTAAGTGAGATTAATGTTCTCTAGTTTAAGGTACATTATTATAAATACTTCAGAAAATTTCTCACCGCCATACATGACCTTTTCAAAACTTTTCCATGGGAAACAAAATATTTTACATCATACTGGAATGATAGATAGTCTTTATTCATAATTTTTTTTTTATTTATTTTAAATTGGTTTTTATTTTTAAACCAACCACACTGAAAAGGTATCATTCCTTTATAAAATATTAAATATTTTAGCTTGGAAACAGATAAAAATCGTTTTCATTTTATTTTTGCCGGAAATCTTCGAAATTTGTCACAAAAAGTATGATTTGAAATGTAGTCTATTTATTGCCTTTGGCCAAATATTTTGTACATACATGAACATTTTTATTCATAAAACATTTGTGTGCCTAGTAACAACATACAAATACATACATAAATTGTATATGAATAGTTTCATATTAGAATATTCCACAAATACTAAACATATTTCAAGGAAAGCAATACAAAAAAAAAAGTGTCTTGTGTTTTTAAGATTTCGGTAATG
The DNA here is from genome assembly GCA_916048285.2 of Bellardia pandia. Classification (NCBI taxonomy): domain Eukaryota; kingdom Metazoa; phylum Arthropoda; class Insecta; order Diptera; family Calliphoridae; genus Bellardia; species Bellardia pandia. Next base: position 46,664,144 of record OU696531.1, read on the forward strand.
GAAAGAGTTTTATAAATATTATAAAATGTATATAAAAATGTATTTAGCCTGCTACTTATGTTAGCTCTGCAATGTATTTGTGATACGTTAAAGCACTCTTCTAACTTAGAATGACTTTGTTGTGTGTAATAAATTTGTTGTTAATCGATTTGCACTTAATTTTAATTACTTATTAAAACCAAGTTTAAGAATGACAGTCTAAATAAAACTAAAATATGTAAAGTGATTTTCAAACTAGCAAGTGAATTATAAAGTTCACAAAATATTTAAGTGTAGCATATAAAAACATTTACACACCACAACGTATGATTGATATATGAATATTAAATTGAAATCAAGTATACGTTTAGTTAGACCTTACAACTGTTTTACACCATCACACTCTTTTGTTTAATTTGCATTTTTTCCCTTTGAACATAACATATCAATCGCTTCCTTTCTGTCAAATTTATTAAATACATTTTGTTCAGCAAACATTTACTATGTTGTTGGCAGACAAATGCTTTTAAATGTGTTTACTACACAAAGTAGCCGGATATATATTATGATTAACGTGACCATACCAGAGAACGGGTTGAATGCAGAATTTTATGCTTTCGAATAAAATCACAAAATATGAGCATGTTGTTGTTAATCCATATCATTTAAGAAAATCAATACATGACACCATTCAAAATGATTAAGTACGACGCAAACCATGCATTGCTTGCATATCTTCTGTTAATGTCACCTAACCTGCATTACTTAAAGTACATACTATAAAACCTAACAGTAGGCCAAAACTATGCACAAATACATTAACTAATTTAAGAGTGTCAATGTTCTGTAACTCCCGCGTTCAGAAACTTTTCGATTAAAATGTGTGAAATGAAGCAGAAATGCCATAAATTTAAACAAACAGCTGTTTTTCTCACAAAACTGTGTCTGTAAGTTTTTTGGCGAGTAATCGCTGTCACGTAAGAAAAAGTAAATAAAAATTATTAAAATCGCAATGAATAATAATACGGAAAATGTAATATTGCTAAATTATTTTGCTTTTACAATTTTAGAAAAAAAATGCGAAATTCTAAGCAGCAAACAGAAAAATTGGTGGATGTCTAAAAACTTAGAATTTGCTAGAAGACAATTTGATGGCATTAACTCTAAGGAGCAATGGAAGATGCTCAAAAACTCGTTAAATTCCCATTTGTTTTATGGCCTAATATTCACTAGTAGAAGAAAATGTTATACATTTCTATAATTCCAGATCATATACTTCGGCAGACAATCAATGTCTCTGTGACAAGATCCAGTGGCAAAGAAATGTAGTGCGGCACACATCTGTATTGACTGTGGTATAAATATGTATGTATGTACATGCGTTTCTTATATCTACAGCCATGAATGATTTTTGCGCATTAAGCAGAATAGTTGCTGCTCTTAAACGATACAACTCTTAATCTTTTCCGTTGAATTCTTAAAAAATTCTTTTAATATGCTTCATTCGCTGCAACTATACATTATAATTTATAAACCAATTTAACAATTTTCTTTTAGCAAAACAAAGTTTTCTTTTAACATCACGAAATAATTTTTATTTTAATGCAAATTATTTTTTAAACAACAAACATTAAAGTCGACGGTTGTATTTTTGCCGCCGTCGTTGAAAATGTTTTAATTTTCATAAGTTTTGTTCGTGGTCAACAATATTTGTGATTAGCGATTTCAAACATTGAAATTTCACATCGGCTTTGAGTTGTATTTTTTGACATTTCTAACATTACGATGTAATCCCTTTTGATAGTTTTCGACATGAGCTACAGACATATTTTTTTCTCACTTTTCCAGAAACGATGGAAAATTTTGTTCACATCCTTTCGACGCAAGAAGTTTTCACTAAAGTTACAGAACATGTGTACAGTTCAACGAATACTGAACGAATAGTGCTATTGTTTTTAGTTTTTTAATGTATCATCATTTCATTTCGTTGCTTGATAAAAAAGATTACAAAAAGGACAATAACCAACAACAATGTACATCAATCAATGAATGGTGTGAATATGCCATGAAAGCGAATGCTTTTATTTTGTTTTCATTATTATCATTAAAGTTTTGGACCATACATTCTACTTTTGGCGGGATTCTCCCGTTGTATTGGCAGTCTCATACCGCCTGATTTTTATATCCTGCTTTTCTAACAAAAATCTCACTTTTTTCTAATTTGGAAGTAAATATAAAAACTCAAAACTGTGATCTTCTTCCTTAAACATTTATGCCCTTATTCACAAAAAATTAAAGTAGACTTCAAATTTACTTTAAGAAAATTTTGTATGAAAATTTTGTCTAAAAGAACACTTCAAACCTACTTTATTTTTTATTAATACGGAAGTTAAAATTTAATTCACATTATTTTCCTAACAGATTTCAAAAAAGTTATTATCATTAATCATTATTTTACCAGCAACGAATGAAAAGTGAAAAACCTAGTTTTTGAGATTTTCATGTACTTTTGTTCAGACGGTTCCGTTCTGACCAGCCATATAGAAATGGCAAATTTATTTTTTCCTCAAGAATAATTCAATTTTGAGAAATGTTCAGATGCATATTTTTATGTAAATTGTCACTGGTTCTTAAGTCTCAATAAATTCTAAGCAAACATATATACATACATATGTATGTATATACAATTTTATAACAGTTTTTTAATTATTCCATTTTGTTAAATGGCTGTCATTTAATACTCAGCAATGATTTTGATTTTGCTAGTTTTACAATTAATGATTTTACAAAAAAAAAAGCTCCTTCATATCATAATTTTTAAAATTCCACTTTTCCTTTATATTTTCTTCATAATGTCGCTTTTTCCTGCTTTTTGATAAAAAAAACTCTCTGGTCACGTTAACTGTGAAGCACACATATATTTTTTAGGTTATTTAAAATTCATCTCATACCCGCAAGATGCTCTTGAAATATACACATTTCCTCTTATAGGAAACTAAATATAAATATTTTATAAATAATAAAAAAAAAAATATTTGTAAAAACATATTTTTAGAGGCAGGTAAAATACACGTGTTTTACCTAAATGTAAGAATTTTGAGAATAATGAGTCGCTTTTACATACATAAAATATTTATTAGGCTGGTACAAACCTTAACTAACATAAAAGTTTAATTAATTATAAAAATATAGTATTTTTCTAATCCCTTTAAAACAAATATGAGAAAAACCATTGATATTTGATATGGTATAAGGTTATTTATTTAAAGGTTTTTTCACAGTTCACGAATGCTCATGTCATAAGCAGTCATGTTATTTTTATTTGTCACGGAAAGACGCACACTGCAAATACCTCCCCAAATTAATCAGCTGTATTAGGAAAATCAGCGGTCTGTGAGAAAAAATGTTTACGAGGGCGATTCGGAAACTTCTTAGCCTAGGGCAGAATATTTTTATTTTTTCAACGCTTATCTAGCAATTCTATCCCTTGCCAGCTATGATTTTTTTAGATCTGGGAACAGACAAAAGCCACTGGGACCTAAATCAGGAGAATAGGGTCGGTGGTCAAGCAACTCGTACTTTAATTCGTTGATTTTAGCCATTGTTAAAACACTCTTGTGCGCTGGTGCGTTGTCTTGATGAAAAATTATTTTTTTGTGTTGTAAGCCAGGACGTTTTTGTCGAATTTTTAATTGATTTAATTGGTCCAAAATGTTGCAATAGTACTCTGAATTTATTGTTTTACCCTTTTGCAGACAGTCAATCAATAAAATACCTTTGAAGTTGCAGCCGATTGAATTGTTTTTGCCTTCTTTGGGGCACTTCCTCTCGCTTCAGTCCATTGCTTGGATTGTTTTTTTTTCTGGAGTATAGTAGTGGATCAATGTCCTATCAACTGTTATGCTTAAAGTCAAATTTATTTTTCTTAAAACGATCCAAACAAGCTTAAGAAATTTTAATTCTTATAAGTTTTTCTTCGCTTTTTCATCTGTAGTTCTTCATGCAAAATTAAATGGACTCGATCATTTGAGATGCTCATGATATTAGCTATTTCACGCACTTTTATTCGTCAATCATTTAATATCATATCATGTAATTTGGCTACAATTTCTGTTGTTTTTGCTGTTTTTGGACGTCCACTCAATCAATATAGTGGTCTATTATTTGAATTTTTCTTATTTAAGAATTAAGTTAGAAAAGCAATTACTATTGGCTTACCCAACAATTACCCCTATCATACATAGATCAAACTATGTATAAACATATTTGAAGGAAAGAAATTGCAAAAAAAATTACGTAAAGTGTTAAAAGAATATTATTATGCTATTGCAAAAGAATGAAAAAGGAACACGCAACACGTGTTTATAATAAACATTTAATTTATTATGGTCCGTAAAAATTATAGGAGTAAAATTGATATGGGTAGTTTGATGTAACGTTAATACTTGTATTGGTATTTGATATTTAAGGAATATTTTCACGTTAGGCTGGTTTAAAATGGAGGTATTCCTTTGAACCGTTTATTTTTTATATAGAAAGACGTATAGCATGAATATTGCACATGTTTAAAGGATAATAAGTTGAAAGGGTGTGTTGAAAGTGTGTTAAGGCAGCAGTAATCTCATACTAATTTAATTTAATATACACATATTAATCATACGTTGTGGTGTATCATTTCAAAGTGATGAGGGTTAAAACAAAAATGTTTTTATATGCTAAACAAAAGGTAATTAATATTAGTAAATATTTTGGGAAATTTTTAAATGATTTAACAACTAGTTTTCAAAAGCACTTAACATGTTTTAGGTTTGTTAAGAGTTTTTATTTAAAGCCTGGTGTTAATATGTAATTAAAATTTAATTAATTGGTATTCGTTTAGCACTAAATTTGTTAAAGATAATATGTAAAATAGAAGCAATTAAGAGTTGTTGAAAATCTGGGTGTTACAAGTGGTATGATGATGTTATAGAACAATTATCAATAGTAAAATAAAAGGATTTAAAACTTTTTAAATTTACAGCTACATATTTTTTTGTTGCCTTGCAAATGCATGCTTCTCCCATGGTCAATTATACGAGTATGTCGCCTGTTCCCGTGTCGAAACACCATCAGCATTATTTGTTTAGGCTTCAGACAACAAAACAACAAATGTCAAAAGCATTGCCATGAACAATATAATGATATCACAGCAAAGCCATAGAAAAGAAATATTTATGTATTTATTTCAATTATTTACCTAAATATACATTTATCAAAATGTAAATAAAACACCTAAAACACCATTCATTTCAATTGCAGATTTAAATAAAATATACCCCAAATCTGAATTAACAACAACGTTTGTCGGATCAGCTAGTTTAAAATAAAAATAAATCAATCATATATTGTGCATATGTACATTACTTCCAAAATTGCTTATTGGAGGACGAAATTGGTACTAAAGAGTGTGTATATTAATGAAAATACGCCAACTAAGTCACGACTAATCTAGTATTAAATTTAGCTGCCTTAACTAAAACAATAAATTACTGCATAAGATTACTTAATTTGTTGGAGATACTCATGTATAAATTTCAGAACAGGTTTCATGTGGTATATATCATGCACTTTATCCCCCGGATTGACTTACGACATTTCCTAATGAGATACACTCTCTTTTGGGTGCTCTGAATTGGTTTAACATCATTGGATATATATTAATGGTGGTATATAAAGTCAAAGTTCTATTCAATGTCAACAAGCCGACAAACAAACCTAAATTGAAAGTGGCAATTCAGCGCTACATCAACGAAATTCAGCCAGATTTGTTTAAAATGGCAGAAATTCAGCCTCAGTTATGCAAATTGGCAATTCAAAATGTCGACAATAAATTTGCTTTTAGGCACCTGCCAAAATGTATGAATACCAAAACTAGTGCCAATTGAAAGCTTTCATTTAGCTTTAATTCTGAGAGCATTAAAATAATTCCATCACATCAAACAATATCATTTAATTTTAATACAGCATGAAAGATTGTTACAATGAATTCAATTGCACTCGAAAGTCGCCGTAGATTTGCCAAACTGAATTACAAACAACCTTTTGATTTTACTTGTCAATTAATATTTTGGGTATTTGGGCTTTTAAAAATCCAAGAGCAATGTTGAGAAGACATAACTTGTTGCAAAACTCTGTATAATGAAGACAGTGAAGTTTTAAGTTGCTTACATTTTTAATATGTGGTAATATATTTAGACCTTTCTCAATTTTTAATAAAATACTTAATACTTATATATGGATGTCGGAATCTTTATTATTGCCCGAAGGACCAATCTTTGAGATTTACTTTTTAAAAATACTGTTATTCAAATGTTGGTCGAGACTAGGCTGTAGGTGGTCCAATTTTCGATTACTCTTTCCAGTATTGCTAACGCGAACTCATGAATTGCAATTCTATACGGCATTAATGGAGATACTTTGGCCTCACATAAAATAAAAAAGAGGTGTGCTATCACAAGTTATAAGCAGCCAGATGACAGGTGCAGACCGCGATTTTCCAATAAATAAAATCCAATAAAATAAATAAAGTTTATTTTATTTATTTATTTTTTCTCAGTATTGGAACTAATAAATAATGCAACTAATAAAATATAGTAGAAATATGTATGCAACAATACAACAATATTATAGCATTTCCCAGCCCCGTCGTAAATAAAATAGAGAGTGTGAGAGATCAGAATGCCGTTACAAGTTATTTTAAAGGAAAAAGTTCAATAACCATAAACTAGGTTAAACACTGTACAGTGTACACATATACCTTTACACTTGTGTGTGTGTGACTACATATACATAAACCCTGAAATCACTGTATTATAGATTTTATTTTTCATTTTATTTTATTTTTGCCTATTGTTTTGCTCTCTCTATCACTCTCTGACTTTGGTGTCTTTCTTTTGCCTTTTTAAAAATGCATTTTGGCAATGTATGACGTCATTATAAGTACTTATACATATATCGATATAAATACTTGTACATACGAGATATGTATGTAGATGTATGCGGTTCAGATGAACGGATATTAGATGTTGACATTGTGGAGGTTTTTTTTCATTTAATTTTTTTTTGTAAATTGTGTAAGAATCAGCACAAAGCTGTTAAACAAGAATGAGTGAGTTTCTGTAATAAAAAAATCGTTTGTTTTTAAATTGACATATATTATCAAATATTTATAAACAATTAATTCAAAGATTTTGAGTTTTAGTGACAATGTTACATAGATTTACCCCCAAATCTTATGTTGTATTTTTTATAAAATTAAATTTAAGGCGAAAGGCCAAAATAATAAAAATTAATATGTCTATTATCGGGAAAAGCACAAATTAAAATTTATACACTGTTTCCACGACGACTTGAATCACCTGCTTCGCCATCTGAATCATGTTAATGAATCATGCTGTTTACATGACTAATAAACTTGATTCGATTTGACAGTTGTCTTTAATAAACAAACAGAATTTACAATTTGTGGAAAATTTTTTTTTAATGGACAAACAAAAGTGAGTCTAAATTAGTTAGCTTATTTGAAAAAAAAACATACATTCGTACGTATTTACTTTCTTTACTTCCAGCAACAAGAAAATAATTTGCTTTGTTTACAATAATGTTAAATTTTTACAGCTAGTGCAGATAAACTTGCGATAAAAATTAGAGAAGAGTGCAATTTTTCGTGCTTCGCAAGTTGATTCAATATGAATCTACTTGATTCGCTCTTAAAATTTTGTATGGTGAAGCAAGTTGTTTCGCACATGATTGGGGTGTGAAGCATGAATAGAGAGTGAAGCATGTTCCGTGGAAACATAGTATTAGAGCAATATTACACATACGATTGGCTTGATGATTTAAACAACTTTATTTATATTAAAACTAAAATCTGTTAACAAATATACTTTCACACTTGTTTTGGTTGTTCATATGTATGTTTTAATTTAAGAAAATCAAGAAAAAATTATCCTGCACTTTTGAGTAGAGTCGAACATTGATATACATATATGGGCCTTCCACAGAAAAGTCCACCAAGACCGAAAATTAAATAAAATTAAAATATCACTATGTAAATTATGTTCCATAACAGAACATTAAAAATAATGTATGTTCAGCCAATAATAGTTGTTATCATGGTTGAATTGAAAATATATTTATTTTGCTTTTAGCTACATTAAATGGCATTTTCTCGTTACTATTTACTGTTACATAATTTTTATCATCTTATGAAATATTTCTTTCAATAACAAATTAATACAAAGAAATTAAATAAATGATTATTTTATATTTTTCGATAGGATTTTAGTAGTTTAATGCTAGTTTTCGACATAAAACGCTACTAAAAATAGATCAAGTTTCTGACTACATCTAAAAATATATAAAAATATGCCAATTGGAAAATATTTTTTTTATAAATGCCCTTTAGTATGACTTAGCACGCGACTTAGAAGTTAAAAAATAAAAAAAATCTTAACAATTTTTTTCATGATTTAGAATTCAGAATTCAGTCATGAACGCGACTTTGAAGTAAAAACAAAATAAAAGGAAACAGGGCATTTATCAGAAAATTATTTTCCAATTCGCATATTTTTATAATTTTTTGGATGTAGTCGGAAATGAGATATATTTTTGCACTAAAAATAAGCAATAAGCATTCAACTATTAAAATGCTATTGAAAAATGGAAAATAATCTTTTACCCCCTGTTTCACGATGTCGAAAGATAACGTTCGCTTAGATAAGACTTAAGACACAAACTTGATTGTGGAATAAACAAACTTGATTGAGTAAAAAAATAGATACGAGAAAAAGTTTGTGTCTTAAGTCTTATCTAAGCGAACGTTATCTTTCGACATCGTGAAATAGGCCATTAAAATGTGCCTATTATTTAATTTTAAACTAGCCCAAATATATGCTATAAATAGTTATAAATAATTGGAGTATCCAAAAAAAAGTTCAATAACCATTGTACCATCATTGTTTAAATGATTTATTCATATGAGGGATAATAAATTACCCATCAGCAGACTAATAATTTTATTAAAATTTTGTGCCATTTGTAAATATAAACAATCCCAAAAATTTGAACTGCCCTTGTTTTCATTAGTTCATATTATCGCGAGTGCACTGTATATATTCTGGGTCATAATAGATATTTAGTATTTTAAATTGATTATTCGTATTTAATTTATTTATATTGACTTCATGTATATAATAAATATAACATATAGTATATTCATGAGAAGTTTGGTATTGAAATTCATTAAACTACGACTACTTCGGCTTTTTTAATATTTTTTATATATAACTCGAATGCTAACTTCTGTATATAGACAATATGTATTTATTAAGTAATAATAAATTGTGTTTTATAAAAAAAAATTTATTTTACAAATTATAACAATCTTTTCACCAGTATATATTTATTTTTTATTTGTATGTATTCGGCAATGCCCAATATAGTGCTCTTTCTTCTTAAAATACCGTTTCAATTACTTTAATTCTATATACATACATACGAGTATATTTCCACAACCACTGAAGGACTCTGTGCAACACAAAATAGTTGTTATCATGTTGTACATTATTGTACAACCTTTTATTTTTTTGTTTTGTTTTACATCCTCTTGTAAGGCAATGAACTTTTTATGGTTTCGCTAAAGGATTGCAAGGTTTTTTCCTCCTATTATTTTCGTTTTCCTATTTATGCTCGTTGACATTTATGTTTTCCCTTTTCTTGCGATTTCTCTTTCTCTATAACACTCTGTATCTGTGTTACACTTCAATGCATTTGTGATGCAAGTAGTAGAGAAATGCTAAATAAAAATAAAGAATGTTTTTTTTTTTGCTGCAAGCCTGCACTATACAGTACATAGATGCATATTTTAAGAACTTTAGCTTGGTTTTAATCCAAATGTAGTATGTACGGGTATGTACATTAATAATGTACATATGTGTACAAAATGTATGCAAATTTCAAATTTCAAGTTGCAATATTGTAAGTAAACAATATAAAAATGGTAAGATTATTAAATTTATTTTTAAAGATTATTTTAGAGAAAAACGAACAATAATTTGAGGCAAAACTGAAGCAAAATTTATGAACAATAACACTAAATGAATTTACAACATAACACTACTTAACAGAAACGAAAAAAAAATAATTAATAAAAGTTACACTTCAAAAAAGATTCTTAAATTTCGTTATTAAATAACAACATAAGAAAGTACAATCAAATTTTATGAGTTACACTTAAAATTTATTTTCAAAAAGGCTTCTCCTGATTAAATTAATAAAAATCTGCTAGCAATTAGAAGCCATATTACTGCTTTATTTTTATATTTGCCATTAACAATAAAATACGTAGAAAATTTTTGAATAGAGTTCATCACTTGCAATAAGAACATCCTAATGAACTCTAAACAATAAACATATATACTTGGTAAAAGTCACACAAATAATTCAAGTTAATCTCAATTTAAGCACGAATGCTGGTTTGGAGAAAGAAGAAATGAGTCTTGTTAAAATTATATTAACAATACATGACATTACCCATTAACATACTCTACAATGAATATTACATAATTTCTGCTTTACCTTAAAAAACTGCAAAACTACTATGTAGAGACATTTATTTATTTATTTAAAAATTCAACTATAAAAATCTATTAGTAACAGCAGAGCATTATATGAAGTACAATAATTAATTAAGTGCAATACTAATAGTATCAAAACTAATAATAGTTATTTTCATTTGAATTCAACTAGTACGCCAGTCTATAATTTGTTAAATTCTGCACATATTCTTCGAATAGGATCAAAATTAACAAAGTTCGATCTATGGAATTGCAGATAGAGTGGACTGTATGATCTTAGTTTTCTGTTTGGGGTTCTTTCTGTTTGGGCAAACTTTAGAAAAAAGATATTCACAATCAAAAGTACCATTAATTAGGTTCAATAAAAAGGTAACGTTTGCAATTATTCTTCTACTTCTCAATGTTGGGAGCTTTTTGAGTGCCAGTCGACTTCGGTATGGCGGAAGGTTTATTTCAGGATTACAGCTTTTTCGTGTACACATTTTTTGTCACATACATATGTATCATTAAATTCCTTTGCCAAACATTTTATATAATTGAGGACACCAATTACTTTATTAGCAGTCCTAGTTATATGATATTTAAAATTCAGTTTTCTATCAAAGTTGACACCCAAATCAATGATAGAGTCAACGGATTTAATTTTGAGCTCCCAATAAGATATTCATGGATGGACGGGGAATATCTCGAAAAGGACACAAATTGAAATTTTTTCAGGTTTAATTCCATCAGGTTACTTATATACCAGTTGTGGAATTTGTTTTAATCGGATTGAATATTAGATATATGAACTTTTTCTTCATATTATCTGCATACATTTGGATATTACTATGTGCAATAGAATTGGGAAGATCATTAATAAATAGTAGGAATAGTAAAGGTCCGAGATGGCTTCCCTGCGGAACTCCAGATATATACTTTCTTTATATTAGCCATCCCTTAGACTATTGCAAATAGTAATTTCCAAGGTTCAAATTGCAACATTTGAAACATAATTTCTCTTGTTTCTATTTTTTATAGGAATTTTATTTAAAGTGGATTCACCCATTCGTTCTTAACAAAAAATTTGTTCGAACAATATTTTTTTTATATGAAGTTTGACGTCTCTATTTTTGAGAGAGAGAAAATATTTTTTACGAACTTGAATTGGTTTAATTTTATATTTTTTCTGGACAAAAATGAATTGAGTTGCCAATAGGTTGCATTTTTTCATACAAATAACAATGCCTTATGTATTTCCATGGCCATCAGCAAAAGCAACTTTCTTTAGTAGTGAGTTTATATCTGTGATTTTGAATACACAATACTTTAAAATAATTTAATATTTGTATTTTGACACTTAAAACCCAAAGCAAAATACATCAATGGCCGCACTTGTCAAACTAATAGATTTTGTTTACATATGGCAGCTTTGATTTTTCAGAAAAATCGTTCGAAATGGGTGAATCGTGCTGCAAAAAACTCTCAGTAAAAAAATATTTCTCCTACAGATCCGGTTTGCTCAAATTTTTGCTCGATTTTTCCGATTGTACCCACATTTGGACAATTAAATTGACCGAAAAAATCACAAAGTGCAAGATATGCATTTTGATTTGAACGCTCATTTTCATAATAAGCCTGAGTAACTTTAACGCGTTGCTCGATTGTGTATCTTTCCAAGGTTAAAATTGAGTTAGTCTGAAATTGAGAAATGTCAAATGTAATGCAAAAGAAAACGTCAAGAGTTTTAGTATGGTTCACATTTAACAACGGCCCTTAAAGTTTAACCACCCTTTATTACAAGTAATTTAAATTTAAATTGTCATTGCAGAATTAAATAAATAAATGAAATAAAAATGGAATTGCAAGAAAAAACAAAAATGTTTTTCTCTTCAACATTGAACTTTAAACTTTTGGCGATTCAAAATGCTTGGTGTCATTTTACTTTGGAATTTTTAGGTTATTTACTTTTAGCTTTACAATAAATAAAATAACAATATTTATGAATTCAATAACACCTATTAATTTATTATTTGTTATTATTACAAATGTTATTGTGTTTTTCTATGCAGATTTAAAATTGTATGACGTTTGGAGACTATTTTTATACACTCAATATTATTTTATATTCAATTTCATTGTGTGCAGGTTTATGTATTTAGGTAAGTGGTAAAATTTTGGTTTAAACACGAAAGGAAAAGAAAAATATAAAATTTCTATTGACACAATTGTAAAAATAGTTAAATCAGTCGCAACGGCTCAATTGTTGATTTAAACTCTTGTTACGAAAATTTTGATAAATGGAATTCTTTGGCAAAGATTGCAAGTTTAAAAAAAAATTCTCACAAATGTGTCCTTAATTATTAATTAAGAAATACAAATTTTATTTATTTATATCTTTTAAGATAATATCTTTGTAGCACCGTGTAATGTGCGCAAAAACTTGAAAATTGTTTTATTGTTTGGATAAAATTATTTTTAAATCATTTCAACAGCTCTTCCTTCACATCTATATTGACACATATTGTTCACTTCAAACTGTATAAATGCTTTAAAGAAATATGCTTGTAAGTATTTTAAACCATTATAGAAAATATCTGACCTTTAACACTTGAATTGATTATACATTTTTTTTGTTTTTTGTTTTTATTGTTCCTTAGTTCTTTTGTATTTAGAATTTAAAATACCAAAAAAAAAAAATTTATTTCTCATTTTAGTCATGAGTGTTCGACTTCTTGTCATGTTCCCTTGTGTTGTGTTTTTGATATTTGTACATTCAATAATGACGTCATGGATTTTTTGATTGTGCATAAAACAATATACATACATAGTATGTTAGATTTTCCCTAAGATTCGAGTATGCTTTCAATGTTTCTAATTGAAGAAACAAGTTTATTATGATTTAAGAAAGCTGTTGAAGAAAGTTTTTAGGGTTTTAATGTTTATAAACTTTAATTTATCTTTAAAACATAGACAATTTTTTTTAAACTCTTTACTAATGTGCCACCTTAATGTATATATGTGTATATATGTAGGAGTTTAAATATGTGTATATATTTTTGCTTATCTATAGTTACATTTAAAAGTCGAAAATTCCAATAACGCTTCATATACTTTGGAAATATAGACAAAGAATAACCTCTTGTGTAAAGCTATTCTTGCAGTTAGAATATTTATTTGCAATACAACTTTTTTTTATTTATTATTATTTCATAACATTAAATTTCAAGGTAATTACTGCACTCAAAATATTTTGTAGGTAAAATTAACTGAAAATGTAATTTAAAATAAATGAACATTCATTTAAAAACCGGTCAACTCAATTTTCATTTAAATTACATGAAAGGTTCATTTAATTTTCTATGTTAAAAAATTAACTGATAAGTAGATCGGGTTTTAAGTAAATTTTCAGTTATTTTAAATTACAGTTTCGTTTAATTTTACATACAAAATACTTTGATGTAAACAACTGTCAATATTAAATGCAACTGAAAATCCATATTTATGTGCACTTAGTTTTTTGAATAAATGTTAGATTCAGTTAAAAATAAATTTTCTTAGAATTTTAAATGTTTATTTAGTTAGAAACAACTGCACGGAATACTTCCTAAATAAACTACAGTCCGTTACTGTAATAATATTCTGAGTGTAGGTTTTTCCCTATCTTTTTTCTAACTATGTATTAATGAAATTTATTAATGCAATTTTTTATACCACAAAATTAGTTTGTACTTATTGCAATATTTTTTTAAGTAAGATCTCGAAAAATGTATTTATTGTAAAAATTTTTAAAATATTTTTAATTGTATGCATGATAGATCAAATAAAAAAAAAATTCAAGGTTGAAAATATAGCCTCAGCATCATAAAGACATTTTTTAAGCAAGTTGGACATTATTTTATTATTTATTAGGACATAATGTGCTTAATTACGTATGCACGTCATTACATACGAGTATATACGCCCTTCGCTCTTTAAATTATCTTAGTAAGTATGACAATGATATGCCCAAGATTTGCAACTACTCATTAACTTACATTTCAATGAGTGCTATATACAACCTGCATTACTTGGAAGTATTCTTATAATGACTTTTTTATTATTATCTAATATATAACTGCTTATTTTGAGAGACTTAACTATGACATAATGATAAAATAATAATTTACAATTATATTGTGTAATAAGTAAAGTGCCTGAATTACCATTTAAAAATACAAATATCCAATAACCAGAAGTAACAATTATTTGTTTGAAGGAAACCTATAAGTAACAAAATTACTATTTTGTACTTTTTTGCCCCCTTAAAATAGGACTTCCTACTGTGCGGCATTTTGGAGTGCAAAACCTGAACTTCAAAACTATAGTAAAAGTATATTTCCTCAAATATTTTTTGAATAATTTAATTTATTAAAAAATATGCTTGATTCTTTAATAAATTCTGTAGATATTAGGGATGCCAAGTCTACTGCATTAATGGCGGCAAATTAAAATCTTGGGCGAATTTTGAGTCGCCCTTTAGATTATAAGCCCATCATTACTTAACTTTTCAATATTGACATGTGACTAATAGTTTGATAGTTTGTTTGTTTTCATACAAATCGGAACATCCTAATTAGTAAATTTTTTGACAAATGATACTATCCTACTATGTACAGTTTATTAAATTTATAATAATTGTATTTATATGGATAAACGAAGTTAATTAATTAGCTAATTGTTTTTCTAGTTAAGTTTTTATATAAATTTTTGTTCACAATCTTGGCTCTTATCAATATTCCATTATAAAAGAGATTTAGTTGACTATAAAATTTATTATGGTTTATTTAAAGGTCAAATGTGTGTAAAGAAAAATCCATAGGAATCAATATAATGTTGCTGGGTGTGTTTTCAACTCTTTTTGTAAATTGAAATATATTCAAAAATCAAAAGATGTTGATAAGGAAAATACTGGAAAATGTTTAATTAAATTAATTCATACTCATTTTGACACTGACTTATATACATAAATTTTAAAAAAGAGTCTCTCGGGAGTCTGCTCTTTAAAACCCTTTCACAGTTACCTCTTTATTTAAATTAAAAATTAACAATAAATACAAAAGACGCATACTTACAAACCACAACCTGTGCTAATTGAAAACAGAAAAAAACCCAAATCTCTAACACACTCACAAATATATTGCGAGACACACTTGACAACTTCTATAGGATTTAAGCACAAAACAAGTAAAACAATTCTCGAACTTGAGACTCCAGACTCCGGGTTGGAGGGTAGAGTGTGAGTGCAAATTAAATTTTTCAAATGGCAAAAAGCCATCTTGTGTTTGGTTGTATTACACGTGCTCTTAAGAGGATTTTCAAATACTTATGAGTGTTTAAACACACACACAATTATAAATTGAGGATGAAAACAAATACATACGCGTATATACTATACATGGTAACGTCAGTTATTAAAATCAAAACCAAAATACTGCACGAGTAAAGTAATACATAAATTTACTAAATGATGTGTAAATTAACCTAAAAATAGGCATTGGTTGGGGGATATTTTATCTTTGCTATAAAAATAGCAATATGTCTAAATATGTCTAAAATAAGCCTAAATATAACATTTGTAATTTCTTCTCAACTGCTTCTCTTAAGAGTCATAATAATTGTTTCACCACTCAATTTACTTTCGCTTGACAGATTCGTGATTTGATTTTTATTGATGGCAACATCTAGCGTAAACAATAAATTTCTAGGTAAATTAAATGAGGTATAAAGCTTGTTTTAAACTTCTCTGTTACAACAAAAGTGTGTAATTAACAATAATTTTTATTATCTACAAAGTTTTATACATATGTATGTGTTATGCTAACAAAATTAGTAATTGTGGAAGCAAACAAAATACTAGATGTAGCCTGTAAATTACTAGAACAATTGAAAACATGCTTACAACTAATTGTTTGAAAGTCTGTCATATTTTGTGCAAATATGTATGTTAAAATGTGCGTGGGTTTTGAAGTTTTAAGTGGTATGCTTTTGAATATAATTGAATCTTTTTGGATAATATCGGAAATTACGTCATCCCAGTTAAAAATTAAGTCAGGAAATCGGGTCCAAATCTTAACGATATTTGCAAATTTATCAACATTTCGTTGAAAATAGTGTTTTTTTTATAAATTTCAAAAATATACGTAATATCTTTAATTTATTAACAATGAAATTTATTTAATGAAATTTTTAACGTTTAATTTGTCATCTACATATGCATTTCGAAAAATTCATAAAAAATTAAAGAAAAATCTCAAAAATTGAAAATCTCAAAATTGAGTTTTTTAAAATTTTGCTCATTGGAACCACATTTCTATCGAGACTGGTAAAATACTTTAAGGATAAATTATGATTACATGAGGGTTTTCGAAACAGCTTTTCGTTTTTTAATCCCAGCTTTAGAATTCTATAGCATATAAACTAAATATGAAATATTAATTAAAACAAGTAAGAGTTTATATTCAGCTGTGCCGAATCTTATATACCCACTAACAAATCACCTATTATGGAGATTTAGAAGAGATGTATGCTCATTTATATGGGGCTACGGTCAAAAATAAACCAAACATCATAAATCTCAGATCGATGATTGTTATATATGTCTCGGCTATTTGTGGTAAATTCCAACTTAATAGTGGTTTTATAAGGGATTTATGCGCATTTAAGTAATTTCGGAACTGGACTTTATATGAGGAATATGGTCAAATATGGACCGATCATCAAGAAATTTAGTAGGACGATTTAAATGTATATTTAAGTGATTTCCGGAAGTGGACTTTATTATATTGGGGCTACTGTTAAATATAAACCGATCATCATGAAATTTAGAACGACAATTTAGATTTATTTAGTATACACGGTTTACTTGTGTTAAATTTAGACTTGTTAGGGATTTTTATAAACGATTTATGCACATTTAACTGATGTTCGGAAGTGGTCTTTTTATGGGGCTATGGTCAAAATTTGAACCGATGCAAACAAAATATTTCACTTTGCAAGAAACTTTTTATTGCAGAATTTTGTATGGATAAGGCTTTTCTATAGACATTTATAGACCACAAAGCCATATTCAGGGAAGACATTTGTATTGAAGCTATAAAAAATCGTGGACCAATACCTACCATTTTCAACAGGACTTGTCGTCCTATAATAAAAATAAAGTGTGCAGGATTTCATGGTATTATCTGCATTATATTTGAAGACAATAGCAAAAAATATCTGAAAAATATCGAGGTAGTCTGAAAGGGTATGTACCAACCAGCTCGGCTCGGAAACAAGCTGTTACTCTGTACATACGCTAACTCCGTTCGTCCCATTTTCAATACCAAATAGATCAAATAATGTTTGGTAAAGATTTCATTGCTCAGTGTCTCTCTTTCAACAGACGGACAGACGGACATGGCTAGATCCTTAGAATCTCATAAGGACCCAGAATATATAGACTTTTTGGTTCTACGACCTTTATTTCGATGTGTTACAAACGGAATTACAAACGTAATATACCCCTCATCTTTTTGGTGGTGGGTATTAAAAAAAACGGCATTCAATGGAAACGTTTTTTGTATTAAAATGATCTCTGTTATTTAACCTATCTGAAAATTATAAACTTTTATTTTTTTAATTTATTTTATTATTCTTAAAGAAAGTCTTTTCGCAATAAAAAAAAGAGTGAAGTCATTTTTTTTTGTTCCAAAAAAATGTATAACTCAATAATTTTTTTAACTTTAAAATTGAAAATCGTTTATTTTTAGATATAGAAAAGATATTGCCTTGAAATATTCTCTGTCTGATGGGAAATTTTATTGTTTTACAAACAAAATAAATTTGAGAAAAATCGGTAAAAAATTCTGCCCGATATTTAAAAAAAAACCCACAAGGATTTAGCAATATTTTGAAATTAACATTTTCAAATGCGTATAACTCGAAATCCATAAGAGGAAATTAGCAAACGCAAGCTTGTTTTTAAAGATCTAGCCAAAGACTTTTATCTTGCAACTTGTATAAATAACAAAAATATGTATTGTACACAAATAAACAAACTATGTATGTATATGTCAAAGGTGCCTTTTTTCAATTGTCTACGCTCATGAAAAATTTTATCTTGACCAGACCAGCCGTTTAAAAATGCCATATTTATTTCCAATATTTCCCACTGTTCGTATACCGCGCATACAAATGTCAACTCGTTTATCACAATTTTCAATCACATTTTGGCAAAATGATTGGTCTCTATCGTTAATCAGGTACAATAGATTGAATAGTGTGACTTCCAAAACGAATCCAGTGATGTTAAATCGCGTGATCAGGGCGGCCAGTTAGCAGCTGAAATTTGAGAAACCATGCGATTGGAAAATATAGTTTTTAATAAATTCATTGTTTCGATGGCTGTGTGTCATATGTTATCGTGCAGTTAAAACCACATGTAAGCGATTTCCATCATCAACAATAATAAACTAAAATTCATGAAAAGGCTTCCTCAACAATAGATCTTGGATTTTTAGAAGCCCTTACTTCTAAGATATCTTTTAAAACTGTTAAGAAATTAAGAACAATATTCTATTTGTTAAACCTAAAAGCTAAAAAACATCTAGTTATAACATTTTTTTAAATCTGAAGCAAACATCCTTGGTTTACTAATTAAAACCTAAATATTAACAACATCCAATTTATTAATGCCAAAGTGTATGATGAGTAATTTGCATGTTTAAACCTTGACTGAATACCTAAAATGTGTATTCTGATGTCACATTGATATTAATACATGCACTCATGTAAGCACTAAATAAAAAAAAAGAAAAGAAAATATTTCTAACGCAATGAGGCTCACACCATAACCGATTTTGAATAGCATATATGCAGGCAAAGGCACTTATGGGGAAAGGAAAATAAACAACATGACAGACAATAAACACTTTTGCAACATTAGTTATGAATACGAGTGGGGGAATGGAGTAGAGAAAATAAACCGCACACAACAATGAGATATTGTGTGAACTTTTCACTTTAATTCATAAGGTTCCTTTTACCTCCAAATTGACCGACCCTAGTGAGAAGGATAAAGTTGACGTAAACTTTTCATGTATCTCTTAAATAAGCGGCATTTGTCAGTAGAACAAACCAACAAACATGCTAAATTCACAACCTTAAAACTATAAATAACTGAGTGTATATGAATGAAAATTGCACAAGTTTCCTGTAAAGTGCACTGCTGCAGTGAGCAGTACAGCACGTGCTCCGGCAGTTACCGCAAACAGTAAAACAGTAAATATATAATATATTTAATCTAAGGACGGAGCTTTGCTACCGGTACAACAGACGAACGGCTATGCTACCGCCTTTTATACAGCCGCCGCACTGTAAATGCAAAAAGCTTTTAATACAATTTGAAAAACGTCAGCAATGTGTAAAAATACATTGTTGTGCTGGCAAAAACAATTTAAGGTCAACATCTTTGAACAACCCTGACCCAAATTAAATCTCTTTCAAATTGTCCTACTGCTCTATTGACAAAACAAGAGTAGTTATACTATAAAATAGACTGTGACAGTTCATACATACAAGTATGTAGAGAAAATGAATAGAACAGTGCAGTAACAAATCGAAAAAGCTAAAAACGTCATGAACATTTTATAGTAACCACAATGAGCGAATGATGTATACGAAAGAGCTCAGGAAGTTGAAGATGCAGCAGAACGGATTTTATGAGAACAAACGCTATTTTTTTTTTTTGTCAATGAATTGTTTGAACGCTGGCTGCTGAGCTGACGTTATACCGACAATATCAGCTATATTATTTATTATATGTATATACATACTATTCTCATAGATAACTAACTATAAGAGGGTTGTGTGATAACTTTTTAGGAGCAGGAATGAAGGATAAGTTTTAAGATAAGCTGATACTCGTACAAAGGTTTTCTTGCAGCTTAGCTGTCTAGAGGAATTATTTTCAAAACTAAAGACCAGGTTTTTTTTGGCAGAGTAACAAATAATAAAGATTTTATTAAAAATTCAGAAACATATGCCACGATTTCTTAATATTAAATTTCAGACAAAATTAACTATTTCATGTACATGAGGTCCAAATAAGTGCAATTTTTAAAAATGTTATAAATCCTGGGGCCAAATTACCGCATTCGTGATCGAATGAGCTATCGTATCGAAAAATGATTTCGATATCGAAATTACGATAAAATGTACTAAATTTCTTGCTCGATATCGTATGCCATAATCTCAAATAAGAAAATTACGATCAATTTTACTCGATATCGAATGCGGTAATTTGGCCCCTGGTCTGATTAAATTTATTTTTTTTAAATTTTAGTTTTTTTCTACTTATGAAATTTAATGACAATCACATCAGTTTGTTAAAAATGGCAGATATACATATTTCCAAAATATTTCGATTCTATACCACTGTGCATTGGTGGTCCACTGATAGTTGGCTGCTATTGTTATAGTCGTAAGGGTTTATTAATAAATGTACAATTTGTTATAGTCGTGAAGGCTTTTTAACAAGGACTTCTTCTAAGTTGCGACATTTTACTTGTTTTCATAACAGTTGGTTGGTTGGTTGGCAATTGTTACAATGAGTGCAATTTTGCTTGCTAAAGCTAAATTTTGAAATTAATTTTGTTGGTCTATTTTAAAGTTAAACTGCCCTATTCATAAAAAATAAAGTAGGTTTGAAGTGTGCTTTTAGACAAAATTTTCATACAAAATTCTCTTAAAGTACATTTGAAGTCTACTTTAATTTTTTGTGAAAAAAATAGTTACATGTGTGTTTTTTTTCTCTAATCCTGTAATATGTTTTATTCGGTGTATTTGTAACTGCAAATGGTAAGCGTGTGCAAAAATGAATATACCGTATGTAGAAAACCATATAGAAAAGTCTCTTTGTTGCGAGACTATTAGAAATAGTCGAGTTTTGAGAAAAACAATTCTTTATAAAGCTAGATTTACACGATTGAAATTTTCTTCAAAATTGCTCTTCAAAATGCTTCAAACTCGTGTAAACAGCAAAATTTCTTCAAAATTTATTGATAAAAAATTTTTGAGCAAAACTTTTGAAGATTTTATTGATGCCGTGTAAATAAGCATCAAAATCGCATATGGAAATATTGATAACTATAAATAATTTGACAGCATGTCATTCTTTTGATTCAATATATATCAGCTGTTTTTATTAACATATGAATGTGTGTTTGTTGCGGCAAGTGGCAATGTAAATAAATTTCTTACCCCCTTATTCAAAAACGATTATTAAATTTAACAAACGTTTATTATGACAGATTTGCATATAAAAATTAGCTTAATAAACGTTTGTTAAATTTAATAATCGTTTTTGTATAAGGAAGTTAAAGAAAGTTTTACATATTTGAATATATATTTGTGGAATAATATATCAATATTTTTAAAAATGATACCAGGAGATGAACTGAGACTGTTTATCGAAATTGTTGAAGTATTTTGATTCCTAAAACTATGTATAATATTGGAATTTAAGGAACACGCATCATCTGCAACAATCACATATGGAGTAGGTTTTTGTCCACAGGACAGTGGATTCGGTTGCGGCAAATTCAAAGTGTTATTGTATAATCCATTCGATAGCGAACATCTACTGAGTACTCCGCCGTCGGACCTTCTACCCTCGTCGTAACCAACGTCGATGTAAACAAAATTGTAGTTCGCTTCCACAAGCGCCATCAAAACAATGCTGTTTTTCTTTTTATAATTGAAATACTCGTATGCGCTTCCGCAGTGTACTGGCGCTATAATATCGGTGTGCTTTCCACCTAATATTTTTATAATAATAAACTATTTCACAAAAGAAACAAAATAGCTGATCAAAGTCAATATTTTCAATATAAAAAGTTAACAATAGTGTGAATTAGCTTTAACAAATTTTGATCAAATTTTCATCAAAAGATTTTGAAATATATTGAAAGAATATTTTGATAAAATTTTTGAAACGTGTAAATAGAACATCAAAATAAATTTTCAAAATTTTGATAAGACTTCAAAATACATTCAGTCGTGTAAATCTAGCTTAAGTCCTAAAAATAAAACATTACGTTTGAAGTTTGCTAATGAATATATTTGAAAAAAAAAAACAAGATTTTTGGAATAAGGTAACGCAACCTTTTTTTAGACAATACATTCCAGTTCTCTGCAGATTCTGTATACAGATGAAAGCAAATGCAATCTGCATGGGTCGGATGGAAGGAGGTTTGTTTGAACTAAAAAATACTAAATACACAGGTAAACACAGGTTTAGAGCTGTATGTCTAGCGCTGGATTAGGTAATTAAGTATTTATTTATGAAAAAATGGATAGACTACGTCTACTTATACATTCTAAAGAACAACGTCAAACAAAGCGCTGTAAAACTGATTATACAAGACAATTTTGCTTTCTATCAAGACAATGTTCCAAAGCATACCGCCGAATTTTGCAAGTTATGGCTCATACATCACTGTCACAAACTGTTGAAGCCTGCACCACATTCGCCAGACCTGAATGTCACTGAACATTTGTGGGCTGAATTAGCGCGTAGTGTTTATAAAAACACATTTAACAACATTAGTTAATTAAAACGTCTTTAAAAACAGAGTTGAACAAAATATCCTCAGAAGTGTGTGCAAATTTTGTTAATTCCATGCAAAACAGACTACAAACAGTTATTGACTCTAAAGGCAATGCTACAAAGTTCTAAAAACTTACCCCCTTATTCATAAAACTTGTCAAAGGTTTATAATAGGCTTATAAAGCAAATATACATACAAAACTTATCCTTGATAAGTTTTTATGAATTAGACTGTTATTCTTTATTATTTTATTTATTTATTATTGGTCGTTTTTTTTTCCATGTTATTAAAATTTTCCCGCGTTGTCCAATTTTATTTATAATATTTCTTAAAAAAATTAAATATTTTGCATTTTTCTTATAAATAATTCAAAAATTATCTTTCTTAAAAAAAAAAATAGTATTTTGTTTGTAATGTTTCTTCATATAAATATTTTATTTATGTCCGATTTTCCGATTGATTCACTGTAGGTAATTCGATTGTAACTAAGAATACTTTAAAAATCAAGTACATATAAACATATTTCAACCCCTATTATAGGCATTACAAATATGATTTATATTTCTTTAGAAGGCAATTTAATGTTTCTGATCGTAATTTTGGCAACTGAATTTTGTTCTAGCAAATATTTATCAAGCACTTGTCAAACAACTCTCCTTTATAAATAAACTATCGTAGTTTATGTCCTTGTTATACATAGCATTTACCGCTTAACGGCATTTTTAATTTTATTTGTGTATGTGTGTGTGAATTAACACACATTTAAGTATGTGTAAGTGAGTGTAAGTGTAACATTCATGTACTCTATATATGTATATATTTTCCCAAATGACATTGATAAGTCAAAAATATTGTGATAAACATTTAATCTAAAATAAATCATTTTAAATGAATTTCAAATGAAATTGATTTTACAACAAGGCTAATACACTTTCGTACAGCATGACGTATGATTTATTTATCTATGTATATGAAAATGAATATTGTTAGAAAATATTTATCATACGCCTCATTATACTGCACAAGGTACTTTGTGCCATGAAAATGTGTATTTAATTTCATGCAGCTATGTATTTAAGATTTATTGGCCGGTTTGTCTTGAAATAATGAGATTTTGAATTTTTGATTATAACAGCAAGTTTATTTTTATAATCTAAGTATATACATATGTATATATAATCAAAATCAACATCGGCCCTTACAATTTAACCACCCTTTATATATATAAAGCACCAAACGCTTTTTAAAGAGTGTTATTAAAAATTCAAAGTATGTACAAGAATTTTTGTCAATTACACATGGGTTACAAATCGTTGGTCTCATGTAGAAAGGCCCTAACTCGCTATTTTTTCGAAATTTGTTTTTTTTGCGATTCCAATGCATTTAACGCAAATACACCTCCTCACACAAATTTATTGCAATAGTGTAAAAAATAACGCTTTTATAAGCAGTTGTACAAAAAAAGTTACATGTTGAATATTACAGTTTCTATTATGTTTTTACCTTCTCCTGTAAAGTTTCAAATATGCGAGTTAGGGCCTTTCTACATGATACCATCGAAATACAAGTATGTATACTCAAACCTCGACATAACGACCCTCACTATAACGAATTCCTCGATTTAACGAAATCCCCTACAATGCTCCATAAGATTTAATACAAAATAAACCTCGCTATTACGAATACATTTGTCAATAGCCTCGTTATAACGAATTTTCATTCACTGCAGACTAACGAAATAGAAAGAATTATCTACCTCTATTTAACGAATTTTGTCAACTTATAACCTTTGCATAACGATTTCCATCAATTAATCCAAATTATATGAAACAGATACACACAAAATTATTATGTTTGCAAAGACAACGTCTCTAGCAAACCTACATTCATAGACGACAGCAGCATGCATTAGACTAACGGCTAAAATATTCGAAGAAAAATTTAGTGTTGCCAAGTGTTTGTGTACAATGTTTTCCTTTAAATATGTTTTGATTTATTAGCGGAAATCGTTCGCTATAACATGGTAAGCAAATGATGATTAATATACAAAATTTTATATTACCTCGTTATAACGAATAGAAGTGCAACTACACCTCGATATAACGAACCTCATTGTAACGAATTATTTGATATAACGTTTTTTTCTAATCCCCTTAAGATTAGTTATACCAAGGTTGAACTGTATATGTATTAAGATGACCTTATATTAAAAAAAAACACACAATTTAGCATCAATTTCCATGTATAATGATAGTTAACATAATTTCAATATAAAAGTTCTGTTTGTTTTTTACACATAGAGCCAGTCTAATATATGAGAGTGGTTCGGAAACTTCTTAGCCTATAACAGAAAAAAGTTAAGTGTTTTGGAAACTACAGATAAAAAAGCTTTCTGCAAGATGGGTGTCGCATTTGTTAACAGTCGACTAAAAACGAATTTTAACAATGGCTAAAATCAAGCAATTAAAACACAAGTTGCTTGAACACCCACCTTATTCTCCTGATTTAGCTTCCAGTGACTTTTAACTGTTCCCAAATCTAATGCAATGAAGATAAAGATGCAATTACAGTTATAAAAATTTTAATCAAGAGATAGAATAGCGTTGGTCAAAGTGTATTGAAGTTTCAGGAGATTGTGTTGAAAAATAAAAATGTTTTTGAAAAACTAACTATTCTCTTTTTGTGCTAGGCTAAGAAGTTTCCGAACCGCCCTCGTATGTTTGTATACACAAATTATGTTAATTTCTCAAGTTTTTTGTTTCAAGTCACGTTCACATTAACATACATACATACATATAAACGTTTCATTTTGTTTAAATGTTGTTATTTCAAAAATGTAGGTTAAGTAAAGATGAAAAATCATGCCTGCAATAATAACCCATTGCTATAGTTTTGTATAAGACCTTTTTTTATATTTTAAGTAAAAAACGAGGTCATCTATAAGAAAGCATTGTATTAATACTTTTTTTTATATTCCTATGTAAGTGTAGCAAACAATAATGTTTGAAAATAAGCATAATAAACACTATTATGCAAGTAAATATTTACATGTTTAAGCCAGCCTTCAACCACTTGACCCTAATCTGTATCAAATGAATAATGTACAAGAAAAAACGTGAATATTACGCTCGTACAGTAAATTATTGATAATAGAGTGTAAGAGTGACAAAAGATACACCGGATGGATATTATAATAAGATTTGTAGAACTGGATTGAGTAGACTATAATTTAGGTTTCCCTACAATGTATTATGGAAACTGGCAAAATGTTCAACTAAAAATAAAACATTTTTGAGAAACAAAATTCTGTTTTGGATTTAGTTGCCTTAGTTATACCACAGTATTTTATGTATTTAAAACTGTTGGTAAATTTTATATAACACAATTTCTTTTTTCTTTTTTTTTTATAAATGTAAAAATCCACTGAATCTGGTTTTGTTTAGGTCGCTAGCGAAATGAAAATAATATTTGAATTTCGTGCTGGGAAATTCTACTACTTTCCATTACTCAATAATATTCAATACTTTTCATTTGGATTAATTGTAACGCATATTTTTATCTGCAAATTGAAGTAGTTTCTTCAAAAAATAAAAATCGATCTTCAACTATTATTGGTTTTGTATGTCTTTTATAATTAAATCAAAAATAAATGTAAAGCTAACTTTTAATTCAAAGTTAACAACGACTTATGAAATAATAGATAGCTTTATTTCGGTGGTTGGTTTAATTTTGTACAGATTGTTGTCTTTTTATACATTGATGTATTTTTGTGCACTATTTACCCACTCAACTTGCTTAAAAATACAACTCAGAAAGTATCGAGTAACTACTTTTGAGTATTGAGTATCCAAAAAAAGGGCAAATACTCGATACTCGGTACCCATTACTCAATACTTTGCCAGCACTATTTGAATTAATCCGACTCCAAGCACACCAATTGTAATAATCTTACATATTGCAAAATTTATTAAGACTTTTTCAGTTCAACATTTTATAGGGTATCAAGGTATATTCAAGCAACATTTAAATTTGCCACTATACGAGGGCAGTTCGGAAACTAATCGCCTGAAATTTCAATACACTCAGTCCAATGCTTATCTAACAATTCTATCCCTTGATTAAAATGGTTTTCCTCAAGCCCTTCAAAGTAGTGGTTTACAATTTGAAACGCTGGTCAACGCGTCCTGCAAGCCAGGACGTTTTTCTCGAATTTTTACATTTAATGGATCCAAAATATTGCAATAGTACTCTGAATTTATTGTTTTAGCCTTTTGCAGATAGTCAATCAATAAAATATCCTTGAAGTCCCAAAAAACTGTTGACATAACCTTACCAGCCGATTGAATTGATTTTGCCTTCTTTGAGGCACTTCCTCCAGCTTCAGTCCATAACTTGGATTGTTATTTTGTCTCTGCCGTATAGTGGTGGATCAATGTCTCATCAACAGTTATGAAACGAAGCTTAAAATGCATTTTATTTTTCTTAAAACGATCCAAACAAGCTTGAGAAATTTTCATTCTTATGCGTTTTTAGTCGACTGTTAAAAAATACGACAGTTTCATCTGTAGTTCTTCATTGAAAATTAAATGGATTCGATCATTTGAGTTGCCCATGATATTAGTTCTTTCACACACTTTTACTCGTCGATCATTTAATACCATATCATGCACTTTGGCTTCAATTTCTGTTGTTGTTGATGTTTTTGGACATCCACTACGTGGTTCATTCTCAATGCTTGTACGAGCACGTTTAAATTCAGCAATCCAATTTTTTACTGTTGTATATGAGGAGCACCTTTACCTAACACATTCACCATATCATTATGAATTTCTTCTCCCGATAAACCTTTTTTATTTAAATATTTAATGACACCACGAATTGCGAATTTTTCCATTGTAAAAAAATCGTGGAAGCGTCTTTTACGAAAACCTGTTTCTATATGAAGGAGTTGCCAAATCGAAAATAAATTTAACAGATGTAAGTTCCCAAAACACTTTCTTGCTGTTTATACCGCGCTTTCTGTTCTAGGCTAAAAAGTTTCCAAACCGCCCTCGTAAAATATGAACCTTGAACAAAGCTATAATATCTATGGGGTTATGGTGTCTAAGATTAATATTTTCTAGTATAACAGACCACAGGAAAAACCTAGTACAACCAGTGATGAAGTAGCCTGGTTTCATATATCTCTCAAGGAAACAAAGTTGGAATCAAAAACCAATTTTTAACATTTTATATGCTAGGAACCTACAAATAAATTAGTATTTTAGTTCTTTAAATACAATTTGCTACAATTTCTAAAAAAAACTATTTTCTGCGCCTAACATTTCGTATTAAGTGTGAAAACTAGAAGAGTTCAATGAATTTACCCCTAAGGTATTAATAAAACTTTAACAGTTTGTATAACAAATATTCTAGTAGACAGTCTGTACGTAAATGTAATTGATGTAAAGTGTTAAACAAAATATGAACCTACAAATTATCAACAATACAATGAACTCAATAAATTTTCAAATACAAAAACAATGAGTAATTCAAATAAAAAAACAATCAATCAATTGCTATAAATTGTTGATTGATTCAAAATTTTGCAGCAACAAATTAAATATTTTAAAAGTGTGAAAACTTACAAAACATTGAGGCCAACAACCAAAGAAAATAAATTATAATGTTTGTTCTGAAAAACATTAGGAATTTTAAGAAACTGTTGCAAATGCACCTGCCTACATATAGGTGGATGTGCTGGCTAAAACTTCACAAAATATACATAAAATAAATGTTAGAATGTTGTGGGTGTATTTGTCTATACATTAATTGGGCAATTCACTGTACCATAATGATAAATCTTTAATATTTCTGCGTTAATTTTACTTACATCTAATAAAGCACAATTTTCTCAGCTAAAAATAGAAATTTTCTATTTTCTATTTTCTGTTCTTTTTTTGCCTGGCAACGTAATGAAAACTTATTTCTCCAATTAAGCTTATTTCATTATTAATTTGGATATATGTATGAGCAATATTTTTACATCTAATGCAAACGAATTGAAAGGGGTGTGAGGAAATGTTATCAAATACCCAGCAGGGAATAAAGTCGGCCTGATTTTGTGTATTATGAAAAAGCTTTTTTAACTTTATTAGCTATAAAGTTATTAGATAAATGAGATTAATTTATTACTGCTACATTGAAATCGAATGAATGTATGTTATGTTACCTTTGACTTAATAAAATACTTAAATACGTTATGTTAACATAAATTTCTTAATAGCTATTTATGAATTGTTAGTCAGAATAATTATATATTCAATAACAAATTCAATTATGTATGCTAGCTTACACAAGCAAAAATATAAGTATGTATATACTAAGATATTCGTGTATCTCTAAATATTCTATATTTGCAACCATGTCTGGCTGGCTTTGAAAAAGGTTACTTGTATCGTCATCATTTGTTTGCAGCAACAATATTATACTTTTTTTTCTATTTTAAGTCATTGCCACTCTCATGTTGCATGATTTTGTCATCATTTGTTTGTTTATGTTAAAATGGCAATAAAGTGTTGAGCCATATTTTTTGCACTTTAAAATGAGAGATTATTTATAAATATAAAATGTTTCTAGGAATACAATAAAAATATGAACGATTTTATAGAATTGTTTCTTTATACCTACAAATATATTCAACTCGTGCCTATTCAAAGATAACATATTTTATTTTTAAAATTTGCCTAATATTGTGATTGTGCAAAACGGTATTAAACAGAAATACTTTGTACTTAAATTTGTTTGTCAATATGCCAAATTTAACAAGTTGAAATTAAATATTAGACACAGTGAAAAAAGTTTACAATTTCTTGATAATTTATTTTTTTAAAGACAAGAATTTGTGGGCACAATTATAAACACACTAAACTTTTCAGGATTACACTTGGATTTGTACAAACAGTTGTGGATGACTGTAGCGAAGTAGTGATTTTACCTATCATTTACGTTCACTATTGGTTTTTTGACATACAAAATGTAGGTAAGTGCAAAAACTCATGTCTAATTACTTGGCAGACTCAAATTTATATAATTTCAGTTTATTCAGGCCCACTTTATTACATCCCAAGTTAATTGCCACCTTAGAGCCTCTAAGTAATCTAGAGTCTAGTCACTTTAACATTTATTTTCACTGCATTTTACAAAATATTCAATTTGCCAACAAAAGTAATTTATAATTTATATGTAATAAGCAGAAGTACAGACGGGCCTCGATTATCCGTCCTAGTCGGGACCAGAAGCATTATGGATAATCGATTTTCCCGGTTGATTGAATTATTTAACAAGTGAACATTGGTGTACGTACATTTTGACATTAACAAAAAATTAATTCTTCTTAAAACTTCGTATTTTTGAGCTAGCATTTCAACACTCACAATATTTTTTGAATGCTCTTTAATTATTTTAAGTTTGTCTTCAACATGTAAAACGTTTCTTTGTCCTTTTACTGCTAACGATGCCATACTAAATATATTTAGATCTAATCAAATTGCAAAATTAAACTAATCACTTGTAAATGCTTTGAGGGTGATGTAGCTTAATTGGTTAGCGCTTTTGATCATTAAGCATGAGTTGGTATTTGTAGCACGGGTTCGATTTCTAATATTTATCACAGCGCCCTCCTTCGGTGGTATAACATTGAAACGCCACGGTAGTAAAATAATTAAAATAAAGGCTATAAAATCAAGCTTTAAAAAAAATGTACCTACTCACCACCAGAGCCGCTGCAATGCTGCACTAAAAACGAATATAATGCGCAATTGTAGAGTTGTGATATAAAAAAGCTTACTTTTCACCACCTTTACTTCTTCAACCAACCCCCTTTCCAAAGAAAGTAACACAATTATGTATAGGCATATTAATTGCCTGAGTGTTACTTCTCTTTAAAAAAAAAAGAAAAACAAAAAAAAACATTGCTAACAAAAATAATAGACTGATATTTGCCCATCACGGTTAATCGGGGTGACCGGTTAACTACGTATAATCGAGGCCCGACTGTACATAATTATTCTAAAATATAGTTATTTTAATATTTTTTTTTATTTTAAAGCGTAGTTAATGTGTTTATTTTTATTTTCTTTCAAGGTCTACATTTTACTAGCTCCATTACAAGACAAAGCTGTAGACATTTCGAAAATTTAATTAGATTTCTTATTAGGGACTAGTTATTGTACTTACTAATAGTAAAAGGATTACAGTTTAGTAAGAATATATACATAATTCGGAGGATGGTTTATGTACAACAAACCGCATATTAGATATAATACGCGAGTTCGCCGAGAATGAGGCAACTACTAAGAAGAAAAACAATTAGACTTTCTCTTTATAGCTGGTATCTGATAATGATAAGTAATAGCAGCTGTATTTAAACTTACAGTTAGATCTCATTTATAAACATGTAAACTTTCTAGGTGGAAGGTAATAAACTGACTATATGTAATGGGTATGTCGGAACTTTGGAGCAGTTATTAGACATTCTTTTTGTAATCTGTTTGGGCAATGTAATCTGTTTAAGGAACGGTATCAAAAAACTGCTGGGTATATGCTGATAGTGTTATTGTAGCTTTTGAAATTTAACAAACAAACAAACACATCTCATTGTAAATTATTAAAAATGTAAGTATTAAAAATGTTAAAACTATAAAAAAGCTGAAGACGTCTCTCAAACCACTTGAATAAATGTAGACAAAATGTAACGTACATATACATACATACATATGTATAGTTTAAATACTATTAAAAACTAATTTTTTCTTTAACTTTATCCACAGTTTCATCTTCATTAGTCACAAGTTACACGAAGCAATTCTTTAAGCTAAACTGATTACCTTTTAGACATTGGGGTGAGTGGATAAGACACACTTGATTGAACTAGCAACTCGTGTTACTCTCTTATTCGTATGTGTATACAAATGTGTGTATATTCTCAAATAAAATACGAGAGATTTAAGCAATAAAATTGTGCTGTGTGAACACCGAAGAAATTTCAAGGATACAACTGTATAAATCTTTTCAAAACAATTGCTTCGGGTAAATTTCGATTTAGATGTCCAAAAAAAAAATTAACAAATTTAAAACCTTAGACAAAACTCTTTAGGATTTAACTATGGTTTGGGTCCGGTATTTCCTGGCGGGAATTTTCGGGAAGAAATTTAAAATATCCCGGGAAAACGTTTTAAAATTTAAAAAGTTTTAAAATTTTTTGCAAAAAATTTGTCTTTTTTTAATGTTCAGCTTAGTTAAATTTTAACAAGTGTTTATTGCTGTAAATATACTACCCACAAAAAAAAAAAACCAGCAACAATTAAGTTTTTGAACTAAAATAGTTAAATTTGCGAAAGATTTACGATTTTTTGTCAAACAATAAAATCTTTTTGGGTGTAAAACATAAAAACTGCGATATTTTTTGAATTTCTAGATATTATTTTGAAACATTTGTGCAACATATGGCTTCCGCTCCAAAAGATCTACTCATCTTTTGAGAGGAAAAGGATGAGATACAACTTTTCAAACACTTCTTTCTAAATAGTTTTTAGTTATTGAAACTTCTTGACGAGCGTTGTCATCATGGAATCACGCTTCCATGATATTTTGAATGCATCATGCTGCTCACAAACGTTTTGAAATGATTTTACAAGCTTTTGTTGAGTTTGGCAATAATCTCTATGTAGTATTGCTAATGATTTAACAAAGTAAAGCAAAAATGTGTTCAAAAGATACGCCTTCTGTTATAAATATACCGCATTTTTAGGTTATAGAGTCAAATTAATGAATTTCATCAAATACATGTAACTTCTTAGAAGATATTACATGATAATTAGACTTGTTACACATTTACAAATAATGCAGTAGGTATAGGAATATTCTTTATGAACGAAAAGTCAAATTAGTTAACAATTTTCCAAAAATACAATTCAAGCAAGTGAAAATCTTTGTAATGCGAAATACTAAAAACTTTGCGAGTTCAATTACAAATCCGATATAAGATGACTTGTTAAATGCATTAGTTATTTTAATATTAAGACAATTTTGCTGGACTAAATTAAAATAATATTTAAATTTTTTTTAATAACATATGATCTCAAAATGCACATCCCTCTAATGTGTTATTTATCTTTAAGAAAATGATACAATTTTATAAAATACTTACAGTCTAATTCATAAAAACTTATCAAGGGTTTATAACAGGCTTATTAAGCAAATATCCATACAAAATTTGCTTTATAAGCCTGTTATAACACTTTGACAAGTTTTAT
The DNA here is from genome assembly GCA_916048285.2 of Bellardia pandia. Lineage (NCBI taxonomy): Eukaryota > Metazoa > Arthropoda > Insecta > Diptera > Calliphoridae > Bellardia > Bellardia pandia. The sequence goes on from OU696531.1 coordinate 46,697,642, forward strand.
GAATTAGGGGGTTAACCTTTATACTTATTTTTTAAGGATTAATTAAAAATTAAATTCCCGTGATTACCGGAAAATTAAATTGCTCCCAGTTACCCGAAAAAAAAGAAATCTCAAACCCTAGATATAACTGATAGCAAAATACCCCAACGTAAACTCTTAAATCGTAAGGGTCAAAGTTCAGATTTTTTAATATTTGGGATTTTTCTTCGAAACAGTTTTTAGTCCGGGAAATCCCAAACCTTAATATCAACTGTTGGGAAAATACCTCAAGGTAAACTCTTAAATCGTAAGGTTCAAAGTTCATATTTATGATTTTTCTTTGAAAACTCTGTCAATTTTGTGTATCAACATGAAGTATAAACATAATTTTTAGATTGTGTTAAGATTTTATTTCGTTAGAATTGCTTTCAAGTGTAAATTCATGGAAGTATAAATAATATGTCTTGAATACTCTAGATTTAAATTTAAATTTTACAGAACATTTTTTTGTCATTTAAAGTATATCATAAAAACTTTGTTCATAGTAACGCCAGACATTAATTAAGGTTTAAATACTCGTATGTATAAGCAAAGTTTATTGCGATGTGCTGCTAAAATAGTAGAAGTATCACAAAAAAAAAAATTACACTTTAATGAAAATTAAAATAAAAAACTTTCCACTCATACACTAGTACCAAAAAAAAAATACTCTATACGAATGACCTAAATACTGTTGTTAATGTTTATAGTTCATAAGGATTCCCTTTAGGCGCTAACACAAATATAAAATGAGACAGTCGAACACTTACACAAAGTTAGAATAATAATATAATAAAATTTATACATACATACATATATATTTATACGTCATTTATATACAAATGATTGTTATACGAGTATACATATAGGACACTAAACAAATCTTCATATTAGGCGAGCTCGTTCTAAAAGTTGTCACAAACTTGAAACGTTTTCTCTAGACATGAGAATAGCAACCGAACATTAGAAAATATTAATAAATATTTCGATTTCTTAACGGTTTTATTTTCAGATTTTGTAAGTTTTTTTTTAACAAAATTTTGTTTGTTCTTCATAAATGAAATCATCCTACTATAAGCTTGCACTTTTTGGCCACTGCAGAGATAAAACTGACGTAAAATTTATTATTTTTATATTTATTTATTGATGTCATTTCAAACACACAAAAATGCACTTGAGATTTAATGCAAAATTTTTTTAAGTTCAAAATAATTTAAACAAACTGCAGTTGAACTGAATATTTTAAGAAGTAATGTAATAGACATTTTTTACGAAATCAACTAATATTTCTCAATTAGTGCGTCAGTAGTACGTCACTACTACTGTGTATTAAAGGAAATTTGGTGCTTTTTATATCGCTATGACATTTTCTTGTTATGTACATGTTTGTGCCTTGAGCACTTTTGGTTTTTTGCAGAAAAATAATATTAATAAACAAAATTGATTTTGTCATTTATTTCAGCTTCAAAGTAAACAAAATAAGTTGCAATCCAAAATTGAAAATAATAATTTTCGGCAAATAAACAATCAGTGCAAAAACAACTTGCACAACTGTGTCTTCTTTAGAATTATTTGCATAAAACTAACAAAGTCTACCATTAGATTTGTAAGGGTTTGATGTTTATGACTTAATTGCATGTTGTAAACACTTTTTGCAAATTATCCAACACAAATTAAATTATAATAAATAATAAAGAAACTGTCAAATGCCATTGAGAACAATATTCTAGTAATGACAAAAAGTAACTATTCTATGCGATTAATAGGTATACATCATAAAGTAAATCAATCAGAAAAGACGTTCTATTGTTTCCAAACTACAAATCGGAAAAGCTATTTAGGTATGCGGACGCACGTCTCATGATAACACCAATGAAAAGAGACAAGTCCCATGTTGCACTTAACAGAGCACAGTTATTCACTTAACAGCCATCATACTTGAATTCTGAAATTATTTCAGAATAAGAAAAAAAAAAGATATTAAGAAATGGATATGGTATGGAAAAAGACCACTAAATGGAACTGTGAAATAATTTTGGGATTCCAGATAATTTGAGTTTTATGCAAAAATAAATCTGGAGAGAATTTTTGGCCATTGTGGAAATTAGGAAAAGGGCTCGGGTATGACACTATATGGAAATGGTGGTCCTATGGTCACTTTATACAACTGTAATAGTGGGATATCTGAAATAATTTTGGGATTCCAGATAATTTGAGTTTTATACAAAAATAAATTTGGGTTTTGGGTTTTGGTGTGTTCTGACATATACAGTGGGTGGCCAAATTATTAGTTACACTATATTAATTAAGATTCAACCGCTTTTAATACGTATATAAATTTATTTCTTGTACCAGATGTTTTCGTATTTTAATTCTGGTAATACTGTTAAATATTTTGTACAGTTTATGTATGTTTTTAGTAAACCTTATTGATGGTAAATTATTTGTTGTAATTTTTTGTGCAGTGGCAACAATGATTGGTGACATAGAGTGCAGTTGTAGATCATTATCTGTCATACTGCTCTGAAGTGTGAAATATGCAATTTTGATTAAATTGATTAAAGTCTGGCATCACGATGAAGAACTAAAAGAAAATGTTCAAAAATGCATTCAGAGCATGCCAAAAAGGTTGCAAGCTGTAATTGATGCCAAAGAAGGTTCTACGAAATATTAAGATTTTTTTTCAAAAAATTTTGTAATATCTCTTTTTCTCAAATATATATATTTTTAAAACAAAAGAAACTCTTAATTTACCTAAAAGAACAAATAAAAGAATAAATTTCCACTATTTGAAAATGTTATACGGCTTCAAACTAAATAATTTTGCATGTGTAACTTATAGTTTGGCCACCCACTGTATAGTAAAATTTTATGGGCAACATTTTTGTAGAACATTTCATCCCCGCCTTCCCTTTTTTGGGGTGTTTTTTACAATTTCTTAGAATAAAGCCAAAAATGCCGTTATGAGGGGGGAGTTAGAGGGTTAATATGTTCTAAAAAAATATTCGTCATACCATTATCTACAAAAATGCTGAACATATCCTACACCTCAGACGTAAAGAAAACATAGTTTTATATACCGATATGCTGCAAGAAAAGGCCAGAGCTGGGAATTTTTAACCGCTTCTTAAATGAAATTCTGATGTGATCTATCAAAACGCCGACACACGTATATTTTTTTTTTGGTGTCCTTAACAACAATCAATCGTCGGAACCCCGTAATTTTGGAAAAAGTTTGAAATTGTTCTACAGTATAATTATAATTCATTAAAAATATTTTTCAATTCAAACGATTATTGTCGCTATACCTTCATAATTTTTTATCTCGTTTTTCACTTAAAACAAAAAAATTTGTTTAGATAGAAAATATCGCAGATGCACTAAGAAGTTATCAAAACATAAACTCTTGCTTAAACATGAACTACGCAAAATAAAAGAATACAGACTTCTAAAAGGCTGTCTTTTCAAAATGTTCATATATTACCTATCTTCATCACTCAAAATAGCAATAAACCATTCCATTGTATAATATTATGTAGAAAATATACATATAAAGTATCGTCATATTTCCAGACAATAATGGTAATGGTGACGATAATTATCTTCTAACACAATAAACTCGGAATGTTTATGTTGTAGAGGGCTTAACTTTAATTTAAAGAGTTTAACAATAAACATTTGTATTTGAATTTTCTGTATGCGCACAGACATAGTACAAACTTATTTACATATATGCATGTATATGTACGTGTTCGTAAACTAAATAAAATAACATACATACATACGAGTATATATATACTTTTATAGGTATGTGTATAAGTATGCATAAGTAAACAAAAATGTCAAATAAATTGAACATTAATGTTGAAAATAATAGAGAGAATCCCATGGTGTAATTATACAAGATGAGTGCAAATCGGCAACAAATACAACACAATACATAAGCAACAGACATTTTGTTTGTGTAAAATACTACTACTGTCAAAAACACTTGAAATCCATTTCAAAATTGTAGTAGTATAAGATTTTTCAAACATATTTTGATAAAATACCTTTTGATATTTCACAAGATGTTATTTTCTTACTATTTAACGGATTATAAGCCACAATAACGCACTTGAACATATACTAATGCATCCAAGTAATTTGGCATTGTTACTGAACTAAATTCTGAACTTTCTTTTTTCAAATTTGGACTTAAAGGCAACAAAACACATGTTAAAGTGAAAAAACCCAATAATCTAATTTTTAAATATCTCTGTGGAATATCCTGACAGGATGTTCCAAAGTATGTAGCATTTTGTCTCAAAGTGCTTCAGTTACATTTAATTTTTACACGGCTTGCAAATAAACAAATTTTATATTTTTTACACGATTTTATTCCTTTTAGCACGATTCAAAATCTTTTGGGCTTAAATTTTTTTGGTTAAATTTAATTTTTGCGAAATATATTCATATCACAAATTTTGAGGAATACCCTTTTTGTGGATACAAGCAAATTTACTGTTCAGAGCAATTGTAAATAGCATAAATTTATGGGAATTCCCTTTTAGTGCACACAATCAAATGAACTTGTCATACATGCATTTGTTTACATTAATTTTAAGCTTAGCGTGCAAATCTTTTTTTTTTCTTTAATAACTATGCTTGACTAAAAACACAGTGTTTATGTGATTTAATATTATAAACCTAAATAGTTGTTCTTAAAAAGTCCTTGTTTTTTTACTAATTTCAATAAGTTTTAGAAATAAGGAACCAATCACCTATCTGCAGATAAGCCAAAAAGCTTCGCAGTTTGTGTTTGTTAACAAAAAATACGATCAATGTCTTTTTTAAAACGGGTTTTTTACACAAAGTTTCCTGGAATCAATTACCGTGTAAAAACAGAATAATGTGTATTGAGGTAATTAAATTCAAACTATTTTTTTTTAAATATATGTAGCTTAATTGGTTATCGCATTTGATCATTAATCACAAACAACATCAGTTTGTGATAATTATTAGTTTTCTATCCTATCATAACTAATATTTATCACAGCGGCCTCCTTCGGAGGGCCGCTGCAATGCTGCACTAAAAATAAACATAATGCGCAATAGCAGAGTTGTGATATAAAAAAGCTTTCTTCTTTCACCAACTTTACTTCTTCGACTATCCCATTTCCAAAGAAAGTAACGCAAGTATATATAGGCATATTAATTGCCTGAGTGTTACGATAAAGATAAAAAAAAAGAAAATGGGATACGTCAAAGTTGTGTATAAAATACCTTGTGACGGAAAAGATAACTTACGAATCCTAAGGTTGACAAACATCGCCAGTTTATTTAGGTAAAAATGCTTTTTTCTGTAGTCTAGAGAACCAACAATAATATTTATGTAACCGGAGTATTTAATAAAAATAAATAAAAACAAATCGAATAAAAACCCTCCTGGAACAACTGACCCCTAGTTGCAATCACTTTTGTTCCTATTTAAAATATTCACTTGGTACTCAACAAATAAACAGAGCTCATATTTTTTATTTATTTTTATAAGTGTGTATGTCGTTCCAAGTATCCATATATCCATTGTATCTTACAAAATGCAATAAAATATAAATATATTCGGATTTATCATTTCCATTTCATTGGCCCTTTGGCAGGAGACGCTTAACGTTTCTGAAACATGATGTCCAGAACATTTATTTATTTATTTATTTAGTCTATGGATAAAATCCTTACAGACCATTTATAAAATTACATGCATATATATATATTTTGACACCTTAATACATTTTGACACCTTAATTAAATATTTATGGTGTTTTCTTTTCTGAAATGAAATGTTACACCTTTATTATGTACATTTTTATAATGTTTACCCCATATTTTAAAGTTGTCGCATTTTTAATGGTCAGAATAGAACACAAAATGACAACAGTGTAACACTTTATTTTCATGTACAGCTGTTTTTGTTTTTTTTTTTGTTAATAAAGAAGAAGCAGATAGCTTAAAAATTTAAATAGGTAGAATTTAAAAAAACGGGAAACCCCATTTGGGTTAAATTGCATGATGTTTATAATCAAGAAATTTCAACTATTTATTTAAGTAAATTCTATAAAAAATAAAAAAAACAATAAAAATTTGTCTGAAATATTCAAAATTTTTAAATTAAAAAAAATTGTTTTTTAATTTTTGATAACCCATTGAATGCGCCTCTCAAAGGCCTTTCATATGATACCAAATTTACATATAGTTCCTTTAGAAGAAATGTAAAAAAGTCAAAAACCTGTAAAAAGGTCCTTTTTATCCTCTGATCCAGCTCACCAAATATTGACCCCAGGACATAAAAATTGAGAAACGTAGTCTTAAAATTAATCAAATTTTCATATTAATCGGGAACTTTCGCAATTTTATTTTGGGGCCACCCTAATGTACATATGTATAGGAATTTATAAAACTTAACATTTTAATATTCCCTAAATGTACTATTAAAAGTGATACTTTTCTTTTATGTTTAATCGTCAACTGATTTGTCCATGGTTTTTTTTTTTTTTTTTTTTTTTTGCAAATAAACTTGCTTACACAAATACTCGTACATATATCCTCTATACTAATTTGTAATGTTATTTACACCAAAAAAGGGTCTAAATTTCATTTGCAGGCATGTGTAAATGTGTGTGTACATTTGTAATGGAAATTTATTTTTTGATTTTTATAAAAAACTAGCTAAACCCGGTGTGCTTTGCTACCCCCCCCCTCGTCATAAAATAAAATAAAACGTATTTATATATTTACAAACATTTATTTATTTATTTTAATGTATTTATTGCAATGCTTTAGGCGAGACCATGCCCCTTTGTCCACTTACATAGTCAAGAATTTATTATTTCGTAAGAATATCCTGTTGTGAAAATTTAATGACGATCGGTCCAGTAGTTAAGACTGTATTACGATGTTAAATTTTCCTAAAAAGGGGCGTGGTCCCACTCACTTTTCTCCTGGTACGAATTCCTAATTATGCCAATACCATATGTAGCAAATATCACCGATGTACGTCAAAAAATGCCCAAAATATGGTGGGTTAAATTTGTGGGTTATATGGGCGGTGCCACCCCCGTTTGTACAATCAAAACTTCATATAGCCTATTATTCCTTCCAGAGTCACAGTAACGTGCTGTAAAAATTTCAGGCACACATTCATTTATATATAGATAGATTAAAAGCAATATAATTTAAGGTGAAATGGGGCGAAAAATGGGGATTTGGTAATAAAAAAATGTATGTAGTTAAAAAGTATATAAAACTTTAGGTAAATACATATTACAAAAAAAATATTTTGTATAGCAAACATTGTTAGTGGTATAAGTAAGTATCTGAATTAAAAAAAGGGGGCGATGAAGTAAGCGTAGTTCATAGTTATATGGCGACGTTAACAGTATTAAGAGCAATATACTACCAAATAAAAAAAATACGTTGGAATGAACAAATTTGTATAGAGAATAAAACTTTAAAAAATTTGGCGTAAAAAAGGGCGTGAAAGGGGCGTGGCGTAAGAAATCTTTATTTTTACCTCGCCTGGAGTATATAATGTGTATACAATTTGAAGTAAATCTGTTAAAAACTATATGGGAGCAATTACATAATTTTTAAAAAGTGGGCGTAAAAATGGGCGTGGTCAAAAAAAAAGTACCCTATTAATCATACCAGAGTCCCAGTTAAATGCTGAGAAAATTTCAAAAATAGCGGTCCAGAGGTTTGGTCTCCAATTACAATATTTAAAAAAAGTGGGCGTAAAAGTGGGCGTGGTAAAAAAAAAGTACCCTATTATTCCTTCCAGAGTCACAGTAACATGCTGTGGAAATTTCATCAAAATCGGCTCAGCCGTTTTGGAGTCTATACGTTACATACATACATACATACATACATACATACATTGAATTTTATATATATAGATAGAAGAAGATAGATAAAACTACTTACTACAACTTTTATGTGGGTTTTCATTTCCGTTTTAATTAAGTTTAATCTTTTTTTGGGAGTTTGTTTATACATCAGAGGGGTTACTAATAATAATAATAACTAATAAGAGTACAAATTGATACTCTTACGCATCGAATTTGCTTTCGCATCGCCATAGAGAGTAACCCTCCAGCAGTAGCTTTATCTGCACTATGGGGAAGAAATATGGTTACCGTTATTGTCTGCAGTTAGTGTGTGTTATACAGGTCAGATTTTTTTATAAGTAAATATAATTATTTTTATTATATTAAGGGCTTTTGCTGTTATTTGTTGTACTCACAGTAATGAATTCTTTATGAAAGTACAACAAAACTTAATTTTGTATAAGGTATAACAATCATAATGGTGTCTAGAATCATATTATTGTTATCATAAAGCTTAGCATGATTGTTTTATTCATATATAAAGATAATGTTTGCACTTTGAATAAATACATGATTGCGGCACTCAAGCGCAGCTCTAATGGCCGAATTCTCGGTCATAAAAAAACCATGGACTTCATTCAAGTGCAAATATTGCAGCTGTGAGCTACAGTGCTAAAGACGATACGAATTTTTCAATTACTCGACGTTCTCAACAATTAGAGAAATTTACAACAACCGTATAGCAAATTTTGGCTTTAAGGCTGTACAAGGTTCAACTGGTACATGAATTCAATTTGCCGTAGATTCGGTGAATTCATTAATTTTTTTTAAAAACCATCAGGTCTAAAAATGGTCAAATACTAATTTTAGACAAGCTAAATTAGCGCATTTGGTCTTCTGCAAATCCAAAAGGAACTAAACGTGTCATTTTTTTTCTCAAATTTTCTAAAATTTGGCTGGCAACGTGATTACCATGAATGGAACACGCTATCGAGACAAGTAAATTTTATTGATGATATGAATCATAGCAACCGAATTTATTGCATACCGAATTTCACGATCTCATAGTTCTAGGAAATTCAGTTGGCCGGGGCGGTCATGTGATTTAAAACCACTGAGTCAATCAAATACAGACTAGAGATTCAATCAAATCGATTACAGCTTAAAGCCTTAAAATCCATGACGTGATTAACGAAATAGACCCGCCTTTTTGCAAAATATCATGGTCGAGGTGGGCAACTGTCCGAAATCGATTTTTCATTTATAATTGTCAAATCTTAAGGTACGGTCACACTTGTAAAATATTTACCAAAAAAGACGTTTAAAAAATCTTCGTTTATTTAGGACAAGACAAAACAAATATTTAGTTTTATTTTATTTGATGCTGTTTATTCTTGCAAAACTCTTTTAAGAGTAAACTTCGTCAAACAAATTTGTGCTCAAATAAGTGGTTACGCTTTTTTGAGTAAATATTTGCCAAATATGACCGTAACTTTACTCTTTTAAAAACAATAACATTTTAACGAATTTCATATGAATTCTCTGTTGTCTTAGTTTGAAAAACAAAGTTTTTGTTGAAAAAAATTATCACTTACTGACAACAGTTCTAAGTTCTTGGAATTATTTATATTTATATTCTACCTTTTAATTTGCTTTACTTATGAAACAAATTAAAATTAAACCAAATTATATATTTCTCTAACCAAACAGCCATGGGTTTACATAAAACATAAAAAAAAACTGTTTACAAACACTTAGGATTTGAGCCTACACCTTAACATATGAAAAGAAAAACAAACAGACGAATAACAAATGAGAGTGCAATATTCGGCTGTGCCTCCACCTAAACGTAATAAGAAATACAAACACTACATTGGTTTTAGAACTAGAATATCTCATTCTGTGTTTTCTATGCAGTCTTAGTGCAAATTTTATTAGTATTTGATATATTGTTTGAAAGGCAATTTTACGACCAACATAATTTATGTTAAATATTTTCAAATTTTGTCTAACTTTCAGCATTTTTAATTGATTTAATTACCAATTCTTACCATAATTTACAGAGTTTGTCTGATTTTCATTATAATCTTGAGTGTAATTTAACAATTTATAAAATTAAAAGAACATTTTTCCATTTTCACAACAAGTTAAGAAACAGAGTATAAAAAAGTATAAGATATAAGATGAGGCTTTTCTGTTTAAATTTGATCTCAATAACATTATTTACAAAAAATTTTTATGGGTGGCATGGACCAATTATGGACCACTAATGTGGTTTCTATGTACTTTAGGATTATATTGGTTGAATGGTTGGTTATTATGCTCGGAAGTGGACTTAATTCAGGAGCTATTACTGACTCACAGCTACAAAATCCAGTAGCATAATTGCCGTATAACCGATATTAGTATAATTTTTGAATTAAAATTACTGCTCCATATAAAAGTTGGTTCGATATCGATATTTATGAGGCATTTGTATGTGTTTATTTATTTTTTGGAAATGGTTCTTATATGGCAGCTATGACAAATTATGGGCCAATCTTCTTAAATTTTGGAACAGTGAATTTTATGCATATGAGGATATCTCACGTCGAATTTCAACGTAATAACGGTATATTTAAGATTAAAGTGAATTTCGGAAGTGGACCTTATATGGGGGATATAGTCAAATATGAACCGATATTCTCAAAATCCAAATGTTGCGTTTTGGCATGTATGTAAATGATTCGTGTAAAATTTTGGTTCGGTACCGTTATTTATAAGAGTATTGAAGTGATTTTCGGAAGAGGGCTTTATATGGAGGATACGGTCAAATATGGACCGAAACTCTCAAAATTTTGTGGAATGATTTTTGTGTACATTTGAATGATATATATAAAGTTTTGAGTAGGTACCGATTATTATAAGATATATTTTCGGATGCGGTCCTTATATGGGAGCTATGACCAATTATGGGCCGACCACCATAAAATGTATTACAACAATTTATTTACCTATAAGGATTATTCATGTCAAATTTTAGCCGTTTAACATTATTTATATCAGTTTTATACGTATTTAAGTAAATTACAGATGTGGACTTTATATGGGGTCTATGGTCAAACATGGACCAAGCAAAACAAAATTTATTTTTGCTATTTCTTTTCACATGACACTTATTTTGTATTAATATTCGAATTTTACTTGTATTTATTTATCATTTAGCCATATTTCTGGAAGATATTTGTATGGGGCTATGAGAAATCATGGACCTATTCTTACTATTTTCCTCACATTTTCTTCTTTTATCACAAAAACAACGTATACAAAATTTCATGGAAATATCTGCAATATATTTAAAAAATTGGAAGAAAATTTTTTGAAAATATCAATTTTTATGGAGGTTGTCTCACATTTTGATCCATAACTCTGGTTCTACTATATACCGATTTTACTGATTTTCAATACCAAACTGCTTAAGAGAATTTGGTTGTGTCGTTTGGACATGAGAATGTTTTACAGAGACAGACAGACGGACATAGCTTAATCGACTTTGAATTTCATAAGGATCAAGAATATATGTATATATTTTGTTGGGTCTCAGATGAGTATTTCTCAGTGTTACACAGGGAATGACAAACTTATATATACCCTCATTTACCACTTATGGTGGTGGAGAGTATAAAAAGAAGTGAAATTCGACAATTAAATTGTTTTTATTTATTACTATGATGTTAAGTCTTTTTAGGAAGTGTTGAATTTCTAAAAATAAGTACAAAGACATGGGAAGCTGGCTGGATGGCAATACGTTTTAATTAATATTAATGTATTTCCGTTTATTGCGACTATAAAAATACATGTAAATCAAAGCGATGCAAAGTATAAAACACAAACAGTACTAAAATGTGATGAAAATTGTGTGAAATGTAACACCCACCACATCTGTCTGTTAATAGACATAATGGTAAATTAACACAGACATAAACAAGCAGTCATCAAAACAACCTTATCAATAATAATTGAATTGAATATTCTATTACGCATTTTTCATAAAACTATGTATAAAACAAATGTATTTGCAAGCTGAAGAAAAATTGAGGCGCTGTAAGATGCTTGAAAGTTTTTTGCTACAAAACATTGATGAAAATAAATATGCAAATCTATAAAAGCGTAACATACATACATAAGAAAAGCAATAACTAGTTTTAAATAAATGATGAAATTATTTACAACAAACCATAAACTACTATTGACTATTTACGCATTTAAAAAAGAGAACAATAGTGGTATTCGATGTTCGATGCGTTTTGTATTGCAAAAGTTTGCACTTGCAAATGTTTTGACATTGATTGTGAGCACTCCATTTATTTCGTACTTCGCGATACTAATGCAATTTATGCACTAAAACAGCTGATCTACATAAACAACAATTTCTAAACGTAATTTAAAAATGCCACGGAAAAGTGCCAAAGAAAAAATTGTTGAATTTTTAGCAGAAAACTATTTTGATTTCTTCAGGCGTCCACTTTTTGTTTGGTTTTTCCCTTTTAATTTTCTTCTGTGGAATTGTTTCCTCCATTGTTTTAATTTTATTTCTTTTATTAGTGTTTACATCCGTCAGCTGTTTAAATGTCACGAGTTGCAAACGCAATATACGTAACGAAAACAACTATACCATTTTAGTATTGCATGAACGCAATGTTTTGACAAATGCAATTGTGTGTATTTTGTTGTTGGATTGCAATAAAAAGCTACAATGTTTTGCATTTGCACTTTTACAATGACATTTGCACTGAACACTGAACGCCGCTAATATAAATATTAATTAGGGCAATTTTTCATGATTCAGAAACTAGCAGTAAGCAAACTTCAGCCTACTAATAGTCCAGTTATAATTGAGATATATTTTTTATATAGATATATTTTTTTAATTTATTACATTTGTGTCAATCCGTACTATGAAATATTAATTACCTTGAAAAGTTTTTCTTGGTGTCATAATCTCTATCTTACATATGTATATTAGATATATTTGAATAACTTTCCAAGAAAACAACAAAATTAGGATTAATTAGTAGCTAATATGAGACTATGTAAAAAAATATATACAGCTACGTGCAAGTAATTAAGGACACGATACTAATATGTGAGCTTGAAGCAAATAATACAAAAGGTTTTTTGATATTGTCGTAATTTAGTCAATTTAACTCTTATTTCTATAAAATAATTGCATATCGTGCCCAATTTCATTATTTTTAATGAATCTGTGAGTCATATTTTGATATCAGTCGTGTATAAAATTGTTAACATACCACAAATTTTACAAAAAAAAAAAAAAAAAAAAAAAAAAAAAAAAAAAAAAACAATTTATTTAAAAGTAAATAAATATTTTCTTGCATAGCCATTGTTTTGGTTTTTACAACTTGTCATAAGTTTTTAATCGGGCTGAGATCAGAACTGCATGAAGGCCAGTCATAAACAGTAACCGAATTGTTAAAAAAAACATTGCTTGAAATGATCGTTGTCTTGTTGCAATATCCATGTTACTGGCAAGTTCTCATCAGCATACGGCTTCATTGTATCGCTTAGAATTCTTGCATACTGAAACATCTCCATACTTCCCTCAATTTTGTGCAGCGGACCAACACAACATAACGTCATAGCACTCCAAAGCATTATAGAACCTACTCTATGCTTTAAAGTGGCACGGTTGTATTTTATATCAAATTCTTTCAACCTTGGCCGCGGCGTTCATATTTTTTTCCATTTGGAGAGACCCTATTAATTTTAGTTTTGTCCGCAAATAATACTCTTCTCAATTCTACATCCGTCCACTAGAGGGGTGCTATAGCTTAATTTGATTTTTAAGCATGAATTGGTATTTGTAAACCGGATTCGATTCCCAGCTGCTGCCACTCAAACAACATCAGTTTCTGATAATTATTAGTTTTCTATCCTATCATAAATAATATTTATCACAGCGTCCTCCTTCGGTAGTATAGCATTGCAACGCCACCGAAGTAAAATAATTGAAAGAAAGGCTATAAAATCAAGCTTTAAAAATAATGCGCCTACTCACCACCAGAGGCGCTGCAATGCTGCACTAAAAACAAACATAATGCGAAATTGCAGAGTTGTGATATAAAAAAGCTTTCTTCTTTCACCACCTTTACTTTTTCAACCTATCCCCTTTCCAAAGAAAGTAACACAATTAAGTATAGGCATATTAATTGCTTGAGTGTTACTTATTAAAAAAAAAAAAATGGTGGTACTTGTTTGCGAATTTGGGTCTCTTCTTTTGGTTACGTTCAGACAATACTGGGTTTGTTTGTGAAATTCTTCCAAACCGTCCAATTTCTCGCAATCAACGTGTTACTGTGTTTACAGACGGGTTTGCCTCATTGTGCAGTGCAGCCGCACGAACTGTCTTAATATGGCTTCTTTTTTACGGAACAGTTGAAAGCTTTCTAAAATATTTTACCAAATGTTTCGAAATGTTTGAATAAAACAAATAATTCGAATAAGAGATTTTAACTTGTTTGAATAATTCAATTTTGATATTTTTTTTGTTTGAATAATTCGATCAATTTCCTTCATAATCGTACTTAAGTAGTATCGTCTTAAGCCATCTTTAATAATATCATTTATCTCATTTGCCACCATTTTAGGTTAGTTTATAACACAACATACACCGCACACATGCACCATACAAAAACTAGGGCCACTGCATCAAAAGAAAATTCTGCTCGCTAAGCTATTCTTTTACGATTTTGGAAGTGTGCTTTGTGAAAAAAATGAACTTCTTGCACATGATAGACACTGTTATCTACAAAATCGGAAAGCTGAGTATACAAAATACGCAGATATTTTCATTTGCTTATTATTTTATCGATTCTTTGCAGTGGTCCAAGGTGCCGCCATGTAAAGCAACCCAATATCATGATGTTCCTCCTATCGAGCTTCTGTGTTTCCTATGCATGGTTTCTTTGAATGCTGTTGGCTGTTCGGAGTCAGCAATATTGTATACCTTATAATAAAAAACGATTAAATTTGGATTTGTTTGACTAGATTGTACGTTTTCAGACCTCTACTATTCAATTTATGTGTTTTATGAAACACTTTAACCCTGCCTTAAAATTTTCTTATCGACAATGCAGGTTTTGATTTTTGTTAACTGCTGAGATGTAACCAATATCACGAAGGATTCATCTTGCTGGGGTTTATCTATTGCTATAGAAGCATCTGTTAGCGTAAACATTTGTCCCTCTTCATTTGTGTAATCACGAAACGTGCGTTCACGTTCGTTAATAGGTTTTAGCGATCCCTGATTTGTGATTTCACTTACTTTAAGCAGTTTTGTCATTGCTAGAATATTGCCATCAATGGCTCTTGACAGTTTCTGAATTATTTATTATAATTTGATTTGTGTTAGATAATTTGCAAAAAGTGTTTAGCACAAGCAATTCAATTAATTGTATGTGTTTGATATACAAATCTAACGTTGAACTTTGATATTTTTGTGCATTTTGTTTTAAATGACACACTTGTGCAAAATTGAGTACATGCATTTTTTTTTTTTTGTACTAATTGTTTATTCCCGAAATTATTTTCTATTTTGTATTGTAGATTATTTTGTTTAGCATTAAACCCAAAATAAATGACAAAAAATAATCAGTTTTCTTTATTAGTTTTATTTTAATGTAATGGAAAGTGCACAAGGCACAAACTTGTACTCATTATTCCCCACTGTATATAACACATAAATAATCGCATCTTATTAACAAAGATGAAGTTATAACAAAAAGACATTAATAATAAATTAGCAGCAATGATTGATGATACATTCCCTTAAACACAATTATTCGTTTATTTTAATACATATGAAAATACAAACAGAGTAATACATTAAAATATTCTAATGTATTTATTTATGCGCAATAAACATTTATATAAACATTAATTCCCAAACATGTTCAAACAAACAATGGCAAGGAAAAAGTGGAACTAAACAGCAGGTAAGCAGAATGAATGGTTGGCAAGCTAACTGGCTGGCAGGCAAATAAACAAACGTACATATATGTATAGCCAACGACAAACTCATTTATTATTTAGGCCATCTTATGCCCGCTGCTTAAAGTAATATCACGAAACCAATTACAAGTAAATAACAGAATCTCTGGTGGATCTGTTGATGGACGAAAGTGTTCATGTTATTGAAGGAAACATTGAATAAAGAAAATACAAAAACAACACAATATAAGAAAAATAGACATAAATAGTTACTATACAATAAATAACCTAAATACGTCTACAAGTTCTTGCCTACATACTCGTACATAAATATTATTCTCTCCTTCAAGCAATGCATAAACATTTGACCTAGTTTTCTATTTATTTCATTAAATCTTGTCAGTCAGCCAATGAGACAGACAATTAGTTACTCACACCATCACCATGATTGAAATCAATCATAACAATAGTTTAACATGGCAGAATTGAAAAAAAGTAAACTTTAGCTTGTAGTTGTGTTGTGAGTCGCTTCATCTTAATTCGTGACAAGTGGACAGGAGTAGAGAACATCTTATTATATTGACACATTGTAATAAACAAGTGCGAATGATGTCGTTTTTATACAGTTGTTGATGGTGATTTAATAGTGAGATTTTTTATATATAAAAAAAACGCTTGTCACGTCGTACGGTGGGTCAAAAGTTCAAAAATAGAATGTAAAAAATATAAATTAAAAAGAAGGTAGACCATTACGACATTTATGCTTGCCTTCATGATGAGAATAAAGGTACGGTCATATTTGGCAAATATTTACTCAAAAAAGCGTAACCACTTGTTTTAGCACAAATTTGTTTGACGTTGTTTACTCTTACAAGACTTTTGCAAGATCAAACAACATTAAATTTTTTTTAAATATTTGTTATGCTTTGACCTAAATAAGAAAGTTTTTTTTAAATAAATAAATGAGTTCAAATATATATATTATTTAGTGGTTACGTCTTTTTCGGCAAATATTTACCAAGAAACTTTAGTAAGCAATATACTGGAATAGTAAATCAGCCGAATATCGATGCTACCAACAGCAGTATAATACACAATTTGACATTTTGCAATGCAGAAGCAATGTCCAAATCATCAGCCCAAGTTTTTGTTTACAATAATATTATAATAAAGTTAAACTAAATTTATAGTATTGGTTTAACAAAGTTTCGTTATTGCAATGATATAGATATAAAACAGAAAATTTACAAGTTTAATTATTGGTTGTAAAAGTTTTTTTTTAAATTTTAGCTTTTATATTGAAACATGTGTGGAATATAAATTAATTCAAGGTATAGGCCATTATTAGGCAAGACTTTTCCCATCTTTCTGGCAACAATATGGACTCCCCGACCAAGAACGAATCAAGTCAATTTCGTATAGCCTGTTCTGAAGTGAAGTGTATCCCAGAGAGAGCTTTCTGCATCGACCGAAACGAATAAAAGGGAAAAGGTCTGGATTATAAGGCGGAAGCTAAATATCCCAACCACTTCTTTCCACTTTTGTAACATATAGCCGAGCATTGTCATAATGGAATATTTTGCTTTAATGTATGGCCGCATATTATGGGTTTTTTTTAGATTAATTTGAATCTTAACAAAATCGTAATTTATTTTGGAAAAATATTTACAAATTTTTTCGAAGTTGTCTTATGTTTTGCTTCATAACTTCTTTTTCAATTGAAACCATTTTACAGATTTTTAATACCACCCTAAATAGGACAATAATAACAATTTTTTGTGTAAAGCTTATTAAAATTTTAAGCAAATTTTTTAGAGGTTGAAAAACAAATTCTGTCCTATTGATTTCTCTTCAATTTTATTAATTTTCCATACCGAACTTTTTAGATATATTATAGACCTACTAGGCAAATCTTGTTAGTTTGAGTTTTCTATTTTTGACGTGAGCAAGTTTTATACAGACTATAAAATATTATTCAACTATTTATATTTCTTGATACAGAATTTCATAAGTACTATACGAGATATATAAACTCTTATCCCAATTTTTCTAGCTGAAGTTATACTGACAATTAAAATAAGCTTTAGATTTTATGATAAAAATATTTTAACAGGCTTAACTGTATAACTTTAGGTTAAATAAAAACTAGACTTGGTGAACATAAAAGTTAAGGTCTTCCAAAAATTTTAAACAAAATTGTTTTTTAAGTTATTATTTTCTATTGAATCATAAAGGGCAAAAAAAGTTTGGCTTTAAAACTGCATCTTATATACACGGTCTTTTTTTACGCGATTTTGATTTAACACGTTTTGAAAATAATAAAATTTTATTTTTTTACACAATTTTATTCCATTTAGCACGATTCCAAATCTTATGGACTTACATTTTTTTGGTTAAATTTAATTTTTGCGAAATATGTTCGTATAACAAATTTAGGGGAATTCCCTTTTGGTGCATACAATCAAATGTCATATATTTTTTTACATTACTTTTAAGCCTAGAGTACATATCTTTTTTTTTCTTTCATAAACCTAAATAGTTTGTAAAAAATCCTTGTTTTTCACTAATTTCAATAGGTTTTAGATATAAGGAACCAATCAGCTACTTTGCATACAATCAATGTCTTTCTTAACATGTTTTTTTTTACACGAAGTTTCGTGGAACCAATTACCGTGTAAAAACAGAATTAGGTGTGAATACAATACTTTGCTTTCTATTCTTTTTATACTAATAAAAATATTCTCATAATACAAATAGCTTTAGAAACTTGAGCAGAAACGTGTAATTCTTAAACTTTTAATGATCAATTGAACCACTGTCTACTTATTGTTTTGCGCATTTATGATAACCGATATTTGTAAAAAAAAAATAATGATTATGTTTTAATAACAAGCGTAATTTATTCAAAGAAATACAAGATGAATTGTTTGTTTAAAATTAAATTTATAGCTTTAGTAGGTATTAATATCAATAAATTCTATAATATTTATGATTCAATGAATAGCACGAAAATAGAAAAATATTTTCAAGATAAAATTTACATTTTGATTTTTATATAAACCATTTGATTCCTTACAGTTCCTGTTTACTTTAGTAAATTTTTATGCTCAGTTTTTAAATCATTTCAATTCATGACATTTTAGGCATAAAAGAAAAATAAAGTTGGCAACGCAAATAAAATTGTATTTCTTGTTGTGTTATTTCTAGTGTTTGAAGTCAGTTGTAGTGTATCAATAAAACATTTTCATTGGAATAATAAAAACAAATAACACAAGTCAATGAGCTCTAAATGAAAAGAACCAAACGATCATATAAACATAAATGCTAACAAAAGTTAATGAACTAGAAAAACTAAAATTATAAGCAAATGAATAACATAATATATGTAGGTCAGTATTTGATTGTGTCCAAAGTTTAATAATAATAAAAATATTTAGTGGGTAATTCGATATTTTAGAAACCACAATTGCTCAGGTTCAGTTGATAAAATATGAAGCATTTTTGCAAGTTGGCAATTTTCTAATGCTGATCCAAAATTTACGAGAGCCTGATACAATGTTTCACTTAATGAACTGTAAAGTTTAGCGTCTAGAAATTCTCATTGTTAGTATGCATATACAGGCATGTTACATAATTCGATCGGAATGGTTCCAATTCCGTAATTGCAAATCGATCAGTTTTACTTTGCGTTCTTTCCGATCAATTTTGTTTATTCTCACAAAATTTTTAAATCTTTGTTTTTAACTTAAATATGGTAACAAACATATGATTTTTGTAATAAAAAGTATAATAAAAGTGAAATTTTAAATAAAAGTGAACAAAATTTTTTAAAAATGCCCGGAATTGTTCAATTGCTGCTGTTTTAAATGAACAAAGACATAAAAACGCAGAAGTTGAAAAGCTACAGTGCTGTGTAAATATTTTTAATTTTTGTAATTTTTTTGACACCAACTTTGAAATTTTTAAAATTTTATTTAAATATCAATGAAAGAATTAAAAATAAAAGCAATGAAATAAAAAAATTATTTGTTTTAGGTTTTAGAATTTTCTAATCAGGCTTTCAAGGCCTGTATTTTCATTCAAATAAAAGACAATTTGTTTAATTTTTCCTTACTCCAACGTTTCACTGGGATATTTCCAGCATCTTCAGGGATTGATTTTTTATTATTAAATTATCTTTAGTTACATTTCACATTTAATTTTCAAAAACAATATTTGTTTTACAACGTACATATAACACGACATAAAACACATAATTAATTTAAAAATATATAATTGCAAAAATAAACAAGAATAACACAGTTTAAAATTTTTTAACACTTCGTATCACAGTTATTAGTTCTATACTAAGTTATTGCAAAATTATTTATTTAATTGTCATTATAAATTAGTAGCTTTAGAAATCTAAAGTGGTTTCATTCCGAAAAAAAATATTTGTTTTTCGTTTTCTAAAGACTCAATCTACGGCATCAAAAACACTTTCGATTGGAATTGAGCTCTGTGACATGGCTGACAATAAGCAAAGAGTTTTTAAGAAAAAGCGTTGTTCAATAGAACTGGAACCACAGAATAGCAAACAATGTTCTTTTTACTATTCATAACACAGTTATGGCTGAGGTTTAATTTTTTTGGTTGATTTTTATAGTGAATTTATATATAAATACAGTTTATTTATTTATTTATTTATTTATTTAGGTCAATAGATTTTACATCCTTACTGACTACATATAAATGACAAAACAGTAATATATATATATATAAATAATTAGTTCCAACAATTTAGATATAAAGTAATTTTTTTCTTCAGTACGTCGTTACTCTCAGATATGTTCATAAGGTGATAGCATTTATTGAAGTTAACACATGCACGACGAAAAGAATCGTTATTAGCATATACAGAACGGTAGTATTTTAATGCTAAGAGTTCAAAATTGCGGGTTGGTCTAACAGGAACATTGAAGTTTAGTTGACTAAGCAGGAACTCCGAATCAACATCACCACGAATTATGCCCAGAACAAATAAAGCACTCAGCATCAATCGTCGACTATTTAGAGTTGGCAATTTTATCAAAGCAAGTCTACTTTCATACGGTGGCAAGACATAAGAATTCCAACCAAGATCACGGAGACAGAAAATTAAAAATTGCTTTTGTACCGATTCAATACTATTGATATGAATTGAATAACAAGGATCCCAAACAATTGATCCATACTCAAGAATTGGTCGAACAAGAGAAGTATATAAAAGTTTTGTAATATAAGGATCTAAAAATTCCTTAGACCAGCGCTTCATGAATCCAAGTACCCCATAGGCTTTATTTACCATTATAGAGATGTGATCGCGAAAATCAAGTCTATGATCCAACAGTAAGCCAAGATCCCATATGGTTTGAACTTTATTTAAAATAACAGTATCAATATAATAAGAAGTCTCAATCGGATTGTGTCTAAAAAATGACATGTGTTTGCATTTCTTAATATTTAACTCCAATAAATTAAATCTGCACCATTGAGAAAAATTGTAAAAGTCGGCACTTAGTAAACTATGTCCATTTGTATCATTAAAAGAGTTAAAAAGTTTAACATCATCGGCATACATCAGTACATTAGAATGCAAAATAACAGTAGGAAGATCATTGATGAATAGCGTGAACAAAATTGGACCCAGGTGGCTACCTTGAGGAACACCAGAATGTACTTGAATAATTTTTGATATAACATTCCCAAATTTGACTTGTTGAGTTCTTTGTGATAGATAAGAGTTTAACCATTTTATAGCTGAGAAACTAAAGCCCATAAGTGATAATTTGTGTAATAGAAGATTGTGGTTAACTTTATCAAACGCCTTACTAAAATCCGTGTATATCACATCAGTTTGCATTTTATTTGTAAAACCTTCATTGACGATAGTAGTGAGTTCCAAAACATTAGTTGTAGTTGAACGGGACTTACGAAACCCATGTTGACATGGTGATAGAAGGGAAGAAATTTGATGATATAAGCAATCTGTAAGAATTTTTTCAAGGAGTTTTGGAATTGCATTAATTTTAGCGATACCTCTGTAGTTAGATACATCATTTTTACTGCCATTCTTGAATAAAGGAATTATATATGATGTTTTCCACACTGATGGCAAATAACACGCTACAACAGATTTGTTAAATAATGCAGTAAGAGGCGCGGACAGTGATGCTGCACAGTTTTTAAGGATACTGCTTGGAATACCATCAGGACCTGGACTAAACGAGTTCTTCAGCGACTTTAAGTTCGAAAGCACAGTATCAATATTTATAAATGGAAAGTAAATCCCACATGAATGAGTCGTAGTATAAGGATATTTTGTTGTGTTAGAATAGGACTTGGTAGAATAAGTTGTTGAAAAGAAGTCAGCAAATATATTGCTTATTGAAACATCGTCATCAGCAGTTAAGGAGCCATACTTCAATTGCTTTGGATAACATGAAGAGCGACGCTTGGAGTTTACGAATTTATAGAAAGATTTGGGGTTTACTCTTATATTGTTTTTAATACGATAAATATAGTTGTTGTATGCAAGTTTATTAGTAGTGTTGTATTCAGATCTTGCTATAGCATATTTACGAAAATCAACCAGTGCACCAGTTCTCAAATATTTAGCAAAACATTTATTTTTCTTATTTTTAGCATTTCGTAAGTGTTGATTATTCCATGGCGGCCCATTATTATTGTAGAATTTACTTTTTGGAACTGTGATACTAATGAAATTATGCAAAATATTATAAAAGCTTGATACATTATTATCTAAGTTATCATCAGCAAGTACATAATCCCAATTGACATTAGATAGCAAGCTGTTAAGTACAGTATAGTTAGTGCGAGTAAAACAGTAAGATTGCAATGGTATAACATTTTGTATTCTAGCCATAGATTGTTCATTATCCGGCAATGATAAACCAATTTCAAAAGAAGGATGGTGAAGGTCAACGGGATACGACACAGGCAATGTATCACGAAGACAAAATTCCAGAGGATAATTAACGAAAGCAAGATCAAGAATATTTCCGGATTCATTTGTTATATGGTTTAATTGGAAAAATCCGCATCCATGCAGGGAGTTTAAAAAATCGGACATAATTGTTGGTAGCAAATAATTACAATCAAAGGATTGAACCAATTTTACATTTGGAATATTAAAATCGCCAAGTAGAAGTACTATATCGGATGTGTTTGATTGATTCAGAACGAATTTAATAGCGGAAAAATGTTTATTATATATTAAAAGAGATGAGTTAGGTGGTATATAAGAACACGTGACAAATAATTGTCTATGACCAACACGAATTTTAACCGCAATAAACTCAATTTCATCATCAATGTCATCAATTAAAACATTTTCTATAATCTCACATAGCAAAACATCAAGGACAGCAATAAGTACTCCACCACCAAGTTTTCGCATACGATCATATCTAAATATTTGATATTTGGAACATAGAATTTCATTGTTATGAATACATTTTTTATCATTCAGCCAGGTTTCGGTAAATACAATAATGTGGTATGAAAAATCAAAACTGTTTGCAAAAAGATTAGTTAATTTAGTATTGAGACCCCGTACATTTTGGTAAATAATATTAATGAGATTATCTATCGATAGTTGAGTTAGTTTTTTGAAGATGATTGCGGTAGATGAACAATGCCAGATGTTGAAGTATTTTTATACTCGTATTCACGAATAAGAGCATTTGGCGGCCAAAAATCTAGATTCACAATTGTATCAAAGTACTCTTGAGGGACGATTATTTTAAAAGATGCTTTATTTCTTGGTTCAGAATATTTAAATTTGAAAACAATCATATCAATATTGGAGCCAATTTTATCAGTTATGTAATGTTTGATGTCATCAGTAGTTGTAAAGGAAGCAAATCGAGCAGCAAATATAGTTTTTTTTGGAGAAATAACTTGAAGAATTGGAGTATTGTTAGACGGTATAGCAACAGGAGTGGGCGGATTTAAGTTAGTTGAAACAGATGAACTTGTTGAATTGTTTGGCGGATTAAGAACTTGTTGAATAGTTTTGTGGTTTGGTGGTTTAAAAACAGGAGCGAGTTGATTTAGATTCATGGGAACAGGTGAACTTGTTGAATTAAGATTTAAAGATAATGGTACATTGTTTATTAAGTCAGATGAGGGTATAGAAATAGTTGCAGGACTTTTTTCAGTTGTTAATGGGTGAACCAACGACAAGGAAGAACTGGTAGATGAAGATGAAGATGCAATTAGTGGATTATCAGAAACTTTTTCAACAGCATTAGCATTAGTTATAGTTGTAGCTTGTTTCTTTCTTTTCGGTGAGCTTGGTGTTTTTTCAAGAAGTTCTTTATATTGCGTAAATTTCTTAAAAAGGTTATTTAAGTCATTATGAATTTCATTAAATTGATTACATGTGTTTTTAAAGAATGAGTAAAATTCAATGTCAAGAGCCATACATTTTTTGCAGCACCAGCGCAGACCATTATTTTCACGCAAATTGTCAACAGTTCGAGCAGCCAAATCAACACATTTAGCATGATAAATAAATTGTAGATTGAAGAATATTTTGTTACTTTTGTTACATTGTTACTAAGTAAGATTGTAAAGAGATGGTAATTAAGGTGATTTTTAAAATGTTTCAACAAGCTAGTAAACCAGAGAATTTAAGCAAAGTAAACTGGTTTTGAAAATTTTAAAAACCTGCAAGAAACTGTACATGAATGATAGACTAGAAGTTTATCAAGTTTTTTTTCAACAAGAACATTGATTTTTAAAACAACATAAACATATATGCGATTAACTAGTGATGTCGTATGTTGTATATTGTATGATACAACTATCTAAGGGCCCGATTATCGTTCACAACACTAAAATGTTGTATTGTCTTGACTACAACACAACATGCATTTTTCATACGATTAAGCCGATAAGTGTTGTGAATCGTAATCGCAGTTTACAACATACAACATCAAAATACTTAGTGTTGTGAACGGTAATCGGGGCCTAATTGTGAACACAATTTTGAGCAAAGTCGTATGTTTATGTTGCAAACCTCCAAAATGACAAAATAAAAATATTTTAAAAACAAATATACAAAAATTTTCAATCAGTCGTAATTCAGCTTTGGATGGAGAAAGAACTCGCGCGTCATTGTCATTATCTTTTAAGGGTAATCAGACCGTCCTCGTTTCGTTGCCTTCGAGAGTCTTGCGACTCACTCGCATTGGTTAATGTTTGGCGTCGTATAACTGTACCGCGTTACGGTTTCTCGATGTTTACATTGACCACATGCTAAACTCAGGCGTTGAGATCGAGAAGTCCGGTTTCCTATACAAAGATATAGGTCTGTGGATCTTCCTGAACGAGTCTTATTTAGGCGTAAGCCGTATATTGGTGATGGCGTTATTATATATATCAGGCCAAATAAATCCTCCTAGTGAGGAGGCAACTTAAACACAAACAAACAAAATATAAAATATGAATATTTTTAAAAATTAAAACATGCCGTAGTATTTTCAGCAATTTCAATTATTAAAATTTTTTGTTTATTAATTTTATTTTCTTGTTTTAAATTTGTCAATGATTCGAGTATTACCGTTTAGTTATTTTTCTTAACTAAAACGAGTTATTTTTATGTTGAGATACATATTTTAGCTTTTGACAATACGTTAAATTTCATACAACATTCAAAAAAGGTACATATGTAAAAATGTCGTAGGTGTTGTACAAAATATTTATAAACAAATTATAAACAACATTTGTACAACTATTGTAAATTAAGACGACGTACAACTTCTACGAATCTACAACATCACTTGTGAATGGAACAATAAAATGTATTCAAATTTGTATTGCATAGGAAAAATTAAAGATTGAACATTATAAATGAAACATGGTCAACCAAGGCCACTTATACAGATGTGGCCTGAAAAAATTATGGCCCGACAACACAACATGCATTTTATTAGGATTAAGCTGATAAGTGTTTTAAACGGTCATCGGAGCCTATGTTTCTAGAAAAACCAGCGAATTTTTCTTAAATGAATTGCCACCATCTACGGTGATTTTTGAGCGAAGGTAAAATGTCTTAACTTTCATCTTATTCCAATACAACCGTGTTCGGATATAAAGTTCTTGTTGGATCAATTTACACTTTGTGTAAAATTCAGACATTTATTCTGTTATAATAACGAAGCACATGTAAAATGTTCACTCAGTTTATTCATTTGTGTTGTAGAAACTGATAGTCATAAAAAAGTTTTACTTAAAGTAATAATTCCTATTACTATTATTAGTAAAGATTTTATTAGCTTGTGTACCATTAAAGAAAACTTAAGAATTTCTTTGAAAGTTATAAATTTGAAAATTAATGTTATTTAGATTGTAATGTCATTACTTTGTTAAAAGAAAATACCAACCGTTTTAGCAAAATCTTGAAACACAACTAAAACAACAGTTTGTTTTATTACAGCTTTTCACACATTAACCTCAATTTTAACAGAAATTTATAAAAATTAAAAAAAAAAAAACAGAAAAATTCCCAGAACTATAAAAAGTTAAAGTATGGAAATCATTTTCTTTGTCCTGGCCTCTTTAAATGGGGTTAATGTTCTTTAATATAGCGAAAGAATAGCTAAAATCACTTTTAAAGCGTACATTACAGTTTAAATTTATTTTGTAACCTGCAGTTTTAAAGGTTGAAATTGTTTACATTCGACTAGGTATATCGTTAACGAGGAACTTTGTATGATTGTAGTTAAGTAGAACCGCTAAACAATAAAATCGATAGTTTAAGCGAGATCAAGTGTTGTCTAACCAAATTATAGGAAATATATGAACAATTTCATGAATTTTTGTTAAGCTGTAAAATATTGCTGTAGAACTTAACACAATGCAACACTATTGGAAACCATTAACGAAAAATACATCAAATTTATTCAAAGTTGTCTTACGTTTTGGTCCATAACTTATTTTTCAGCTAATACCAACCTTGATAAATAGGATACTAAGAAACATTTCTGTGTAAATCTTATTAATTTTGGTTGTGTACGAGGGCTTCTTCTTAGCCTAGAAAGAAGGTAGTTAGTTTTTCAAAAGCATTTTTATTTTTCAATATAATCTCCTGAAACTTCAATACATTCAGGCCAACGCTTATCTAGCAATTCTAGCCCTTGATTAAAATAGTTTTCCTCAAGGTCTTCAAAATAGTGGTTTACAACTGTAATTGCATCTTCATTTGAGGTAAATCGCTTGCCAGCTAGGAATTTTTTTTAGATCTGGGAACAGGTAAAAGTCACGCACTCTTGTGCGCTAGTACATTGTCTTGATGAAAAATTATTTTGTTGTCTTTACATTTAATTAATCCAGAATGTTGCAATAGTACTCTAAATTAATTGTTTTACCCTTTTGCAGATAGTCAATCAATAAAATACCTTTGAAGTCCCAAAAAAACCGTTGCCATAACCTTACCAGCCGATTGAATTGGTTTTGCCTTCTTTGGGGCACTTCCTCCAGCTTTAGTCATTGCTTGGATTGTTATTTTGTCTCTGCCGTATAGTAGTGGATCAATGTCTCATCAACAGAAACAACGCTTAAACTCAATTTTATTTTTCTTAAAACGATCCGAACAAGCTTAAGAAATTTTCATTGTTATGCGTTTTTTTCATTTGTAGTTTTCATGCAAAATTAAATAAACTCAATCATGATATTGACTATTTCACGCACTTTTATTCTTCAATCATTTAATACCATATCAGGCACTTTGGGTACAAAATCTGTTGTTGTTGCTGTTTTTGGACGTCCATTACGTGGTTCATCCTCAACGACCACGTTTAAATTCAGCAACTCAATTTTTCTAAGGGAAAATTGTGGAAAATTACAATTTTTCAGAGATTGTATGCCAGATTGTTTGCTCTTGTTTTTTTTTAGATATTCAGGCATCATGATGGAAATCGAAAACGAAAACTTATGAATTTTAGAAGTCATTTTTTTCGTAATATTTCTGTATTGCAAAACTTTTATCACATAAAATATAAAGATATTGGGCT
The DNA here is from genome assembly GCA_916048285.2 of Bellardia pandia. Classification (NCBI taxonomy): domain Eukaryota; kingdom Metazoa; phylum Arthropoda; class Insecta; order Diptera; family Calliphoridae; genus Bellardia; species Bellardia pandia. Next base: position 46,725,570 of record OU696531.1, read on the forward strand.
ACTAAAGAGAATCTTAAAACAAAAATTTTAAAAATTAGATTATAAATGCATTAAAATATATATCCAAAACTGATTCGTTTTCGATTTCGATTTCTAACACATGCCTGATTGATAATTTTTCATAACGAGCCTTTTAGAACAATTATAAACATTCTAGGCGAATTTCGTTGATTTTCGATTTTTATTACTGACAGCTTATTAAAATATATTAAAGTTGCCAATTTTTGATAATTTTTAGTTGGGCTCGAGTTCATTAAATTTAATTTTCATTAAATTATTATTTTTATTGAAGGTAGGAATTGTTTTTACAATATGAAATCTTATTAAAATTTGAGATATTTCTAGTATCACGATATTTATTGAACGTGTAGCAGTGCCCTATGACACCGACGCATTTTTTCTTGTCGGTTTTAAAACGAATTCTGACAATATTGGTTTCTATGACACCCCTGAATAATTGTTCTTATTTTTATTTTATTTACATCTTTCCTTTACATATATTTTAACATACACTCATGTATGAGTCGCTGTTTTACATTTAAGTCACATTTTATTATTACTCTGTTTTTATAGCTACAGGTATCAACAAATTTAATTTTATTTAACGATTAGCAAACTATTTAATTTTATTATTGTAAAAATATCATTGACCTAAATTTTGTTTAAAAATAATAAGATTGAATCGCCAATATATAATACTCTGCTGTAGATGCTGTAAGAATAATAAAAGCAAAATTAAAATGAGAAACTTTTTTATGTTTATATGCATATAATAAAATTCACATGTGGCTAACATGTACATTGTACATACATATGTATGTATGTGTTAATATGTATATCCAAGACTTACTCAAATATATTTATATAATAAATTTGCAATATAATAAAAGTTAGAACATGACATACTGCAAAATATTTGAATAGGGAAATAATAGCAGATAAACATGTCTAAATGGTAGGGAACTGATAAAACAAAATTTCTTTTAGAAACTTCTACATGGCGTTTTCATGGGCGTTGTTACTATTTTTCAGGTTTTGTTTGGCAAAAATAATGCTTAAAGAACATTTTGAAATTAATTTAAAAATTTCTTAATAAATTTAACATTTCTAATTTCAAGTCAACTTAACCGGTCTTTGAACTAATATTGTCTGATATGATTTCATGCAAATATGAACTTTAAAATATATTTCTTCCATTAAAAAACTGCAATCGATAAATTAAAAACTGTTTTATATACAGTGGTGGCCATATAATTAGAAACGATGCTTTGATATAATAATATCGCTGTGTAGCTTCTCTAAAGACCTACACTGTATATTGTTTTTGCTGTTATTCAACGAGTTCTAAGTTGCATTAAAAAAAATAAAAAAATAAAAAGGTCGAACAATCAGTTAAATAATCAAAAATTAAAAATTTTATTTTCACAATTGTTTTTTTTTCTGGTCACGTAATTAGAAACGCGCATTTTTTTCTTCAACTTTTAAACTTTTCTACATATTAGTGACAAAGTTTATTAAACAATAGATTAACTTGTAATAATCTTGATACGGTTTAGTATCGAAAATGGGCAAAAACAAGTCATGTATTCCAGAAATGAGACGGTTAATTGTGCAGTGTTACCAAAATGAAAAACTTTCAATGTCGGCTATTGCTCAAAAGTTTTCTTGCTCAAAATAAATGGTATTTGGTGCAATTCACTTGTACAAAAAATACAAAGGAGTTTGCAACCCCAGCTAGGAAACCCAGGTCACGAAACACTTTTTTAGCAGCAGATAGAGTTACAGTACTTTTCGCTTATAGCAAACTTGAAGGGACTGAGCAAAATGGTTCGTTTTAAACGAAGTTCGCTTTAAATGATGACATGAAAAACCATTTATACAAGTCTATTTATTATAACATTAGTATATTTTAATACAAAAAATTAGTTTTTAAAAAAATCAGTCATATTAGTTTGCTTATTACCAATCATTGACCACATCCACATTGACTTCAGCCGCCTCTCCAACTATTTTTGCGCTACTGATGTTGTGGCGTCTTTTAAATCGAACAATCCAACTTTCGCTGCACTTAAATTCGGAGTAGTTAAGCGTTTCTCCAAATTCTTGTGCTTTCGCCTGTAAAACGGCATTGGTTATAGTCAAATTACTGTCTCTTTTCTGAGTAAACCATTTTAATATGCAATGGTCGAGTTCTATGAAACAAGGGGTTTTAACCTTTTTTTTGTTTAAGGTGTTATGTTCAAAATTAGTTAGGACCAAGTCCTTATTTTTCCAAATTATAGTAATTGTTGACTTGCTGAGACCCAATTCTTGGCATATTTGCTTTTGTTTTAAACCTTGTTGTAAGCGTTTTATTATTTCATATTTATCTTTTAAAGAAAAACATTTTCTTTGTTTTTAATTTGGTACTACGGCCATCTTGTAACTTTGCAATTTTCAACTGCAGTTTGCACATCGTCTTCACACAAACAAACATTAAACTTAGGGAAATTCCCTGAATCGAGAACATAGAAAAAAAACACAGCGTATTAGTGGTGCCAGTGCAAAAAAAGAATTTTTGTTCATAGCACCACATTTTGGTTCGTTTTAACCGAAAAATAAACAAGTTTTACGTGCAAATAAAGTTCATTATAACCGAAAGTTCGCTTTAAACGGGTTCGTAATAAGCGAAAAAAATTGCCTGGTTTATTAGAAATAAAACGCGTACTTTTGAAATTGGTTCATTTTAGGCGAAAGTTCGTATTAAACGGGTTCGTTATAAACGAAAATTACTGTATTTGTAGAACCAGTAAAAAACAGTTTATCTTCGCGAGAAATAAAGGCTGAAATTAGACAGCAAATAAGCCCGGAAATATCCTGACGCTTAAATGAGTCAGGAAATAAAACACATGTCTCAAAAAAAATATCATGAAACGCTTGCGGTTTTCAAAAGAAATGCTCAGAAAAGATCTACGTTACTGGACTAGAGTTCTCTGGAGCGACGAATCTAAGTTTAACTTGTTTCAATCTGATAGAAAATCGTATGTTAGACGTCCTCCCAATAAAGTCTTAGACCCCAGGTACACTGTGAAATACGTTGGCAGGCGTATTATTGTCTGGGGTAACTTTTCTTGGCATGGTGTAGGACCAATTGCACGAGTTCAGGGAATAATGGATTAGCATCAATATAAAAATATTTTGGAAAATGTAATGAGAATATGCCCGTCCAATACATTTTCCAGCATGATAATAACCCAAAGCATACTTTACGGTTAGGCCCTAATTTATGATAAAGAATAGGTTAGGTTAGGTTACGTAAGCAGGCAGCTGTAATAGTACAGCTCACGTAGGTCCATTCAGTGGCCCTTTTGTGTTGCCTAAAATATATGAGGTGGAAGAAAGTGCAAGGAAGTTGGTAGAGACAGAATAGTAAGTAAATATAGACAGGGGGAAGGAGAAAAGTGTCGGATCTGAAGGGTTTCAGGAGAAAATAAAACTCCGAGCTGCTCAACGACTAATTGTTACACTATCAGAGAAAGGATTTGAGTGTCAGATCATGGTAGCCAATTGCTATTCCTAATGTAGGCGTTGATATGCTCTAATTTCAAGTCTGATATCACAGATAGATTATTAAAGGAAGGTTGCTCCAAAAAGATGTTACGCGAAACCCCCATTGTTGTACTCGTACAGTGAGAGAGAAAATTAGTGATTATTTATAAAGTATAAGAGAAATTTGAGTCTTATACCTGCAAGTAATGGCAAAAAATTTATTTTTCAAGCATTTGAATTAAACGCTTTTTCTGTAATTTGCAAACTTTTTTTATTTTTTAGAATAATTGTTATTTTTATTTCTTTAAGCAACTATCGTTTTATCAATTGCGATTGAGTTTCAGGGCTTCAGTGAATCTAATCCTTGTATTCTAACAAGGCATATTGTATTAACAAGAAAGTTTTAAAATTTTACTGACGTTGACGTATCAGTAGTAGAACGTGACAATTAACAATGAATGGTGCGCTTTACTGTCTGTAGGTTAGATGGCGATATTTCTCTTTAATACTATCGAGAAATGTTAACAACTAAATTTTGGCTTATTATTAATGATATGGATATCAGTGATATGTGGTTTCAAAAGGATAAACATATAAAGGATCGATATTTGTAATATCTTTCCAGTACAATAAACAATTCATTGATCATTATTTTGAAAAACAAATGTCTTGTTCAAAAAACCCTTTACTTCTTATTTATTCCCTAATAACGTTGTTGTTTTCCTTTATAAAATATCCATAATAAAATAATAAAAATATATGTATATATATGTTTCCTGGTTCTTCTTTATCACCGAAGGACTTGACAAGCTACTCCTCTATGATGTTTACTGTTACCATTTGCAAAACAATGTCTGCATTGAATTATCCGTAATTATAGACCTTGTGCAATGTGTAATCATCCATCGAGGAAGATATCTCGTATGAAACCGAAGGATTATAGACTTGTCCGTCTGTTCTTTTTTATGTTTTATAAACTTTAGGGAGGGTGATGTTGAAATGAGAACGTCGATTGGACTTAATCTATTATCCTCCTCTCCATTTTTGCTAATGAATAACGACTTGTGAATTACATTAACTGGATACTCAAACACGAAGAATATACATTAGTAGCTTTATTGGATATAGATGAAGCATTTAATAATAAAACCATAGATTTGTTTTCATTGGCTCTTGAATTTGTTATTGCGATTTTACGAGACATGAACCGCAAGTTAAGTTTTTTTTTACTATTAATCCAGCTACCACATTTAAGATTACAAAGCGCTGGATTTCACAAGGCTGTATTTTATTTTGCAAGATCGCAGTCGTTCATTCCCCTGTTTAGCCAATATCGCAAATTATCTGTTTCGATGCAATCAATATACTCTGGCAAATAAGTCTACAGAACTGATGGTTGATTCCACCACACTATCTAAGGCCTATTTTGCCATGCTGAACTAGCTTTGCATTGCTTATAGGCAATAATTTTGCTTTTAGCGGTGCACTGAATTTCCATTACTTGATTCAACTGGAATATGAAATTCGGAAATGCAAGGCTTAAAAATATCGATTACGGATGAAGGTAGGAAATACAATATCTCCAAAGAAAACCAATTTGAGATTTTCACTGTCAGTTTGAAGTAGAAAATGGGTAAATTTGTAGTGTCCTTCCAACATCGAAATTATTCTTTAATCCAAGATTTCAGTCTTGAGAAAAGTTATAATATGAAATGATAATTGAGATTTACAGTGATAACACAGCCTGACAAAATGAAAACTTTTTTCTGGTGCCTTAAATTTTTTAATCAGTTTGTATGCAACTAGTATTGGGGTTCAATGCCTGTAATTCACTTTTTTTTTGTATCAGCTCTAGTTTTCGAGATATTGGATCGAATTATTCATTTCGTTCCGCGATTGTGGAAAGGAAAGTTTGTTTAAATTTGGGCCAATTTATTTATGCTTAAATCAGAATTAGCATTATTATGCTGCTGCTAATAGTTTAAATTATTTTTCATTCTAACTTTATAAGAAGTTATAGCAGTATTAAAAACAGTTAATGTGTATAATATATCTTTCAAAAGGAAGGACATGTTGTTCATTATTTAAGCTATAAAATATAAAGTGGCTAAAAATAAACTCAATCCATCAATAATAATTCTACACCATCACAATTTTAAATAGAAAGATTTAAATTTATTTTAACAAGCAAATAATGCATAAAAAATTATTCATATTCATACATTTATACTTAACAATGAAGTATGTACTCATTTATCTTTATCATGTTTGTAAGCGAGTGTATATCTAATTGGGTGGCGCCATTTATAATTATAATTCTAAATAAAGATATAATTCTTCAAAATGTCAAATCTAACTTAAGCTATTGATAAGCTAATTTAAAGGACAAAAAAATCTTAGGTAAAATCTTAGGTAAATTGTTTCTAATATTTGTTTTAAAATAACAATGATTGGTGTTTTATGACAAACTTAGCATATGAAATATTCTCAGATCATTCACAATTACTGTAGCTTCTAAAGATTTTAAAATAATCCATTGGATTTTTATGTTTATTTATGTTAACACAAACAAATTTACTAGAAATTGTACTGAAATGATTTTTGATATTTTTTGAAATTCATTGTAAATGCAATTTTAAAAGAATTTGTTAGACCACCCTACTTTGGAGTGTTGTTATATGTAGAGTGGCTGCATGTGTGTGTTTTTAAATATATAGAATGGAAATTTCAGACACAGTAATAGCCCACTTCCCAATAATATTGTAAAATAAAAATAATACTCGATAATAATAAAATAAATCAATAATACAACAGAATATCAATTAGACTTTTGAAAATTACGTACTAAAGCCCAAAAAAGTTTTAGAACAAAACAAAACATTTGTTATTTTCAATATTCTTGCTCGAGTAAATAATAAAAATAAAACTGGAAACAACAATGTTGTTGTTGTTGTTGGTAGGATATACATACATACATGCTTTCATTTGCCAAATGTATGCTTGCCAAACAAGGATACATTTTCTTTATTTCCGCTATTGTATGTTTGTTTTCTTTTTGAGAGTATGAGTATGTACGAGTGTATACTTTTGTTAATAACAATATAAAGATGATATTTAATACATTAATGTAAGCATTTTTATTTGTTTGAATAATAAAAAGAAAGAAAGAAATAAATGAATTTTTATTTGTAATATTGAGTGGTATGAAATCCCTTTTTACAAATACACTTTTTAGCACGTATAACTTACATAAATAAATTTATTCTCTGCAATTGATACGGATAATTTAAGGTTATTAGAAATTCTCTTGCATTAAGACAAACATTTTTACATAATTTGAAAATAATTTGTAAGAATTGTAAATAAAAGGGCATTTTCATGTCTTTTGGATTAACAAATGTTAATATACTATAACAAAAAAAATTTTTCTTTATAAAAGATATTTGTTATTTGAATCATGAGTATTTGAGATAAACACAATTCCTTGGTATAAGCAGGTCAACAGCACCAATTATTAATTTAAGTAAAAGCTTAATTATTCAAAATATCAATGCATCCCGACGAGTTTGTTGTCTGAGAGTGAGCAAATTCTAGGTTATGTTAACTTGGAAAAATCATTTATAGTTGAACAGAAAACAGCTTGATATAAAAACAAGTTAGAGTGCAATATTCGACTGTGCCAAATCTTTAATACCCACCACCTAAACTTAATAAGAAATACAGAAACTACACTGGGCTAGTATATCCTAATTATATGTTTTCTATTCATTGTTAGTGTAAATTTTATTAGTATTTTGTTTGAAAGACAATATTACCTGTTGGTCGTAATTCAATAATGTGATTTCGTTTTAAATGTTTTGAAATTTTATCTAATTTTGAGCATTTATAATTGATGTAATAGCCGATTCTTACTGTAATTTACAGAGTTTGTCTGATTTTCATAATAATCTTGAGTGTAGTTTAACAATTTATAAAATTAAAACAACATTTTTCCATTTTCACAATAAATTAAGAAACAGAGTATAAAAAAGGGCAAGATTATAAGAAGAGGCTTCTTTTGGTTGAATTTGATCTTACAAGAGATTTATGGGTGGCATAGGACTGATAGCTTTTAAGCAGCCACTAATGTGGTTTCTACGTATTTAAGGCTTATTTTGGTTGAATTTCATCTCGACAACATTATTTACAAGAGTTATATGGTTGTGTAGTATGCTCGGAAGTGGACTTAATTCGGGAGCTATTGCCAATTATTGACTAACAACTACAAAATCCAGTAACATAATTGCCGTATAACCGATATTAGTATGATTTCTGGATTAAAATTACTGATTTATATAAAAGTTGGTTCGATATCGACATTTATTAGACATTTTTATAGGTTTATTTATTTTTCGGAAATAGTCCTTATATGGCAGTTATGAAAAATTATGGGCCGATCATCTTAAATTTTGGAACAGTGATTTTTATGCATATGAAAATATTTCACGTCGAATTTCATAATAACGGTATATTTAAGGCAGTGGTGTCAATTATGAGTGTGTTGGTGCGATTACTCTTGACTTTTACATTCCCAGCGGGAGAAAATTGCGGTTGCGAGGCCTATTACGAGGCCTCATCACAGTTATTCTTGATACTACAACAAGTACACCTCGTACAAAAACCACAAGCAATTTGTTTTTTGTTTCGTTGTACAATGTTAAAAACAAAAATAAAACAAAATGGCCCATAATCATAGTCATAGAAAAAGCATAATTTAAGCAAAAGCACAAAATTTATATGTTTTTTTGTTGTTTAAAAGTCTACTTTTACTTAAAGTATGCTTTTTCTATGACTATGATTATGAGCCAATAGAAACAAAGATAATAAATATATTATTTCTGTTTAGAGGCCTCAAAACAAGACGTGTGATACTTCCCGCTGAATGAGAGTGTTTTGCAGTAAACAATTATATTTTACGCTCGCAAAATAAAAGAGCGTAAGCGTACATGTGAGTTTTGCTTACACAATTGTGTATGACGCTGACATCCCTGATTTAAGATATATATTAGTACATATATAAATATATATGCATATATTGGCAGTCAAATAATGAAATGTAAAGAATTGAACTGTCATAGGAAATTCTGTTAAAAATTATAGATTTTTTTAATTTCTTAGCATTTATTTTGAATCATTTGCACATTATAAATTCTTTTAAGCATGTTACTATTGGCAACATATGGCTTCCAAAAGGACTGCACATCTCTTGAGGCCAAGAAGGAATGAAACCCATTTCGGATATCCTGTTCTGAAATAAAGCGTATATCATAGAGAGCGTTCTGTATATATCGAAACAAATAGTAGTTGGGCCGGCTAAGGTCTGGACCAGAGATCAGTTATGAGTACTGAAAAAGTGAGTATACTTGAATCATGACTTATAATTTGTCGAACTTATACGTACTCATACTTGTCTCAATATCATCAAACCAATATTCATATTTAAAGTTTGAAGTACTCATTATATTCAGATTTAATCTCATGTATGATGTTGTTTATTTTGACTCTCCTTAACTCAATGTACGTAGACGATAAAAAAAATAAGTATGACTCGCATACACTTATGTGTCGTTCATTTTTTACAGCCTACTTATAAAAATTATATAAAATTTATATTTTCCTCAATATGTTTTCCTATAAACTATCTTGTATGTTTTTATATTTCTTTTTTACTTATTTTGTATAAATACCTAACGGAATATGCTGAAATTTTTTTTCAATGACTTAACTGAGTTGAATACTTTATGAGTATGTGAGTATTTTTCTTAAAATGTAAATCTAAATACCGTTCTTTATGAATCAAACATATTGGGAATGGTATGAGCTCGAAGTCGGCGTAGTACTCATACGTATATCCACCCGCATTTATAAGTCAACGTTGTTGTGAGTTTGAGTAACTCAGAGTAGTTAAATTGCAATGATGTAAAACCACTTATACTTAAAATGGTATGAGTAGTTGAGAATCGTAAAAAAACGATTCATTGCCGATCTCTGGTCTGGACCATTTCTATCTGAATAATGCTTAGCAATAGTTCGCAACATGTTGCCGAGTGTTATTAAGATGGAATATTAAGCTTTTATGACTGGACGTTATCCGCCCAATACTCAATTCAAAGGAATCAGATACCTTCGAAGCAGAGAAAAAATATTTTTAAAAGTTTGTCAATAATATTATGGTCACTGTCATTATTTTTATGATTTCTGCAACCATAATAAAAAAGAAAATTCTTAGCACTCATACGCCTGAGATCACGAATGTAAAGCAAAAATTGCCTACAATCAATTAAAGTCGAACTTATAATATGCTTTTTGGGTTTAAAAGGTCCTCAAACCATGGCGGCACTGGCGTTAATAATAGTAGAAAGATATAAATAAATACAAAATGTTGTTGAAAAAATAAATTCATTTGTGATTTATTTTTAGTTTTATTTGGAATTTTAAACAAAAGAAAATTATGTTTGGATGTGGCTTAATTTAAAGTTTCTATTATGAAGAGTATGATGTATTTGTATTTTTTAATTAAATAAGCCTATAATTTGCGTATAAAAACAATATAAAGAAGTAAAAGAAAACACATAAATATTACCTTGTAATTACACGTACTTCAGCTAATGATTACTTTGTAACAAGATTAAGTTATAAAAACAAAATAAACAAAAAAAATGGTCATAAAGTATGTACACGACGATAAATGAATCAAAAATACACTATTTCAACTAACAAACGTTAATAGAATAATTCGTGTTCACCCTCTAATCTCCATGTTAAAAAAACACCTCTGGCGATTTATTACAGTTTTGTATAAAAAGCAAATAAGAAAGAAAATCATAAGACGTAATTAAGTTATTTAATTAAATTTTTACCATACAAAACCATACATATCTCACCACATTATTACCTTAATTCTTTCAAAACAAATCTTCATTTAAAGAAATATACTTCACATAATATTTTGTAGGGAGCCGAGACCAATGAGAGAATTATACCACAGATAACAATACGTATGAGTAATAATTAAGAAATAAAAGAAAATTCTTAACACGCATACGTCTCGGAACATTGCCCAGAGCCGATTGATGATTGAAGGTGAATGCTTGTAATAAGAAAAACAGCAAAAATATAATCTTATTAAATAAGTAGAGCCAACATAAAAATAACTAATATTACTTATATTGGACAATAGGCTTAAAGCATTTAAACTACAATTTATGTCTGAAACAGTTAATTAAAGACACTTTTAATTAACTATATGTATGCCGCAAGAAACATTATAGAAATTTGTTTTAGACAAAATGACGCAAAGAAAAATTATTACAAAACAATTGCAAAAAATCAACATACAAATTTATAATACAAAATGCTATAAAACTTCATACGAGAAAAAAAATTTAATTTTGTAATTCTTTTTAGTAAATTTTAAAGTTACAGAAATAAATTCACTTTTTTATAAAACCAAGCAGAATAGAATCAATACAGACAAATTAGGGTTGGCTATGCGGAAGCTTAAATATATATGACACAAATTTATGATATTTTAATAAATTATTTAGGGATTCAAGATTAAAGTTAATTTTAATCTTTGGTGTGATTTAAAATTTTGGTCGGTCTACCAATATTTATTGCTAATGTGCAGCGAATAATTTATACTTGAATGATTCTGATGTGATATCAAAGCAGACTGTGTGAACTATAACACACTTAGTTGTTGTTTCACTTTTTATATATGTATACAATGGGGAGCACAAATGAGTACATTTTAGTACTTTGTGCACTTTATGGAATGATAGTCTTTTTTTAATATTTAGTCCAGCAAAGCCCATTTTACGCCAATTTTTCAATTAATTTATATATAGAGTTAATTGGTATTGTCCCAATTTTCTCTTCACACTACAAATGCTCAATCGCATCGATTACGGGATTTTTTGCTGGCCAGCGCATCGTAAGAAAATTCTGCGCGCAAAACCATTTATTCACGATTTTAGAAGTGTACTTTCAGCATCCAGCTAAAAAGTAACTTCACTCACGATTTTTCGCAATGGTATGAGGTATTATGATGTGCCTCCTACCTTGCTTCATTGTTTCCTTAACCCTTAAATACCTGAAATTGAAAATACGTTCCAATTGCAGATATAAATTTTTGTTCTAGCATGTATTTCATCTGTAAATTACGAATTTCTGTTCCAAGTCAGAAAAACATACTCCTGGAAAGCTCCAGGACAAAAACAAGGAAGACAGTCTGTAGACGGTCTTAGTAGCTAAAGGGAAAAAACCGTATTTTTAATACTCAACTGATGACCGTCTATAGACGGTCTTAGGCGTTAAAGGGTTAACATGGTGTCTTTGAATTCTCTGGACTGTTCGACGCCAATAATATTGTTTATCTTCTGTGCTCTCTGGCAAACTTTAACCCCGCCTTTACATTTTTAATCAACAATGCAGGTTTTAATTTTTTTTACTGCTGAGATATACCAATATCATTTTGCTGTCCGTCGATTAACTGGTTTGCCTATTGCTATTTAAGCATATTTTGGTGTTAAAAACTTGTATACTTTTATTTGTGTTATCACGTTAGTAGATTTTTACGACCTGTGATTTGTGGTTTGAGAACAATAGAACGTCTTTTTTGAACTCCTTTTACCACTGATTTTTATCATTTCTATATATGTAGTATATTGTCCTCAATGGCTTTTGACATTTTGTTTATTATTTATTATAATTTGTTTTATAATTTGATTTGTGTTGGATAATTTGCAACAAGTGTTTGCCAGTTAATTAAGCCTTACATGGCAACTGAGGTTCATAATTGACCCACACTCATGGCATGATATTTTAGAGAGTTATTTAAGCCAGAAACGTGCAGCTATTTTTTGTCAAATTATATTTCAAACTGTAGATAAATTACAATATTTTCATCACAATTAAAAAAAACCTTTAAAATCAAATCAATTTTTCTAAAAAAAACATTCAGTTTTTTTTTAATTTTTAAATTATTTTAAACAAACTGATAACTGCAATGCCTTCATTCTACAGGGAGTCTCAAATTTTAACTTTGCCATAATTTGCACAGTAAAGTGTTGCCAGTAAAATATAAAAACAGTTTGACAGCTGTATGTTTTAGAAACATAATAATAAACGTTTGGTGACTACAGTTATTGCAAAATCATATTAAGCTGTGAAGTACGTTTTAATATGGATACCTTTATACGAGTATATCATTAATTTTTCAATAATTGAGAATCAATATTATGGTTGAAAAACTAGTGCATCCTCAACGTGTAGAAAATTTAATGCGGTATTTAGATGACTTATTAATTACAAATATTGGGACAGGGTGACTTCTGTATAAATTGGATGATATGGATGTGAAAGTGGTTTTAATAAGATCACGCCAAGTGTTATTTCCTGGTCGTATACTCTCTCTTAGGTCTGCTAGATTACGTGATTTAACACCATTAGATTATTTTTATAGAGTTATTTAAAGTCAAAGATCTTTACCAACAAGCCTACAATCAAGCATACATTTAAGAACTAAATTCAAAACTGATCAACACGATTGCAACTAATTTATACAAAATGATAATGGAAGCGTTGACTCGTAAAACCTCATTTCACTAATTATGTATTTTCAAGATAAAAACTTTGTATTTGTGGAAGTATTGAGATTATTTGTAACATCGTCATAGATAATAAAGAATTATTCACTTACCTGTGGAAAGCAACTTTTGCGTTCAACTGTAAAAAATAAAAATAAATTCAAATAAAATAAATGAAAAATAAAAATATATATGCATAGAAACTAAAGCTACATTTAAACTAGCTGGGTTGTCATCTGAAAATTAATTTATCATTTGATTCAGATGATTTTACTGTAAGATAATTCCCTTAAAACTAGTTTGTTGATACTATATTTTGCAGTAGAAAATTTGACAATTACAGTGTAAAATACATAACGTATAAAACCACCTTAAGTCATCGTGTTGGGCGAAATTTGTTGTTCGTCCCAGTTGTGTTTATAACGTGTATCAACTGAGCGTTTGCAGAATTTTGTGGAGCAACTTATGTGCTGGGAAATTTCAATTTTGCCCATGACTGTTCTATACGAGTACACACAAAGAAAAATTGCATTCTAAAATTAAGTTTATTTTTCTCAGTTTTAGCCTGAAATTTTCAAGTACTTAAAATAAGTAAAAATCGGGATTGATTTGACAAATCAAGCGCAGATTTTCTTAGAACAAGAATAGTGTTCTTGATTTAAGTAAAAAACTCTTAAATTAAGTCCAATTTGTTCTTAAATCAAGAAGATAAATCTTAAAACGAAAAGTAAGACTTATTTTACTTAAATTAAGAACAAAAATCTTAAATCAATCCCAGAGAAGAAATGAGCGAAGTTAAACTTACTCTCTCAGAAGCTCTCAAAATAATTTTTTATAATTTGTTGAGTAAGAAATTCTTACTTTAAGTCAAATTTGCTCTTAAATCAAGAAGATAACTCTTAAAGCGAAAATTAAGACTTACTTTTACTTGAATTAAGACAAAAAAACTTATATTTTGAGAAAAAATTGGAGCAATATGGAGTAGTTACAAAAAAAAACCTCACGATAATATAACTACATGATAATAATGTAGTTACAAAAACAACCCTCAACCTTCCTACGTTAAAATTCACTATTATAATTCTCAAATAGTCTATGTGAATTTTAATATAAGATATATAAGAATATCACAGTCAAGCAAGTAAGAATAGGAGTACCGATCCAGTTATAATCTGTTCCGAACGAACAAAATATAACCAGGCGAAGCCTTGGTTCTTACTTCATAATATTGTAGCCGTAGTTAGCCGACCGAGATCCGAAGTATTTATTTCGTATTATTTAGCTCATTTTGGGATTAATTATATCTCTGGCATTCTTAAATCAATCCGATTTTAGGATTACTTCAAATATAAATTAGAGCTTAAATCTAGTTCAAAATTCTTGAACCAAGCTCATTTTGGGATTAATTCAAACTCGGACATACTTAAATCAGTCTCATTTTTGGATTACATCAAGTACGAATTCGTGCTTAAATCTAGTTTATAATTCTTGAATCAAGCTTATTTAGGGATTAATTCAATCTCAGCCATTCTTAAGGAGAGCTAAAATTAAGATTTTTTGACTTGATGAATCCGTACTTGAATCAAGTATTTTGTACTCGGTATAAGAAAATCCGTACTTACCCTACTATTGACACCGCTACGGATTGATTTAAGCGCCGATTACTCAATTTTTTTTGAGTGTATGTATGTAGATGTATTGCACCTTAGAAAGTTGTTTGGTTATTTTGTTTACCAGAAATAATAGCTATATTGTAACAGCAATTCTCACAAAGTTCTGTTTTTAATCCATTGTATAGTCATTGTAATCTATGTAGAAGAAATTAACTTCCATCTAAGACACAAACATATTAAACCAACTAGTCACATACATAGATAATTGTGTAAAATAACAATAAAACAAACTTAAATTCTTAATTTTATTTTTCAATAAAACTGCATGATTTTGGATTTCAATAAAGTTTTTGTTTTTATTAAATACTAAATTGCAATTTGTTTATATAAGTTTTATGTATATAAGTATAATTATAGGCGCATGTACATTTTATGTATGAACGAACGTATTTCTTTTCTTTTCAATATTATTTCTTTATACGAATAAAATAATATTATATTGTTTCAATGTATAATAAATGCTGGTATTATTTTCGTTTTTCATTTTGGTTTTATAAGTAATAAATGCCTGTTGATAATTTATTAATAAATTAATGTATAAATATTTTGATGCTTTCATAATATTGCTTATTTAGTGTGGTAAATATATGCTTCATATTATTATTATTATTTGTTCATTTTTATATGGTAAATTTTATTATTGTGTGGTATTTTGGTGTGTTCAAGTAGTATTTTCAGCTTATTTTAAGTATAAATTTAAGAGACAAGAATTTACGGTGAAAGCGACAGGGTTTAGATTAAAAATTATTTTAAATTGATTTTTATTATTGGTGCCTGACATTGCTTTTTCTATTAAATATTTTTAATGTTTCGTTGTAAGGAATTGAAGTAGTTCTTATTTCAATTCCCTAAATCTGAAACAAATTGCTTTAAATTTTAATCATAACATAAATATGTTGTGTTCAATGATGGCAAGCTATTTTAATGTCACAAAATGTGATTCACTTGCAATAGAAATAACTGTCAAGAAATGTTTATGTTAAATTGGCTCTATTTCTAGTGTTGTGTGTTTGTTTAAGGGTCATTGTGATCATTGTTTATTAAATATTTATGCAAGAAATTAAAACATTTCTGTAAAACATTTATTTTATATATAATTCTTGACTTTATTTATTATTGCGGCCCTGTCGCTTCAATTGTAATCCATGCTTAACGTTGTAAAAGTGGCAAAAAACGCAGCTAATTTTTAAATGCAATTGTTTTTTCATAAAGTAGTTGTTTTTTTTTCAATATCTATTTCAATATGTTTGTTGTTTTTTATTTGTTTGTGTTTCTCAATTTTATTTAAGTTTAAGTTTTATTTTCAAAATGTATTTTCGTTTTATATTTATTTGTATAATAGTTTGAATATATATGTATTGTATAACTTTTATTTATTATAAGTGTATTGTTAATGTCTTTTTGTATTTCACGGGTTGTTGTTTTTCAATTAAGTATAATGAAATTATTTTTGTTAATATTTGGTGTTTGTTCTTAAAAAGAAATTTGTAGTTTTAATCCTGCATAAAACGTAATTTGAAATAAAAATAAAGCTTTTTTAGAGAAAATAGATATATGAAATTTTTAATAAAAACTTGATGTTCAACTCTTGTTTCAATTAACAATTTTCTATTGCATTTTTTCGCCAGCAATTATAAAGAATTGTATACCAAAGGTGTTGAAAAATTCACGCAAGATTTAAATTTGCCAACATATGTTGTCAAAAAAGAAATAGTATTACCAATTTCATATTCTTCTTATGCCGATCACTATTAGAAATGGAGCATTATATGGAAGAACCAATTGTTTTCATTGTATACTAACATTTAAACTATCTATATAACGAAAGTTTCGCGGTTGTAGTTTCAAACATAATCATCTTAAACAATGAATTACATTGTTATCTTGATGGATTTTCGTGGTGCCTGATAGACTTGACAAAAGTGTGCTGGACTATCAATCTGAAGATTGCAGGTTCAGTTTTCGCCAAACATTCTGGGTGTATCTGCAGACGTTTGGCTTCATACTTTACGTTTTATTTTTACTAATGCCCGACATCACAACATAATAATAGAATTGGTTCCGACAGGTCATACAGCATAGGAAACAATTCAATTACTGCATAAAACAATTCTGGTTTGCCTGATCAGAACTGGACCCGCAGATTATGGCATTTAACACAATTGCATATATTTCTATGCCAAGAAGTCGAAAATCATCCTTGCATTAAAGCCGGAAATTTAGCGCTTCATATCCAGTGTGCTCTCTTAAATATAACACTATCAAGTCAACTTTACAAAAATCTGCAGAACACACTTGTGTTTTCTATTTAATTCAAATCCAGTGTAAATTTGAACAAACTCTTTAAGTTTAGGAGGTAATGGAAACAAGAGTTAAACTAAAAAATATCTCTAGTAAATATATAATTGAAACAAACTTAAAAAATGCTGCCTAAATATCTAAAGTGCCCTTACAAATATGAACAAATATCATGTTTTAAATTTAAACTAGACAGTGTTTAAAAAAAATCAATCAACATAACGAAAAATTTCCACTGTTTGGCAAAATATGTATGTATGTTACACCTACATATATAAACATTTGTATGTATTCTTACAAAGAGGACAAACATTTATTTGCTTATGACTACTTGACAAGACTCTGTAATAAAAAGTTTGATGCCCAGCAGTTCTACTTTTAAGGCTTCAATAGTCAATGCATCCCTTTAAGACAGTTTGTTGTTTAACCTAATGTCTAATTACTTAATAGATTTCAATTTATTTACTTTATAATGCTCAACGAAATTAATTGTTTACTTTATGCATCCCTGGTAATCTAGCATGGATACAATGGTTACTCTTGTAGCTCTTAGTTATATCAGTCACTTTAAACAAATTAAAATATCTAATCAATCTAATTTAAGTTAGTTATTTTCCCCAGTGTCTGCAGTTTTTAATTTTTGCTCTTTGTAATGTACAGAGTAGTCAATTGGTTACCCAGGTAATCTAGCATGAATTCAATTGTCACTTTAGTTTCGCTTAGTAATCTACGGCCATTCTAAACTTTTTTCGATTTAGTAAACACAAGTAAGGGTTTTGAAGGCTCAATTGTCACTAAGTTCATTTTGTAATCCGTAGTTTAGTCCTTGTAACCTATGTAAAAGAAATTGACTAATGCTTAGGACACAAACTGAATAAAATAACTGGTTACATAGGTAATTCTGTAAGTAATTGTGACTCTAATGATAGACAAAACACTTGTTCGGAACATTTACTAAGAACTGCTGGGTGCTATTAGAAATAAACATGTCTAAGTTCCTAATATGCGACAAGGTTATACATGTAACCTAATGTACCATGTTCAGATTTTTATTACTTTTAGGCTCAAGTGAGAAACAAAGACAAATAAAATGATAATAAATCACAGTTATTTAGAAATGTTGGAATATCATAAAAAATTCTCGTCTATATATTGTAAAAATACCACCTGTTGCTTTGAAATAAAGAGTTCTTAGGTATTTATAAAGGAAAAATATTTTCTGCTATAAAATAATAAAAACCAAATAAGCAAAATAATATAGCTGCGAGTATTTATATTATAAAAATTCCCTAGAACGTGCTAAACTGCTAGAAAATTATTAGCTTTGTTTTCAATATCGATTTCAAATGAAATATTCATTGAAAATTGAAGCATATTTGATAGCTTTTCTAACAATCCTAGTCTGTAAATAGAGTTTTTTATAAGCAAACAAATTTTTGCACAATAATCATTTTTGCTACAACTCAAGTTAAAATCAAGTGTAATTTCAGTCTGGAGTCCAAAATAAAGAAAATATAAATTAAAGTCACATTGTTTTTGCTTAAAAAATATACAAGTCCCAATTTACACCAAGCTATTTTTAATGGAAAGATTGATAAAATTTTTTCCTTGAAATTTCATCGGTGTTTACACAGCACAATATAATTGCTTAAATCACTCGTATTTTTATTTGAGAGTATACCCACACTTGTATACACATACATATGTAATAAAAATAAGAGAGTAAAACGAATTGCATTTACAATCAAGTGTGTACTCGTCATATCTTCCTCTCACTCCGATGTCTAGAAGGTAATCAACTCAGCTTAAAGAATTGCTGCGTGTAAATTGCCACCAATCTACAAGTGTAAAACATAATAATAATATTTGCATTCATTGTCAAATTCCAAGACAATGTTCAAGTGCTCGAATTTTTAGGTCTTTAGTGATAATTGCAAAATAATAATACAATTTAATCTATCTATCTTTGTATTCAATTACTAATTATTAGGGATTTTTTACTTGAAACCTAATACGTCATTAAACATTGAAAATGTGTTCGCTTCTTTTAAACACTGTCGAAAGGCACACCAATTAATAGATTATATAAAATAAGTAACTAATGTTAAATAAATAAGTTTATTAAATTTTTTTTTAATTTCACAAAATGTTTAAACTATATTTGTAAATTGCCCAACTAGTTTCTTTTTGTTTATGAAAGAAAAACATTAACTTTAAATAGATATACCTACAATTTTAAAAATATTTTATATTAAAGAAGTTTTTTTTGAACAGTCTTTTTGGCTAATAAATCGTGTGTTATATTATAATAATGACTGTTATTATTAATTAAATGTTTTTTTTTTATAAATATTTTTGGTACCATATAAAAAGTAGGAAATTATTAAGCTTATTATAACACATAAATATTTTGTAAGGATAAATTATGTGCAAAAGTTTTAAGATAAAATTTGTTTGATTATTTTTAGTGTAATAAATATACTAATGATAAATGTAAAATTTTTTATATGAAATAAGTAATTTTACTACGAAATTTAATGACATGACATATTTAAATTTACTTATAGAAGATGACCTGACATGCTGGGTTGTTAATATCGTTAATTTATGAACCCAATGACAATTTACAGTTTACTCGCGATAATATGAACTAATGAAAACAAGGACAGTTGAAATTTTTGGGATTGTTCATATTTACAAATGGCACAACATATTAATAAAACCAATAGTTTTTATTTTTCCAGGTCCGATGAATGTATTGTTGACACATTTTGAAATTGCTTTGTCACTCTATATTTCTTCGCTAAATTAGTAACACTTCAAATCTTCATATTTTTCCTTTAAAGTTATACATTTATATTGTTTTATATGCATGTTATACAAATTATTCACTTTTAATTAACACTTAAAAACCAAACATGCGTTTGCGTCTGCGTACATGTAAAAACTAACTAAAAAGTGCACTTGTTTGTTTGACAATTGACATTTGGCATTCAAATGTTAATAGCTCGGGGTTTCCCCTAATTTGTATGCATATTATGTAACTGAAATCCGTTTTAAAATAAAAAGAAATAAATGTTTATATTCCTAAGCTTTTGTACAAAGTTCATAATTTGGAGTAGTCAATGACAGAGAAAAAGTGTTGATATTTTTGGGTGTTCATATTTTCGCGAGTGCACTGTATATACTTTTTTTATTAAAACATACAAAATTAATTAAAAACCCGAAAATAAAGCGATTGTTATGAACGAGTTGTTTAAATATTTTTCTTGTAATCTTTTCAATATCACAGATTGATAAAATGAATTGAATACTTAAGAAAATTACGAGTATAATGTGATAATTAAAACTGCAATAACACGGTGCTACAGCAAATATTCTTAAAAGGCAAAAAAACCCTGTATTATTCTAAATATTCTAAATGATGACTAAGTTGGTCAATGATGTTTTAAATTTCAGTGTAAAATATCATAGTTGTGGCGTTGTATCAGAGCAAGAAAACTGAAATTCCATTGCAAGTACGTTAAAAAATGCGAAAATTGTGGAATTTATTAGGGACAGTTTCCCTATGTTAACTTATGTTAGCTTATAATTGATTGAAATTATGGTAATTATTTTTTCGCACATATAATTTAAAACACTAAGGGCCTTTTCGGAAATCACTAGGCTGCATCTGATGCGCATTTGTGATCAGTTTGCGATGCATTTATTGCATCAGCCATTTTTGTGATGCTTGTTTTTATGTTGTTTGCGCATCAGCTGTTTCACTGTTGCATTTTAGAACACCACACAATTGCAGTGATGTCGACTGTTGGTTTTCCGAACGTACTAAGAATCAGATGCAGCGCATTGATGCATTTCCGAAAAGCTCCTAATTAAAAAAAATCTTAGATTTATGAATTTTTGGCCCCGCCCACTTTCGTAATTTTGAGAGTGCGCATGCCGCCCAATATATAAAAAAGTGTTGCAACCTAATAAAAAAAACCGTTTAACAGCTGACAATTTAAGATTAACATAGTAAAGAAATGTGGTAGAAATATAGATTTAACGTTGTAAAATTTGAAAAGTTTAATTGAAAAATTGTACAAGATTAGAACAATGGATGATGGTTTTTGATAAGTCTCAAACAAAAGTTGACTATGACGACAAAAGAATAGAAACAAAAAAGAAGTGGTTTCTAAAAAACGCAACAGCATCAAATGAGAAATAATTCTAGGTTGTAGCAATGAAATTCGGATACATTTGCACAAAATGTTAATAGAAAAATTGGGCAAAATATTGCGTATGTTCCAGCAAAGCTGGTCATTTACATAACCGTCTCCTGTGTAATTTATGTTTTCTGTGTATTTTTTAATTAATTTAAAACTTGTGCAACTTTTGGAAAATTTTCACCAATTTTAAATCGAATAATTGATAGTAAAATCAATTTATTTGGTGGAAAAGGTTCTCGTCCCCCAAATGCAGAATACCATCCACAATTCACATATGGGAATGCTTTTCATTATTAGGAGAGGGGCCAATACATTGCATACAATCAACAATGGATCATGTTTACGTTGATCTACTAAATAATGTTATGCTTCTCGAAATGCCACTGATTTGGATCTTGCAACAAGACAACGATCCAAAACATACAAGCCGAAAAGCACGTCAGTGGTTCATTGACAACAATATTGAGGTCATGGAGTGGTGTTAAATTTTTTAAAATCTATAATGAATAGTGCTATTTTTGTTGCCGTAAAAATTTTATTAATTCATCTGAAATTGTAAATATTTTCAACAAAAATTACACAAATCTTTTTTATGTTGAATAAATGATTGACATATTTTAATTTATTTGCCACTGTAATAGCTAGGGAACTAAATCGAAGTAAAATTAATAAGTACAGTCCAATACTGCCTTCAGTGCTATTTTTTTTTACTCTACCGCAGTTGTATTTTAATTGGTTGATTAATGACTACGTTAGGACTATTAAGACTTTTTGAGTATATCAAAACTGTACCAAATTAAATATTTTCTATTCTAACAAAACATGTTGCCTTATTCTGCTTTTTGTTGCCATTTATTGCATTTTTGGGGCGGTTGTCTATTAATTTGGTGACAAATTAAAGGTATTTAAAAGTTTGAATATAAACATTTTTAAAACTACAACAAAATATTTGAATTTATCAGCAATAGCACAGAACTTAATTCCGTTCGCAAGTGGAATTAATTCCGTATTTTGCTTCTTCAAAAGGAGTAGAATGAAAAATTTTTTCTAAATGAAATCTAGAAATTCGTAAAAATTACAATTCCACATAGCAAATTAAAAGGGGTTTTATTCCAAAAAAAATGTCGTTTTACTTTTTCTATAGAAGCAAAATACGGAATTAATTCCACTTGCGAACGGAATTAAATTCTGTCACATGGCTGTATATTATATTTTTGATCAAGTTATATATTACTCCCTTATTTATTGTAATAGAACTTCAAAAGACTTTTAATCATCCCATATGACATGTCGTCCAGTTCGTCATTCAGTAGTTTATATACAGCATTTTTTTTAACAAAGAGGGCAGTAAGAGGGCAACATTTTGTGCTAGGTAAAAATATTGCCATATATGTATACTAGGGCGGGCCAAATTTTTTGTCGATTAGAGCCGCCCCCTAGGATGATTTTATGGACAATTCTAAGCAACTTTGGTGAAGGTACCATGGGTCTATCTCGATTTTCGAGTCTCCCACTTTTCAAAAAATGAATGACTTGAAAGCAAGAAAGACTTTCAAAAATAACTTATTCCGCTTTTCTTCCACTAAATTAATTTTTTATTACACATGTTCTTATTTTTTTAGGTTGAATTTCTGTTGAAAAAAATAAAATAAATATCAATTTTACGGAACATTTTTTCTCGGAAAATAGACGAAAAATATTACAAATATGCATGAAACGCCATCTGGTGGTGTTCATAGGTAAAAATAAAGATCAAAAATGAATTTCTCGACCCCAAAAACCCCCCATATACACATAAAAAAGATAATATAACGATGAATAAAAAATCGAATTTCGAATCAAAATGATGTTATAGGGAAAAAAATAATTTTTTGAAAAGTGGGAGACTCGAAAATCGAGATAGATAGGGGGCCGGTCTAATCGATTTTTTCGGCTCCATACAAATTGGCCCGGCCTAATGTATACTAATTTATTTGCATTAATTTTTTATTTTATTTTGTAGCACAGTGTTATTAATTGCTGCTTTATTGCTTTGAAACACATACAGGTCTAGTAGGTTCAATAATGACAAAACTTATTTTTATGTTTGCGCATATAATTTCAACTAATTCCAAATAAGCTAAAGTTATGAGAGTGGTGTACAATTAATATACTCAATAATTATAAACTTTTACTAATCAAGACGATTTTTTGTCTATTCAATATTCTACATAACATATAATATTTATGTAGAAACAAAGGTGCTTTCCTTACGCTATTATTAAATACTTCAGCACCCCATATAGAATTTTCACATACACTTTCTTATCAATTTTCCTCTCATAAACAAATGTTTATCTACAATTGCATATATGTTTGTAAATACTTGTGTTATGTGTCAATATATGATATTTAATATGTATATATGTATGTATAAATATAAACTTTAAACTTTCAGTTATTTATGTACGAGTATGTTTGTATGTATATTGCATTAAAACTGCCTTGCACAGTCACAGACCCATCCTTGATTCGTAGCCTCTGGCTTTCAACGTCTTGTTTCTTTTATTTATTTATTTTTTTTTTTTTTCATTCTATAATTTCTATCAACTTAACGTCTGGCATACTGACAACATACCGAATTACGTGGTACCCTCTGGGTTGGCAGACCCGAAATGCCCTTCAGATATGTATATGAGACTGGCTGACGTAGTATACGCTGTGGCGGTGGTTTTGTTTTGTTTTTAGAAGCTGTCACTGACAACGTTGATGATGTTGTTGATTTGGTTGCTGCTGAGGCTGAGCAAGCTGACGATGAACAAGAGGTCTTTTTAAGGCAAGACGTTACAGTTGTTGTCGTTGCTATAGAAGAAGATAGTGATTTTTTATTGAGTTCTAGGTTAGAGGAAGATTTCAAAGCAGATTTAATGGGTGTGCCATTGTTGGTGGACGATGAAGCCGATGACGTTGGTAGAATGGGTGGAGGTGTGACACCGCTGCAGGAAAGGGAACGTGATGAAATAGAGAAGGCTTCAAAGGCCCGCCTCAAAGAAGTGGTGGAACGACGATGTAGGCGCGAAAAACTAGAACGTGCAAATGATTTACGTTCTTTGTTGTAAGCCAGCTTTACAGCATCATCTGAATTTTCATTGTTATCCCCAGCTGCAGTAGCATTATTATCATTATCGTTATTGTCACCATCATCATCATCATTAGTAGCAGAAGTATTTACATTACCAACATTTTGCTGTTGTTGCTCATCTATATCAACTGTACTACTGGTTTCACTCGATGCACATGATATATACTCAGTGGCTGCAGTGGAAGTGGAAATGAGTATTCGATTATTATCTTTTTTGTTGTTTTCGGCTGCCGTTGCTACTGCAGCTGGATGTGGTGGCGTGTGAGATGAACACGAATCGGTCGATGAACTTTGGTTGTCATCCTCATTGCTGCCAGTGTAAACTAGGTCATCATTTGACCTCAAACCAAAACGTCGACTTAGTTGACGAAAGAAGCCCATATTGCGCTCATAACGAGGTATTGGCGAACTAACACTACAATTGGGTGAAATACTGCGGCACTGACGTATTGCGTCATCATTTAAGACATCCAGGGGAGAATGTCCTTCTCGAACAACCGCTGCCAGAGGCATATCGGCAAAATATACATGAGTCGAACTCATTTCAAAAATGTTTCTAAATTTATTTAAAACTATAAAAAATCTTTAATTGTTTCTTTATTAACAAATTTTAATAGATTTTTTTTTTTTAATAATTTATATTTATTTTAGTTATTATTTTTAATGTTTATGCATTTTTGTGCATTTATACCGGTTTTTTTGTTGTTATTTTGAGTTGCTCCATTTTTATCTACACTCACTCTTTTTTGTGTCTGCAATGTATTTGTTTGTGTTTTTGTATTTCTCACATTTACTGTTATTTTTATGTTACTTCACTTTTACTAGACTTTGTTGTTTTTATTTTCTAATTTTTAAACACCGCACACATTGACAGTCCTTAAAGTACTGAAGGATTTTTCTGCAAGCGGCTTGCTTTTATACCACTCTCTCTCTTTTTATGTTTTCCTTTACTATTTTTCTCTCTTATGCTCTGTATAACGGTTTCCACATGGTAGTATTCCTGCTTACTATGTGTTTATATTTATTAGTCTGCAAAAGTAATGTGTTATTGATAGTAAATAATTTGTGTGTGTGGGGGTACTTTTTGAGGTACTTTTTGCAATATAAATTTATTCAAAGTATGTTTCTGGCAACATATAGATTCTGCGCGGACAATATTTAATTTAAAATATGCCTGATTTCTCATAATAGATTAGACCCATTTGGTCCCACTAAATACAGGTGTCGATTCGGCTTCACCTGCGATCTTTTACGACTCGGATTATCGTAATAAATTCATTTTTCATCGCAAGTAATTATTCGGCGCAAAAATGGTTTTCTTTAATAACATTTAAAAAGCATTGCCGACATGCAATATCGTCTTTTAAGGTCTCCTCTCGGCTTCAATTCGTATGGATTTGGATTCTCTGCTTTTCGATGAATCCTGCTGCTCGCAAACGATTTGAAATTGTTGCTTGAACACCTCCCAATGATTGTGCAAACTCTTGTTGGGTTTAACAACAATCTTCAAGGAGTAGTGCCTCTAATTCTTGGTCTTTAAACTTTTTTGGCCGGCTTCGACGTTATTTGTCTTTTGTGTCAAAATTACTACTTTTGAGCTGAAATCGATACTTTTTACAAATTAATTCAAAGTAAAAAAAAATTTGTTCTTTACATTATGATGTTCAATAACTAAGTGCGAATAAATGACAGATATGTACCCTTCATTCATTCATTCTATTGTGAATCCCGCATTTTTAGAGTTATTTGTCACAATGATACACTGTTGATAGATAGTGTAAAGTTAGAACTATAATATACAATTTAGAAAAACAACCCCTGCAATTCCAAAAAAACCTTTGGAATATTTTGAAATTATTGAACATAAGTTCACATTAGGTCAGGTCAGTCTGTGTTTGATTCGGAACTCATGTAGTTTAATTAATACCTAATTAATTATAATACGGTGTCCCATTTCGGAACATCAGCTCTAGAATTGTAGAATACTTAGCCTGAATTCAAGATGAGTTTAATTCAGAAGGTCATTGTAGTTTACTATTTTAAAGCTATCTCTATTGAAATACAACTCCAAATACTGTAATATAAAACACGTAAGAAAGTATAGGTGGTCAAGCCCGATCATATAATACCCTACACCCAGTATATGTACAAAACAGTTTTTCAGAAATGGAATGAATTTAAAAGATTTATGGAGGTTAAAATGAATAACAGAGAGGGTCTTATAAGGGAGTCTGAAATAATTATGGACTGATCGTTATAAAATTAGGTGTATATGAAACTTATTTGTGTTGAATTTTAATTGGATACCAAGATTTTTAAGAGATTTATGGTCGTTAAAGTGATTTACGGAAGTGGGGCTTATATGGAAGCTATGATCAATTATGGACCGATCTTCACAAAATTTGCAGATGTGATTTGGCTTTATTTACTACTCACTTTTAGTGAAATTTGTTTGCATGGTTGCATAATTTAAACATTAATGATCATTAAACTCCTATTTGGGGAGGACATTTGTATTAGGGCCAGGTGAAATAATATACCGATTTCCACCAGTTTCAATTCCAACCGTCCTTGGGCCGAAAAAACATCACTTACCAAATTTTATTGAAATATCTTCTGCGCACAAGCTTTACATGTACAGCCAACTAACCAAGCAGACGGACGGACGGACATCGTTAAATCGATTTAGGAAATGATTCTGAGTCGATCGGTACACTTTAAAGTGGTTGTTGGGCCAATATTTATGGGTGTTGCAAACATCAGCACAAATCCAATATACCCTTCCCAATTTTGTGGTGTAGAGTATAAATATTATAAATCCCTTAAAATCAATAATTTTCTCAGTTTTTTAATGCAACATATAATATAGAAAGAACTACATTTTGTACCGAAAGAAATCAATCCAGTGATGATCAATCAGTAAAATGAATAAAGGTGTCTTGCAAAAACATATGGAAGAAATTAGATTAAAAATTATTGCCCTTATTCATAAAAAATTAAAGTAGACTGCAAATGTACTTTAAGAAAATTTTGTATGAACATTTTGTCTAAAAGCACACTTCAAGCTTACTTTAGTTTTTATGAATACGGCAGTATATTTTTATATGTTATCTTAAATTTAATAATAAATAAAAAATCTTTGCAGAATTTAAATCGTACCCATTTCATAAAGTACCAAATATTGCATCTCAAAAAGAATTTTGTTTTTACAATTGAAAAACATCCCTTCTCTTATTTTTATACTTTTCACCTAAGAGAGTATAAATAAGTTTCTTGTTACGTTTGTAATTTGAAAAAAATTCGTGTATGAAACTAAAAAATATTAAGAAAACTTATAAACTATTGGTTGAAATCAGTTTTCGAAAGTTGAATTAAATTGGTCTGAATTAAATTCAATTGAAAATAAGGGAAATTTGTACTGCATCAGGTCAATCAATTGTTTATATATGTGGAAAAATCATCCAAATCGATGAAAAAACTAAAGAGATATTTATGAACAACTACAAGTTAATAATTTGTTAAGGCATTGAGATTTGTTTTAGTTTGAATATTAAAGCGAGGAAATGTTATACCCAGCACCATCATAGGAAAATAAGAAAGAAGAACTATTATATTTCATTTCTGCATTCTGCTCATGCCAGTGTAGGGCCAGTAAAGCAGGATTATACTGCCTTACCTGGGCGGTTACTGCGTATTTCGATTTGAAAGCAAAAGCTTTTGAAATACAATGTAAAAAGTATACAAATTCGAATGATTTTCTTTTCGAATCGAAATACGCAGTAACCCACCTGTTTTTTATCAATGTTAAATTAGTTCGACTGTTTTAAAAAAGCAATAAGATAAATTTTAATATTTCAATATTTGGGTTAATTTTGTTTAACATTTAGTAAAGGGTATATTAGATTCGGCTCAACCAAATAAAACACATTTACTCGCATCTTCTCTTTCTCTTTGCCTCTCACCCATCCTCTGACTTTTATCTATATTTATACATTGCTATTGCAATATCTTAAAAATACTATTTACTATACATGTTGTTTACTTCCGTTGTTGTTTAATGTTAACAAACAAAAGATAAAAGAATATACAAAAATAACTATTAAAATAAAACAAAAAACAAAACTTAACATTTTTAAGGAAGTCATTGTCCTGCAACATGCTGTATTGTGTGTGTTATTTCTACTAATTTCAGGATTCATTTCTTTGGCAAATATTTAAACCAGCAACTAATTGCATTTTACACAATGCAATCGAGTGTGTGTAAAAGCGTGTTCGTGTTTAGAAATTAAGCATTAATTACATTTAAGGCAATGGTCGTATTCATGTCCTTTTGATGCTAGACAACTACACACACAGTGTTGACAAGATATTTAGTTTTATAATTGTATTTTTTTTATTATAAAATCAATTACTTTGTTAATTTCTTATTGCAATACCTAGAGGATTGAACTTTAGCCAGCACATGTGTTAAGAGTTTATTTGATAGTTTAATAACACTTAGTATGGATTTTTATTTAAAGATTAAAAACTTTAGTGTTATTTATAAAATTTGGAATAATTTATAGTAAGTTTAATTTTAAGTTTAAAAAGAGCATATTCTAAACTCAATCTGTGTTCTCGTTTATTATTTAAGAGACAAACAAGTAAGAGGATCTAGACCCTAGTCCCACTATACGTACAAAAATGGTTTTTCATAAATGTCCAAAAATTGTGTATCATAACTTCAGTGCGTATATATATTTTTTTAAATTTGAGCTCCATATAAACACTTTTAAAATGTTTATACAGGTTCAAGTGATTTTCGAAGGTGCCTATATAGGAGCTCTGTCTTATTATGGACCGACCGTTATAAAATTAGCTTACATGATTTTTATTTATATAAAACTTGTTTGTGTTGAATTGTATTTGGATACCAAAATTTTTAAGAGATTTAAAGTCGTTAAAGATATTTTCGAAAGTGAGCCTTATATGGAAACTATCAGCCCTGTCACAGAATTTAATTCCGTTCGGAAGTGGAATTAATTCCGTTTTTTTTTTTTTTTTTTGCTTCTATAGAATTTTTTCGGAATGAAACCTAAAAATGCTTAAAATTACAACTCCACATGGGAAATTAAAAGTATTTTCATTCCTAACGACGCGTCGTTAGGCCAAAAATAAAAATTGTATGTACCAAATTTTATCGAAATAACTTTAAAATTGCGAGCTGTATTTCAGCACAAATTTACAAGGACAGCCAGCGAGCCAGATGGACAGACTGACATCATTAAATGGACTAAGGAAGTGATTCTGAGTCAATCAGTATATTTAAAGGTGGTTGTTGGACTAATATTTATGGGCGTTACAAATACCAGCACAAATCTATGGTGGTGTAGGGTATAAAAATATGAAATAGCTTTGTTAATAATTCAATCATTTACTGACCAAAAAAAAACTATGGAAACACTATTATTTCTATTATATTCCAAATATATAATTTTCTTAGTTAAAATTTTTAAGCAAAACTATTAAAATGTCAACTGGACTATATGTGGTATGAGTAACGTGATCAGACGGATTTTATTAAAAACCGGAATATTAATGATGAAAAATTGGGATTTTGAAATTATAGTATGAAAAAACGGGTGTTTTAAATTAATTGCATATTTGTAATTAACTTTTAAACGTTTTTATGGTCATTGTAAAATCATTAACTCTGAAACTGGCAAAATTAATTTAGACTTAAACAAACAATGCAATGGAATCGGAGATGTACTAGAGATGAAAAGCGAATTGTGCACTGCATATTAATAAAGTTCAAAACGAATAATTGGTTGTAGATAAAACCATAAATTTGATTTCTTTTAAAAACAAAATAATTATTAAAGGTTAAAGCGATGGTTTAGAATCATGTATTTGAACATGATGAATGAATGGAATGTATGTATTTACATGAAATTAAAATTCATCAAAGCAAAATTGATTTGGGGAAAAAAACTAAATTTTTCTAATAAAAAAAATTCGAAATTTTTGGATCTGAAGCCCGATTTGAAAAAATATATGTGACTGAACATTTTTCCAAATTCAATAATTCTAGAAGGTTATTCAGAAACCAGAAACTGTGCGGCAGAATCAATATTTATTGTGAAACAGCAAAAAGCGGGATTTTAGTTTAAAAAGCGGGTTATAAAATCTAGGGCGGATGAGCTTTCATAACGGGATAATCATGCCAAAAGCGGCATGTATGGTCACGTTAGGCATGAGTAATATTTGTCCAAATATTTTTTTCAGCATTTAAGCAAATTAATTTTTACAATGAGCAATTAAAATAATCTTTGATTTGCAGCACAATTAATATTAATCTACTTTTTTTTATTAAGTAGTTTGTTTTTTTTTTGTTTTAAATTCTCCCTTCATTTTCTATATAATTTTTTTGGGGTCATTGAACTGTAACAACATGATGAACAAACAGTTGCCGCTGGATGCAACTGTCATTCAAGTAACCTACCTACACACAATTTACTTTGCTAAATGATGATGTTTATTTTTATGAATAAATTGATTATCTATTGGTGATAATCGAAAATAACAACGACGACAACGATGACGTCGACACAGCAGCCATTAACCTCAAAAGTTAAAGAAGTGTATTTTTGTTTAGTTAATAACAAAACAAACAACAAGCTTATAGAGAATAACTATGAAAATAGTGGCACGTTGCAGGAAAACTATGAAGCAGAGTTTAAGTTTTTATTTATTTGTGCTGCAGTTTAAGGGGAGCATAAACTTAATCAATATTTAGGCAACAGGTTTTGGATTATAGTGGTTTAAAAATATAAAAATTAAAGTTGTATGTGTTAATTTTTGAATAGTTTGTTTAGTAAAAAAGTTTACAGAAAAGATTTGTTTTCTCAAATTAAATTAAAGGCCAAAGAAAGATTTTCTATTTTTTTTAAACTCTGTATTTCAACTTCTTATGTTATAAAACAATACAAACCTTAAGCAGATATTGTAAGTAGAACAGAAATCCAACAATTCTTAGATGTTGCTTGTCAAATGAGTCTTCCGATAAAAAATATTACTCCCCGCGAGGTTCAAGAAATCATCACAAACCTTAATAATAAAAATGTCCTGGCTACGATAAAATTTGTTCAAAAATGATAAAAATCTTTACCAAAAAAAAAAGGGATTATTTTCATAACAATAATGTTTAAGACCATATTACGTTTAAGTCATTTTCCTAGCCAATGGAAATATGCAGAAATCATTATGATTCCTAAGCTAAACAAATCGGAATATTTAATTGACTCTTTCTGCTTTAAAATTTATTCTCTGTGTAATTGGTGTATTAATTATTTGTAACATTTCTAATATATATCTGCGTTTGTAGTTAGTTTCAGTGTTTAAAACCGACGCTTCTTCAAAATTTGGATAGTGATTAAATTGGTGACAATGATGACTTAATGCTGTCTTTTTTGAATTAATGTCCCTATATTTTTGATCAGATCTATGTAATTTAAAGCAGACACAGAACATATAGCTAATAATTATAGAAATTTAGTTATTAAGAGATAGAAGTTTAGATATAATAATATAAATATACATATCGTGACCTTGGAACAGGAAGGTTAAATTTGCAAATTAAATTACATAAAAATTAAGATTTTCTTGTTCTTAGGTCACGATATGTATGTTAGAATAAAATAAGTTTAATTAGAAATGTATTTATTTATAAGTATGTAAGATATATAGGTATTATTACTAGGTTAAGAAATTTTTGTGACAAATAGTTTTTTGAAATTAATTTATGACAAAAAAGAAAAATATTTTTTCATAAATTTGTTATCGTTTTTGTTATTTTTAATAAAATTTGTTAATAATTTCCTGACGATGCTAACCAAAGGTTAGCGAAATATTGAAAATAATAAATATAATATTTTATTAATATAAAGACCTCAAGCTTAAATAATTAAAAAAGTCATTATAAAAATAAAGGTCAAATAAGAATAAAATAACGTTTAAAATTAAATTTAAAAGAAAAATTATATTTTATTTATTTTTTTCAATTACATCAAAAATCCCTTTGGAATATGATGTAAGTATATTTTATATTATTTTTTTGTTTAATACAAAATGAATACGTCATTTATGTGCGATTTATTGTGAGAAAACATGAAGGTGTAAATTGACGGCTATTCTAGAACAATGTTTAAATATTTTATGTTTTTTGTTCAAAAGGGTGGGTTACAAATATACACATGTATTTATTATTAAAATATAATTAATAATGCCTGGTATAGTCTCTACCAAAGTAATATATTATACAATAAAAAAACCATAAATGTCTTTAGGTAATACAATTTATTATGACAAATCGAAAATTTTACGATTTCCAAGAAAAATTAAATCGTTAATTGTAATTTATTGTTAAGTTTATTATTAAGTTCAGTTTTATAAAAGTAGTAATTTATGTTATATTTAATATTTAATAAACAAATTTAAAATTTTTAAATATCAAATACATATATTAAAAATATGTAAAAATATTTTAATATTTATGTATGTAACAAAAAAAAAGACAACAATTACATACTTTCGAACCAGAAATTGATACTCAACTATTAATATTTAAGAGAAGTTAAAACAAAAAACTTAAATTAATTTTCTTTTATACAAATCTGGAGTTTTGTTTTTATGGGTTGCATTAACTGTTGCACAACATTGCAATTCACCTGCATTTCACACTTACTGCCGTATGCAAAAAAAAAATAAAGTACACTCAAAAAAAAGACATGTACTAAATTTTATGAAAAAAAATTCTTTAAAATTAGTTCAAAAGTTTCCCTAAATTTGAGTAAAATTTAACTAAAATTAAGGAAATTTTATTAAAATGTAATAAAAATTACTTAATCTGAGTAAAAAAGCAAATAGTTCATAAACTTGATATTAGTTTATTGTTTTCTATAGATAAATTACTTGATTGTAGGAAAATATTATTAACCGCAAAATAATATTTACTAGAAATTAATAAATTTTTCCTAGACTTAAGGGAATTACATCATAAAATTAAGAAATTTTGGTTTAAGTTCAAAAAACTGAGTTCAGTAAATGGTTTACTCCAAAATAGTTCATAATTTATAATATACTTAAAACTTGTTAATGGGTTTCTTTGATATTAGTTCAAATTTTCCTAAATACTGAGAAATTTATATTGCATTTTAATACATATTTATTAAACTGCTACTTCGAGTTTATTGCTTACTAACTATTAAGAAATGCTTTCAAGAATCCAGTTCAGATAAATTAAGAAGCAAAGCAATATATTATTTCCTACCATTGAATAAAAGATGTCTTACTTCTTAAAAAGTAACAAACTGATATTTAGGAATATCTTCCTTAAAAAAAGTACAGATAAATTTTAAAAAATTGTATAATTGGAAATTATAACTGGTACAATTGTACTTGGTTTTAGAACATAATTAACTAAATATTACTTAAAATGTAGAAAAAATATAGTAAAAATTTACTTGAAACAGGTAAGTTAAATTCCTAAACAAATAATGTAGATAATTTAAAAAATAATGAAAAATTTTACTAATTTGAAGTAAAAATTTCTTACAAAAATATTGAACATAAAGTCGTTTTCTTGAAAAAAAATAAAATAGTTTTTGAAAACTTTTTTATAAGTAAATATTTACTAAATTTTAGAAAATAATTTACTTAATTTTGATATATTTTGAACTTAAACGTAGAACCGAATACCTAAACTAAATACCATTAGGTAAACAACACTGGCGTAACATTGGAATGTTGAAAGTAACTGTTTTAATTATACAAAAAACACACATACTTGTTTTCTTTTGGTTTTACATAGTTTTATTCTGAACGAGTTGTAGTTGAAAACAGTCGATTAAAATATAAAAATATAAACTGTGTATTAACGATTAAAATAAAATAAAAGTGCAAAATTAAAAATATAAAAATATATATGTATGTGTATTAACGATTAAAATAAAATAAAAGTGCAAAATTAAAAATATAATACAATTATTAACAAAAATATAAAAAGGAAAGTGAAAAGTTAATTACGTTAGTTTATGTACTATGTAAGTGTCTTGTTAAGAATTTTATTTGACAAAAGTTTCGTAACATTGGTTTTGTATTTATAAGCATATTTGTGCATGCACATTGTTTTTGATTGTTTGTTGTTGCTTCATTTGTTAGTGTTTAAATGTGCCAACGTCGTCTGATGAAAACTTTGAAAATATAGAACTGGAGTCTGCAGGAACATAAAGCATTACCTATACATATGTGTGTTAAAAATATGTATACTTAAACAATTTTCTCTAAAACAAGGTTTTCAATTTTTAAATTTGAGCTTTTACGTAATTATTGTTTGTTTCCTTAAATTCAAAACGTGCATCTGTTATGAAATTTCATATTTTCCAATGAATATTTAATTATTTGTAACTCCAAATATATGATGCGCTATTTGTATTTTTGTAACGATTGCCTTGGAATAGTATAATAAGGAAGACTAAGGACCTTCAGTGTTCCATAGCCAAAGATGCAGTGTGTCACAAAGAGTGTCCCTTCCACGTAGTTCTTCTGAAAAGAACCACAATTTAACTATGAAAAGGTTCTGAATTTTCTCACAATTTATCACGTAGCGGAAAATTCTGAAGTACATTTTTTTAAATTGTTTTCCTTGTTTAGACAGAATCCATAAGTATACATATTTAACTCTTCTTATACATATCTTACAAAATATAAATAATTTAAATTTCAAACAAAGATGATATATTAAATGATAAACAACGGGTAATGAATAACATAGAGCCAATGTCAGATGTCCTTGAAAAGTGGGCCAACACTTTTCGCATGAGAAGAAATTTTATAAAAGCTTCTGAAAATGGTTTGGAACACATTTTTAAAGAATTGCCTATATATAAACAATCTTTTGGAAACAATTTAGTTAGTTGTATAATTTTAGCATAATACATAAAATAATAACATTTGTTGTATAAATATATTGGCGGATTTTTCAAAAATTTAACCAGAAAAGGAACATTTACTTGAGATAAAATGGGAGAAATGTTTATTATTTTTTTACTAATTGTTTTAATATTTCAGATGTAAGAGATTGTGTTATACTGGAGCTTATTCACTCAGTTTTGAAACCAGCTTCAAGAAAATGTATTAATTGATAAAAAAAAGAAGAAAATACCAAAAGGCTGCTGTTGAAGATTCAAAGAAATCATTTTTGTTACTTCTAATAATTCCGAACATAATACACAATTTAAACTTTTAGTTGATGAATATTTTCATCCAAAAAAAAAACCTTACAACCATTTATTTGCGCGATTGGATCCTCAGTTTTTACTTTTCACAAGTTTTATGTATATTTTGGGATCAGTTTTTACAAGCTGGATAATATTAAATCGTGTGTGGATTTGTCATTTAAAATCTTCAATACTTTTAATATTGAATATCCAGAAAACTGAAAATTAATTTGGTAAGAGTAGAAAGCAATGAAAGATAAAGAAATAATAAAACTAAATTTAAATCCTGTACAAATATTATATTGTAATTTAAATAGATATCTTCAAAACTATAATTAAATCAAATATTTATCTAAATTTTAAATACTTTTTTTGTTATTCTTACATTGTAAAATATTTTAATAATAAATAAACCTTTTAAAGAACCTATTCGTATACGTATTATTTCTAGATAAAGCAATATTTAGCATCTAGGAAAATAATATTAAAATTAAGTAAATATATTACTCCTAAATTGGAAAAAATGTAATTGTATTTAAGTACTTTTATTCTAACTAGCTAGAAAAAATAGGTTACTACTTGGTACATTTATTCCTTAAAATAAGGAATAAATATACTAGCTAGTAACATATTTTTTATTTTATTAGAGTAAATGTATTTAATAAGTTACAGTACATTTCTTCCTATTTTCTGGGAATAATTTATTCAGTTTTAGTATTTTTTTCCGTTAATTTTAGTAATTTTTTTTCTACTGGGGTGGATGCGCTTACTCAATTTCAGTTCTTATTTGCAGATTTTTTCCCTTAATTTAAGGAAAAAATTAACCTAAATTCATAACTTTTTTATTCGTTTTTGGTAACATATTTATTAAATTGAAGTAAATTTTTACTCAGAACTGGTACATGTTGTCATAATTTTAAATAAAAAATATTTATCTTTTTAACTAAAATAGACGAAAAATTTCCTAATTTTTATTGTTCTCTCAAATTTATCTGAACTATATTCTTGTAAATATTAACTAAAATGAAGGAATGTTTCAGATAATTTATGAACTAGTATAAAAATAATTTTTCCACTATTCTAGTTAAAATTTACTATAATTTAGGAAAATTTTGTATAAAAGTAGGAATTTCGGACTAATATTAAGTAAATTTTTTTCCCCAATATTAAGGAAATTTTTTACTGACTTGTAATAAAAAATGTCTTTGGCGCCATACGACAACCATTACGTCCTCAAAATAAGTAAAATTTCCCAACTTCTAGTTCATTATTTTTTTGAGTGTAGGTTTGAAGTGTGCTTTTAGACAAAATTTTCATACAAAATTTTCTTAAAGTCTACTTTAATTTTTTTGCATAAGG
This sequence comes from Bellardia pandia, assembly GCA_916048285.2. NCBI lineage: Eukaryota > Metazoa > Arthropoda > Insecta > Diptera > Calliphoridae > Bellardia > Bellardia pandia. Next base: position 46,762,647 of record OU696531.1, read on the forward strand.
CTGTTAATCTTTAACTTTCCTTTGACAATAGCCCAATATTGCTCAATTGACAGAAGCTGGAGGCAATTATTAAACGATTTCTCTGATATCAAACCATGGCAGCCTTTAAATATTGACAATCAGTTAAATCAGACCAAAACATGTCTAAACTGAGGTGACTTCTAATAAGACGCATGTGTCTGAAGATAAATATGCCGATTCCATGCGATCTCTCATAGAACTCTAAAATTTTGAAAGTGTCATTTCAACAAAACATTAAAAATATCACAAATACAATTCAGCATTCTCTCTTATATGTTGTGATAGTACTTTTCCTTGTCGTCATTTTTCATATAGTGGGATTCCATGCCATGGAATAGTTTGGCCACAATTGGCCAAATCCCTCATAGGAATCTAAAATCTTTGAATTGTAATTTCAACAAAAAATTAAAAATATCACAAATACAATTCAGCATTCTCGCATATACATACATATCTATGCAGTGATATTAGTGTGATGTGTCTCTATTTATTATATAGTGATGGAGTAATTTTGCAATATTTACCAATATCTATCAAAGAATTTAAATTTTTTACTTTGTAATTTTAAAAATATTTTTTAATTTTATGTTATTTTGACAAAGAGAAAATTTGAAAACTTTTGGTTTATTTTCTAAAACTGACTCAAAATTATTATCCATATATATATTATAAATGTCATTGTAAGTTTGTTTGTTTGTTTTCAAAACTTGGACCAGGTCGGGTTAAAAAGGGGAAACCCGGTATAGCCAAACGGCTAAACTAATATTATTGAAATGTAGAGCGCAGATAGATCTATTTGCAAGCAATGAAGTGATAAATTGGGTAAAAACCGGTAAAATTTAATATAACGTTGATACCGGGAAGGGACAAAAAATGGCCAATTTTTAAAATTTGTCTCAGAAATAATGATAGTCTTTCTAATGAAGAAACAGCATTTTTATTTTACATTTCTGTTGTCACAAAGTTGTGTATTAGAGGAGTAGTTTTTTTTTAATTTGTATTAATAATTAATAATATTTGTATTAATAATTAATAATAATTAATAAGGATAATGAAATATTTATTGCTTTTATGAAAAGAAAAAAAAAACTTTTTGCAAACGTAAGGTCAAAGGATAAAAGAAAAGAAAAAAAGTATAAATATTAATTATTTAGATAACCACCAACATTTTTTGGAATTCGTTTTTTGTATTAAACGTAAATCTTTGTTTGATATGCTTGTACTGTATTTTATATTAAATTGCCATAAATTGCAGTTAACCGCTTTAATATTAGCACGTCTATGGTTGTGGTAAAATACTGGAGTGCCATTTACAGCTTAAATTATAGTTTTGCTATCCAGATAAAGAAAGGCTTCTGGGGGAACAAATCCCTTTTCTAATGATTTCATTATAAATTCTTCGTTTGTATAAAAAGGAGCCATTATAAGGTTATTTTCAAAACATTGTAAGCACCTTAAAATATAATTTATAATCACTCTAATTATAAAATTATCTACGTTCTTCAAAAAAACAAAAATTCATTTTTTCAATAGTTCTCTTGGAATTATCGAAAAACCTCCTTTACAAAAGTTTAATGATTTTTTGTGAGCTTTTATTTTCTGATATTAGGGTGGTACGTTAGGGTGGTACGAACTGAGATCTGGTGAGTAAATACTAAAATGGGATATTTGAGGTAAATGCAAGATAATAACATCGATAGACAAAAACATCGTTATATCACACTTTGAGATCGGACTATAAATGCCGAAGATATAACAAAAAATGTATTTTGGCGACCCCTACTTTCGGCAAAAAAAAAATTTTTTTTTTTCGAAATTGTCTTGCAACAATACTTCATACTCGGTGGTGTACCTCGAACTTTTTTTTTGCATGTAAGATGAGACACTCTAATGTGCATGCATGTTTAGCACAACAATGTCAATATTTTTGCAAGTTTTTCAACAATGTTATAGTCCCTGTAATTATTTATATGATTGCGCTAACCCTAATATGGTTACGTTACGATTCAGATGATTATTACAATCATATATGCAATTGTGGCAACTATAATTATATATTTGTTACAATCGTGTTTATGATGAATCCATTTACAATAATATGTTGCTCTTGGATTATGACAGACAACAACATAATATGGTATAATCTTTTATCATAAAACTGATCACGATAAATATTACATAATTGTTATAATCATATATATGATTTCTATAATCATGTGAATGGTAACTTAACCATATCATGGTTGCAGAAATCATATAAATAATGTAAAAAAAAATTCAAAATATTGAAATAGTTGTGGTAAACATGCACAACTATATTTTTTATCTGCGTGTATATCGATGCGAAACCTGGCTCTTCTCCTGGCTCTTGAGAGCAAGTTGCAAGCATTTATCAATAGATCACTGCGTAATAGTTTGTAAATTTGGTGAACCAATATTTGGTACGATGAAAATAGTCTACGAAAACCTGCCAATGACATCTAGAACGTAGAATGCGCGGTAGACTTCGAGGTAGCTAGAGATGAAACCTTGAGGATAAACCAAAATTACATCCAGGATATTTATCATGGAAGATAGTTAAAAAGCTTTTATTCAAATAGAAGTAATTGGAATTACTTTGTATTCGCACTATGCGCCCACGATATGCCAATAAATAATAATAATAGTAATATTCGTGATTATAAATTTAATTTTTCTGATTATAACCTTTTAACTTAAAGTTTTTATTGCAGTGGATCCATGAAACTTTGCCATTTATTATAGAAACAAATGAGATGAAACAAATAAATACATGTTTAAGTATTTACCTGAAGTTGTCGTCTTCTAGGAATATATAGTATTTAAGTATTCAATTTCAAAACATACCGGAAATGCGTCGTATATTCTCTTTCGTTGCTTAATTTTTAACTAAGTAAAAGTTCAGTAGCCTCTAAGCTTCTGAACTTGTTGTTTTTGAATTTAGAATATTTGTTTGCTACAGCATTAAAAAAGCAAGATTGTTTATATACTCAAAAACATGCTTCGTATTTTCCCTTCCATTGCTTGATTTTTGAAGAAGTAAAAGTTCAGTAGCCTCTAAAGCTGTGTTTTCATTTTATTATTTGTTGTTTTTGAATTTAGCATATCTTTTGATACAGTAAAAACATTAAAAAAAACCAGAATATTTGTTTTGCCTTTTTCTGTCTATTTGTTTTATTACAGTGCGTAGTATTTTCTGTTCGTTATGTACTTATGTTATAAATGTTGTTTTTAAACAATCAAAAGAAGTTGAAGGATTTGTCACAGCATTTTTAACCCTGGATGGTTACTGTTCGTCAAATCGACGAAGCTCATTTACTCTTAATCATATAACTCTGCTATGTTTGCTCAAATTTTGATCTTTTTGTCAACAACGAATGTTGAGGACGAAAGCTTGCAGTGAGCGGACCGTACGTTGGTGACTCATTTTTTTTAAGTTAATTTTCGCAAGTTTGTATTAGTCGCAACGACGAAGAGTAACTTTAGTGTAACTTTTTGGGTTTCTAGTGTAATATATAGTAGTTTTATTTTGTTATGCTGTTTTATAGTTTTGAATAAATTGTGTTATTGTTGTTATAAAATATTTTAGTTTAAACATTTTTTTATTGTTTATTGTAAAAATGTTAAGGTTTTTTTAAATAGAAAATGGACTCTAAAAAGGTACTTTCCGATACTCACATCGAGAGATTCTTGCAAAGTTGTGACGATGAGATCTTATATGCTTCAGAGAAAGAAGATAACTTCCGTGAAAGTAGCGAAAGCAGTAATTTACAAGCAGAGAATATATGTACATATATGCGTTGCTGTAGATAACGTACCACTGTCGTTTCAGATGAAGATAATCAGCCCAATCATGAATAAAAATTCCTCGGGAGTTTTTTCAAATTCAATGTTAAAAAAATAAAAACGGGAAAAAACTCCCGCGGATGTTTTATTCATGATTGGGTTGAATATACCACAAATCTGCGCGAAAAATTTTTCATAAATAGCCCACTAAAGCTATGACCTATGCCCATAAGGTTAGGGGTTCGTCACGAGATTTCCAAGGAGTGGAAGACCCTCTTGAATGCTTTAAATTGTTCATAACTCTGAAATTATTTATGAAAAAATTAAAATGTTGATACAAGACCAAAAAAGCGTAAAATTTGTCACCTCTGTTCGTATAACAAGCGTAGATTGATGAAAACTACATGCAATATATGTAAGAAAAGTATCTGTGGTGAACACAAAGTTGAACTTTGTGCCTCATGTATAAAATAAGCATAAAAACAAAATATTTTTTACTTTTGTAACACCTGATTGACTATTTTTAAAGATTGTGTATGAAATATGTCATTTTTATTTTTATGTTTTAAGTTTTTGTTGTGTTGAAAAGATAATTAATTTTAAAAACCAAAAATATAGAGCTCAAATTCTAATTTAATTTTAAGACAGAAACAAAAATAAAATATGTGACATTCTATATTTTTAATATTTCTTAAACAAAATGCTTAACTAAAAATATTTTTGTTTATTTTTAGCTTTAAAAATGTTTCCGCTAAAATTATTTTTAGAAATTGTTCGTCGATTCAACGAAGAGTAACCTTAATGTACAAAAATGAAGAGTAACCATCTAGGGTTAAAAAGTTGCAATGAAAAACAAACATAATTTTATTTAAATACTTGAGTAATGTTAGAAAAACTGCCCTTGTAAGTAAGAGTAAAACACAACTAATACTTTTGCTTCATAAACTCTTGTGTTTGGTTAATAACTACACGCAGAGAAAAATATAATTGTGCATGTTTACCACAACTATTTCAATATTTTTAAGCTTTTTTTTAAATATTATGGTCACTGTAATTATTTATATTATTTCTGTAACCATAATATGGTTAAGTTACCATTCACATGATTATAGCAATCATATATATGATTAAAGAAATTATGTAATGTTTATGGTGATCAGTTTTACAATTAAAGATTATACCATATTATGTTGTTCTCTGTCATAATAAAATAGCAACAAATTATGATAAATGGATTCCTAATAAACATGATTGCAACAAATATTTTATACATAGTTACTACAATCGTATATATGACCATATTATTGTTACGCAATCATAAAAATAATTACAGTGACCATAATATTGTTTAAAAAACTTAAATGTTAAATGTTGACATTGTTGTGGAAAACATGTACAGCTATATTTTTTCTCTGTGTGTACTCATCAAATACTTTTAGGTCTGAGTTAAATTTAATAAAATATTCGGAAACAAAACTGCTAAAGCCTCAGTTAGCCGACTGTAATGGAATGTAACTGCAACAGTAAGAAACAGCTGATGGATATTGTTATGTGTAAAGTAATGCAAATGGTTATGGAGATGTAAAGTAACGCAACACCGTTATGTATGAATCTGTAAGAAATAGAATTTCCTTACATTTTTACGTCATTACACTACATTCCGTTACAGTCGGCTAACTGAGGCTTTAGCAGTTTTGTTTCCGAATATTTTATTAAATTTAACTCAGACCTAAGAGGCTGTTAACATACAATGCAATATAAATAATATTTATCAATCTAAAGAATTGTTTTGTTAGTGTTTTGTTTGTTTGTTTTGTTATAACAAGTAAATTCATCATTTTCAACATGTTTCTACATAAATAGCTTGACAAGTGTTAACAGAAGGAAACACAAAGCAAAAACACAACACAACTGAAAACTTCAAAAAAAAAAAAAAAACTCAATAACCTTAAAAAATTATAATTCGTTTTGTTTTACTATTGTCTAGTAGAGTGCATGTGTAACGATATCTATTTTTTTTTACAATACGTACGTACATACATATGTATGTACATGTGTATATTAGGGCTATAATCAAATTTTTGGCATAGTATCACGGAATGGCCACGAATGTTTTAGTAAAGAAAACACCTGTCTCCCGACATTTTGCAAATTTCTAAAACCTTCCAAGAATTTTTTTTTAGAAAATTTTTTTATTATTTACTTTTTTTGTATTTATACAAAACTCAAACTTTAAGTTTAATGTTCGCGATGATTTACACAGTGGATTGTGTTTAGTGTTGTGTTTAGTTTAGTTTTTTGTTGTTTTGAAAGTTTCTGAATGCGGCTCCGAGTTCATATAAGAAATTCATATCATCACATCTTTTCATTCAAACAAACAACAAAATTTAATAATATATAAATACGAATAAACTTTAAACACAATCGCCACAGCATTTCCCATTTCTTCTATTCAAATTCAATGTTAAAAAAATAAAAAGGGGAAAAAATCCCGCGGATTTTTTTATTCATGATTGGACTGCATATGTATTTAATAATAATAACATTTTGTTCTTCTACTCGACTATACTAGTTATGCCGTTTTTGATATTCGCAAAGAGTGTTAAAAATTTATTTCACTAACGTATATTCTGTCAATATGAATGCTTTACAAAAACATACAAATACAATCATTTAACAATTACAATAGATTTTAAAAGTCTAATAGGACTATTTACTACATATACAAACAATAAACACAATGCGTACAATACGTTCATATTTAAAAAATATTTATATTTTCTGGTGTTTAACTCTGCACATTGGGTTAGCTGATCAAATAAGTGTTTATAATTGCCAGGGCTTACATTAGGGCTATTAGTTTGTTTTCTAAACGTGTGTTTTGAGAGCAAAACTATTCATCATAACAAATTTAAAGAAATAAAATTATATAAATAAAATTGCATGAGAAGCCATGTCCGTCAGTTGGTGTGTGTAAATCACGTTTACGTAAAACATACTGAACCTAAATGACTCAAATTCACACATCAATAGTTATTATTATCTAAGCACTTTGGTATTGAAAATGAGCAAAATCGCTCCAGTTGAAACATAGTTGTGGACAAAAATGTAAGACAACCTAAAAAAAAATGCCCAATATTTTCCCAAAACTATTTTCATCGAAATTACTTTTATAATTTATTGTTCCTGATTGTTTACCATCAAAAGTGCCAAGCTTAATATTCCCAAACTAAATATAAATAATACAAATATATGTATATAATTTTGACATATCTATCTGTCTGTGTTAACTTTAAAAATACTACTACTTATATAGATAAATCATAAGTTTAATTTACTTTTAAAATCACAGTAAAAAATATTAAAAAATTACACACTTATAAACTAACGCCGCATTATAACTTGAAAGACATAACTTTAATGCTAAAACAAATTCTGCATAGACTAGTGAAAATAATACATTCGTTTGTACCGAATCTATAATTCTCTTCAATTGTAATATAAAATATTATTTAAAGGAAAAATTCCTTTTGTGATAAATTATTAAAACATGCAACATTTCCAAGGTTAAATTATAAACGAATTGCTTACTTAAAAAATTGGCATTGTTGTTGCTTTTGTAATTCAAATAAACTCAAACTCATACTGAATGTTATTAAAGGACTTCTACCAAAAGCGGTGTGTGTTTTCTTTGAATTGTTAAGGCAACAATATATCTACACACAAAGCAGCCCAAACCACCACCAACATAATTTTTTAACTTTAATCTCAATCATTTATAAATCGTTGTAGCTTTATGCCACCCATAAGAGTAGTTTTCAACAAGAACATCATATTGCAATAACATGAAAGTGTTGACATTTTACTTGTAGACATAGCTTTAGTAGAAGCTTTCACAATTGTTACAATGAGTTTTATTATGCTAGATTAAAAAAAATCACTATGAAAATGGTGGATCTGTAAAACCTACATTTCTTTAAAGTCGTGATATTTTCGGTCATTATTATCGTACTTCTGAGACCGCTATTAAGAATTTTGTGGATAAAATTGCCTCATTTGGCAAGAGTAGTTTTTGAGTAGCTTTTTCATACTGAACATGTCACTGTCATTGGAGGCGTGAATGAGTTATTTTTTCCCAAATATTCGGCAGGAAATGCGGTTACGGTGAATGAAACACCATACTGAGGTGTCACAGAGAAAACTCTTTAGCATTATAATGATAATCTGAATGTTTTGTCTTCTATTGTGCGTGCTTCCTTTATACAAAGCTAATTCGCCCCTGAAAAGATTTTCGGCTCTTGTTACTATAATTTTGAGTTTCTATTTTGCCATACAAATTGCGTTTTGTTGCTTGGTTTTAAGATTTTGCTGCATTTGTGAATCAGAAACACCGTGCACGTTTACCACAACTATTTCATCATTTTTAAACATATTTTTTAAATATTATGGTCACTGTAATTATTTATATGACTTCTGCAACCGTAATATGGTTAAGTTACCATTCACATGATTATAGCAATTATGTAATGTTTATGGTGATCAGTTTTATGATAATAGATTATACCATATTATTTTGTTGTCTGTCATAATCAAAGTGCAACAAATTATGATAAATGGATTCATCACAAACATGATTGCAACAAATAATATGTACAGAGTTACTACAATCGTATATATGATTGTAGTAGTCATCTGAATCGCAACCCAGCCATATTATGGTTATCGCAATCATATGCATAATTATTAAAAAGACGGTATTTGTAGGCATGGAAAAAAAATATTTCTGGAATTGTTTTTACATTATCTGTAATCCTAGGGAGTGACTTTTCAAATCACTCTATAGTACATTTACAGAATGCAAACTTATTATATATTTTAACTATGTTAAAAAACATACAAAATCTCCTATTTTTAAGCAAACATTTCAAAACTACGTTAATTTTAAATTTCGGGAAATTCCTGGCCGAGAATTCCCGTAACCCAAACCCTACTTACAACTCAGTAGGTGTAGAGTATGAAATAATTATTGTACCAATGTAAATAAACTTTGAATAATTTATGTGTCTTTTGACACGTTCTTTAGCATCCAAATAAGTTTATTTTACAAAGAAAAGGCTAACACTAAAACATTGTTTTACATTATATTGATCTGCTCCAATCATCAAAGTAAAACTACAAGACCTTTATATCCACATATCTCTTTGTAGTGCTGTCTTTCTTTTGTTAACTTAATTAGTAAAATGATTGCAGGACATTTGATTAAGCCATAAAAAAAAGAAGGAAATGTTGTTCATGTTATTTCATAATACAAAATGGTAATTTTCTTGTCTGCTGTTATATCCTTGACAGACACCAACATTTGTATGTGTGTATCTTTATCTGTAGATGTCGATGTTTTAGATTTAAACACTACCCTGCAGTACAGAAAACTATTCAATTTAGTGCTAACCACTAGTTAACTATCTATTAAAATCACTGAAATAATAGAATAATAGAACACGGATTTTTATAACATGTTATGCGCTTTATTGTAGTCAAATCAGCCACTGACTGTGATCTTTGGTTTTTATTTGATAATTTTTGTTGATATTCATGTTGTTTATGTGAATACAAACGATAATGTTCGCCTCCTGGTGGCTTTTAATACAGGGCCCAAATAGCTGTATTCGGTAGCGTATAAACTATCGTATCGAATACTATTACGATACGAGTCCTATCAGCTCATCACTGCATTCGACAATAAATATATAAACATATGTTTTCTTCGTGTCAAGAAATTATTGAACTGAAAGATTTTTCGGTCAGACAAAAATAATCCTCATCTATATGATCACGAACATTAAATTAAATATTCGCAACACCATCACCCCTTTTGAGACCAAGCATTCATAATACCTGAAATTAAAGCTCGTGATCTCGGCGATATTTGGTTTCAGCAAGACCGCGCCACTTTCCACATATCGCATCAATGAATGGAATTATTGAGAGAACACTTTGGTGAGCACAAAATATTATGTTTTGGGCCGGTCTTAGACTTTTGCCTGTGGGGATATGTAAAGTTTAAAGTTTATGCGGACAAAGCTGTTTCGATTCAGGCCTTGGAGAAAAACGTTTCGCGTGTCATTCGCCAGTTACCAGTCGAAATGCTCAAACGAGTCATCAAAAATTGGACCCAACGGATAGACCATCTGCGACGTAGCAACGGCCAACATTTGATAGACATAATCTTCAAAAAATAAATGCCAAAGAAGGTTCCTTCAAATGATAATAAACATTCCCCATTAAATTTGAATTTTCTGTGTTTTTTTTTTCCTTTTAAAAAGTAGGGAACCTCAAAATGGTTCACGCTTTATTAAATAGAAATATGTTTGAAAACAAACATGTGCTGTCCTCATAGCTAAAATTTTTAAATTTATTAAAAGTTTATAAAACATTAGCAATTTAAAAAACATAATAACATTATATTGAAATGTTGGATTGACAAAAATAATATAATGCAATTGTGTCTTTAATTTCTTTATTAATTAAAAAGCAACAGAATATGTTGGTTCGATTTTAAAAAATCATCTTAAAAATATTAAGGTATCCAAAGTTGAAAGAATTTTGATTTAATTTTGTTACCAATATATGAAGCTTACGAAAAATATCGTTCACATTGTTTGTGGGCAAGACTGTTATTTATAGTTGTGTGCTGATTACACAAACAATACATTCTCACCCTTGAAAACAAATAATTCTCTTTCATATTCAATATTTGATTCTAACGTTTTTAATTCATTTCTAATAAAAAATATTTCTATCTCATTATCAAATGCACTCTTCAGTTTTAGTTTTTTTTTTTTTTTCAAAAACATTAAAAGTTTTGATTAAATCTCCTTCTTTTTTGGCTTCTTTGAAGGAGGAAATTCACCAGTTCAGTGATTAATATCACAAAATATACAGAGGTGACAATTTTGACGTTTCAAAAGTGCTACAATCAGCTGATAAGGAAGTTCTCTTAAACAGAGAAAGAAAATATTTTGTGGTAATGTGAAAAAGAAAACAATTTGATCTGTGCTTAATATGCAGACACTTTTTGATATCTCTTTGATCATAAATAAAAATGCAACATCTGCAGAGACTCTTATCACTGCGTCAAAAGGCTTTTAAATGATTTAAAATAACACCTATTTGTTGAAGTAAAACAAATTCTTCATATGTCATCTGCTGAGCTTCAATTCCAACAACCGCGGAACTATGAAATAGTGCTTTCGAGTTTGGCAATTCAAAATTAATTTTACAGTTATAATTCAACGCATTGTTTAATGTTTGGATATATAACCTATACGGTTGTCGTGGTGGAGTACCAAGCAAAACTCATTTTGGATATTGGCGGAGATCATTAAACTCAGGAGCTGAGTTCGAGAAGTCCGGTTTCCCATATGAAGGTATAGGTCGGTGGATCTTCCTGGACGGATCTCCTTTAGGTGTAAGCCGTATATTGGTGATGGCGTTATCATATGTGACCTGGCCTATGAAAAGGTGGCTTATGATTAAAAAAAAGAAATTGCGAGACACAGCTGTTGATTCTGGATTTTAAATAAAATTCTGTTTTTCTTTCATTTGTGCTCTTCTTTCTCTACATTTTTACTACACTTCTAAGTAAGTTAGGACTTTCTAGTTTTCACCACGTGAAAGAGCGTCTCAAAAACTATCGAAACCAAAAGAAAAGTGTACAATTTTTTTTGTGTCATAAGCCACCTTTTCATAGGCCAAATAAATCCTCCTATTAAGGAGGTAACTTAAATACGAATAAACAAACTAAATTAATTTTAATTCTTTCGTCTTTATTTCTTCGACATACTTTTGTAAAATTTTAACTTTTGTTGATGATATTTTAAAGAAATAGCTTGAATTAATAAAACCCGAAAAATTGCGAGATTTTTTAAATCAAATCGATGTTGAAGATCAGGATGTGTCGTAATTTAAGTATCAACCCCCAGTATAACAAAAAACCCTCTATAAAATTACTATTTGCCTTTCTTATTTCTAAAACCAACAAACTGTGTGCCAAGTTATATAACTACACCACAAAACAACAAACAAACAAACAAAGTACCAAAAATAATCTTCTTACTAAAACAACAAAAACCATGTTCGTTCCTACCCGCATGTTCGTTCGTCCTCTACTAGTTCATAATACAATAAAAAAAAATCACACACAACAACATGTTTCCAACTGACTTTTAATCGGGATTTCGGGATTGGCATCCCTAATTTACAGTATAGTAATTAATAGGTCTAGTTGTAGGAATTATTCATTAGGACTATTTCTTTAGGAAACATACTCGTATTATATAATTTGTTGAAAATGTCCTAGTTAAAAGAAACTTACCAAAACTTTCCATATGCTTTCAATTTCCTGCAGGAAATGATGTCTGGTCTCTAAAACAAAATAAAGAAGAAAAAGTAAAAGTTAGTTAAAATTAACTAGAAAAATATTTAAATCAAAAATTCAATATGTGAGAACAAAATTATACGAGTAAGTAAATTTTTTGTGGGTTGGGCGATTCTATTCTGACGGGTGCAACATTTAGACGCTTTAAACGTCTTTTACTAATAGAAAGAAACACATTTTCAATTAAGTTCTTTCTAGAAGGGGTAATATTTTTCTATATACTATTGTTATCTATTTACAAGAATTTATATGAAACGACCAAATAACCGCGAAAGAGCTTTAAAGTGCATGACGGGTGCAACCAAATTGACCAACTTTCATAAGATCATACCAAAAAAAAAACACAAAACTCTGTTAAGTTTTAAACTTTTATTGTATTATTCTTTTTTATTGTGAAAGATGAGATATCAGACGATGATTAGCAAAACAAACATAAGAAATAATAAGAAATTTCCTCTTTAAGCCACGACGGGTGCAACATGAATGAATGTTCTGTTCGCGCCAAATCTATGAATCGTAATGCTTCGAAGTGCACAATAAATTTATATTTCAGCTTACGTCTAAAATAATTATATTGTTATAAAATATAGATATTTTACTTTAAATATGCATCAAAAAAAGTATCAAATAGTGTGAAAATTGATGTTAAAAGTTGTCTAGAATAGAATCGCCCGTTTATTGTATTTTGTTAAAAAAAAATGTTTTTTCTTTCTTTCTTCAAACTTGTTTCTGGTAACTATTTTAAAATGTTGAAAGTAAGTATTCAATCACAGTGAATGATATTAAAAATGACAGACTTATAAACTAACGTACATTTGCAAAAATACACTAAAATTTTAATCCAAAAACAAATTCTTTATAAACACTTATAGCCTGTTCAGCGATCTCGAACGATAACGTTCGCTTAGATAAGACTTAAGACACAAACTTTTTATCGTATCTATTTTTTTTACTCAATCAAGTTTGTTTATTCCACAATCAAGTTTGTGTCTTAAGTCTTATCTCAGCGAACGTTATCGTTCGAGATCGCTGAACAGGCTAATAAAAGTAATACAAAAATAATAAAATTCGCTTGTACCGAATTTTATTTCCTATGAAATTTGTCTGGTATTTAATTTAATATAAGTTTCTTTTGTGAAATTAACGACATTTTTATAAAATGCGTTATTTTTAGTGGGCTTGGCTAACGTTACCCCTAAAACACCACCTCAGTTGAACTATCGTGATACCCCTGCAAATAACGCGACTAGTCCATACATGCATGTAAAGACTAGTCCAAAAAGGAATAGGAGTACTCCAAAACTACTCCAAATATATGAAAAAAAAGGTGGTCCATTTAACATTGCGATGTCCTAGGACTGGACCATATAACCCATCGGAGTAATCCCAAAACTACTCCATGGAGTACTCACGAGGGTTAGTTTTAAACAACAACAACAACTCAATATGCAATCGTGTTAACACTAAAGGTCTGCATGACTACATTCAAAAGGCATATGAATACATTCATTTATTTTTTAAGTAGGTAAAGTAAAATACAACACACGATTTAGGTACGTAGTGCTTTACATTTTGTGTTTAAAAAACAAATGAATGAACACACAAAGCGAAAGAGAAAAAAACCAACTGTATTTGTACAGAAAAACAACAACCACATTCATATAAAACAGACATAATAAAATTTGTATAAGCTTCGAATATAATATTATTTGAATGTTTTACTCCTTACATGAATATATTATTATTATCACTAGTAATTTTTGTTATGGAAATTGTAAATATAAAACGCAAAAATGTGAAGGTCCATTTTAATATACTTTTATTCCAATTTTTATAATTTTTGTTACAAAATTCTGTTTAATAGAGATATATTTGTATAATATTAGTCACAAAATTCTGTTTAATAGAGATATATTTGTATAATATTAGTCATCAAATTCTTTTATTATAGAAGTATTAAAAAAAAAAAAACGACTTTAAAAATTTTGCGTTTTACATTTTCGATTTCCAGAACATCCCTGTATGATTTCGAAAAAAGAAATAAATAAACAAATACACAGTTCGTTCATAGGTGTCTAGTAAAATTTTTTCAGTTATTTATTAAAATAAAAAAGGAGTAAAATATTGTTTACAAAATAAAATTATATATATATATTTCAGTTTAATTAAATTTTGTTGTATGCCTGTAAGTTTTAAGAGAATTATTGTTAAAAAATTATAATCCATTATACATAACTAAATAAAAAGTATTTTAGTTCAGTTAATTTTTGTTGTTGTTTAAGAAAATTATTGATAAAAAAATACTCCTTTATTTTAAATTAATTTTTTTTTATAAGAATACAAACAAGTACTAATTTTACTATGTAGTATTTCTTATACACATTCTAACTGTTACCATATACATACGAATGTTTGCATTTGCAAATTGAGTAAATAAATGTTCAAAGAAAAAGAGTAAATGCAATGTGTGCCTTCGTTATGACAAAGTAAAACACAGACTACACTCTCTTTTATATTTTAACTCTTAAACTCTGTAAACCACTCTTTAACTATTTAAATATTTGAATGAATATTGAAATGCTTGTGTGTGATAAACAAATGAATGTATTCTTGCAGCCCTTTAGTTAACACGAAACCATGTCAAAACTCTTGTTTAACTATGACATGGTCCATGACTGCATTACATTGGACCATGTTGTAAGTAGACCATTTCATCTAAAATGGATCACGTAGTCCAATATTATTTGCAGGGACCGAATTAATAAATTTGCCGTTACCGTAATAACATAAAATTCAATAATTTCTTGCTTTTAATCATATTTGATATTTCTTAAATAATTTTAATTTATTTGTTTCCTACAAATAAGAATATAAAATAAAAACTTTACAAACGATATGATGATTTTCTAATTTATTTATTTATTGTTTAATTAAATGGTAAATCGTGAATCGATTCGGTCATAGATTGTGAACGATATATAAAAAACCGTATCAATATCTACTAACATTTTCAAATGTGTTGATTAACTTTTAAGCGAACACCAGGGCCAGGCATTTTTGAAAATTTTTATAGTTTTTTACTTAGATATCTTAGGCGGATCCCCTTAGATGTTTATGAATTCCTTAATGAAGGTGTTTTGTATAAAAAAAATTAAAAAAAAAACTGAAATTTTTTATCTGTAGGCGTTTGTAACACCAGAACCAAGCCAGGACCTTTAGTATTACATATGAAGAGAATGCAGCAAATAAAATCAAAACAAAAGAGAAGGAGATTAAAACAATTTATAACTTTATATTTTGTGTTTTGTTAAAAAAGCAGAGTCAATGTTTCAATGGTTGGAAACTTCCTGGTGCTGGCAGAAGACGAACGGTGCACACGGATGACAATATTGAACTGGTACAGAGGAGTATTCGGGAAGATGGAGAAACATCAACCAGGAGACATTCGACACAACCTGGCCTCTCACGAGTGTCGCTGCAAAGAATTTTGCACACAATAGGAATGTTTCCATACAAGATTCATCTTCTCCAAGAATTGAGAACGACGAATGCCAGCAATGACTTCATTATGCAGTTTTTTCCGGTCTAAAGCAGAAGAAAATCATAATCTTATATATAATTTAGTTATGAGCGACGAATCCCATTTCCAATTAATTCGGCTCGTTAATAAGCAAAACTGCAGGATATGGGCTACCGAAAATCCGAGAGTAGTTCAACAGCGAGAACTACACCCACCTAAGTGTATGGTTTAGTGCGGTGTTTCATGGGAAAGGATAATTGGTTCTTATTTTTTTTATTTTTTGTCAATGGTGTCAGATATCGGACAATGTTGGTCAAATTTTTAAGGCCAGCCGTGGAAAACCATCCGCAAGTATGGTTTGAACAAGGTAGAGTCACAGCGCACACTGCCAGGGACTCAATGGCTCTTTTACGGAACATCTTTGGTAAACGAATTATTTCGCGTACAAATGATTTTAATTGGTCTCCGCCTTCACCGGACTTAACCGCCCCAGACTGTTTTCTTTGGCGTTATTTGAAAGGTAAAGTTTACGTTAATGAGCCTAGAATCATCCAGCAAACAACATAACACCTGAAGTTTTGCGAAATTGTATTATATTAAATAAAAACCACATTTTATAATTTTGTTTTAAATATTTTCAATATTTTGATTTTTTATTATCTTTTTTTTTTTAATTTTTCTTTTAAAAATTTATGACTTAATAGCTAGGAAATAAAATAAATATATTTAAAACTAGCGTAGGAAAAATAAATTTTAGTAATTAAAATTAAAGTTGATAATTTATACATTTTGTATTACAACTACTTATTTTGTTTATATATATATATATTATTAAATTTTGCCTAATTGTTTTACTTTTTTTTGGGTTTTGTTTATAATAAATTCGTAGTATTTGGTTAAAGTTTGTGGGGGAGAAAAAATTAGATTTTCTTTTAGAAAATTTTCAACAAGAAATTATTTAATTCAAAAGCACTCAGAAGGTATAAATAGTACGAGTAAGTAAGGGAGGAGGAAATTTTAAGGATATGTTTTAATATTTATACATAAGTTATATAGATTGGTGTAATAAACAGCAATATTTTTAAGCAGTTTTTTATAAACGAGAAATCTTGAAAGTTTGTGGAAATAAATAAATTTATATTTAAGAATTAAAAATTTAGCTGTTTATTTCTTAGCATTGTAAATTTAAGTTTAGCCTTATTGTTATAAAACTATGTATGTATGTATATCTTTCTAAGGTCTTTTATATTTAATTTTTGTAACTTTTATAGTTATAAACATTATCATGTGTTTTTTTTTGTGTGTATATTTTGTTTGATTTTTTTTAATAATTTTGAACTCTTTTTATTGTTAAGTGCCTGTGCTTTCCTTCTATTTATATTTTAGTTTATTTTTTAATTGCTAAATATTTTTTTTATAGAAAACTTGGTTTTCTGTCTTGTTTACATATTTTGTTTTAAACAAAAACATCTCAGTTTGTTATGTATAAATAAGTCCCTAAAACTCTTCGTAATTAATTACCATACACTAAAATTATTTAATAATTTTCCGTTTTTGTCGTACTAGGCACTGCATTACTTGTTGTTGTTTCGTTTTAACCAACTCCTTGTCAATATTGTTATCTAATTAAATACTATTAGTATTATTATTGTTTAGACTTATAAAAATAATTGGTGCTACTTTGTTTTGTTAGTCAGTGTAATATTGTTAAAGAAACACAAATAAAAAAGTCTTTGAGAGATAAAGCTTAAGCCCATTGCTGGGTGCCATAGGGACAGCACACGGAATATCTGGGCACTCGAGAGTATAAGCCAGACATACCCTTCATGTAGACATAGTTAACGGGAGGCCTTAAGATGCTTTGCTGTTTCTTTTCGGTTTTCTTGGAAGATGATGAATTGGAGGAAGATGAATTGGAGGCTGAAGAACGTGTGGAAGATTTGTTGGATTTGCCACTGTTGCTGGCTGATGAGCTGCTGGCTGGTGAGGAATTTGATTTCTTGCACTTAGAATCCCAAACTCTTTTCAGGGGCGTGCTGGAACAGGATAAAGAACGCGTTGAACTGGCTGAAACCGAAGAGATATGCTGGAGAATGCTTCTTACTGAAGAGGTTATGGAAATGCGGCTCAAGTGCAAACCTTTGGCTGAGGAAGCAGTCAAGGTGGATGAGACTGGTGATGATTTCGATTTGCTGTCATTGGCCACATTTTGATTGTAGATATTCTCTTGATTTTGCTGCAAATTATTTACCTCATGTTCATCACTGCTGGAATTGCCGCTATCCGATTCACTGTAGTCCTCTTCCAAATCATCATGACAGTCCAACGAACTGCTGGGTCTGTAGATGGTGGTTGAGATGTAAATGTGATGCTGTTTGTTATTATAATTCTTATTTCCTGCATTTTCCATATCTTCCTGTTCGGGTGAGAAGCGTGAGCATGCCGAGGTGGAAGAAGCTCTTGAAGTGCGTTCTTCACTGCTGATGTCGAAACTGGAAGTGCCAGTGCCATTGGAGTTAGACGTCTGCTGCAATAAACCATCTAAACGGGAATTGCGTTCGTAGCTCAGGGAAAATGAGTCGGTAGAAGAGGACCTCAACTCTTCCTGGCTATTATAAACAATCGTCTGGCCATTTTGATGCACGGTATGATGATGAGGATGGTGATGTATGAAATGTCTGCCCAAATGCTTGCTTAGACAATGCAAAAAGGAACGGGAACGCATGCCAGCTGGTTTGTTATCCAGGCGCTGGGACTTATAGGAATTTTTTATATCCGTGGTTGAGGAGGAAGCTGAGCAGCCCGAGCTACTGGAATTGCTTTGCTTGGAGTTTTTATGCGGTGATAAAGTATCCATTTTTAGGTATTTGTAATCCAGAGTTTTTAGATTTGGCAAAAAAGTTTATATTTTTTTTTTTAAATGTTTTTAGTAGCAGTAACAACACTTCGATATTATTATTTTAAAAAGTTTGTGAAATTTCTTTCTTTAAATTTTTTTTGGAAATAATTTCAGTGGCTCTTTTATTTTCTTTTATAATTTTTTGAAAATATTTTTTAGATTTTTTTTAATTCTTTTCAAAATGTTATTTATTTTTTTAAATTTGTTTGATTTGTTTTTAATGCTTTTCAAAACCGTTAATTTGTTTTTCTAAATAACTTTGTTTGTTTTTAGTTTCTATTTTGCAATAAAATATAACCGTAACTGTTCAAGTCCGCTAGAGAACTAACATTCTACTGTTAGAAAGCGTTGGCTTTTATAGTTTATTTCATGGTCGTTAGATTGCTCTATTAACCTTCGTTCGTTAAAGCTTTCAGCGACCTATGGCGCATACTCGTGTTTGTTTTAATGCACACACAAATGCTGGTCGTGTAAGGCTAATGAAAGCTTTCCGTGTTGAAAATTTCCTCATGAAACAGGCAGGATTGTGTTTAGTATATTTCGTTTGGCCTTAAACGAAACAACGTGATTTGTGACATTCACTTGAATGTTGTGCGAAAACATGACGACTTGTGAAAAAATTTCGAAACACTTGTTTCGGATCTTACGAAACATGTGTTTTTTCCGGTATGCTACGGTGTTGGGTATTTGTGAGTGCGTGCTCAGTCAGTCAGGGTTTATTGTCCCATTTTTTTCCTGTTAAAAAAAAATACACTTTCAAAACATCAAGTGGAAAATGTTAAGAAAAACTACCAAAAAGCACCTGTTGTACTCTTACATATGCTTCATGACGGCGACTGGTGATGGTGATAGTGATGTTGTTGCTGGTGTTGTGTGTATGACGACGCTGTTCATGATTTCTTTTTTATGTTTAATTTTTTTATTTTCCGAAAGGTGTTTTTAATTGAGTTTGATTTCCTCTTTCCTTCAGTTTAGTTTTATTTGGCGTTAAATGTTTAAGCATTTCTGTTTCAACGTGACTTTTCATTTTTTCTTTGTTTTAAATTTCACGCTACACGTACATTTCCTTTGGTCGTGCGTTCGAAACGTTTGTAGTGTATGTCTTCACTTTTTTGTTTAATTTTAATCCTGTGATTCGTAGGAAAAAAATACGTCTTGTGATTTTCCTTTTAAAGTTTATACATGGAAAAAGTCTTGAATGTAATGACAACAAATGAATATTTTGTCACTTTATATGAATTTAAATAAATATTAAATGTAAAGCCAAAATAACATTATTTTTTGGCTCTTAAAATCACAATTTATGAATTTTGAGTAATAGGAAGTTTTTAAGAATTTTTAAGGCAAAGGAATATTTTTGGTAACACAAAAACTAATTTATATTAAATTCCTGGAACTATTTAAATAAATTTATAATGAATAGGTTTGTTTGTGTACATAAGTAAGGTGTTCCACAAGGATCAATACTAGGACCACTTCTCTTTTCAATATATATAAATGATTTACCACGACAATTATCACATTGCACAGTTCATATGTACGCTGATGATGTTCAATTATATTTATGTTGCAATACTAGCCAACTGAATGAATGTGTTGACAAACTGAACTCGGATCTCTTAAAAATCCAATTTTGGGCAATATCTAATGGTCTCCGCCTTAACCCATTAAAATCTAAATGTCTACTAATTTCTCGATCTCCAATGCAAACTATTGATGTGCCGAATATTTTTCTCAATAACCAGATTATTGAGATTATCAACAAGGCAAAGAACCTTGGAATAATTTTTAACTCTACACTCACCTGGTCAGATCATGTTATCAGTGCTACTGGAAAAACCTTTTCAATATTACGTGGACTATGGAGAACACAACACCTGACACCGGTTTCAATACGCATAATGCTGGCAAAAACTTTTTTGATTCCAACACTTCTGTACGGTTCTGAAGTATTTTCCAGCTGTGACTACAAAAGCACAAGGAAACTTACTTCAGCATATAATTCAATCTTGAGATATGTATTTAACTTAAGAAAATCGTCTCACATCTCACCCTTTCAAATAAAATTATTGGGAGTAAGCCTTTGTGACTTCCTAAAAATTAAATCTCTTACATTACTACATAATATAATTTTTACAAATGAACCATCTTATCTTTTTAATCGGCTCGTTTTCACTCGTTCAAGGAGGAATAATAACCTTATTCAAATACGATATAAGAAACTAGTTTCGGAATATCAATACTTCATCTATTCTATTCGTCTTTGGAACTCGCTACCTCCAAGGATACAGTTTTTGAGCAACGCAATGGAATTTAGGAAATCTTTATATAACTACTTTAGTGCATAGTCTTATACCTACGTTATTATTATTATTATTTTTAATATTTTTAAAATATTTTTAATTGTTTTAATTTTAATTTAATTTAATTTTATTTTTATTATTTATTATTATTATTTAAGTTATTTTTTATGTGATCTTGTCTTTTTGTCATTTATTCTGTAAATTTGTTAGCGTAAAACTCATCCTGTACTGTAATTATAAAACTTTTAGTTTTGTTGTACAGGGTATCAAATAAATAAATAAATAAATAAATAAGTATATATTTAAAGTGTTACGTGCAGCATTCAACATTCTTACTAGTAATAACATTTAATATTGGTTCACAAACATACAAAGTCTTCTAGCAACTAGTCTTTGTAACTAGTAATATCTATATTAATTGTAGACTAGTTCCTTACAATTTAAATTTGTTCGTGAGTTTATCAATTAATTCCTTTTTTGATGAATTTGATGACAGCTGAAGCATGTCAATGCAAACAACAACTACCGACTAAAACAAAGACAGCAATGTCCACTATTTTGCTATCATTAGGAGCTGTTCATCCTATCAACAATGTTACAATATTTTCCAAAATTTTATTTTTATTAAATGCTTTTAATTTAGACTAAAAATTCATTTGTATTATTCATTTAAAGCAATGGCATTTATAACTTAAACCCAAGTAAAAAGTATAGTCGGTCAAGCCCGACCATATAATAGCCTACACCCAGTATACAACATATAAAACAGTTTATCAGAATGGGGGATAAGAGATAAGATATGTTATGGACTGATCATCCAAAAATGTAGTGGCATGACTTTTGTGAATATAAATATTATATATGTTAAACTTTAACTCGATATAAATACCTAATAAAAGATTTATGGAGGTTAAAGTGAATTACGGAGAGGGTCTTATATTGGAGTTTCGACTAATTATGGACCGACCATTATAAACTTAGGTGTAATTATTTCTGTATAAATGGAACATATTTGTGTTGAATTTTATTTGGATACCAAGAGATTTAGAGTCGTTAAAGTGATTTTCGAAAGTGGGCCTTATATGGGAGCTACGACTAATTCTGGACCAATCATAAACTTGGTTTTTGTCTTTAGTAATTTACATGTATTTTAATTTATGTCCACAACTTTTTTTACTATATTAATTTGAATAAATGTAACGCTGAAGAACACATATTGTTTAGCAAATGTGTTTCATCGGTTACAACGTGACAGAGATGGAGTGTGCGGTTCAGTAGTGGTGATTTTGACACGAACAACAAAGATCACCCAGGCCAGCCAAAAAAGTTTGGAGCCGGAGATTTAAGATGGTACTACTTTAAGAGGATTCCTTTCAAACTAAACAAGAGCTTGCAAAATCATTGGGAGCTACCGAAACAGCAAATTTTAAAGGTTTGCGAGAATTGGATAGCATATGAAATGAGAGAGATTGAAAAGTAATTTTGCGTTATTACTTGCATTACTTACATTACGATAACTTGAAGTGTAAAAGATCGTATGTGAAGCCCGGCCAATGCTTTGTATTTGGTGGCACCAAAAGGCTTCTATCTACTATTAACTGCAGAAATATGGCCTGACCATCACAGGTACCGAATGCAACAGATTCATTTGAAATGAGCATTGGCCGAAAAATGCCCAGAATATGCAGGCATGACAACGCTTTGCAAAAGCTGTTAAAACCTCCTTAGAAAGAAGTGTTTTTTGAAGTTTTGCTCCATCTGTCTTAACCGTTTCAGACCGTGATGCATCGATTGTGCGGGTGGGTTTAGGTTTCAATATTTTTGCTTCCGTTGACCCAATTTGAAACAGACTGGTATGCATAGATTATGCTGATTGTTTTCTATTTCTAATGGCCGAATTCTCAGTCATTAGTTAACCATTGGTAAACTAATATACTAACGGTTCTTTAACTAATACTTGTTATTCTTATGGCAAACTAAGCATTGCGAATAAAGAATCATTAGTTAAGCCTTTGTCATTAGCTAACTAAAGACTGTGAATTCGGCCATAAATAATGGTAACTGCGTAACCATCCAAACTTATTAGTTATTAACCTTTGAAATGATAGCGATGAAATAAAACGTCTAAAAAGATATCACGTACTTAATCTCCTTTTAGATAATAAATAATATCAAAATTTATTTCGACTTAATATAAATAAATGGTACGTTTTTTTATTGGGTTCAGTGGAGCTCAATATGCAAAGTTAATTCGTAAATGATTTAAAAGATTAGCTTAATGTTTCTCTGAAAATTAAATAAAAAAAAAACAAAAATGATGGTGACTTGGACAATTAATATTGCTGATGCCCTTGGCATCTAATTGTCTAAAAATGACTTTATAATGGTATTCTATCGACTCAAATAAAGATTTTATACATTTCTCTAAATTTTATGTGTTTTTTAAAGCAAATCCGAAAGCTCTTAAAAAATCACTCTTTATATACGTCTTCTTTAATTCTTCAAATGTTTGTAGAAATTAGTTCCAAACGCAAATATTTCAAACACAAGACATTGCTAAAAAACCTAATAGAACTTATTGTGAAAGTGACAAATTCAAACAAAAATGGAGGATCGAAGAGTCAAACTAAAACGAGTACTGGCTATGCGTTCTAAAACTAGTTTTAAAACTAGCACATATTTTCTTGGGGAAGTTTGGTATTTTATAAACAGAAATTTAAAAATTTAAATAGTTTTCCTTATTTCTGAGAAACAGTCAAAACATTCTTCAAGCCTGTGCGAACAAAATTCATCAGTCCAGTCGAGTTCAAACCAAACTCCATTGTAGTTTAGTGATAGCTTATTATAAAGGCTGTGGCAAAATTTAGTTTTCCGACGAGTAGAATATTGAAAACGAAAAAAACAACAACAGGTTGAACGCTCAGACTTTAGGGCAGTCTCGGGCGCTTGCTATACACGCGTGTATAGGAACAAAATTATGTGTGCGCGACGTTGACACATGTATACTATAACCTGTTTCGCTGTCTGATTTCGCTGCACATTTTTTTGAGTACACTCAAACCAAAATGTTTAATGAAGAATGGGAAAATGATTTTTTTTTATAGAAAACATGGATGGCGATGCACAATGCTTGATTTGTCATGGCATATTATTTTATTACTTAATATTATTTGTATATATAAAAATACTAAAATCCAAAAAATGTATTTAATTTTGGCAACTAAAAAATTATTTGAGTGTACAATTATTTGCGGTCGTTTGTTTTTTTTTTTTGCTGCTTCCAACACTAGCACATATGAGTGAGTATGTATGTGCCCGAGACTGCTTTAGGGTCAGTAAAATTGCACAGAAAACAATGCGTTTTCATTGTTGAACAATATTTTTATCTTCCTAATTAAAATTTCATATTGATGGCTTGTTGTTCGTCAAATTTGGGATTTGATTGTTCAAAAACAAATGCATCCACAATGTGTCAGTTTTTGGTGAGCTTAAGGCTTCTTTAAATATCAGTCTGGTGTGATGCTCAATATTGTCCAGAAGACATATGGCTTCTATAATAGGCTTCCAAAGGCCATATTGTCCGTGAAAAAAATCAATTACTACTCACTCCTTCTCGTATTCTGTATGGGATCCTTAGAAACATCTGCTTGAACAAGATTGGATATCTTTTCATGGGGTTATATGAATTTAATATTACTTTTGATATTTCTTAATTAATTGATGAAATGGTACTTCTCTCGCTACTAACAATACAATTTTTAATTTTTTCGAATTTTTTGAAACAAAAAACTTTATAATACTTACTAGGTAATATGTTTATTTAATCACCCCTATCGTAAATAAAAATTCCACATGAAAGTTGTTCCCTTTTCACATTTTTCCTATTAAAATTCAATGTTAAAAAAAAAAATAAAAGGGAGCAAATTTCATGTGGAATTTTTATTCACGAGAGGGGTGAATGTGAGCTAGCATTGAAAGTTATGAGATAAGGACTGAAAATCTCGTAAAATCTTCTTTTTTGACATTTTCACATGCAATGCAATATATGAGTTGAATAATCAAACAAAATTGTCTTCATGTTCGTTGTTTTTTCGGTACAACTTATGTGTTGAATAAATTCACGTGTACGGCCCCGCAAAAGTAATAAAAATAATGTGTACAAAAGAATAGAGACAAGTGTATTTTAGAAACTCATATGAATATGCTAATGTGACTGAGAGGACGTACGAGTAGTGAAATGAAAGAATTAAACGTAGCGGTGTTATAAAATAAATAACACACATAGATTTTATTAAAAAAAAAATAAATTCTAATGATATGAATGCTACGTAGGTAGGTAGACAAAGTATTGTGTTCAGAGCAATTTAAAAAATTCTATAGCCCAACAATGCTAAATATCCTTTAACTAATGAGTGTAATAATGTAAATGACTAGATTATGTACTTAGATGTCAAAAATATGCTTTTTAAAAAATTTAGAGGTTGGTTTGCCTACATTGGGTTTGAGCAGTACTAATTAATATTTGTTTTGTTTAAGAAACCTAAGGGAAATTGTTGTCATTTTAAAGTTAATTGTTGTCATTTAAAATTTAATTGTAATTTATTCTATTCAACTATTTCGAGTATAAACTAAACAATCAGCATCTTCTTTAGCATGAATAAAAACATATTTTGTCTTCCACCTCTAAAGATGCTTATCACTCAAACTTCGTATCGAACAATATCCATTTCCAAGTATTTATGAACTCTGGTCATACAGCCAGAAAACCTGATAAGTTATGTGTGTAATATTATCCCATTCATGAGCGATTGAATGACAGTTTAGAACTATAAATAGGCTTAATGTTACTATTTCCATCTCTCAGCATGATTGTCCTCATACAAGGTACAAAATAATGTGATAGTTGATATAATCTAAAATGAATAATACATCCACTATGCAAACGTGTTTTTTTTTCAGTTTTTAGGGGGAATTGTATGAAACAAGTATGAAGGAAATATCATAAGCAAATCAGCAAAACACACCAATTCAATGTTACTATTTCCATCTCTCAGCATGATTGTCCTCATACAAGGTACAAAATAATGTGATAGTTGATATAATTTAAAATCCTCTATGTAAACGTGTTTTTTTTTCAGTTTTTACGGGGAATTGTATGAAACAAGTATGAAGGAAATATCATAAACAAATCAACAAAACATACCAATTCAATGTGTATATGCCACAACAACAATCTGTAAGAGTACAGTGGAGTCAATGGCATAATAAATTGTAATAAATATAGAATTAAAAACCTGCAATAACAGTATTACTAGCATAATGTTTTATAGTTTAAGAGTTTTTTTTTAACTTTAAGACCATAAATATTAGCATCAAACTCATAGGAATTCATGCTTAAAAATCTTTTAGAACCAGGCATGCAAAAGTTGGTACAATTTTATTTTTTTTATCACTATTTGAGAGTCAAAAGTACAATAGCCCCCCAATGACTAATTAGGCACTATTAAAAATTTGATTTTATTTAAACTTCTAGCATTGTACCATTAATATTAAAAAGTGTTACCTACTGAAAATAAAACAAGTAAGAAAGTATAGTCGGTCAAGCCCGACCATATAATACCCTATACCCAGTATATAAATGACACAGTTTTTCAGAAATGGGCGTTATATGGGATATATAACCTATTGTGTAAATATTATATGTGTTAAACTATATCTTTTAAAAGATTTATGGAGCTTAAGTGAATTACGGAGAGGGTCTTATATGGGAGTTACGCCTAATTATGGACCGACCATTATAAAATTGTACCGTATTATTTGTATACATATGAAATATATTTGCGTTCAACATTAATTGGATACCAACATTTTGGAGTGAGTTATGCTATTTAAAGTGATTTTCGGAAGTGGGCCGTATATGGGAGCTACGACTAATTATGGACCAATCTGCACAAAATTTGTAGAGGTGATTTGGCTTCATTTACCACTCATTTGTGATGAAATTTGTTTGGTTCCTTGCATAATTTTTTTTTTTTTTTTTTTTTTTTTTTTTTATTTTTTAAACAATTTTAAGCTCAGAATTTATTATAGATAACTTTACAAAAGTCTATACAGTGATTCGTACAAAAAAATTTTTAGAGTTTATTAACATGATATTTAATGTACATATGTTAATATCTTAGCTGTACGATGGATACCAAACTTTTTCTACGAAAACATACACCTGGGATACGTTTGTACCTGCTAGTTTATTTCAGGGTTTTCTAATGTTTAAATGGGGTAAACCCCAATTTCGGGAGGACATTTGTATGGGGGCCAGGCGAAATAATGGACCGATTTCCTCCGGTTTCAATCCCATCCATCCTTTGGCCGAAAAAATATCACTTACCAAGTTTTATAAAAATATCTTCAAAATTGCGACCTGTACTCTGCGCACAAGCTTTAATGGAAAATGATTCTGAGTCGATCGGTTGGACCAATGTTTCTGGGCGTTATATATGATGGTGGTGTAGGGTATGCATATGAAAAGTTGAAACCACTTTGCTTCTTTTTGTTTTGCAATCTCTATCCCACTGTCCATCATACAAATAAAAGTAGATATGCTTTCACACACATCCTTGCTTACAAATTTGTGTGTGTGCATAAAAAATTATACACTGTTTTCTATATTAAGCTGTAACAAAACTATAAATATAACAATATTATTGGAATTTTAAAAGAAATAATAAAATACAACACAAAGCAACAGATACCATCCAATGTACGATACAAAACACGTTTACACAGCAGCAGTTTGCACAAATATTAAAACAGACAAAGAGTTGTTGCAGCAAGTTCAAGGTTGTAAATGAAATATGTAATAAAGAAAAAAACACTTCTAGCTAAGAAATCACAAACTAGCAGTTCCTGTTTTTTTTCTTAATAGTATAGCAATATTCAGCAGCAGCAGCAGATGCTTAAAAAAAAGAGGCGTGAATTTAATTTGTAAACAAAGCCGAGAGTATAAAAAGCCCTTGTCCGACAAGTACACAGATTTTTCAACAGTTGCAAATACAATTTGTGTTGCAGCACAACAAAACCCGTTCAAACAACAAGATGCCGTCGTTCCTTTATAAATTGGTGTGTTAAAGATAACAGAGATCCCTTTGTTATATCAAATTTTAATAAATTGTGTTATTTTTGTATATTTTCAGTTATTGTTCTTTTGCTGTTTGTGTGTGGCTGTCTCGGTGCCGATTATATCGGCTGGCATAACCTTTGGCTCACCCATTTATCGTCCTTTTGGAACACCAATTTACTATGAAAGACCTTATAACTACTATCATGATGACTACTATTATGATGGATCCTCGAGGTATCCCTATGATTATTCACCAAATTATGAATATGTCAGTGGTGGCTTAGGCGGTTTCCATGGCACCATAGGTTATTCTCCTTATATATTTTAATTTGCATTTATAAGCAGCTATTGCAAATGAGTGTTTGAGTGGATTTAGTGAGAGAGAATATTTCATATTGAATAAAGACTGATAGAGGTAAAGGCTCAATTAAATGGTGTTTTAATTAAAAAGTAGTGTGAAATACTGTATTATTTCAAAAACTGAGAAGTAATTTTTAAACAATACTTCAATAATATTGAAGGGATATCACAGTTTCTGCTAAACACATTTTCGCCTTAATGTCTTAATTATCGTACAAAATGTTTTCTTGTTTTCAGAAAACCCACATTTGCTTGTAGGAAAACAAATGTATCAATGTGACACTTTTAAGTATGGATTAAGGGCATTGAAACATACTTCATTGAAAGTTACTACAACTGGTGTTGGATATAGGGACATGATAACAGAATTGCCTGAGGTGGATAATGAGTGACGTCATATGATTTTAACAAGACATGCGTTCCTGAAAAAATTCAATTACTGTTAAGGACATTTTCGGGATGTGACTCTTTCTTTTCAAACAATATAAATTTAAATTATCAACTTGAAAATCATTACAAATGATAATTTTGTATTTATTTTATAAAAAAGTAATTATTATTACCTAGCTAAAAGCTTACAACATCTTTGGTTATTTGTTACAATGTAAATACTAAGTAAATGTCCGCAGCTACATATTTGAAATTATTAAAATCAACAAGACCTAAAGTTGCACGAGCTCGTAAAAAATTAAACAACGCATAAATGCAACACAATCATCAATATTGATAAAATGTACAAAGTCAATTAGTTTTGGTAATTTGTTGCACCACCACTTTCAAATCAAACAAGTAAGAGTTTATATTCGGCTGTGATGAATCTTATATCACCTATTATGGAGATTTATAAGAGATATGGGGGCTACGGTCAAATATGGATCGATCATCATGCAATTTAGAACGACAATTTACATGTAGGTTTACTTGTGTTAAATTTAAACTTCTTTGCGGTTTTTATAGGAGATTTATGCACACTTAAGAGATTTTCGGAAGTGGTATTTGTATGAGGAATATGGTCAAATATGGACCGATCATCTATATTTTAATTATGCTTGTCGAATTTCAACTTGATAGACATTTTTACAAAAGATTTATGTTCATTTAAGTGATTTTCGGAGGTGGTCTTTGTATGGGGCTATGTCAAAATTATGGACCGATGCAAACAAAATATTGTCTTCAGATTTCACTTTGCATGCAACTTATTATTTCAGAATTTTGATAAGATGCGGCTTTTCTATAGACATTTATGTAACATAAAGCCATATTCCGGGAAGATATTTGTATGGGGCTATTAGAAATCATGGACCTATTCCTACCATTTTCAACAGGATTTGTCCTTCAAGGATAATATCACCGTTGCTATGTCGCAGATGATCTATCCGTTGAGTCCAATTTTCGATGACTCGTTCGAGCATTTCGACTGGTAACTGGCCAATAACACGCGTGATGTTTTCCTCCGAGGCCTGAATCGAAGCGGCTTTGTCCGCATAAACTTTAGACTTTAGATATCCCCACAGGAAAAAGTCTCACGATGTGATATCACATGATATTGGTGGCCAATCGACCGGCCCAAAACGTAAAATTATGTGCTCATCGAAGTCCATTGATTAATGCGATGTGTGGGAAGTGGAGCCGTCTTTATGCTTTCAATTTGAGATTTTTTTTTTATATATATAATATATTTATTCAAATTTTAGTTAACAACAATTTTTAGTTGGTCTCAGCGCCACTTGGACATAGTTGAGACGAGTTGGCAAAATAAATATTACAATGAATTTTTCTTAAGATTATTACAATTTAAAAATATATATAAAAAAAGGGAATAGATTATATGTATATAAAAATATGAAGATATTTGGAAACTATTATACTAGAAGCATTTCTAAGTTTTGAAGTAAAAATTGTTTTATAGTTTTTTTAAATATTGAAATTCTTTGTATATTTTTAAAATTTTCCGGAAGATTGTTAAACTCCACAGTACACGCATATTCGATCCTCTGTTTTGTAGTTTCTAGCCGACATCTAACCACTCTAAGATTAGAATTGTAAAATGCGCCAAGTTGTTCCATACGTCAGTCCGAGTTGTTGCGAACGGCGCCGAATCGATTCTCCACGGTCTTCGTGTACAGTCTCATCTACGGCCGCTATATTTTCTTTACAGCGTGCTGGACGTAGTCTATTGTCGAATATTATCCAATAATGAGTGCTGGGTCTCAAAATGGGTGATGGTGTTGCAAATAATACGCTCACTAGGTCGATTATGTTGACCATAAGTTAAATGAAGTGCACGAAACACATTCCTTACAGAACGTGAATTTTCGTAATAAAGTTGAACGATTTGTAAACGTTGTTCAGGCGTAAGTAAGGCTATTGAAAAAAGTATCTCTACTTGAATCACCCTATATAACTCAGATCCTACTGGACCGATTTTACCCATTTGCAATACCAAAAATTTCAGTGGATCAAAAAATGTTTGGTAAAAATTTCATTGGTCTCTGTCTTTTTTTCGAAGCTCTATCGTGGCAACAACAGACGGACAGACGGACGGACATAGCTAGGTCATCGTAGAAGTTTACAAGGACCCAGAATAGATTGTTTGGCTCTACGACCGTTATTTCAATGTGTTACAAACAGAATGACAAACGTAATATACCCCCATTTTTTTGGTGGTTGGTATAAAATGGAAATACATGGTAACAAATATTTGCAATTAATTTTACAGCAACTGTAAATTATAGTTATATGAAATATATACCTTACATATAAAATATAATATTAATTATAAACGAAATAAACCAAATAAACCAAAGATTTAAATCTAATTAAAATAAACAATCAATATTTCTTCGTAAAACAAATTCATTTTTGTGTTTGTTTTTGTATTTTCACAATAAAATAATATAAGTAAAATATGCTTTTCAAAGTTATATATATATGGCATTAGGTTCTGGTTTTGCACTTCTTTGGCATCTATAGTCTTAGAAATTTTAAATTGCAAACTATAGGTAATAAATAGCAAACCAACGAAACAATATAACATTTAATTTTAGTATATAATTTTAACAAATTGGTAAGCAAAAGCAAACATTTTCTTGAAATCCATCACATTGAATTTAATTCACTTGAAGACAATAAATTACAATATTAGAAGACAATAAATTATGAAAATGTGAAATTTGGTATTTGAGTTAAAGAATTGTTCACATATAATTCGTTTGCACAGATATGTTAATATTTATTTAGCCGAATTTAAACCTCTGTGGTCAAGAATTATGTAGTGTTATTACCAATTTTTTACTATTTAAGAAAATCTAAATATTTAAGCTTAAAGAAGGACATTTTTTAAGCTCCGCACAACCTACTGAAGCAGGAATACTTACAAGTCTACATTTGCTGATGATATTGCTATTCTTACCATTCATTAAACTCTCGAGAAGCTTTGAATTCTGTCTACATACAGAATTCAAAGACGCCAAAACAAATTGTTACGAATGATCACAATTGCCCACTGATATATACAAAATTTGAATATCCATTAAGACCTAAACGTGCCTTTGGTAAAAACTTTGATCCAAAAAAAAAAAATGCAGAAAAACACTTAAAAAAGCTTGAACATATTAAATAATAGTTGCTATATTCGACTAAGAAGAAGGGATACAGCGGATCTGAGCCGAAGACAACAAGGAAAAGAAGAAGAAACCAAGTCCCAATTTACACGAGGCAATTCTTCAAGCTAAGCTAATACAAGCAATTTAAGCAATAAAATTGTGCTGCGTGAACACCGAATAAATTTCTAAAAAAAACATTATAAATCTTTTAATAAGAAATGGTTTGTGTGAATTGCGACTAAGATAAATTTTCTCTAATAAAAATAATTTTGTTTTTATTCTGATGAATTGCATTAACTTTTGCAAAATATTTCGATCAACCTGCACTTCAGATATGTACAGTGGGAAGCAAAACCGTCCGGATGTTTTGCATTAAGGAAGTAAGGTAATAAAAATAATACAAATATAGGTATATTAATCATATATATGTATTTTTGTTTATTTAATTAACCTTATTTTAAATTATAAAGCACAAAAACTGACATAAATTGCTTAAAAAAAAACAAAATAAATTAAAAAAAAACAAAAAAATCACTATTCGCACAGTACAAGAAATAAACATTATCATGATATTGCTCTATTAAAATCTGACCATATTTGACCCGTTGATTTTTTTGTTTGATGCGATCTCGTTATCAAGCTTTTATTGATCTATTTGTGCATTATTGTTTAATCTGTGAAGTGATTAACTTGATTTTTAAATAAAAAATTAATCTTTAAAAGTTAAAAAAAGCCAACTAATATTGAAAACAATGTGATAAAAATAAAATAATTTTATTCATGCCGTAAAATTGCTGAAAAATTAAATTTAGGTAAATCCACGGTAAATGGTATAAAAAACGGCGTAATGTAGCTTGCAATAATAATCAAGGGGGTTAACTAGGACTGCTTTCTGATAGTGAAGCCCGGCAGATTGAATGTTTGCTATATAATAAAGACATCAAGACCCCGAAAAATGCTGCAAAAAGTATTGGTAAGGATGTCCGTTCGTGGACGGTTAGACGCGCATTAAATAAAATTGGTTTAGTAGCCAGTGTGAAAAAGAAAAAGCCAGCACTTTCCGATAAAAATGTGAAAAGACGCCTTCATTTCTGTAAAACCCACAAAAAATGGACACTAGATGACTGAAAACGAGTTATTTGGAGCGACTAAACGAAAGTCAACCGATACCAGTCTGATGGAAAAGAATACTTTTGGCATAGGCCGCCAATAGTATTCCGGATTAATCCGGACAGTGTTGTTTCCCACTGTATATTCCACATTATTTTCTGCCAAGAACTATAGTACCGCTCCGTTTAATTTCAATACACTCTACTCGTTAGTGGACACGGGGAGCCCGTTAATCGATTTGCACCAAACTTAAAACATATGTGACCCGGCCTATGAAAAAGTGCCTTATGACTCAAAGAAAATATTTCCACTTTTTTTTGTTTCGATAGTTTTTGAGACGCTCTTTCACGTGGTGAAAACTAGAAAGTCCTAACTTGCTTACAAGTGTACTAAAAATGTAGAGAAAGAAGAGCACAAATGAAAGAAAAACTGAACTTTATTGAAAATCCAGAATCAAGATGATAAATGGAATTGAAAAATTTAAAAACAGGATTGAACGCTGCAAAAACGATTTTACAAAAAACAAAGCTGTTTTGCACAAAAAATATTTATTTAGCAGTATTAAGTAGTTTTCTTTCGAAATGCATTGTTTATCTTTAACAGCTGTGTCTTGCAATTTCTTTTTTGAGTCATAAGCCACCCTTTCATAGACCGGGAAACATATAGTTATTATTAATGTATCCTAAACTCAAACTTAATTCTCAAATATCAATAAAACGCTTATGTAATCAATTAACTTACTATATAAACCGCTCCATATATAATCACATGTACACCTATAGATGTGTATTTGCAAACCGATACAACTGCGCACATGAATAATGCTGAGCAAAATATTTAGTTGTGGAAAACTTATTAACTACATACATACATACATACCGATGGTCTCATGTAGAAAGGCCCTAACTCGCATATTTGAAACTTTACAGGAGAAGGTAAAAACATAATAGAAACTGTAATATTCAACATGTAACTTTTTTTGTACAACTGCTTATAAAAGCGTTATTTTTTACACTATTGCAATACATTTTTGTGAGGAGGTGTATTTGCGTTAAATGCATTGGAATCGCAAAAAAAACTAATTTCGAAAAAATAGCGAGTTAGGGCCTTTCTACTTGAGACCAACGATACATATTTATAATATTTCTTCTCACATTTAAACGACACAATTACACAGAAATGCAATACATACATGTTTATGTAGGGATGTGAGTGAGTGTGTGTTTTTGTACTAAGAAATATTAATAGTAGTAGTAGTAGTAGTAATAGTATTAGTAGTTCTGCATAAACGCATAAATTAAATATGAAATGATGTAAATATACCATGTGATCAAGATTGTCACGTTTTTCAGTCATAAAACGATGAAAAATTTCATAAACTACATCATAAGTCACACTTTCACTACAATGAATAAAAAAAAACCTACGTACCTGTGACTGCATTCGTATAGTTTTTAAGCTCAAAGAAAAAGATTGATTAAAAATCTCTACGAAATTAAGGATTTTGTATTGTTCTTAGCCAATCAGTTACCACAGCCGTACCCTAACTAATTACATTACCATTAAAATATTTAAGTTAATATATAGACATCCTAGAAAGAAGTTAAATATGCTCTGCATTAAACCGACTATTTATTCCATAACAAAGAAAAATAAAAATGTTTAATTTGCCCACAATCTTGATTACTTAGAACACTAAAGTGACAATTGGTTCTTTGTGACATTACTTGGAGTGTGTTAAGTAACTAATTGACTTCCAAAATGAATATTCTTAAGTAATACGACTACGCACATAATGACAACTCTAAATACAACCTAAAAATTGATTAAATTAATTATTAAATTAAATTGATTGAGACAAAATCGTATCTGAAAACGAAATTTTCCCATTTCATTTTTTTTCTTTCTTTAGAAAATTTTCGTTTTACACTTTTTATTTTTCGTGAGTGTACCAGACATTTATAAACCTGGTTGACTTTCATCAATAGTTGTAAAGTGTTATTCTTTTCTTTTGTTGCAAGGTGTGTGTGTGTGTGTGTGTGTGTGTGTTTGAGTCTGAATGTGCAACTTTGCAGTCGTTCAGATAGATTCTATATATTTAGCTATTAGTATTACTGTGATTTACAACCAAGAGTAAAATGTCTTGAAGGTCTTCATCTTAATTACCTAATAGAAGAGAGCAGGCGACGCGTTTAATTTTAACATTTTATTGCTAAGAACGACATATCCAACCACAATGAATATAAAAATGTGACGTTCTTTAAAACGGAAAATGTGAGTTTGTGTTAAAAGAAATTTGCTATTAGATATGCAGATACATATGTGTACCAAAATACGTTTTTATTTTCAGCATACATAGAATTCATGTTACAATAGTAATTGTTTTAGGAGGTTGCATATAATTGCAAAGGAAAACACGCAAAGTCTACGCGATAAAGATAAAGCCAAAAAACTTGAAAAAGTTTTTTAAGCAGTAGGTGTATAAAATGTTCTATTAAAATAAAATGTTATATATACATACATAGAAGCTTATATTGATGTAAATTAATGTATATTGTTTTAAATAGGCAAAACAGGCAGTGAACTCTTTAGAATAAGACAAATGGGTCCACCATAGGTCCCGTAGTGATACCCATGAGATCAACAAGAGGAGAGCAATTCAAATTATACCGAAAAACATCTCGTTTGATTTCAAAGTTTTCTCAGCTTATGTAACAAAAAGTCGCACATAATTACCAAAATATTGCAGGCCACTGCTGGGCAGAGGTCTCTCGATCACCATGGCAACTCCTAACTCCTATGGGAGATTCCAACGTCTCCTACTCTCCTTCATAATGATAACCATATAGAAGGGATATACAATACGTAAATACAATATTTGATCCCAAAGATATACGAATAAGATTGATAACATATGGCCCAACACGAAAAATTGTGACTTAAATTTTTTAGTCAATTTGTATACATCTTATATAGGGCTCCAATTCCTCTAACTCACTTTTTGTTGATCAGGGGCCAAATTACCGCATTCGTGATCGAATGAGCTATCGTATCGAAAAATGATTTCGATAGCGAAATTATGATAAAATGTACTCAATTTCTTGTTCGATATCGAATGCCATAATCTCAAATAAGAAAATTACGATCAATTTTACTCGATATCGAATGCAGTAATTTGGCCCCAGCTCTACTTCTCGAGATATATTTTTTTTTTAATTTGAGTAACATAACTGAAGAAGAGTTTAACTTAGTGAAAAGAAAAAAAATCAAAATTTAGCTACAACATAACCTTCATGCTGCCCATAACATAATATTTACTCCCGTATTTTTAGAGATATAGCCGAATATATGACAAAAAATATTATTTAAAAAAAAACTCATAAAAAATAGAGATAATAACAAAAGTATCAATATTTTTCTATAGCCATATAGACAGATAAGTCCTGCATAAAATGCAATGAAGGAAAATAATGGAAAATTTACCGTCTTCTCTATTTTTTATGAATTTTTGAAAAATAAAAAAATGTATGAAAAAAACTTTTCCATCCAAAGTTGAGCGATATCTCCGAAAATACTCCATGGAATCAAAATAATGTTAATGCAGCATAAATATTATAGCCAAATTTCGGTTTTTCATTGTTACTGAATAGAATGAACCGTTTATTAGTTATGTTACTATAAATCGCGTAACTATGTTGTTTTCTTAAGAAATTAATGGGTGCTATTATTGATTCCGCACGGAAACGAAAACTAAGCGGAAAGAAATGTTGATCGATACGTAAAATATTTCTGCGGCAATGCGCAATACTGTATGTGTAGAGATATTACCGCAGCAACGGAATGAATAGTTTCAAATTATGCTTCAGCACAAAAAATCGCGGAACGGAATGAATAATTCGATCCAATATCTCGAAAACTAGAGCTGATACACCAGAAAAAAGTTTTCATTTTGTCAAGCTGTGTTATCACTGTAAATCTCAATTATCATTTGATATTATAACTTTTCTCAAGACTGAAATCTTGGATTAAAGAATAATTTCAAATTGACCCATTTTCTACTTCGTACTGACAGTGAAAATCTCAAATTGGTTTTCTTTGAAGATATTGTATTTCCTACGATCATCCGTAATCGATATTTTGAAGTCTTGCATTTCCGAATTTCATATTCCAGTTGAATCGAGTAGTGGATATTCAGTGCACCGCTGAAAGCAACATTATTGCCTCTAAGCAATGCAAAGCTAGTTCAGCATGGCAAATTAGGCCTTAGATAGGGTGGTGGAATCAACCATCAGTTCTGTAGACTTATTTGCCAGAGTATTCTGAAGTTAATATTGATTGCATCGAAACAGATACTTTGCGATATTGGATAAACAGGGGAATGAACGACTGCGATCTTGCAAAGTAAAATACAGCCTTGTAGAATCCAGCGCTTTGCAATCTTAAATGTGGTATCTGCATTAATAACAAAAAAAACTTAGCCTGTGGTTCATGTCTCAGAAAATCGCAATAACAAACTGGTTAATATTAAGTTCAAGAGCCAATGAAATCAAATCTGTGTTTTTATTATTAAATGCTTCATCTATATCGAATAAAAC
This sequence comes from Bellardia pandia, assembly GCA_916048285.2. Taxonomy (NCBI): domain Eukaryota; kingdom Metazoa; phylum Arthropoda; class Insecta; order Diptera; family Calliphoridae; genus Bellardia; species Bellardia pandia. The sequence goes on from OU696531.1 coordinate 46,800,421, forward strand.
TACTAATGTATATTCTCCGTGCTTGAGTCGTTATTCATTAGCACAAGTGGAGAGGAGGATAATAGATTAAGTCCAATCGACGTTCTCATTTCAACATCACTCTCCCTAAAGTTTATAAAAAATATAAAGGAACAAACTGACAAGTCTATAATCCTTCGGTTTCATACGAGATATCTTCCTGGGATGAGGATTACACATTGCACAAGGTCTGTAATTACAGATAATTCAATGCAGACATTGTATTGCTGATTGGCCAGTGTGATACCGACCAGATCCGTTCTACCCGCAAATGGTAACAGTTACATAGGAAATATCATAAAGAAGTAGCTTGTCAAGTCCTTCGGTGATGGAGAACAACCAGGAAAATTAGTGTCCCTCAGCTGTCCCACTATCACAATAATCTTCCAGAACAAAATTACTACTAAAAGAACCAGCGATAATTGGCCATGAAGACTGAATCATTCAACTGCACTGATTTGAACTTATTTCCCATAATTCAAATGCTAACATTGTAACCTTTAGCACCAATTACCTTTGAACAATTTTCCAAAGACTGTAATTGAAACCTCATAATGTTATTGTGGCAAACATCTTTGTTTAGCTTAATGTAATAAATCAATAAAAGTACAGGATTTAACAATAACACTTGGAACGATTGTGTGCAATTTAACTCTCCTATTCAAAAATTATGTTTGTGAACCTGGTCGTTGTTTTACATGGTGCGGTTAAATTCCGTATGACAATGGTGATGATGATGATGATGATGATGTTGATTTTGTTGTTATTTCTACCAAGAGTCAAGAGCCCTAAGGTAAAAGTTCATCAGACACTCATTCAATGACAAACAACAATAATCACAATAAATACTTTAAAACAGATCACTGACCAAGGTCTGCTCTAAGGTCTTTACAGCATTTCTATTGTTGTGGTCAGTTACCTTACTTTAGAACAAGAGCAAAGGTAATGATGACATGTTTTGCATGATAGATTAAAAGGAAACTGAAACTGAAAGGAGGCCGGTTTCTAAAACTCTACATATGTTGGCAAGGGAACTCTTAGAAGTGACAAAAATACAAACAAATAATTAGTTGGCCTTAGTGTCTATTTGTCTAGTCGGCGACATTGATAATTATAATAATACAAAGACCCTGTTGTGTTTTTATTTCTTTTTATTTTATTATAGCCAATAAAGCAGACTAGTTACCTGCATGATTTCAAAGTTCATTGTGGCATGGTAATATGTATTAGTAGTATTACTTTTATTGCTTCTCATTCTCCTCTATTTAAATGTAAAACTTTCCAAACATGCTTTTCCAAAGTACACGTTTTATTAACCATTAATTTGCTGTTTATCATGTGTGCAAAAACTTCCGTGAGTCTAAAGAAACTGAGTTTGATTTAAATTTTAAAAAAGCTTTAACGAACCAACCCCTTTTTAGTAGTTGTACAATGATGCTGAGCACAGAAATCTACGAAGTTGTTTGACTAGCACCGTGATGTTTATTCATATTTCCACACCATTTTCATTGTTAAACCTTTACAGATGACTGCATGGTATGAACGGAACCCGACTTTAAACGTGAGGGTGTATAGTAAAATTACCAAGACATACAGCCGTCTAAAAAACCACGTGAAATTCGTTAGAAATATGCACGGGTTGGATTATAAAGGAATATTTACGCAACGAAACTACAATTTGTATATTGAAAATATTCATTTTACACATGACAACATATTTTCATATGTATATCGAGGCATGTGATAAATACAACATGCATAACATTCTCTGACATGAGCATGTGTTATTTTATTAGACAATTGCTGGCAGGCGATTAAGTGTTTGCATATATAAAAAGTTAGTACGCGTACGAGTAGGTACCTACATATATGCACTCAGTAAAACTCAGTAATGATATAAAATTACTCATTAACATACAATGACATTAGCATACCATCTACAATGCTCAGAAGAAATTTAATAATCGCTGTATCTAATCTATTGGAAGAAACACGAATAATGTTAAAGTGCCACACAAAAAATTAGTATAATTTTTATTCAGTTGAGAATGTTATAAGATTTAGATATTCAATATTAAAATTTGAATGTTTTAAAGACCATGACGATAAGAGCCATGATAAGAGTCCCCTTGTAAAAAAGCTGTTGGATAATGAATCAAAGGTGTAGCAACAACACTGTGAGCTGCAACCAAAGAACGTATAACATGACGAAAGGGCACAGTGGCGCACACTGTGGCCGTGTAGTGTATTTAATGGCAATAAATCAAGGAGGTTGCGGAGCTTCATGAAATTTTGCACACATTTATTTTACATTTTTTAAGAATTTTAATATTTTTTTTTTACAAAAATACGCCCACTTCTATGCCCACCTCCCATACAACCTAAATAGAAACTGTGGCATAACTTCCATTATTTTAAATATAGCAACTCAATTTTCATAAAACATTAATATTATAATTGTAGAATGAGCTCCTAAAAATATGAACTTAATCCGCCCATTTTTACGCCCACCTCCCATACAAATGATATTTAAAAAATGCCATATCTTCTGTAAATTTGTAACTAGAATGTTTATTTTTCGCGAAAATGCTATTTTGAAAATATGAAAAAAATCCGCCTAATGTTACCTGAGACTCTCAGCTTTAATTTGGTATAGGACTCCATGTGTCGCACTGCTTCGCACACAACTAAAAGTCTAACGGAAAATCATAAATTTTTATTTTTTTGGCTCTAAATATATTGTCAAAGGGAATGTTTTTTTTAAATTTAAAAATTTTTTTTTTTTAATTTACGTAATGCTTAATGTCTATTTTAAGTGAAAAAATACTTATAAGGTACATTCGGTGTATAGTTTATAAGTAACAAGCTTTTGAATATGACATAGAAAACTATCACTTTTGAGACTTGTTCAAATACTTCAACTTTGCGCTGCTCGGGGCAGAAAACCAATGGATATATTTGCATGAAATTTTCCACACATGATCTTTAGATGGTTGTTAACCATCTGTGCAAAAATCATCAAAATTGGAGAGCGGGTCCAAATTGATTTATTGCCGCAGTGGACACAGTGTGTGGCGGTATGATGGTAAGATGTTAAAACAGCAGGATACATCAAAAAGCCGAAAAATTATTTACCATATTGATTGAAGCCGAGAGAGCTTGAAAAACGATTTTGCACATCCAAAATACAGTCTTAATGCTACAAAAGAAATACTTTTTGCAGCGTATCATTACTTGCGATGAAAAATGGATTCATTACGATACCCAAAAGCGTATTTGAAGCCCGGTCAACCAACTAAATCAACACTAAAGCCAAATATTCAAGGCACTAATGCTCTAAATTTGGTGGAACAAAAAGGGTATGAGCTGCTGAAATCTGGCCAGACCATCACAGGGTACTTGTGCTGAATGCAACTGATTGTACTGAAGCGAGCATCGGCCGAATATGCGGCCATACATGAAAGCATAATATTCCATCATGAAAACACTCGGACACATGTTGCAATACCTGTTAATAACCTTTATAGTTCAGACCTTGCCCCATCCGACTGATTTGTTTCGATCTCTCTGGGTTATTAGTCAACTTAAAAAATGAGCAGTTTCAAATGTTGCCTGTTAGTTGGAAAAAGGTCATATCTAACAATGGCCAATAGTTTAAATAAATATGTATATGAACATAAAACAAATGTTTGAAAATATACGAAATGTAAAATGTAAAAAATTAGGCATTTTAAAGTTATGCACCCAATATTTATAAATAATGAGACAATTTTCAGATTCAAAAGAGTTCTTGAAAGTACTTTGAATAAAACTTTGTGTTTAGAAATCAAAGTAAATATTTACTGTCAATTTTTATGTCCAGCAAGGAACTTAAAACAACTTGGAATTTGTTTAATTCGCCAAATCTTTTTAACTTTAAACATATCTATTGTATCTATTGAGCAAATAGATTAGATTTGAAAATTCCTAATCCAATCAAACATGTTGTGTTACTGATACTAAAAATTAATTAAATCTTTTTAAATTCTAAACAATTTCTATTGTGGCATTATGGAGCCTGTAACTCTTTGTGGTACAGTCTTGGAACAAGTCATATGAGTGCCGATCACTGCTTTGGCATAAATTGTATCGTCCTTCGATAGGGTAATGCAATTCCACAAATTGAACCTTGAAGTGGTGGCGTCTCTAAGTTCTAAGGCATTTACTAAAATAATAATTTGAAATAATTATGTTTCTACGAGCTCGAATGTTTTTTTAAACCCAAATCCAAACAATTTTAAAATAGTCTATTAAATAAAACATCTATTAATTTCCAATTAATATAACAAGACAATTAAACATTTTATTAATGCAGTAATCCAATTTACAGAGCCAATTTTACATAATCTAGACGAAATATTTCACTAGATTTAGTTTTTCGATTTATTTAATAAAGTCCATGATGATAAGAGCCATGATAAGAGCCCCCATTTAAAACAGCTGTTGGATGATGAATCAAAGGTGCAGCAACAACACTGTGTGCTGCAACCACAGGACGTACAACATGGGCAATGGGCACAGTGGCGGTATGATGGTAAGATGTTAAAACAGGAGCAGAATGTATGTAGCCGGGCTTGGCGAAAGCCAAAGCAAGGAGTGACAAAAAGACAAACTAGGTAAAAAAGGAAAATAGAATGCAAATATGTAACAGGAAACAGGAAAATGTTTTTCCTTTTTTTTTTGGAATTGTTTAATTATTACACTTACAATTTTAAACATTTTGTTGGGAATTGAAATCGGTACTTCGTAGTAAGAAAAAACTCACGTTACTTGTGTGTTTAGCTGCTGTGTATTTGACAAATACTAATGTTTTTGTTTAATTATCAGCAACATTTTATAGCAAAAAAAAATTTAATACAAATTCTAAGAAAAAGGGCCTTGTAATATTTGCTTTTTCATTTTCGTTTCTTCTTGTTTTTTTTTTCTTGCCGTAATATAATATTTTCATGTTTAAAGTGAAGCAACTTTGTATCTAAAACTTGACAGAATAATTTGATATTTTTACAAGAAACCACCGGCTTCTTTTGTTTTATTAAAACGCTGACTATAAGCGTATTAAGTAACAGAATTTTGAGATGTGTGGTGGGTTGGTTGGTTTGCTTTTGTATTTTCCTCATTTTGGCTTTTTAGTTTCTTTTTTTGTTTAATAATTTGTTAAAACCCATAAAGTTCAATAACTTGTGTTTTTTCTTTAGGTTTATTTTAGTGCTTAAATCTACCTAGCTACAATATAATATGTTTCATTAGAAGTTTATTAAGTGTTTTTTTTTTTTTTAATTACATTTTGGCTGCTTCACGTTTAGCCCCACCAACCGAATTGGCCAGATGTTTGAAAGTTTGTGGTAAAACCAAATGTTCGCAAAAGGTTTAAGGCAGCAACATTTTTCTGCCAACTGCTGAAAAATTAGGGCAAAGGGTTGCTTTGTCGGAGGAAAAAAGAAACGCACAATGCTTACACACAATGCCGCACTTGTGGCCATAAAGGTGTAACAAATAATTCCATTAACACCCATGGTTTTGTTGCCATTAGAGAGGTGGAGTTGTGGTAAACAAAGTATGTAGCATTTTCAAATATATATTCATACAGTGAATCAATAATATCCTTATCAAGATATTGATTACTATCATTAGATTCTTTTACAAATGCTGACCAGGCCATAGCACAAAAAGTCAGCAGTAATATCTGCAATTATTTCAAAATCTCTGTAGATGAAATTTAACTACAATATCAGAGCACTTACCACTCTCAACATTTAGAATGTTTAATGCTTTTAGTTCAAATACGGTAGTAAAAATACTCGCCAAAACTGTAAATCTTTCGTTTATATATTTGAAGGCAATGTTGTTTAATACATTCATGTTAATAACCTCTCAACTACTTGCTTTTAGTTGGAGTATTCATCTCAGGTTAAGTGACAGTAGACGTCAAAAGTCATCATGCATATTTGTTTAATTAAATCTTTAAATGCACCCGTATAAATGCAAAGTATTTGTTTTTACAAAATAATTAACAATATGCCAGAAAAATACAATTTTTATTTCGAATTATTTAGGCTTGTAATTTAATAGTTATCGGCTATTCAGGGTTGACTCAATGGCCTTTTCACACTTGTCAACATCTAACATCTACCAATTTGCGAAGATGTTGAAATTTTCCCATAAGAAATGTACAGAGCTGAAAAACGACATCTTTCAACATCTTCGCAAGATGTTCCTAAATCATGTTGTTCCCTTTTACATCTACCGATGTAACTGGCAAAACTGATATTGAAAATGAAATTTAAGTTACATCACTAACAAACGTGACTTTTATAGTCAACAAAATTTTAATTTAACAAATCATCATCATCTTTCTCCAGTATTTCTATTCTATTAATAACTCTATACAATGCAATAATATCTGGGTTTGCTCTTGCAAACGAATAATCAATCCTATTTAACTTTTCAAAATTAATTTTACTTTTTAAAAGCGGCGTGGTTTTTGTTTATTTTGTCAACTCAAATGATGCTAGATGTTAGATGTTGCAAGTGTGAATGCATGTTTCACATTTTCAACATCTTCCCTGCGTTCCTACTAAATGTACGCCAGTGCGGAAAGGCTATTAGAGTCAACATTGATTACATAATTTGGCTTAAGTCGGTTTTAGTGACTTTTTTCAAATCACTATCAAAATTTTATCACTAATAGAATTTAAAATTCTGATTAAAATAAAAAAAATAAAATTGGGGCGATCACGCCTATTTTCGAGTGGGCGGGGCTCCTAGATTTATAATATATTGAGCTATATCTTGAAAACTACAATCTTATGAGACGATATATATAGCAAATGATAGGTATTTAAAAGACCTTTCCAACTATGTATAACATGACCTACTTATATGGACCACCTACTGATAAATTTCGCAAACTTATTTTTTGGTCCGAAATTTTTTTAAAAAATCTAAAAAATCCGGGAAAAAGGTCGATATGAGTAAGTAAGTAAGTAAGATAAATTACAATATTTTCAAGTCAAGAAATTAAGCTTTAATTTAAGGTATAACATGACCATGTAGGTAATATAAATCCGAAGATATTAAAGAAAGATTATGACATTTCACCATAAAAAATACAATCTGTACTATGCGAAGAAGGTGTTCTGTATACCATACAGGAGAAAATCTTTCCGCCCGGCCGAAGGCTGTCAATACATGTAATCTGTACTATGCGAAGCCGGTATTCTGTATACCATATAGAAGAAAAAATCCTATCCTGCATACAAAATTTTGAAAAAATGTGTTTTTTTAATTTTTCAGATCTTATAATTCTATGATTATAGTACCTACAGTCACATATGATACCTTAAATTAAAGCTTAATGTATTTGCTATTTATATTAATAAACTAAAATAACACTTATATAGACATTTTTTTAATGTTTTTAGATATTAAAAAAAATTCGGGTCAAAAAATATTCTTTGCGGATTTAACCCATAGTCGGTCCATATTTTATAATCATGATATATATCGTTAGAAAGGTATTTTTAATACCTTTAATTTAATGTATTACAAATTATCATAAACCCAGTAGTTCCCGAGATATAGGCTATATTTTTGCTATCATCTCCTCTAAAAGCCCTATTTGATGAAATTTTAGTTTTTTTTTTTTGAGCAAAGTCACTAAAACCGACTTGTTCCCAGAATTTTCAATTGTAACAAGTTATTAAAACTTCGAGACTTTTCAAAATTTTCAGCATCTCTTGAGGCCTAGAAAGGTAAATTTTCTGAAGTGAAGCGTATTCCAGGGAGAGCGTTCAGCATCGATTGAAACAAATAGTCGGCGGACGAATTAAGGTCTTGACCGAAAGAAGGGTGAAGCAAAACTTCCCAACTTCTTTAATAATAGCAACATGTGAATGAGCATTGTCATGACGGAATATTACGCTACAGGTCAAACCGAATATTCTAGGCTTTTTTCGGTCATTGCTCGCTTTAAGCGAATCAGTTGTTTCGCAACATATTCCCTGTGATGGTCTGGCCATATTTGAAGAGTTCATGGTAGATACGACTCGCATTATCTTGGAGCCATGGATATTTGGCATCGGTGTCGATTTAGCTGGTTGACTGTGCACATCAGAGATGTGCATGAATACCATTCAAATGACATATTTATTATTTTGTAAAAGTGAAGACTGAGTTAGCACTATACATAACTAAACGAAAGCTGTCATTGCATGATTCACCACAGCAAGTGGTTTGTTACAAAATGCATATAATTGCTTGCTTCTTCTGTAAGCTCTTACCATTCACAAAAGCATTGAATCAGTATGATTTTTATGAATATACGCAGAGATTTTTGAGTAAATATACACTTTACTATATTTATCGCATATTCTTTTTAATTTTATTTGATAGTGCTTAAACATATGTATTATTATAGGGATAGTAATAATGATAATGATAGAAAAAATAAGTACAAATTTCAGCCATTTTTCAGAGGTTAGCAAAATAAATAATGTAATACTTCATGTTCAATATTTTATTATTTAAAGATAAATATATGTATGTATTTGTTGTTTTTATAAATTATTGTAATGTCCCAAATTTTACTTCTGCTTTGTTTATTTTTTACAATACGAAAAACACCGTTTTCAATATTTTTTATTATTTCGGAGTTCATCTTGAAAACTTATTTAAAAAAATTAACGCACTGATTTTGCACTATGCAATCTGAGCTTTTATGAATCATTTGATTGTTTTGCTTACAAATCAAAACACAGTTTTAATTTTTGATTCGTTATTGCTAACGGCTTTTAAAAAGTGATTGAGAAAATGACAAGCAATTAGGAGAGCGCAAACACTGCAAGCAATGTTATTAGCACATGTTGATGACTGAAAACAAAACAAAAACAGTGAGTTCATACATATAGGAAAAAAGTGAATCAACTCGTGTACATCTCTGGTGCACATACGACCTTCTATCCAATTTTCTTTGCAAGTAATGATGCGGTGCAAAAAAGTTTTCCTTTTATAGGGTTTAAGCTGTATTTCGGACATGCAAAATTGTCTTTCAAAGTCCCTCGTCTTTAAGTCATATGGTACCAGATTTTATTGCGTTTGGATCAATCCTGCTGTTCGCAAACATTTTGAAAATTATGCTTGAAGAGCTTCCAATAATATTACAAGCTCTTATTGAGTTTCATAACAGTCTTCCTGAAGTAATGTCTCCAATCCTTGGTGTTCAAAGTTGTTTAGCTGGACTGGGCGATCTTTGTCTTCCATATCTAAATCACCATTTCTAAACCGCACAAAGGGTTTCTCCAACTTTAAAATCGATTAAACACGTTCAACATAAGCTTCGGTGATAGAAGTAAAGTAAAACTTTCAACATATGACACTGTTCTACATTTTCGATACAAAAAAAAAAACTTTGTTCAATAACTAAGTGAGAATAAATAAGAGAAAATGACATACATATGTACCTATAATTTACTAAAAACATAAACCGCATTCGAAAGATACGCCATCTGTTATGTCCAGCATTTTTAAGTTATACACCGAATAACATGTGAATGAAGTACTTACTGACCTTATATGGATTACAACGACTCTGTTATTTAACTTCACACACATACTAGTACGCACGTACAGTAAAAACGTAAATTTCTGTTAAATTCAGCCATCGAAACTGTACATATTATAACAGTTAATAACTAAATAAAAATAACAGTAAACTGTAAATAATTCAATAAAATCAAAAGAATACTTTATGGCGCCAAAATTAACAACAAATTAAAACAAAACAAAATAAAACAAAACAAGTAATTACAGTGGTTTTTATACTAATTTTTTTATTCAATTATTTTATTAATTTAACTAAAACATTCCTGAGTATCGTAAACAACAAATCGTAAACAGTCAACTAATTTACTTCTTCAACAAAAGAGGAGCAGTATAGGGAGCAGCTGCGTAAGGTGCGACAGCAGCATAAGTGGCAGCAGCGTAAGGAGCAGCAACGTATGGTGAAGCTACATAGGGTGAAGCTACGTAGGGAGAAGCAACGTAGGGTGAGGCTGCAACATAAGGAGAAGCAGCTACATAGGGAGCAGCAAAGTTACCATGATATTCCTGGGAGACAACAGCACTGCTAGCAAAGGGAGCAGTATAAGCCAAAGGAGCAACAACACCGGGTTTAGCAGCAACGCAGGCAATGACGGCCATCAAGACAATAGCGGCGAATTTGAACATTTTGATTTGTTTAGTGTTGTTAAGTTGTGATTTGCAAAAGAAAACAAACTGAACTGTGATAATCACACAATTTAGTGGTTATTATATAGCAGCAAAGCAATTTTATTTTGCTTTTTGGAATTATTATTTTTAGTTATTTAGTACTTAAAGCCAAAGAAGCAGCAAAAGAACCTTGTTGTATGTACATGCATGTACATACGTACAAATATATGTATGTCTGGCGGGGGCGGGGGTGATGATGTTGGATAGTCAATCAATTTGTAATGGTAAGTGAATGCCTTGAGAAAACCCCCACATTATTAGAGGTATAATAAAGTATAATATGTATATAAACAAATACAGCTTAAACACACATACAAATCAGAAAATAATGTCAAATCTTTGGCATTAAACCAACTTTATTTAGTTGCTTCAGTTAATTTAAATTGATAAAAAACTAAACAATGCAAATTTTCTATTCCAATCACGTACAATATGTACGACCATTACGTTCCTTCTTTAGATTTGGAATAAAAGTAAATAAGTAACACAGTAGCCTATTAGTACGTATTATGTATAGAGCTGTTATCAATTGTTTTATTTAATTTATTGAAGTTTTTTTTATATAATTTTTATTTTTATGTGTGTATATGTATATCTATCTTTCAAGGTCTTGTTTTTTTATGAATATAAAAACATTATTTTTATTGAGTAAGTTTTATTTATTTTGTACCGGAAATTAATGAATGTCTGTTTCTACTTTCTTTCTTTCATAGTATTGCTGATTTTATTTACGATTTACTGTTGACTTTAGCAAAAAAATTTCGAAAAAAGAAGCATCATTTAATGTTGTAGTGACAATAATTAAAAAAAGTTTTGGCAAATTATATTTATACTATATATAAATATGTGGCATACAACATGATGTTCAGTTATATCTTCAAGTGGTTATCAGCTTAAAATAAAGCGCCTGGATTTATTCGCATTTACTCGTATGATTTTCTTCAATTTTTTATTTTATTGACAAAGTTCAGTCTCAAGAATACACTGTTAAAAATATAAGCGAATTGTGACATACAAATAGAAATATGCCACAGAAATCTATGCTAAGTAGACTAGACTTCTGTGCACGCTTTAGCAAATAAGTGCGAGTTCAAACGCTGCAACTTTTACCTGCATAAATACGTAGTGTAGAGTCGGGATAGCTACGTATTTTATCTATAAACTCGAGTCGCAGTGGAAAAGTTGTGAACTACCTCTAATTTATTATTAATTTAATTTTACAAAAAATTAACCTCCTTATTCAAAAACGATTATTAAATTTAACAAACGTTTACTAAGCAAATTTTTATATGCAAATCTGTCATAATAAACGCGTGTTAAATTTAATAATAGTTTTTGAATAAGGGGGTAAAAGTATAAGAGGTATGGTAAGAACAACTTACAATCATAGCATTTTAGTACAAATAATTTTACAATCCCAATAGGCATTAAACAATTTAAACTGCAAATACATGAAAATAAAAAAATTTTCAAGTTAAACTAATTAAAATTTTTCGAAAATTTATTCATACTTTTCTTGCAAAACAAATAAAATATACATATGGTGAATTTCACGTCAAGTGACCCAATTTTATAAATCGATGTCTTCAGATTTGGATGAAATTTGCACCAAGGTTAGTACTATTGGATAGGGACAAATTTTCAGCTCTATCAGTCCAGAAGTGCCGGAATTAGAGGCTGTCAAAGTTGGACATTTTGGTCAATTTTGGTCATACAGAGTTTTTTTTACATGAGTGTAACTATTTCTTCAATCATTCCAAAAATATTTTTTTTTAATTTTTTGTTTTAATTTTTTTTTTCAATTTGGGCTCTTTTTTTCTCAAAAGAAAGCTTATACAATTTACTTTAAGGCCTTTATAATCGCTTAATGCGAGTGGGATATCTATCAAAAAAAAAAATATTTTTTAACTCAAGAATAGGATTTTTCAATATTTGGCACATGTATCATTTTCATTTTCCCCCATTTTTTTAGTTTTTTTTTTCAAAATGAAGTTTTTTTTATTTTTCCTCAAAAGAAACTTTAGACCATTTCCTTTAAGAGCTTTGTGGTAGCTTAATGGGATGCGAGTGGAGTATCTATAAAAAAAACTTGCAAGTCAAAGAAGAAAGTGTTTAAATGTTTACCATATGCACTACTTTAATTTTTTTTTCTATTTATTACTTATAATACTAAATAAGAATAGTAATAATAAATAATTTAATAAAATTTATATATAAATTAAAATTACATTACAACTGACTGTTTGCGTGGTAACAGCTGATTTTTACGTTGTTGTCAATACAACTGTTTGAAACTGTGTTTTTTATAAAACGTAGCGCTGAATTTTTTATCACTTGCGTTAGTTTTAAAAGATGAATTAAAATATTATTAAAAAACAAAGCTATTTAATTAATATAATATTGTATAAGAACTTTATTAATACGATGTAAGTAAATATATACAAACATATTCATTTAGTATAAAATATTACTAAAATTTGTCTTAGGGCGAAAAAGGAAGCCACACGGCAGCTCAATTTGAATTGTTGATAGCTGAAATTTTGGCAGCTCAAAATAAAAAAAATATTGTAAAATCTCCACAGTGTTATTTTACTTACTCATTCGTTAAAGTCATGATGTTGATAGTAGAGCGCAATTGGGTTTTTCAATAGATATGTCTAGGACGCGTGAAGAATCTTCATCATGCGAAAATAAAGACACAGCGCTATTAACATCAAGTAACTCACTAGTGCTCTTATAAAGAAAATGGAAAGAAGCCTTAAAGCTTGCAATAAATATTTCTACAAATGAAAAATTAAAATAAATCCCAATGAAACGCATGCTATAATTGTTCCGTAGAACAAATCACCTAAAATAATTCCTAACCGGCCAATTCTATTTGATAATGAGTTGATAAATGATAATATTTGATCAAATATTTGGTTATCATTTTGGAGAGAAAGCTTATTTTTAAAAAACATATAGATGAAACATGCATAAAAGCATTAAAATCGTTACAATCTCTATGGCCTCTGATAAACAAACGCTCTACATTAAACACTAAAATTAAAAAACTGATTTTTAAAAGTGTCATCAGACCAATTCTGACTTATGGGAGTTCTATTTGAAGTACTGCTGCGAATTGTCATCTAAAAATGCTACAAATTATTCAAAACAAGTGTCTCAAAATTATACATAATAAAAATTTTAGATATCCTACATTCCTTTTACATCTGGAAACAGGAAACGAAAAGACAATTGAATATATAAAAAGAATTAATATGAATTACTAGAACAAAATTGAAAATTCATCTTATCCTTTGATAATAGAATGTAGACTATTAATATAAAAGATATACATAAAAGAAATAAATTACCAAATAGAAAAATGAATTTTTAAAAATTCACACAATAATTTGCCATAAATGCATTCTTTTCTAACTATGTTTTTTAATCCTTATGGTTTTTAATCCCTAGTTGTGCCTTAAAATCTTTAAAAACAAAAATGTAAGTCAATAGCTGTGAATCCCATTAATCAATTGTTGTAATATCTAAACGATAAGTTCTCAAAATGTATATCTTTAATAAAAGATGAATTAAAAAAAAAAAATAAAAAAAAAATTAAGTTAATGTATATAGAAACATATACATTTAGTAATAAATATTACTAAAATTTTTTTAAAATTTCCATATAAAATATGTTTTATAAACCTTTTATAAACCTATTGTAAGTTCTATGAATAAGGGCATAAGTATTTGTTTACGCAATCCCTGCAAAAAAAACGAAATAATCCATTTGTAAGAAAAACTGGTCCATTTAACATTACGATATCCTAGGACTGGACCATATAATCCAGCTTTACATAACACGGGAATAGTCCCAAAACTACTCCTTATAACTACTTCGAATGTTTTACAACAACGATTACGGTTCAAGCACGAATAATTGTCGTGTAACAAGAAATTCTGTTTTGAAAATGAAACGGTTCATGAGTGCATTACATAGGACCATGATGTAGTCAATATATTTTAGCTAAAATGGAACACGTACTCTACATATTTTTGCAGGGTTCCAGTATTAATTTATTATAAAAGTCAGTCACCCTTTGAATGATTGTATTTTTAGCATTTTTAGCATCATGCAATTTAATTATTTTTCAATATCTCAAATATCTCTAGCCTAACTATTTTTAATTCTCCAGATTCTAACCATTTTAATAATTTCTGATTTTAATAAACTTAATAAATAACAAATTTCAAGACTGTAACATATGTCACATTAAACTCGTCAGACTCATAATACAATAAATTTTAATGAAATAAAAAAACTACAAATAATTCTTATCACAATTTAAATACAGAAATATACATATACAATATATTATTCTATATAAACAATAAACATAAAGAAACTAAAGAGATAAAGATTTTAAATAAAGTCTTAAAACAAAAGTTCTGCTTAAAAATAAATATATCATTTAGTTTTGCTCAAGAAACGGACCTATTAAATCGCTTAATTGTTGAGAATTATTATTAATTAAAACTAAAATGAAATTGAAAAAATTTAAAATATTTTCAAGTGTTTTTCTCTCTATATTATTAAACATATCCTTGTGCGCCGCGGAGGATATTGTGCTAAAATGTGATGAATACAATACCAATATAGGTGGCATGGAGAAATTCTGTACGGTATCGGGTTTTCAAGTGACGCACTCGCAAAATGTTAAAATACCGCCCTATGTTAAGGCGAATCAGACAAATTTTATGAAATTTTACAATTCTGTACTCTTGGATATACCAGCCAAATTGTTTGATGTTTTTAGCAGCTTGAAAACTTTGGATGTCTCAAATACTGAAATAGAGGATATTTCACGTAATACCTTTACTTCGGCCAGCACTTTGACCACTTTGAATCTGAGCCACAATCATATAGAGAAAATCAATACTTCGGTGTTTGTGGGAGCTCACAATTTAATGCGCCTGGATTTGAGCTACAATAAATTGCACACTTTGGGCTCTTTGGCTTTTCGTGGTTTAACCAATATGAACAAAGTGATATTATCCAACAATCTATTGTCAGTGATACCAGAAGATTTATTTTTTGAAAATACCTACATGGATGCGGTGTACTTGGACAACAATCAATTGGAATTTATTAAACCGGAAGTGTTTTATCATCTAAGACATATAAGGGATTTGAATTTGGCCAACAATCGTTTGAAATCGTTCGATCCTCAGACCTTTCAACATTCCTATGGACCGGAAGTTTTGATATTGGCTCGCAATCAGCTAGAGGAGTTTAATTTGTGCAACAAAACCATAACCAAGAAATTAGATTTGGATTCGAATAGATTGACGTCATTAATGGTGAATGGCACCAACTTCTTATCGGCCATAAACAATTCCATTTCAGATGTTCAAGTGTTTAACGGACAAAGCGTGAATGTGCTGTTATTGCGCAGCAATAATTTAACTGATATTACAAATATTACTATGCTAACGCATTTAACGGAACTGGATTTATCTTACAACCCGGTGGGCACACCCAACATTACCACTTTTCAAAACCAGGACCGTTTGACGATTTTGAATTTAAAAGCCACTGGTATAAAGAAATTAACATTTGGCATGTTTGCCAAGCTGGTCATGCTGGACAACTTGGATTTGTCTTATAACAATATGAAAGATTTAAATCTAGATATATTTGTGCCTGCGAATGCCAATATTCGCTCATTTTTTGTGGATGCCAATAATCTTACTGAAATCCAAGGCAAATACACTTTTGCCAAAGCCTTTCCCCAGCTAATAGAATTGGGCATTTCCCTAAATCGCTTCAACTGTTCCTACCTGCATTGGCTGCTGATCAAGCCTCAGTTGACAGATTACACCATTTTACATATAGAACACGATGACAGCGCCAAGGAGACCACACATATACGCGATGTTACCTGCATCAGTCATGTTCAGGATGAGCTGCAGCAGGCCGAACATGATTTGGAATCGTCCAAATCGTTCCAACAAATCTTACAAAAATCCATGGACACTATGGCCGTGCATGCCCAACAAATGCAAAAGTATCTTTTGGTCATGTCCATCACACTAACCTGCTTCATTGTTGTGCTGTGCGGTGTGTGTTTGATTACGGCCATTCAGTATTGGCGCTCACAGCGGGCGAAGTACTTCCAACGCCGGGGCGGTGCCATTGTCTTTCATTCGAATGCTACTGTCAACACACATGTGGAGCAGTAAATTCTCTTCAAGTATTTCTTTACATGTTTGCTTCCATGTATTTTTTTTTAATTTTTCATTCGTTTTTTTGTGTGCTTCGACCAACGAATTTCATCATAAATAATCACGATTAATGTAGACGTAATTTTATTTTTATCATCATTAAGTTTGGATTAATTAGTAATTGGAGTGTCTAAATGTTGCAAAGCAGTGCATATGTGTTTTCGTATAACAAAGGTGGGTTGCGTACCAAATAGTGAGTGAGTAAGTAAATATTTTTAATTATAAGTACAGGATTGTTTAAATAACTAGCACAATTTGATTTTTTTTCAAGTGTTTTATGAAAATAGTAATGTAAAAGCAAGCATTGAAACGCCACCGAAGGCTGTGTCGAATCTTATATACCCACCAACAAATCACCTATTTTGGAGATTTATAAGTGATTTATGCGCATTTAAATGATTTCGGAAGTAGACTTTATATGGGGGCTATGGTCAAATATGGACCAATCATCATAAATCTGAGATCGACGATTTTTATATATTTATGGACCATTTGTGTTGAATTCTAACTTGATAGTGGGTTTATAAAAGTTTTATGCGCATTTAAGAGATTTTCGGAAGTGGTCTTTGTATGGAGACTATGGCCAAATATGTACCGATCATTATGAAATTTGGTACCACGATTTAAATTTATATTTTGATTATGCTTGTCGAATTTCAATGAAATAGTAATTTTTACAAAAGATTTATGTTCATTTAAGTGATTTTCGGACTTGGTATTTGTATGGGGCTATGTCAAAATTATGGACCGATTGAAACAAAATATTATTTTGAGATTTCACTTTTACATGGAACTTGTTATTGCAGTATTTTGTTTAGATATTCCGGGAAGATATTTGTATGGGGGCTATGAGAAATCGTGAACCGGGTCATACCATTTTCAACAAAATTAAAGTGTGCAAAATTTCATGATATTATCTGCATTATATTTGAAGAAAACAGCAAAAAATATCTGAAAAATATGGAGGTGGTCTGAAACTTTGATCTGTAACTCGGATCCTACTGGACCGATCTTGCCCATTTGCAATACCAAACATTTCGGTGGATCAAAGAATGTATGGTAAAAATTTCATTGTTCTATGTATGTCTTTTTATCGAAGCTCCATCGTGCCAACAACAGACGGACAGACAGACAGACGGATATGGCAAAATCGTCTTAGAATCTGCTAAGAACCCAGAATATATAGAGTTTTTGGTTCTACGACCATGTGTTACAAACGGAATGACAAACGTAATATACCCCCATATTTTTGGTGGTGGGTATAAAAATAAATACAATTCATTAATCAGTGTTTTCATCTAGAATTATACATATTACATTAATAAAATCATTAACGTTCCTAGTTTTACTACATGTTGAATAATATGGCTTCTGTCCATTCCTTAACATATTTTTTATTAAACTATGATCGAATTCCTCCATTTAGTGTTTGCCCGAAACTTTTATCAACTTTTGGTTGCCAAATTATTTATAGTTTTGAAGTCTCCTATAGTTGACACCAGTCTTGTCAAATTTGTCCAAAGGAAGTTGTGACAGCTTAAGATTTTTTTTAAGTTGTATTTTTCAACTGTGATTTTTTTTAGTTATATAAAACTCTAAGTTGGCAACACTTTTTTAATGGGCGGCTATTTTGTCAGCTACCAAGTGATTTTGTTTGAAGTCGCTTGTCTATGCCGATAAGACCGAAAGGATTGATCACTTGGAAAATTAATTTTTTATAGAAATTTGAATCCTAATTTAAATCGTTTATAACTGTGATCACTTCTACTTAGGATCCAAAATCATTTTTATAATCTTTTTTAACTTGTTTTCCATCGTAAACTAAGAAATGTTTTTGAGGGATGAGTTTTTTCATTATGCTGTTAATTATATTAAAACCTTGCATCATCTTTTGTTTTTCTATTATAGAGGTATACCGGGAGGCGCTTTTTAGAAGCATTAGTGTAATGTCATAAATGATAAATTGTAAACCAGAATAAAACCGATCCAAATGGGAACAGCTTGAAACTTATTTTCTTGAAAAAAAAACGCAGTATTGTAGAAGATTTCACTCATATTTCCGAAACCCAAAAATATTATATTCTCAATGTCTTTTTAAATATGTATTTAAATAAGAAGAGGGCCTGAATCTGTGTCACTTATATTTCCGATTAAAAATATATTTTGCAAATAAAAAGTGAACATTTCTGTAAACTTTAAAAGCTTTGTAATATGAGTTTAAATTGGAAATAGATCTCTCATATTGTAGACTCAAATTTATTTTCGTATATAAAATATAAAAATAATAATCCTTTATGTATATATTTGTAACTATGAGTTTAAATGAGAAAATTGTCTCAATTTGTGATCATGCTTTTTGTGACCGAAAATAAATTCGCCACATAAAAAAGCCAACATTTTTTAAATCCTCAATATCTGTGTACACCTAATTCTGTTTTTACACGGTTATTGGTTCCAGGAAACTTCGTGTAAAAAAAGACATTGGTCGTATGCGAGATAAGTGATTGGTTCTTTATCCCTAAAACATATTGAAATTAGTGAAAAACAAGGATTTTTTAAGTACAACTATTCAGGTTTATAATATTAAATCACATAAACAATGTGTTTTTACACAAGCGTATTTATTAAAGAAATGTAAAATGTAAAAAATGTATGATGTAAGGTTCATTTGATTATATGCACTAAGGGAATTCCCCCAAATTAAAGCTATTTACAATTGTTCTTACCAGTAAATTCTCTTGTATCCACAAAAAGGAAATTACCTAAATTTTTGCTATTAAAATATATCGCAAAAATAACTTTAACCAAAAAAATTTAAGCCCAAAAGATTTTAATTTTGCTAAATGAAGTAAAATCTACACCATTTTACGATTTTAAAATTTGTATATTTTCAAACCGTGTCAAATCAAAACCGTGTAAAAAAAGACCGTGTAAAAACAGAATTAGGTGTAAATGTGTATGTGTTTAAATAAGAAAAGGGCTTCAATTGACAAATCCCGAATACCGGGATTTTTTTTAGTTTTTTTAGAATTAGTTTTTGTGTAAAAGATCCAGAGAAGTATAATTGTTTTTATCTGCTTTTTTGGCACAAATACAAAACATTTTCATTTAATATAAAACAATGTTTTTTTTTAGCATTCCACGTTATATAACAAATTAAAAAAGTCAGAAATGTTTCAATATTTTTTACCAGTTATTTACAAGTCACCAACAAAAATTTAAATTTTACAAAAGTATGTTGAAGAAATAAAAAGGAAAGAATAAAAATGAATTTTGGACTATCAAACTCAAACGCACTATTTGATGTGTCTACGGATTTTGGAATCAGAAATTCCTATAAAAAGCTTTAATTGATTTTTAAGCTCAACATATGAAAGATGACAGATGAGTAATTTGTTTTAATTAAATTTTTAAATCCGGTTAAAGTTTGTCGAAGTGATATGATGCTCTGCCGATGCTGTACTTTTATTTAAGCTCAAAGAGATATCAAAAAGTGATTGCATATTAAGTGATGAACGGGTGCAACCAGAAATCAAGAAAGATGATTCACTCAAATCTTTTAAATTTAAAAAAAAAAAAAATCCAAAATTAATAGTGAGTTTCACAAAGAAGAACAAATATTTGTTATTAGAAATGAGTTAAAAATATTGATTGCGAAACGAATGAATTAATGAGTGTGATTTAAATATGCAAAAGCCCCCAGAACACCTTATAATGTCTGTAATGATATGAAATCAAATATTGAATAAGAAATATTTATAATTATTTGTTTCGGAGAATGAGAAATGCAATCAGAGGGAGTTATTGTGTATTTCGATTCAAAAGCAAAATCTTTCGAAATACAATGTAAAAAGTATACAAATTCTAACGATTTTCTTTTCGAATCGAAATACACAATAACCCCCCCCAGCATACAAAAATTTTTTAGCAATTTTGCCACAAGCGAACGATGTTTTTCTTCTATTTACTTTAGAGACCTTAATATTTTTAAGAAGCTTTTTTAAGATCGAACAATTATATTCTATTGCTTTTAAATTAATATAGAAATTAAAGGCGAAATGACATATTTTGCCACAAGCGAACGATGTTTTTCTTCTCTTTACTTTAGAGACCTTAAAATTTTTAAGAAGCTTTTTTAAGATCGAACAATTATATTCTATTGCTTTTAAATTAATATAGAAATTAAAGGCGAAATTACATATTATTTTTGTCAATCTAAAATTGCAATGTAATATTATTATGTTTTAAAATTGTTAATTGTTTATAAAATATAAAATTTGGTTTATTAGCTATGGGGTAGGGATGGACAAAAAACATCGATGTTTTAAAAACACTCGATGTATTGTGTAGAAACATCAATATAATCCGATGTTTTTTTTGCTCCTAAACAATTGGAAAACATCGATGTTTTCTTTCGATGCATCGAAATGACAAATTGTATACAGAACGTATATAAACGTGTATACATATCTAACATCTTAGACCCTCGATTCAAAAAAATGCACTTTAATGATGCAATAGCCGTTGCCAATGCTGTAGCAAAGATCAAGGAAAAATTGAAAAATACTCTTTTGCAAATTGAAGACATTGAATCTGACTCAGAAAAATCCGATAAAAGTGAGGATACTTTTATAAGTTACTTTAAAACAAATAGTTTTTTATTATTAATAAATCAATTTCTCCTGAAATCCAGAAAATCCCGAAATTTACATTTTTAAAATTCCGAATCCCGGATTTACAAATCCAGTCCTGTTTGGCATCCCTAGTTTCAATCTATCATTACTCATATTTCTCAACCAATATCAATTCTTCATATAAAAAACTGAAATCTGCTTTTTATACAAAATATTAGTGATCACGCATTATTTTAAAAAAATTCGTTATTTACCGAGTTTTGATAGAATCTTCTATGAAAGCATGAATTTTGGATGCTGGTTAAAATTCATTTTTTCGGCAATTAATAATACAATTTAAAAGTTTTTTTAGTTGGCAAATAAAGCTTAGCTCTTTATGTGATCATTACTGCTGTACATATTACTAAAACTATCTTTACATCCTTTTTGTCAAGTTATTTCAAAACATGTTTCAGTGGAAAACGAAATGTTTGTCTTAATTTTGTTTAAAAAAAAGCAATCATATGAAAACAAACACACAAAAATTAAATAATTAAAGTTAATATTATAATTGCAACAAAAAGACAAGCAGATAAATATACCTAATAGATACATAATACCGTTATGGCTGGCAGCAAAAGCTGCAACAATTGTTGCAACTTAAAAAACAGTTAGCAATAAACACTTAGCAACAGCTAAAGAGAATGTACACAGTTTTGTAGTGAATTTAAATTACAATTAAAATTCCCAATAATTGTATTATAAACTAAAGATATAAAAACAATTTGTATGTTTGTATGCCACCAACCAAGTTTTTTGCCTCAACATGTTGCTGATTAATTTAATACGGAAGTACACATTGTGTAGCAATGATTTATCATATAATTTTGGTTTGTTATAACGATTTTAAAACTCTTATATGTGTTAGTCGGTAGATAGGTAAACACGCATATGCAATTCTAAATAATTTTTATACCCACCATCAAAAAGATTACGTTTTTCATTGCGCTTGTAACACATGGAAATAACGGTGGTAGAGCCAAAAAATCTATATATTTTGGCTCCAGATAAGATTCTAAGACGATCTAGCCATGTCCGTCCGTCTATTGAAATCACGATAGAGCTTCGAAAAAAAGATATAGAACAATTAACATTATCTGATCTACCCAAATGCTTCGCATTGAAAATGGCTACACTCGGTTCAGTATGATCGCAGTTATAGATCAAAATTTCAGACTACCTCTATATTTTTCAGGTATTTTTTGTTATTTTCTTCAAATAGAATGCAGACAATATCATGAAACTTTGCACACTTTATTTTTATTTTAAATGGATATTGAAAAATCCTATTCTTGAGTTAAAAAATAATTTTTTTGATAGATATCCCACACGCATCCCATTAAGCGATTACAAAGGCCTTAAAGTAAATTGTATAAGCTTTCTTTTGAAAAAGGGGCTTTTGAAAAACAAAATAAAAAAAAAATAATTTTTCAAAAAAAAAATTTTAATTTAAAAAAAAAATATTTTTGGAATGATTGAAGAAATAGCTATCTAAAGTCCTTTGGACAATTTTTGCTAAGCCCAATAGGTGAAAATTTACACTCATTTTAAAAAAACCCTGTATGACCAAAATGGACCAAAATGTCCCTTTGACCCCCTCTAACTCCGGCACTTCTGGACTGATAGCGATAAACATTTGTGTCTGGCCGACTATCCAATAGTACCTAACCTGGTGCAAATTTCATCCAAAACGGAAGACATCGATTTTTAAAATTGGGTCACTTGACGTGAAATTCACCATATATAAAAATCCTCGATCTTAATATGATGATGATCGGTCCATATTTGACCGTAGCCTCTATATAAAGTCTACTACCGGAAAGGACTTAAATGAGCATAAATCTCTTATAAATCACCATAATAGGTGATTTGGTGTTGGATATATAAGATTCGTCACAGCCGAATATAAACACTTACTAGTTTTAAACTATCATTATTTACTTGTGTGTGTGAGTGTTTATATATTCATATTTTATATATTTTACATAATTTTGTGGAATTATTGTTCATGAGAAAATATCATCAATATTATAATCTCGTTATGGTTGACATTTTGTTAGGAGCTGGTTGTTATATGTTCTCTATACGTTTTAATTGGTAACAGTGGTTATACACAAATCATTTAATAATCACAGCCTTGAAAAGTTGTGATATTTGTTATAAAATCAAAAATATAAATTACATTAAATGAAAAAAAAATAATTTTATTCTTGTAATTGATAAGTGCCGAAGACTTTTCATGCGCCTTTGAAATGCTTTGTTATTCTAAAGCAGTGATCGGCTCTCATAGCCACCAGTGGACCAAACATAAACGGTTATGTAAGTGTAGATAATACGATTATCAACAAAGTACATAAAACTTATCTAGTAGGAAAAAAATCACAGTTAAAGGTAGAATTGCAAAACAGAAAAACATGTGATTATAATTATTGATCTCTCTAAGCCGACCACTGATTTCTAAAAAACATTTTAAGTTCAACAAAATATAACAGCAATACATACAAAGATGCAGCGGAAACATGCTGATTATAAAGATAATCTAAAGACTCAATATGAATTTTCTTTAATGGATGAATGAAATTGAAAAGTTATTTCAAACTGTTGCAACATAAATAATTAAAACAATAGTTTTCAATATTACATTTATTTTGACAAATTATCAGAATTTAAAATATTTCAACGATTTTTCCAATCTCCCATACTTTAAGTTATTTAACTTTTAAAATCTTTCATATTGTTTTTGTTCCAATTTTTGGTGTTTTTCAAATACAAGATTAATTAAGTAGCAAAAATGTTGTTCTTTAAACACCATTCGTTTACTTATAATCAATACTTTTTAATGATTCATAGGAGCCATCAGTTGTAGTACGTGGACGAAATACAATTATTGTCAACTTTAATAAAATAAAACAATAATTGCATTAAAACAAAACTGCCGGCTAGTATATTTTAATTTAAAGTAACTTTATTTGTTTTATTTCATAAAATTTAAATTTATAAAAACACCCTACACAAGACAATCAACCTTACATTAAATGTGGTAAAAAAAAACCCACTATAACACTCCAGAACATGAGCAATCTTTGAAACGTCGTTTACAAATTTTCCTTGTCTAAGGTGACCTAATTTGA
Organism: Bellardia pandia; assembly: GCA_916048285.2. Taxonomy (NCBI): domain Eukaryota; kingdom Metazoa; phylum Arthropoda; class Insecta; order Diptera; family Calliphoridae; genus Bellardia; species Bellardia pandia. Next base: position 46,824,818 of record OU696531.1, read on the forward strand.
GGTGCGATTGCGCCGCTGTTGAGTCTCTCGTGGAAACTTCTCTGTTATGTCTAGGTAAAATTGTATGACAATCGGATTAGCAAGTTAGTAATGGCAGATTTATTTCCAAAACATTACAATTCTGACCCATTGTGCAACTTTGGGGATAAATCTTAAAACAGTTATTATACAAATTGCAAAGTAAAAAACCGTTTCAACAAACTTTTGAAAATGTAATACCTAAAAATTGGTGTAGAGTACTAAAATATCTTATTAAATTAAACAAATCGTTAAGTCTATTTTTATATTTTTTGGCCAACAGCTGCAAATATATGTACGTAGAGTATTAAAAACTTGGCAATGATTGCAAATTGGAAGACAAATTGTCTCAAGACCATTTATAAACAATAATATACAAAGACAATATCAAAATAAACCTATGTGTGGGATAGTGTGCGAGTATTTCTGTATGTATTGTAATCACAAACACAAAAATAGGGTTTATAGAACTTAAAAATATACAAAACACATACATTTCAACAATTAAATATTTTATATGTCGTTGTATAAAATATTTGAAATATAAATTTTTGACGGACATCTTCAAGTATTCAGTAATAATAGTAATAATAAAATAAATAAATTTATTCTACTGGCAAATTCAAGTCCAAAAAATATTTGGCTATAAAAGCCTGAGTTTTAGCATGTTTTTAATATAGTTTTCTAAAAGTAGTAAACCTAACAAAATCCAAACAAAATGTTCAAATTGGTAGGAATTAATTTAATTTAAATTAAATTTAATAAACTTCTTTAAATTAATTTAACAAATTAATAAAAATTTAAATCCTTTTCTTTACTCTTCTTTAGTCCGTCTTCATTGCCTTGTTCGCCTTGGTATGCTCAGCTTATGCAAAACCCGCTGTATTGGCTGCTGCTCCAGCTGGTGTTGTTACCGCTACTAGCTCTCAATATATTGCCCGCAACTACAATGGTATTGCCGCTGCCCCTGTTGTTGCTGCCGCCTACACCGCTCCCGTTGCTGCCGCCTACTCCGCTCCAGTTGCCGCTGCCTATACCGCTCCCGTAGCTGCTGCCTACACCGCTCCAGTTCCCGCTGCCTATACCGCTCCAGTAGCTGCCGCTTATGCTGCTCCCTACGCTTCTTACTATCCCTATTCGGCTGCTGCCTACACCACTGTCTTCTAAATGTGAACAGGATTCTCTTTGTGATTACTGGACTTTGTGATGTTTATATATATGATGGAAAAGATCCTTTATTTTTAAAGGCTATTTTTGCATGTTTTGTTAACAAATTTTGTTTTATTTTTTTTTTTTGTAAATGATTTGTTTGTAGATTTTAAAAGAAAAGTTAAGATTAAAAGAAAATATATACACTCAACTTAATATACATTTGAAACACTTTTTTAAAAGAAATTTCTTTGGTTTAAGGGAAACCAACGGGAATTTTGTGTCAATTGTTTTAGAAATAAAATCAATTGTATCACTTGTTCAACATACTATTAACTGTATTAATTGTTTATCTATCGAACTTTAAAGAAATCTCTAACTAGTGTCAACATTAAACTACTCAATTAAGTATGATATAGGTCAAATAGTATCTAAGTGTTGTCAAGGTTTTCTACAAGCCTTTAACAGTTTGAAATATAGCAATGCAAATAACATTACAAGACAAGAGTAAATATCTTCATAACGAAATTTCCCCAAAATAGCAACAAAAAAAAAGGAAGGACTCAATGTTCTTTCATGTTGGAATAATGCCACATTTCTTAAATCCTTAATAACTTTTTAAATATGTGTTTAAATGGAAAAAGGATCTCAATCTGGGATCGCTCATATTTCTATATTAAAAATCGATATTTTATGTAAAAAGTCAAAGTTTCATAAATCTTTAAGAACTTTGTAAATATGCATTTAAATGTGAAATGTGCCACATTCTAGGACCACTCATATTTCTTCCTCAAAATTAATATTCATATAAAATACTAAAACATTATAAATCCTTAGTTACTTTGTAAATTTGCGTTTAAATAAAATAACCCAGCATACCATTCTAGGAGCGCTCCGAAAAAGGAGTCAGAAAAGAGTCCAACAAAAGAGCATTTTCGGAGCGCTCCGAAAAAAGGAGTCAGAAAAGAGTCTAACTAAAGAGCGTTTTCGGAGCGAAAGAAAAATTTGCTTGTTACTGTCCTGAGTCGGCACACAGTATGACTCAGAAATTCCATTTAATTATGTGTGTACCAAAGCGTTGTTGTCTTGTTATTTGTGCTTTGAACAAAAAAAAAACATAGCTGTACCACACAAGAATGATAAAAACAAGATTACACAGAGCCCAAGAAAAACCTCATAAAAGAATCTTTTCTGACATTATCTAAGAGCTATTTAAGAGCCCAAAAAACCCTCATAAAAGACTCTTTTCTGACATTATCTAAGAGCTCTTTCTGACGGACCATTTTCGAATGTAATGACCCTCTTTTCTGAAGGTTTTCGGAGCAATTATGATTGTTTTTTGGGCTCATAAAGAGCGTTAACGCTCCGAAAAAGGTGTCAGAAAAGACTCTTTTCGGACTCATATGGCTTGCTGGGAAGGGCCTCGATATTTGATCACAAATGTTTCTGACTTAAATTTTTTTAACAATTGACTCTTTCGGGCCAATTTCTTTCCCCCGAAAACATTCCGTTAAGGTCTACAAATTGTATATTTGAAAACAGAAAGTGAAAACTTTAAAATTTTCTATGGTTTTTAGCAATTTTCCATGTGTGGGCCGGTGATGAAAAGATAAAATAACTTCCTGCGGCCGCGTGATCACCATATTGAACATTTTTTCTTTATTGTTTCATACAAATTAAGTCAGCTAATTTTAAAAAGAAATAAAATATGTCAAGGAAAAAACTTAGTCATAAAAAGATATATTGAACTTTGAATCTCTCTGATCGGTCAGAGTTTAGTAACTCAGAAGATTATGATGATGCTGATAGAGACAGGGATTACATTCCTTTTAGTAGTTGTGATCAAGAGTCAGATGCAGAAGCTGTTCCGTCCACTTCAACGAGTGGGGACCAAGTAGTATGCATTACAGTAACACCTCCATCTGCGTACGACGATTCTCAAGAAATACTAGACAATCTGATAACAGCTAGACAATCCTCACGTTCTGTTAAAGCGTCAACATCTCGTTCATCGAACATCCCTTCACCAGATTTCTACAAAACGATGGTTGAAGAACAGGGAACTCCTTATGCTCGAAAAACTGCAAGAATTATCAATACCTTCTGTATCAAGTGCAACATATCCATTTGTGTCAAGTGCTCTGAACAACACTCTTATACCATCGTGGTAAAAATTTCAATATAAAAATGCTAAAAATACTATTAAAAAATCTATCCACCTGTTCACATTGAACGAAATAACCCTATATTTTGTCCGACCCTGACGCATTATGGGTATGCAAAACGCTCGGGCCAATCACAAATTTACGTTCTCCTTACGTTCATGCATATAAAGCCAATATAAATCGTATGCATAGTGCCATATTCACGTTTAAAGGCATCAAGGTTGCGTGTGTACTCAGGTCGTGTGTGCCGGTGCCGCATATGGCGCTAAATGTGTTAAACAAAAAATTAAAATTTATTTTTAAATATGCGTTTAAATATTTCTGATTTAGAATTGTCTAAAAATGGTTAATATGTGAATATGCTTTATTTCTTATTATTCGTGATATTTACAGTCAATATTTTTGTCCTTCTCAGACCGCTATTAAGAATTTGGTCGATCAAATTTCAGCCTTTGGGCTTCTGAAAATCCAAGAGAAATTGCTGAAAAGCTTTTGCTTACTGTTTTATGCGCTATTTGGTCTGAAGGAGAGGTTGACCAAGTTTGTTTTCGAAAATTCGACTGAAAATGCGGTTACAGTGAATGGATCACGCTAATGAGAGATATTAACAACTTAATTTTGACAACTTAAATATGGAGGTCACTAATATGTTTTTGCAACTGGACACTGCCACCAAGTGTCGCCAAGCCAGTAACATAAAGAATGTATTGCAACCAAATTTTAGGAAATTCAGTTCATGCGATTTAACACCACTGGTTTAATTTTTGTGTGGTTTTGTTGAAGATAATATCTACACAGAGTCAATCACTTCGATAACAGTGATAAAACTCCGTGACGTAGTTAGCGGTATAGAACTGCCAATTTGCCAAAATGTGATGGAAATTATCAAATGGTCGCGATGCACTTTTTCCAATACAATAAAAATTTAAATTTTTATTTTTGATAAACAAAGTTTTGGCATAACACAACTTTAAGCATACAATTTAAGCCTTAAGCTAAACCCCAAATACAAAATTCGACAAATCTAAATAAAACTTGAAATGCTATAAATGGTTTGTTTACTCTAATTATTATAAATAGTCATTTAAAAACATGGACTTCAATAGAACACTAGCAAAAGGAAACACAAAAACAATGCGGAAGTCGATTAAAAACAAACGCCTACCTACCTATTGACAAAAAACAAAAATAAAAATAGAAAAAACAGAAATATAATTAAATGCAATACACGTTTAAAAAACTACAAATGTATTTTGTTTTAATTATTTGATAATAAAAAAAATAATATTAAATTACCAATACGCACACATAATAAAATACTAAATAATTATAAAAGTAAGTATAATAAACAATTAAAAAAATAATAAACATTAAACAATTAAGAAATTCACATGTTATTTATTATTTCACAAGACAGCAGCAACAATTGGCTGATCTTGAGGCAAGATGAACGCAGGACTTTGCACTATGGCCTGGGGCTGTTGGTAGGCACTGTAGATGCTGCCGAAGGGTACAAAGCCGTTTTGAGTTGTAAAGAAGAGGGGGTATTGCGGTCCGCCCGGCACAGCAGCAGCTGGATATATGGCTCTGGGTTGATAGGGCGGTAGGGCAGGATGTGGTTGTTGTGGTGGCGCCGGAGGTGCAGCACGATGTTCTGGTGGCACATCTACATTCTCCGCAGCATTGATAGCCAGATCTCCCGGTCTGGCTGTTACCATATGTGGCATCATTATTGTTGCTGCAGCAACAACAACAATCACGCTTGCAAGCTGTAATATTTGTAGGATGGGGATTTGTGGCCAAAGTTTTTGGGGATTGAGAGTTTTTGGGTATTATAGTTATGGGAGTTGTTTTCAATAGCAGAGTAGTAGTTGGAGTTGGTGATAGTTCGTTATAATTATTATTAAAATTATTGTCGTCGAAATTTGAAATGTCATAATGATGACGTTTTAAACTTACAAATTTAAACATTCTGTTTTATTTTTTTTGTGTTTGTTTTAAAATATACAAATTTTTTGATTTCAAAAATTTAAATTTAAATATTAATTTGATCTAGATTTTATCGCTTTATTGCAAGAGTCTGGCTGTGTTTACGAGCGGGTATTGTTTTGAATTTAATTTTGTAACTTAAGCGTCTTTAGTAGATTATCGTTGTTTTGTGGGTGTTGCGAAATACGTTTAACTGAGAATTGAATTAGAATTTCAAGTAGTTGTGGATTTTATATTTTTTAAACTTTTTAAGGTTATTTTGCATATAGGCATACAACAACAGAATAAAAAATAAAAAATATATCTACATATATTAATACACAGACGTCTGTATGTATAGAGTCTATACTATAGACAATTGTAACTCTTTTAAGTATTATTCTCAAAGCCACATAAGTTGTGCCGGGCACTGTACACTTTGTTTCAATTGTATGTAAAATAAACAAAAACAATAATTTTATAAAACAATTTCATTTTATTTGCGGATGTATTTGCTTGTATTTACATGTGTGGGAAATTCAGTGGTTCACAAACGTTTATTGTAGAACTTTACACATGCAATGGTTTAACAAAGAAAGGTGTTAAATACGCAATTGCTTGCAATTCGAATGCTATTCTGAAAATAGAAACTCAATTTTGCGATATCCAGGTGATAATAATGTATTATTTAAGATTTAATAATCTTTATTACGAAGTAGAATTTTTTTTTGCCAAATAAAACAGTTTAAAAAATGTTGCACTAAAAAACTTGTCTTGATTTTTAAGAAGTAGCATATTGTAATTTTAGTAAACTCTTTAAAATATATTTTATATGGATTGAGTAATAATTATGGTATACATTCGAATAGTGTTTGTTCGATTAATGAAACAATTTCTTACGAACAATTACATGGTGTAATTATACAAGTTGAGTGCAAATCGGCAACAAATAAAACACAATACAGAAACAACAGGCATTTTGTTTGTGTGAAATAATGTACTTCTGTCAAAAACACTTGAAAAATATTACTTTTGACATAAGTAAATTGTAAACAAAGTCAGTCAGCTGTGCTACTGCTACTCACCTTGTATAGTTACACCATGAATAATAATTTGAATAGTTTGAAAATTACTATTTTATTATTGTTTAAATTTATACATTTTTTAAGATTTTTCATAATTCTAAATTTGATGACGGCATTTTCAAATCTCAAAGACACAATTATTTATTTTTAAAGATATTGTTTTATTTTTTTTCCTGAAATCCCACAAAAAATTAAAGATAAACGACATCATTTAATTACTGTTGATGATGATGAGTGGTCTGATAGCTGTTTATACATAAATATTACTGCGATAAATTGTAATTCTAAAAAATCTCTGCTATTTAGAAATAATAGGACTTTACGAAGTGTCCACAAGTGATTGGCTACCGTAATTCGATAATATGTTGGAAAAATATTAACAGAAACGCAACTTTGTTTTATTTTAACCATTTTTGTTGTCCTATATATTTAAACAAATATTACTTATCAAAATGTTAGCTCAGAACAAAGTGTTAATGAATGTGATGCTGAAAAAGTATGACATTGATGACTGTGTTGAAATAGGCAATGTTATTATTTGACTTGACAAAGAGAAAAACTTAATCTCATACTTCATTTTAAAAAAGTTTCAAAAACAAATAATAATGGAGAAAATAATTTTTTTATGTTTTTAGAAGTGTTTGAATAAACCAATTTCATTTGGCCTAAATTGAAATATTTGAACGACACACATGGGGGTTTTTTGCCAATCTAGCCGGACATTACTTTTTGTTTTAGCTTAAATTGCTTCTTAAAAGTTATTGAGTGTCCCTAAATCGATGAAACTTGGCAGAAATGTGTGTTATTGTCATAGCAGTTATCCCTTAAAAATAAATAAAATCGGACCAAGGAGGAAAAAGTTCCCCCTAGAAGAACTAATCCAACCTCTGAAAATTGCTATTTTTTTCAAGTTTTTCCATACTTTTGTTTGGCAAATTCAACTTTTAACGATCGTAAAATTACACTTTTCGACCCCGCCCTATTTTGTGGGCGGTTTCATAAAATAATGTAAATATTAAAGAAATATATTACAAACGCCTTAATACTATAAAAATTAAATTTTTTAACTTTTATGGGCAGTGGCAGGTATCCCTCCAAGCCCACCCCCGGAACAACCTTGTTAAAATTTTTTTTTTTTTCAAATTTCCAAAAAAAAAAAAACATTTTTAAGATTTTATGTGGCTGGTTTAAGCTAATAAGTCACAAACGACCCATGCCCTCTTAGGCAGCGTAAGCACACCCATTGCTCAAATTCAGGAAATGGTTTATTTAGGGTGTGTATCTGTTCCGAAGGTCTTAACTTATTTTTCACGGGTTTTCTTAAGTAAGTGTTTTGAGTTTTATCATCAGCAAACTCTCTTTCAGCATGTTTACCCCCCAAAATCCTTATTCCATTGGTAAGCTTTATAAAGCCGAAAATATTTCTTAGCAAAAAGATATTTTTCATGTAAAAGCTATTCTATTTTTACTAAATAGTCCCTTCAACATTTTCACCAAAAAGTTCCTATTAACATATAAACCCCATTATGACGAAAATCTATTTTCAGCAAAAAATTATTATTTTCATTTCTTCACAATAACCCGAAATGTAGCCTTTCAATCAGTATAATTTTTCTTAATCGGAAAACAATTTTTACGGAAAACTTCTTATCAGAATGCTTTTCTCTTTCACTACAGCTTTTCACTTTTAATTTTTTCACCCAAAAATTTAATTTTTATTAAAAAGCTCTTTTTCATCAGAGTGATATTCTCACTTTTTCACAGGAAAACTTTCGCCTGAAAGTTCTTTTTACTTTTTCTTCAAAAAGCTTATTTTACGCTCATTTTAAATAAAAATTAATAAAACAATTTTTTACCAAACAAATTAATAAAAGGTACAAAAAGTCTGAACAGTATTTTATGCCAAAAAGCTTTATTTTTATCAAAAAGTAATTTTCTTATTTGTCATCAAAAAGTAAAAACGTTAAATTTCACTGAAAAGGACTCTTTAAAAAAAATAAAATTTTTATGAAAAAGATAACTTTTTCTCTTAGAATCACTTTATTGACAGATTTTTTTTTTTTTTTTCAAAATAGTTTTTTTTTACCAGTTCCTTATATAGAAATAGTCAAAAACATTTTTTTTATCGTTATATTTATATTTGAATAAGGTGTATGTATGTATATCAAGTTTTATTCACAAATATTACCAATATATGAATACTCGAGGGTAAGACTACTGTTCATTGACCGACGTTTAGTTATACAAAGTCATACCTATATATATACATATAATACATACTAGTTAAATTTTTATACAAACCTAAAATATTTATCATGATTTATTAAACGACCTTCGTACATTGACCCGCTAACACTGCCAAATATGTGTCAAGTTCTGTTCATACAAATAATAAATAAAATGCAGACTCATTTCAGAATATAAATTAAAACACTACAATTTCCCAAAAGACTCTAATAGCAGTTCCCAAACTTTATGCTACATTTAAACAAGAACTATTTCCTATAATCTCAAGCCCTGATTTTGTTCTTTTTTGTTGTGCTGCCAATTAATATGCAGACCACAACGTGGTGAGTATGAGTACATGTATATAGAGTTATAAAGAAAAACGTAAATATTATTATTATTATTATTATTATTGTGATTGTTATTGTTATTGTTTTTAAGTATAATTGTAAACTTGTGATGATATAGTCGTTGTTGGCCGGATTTGTTTTATTTTTATTTACACGTAAAACAAAAACGGCCTTTACAAGCAACAACAACGTTTACTGCACTGATGTTGTATACAGATACATTTAATAAAAGTGTTGACAAATTGATCAGTTTAATGTAGAGACACAGGCCCTAAAATTCGTTATAATTTATGTTGTTCTGTTTATAATGTTGTCATTATTGTTTTGCAAAAACATAAGAAACAAACAAATAAATTTATTTATTTTCTTTACTAGAAAATTCCTAACAATTCAAGAACCTTTACGATTATGGAAATTATTTAAATTTTTGGATTTTAACCGAAAATACGCGCAATAATAAAAACACAAATTTATTTTGAGCAAATACAAAAAGATAAACATAAAAAATAATAATGAAAAGTTAATATTTTCAAGAACCTGGTTTGCATTATTAATTTAACCTAAAACAGAAATTTATTATCAGACTTACTTCTCTGTTTTTATTGTAAAGGGTGTCCCAACTAGAACGCAATGGTGTCAATGGTGTTTGGTATCGTGAAATCATAACCAGTTTTTTCTTGCCTAGAATTGAAGAAATGAATGAGGAGACGGCGCCACATGTCATACAGCCAGAGAAAATGCATCAGTCATTTCCCGGTTATGTTATTTCGCGTTGTGGAGACCAGAATTGGCCGCCTAGATCGTGCGATTTAACATCTTTAGATTTTTTTCTATGTTTTTTGAAGTCGATGGTTTACGCGAATAAGCCGACGACGACACAAGCCTTAAAAGAGGAAATTGGACGCTGTATTTATAAAAAACCGCAGCATTTATGCAAAAAGGTCATTGAAAATTGCATTAAAAGATCGCGTGTGTGCCAGCAAAGCCGCGGCGGCCATCTGCACGATATCTTGTTCCATACATAACCTCATTCTGTCTACTTTACGATATAATAAAATTTCATGATTTTTTTTTTTTAAATATCTGTGTTTTATTTAAAATTTAAAAATTGCGTTCTAGTTGGGACACCCTTTAAATATCGGCTAATTAAATGATTTAACTTGTATCAATTATAGAGTTTGAATTAAAATTGATTTTGTATAAAAGCTTGCACCATTTAAGGTAACATCACCAGTTTACCTAGAACTTTAGAAAACTAGAAACCAAACCCACAAAAAAAAAAAACTTCAAAATGATCAAATTCGTAAGTGTTTAAAACAAATAAATTGTGATAAAAATAGTACGCGTCTAAAAGTCTAAAGAAACAAACTATAACTAAAGTTGAAAGTGTTTAATTAATATAAAGTTTTAAGCTACAAAGAGCTTAATGATTTTGAAAAATTTGGTTAAGATTATTTTTCAAAGTATCAAAACTTCTTCCAGAACAAGATCACTTCTTAAAAACCAACCAAAAAGCTTAACATAATCAATATTAAATATTTTTAAGCTTAAAAAATTTAAATATTTTTAAAATTAAAAGAAAGTAATTAAATGTGCTTTTAATTTTAACAAAATATGCTTAAAGTTATATTCAGCCCAATCATGAATAAAAATTCCGCGAGAGTTGTTTCCCTTTTCTCATTTTTCCTATTCAAAGTCAATGTTAAAAAAATAAAAAGGGAAAAAACTCCCGCGGACTTTTTATTCATGATTGGGCTGATTATTTCTTTTAAGAGTCTAAGTTGACCCTTTTATCAATTTTCCTAATATTAACTAACTAATTTATTTTCCCCTTTCCTTCTTTTCCAGTTCCTCGTTTGTTTGTTCACCATCTTCGCCTGCGCCATGGCTACTCCCGCCGTTGTTGCTGCTCCCTACGCTTACTCTGCCTACACTCCCTATGCTGCTGCTGCCTACTCTGCTCCCGTTGCTGCTGCCACTTATGGTGCTTATCCTTATACTGCCGGCTACTCTGCCTATCCTTATGCTGCTGCTGCTTACGTACGCTAAGTGGGAGTTTAGTATCTGCCCAAAGCATAAATCTTATCTATCAACGGCTAAAGGACTCAAGCATCAGCTTAATGGAATATGAATTTATTTTAAATGATTTTTTACAAAAACTATTTTACATTTTTTTGGTGTTGAACTCTATTGAGTTCATATATAGTTATTCTTTTTAGTTTTTACAAATTTATACATTCAAATTGAATATTTTATTATAAAAAAAAAATGTTTGCATATTTGCATAAAAAAAATTATATAAAGTAAAATGTGTTACTTGAAAAGAGCCAACAAATTACAATATTAGGTAAGTAAATAGGTTTTAACTACGTGTCATCGTCAGAATTTGAGCAGAATTTAAACGCAGGTCATAGTTGAGCCATAGACATAATTTACGGCAGTTACAACGTTGATAATCTCTGCAGTTCTAATAAAAATCATTATTCGTTTTGATTTTTTTAACCTACATATTGGAATGTCTAAAATGTTGCATTGATAACGTATATTTCCTCATTTTAACACAGAAGTAGCAGGATATCATGTTTAAAGTATTGTCTTAATAATGATATATTCATTCACTAGGAATCTGTATGATGGCCATATTTTAATAATGATTAAAAAGAGGATTTTCCATTCGTATTTCCGTTGATACTGAACATGTTGCTGAGCTGTACTTATAATTATTACTATAAAGTGAACCGGAAGTCTGTGCAATAGTCTTAGAATGCCCAGGAAGATAATTCACATATATTACTACCACATAATCTGAAGCATTCTGTAGAAAGTTAGATGGGATTCTTTGCAATCTGTAATCTTCATATATATCAAACTTTTCAATATTTAGAACATGTTTATTATTTAAATGTTTGCATGCTCCAGTGGCAGCTGGTCATAACTGGTGGTAACCAATCAAAAATTGTAAATACAGCTTTGGTTGAGGTTCTCCCCAAAATCACAATTATTCTCCTGATACGTTTAGGAAGTCTTTCTTATTATTGTTTATTTTACCTTTTTTTTATTAAGATTTTGGTAATTATTAAAGCTTTAGGGCTTTTTATAAAATATTAAAATTTTTATTTCAATATTTCGCTACTCTTTGAGTGACTTCTTCAGGATAAAATTTTTTATAATTTTACAAATTTCAAAAATTATTTGTCATAGGAAAAAAGGATATGAAAACTTTAACAAAGCAAAATGTTAAAACAATTTATAACAAGTAGAAAATATTACTAATTATACAATATTTGTAAGATGTGTTATGTTTTAAGTATTAAATGTCTGTAAATTTGTGCTACAAATAATTTTTGAAATTTATAAAATTATAAAAAATTTTATCCTGACGAAGCTACTCAAAGTGAAGCGAAATATTGAAATAAAAATTTAAATATTTTATAAAAAAGATCTAAAGCTTTAATAATTACATTCCAAAATTTTAGTAAGTCTTATTAGATTACTCTTTGCAAACTCCCTGCACAAAAGTAAAGAATGTCAAGTTCACTCTCGAAATACTTTTTTTATATATTCTATATCTAATCAATTCTCGCCAGATCAGCACAGTCCAAAACGACCGCTAATTAATTCACGAATCTTTAAGACAATGTGGTAGACTAACATTATTTCGATGCTCTTGCTTCGGACAATTCTATTGTAATTTGGAATCAAATTTGTGAAATTTTATTTGTTTAGAATAATTTTCACTTATTTTTCGATAGTAATTTCTCAAAATATGTCTAGAATATCTAAATGTAATTGTTGATCTAAATTTTATTACAAATACTTCGAGATTCTATATTGCGTCCACGTTGAAGAGGTGACAAAAAGGTTTGCTCTTCATACCATAACTGTAAGTTGCTTGCCAAACCAATGACATTGAACAAATTTATAAATCGTTTCACTGCAGTATAAAATATTTGTCCAAGCTGTTTTTGGTTAATTATTAAATACAGTTAATTTTGAAGCTTTAGCTTTTCTTCAGTCATTAAAGCTGATAATATCGAATTTTTAAGGAATTAATGCACGATTTTCTTTCTATTTTGTTTTCAGTGCCCATCACTGGTAAAAATATCACTGAATAAAATGAAATTGTTGACCTTTGACCTGCTACATATATTCTATATATACGAGTATGTACCTAGAATTAAGCACAGTATACATATTATGTGTAAGGCGAATTACATCATCAGAATTAAATTCTAACTTATCAGTTAGTCCAATCATATTCCTCGGTTGAGCAGAAATAGTTAGAGCCAAACTAAGCTCAAATATGATTTAATATTTATGCTGTACATCAATAGTAATAGTAAAACTACTTCAGTTGGCATTAATTAGCTAAATGCGGCATGGAAATTGCGTATGACTTATATGATCGTGCGAAAGATGTTTGCTAAACACTGAAGTATTAGCTAATGAATTTCGTACGAAATTATATTGATAATAGATTTTACATAAATAAATAAAAGCTTCATTTTTTAAAAGATAAAATATACAGAAATTATTTTTTATACACACATACAGCTTTAAATTTATTGTTTTAAATTTTTTTTCACAATATTTACATTTCACTATTATTTTCGTTTCGATCATAGTTCTCCAATCAATTAACAATTTACTTCTTCTTCAACAAATGCACAGCTGGGGCAGCTACAACGCGAGCAGCAGGAGCCACAACGGGAGCGGCATGGTAGACAGCTGGGGAAGCAGCAACTACGGGTGCGGCAGCATAAGCAGCAGGGAAGGCAGCGGTATGGGCAACAGAGTAGGCATTGTAGGTGCTAGCGTAGGGAGCAACATAACCAGCAGTATAGGCACCAGGAACAGCATTAACACCGGCAGTATAAGACAAAGGAGCAGCAAACCATGGGGGCTTAGGAGCAGCAATAGCGACGGCGAAAAAAGCCCAAAAACAGACTGCGAATAACTTGAACATTTTAGTTTGAGGAACTATTTGCACGGTATTTATTTGGAATTGTTAAAAGAATGTATATGGCACTGTTAAGTCAAAAATGCACGACTTATATACCAAAAAATTCATTGCCAATTTGTTTTGATCAATATTTGTTTTCTTTTTAATATTTTTTTGCAAAACAAATATAAAAATAACAAACAAGGATGTTCTGGTATTCAATTCTAAGATCTTATTCATTGTTATTATTGCGATTATGTAAGATATGCTTGTCTTTAGTTTTGAAAAGTTGGATGTTTAAAAATTCTTCAAACGTATGTATATGCGACTAGGAGAGCAACAACAATTAATCACGTACGTACAGTTTTATTTTTAGCTATGTTTTCGTTTTAAATGTTTGTGATAAAATGCATGGTACTTTTAACAATTGTGCATATGTATTGTCTTAAATACTGCCAACAGTTGGGAATGGCTCGATGAGAAACTCAGTATCAATTTTGGAAGGCTTTGGTTTGGAGAATTGAAGGGGCTTATTATTAATGGCAATAAGGTTTTTCATAAAACTTGTTTTTTTTTTTTTTTTTTTTTTTAACAAACACAAACTGCGAGCTTTTGGCTTGTCTGCAGAAAACACCCAGAGTCTTTGGCGGGAATCGAACCCGCAACCCTCTGACTGATAGACTGGCACACTATAGCATAGTCTATCGGGGCACCCGATAGTAATGCAGTAACAATATTAATGTTATGTGCTTCCATGCCTTCATCAAAATGTATTCATGTAATGATCATCAATGACGAACAAAGGACCTTTTCGATACCCCGGGGTTTATCCCAGTTCATCGCTTGAATTAATTGTAAATGTATCAGTAACTATGCCAAATATATTTTGCCATATCGCAGAAGGATTCTAGCGAATCTCAATATAAGTAAGTCTAAGATATACCAGCAACCTTGCCTTCTAATCGGAATGGTATGGTCTTCCATTTATCGCTTTGGTAAAAGTAAGGTGGAGAATTTAGGTATTTTCAACGATTTCGGCGAGTTGTTATAGATGCAATCTTATCTAAAAAGTTGAATCAGGGGCAATGCAAGACCCCTTTCTTTCTTTTATTTAGTTATTTATTTTTCAGAGTTAAAAATATGCTTTTTGATGCCCATAACCGAACAGAACAAATGGATTTTATTGTTGCCGTCAAGTTATATTTACTATTTCGAATGAGTAGCATTATAAAATACCATAATACGATTCTTACTAACCATAATTTAATCCCGTTTTATATTATATATATTTATCGGCAACCATAATATGATTATGGTTAAAATATTATATTATAATACCAACTCAACCAGAATATAGTTATGTATGTCAAAACATGGTTGCAAATGATGGAGATTCCATATAAATTATAATATTATTTTTTAACCCGTAAACTGACATGTCCAAATGATTTAAATTTAGTGAAAATCGGTTATAACGAAAATCTGATATAACATACGAGTACATTCACATTTATAAAATTATTAACTTATATAAAGAATGTTTAAACAATTTTATGCTCTGTTTAGAAAAATAAAAGAAACGAACGACCATATTTAAAAAACCATTGATCTCTAAAGGATGGTGAGTATTACCTGAAGGAGAAAGAGCTTTGCTATTAGTTTCTCAACTGCAGAAAAAAATACATTTCAGTTTATTGAATAATTTAAAAACCCAAAGTCATACAAAAAGGCTTTTATGAAGATCATTGTCTATATTCAAACCAAAATTCTATATGAGACTTCTTTTAAGAAAATCCTGATAGTTTTTCGCACAAAACACGTCGTTACTGGGAAAAAGGTATAAACAGATTTGTTTAAAAAGTTTTGTTTATTCTACAGAAACTTGTGCCCTAGGCAGAAAGTTCTCGAAGGTTTTGGAATTTTACAAATGGGCCTGACAAAATAACATTAAAATTGCTATACTGGGATTTGCCTGTATAACAATATTTTTCATAATTATCATAATTAAGTTGCATTTAGAATTTTCACAAACATAACATCCTTCTAAATCAATCAGCGATAATTAGGTGTATTGTTGTAGAAAATTAGTTATTATTGAAACCAAAAAATTGTTTGCTAGAAATATTTATTAAACATAGCATAGTTGCCGCAATCATGTTTTCTCTGCGTACATATATTATTATTTAAATGATAGTACCAACATTTGTCATTCATGCTAAGTCTGTCAGAGGAAACCCGTTTTCTTTTGATCATTTGCATACATAAATCTTTGCAAAATGCCTCTAAGTAAAGAAAAATCTGGGTAAAATCTGGTAAAGGTAAACAGTCCTTTTTCTTTCTGAAGATATCAATAAAGGGAGATTTAAGAGTGCTCTATTATGCGTATATGTTATGTTTTTCCTATACTATGTTTTTCAAATAGTGTTTTTTTTAATAAAAAAAAAAACAAATACCTATTCCTGTTAAGCGCGGTGTATATACTTTCAACTTAAATGCTACTAAATACAAAATAATGTATTTTTCCCCTTTTTTTTGCAATAAATTTATTTTTATTTTATTGAATATATTGATACGAATGTTATAAATGTTTCATGAGCACATTCTTCTACAATAATGATGATATTTAGTGGTGGCTGGCTGGTGGTGGAGTATGTTTTGAACACAAATAGAAATAAATTTGTATTCTAAAGTAGTTTAGCTTTTTTTTAATAAAATTTTGTTGGAACTATTTTAAACCATTTAAGCAAACAATGTAGCTGCTATGGCGTCAGTCACATATAAAAAGGGGTAATTATGTAGTTAAATTTCTTTCATATTATTTATAAAATTAAAATGATATGAAAATGCTCTATACAATTTTTAAAACAATAATAAAACAATTTTACAAACAAACATTGTCATTTAAACGTATATAAATAGAAATTATATAAATTAATAACAATGTTGACAATGATTAATCCTTTGCAATATTTAATACTAAACAAATGCATTTAATTGTTGCTAAAAGTGTTTTAGATTCACAGACTTAATGTCAGCTTAAATGTAGGGCGCACCTAATATGGTTCGGAATGAAATAATTACGTGATGTGTTTTAAAATATCACTAAATGGCCTTGCTCTATTCTATTAAATACTTAAATATAATAATTGTAACAATTAATACTTATGTACACACACACACATACAATACAACTGTATTGTATATACATGTGTCCACTGTGACGTTGCATTAATAAGTAGAATGAATACCTTGTAGTTCTTGAAGCAAAGAACCACTGCTATTTACCTCTTAGTATACTTGCAAGGCATTTAACTAGCGAATTTAGTATGAGGATGTCATTGTCAAATGATCGTTTATCATACAAACATTCTGGTACCTTTACGCTCGTCTGTTCGTAATAAAAATTCATATATTCATTATTTCTTTTCTGACTTTAGTGTTAAGGAAATATAATATTCGCAACAGTACTTGAAGTAAACTGAAAATTAAGCCTTTTGTATTATTTTGGGTAACAAGATTAACTAGTAGTACAAATCATAACAAACACGCTAAAAAAAACTCAAGGCGCGACTTTACAGTATATTACTAACCTCAAAGGTAACTAGTATATTCTATAACTATCGTTAAAGTTAGATAATTGCTACTTTTAAAACTGCAGGACTGTTTTTTCAGTTGCAACAATAACATTTACTGCAAAAGCTACTACATACTTTAAAGTTATGGTCTACGTTAAAAAAAAAATTAATCATATTTTGCTATCACTTGATGACAAATTGTTTAATAAAAAAAAACAGAGAACGAATATACCTTTTTGGAAAAAAAACTAAATAAAGTCTTTATAATATATTCAATTAAGGCACTTAGATATTTTAATAATTAGCTTATGAACAAGACAACCAAAAATAAGCAATATATACCTACATATGTAGGTATTCCGATTGCAGTAGTACAAATTGAAAATGAAAAATAATAATTTATATTGACTTTTAAAATGGGATCTAAATTGTAGTGGTCTAAATTATATGTAAATGTATAAACATATACAATAAGCTCAAGATCGTTTAATAATAATCCAAATTGAAAAATAAGCATAATCTGTGATTTGGTGTAAATGTCTTTAGAACCGTTTTTTGCTTTCAAAATTATAAAAAAGTGGACGTGGACTATGTAATTTAAACCTGATACGGTTATCCTTTTCACAACTTTTCAAAAATTTTAAATCGTTAAACATTAAACGACTGTAGTCTAGTGTAATATATACAAACGTCATCCTTGACAATAAGCAAATGCAACCAATATAATTTACATTGTTATTAAGAAATAATATTGTCTTAAAATTTATTCAGACCAGATTGTCTGATTAGATAAATAATAATGCAAATTATATAAAAATTCAATTTTAATTTTTCAATGAGATTGTGGGATAAGCAAAGTGACTGTTTCAATTACACCTTCATTTAAATTCATTGTTCACAATCTATTTCATGTTATCTTAAATCTATATGCAACTTAATAGCTATAATTAATTATAGACAATTTTATGGTCGTTATTTTCTGAACGTAATTTTCTTACGCATTTTAATTATAGGTACTTTTTTCTAACACAAATTTCAAGCAAACTACTTTGACATTTACCCATAATAGTTCAACAATTTATAATAATATAGTGTATATATGTTATTGAACATGGTAATAATTCATCAAGTTTTAACAAAAAGTTATTAACTTAATTTCAACACTTGCTTTTGCTAAAGTTTGCTTTTGCAACTAAAGCCAACAAAAAAAGGGTGGAGTAATTTAATAATATGATACTGTGGCATGAATGAAATATACCTACATAATGTTGCTACACAAACCAAAAGTTGTTAATAATTAATCTTGTTAAATTTTGGCCAAAAACGTTTAAAAAATTAATTATATTGCTATGCAGCTTAAATCAAAATGTAGGATAAATTAAGTATTCTCCATTTGTTATACTCTGTCTACCTACTGGACTCTTAACTAAGTACTGAAAAAAGTATTAATAAAACATTACATATTTTTAGTTTTCAGCTATTTTAGCACAGTGATAATTGTAATATAACCTCAAATGTTCGAGGCTTATATAAAAGAGGCTTAAAAAGATAAAATTACTTATTTATTTAGTATAAAAAATACTGAAGACTCTGACCTTTAAAACACATGTTAAATTTTCGTATTAGTTATCATGATCGTGCATGATTGCTTTTGCTTTATTTTTCTCTTCCTTTAATCATTGTTTAAAAAACGTCAAATTTCTTAAATTCATTTCACTTAAAACTTCACTGGCTAATACTTTATTGACGACCTACTGTAGGGCATAGACAATAAGACAATGATTTTGTTTCCAGGCCAAAATGAAAATTATTACAAACCAATAATTATATTTGGTTTAATGACAACTTTTGTTAAAGAAACCCAAACAAATCGTGAGCTACGATTTTAACAATTTTTTAATAAACATAATTAAATACCAGCATGTGGTGGTTTAGGATTTATTTTAAATACAACATCCACCCAACAAATGCAAATTAATTGATTTTGTTTTACAAGATAAAATAAGTTCCACAGAAATAAAAATGTTTCAATGTTTGTATGTAGAAAGCAAAAAAAATAATAAAACATTAATGCCTTTATTCATAAAACTTACAACAGGTTTATAAAACAAATTTTGTATGGAAATTTGCTTTATAAACCTGTTGTAAGTTTTTATGAATAAAGGGGGTAAATATTTATTTAGTATGCGGGCTTATGATTAATGAGACCTAAAATATCATCAAATAAAGGGTGTACCAAAATTTAGGCAAAATTTAAATTAAATAGCAAATATGATTTTTTCTTTATTGAATCATAAGTTAAAAAAGTATTGTGTACGGAATAGTATATGTGCTGGCACATTCGCACTCTTTTGTCGAAATTTTCCATCACCATTTTGCATAAATATGGCTCAATTTTGTTAATGCATCATTGAAATTTCTGCTTTAATAAACCTATAACAAGAAATCCAATAGAATTAAATCACACGATTTTAGAGCATCGAAAAAGAGAGAACACGAACCAAGAAATGTCTAAAGCAATATGTTTGCCAAACCTTCATTTTCGAAGCAATATAGTTTATTGATACCTCCAAAGTCCGGAGACTAAAATCACAAGTTGTGGAAACACCGACTTTGCATAGTATCGACTGTTTTTTTTATGATGAAATATCATAATCTTTCTTTAATATCTTCGGTTATATAATACCTACATGGTCATATTATACCTTAAATTAAAGCTTAATTAAAATTTTCTTATTTATATATGTACCTACTCATATTTACCTTTTTCCCAGATTTTTAGATTTTTTAAAAAATATCGGATCAAAAAATAATTTTCTATAGGTGGTCCATATACATAGGTCATGTTATATATCGTTGAAAAGGTCTTTAAAACACATTTGATATACATATATATCGTCTAATAAATAAATGTAGTTTTCAAGATATGGCTAAATATATTACAAACTTTGAAGCTCCACATGCACATGCAAAATGTAATTTTTCATGGTACTACAATTCGACTTCCATTCTGAAATTTACAGGAAATATTAAGGTTATATTGAGCTCTATGAAAATATTTTTTTTAGATTGTTTGACTTGTTCGAAGGTGGTGGAAAAAAGAAAATAAATAAAAAAAAGCAAAGTTTAAAAATAAAAAAAATATAAAAAAAAATTAAATAATAATTTTTAAAAAGGAGGTTCAAATACCTCTAAAATAAATACCTTTAAAATCCATCCACAAGTTTTTGCTAAATATTAGTTCAAAAGTTGTAATGTCGGAAGATTTTTTATGATTTTGAAGATTTTCAAATGCACATAACTTATTGAAAAAAAATGTATTTTTTTTTTCTGGAAATACGTGTAAAATATTTTTTAATGAAGCATGCGTGCTAAAATTTTGCAAGACTTCGGCGACATCAAAGTCAATTTTTAGCAAAAGTCGTTCGGTCTGACATGGAATGACTCATATGTACCTACATACGAGTATATTACATTCGTAATGTTACTTGACCATTCCCAAATAATACTGTACACCGCTATTATAAACGTTATATCATTATAAATCCCCTCAAAGTCCTTACAAATGACCCACAATTGTCATCAATTAGCAGTTACAATGGCAACGCTTTGGTTTGCTTACATGTGAATATTAAAAGAAACAACAAAAAAAACTTACCTTGTACCAAGGCGAATGTTGTAGTTGTTGTAATTAATATTGCTTACTCAATTAACTGTTAATTTAGGTACTCGTGTACTCTTCACTTAAATTGTAAACACTCTTCACTCATCACTTTTAACAAAACGAACAATAAACTCAAACATTTGCATTTTTATTAATGCCTAGAACAAACAACAACAACCACACTACATCTTTTTATGATGCAGACAATTGAGATCACAAAGAATATGATAAAAGAGGAAAAGACAAACAATACTTTATATGTAGGTATATTTTAATAAATTTTGGCAAATTTCTCTATAATTTAAATTTATTGATTAAATTGTATACCTACATAAGTATTTATTTTAAGGGGAAACAATATTATTTTATTTTGTAATTTATTTGCAATAAATGCCACAAAGAACTTGTTAAACTTTTGATATTTTATGCGAATTTTATATGTAATGGACACTTTTTATTTTTATTTTACTTTTTTTACCTATGTACATATTATTTATTAAAACACATATGTATGTAATAATAATTATTAATTGACTAATTTCTTTTTTTCAATCACTATGTAATTTCACATGCACTCGCGTGGTTTAAAAAAAAGCAACTGACCAGTGATGCCAACTTTTGAGACTCAAAACGCGTAAACATTTTTGAAAAAATAAGCAATATATACATACATAGGTATTCCGATTGTAGTAGTACAAATTGAAAATGAAAAATAATAATCTATATTGACTTTTAAAATGGGATCTAAATTGTAGTGCTCTAAATTATAAATGTATGAAATTATACAATAAGCTCAAGATCGTTTAATAATAATACCAATTGAAAAATAAGCATAATCTGTAATTTGGTGTAAATGTCTTTAGAACCGTTTTTTTGCTTTAAAAATTATAAAAAAAGTGGACATGGACTATGTAATTTAAACCTGCAATGGTTATCCTATTCCCAACTTTTCAAAAATTTTAAATCGTTAAACATTAAACGACTGTAGTCTAGTGTAATATATACAAACGTCATCCTTGACAATAAGCAAATGCAACCAATATAATTTACATTGTTATTAAGAAATAATATTGTCTTAAAATTTGTTCAGACCAGATTGTCTGATTAGATAAATAATAATGCAAATTATATAAAAATTCAATTTTAATTTTTCAATGAGATTGTGGGATAAGCAAAGTGACTGTTTCAATTACACCTTCATTTAAATTCATTGTTCACAATCTATTTCATGTTATCTTAAATCTATATGCAACTTAATAGCTATAATTAATTATAGACAATTTTATGGTCGTTATTTTCTGAACGTAATTTTCTTACGCATTTTAATTATAGGTACTTTTTTCTAACACAAATTTCAAGCAAACTACTTTGACATTTACCCATAATAGTTCAACAATAATAATATAATATAGTGTATGTATGTATGTTATTAAACATGGTTACAAGTATACCTGGTACTATATACATATTTATTACTTTTAAACTAATAATTCATCAAGTTTTAACGAAAAGTTATTAACTTAATTTCAACACTTGCTTTTGCTAAAGTTTGCTTTTGCAACTAAAGCCAACAAAAAAAGGGTGGAGTAATTTAATAATATGATACTGTGGCATGAATGAAATATACCTATGTACATAATGTTGATACACAAACCAAAAGTTGTTAACAATTAATCTTGTTAAATTTTTGCCAAAAAAGTTTAAAAAATTAATTATATTGCTATGTCGCTTAAATCAAAATGTAGGATAAATTAAGTATTCTCCATTTGTTATACTCTGTCTATCTACTAGACTCTTAACTAAGTATTAATAAAACATTACATGTTATTAGTTTTCAGCTACTTTAGCACAGTGATAAATGTAATATAACCTCAAATGTTCGAGGCTTAAATAAAAGAGGCTGAAAAAGATAAAATTACTTATTTATTTAGTATAAAAAATACTGAAGACTCTGACCTTTAAAACACATGTTAAATGTTCGTATTAGTTATCATGATCGTGCATAATCGCTTTTGCTTTATTTTTCTCTTCCTTTAATCACTGTTTAAAAAAACGTCAAATTTCTTAAATTCATTTCACTTAAAACTTTACTGGCTAATACTTTATTGACGACCTACTATAGGGCATAGACAATAAGACAATGATTTTGTTTCCAGGCCAAAATGAAAATTATTACAAACCAATAATTATATTTGGTTTAATGACAACTTTTGTTAAAGAAACCCAAACAAATCATGAGCTACGATTTTAACAATTTTTTAATAAACATAATTAAATACCAGCATGCGGTGGTTTAGCATTTATTTTAAATACAACATCCACCCAACAAATGCAAATTAATTGATTTTGTTTTACAAGATAAAATAAGTTCCACAGAAATAAAAATGTTTCAATGTTTGTATGTAGAAAGCAAAAAAATAATAAAACATTAATGCCTTTATTCGTAAAACTTACAACAGGTTTATAAAACAAATTTTGTATGGAAATTTGCTTTATAAACCTGTTGTAAGTTTTTATGAATAAAGGGGGTAAATATTTATTTAGTATGCGGGCTTATGATTAATGAGACCTAAAATATCATCAAATAAAGGGTGTACCAAAATTTACGCAAAATTAAAATTAAATAGCAAATATGATTTTTTCTTTATTGAATCATAAGTTAAAAAAGTATTGTGTACGGAATAGTATATGTGCTGGCACATTCGCACTCTTTTGTCGAAATTTTCCATCACCATTTTGCATAAATATGGCTCAATTTTGTTAATGCATCATTGAAATTTCTGCTTTCATAAACCTATAACAAGAAATCCAATAGAATTAAATCACACTATTTTAGAGCATCGAAAAGAGAGAACCAAAATATGTCTAAAGCAATATTCGAATTATTGAAACCACATGTTGTCCACATCAATACCAGTAAGAGACACTGTTTGCCAAACCTTCATTTTGGAAGCAATATAGTTTATTGATGCCTCCAGCCCAAAGTCCGGAGACTAAAATCCTAAGTTGTGGAAACTATTTGTTTTTCGAGAATTACATATGATTCTCTTAATGCCAAATGGGTAAATTTTGCCGAAAAAAAAACAATCAAGGTGAATATGTGTTACATCGCTGAGAATGATTTCGATAGACATTTTTTTATTATAATTTTTTATGAAAATATTTAAATAAATTGCATAGTTATTTAAACTTCAATATGCTATATTTGGCAATATTTATAAGAATATAGTAGGTGTACAATGATCCTTTGTGCGTTGTACACACTACTCTTTATAAGTGTTCTCGGAAAAAGTCGGTTTTAGAGACTTTGCTCAAAAAAAATTTTTTTTTCATCAATAAAGGAGATAAAGCAATAAAATTTTTTTTTTGCGGTCACGCCTATTTTCTAGGGGGCGGGCCCTCAAAGTTGAAAAAATATAATAACAAAATACAGCCTTCGCATACTTCAGATTTCCTGTATTGCCGGTCTAAGGCCGGTCGGATGTATTTTCTCCTCTATGGTAACAGAACACCGACTTCGCATAGTATCGACTGTTTTTTTATGATGAAATATCACAATCCTTCTTTAATATCTAAGGTTATATAATACCTATACCTTAAATTAAAACTTAATTAAAATTTTCTAATTTATATACCTACTCATATTGACCTTTTTCTTAGATTTTTTAGCTTTTTTAAAAAAATATCGGATCAAAAAATAATTTTCTATAGGTGGTCCATATACATACGTCATGTTATATATCGTTGGAAAGGTCTTTAAAATACATTTGATATACATATGTATATATACATACATATATCGTCTAATAAATAAATGTAGTTTTCAAGATATAGCTAAATATATTACAAACTTTGAAGCCCCGCCCACTCGAAAATAGGTGTGGCCACCAAAATTTTTTTTTATTAAAAATCAGAATTTAAAACTTTATTAGTGATAACATTTTGCAAGTGATTTGAAAAAAGTCACTAAATCAAATCCATCAAATTTATACAATCTTGATTACATTTCAACGTTAGAAAATCAAAGTATGGAACAAATATTATCATTATCTTTATATAAAAAAGGATACAAATCATAATAATTTAAACCAAATTTTAAAATTAATATTAAAAATTCAAGAAAGCTCTAAAATGTTTATATGTACATATGTAAATGTTTGTATGCTATAATTTTATTACACTCGATTTCCATCTATAATTAATTTGGAATTGTTTGAGCACTAAATTCAAAATTAAGGAGTTATTTTGAATATTTTAAAAATATATTTTAAAAAAGCTATGTCCATACATACATATGTACCTACATACGAGTATATTACATTCGCAATGTTACTTGACCATTCCTAAATAATACTGTACACCGCTATTATAAACGTAATATCATTATAAATCCCCTCAAAATCCTTACAAATGACCCACAATTGTTATAAATTAGCAGTTACAATGGCAACGCTGATTATAAATATCATCAGATTGGTTTGCTTACATGAGAATATTAAAAGAAACAACAAAAAAAACTTACCTTGTACCAAGGCGAATGTTGTAGTTGTTGTAATTAATATTGCTTACTCAATTAACTGTTAATTTAGGTATTCGTGTACTCTTCACTTAAATTGTAACACTCTTCACTCAACACTTTTAACAAATCTAACAATAACACAAACATTTGCATTTTTATTAATGCCTAGAACAAACAACAACAACCACACTACATCTTTTTATGATGCAGGCAATTGAGATCACAAAGAATATGATAAAAGAGGAAAAGACAAACAATACTTTATATGTAGGTATATTTTAATAAATTTTGGCAAATTTCTCTATAATTTAAATTTATTGATTAAATTGTATACCTACATAAGTATTTATTTTAAGGGGAAACAATATTATTTTATTTTGTAATTTATTTGCAATAAATGCCACAAAGAACTTGTTAAACTTTTGATATTTTATGGGAATTTAATATGTAATGGACACTTTTTATTTTTATTTTACTTTTTTTACCTATGTACATATTATTTAATAAAACACATATGTAATAATAATTATTAATTGACTAATTTCTTTTTTTCAATCACTATGTAATTTCACATGCACTCGCGTGGTTAAAAGAAAAGCAACTGACTAGTGATGCCAACTTTTGAGACTCAAAACGCGTAAACATTTTTGAAAAAAGGGCTAAATTAAAAAAAATCCGTTTAAAGCGATATGATATGTCAAAATTTTTGATAAAGTGCGAAAAGTAAATATAGCTCCTTTTAATATTTTAAAAATCAAAATAACAAAAACCTTTTTATAAAATAATTTGTTAGAAAAAAATTGCTACCATGAGATACATATTTCAATTACATTTCATATTAAATTTTAATAAATAAGGTCCATACATACACTTAAAATATTTTGTAGGTAAAATTAACTGAAAATGTTATTTAAAATAAATGAACATTCATTTAAAAACCGGTCAACTCATTTTTCATTTAAATTACATGAAAGGTTCATTTAATTTTCAATGTTAAAAAATTAACTGATCTAACCTGTAAAAATAAAAGATTTTTTCTTTGTTTCTACTATTTTTACTATCGAAAAATTTACCCTAAATCCGCAGATATAACTGATTTTTCAGTGATTTCTGTTTTACTTAAGTAATAAAAAATTAACCACAAATTCCGTAAAATCAAAAGAATTTTCAGTTATTTTATATATTTTAGTTATTTTATGTATTTTAACTAAAAAATTCCTTTCATTTTACGGAATTTGTGGTTAGTTTTTTGATATGTAAAATACATAAAATAACAGAAAATAACTTGAACTAATTTTCTAAGGGTCGATCTATAATATATATATATATAATATATAGACTATATCATATCATAGCTTCCGTAAAATATCTATACATATCTTATATTAAAATTCACATTGACTGTTTGAGAATTATAACATAGTAGTTAAATTACATATATAAAATAACTGAAAATTCATTTGTTTTTACGGAATTCACAGTTTAATTTTTGATAGTAAAAATAGCATAAACAAAGGAAAAATCTTTTATTTTCACGGAAGTCGTGACTTTTTCTTTTGATAGTTAAGTCAGCTATTTTAACATTTAAAATTAAATGAACTTTTTGTTAAAATGAATTGAAAATAAGTAGATCGGTTTTTAAGTAAATTTTCAGTTATTTTAAATTACAGTTTCATTTAACTTTACATACAAAATAATTTGACGTAAACAACTGTCAATATCAAATGCAACTGAAAATCCGTATTAATGTGCACTTAGTTTTTTGAATAAATGTTAGATTCAGTTAAAAATAAATTTTCTTACAATTTTAAATGTTTATTTAGTTAAAAACAACTGCACGGAATACTTCCTAAATAAACTACAGTCCGTTACTGTAATAATATTCTGAGTGTACGTAGATTAAATACATAGTATTAAATAGTATACATTTAAAATTGGTCGTTACTGAACAAAATTTTGATTTCTTGTTCATCATTTTCAGACCATAAGACACTATCAATAAAATATTTAGATTTTTTATATGTTTCATTCGAATTAATTTTTGAGCACACTTCGTCAGATATTTTGTATTTTGAACAAGATACATTATCTTATTTTAGGCTATATTTAATGTGTATTAAACTGGTACACGTATTTAATGACATTTTGTTTCTAATTTTATTTTTGAATAAATTCATGAAGTGAATGTTTGACACTCTCATGCCAGTAAACGTCAAACAAAAAAAATAATGTTGTCATGTATATTTTCCAATGAATAGAAAGTGGCTAATATAATATTTATAATTAAATTTTAGTTTGTTTTATGAGTGATTGTAATAAATTTCTTTCAAATAACATTGATAAACAAAAAGTTTTAATTTTGAGAATAAATATCATTAAAATCATAATAATTATTGTTAATGAAAATTTTCCCTCATAAAAAATTTGTATGTGATCAACTCGGCTTCTCTATTTTTCAATCATATCGTTCCCATCCTCTTCTGTGGAATATAAGTGATAAATCATATAGGAGGAGAGATTTGAAAAACAAGGCCTTCGAAGAAATTGCAAATCAAATGGAGCTGCCGGTAGAAGTTTACGCTTTGACAACATTTTGAAAATGAACTCTCACTATCTTGTGTAAACAGTAATGCTACTTGCAAATGATTAGAGTTTTTTGAATAAGTTTTCGTATATTGCATGTGTAAACGCAGGGTTAAGGGAAGAAAGAGTACGAAAAAACGAAAATGTAGCGATATTGAGCAAAAAGTAATAACGGGCTAAAAGGGCTAAAAGATAATTGTAAAACGTGCTAGATTTACGCGTTTTTTTAGTTTAGGGCCAATTTTTCGCTTTTTGAGTGACTAAAATCGGGCTAAATCTAGCCCGAAAAGGGCTAAGTTGGCATCGCTGCAACTGACAGGCAGAATGCTTGAGGAAAGGAGAGAAGGTCGAGAGAAAGTTATTTTACATTGTAAACAGTGTATGTCATAAGCGGGCTGCCAGATGAATTTCGGAAAAAATCGTCAAAATCCCGATAAAAAAGAAAAAAATCGTCATTTCGAATTTTAAAAATCGTAAAAAAATCGTAAAAATAAAAAGTCACTATTTCTAATAGTATTTTGAAATTTTTATTTAAACGAAAACATAAAAATTAAATTTTAAATAGTCTCTTGTACAATACATATACAAATACATAAGTTTTAACTTTTTACATAGCAAATCACAAAAAATATAATGTTACACACAACTTGTGTAATATGTTTATAATATCTTAGTCCGTTTTCACTTCTATAATTCGAACTCGTCAAGGCAAGTATTTTTGGATGAGAAGGGAAATAAGGATACAAACTTGACGGTACTGTGAATTTTCTTATTTCCTTTTGATTTTTTTCATGCATGTTAGGATAGGATAGGATAGAAGGGTAGTGCATAAAGTGCACTTCCAGCCGGAGACCTAGTGGTCCATTGTGGTTCCCCTCAGTAGAGAGAATAAAAAGAGAAAATAAAGATAGGATAGATTTAGAAATAAGGACAACCAAAACCGCTTGATAAGGGGGAGAAAGAAGAAAGAAAGAAATAGTGAAAAATCCCCTTACGGATTTGGAGTCGCCGTAGAATATCCCTTAAATAGCCACCATATTCCCCTAATGAAACCCAGGATATTACTCGGTTTGCAGCCAGCAATATCACTGAGTTCGTCCAGGAATCTATTTCCTAGCCACTTAAGTCTACGACTCTGCAACCTAGGACAATGGCACATGATGTGCTCTATTGTCTCTGGCTCCTCTGCATCCCCACACACTCTACAGAAATCCTGTGTGTCGTTATCCCATTTGCCTCTGAAGGCCCCAATCAAACAGTGCCCGGTTATCACTCCTACTAGAATAATATTCATTATACTAATAATATTCATGCATGTTGATTTACATTAAAAAGTACGAAAATTGAATTGACTTGTTTGAATGAAATGGCAAGTTCAAAAGAGAATTGAACGAAAACTTTTCAGCTAAACCTGAAGAGTATAAAATAAGACTTACAGTATTTTATAAATAAATGTCAAAACAATTTATTTTATTAAGTTTTAAATATCATTTTAAGTATAGAATTCAAATCATCCATCATATACGAGTAAAGGTACTTATTTCCAAAGAATTCCATATTTTTGTTATTTAAATTTATTTGGCTGAATATTCTTTCGACGTTTTGTTAAAATAGGAGAAGTTTTTGTAGAAGAATTTCCCCGTTGAAATTCAGAAATTGTTTCCTCTTAAAATTTTAGTTCATGGAATTCAGAATTTAAAATTGATTTTTATGTTTACAGATGAATAAGTAATTTCGACTATCCTGTCTCAATATAATTTGGAATTATTTTACTTGAACTTAACAATTGTCAATAAATAAGAAAACACTACTATCACTTCGTTTTTTTTTTTTTTTTGAAATATGTCATGTTCTTCTTAATACATATTTATGATATTAAATGAGAAAAATAGTTGTTGTCTCAAAAAAAGAGAAAATTTGGTAAAAAAAAACATTAATAAAATTAACAAATGATAGAAATTTTTAATAATTCAGAAAATCGTCACTTACAATAAAAAATTGTCAAATCGTCATTTTGCTATTTTTGAAACAATGTTCTTTGCATAAACAGCTGGTTGATTTTAAAGTGATGTTAAATTATTTAAAAGCAACTTTAGCTATTTTTAAATTAAAAGTATGTTTTAGCGGTTAAACTATACTTTTACGTGTCTATAGTTAAAGTAAAGTGTACTTTTAACAAAAGTCAATTTTTTAATATTAAAGTACACTTTTTTGTGACTATGGTTATAGGCCCTTATTCACAAATCATAACTAACTTAGCAACTACCTTCAGCTGTTAACAGAAATGCAACACTGCATTTAGTAGATTTTTGTTGACGAAAACACATCTCTAGTTTGTTTTCTTTTTTTTGTGATTTCTTTTTGGTCAAAATCGACACAATTAGCAAAGACAATAAGGTAAGTTTATTATTATTGTTAGAAAAAAATATGCATTTATTGCTTTGTGGATTTTATAGACTCAAATTGGTCGCCAGATGAAAAAACTACATTTAAAGAATTGGTGGCCAAATATGTTAACATCGTCGACGACAAGAAATAAAATTAATCAGCTGTTCTTTAAATGTATTTGTTAGGTGACATTTAGTTACAGCTTTACCAATTAATTAAGTTGTAAAATTTATAAATTTTTTTTTACAAAATTCAACATTTGGTTTATTTATTTATTTAAATCTATGTATGTATATCGTCACCTAAAATGCCCAAAGACGTAACCCTCATTATAATAATTTTACAGGAGAAGCAAAAAACGTTATAAAATGAAAACTTTTTAATTGAAAATTGCGATTTCTTCACATCTTGTTTTAAGATAGATGACAAACTTCAGTTGACGATATGTACATATCGCGATTTTCAACGTTTTTTGCTTCTCCTGTAAAATTATGACAATGAGGGTTACGTCTTTGGGCATTTTAGGTGACGATATACAATTTTATCCTTACATACTAGCATTTTAATTCTAAAATTTAGTAAATAAATTATCCAATATTTAAAATTCAAACTTCGAACACTTACATATGTATATTAGGGTTTGTACGGGGCGTTTGTACGAAGAAAAAATAAGGTATCGATGTTCCCGACTAATATGAAAATTTGATTCATTTTAAGACTACGTTTCTCAATTTTTTTGTCCTGGGGTCAATATTTGGTGAGCTGTATCAAAGGATAAAAATGTCCTTTTTGGAGGTTTTTTGCTTTTTTTTCACATTTCTTCCAAAGGAACTATATGTAAATTTGGTATCATATGAAAGGTCTTCAAGAGGCGCATTCAATGAGTTATCAAAAATTAAAAAAAAAATTTTAAATTCAAAAATTTTGGAAATTTTATATATTTTTCTTCTTTTTTCATAGAATTTACTTAAATAAATAGTTGAAATTTCTTGATTACAACCATCATGCAATTTAACCCAAATGGTTTTTCCCGTTTTTAAAGAGCGGGATATAAAATAAATTTGCTGCAAACTACACCCTATACTAAATAAATAAATAAACATTTGTGGACATGGATAAACCAGTAATAAATAAGGGGTATGTAAATTATTATATTAATATAAACTGTAATAGCGTAGACAGACGACAGCGTTAATTTGCATTAAAATCTCACTAATGTGAATTAAGATTTTACCGTGGCAGACGACAGTTTCTGCATTTAAAACAGCATTTAAACAGCTGTTTGTTTGTAAACAAAAAAAATTTGTTTGGCATTTGGTGAAAAATCAGTATTTATTTGAAAAAAAGCTGAAATTACTTTTGCTGAAACTGGTCCATAATGCAAAAATTGTTCTTGCAGTAGCAACCATCAACCTGAACGTGTTGCTACATGCAGGGACCGCAGTGGGACACTCTGAAATAAGAGAAAGGCAATTGTGGAAATCTATTTTTATTATTTTAATTTTACAATTGTCTTCTTCTTCTTTTAGAATAGTAAATAATTTGATAACATATTATTGATTTTCGACGATGTTGCCATATTGAAATAGCTAAATGCAATATAAATTCACTCTGATTTTGTGCATTTACATTTAACTTAATGCGCATTAAGATGAGGATAATTCACGAGTTAATTTGAATTAAGACTCCTAATGCAAATTATAGCGTAGACAGACGTCACAGTTAATTTGCATTAAGAGTCTTAGAGTCTTGGAGAATTCCAAAAGTATGAATTGATCAAAGCAAAACCCATCCACAGAAACAACTGAATATCTTCTAAGAAAGTAATAACGAAACTAACTTAACATTTAAGAGTGAAATCCTACCTTAGTAAGCCTAGGTAAAAATATTCAGCTTGATTTATAGATTGTATCCACACTGACTGTCAAAACATGATACACAAAGTTTATTAAAAACTGCTAAATTAGTTAAAGTCGATCTACCCGGCATAATTTCATGTTTAAAATCAGACATAAACCCCCTTATTCATAAACGATTATTCAATTTAACAAACGTTTATTAAGCAAATTTTTATATCTGTCTTAATAAACGTTTGTTAAATTTAATAATCGTTTTTGAATAAGGGGGAAAGTGTTTAAATCAGATATACATACTATAGTGTATAAGTTTAAAGTGGTTTATAAACTTTTACTAATTTTAAATTAATTGTTAATATAAGTTACTTTTTTGAAATAATAAACAAATTTGTTTTAGTATGAAGATTGTGATTTACTTTTTTAAAATCTCCAATCCCGAGATTTGGCAGCCTTAGTTAATCATTGGCTATTTGCTTTAAAAATCAACATTTACTTGTAGATTTGTAATAATTTATTTAACGATTCACGTTTCCTGACATTCACAAACCATCTCACAGCTTCGATATTGATATTTGCATGGAACGTTTTTGGGAGTTCCAAGTTTTTGGCATCATTAATGTGTCTAATCTTGCTGAATTTTTCAATTACTATATTCCAAAGTCACCTCAAGCTTTTCAAAATTAGCATTTGTTTTTAAAAGATTTCGTTTTACCCTACTCACCCCTAATTTTTAGCTTTCTTAGATACATAAATCTAAATCTAATGGTGTTTTCTTTTCTGAAATAAAATGTTACACCTTTATTATGTACATTTTTATAATGTTTACCACACATTTTAAAGATGTCGCATTTTTAATGGTCAGAATAGAACATGAAATCAGAACAGTGTAACACTTTTTTTCATGTACAGCTGTTTTTGTTTTTTTTTTTTTGTTAAAAAAGAAGAAGCAGACCAATGGCACCTTCCCGACTAATACGCAAATTTTTCTTAAATAATAAAAATTATATAGGTATATACATATAAGAAGTTGGAGATATTCTCCTATGAAATTTGACATACATCAACTTCAGATAATTCATTTATTACGTTCTCTACAAAGCCTTACACTCGCGGTTGTGGATTTCTTTCCATAATCATATCAAATATTTCATCATCATCAGATGAGAAAGATGAATCCAACAAGTCATCCAAAATTTTCTCAGCACATACAAAAGTAGTAATAATTTCCATTTCGTATACTTTTTTTTTTGTTTTTGTTTCTTAACACAAATACACATTCATAAACAAAACAAATTTATAGTGTGACATTTATAGAAACGAACACACTACACTTTAGCAGTGTTGACATTTTTTCAGAAAAGAACACAACAAAATTAAAAAAGGTGGAAATCCGAAAAACGTGTAACATTTTTGGCAGAAAAGAAAACGCCATAAATCAAGCCCGACCATATAATACCCAGCATCCAGTATATGTATAAAACAATTTTCAGAAATGGGCGCTCTATGGGAGATATGACATATTATGGAGCGAACATCAAAAAATTTAGTGCTATGACTTCTGTGAATATAAATATTATGTACCTACATATGTTATATTTTTTCTCAATATTAGTACTTTTAAAAGATTTATGCAGGTTAAAGTGAATTACGGAGAGGGTCTTATATGCACTAATTATGTACCGACCATTATAAAATTAGGTGTCAGCATTTCTGTATATATGAAACTTATATGTTTGAATTTTATTTTGATAACAATATTTTTAAAAGATTTATGGTTGTTAAAGTGATTTTCGGAAGTGGGCCTTATGTGGAAGCTGCTACTAATTATGGACCGATCATCATTAAATTGTACAGAATGATTTGTATATACATACATATATAAAATATCTTTGCGTTTAATATTATTTGGATGCCGACATTTTTAAGAGAGTTATTCTGTTTAGAGTAATTTTTGGAACTGGGACTTATATGGGAGCTATGATTAGTTATGAACCGATCTGCACAAAATTTGTTGATGTTATTTGGCTTCATTTACCAATCATTTGTAGTGCAATTTGTTTGAATAATTGCATAATTGAAACATTTATGATTGTTAAATCCCTATTTCGGGAGGGCATTTGTATGGGGGCCAGGTGAAATAATAAACCGATTCCACCAGATTCAATCCCATGCAACCTTGGGCTGAAGAAATATCATGTACCAATTTTTATCGAAATATTTTGAAAATTGCGACCTGTACTCTGCGCACAAGCTTTACAGCCAGCCAGACGTACGGACGGACGGAACGATGTCGTTAAATCGACTCAGAAAGTGATTCTGATTCGATCGGTATACTTTAAGGTATACCTCTTTAATGAAACTAATGATAAAGCCTATTTTGAACAGGAGTTTTCAGAGATTTTTGCATTCGTAATGGCACTAGCATAGTCTTGGTCGGGATAATTATCAGTCTTAAAACAAGAGCCTGCTGCTTCATTTTTTTTGTTTCATATTCTGATAACAGATTGTTGTAATAAAATAAGGCGTTAAATGCAAGAACACCTAAGTCATTACGTTTTGGTTAATTTTGTAGTTTAAAAACAAAGTGGTGTAGGGTATACAAATATGATTAAAGTACAAACAAAAATTCCCACTCACCTGAAAAAACGCCAACAATCTGCAAGCAGAAAAAAAGCATACAATTTATTATAAATCAAATTTTTTTTTGCTAGTGTAATCAAAAATATAAAATAGCAAATTAAATTTGAAATTTATTTAAGCACAACCAAAAAACGTTAAGCTACGCAAATTAAGTCAAAACTACCATATAATTACAGTGAACAGAGAAATATTTAGCAGCAGCATGTGTTCGTGTTTGTAGAGCATTATCTACGCACCTTTATATTTTGAGATTTATTTTGCGGGCATGAAAAAATATATGTGTAGTTCGTATATATGTACATAGAAACGCCTTAGAAGTCATTCATTAAATTTACACATTTTACTTTGAACAATCAATTTTGAAAAGATTTCAAAATTTCCAACTCTAGCTGAAAAGTGTTTTTGATTGCATTAGTTTTTTTTTTTTTTGGAAAATAATAAATGAACAAACGCCCCTTTTTAATGGATCAGTTAATTACAACCTAAAGCTTGCAATCAAAAAGAATAAAATACATCTCAGTAAAAGTGCAAAGTCATGTTGCTGCACGCACATTGTTTATTAAAGTCCGGTTGTCATGAAGGGGACCTAGGAAATGTGACGGTACGATAGATATCATTGTTGGAACTGAGAACAATTTGAAATCTCCGCAAACGATAGTCTGAAAACAAAGCTGTTTCTTTATTGATATTTAGCTTGATATTATAATTTGACTTTAAATTTTTCAAATTTAGCATAATAAGTATTTCCTAGTTTTTTAGAAAAATGCCTTGCAGACCAAGAATTACTAATATGTATTCTTATACCGTAGACAGACGGCAGAGTTAATATGCATTAAAATCTCACTAATGTGAATTAAGATTTTACCGTGACAGACGACAGTTTCTGCATTTAAACTGCATTTTGTAAACAGCTGTTTGTTTGTAAACAACTGTTTAATTATGAAAAATTTTTTTTTGGAAAAGCTTAAATTACTTTTGCTGAAACTGCTCCATAATGCAAAAATTGTTCATGCACTAGCAACCATCAACCTGAACGTGTTGCTACATGTGGGGACCGCAGTGGGACACTCTGAAATAAGAGAAAGGCAATTGTGGAAATCTATTTTTATTATTTTAATTTTACAATTGTCTTCTTCTTCTTTTAGAAAACTAAACAATTTGATAACATATTATTGATGTTCGACGATGTTGCCATATTGAAATAGCTAAATGCAGTATAAATTCACTCTGATTTTGTGCATTTACGTCTAACTTAATACGCATTAAGAAGGCATAATTCACGAGTTAATTTGAATTAAGACTCTTAATGCAAATTAACTGTGTCGTCCGTCTACGCTATTAAGCAAGTAAGAGTTGTGCATGTTTACCACAACTCTTTCAAAATTTAAAATTTTTTTTTAATATTATGGTAATTGTAATTATTTATATAATTTCTGCAACCATGATATGGTTAAGTTATCATTCACATGATTATAACAATCATATGTATGATTATAACAATTATGTAATATTTATCGTGATCAGTTTTATGATGAAATATTATGTTGTTCTTTATAATAATCAAACAAATTAGGATAAATGGATTCATCATAAATATGATTGCAACAAATATATACATATTTACTACAATTGTATAAATCATAACTTAACTATATTATGGTTACCGCAATCATATACATAATAACAGTGACTATAGCTTTGTTGAAAAACTTGTAAAAATGTTGACATTGTTGCAGTAAACATTTTTTTTTTTTTTTTTTTTTTTTTTTTGCATATTCTTTTTTATTGTATCTTCATTTTAAATGAACTAACAATAGGTATTCAAATCTTAAAACTAAAGTTAATTAAGATAAGTCCAGCCAATGCTAGGCAAAATCTAGTTTTCAAATTCGATAGGATATAATGAGCAACTTGTATTTATTCATCTGAGAGCGGTGGTGTCCCTCCTTCTCAAACGGCTATGACCGGGATGTTGTAAGATGTCTCGAGCGAGGGGATTTGGATGAGTCTCCAGCTTACCCAAATAAAGGGCCACGTGTTTAGTTATTTCCCATTTGACAAGTGGAACATCAAGATCGTTGTGTATGTTGTTGTTTTTAATATACCAAGGAGCGGTAGTTATCATTCGTAGAATTTTGTTTTGACGGCGTTGAATTTTCTCAATATTGGAGTTGGAGGCAGTGCCCCATAACTGGATACCATAGCACCAAATTGGCTTTAAGATTGAGTTGTAGAGTAGAAGCTTACAATCGAGCCGAAGGACGGAGTTTCTGCCGATGAGCCAATGAATTTGGGCTGCTTTCAGTTTCATTTGAGTCAGCTTAGCATCTATATGTGGTTTCCATGTGAGGCGACGGTCCAGATGAATACCAAGATATTTCACGTGTGAGTTTTGAGGCACTATATGGTCATTAATACGAATAGGGGGACATGATTCCCTACGTAGAGTAAAAGTTACGTGGGTGCATTTCTGTTCATTTATTTTTATTCCCCATTGTCTTGCCCATTTCTCCACTTGCGTTACGTGGTGCTGTAATTGAATCGAGGCATCTTTTGGATCTTTGTGAGTACTGAGAAATGCCGTATCATCAGCAAATGTTGACGTGTGAATTTCATTGTTTGTTGGCATGTCTGCTGTGTACAGCAAGTATAGAATTGGTCCTAAGATACTACCTTGAGGGACGCCAGCACCTATAGGTTGAGGACGGCTTAAATAATCACCTTCTTTAATCATAAACTGACGGTCGATTAAGTATTTCCATAGTAGGTGTTGAAGATTCACCGGCAAGTTCTGCTTTAATTTAGATATCAGGCCTTCATGCCATACTTTGTCGAAAGCTTGAGAGACGTCAATAAAGAGTGCCGAACAGTATCTCTTTTCCTCAAAGGTTTTTCTTATGACTTGTACCAATCTATGTGTTTGTTCTATTGTACTGTGTTGACGTCTGAAGCCAAACTGGTGATTGGGAATGCAGTTGTTTTCATTCAAAATCGGAGTCAGCTTGGTTATAAGCAATTTCTCGAATAATTTGGACATAGTTGGTAATAGACTTATTGGCCTATACGACTCAACTTTGCAAGGATCTTTTCCCGGCTTAGGAATCATCTTTACTAGTGCAATTTTCCAAACCGGAGGGTAGTACTCAAGCCGTAAGATGGCATTAAAAAGAAAGAGGATTAATCTTTTTGCAATGCGAGGCAGCTCAAAAATCATTTTATTGCTGATTTTATCAAACCCAGGTGCTTTTTTAACATTTAAATTATCAATAGCCTCAACAACCTCCAGATATTGAAATCTTATTTGTACAGGTGGTCTGGCAACAACAGGCGGTAGTTCGCTAATGTCAGTATCCGTATTGGGAGTGAATACATTTTTTAAATGACTTACGAAAAGGTTGCCTTTTTCTTCGTTATTTCGTGCCCAAGATCCGTTCAAAGTACGCAGTGGAGGTTTTGCGATTACGGGTTTTCTCAGATTTCGGACTGCACGCCATAATGAATAATTTGACTGGGAAGTTGCGTCTAGACCTTCCAGATGTTGTTTGAGAGACACTGCTTTTTGCGCTTCTAGCAAGATCCTAAGGTTTTTGGTACATTCTCTCAACCTAGTTTTAAGTTGGGGCGATCTGTGTTGTTGCCACTCTCTTCGGACTCTCCTTTTTTCAGACAATAGTTGCTCAACATCTGCAGAAAAAACTCTGTTGTACCTATTCGGGCGGTAAGTGGAAGAAGCATGTTCTGCGGCTTTCTCGACATGTTCATTAAGACTTTTTATACAGGCATCGATGTCTTCAGCAGTTTTTAACGGGAGTTTCTCTGTGCAGTGAGTGCTGATGTATTTTTTGTATTTTAACCAATTCAGACGTTTGACAAGAAGTGAGGCATCAGTTACGATTTGCTGAGGACTTCTGATGGTGATTACAGTGGGTGAGTGATCTGAAGAAAGATCCAGTGAAGCCTCGACTTCAATGAGTTCCGGGGATACCCCTTTCGCCACGCCGAAATCGATAACGTCAGGAATTTTTTGCTGGTCAGTTGGCCAATAAGTTGGTTGACCAGTTGAAATCACATTCAGTCCCATTTCAGACAGGGAGTCGTACAAGATACGACCTTTAGGGCTAACGAGTCGTGAGCCCCAGAATGTATGCTTAGCATTGTAGTCGCCAGCCGCTATGAAACGGCTACCTAGTGATTTGTAAAAATCTCTATACTGATCTTTTGTTATTGAAAATCTGGGCGGACAGTAAACTGACGAAATCACGAGGTTTTGACAAAAGTTCTCAATACAGATGTTTGTTGCTTGAAGATAACACTCTGAAAGACCACCCAATGAATGGTGTTTGATTCGCGATTTGACCAATATTGCCGAGCCACCACATGATCTATCTCTGGGGTCCTTGGTGTCGTAGAATGTATAACCACTTATTTTAAAAATGCTTCTCGACGTCATATGAGTCTCGGAAATCAGCATTACATCAATTTTCTTATTAAAAAGAAAATATTCAAGTTCATTTTTGTGTTGGCGTATGCCGTTTGCGTTCCAGAAACATATTTTGAGACAGTTCATGGTCTATTAAGTATGGCCTGCAGTAGCGTGGACTGCATTTTTTGCATCTCCTGCATCATACTTGTCATGCTTGTCATGAAATGGTTCATGGATTGCGCCAGATTCTCCATTATACCTTCAAGACGGCTAAAATTGTGGCTGTTTGTATCATTTATTGGTGATTCATTTTGCACTGTTGGTTGGTTAGATCTTAGCACGTTGGCATATGAAAATTGGCTAGTGGATGATTGTGCTACGGGGGGAATAATTGTAATAGGTACTTTTGTCGTCTGAGTAGGGGTAGAAGCGGGTTTGTTGATCAAGGAGCGTTTAACAACCCCGAAAACAGGGCAACCCCTGTAGTTGGCAGTGTGGTTTCCACCGCAATTGCTGCATCTTTTTACCCTGGAATCATCCTTAGGTTTATCGCACTTTGAGGTGTCATGTAGATCCCCACAAACAACACAAACAGTAGGCAACTTACAATAAGATTTAGTGTGACTATATTCTTGGCAGTTCGAACACTGTACTGGGCCAGATCGCTTATGAGGTTCTTCCACTGTAACTCTTCGGTGCATTATGAATTTCAAGTCATATATAGGATGTGTTTCATTTTTCTTCAGCTTAACATCACCAGGTTCTAACTCCACTCTAAATAATGGTTGAGGGATCCTATCTCTGTTTCTTATATTTGATACGGCCTTGATTTTAAAGCCTTTGTCGGCCAAACTGCTCTTAATCTCCTCAGGATCAACAAAAGAATCAATTCCCTTAATTACGACTTGTAGACCTTTTGCGCTTTTAAGTTGATACGTGTAAAAATTCTTTTTGCGTTTTTCAAATTCCGAAACTATTCTTCGATAGTCGTTTTCATTATTAACCTGAATCTTTGTTTCATTAATATTGCCACGCTTAATTGGAGTCACATAAAAAGAATTTTCACCAATTAATGAAACTAATAATTTTATAAGTTCGTTTGAGTTTTTTTCTCTTAAATATATTGGAGGTGGTTTTACTGGCTTATTCACAGCGTTAGGGACATCATTTTTCTCTTGGAGGATGGCAAAACGATTTTGCGAGCGTGGCTCTTCAGCATTCTTTGATAATTTTGCGGCTGGTGTAATTTCGGCAGATTTTGGGCTTCTGCCTCTCTTCGATACTGTTATATAACGGTCCATTCCTACCTGTGTTTTTTGTTTTTCTTCAACAGCAACTATAGGAGCGGCCTTATTTGTAGGACTTAATGTGCCTTTTGCAGCTGTTGACGTCTCTCCAATATTTGATAACGAGGACCGTGAAGAAGACGGTCCTTCAGTGATTTTTCTATTTAAATTAAATATGCTTTGGGCTAAGTTTGTGCCCTGTTCAACACATTTATTCAAGTTTGGTGCACTTGCACTTAAATTCAGATTTGTGCTTATTTTTGGTTTCACAGTTAAGTAGTTTTTATTAAATTCGGGATTTTTAATGTTCTCATTACTAACACTTGCCGAGCTCAACACGAAATAAGCATTTCGGCTCTGGGGCCCACTCGCACTGTTAGAATTGTTACTCATTCACTGTCTCACTGTATTTAATTTTGTAGTTTTCAAGTAATTAAAAATAAATTATTACAATTTATTAATTTTTTATTGCACCTAGTGCAATTATTTGACTTTGTAAAGTTTTTCACCTATTACGAGTTTTTTTTCCACTTTTTTATTTAATTTAACTTTTTATACTTTTTCACCTATTACGATTTTTCACCGAAAATTCAGCCGCACTAAAAGTAACACGTCCGAACTGTTCGATGTATCAAGCAGATACATCGATGATGACCCAGGATTCGAACCTGGGTCAATTCAACCAACAACCCAGGTTCGAATCCTAGTCAGAAAAATTATCAAAAATAAAATTTTTTCAAGTTGTTAATAATTCCTTCTTCAGTAAAAATAATTTAATGAAAATTAAATTCAAATGAACTTAAGCCTAACTAAAAGAAAATACCAAAATTAAAACAAAGAATGTCATTGGTCAAAATCTTTTTTTTTTTTTTTAATTTCAACAGACAGACAGGCGCACATAGATCGCCTTAGAATCTTACAAGGACCCAGAATATACTGGGATTTACTAAAGGCACGCTAAAACATGAAGGCGGGAATGTTTTGGTCTGGGGCTGCTTTTCTGGAAATGGGATTGGACCAATATATACATGCAGATAAGGAAATGCTATTTAAGTGGAGGTATCACCAGGACAACGATCTAAAACACACTGCTAAATGTGTAAAATAATGATCTTTTACACAATAAGATCAACATTTTGAAATGGCCAGCGCAATCGCCGGATCTCAATCCCAGAGAAAATATATGGGATATTGTAGATCGTAAAATAAATAGCTACAATTGCAGACATACAGATAAAGGTTTCCATCAATTGGAAATAGCATGGAATAAAATTCCCGTTACAATTTTATAAAATCTAATAGAGTCCATGCCACGCAGTTGTAAAGAAGTTATAACAAATAGGGGTTACGCAACAAAATATTAGTAGAATTAAATTTAATTTTGATTAGTAGGATTTTAATTTTTGGCGAATTAATTAAAAATGTGCTTTTGTTTTGTCGCATACTAAAACGTGTTTTAAGTTTAGTAAGAAATTTCTTATTAAGACATATCATCATTAAGCACAAGTTCGTGTATTGTATATAGTTTTTGATTCTACGATCATTATTTCGTTGTATTGCAAACGGAGTGACAAACTTAATATAGCCCCCCCCCCCTTATATATTTGCTAGTGGATATAAAAATGCTTAAATACCTGCTGACTGTAATACAATAATAACAAATCTTATTAATCACAATCGCCCATTTCCTACCGACATTTAAAACAATTAAACAGCAAGCAGCAGCTGAATGTTGCAAGTGTTTCTGTTTTTGTACGCACTCAATGAAATGCAATTCTATGGGAATAAATTTGAAAAATTATTGAAAAGCAATTCTTTTAAGTCCGCTTCAGCAGCAACAAAGAACTTTACACGTATGACACTACAACAAATAAAACAAAATAATTCGCGCTTAAAATCAAACGCCCATAGTTGTTATCGATACATATACTGGTGGTTGATTGTTGGTTGCTGGTTTGGGTATTATTCATTATTCGTTAGTTAGATGCATTTGTTCATGGAAACAGTCAAACTTATTCGACATTTTTATGAATAATGTTTGCATTTATTAATATTTTTGTTGAAAACATTTATGCAGTATTTGCAATGATTTCCATAAAACTGTATTTATTACTCGTATATGCAATATAACAAACGATATGATTTGGTGTTAACCTTAAGGCTAAGACATGATTTGTTTATGGTCATGATGTAGATTATGGTCTCTATTGTCTATTCATCTATCTATTCCTGCATTTAACTATTGTGACTGTTTTATAAGTCAGTAACAATCAGGCCAGCATTTAGGAGACACCTTATGAAATTACCGCTTCGATTAGATTGATATTTATCTATCTATCCGTGCTTAAAATCAGAGTTAATTTAGATTTGAATTTAAACAACCGCCAAAAACCGCCTGAATATGTAATAATGATTGTTTTATGTTTTCTTTTGTTTCATTTCGTTTAGTTTAGTTTTTCTGTTGTCATGAGCTGTTGAGCTGACTTATATCCAATTTGATTGGTGGTATTTCCTTTTGCAATGCATTGAAATATTTTTAAATTAAATGCACAATTTAGGGTTTAGCTCTTTTGTGGCATAATTGGCAAGTGAAATTTAAATTTGTAAAATTATTATGTATCTATGTGAATATAAATAAAAACAAAATATAAATTGGTAAATGATTGAAAAATGAGTGATAGTAAATGGAGAGATACAGATTACGAGTTTAATACATAGTCGGCATATCTCCTCTTTATGTACATCTTTTGTAGGCCTATCAAGTAAACGTAAATGCTCCGCTTTTAATCAGACTAAGTAGGATTAGTCCTGGTCAACAATCTTATGTGATACTGTATAATGTATTACGATCATTGTAAAAACCAAAGGGTACTTTTGACAAATTTTAATAGATTTAACACATCTTTAGATCATCCGCTTCTGTATATATTGTATATGTTTTTCAATAATATTTGCTTTTCATAATTCAGACAACCTCTTCTAATCCATATATTCCGACATATGTTTAATAATACAGCGTACTAAAACCAAGAATATTTC
Organism: Bellardia pandia; assembly: GCA_916048285.2. Lineage (NCBI taxonomy): Eukaryota > Metazoa > Arthropoda > Insecta > Diptera > Calliphoridae > Bellardia > Bellardia pandia. The sequence continues at coordinate 46,868,694 of OU696531.1, forward strand.
TGGATATTCTGTAGACCTAAGTTTCATCTCTATTAACGGCTCTGCAGCAATCATATTTGGTACTGGAACCAAAGGATTTCTCCAAAACGGTTTGAGCTACAGTTTCGTTTTGCTATTTTTGTATCCCCAGATATCCTAGACCTTGAAGTTTTATCTATGTAATTTGGTTCTGAGATTTTGAACTTATTATGTTAGAGTAAGGAGCTGAGATTGATGCAAAGCTAATGAACGTTGATATCAATGGTGAAGATTTAAATTGGTACCAGTCCTCCTGAGTCTCTTACCTTTAGTGTAACCTCTGTTATTTTACCCAAGTTAAAACTGGAATAAATGCTCTTCAGAATATTACTCGTTCAGTTAGTTATTTCATGTCTTCTTCTAAGCCTATTGCGCATACTCCGCCCTATTCGCGATATCAAAAAAAGCTGTTTCCCTGACCTTCCTTAAATTTGTTTATGTTCGTAGTGAGCATATTATTATCATATTATCAATATTTCCTGAGTTTTCAAGATTCCCCATATAATTTAACAGTCGATTGGTCTGTTACTCATTTTTTATTCTTAATTATCTTCTCTAATTAAGCCATATTAACCGCCGTTCATCAGCACCCCCAATAACCTGGATGGTATTCTCTAAATAGTTTATAATATATTTTTAGCAAACTTATGGATTAGACTGGATCTAAAATCTGGTGCTTTCTACTTGTTTGCTTATAAACCAAAACTTTGTCGGAGGAATGATAGGTAGAACAATCCAAATGGCTCATTTGGAGGCAACTATAAAGGATACACGTCATATCTTGATATACTGCGAAATATTAATAAAGGGCATGAACTTGCTTGCAGAGTTACGACTATTAACTTTTGATAGCACTAGTGTAAATTCTACGCCGTCAGTTGCGAGATCTAGTGTCGTTGAAGACAGTATATCGAGTCTGTTTAAAAGTCTATTCAAAAATAAGATTTAATTCACTGCATTGCGTTCACGAACAAACGTCATCAGAATTACGGACATAAAGTTTGTTCATACTCTTCTGTGTGAAAAAATGTGCAAATGTTCATCGTCTTATGGCGTTTTCTTTTCTGGCAAAAATGTTACACGTTTTTCCCATTTCGCATCTTTTTTAATTTTTTTGTGTTCTTTTCTGAAAAAATGTCAACACTGCTAAAGTGTAGTGTGTTCTTTTCTATAAATGTCACACTATAAATTTAAAAAATGGTGCACCTTTCACACTCTGTATTTTTAGAGGGGGAGAATCGCACGATAAAACAGCTGACCAGTGATGCCAACTTTTGAGACTCAAAACGCGTAAACATTTTTAAAAAAAGGGCTAAATGGAAAAAAAATCCATATAAAACCACATCCAATTTTCTTTTTTTAAAATCTGGCTAAATCTAGCCCGAAAAGGGCTAAGTTGGCATCGCTGCAACTGACATTTGTTTTGTTTATGAATGTGTATTTGTGTTAAGAAACAAAAAAAAATATATACAAAATGGAAAATATTACTATGTACTTTTTTATGTGCTGAAAAAATTTTGGATGACTTGTTGGATTTATCTTCATCATCTGATGATGATAAAATATTTTATATGATTATGATTTTTATAGTTTAAGAAGAATTTGCGTATTAGTCGGGAAGGTGCCATTGGTCTTTTTGATAAATATTTATTATCTTATTTCAAGCGATCTTACCAGGGAGCTATCTGCTTCTTCTTTTTTAACAAAAAAAAAAAAACAAAAACAGCTGGACATGAAAAAAAGTGTTACAGTGTTGTAATTTTATGTTCTATTCTGACCATTAAAAATGCGACATCTTTAAAATGTGGGGTAAACATTATAAAAATGTACATAATAAAGGTGTAACATTTTATTTCAGAAAAGAAAACACCATTACTTTTCTATGTAATTCTTTAAAATTGCCATATTTTTCTGTGAAAAAGACATTTGATGACAGACATAGTTGCACAAAGAAAAGTTCTGACAATGTTGTTCGAGTTATTTACACGAGACACATTTATGACGTCGCGGTATAAACAGAAAAAAAGTGTTTTGGAAACTAACATATGTTAAATTTCTTTTTGATCTGGCAACTCCTTCATATAGAAACAGGTTGTCGTAAAAAACGCATCCGCGATTTTTTTACAATGGAAAAATTAGAAATTCGCTGTGTCATTAAATATTTGAATAAAAAAGGTTTATGGTGAATGTGTTAGGTGAAATTACTCCTTCATATGCAAGAGTAAAAAATTCGGTTGCTGAATTTAAACGTGGTCATACAAGCATTGAGGATAACCCACGTAATAGACGTCCGAAAACAGCAACAACAACAGAAATTGTAGTCAAAGTGCCTGATATGGTATTAAATGATCGATGAATAAAAGTGCGTGAAATAGTCAATATCATGGGTATGTCAAATGATCGAGTCCCTTTAATTTTCAATGAAAAACTACAGATGAAAAAGCTTTCTTAAAGATGGGTGCCGCATTTATTAACAGTCCACCAAAAACTCATAAGAATGAAAATTTCTCAAGCTTGTTTGGGTCGTTTTAAGAAAAATAAATAATAAGCTATGTATAGACGGTCGTCAGATATGACAACCTTGTTCAAAAAATGTTCAGAAAATGTTTTACAACGTCTAAACTGACAATTTACATTTTGCTAACAATTTTTCAGTGTCAGTACATTGCTAGATCTGACAACGTTGTAATATCGGACGACCGTCTACACATAGCTTTAATCACACGAGACACATTTATGTGCTGACAAGAAATTGTTCGATTAGAGAACAAAATTATGGCATGTCAAGCCTTCGATAATATTTAGATGAATAAATTAACAAAAACAATCGTATAATTGTACAGCTAAAAAGCGATTATATAGCAATTAAACAATTTTAATATGAGAATTATTTAATCCTCAGACATTCCTGTTTAATGACATGTATTTTTATAACATTTATGACAAGTCTTTATATTTGTAATTAAAAAAAGTTTAACCTGCTGTTACAGATTTTGTAATTTCATATAATTTAAATGAACAACTATCAAAAAGGTTTCAAGGAAGCAGCTGAGTTTACAAGCTATGCAAACAAAAAATACATAAGTACACAAACCAGTCATAAACAAAATTACACTTAATTTCGAACAATAAAAGTAAATGTTGCCGCACAGTCGGATACGAGTACGAATGCAAGGCAGGCAGCTAAGCTAATAATTGTCTTGGTCAAAGTTTATTTAAAAAAACAATCTCTTTAAATGTCAATTTATAAATACAAAAAAAAAAAACAAAAGAAAAAACACAATACTGGTATAATACTCTTAAATTTAATAGTTATAAAACCAAGTAGAATGTATTTGTTAAATAAACGATTACAAATATTTTTAAATTGTTTCATACAAACAAATGAACGCTCATACATCATCTCATGTGCGAAATGCTACTTTAAACATGAAATGAAAATACGAAAGAAAAATTAGTTTTTTATAAAAACCAAATTGAAAAATAAAGAACAACAAATTAATGTTAAGCTAAAAACAAGAGGTTTGAGCCAATTCGAAAGAGGTGTGGTGGTGCAGTGTGGACTGCGGTGCCGAATACAAACTTCATCTAATACAAAACTCACTTATTTTAATTGCACTAGAAAATCTATAAACCAAATACAATTTCAACAAAAATACACAAAAAAAATCGAATTTATTCGAAAAAAAAAACAAACTCGAAAAATAAAGAATACAAAATAGAGTAAAAAGCCAAAACTAAACAAAATTGGACAGAAGTTGTTTGTATGATTAAAACGGTCAATAAACCGTATTATTAGAATACCATAACAACAACAAAATGTATGATTTAATGTAATCGAAACTAACAAAATTTGTAATAGAAAAAATGTAAACAAAAAATACATAAAACATAATGGCCATTAATCGAGCATTATGTATGACAACTAGTATAAAGACGAATTTTATAAACCCTATGATGATGACACATTGGTTTCATAATTAATTACGTAGGTATGTATGTAGTTGTGAAACGTTTAATCTTAAGATTAATTAATCTAAAACTAAATTTTAAAGTATAATTTTAGGCTTTGTTTTTATGGAATTTATTTATTATCGCGCTCAGTTTATTATAAATAAATGAAATGAAAATGAGAATATCATCCGCTTGTTTTAATTTGTATGTCTTTTAATGGTAAACGTATTAAAAGGTGGATTTTATACTTTTTATTTTTCTATTAATCTAAATTAAAAAGCTCAGTGTATCTGCTAGAAATTACTACTTCCATTATTTTAAACAGGCAGTGCGGAGCACAAATGAGTACATGTTTGTGCCTTTTTATTTCATAGAAATAATGGGTCGATTATGTATAGCAACCACCCTGGAGTTGGGTTGCCAATAGGCAACACAACAGACACGCAAGTTGTTATTATGTAAGGCAACTTTCGTGTTTAATATGTTTGTAAATTTTTCGAGTAGAAAACAAAGATTTATATGTTAACCCCCTTATACTATGTTTCCACGACGACTTGAATCACCTGCTTCGCCTTCTGAATCATGTTTATGAATCATGCTGTTTACATGACTAATAAACTTGATAATAGACTAATAGACTTGATTAGTTAGCTTATTTGAAAAAAACATACATTCGTACGTTTTTACTTTCTTTACTTCCAGCAACAAGAAAATAATTTGCTTCGTTTACAATAATGTTAAATTTTTACAGCTAGTGCAGATAAACTTGCGATAAATATTAGAGAAGAGTGCAATTTTTCGTGCTTCGCAAGTAGATTCAATATGAATCTACATAGTATTATTCATAAACGATTATTAAATTTAACAAACGTTTATTAAGCAAATTTTTATATGCAAAACTGTCTTAATAAACGTTGGTTAAATTTAATAATCGTTTTTGAATAAGGGGGTAAAAATATAAATAGTTTAACAACAAAATAACTAACATTTAAAATTTACCACTTAAAATAAAAATCAAAGCAAATACAAATTCTCGGTTGCCATGTTCGGCAACTGCAGTTAACAGCTTACAGTTGCCAGTTGCCATCTGTAATACGTTTTTGGCAACTGTCAACTCCACTGCGGTTCGGTTGCCATCAGTAATCGACCCATAAAACTAATCGGTGTTGTTGTGGAATTCATATTGCTATCAAAATCTGAACTGAGATCGACAAAAAAAAATTGTTTTTGGTGTCAGTCATATGTATAAATCGATATTATCGTTTTCATTTTCGTATTTGAATTGTTATTAGAATTTAGTGTCATAGAATCCAATGCTATCGTTTTTTGCATTGTTTATTTTGGTTATTGTTTTTTTTTTGGCGATCAAGTATTGGCGCACACTGTAAGTAAAAATTAACAATTAAGGCCATAATTTTGTAAAACACAATGCCACGATTTTCTAAGCCTTACGTTAAATTACATTTTGCAAATGACTTAAGGGATTTTGTGCGAAATCTTGTTCATTTATACTAGATTTTACATACAAAACAAAATCTAGTTCGTCACGAGATTTTGGCAAAATCTCACAAAATCTTGCAATACAACTCTGAAGTTCATACTAAAGTACTAAAAAATACAGCACTGAACAAGAAAATTTTGACAGTTCCATAAAAATAAATTTAAAAAATATAATAAAAAGAGCGGGATATAAAATAAATTTGCGGCAAACTACACCGTATACTAAATAAATAAATAAACATTTCTTTGTTTTGTCTGTTTTTGTCATTGACGTCAACTTCGAACACAGCACTTGAAATGTTTGCCGGCTCATTCGAAAATTGCCTATGAACGTTTCTTCTGGCATAATAGGCACATCTTCCTCATAAAACGAGCCGTGGCGAGTCTTTAATATAAACGTATTTACTTGCGTGTGCCCATTCCAACCTTCTATATAATAATTGCGAGTATGCCCTCTGTTTTTTGTTACGCAAAAATGTTAATTCCGATTGTTTTTTTTCAGATGTGGATGTAAAATATAATAAAATTTGTTTTTGTCTCTCCATTTTTGTTATTAAAAGTTTACAATATAATTTATTTCCTTTTTCAATCAGCTGTTTTTATTATGAAAATTAAATCCAACAATATGTCAAAAAGTAGTAGTGTAAACGCCAAAAATTTTCTTTAAGATTTTAATTAAAATCGACTAGATTTTGCGTAGGTGTAAATGTAGTATTACGTTGTTGTTAATACAACTTTTCTTTATCACTTGCGTTGTCAAATTTAACGCCTCCATTTTCTTGGCGTTAGTTTTAAAAGTTGAATTAAAATATTATTAAAAAACAAAATTATTCAATTAATTCAATATTTTCTACGAACTTTATTAATACGATCTCAGTAAAAAATGTGCTCCAAAAGGAGCAGGTGTTATGTATGAATTCATAGCTCAAATCGCTTCAAACCTGCTGATGGGATGCATGTATTTTGTATGAGGTGTTCCCGATTTGGAGGACTACTTTCTGCTGACAATAAGCGCTTCTTTAAACGTAATCAAACATGCAAATAAAACACTTTCCTAAAGTGTTTTACGTCACTTGGCGCACACCAATCAAATAACAAATTCTATCTGAATGTTTCTGCTTAAGAAAAATTCATAGTAATTGAGAAGCGCGATATTCGTTTTGTAATTGACTTTCGTTGTCATACGTAAAAATTGGTCCAAAAATATTTAGCATTATTGCAGGTACGAACCGAGTCTTTAAAAGTAAATCAAAATAAATCAATGGCCGCAGTATTACCACTTGTAATGATTTTCCAGAGAAAAAATCGTTTGCAAATCGTGCTGCAAAAAACTCTCAGTAAAAAAATTTTTCTCCGGACAAAATTTTTGTTCTGAACAAATAGGTGAATCCACCTTAACAATTCTGCAAACAATTACTAGAGAAACTTCTCTTGATTTAAAACTATTTATTTCATTCTTTTTTCAAAATTTACAAATATTTAAACAAAACAGACACAAAGATAAACACTGTCATTATAAAGATAATAGTTGTGTAGGGTGCCTTTTAAAAACATTACTCACTGAAATTAAGTGGAAATTTGTTGTGACATAAATTTGACCACTTAAATCATAAAAAGCATATGAAATGAAATTTTTTGACGAAATGACAAAAAACAAATGCAGAAATTATGTTTTAGAAACCAATTAAAAATTACGCATAATTTTGCAATTCAATTGAATATAGACAAAAAATTAATCAAACAGCCAGCAAGCCAATTGAATCACATCAAATCGAACAGATTTTTGAAATTTTAAATGCAGATTAACGCTTAGTTAAGTGCCAAATTGAGGTTGTTTGTTAGCTGTTCTATTTAAACAGCTCCATTTGCAAATCGTAATTCATAAAAATAATGATATGAAATTTACAAATGATCATCGCTGTCATAGTGGCAAAAATATTTGGATTAATTTGCTAAATTTAAATGGAGGGTATAGAGTGTAGGAGAGAGAGAGAGAGAGAGAACTGGGCGGACAGGTGGGACCAGATAAACAGACAGGCAAACGGATTAGCTGTCAGATTAATGTAGACGTGCGTCTACGAGGGTTGTGTGTAAAATGTATTGAAGTCACATTATGTTGTTATTGCTGCGCATACTTTTTTATTACAATACTTTTTGTTTTATTTGTTTACATTACTTCTGAACCAGTTTTGTGATTGTGTGTCACGATCAGTAAGTTTTTATAGTACTTCGTAATTCACCAATTTCATTTAAATTTCAGAAATTTCCAATTTGTCTAAAATGGTATGTTTTAGATGCAAAACTAAATATTGTTAATTATTAGTAAATATGTTAAATAAGATGTTAAAAGTAATGATTAATTTAAAACTATTGGCAATATTTCAAAAACAAAAGATAAGTTGTTTTACACTCTTCAGTTTTAGCTGACCAGTTTTTCTTCAATTCTCCTTTGAACTTGCCATTTTATTCACACAGTCAATTTTATTTTCGTACTTTTTAATGCAAATCAACATGCATGAAAAAAGGATATAAGAAAATTGACTAGTACCGTCAAGTTGAGGGTGCTGTAGCTTAATTGATGAGTTTGTATTTGTGGCCTGGGTTCGATTCCCAGCCGCTGCCACTCAAACACAACATCAGTTTCTGATAATTTCTAGTTTTCTATCTATCATAACTAATATTTATCACAGCGGCCTTCGTCGGTGGTATAGCATTAAAACGCCACCGAAGAAAAATAATTAAAATAAAGGCTATGCAAAAATCAAACTTTAAAAATAATGCTCCTACTCACCACTAGAGGCGCTGCAATACTGTACTTTTAACAAACATAACGCGCAATTACAGTGTTGTCATATGAACAGTTTTTCTCTACTTTCACCACCTATTCTTCTTCTACCTATCCCTTTCCAAAGAAAGTAACACATTTAATTAATTAATTAATATATAGGCATATTAATTGCCTGAGTTTTACTTCTCTTTAAAAAAAAAGGGTGAGCAACCAACCTACAATAAGTAAAATAAAACTCTAGCATTGAATTCTAACAATCTGTCTTTTATTTATTTATTACACATCTAGAGGTACGGCCACACTTGGCAAATATTTGCCGAAAAAGACGTAACCCCAAAAAAAATATTTTTGAACTCGTTTATTTATTTAAAAAAACTTCGTTTATTAAGGACAGGACACAACAAATATTTAGTTTTATTTTATTTAATGCTGTTTGATCTTGCAAAACTCTTGTAAGCGTAAACAACGTCAAACAAATTTGTGGTACAACAAGTGCTTACGCTGTTTTTTAGTAAATATTTGCCGTATGTGACCATATTCTAATTTATAATATCCATAACATCTTGGATATTATAAAACTATTCAGGTAAAAGTGTTTATTTAGACCACAACTGTATTACAGTCCACCACAACCCTGACTAAATTATTCAACTTCACATATAGAGCTATTCAATCCCCAGATAGTAAAGTAAACGCAGTTGTTCACAATTGAATTTAAGAATTTTTTAAATATAATTCGGAGGAACAAGTGGGTTTTAGTGACTTTGATAACAAAAAAAAAAAATTCATCAAATAGGGCTTGTAGAGGAGATGCTAGCAAAAAAAATTTGTGGGCGGTCACGTCTATTTTCGAGGGCGCGGGCCCGTAAAGTTGGTGTCTGATAATTTTTAGTACATTAAATTAAATGTATTAAAAATACCTTTCCATCATGATTATAAAATATGGACCGAAGATGGGTTAAATCCGAAAAGAATATTTTTTGACAAGACTTTTTTTTAATATCTAAAAACATTAAAAAATATCTATATAAGTGTTATTTTAGTTTATTAATATAAATAGCCAAGACATTAAGCTTTAATTTAAGGTATCATATGTGACTGTAGGTACTATAATCATAGTATTATAAGATCTGAAAAATTAAAAAAACACATTTTTTCAAAATTTTGTATGCAGGATAGGATTTTTTCTGCTATGGTATACAGAATACCGGCTTCGCATTGTACAAATTTCCTGACGCTCTTGACGTTCTAGGCATGAGAATCCAGTGTGATGTCCGCTGGACCAAACACATTTTTCAAGTGTCGAAAGAAGCGCTCAAGTGGCTTTTTAAAACGGTGTAGAAAATACTTCACTCCATCTGATCTTCTTACTATTTACACCACCTATATTCATCCGAAAATGGAATAAAACTCTCATGTATGGGCCGGTGCTTCGAAGTCTATTTTGGAGTTACTCGACCGCGTACAGGAGAGGGCGAAGATGCTTATCGGTGACAGTAGGGTATCCAACTCTATTGATTCACTGGAACATCGTCGCAATGTGGGTTGTGTTTCACTGTTCTATCGATACTATAATGGAATGTGTTCTGCTGAAATTAGGGAACTTGTTCCTGAAACACGCAGTTTTTTGCGTAATACACGTTCTTCAGTCAGGGCTCATCCTTTTGTGGTCGACTGGACAGTGGATCGCACAACACACTACATGGAAAATTCGTTCTTTAGCCGTACTGTCGGTATGTGGAACAAAATCCCAGCAGAAGTATTCCCTGCCACTTTCAATATAGGAAAATTCAAGTCAAATGTTCCTAGTTCCAACACAATGCATTGCATAAGTAGGGGTCATTACCTGAGTGCTGGTCCAAAAAAAAAAAAAAAAAATAATCATTCTTTAATATCTTCGGATTTATATTACCTACATGGTTATACCTTTAATTAAAGCTTAATTTCTTGACTTGAAAATATTGTAATTTCTCTATTTACTCATATAGACCTTTTTCCCGGATTTTTTAGATTTTTTAAAAAAAATTTCGGATCAAAAAATAATTTTGCGAAATTTATCAATATGTGGTCCATATAAGTAGGTCATGCTACATATCGTTGAAAAGGTCTTTAAAATGTATATCTAATTATATTGCAGAAACTTCCAGTTGAATTTCAAATTGGTCCGTTTATATTTCAGAAATTTCTAATAGTATTTCACAAACTTCCAATTGTATTTCAGAATTTTCCATTTGTTTGTGTGATAACTTTCTGTCCACTCCTGGCTTCCGCTAAATTCCAAACCTTCAAAATCAAATTTAACCTTATCACACTACCCTCCTTTCTCATCTAGTTCATACAGTAACTTCAGCTAGCATTATTATTAGTGCAAAACCAAAAAAAAAATAAAAGTAAAAGTGTTTTTTACTATGAGACATTTTTGATTTTTTAGAGCAACAGCTGTTTTCTTGTCAGCAACAACATAAAGCTTCTGATATTTCTAGTTTGTTGCTGCAACAGCAACATCTGCGACAGCACCCGGCATTAGCCGACAAACATGAATTGTCTCTGTAGCGCTTGTAACCATACCCATGTTTATACATGTATGAAGTTGTAATTGTAGTAGCTGGATGTGGTTGCACTTAACGTACACTCGCTTACTTTATAGAAGTACTAGAGTCAGCGTATTTTTATTTTTTTACTTTTTTTTGTTTTTCAAAAGATTTTTCTTAAAACTGCAAAACAAAACAAACGAAAAATTTTCGGCTATAAATACTATTGACAATTGAAACAAGTTATTCAAACCCAAGTCAGCTTGTGTAGAAAAAACAGTTTTATTACAAATTGTATACAAAAACTCATTAAACTAAAACAAATCCTTAAAAATGTTCAAGTTTGTAAGTAAAAAATTTAAATCAACAAGGATATTTCAATATAAAAAAAATATGTATGAAAGGATATTTAAATAAATAAAAGTTAAATCTAAAAATTAAATAGTCAAGTACAGTGTAATGATTGTTAAGAAAAAAACCAGAGTTATGAATTGAAAATTTTAAAATTATCCTTAAAGAATTTTATAAATCTTAAAAATATGAATAAAAACAGTGAATTTAATTGTGCAAAAATGTTAAAATTGAAAAAATCAGTCGCCAAATTTACAAAATGCAAATATTTTTACAGTATATTCATATATTTCTGTAATATTTTACAAATGAAGGTCAAATTTGAGTTTCAAAAATTATACAACGATCTGCACAAAAACTGATGCGTTCAAAAAAAAATTATGAAAAATTTATTAAAATTGAATTTTGTATTTGATTTCATTTGTTGCCATTCTTAAATAAATTTATTAAATTAATTAATACTTCATAAAAGGCTTCATAAAATCTTCCTTTGGTTTCATAGTTATTATTCTTATAATAAATTTGTTTAAAATTCTTATATTTTCAACTAATTTAGTAGAGTACATTAAAAATTAATTCTAAAGATACCACGGCACTCTTTTCTCCAAAAAAAAAATTAATTCCTTTGTTTCCTGAGTGATAAAATAATGTGTCTTAGGATATGGTCGGACATGTCAAATATTTACCCAAAAAAGCGTAACCACACTTGGTTTAGCACAAATTTGTTTCACGTTGTTTACTCTTACAAAAGTTTTGCAAGATCAAACATCATCAAATAAATTAAAACTAAATATTTGTTGCTAAAATTCAGTTTTGTTTTTTTAATAATTATAAAATTTTCAAAACTCTAAACTTCAATTCTTTTTCGCTTCTTTGGCAGTTCTTTCTAGTGGGATACAGTCAATTAAAGTGCCAAGATAAAAAATAAAAATTATAAAATTAAAATTTTTTTCCATTATTGTAAAATTTCAATTATTGATAACAAAACTGTGAAATATACTTATTTTGCGCTTTCTTTTTTACACGGTAATTGGCTCCAGGAAAGTTCGTGTAAAAAAGACATTGATCGTATGTAAAACAGGTGATTGGTTCCTTGTGTCTAAAACCTATTAAAATTAATGAAAAAACAAGGATTTTTTAAATACAACTATTCAGGTTTATAATATTAAATCACATAAACAATGTGTTTTTATACAAGCACAGTTATTAAAGAAAAGCAAGATATGCACTCTAATGATAGTATGCATTAAAAGGGATTTCCCCTAAATTTCTGCTATTTCAAATTGCTCTGACCGGTAAATTTGCTTGTATACACAAAAAGGTAATTCGCCTTAATAAAAATTAAATTTAACGAAAAAAAGTTTAATCCCAAAATTCGTGTAAAAAAATGTAAAATAATTTAATTTTCAAGCCGTGTTAAATCAAAACCGTGTGAAAAAAGACCGTGTAACAGAATTAGGTATATTTTAGTCGGAAGAGTTTACATTGCTGCACTTAGTTAACAGAGTTTATTATGCAACAACATTTTAAATATTTTCAAGCTTAACAATAATACTGTAATAGTTGTAATTACAATAAACTAAAGAATATACGAGTATATACTTGGAATAAAAAAGTTTTTGTTAAAAAATAAACTATACGAAGAGAAAAACCAGCAATGAGATCTTTGAATCAATGACAGTTATTATTGGTTGCATTAATCAATAACGTTTTATGAAGTGTACCCTCCACAACAAATCGTAGAGTTGTTCCTAGAAGTATGTCTGTGTAAAACACTCTCACGTCTTAACTAAAACAGCCTGATAACTGATATTTAACCAGAATATTTATTATTATTGTAGGATTGTTGTTATTGAAAATCAGACAAATCCGTTCAGTCGTAAAACAATTATGCGGCAAAATGAAATAAAAAAAAAATAATGTTTTTAACAAAAACCATTATCAATATTGTTACTTAGCTTATTATAGCAATATGGTTATCAGTTTAATTGTTGTTTTAGTTGTAATTATTGTTCTTTTTATTGTTTAAGAAAAACAATTTTTTGATAATTTTAGTTGGGCTCGAGTTTATTAAATTTAATTTTCATTAAATTATTATTTTTACTGTAGGTGAGAAGGAATTGTTTTTACAACATGAAATCTTATTAAAATTTTATTGCTAATTTTTCTTGGCTGAGCTGGGGATCGAACCTGGGTTGAATTTACATGTTCCAAGAATCACCATATTCTTTCATCAGAATTCTTTATGAACTCGAGCCCAACTAAAATTATTAAAAAATTGTAAAATTAACAATTGAAATAAAAATAATAATTGTTTAAGAAAAACTTTATGTAAAAAACCCGCTATTACTAGAACGTTTGTAGGTGTCGTTACAAAATTTTGTCATTACTTAACAATATCTTATAAAAATATTAATCTGTTCACAATTTCCAGAATATTAAACAGTTTGTGAAGTATTCATTTAGCTTACGCTTCAGTTTGATGGTGTAGTAAATTTAGTTTAATTTGCAAAAGTAAAACAACACTAATTAAGAAATTAAGTCTAGAACATTGAGAATGAACAAAAAAAAAAAAAAAACTTAAAACAATTACTCACAAAATAATGACGCTTAAAACAAAAAAAAAATAACTTCAGCAACAAACATTGTATAACAGAAAATGACATTCTCTTTCATTAAATTATAATTATGAATGAATTCAATAGTTTTTAAACTACAATTTACACTTTCATTTGCAGGTGATTGTTACTTTGGCCCTTATTGCTAGCGCTGTCGCCGCTCCCGGTTACTTGGGCGGTTATGGCGGTGGTTATGGCGGTGGTTATGGTGGTGGCATTCATGGTGGTCTCATTGGCGGTCATGCCATTGCTGCTGCACCAGCCATCTCTTATGCCGCTCCTGCTCCTGCCATTTCGTATGCTGCCCCCGCCATTAAATATGCTGCTGCACCAGCTGTCTCTTATGCTGCTCCTGCCATTTCTTATGCTGCTGCCCCCGCCATTAAATATGCTGCTGCCCCAGCCATCTCTTATGCTGCACCAGCTGTTAAAATAGCCGCTGCTCCAGCCATTTCATACGGTCATGGTTTGGGCGGTTATGGCTATGGTGGTCATGGCTTGGGTTTGGGTTACGGTCATGGCTGGTAAGCGGCCAAAACAAATACTGTAATATTGATTTAAACAAAAACAAAAAACAACAACAACAATAATAACCACAATAACAGTATTTTGTATTTTGAGAACGGGTTTGGGAAAGAAAGAAAGTGTATGGTTTATTAAGTAGCAAGAGATTGTTTTACTTTTTAAACGCAAAATCTTTGAAGTTTGAAATGTTTTTTTTCCAATATTATTATTTTCTTGTTATAACTATTTTTTATTTGTTACTGTAAATTTCCTCGATTTTCTTTTGCGAATGTAAATAAAACAAAAAAAAAAAAAAATAAAACTATTTTAAACAAATTGGTAAAAAGTTGTGTTTGATTTTATAATCGAGGGCAAAATTGATTTTGGGCTTTCATTCAACTTTTACCTCCTGTTAAGGTTTTTTACCTTTTAGATTTCTTAACGCCCTAATTGTTCAATTCACAACTGATGTTGTAGTGTCGTAGGAGTTGTACACCAAAATTACTTAATTTTATGATGTAATTCCCTTAAGTCTAGGAACAATTTATTAATTTCTAGTAAATATTATTTTGCGGTTAATAATACTTTCCTACACTCAAGTAATTTATCTATAGAAAATAATAAACTAAGTTCAAGTTTATGAACTATTTGCTTTTTTACTCAGATTTAGTAATTTTTATTACATTTTTACATTTCAAATTTAGGGACATTTTTGAACTATTTTTAAGGAATTTTTATTCATAAAATTTAGTACATGTCTTTTTTTTTTGAGTGTATGTCGTCTGAATTTACATTAGTTGTACAAATGTTGTTCGTAATTTATATCTATAAAAAGTATATAAAAATTAATGTGTGACTGTATGTTTGTGCTTAATAGGAGGCCAAACCCTTGGACCGATCTTACTGAAATTTTCACAGCATGTTACTGTGACTCTGGAAGGAATATCAGGCTATATGAAGTTTTGATTGGACAAACGGGAGTGGCACTACTCATATAAGCCAAAAATTTAAATCGCCATATATGGCATAATTAGAAATACGTACCAGGAGACCACGCCCCTTTTTAGAAAAATTCCAAATAGTAATATAGTCTTAATAACTACTTGAACGATCGTCATTTAATTTTCACAATAGGATATTCTTGCGAAATAATAAATTCTTGACTATATAAAGTTGTGAGTGGACAAAGGCACTTGGCACCGCCCATATAGCCAAAAAATTTAAATCGCCATATTTTGACCTACGTCGATGATATTTGGTACATACATATGGTATTGACACAATTAGGAATACCAGAAGAAAAGTTGGTGGGACCACGCCCCTTTTAAGGAAAATTAAAAATCGTAATATAGTCTTAACTACTGGGTCGATCGTCATTAAATTTTCACAAAAAGAAATCGCAAAACGAAATTTTCCATATTTGACCATAGACCCCATATAAAGTCCACTTCCAATATTTACTTAGGTAAATACGTATAAAACTGATATAAATAATGCTAAACGGCTAAAATTTGACATAAATAATCCTTATATGTAAATAAATTGTTATAATAAAAATTTATGGTGGTCGGCCCATAAGTGGTCATAGCTCCCTTATAAGGACCACATCCGAAAAAACCATTTAAATATCGCTACGGACTCAAAATTTTGTATATATAATTTATATATACACAAAAGTCATTCTGCAGAATTCTGTGGATTTCGGTCCATATTTGACCGTATCCGCCATATAAAGCCCTCTTCCCAAAACCACTTTAATACTCATAAATCTCTTATAAATAACGGTACCGATCCAAAATTTTACACGGATCATTTACATATATGCCAGAGAATATCGGTCCATTTTTGACCATATACCCCATATAAGGCCCACTTCCGAAATCCACGTTAATACTAATATATATTTTAAATATTATGTTGAAATTCACTGTTCCAATATTTCAGAAGTTCGGCCCATAATTTGTCATAGCTGTCATATAAGAGCCATTTCCAAAAAATAAATTAACCCATAAAAATGTCTAATAAATATCGATATCGAACCAACTTTTATATAGATCAGTAATTTTATTTATTTATTGATTCCATTTCCTGTACAACAATACTGAGTCCTATACTTATAGCACAGGAACGTATTACGTTACAAAACAAATTTGATGCAAGTAAATAAAACAATATTGAGATAAAGTTAAAGTTAAAAAAATTATAAATTAAAATTAAAAAAAAGTAAAAATTATAAATTATTATTTAAAAAAATTTAATAAAAAATTTTTCAAACTATTAAGGCCTTATGACACTACCATTTTAATGCATTGTTCAAGTTTTGGTAAACAGTACAAATATAATGTAATAGAAAAATTTACTAAGTGCAAAGAGTTCAGCAGTATTAACATAAATGGCAAACTGTCAAACATTTTACTAAAGTTATCGATAAAAAATGAAGTTATGTCAAAAAAAATGTAAAATTGTTCAACTTAAAATTGACATTTCAAGCTTGAAATATTAAAAGTGTTGCTGAATCAGCGGTTTATGGGCAAATTTGGCGATTAACCGTTTTTTTTTGTTCGTTTTGTTTTTATGTTTCTCATAAATAAAAAGTTGACAACATTTAATAAAAAAAACTAAACGGCTTTTTTGTTTACATTTTTTATAGTTTGCTTTTTCTAACATTTTCTGTTTCTTTCTTTCAATTCTATATCAATTCAAAGAACAAAAAATGTAGTGTCATAAGGGCTTTAGCATTGCTGTTTAGTAATTTTAATCCAGAAATCATACTAATATCGGTTATACGGCAATTATGCTACTGGACTTTGTAGCAGTCAGTGAGTAATAGCTCCAACCATACAACTAGATAAAATTTCAAAACATTTAAAACGAAATCGCATTAGTGACTTACGACCAACAGGTAATATTGTCTATCAAACAATATACAAAATAATAATAAAATCTGCACTAAGACTAAATAGAAAACACCAGTCCAGTGCAGTTTCTGTACTTCTTATTACGTCTAGGTGGAGGGTATTAAAGATTCGGCAAAGCCGAATATAGCACTCTAACTTGTTTAAATTAAGAATAGATATTTTAATAAAATTTTAAATTGTAAAAAATTTTTTATTTCAATCTGTTAATTCATTTTACTTGCATAAAATATTTAAAAACATTACTTAATTATAACTTCGTTTCCGCTAGGGATGCCGAACCCGAAACCCTGATCCCGGGATTCGGGATTTGTTTTAAAATTGTCGCAGTGATATGAATATCTGCCGATGTTTCACTATTATTTAAGCAAAAAGAGCTATCAAAAAGTGAAATCAGAAATCAAGAAAACTTTTAAATTTTTTTTTTTTAAGAAAAAATTCAAAATTTAAGAGTGAATTTCATTAAGAAATAAAAATATTTGTTAATAGAAATGAATGAGAAACATTTATTGCGAAAATAATAAAATAATGAGTGTAACTGAAACATGTAAAAGCCCCCCACAACACCTAATAATGTCTTTAATGATATAATTATTATTATTATTATTAATGATTATATAATACAATAAATGGAATTATATAATGAACTATAGTACGAGTATGATATAATGATGTATATATGTATTTTTAAAGATGTACGGACCGATGATTCCACGGCCGCTATATTTTCTTCATAGCGTGCTGGACATGGTCTATTCGGTCGAATATTAACCAATAATGAATGCTGGGTCTGAAAATGGGTGATGGTGTTGCGAATAGTATGCTTAGTAGGCCGATTATGTTGAGCATAAGTTGAGCAAAGTGCACGAAACACATTCCTCACAGAACGTACATAATCGTGATAAAAACGAACGATTTCTAAACCTTGTTCAGGCGTAAAGGCCCAACTATAATATGCATAAGCAAGCTTAAGCAAATTGCAAAAGTTAACGAAAAGGCTGTCAAATGCATAACCAGTTCAGAGTTAACTTTTAGGTAGCTACAATGACTTTGAAACTTTTTGTCCACAGTTGCTTATTTATGTTAAAAAAAATGTTTTTATTTTAACAAAAAGCCATTAAATGACTATATTTTGTAAATATTATTATATTATTTTATAATTAAAAGAAAACTTCGTACCCGAAACGCAAATTTTTTCCTTTTTTTTTAATTTATCGGCAAAAGTACTAAAATGTACAGCTGTGGCAGCACTACATTGTAAATAATAATAAACGTTTACATATGTTTTGTTAATTTTCGTATTGTTTTTGCAAAAATGGAGAAAAACTTAATTTAAATAATATAAAAATATTAAAGTTAGCGCGTGAAGGACTACGCACATTAAAAGAAATAAGTGAACTGCACTGTAAAAGAAGAAGACGCTCTTCTTCTGTCAGAGAAATAAACCGCGACAGAAAGACATTTTTGTTAAAATAAAAAGGGTCTGTCCCTCTTATTATAAAGGCACTTTTTTCCGCATTTTATATTAAATTTAAAATAAATATATTTTCTTCCATTTTGTTCAAACCACAAACAAACAACAACAAACAGCTGATTCCGTACAGAATGTGCGATCAGTTTCGCTTTTTGCTTAAGCCAATGACAGTTGAAAAACTTAATGAAAAGTTTCGTTAAGTACATTATAGTTTGCCACATACAATTTATATGTGTTCGCACGTTTCCTTAAGCTAGCATATGCATATTATAGTTGGGCCTTAAGTCTTTCCATTATGAAATGCCAAACAATACTAAACAAAAATAAACTGGACAGCATGACTAACTAATTTTTTTAATTTAAATACTTATTTTGATAACTGAAGTCTTAAATTTGTGCAAACTAAATTAATTTAATAAAACTGCATCTGAAATTCTTTGGAGCACATTCTTTTGTGCTAATTGTGCTTTATTTGTGTAAATTGATATATAATTTATAAAATTATTAAGTCATAAACATTTTGTATATATATATATATATATATATAACAAAAAAACATGGACAATGATGATTAAATAAGGTACAAAATGATTGTTTGCATATGATATAAAATTATTTACAAGATGGTTAGTTAGTGTTAATCATAATTAGATCATTAATACATACATACATTTAATAATGAGCTAATGAGTTTAGCTTAAATAATATGAATATGACTGTTTATTTGGCAGATTTACAATATTTTAAAATATATGTAAAAGTGTTTATACAAAACAACAATTAATTAAAAAAGTCATAAACAAATACACGAAAAGTGTTAAACGTAAGGAAATCAAGATTATATATTTTTAAGTATTTCCAAAATATTTCTTTTGTTTTGTTTCGTATGTTAAACAAGTATAAACACTAGACTTAAAGGCGGCTGTAAATTCGCTGCTTACCAACCATGACCGCCATAACCATGACCACCATAGCCGCCAATGGCAATGCCGTGACCAATACCATAGCCGTGGCCACCGCCATAGAGACCGCCAATGGCAATGCCATGACCACCGCCATAGCCTCCACCACCAATGTAGGCGGGGGCTGAAACAACAGGTGCAGCAATGACAGGAGCAGCTACTTTGGTGACAGTAATTGGTGCAGCACTGATGGTCTTGGTAATAACAGGTGTAATGGTCTTGGTAATAATGGGCTGGGCTACTGCCACTTTTGTAACCACTGGCGCAGCCACAGCAACGGGAGCCGCAGCAATTATAGCACCACCACCATAACCACCGCCATAACCATGACCATAACCATAGCCGCCACCATAGCCATGACCACCGCCGTAACCCAAACTGATGCCATGACCACCATATCCACCGCCGTAGCCGCCCAAGAAACCAGCTAAAGAGCACTGGCTACTGCAGAGCACAGCTAGAACCAAGAGGTACTAAGGAAAGTAGAAATAATTAAAAGATTG
Source organism: Bellardia pandia (assembly GCA_916048285.2). Classification (NCBI taxonomy): domain Eukaryota; kingdom Metazoa; phylum Arthropoda; class Insecta; order Diptera; family Calliphoridae; genus Bellardia; species Bellardia pandia. The sequence goes on from OU696531.1 coordinate 46,888,812, forward strand.
TGAAATTTTAAATTATAAAACTTTTTTGGAATTGTTGGTGTTTAAAAAATTTTGCGTTTTAATAATGAGTGTTAATTAATTTTACTTGAAGATAATATTTACAATCCTTGCTTATATATTTGTTTTTATTTTCAATATAAAATCTCTGAATTTAAAATTTCTATAATACCTGACGTATGATTAATATTAATTATGAGGAAATGTTAGAATTTCTTCAATAACTTTTAAACTTTAAGTTTAATCCAAAATACTTCAATGACAGGTTTTAGCTAATACTTAAGACTACCTTAATATTTTAAAAGCAGTTGCATTTAGTTAAATCTTGTTGAATTTATGTTGAAGATTTGAAGAAAATTAAAGTTTATACAAGACTTTTTAATCTAAAATATATGAAAATATATGACATTGAAAATACAAAATTTATATAAATTTCAAACTGAATGATAAGTTTTCTGTTATAAGTTCAAAAATTGTAAAACATTTCGATTTGACAACGTTGTAAAAAATGCAAAATTTTTTGAGCAACAACATTTTTAATATTAATTAGAGATGGAAAATGAACTGATATTTCTTAATTTTTAAGAGAAAAGTTTTTATTCAGGCTACTAGTTCAAATAATTAAGAATACTATTGTAAAGTACTGGAACAATTGGCAAATTGGAATGCATTTTCTACCCGGCCAAGGGCGTCTTCAGCAATCTTCATTGTCCACTATCACTCAGTAAATATCATCTATTTAACTCACCGTTTTTGATATTTTTAACATTTTTAATAGTTTTTAATATTTTTTTAAACAAATCTGTTAATTAATTGCAATATAAATATAATATTTACTTTTTTATAGATTTGTTCATTTTCAATTTAAAATTTCATTAGTTACATGAACAAATAAGAATTTTCTTGCATTTTAAATTTCTATTAAACCTGACGTATGAGTAATATTAATTATGAGACAATTTTAGAAATTCTTAAATCTCTCCTAAACTTTAAGAGTAATCCAATATAATTGAATGGTCGGCTTGAGCTAACATTTAAGACCAACTTAATATTGCACAACCCTGCCATGCAATTGCAACTTTGTGAATTTATTTTGAAGGTTTGGAGAAAACTTAAATTTAAGAAAACTTTTCATAAACAACTTTAATAAAATAGACATTTTAAATTGAAAATGGCAGTTTCAAAGAATTTTAAAACTAAGGCTAACTAAACTATTGTAATTCTAAATAAACAAGGCACGGTATGTAAAAAGTTGTCACCCCAGCTCTGGTTTTTCGTAGTTGCAAAAAAACAAAATCTACCGCATGCAGAGAAATAAATATAGTTGTGCATATTTACCACAAGACGCAGCAATAAAAACAACAACAGATTTGTAGTAATACCAATTTGTAATTATAATAATAATAGTAATAATAGTAAAAACGTATGTAAATTTCGTTCTAAATCATAATATCTAAAAAAGAAATATGATTAATTCCCGAAATCTATTTCTCAATACTGATGAATTAAATATGCGATGTTTACTAGTTGATCATGGCTGATGACGCCCTTCGCAGGGCAGAAAATGCATTCCAATGTGCCAATTGCCTAAAAATATTACTTTACAGTGGTATTCTTTGAATTATTAAATTGATGAACTTAAGCCAAATAACATTTCCTCTAACAATAAATAAAAACTTTTTTTTAATAAAATTTTGATATTTGAGAATTTTCAATTTTTGTTCGCATTAATAATTTGTTTAAACAAATCTGTAAATAATATTGACCTGAATAAAATATTTAGGATATTTATTCATTTATAAGTTCATTGATGAATATTTGGAATACTTTTCAGTAATACTTGGCGTATGAATAATAATAAATACGATGCAATTTTGGTATTTTTTGAATATCATCTAAACAATAAAAATAAACTACAATATTTGAATGTCAAACAGTGGTAAATATTTAAAATCACTGAAACATTATAAAGATAAAACTGATTTGTCTAATATTTTAGTAAAAAATATTCAGAGAAATTTAAATATTTAAAGACTAAAGAATAGTTGTAAAACCAAATTGATTTCGTTTTGTTTACTTGTTTGTGGGTTAATTACACGGATAATTAGCAGAATAATTTTGCTAGTATCAAATCAAATTGTTCCGTTTTTTGAATTAGAGGCGATAAGTGATTGAAAGGGAATATTTTTGATGCTATTCCAAAAAAAATTACCTAAAGGCGATAATTGATTGAAAGGGCATACTTGTGACATTTTTCCAAATAATCATTTAAATTTAAAAGGATAAATCTCTGGTTGAAGGAAAACAGTGCATGTTTGCCACAATTATTTCAAATAATTTTATTCTATATTCTTCGACCTTTTTAATGATTTTTATTAAATAATTTTTAAGCTTGAGGTCACTTTTTTGTTTTTTATAAAAGATTTTTATTTCTTATATATAATTCACTCTTTTTGTTTTTTATAAAAGATTTTTATTTCTTATATATAAATAAAAATCTTTTCTAAAAAACAAAAAAGTGACCTCAAGCTTAAAAATTATTTAATAAAAATCATTAAAAAGGTCGAAGAATATAGAATAAAATTGAGTGAATTATATATAAGAAATAAAAATCTTTTATAAAAAACAAAAAAGTGACCTCAAGCTTAAAAATTATTTAATAAAAAACACAATTATTTCAATATTTTTAAACATTTTTTTTTTAAATTATGGTCACTGTAATTATTTATATGACTTCGACCACCATAATATGGTTAAGTTACCATTCACATGATTATAGCAATCATATATATGATTATAGCAATTATGTACTGTTTATGGTGATCAGTTTTATGATGAAAAAATATGCCATATTATGCATTATGCTTTGATTATGATAGAGAACACATAATCAAAGCGCAACAAATTATGATAAATAGACTCCCTATAAACATGATTGCCACAAATATAGACATAGTTACTACAATCGTATATATGTTATTTAGTAGTCATCTGCATCAAAACTCAACCATATTATGGTTACCGTAATCATATAAATAATTACAGTTACCATAATATTGTTACAAAAATTCAAAAAAAAAAAAATGTTGAAATTTTTGTGGTAAACATAACATCTACAAGAAGAATATTTTTTCAAGAATGTTAACACTTTAAGGCATTTTCTTTTTTCAGCAGAATGTTTCAGTATTAAAACCAATACTTTCTTCCGGTATTATTTACACACGCAACACTGCAAATTTAATACAAATATCAATTTTAATTTTTATTATTTTAACGGACACTTTATGTTTGTTTTGAAAACATTTTTTTTTAAATACACTTTTTTTAGGACACCAAACCCCTTACAAATCCTTAGTTTTTCTTTATAACGCCAGGACTTACCAATTTATACATGTTGTAGTTGATTAGATTGTAATATAAATCCTTTATATATATTAAAAATTTGCTTCTCTTGTAAAACAACTACTTGTAAAATCTCTTATGCTGTGCCTGCCACAATGTGATGTGATAAATCTAGTCAAACATCATGCTGTTTTTATACTGGAAAAAGTAAAACAAAATTTTTCAAATTCACAAAACAGTATAACAACGCATTTGTGGTGTAAAAATTTTAGTTTCAAATAATTAATGAAATTAAATGAATAGAAAAAAACAACACAAAACTAAAGAAACACATAGACCAATAACAACAAACATTTTTAAATCAAGTAAGACAAGCCAAACAAGGATTCCAAAAACTAAAAAAAAAGAAATAACGAAATAAAATTATAAATTTGGATTTTGTTACAGTTGCAGTAAAGAGATTTCAAGAGATACCAATGCGCAACATGTGTGTTACAAAAAAAAATATTTGAAAATTGTTTCAAATTAAACTATTAGTATGAGCATTTAGAGATGCACAGTGGCGCCATTTGAGTTTTTTCGTTGCAAAAATCATATCTTTTGAACCGAATAAGATAATTGAACAGTTTAACCAGCATATGATAGATAATTGTTCAGCCTATGAAATGAGCGTTTGGAAAAGGTGCTACGCTTTGTAGGGGCCTACTTATGGGTTATCAAAGTTAAAACTTGATAACTAACTTGGTAACTAAAAAAAATTATTTTTACATTTTTAGATTGTTTTTATTTTTTTTCTTTAGGGTTTTATGTTTTAAATTATTACCCAACAAATTAAAAAAAATTAAAAAAAATAATTTTTTTTTAAAATTTGTTTTTTCAATTTTCTCTAAAATATTCATCCATTACCATCGTTGAAAAGGTTCCTATAACATGGGTTTATTTAAAACTTCGTCGGCGCTCATGAAAATTTTGATTTTTGCAACTACGGACGCCACTGTGAGACGTGTAAGCGGTAGCAAATGAAAGTGTAACAGTGTATAACAAAAAAATTAGTACGAAAATAAATAAAGATGTAAGTTGAAATAAAGACGAATGAAAAGTACTCTACTAATAGGGTATCTTTTCCTGCAAATTAGTTTGTATAGCAAAGTGCTTAAATGAATAGCCCCAAATAAATTTAAAAATATATTGAATTTCTTTTTCTTTTATTAATGAGATGCATTATTACTTCCTTGTCTCATTTCATGTTTTAAGCTTTGCTAAGTTTTCCGCCAAAGAAATATTTCAAAGTTCTTTCTAGTGAATCAAATAACTTTAATATATATGCAAGTAATTTTTATTAACTTTTAACACGAAACATATTTTGGCGTCTTGAATTTCACAAGGAATTCAAGTTTGTCATGTTATACATATAACAAGTGAATAGAAGTGGCCAATTAGGTGAACAAAATGTGTTTACATAAGCAAACTCCAGGGCCAGGGTTTTTTTATATTTTGTATATATTATAATTAAAAATCTTCAATTTCATTATCAACTTCTAACTCGTTGATAATATCAGAAGCATCGACTTCATTTGCATCAAACTCATTCTGAATTTAGTTTTCTATATCATTGGAAATTGCCTCTGCCTATATATCATAATATTTAAGATCAGATTTTGAAACTGTTTCAAAGATTTTGTCTACTTTAGTACTCATTGTAACACTATACACATGTTAATTGCCAACACAACAATAAAAAACAAATTTCTGAAACGTACAAGCACATTGATTCTGTTTTTTATACGAGGGCCTGGCTGGGCCCTATAATTACCACGTCTTCAGATAAAACATTTTAAGTTTTGTTTTAAATTTTTTTTTGTACAAAACACCTTCATTGAGGAATTCATAAGATGCTGAGGGGCTCCGCCTAAGATAAGTAAAAACTATAAAAATATACAAAAATGCTTGGCCAGGCGCTGGCGTTCGCTTAAGATTTAAGACGCAAGCAGTAGTTTATTTAGCCAACTCTTATTCAAGCTGAAATTGACCTCAGAGGATCTGCACTGGTCTGACCATAAACACTTTAAATGCTTTAATATCTAAACTTCAGGAGATTCTTTCAATTATATAAACATTAGGATATCTATAACTCTCATTAGAATACGTACAGTAAAGACTCTTTGGATATTCTAAACACTTTACACAGAACAGATTTCTCTTGTAGTCAGAGTCTGAAATTGTAATGATCTTCCCGTTCGTGATGTCACCTGCCAATGGAACTGCAAACTGTTTTGCAACTAATGCTCCTTGATTTATGTCACATTGTTTAAGCTCCCGTTAAATTAAAGTATTCAAGGCTTGCTTTCAATCCGAAAGCGGTAAAGCTCTCACATAAATTATAAGTTATTTGTTTTGAAAACACTGTAAAGGAAAGAAATCAAATCAGTTATCTCCACAACAGAAATTCCTACATAAGTTGGTTTACTGCTCGAAGTAGGTATGGAGTAAAGATATTAATTCAAATTAAAAGCTTTAGGTCTCCTAAGAAATTTATCTCTTCTGGAGATTACTTATCGAGGGGATGTTAATCCACATAATACATGTATCCAAAAATTAAATCTTCGCAATGTAACGACCCGAGTCTATACCGGCCAACGATTGTCAACACCGGCAGTCTTTTCCCCAGGGAAGAGCTTTCGAATATAGTAAATCTGTTACAATAACAACAAAAATTGCGTCCAGAAATTTCCCCAAAACAGACGAATCAACTTAGTTAATGGATCTTTTGTATTACACGTATGCGAATGATTTTGTTATAGTCGTGAATGGAAAATTTCTTCTTGAAAGAAACTTAAGACATTAACATCGAACAACACTGTATTAAACATTAAATTATATTTCTTCCCTGAAGATGATCAACAAAAGAGACCTCAAGCCGAATTAATAAAGTAAAAAGATTTTTAACAATTTAAAAAAACAACAATAATGAATAATCTAAATGGTTGTCAAATGATCAGGAAAAACGAAGTGTTAATAAATATAAATAAAACAGAACTGGTGCTCTTCACGCTGGTTCCTGGACTAATATATATGTACATACATATATTTGTGGCATTCTTAAACAGACTAGAATATGCATGACCTTTTTGATTTCTGTAGTAACATACGTATAATTAATATTTAATTTTAGAATTTAAGAGTAAACTAGAATATTTAAATGCCAAGCTTTAGTTAACAATTAAGAATACGTATGTATATATAATCCGAATCTTGTTTTAAAATCTCTACAACCTCAAGGCTGTAGAGTTATGGCTCATGGTGATTTTTTATTAGGGCAAATGAAACGATTGCGGCCCATCGTTTTTAGCTACTTTTCAATCTATTACCATTGTAGATAGTAAATTAAATTTAAAAGTAAATATCATGAAACTAGTAAAAAAAACCCTGAGTTGTTCTTGACTAGAAGAAGACCAAGAAAAAGATTTGAAGCTGTCTCCAAAAATTTTAATTTGCTATGTGGAATTGTAATTTTAAGCACATCTAGGTTTCATTTCGAAAAAAATACCTCGTTTTACTTTTTCTATAAAAGCAAGATACGCAATTTGTTCCACTTCCGGACGGCCTTAAATTCTGTGACAGGTCTGCATCTTTATCATAACCCCACACAACATAATCCAGTGGAGTTAAATCGCATCATCGGTTCGGCCAATCAACAGCTAAACCGAACTTTCGAACAAAGAAATGATCTAATCACACCACCATTACACCTGCAGCGTGAAATTGCTTTCAACAATTGCTCTTGAATTTACAGCAATGTAAATGCGGCAATTTTGCTGGTTAAACCCAGCATACCATTCTAGGAGCGCTCCGAAAAAGGAGTCAGAAAAGAGTCCAACAAAAGAGCATTTTCGGAGCGCTCCGAAAAAGGAGTCTGAAAAGAATCCAACAATAGAGCATTTTCGGAGCGAAAGAAAAATTCGCTTGTTACTGTCCTGAATCGGCACGCATTATGACACAGAAATTCCACTTAATTATGTGTGTACCAAAGCGTTGTTGTCCTGTTATTTGTGCTTTGAACAAAAAAAAAACATAGCTGTACCACACAAGAATGCCAAAAACACGATTACATAGAGCCTAAAAAAAAACCTCACAAAAGGCTCTTTAAGAGCCCAAAAAACCCTTCATAAAAGACTCTTTTCTGGCATTATCTAAGAACTCTTTAAGAGCCCAAAGAAACCCCTTCATAAAAGACTCTTTTCTGACATTATCTAAGAGCTCTTTCTGACGGGCCATTTTCGAATGTAATGGCACTCTTTTCTGAAGGTTTTCGGAACAATTATGATTGTTTTTTGGGCTTATAAAGAGCGTTAACGCTCCGAAAAAGTGTCAGAAAAGACTCTTTTCGGACTCATATGGCTTGCTGGGAAGTATGTAGACAAATGAGTTTCTTTTCGAGCGGGTTATTTAATACATTTTTCGAACGAAATTGAATTCATTGTAAAAATTTCTCTTACTGATATGTCAACAGGTAAAATGTAAAAAAAAATGTAAATGTTAAAAAGCTTCAAATTTATGTAATTAAACCTCATCTTCACTTCATTGAAAGTCTTTTATTTTCTAGCAGAGATTTGTAAGCCATTGTCAGTTTATAACCCGAAAACTACATACAAAATGTTCATGTTACCATCAACAACGACAAACCAACACCATCATATCAAAACACGTAGGTGTACTACAATAAAACAAAAACAAAAAAAAAAAAAGAAGACAAAAAAAAACCAAATAGGAAATTCGTCCGTTAAACAAGCAAAATGAGGAAAAACTAGAGGAACCACTTTAAGAAAATGTGTGGAAATAGAGTTAATTATAACAAGATAGTTTTACTATAAAAAAAAATCCAAAAATGCAAACACAAAATGATTATTTAATACACAATGAACACATTTTTACATCATCGAAAACAATCATGCATAAATATTGTAGCAGGCAGCCTGTCTGGCAGGCAGCATCTCTGCATTGGCAAAACAGCTGCCGCCATATAGTTGTCGCATTATCAAAAAGGCCAATGTATCAAAGAACAAGTTGAAGCCAGTCATAAAATGGATTAGGTTAGTGGTTTAACTAGACAATTGCAGCAACTATAAAACAAAAACACAAAACTGTTAAATAAAATGATTTACAATCAATTTAAACAACTGAATTCGTATTCGAATGAGACTGCGACTGCGAAATTTACAAATGGCCAACCGGGCCAATAATGGTGTTGGTGATTTAATTTCATTTCAATGATTTCAGTTGCTATGGCTTTTCATAATTTTTTAGCTAGCGATTTCAAAATGATTATTATTCAATTTGGCCTTTTAAGGATGGACACAACAGCTGAAATAAAAACACAATTGCCATCCCCCAAACTCCACACTAAGTTTATACTTGGTTTCCAAGCGTACATTTAATACAGTTGATCTTTGCAACATTGGCTGTGTGCTGGTGCTTGTGTTGGTGTTGGTTGGCGTGGTCTGGTCTTATTTCCCCCCAACCACTACAACTTAAGATGTTGCACTGCAACATAGTTGGTTGCAAAGTGTTTTTTTTTTTGCTGGCTAAACATGTCATGAGTCTATTTTGTTTCACTTTTTGTGTTTTATTGTGTAATCGGGCCAGAGTGTGTGTTTCTTCGCCCATTTACTGCCACATAATCCAGTTATAGAAAGGCTTCATACTTAATAAGTATATGATAAAATATATTTTAGTTGGTTATGTTTTTTTTCTGTATTTTTTTCTTCATAAAATTATGTACATACATACTTACGTATAAATACAAATAAATGTATAAATAGTGGTTTTCTCTTTCAATTCAATAGATTATGTCTGATATTTATAATCCATTTGATAGAAACGGCATAACATAAAAAACACACAACGAGTATTTAGTTTGTGTGTTATTAAGTTTTCTTGTGGTATTTAGGTTTTTCTTAAAAAAATTGAAAAAAAAATATTTTGATTTACATACGCAATTATTTTTATTTATGTTTTAAGACATTTGACATTAATGGATTTTTATTGCTTCATTCAGTATTTTCGTTTTGGCCAGATTTTAGTTTTACATACAAAATGTTGCAAAGCTGAGAGTTTATAGGGCACAGTTTAATTGAAAATGTTTAGATGTTATGCCACAATTGGTTTCTGAATCAACTGAGCAGATTTTCAGTAAAGAACATCCCTATTTTTCTGATTTCTAGAGAATAAGGTATATAATCATGCATTATACATAGATTTTAAGTGGCAAGTTTTCGAAGAATCTAAAATTTGTTTAACACTAGTTTTTGATTTTAAAACTAATAAATAAACAAATTAAGCTTTTGAAATTAAATTCATTAATACTATTTATAGTCTTTTATTTATTTCCACTTTCAGAACCCATTAATTACATTAAGAAAATAAGAAGAATTTTCATGTTTTTTATATCCCTGTAATACCAGACGTATGATTAATATTAATTATGGTGTAATTTTAGATTTTTTTTCAATATCTTCTAAACTTTAAGAATAATCTATAATATTTAAATGCCAGACTTTACTTAACAATTACGACTACTTAAATGTAATCCCCAGCATTTATACCCTACACCACCACAGTGTAAATATTAGTCCAACATCCACCTTAAAGTATACCGATCGACTCAAAATACTGGGGGTTATCGCATCGCATTTGCTTTCACATCGCAATAGACAGTAACCCCCCTGATTAAATGTTGTCCGGCCGTCCAGGCTAGCTGCCTGGCTGAGTGGCCTATTAAACCTCGTGTTTAGAGTACAGGTGGCAATTTCAGAGATATTTCCATTAAATTTGGTTTATCATATTTTTTCGGCCCAAGGACGGTTGGGATTGAAATTAGCCTCCATTCAAATGTCCCCTCCAAACAAATTTCTCAAAAAATTAGTCTTACATGAAGCCTAATAACATCTAGAAATTTTGTGCAGATCGGTCCATAATTGACCATAGCTAACATATAAGGCCCATTGCCCATTAAAAAGCATAACTCTCTCTAAAAATATTTTTATCCAAATATTGTTCAACACAAATATGTTTCATATATACAAAAATATTTCGGCCCGATTTTATAATGATCGGTTCATAATTAGTCATAGCTCCCATATCTGTCCCTCTTCCGAAATTCACTTTAACCACCATAAAACTCCTAGAATTTGTTTTAATCCAAATTAAATTCAACACAAGTAAATTTCTCTTATACAGGTTACATGACACCTAATTAAGAGCCATCCCTAAATACCGGCATCAAGCGTTGTCTAACTGTCAAAATTGCTCATGCGCATTGCTATTGGAAAATCCATTTTTGATAAGGCGTTTAACAGTGAAGTTAGTTGCAAAAGAAAACAAGACAAAAGAAAAATAAAAAAGTGAAATAAATAAAAACTAAATTAAAAATTTTTGGTAAATCTTATTAGAAAATGGTAAGAAATTATTTTCAATATGATTTAGTGTATGTATGTATGTATGTTTATAATTTTATATTTCTTCTTTAATTTAGAACCTAAGTGACCAAATTATTGATCTGGTTCATCAAAACCCATGCCTGTACGACAAAAGACAAATATTTTAAACACAAACACATCAAAATAACTCATTTTTATTTAAACTTAAATATGTTATTTTAATTTTAATAAAAAAAAATCACAAACAACAATGTCCAGCTGTTACAATAAACAGGGTCGTTTTATTTATTTGTTTGATAACCCTGTTTTTGCCGTCCATTTATATTTTGAAAAGTTTCGTCGTTGTGCTTTAATGGTTATTTCAATAGCTAAATTTTTAATTTTCAATATATTTGGTTTTACTATCTTTAATTAATTATCTATGGATAAAAAGTAAATTTCCCCAAGTGTATCAATATTTGGTAGTAATTTTTGCCTCAGTTGTTTTATTGTCTCATTAAAAATATTAAACGCTTCTGGTGTACTATTTTTAAGAAATACAAATTTGTAATAAGAATGAGATGAATACACACACTTTGTAAACGTATGTATGCAAATTCGGTTCTAAATCATAATGATTAATTCCCGAATTATATTTCTGTCCAACATAGATTTACCTCTGACCAACTTTTATGTTTTAGGGCCATTATTACAACTTTAATTATAGTGATGAATAAAGTGACCTTTAAAATTTGTCGTTATTACAACTTCCTTGTAAAATAAAATAATTTTTTTCTAAAACATGGCAATAGCAGTGAAAACCCGATTACTTTTGACAAATTACTGACAAAAAACAGTAAATTGTTTGTGTTTGTGAAAATATTTGTTTGTGAAAAAAATATATGTAAATCAAACGTCTGCTTTCCATTTTTGTTTATCAAATTATTTATTGGCAAAACAAAATTAAAATTAATTTATTTTTCATGAAGTTGAGATCTTTTGCATTACATATGACAACTTCAAATACATAAACCTCACTATAAAATATAAAGGCAAGATGATCTTCCCTTTAGCTTGTCTGTCGGTCGGTTTTAGATTAAAGTAAACTTATAATAACCAAATATGTACTTCTTATCTGTCCGATAACATCCTACCTTTAACTATTGCCAAGTTGTAATAATAGGTCTTAATTTATTATTTTTGAATAGACTTCATAAATAAATTTGCAATATTATGCCATAAATTAAAAAAAAAATCAATCAAAATGATTGTTTATGAGAAAAAAAATCAGAAACATAAGTTAAAGTTATCAAAAGCGGATTTATGGTGAATTTGTGTCAGCTGATAAAAATGTCAAACACCTTTATATTTTTGTTTGTTTTCAGTTGCTGTAACGTGTGCAGTATTGACATACATACAAATCTAATGACTAGAGTTAAATTTTGTTTGGCAGACACAGAGCAAAAACAAATAAATCTACAAACAAATGCAGTCAGTCAGTTAGTCAGTCACATGCAAATTGTTTAAACTTGAACTTGAAATAATGGTAAACAAATTGACCAACTGGTTTTTGTGGTTTAAATATAAATACTCAACAAAGTTATTAATAAATAATTGCCAATAATTTTATTAACAGTTACTTTTTATGTAGGGATACTTAAAACTAATAAAAATTTAGAGAAATATTGAAAGTAAATTAAATGGGGGGGGGGGCAGAAATGAATAAATAATTGTTCAAATCCAAATCAACTTCATTAAATGATTATAAGTTATTTACCAGGCAGCATAAGAGGGGGCACCAAATGCAACTGCACCAGAGAAGGCTACTTTATGGGGTGCTGGAGCAACTAGGGCCGGAGCAGCAACAGCAGAGGGAGTTGAGGGCAAAGCTACGGGAGTATTAGCAGCAAAACCTACTTTAGCAGGGGCAGCGAATGCATAAACGGGGCCAGCTGCATAAGCTGGGGCAGCAGCGTAAGCAGGACCGGCAGCATAAGCAGGAACAGCGCCATAAGTAGGAGCATAGCCAGACGCAGCAGCGTATACAGGATTGGCAGCATAAACAGGGCCGCTAGCAAAAGCTACTGGAGCAGCTGGAAAGCCAACTTTACCGGGAGCAACAAAGCCAAATGGAATTCCAGAAGAGCCTGCTTGACCAGCTGCAGCAAAGGAAGCAGCAGCAGGTGCATATTGAGCTGTGGCAGGTGTTGGGGCAACTGCAGGAGTAGGAGTCACAGCTGGAGTAGGTGCAACAGCTGGTACAGGAACAGCAACAGCAGCTGGTGTGCCCTCTACAGCAGAAACAGCAACTTTAGCACCGCCAGCAGGATATGCAACAGCATGATTGATGGAATGACTATTATAAGTCGAAGCAAACGTGGAATAACCACCAGCATGGACGTGAGCAGCGCACAAGACAACAATAGCAAGGATCTAAATGAAAAATTGGGGTGCAATGTGTAAAAAGGGTCGTATGCAAAACAAAGGACTGTTATACAGAAACTTTGCTAGAGAAAAGATTTTTATACGCCAAGTGTTCTTTAGAAAAGACTGTTAGACACTGATTTTGCTATAGAAAAGAGTCAGTGTTCAATGACTTTTCTATAGAAGTACTGATAAGACTATCTATAGAAAAGACTGTTATACACAAATTTTTTTTATTTACACCAACTTTTTTATAGATAAGGTTTTTATACACTGAATTTTCTATAGAAAAGCGTCAGTGTACAATGACTTTTCTATAGAAGTACTGATAAGACTATCTATAGAAAAGACTGTTATACACAAATTTTTTTTTATTTACACCAACTTTTTTATAGATAAGGTTTTTATACACTGAATTTTCTATAGAAAAGCGTCAGTGTACAATGACTTTTCTATAGAAGTACTGATAAGACTATCTATAGAAAAGACTGTTATACACAAAATTTTTTATAAAAAAGACTGTTATACACTGAATTTTCTATAGAAAAAACTGTTATACATAGACTTTTCTATATATAAGACTGTTATATATTAACTTTTATATAAAAAGGACTGTTATGCACTGAATTATCTATAAATAAAACAGTTATAGACTAACTGTTTTACAGAAAGAGTTAGTGTACAATGACTTTTCTATAAAAGCCTTATTAATAGCCTGTTCGCCGATCTCGAACGTTAACGTTCGCTTAGATAAGACTTAAGACATAAACTTGATTGTGGAATAAACAAACTTGATTGTGTAAAAAAAATAGATACGATAAAAAGTTTGTGTCTTAAGTCTTATCTAAGCGAACGTTAACGTTCGAGATCGGCGAACAGGCTATAATATTACCTATACTAAAAACTGTTATACACTGATTTTTTTTTTTATAGAGCAGACTGTTATACATTGATTTTTCTATAGAAGGACTATAGTACGACGATTTTTTTTACAGAAAAAACTATTACACACTAACATTTTTATAGATAAGGCTTTTATACACTGAATTTTCTATAAAAAATATTGTTATGCAACAAGTTTTCTATAGAAAAATTGTTATACATTGACCTATCTATAGATAAGAATCAGACTTTTCTATACACTGTATTTTCTACAGAAGAAAAATTATACACTGCCTTTTCTATAAATAAAACTGTTATACACTGGCACAAATGTTCTGCTATAATTCTATAGTTATTACTTTTTCAATTGATAATATGCAGCAGTAAACTTAAAATTTATCTTGAAATAAATTTAAATTATCTCACTTAATTCAGTGAATATCAGATAAAAAATATGTTACTGGAATAACGTTACTTACCACAAATTTTGCAGCCATTTTTGTGGGATTAGTAAGTTAATGAAAGAAATGAAAGTGGAATGAATGTTAAAGGGATGTGTTTACTAAGAAAACAAAACGAGTTATGATGACTCCCAACTAACCAAATATGGTTTTTATAATAAGCTTAACGAATTAACATAAACTGCAATAAAAAGCAAAAGCAAAGTTAATGAAAATTCTGTAATCATTACACAGCCATAAATGGCTACTTTCTGTGCATATTAAATGATTTTTGTTTGTGTTTTTTTTTTATTGGTCTTTATCTTAACCCTACGCTGGGTGAGTCATCCGTTGCCCTTATACGAAGTACAAGGTCCAATTTCTATTGTATGGACTTTTGTATGAAAACATAATTTTTTTATTTACTAAACATACATGTATGTATAATGAATGTAAATGAAATTTTTAGTTAATTATTTAGTTTAATTTAAGTTTTGTTTAACAAAAGTAACTAAAATTCAAAGACCAAATTTGTGATGTGTTTAAACAATAAAACAAGCCCGAAGAATGTGTATTTATTAATGATTTCTTGAAGTGTCAGTGCAAGGTCCCTGATGACCTTTTCACACGTTCCCGTACTAAATATCTTTAAATCTCAATTGAAACTAAACTATTGATCGGATTGCTTTGAAATAGCTGATTCTAGATACAAATTTCCCTGGAATATATGTGGGGGTTGGGTAGACTTTCCATGGACCATCGAGGAGTAATTTCAATTTGAAAATAAAACAGGTCCCCAGGAACCTTCTCATCCAGTGGAGGGTTAAAGACCCTTAACATATCATTGGCAAAAATATCACACAACTAATTGACAATCACCTATATTAAACTGTCTCAAAAGAGGTTAAATAATATACACATGTATGACTATTATTTGGTTCAGTTTAAAGCTCTCCTAACCAATAAGTTTATTTAGTCTTTGATTTAAAACAAAGATTGCAAATATTATAAAACCTGTGATAATAAACATTGTGCATACAAAATGTTTAGCTGCATTAAATAAACATTTCATAATAATAAATAAATAACGCACATATGAGTATATTAGTTGTTATTTGGTGTGTTACTATTTTTGGGGAACTGTTTGGAGTATTTAAATAATATAAAACGTTTAATTTGTTCACTTTTCTTTTTAGCGCGAGCGCTACTTGCTAAAGTGTTATAATGGTAGTTTTGAAAGGTTTGTAGCGCTCTCTAAACTACATATGAGGGCGATTCGGAAACTTCTTAGCCTGGAACAGAAAGTGCGTTATACAGAAAAAAACAGTTAAGTATTTTGAAAACTTCCATCTCTGCTATGAACACATGTTAACATTCTTATTGATCTGGCAACTCCTTCACATAGAAACAGGGGCCATATTACCGCATTCGATATCGTGTAAAATTTATCGTAGTTTTCTTATTTGAGATTATGGCATTCGATATCGAGTAAGAAATTTAGTACATTTTATCATAATTGCGATATCGAAATCAGTTTTCGATACAATAGCTCATTCGATCACGAATGCGGTAATTTGGCTCCAGGTGTTCAAAAAAGACGCATTCGCGATTTTTTTACAATGGAAAAATTAGAAATTCGTCATTAAATATTTAAATAAAAAAGGTTTATCGAGATAAAAAAATGCATAGTGATATGGTGACTGTGTTAGGTGAATGTGCTCCTTCATATGTAAGAGTAAAAAATTGGGTAGATGAAAAAAAAGAATTGACGATGAACCAAAAACAGCATCAACAAAAGAAATTGAAGCCAAAGTGCATCATATGGTATTAAATTATCGAAGACTAAAAGTGCGTGAAATAGCTACTATCATGGGCATCTCAACTGACCGAGTCGATTTAATTTTGCATGAAGAACAAATGAAAAAGCTTTCTGCAGGATGGGTGCCGCATTTATTAACAGTCCATCAAAAACTCATAAGAATGAAAATTTCTCAAGCTTGTTTGAAGCGTTTTAAGAAAAATAAAATGGATTTTAAGCATCGTTTCATAACTGTTGAACATATATGGATCCACCACTATACTCCAGAGACAAAATACTAATCCAAGCAGTGGACTGAAGCTGGAGGAAGTGCCCCAAAGAAGTGCCCCTAAGATTATGGCAACGGTTGTTTGGGACTGCAAATGTATTTTATTGATTGACTATCTACAAAAGGGTAAAACAATAAATTCAGACTACTATTGCAACATTTTGCATCAATTAAATGTAAAAATTCGAAAAAAACGTCCTGGCTTACAACACAAAAAAATAATAAAGACAACGCACCAGCACTCAAGAGTAGTGATGGCACGATTAATCGAAAAACTAGTAATAATCGATTATTTTTCTTTAATTAACAATTTAATTGTATCGTGAATTCTCTTTCGATTAATTGAGTTAATCGATTATTCCAAAAAATAATCGATAGACATCCAGGAACAAAAAGAAATGGAAAAAGAGAAGAGGAACAAACGCATGGTTGAGCGTTTTTCGTGACTGCCAGGTGAATGTCGGAAAAAATCGTTAAAATCCCGATAAAAAAGAAAAGAATCGTCAAAATGAAGATAAATCGTAAAATCTAGCAGCTATGTATGTTTGTGACCCTTTTTCCCCGGATTTTGTTGTGTATAATTATTACAAATGTTGTCGTTGTTCACTATAGGCTTACAAAATACATTTGTATACAACAAAGACATATATACATAAATGGCTCCAATAAAAAGTGGAATTTGAAATTTTAAATTCTTAAAAAGCTCTAACAACACATCCAGCATGATGCAACACATAAAACTGAAACATAAAAACAAACATTTTGAACCAGTGTCGTTGAGCTTTGGGGAAATGGAAATGCAATAGTAACGCAAAATCGGAACAGATTAACCACGAAACGGCTATCAAAGCTCCTATTTTTAAATTCTGTGCTACATAAATACTTTTTTTTAATAAGTAATAATAATTTTTTTATTTATGATAATTTTCAATTTTACCTAAAAATATCGATTTATCGATTAAATCTTTCCAATTAATTGCAATGAATTATTTTTTATTTTCTTTTTTTTTTTGCCATCACTACTCAAGGGTGCTTTAACAATGGCTAAAATCAACGAACTAAAGTACGAGTTGATCCTGATTTAGCTCCCAGTGACTTTTACCAGTTCCCAAATTTAAAAAAAATTCCTAGCTGACAGTTGTAAACCACTATTTTGTAGGCCTTGAGGAAAACTATTTTAATCAAGGGATAAAATTGCTAGATAAGCGTTGGACTAAGTGTATTGAAGTTTCAGGAGATGATATTGAAAAATAAAAATGTTTTTCAAAAACTAACTATTCTCTTTCTGTGCTAGGCTAAGAAGTTTCCGAACCGCCCTGGTATATGAAGTGAAAACAATTTGCTGACCCACTGTGAGCTTACTCTACGAGGAACATATGAGTGCCGGTAATGGCTGCAGCGGGTTTAGAATTGAGGCTGGTGTTTTAAACACTTGACAAATGTCTCCACTGTACAGCTTCTATTAGTTGCCTTTAACCCACCACTTTAGATTCCCCTTACTTGTTACATACATAGCTCGAAAAATCAAAAGTTTCTTCATTTAGTTTAATTTACTCATTTACAAAACGTACATTTGTGCGATTCCTACAATATTTGTTATTGTTTTTTTTTTCTTTGATTTGAAATGCATTTTTCTTGTTGGCTTTTTATGGTGGCGCGGTATGGTTGGCAAATGACGGACTACTGTTTGATTTTATGCATGTTTTGAAACATGTTTTGAATTTTTAATTATTTTTTTTTTGTCTTTCTTTCTTTAAGACTTAAGTGTAAATTAAATTGTGTATGTTTTTATGGGGCTTTTATTTATTTGTTTTGAAGTGTTTTTTTTTTCAAGATTTAAAAGAGTTGCGTATAATCGGTATGTGGTTTATATGTTGTCAACATTTTTCTGTTTTGGTAGTAAAGTACCGGGTGAGGAAAGTACTTTAGATGCCCTACTAGAAGTAGCATAAAATATGCAATTTCATTAGTGACAACAGAGAAAGAAACATTTTCAAAGTTAAGACATTGCTGTTCAATTTGCCTTAAAACGTATTTTATTTGTCCAAAATGTTAGACCTTTCACTTTCTTTGCATTTTTACTCTAATGATATTATTGTGTATTATTGTATTCATGTGTTGATATTTAGCAGAATGATAGTGTGTCCAGAACTTAAGTAATCATAAAATTTTACAAACCCTAGTGTACGTAACCCTACAACACTTGCTTATAGTTCGTTTTTTTCTCCTATAGAGTGCCTATGACAGGCCACAACTTTTCATTTTAAATTTTATTCGAATTTCTTAAAACCACACCAGCTTAAATACTCTAAAGTATGTAGTTGGACTCATAGCTGCGGTATTTTACCTATTAACTTAATTCTAATTTAAATACTAATTTCATATTTTATATTTCCTTAAAAAACAAACGCCAAATGCATTTCGACATTAATGTTAAGCAGGCATTTGAAATATATTACGCCAAAAGTTGGTGGTAATTAAAATAATTCAAATCAGAATTAGTTAATTATGAAGTAATAAGAAAGTAAAAATTAGTTATAAATGTGTCTTAACTTAAATAATCAAATAATCACAAGTGATGCTGTAGTGTCGTAGGAGTTGTAAGGTAATTTCTATATAAATATTTTGTAAAACATCAACGACATTTTTACACATGTTTCTCGAATGTTGTATGGCTCAACAGCCAAATTACTAATTTTAGTTTCAAAAAATAACCAAACGGTAGCGCTCAAATCATAAACTGATTGAGAAATTTAAAACACGAAAATAAATTTAATAAGCAACAAATTTCATTTCGGCCTCGTTTTCAAAAAAGTTGTTCATGATTTGCTTGATTGTCGAAAGCTTTTTATAAGTTTAAAATATAGACACAATTTGCTATCAATTGATATATAATGTGACTTCTTTTTCTTTTCCATGAGTCAAATTAATTAGGGAGTAGTTAACAACTCATAGCGAATTTGCCATTTTGTATTTTCTGGTGCTAGGTAATTATTTCCGCAATTCGGAAATTATTAATTTTTAATTTTTCTTATGCAACACTAGTCTAACATTTACCATTTTCATAATTATTCCATGGGCTAAAATTTCTGAAAAATATTTTAGTTCCAAAACTACTTCTTAAGTATAAAGCAATCAACACTCTTCTTTGTAGGGGTCTTGTTTGTTGTAGGGTGCCCAGATAGACTAGGCGATAGTTTGCCGGACTATCAGTCAGAGGGTTGCGGGTTCGATTCCCGCCAAAGACTCTAGGTGTTTTCTGCAGATAAGCCAAAAAGCTTCGCAGTTTGTATTTGTTAATTAATTATTGGGATAAGTATTGAAATTTTCGTTACAGAGCAAAAAAAAAAATGTTTTTAAAGCGTTTCCAAAAGTTATTCCGGTTATTAATGAGCATTCTGGAACTAGTTTACAACCACGGTATAAATTGTGCCAAAGAACTAGTTCCTTTAATAACAGTATAGAAGTATTTTATGATCACAAAAGCATTCCACGGAACTGGTTGCAGAAGCAATTGCGACACAACTAGTTCCAAGGCTGTCATTAAAGAATCTGAAGTGCCAGTGATTGCCCTCGTTGTGGAATAAATTATTTAAGAGCAAAATCTGCAAATTTAGAATCGTTTCAATTTGAATTTTTAATTCTCATGGTAATAGTTAATACTTAATACTTAATACTTAATACTTAATACCTAATACTTAATACTTAATACTTAATACTTAATACTTAATACTTAATACTTAATACTTAATACTTAATACTTAACACTTAATACTTAATACTTAATACTTAATACTTAATACTTAATACTTAATACTTAATACTTAATACTTAATACTTAATACTTAATACTTAATACTTAATACTTAATACTTAATACTTAATACTTAATACTTAATACTTAATACTTAATACTTAATACTTAATACTTAATACTTAATACTTAATACTTAATACTTAATACTTAATACTTAATACTTAATACTTAATACTTAATACTTAATACTTAATACTTAATACTTAATACTTAATACTTAATACTTAATACTTAATACTTAATACTTAATACTTAATACTTAATACTTAATACTTAATACTTAATACTTAATACTTAATACTTAATACTTAATACTTAATACTTAATACTTAATACTTAATACTTAATACTTAATACTTAATACTTAATACTTAATACTTAATACTTAATACTTAATACTTAATACTTAATACTTAATACTTAATACTTAATACTTAATACTTAATACTTAATACTTAATACTTAATACTTAATACTTAATACTTAATACTTAATACTTAATACTTAATACTTAATACTTAATACTTAATACTTAATACTTAATACTTAATACTTAATACTTAATACTTAATACTTAATACTTAATACTTAATACTTAATACTTAATACTTAATACTTAATACTTAATACTTAATACTTAATACTTAATACTTAATACTTAATACTTAATACTTAATACTTAATACTTAATACTTAATACTTAATACTTAATACTTAATACTTAATACTTAATACTTAATACTTAATACTTAATACTTAATACTTAATACTTAATACTTAATACTTAATACTTAATACTTAATACTTAATACTTAATACTTAATACTTAATACTTAATACTTAATACTTAATACTTAATACTTAATACTTAATACTTAATACTTAATACTTAATACTTAATACTTAATACTTAATACTTAATACTTAATACTTAATACTTAATACTTAATACTTAATACTTAATACTTAATACTTAATACTTAATACTTAATACTTAATACTTAATACTTAATACTTAATACTTAATACTTAATACTTAATACTTAATACTTAATACTTAATACTTAATACTTAATACTTAATACTTAATACTTAATACTTAATACTTAATACTTAATACTTAGCTCTGTCAGCATTATTCCGTGTTCTGGAGCAGTGTAAACTTATTAGTAAATTCTGAAATACAATTAGAACCTTGGTGTAACTATACAAAGTGAGTGCAGTAGCACAGCTGACTGACTTTATTTATAATTTACTTATGTCAAAGTTATACTGTGTTTCAAGTGTTTTTCACAGTAGTACAAAATGCCTGCTGTGTCTGTCTTGTGTTGTATTTGTTGCCGATTTGCACTCGGAACTGCTTATGACAGTTTTTGAACCTTAATTTGAAATACAATTATGTTTTGTTTTAGATAATTTTTTATTTTTTGTAATATTCTTAAAAAACATCAATATTATACAATGTTAAATAAATTAAAAAACTAAATAACATAACAATAACTTTGGTGTACAATTTACATAGACTTTGGTATAGCAATTATAATAGGTAAGTTGTTTTTTTTTTTATTTGATTATGTTTTTTGTTTAAAATAAATACACACACTAAAATACGGGATAAAGTATTAATTCTAATGAAATCCTTTTTGCAGGAAAAGGCGAAATTTCTAGAAAAGTGAATGGTGATGATGATGAGCCAAGCGTAAGGGGGCAGCATGAAGATGAGCATGTGGCACAGCGTGTACATGGCCATGTAGTTTAGCTAAACGTGGTTGGGGGAAAGCATAACCCACAGACACATGATGAGTAGTGGTTTTGGGTCCAGGAATAGCGCGATAAGTAGGTAGGGGTTCTACGAAAGGTAGAGCTTCATAGACGGGTGGGAGGATGGGAGCGGGTGCTGGCACAACGTGAGCTTGAGTATGTACCAGGGGAGCGGGAATTAAAGGTGCGGGAGCTGAGTGGAAATGGACTGGAGCTGGCAGAAATTGAGCGCGAGCAGTGAGTAAAGGTGCTAGGGCTGGCAGCAAAGGTTCTGGGGCTGGCAACAAAGGTGCCGGAGCAGGAAGTAAAGGAGCAGGTTCAGGCAAAAGGGGACCAGCATGGAAGTGAGCTGGTGGTAAGAATTTAGCATGGTGATGGGGGAACAGAGGAGCAGGAGCAGCAGCAGCAGCATGGAAATGTGCAGGTGGTAATACTGGTGGCAGTAAATCCAAATGATCGGGTACTCCATGGAAACCAAAGGGATGGGAAGGTTTAGCCTGGGACAATACAACAGCTAAAGCTAACAAGGCAAAAGCCTAAAAGAGAAAATATATTAAAAGATTTATATATGTAAATCAAATAGTTTGCATAATAAACTTACCACTTTAACATGCATCATCTTGTGTGGTATTGTTAACTGAAATTGTTTGTATGACAGACAACTCTTTGTCTATGCAAATAATATGAAACTAATGAATTATTAATTATTGCACTGTAATTTATACTCGAAACACCTGTTAATGAATTGCACAGCATGTAATACATGCTTCCTCAAATTATTAATAATCATTTTTCAATCATTACTCTTTCATTATTGTTTAGTATTATTGCCTCACTACCAAGTTCCCTTTTTCAAGCCATTTGCCAACCAAAAAGGCTCACCATATTTGGTTACACTAATTTTTGGGTGTGTTACTAACTCTTATTTTCATTTGGAAACACACTCGTATTCACAAAGGCTGGCTGGCGTGGCTGGCATGGCTGGTACTTTAGTTAGCCACTTTGTCTGGAGTAGAATTTGTATGAAAATATTAGTAAAGAGTCGCATGGCAGAGTGCGTGATTATAATTTGTTTAAAATGACTGTGAAATAAGTCGTGACTTATGCATTCGATTGGCCTACAAAAACGTTTGAAAATACTTTGAAAACAAATCAAAGAATTGGCCTGCCTGTATTGAAAATGTTCAATAAATGTTGTTGGTGTGTTTGTTGCTTTCTGCCTATATATTTTCATTTGATTTGTTTTTAAATATTTATTTTTTTTTTGTGTGTTGTGTTGTTTTTGTAGTGGGTCTACAATTATGGTATTTTGGGTTAATAACCCAATTAAATTTTGTAGACTGTTTTCAATTTGGTTGTTTACTTGTTCGTAAATATGTTTGTGTGTTTTGCATTTGGTATAAAGAAAATTATGTAATTTTAGTTTTGTCATTTTTATTATATAATAAAATTTTTAAAATAGAAATACACAAACACCAACAAAGTTAATTGCGTTAATTTGAAAAATGAATTGCCGTCATGCTAAGAACACAACTGGGGACAATGACGAATTTCGCCCAACACGACGAACTAGTTGGTGACAATTCGCTGTATAAAGACGTCGTATGAAGCACAATAACGACAAAAAATAATAAATAATTTTTAATAATTTTATATTTTTGTTTTCGTAAAACACAGGTAAAAAAATTGTATTGTTAACTATTTATTTTAAATTAAATAAAGTAGAAAATTAAACAATAATCAAAGTAAAAATTAACAGTATTGTGTGTGTTTTTTTAGAGGCAAATATTCTAGACCAAAAATTCGTCGTTCGTCCCAGTTGTGTTCCCAGCATTATTGTGTATTAATTAACTATTAGCAAGTACTTAATTAGATCAGTCTGTTACTGGTATAATGTACAGTGACTTTTTCAAGAAAAATATACAGTGGGTAATAATATAAAGTAAAAACAAATCAAATGTTTTTCGAGAATTCTAAACTACACTGTCAGACAAAATAAAGTGCGCTTTCAAATATTTCTTGTTTTTTTTATTAAAACATGTACATATTTATTATTTTCTAATAATTATAAATTATGGTTCTATTTTTAATTTAGTTACTATTTATGTAGTTCTTTGCAAAGTCTAACCGCTTTTTTATATTTGCCGCCCGTAGAAGAGGATTTTTCTTTCCGACCGTTTTCCTTAAGTCTTCTTTGGACAGTTTGGGGTGAAATATTAAATTCTGGTTCGTCCTTTATATCTCTGGCTCGTAAAATAATTTATTTTTGCTAGAATTGCAATATGATCATACAACAAATTAAACTTTGTTTCGCACATTACCATGATGATCTATTCAAAGATTTGAAATAATTATTGAATTAATTGGCACACAAATTTTTCAGTAGGCTGTGATAACCTAACATAAAATATCTTAAACAAATAACGTTTCAGTTACCTATTTTTAATCTCACATCTCCTTTTATATCATCTGCCTTAAAGTTTTCAATACAAATTCTATGAGGCACTTTTAATTTTTATTCATCAAGGTGGCAAACAGTGTCGCCATTTTAGCACTTTCAGTGCTAGATTTAGCATTTTGTTTCTCGAAAATGCATTGAAATTTTTAAAAATTATGCTAAATGCTTTTTAGCATAATTTGCTTGATAAAAAACAAGTTTTTTCTCAAACAAATTTTTACTTGTTTACTCCAAAAAATACTTTTGGAGAAATAAAAAATAACTAATTTACATAAAATCAGGAATATTCTAAGAATGAACGACTTCCCAAAAAAGACGATTGACAATTTAATAAAACGTGTGAGGAATAAATGTCCTTTAACCAAAAATATAGACACAGAGACAAAAATATTTAAATCAGTCGGTTATATACCAAAATTTTCTGAGAGAATTAAAAATTCCAATATATATAATAAGGACAAGTTCCAGTTAGCCTTTAAATGTAATAATACTGTCAACAAATTATTCAGCAAGATGAAATCAAAATTGAAAATTGAAGAAAAACCTAACGTAGTATACAAAATTAATTGCAATGGCGACAACAATAACATATGTCAGAAGACATATGTAGGTACAACCAAAACTAAGTTAAAAACCAGACTATCATCACATAAATCTGACATGAAGGCAACTTACAAACCACTGGAACAAAAAACAGCACTCGCGGCCCACTGTGCAATTACTGGACACACACCAAATTTCAATGATGTAAAAATATTAGCAGAAGAGAAAAATTATGCGAGGAGGTTCACTCTAGAGATGTTACACACAGCGTTGCCGTTTTTGGTTATTTCTAACCAAAATTGGTTATTTTTTTTCTCAATGTGTACATGTGTAGATTTTTTCTGTTTTGGTTATTTTTTTTACTGAAAATATTTAGATTTTAAGACAATTAGTAATATATTGCAAGCAAAAGAATTGTGCAAAAATCAACAAAATGCCCATTTTGTTTGGTCTGCCAAAGACAAATTTTAAAACTCAAGCTGTGACATTTTAAGTAAAAGTGATCTCCATATTTATTGTAATATAATTACATGTTTTTTAGTATTTAAGAGAGTAACTTTCTAGTTCCTTATTTTATTGCCAATGAAAAATTTTTTGTTTTTATTATATACTTTTTATTTTTGTTTAAGACATTAAAAATTAACTTAATGTAAAGTATTGGAATTTTAAATTTTACAAATTGTAGCATTAGCTTATGTTTCTTTGCATTACTTTTTGCAAAATATGACGCTTAGTTTTTTAAAAAAATTATTTTTTAGTATTAGGAGTTGTGTTGTAAAATACGTTGTTTTATGTTTTTTTTGTTACCTTAAAGTACAAATTATAGTTAAAATTACAAAAAATAAATAAATAGTATACATGCATTTAAATTTGGTTATTTTTTTTTAATTTGGTTATTTTTTTCATAAATGTTGGTTACAAAAAATTTTTTTTCGTGGCAACACTGGTTACACATACTTAATTTAGAGACAGATGAGAGTTAAACTACAAAATTGATACAGAGAACATATCAGCTCACACATACAAACACACGATACACAAAAACAGAAAAAGACCAAAACAAAACATTAAAAACACTAGTTGACAAAAGCTTACGACCAGCGTTACCGTTGATGCGACTAAAGTGGCAATTTGACCCTTTTACAGGGGGCTAATTCTCGCATTCGTATGCGAGTAAATTTTCATTCGAACGTTCGAATTTTTTAACATTTGGGATTCCCTCATTCGATAGCGAATAAAATGTATCGAAATTTCTAATGATGGCATTCGATAACGAATGATTATTCGAACGCAACCTTACGAGTTTTTACTCGTAAGCAAAGAAGCGTTCGAAATAACATTTTTTTTAGCAAACAGAAGAAAAAAAGAAAATGTTAGTAAAAAATTTGTTACTTACTTTAAAAAATATCATAATATTAATAATTTTATTACTTTTAGGTCAAAAATTTCAAAAATAAATTTTAGCTTTGCTTGCTTTGTCAGCCTAAAACGTCTTTTGAGTCTAGAAAAACACATGCATACATTAATACATACATATGTAGGTATGTATGTATGTACTTATTTATACTTACTCATTGTTTGTCAATCTTAATGGGACGAAGGTGTTTCTTATGTCATTCATATTTTGTAAGAATCAAAAGACGAAGAATAAAAAAACATAACTGGGTCCATTTTTAATATAAAAGAACTTCTTTAAAAAATTTTGATTTTACTTGAGTTATTTTTTGCAGAACCATATGTTTTTTGTTTATATTTTCTTTTATTTTATTCAGTGTTGTAATACGTACTTATTTAAGTTTTTTATAACACTGAAGCAATAAATCGATTCGATTCGTATCGAGTACCATCATTAGAAAATTTTGCACTGTCGAAATAAATTTCGATTCGAAAACAATTTCGATCACGACTGCCAGAATTAGCCCCCAGATGCCTTGCCACTTTTTGTGTATCTTTTTTTGTTTTACTTGATACTTATTAGTTTTTTTTTATTAATTTTTTTATTATATGCATATGTAAACATACATTATATACAACATTTAAATGAAAAAAATACGATTTTTATTTTTGTTTTGTTTATTTTCCATCTTTTTAAAAGTGGTGCCATTTTTTTTTAATAAATCCCCTTTTTGTGCGACTTTCTGAAATTTGCCAACGGTAACGCTGCTTACGACTGGACAACAAACTCAACAGAGTGAAATTTGTTTTTCATTTATTTATTTTAAATGTAATTATAATTTGTTTGTGCTTGAAATGCTTTGTGTAACTTATAATAATTTGTTTAATATATTTTTGTATTTTTATATAGAACCCCTGAAGATGGTCAACAAAGTTGACCGAAATATTGGGAATAAAATAAAATAAAGAAAAATTTTTAAAACAAAATATTTTTATATTTTTTATTTAAAAATTTGTTACCTTATGACCTTATGCCGAACAAAATTTACAAACATAAAAAATAACTTTTATTAATATTTCAACTAAATTTCTTTCGGTGTGGTAAGTAAATGAACATGGAAATTTTTAAATTAATATATTAAATGTAATCTATTAAAGCAAGTCAATAATTGTTATGAACAAAATTAGAAAAAACTATAATTTATATTTGTAACATTTGAAAAAAAAAAAAATGTAGCACCTATTTTTTCTTCTTCATTTTAGCACTTAGTTTTTCAAGTTTTAGCATATTTTGAAATTCATTTTCTGGCAACACTGGTGGCAAAATTGTGTTTATTGTTTTTTTTTAATTTATTTTCTTTTGGAAATCGTAAAAATTTAAAGTTACATTATTTTCTTAATATTTTCACATTAAAAAAACGGCACACTTCATGTTAAAACTTTTATTTCCATTAAAATTTACATAGAAGTTAGGCAACATAAACATTTTTTTGATTTGTGACGTCACAAGAAGAAATTTTACTCTCAATTTTACTATCACAGTTTTTTGTAAAATATAACGGACCTGCTTACATAGAATGCTTACACTCTTTCACTATAGCATTAAATCCTTACTTTATATGTCTTTAATTTATTTATCCTTATGTATGTATGCTACCATAAAATAACTAAAGGGATTAATGCGCAACTCTGCAAAAACACTTGCTTTACATTTAAGAGCCTGTTTCAGTTCATTTCAACTCATTTACTTTGTCACCTTTATACCAATTCCATTTTGTATTTTCATAATGAACATCCAGAGAAAAAATATTGTTGTACATGATCACTGCAATCATTTCAACATTTTTGGAAGTTTTATGATCTCCTCAGATCATATGTATGATTTGTACAATCATGTGAATCGAAGCAATAATATTGTATTGTTGCCGCAATCATGTACATAATTATATTAAACATTTTATTCAATGTTGGAAAAAATAATAAACGGCTTTATTTATTTTTTTTTTTTAAAGAAAAGTAACTAACACTCAGGCAATTAATATGCCTATATACATATAATTGCGCTACTTTCTTTGGAAAGGGGACAGCTGTAGAAGTAAAGGTGGTGAAAGAAGAAGCTTTTTTATATCACAACTCTGCAATTGCGTATTATGTTTGTTTTAGTGCATCATTGCAGCGCCTCTGGTGGTGAGTAGGCGCATTAATGTTAAAGCTTGATTTTATAGCTTTTCATTAATTATTTTACTTCGGTGGAGTTTCAATGCTATACAACCGAAGGAGGGCGCTGTGATAAATATTAGTTATGACGGATAGAAAGAAAACTAATAATTACACAGTGATACAAAATTGAATGAAATAGAAAAACCTGGGACCCAATATTATTTTTCTTGTAGGGCTTTCCGAACAAAAAAAGATTCCAATAGTGAAATATGCCGGACACCTCCAAAATCCGGATATACGGTTAAAAACCGGTTTTTGATCCTTTACGCACGTATAAGCCTGTCATTTTGTTGATAATGATCCGATTTTCAATTTCTTACTAGATTTGGAAAGATCTTCCGAATGGTATATAATTTATCTAAGAAAACTTGAGAAATTTTAATGTTATTGTCGAGCAAACACAAATTTTGTAGATTTTTCAAAAAAATTTCAACTTTGTTGAAGTTTTAATACATTATTTTATTAAGAAACTATAATACTATTGAATTTATTCAAAAAGTACATTTAGTTACGATTACAACGCATATTTGGGTTTAAAAATAGATAAGTCATTGACTGAGTTATTTAACTTTTCATGAAAATAAACTTTTAAACATTTTATACAAATTGTATTAATCAACACAGTTTTACAAAATTGAAATACCTGAGGCCGGATACTATTTTTCTTGTAGGGCTTGTCGAGTAAAAGAAGATTCCAATAGTGAAATATGCAGGACACCTCTAAAATAAGGTTTTACGGTTAAAACCCCGGTTTTTTACCTTTGCGCACTATAAGTCTGTAATTTTGTTGATAATGATCCGATTTCCAATTTCTTTCTTGATTTGGGAAAAAGAAACTAAGATCTTTCGAATGATATATATATTATTTAATAAAACTTGAGAAATTTGAGTGCTATTGTCGAGAAAATTGTGTTATAGCAAATTGTTTTATTGCTCGACCATAATACCGTAAGGATCAAGAATATATATACATTGTTGGGTCTTAGATGAATATTTCTCAGTGTTACACACGGAATGACAAACTTATATATACCATTATTCACCACTTGTAGTGGTGGAGGGTATAAAAAAAAGATTAACTGGAATCTTATTGCAATTTAGCAGAGTTTTCTCCTACTGCTGTGTATATATTAGTACATAATTTTGGTAGTCTGCGATTGTAGTGATAATTAAATTATAAAAAATTTATTAGTTAATAAAAAACAATAACAAAAGTTAACAAGAAAACTACATCAATTAAACTTAGACAACTACTTTAGCGGGGGCAGCAGCGAAAGGAGTGGTCAAAGGAGCGGCAAAAGCAGCACCATAAGGAGCAGCGTAGTGAGCGGCATAGGGAGCAGCACCATAAGGAGCAGCAAATCCAGCTGGGGCCGCATAAGCAGCAGGAGCGGCAAAAGCGGCTGGTGCGGTAGCATAAGCAGCAGGAGCGGCAAAAGCGCCTGGTGCGGTAGCATAAGCAGCAGGGACAGAAAAAGCGGCTGGGCCAGCAGCATAGGAGGCAGGAGCACCAGCTACATAACGGCTAGAGATGGGAGAGGTGTAAGCGAATGGAGTGCTGGTGTATGAAGACAAAGTGCCATCATAGTTGTGACGAACATCAATTTGTTGACTACCGCCAGCGGCATACAAAGGAGCGTTGGCATAAGCCACAGCAGCAGGAGCAGCAGCAAAAGCAGTGGGATGGACAACACCAGCAGCAGCAACAGCTAAGCAGACAGCAAAGACAACAACCTTTAAAAGGAATATGGCAAATATAATTGGTTATTTATTTCTTTAATATTTTCTTGCATATCGCACAACTTACAAATTTTAACATTTTAAGGGATTTAATATAAGTTTCTTTGGTTTGTTTATTGAGCTAAACTTTAATTGTTAATGATGTCTACTTTATATTTGTTTAAAGCTTTTATAGTAATATGCTTGTTACTTATTGGTACAAGTAAAGTATTTTCTTTTGTTTTGTTTTTTGTTTCTTTGTTTCAATTTGGCAGATGACACCATAACCAATAAATAAAAAGTACTTTCATTTAGTTGTGTGCCCAATATTGTTACCAAACTTATTGACAATTAGCAATGTGTATTGGTTTGTTAAACGTGATCTGTTTTTTAAGTTATTGAAGAGTGTTAGTTAATTTGTAGGCTTTTACAGTCTGGCGGCTTTTAACTCGGAAGGAAATTGTTTTGTTTAAAACTTAACATATTTGTGTTAGGTTTTTGTAAATGTATTAAACATGACCTTGGTCATGTACTTTTAAGACTTTTCAAATGCATTTGGCAATTTTTTATTTTTTTTTTTTTTTGTTGTTAATTGCTATACTTATGTATTTAACTACTGACATAATTTTTGACGAGTTCAAGTTTAATTATGTATAACAAATAGGCTTTCAGTATATGGCCACATTAAAATGTAGAACAACACTTTGAAGGTTTAAGTTAGAAATTGATTTATGAGGATGAAATATAAATTTGAAATTTTCATAGAGCAACATATTTAGAATATCGCAATAAAAACCTAAAAACTGGTAAGATATTAAAAAATATTTATTTTTTATGAAATAATTTTTAAGCTTGAGGTCACTTTTTTTGTTTTTTATAAAAGATTTTTTTATTTTTATATATTTGGAAATCTTCTTCAGGAGTTATTTTAATATTATAACAAATTTTCTATGTGTAAAAAATATTTTGGTATAAGTTTGAAAGGGGTTGACAAAATTGAAAAATATGTTTTACAGAAAAATAATTTTTAACTGTTTGAAGCTAGACTAAGTCGCCAAGCCCGCAACCATTGACCAGTTGGAGGACAACCTTCGCCGTGTTATTGCCGATATACGGTCACAAATGTTGGAAAAAGTCATCGACAATTGGAAGTCCAGATTAGACTACGTCCCAGCCAGTCATATGCCAGAAGTCATATTTAAATTATAATTCCAAAAGATGATCTTTCGAATAAAGTAGATTTCAAGTCAATTTAAAAAATCATTTTTTTTTTTTTATTCCACTTTAAAGTTCTATACATCAAAAAACAAAACACCCTTTATTATTAGAAATAAACAAAACAACAGAGGCTGTCATTCATAAGCTTTTAGGTTTTCAAATACAGTAGACGCTCGGTTATATGAATATCCAGTTATGTAAACATCCAGAATAGTGAACAACAAAATTTAAACACATGAGGTTCCAAAGAGTGAACACAGCCTATCTCTATTATGTGAACAGCTTTCAACCGTTGATTTTTTTTAAATGTTTGTCTCAGTAGAAGTATGTTTTCCCCCGAAATAAGTGAAGAACCTGCAACCGTTGATTTTTTTTTAATGTTTTGAGTGTTGAGTTGTTGAGTTTTGAGTGGTTGTCTTTTGAGATCATTAGTGTTTCTTACATAGTGCATCGAAGATGAAGCGCAAGGTGTTAACGTTATCTGAAAAAAGTGACATTTTGGCAAGCTTGGACAAAGGCGCAAGCTTTACTTCTCTTGCACATTTGAATTACTTATTTTATATTCTCTCGATTATGTGAACTTCTCCATTTAGTGAACAGGCTATGTTTGAATTAGTTCATATAACCGAGCGTCTACTGTATAACTCAAATCAAGACCTGTTGTTTCTACCAAATTTGTCAATAGAGTTATGCCGAGTATCATTGCTCTTTTCAAGGCAAAATTTTGCTTCTTAAACAGCTGGAATAAATTACGATCTTACTATGATTGTTGCTACTAACTACAAGTCTGAAGTTGAACGATAAAAATAATTGGATCCAAAAACTGGCAATATATAGACATTAAAAGCCAATTAATTTAGGATTTAACTCTGTATTGAAAGTGACTAAAGTTTTTATATACACATCGAATTTTGCGGTTCTAATAACAGAAAGTAGGACAAAATTACACCTAAACACATTCATAGCAAAAACTTGATAATGACCCCTGCAAATAACGCGACTAGTCCATACATGCATGTAAAGACTAGTCCAAAGAGGAGTAGGAGTACTCCAAAACTACTCCAAATATATGAAAAAAAGGTGTTCCATTTAACATTGCGATGTCCTAGGACTGAACCATATAACCCATCGGAGTAGTCCCAAAACTACTCCATGGAGTACTCACGAGGGTTAGTTTTAAACAACAACAACAACTCAATATGCAATCGTGTTAACACGAAACCATGTCGTTTAACTACAAACTCTTGTTTAACTATGACATGGTCCATGACTGTATTACATTGAACCATGTTGTGAGTAGTCCATATCATCTAAAATGGATCACGTAGTCCAATATTATTTGCAGGGACTCTATAACCAACTTTTCAGTGTGTACACACTTGACAAATCTCTAAAAAGTGTAACCACATATTTTACTACACATTTGTTTGATGCTATTTAATCTTACAAGAGTTTCAAACTTCAAACAGCATCAAATAAAATAAAAATACATTTTGTCCTAGATGAAATAAGTCTTTAATTTCAAAATATTTTACTTAGTGGTTACGTTATTTTCGTCAAATATTTGCCATATATGACCTTACCCTTAGAAGCATGACATATTTGTTATCTGTTATGCAAGTGCTTACTTTCTAGTAATCTAATGGCCGAATTCTCAGTCATTAGTTAACCATTGGTAAACTAAAATACTATTTATTACTATTTATTATTTAACTATTACTTGTTATTCTTATGGCAAACTAAGCATTGCAAATAAAGAATCATTAGTTAAGCCTTTGTCATTAGCTAACTAAAGACTGTGAATTCGGTCATAAATGGCATTATCTACTAATAACGGCTACTGTGAGACACTTGGCAAATATTTGCCGAAAAAGAACTCGTTTATTAATTAAAAATAAAATTTGTTTATTTAGGCCAAAGCACAACAAATATTTAGTTTTAATTTATTTACGGCTGTTCGATTTTGCAAAACTCTTGAAAGAGTAAACAAACAACGTCAGACAAATTTGTGCTAAAACAAGTGGTTACGCTTTTTTGAGTAAATATTTGGCATGTGTGATCACTGATCGCACCTTAAGCCTCCGATATATTATTAAGGTCATTACGTTTAATTAGTTTTATTGATATTAAATTTGTGACATATTTATACGCAGTTGTGGGTTAAATATTAGTCTCATATCATTTGACCGTGTTAAAATAATTAGTTAAAATGCTATTGTGTAAAACTTTAGCATTTCAACTCATTACTTGAAAATGAAAGTTTTTGCTGCAATTATTTCTTTGCACAAAATATTGCTCGATTCTTTCTTTATCTATTATTTACCAAAGTTTAGCTTAAAATTAATATATTTATTAACACTTACAGTGGCAAGCAAAACTGTCCGGATGTTTTGCATTAAGGAAGTAAGGTAATGAAAATAATACAAATATAGGTATATTATCATGAAAATTTGATTCATTTTAAGATTACGTTTCTCCATCAAAGGATAAAAAAGTCCTTTTTAAAGATTTTTTGATTTTTTTCACATTTCTTTCAAAGGAACTATATGTAAATTTGGTATCATATGAAAGATCTTAGAGAGGCTCATTTTTTTAAATTCAAAAATTTTTAAATTTCAGACAAAATTTAATTTTTTTTATATTTTCATAGAATTTACTTAAGTAAAGAGTTGAAATGTCTTGATTGTAAACATCATGCAATTTAACCCAAATGGTTTTTCCAGATCCAGCTCACCAAATATTGACCCCAGGACAAAAGAAATTGAGAAACGTAGTCTTAAAATGAATAAAATTTTTATACTAGTCGGGAACATCGATACCTTATTTGTTCTCCATACCAACGGGGTCACCCTAATGTATATGTATGTATTTTTTATTTAATTGAATCTTATTAATTATAAAGCACGCAAAAGTTACATAAAAAAATCCAATATACGGACACTTTTGCACAGTACAAGAAATAAACATTATAACTATATTGCTCTATTAAAATCTGACGATATTTGACCCGTTGGTTTTTTTTATTTGTTGTGATCTCGTTATCAAGCTTTTGTTGCTCTATTTGAGCATAATTGTTTAACCTGTGAAGTGATTAACTTGATTTTTAAATAAAAACCTAAAAGCTCTTTAAAAATGAAATAACGCGAACTAATTTTGAAAACAATGTAATAAATTTGTTGCAAAATAATTATTCATGCCGTAAAATTGCTGACCACTTAAATTTAAGTAAATATACGGTAAATGGTATAAAAAAATAGCGTACTGTAGTTTGCAATAGTAACCAAGGGGGTCGACCAAGACTGCTTTCTAATGAAGATGAATGAAAAATGCTGCAAAAAGTATTAGTAAGGATGTCAGTTCCTGGACGGTTAGACGCGCATTAAATACAATTAGTTTCATAGCCAGTGTGAAAAAGAAAAAGTCAGCACTTTCCGTTAGAAATGTGAAAAAATCCCACAAAAATTGGACAATAAATGACTGGAAACGGGTTATTTGGAGCTACGAAACGAAAAAGTCAACCGATACCAGTCTCATGGAAAATAATTCTATTGACATAGACCGCATTAGCGCATTACTTACTTACTTCCTTAATGAAAAACATACGGACAGTTTTTCTCTCCACTGTAAATATCAACATAAATCTGTATAAACACCCTATACCAAATGAAAATGTTATTTTAAACATTAAATGCAAGATGTAACTTTCCATTGTCAACGATGTTCGAAAATGCATTATCGTTTAAGAGTTACCGGAGGCAATGTTTGAAAGAATGATCGATTTTTGATTCTTTAATCACATCAGGAATTTTTAGTTTTATAGCTGTTGGGACCATTCAACATAGCCCTATTAAAAGTAAGACATTATTGCTGAATCACATCATCGGGCCAAATTAAGTCAATTAGCAGCTGAATTTCACTTTGCAATGTTATTATTTCTCTGCAGGGTTTCAGATTGATTTAGCTGCCCGTCATATTTCAAAAGCTTCAGTACATTAATAAATCGTCAAAGGAAAGTTAAAAAAAGCTCCAGTTCTTCAATAAAACTGTTAGCGATTAGTAATAAATATCAGGTGGATCAAACAGTTAATGTGATCTATAACAAAATACGAATTTTATAAAAGGAAAACTATTTTAGTTTCTTCGTTTGGGTTTTCTTAAATATTAATAAATGAACATTTTCTCTTACATAAATTTTAAAACGTTTATGAGACCGAATTATTACCGCATTATTATGAACAAAACTATATTAAAATCTTGTAATAGCCCAAGTAAAAGGAAATATTTTCGTGACTAGTTCCTCGGAAATTGCTTAAAGTTCTAGAATAGCTGATATTTTTGAAGCACTCAGCAATTGTTCCATCGCACGCTTAAGCAATATTTGAATTAAATAGAAATAAATTCAAAATTTAAATCCCTAGTCAGAAAAAACACCAAATGATATTGAAAACAATGTGATAAATTTCTTACAAAATTATTATTCATGCCGTAAAATTGCATAAAATTTATTTTAAGCAATCGTAACCAAGGTGGTCGACCAGGACTGCTTCCTGATGGTGATGCCAGGCAGACTGAACGTTTGCTACATAATATGGACATCAAGACCCCGAAATATGCTGCAAAAAGTATTGGCAAGGATGTTAGTTGCTAGACGGTTAGACATGCATTAAATAGAATTGTGTGAAAAAGAAAAACCCACAAACGAAAGTCAACCGATACCAGTCTGAGGGAAGAGAACACTATTGGCATAGGCCACATGAGTGCATCCAAAAGCAACATCCTAAATGCAAAACATCCGAACAGTTTTGCTTCCCACTGTAGCTTGCGATCATCATCACTGTGCAAGTAGTTAAAATTTCCCAAAAACTACACTAATATTGCTAGCACAAGGATTACAAAACAAAAACAGAAGTTATTTAATTAATATTTACAAAAATAACAATATTTATTCATTATTAAATATTAAAAACAAAAAGATAATTAATTAAAAAAAATATTTCTTTTGTTGATTAAACAAATTTAAACAACAACTTTAGCGGGGACAGCAGCAAAAGGAGTGGCCAAAGAAGCGGCATAATGAGCGCCATAAGGAGCAGCATAATGGGCGGCATAGGGAGCAGCATAGGGAGAAGCTACAGCAAAGGGAGTAGCACCACCAGCGGGAGCAACATACTTAGCGGGAGCAGCGTAAGCAGCAGGAACAGCATAACCAGCATAAGCGGTAGGAGCAGCAAAGGCAGCTGGGGCAGCAGCATAGGCGGCAGGAGCACCAGCTGTGTAACGGCTAGAGATGGGAGAGGTGTAAGCGAATGGAGTGGTGGTGTATGAAGACAAAGTGCCATCATAGTTGTGACGAACATCAATTTGTTGACTACCGCCAGCGGCATACAAAGGAGCGTTGGCATAAGCCACAGCAGCGGGAGCAGCAGCAAAAGCAGTGGGATGGACAACACCAGCAGCAGCAACAGCTAAGCAGACAGCAAAGACAACAACCTGTTAAAGGGAGCAATAAATTAAAAAATTTACTTATTTTATACAAAGCACTACTTACAAATTTGAACATATTGAAGGAGTTTGTGTTTTTTTTTTTTTTGA
The DNA here is from genome assembly GCA_916048285.2 of Bellardia pandia. Lineage (NCBI taxonomy): Eukaryota > Metazoa > Arthropoda > Insecta > Diptera > Calliphoridae > Bellardia > Bellardia pandia. The sequence continues at coordinate 46,926,122 of OU696531.1, forward strand.
AGTTAATTGAGGTATTTACACTGAGATAGTGATGTCTTCTGCAAAATTACTTCAATCTTTTATAGTAATGTAACACTAAAATAATTGTTGTAAATTTGATGTGTTTTTGTGCACTTGTTTAAATGAAATACATGGTTAATGTCATGTACATTTATTTGTATTTTATTTAATTTAATGCAAATTACAATCAAGCTTAAACTATAAAATTTTTGTTGAATTGGTTAAGTAAAAGTTATTTCTAATTTGTAAAGAGTACAATCAAATATAAATATATTTGTTATTTCAGTAATTTCACAAACTTGCTTTGATAAAATGACGATTAGATAATTCCCTGTTCAAAGTTTAAAATATTAATTGCATAAAAGTTGACAAAATAAAAAGGGTGATTAAATTTTAAGGGCCGATGTTGAATGTGAACCACACCTAAACGTCATTTTGACATTTAAAAGCGTAATGTAATAATTCAAGTTCCTCTTTCAATTAAAACTAATTTTTGTAATATTTAAGTAAAAGTTTTTTCATAAATAAAGACAAATTTACGTTTTATTCTTTTATGGAGGAAATTAAAAAAAAATCTCTCTTTCCCGGGAAGCGAAAAACTGTGGGAAAAAACTATAGGGAATACGCTTCTAAGTATAGAAATTATTATTTAACCTTTTTGAAAGTGTGCCAATAATTTTGTCCTCCAAATATGAGTTAAAAACCTTTAATTGTTTTTCTTAAAATATTTGCAATTAATTTTTATTTTTTTTTACCTACAGAATAAAGTACAAGTATGTTAAAAATATATGTATTACGGAATAAAAACTAATATATTTTAATTGTTTGTATAATTCTTTTGTTTTGTTTAAAAATGTTTACTGTGCCAAAAATAATGTCCGCCACTGTATATACAAAACCAAAATGATTGCCGCGAAAAATCTTCACATGTAACTTGAAATACTTGACGCTAAAAACGTTTGGAAAACTATAACAATTATATTTCTCAATTTCAATTTCAATTTGTGTTTTCTGAATATCAAATTAGGTTTCTCAATTTCAATTTATTTCTCAATATCTATTTGGATTTCTGTATTTTAAATTGTATTTTCTCAATTTCAACTTTAAAAGGTGCAGCTAAAAGTTGCAGATAAAGTAGAAAATTGTTATCCTATATCTATTCATACTTCATGTCCGATAGTTCAGGAAGACTGTCGTAGGAACTGTGTGTTAGAAATCTAATACGTAGGGCCCGACAAAGCCAGAGAAAGTGAAATATAGTTCCATCATTCCCTTCATTATGACAAGCTTTAGTTTTTCACAAAACCATATCAGTGGCAATATATGGCCGTCATTTGTTCTTTTTCTGTTAATATTATCTGAACAATTTTTCTCCACAATTTTAAATAACTAATTACTAACGTTGCAAAATAAAATAAATAATCTTACTGTCGTCAGTCAAAAGATAACAAAGGGGAACTTGTCAGCTTTAAATCAAATTTTAAGAAACATGTTAGATCACTAGCAAAAACACACCAAATAAAATCAAGCAATCAATCAATCAATCAGTCACATATTCAGTCATTTAATTAAGCAACAAATTTTTAAAGTGTATGTCTGCAATCCATACCGATTAGTTGTCAAAATAAAAAAAAAAAACGATTAAGATAAATTTTAATCTTATGGCCAGTTTTTAACTTGATATTTAAATACGAAATTAGTTAATTTTTCCTTAAATTTAAGTTTTATTTAAATATGATTTCATTTTTTTCATTCCCAAATTACGTTTGGTATTTAATTATGATAAAAGCATTATTAAATGTCAAAAAAATATAAACAACTTCTGCATTTAACAGCTGATTTATTATTTAGTTTACAAATCGTTGTAAACTACATGGACAAAAGCTGCATCCTTCATATCCTCTTCATCTAAATTCATTGTTTTATAGCGTAGACAGACGACACAGTTAATTTGCATTAGCTGTCTTAATTCAAATTAACTCGTGAATTATCCCATCTTAATGCGCATTAAGTTAGACGTAAATGCACAAAATCAAAGCGAATTTATACTGCATTTAGCTATTTCTATATGGCAACATCGTCGAAAATCAATAATATGTTATCAAATTGTTTACTATTCTAAAATAAGAAGAAGACAATTGTAAAATTAAAATAATAAAAATAGATTTCCACAATTGCCTTTCTCTTATTTCAGAGTGTCCCACTGCGGTCCCCACATGTAGCAACACGTTCAGGTTGATGGTTGCTAGTGCATGAATAATTTTTGCATTATGGAACAGTTCCAGCAAAAGTAATTTCAGCTTTTTTTTCAAATAAGTACTGATTTTTCACCAAATGCCAAACAAATTTTTTCATAATTAAACAGTTGTTTACAAACAAACAGCTGTTTATATTAATGACACAATAGCATAATGTTTTTATTCGCGGCGAGTTTATTTATTGAATATTTTTATCAAATAATAAAAAAAAACTTCAATGAGCAATTTTCATTATTTGCAGAACATTCAAAATCATATGGTAGTATGAACAACTTAAGTTGTATTTAAATTTACGTAGTCAGTGATTTAAGTTATATTTATTAAATGACATATAAAATCAAATTTGGCATTTAAACAGAACTAAAGTTTAAAAACCCTTTAATTTTTAAGTTAAAAACTGGCCATTAGACACTCTACTCATTAGAGGTATCGTGTGTTTAAGGCGAATATTAGTTTCTAGAGCAATGTCATGGATTTGTCAGCGTTGTTATATGATTGCAGGAATTCAAACGGTTTTTTGTACCAAAAAGGGCTCAGTGAAAACTTTTTTGTTTAAAAATCGTTTGCAAAAGAGGTTGGCTGTTTTCAGACAAGCAACAAGGCGAATTTGTACTGGTTGAATTCTAGGAAATTTGGAGCGAATTACTTTAATCTGTTTTTATTTATGGAGTTTAAAAACCCCCTAAATTATCTGGAATAAGTGAAAGTCAAATCACATATTTGTATATAAAAAACTTTATGAATTCGCTTCAATTTGCCTGAATTCGCCTTTGCTTTTCTACTATGCTGCACTGCGTTAGTAATTTAACGATATTATACCTTTTTAATCCATTTTTACTGCAACAATGTTTAATTTAGTATTACCCCGTACATACAATAAATGTCATATAAATATTTCCAAAATGTTAACAGTTTACAACACAAATATACTCTATATTTTGTACATACGAGTACATATCGTCCCCTCAATATAACAATAGCGTATAATTTTTTTGGGGTTTTGAGAAAGGAGAGTTTAAAGTTTTTGTCAAATCGGATGTCTATTAAAACCTCAATATTGCGGTAAATAAAAATTCTTCATATTAGATTTTTCGGCAAATACCTAATACCGTTTCTTGTCTTGAAATTGTCCAATTTTTTTTTTTATTCTACGCATCCTTTAATACCATAATTATGTCCATTTAAAGCGCAAGTCCTTCATATAGGCTATTTGATTTTTTAAGGAATTCGTATGATGTATCAGATACACTATTTTATTTTGTATGGTATACGCTGTTTTATTCAATAATGTTACGGTATTTTTATTAAAATATTTGATCTCAAAAAATATCAATTTGTAACATTATAAAACAGTGATTAATTCATAGTTTTGTTAATAAAGTGGTGCATATTCATTACTTTTCAATTTGTGTTATTATAAACAAAAAATTATGACAAATTAAGGTATACATTGCGTAAATCAAAAATAACTAGAAATTCATACGTCTTATTTCTCTTCCTCTGCTACATCTGGCTCATCTAAACAATTTCGCTTCTTTCCATCTTGTAAGTTAAAAAAATGACTGCGAGCCACGAGGAATTACATTATTTTTGCACATATTTTGGATATAGAAGTGGTCGGAATGAAACTATTTATCAAACAATAGTGTATATTATTATAAGCTATTTTATGAGTTAAAGTTTTCATACATTATATTTTTTCTATTATTGTTTTAACAACTTTGGAGTGACATTGCAAGTAAAATAGCGCATATGAGCTTACACACTTATTGAAGGAAAATTTTGAACAAGAAATTATACACTATTTTTCCAACCATTTTTTGACCCACTTTTTGGAAGTAGAATTTAACGAAATTTTGACCAGACATAAAATCAATGATGGAGATTTTAAATATGCAATAAAAAATAATAGCTTATAAGAAAATACACTATTGTTATATTGAGGGGACGATATACAGTGGCTCCATCGCAGCACTGTTTTACCTTCAAGATTCAATTTCACTATTGTCTTATTTCGACAGTAGATTGCTTTCCCTTAGGGGCCATTTCTAATAGATTTTTACCTATTGTTAGAACTAGAAATGTCTGCCAATAAATGCAAGTTATGACTAAATGTGACAAAAAAAGTTTTGAAGTGCATATTTGTAAAGTAACGGTATTTTTATTATTGATGTTTTACTTTGTCCGATTATGCGTTGAGCGCAAAAAATTGAGTTAAGTTTGTTTTTCTATGTAAATTTACAGTTATCATCGAGAATATTGATATTTTTTTTTATATTTGGAAAGATTAGAGTTGAGAGTGCAAATAAAAACAAAAAATAAATAAAAATTATTACGATTTGTTTTAGTTCAGAGAACGTAAATATCATACAAACACTTGTCCGATTATGCGATGGAGCCACTGTATATGGAGTTGGACAGTTAGGAGTACTCAAGTAAATATGTAAAAATAAAAGTTGTTTTGTTTTCAATAAAATTGGATTTTGAAATTTTACTGTGTATGTACCAGACCTGGGGGGTCTCAATTACATTTTGTATTTAATTACACCTATAATTACACAATTACATGTAATTGTAATTGAATTTTTTCAATTACAATTACATTTTTTTTGTAATTGAAAAAGAAGTAAAAATCAATTACAATTACATGTAATTGTAATTGAAGATTTCTTAATTACAATTACATGTAATTGTAATTGGAAAAAATCCAATTACAATTACATTTAATTGGAAAAAAAATTTTTCATTAAGTAATTTAAAAAAAACAAGTAATCATTACTTTTTTAAGTATTTATTGTCAAAAAAGTATTTAATTACAAAAATTATCAATTACATATTATAAAAAAATTTCAAACGTTCATCATTCTACCGAACTTTGTACAATACATTTTAATAAATTCATAATTATTCTATAATTTTTTTTATACATCCAACAATTTTTTTTCATATAATTTAGAAAATCGTTTTAGGAATTTTAAGTTTTATTTTATGGTTTTAAAAATGTAATTGAATTTTGTTCAATTACAAGTAATTATTTGTTGATTAATTACAATTACAATTACTTGTAATTAGTAATTGAACATTTTCATTTACTATTACATGTAATGTGTATTTGATTTTTTTCAATTAACAATTACAAGTAATTGTAATTGACATTTTTCAATTACAATTACATTTTATTGTAATTGAGTTAAGTCCTTACTTTCAATTACAATTACTTGTAATTGTAATTTAGACTACCTCAATTACAAATTACATGTAATTGTAATTGTAATTGAAATGTAATTGAGATTCCCCAGGTCTGGTATGTACTTAAAAAAGTTTTTTTTTTTAGAAATAAAAAGTTTTCTTAAAAAAATATATGGCAACGTTGTGTGTACTTAAAAACCAGGTTGACAACTTGGGAAATATAAGCTGCTCTGCAGATATTTTATCAAAAGCTTCTATTTTCAGAGGTTTTTGGAACGCTGGTGATTTAAAATTTAGAAGACACTAAATTTTTTTCATGAAATTTCTAACTTTTTAATGAACTTTTAATGCTTAAAATAAATTTGAACTTTTTTTAATTAATAAATTAATATTAAATATGTATGTGTGTATTTTCTTTAGATTATTAAAACGTATTAGGAATGACTTGAATTACATAACGTACAATCTTAAACAACTGGAGCTGAGACTAGGGAAGCGGCATAAGCGTTAGCAAAAGTGTTGTAGGCAGCAGCGGCAAAATGAGCAGCATAAGGAGAAGCATAAAGCGAAGAAGCAGCAGCAACACCAGCAGGAGCAGCATATTTGGCAGGCGCAGCGAAAGCAGCTGGGGCGGCAGCAAACTGAGTAGCAACACCAGCTGGGGTAACATACTTAACAGGAGCAGCAAAAGCGTTAGCAGTAGCACCAGCTAGATAACGACTGGAGTAAGGAGCAGCAAAACTAAAGGGATTGGTGGTATAAGAGGAAAATGTACCATCATAATTATGACGAACATCTACTTGTTGGCTGCCACCAGCAGCATACAAAGGAGCATTGGCATAAGCTCCAGCACTAGCGGGAGCAGCTGCAAAAGCTGTAGGATAAACAAGACCGGCAGTAGCATATGAAAAGCAGACAGCAAAGACAGCAACCTTTTTAAAGTAAATAAATTTAATGTCTTTGTAAAACAACTAATAAAGAGGTATACTTACAAACTTGAACATTTTGTTAAGGATTTTTAAAAGTTTACACAAAATTATAAAATTAAATGTTTAATAACAAATGTTAAACACTGTTGTGATAGTGTCACCACTCAGTCTGTAGGTTTTTATAGTAAAAAAATTAAACAAATATACAAAATATTAAAATTAGACCTAAAATTACTTAAAAGCTGGCTAACTGACTTCATTATTAAATAGATGAGACCAATAAAGGCACTTACATTACAAAACAAATTTGTATTAACAAACCTAAAATTGATTTGCAGTTAAAACCAAAACGTGCCTAGAAATTTAAATACTATAAAATAACAAAATAAATAACAGAATTAAGCAACAATACACAAGTATTATAAAATCAAACTAAATTAAACTGTAATTGTATCGACAGGCTTTTTAATACTTTATTGAAAGTGTCATTTAACATTGCCCTACTGCTGAATTTCTTCAAGTATTTAATTATTTTAATAACTTTATAATAACAAGTCATTATGATTTCATAATTTCTTTATTTTTATTTTCAAAAATTGTTTTTTATTATTATTATCTAATAGAAATTGTCAAAAAAAGTAAAATGCTATGGAATTATAATTAATCACTCTGTCACATACATATATACAAATAGAATCATTAATTTGCCAACCGTTAAAATTTAAAACAATAAACCAACAAAATTTCAACTTAAAACAAAATCACTTAATATTGTTAAATGGTGATGAGTGTCTGCACTTCTTAAGACACAAAACAAATTGTGGCTAAATTGAGAAAAAAACCAAAATAATTTGTTTTTATTATTAATACTTAGATTTACTTTCATAAATATTTTCACATACTAATTAATTTTATACACACAGTGTCAGAAAATTGATTTAACTCATGAGTTAATTTGCACTATGGGACGTTAAATAAATCGCAGGATTTTGTGTTGGCTATCGCCGAAAGGAAAATTTTCTCTATATTAAAAGATGCATATTAAAACATGTTAATCCTGTGCATAAATTTCTCTCAATAAGAATGTATAAGAAATTGGGTGTATAACTTAAAATTGTGTTACTTTTTCAAATATTTCGATTTTATTTTAAAATATTTATACAATATAAATTTATTCAAAGTATTGGCCATTGTTAACTAAAAGCTTTTCTCATTACTCTGACAACATATGGATGAATTCTGTGCCAACAGAACTGCTCTTCCCTTGAGGCCAATAACAAATCAAGAAACAAATAGTAGTTGAACGGGTGCATGTAGCAAAACTTTCCAACCATTTCTTTCGAAATAGTTTTCAACAGGTATTGCATAGGGATGCCAATACCGAAATCCCGATCCCGCCATTAATAAATACCTAAAATTAGTAATTGTGTAAAAGACCCAGAGAAGTAAAAAAGTTTTTAACTGCATCGTACACAAATACAAAACATCTTAATATTAATTAATGCATTTTTAGCATTTTTAATAAGAGAAAACAAAAGAGATCTATTGACAGATTCCACATTAAATCACTAATTGAAAATGTCAGAAACATTTAAAAATTATTCACAAAGTCATCAACAAAAATTTACATTTTACAAAAGTATGCCGAAGAAATGAAGTTGAAACAATAAAAATTAATTTTGGTTTGCCTAACTCGAACGCACTGTTTGATGTTGGAAATTTTGGAAATTCCTATAAAAAAGCTTTAATTGATTTTAAAGCTCAACAGATGAAACATGACAGATGAAGAATTTGTTTTACTTAAACAAATAGTTGTCATTTGAAATTCAGTTAAGCTGAAAGTTCACATCAAGCGTTTACGCGTTTCTCGCGTTCTAAACAACTGTCAAAAAGTAGAATCATTGGCGCATATTCAGAAATCGTAACTAAAGTCGAAACTTATTAAACAGAAACTTAAAAATAGTTCACAACTGCTTTCAGCTGTTAAAAAACACTGCATTTAGAAGATTTTTGTTGATGAAAAACACATCTCTAGTTAGTTTTCTTTTTATTTGTGATTTTTTTCGGTCAAAATTTACACAATTAGCAAAGAAAATAGGTAAGTTTATTATTATTGTTAGAAAAAAATATGTATTTATTGATTTGTGTATTTTAGAGACTCAAATTGGTCGCCAGATGAAAAAACTGCATTTAAAGAATTGGTGGCCAAATATGTTAACATCATCGACGACAAGAAATAAAATCAATCAGCTGTTCTTTAAATGTATTTGTTAGTTGACATTTATTTACAGCTTTGCCCATAATTAAGTTGTAACTTTTCGTGCTGAAAGTAATCAACTAAGAATAACTTAAGTTGGTACTTAAAAAAGTTTAAACGTATATTTAAGTTACACACTTAAAAGCGTAGGAAGCGTTAACGCTTGAAAAGCGTAAAGTTGATTTACTTTCTACTTTTGAAAGCATCGCAATCAGCAAACAGCTGACATAGTTATAGTGAAGGCGTTTGTCGCATTGATATGAATCTCTGTCAATGTTGCACTTAAGCTTAAAGAGATATCCAAAAGTGATTGCAAATCGGAAATCAAGGAAGGAAATTAAGCGATGAACTGGTGAAACCAGAAAAGAAAAAGAAAACTTGTTGAAAAAAAAATCCAAAATTCAAGAGTAAATTTGATAATGAATTAGAAATGTTTGTTATTAGAAATAAATTAAAAACGTTGATTACGAATCTAATGAAATAATCAATGTAATTGAAGTAACTCCTTATAAAGTCTGTAATGATATTTAATCAAATATTAAATAACTAATATGCATAATTATTTATTTGGGAGGATGATCAGCATACAATAATTTGCTAACACTTTTGCTTATAAGCGTTGATTGTGAACGATTTTTTTTAATGTTTGGTAACAAAATTAAATCAAGGTTTTCTTTATCTTATAGATGATGCCTTAATATATTTGTGAAACTTTTTTAAGATAGACCGATAACATTATATTTCTTTTAAATTAATATAGAAATTAAAGGCGAATAGACATATTATTTTTCTTTATCTAATTTTCAAAGTAATGTTCATATGCTTTGAAATTATTAATGGTTTATAACATGGTACAAGTATACAAGGTGAGTGCAGTAGCCCAGCTGTCTGACTTTGTTTACAATTTACTTATGTCAAAAGTAATACTTTTTCAAGTATTTTTGACAGTAGTACATTATTTTACACAAAAAAAATGCCTGTTGTTTCTGTTTTGTGTTGTACTTGTATAGTTGCACCATGGTTTATAAAATACAAAATTTGATTTATTTTTAAAATTTTGATTTTTAGTAAATTTAAAAAGAAAATGGTTCTTTTTAACATATTTATATTAAAAACAATTAACTTTTTTGAAATTAATAGTTTTTATTATTAATAAACCAATTGGTTTTTATAAGAAACAAAAATCTCGGGATCCCGAGACTTACATTTTTTCGAATCCCGGTATGTATTTGCAAATCCAACCCTAAACTGCAACATGTAACCTAACGTTATCATGATGGAATATTACACTTCTATGGCTGGCCGCCTATTATGGTTGTTTTTCTACCAATAATCAATTCAAACGAATCAATTGCATTTAACGACCATAAATCTTTTAAAAATGTTAGTATCCAAATAAAATTCAACAAACTACCTAATTTTACAACGATCGGTACATAATTAGTCAAAGCTCCCATATAAGAATGTATAAATATAAACTGTTTTTACACATACATATATTAGGTTTGACCGATTATACTTTCTTATTTGTTATACCCTCCACCACCATAAGTGGTGAATGAGGGTATACTAGTATATAAGTTTGTCATTCCGTGTGTAACACTGAGAAATACACATCTGAGACCCAATATATACTTTATATATTCTTGGTCTGTCTGTGTAAAACATTCTCACGTCCAAAATATTTAACCAAAATCAGCAACGTTTACAAACAACCGTTTATAATTCTCCTAAGCAGTTTGGTATTGAAAATCATCAAAATCGGTTTAGGGCAACTAGAGTTAAGGACCAAAATGTGTAACAAGATCCATCCAAATACGACATAGTATATTTAAAAAGTTTTTTGCTATTTTCTTTAAATTTATTACCATGAAATACACGTTATTTCTACGATAGAAGTACAAACTGTGATGAAAATAGTAAGAATAGACCCCATACAAATTTCTTCCCGAAATATGGCACAATGTTACATAAATGCCCATAAAATTCCAGTATCAATACAAAGTTCAGCAAAAATAAGTTTGACATGAAAAAAAACGAAACCGAATCGAAATTTTGTAGTTGTCACTCCATATAGCGCCAGTGTTGCCATTTTGCATTGAAATTTTTAAAAATTATGCTAAATGCTTTCTAGGATAATTTGCTTGATAAAAAAATTTTTTTCTCGAACAAATTTTTACTATTTTTGGAGATATAAAAAATATATTTTATTAATATTTTAACTAAATTTCTTTCGGTGTGGTAAGTAAACACGGAAATTTTTGAATTAATATATGAAATGTAATCTATTAAAACAAATCAACAATTGTTATGAACAAAATTAGAAAAAACTATAATTTATATTTGTAAGATTTCAAATAAATATTGCATTGTTACATTGAAAAAATTTAGCACTTTTTTTTCTTCTGTAGAACATTTTAGCACTTAGTTTTTCAAGTTTTAGCATATTTTGAAATTCATTTTCTGGCAACACTGAATATCTACCAAATAAAGTAAACTTCCGAGTATCAATATAACAACCATTAAATTTTGAATTCTACATAAATAAACCTCCAGTACATAGAAATCACGTTACTGGATAGATATCAGTATGAAGATATCAGTCCATAATTGGTCCACCTCCACTATAACACCTATAAACGTTTACACTTTTTTGTACTATTTTCCTTAACCTGGTGGATATAGAAAAATGTTAAACCTATTTTTAGTTTTATTAATTGTTGCATTACATATAAGATTGTTATGATAATTATACAAAGTCTGGTTAAAATTACAAACAAATGGTTAAAATTAGATAAAATTTAAAAACATTTGAAATAAATTAGGTTTTATAAAATACTAATTATATAAAATACTAATATAATTTGCACTGAGACTGAATAGAAAACACAGAATAAAGATATTCTGTTCCTAAAAACAGCGTAGTTTTTGTAATTCTTATTATGTTTATGTGAAGGGTATTTAAGATTCGTCACAGCTCGTTTTTAAATAAAGGCAGCTTTGTGTGGAAATTGCATTTGATGGCAAATACATATATGTATTTGCGCGATTAAATGTTGTGACAACTATGAACATAACATCAACACGAGCTATCCACACTAGATAAATTTATGTGCGAACAATAATTTCGTTGCTGAGTAAATAAATTGATGGTGATTCCACTTAAGATGGAATCAAGCAGCCAAAAAATGTAAATAAAAGTTGTTAAAACACAAAGAAATCTTATTACTTTCTTTATCACTTCTCTAAATATAAATTATCCAAAGCAGCCAAAAAATGTAAACAAAAGTTGTTAAAACATCAAAGAAATCTTATTACCCTCTTTATCACTTCTCTAAATATAAATTATCCAGCCATATACATACTTCCTTTAAGCTGAGTACAAATTGGCCGGATATTTTACTTTTTATAGCAATCGATAACAAATCATGTAAATTTATTTTAGAAATGGCAATTATTTAATTAAGCCTGTCATTTAATCACGGTGGCTTTTATTTTAACAAAATAAAATTACAAACAAGTTTTGTGTTATGTGTGTTTATTTTTTCAAAAATAAATATGCTAAAAATTCTTAAAAATTTATTAAAACAGTGACTGGTTTTATTTTAGTTTTTTGTTAAAAAAAATGTCTTGTGTTTCTGTAACGATTATTTTGAAATCATCATTAAATAAAAATTCTTGTTTTCATATTTTAAATTCCTAGCTTAAATAAATACTTTTAGATATTTTAAATTTCCTTTTCTTTTTTTGTTCTAGCTTTTAAGGTATACGAGTATAACTGATGCACGAGTATTTGTCTGGTTTATTTTTATTTTTAGGTAGACATTTTTTTGTATTTGTTGAACACGTTTTTAGACTTAATATTCTGTTTCCTTGGCTTTGTGTTTAAATAATTTAGTTTAAGATTTATCGTTGTACAATAATTATTAAGAGTACGAGTATGTGTAATAAAGTTTAATTTATAGCGGTCACTGTCTTTTGATGTCGAATGATGCTAAATGGTGTAGAGCGAAAATGTTGATGATAAAGATGATGACATGCTGTAGTTTTTTCTTTTGTTTTACCAAGGAGTGGGTTAAATGAATCATATTAATGTTTAAGATAAAAGCATTTATTATTTTATAATAGTGTTATTTTTAAATTTCATTTCATATGCCCTGAACTAATTTATTTTTGCTAAAAAAAAACTTTCATATTTTACAAATTCAAAACTGTGACCCTGAATTCCCTATACGAGTATGTATTCTGGTTTTAAATAAGTTTAAACCTCAATCAAGATCTTTTAACTGTTGCTGAAATATTTAGTGTAAAGTTGGTATAAAAAGTTCTTATTATACAGTTTTTTTTAGAGATGGCACAATTTCCACTAGATTTCAATCAAAAAATTGGATTTTCGCCTAGTAGAACTACCTTTGCCCTAATTTTTAAAAAATCTTGTGCACAGTGACCGCAGCTTATGTGAACAAAAGTTCTAAACAATTACATTTTCTTTGCAGTAGTCGATTTTTTGTTTTTTTTTGTTTTTAAGAAATTCCTATTTCTCCTACCTAATATTTTAATAGATTTCATATAACAGGTTTTGCATAAATCCTAACGGCGTTTTGAGTATTACAGCGTTCTAAAAAACAAAAGAATAATAAAAGAATATTTCTTTTATCTCTACAGCTATAAAAATCAATCAAATTCAAGACATTTTAATAAAAGCAAAAACAAAAGAAATGTCTTTAGTATGTCTCTATTAAGCAGACAGCTCGTCTACAACTTAATTTAACTTAAAATATTAATCATTTTTAGAACAATTATTATTGTCTTGACAGACAGCTATAAACCCCATTTCATGTTAAGCTGTAATAAAGGGTGTTTTTTTTTACATGTATATTACTTTAAGTAGGCTAGAATTTTTTAACTGTCGGCCATTTTGTCAGCTGTCAAGTGTTCTATGTTTAATTTGGTTTGGCATTTCAACATGAAGAGGCTTCAAATTGCCCCAACTTATTTTGCAAATCCATGTTTCCTTGTTTTGGAATGGAATAAAACAAAAATGATTTTTCTTTAATTTACGAGGGCGGTTCGGAAACTTCTTAGCCTAGCACAGAAAGAGAATATTTAGTTTTTCAAAAACATTTTTACTTTTCAATATAATCACCTGAAACTCCAACACACTTAGTCCATCGCTTATCTAGCAATTCTATCCCTTGATTAAAATAGTTTTCATCAAGGCCTTCAAAATAGTGGTTTACAACTGTAATTGCATCTTCATTTGAGGTAAAACGCTTGCCAGCAAGGATTTTTTTTAGATTTGGGAACAAGTAAAAGTCACTGGGAGCTAAATCAGGAGAATAAGGTTGGTGGGCAAGCAACTCGTACTTTAATTCATTGATTTTAGCCATTGTTTTAAACACTCTTGTGCGATGAAAAAATTGTTTTTTGTGTTGTAAGCAAGAACGTTTTTGTCGAATTTTTACATTTATTGATCCAAAATGTTGCAATAGTACTTTGAATTTATTGTTTTACCCTTTTGCAGACAGTCAATCAATAAAATACCTTTGAAGTCCCAATTGTTGCCATAACCTTACAGCCGATTGAATTGTTTTTGCCTTCTTTGGGGCACTTTCTCCAGCTTCAGTCCATTGTTTGGATTGTTCTTTGATCCAAACAATCTTAAGGAATTTTCATTATTATGCCTTTAAGAAAGTGAATTTTTTTTATCTCGATAAATCTTTTTTATTAAGATATTATTTTATAAAAAAAATAAAAGAAATTTCACAAGTGTTCATAGCACAGATGGAAGTTTCCAGAACACTTAACTTTTTGGTGTTTGTACCACGCTTTCTGTTCTAGGCTAAGAAGTTTCCGAACCGTCCTCGTACATAAAATTTAATTTATTCGAAAAACAATCTGCTGGCATTATAATTTAAAAATGACTGGCTCGGACATAGTCTAAACTGAAGGTCCAATTTTCGATGATTTTTTTCCAACATTTGTGACCATATAATCGGCAATAAGGTGGCGAATCCAAGTGCACGCAGAGACAAAATATAGTTGTACATGTTTAGCACAACTATTTCAACATTTTTAAACATTTTCTTTAATATTATGCACACTGTAATTATTTATATGATTTGTGCAACCATGATATGGTTAAGTTATCACTTACATGATTATACCTATCATATATGAGTCATTCCATGTCAGACCGAACACCTTTTTTACAACACCTCATACGATTTACTTTAGATTTTGCAGACATATTCTTCATTAAAAAATATTTTACACGTATTTCCAGAAAAAAAATAAATTTTTTTTCAACAAGTTATGTGCATTTGAAAATCGTCAAAATTATAAAAAATCTTCCGACATGACAACTTTTGAACTAATATTTCGCAAAAACTTGTGGATGGATTTTAAAGACCAATGTCTTATTTTAAAGGTATTTGAACCTCCTTTTTAAAAATTATTATTTAATTTTTTTTTATAATTTTTTTATTTTTAAAATTTGCTTTTTTTATTTATTTTCTCTTTTCCATCACCTTCGAAAAAGTCAAAAAATCTAAAAAAAATATTTTCTTAAAGCTCAATATAACCTTAATATTCCCTGTAAATTTCAGAATGGAAGTCGAATGAATTCTATTTTTTCCCCGATTTTTTCCATTGTAGTACTTTTTGAAAAAAAATTTATTTTTTTTTTCTGGAAATACGTGTAAAATATTTTTTAATGAAGAATACGTGCTAAAATTTTGCAAGACTTCGGCGACATCAAAGTCAATTTTTAGCAAAAATCGTTCGGTCTGACATGGAATGCCTCATATATGATTATAGCATTTATGTAATGTTAATGGTGATCAGTTTTATGATGAAAAATTATACCATATTATGTTGTTCTCTATCATAATCAAAAAGCAAAAAATGTATCCATAAACATGATTGCCACAAATATATACATAGTTTCTATAATAGTATATATGATTGTAGAAATCAACTGAACCGTAACTCAACCATATTATGGTTACCACAATCATATACATAATTACAGTGACCATAATATTGCTGATAAACTTGTAAAAATTTTGACATTCTTGACCACATCTCTGTGTGTGGTCAATCGTTTCGGGCTTATCGTCGTAGACTAGCGACTTCAGACATAAATCACTTGACAGCTGACAAAGTGGCCTCCAGTTAAAAAAATGTTTGCCAACTTAAAATTCTATACATCCAAAAAAAAAAATACCCTATAGCACAGAAAATTAATTCTGGCTGTTAAAATTAATAAAGTAAATGCATACATAAATATTCTAGTTTAAGTTTTAGTTTATTAACATCACTCCATTAAACAATATAAAAACAAACAAAGGAAAATTAACATATAAATTGTGTTATATAATAAAATTAAAGCTGTTTATAGCTTTATTTATATTGATTTTAAGAATTAACATCTTAACCATTTACATATGAATCTAGATTATATGTTTAGGTATGCTAAAACCAAAACTAGCTTAAAGAAAAGAACTAACTATTTTATTAATATGGTTTCTTTCTGTCTCACCATAAGTTTATTTTAAGCTTAAATATATCATTAAGTGCCCTTCACTATTGTACATACGCTTAATAGACATACGCCTGCCGTTCTCTATGTGTTTATACACTACATTAAATTAGGTTTATGCTAATGTTGATAAAGCTTAAAATAATACGTTTCATTTGTTCATAAATGATTTAATATACATGGTTTTTCAACGAGTACTTTCGTTTTAAAAATTAAAATTAAATCTAAAATTTATTGAGTGTATAACTTGCAAATGAGGGGTTTTTTTTGAAACAAATAGTAGTCGGACGGATCAAGGTCTAGACTAAAATGCAGATGAGAAAAATTTCGACCTTTTTAATGATTTTTATTAAATAATTTTTAAGCTTGAGGTCACTTTTTTGTTTTTTATAAAAGATTTTTTAATTCTTATATATAATTAACTCAATATTTCGATTTCCTTTGGCTTCGTCCTCTGGTATATGCGAGATATTGGTTTCTTTATTATATACAAGCCTTTGGTCTCCTCCTTTAAAAAAATATATGACACATTGGTCTCCTTTTTTATTTTAGACGTGACAAATGTCTCCTCCTCTATTATAATTAGAGACAGTGGTCTCCTTCTCTATTATAGACGATAAATGGGGCGTGGGTCTCCTCCTATTTTATAGAGGAGACATTGATCTCCACCTATAATATGAATAAGACATTGGTCTCCTTCTCTAGTATAGTCGAGACAAAGGTCTCCTCCTCTAATATAAACAAGACACTAGTCTCCTCCTCTAGTATAGTTGAGACAAAGGTCTCCTCCCCTAATATAAATAAGACTCTGGTTTCTATTTCTATTATAGACGATAAATGGGACATAGGTCTCCTCCTCCTAAACGAGATATTGGTCTCCTATGTTATAGATAAGACCTTGATCACCTCTATATATGAGACGAAAAATACCAATATCACATTTTTATTATTTCTTTTATTATATCATTTAAAATCTTCCTTTGGAAGATTTCCAAAGGAAATCGAAATATTGAGTTAATTAAGAATTAAAAAATCTTTTATAAAAAACAAAAAAGTGAACTCAAGCTTAAAAATTATTAAACATTTTAAGAAATGTAGCTTTTATAGATCCACAATTTTCATAGTAAATTTATGAAAGAAATTAAAATCATTGCCAGAGTAAAACATTGTATGCACAACCTACGTATGTTTACCGATTTCAGATAAATATTAATTTCAGAAGATAATACCTATACTATCATACCTTTTTAAATATTTTAAGGTGAATACACAAATAATGGCAAATGTCAGCAATTCATTACACAAAACCATTCCATATAAATTCATTCTTTATCTTCATTCGACGACTTTTGTTTGAATATAATCCAATCATTGTTGAATTTGTTTATAATGAAATTAAAATACATTTATCATCATTCGACCTTTGAATGACTAACATTTATGAATTAAAATTAAAGAGTGTCATTCAATTTGTTTTTGGTTTCAATTTAGAAATGAATAAAAAAAATATTTACAGAATCTAACTAATGAGATTTAATTTAAAGCAAAATTAAATGATTCAATATCTTTTATTATATAGTTTTAATATCTTTGAAGTACAGGGTGTTTTTTTAGATACATAGAACATTAAATCAGCAACACTTTTTAAACTGGCGACCATTTTGTCAGCTGTGAAGTGTTTTATGTTTTTGTTTGGGCACTTCAACATGAATAGACTGACGCCTGAACAAGGCTTCCAAATTATACAAATTTATTTTGCAAATCATGGATCTGTGTTTTTTTTTCGATGTACACAACTTGAAATGGAATAAAAAAAGATGATTAAATTATGAAAATGTGCCAAATATTGAAAAATCCTATTCTTGAGTTAAAAAATATTTTTTTTGGAAGATATTCCACTCGCATCCCATTAAGCGATTATAAAGGCCTTAAAGTAAATTGTATAAGCTTTCTTTTTTTACCAAAAAAAAAGGGCCCAAATTGAAAAAAAAATTAAAAAAAAACATAATTTTAAAAAAAAAATTTTTTAAATGATTGAATATGATATGAATATTTTTGAAATGATTGAAGAAATAGCTATCTAAAGTCCTTTGGGCAATTTTTGCTAGAAGCAATAGGTGAAAAGTTACACTCATTTAAAGAAACCCTGTATGACCAAAATTGACCAAAATTTCCAACTTTGACCCCCTCTAACTCCGGCTCTTGGACTGGACTGATAGAGCTGAAAATTTGGATCTGGCTTACTATCCAATAGTACTAACCTTGGTGAAAATTTCATACAAATCGATTTTTAACATTGGGTCACTTGACGTGAAATTCACCATATTTATTATACCCTTCACCACAATAGTGGGGAGGGTATATTGGATTTGTGCTGATGTTTGTAACGCCCACAAATATTGGTCCAACACCCACCTTAAAGAATGCCGATCGACTCAGAATTACTTCCTGAGTCGATTTAACGATGTCCGTCCGTCCGTCTGGCTGGCTGGCTGTCCATGTAAAGCTTGTGTGCAGAGTACAGGTCGCAATTTTGAAGATATTTCAATAAACTTTGGTAAGTGATATGACTGGTGGAAATCGGTCCATTATTTCACTTGGCCCCCATACAAATGTCCTCCCGAAATAGGAGTTTACCGATCATAAATGTTTCAATTATGAAAGTATATAAACAAATTTCACCACAAATGAGTTATAAATGAAGATAAATCAAAACTACAAATGTTGTCCATATCAGTCCATAATTAGTCTTAGCTCTTATATAAGGCCCATTTCCGAAAATCACTTTAACGACTATAAATCTCTTTAAAATAATTTTCTCCGAATAAAATTTAATAAAAATAAGTTTCATATGTACAGAAATGATGATACCCTATTCTATAATGATTGGTCCATAATTAGTCAAAATCCCCATATACGACCATCTCTGTAATTCACTTTAACCTCCATAAATCTTTTAAAAGTATTAATATTGAGATAAAGTTTAACACATATATTATTTATATTTACAGAAATCATGACACTAAATTTTGGTCCAAAATAGGTGATATCTCCCATATAGCGCACATTTCTGAAAAACTTTTTATACATATACTAGGTGTAGGGTATTATATGGTCGGGCTTGACCGACTATACTTTCGTACTTGTTTTTGAATTGGCGTTTCACACAAACTCACATTGTTAGATTGTACAAATCTTCAAAAGGGGTCTCAGTCTCGCAAGTTTGCCCAATAGCACAAACGGCAATTTTAAGCAATATCATGAGGACTTATTATTGACATTTATTTTAACAACTGTGCTTAAAAAGTAGAGGATTAAATATTGATAGTTAAATAAAAACCATCAAACTTTGAAGCTAGTTTTGTTTTTAAATCTGATGTAGAGCAAAGATTGTATGTTTTGCGAAAATTTGCAAAGCCTGTTTAATTACTTTATTAATAAAACAGCAACCTTCAAATAAAGCCGTTTGAAACGGTCCCGGAAAACCCCTTTGTTTAAAAATTAACAGCTTTAATTCAAACATTAACTCAATATCATCAAAGACACGCAAAATAAATCCAACTTAATGCCATACAAATGCAAATGTCTGACATACATACTTATTGATATAGTTTCTGTTACTGCTTAAAACAACACCACAACCATTCGAAAACTCAAAATCCAAAACAAAAAAAAACAATGTCCCCCACCTTTGGAAACAAAAAAAAAATTATATGAAAAATAAAATACACGTGATCGTGTGTGTGTATCAATGACCACAAACTCTGAACAAGAAAGAAACCATGCAAAATGTTTAAATATTGCTCACAAAATCTAAATCAAAACAACTCAAGACAAAAGATCAATGATTTCTTAAATACATACCTTGATTATAAATAATAATAGAAAAAAAGTTCAAAATAAATTACAGTTGTAGTCCAAAACAACAAAAGCAATAAACAATTATTTAATAATACATTTAAATTTGAAATAAATAAACCATAATTTAAACTAAAACCATAGACATGAAAATGGTCAAATTATTTGCATAATTTTTGTTGTATGATTTACAAAAAAATTAAAATTTCAGAAGATTAACAAAACAAAACAAAAAATAATCTAGCGGACACAAAGAAAAAAGAAAAGGACAGACATTTGTGATAATAAAACTGAATTGGAACTAAAGGTTGTTTTAGACGGTATGTATTTTGCACAAACCACCTGCAACCAGCGGTTTTACAGGTCAATTGTTTATGGCGTCAAAAACATAGTGTTTGTGATTCAGCAAATTTATATTAAAAAAATTTTATTAAACAAAACAATAAATTTGTATTCAAATATTTATTGAAAAAACGTATTTATATATATTAATTTTTATTTAACTTTTATACAACAATTTTTGGAATCATTACATTTTCAGTACATTTTCTCTTAAACTCTTGCTTTTTTTTATTTTTATATTTTGTAAAGCGTGATCCTTTCGAGGTTCCCTACTTAAAAAAAAAAAACACAGAAAATTCAAATTTAATGGGGAATGTTTATTATCATTTGAAAGAACCTTCTTTGGCATTTATTTTTTGCAAATGATGTCTATCAAATGTTGGACGTTGCTACGTCGCAGATGGTCTATCCGTTGAGTACAATTTTCGATGACTCATTCGAGCTTTTCGGCTGGTATCTGGCGAATGACACCAAACCGTTGTTTTTTTCTGGATGAAGAGGCAGTTCTTGAATGTCTTTAGGTTGCTCTTCGTTCCAAATGCGGGAATTTTTTTTGTTAACATACCCATTGAGCCAGAAATGGGCCTGCCTGATCGCTGAACAATTTGACTCGAAAACGTCGAATCTTCTTAGAACTTTTCGAGAGCCCATAGAGCGAAGCGATGTCGCTTGGGAAGATCGAGCGGTTTCAGTTGTTGCACAAGCTGTATTTTGTACGCTTTCAATTTAAGATCTCGATATAAAATGCGCCAAGTCATACCATACGTCAGTCCGAGCTGCTGCGAACGGCGCCGAATCGACTCTCCACGGTCTTCGTTTACACTCTCAGATACAGCCGCTATATTTTCTTCACCGTGTGCTGGTTTATTCGGTCGATTATTATCCAATAATGAATGCTGGGTCTCAAAATGAGTGATGGTGTTGCGTAGCAGTACGCTCAGTAGGCCGATTATATTGACCTCCTCACAGAACATGAATTTTCATAATAAAGTTGAACGATTTGTAAACATTGTTCAGGCGTAAGTCTTTCCATTATGAAATGCCTAACAATACTAAACACAAAAATAACATGACAGCATGACACGACTCACACGCGATCTGTCAAAAAAGGCTATTGAAAAAAGTATCTCCACTTGAATCACCCGTTAGAAGCTATTATTGCAATAATACAATTATTTTATGTTTTTAAAATATTTTTTTTTTCAAACTATATTTACAAGAACACAAAACTCCGGCGAAAAAGATCATAACAAAAACAGCTGTTGTCTTCTATTGTAGAATATGTCACATGAAACTAAAAACCGACATGTGAAAGCACAAATTATAAACTGCCTTTGAATTGCCAATTTTGACAGACATGCACAATTACATACATACATACATATGTATGTATCGTACAACTGACAAGTACACTGCAAAATACATACCGTCTAAAACCACCTTAATCAATTTCTTTTGACATACGAAGCATAAATGAATGAAACTAAACTAAAGTATCTTTGAAATTCTTGGTGTGTTTTAAAGATTTTTATAAATTTTAATTTATGTTTTTTTTTATTTATTTTCATAAATTTAGGCATGGCAAGTTTTTTTTAGCTAAATTTGTATTTGATTTATCAGCTATTTGTTTGTTTTTTTAACTTAAAACTATTTATGAATTAAAACTAAACATTTTATATGAAATACACAAACAAATATTAAAAATTTCTAGATTTATAGTTATATAAATTAGTTAAATTGTATTACAATGACTTAAATATTTAAATTCTTTAGTTTAACGTCATTGGAATTAGATTGTTTAAACTGTTTTTAAATCAAATGGCTTCTTCTAGTTGTTTTTGAAAACATTCAAACCTCACATATTGTTTTTTGGTTTTGCTTTTGTTGTATATTGATTTAATTAAGCAACAAAAAAAAATAAACTGTATAATATAAAATGTGGTCTCACTATTATGTGAAATCGATACCATTTATTGACTTTGTCAATGCGACATAGCGCTATGACATTGATGACCATTCATTCACCGAGCAGCAATATACCCATAAAACAGCAAATAAAAATTTAAAACCACAAAACAATAAAAATTTTTAACAAAAAGTCAGTAAAGTTTGAAAGTTTAAAATAAAAACAAGAACGCACTTTGATGTATTGGAAGCAGGGTTCGGATAGATAGGTTAGATTTTAAAAAATAACTTTAGAGTGTTCGATTATATAAGTCATTTTCTTGAGTATAATAAATTATTATACTCAACACCAGCATAGTAGAGAGGGTATATTGGATTTGTGATGAATTTGTGAAGTAACGCCAATAAATATTAGTCCAATACCCATCTTAAAGTTAACCGATCGACTCAGAATCACTTCCTGAATCGATTACACGATGTCCATCCGTCCATCTGGCTGGCTGTCCATTAGAGTGGTTCGCCTTCCATACAAAAAGAAAAGTTGTGTCTAGGATTTTTTGCAACGCCTACAAATACCGACCTTTTAGTATTTTGTTCACTGTGTCTCTATTTTTAGTCTGATTATAACATTTTGTTCATGGCTCTATAAGGGCTACATTTCTGTCCTTGATCATTTTTTACTACCACATGAAATTCTTTTAAAAAATCGCTTCGTACCCACAATAATGCTAAATATTTTTTTTCCAAACAAAAAAAAAAATTTCGCCACAAGAAGCCTAATCATATTTACAAATTCTGTGTAGATTAGTTCATAATTCACTATAGCTCCGATATAAGGCCAATTGCCGAAAATTACTTAAAGAAGCATAACTCTCCTAAAAATGTTGGTATCCAATAATAATAGTCTACACAAATCATTCGGTGGAATTTTATGACGATTTTTTTTATGAACGAAATTCACTTTAACGACCTTAAATCTCTGACAAATTTTGGTACCCAAATAAAATTCAATAAACAAATAAAATTTTTCATACAAAGATATCATTATACCTAATTTTGGTCGGTCCATAATTAGTAAAAGCTTCCATATAGGCCCTTTTGAAAATCTCTTTAGAATATATAAATCTTTCAAAAGTGTTTACCTCCACATAAATTTTAACACAAAAAATATTTATTTGCACATAAGTCATGGCACGAATCTTTTGGATGAGCAATCCATAATAGATCATAGCTCATATATAGAGCCCATTACTGAAAATCTATTTTTACACATATACACCTAATACTGTTTTTACGCGATAGATACATACATACGTTCCTTGAAAACTCGCGTAAAAAAAGAAAGGGTATCCATATTAAATGAGGGAATTGGTTCCACGTATGCAATTTCAGGTAAAATAAGCTAAATAATTCATATTTATGCTGCTTTATATAAAATAATTCGTTCAGAAAAGTACATACATACATACAAACTATGTCTTTACGCCTTTAAGATTTAAATTTGACTGCAATCTTAAAGTGAATTCACCCATTGGTTCTTAAAAAAAATTAGTTCGAAGAATTTTTTTTATATGAAGTTTGACGTCTCTCTTTTTGAGAGAGAGAAAATATTTTTTGGTTTAATTCAAGAATGATAAAATAAAGATTACGCCATGCGCATGATTTCCCGTTATGTGACGTAGAAGGGACATTCTAAGGGTTACCAATAATATTTCATGTGTTAGAATTAAAATTTCTTGCGAAAAATTTATGTTTAATATGATAGTTGGCAACCTTGCAATTGAAATCTCTGAGAGTTCTAAAATAAAATCTGTTTAAAAAAGAAAAACAAACAAAAAAAAAACAACAAAAAATATAAACATGAAGAGTGCAGTGAGCAAATGCAAGCAAAACATGAGTAAAAAAAACAAGTGAGAAAAAATTAGCCAATAGAAACACAGAATGTGTGACGTCACAGGGCCTAAATGCGCAGAACATTTTAAAATTTTACGCGCGTTGTCGTAATCTTTATTTTATCATTCTTGGTTTAATTTTAAATTTTTTGTGGACAAAAATAAATTGAGTTGCCAATAGGTTGCATTTTTTCATACAAATAACAATGCCTTATGTATTTCCATGGCCATCAGCAAAAGAAACTTTCTTTTTTCATTAATTTTGAATTTATATCTGTGATTTTGAATACACAAGACATTAAAATAATTTAATATTTGTATTTTGACACTTAAAACCCAAAGCAAAATAAATCAATGGCCGCACTTGTAAAACTAATAGATTTTGTTTACATATGGCACTTTTGATTTTTCAGAAAAATCGTTCGAAATGGGCGAAACGTGCTGCAAAAAACTCTCAGTAAAATGGGTGAATCCACCTTAATACTGTGTTCAGACATGCACTATTATTGCGATAATCGCAATAAACGCCATTATTGAGCTCAATATTTTATATAAAATCTCAATTAATTATTGCTCAATAAGTACGAAATTGTTATAATATTGAGTAAGATTTCGAATGCAACACTGTTCACAACTGTGTTTAGTAAGCAAAATTGTGTAAAATGGCAAATGTCAACAAAAGAAATCATTAAAAATTAATTTGTTTACATAGAAACACAACAACTATTTAGAGTATTTTTTGTATGCATGTTCGTTTTGGGCTATTAAAAGAACACATTTACTTCTTGGTTTTACTTTTTATTAAAAATAGTGTTTTAATTTGTATTCTTGTACGCTTCGACACAAATTTTCACAACCAATATAAAAACAATATTGTTTTCCAGCTGTCAAATGATTATTGAGTAAGCTGAAAATTGCGTATGCCTGAACACTTAAAATTGTCAATTAACCGAATATTGACTCAATAAAGGTGCATGTCTGAACACAGTACTACACTCTTATTTTCAACTATGGACACAAATTTATTTGAAATAAACAAGGGAAATTTCCTGTTTCGATTGTGTTGTTTTTGTACCAGACGATTTCTAGTGCTGCCAACTATTTGTTTAATTTAAAATCCCCCAAATCCAGTGCAAACAACGTTTTTCTGGTAAAAATACATACTTTTTTAGATCGTGTTAAATGAAAAAGGATGAAATGTTTTTTTGGAAATTCGCGTAAAAAATTATCGTAAAAACAGAATTAGGTGTACTGAGTGTGGAGCATTATATGGTCGGGCTTGACCGACTATACTTTCTTATTTGTATATTTTCAGAATGTTTCAAATAAAATAAATTGTTCGCTGTTAAAGGGGAATTTTTATTATAAGGTATCCAAGTAAGCTGTGTTTAGGTAACATTTTAAACTCATATTTCAGAAATCAGTCGCAGTCTCGATTTTCCCGCATGTGATTCAATTAACTTCAATTGGTTTCTGCATGTCACAGTTGGTTAAGCTGGGATCACACATGCCAAACACATATTTACTACAAAAGAGCGTAACCACTTTTTTAGCATTCACATTTGTGTGAAAATGTTTTCTCTGTGTGTCAAAATTTCATATAATTCAAAGTTGAGAAATACATATGTAAATATGAACTTTTGGTACAAATATCACTCGATTCATATTAACCATTCACAATACTTTCCGCAGGAAACTTAAAAGATCTTTTTTAAGGGTTCAAGCGTAAATATCAAACACATATATACTTCAATAAATTTGTTACTTTTTTAAAAAACTTAGCTATAATTTTGGGTTTAGCATCCGAACCCTGCTTTTCTATGCTAAATTCTATTATATTTTCGTATATATGCTTAAAATTTAAATTAAGCTAAAATATATTTAAAATTTGTTCCGTTTGTCTTTGAAATTCGTTTGAAATTAATTAAACAAAACACATAAAAATTGCACTAAGAGACTAGACGTTAGTTAGTATATTCAACAACCTAACGTCTCTTTCTTTGAGGATAGGTAGTGCCGTACGAGGTAACACTGTTGGGTATGGAGGTATAGGGAGCACCGGCCTGCAAAGGCAAGGGGGCAATGTTAAGGGGTGTAATGCCCAGGGGTAAAGGCAATTTCACATTAAGTGAAGTTAGAGGAGGTAACGAGGCTGGTGTATCTGATGATAAGGGTGCTGCTGATTTAGTTGATGCTGCGGCTATCGCCGTCTTGCTGGCTCTAGAGGTGGCTCCTGCATTGTTGCCACCTAACGTATAACCTTGATTGGTCAAGGCCCAATTGAAGGCTGCATTATCCAAAGCTGGTGAGCTAAATTGTTTTGTAATGGCTGTGGCCGAACGATAGTTGCTGGCGTATTGTTGATGCTGTGTATTGCCATGATATTGATATTGATTCTGATAGGCCTGAGCAGCACCCTGCACTGAACGTTGTAACTGTTGTGTGGATGATGGTGCTATGGTGGGTATAAACACTGAGGGCAGTGTTTTGGCTGAGGAATCATGGAATTGTTGTGATTTAGGTGGTGCTGGATAATGATAGTAACCCACTTGATTACCGGGTGTTATATTGTATTCCGAAAATAAATTTGTTTGTCCAGCTTGCACTGTGGCCCATACTAGGCTTAATAGGCTTGTTAATGTGGCACACTAAAAAATTATTTAAAGATAGATGTTTTTCAATTTTATTTAAATTTTCTTGTTATTATTTCATTTTATTTTTTTGTAAAACAAACTCACTAGTTTCCACATGTTTTGTTTTTGTTATGATTTTTGGTTTGCTCTAATTGAGGTATCTATGCATCTAATCTGTCACAGTTATTTTTATGTTCCTTTTTTTTTATTGAACTTAATTGCTTTTAGATTTTGTTAATTAGATTTTCTCTTTGTTATTTATTTATGTTTTTTATTTATTTATTATGTTTTTAATAAAAGATTAAAAATTCTTTTGTTTTTTAAATAATTTTGAATATCTTTTTCTTTTTGAGTGTTTTAAATTCGATCTTTTCTGAATTATATTTTGTTTATATGTTGTCGTTCGTTGAAGCTTTGTTAACTGATTAAACCGGCTTCCCTAACTAAAGATGCTTTTTATAGAAATTGATTACGTCCATTGACGTTTCGGACAGTCACAAACCGAAAATAAACAGCAGCAAAAGCAGCAACAACAAATAAAAACAACAACTGCTACAACATCAATAAACAGCAGAATGAAATACAACAAATTGTTTGTTTTTTAATACCCACCATCATCGCAAAAGATGAGCGGTATGTTGAAATCTTCTTTGCCTTTGTAACAGATTGAACAATTTTTGCTCATATTCAGATTAAATAATAATGTTTTTTTCAATCTTACTTGTTATTTTCTAAACAAAAATTAACAAATTTAATACTTTTTAGAAAAAGTAGTATTTCTACTACTATTTTTTAAAAGTGACAAAAAATGTTAATTTAAGAAATATTTTATTATGTCCAATATATTATTGAAATAATTAACATAATTTACTACTTTTTTTTTAATAAGATAGTAGTAGATTTAATACTTTTTAAAAAAATTTTGAATGAAAATTATGTATGTGGTTTTAAATTTTATCTAATGAAACATAAAATAAAAATTTAATATTTTTATTGTTATTAATTTTAAATTCTGTTATTGTTTCCCTGTTGTAGCGAAATATCGGAATAAATATAAAATAAAAATAGAAACAATATTAGACCTTAATCTCGAAAAAATATAATTGTTTAATAAATAAAAAGTTTGAACAATCAGTTAAATAATCAAAAAGTAGTATTTTTACTACTATTTTTAAAATTTAAATTTAAAAAAAATTATAATGTCTTTAGAATTGCATTTTAACGATTTTTTCTAAAAAAAAATAGTAGTAAATTTAATACATAAATTTTCAATAAAAAATTATGATTTTTTAAGCTTATCTAATGAACTATTATTATCTAAGCAAAAAATTACCAATTTAATACTTTTTAGAAAAAGTAGTATTTTTTATACTATTTTTAAAATTGAAAATGTATGATGTATTCACAATTATATTTGAAAGCTTAATATATTCCATTAAGAAAGCAACATATGTTTCTACTTTTTGTTAAAAAATAATAGTAAATTTCATACCTTTTAGATATTTTAAATGAAAAATAAAATGGTTCTAAATTTTATCTAATGATCCAATATTTTTGAAATAAAAAATTACAAATTTAATACTTTTTAGAAAAAGTAGTATTTCTACTACTATTTTTAAAATTGCAAATTTATGATGTCTTCAGAACTGCTTTTTAACCCTTGGTATATTTCAATAGTAAAGCAATATAATTTACTACTTTTTGTTAAAAAAAAATAGTATATATATTATGTCCTGTGGTTCCTAGTAGGAACAAAGGGCCGCATTAAATAGTAGTAATTTTAATACTTTTTAGAAAATTTCAATCAAAAATTATGTGTTTTTAAAGCTTATGGTATTAGCCATTATTTTCTAAACAAAAAATTATAAATTTAATACTTTTTAGAAAACGTAGTATTTTTCTTGAAATAGTTAACATAACTTACTACTTGTTTAATAAAATAGTAGTAAATTTAATACTTTAAAAAAAATTCTGAATGAAAATTATGTGGTTTTAAAGTTAATCTAATGAAATATAAAATACAAATTTAATACTACTTTAGAAAAAGTAGTATTTCTACTACTCTTTTTAAAATTTAAAATTTATGATGTATTTAGAATTGCATTTGAACGCTTGATATATTTCACTAATAAAGCAACATAATTTACTAGTTATTAGTCGTTATTTTAGATGTGAAATCTATGAAACATATCGAACTCAAGAATAGAAGTTGAGCTAACTTTTCAAATAAAGATGAGTGTTTTAAATTCGTTTTAACTCGACATAAACATCCTCTTTGTTGTCTCATTTTTGATTTTCAAAAGTATTTTATTGTCTTGAGTTGTTTGCTTGGCCTCTTCATCTTGTTGTTTTGATGTTGCTGTTAATTTGTTTTAGGAATATTTTAATTTTTTGTTTTTAATTTAATTTTTTGTTAATTTTTAGTTTGCTTTTTTAAAAGACTTATTTTTCATACATATTTGCTTTTGATTTCTAGTTTTATTTTTTTTTTAATTTTAAAATTTTAAACACTTATTAGGCTTTTTATACACGTCTTCAGCTTTTGTGTAATATTTCAAACATACTAATTTTGTATGTAGCGTTTATTTTAAACTTGTATAATTAACATATTGGCATCACTTAAACAGTGTACTCGTATGCAGTTGCTGGCGTTTCAGGCTGGCCAGTGGGCTTGTTTAATTATTTTTTTCTTTTCCTTTTCATATGTAATAAATCTAG
This sequence comes from Bellardia pandia, assembly GCA_916048285.2. Lineage (NCBI taxonomy): Eukaryota > Metazoa > Arthropoda > Insecta > Diptera > Calliphoridae > Bellardia > Bellardia pandia. The sequence goes on from OU696531.1 coordinate 46,955,646, forward strand.
GAAATTTAAAATTTTAATCATATTAATTTGCTCATCTGTTTAATTCATACCTAATTCATACTTAATTAGACAAGTAGACAATTGATGTTAGACAATCATCAACATTTTATGTATTGTACTAATTTGCATGTTTTATATTTGTTTTAATTCTTAAGACACGACAGGCCCTCCGGCGTTAGGCATTGTTTGATTTTTCTTTATTATATGTATATGAAAACAAACTGACTATTTTTACTATCTGACTATTACTATCAGATTCTGTCAAAATGACAGCCTATAGGAGAATAGAATAGAATGATTTAAGTAAATAAATATAAAATATAATTTTTGACATTAAAGAAAACAACTTATTTTAATACTGGATTACTTTAGATCGATATAAATACTTTTAAAAGATCTAAGGAAGTTAAAGTGAATTACGGAGATGATCTTATATGGGAGTTTCGACTAATTATGGACCGACCGTTATAAAATTAGGTGTCATTATTTCTGTATATAAGAAACTTATTTGCATCGAATTGTATTTGATACCAACATTTTTAAGACATTTAATACCATGAAACTGATTTTCGGAAGTGGGCCTTATATGGGAGCTGCGACTAATTATAGACCGATCTTTACAAAATTTTTAGATGTGATTTATCTCCATTTACTACTCATTTTTGGTGAAATTTGTTTGAATACTTGCATACGCCCATGTTCTGAAAAACGCAAAACGCTTAAAATTGGCGTTTTAAAATACAAATTCATATTGAAAACACCAATTTTAAGCGTTTTGCGTTCTTCAGAACATGGGCGTATATTCAAACATTTATGATCGGTAAACCCCAATTTCGGGAGGAAATTTGTATGTGGGCAAGGAGAAATAATGGACCGATTTACATCAGTTTCAATCCCATCTGTCCTTGGCCTAAAAAATATCACGTACCAAATTTTATCGAAATATCTTCAAATTGCGACCTTTACTCTGCGCACAAGCTTTACATGGACAGCCAGCCAGACGGACAGACGGACATCGTTAAATCGACTCGCAAAGTGATTCTGAGTCGATCGGTTTGCTTTAAGGTGGGTGTTGGACCAATATTTTTGGGCCTTAAAAACATCAGCACAAATCCAATATACCCTCCCCACTATTGTGGTGTAGGTTATAATTATAAGTTCCAATCTATAATATTGAAATTAGTTGATTGCAAAGTTTTGAAAATTGGCCTATGTGGTAGGGTAGGGTATCCAAATCCATATGATTTTTCTTTTGTTCTAATAAAACGAATAATTCGAATACGGGATTTTAACTTGCTCGAATAATTCGATCACATATTTAATAACGAATAATTTAAAATTTTTGAAACAAAGTAACATAAAAATCTTTTTGCTTCATTAAATTGTATATAAAATAAAGCCATCTTTAATAACACTGTCTAACAAATTAAGAGTTTTTGAATGGAACAGAATAGCGACCCCATAATTCTGAAAGGGTATGTTGAGTAGATCATTTTTGTAGAACAAACTTACTTTAAAAAAGGACATTTTTTGATTTTATCGAAAAAAGGGTCAAATTGACCCATAAAGAGACCAGTTAGAGGGTTAAGATCTTCCACAAAAATAATCCTCATACAATTCCACAATACAACTCTGACCATAAGAATTCTCTCAGACATTAACTTACAACATTTTATTCATATAGTATAATGCTCCCTTCGACCAAAAAATGAAAACTTTGACCCACTGTAAAAAAAAACTCAGACGTGCTGGACCATAAGTTTGTTCTACAAAAATGATCTACTCAACATACCCTTTCAGAATTATAGGGTCGCTATTCTGTTCCAAAAATGGTGTTGGACAGTGTAATAGGAATTATATACTTTTTAATAATTACGTTCTTTATCTATTTGAACGTTATCATTATCAGGGTTGACCGATTTTTTTCACTAACGTCGCCAAAACAGTTGCCAGAAATCGCCAAAATCAAGTTAGAGTGCTATATTCGGCTGTGCCAAATCTTTTAATACGTGCAGGGTAATAAGAAATACAGAAACTACACTGAGCTAGAATATCCTTATTCTGTGTTTTCTATTCAGTCTTAGTGCAGATTTTATTAGTATTTTATATATTGTTTGAAAGACAATATTACCTGTTGGTCGTAATTCACTAATGTGATTTCGTTTTAAATGTTTTCAAATTTTATCTAATTTTGAGCATTTATAATTGATGTAATTATCGATTCTTGCTGTAATTTACAGAGTTTGTCTGATTTTCATAACAATCTTGAGTGTAAGTTAACAATTTATAAAATTAAAAGAACATTTTTCCATATTCACAACAAGTTAAGAACAAGGGTATAAAACAGAGTATAAAAAGGATAAGATATAAGGTATGAATTTGATCTCAATAATATTATTTACAAAAGACTTATGGGTGGCACAGTAGAAGTGCACCAGTTATGGACTGATAGCTTCTAAATCCAGTATCCACTAATGTGACTAATTAGACAATTTTGTGGGTTTATTTGTTTTTCGGAAATGATTCTTATATGGCAGCTATGACAAATTATGTGTCGATCTTCTTAAATTTTGGAACAGTTATTTTCATGCATATGAGCATATTTCACGTCGAATTTCAACATAATAATGGTATATTTCTGATATTTATTATTATTAACGTGGATTTCGGAAGTGGACCCTATATGGAGTCAAATATGGACGATTGATTTTGGCATATATGTAAATGATCCGTGTAAAATTTTGGATCGGTACCGTTATTTATAAGAGATTTATGAGTATTAAAGTAGTTTTCGAAAGGGGGCTTTATAAGGAGGATACGGTCAAATATGGAGCGAAAGTCACAAAATTCTGCAGCAAGATTTTTGTGTATATGTAAATTATATATACAAAATTTTGAGTCGGTACCGATATTTATAACATATGTATAGAGAAATAGTTTTTCCGGAGGTGGTCCTTATATGGAAATTTAGTACAACAATTTATTTACCTATAAGGATTATTCATGTCAAATTTTAGCCGTTTAACATTATTTATATCAGTATACGTATTTAAGTGAATTTTACATGTGGACTTTATATGGGGTCTATGGTCAAACTTGGACCGAGCAAAACAAAATTTAGTTTTGCGATTTCTTTTTACGTGACACTTATTTTTGCCGAATTTTTTATTGATAATCCAATTTTATAGGCATTTATGTATAATTGAGCAATATTTCGGGAAGATTTTTGTATGGGAGCTATGAGAAATCATGCACCTATTCTTACTATTTTCCTCACGTATTCTTCTTTTACCATAAAAAAACAACGCATACAAAATTACGTGGGAATATCTGCAATATATTTAAAAAAATTGGAAAAAAAATTTTTAAAAATATAAATTTTTTATGGAGGTTGTCTTACACTTTGATCCATAACTCTTGTTCTACTACACCGATTTTGCTGATTTGCAATACCAAACTGCTTAGGAGAACTATAAGCGGTTTTCTGTAAACTTTGCTGATTTCGGCTGTGCCCTTTGGACGTGAGAGTGTTTTACACAGACAGACAGACAGACGGGCATGGCTCAATCGACTTAGAGGATCAGGAATATATATAGTTTGTTGGGTCTCACATGAGTATTTCTCAGTGTTACACACGGAATGACAAACTGATATATACTCTCATTCACCTCGCTGACTTTTTCGCCTTCCCAAAACTGAAGACACCGATGAGAGGAAAGCGTTTTGCTACGATTGAGGAGTTAAAAGAAAAATCGGCACAGGAGCTGTTGGCGATACCAAAAAGCGCGTTCGGTATCGAGGATTGGAAAAAACGCTGGCATAGCGTACCGACCATAATTATTGGCACCCATAAGGAATTTTCGACTTGTTGCATGGGATATACCGTCTGGTTTTATAAGAGCCTATCTTGTGTTATTTTTGTTTAATTCTTTGATATGTTTTCTATTAGATACAGTTTTTGATATAATAATATAAACTCTGTGCGATTTTTAGTAATTAAAATAAAAATAACCTTTAAAAAAATATAGTTATTGGCACTCAAGTACAACTATTGGCACATTAAATTATATAGTCATTGGCACTTGACTACAATTATTGGCCCTTTAAAAACTATAATTATTGGCACATTACCATAATTATTAACACCCCTAAAAGTTGAATTATTGGCACCATGGTAACTCAAAAAACTTTTAAAACTTAACTAGTTAGCTAGGTAGAGGATTGTGATAATTCTTTCTCTGTTGAACAAGAGAAATAAGCTAAACTAATTTTATTTACGCATTAATTCATATTAGCTATATAAAAAATAGAATATATTTAACAGGTTTATATTTGGTTTAATTTTTGCTTGGTCATCCAACCGTTATCGCTTATTCCATAACCCCAATTTTCGGGAATAGTTTTTCGAATTTCATCCCTCATTCTTTTGTAAGGATAAATGATCATCGGTGGTGTCATGAATACTGCTAAACCTCTGTCTACATCGTATATATTTTTAGCTCCCTTTGCTGCTAGTACACTTTTAGCCTTAGGACATAGCATGAACTTGGTTTCATCTCCATTAAAAATTCTGGTAGGGTCGGATAGTATAGCAAAGTAGTTGTTTTCAACCCAGTAGTTTTTTATCTTGTCAAACCAGCCAAAAATGTCAGAAGCAGCTACATTGTCGCTGGCGGGTGAGACGGCATCGGTGGCTCTAAAGGCTAATGTTAGATGCACTTTAAAAATGAAGTAAACCATCCTTTACGCGGCAAATTTTCTTCTTCAAAAGGGTGTTGGCGCGCATTTACATCGAGAAAGTCTTTAACGGCATGGAGTACGTCTTCCTTTCTTTTGGGAAAACCTTTCCGCTGAGAGACTTTCACCCAATCGACAATGGCTTCTTCTTCTGCTTCTGTTAAAATGGTTGGTGGACCTGGTCGAATTTTAGAAAATTTAGGGCCTAAACGAAATTGTAGCATTTACCGTGGTATCCCATAAGTTTTTGATGCAGCTTTTTTTGAAATTTTGCCATCCCTAATTTCGGACAAAGCTTTCAGAAGACTTTCTTCATATGAATTGTTTTTTAGGCATTTCAAAAATTCTGAAAATACACAAAATTCAGTTATTGGCACTAAAAAAAGGTACAATCAGTGGCAGTGCCAATTATTGTAGTAATTACAAATTCAATTATTGGCACCACTTGCCAATAATAGAACTTATAGTTTTTTGGAACCTGTTGTTGGCACTGATGTTTTATTACAAAATACTTTGAAAATATTGTGTTTATTAAGATAAAACTAGATTATTTAATGTTTTAGTATGCCAATGAATCAAAAGGCTTAATTAAAAAATCTATAAATAAAAAAATAATGGTACTTACCAAACTTCTGCTCGCTATTGAAACCCACACTAAAAACAGCGCACAATCCCCCTTTCAAAACACCCTTCTTATTAGGAAGATTACAAGCAACTGAGCGTTTTAATGTTTTGCATCAGTTCAGAAAAAATGATGAAAAGAGATCATAGAGTGAGATAAAATGAACTTAGAACCAACGGGACTTTAACGATGTCTCATAAATGCTATGCAAGTAGGAGGTGCCAATAATTAGGGCAATATTTTGTAGTGCCAATAATTGTAGTCGGTACGCTAAGTGTATTATATCTGAGGGGGATTACTTTGAAGGGCACAATATTTTTGAAAAAATTTAAAATAACGGTTATTTTTTGATCAGACCTCGTATACCCTCATTCACCATTTATGAAGATTATAAAAAAATTATTTTTACTTTTTGTCAGTTAATTAACATATAATAAACATAAAATTGACATCAATATATGTAGATATGATATCTATGTATGTCACACATGTAACAGCCCTGATCATTATCAATGTTATCTCATCTCATTTCACCACCATTTTAGGTCACGTTATAAGGATGACATTGCTTCAATTAAGAACCGATGTGGAAAGAAACCAAAATGATGACTTATGGTGACTTTTCTAACTATTACTTCTTGTGTATTTCTGTATATTCGAGGTATTTCCATTCATTGAATTAATATATTGTAGTAATATCATTGTGTTTCCAACAGTTATTTGGCAAGCTGTCAAACTGACTCTACACTGATGAACCCGAAAGAATTGACCACTTGTAGGACATACGGCCACAAGTGTTGGAAAAAGTCGAAAATTGAACCACCAGATTAGACAACGTTCGAGCCTGCCGTGGCGGTCATATGTCATGAAGCCTCAATCTATTCATGTAGAAATGCCAAACCAAACTAAACATAAATCACTTGACAGCTGACAAAATGGCCGCCAGTTACAACAGTGTCTTTATATTTGCATCAAGAACTTTCGCAGCTCTTATTATTAGTAACTGAAATCCATGAGTTAATTTTCGTTTATATTAAAAATTGTTAATATAATTTTAAAATGTAGTTTTCCACTAGACGGATTAAAGTTTAATTCAAAAATAAAGTTTAATTAATAACTAATACATTTTATTTATAAACACACATATGTGTTAATTAAACATGTCTTATGTTGGAAATAAAATAAAATTAATACCATAAATTATGACTATTTACAATTCAAAAATTATAAAAAAAGTCTTAAAAGAAACTATAAATAACACAAAAATATTTTTTTGTTTTATTCGATTGTTCCACAAAAAAATAATCGAAGTATTCGTTATTCAAAAATGGTAATTTTGAAATTCTTCGAATAATTATTCGTAAGCAATTGTTCGATTATTCGAACAACCATTATTCGAATGGATACACTATTAGGCAGTCAGTTTTGGTAAGTTTTTATTTTTATTGTGTTTCAATTGCTCAATTCACAAGTGATATTGCAGTGTCGTAAGAGTTGGACGTTGTCTGAATTTACAATAGTTGTACAAATGTTGTTGGTAATTTCAATATAAATATTTGGACAATACTTACGAAATTTTTACATATGTTTTTTAAATGTTGTGTGCTAGTTGAAAAGTGGTTTCAACCATTCGCTCTGAACATAATATTTGTTCGGACAAATTTTGACACCTCTCTTTTAAAGAGAGAGCAAATATTCATATGAATAAAACTTTGGTCGAACAAATTTTTTTGTTCGCAACGAAAGGGTGAATGAATCCACCTTAAGTGTTGCCAAAAGTTAAATAAAAATTACTCATTTTAGTTTAAAAAAATAACCAAACACGCCAATCTTAAACTGAATGACAAATTTAAAAAAAGAAAATAAAATTAATAAACAAAAAATTTTAATAATTGATATTGTTGAAAATTTTACGGGTATGTTTTAATTTTGGAAAATATTCACATTTTATTTGTTCTATATTTGTTTTTAAAATATTTTTCTTTTGTCATTTTGATATATGACTTTGCTCAATCAGATAGTTGTATCATACAATATACAACATACAACATCACTTGTGAATTGAACAAATATGTTTGACTAGCTAAGTTTTGTTCTCACGAATTAGTTTAAATAAATTCAATTTTAAAAGAAACGTAATTTATATTGGTGTTTTTTTTTAGGAGGAAGTTTTAAGAATTAGATTCTAATAATTAATAATAAAGAATCTATTTAAAATAGTTGTGTATGATTTTGTTGGTAAAACAAATAGTTATTTAGCAAATTAAAAAATAATTTTTTTCTGGCCGGAATTCGAAATTTTTACTATTTTACATATTTTAAGCTGAGTTCAAACTACTTTACATTATAAAGCAGTTAAAATTACAATTTAACTAATTTGTTAAATATGTTATGGAAGTTTTCACAAAACATTTGGTAGCGGTATTTTCACAAACTATTTAAACTGATAAGCCTACAAAACAAACAAACAAACATATATTTATATAGTTTTAAGAAAGCGAGCTTCTGTTTGGGTTTATAATTTCAAAATTAATTTGCATAATACCACGAAATAGTGTATATCGTATACTAGTTTATTAAAAATAATTTGCAGAGTCCGAACGAGTATTCGGTTTCGAGTTCGGAATAAGTCAAAAATTGGCCGAATACCAATGTTTGGTTTTCGGCCATATCGGAAAAAAATAGTACTAACCGTGGTGCAAATTTCATTCAAATCGGTAGACATCGATTTTTAAAATTGAGTCACTTGACGTGAAATTCACCATATAATTAATAGGATACAAAAATTAAAATTTTATGGTAACATTTTTAACAATGTTAAAAGATTTAAGGAGTAGTATCGGTTTTTTAGGACAGCCTAAAATTATCTAAAAATGTTATAAAATTATAATAAATACTGAATGAGAATTTTACCTCTTGCGAGTATTAATTGTAAAAATTTTTTATACAATTTTTTATTCGAAGGTTTACTTCTAGTTAAACATAAAAATTTATTTGAAATTTATTTTTGTATACCTCTGTTATATGTTCTACATAGCTCATACAGAAATATACAAAGGGACACTAGCAAAATGTAATGCATTTCGAATAAAAAACTTTATAAAAAATTATAATAAATATTTTTTTTTGGAAACGAATATTATATTTTAAAAGTTTCGGTTTGCTTCGGATTAGGCCGAATATCGATGTTTTGAACTTATATTAGTTTGATCTGAAAAGTCCAGTTTCGGTCGGACTCTAATAATTTGTAATTACATAATAGAATATTAAATTTGAAGGTTTTTTTTCATATTTACGTCATTTTCGAAACGAAATTGTGAAATACAACACACTGGACGTTTATAACTGGCAAAGACTGTTTGTAGCCAGCAGCGGTTATTTGGCTGGTTTATTAGTAAAATTAGTAAAATTTAATAATCAGAGCTATGACTGCTATAATGTTTAAAGTGTTTCCATACTGGGGAATGTGTAATGACAGTAAATTAAAACTATATACGAGGGCGGTTCGGAAACTTCTTAGCCTAGAACAGAAAGCGCGGTATAAACAGAAAAAAGTAACCCCCTGGCCCACGATGTCGAACGATAACGTTTGCTTAGATAAGACTTAAGACACAAACCTGATTGTGAAATAAACAAACTTGATTGAGTGAAAAATAGATACGATAAAAAGTTTGTGTCTTAAGTCTTATCTAAGCGAACGTTATCGTTCGACATCGTGTGCCAGGGGGTAAGTGTTTTGGAATGGACACATGTTAAATTTCCTTTCGATCTGACAACTCTTTCATATAGAAACAGGTGTTCTAAAAAGACGTATTCTCGATTTTTCTACAATGGAAAAATTAGAAATTCGTGGTGTCATTAAATATTTAAATAAAAAAGGTTTATCGGGGTAAGAAATTCATAATAATATGGTGAAAGTGCTCCTTGATATGCAACAGTAAAATATTGGATTGCTGAATTTAAACGTGCTCGTACAAGCATTGAGAATGAACCACGTAGTGGATGTCCAAAAACAGCAACAACAACAGAAATTGTAGCCAAAATGCGTTAAATAGCTAATATATTGGGCATCCCAAATGATCAAGTCCATTTAATTTCACATGAAGGACTAGAGATGAAAAAGCTCTGTGCAAGATGGGTGCCGCATTTATTAACAGTCGACCAAAAACGCATAAGAATGAAAATTTCTCAAGCTTGTTTGGATCGTTTTAAGAACTTTCATAACTATTGATGAGACATAGAGCCACTACTATACGGCAGAGACAACTTAACAATCCAAGCAATGGACTGAAGCTGGAGAAAGTGCCCCAAAGAAGGCAAAAACAATTCAATCGGCTGTAAGGTTATGGCAACGATTGGGACTTCAAAGGTATTTTATTGATTGACTATCTGCAAAAGGGTAAAACAATAAATTCAGAGTACTATTGCAACATTTTGGATGAATTAAATGTAAAAATTCGACAAAAACGTTCTTGCTTACAACACAAAAAAAAAAAATTCATCAAGACAATGTACCAGCGCACAGGAGTGTTTTAAACAATGGCTAAATTCAACGAATTAAAGTACGAGTTGCGGGACCACCCATTGTATTCTCCTGATTTAGCTCCCAGTGGCTTTTACCTGTTCCCAAATCTAAAAAAAATCATAGCTGGCAAGCGTTTTATCACAAATAAAGACGCAATTACAGTTGTAAACCACTATTTTTAAGGCCTTGAGGAAAACTATTTTAATCAAGGCTTAAAATTGCTAGATAAGCGTTGGACTAAATGTATTGAAGAAGATTATATTGAAGAATAAATATTTTTTTGAAAAACTAACTATATATCTCATGTAGAAAGGCCCTAACTCGCATATTTGAAACTTTACAGGAAAAGGTAAAAACATAATAGAAACTGTAATATTCAACATGTAATTTTTTTTGTACAACTGCTTATAAAAGCGTTATCTTTTACACTATTGCAATGAATTTTTGTGAGGAGGTGTATTTGCGTTAAATGCATTGGAATGGCAAAAAAAACAAATTTCGAAAAAATAGCGAGTTAGGGCCTTTCTACATGAGACCAACGATATTCTCTTTCTGTGCTAGGCTAAGAAGCTTCCGAATCGCCCTCGTATACTAGCCTAAAATGTAAAAATAAAAAATATAATTTTTAATTTGAATTCTTCCCGAATAGAGCAGAATATTGGTTTTTAAGCACAAATATTTGCACTATTTAACCATGTTTAAAGTCAAAAACAACTTGCTTGCGTACTTGTATGTTAATAATTTTAACCACAATCACTATTTGCTTTATTACTTAGTTGTTGCTACAACCAACCTGTTGTTTGCCGACAATCCTACTGTTCGAGGCAGAAGATTTAAGAAACAAATCGAAAACTCGTAGCTACTAATTCATTGAAATACTTGAATTTTGAGATTTGGTTAAACGAGCACGTTATTTGTTAAATCTACACAAATCGTTGTTGTTTTTTCTATCACAAATTTGTCTTTTTTTTAAGTTTTTTTTTTTATTTTTGTCATTAATTAAGTGCATACCGAAACGTTAAACAATTTTAAAAACAAAATACAGTTTTAAACTATGAAAACTTTTTTCGTGTTTTTTTTCTGGCTAAAAAAGTAACGTTTAAAAACAAACAAAATAACAAGTTCAAAAAACTTAATTTATGTTTGCCAGTTTTTGTTTTATTTTTTTAATTTTGTTTGAAATATTTGAAAAATTAAAACAAAAGAAAAAAACCAGTTATACAAATGTCCCTAAAGAGTTGGGTTTCAAACAAATTAATGAATGGAATTAAAATAAATAGGTTGTTAAACGATTGTGTGTAACCTGTTCTTTAGCTTAAAAGACAATTACAAGGGAATCTTCCGCACGTTTTTAATTAAACACAAGTGGTTTTGGTTTGGTGCTTTTTAACGGCATTGGAAAGTGTTTTAATATAGTTGAAGAAAAATAATCTAAAAAATGCTATTGATTTAGAGATAAATTTGAAATTTAACTCAATAAACACAAACCATTTATGTTAACAGAGTCATGTTAGCTATTTAACAGAGACAATGTTAAAGTTACATTGATATTTGGACATAAAAACTGTCTGAAAAAATTCAAAAAAGTCAGCATATATAACAAATGTCTCAGAAAATCTAAAGAAGTATAAATATTAGACTAAAAACATTTTTTTATAACGTTTTTTTTTTCAAAGGTCTCCTGAACTGAAAGCTAGGCTACGGGTATGCAGAGATATACTAAGAAATTTCTTAGAAACCCAAAGAATGGCTTCACTTAAATCTTACTTGGAGGGTCTTGATAGTACCCCACAATCTGACTATTCGTTATGGAAGGCGGCACGAGGTTTAAAAAGACCAGTTAGAGGAAAGCCTCCTCTGCGAAATCCGACTGGTGACTGGGCTAGGAATGATTCCGAGAAGGGGATTTTATTTGTTAACCATTTGAGAAATGTGTTTACTATAAACAACTCAAATAATGCATCTGATTTGCCTCCACTCGTTATTAGACCTCCTGTGCCTCTAAGACTTAGCTTTAATGATGTTCAAAGCGCTATTGGTTCTCTGGATAAAATCAGAGGTATGGATAAAATCAGCAACAAAATGCTTGTGGAGTTACCTCGTGTAGCTAAAAAAATTATCCTATTTATTTTCAATGCTATTTTACGCCTAGAATACTATCCTGCAGATTGGAAGGTATCTATGATTACCATGATTCCTAAGCCAGGGAAGGACCCCACTAAAGTAGAGTCATATAGGCCAATTAGTCTACTGCCGACAATTTCAAAACTGTTTGAAAAATTGTTATTGGCTAAGTTGATTCCAATTCTGAACGACACTCAATGTATCCCAAATCACCAATTCGGGTTCAGAGCTAAACACAGTACCATCGAACAAACACACAGATTGGTAAATGTGATAAGACAGTCGTTTGAAGAGAAAAAATACTGCTCCGCCCTTTTCATTGATGTGTCGCAAGCGTTCGACAAAGTCTGGCATGAAGGTTTAATGCATAAAATTAAATTAACTCTGCCTGCTAACACCCACAAACTTATGAAAAGTTATTTATATGGTCGCAAATTTACAATCAAAGAAGGCGATTTTTTAAGCCCCGCTCAGCCAATTGAAGCAGGAGTACCCCAGGGTAGCATACTGGGTCCAACTTTATATTTGATTTATGCATCCGATATGCCGTTAGACCCCATAATACATACTTCAGCTTTTGCAGACGATACAGCCTTTATAAGCGTTCATAAGTACCATCAAATAGCATCACAGAACTTGCAGAAATATGTTTATAAACTAGAGAATTGGCTTGAGCTTTGGAAAATCAGGGTTAACGAACAGAAATGTATTCATATAACTTTCACATTGCGAAAAGATACATGCTCGTTCATCAGAATAAATAATCAAATTATCCCGCAACACAATGAAGTCAAATACCTCGGAATCCACCTCGATCGTCGTTTAACTTGGAAGTCTCATATCGACGCAAAACTTACCCAGATGAGATTAAAAGCAGTGCAACTTAATTGGTTAATCGGCAGAAACTCTACATTGAAATTGGATTGCAAACTTTTGTTGTACAATGCAATACTAAAGCCAATCTGGTGCTATGGAATTCAATTATGGGGTACTGCCTCAGCATCCAACATTGAAAAAATTCAAAGGGGTTAAAATAAGATTCTACGTACAATTACTGCAGCTCCATGGTATGTTAAAAATTCTCGAATCCACAAAGATCTAGGCATTCCTTTGGTGAAAGTTGAATTTACAAAACACGCCTCAAAATATGTCAGCAAACTTGAACACCATCCAAACCCACTTGCACGAGACATCCTTAACTTTACTGGCCATGTTCGGTTGAGAAGGAGGGATACCCTTGCTTTAACTCAAGCGCAAAACAGATGACTGGATCAGTGGATATAAATTTTTTGTAGTATCATAATATTTTGTCTAGCACTGGCTGGACTTATTATTTTCTTTTAGTATTAAGATTCGAAAACTTATTGTCATTTCATTTCTGAAGATCCAATAAATAAATTAAATGTATTAAAAAAAAAAAAAATCACTTTTGAAATTTTCAAAAGAAAATCAATTTAAATTGCCTCCAATACTTTTTTTCCGCCCACTTTGGTGCAGATTTTGCATGATTAAACTTTTACTCTTCTAAAATAGGTTATACATAGTTACTAAAGCTCAATGCCGTGACAACAGAGTACTTTCTGTCTAACCTAGCGTTTACACGTGCAAGTGCAAGTTCGAACAACTCCATACATTCACACTTTTTTTACCGACACAATTACACTTTCGGCACTTACAGAGAACTTTCTACTCAATTGCCAAGGAATTTTACAAGACAGTGATTTTCGACACTTTCACGAAAGTAAAATCAAACAGCATTGCTCTATTAAAACTTAGTACAAATTAACTGGATTGCAGTATAATATTATTATAGTTTTTGCTTATATTAAATACATTTAAAGCCAATTCGACATTGTTTTCGTTAAATATTCATAAATTAAGCATTTACTGAAGCTTTAAAACACAAATATCATTGAAACAATACGAATAAATGGTTCCCTTAAATTTAAACTTTTTTATGCTAGTGATAACTCTGCATTAAAAAGTAAACAAAATAAGAAATGGAGCCAAAATTAAGCCAAGAATATATTGTTAAAATAATTAATTTGTATCGATCCCATCCAGTTTTATGGGACATGAACAGCAAATTGTATCACTTTTATTTTCAATTTGGCACAAATATTTTTTTAGCCTCAGTAAAGAACAATTTTTTTGAATTGTTTTGCTGTCGCCGACATGTTTAGAATGAACTTTTACCTGACCGTATAAACACTCATGTAACTTGCAAGACAGTTAGGCGTCTTCTCGAAATTTTCGATGATAATATGTATATATAGCTTGTATGCAAGTACCTGCATGAGTAAACGCAGGGTAAGTGACATGTGGTTTTAAGAAGACACTTTAATTACTGAATGAGACTTTTCCTGGTTGGGAACTATTTTGTTTCCATGGTCGCAATTGACACCATTGGTTTGATTTTTATTGGGTTAGGTGAACTTAAACAGCCCATAAACACCCACTAATTGAACAAGGAGTCAATGTTGCATATTCAGGCAAAATGATCCTGGAAAAATTCGAGACAAGAGTACTTCTGTGCCAGCAAATAGCTAAGAATTTGCCCCACATAACTCTTTCCTGCGTACTTTAATTTTCAATAAAAAAAAAAGACAATCAACTCAAGACTCCTATTGGATAGTTTTTCCGAGTTCAATGCAATTTAATTCAACGCCGAATTATACACTTACTTTCCTTAATAGTGGGCTGTCACATTATTGCCCCAAAACTCTAAATTAAAATCGTACATAACAATTAGTATCAGCTAGTTTTTCCTAAAAATCAGGCAAACCTTAATTTCAGTGGATCCGGATATGTAAAGTCAGAAGTGGTTATTAGCGAGTTACAGTTAGCAGATTTGCAAAGATTTTGAAAGCTCTTGTTGAGTTTGACAACAATCTTAATGGAATAATGCCGCCAAATATTGGTCTTTAAACTTTGTTGATTTGCCTGGGCGGCCTTTATCTTACCTGTCAAAATCACCACACCACCACTGAAATGCACAATGATTCGGTACAGCCGAATATTATGCTTTGCTGCGATGTCTTTCCAACATCAACTCAATATTTTACTTAATTAATAGTGTGAATATCCAAAAATCACCAAACTGCAATTAAAACCATGAAAATTCTATATTATACAGTTAATTATAATTTTATGGTATTTAAAAGCAACTGCGTTTAAGCTGAAAATCTCTTATAATTAATTAAATAAATAAATAAAACTGTGAACATTTTCAACAGTTATCCGCATTCCTCATATCATAATATTAATATTATAATTATTTCTTTCTTAACAACATTAAAATATGTCTATAAATTCAATAATTTATTCATGGTTTTATTTATTCCAAAACCGAAAAATACGTAGATACCACTTACGTATTAAATTTATATTAATTTTGAGTTTTATAAAAAAAAGAAAAATAAACCAAATACAAATTTAAATAAATATGTAAATAAATAAATAAATAAATCATTTGGGGGAATTATTTTTTCAACTTCCTATTAAAATTTTTAATAAGTATTTTTTTAAAGAAACATTTTAAAGCCAATGTGAATTAATAATCTTAAGGGTATGTTAAGTGTGGGGGATTATTATGTGACTTAATAAAACAAAAGTATGTTGATGAAAATTATTTTTAAATTGAAAAGTATTTGTACAAAATTATTAGTAAAGTTAAAATAATAATTAAGTTTATGATTTCCCTGCAAATAATATTGGACTACGTGATCCATTTTAGATGATATGGACTACTCACAACATGGTCCAATGTAATGCAGTCATGGACCATGTCATAGTTAAACAAGAGTTTGTAGTTAAACGACATGGTTTCGTGTTAACACGATTGCATATTGAGTTGTTGTTGTTGTTTAAAACTAACCCTCGTGAGTACTCCATGGAGTAGTTTTGGGACTACTCCGATGGGTTATATGGTCCAGTCCTAGGACATCGCAATGTTAAATGGACCACCTTTTTTTCATATATTTGGAGTAGTTTTGGAGTACTCCTACTCCTCTTTGGACTAGTCTTTACATGCATGTATAGACTAGTCGCGTTATTTGCAGGGTTAAAATACACCAATACTTTGCGTCGGGGTTACGTTCCAAAAAAAAAACACAACGTTAATTGAAATGACGCAATGTGAATTAAGGTTTTGTATAGCAAACCAAAATACGAAAATACCAAGTCGTCGGCTTTCTTTCACAAAAAATTGGTCCAATGTTTGCTGAACAGCTTTTTTTCAACGCAAAATAAATTTCCTTGTAGCAATTGTTTGCATTATACTATCGTTGGGTAATGCTTTATTTTGCATGTCATTGAATAAAATTTTTGCCTTTGTCTAAAATACAATTTTACTTAATGGTATTCTCTGCGCAACTTGATTTTCAATCCAAAAAAAAAATTGAAAGCAAGGACTCCATTTCGATCATCAAAGCACTTTTTCTTCATAGTTTTAGCATCTAAGGATGTTGCAGATTTTGCATAAATTAAAAAAAAAATGAAGACTCGAAGCAAAAACAATGCAACCTTGAAAATCTAACGACGCACAGTGAAAATTAGTAATCAGGTATGTGATGGAAAACGATAACGATAACGAGTGAGTCCATTTTAAAGTATTTCTAATTAAATTTTTAAAACTTTTGTTTTAAGATTCTCTTTAATAGCAAATTATCTTTATATTTTGTGGGACAAAACTGTTTCAATACAGAAATATTACGAAAAAATTAACTTCTAAAACTCACTCGTTATCGTTATCATTTTCCATCACATACCTGAATAATTAAGTAGCGACACAACTTCGAAAAAACGCAAAACGAAACGATGCAAAGCGAGGTATTGGTGTATAATGCCTACCCCATATTCCAGCCTAGAGACTGAGAAGTAGGATATCTAACTAAATCTTAATGGAGGTTTTTGAACATTAATTGGTATTCGATTATTTGGCATCATTGTCAACTTTGTATTTTCCTCAATATCTGTGTGAAAAATGTAGTTAGATTTTAACCTGTTGATAGATATAACTTTTTCATTTTCGTTTATATCCAATGTAAATAGATTTTGAGCTCTTTTAATGACACGGAATCCATCTTGATATTAGGATTGAAGAGATTTTCTGACACAGTCTTCACTGTCTTTACGTTATAATTTCCAAAAGAAAAAAACAAACTGTTACAATTTCTAAGTATAAGGCATTTATCTAGACCATACCAGGAATCGCACCCAATACTTTTTTCCGCCCACTCTCAAAGAATTGTGAGAAAAGGAGCAAAGGGCTTTTTCAAATTTAAAAAGTGATTTTTTCGAAAAAACCGTTATAAAAAAATGTCTTTAATGTAATATTTTTACTTATTTTCTGAGACATTTTTTATAGATGCTGATTTTTTTGAGATTTTGTGTTCAGATATCATTAGTAAAGTTATATATCAGATTTTGAAACTTTAACATTGTCTCTGTTAAATAGCTAACATGACTCTGTTAACATAAATGGTTTGTGTCTAGGGAGTTACATTTCAAATTTATTTTCACACCAGGGCTGCCAGATGAAATTCGGAAAAAATCGTCAAAATCCCGATAAAAAAAATCGTCATTTCGAATTTTAAAAATCGTAAAAAACAATCGAAAAAAGTCACTGTTTTTAATAAATAGTAGTGTCCAAAATACATTTTTTCAAACGAAAACTTAAAAATTCAAGTTTATATAGTCTCTTGTGCAATTGATATCAAAATACATAAATTTTAACTTTTTAATTAACAAATCACAAAAAATATAATGTTAAACACAACTTGTGTTTCATTTCTGACTCAATGAGAAGGGAAAAGAGAACAAAAGGGGTACAAGCTTGAGGGTACTAATAAATTTTCTTATGCCCTTTTGTTTCTTTCTTTCATGCCTGTTGATTAACATGAAAAAGTACGAAAATTGAATTGACGTATATAAATGAAATAGCAAGTTCAAAAGAGAATTGAACAAAAACTGGTCAGCTAAAACTGAAGAGTGTGAAACAAGACTTATTAAGCATATTTTATTAATTCAGGTTAAATTACAATGTCAAAACAATTTAGTTTATTAAGTTTTAAATAACATGTTGAGTAAAGAATCCAATTCATCCATCCTATACAGGTACTTATTTTCAAAGACTCCCGTATTTTTGTTTTATCTAAATTTATTTGGCTGAATATTCTTTAGATTTTTTGTTAAAATAGGAGAAGTTTTAGTAGAATTTCCCCGTTGAAATTCAGAAATTGTTTCCTCTAAAAATTTTAGTTCATGCTTTTTATGTTTACAAATAAATAAGTAATTTTTACTATTATTTGGTATTATTATACTTAAATTTAACAATTGTCAATAATTAAGAAAACACTACTATTGCTTAAGGTACGGTCATACTTGGAAAATATTTACTCTGTTTTAGAACAGATTTGTTTGACTTTGTTTACTCTTACAAAATTTTTGCAAGATCAAGCAGCATCAAATAAAATAAGACTAAATATTTGTTGTGTCTTGTCCAAAATAAACGAAGTTTTTTTTAGTAAATAAACGAGTTCAAACATATTTTATTTAGTGGTTCCGCCTTTTTCGGCAAATATTTGCGAAAACCTTTAGTTTTGTTTTTGAAATATGTCATGTTCTTCTTAATATTTATGATATTAAAAGAGAAAAATAGTTGTTGTCTCAAAAAAAAGAGAGAATTTGGTAACAAAAAACGCAAATAAAAAAAAATCAAATCGTCACTTTGCAATTTTTGAAACAAAAAATCGTCAAATCTGTCAGCTATGCTTCACACACATCTTTTTTTTTTTGAATATGAAAGTGAAAGTAACAGGACTTGATACTTTTTTTTACCGTTTTGGATTTTTTTATGAATTAAAAATAAAAAAATTAAATTTTTTAGGCAAAAAATAGTTTTTTTCTTCATATATTTATTTATAACTGCGAAACTGTTGCTTATGTAGCGAAACGTTGTATGAACAGATTAAAGGAATTGTAATTCTAAATTCTTTTAATTTGTTTCAGCTTATTCGGACTAGTGGTTTTCGAGGTATGACAAACAAAAGAGCCTAAAACGTGACAAATTCCCTATAGATACTTACTAACTTCAAATCGATATATCTAGATTCCTAGACATGACCCAGCGAAACGCCGGGACATGTATAACTTCTTTTAAACCATAGTGTAATCTCTCTAATCACTCTACTTGAGCTGTTTTAATTTCAAGTTCTGTTTTCTCTCTCCTTCTCACAAGCTCTCCCTCTCTTGCTCAGCAAGGGTTCATTTTCATAATATGCATCAGTGATGGAAAAAGGGTTTTTGGATTTTGTACCAACAATATAAATAAAATGTACTTTTTAGACCTCTACGGTACCATTCTTAATATTTTTTTTTTATATAATGTGTAAAAAAATTTATACTCGACTGGTATTGATTTATTGCAAAGAATCATTATCTAAATTCTGGTGATATTATAAATGCTACAAAACTGGTCTCTATTGAAAAATGCTACCAGGTAAAGCGTTTATTTACCAAATGCAATTTGTGTTTCAGGAACTATTGGATTATTTGCGAAAAGTTATTTTGTTAAATATATATGTATATATATATTCGTGCATCCTTCAATTGTGTTTCCAAAATTACTAGATTACCAGAAATAGATGCGTTAACTTCTAACGATTTTGAAATCCTGACTAACTACATTTTAAGCTTTAAGTTTTGGATTCAGCCTAAAATGCATTTAAAGTTAATTACTATGTCAGAGGTTGCCAATGCTCGATAATTCAACCAACAATTTCTTGTCGTAATAATCGTCTTATAGATACATATTTAAAGATAAAATTGATATCAGTTCCAAAATATTCATAAAATTTAACAAAATCTTTCTCTATGGCACAAATAGTAACTGAAATTATATATTGATATATTTCATCTGAAATATTAAATTTTGATGCAACAGTATTTTGAAATTGCACCAAATGACTCGTTGTAGCACCACGGTACCAACTGTGTCTAAAAAGTACAATTGAACCATGTTTGCCAACACTGATATGCACTTAACAAGTTTAACCACAAAACCTTCATGTTTGTTTTGTGATTTAAACTTTAACATATTTTGTTGTTACTTTTAAATCAATGAAGATTCATTTAATATTATTTATTATTCTTATTTTCTTAGATTACTTATAACAACAATATGTATTATAGTTTTTGTTTTTATTTTACACATATTAAGTTATTTTCGATCGAACAAAAAACGAATATGTTGTTAATTAATAGTTTGAATTGATTTCCATGTTAAAGGTATGTAAATTTAATAATTTAACGTCGATCATTAAATAAAAATTAAACTATCACCACCAATATTATTAACAATACATTTTTGTGGTTTTAAGAGTTATAACTTGAACATAAAAGGTATGTTTACTGAACGCTTGGAACACTGAGAAAACATTATTGTAGATTTAAAAGTTTATTAACTTTAACTTTTATTTACATTTATGATTCTGTTAAGCTACAGTTAAACGTTAGCCCAGCTTATTAAACAAAACAAACGTTTGAGATCAAAAGTAGGCCACTACTTTAACCTTGATTAAAACTCATCATCAATCATTTGTAATTTTATTGTTATTTTACAGAAATAACTCAAACAATTATTATGGTTAACATGGCAATTGATTGTTTAGTTGCTTGTAAATTGTTGACAAATGACAAGCTGATTTCCAGAAGCCTTAAATCTAAATGAGTGACACTCCTTAAAAACGAAAAACAGGAATGCGGATGTTTTAACAAGGAACCACAAAAGAATTTTATAATATAATTTTATACATTCCTTGCAGGGTTTTTTTACAGCATTTGTATATGTAGCCCGATTTTTAACGTCATTAAAAATCTTGTATGAAATCAATCAACAACGAGCCAAACCAGCTGCCAGCAAATAAAGAAGACACTTCAAAAAGTAAAGGTACGGTCACACTTGGTAAATATTTGCCGAAAAAGATGTAACCACTAAATGAAACATATTTGAACTAATTTATTTATTTGATGCTGTATTTGAATTTCATTGATGCTGTTTGATCGTGCAAAAGTCTTGTAACAGTAAACAACGTCAAACAAATTTGTGCTAAAACAAGTGGTTACGCTTTTTTGAGTAAACATTTGCCTTAAAACAAAAAGTCGTGCAACCACTTAAAACAAAAGACAAACTGATTAGCATGACAAAGTCATAAATATGTTTCGACTTGAAGTGTTTTTGTTTTCCTTTTTTTTTTGGTATTTTTTGTTAACATTTCTTATTAATAAAAAACCACACAACATTATTAATAACAATTATTACTTACAACCTTTCAGAAAGCAAAAGTGTTTAACATATTTCATGTTGTCTTAGGTTGAGCCACTACTAAACAACAAAACCAGAAATACGCACCATCATTCTGACAACATCAACTTTAAAGATGTGACGTTTACGAACAAACAGGGAATAATGTCTAAAGATAGGGAAGGGGGGTGGGCGGAGACGCTTTAAATATTCAGAGATGATTAAACACGAGTTTTAGACACTGAGAACTAAATGGCGTACGAAAATCATTCATCATTTAGTACAGTTTAAATGTTTGCTGTGGAGATGCTAATGATGACGATGACGTTGATAGTGATTAATAAAAGGCGGAAATTCTTTTATGTTTAAAATATGTATGTGCACATATTGATTTTAATCTTGAAGTGTTATGAACGGCTCTACAAACGTCCTACACAAACTTCAAAATCGTACTAGATGGCTAGAGCAAGATAAAGCCTTTGGTGAAGATGCTGTTTTATAACATTCACTATCAATTGTATGTATATTAATTTAAACATATACTTAGTATTTCAAGTATAACACTCCAAACTATTCATGTTCCAATATTCTTGACCATTAAGTCGATTCCACTGTCTGTGTATGTGTGTGTAAAATACACTCATGTTCACTATCCACAACTGCTAGCAATTAGATTCACTTGGAAATTTGTATAATTGTCCTATGCAATCTTGTATTGAAAATCAGCAAAATAGGTTCAGTAGAAATAAAGTTATGTATCAAAATGTGAGACAAACTCGAACAAATTTAATATATTGTAATTTCTCAATTTGTTGTTTTAACCAAGATTCTTGTTGTTGTGTTTTAAACTGTTTTAAATTGTAAAAATAAGAAACTTTGGTTTCCATTAGGATCATTTTGGATTCTCAGTGGCAGAAGCTATCACAATTCTTACAATGAATTTGATTTCCATAATATTTACAACTTCATTTTTAATTATTAATTATGTGTGTGACGATAAATTCGAATTTTACTAGCACAGACAAAAATCACAATTTTTAACATTGATAATGTTACAGTCAACAAAACACTGTTAAGCATTTAACAGTCAAAGTACTTGAACTATAATACAAAAATCCAACTGAATTATATATCTGCAATAATTTCAGAAATAAAAATCAAATTAATAGTAGGACATCTGAAATAATCTTGGAATGTGAGAAATTTAGATTTGAAAAATATGATATTCTGGAAAGGATTTGTGACCATTTTGGAAACTGAGTGAATGGTTCGCATACTACACTATATAGAAATGATCCAAGGGGTAGTTGTTGGAACTGTACTAGTACTAGGATGTCTAAGTTTTCAATTTCAAAAATCTTGTGCCCTTCAAAGTAATCCCACTCAGATATAATACACTTATGCCAGCGTTTTTTCCAATCCTCGAAACACTTCTGAAACGCGCTTTTTGGTATTGCCAACAGCTCCTGTGTCGATTTTTCATTTATCTCCTCAATCGTAGCAAAACGCTTTCCTTTCATCGGTGTCTTCAGTTTTGGGGAAGAGGAGGCCAAGTCCTTATAATCTTACCCTTTTTATACCCTCCACCACTATAAGTGGTACATGAGATATTCCCATGAAATTTCGTATACGTTATTTTTATGATAAAAAAAATGTGTGGGGAAAATAGTAAGAATAGGTCCGTGATTTCTCATAGCCCCCATACAAAAATCTTCCCGAAATATTGCTCAATTACACATAAATGCTTATAAAATTGGAATATCAAGACAAAATTCACTTTCATGCAAAAAGAAAGAAATGTATTAATAAAATCGACGTTTTTTCTGCATATGAGAGTAAAATTTTAAAGAAAGATAGTGCAGATCGGAAGATATAGAAGTCCCCAAATCAACCAATCTCGCAATTTTTACAATCTGCTTTTGACAAAAGAACCCATATCGAAATATGTTGCAGGGCATAAAGAAAAATATTATAACGTAATTTTGACAGAAGAACCTATTTGAATATGGGTTTCCAATAATTTACTAAAATTATTTTGACAAAACAACCTATTTGCACTCATGTTCTTTTATCAAATGCATAAACGAAAATAGCACGTGCCTTTCTAAAGTTAAGTTCTTTTAATAGCCATTTGATCACTAGCATTCATTGTGACAAAACAACTTATGTTAACATGAGTGCTTTATTGTAGTGGGAATTATCGATATAAGAGGAACCTATATCAAATCAAGTGCTTTTGTCGTGTGCATGTGTAACAAATTCAGACGTTTTTAATGAAAATATGTTGTTTTCTAATATAGAAAAAACAATGCACAGAGGAAGACAAAAAACACAGGTTCCAAAGTTTTGGAGGAGCATTGAATCTCTCGCAAGTGAATACATTGACTACAAGAATTATAGATATATAAAATTATGACAATTATCAGCTTTTTTGAAGGTACCTACGTCAAGGCTCCAAAGAGTTTGTCAATTTTTATGTAATTTGCAATGAATTTAGAATTGTCGACTTTTCTAGAGGGTGCCGTGTTTATCGAAATAATTGTAGCTTTGATCAACTGCCGATACTTAACGAATCCAAGTAAGCCATTTATGAAAGGCACACTATCAATGACAGATATTTCAGTTACGACAAAATGAATGGTACTCTCTTTGTGTTTAAATTAAATAAAATGTACCACACAAGTGCCAAAGATATTGATGAAGATCCTTTTAATGAACCTGATGTTGATGACTCCGATTTTGTCCCGGAGACGGATTCCGATCTTAACACCACTACGCAAGAAATGGCTCCAGATATTGAGTCCAATTTAAGTAATTGAGATTTTACCGATATTGATGAAACCCAACTATTCGAACTTCCAACCACATCAGCAGTTAAAAATAAAAACAGGCGTAACAAAAACTTAAGAAAAGAATATTTGACCAATAAAAAGAAAATCGTCTCTGCTAAAAATATTAAAACACTTTCAAAATGCAGAATGTTTTGTAAAACTCACATAAATTTTGAGGAGCAAAAGACGATTTTTAAACTGTACTGCAACTAGGGTGATTACAACAAACAACGGCAATATCTGTCAGGATTAATTGATGTTGAATTTAAGAAAACGCATACAATTAATAACGTTGGAAATCGACAATATAACTATGTATTTGTATAATTGTGACGTTGGATGCGATATGAGAAATCTAAGTTTGGAATTTTACAGCCCAAGCTATCTTTGGAGCCGGACGAGGACTTCAAGGAACAAGACATAACACAGCGACGACGGAAAATAACAAATTTCGAAGTTAATAAATGTTATTCCGCTCTTTTGCCAATATATTCTAATAAAAAACGTGATTTACAGTTTTTTCAATAACTTGCACGTTGAAGGTGAAGTACAATTTGGAAATAATTAGGATATTGATGAATATGATTAACTGTAGCGTGAATTATTCTTTATTTTTATTATAAAAATTAAAGCAATTTAATATAAATGTGAACTGCAATATATTATAATATATGAACAATTACTTTAGTTTTATTTTTAATTTAATTAATTCCAACTTTTCTTTTTCATACCTAAAAATACATAACTTTTTATAATATTCGTTTAAAATAAACGGAATTCTATTTAAGAAAATAACATAAGTCACTTAATCTTTCTTATTTCATTTTAATAAAAGCACTAGTCCCGATAAAGGTTGCGAAATATTTGTTACTTTTCAGTATGAAAAAAGACTTTATCTAGAGAAGAGTTGATTTTTCGATCAAAAATTATTTTGACAAAACAACACATCTTGGTTTTTTGACATTTTCTCGGCAACAGTTGTATCTGGAACAAAGGTGCAAATTGGAAAATAAAGGTATTTCAATTCTCCACCATAAAAATAGGTTACATTTGTTTAGATGTGTTCTGGGACGATTCTGTGACCTTATAAAAGTGTTTTTTGGTCCTCCTGTAAAATTCAGTTTTTCGACATTGGTTGTTTTGTCGAAATTCCACAGATATATACAATATTTATTTGGAGGAAAAAATTGGCCAAAAACCTATTTAATTTTGAATTTTTTTACAGAAAAAAAACCTATGATGATACTATGTAGTTCATAAATATGAATGAACTCAGAATTTTGACATCTGATATTAAAATTTTGTATAATTCCAAGCCTGTAATATTATGAAGACGTGTGGTAGAGAAATCATAAAGGCGGTTGTAAATAAGTTTTAATAATATATTTTGAGCTATTTGCAGTAGCATGAAAAATGGTTTTTAGAATTGTTTTCTTTAGTATGGAAAAAAATTTCAATTTATGAAATAACTTTATTAATTATATAAAGCATGTGATCTTTAAGTTTCATTTTCGGATCGTGTATAAAATGCCAAAATGTTTCCATTGTATTATTCAAAATAATATTGGTTTGTGGTATGTAATAGTCTTTTCGCTTCCTTGTAAAATATATCGCCTGGGTTTTTTCACAGTCTAACATGATTTTCCACTTGTCGAAATAAAGATACAATATCAGAGAATGCTCTTTGTAGAATGGCTATAATATCAACAGCCAGTATCATCTGCGAAAATTGACAAAGTGCAGTAGTCTATTTGAAGCAATAGACTGAAGAAGTACTAATATAAAGAATAGGGGATAAACATTACCCTTCAAAACAGCCTGCCGTAATAGAATGACTTTCAGAGTGGTGAGAGCCAATATGTACTTTATAACAACTGTGAATTATTTTCATTAACGCTATTGGGAAATTTAAATTAATCATTTTGTAAACTCGTGACAGACTGAATCAAAGGCTGGTTTTATATCCAATAAAACTATGCCGGTTGATTTTTGCTGTTTAAAGTTTATTTTAACTAAATTCCTAATTATCATTAAATGATGAACTGAAATAAAATCGACCAATTTAATTTTAATAATTTTTCCCAAGATTTTGCCTGCACTCGACTGACTATAAGCTGATGAGACGATAAGACGATGGGCAGTCAGTTTGTTTATCTGTTTTCTTTTTGTTTGCATTGGGATAACTTAAGTCACTTAAAATTTTTGAATAAAATAGCAGAGCTTAAATGAGGAATTAATAAGAATTGTTAAAAATTTAATTTCTTTATTAGAAAGTGCCTTATTTATACCTTCGATGCCAGGAAATGAATTTAATTTCTTTCGAAAATTCACTATGAAAACGGTGAATCTGTAAAAGCTTTACAGGATACGTAAAATTCGGTTAACGCAATTCTTAAACCTGTTATGCCAACCAGTGTTTGGAACTTTGCAACAGGTACATATTTATTTTGAGCCTGGTCTAAGTGTGTCTTACAATATCTCTAACATTTAACACTTCTCTTAAGAGTAGTAACTCTCAAAACTGTTTGAAATTAACTTTTTAATTATTTATAACAATAATAACTTTTTTTTTATAGATTAATAGCTTTTTGTTAATAAAAATAAACAACTAGAAAAAAATTAACATAAAAACTTAATTTATCATCCTCCAAAAAGATTTTGATAAATCTCTATTAAATTGTTTACCAACCAGCAACAGCGTTTAAAGAGTTGGTCACGGGTACGGAAGCAGCTGCTGTAGTCGAATACGTAGTAGTGGTGGTAGTAATTGGTGGACCAAATTTAATAACAGCATTGGGAGCGGGAAAACCACTGTAAGCCACTGGAGGGGGACCATAAGCCACTGGTGCAGGTGCATTATAAAATGTAGGCACTGCGGCAGGTAAAGCAAACTTATGATGAGAACGTACAGAGGCATATGAAGTGTAGGGATTATAACTAGCCCGGCTAATGCTGCGAAATCTAAAAACAGGTGGCGTAGAGTAGCTGACAGCAGCATAAGGATGAGGACCACTTATAGGGGCCACGGGTAAAGGTGTAGCATAGGTCGCCCCATAAGATAACCCATAAGGGGTGGCATAGTTTTGTTCGCCAGCAAAAGGTATGTGTGAAGAAAATCCCGCATTATAAGCCACTTGTGAAGGCAAGAAACCAGCTTGTGCCCTACAGCTAAACCAGATGACGATGACAACTAAAGGAGTCTTTAAAGGAATTGAAATAGTTTTCATATACCATTAACTGTTTACTTTAAAACTTACGATTTTATTCATTTTTGGTCACTTGGTTATTGATTACACTTGAAGTTGTTAAATTATAATAACTAATTTGGTATGTTTGTTGCTTTATTATATACAGTTTTACTTTTTATTTCTTTAAATAAAACTACATTTTATAAACTTCAATTACAAGAAATGCGTGCTTCAATTAGGTGGGTATAAAACAACAGCAGAAAGTTACATAATAAATCTAATTGTTTAATGGGGGAAGGTATGCCAATGAGGAGAAAGGAAATTACTATATCAAAAAAAAAAAAAAAAAAAAAAAACAAGTGACCTTTGAACTAAAATTTTATTCGCAGTTTAATTTATTCGTGATGTCTCTACAATATTTATTAGTTTATAAAACAAATCATAACAATAAAATTTTGAGAAAGAAATTGAAGCAATAATGACATTTTGACGCTGAACTTATATATACTTATACATTTCAAAAATAAAACAGATTCTAACGGACTTTCAGGTTTACATTAAAAAAATCGATGATTAGCTATCATAAAGAGCTGGACTTGACTGGCATGTGGTTTAAAAAAGACGGTGCCACATATCACACAGCACGCAAAAGTGCCCCAATTGAGAGGCTAGTTCTATAAACAGTTTATTTTATGTTTGCGGCCGGCCAATTAGGCATCTAGATTTAACCAGAATTTAACGGCTTTAGACTATTTTGTGTGAAACCATGTTAAGGCTCATATCTATAGGGACAAGCCCGCAACGGTTGACGCACTGGAAGCTAATATTAAAGAATTTATTCGTAAGATACCGGGCGATATGTCGGAGAGAGCATACCAAAATTGCAACCAGAGCATAAACCATTTGAGGCGTTTAAACATTGAATTACATACATATATCGTTTTAGAGACTGAAGATTTCATCAGAGACCGTAACGGTTATAAGTGATATCAAAAAAGTTTTTTTTATTAATTTTGTGGCTTATAAAACAAAAGCTCCATCTAAAACAGTTATTTTTTAACGTAAAAATAAAAGTCTGATAAAACTCTTAAAAAATCGAGTTTTATTTTGCTGTCATAAAATAAAACTCATTTGATGAGTTTTATTTATTAATAGTAATAAATAGTAATAAATTCGATTTAGTTATTAATTTTACTTTTGCAATAAGTTAAAATCGTGAATATTAGTCGCAATCCTGATATTACTAGTCGTAGTTTTTATGAAAAATTTGATAATACACATGACGGTATGTCAGCTGTGTAAAAGCGTTTTTAAAGGCAATAATGTTAGCATTTTAAAGCATCGTTTAATCAAAAAGCATAAACAACAATACGACATGGAACTGAATAATGAGGATAATAAATGTGATGTACCATTAAAAAAAATTAGATTTTTGGTAACAATGACTCCTGAAGAAATGAAGAAAGCGTGTGTTGAGTTAGTCACAACAGAAAAATTGCCATTTGAGTTTTATTTAAAACAAAGAAGAGTTAGTTTTATTTGAGATGGAAAAAATAAAACTCCTCAAAAGAGATTTATTTTATGACTGCAAGAGTTTCATTCGATCTGGATGGTTCGATAGGGAAGCAACCAATGCGGAGTGAAACCGATAGGTTGTCCACAAACGGGTATCACAATGGGATCAACACGATGGACCCAAGTGAGCTGTTTTCAAGAACGGCTGCGCACGGAACCTAACCTAACCTTCATTCGATCTTTTATTTTTTCGTTGAAAAATAACTCTTAACTGTGGAGTTGAGATCGTTTTTTTAATATCACTATAGACTCCGAAAGATCACTTCAATACGAATCTATTGGTATATGACAGTATAGGTCTCCGTTGACTCTAACATGGATTTCATACATTTGATGTGTGTTTTTAAATCATCCGAAAACTCTTAAGAAATCAACCTTTATATACACTGTGAAAACTGAAAGGTCAATACAATTTTATTTTTCTCAAAATTAACGCACGCTCAGCATCGAAGTTGTGCAACTTAAAAGATTCTTATTAAAGAGTGAACAATAAAATTGCATATGTAAACAAGTTTTTTGGTGTATATGGGTGGCTTAAAGGATTAGGAAAATCAATAGATTAAAGGCCTAATTCATAAAACTTACAACAAAATTTGCTTTATAAACCTATTATAAACATGTTGTAAGTTTTTATGAATAAGGGGGTAAGTCTTTAAAAAAGAGTCTACAAAAATCTAAAACGAAAACATTTTTAGTCTTTCAATAGGAATAAAAAATGGATTTATTTTTAAATAAAACTAATTCCACAATGAGTAAATTAAAATACAGGGTGTTTTTTTTAGATATATAAAACTTTAAGTTGGCAACACTTTTTTAACTGGCGGCCATTTTGTCAGCTGACAAATTATCGATACAGTTATAATGAACTATGATGAACCTTAACTTCTTTAATAACCAAATTAAATTTATATATTTTTATAAAACTTTGCATGTTCAATAAAAACTAACTAGTTTTTAGTGCATATTTTTTATATTTTAACAGCATATTTTTCGTTTTTAAGTGCATTTTTTATGCGCATAAAACACTTTTTAGAGCATATATTTGGCTGCCCTAGTGATCAGAGATTAATACCTTTCGTTTTAGGAACACTAACTTTAAAGTTTCACTTAAATTTTTATTAGAAACATAAGTGATCACAGATTATCCTCTTTTTAGCTTTAGGGATTCTTGTTTTCGAGAAAATGGATTCTAAAGTTTTGACTCAAAAAAAAAAAGTGAACACAGACTATCGTCCATTTTGCTGCAGGGGCTTTCCGCATTGACACATTTAGGTTTTTAATTAATATATCTGTCTATATTGCCAGAAAATTGGATTTAGGAATTGTTTAGAATATCGCGACGATTAGT
The DNA here is from genome assembly GCA_916048285.2 of Bellardia pandia. Taxonomy (NCBI): domain Eukaryota; kingdom Metazoa; phylum Arthropoda; class Insecta; order Diptera; family Calliphoridae; genus Bellardia; species Bellardia pandia. Next base: position 46,985,900 of record OU696531.1, read on the forward strand.
TTTTATTCCGCAATTTTTTCAGTCTTCATATTTCACAAGTTTATCAATTAAGGAACTTTTTCGACATGGTTGACATAAGCATAATTTAAATTAAATAACTGAAAAGAATATTGGATTAAAATATTTTCGTTTTAATTTCGGTATACTTCCCTTTATTTTATTTATAAAAACCCTTTTTTATATTTCACGCATTTTATGTTTTTTTTTTTTTTTTTAATTTTGACGGCATGATTTCAGTGTGATGTGGAGCATTAATCAATTTTTATTGACACCAAAACTGACAAAAATAATCAAAAAAATTCATATTTGCATAATGCAACCTCAAACGTTTCGCACTTTTACCAAAAAATAAAATCTTGGTCACGTTTAAATTATTTTGTTTTGTTATAAAGAAATTTGTTGACAACTTTATTAAGAAAACAGAGTTTCAACTAATCATTGGTAAAAGTTATAATAAGGTTCAAAAGTAATTGCAAATTTATATACATACATATTATTGTTCTTTACAAGGTGGAACAACTTCCAAAAAGGTTGGTATAAATTCTCAGTAATATTAGTTTTAGGAGCAGTTCAAACACTCCACTTTAAAGAATTTCCAATGGTTAGCTAAAAACCAAAACATTTAGCACTGAAGACTAAAGCGAAATGAAAACAAAACAAACATTTAAAGCAGTCTACATAACGAATTATAAAGCGAAATTAATGAATACTTGACTCTGCAATATACTATTGCTGGTCAATAATTTCTAAACTAAAATGCATTACACTCTCGATTACCCAGGGACACTTAAGGGACAATTGACTCCCAAGTAATACTATTTACGTTGTGTAATATACTAGTAAACAAATTCACTCTGCATTACAATGGACATATATGATAAAAATATAGAGAAAACAACTGTATGGAAGTATGAACACTAAAGTTTGTTACAAGCCTATTTTAACATGATTTATATTTTAATATTATTTAATTAGAATTATAAAAGCTTACTTGAGTTTAAACAATTCAAATAATTCTAATAAATAATTTCAACTGAATTGCAGGCAGTTTGTTTTAATTAAATCAATGACCGAAAATTATAAACATTCAGATAATAAATAATAATTAAATTCAAACATTAAAAATCGTTGATTGAACTCTGACGCCTTTATAAATTTTTTTTAGTTTAATTAAACAAATCATAACAATAAAAATTTGAAACAATAACAATATTTTGATGTCTGACAACCTAATGTACGGGTCGCTACGACTGCGATGTGAGCTAGTTATAAAAAAAAAATTTGACAATATTCAAAAAATTAATCACTAAAAATATCGTTTTTTGCTGGGAAATAATAGTGATTATCGCCCTGTGTGCTCTAGAACCTCTTGGTATCGTGAAAAATGCAACTTTAGGTTTTCACTCAAAATATCGATTAAAAAGAATATAAGTGATTCCAGATTATCGTTATTTTTGCTCTAGAGCCTCTTGTTTTCGTGAAAATGGACTCTTGTTTTCAATGAAAATAAAAATTTTTGGTGGGAAATATAACTGATCACAAATTATTGTCCTGTTTGCTCTGTAACCCCTTGTTATCGTGAAAAATTAACCTTTAGGTTTTCACTCAAAATATAGATTAAAAAAATATAAGTGATTCCAGATTATCGTTCTGTTTGCTCTAGGGCATCTTGTTTTTGTGAAAATGGACTCTTGGTTTCAATGAAGTGATATATAAGTGATCACAGATTATTGTCCTGTTTGCTCTGGAACCCCTTGTTATCGTGAAGAATGAACCTTTAAGTTTTCACTCAAAATGTCGATTAAAAAAATATAAGTGATTATAGATTATCGTTATTTTTGCTCTAGAGCCTCTTGTTTTTTGTGAGAATGGATTTTTAGGCTTTTACTCAGTGTTAGCGCCACTATCAAAATACCCACAAATTTGATGATCATCTGGCAACCTACCAAATTTAATATTTTGTAAAGGAATTTTTGTAATTGTCACTAGGACATTTCAATTTTTTTTAACGAAAGTTGTTAATTGTCAAGAAGCGTCCCTAAGCCTTCGCCATTTTTGAAACAAAAGTCCATCTTAAAAGTTTGACTTAAACGCTGTGCCTTGGATATACATATGTATATAAAAAATTATTTAAAATTTTAAAATTGTTCTAGTGGTTTCCATACCAAAAAGTTCGTATAAAATTTTAAAATATTTTTTTTTCTATAAAAGTTTTAACTGTTTTTTATGTTTAGGAATTTTAATATTAAAATACATATTGCTGAAGTAAATCATGTCTTTTATTAAGCTAGTGTGTTTTTTATTCAAAATCCTGTGGAAATTGCTAGCCCGGCCTACTTGCCTTCTCAACACTCAGTATATGTTATCGACAAATACTCACTTTTTGGTTTTCACTCAAAATAACTATTTTTGTTAAGCAATATATAAGACATCAGAGATTATAGTCCTTTTTACTCTAGAACCTCTTGTTATCACGGAAAATGGACTGTTAGGTTTTCAATCATAATATCGATTTTTAAAAGCTCTCAATTTATAATTTTTTTATCTAGGGTCTCTTGTTTTCTAGAAAAATATAATTTTGGTTTTTCAATCGAAATATAAGTTTTTGGTGGCAAATATAACTGATCACAGATTGACGTCGTTTTTACTACAGATCCTCTTGTTATCGAGAAAATAGAAATAATGAATACAAAATTTATTGAAAATATGATCTTTGGTGCTAAACTGGACTTTTAGGTTTACACTCAAAATATTAGATTATCAATTCAGAATTTCATTGCTTGTTTATAATATAAGTACACACACCTGCCATACCAAAGTAGTGTGCTAAAAACAACAAAAAAAAAAGTCTAACCAACCAGAGTTAATCAGTTTGCTGCAGACGGTATTTAATTATACCCTACACCACCATAGTAGAGAGGGTATATTGGATTTGTGCTGATGTTTGTAACGCTCCTAAATATTGGTACAACACCCACCTTAAAGTATACCGATCGACAGAATCACTTTCAGAGTCGATTTAACGATGTCCGTTCGTGCGTCTGGCTGGATGGCTGACTAGCTGACTGTCCATGTAAAGCTTGTGCGCAGAGTACAAGTGGAAATTGGTTTATTATTTTAGCTGGCCCCCATACAATTGGTCTCCCGAAATAGGGGTTTACTGATCATTAATGTTTGAATTATGCAAGTATCTAAACAAATTTCACCACAAATGAGTGCTAAATAAAGCCAAATCACATCTACAAATTTTATGCAGATCAGTCCATAAATGATCATAGCTCACATATAAGACTCACTTTCGAAAATCACTTTAAAGAGCATAACTCTCTTAAAAATATCGATATCCAAATAATATTAAACACAAATATATATGTTTTATATATTGTATATTCAAATTATATGGTACAAATTTATGATGATCGGTCCGTAACAGAGATCAGTTATGAGTACTGAAAAAGTGAGTATACTTGAATCATGACTTATAATTTGTTATACTTATACGTACTCATACTTGTCTCAATATCATCAAACAAATATTCATATTTAAAGTTTGAAGTACTCATTATATTCAGATTTAATCTCATGTATAATGTTGTTTATTTTGACTCTCCTTAACTCAATGTACGTAGACGATAAAAAAAATAAGTATGACTCGCATACACTCATGCGAGTATCGTTAGCCGGCTTATAAAAATTATATAAAATAATAAATTTTATATTTTCCCCAATATGTTTTCCTATAAACTTACTTGTATGTTTTTATATTTCTTTTTTACTTATTTTGTATAAATACCTAACGGAATAAGCTGAAATTTTTTTTAATGACTTAACTGAGTTGAATACTTTATGAGTATGTGAGTATTTTTCTTAAAATGTAAATCTAAATACCGTTCTTTATGAATCAAACATATTGGGAATGGTATGAGCTCGAAGTCGGCGTAGTACTCATACTTATATCCACCCGCATTTATAAGTCAATGTTGTTGTGAGTTTGAGTAACTCAGAGTAGTTAAATTTCAATGATGTAAAACCACTTATACTTAAAATGTTATGAGTAGTTGTGAATCGTAAAAAAACGATTCATTGCCGATCTCTGGTCCGTAATTAATCGTGGCTCCCATTTCCCAAGGTCAATTTCCGAAAATCACTTTAAAGAGCATAAATCTTTTTGTATTCAAATAAAATTCATCAGAAATAAGTTTCATAGATATAGAAATGATGACACCTAATTTTATAATGGTCCATCCATAATTAGTCGAAATCTCCATAAATCTATTAAAAGTATTTATATCGAGAAAAAGTTTAATACACATAATACTTATACTCACAAAAGTTATGACACTAAATTTTTAGATGACCGGTCAGCAATACGTCATATCTCTCCATGGGATAAAATTAAAAAATAAATAATAATAAATAAAAAATCATATTAATTTAACATAATCTGATAAAGTACTAGCATAATATGATTGCTTTGGATCACAATATGATTATTTTAAATCATAATATAATTACTTTACTTTAAATCATAATATCATTATTTTAAACTATAATAATATGATCATGTATGACAATTTTATGATTATATATATATATTATGTCCTGTGGTTCCTAGTAGGAACAAAGGGCCGCATAATTTGTTGCGGTTTCAGTAATCATTTCAGTTTAAGATTGAGGGACTGATTAGGCCTCCCATCCGATCCTAGTGTTGGGGTTGCCAACAACCTCTAGGCAGGTCAAACAGTTGAATTTCAGTGCCTCTTCATTTAGGTGGCCACCTAGTTACCTGAGACGCATCGGTTTTAGCATGCCATTCAGGTTATTCAGCTGTGTGCCTTCGCACTCTAGCTGTCGACAGACGGGTGTCTGAAAGACATTACCGGGGATACTTGGTATAAGACCGGAAGTAGTGAGCTGCTTGGGAATTTCGAGGGTTATAATATGGTGTTATAATATCAAATTAGGATTAATAAGAAAATATTATGATGAAATATTACAATGATAATTGATCATAATATGATATTTCATGACACTTATATTCATTATAATATGTTTTGACAACAGTCATAAATCTTGTCATAATATGTTGCTCTTAGATTATGTTTACCACAACCATGTTTTTTCTCTGCGTGTACATAGCGCCCATTTCTCTAAAACTGTTTTATACATAATGGGTGTAAGGTATTATATGTTCGGGCTTCGCCGACTTTACTTTCCTACTTGTTGTTTTGTTTGTATTTTTTTTTTGTCATTTACACCCAAATATTTGTTTATTTATTTAATGTTTTATTTCAACTTGCTTTATATTAATGAATACATGCGTTTAAGTCATTTGTCACCAAAAAAAAATGCAAATTTATATTTCAGAAAGCGTTGCAAAAAAACCAAGCAAATTTGTGTGTTTTGTTTTCTCCATTTAGTATTTCGTTGCATTTGCTATTGCTCAAGGTTAAACGGTGGTACATATATACTAAATGTTTGAGGTTTATGTTTACTATGGTAGTAGTAAAAGTATATAGGAAATTGTACATTTCTTAAAAGCCTTATGTTTGTTTAATTGACGTTTAAACAAATGTTTTTATTGTGAGTGGATATAGTGTGTGGATGAATGAAGTGATTAAGTTAAATTTAAATTTAACGCGGTTTTATCTGTTTCTTTTTTTGCATTTTAGAAAGCTAAATTCTGTTGGCCGGTTTAGTTATGACGATCTTTCATTATACATATTTTATTGTTTTAAATTCTTGAATTTTTCATTTCTTTTTTTAACGGCATGCATAATTTTAAATCTTCTTAGTAATGCTATTAAACTTGTGTATATTTTTCTTGAAATTGTGAAGTGTTATTATTACCCAGCAACATGTTTGGTGAACTTAAACCTGGTTGTTTAAGTTGGTATGTATAGGGTGTTTTTTTTTTTAGATGTAAAGAACTTTAAGTAGACAACACTTTTTTAACTGGCGGCAAATTTATCAGCTGTCAAGTGATTTATGTTTAGTTTGGTTTGGCATTTCAATATGAATAGTCTGACGCCTGAACAACGCTTTCAAATTGTTAAAATTTATTTTGAAAATCATGGTTCTGTGTTTGAAATTGAATAAAAAGGATGATTTTTTTAAATTTTCATCAAAATTTACTTTATTTGAAAGATAATTCTCTGGCATTATAATTTAAATATGACTAATGGAGTTCCAATTTTCAATGACTTTTTGCAACATTTGTGGCCATACATCGGCAAATGTTGTCCCCAAAGTGATCAATCGTTTTGGGCTTATCGGCGCACAGTGGCTCAAAGTCGTTTTTCATAGGTCGAAAATCTGTAACTTTTGAACCGTTTTTTTCCTTGTGAAGAGAAAACACCTTGAATTGTTCGCCAATTTTAATTTCATTAAAATCGGTTCAGTAGTTGATGAGAAATTTAAAGTCAAAGTTCAACGTTTGATTTTTTGTAGCATTTAGTATGAAAATGTGCGATTTGTGTTTTGTTGAGTCTGATTTTACTATAAAAAGGCACATGCAGATAAAAAAAACACATTTTAATAATATCTATTCTGTAATACACCCAGTGAAAAAATGAACACATATTATGTGTACGATTTGACATCATACGGTGTCAAAAGTGTATCAACCCCGTATGTTTACAAATCGTACACGAACGGTGTCAATTTTGTAACAAAGAATTAACAACAAATGTCAATTTGTTACCGCATCCTTGTTGATTTGATAATAGTTTGCGAGATATGACAATTTCATTCTGATCAAATTTACGATCAAATTTTTTCTAAAATAACGTAAAATATTTGTTTTTAACAACATACCACGCCCAAAATTGCCAATATTTTGACTTAATTTTTTCGCTAACTTAGTTTTAATATGTTCGCTATTGAATGACATTACAATTTTGGAAATCAGTGACAACAAAAAATTTGACTTTTGGCCGATGAAATTAAATTCTGAGCCACCGTGCGGCGTAGACTTTAAACACAAATCACTTGACAGCTGACAAAATGGCCGCCATTTAAAATATTATTGACAACTTAAAGTTCTATACTCGTATATCTAAAAAAAACAATCGTTACAATAAGGGTATCGGCAAATGGATTTACGGGAAATATAAGTGATCACAGATTATCGTTATTTTTGCTCCATTGCCTCTTGTTTTTAGAGAAAATTAACTTCTACTTTCTTTCTTTACTAAATTTATTGCTGAAGAATTTCTTGTTATCAGGAAAAAGTCATTGATTTTGACAGGAAATATAAAGCGTAATTCATTTCGTAGTTCTCCACTTTTTTATAGAAAAAGAAAAACACTGAATATTCAAAATTAATGGGGAATGTTTATTATCATTTGAAGGAACCTTCTTTGGCATTTATTTTTTGAAGATTATGTCTATCAAATGTTGGCCGTTGCTACGTCGCAGATGGTCTATCCGTTAAGTCTAATTTTTGATGACTATTTCGAGCATTTCGACTGGTAACTGGCGAATGACACGCGTTATGTTTTCCTTCAAGCCCTGAATCGAAGCGGGTTTGACCGCATAAACTTTAGACTTTACATATTCCTACAGGAAAAAGTCTAACGGTGTGATATCACATGATCTTGGTGACCAATCGACCGGCCCAAAACGTGAAATTATGTGCTCACCGAAGTGTTATCTACATTTTTCTATTGATTGATTTGCTGAAACCAAATGTCGTCGAGATCACGAGTTTCAATTTTAGGCATCAAATAGTCGGTTAAAATGTCACGATAGCGGTCGTCATTGACCGTTACGTTCGCACCGGCATCATTTTTAAAGAAATATGGACCGATGATTCTACCGCTATAGTTTCTTCACAGCGTGCTGGACGTGGTCTATAGTACAGTAGGCCGATTATGTTGAGCATAAGTTGAGCGAAGTACAGAAAACACATTTCTCACAGAACGTGAATTTTCGTAATAAAGTTGAACGATTTGTAAAAAAAAATGTTCTATAATCGCACAAGCCTGCTTACAATACGGTACGTTACACTAGGGAGACGTGGACATTCGGCTAATTATACCTTCAGTCTTTCCCTTATGAAATGTCAAACAATATTAAACAAAAATAACATGACAGCATGACACGACTCACATGTGATCTGTTCAAAAAGGACTATTGAAATAAGTGTATCTACTACTTTGCAGACTTTGAGTTTAAAATAATTTGTATTATTATTTGTTGGGATATTTATCCATTTCTGTTTACATAAATTGATTAATATTACGTCCTCAACTTTTCGCCATACGAAATCATGTTGCTTATTTCCAACAAATACATGTACTTCATTCATTTTCATGTTGCCAGCAAATTGCAAGTGGCACAAGTTGATACTTGTACGGATTTTATACGTAATTGTTTGTATTCAACAACACTTAGAAAAAATAAACTCAATAAGACAGGGGTCGAACAAAAAACGTAACACACTGCCAAACAAAAACAATCACAACAACTAAGATTTTATAAGCAACAAGAGGCAGCACATGTTGTAGCATTAAATAACACAAGAGCAACAATCACAACATCTTACTCTTAAATGGTGTGCGATTGATTTCATAAACATTAAAAGCACGTGATAAGATTCTTATTATACGAGTATTCTCCAAATATGTCTTTGTTATCTTTTATGTACTCATATATGCATAAATTAAAGCGGTAGACTTGAGAGTTTTTTCGTCCCGGGTCACACACTGCCGCTTTTGCTGCTCAACTTTTGAGTTTGTTGGTGAAAGGGGAAGAAGAGGGGTACCAAATACCGATGGGGGGGGGGGTTGTAGAAATTGGTGAAACCAATCCTTTCAGGTACGGTGTCTGTAATAATAATATCTGGTATTGTCATTGTATTGGAAAAAATCCTTGTTACGAGTAAGCAATCCTAGCACTTGCTGAACATTGCGGATACCAGATTGAATATGAATAGAAGAATATGCATGATTATCGGCCATTGTCCTGTTACAGCTTGAACTATCAGCTGGAGCAAGAGCATTTCAGACTATTGCATGTGGTGTAACGATGATTTTGACTCATATTCCCGCGGCTGTTGGTTCAATAATTCCACTGTGGAATATACAGATGATAGCTTTGCTTCATTAGAATAAATTTATAAGAATTATCGTTTCGTTTTTTATGGCTGTTTTGACTATTTGGAAAGTTGTAGTCAGTTGTCTCGTCATTTATTTTAAAATACTCTTTGATGATTGATTGTAAATGTTAAAAAACCAATATTGCAAATATTCTGTTGATAGGAAAACGCCGATTAAACACTGCAATTGTTAATAACTAATTGTAATCATTAATAAACAAAAATATTATTATTGTATAGGAGTTAATAATAATAATATTAATGAACCAATATTAATATCACACTAGTGAATATAATGTTAGTGAAGCCAAAGATACAATACAATTTTTGAGCCTAATTTCTCCTAATTCTTAAAAATTTGTTATATGTTATAATGATCTTGTGTTGAAACTTAAAATATTATTTTTCTCCAAAACAAGAAGCCCTAGAGCAAAAGGGACGCTAATCTGTGATCACTTATATTTTCCATAAAGATTGATAATTTGAAGAAATTAATTAAAATCCATTTTCTCATCATTTTCATAACATGACGTTTTTCCCACTGTGCTTTATTGTTTTCTTTACAAGGAGTCTTTGAATCGTCTGGACAGTTCAGCGCCAGCAATACTGTTTGAATTCTTTTGACTAGTTTTTTTTTGTGCTGTCCTTTAAACTTTAACAGTGGCTTAGTAGTTTTTCATTGACAATGCAGGTTTGTTCTAAACTGTTGAGATGTAATCAATATCACGAAGGGCTCGTCTTGATGTTCAAAAACTTATGGAATTGTCTTTTTTTATTTGTGTTATTGTGTCTGATTTGTGGTTTGAGAACAATAACAAGAACGCATTTTTTTAGACTCTTACCCCCCGTTTACACATGCGAGTAACAGTTCGAAAAACTCAATACACTAACATTTTTTTACTAATACACTCACATTTTTTTCACTTGCAGAGCTACTCGAGTTTTTCGAATAAGTTTTCGTATATAATATGTACACAGCACTCGCATGCGAGTACTCACATGTGTAAATGCCGGGTTATGACCAGTGATTGACATACTTTAAGCTGTTTTACTCGCATAAAATAGCCACTTTTTGTCTTTGCCAGAATATTGTTCTAAATGGCTTTTGACAGTTTCTTCATTATTGATTTCTGTTGCATAATTTGCAAAATGTGTTTACCAAATTCAATTAAATTAATATTTAACTAAACATAAACAAAGCAAAAACATACAAATCGATGGCGTAATATAGAAAGGTCGTATCTCAACTTTTAGTAATTTTACAGGAGAAGGAAAAAAACGCAATTAATTATATCTGAGAAAAATAAAATATTTTTTTATGAAACAGTTTTTTTTTATTAAAAAAGTGAACAACTATGTTTTATTTCTTATTTTAACCCACATTTAATTAAGTTATGAGTACCCAAAAATGGTCTACCTTTAAAAATTCTCGAATAAAATACCAGCCATAATGTAGGCTTAATTTTTTCACCTCTACAATTATTATTAATATACATTATTAACAACAACACTATCGTATATTTTTATATACATACAATTATCATTTAAATGTATCATTTATTTAATAACAATAATAATGCGCACACAATTTACGTGTGTAATAAATACACACAAGGATTTAAACAATCATGCAACCAACTAACTGCAGCAGTCACGAAGTGTAAAATGAATGATGATGTTAATGGTATGAATAGAAAAACTGAATGGAATTAAACTAATTTAAGTAAGAAAGAAAAACTCATGTCAATACACTTATCACAATAAATAAAAATATTATTAAAAAAAACAACAAAATATATTTTATTCTATTGTATTATTTAAAAACCCTTTTACGTGCGGAAATGTTGCAGAATTATGTGCATTTATTAACAAAAGTTCAATGAAATATGCCAAGGTCACAACCACAGACAACAGTGTGGCAACTTGAAAATAATGCTTGGAAGGAAAAAGGAAATTAGTTACTTATGCTAGAGATGCTTTAAATCATACTTAGGGGTTTTAGTTTCAACATAAATCATTATCCCTAAACCACAATAGTGGGGAGGGATATTGGATTTCTGCTGATGTTTTTAAGGCCAATAAATATTGGTCCAACACCCACCTTACAGTATACCGATCGACTCAGAATCACTCCCTGAGTCGATTTAACGATGTCCGTCCGTCCGTCCGTCTGGCTGTGCGCAGAGTACAGGTCGCAATTTTAAAGATATTGCAATGAAATTTGGTACGTGATATTATTTCGGCCCAAGGACCGATGGAGTTGAAACTGGTGGAAATCGGTCCCTTGTTTCGCCTCGCCCCCATACAAATGTCCTCCCGAAATTGGGGTTTACCGATCATAAATGTTTGAATTATGAAAGTATCCAAACAAATTGCATAACACATGAGTTATGAATAAAGATAAATCACATCTACAAATTTTGTAAAGATTAGTCGATAATTAGCCCTAGCTTCGTTATAAGGCCCACTTCCGAAAATCACTTAAAAGAGCATAACTCTTTTAAAATTTGTGGTATTTAAACAATATTGAACACAAATACGTTTCGTATATATACATATTTATAATATGTTAGAATTTTATGATGATTGGTCCATAGTTAGTCGTAGCTCCCATATAAGACCGACTTCCGAAAATCACTTTAAAGACCATAAATCTCTAAAAATGTTGTTATCCGAATAAAATTTAACAAAAATGAGTTTCATATGTCCAGAAATGATGACACCTAATTTTATAATGGTTGGTCCATAATTAGTCAAAACTCCTATATAAGATCTTCTCCGTAATTCACTTTAACCTCCATAAATCTTTTAAAAGTATTTATATCGAGATAAAGTTTAACATGCACAATATTTATATTCACAGACATCATGACACTTAATTTTTGGATGATCGGTCCATAATAGGTAATATCTCCCATATAGCGCCCATTTCTGAAAAACTGTTTTATTTATATACTAGGTGTAGGGTATTATATGGTCGGGCTTGACCGAGTATACTTTCTTACTTGTTTTTTAGCTTGCAGTGAGAATGTTTGGTCTATGATAATTTAAGGAAATGTAAGTGATAGTGATGAAAGGTGTCATCAGATTTCTCTTATGGAAGCTAGTGAACAAAAGGTACAGTGGGCACGACTTCTAAATATAAAGTATTAATTGAATGCATAAATACAAATGTATTCAGCGGCTTTGCATCATTATTGCTATAGGAATTAACTCGCTGTACTTGAAATTACCTTGGGGGTTACTGTCTATTGCGATGCGAAAGCCAAATTCGATGCGATAAGCGCACAAATTGATACTCTTACGCATCGAATTTGCTTTCGCATCGCAATATACAGTAACTCCCCTGGTGCCAATATCGACGAGGGTATATTTGTATAATTTGACTCTTAGCAACTAAATTTTGTTACCAATAAAACAATTTTCATAGAAAAATCTACCACAACTTTGACTTTCATAATGAGAAACTGCATTTTTCATTTGTGAATATTTAAATATTCTTACAGTTTCCTTAGCTTTCAATTCCTGCAAATTATTAACATTGTATTGTTTGATATCCCATGAGACACCACTGTTCTGCTGCAATAACACGTGCATGTTTTGAACTTTCTTAACTTCTTATTGCAAAGTTGGTTGTTGATTTGATTTGCTGTTCATTGCCACATTTAATCTCATTGTGAATTAACAATAAAAAAAAGTAAAAATAAATAGTTATAAAATAATAAGGGTTAAAAGTGCGATTTAACACTGGCAGCTGAATTATAATGAAGTGAGTTAAGCGAAAGCCATGGATCAATGGACATTTCATGTTTAATGTTACTGGATACTGGGTGGTAAAAACTGGGTGTGTATGAACTAGTGAACGGCACTCATTGTCACCAAGGGCGTTTTCAACGACAATTGAGTATTTGCTGATTTTGAACTCAGGAAGTTTTTTCCCCAGTAAAGAACTTTCGAAGACAGCAGAGCTGTTATAACAACAACAACCATCAGGGGCCACATGTCATCTACTAATCAGATGTATACAGCCCGAATATAAGCTAAACTCGTCAAAATTATCGACTGGAAACAAAGTGGAGATTTTGCATCAAAAAAACGCAATTATAAAAGTAGATTTATGCAGTATTCCCATTAGGGATGCCAAACAGGACTGGATTTGCCATTTCAGGTTTAAACAAAGAAAAAGGGGGCACCTTTGAACATGTTAATTTATCAACCGAAGTACCAAACATTGTTGATTCTCTCTTATTTTCTGAAAATGACAAATCCAATGCTGATCATGATACTTTAAAGGAAAATGTAATGTCACCTGAAATCGCAAGGCCTTTTCCGTCTTAATAATATAAAACTTATTTTTGATCTGAATTTTTTTTATTTTTTAATTGTTAATGTTTATGTTTTTCTTAATAAATAAATCGAATTTATTATATATATAAAAAATATAACTGTTTATGTTATTTTTGGACATAAACGCTACAAGAAAAAATTGCCGTTCAAAACTGCCCCAGCCTAGTTCAAAGCTGCCCCGTAGGGGGGCACATTTGAACACAATGACTTCATCAATTAAAAAAATAAAAAAAAATATAAATCGAACTAAAAATATGTTACTTGTAGACTTAAGCTAAAGTTTATTTCCATATATATTAGTTAAATTATGTAAAAAGTGAATAATTCAAAAATATAAATTTTTATGTGTCTTGAAAGCAAAAAGTGTTCTAAGGTGCCCCCCTCTCCCCTATGTCATTTCGCCTTTACTTTTGATATTAATTTAAAAGCAATGGAATATTATCGTTCGATCTTAAAAAAGCTTCTTAAAAATATCAAAACATGTATGGTAAAGAGTATATTGATTGAATACTGTTGCCAATAAGCTGACGAAAAACATCGTTCACAATCAAAATAAAATTTTTACCAAACTGTTGTATGCTGATTGCACAAACAATCCTTTCTCACCCTCCAAAACAAATAATAATATTTATTATTATAAATTTCATTCCAAAACATTACCGACATTATTCGGTGCTGTGGGGGGGGGGCTTTTACATATTTTAATTATATTCATTATTTCATTCGTTTTACATATTTTAATTACATTCATTATTTCATTCGTTTCGCAATCAACTTTTTGAATTTATTTTTAATAACAAACACATCTATCTAATTATCAAATTCACTCTTCAATTTTGGATTTTCTCAACAAATTTAAAGGTGTTGAGTAAATTATCCTTCTTTCTTGGTTTCTTTTTAGGAGAGATTTCACCAGCATAAATAAAAGTGCAACATATGCAGATATTCATATCACTATGTCGAAGGCCTTTAACCGGATTCAAAATGACAACTATTTGTTTAAGTAAGTCATCTGTTGAGCCTTTAAATCAATTAAAGCTTTTTTATAGGAATTGCCAATTCCAAAAACCATAGACACATCCAATAGTGCGTTCGAGTTTTGTTGATTACTTTGTAAAAATTTTGAAATGTCTCTGATCTTTTCAATTAGTGATTTGATGTGGAATCTGTCAGTAGATCCCTTTCATTTTCCCTTATTAAAAATGCTGTTTTGTTTTTGTGTATGCCAAAAAAGCAGATAAAAACAATTACTAATTTTCGGGATTTATTAATCCAGAAAATCTAAGGATTTTTTAAAACAAATCCCGGGATTTGTGATAGGGATTGACATCCCTAATTACAATATAGCAGATGTATATTGTTATTTTTTTGCCGACCACTGCTCTGTGGCAGGCGAAGAAATTCATTTAAAAGAAGTATTGAAATATATCACCACAAACTGTGGTTAACAGAAGAATATTTTAATAGAGATACAACGAGAACAACTTGAAAATTTTTCTTCTCTATATAAACAGGAGTTAAGTTTATCAATCTGTAAAATATTTGTCCAAAATCCCATAACGTATAGAGTGATTCATTAAGACCTTTTCTTTAAATAAAACTGTCGGAATCTTTATTATTGCCAACATTTTGTTCTTATGCGCACAAAACGATGGCTTTGCATGACATGGTGTATATGACGCATTGAATCGTGGGTATTTATATTAGACCTGCAAAACGATTTCATACATTTGACGCTTAAATTGTGTTTTAGTTAGCTCTTTAAAAAAGTAACAAACATTTACAGCTGGGAAACTAACATCAAATTGTTATTGGAACTGAAGTACATGGCATAAGTATTGTTCCGTATAATACACGAGTATGTACTCAGAAATTAGACTAAGTATTGGAGGAGGAAAATATTTATTGTAACATGTAATTTTATAAATTATTGTTTATTTTCCAATATTTTTCTGTTTTTTTTTTCAAGAAGTTAAGCAGTGAAAAAGAATTATATTAAACGTTTGTGTTGGAGTTTTCACAATTGTAAATTCAACAAAGAAATGTAAGCGTGTGTCATTAGGTAATGGTAATATGAATAATAATGAGGCCAGGAAACTGCATTTAAATATTAAACATCTATCCCTATCCCTATGTCAACCAAATTCAATTCCAATCATCCTTGGGCCGAAGAAATATGATGTACTAAATTTGGTCGAAATATCTTCAAAATTGCGACCTGTACTTTGCGCACAAGCTTTACATGGACAGCCAGCCAGACGGATGGACGGACATCGGGAAGTGATTCTATTACAATCAATATACTTTGAACTAATATTTATGGGCGTTAGCAATATCAGCAAAAAGCCAATAAGCCTTCCCCACTATGGAGGTGCAGGGTATAAAAACTGATTAACAAGAGTTTCGATTAAATATGTACAAATAAGATTTCAATATCTGGAGGTTGTTGAGGCTATTGATAATTTAAATGTTAAAAAAGCACCTGGGTTTGATAAAATCAGCAATAAAATGATTTTTGAGCCTCCTCGCATTGCAAAAAGATTAATCCTCTTTCTTTTTAATGCCATCTTACGGCTTGAGTACTACCCTCCGGTTTGGAAAATTGCACTAGTAAAGATGATTCCTAAGCCGGGAAAAGATCCTTGCAAAGTTGAGTCGTATAGGCCAATAAGTCTATTACCAACTATGTCCAAATTGTTCGAGAAATTGCTTATAACCAAGCTGACTCCGATTTTGAATGAAAACAACTGCATTCCCAATCACCAGTTTGGCTTCAGACGTCAACACAGTACAATAGAACAAACACATAGATTGGTACAAGTCATAAGAAAAACCTTTGAGGAAAAGAGATACTGTTCGGCACTCTTTATTGACGTCTCTCAAGCTTTCGACAAAGTATGGCATGAAGGTCTGATATCTAAATTAAAGCAGAACTTGCCGGTGCCCCGATAGACTAGGCGATAGTGTGCCGGACTATCAGTCAGAGGGTTGCGGGTTCGATTCCCGCCAAAGCCTCTGGGTGTTTTCTGCAGACAAGCCAAAAGCTTCGCAGTTTGTGTTTGTTTAAAAAAAAAAAAAAAAAAAAAAAAAAAAAAAAAAAAAACACCTACTATGGAAATACTTAATCGACCGTCAGTTTATGATTAAAGAAGGTGATTATTTAAGCCGTCCTCAACCTATAGGTGCTGGCGTCCCTCAAGGTAGTATCTTAGGACCAATTCTATACTTGCTGTACACAGCAGACATGCCAACAAGCAATGAAATTCACACGTCAACATATGCTGATGATACGGCATTTTTCAGTACTCACAAAGATCCAAAAGATGCCTCAATTCAATTACAGCACCACGTAACGCAAGTAGAGAAATGGGCAAGACAATGGGGAATAAAAATAAATGAACAGAAATGCACCCACGTAACATTTACTCTACGTAGGGAATCATGTCCCCCTATTCGTATTAATGACCATATAGTGCCTCAAAACTCACACGTGAAATATCTTGGTATTCATCTGGACCGTCGCCTCACATGGAAACCACATATAGATGCTAAGCTGACTCAAATGAAACTGAAAGCAGCCCAAATTCATTGGCTCATCGGCAGAAACTCCGTCCTTCGGCTCGATTGTAAGCTTCTACTCTACAACTCAATCTTAAAGCCAATTTGGTGCTATGGTATCCAGTTATGGGGCACTGCCTCCAACTCCAATATTGAGAAAATTCAACGCCGTCAAAACAAAATTCTACGAATGATAACTATCGCTCCTTGGTATATTAAAAACAACAACATACACAACGATCTTGATGTTCCACTTGTCAAATGGGAAATAACTAAACACGTGGCCCTTTATTTGGGTAAGCTGGAAACTCATCCAAATCCCCTCGCTCGAGACATCTTACAACATCCCGGTCATA
Organism: Bellardia pandia; assembly: GCA_916048285.2. Classification (NCBI taxonomy): domain Eukaryota; kingdom Metazoa; phylum Arthropoda; class Insecta; order Diptera; family Calliphoridae; genus Bellardia; species Bellardia pandia. Next base: position 47,003,261 of record OU696531.1, read on the forward strand.
GCCGTTTGAGAAGGAGGGACACCACCGCTCTCAGATGAATAAATACAAGTTGCTCATTATATCCTATCGAATTTGAAAACTAGATTTTGCCTAGCATTGGCTGGACTTATCTTAATTAACTTTAGTTTTAAGATTTGAATACCTATTGTTAGTTCATTTAAAATGAAGATACAATAAAAAAGAATATGCAAAAAAAAAAAAAAATCCTGTCTAGAATTTTTTTAATAATTTGTTTTATTCCTTCAAATTAGCGGCTCAACTAAACAAGGTCTTTTAGCTGTTTAAAACAATCATGAAAATATATTGGTAGAACATTATTATTTTATCAAACTATCTTCCATTTTTTACAGGCTGATCCGATTGACAGTAAAATTCACACAGATATATCAGAAGAGAATTTGGGAATTTTAAAGATTGAGCACACAGCAGTGGAGTTGTTATTCAGACAAGAAAATTTATTCAGTCGAAATATATTTGAGCAAGACAAAATCAAAAAACAAAAAAAGTGCAAAAATTACTTGAAAATCTGATTTTCTCTGGTTAAATGATTGCAAAAAAAAATAATAAATTTTATACTAAAGTCTCTTGCACTTTTGCAAGGGATGCTAAACTAAAATACCTAGTCAAGTCACTTATTACGAATGCAACACTGGGCGTATCCATTTCGTATTTATTGCGATTTGTCAGTTGACATTTATTGTTCATTGTGCCGTAAAAAGCTTTTTTACATTAATTGTTTACAATGGTGGGACGACATTAAAAATCGTACTGTTGCAGTTGGCCTACTAAAATGCAACATAGAAAAAAACGATATTTTTAGGACGTAGCGAGCGCTTAGAATCAATCTCATTCTTGTGTATCGTGCTGTGAAGTTGCTCGAGGATACTGTTGGAGTACGAGACTGGCAAAGATCCGGTTGTACGCGTACCGTAAGAACTTCACAAAGTTGTGAAATGACGAATAGACCGAAAACCATTGAGAATACACAAAAATTTTGCCGCTCGGAAAACCCCCATGTCTCGCATTATCAAAGAAGATTTGTGCCTCATTATCAAGAAAATTTCTGACACACTAGACACTTGCTAACGGCAGCAATGAATTAAAAAAGGAAGCGAAAACTGAAAGCGTTACTCAGCTGGTACGCGCACAGACAAATTCTGGGGGGTTACTCCGTATTTCGATTCGAAAAGAAAATCATTCGAATTTGTATACTTTTTACATTGTATTACGAAAGCTTTTGCTTTCGAATCGAAATACGGAGTATTACTGATGAGAAAACCTTCACCGTAGAAGAATCGCTCAATAAACAGAACAATCATGTGTATGGTCGGTCATCCAACTCATCCCGAGGTTTCAAAGAGGCCACCATCCCGCGTCTGTAATGGTATGGTGGGAAGTGAGCTACGACGGCGTTACCAAGCTCCATTTTTGCGTGAGAGGAGTGAAAACATTGGCCATAGTCTATAAATCGAACGTCTTGGAATCCATTTTAATCAATCTATTTTCGCCAAGAAGCCATGGACCAGCAAGACCTGCTCTAGCTCACAAAGCAAAAGCGAATCAACTGTGGCTCAAAAGCAATGTTCCGGACTTCATATTAACAGATGATTGTCCAGCTGCTAGTTTAGACCTCAACCCGTTGGATTACAAGTTTTGGACCGTAGTAGGGAATTAATAGGTTAAAGCGAGCCTTTCTCCCTGCAGTTGACAATTTTCCCATGTATTATGTGAGCTTCACGATCAAAGAGTGGAAGGCAAACGGAAATCATTTTGTTCTCAGATTTGTACCCATTGATTAACCCACTTAAAAACATAAACTAAATTTTTTAAAATATTAATTCGTTTTCATTTGGCATCGATTTTTCTGTGTACCAGTATTTAAGACTTGACTAGGTATGTAATGTACAAAATTTATGAATATGACAAAAAGGCAATGATTTTGCCAAGCATACCTTTTGCCATCGCTTCAACTATGATTTTGGATAGATACAAAGAAACGTTTGGACCGATTAAGCTCTTTCGGTAATTGTAAAATATCGAGTGTTTTTTTTTTTAGATGCTGGCAATACTTTTTTAACTGGCGGCCATTTTGTTTCCAAATTATTGAAATTTATTTAGCAAATCATGGTTCTGTGTTTCTTTAGATGTACAGAACATTGAAATGAAATAAAGCAAAGATGATTTTTTTAAATTGACATGAAATTTACTTTATACGAAAGATAATCTTCTGGCATTATAATTTTAATATAACTTCTGGCCAGTGTTGCCAGTGAAATTTCGAGAAAGATACATTTCAGTTTCCAAAAAGATACATTTTTTCCCGAAAAGATACATTTTGAAAAAAAAATTTGAAAATTCATTTTTAACATTTATTAACATAACATTTTTATATCATATTTTATGAATATTGTAAAGAAAATAATTTTTATATTTATTTAAGTCATAAATATTAGGTATGTAATTTTTAAAAATACAATAAGCAAACTTTAAAATTAATTACATATATGAACTATCTTTGGATGTTATCAAAACAAATTAATGTTTGTAAAAATTAATATACGAGTTAAGTCGTTTGTATTGATTTGTTTTAAAACTTCAATATAAAATGATTGCAATTTTTTTAGTAAATCATATTTCTTATGCTGATTTCTATTAGGGTAGCAAGCGAAGTATGAGCTAAAACACCTGAATAAATTTTTTCAATTGGTAAAAAATAATTTGGATTTGAAAATTCTATTTTCAAATCATCTGTTGCCTTTATATAGTTAAATAGTTGCTAGCAATTCTTTTAACTAATTTTTCAACTTTAGATTGCAAAAGGTGTAGACGAGGCTTTTCCGCCTGGAATATTAGATTAAAATTTAAAAGTTCCAAAGTGTATGACATAAATTCCAAATAAATTTTCGTAATGTCATTACTCAAAAAAATATTTTATTTTTGTACATTTTTCGTACAGATTCAAAAGATACGAAAAATTTCAGGATTAACATGGTACCTGAAGTCATCAAAAGATACGAAAAATGTATCTTTCGTATCCTAATGGCATCACTGCTTCTGGCATATGACTGACTCAGTCGTATTTTAATCCAACTTTCAATGACTTTTTCCAACATTTGCGACCGTATATTGGCAATATGGCTGCGAATGTTGCCCTCCAAGTGGTCAATCGTTTCGAGCTTATCGGCGTAGACTAGTGATTTCAAACATAAATCACTTGACAGCTGACAAAATGGCCGCCAGTTAAAAAAGTTCTATACATTAAAAAAAATACCCTATATATGAACGTCCTCCCTAATTGTACCCAGCTTCTGCGAATTGAACAATATTGGGCTATTGTCAAAGAAAGTTTAACGTGGCGTGGAGCCGTAGTTCTAGACCATTGGCGATTTAGAATAAACAAAAACACTGACTTTTATAAGAGAAAATAAAGTTAATTTTTTAATTTGAGCTTTTCTTAAGTATTATTTTAAATAAATAACAATTTGTGATCAAAAAGATTTCATGCGCTTTTTTTGTTATGGAAATATTAAAATATTTAGGCGACCGGATTTTATAAGAAAAATATGATTATGTATAGTAGATAAAACAAATAGAAAGTTTCTATAATATCTACCCCATTTTAAGGTAACTATAAAGACGAAATGAATTATTTCCATAACAAGATATTAGTTACTAAGTTTTGTAATACCACAATATTATATATTTAATTACCTTTCAAATAATATCAAATGCATACAAGAAGTCTGTAAAAGGTTAGTATTTATCTAAGATAATACGACAATAGGCAACTAATTCTATTATTGTAACTTTGATGAAACTAATCTAATTATTTGGCCAAGACTAACACAAATAAACAGATTATAGTGCTTATAATACCTGAATATTGTGCGATAATCAATATATTTTCAAATACCAAGAGCCAGTCCTCTGTTTGTGATATTAAATTTACGTTTATTGGCCTGGTAGCCTACAATCTTATAAAACAAAACTGCCATATTTTGTTTGTGCACTATGATTGATGATATTGACAACCCTTGACCAACTTGGACACAAAATTTTCTACTTCCTGCTATTGCTGGTCATCTACATATATGAGCATATTGCCTCCTAACAAAAACAGTTCTTAGTTCTTAGAAAATTTGCCAAGAATTTAATGGCTGGCACAGCTAGTACAAGGAATTAAAAACACACCACCACAATTTATTGAAAAGTTCAATATTTCAATAAGTACTTTAGTGGCCCACAACAGGCGTGCTCTAACCAGGCAGACGATAAGTTGTGCATGTTGGGCAAAGCTATTTTTGTAACGCACTTTATAAGCAGACTTCTGTGATTTATTTAAAATAAAAAAAAATAAATAAAAAAATTTTTTCGGCCCAAGGATAGATGGGATTGAAACTGGTAGAAATCGGTCCATTATTTCACCTGGCCCCCATACAAATGTACTCCCGAAATTAGGGGTTACCGATCATAAATGTTTGAATTATGCAAGTATACAAACAAATTGCATTACAAATGAGTTATAAATGAAGATAAATCACATCTACAAATTTTGTGAAGATCGGTCTATAATTACTCATAGCTACCATATAAGGCCCACTTCCGAAAATCACTTTAAAGAGCATAACTCTCTCAAAAATGTTAATATCCAAATAATATTGAAAGAAAATATAAAATATATTTATATTTTATATATTGTTTAAAGAAGATTTTTTAGGTTTTAATTATGTTTTTTACAAATCGATTATTTGTTGTAAATGAGGAAAAGATTTGTTTTCTTTACGCTTATTTTAAAAGTTAAATAAATTAAAAGAAATTTAAACATTTTCAAAAGCATATCTATCTACTACATACATATGTATATCAAGAATAAACAATTTATAACTTTAAATAACGGCTTAAAATTTTAATAAAAAGAAACACATGCAAAAATATGTTTATCGCCACAATGTTATGGTAGAATTTACTTTTTTTGATAATTTTTTTTTGATACACCGTGGTACACACGAGTCATTTGGTAAAATTTCAAAATACTGTTGCATCAAAATTTTGATTTGAATCCAAAAACTAAAGCTTAAAATGTAGTTAGTCAGGATTTTAAAATTGTTAGAAGTGAATGAACCCTTCTCTATTTCTTCTATTATTGAAATAATAAATCTAGTACAGAAGTGGCTCCTCTAAGTCTATATTTAACAAATACAGAAAGAAATATCTCAAATGAAAGATAATTTACAGGAAAGAAAGAAACATTTACGAAACGAACTCTGCCTCTTTGTCTTACGCACTTTCTTCCTGGAACACTAGTTGCATATCGTGAACAAACACTTTATCTGGTAGCATTTTTTCAATAGAGATTTTTAGATTTTTGTCACAAAAGCAGCTAGTCTGAAAATATTAAAAAAATTTAAGGCACCTACACACCACCAAGATGTTGGGATCATTTGGGACACATTTCCATTAAAGGCGTTTTACAAAATTTCTGCCATAATTTGTTTTGCTTTTTTTGTTTTAATTAATTAATTATTTCGTTTAGCATTTCTTATTATTTTTAAAATACAAAGTTTGTAAAGTCTTTGATTGCATTATCAATTTAAAAGCTTTAATTTTTAACAAGCCAAGACAACAACCTTTTGCAATTGCAGCTTGCAAACACGATCACTTTATGTATACGGCGCCATCTCTTAAATAAATACAGAACTAATTGGCCAACTATAAATCTTTTTTTTTCAATTTCAAGCCACTAATTCAGCAGTAGCTTGCTGCTGCTTTAAGAAAATTACTTTTTAACATTAAAAATGAAAAAATCAACATAAATTTATCTTTTGTTAACATAGAAAAATTAAATTGACAAAAAAAAAATAAAATACAAAAATAATCAAAACTACAATAGATAATTTGTTGGCAGTAATTCGAACATATAATTTGCATGTTCAATATTTATGTTAGATTATGTATGCAAGAAATATAAAAAGACAAATTTGTTAAAAACATAAAAAAAATAAATAAAATTTAAAACAAAAGAATTGTAATCACCCACCAAAAACACACGAAAAAACTAAATAAACAAATTTATGAATATGTTACAATAATATGTGGGAAAATTTTTAACAGATTTTGTTACTTGTTTAGTATTTGTTTGTTAACAAAAATTCATTCAGTTTTTTTTTTTCATTTGATAAACAAACATGTGGATTTTTAAACAACAATAATAAGCAGACAGAGACTTACAAGAAAAGGTTGTTGGCAAAATAAATTTATAATGTTTTTCAATTGTAATTTCGGGGGTAAGGTTGTATTTTTGGCTGTTAATTTTAACAGTTTTTCATTAATGGAACTGTGTGGGCAAACAAATATTAACCAGCAGCTAAATAATCAATAAAGCGTTGAAGGTTTAACTAAAGAGTGATTTTGAAGAAAAATCACATCGATATAATGGAAAAATAAATCCAAAATATATGTCCCAATATTTGGGCAAGTGAACAATATTGAACTATTGTATAAAAAAAAGTTAAAGCTGAAAAGTTCTTGAAAATAAAAAAATTTTAAACAATTTGAAATAATTGTACAGCGTAGGTAAATTGAAATGTTGTGCATAAGTTAAAGCAATTTAACAAAACGAAACACACAGATTTTTATACAAGGAAATTAATTTTAGTATTTTAGCTTTTCTCAATCATTAATAAATGTAAATCAATTTGTAGTTTAAAAGTATTCAAACGCTTTGCTTGTTACATAAAAATTAAACATACACATTTATGCCGCCAGATTTAATGTGGACAAATGGTTGAATTTCTTTAAATTCAAAAAACTCAATTGTTTATTAATTTTGTAACACAGTGTTATTTTATGTTTGCATAAAACGACTAGTGGCATCATATTTTGTTTTCATGAATTAATAGAGGTTAATGCTTTTTTCTCTACTAGTCAACATACAAACAAATAAAAGCAATTGTTTATTGTAGAAAAATAAACTCCAATTAAATATGTTTAATAAATTAAATTCAATTCCAAGAAAATAAAAAAAATTATAAATACATTTTTTTAACTGATTTCAAAGTGCTAGTAGTTATTCAATTAAGCTTTCTTATGATTTCTTAAAAACATTTTTTTATTTGATGTTACAAATATCTTAAATATTTGCTTAATTTTAATACATAATTTAAAATTTTACATACAAATGCTTTTTGCTAATAAAAGTCTTTAATAAAATATTGGAAATTATATATTGTAAATTGAGTAATAGACCGATCGCTAAATTGTAAAACATAAACAACTATAAATACCTTTTAAATGAAGCTAATATTAAAAGCATATTCGTTATTTCTTTAATAACTAGCCACGAATTAGAAACATGTGTTCCCATCTAAAATTATTGATCACTGTTTAGTGATCCATGTTTATTGCTTAAGTCTTTTGTTTTGGCTTTTTGCTGCCATTGTTTTATTTAAAGCAGAGCTGGTAATTCGTTAGGAAAGTTTATTTAGAATGTTTAATAATAAGCAATACTGCAATAATCACTTAATTCCACAATTGATGTCTTAACATTGAGGACAATTTACAAGCATTTAGAAAAATTGTCAAACATAAAATCCGCTCGTATAAATGTTTTAATATAGGCTGCCTTTTTAGATGTATAGAACTTTGAAATGGAATAACACAAAGATGATTTATTTTTAATTGACATGAAATTATGTATATAAAGATAAATTAATAAACAGGTAGTCCAAAGGGTCCTAAATGAGACTACATTAGTCTTAGTGTGCTAGTTAAATTCGAATTTTTCTACACACTTACATCATGAAATTTACTTTATTCGAAAGATAATCTTGTGGCAATATAAAGTTGTCCGCCAAGGAGTTAATCGTTTCGGGCTTATCAGGGTAGACTAGCGACTTCAAGAAAATAGTCGGGCGTTAAATCGCACGATCTTGGATGCGAATTTACGGATGCGAAACGTGAAACCATGCGGTTACCAAACGTTTCCTTGAATAGATCAGTTGTGGCGCGAGCTATGTGACATGTTGCGCTGCACACTGTGGCCGTGTAGTGTATTTAATGGCCATAAATCAAGGAGATTGCGGAGCTTCATGAAATTTTGCACACATTTATTTTAAATTTTTAAGAATTAATTTTTTTTTTACAAAAATACGCCCACTTTTACGCCCACCTCCCATACAACTTAAATAGAAATTGTGGCATAATTTCCATTATTTTAAATATATCAACTCAATTTTTATAAAACGTTAATATTATAATTGTAGAATGAGCTCCTGAAAATATGAACTTAATCCGCCCATTTTTACGCCCACCTCCCATACAAATGATATTTAAAAAATGCCATATCTTCTGTAAATTTGTAACTAGAATGTTTATTTTTCGCAAAAATGCATATAACATCTATTACATGCTATATTGAAAATATGTAACACCCACCCCCCATACAACTCCAATACAAAAAGTTTGTCAGTTTCACTCTATTTCATTTATTAACAACTTTTTCACATCTTCGTGATAATCTAATTTTTTAAGCTTCAATTTCGTTCTAAATTTAAGTTTTTTTTTTATATAGCACACATGTAATGAAATTTTCGTATTTCTCGCTTCCAAATTGGCACCGGCTACGTGTACGAGTATCAAAGAAAGAAAGAATGCGCAGTTGTTTTTGCACGCGTAAAATAACGCATAACGCATATTTTTTACTGTAATTTTTTGGGTTTTCATTGTTTTTTCGGCGGCGCGCAAATATGCGCAGGTTTTTTTTAGTCTGTTAGCTGAGACTCTCAGCTTTAATTTGGTATACGACTCCATATGTCGCACTGCTTCGCACACAACTAAAAGTCTAACGGAAAATCATAAATGTTTATTTTATTGGCTCTAAATATATTGTCAAAGGGAATTTTTTTTTTTTTAATTTTTAAATTTTTTTTTATTTACATAATGCTTAATGTCTATTTTAAGTGAAAAAATACTTATAAGGTACATTCGGTGTATAGTTTATAAGTAACAAGCTTTTGAATATGACATAGAAAAATATCACATTTGAGACTTGTTCAAATACTTCAACTTTGCGCTGCTCGGGGCAGAAAACGAATGGAGATAATTTCATGAAATTTTCCACACATGACCTTTAGATAGTTTTTAACCATCTGTGCAAAAATCATCAAAATCGGAAAGCAGGTCCAAATTGATAATGGTGTCTTAACATACACTTGAGAATTATCATCACCAGCGCTGCCAGAAGTAAGATTTTACATTATATTTTAAGATTTTTTAATCGAAAAAAGATTTTAAGATTTTTTCCCAAAAAAAAAAAAAAAAAGATTTTTTGTTTTGTCTAGAGTCTAGACGAAGGTTAGGTTCAATTAAAAAAATCTTCTTTGTTCCCATTTGAAAAATTTTAAACTAATCGATCTCAAAAAATGTACAATTTAGTATAAGAAAATGAATTTTTGTTGTTATTTTTTTTTTGGTTAGTGTTAAATAAAATATGAATTGTTTTTATTATTTATAATAAAAAAACTACTTATTTCAAAAAATAAAATTGTTTCCTCAAAAATAAGACTTTTTTGGAGAAATTAAGATTTTTTGCTGAAAATTTCTGGCAACCTTGATCATCACTCCAAATACGGCATTTATTGACGTATGCATGCAACCAAAAATCAGTTTCATCATTTCAAAATAAATTTGGACAATTTGGAAGCGTTGTTCAGGCTGAAATGCCAAACCAAACTAAACATAAATCGCTGACAGCTGGCTGCCAGTTAAAAAAGTGTTGACAACTTAAAGTTCTATACATCTAAAAAAAACACCCTTTATTTGTGTACCAAAAAAAGCCACTGAATTCTTTTGAACCACAACTTATCGTTGTGCTTTTTCTATAGAAACAAAAAACGATGTAAATTGCACTTCCGAACGGAATTAAATTCTGTGACATGACATGTAACAGTTACAGTTCTTTTAGAAAGCTTTAGCTTTTTTATCATTTGCCCGACAATATTTTGACTTTCAGGGAATTTTTGTGAAATTTTCTTTAAATTTTTCCTATTCATTCGATCTTGTATATTTTCAATAACAAACAACCTAGGACAATGCAATGAGAGTGTTTTACACTAACTGATGAATCTTGATAGATTAACTAGGATGAATACTTGTCATTATACAATAGAGTAAAGAATGTTAACTTTAAGCATTAACATGTCTAAGTCATTCAAGAGTTTAATTGCAAATATCTAACGGCCCTTAGATTGATAGAATGTTGTTTCTGTAGTTAGTTAATATTCCTTTATGTCTTTGATATTTATAAAATTAACTATTTTTGGTTTCTAAACGCAAACATGTTGTGTTAAAAAAGGAAAGTTTAATGAATTGCTCCTTATGTTTGCTACGCTTTTGTTTAAAATTACATACACGTGGAGAAGAAAATAGAGTTGTGTATGTTTATCATAACTATTTCAACATTTTAATATTATGGTCACTGTAATTATTTATATGATTTCTGTAATCATAATATGGTTAAGCTTACCATTTACATGATTATAGCAATCATATACAAGGTGACGCAAAATTAAACTTTCGATGTTTTTTGGCTGTCACCGACCGATTATTGGTCAAATAAATAGTCAGCAATATTCCGCGTTCTGGAGCAGTGTAGCGTAACATTGTTTATTAACGTGTATTTCGCATGTGTTTACTACACAAATGTCAAAACAGAACTGATATTAGGGGCCACGCAAAATTTATAGCATTTTCTGATAGGAGGATTACTTTAGTTTTATGATGAAAAATTATACCATATTATGTTGTTTTCTATCATAATCAAAGACCAAAACATTATATATCGTGTATATGATTGTAGTAATCATCTGAATCGTAACTGAACTATATTATAGTTACCGCAATCATAAAAATAATAACAGTGAGCAAAATATTGTTGAAAAACTTGTAAAAATGTTGATATTGTGTGTGTTAAACATGTACAACTATATTTTTTCTCTGAGTTTTATTAATAAAAATATCTTAAAAAACTTGTCACACTTTGACTAGCGGCATCTTAAGACCATACTTCTATAAAAATAAGTCCAGTCTAACTAAATAGAATTATATTGATGAGGACTTATGGGGTAAAAAAGACGGTTAAATATAAGGCCTCTGAAAGAATGCAGGTGATGCATGAATCCATTTCCTGGTTGTTTCAGAGATTTGAACTGGTGTGATTTAACTAATTACCCCAGCTTTACAGAAAGATGCTGCATCAACGAAATTCAGCCACATTTTGATAAATGGCCAGGGAAAACTTTCAGCAATGCTTAGGAAGTCAATTTGACCAAGATGCTAGTGTATACAAACCTGTACAGAGTACTTTATGATTCACTAAAAAGATTAAAGTCTTGCGTAAAATGTGAAATACTTTGATGCAATCTATCTTATTGACTGTAGAGTCCCATAAAATACTCTACTAATTTATAAAAACTGCAATCTTTCACATAATCAATTTATTAGAAAATTTATAAACCATTGAAGTAAATTACAAATTCACTTTGAAACTCATGAATGATTTGCCTTAAATTTTTTGTTATTTATTTTTCTTTACAACTTTTTTTTGTTAAAGTTATAGCTGCCACGGTGACTTTTTGTTCAACTATTTTTGTTATATATTTATAATAAAATGTATGAGTGTTTTCCATGATTAATTTACTTAAGATTATTATATCTTACAACATGAAGTTCATGTTTTATTGCACGTACATTGTGACTAAATACAACAGCAGACAAAGACAAAAACTTTAAATATAAATATAAGTATGTCTTTTGACTGTTAGCTGCTTATTTTGTGTGTGTGTGTGTGTGTGTGTGTTTAAAAAAGCCATTTGTTAAAAGGCCTCGGCTACTGTTTTTTCACATTTAATGGTTTCAACAAGTCTTTAAACATATGTATGTATGTATGTTTTCAATTGGTTGAAATTAATGTGTAAAACAGAATTAAACAGTGATATAATTGCTGCTTAAAGTTTAATCTTAATCATTACTTTGAGTTTTTTTTTTGATATAGCAAAAAATATAATTAAATTAAGATTAAAACACTATAATAATGTGGGTTCGGAATAAAATAAATTTAGTTTTAATTAAAATAAACTACTATGCAGAAGACCATATTGAAAATTATCAAAATTTAAAACTATAGAAGTCATTAGTTCAAATTAGCTAAAAATATTTGATTAATAATTTTTAGAGAGCTATTGTTTATCTTTAAACATATCTGGAGAATTGGTAGAAAGGTAATAAACTTGTTGCATGTGTAAGTAATATGTTGCAATTAAAGTAATTTCTTTTTTAAGATAAAGAAACTTACGCTAATTTTATTTAGTGGTTACGTCTTTTTCGGCAAATATTTTCCATGTGTGACCATGCCTTAAGAAAACCAGTTCTCAATCATAATAATCATTTTGTTTAAACTAGTTGTCGATTTTATATCTTACCAAACAAAAACTTTCTTTGTCTAGAAAATTGATTTGCAACATACCTGAAATTAAAAGAAAAATTTATTGTTAATAAATGAACATTTTTAATTAGCAAATCTACATTAGATAATATAAAACATTACATTACACTAAATTTAGTTTTAACCAAAAACGTAGTTTTTACACAAAAAGAAAGTTTTTACACAAAAACAAAGTTTTTACACAAAAACTAAGTTTTTACAAATAATTTTACACAAAAACGTAATTCTTACACAGAAACGTAGGTTTTACACAAAAACCTTATTGATATAAAAAAAAACGTTATTTTTATACAAAAACCTCGTTTTTACACAAAAGCGTTGTTTTGCACAAATAGGTAGTTTTTATTTAGTTTTACACAAAAACTTTGTTTTTATAAAATAAACGTTCTTTTTACACAAAAACCTTGTTTTTACAAAAAAAAATAAAAATTACACAAAAAGGTAGTTTTTATTTAGTTTTACACAAAAACGTAAGTTTTACACAAAAACGTAAGTTTTACACAAAAACTTTGTTTTTATAAAAAGAAACAAGCAAAAAAGTATAGTCGGTCAAGCCCGGCCATATAATACCCTACACCCAGTATATAAATAAAACAGTTTTTCAGAAATGGGCGTTATATGGGAGATATTACCTATTATGGACTGATCATCCAAAAATTTAGTGCCGTGACTTCCGTGAATATAAATATTGTGTATGTTAAAATTTATCTCGATATAAATAGTTTTAAAAGATTTATGGAAGTTAAAGTGAATTACGGAGAGGGTTTTATATGGAAGTTTTGACTAATTATGGACCGATCATTTTAAAATTGGGTGCCATCATTTCTGTACATATGAAACTAATTCTTATTAAATTTTATTCGGATAACAACATTTTGAAGAGATTTATAGTCGTAAAGTGATTTTCGGAAGTAGACCTTATATGGGAGCTACGACAAATTGTGAACCGATCTTCGCACAATTTGTAGATGTGATTTAACTTCATTCATAACTCATTTGTGGTGAAATTTGTTTATATACTTTCATAATTCAAACATTTATGATCGTTAAACCCCTATTTCGGGAGGGCATTTGTATGAGGGCCATGTGAAATAATGGACCGATTTCCACCAGTTTCAATCCCATCCGTTCTTGGGCCGAAGAAATATCACGTACCAAATTTTATTGAAATATCTTCAAAATTTCGAGCTGCACGCAGAAGCTTTACTTGTACATGGACAATAGGCCAGCCAGACGGACGGACGGAAATCGTTATATCGACTCAAGAAGTGATTCTAAGTCGATCGCTATACTTTAAGGTGGGTGTTGGACCAATATTTATGGGCGTTACAAACATCAGCACAAATTCAATATACCCTCCCCACTATTGTATTGTAGAGTAGAAAAACGTTAATTTTATACAAAAACATTGTTTTGATACAAAAACAAAACAAAACTACCATAACTTTATGTTATCAGAATCAGTTTAGTTACTGATAGCTAATTCGATTGAAAAGAAGTCATCCTTTCATAAATTTTTTCATTTGTGATCAGAATAAACTGAAATTTAAAACAGTCCTTGGGAAAATCTACAAAAAATACGCGCTTTAAGTTTAAGAGATATATAGGTTTTTTATATTCGTTATTTTGCTCAATCTTTTTCGTGTTTTTAAATATAGCTCAAAAAATTCTCAGCTATATTTGTGAAAAATTCTAAATAAAATTGCAAACAGTTATCTCTTTTCCATAAAAAGTTACAATCATCCAAAGTCGGAACATGTAAAAAAGTCGCTATTTTTTACGTTTTTTTTTCCTGAAAAATTCCAAATTTTTTTTTCTTTTATAGCAACTATAAATAATTTTTCTATAGACAACTTAATACATAAGTGTGTAAAATAAAATTTGACTCATTTAAGCCGTATTCAATCTCTCTCTTGGCCAATCTCTAAAAAAAATTATGTTTAATTAAAAAATTCTAAAAAAAAGCACCGATCTTCTAAAAGCTTCTATATTTGTAGGGCTATACATATATGCGTCAATTTAAAAAAAAAACGCAATTTTTGTGTCCCCGCACTTTAAACTACTATTTTAGGTAAAAAAAAAACAAAAACAAAAATGTGAGAGTGATCAGCGAGGAATATGTAACAAAAAAACGTAATTCTCAAATTTGTATGTTTGTTTTTTGTTTTGCTCCATACAAAAGCATGTGCCCCCGTTAGAATTTTTAGTAATCAAAATAAAATAAAATCAAGAAAAAAGTAAATATGCAACATTTAATAACAGTTTTCGAATTATTGCGTTTCTTCAAAACTTAATTAGTGCGAATTTGGCGTTACAAAGGTTGTCCCCACAATTTGCATTGAGCGTCACTTATTTATAAATCAAGTAATATTACTAGTTTTCAATTTCAAGTTTAAATAAAGTAAATAACGTAAGGAAAGTACAACCTTTAATTATTACAAAAGTCAAAAAGCGAAAAAAAATGTATTAAACAAAGTGTGCATTTGCGTAGTTTTTGTGAACACCATGGTAAGGGCACGATAAAATTTCATGAGCGTCACGCTAATTTTTTTTTAAAGTGAATATATTAAATGTAAAAAATTTAAGTTGACAATCATTGTTTACATGGTTTATACTCATTTTTTTTATAATTTGTGAATTTGAGAAATAAATTGCCTACGAAAAAACATTAAAATAGGCAAACATTTCATGAGCATCACTTTTGAAATATATTGCTTCATAGCTTAAGATACTTAATTTTGATTTTATTTTTTAATTTTCAAGAGTAAACCAACAAAATTAACGCCGGCTAAGGGAACACATTTTGTGATTTTCGGTTTTTTTTAAAAGAAGGGCAAAAATTATTATGTTATTGATTTAAGTACATTTGGTTTTAAATTTTGTTATAACATCTTTAACCGTTAAAATTTTTTAATAATTCAAAGTTTATATTCTTCTTAAAGGGAAATCAGTATATTATAATTAATTTTGTGTTTAAGCTAAATGACAGGAAATGAAATTTATAAAATTAATTAATTTTGCTAAATTATCAATCGGCAAGTCCTAACCTTTCCACCAATACCAAATACCTATACAAAAAGCTTATATTTACTCTTGAAAAGCATCACAAACCTTACCGCATTTCACAAATTTTAACGTTTTTTTTATACTTATGTAAAAGTTTTAGTCTGTCCTGGCTGTGAATTTGTTCGTGCACTAAGAAGCATTAGTGAAAGGGAATAAACAATACAAACTGCTTTCAAGTGGAACATATCACCATCAAAATCAAGATTTGTTCAATATATAAGCAAGTTTTGATTTTTTTTTCATATTTTTTATTTACAAGATATTTAAAACAAAATTATTAATTGTTTTATTGTTCTTTATTTACATTTTAAAATACATATGTACATAACGGAAACAAACGATTTTATTTTTATAGTAATTATAGTAATTATTTTAATACGGCTAGAAAAAACTCAAAAAAAATCTCAAAGTAAACCATAAACGTAATAAAAATACAGGTCACACACTCTCTCTGTCTCTCTTTTACATTCTCTCTTTCTCTTTTTCTCTAGTGTTATAAAAATAAATCTAAAATATATTTAAACATGATGAATTTTCGTTGATGGTTTTTACTTTTATATGAATTTTCAATACTTTTGAGGTAAAACCGAAAGAATTTAAATGTTCAAATGTTAAAGGTAAGCCCTTGACATTTACATTCTTTATAAACTAAAAATGTATTTATGCATACAAAAATAAGAAACCAAGGCATGACAAGTTTTAAAGAAGAAATGTATGGAGTGAAATTAAATTAAAGTTAAGTTAAGGAGCACAGTGTAAAAGTCATAAACTAATTTTGTTTTTTACGTTGGCATGTGAACACATTAAATGAAATTTTCAAACCAGCAATCAATGATTTAATTTAAGAATTTAATGATAGATGGAATGACCATAACTGGCATGACCGACAGCCACACCATGACCATAACCGTAGGCGGGGGCAGCAAAAACAGCTGGTGCAGAGTATGACTTAATGACGGGAGCAGCTACTAGAGCGGGAGCAGCATGTACTACGGGTATGGCTTTTTGAGAGATTTTATAGGTGTTGGCATAAGAGGTGGCCACGGGAGCATGTACAAGGGCGGGAGCAGCATAGGTCTTGATAACAGGGGCTGCATGGACAATGGGGGCGGCATAAGATTTATAAACGGGTGCAGCAACCACGGCCGGGGCATGATAAGAGGTAGTATAGGCGGGAGCAGACAAACCATAACCATGGCCCAAGTAGCCAGCTGAGGCAACGGCGAAGAGAGCAGAGAATACAGCGATCTATTAGGAGAGAATTATAATTTAATTAATATAAATATTAGAGAGAGAAATGATTTGTTAAGTTAATTGTTTGTGTTTTAATTTACACTTATTTTCTTACTATGTATTTGGAAATATTTATATGTGAAACTTTAATGTTTTTTTCTTAGGCATAAAATTCGTTGAAAACCATTAGTCTGTGTAAAACACTCTTATGTGTGAAATACAAAACCGAAATTAATAAAATTCACGTCATGTGTTAATCATTGTCCTAGACAGTTGTTTATTGAAAATCTTTAAAATCACTAACAGAGAAACACAGTTATGGACCAAAGTGTGGGACCAAAAAAAATTAGAAATTTCCCAAAATACTTTCCAATATTTTAACGTCACCTTAATTTATTTCTGCTAAGTTAGTATGAGACTTAGTCAGCCGAACGACTGTTACCGTATTATAGATTTCACTTCCATTTGGGGTCACTTTTGATTATCGAATTAACAACATGAGGGATTTGTTTTAAATGTGTTAAGTCCAATTAACCCTATATTAGTTACAGTGGCCATATTTTACTTTATTAGTAGTTATAAATTCTGCATTAAATTACAGCTGTTGACTTACATAAATACTTTTTAAAATAAATTGTAAACAAAAGAATTTAATAGGCCATTCTCTAGGTTCTCTAGATTATTCGCTAGATTACTAGGGACGAACAATGGAATGTATTGTCATTTTTTTGTATTACAAACTGACACTAAAATGATAATTGCCTCTACGCTAGATTACTTGTCATGTGAAATGTAATCTATTGATTTAGTTTTAAATTACAAAGAACCCATTAGTGTCATATGACTGTAAATATTTAAATTAGCGTCAAAGAGTCAGTAAATAGGTCTGCTGGATATAGAGAAAATGTTAGAGGAGAAAACCCTAATTTGAATTAATTTATACTTAGCTTCAGATGCTATTTTGTCTAGCATTTATTTGGTTTCTTTTGATATTTTGCCAATTAACAAATCCAAAGAAAAAAAAACTCGTTTTTTATTTTTATTAAGAGGCACAGTGGGGAATTAAAAAAAAGAACAATAAATCTATAATTTCTAAATGATAAGTCCGATATCAGATGCCTAGAGAGAAAGTTTTGTCGGGTTTATGTTTTAAATTTGGACCAAATAAAGCTAATAGGGGCGCTGCCAGAGTTCCTTAATGCGGGGCAACTCGTGTATATGAGAAATTGCAAACGATCTTAATTCGTCTTACTTCGTCGTAGCTTTGTATCAAAGATATATACAGATTCGTCAAAACTGACGTTTGCAAAAGTGGTATATCAGCTTTACTTCAATTAACCCCATCGAAAGATAAGGATAGCAATATATATTACTAGAAAACTTTCTATCTCTTACTTATCATTGGAAAATTTTAAGTTTTTTTTTTACTAAAAATATTTTCATATTAAAACGATAGGAAACATTTGAAAATGTTTATTAGTTTGTTTGAATTAAAGCAGATAATTCTGGGCAGAGCTGAACTTTCAGATTTCACAGTGCTACAGTGGGCCTAAGTTGTCCACATTAGCTATAACAAACATTTGTTAAAGTTTACATTTGCGACAATCGTTAGCTAAAGTAAGAGCTTGTCCAAATGAGTAACCTAAATAATAAATGTCATGTTAGAAATCAGTCGTTCGAAAATAAGTTGGTTCATTTGGCTTCTTTTTAAAGACCACAACTGACAAGTGTAACTCTTTGCACTTAAAGGATATTATAAAAATGTAGCAGCAAATCATGCTCCCTACACCCAACAGTGTTTACTGATGATATAATAAGATTGTAAGTTGATATTTTTAAAGTCAAATCTAGCAAACAATTTGGTGTGTAATACAGTTAAACTAGGATTATAATTAAATGCATTTTATCAAACGATTGTAGTAACATAGTTTTTTAAAATCCAAACTGTTTCTTTTTAATCAACACTTATTCAAACAAAGCACGTATTTCAAAGCACTTTAATTTGTAATTTCATTACAAAACAAAAAAATTGTTAATATAATTGTCTCAACACATTTTTTTCATGCTAACTGCACTTAAATTTTTTTACAATACACAAACACTTGATAAAAATTTCCATAAAACAGAAATTTAAATCCTTAAACTCCTCTTACCAATTTGAACATTTTAAAAAATAACGTTTCTAAAAACTCAAAAAAAAATTAGTACTAAGACTTTTTGTTGAATGTTTTAAAGCTTAAAGCAACTTATGGTTTGATTCAGTTTGACAACAGCAGCCAATATTTATAGGTCTTTAATGTTAAGAAAAATCAAAAACAATACAAAACAATAATAAAAACAAAAAACACAACCAACAAACAAAACTTTGAGCGAAAAATAACACGAAACAAAAACACAATTCTAAATGAAACTTTGTAACAAATACTTAGCATTTGAATTTGCAACAGGGTACAAGCTTATTAAAGCAACAGATCTTTCATTTTAGTTTGGTTTAACAACAAAAACAGCAAAACCCTGTGATAACTGAGGGTGGCTTGAAAAGACACATAGAAAATCATAAACAAACTTAAAGCTTTTTTGTTTGCAATTTCATAAGCTTAATTGTGTTTGTTAGTTGCTTTTGTTTATGTTTTTTCTTTGCCTTTGCTTAAGAATTTTATTTGCTTTGCGTGTATATTTCTGTCTTAACCGGAAACCTTTTAAAAATTAGCGGTTTTTAAAGCCGGCTTTAACTTGCACGACAAAAAAGAAATAAAAAAAACTAAGCAAATATTTTATAGTCATGCATTTGTTTAATTCAAGCGCATTAAATTTTATGTTTTGTGCTTAAATCAGTGTTTTTTCTTTGCGAAAAAAAAACTAAACAAATCTTTGATGTTTATGCTTTAGTAATTGATTTAATTATTTTATTAACAAGCAACTTATTTTAATTGTCAATTTTATGATTTGTTTTGTTTTCGAGCTTTTTTCTGATATCTTGGCGAAGGTTCGATTTATTTAATTTTTAATTAATGTTTGTTTTTTAAAAAACCGATTTTTTTATTACCTCATTTACAAAATAATTAAATTTTATAGTCCTCAAATGCAAGAAAGAAATACTAAAACACTATGGTAAAATTACACAAATATCTCAAGCAGAATTTAAAAGTTTTAAATAGAAAATTTAATTTCAAATTGAATGAGGAAATTTTGTTGCCAATGGAACGATATTTCAATAATATAGAAAGAAAAAAGATTTCTATAGGGTATTTAATTTCAAGAAATGTTTAGAGTAAAATTTTCTTCTTAATGGGAAATGATTTATAAGGTAAAATTTTCATCTCAATAAGAAGAAATTTCTAGAGTAAAATGTTCGTCCCAATGGGAAGAAATTTCTAAAGTTTCGTCGCAATGGAAATAAATGTTTAGAGTAAAATTTTCTTCTTAGTGGGAAATGATTTATAAAGTAAAATTTCCATCTCAATAAGAAGAAATTTCTAGAGAAAAATTTTCATCCCAATAGGAAGAAATTTCTAAAGTAAAAAGTTCATCCCAATGGGAAGAAATTTCTAGAGTAAAATTTTCGTCAGAATGGGCAGAAATTTCTAGAGTAAAATTTTTATCCCAATGGGAAGAAATTTTAAAATTTTCGTAGCAATAGAAAGAAATTTATAGAGTAAAATGTTCATCCTAATACGAAGAAATTTCTAAAGTAAATAGTTCATCCCAGTGGGAAGAAATTTCTAGAGTAAAATTTTCGTCAGAATGGGCAGAAATTTCTAGAGTAAAATTTTTATCCCAATGGGAAGAAATTTTAAAATTTTCGTAGCAATAGAAAGAAATTTATAGAGTAAAATGTTCATCCTAATACGAAGAAATTTCTACAGTAAAATTTTCGTCCCAATGGGAAGAAATTTCTAAATTTTCGTCGCAATGGAAAGAAATTTCTATAGTAAAATTTTCATCCTAATAGGAAGAAATTTCTAAAGTAAATGGTTCATCCCAATGGGAAGAAATTTCTAAATTTTCGTCGCAATGGAAAGAAATTGCTAGAGTAAAATTTTCATCCTAATAGGAAGAAATTTCTAAAGTAAATAGTTCATTCCAATGGGAAGAAATTTCTAGATTAAAATTTTCATCCCAATGGGAAGAAATTTTTAGAGTAAACTGTATTCTATACAAAATATCTTCCGCGTAAGGGAACGGTTTTCTCCTGAAAAGTTCTTCCCCATAAGGAAAAGGTTTTCTATATTTGAGAATAGGTTTCTATAGAAATGTTCTTATCCATTTGGGAACGGTTTCGTATAAAACAATTACTCTCTATTTGGGTTTCTATAGAAAAGTTCTTGTTCATTTGAGAACAGTTTTCTATACCAAAGTTCTTCCGCATATGGGAACGGTTTTCTTAGAAAAACAAAATATTTCGTGTAGGCAGAGTTTTGTATACCATATATTTATTAAGAAAACTGTTTCTTAATTTTTGTCATTTCTAATCCATTGTGCCTACTGTAAGCCGTTCGAAAATCATTCCTCTTCACTACTAATTCTACAAAGAAATAAACGACTTCATTAATTTTTAATTAACTGTTAATTTCGATTTAATTTTTCTTATTAAATAATTACAATTTAGCAAAAAAAAACTGAACAGGATGTTTGGCAATCATTAAATTAAAAGGTTCCATCAAAACCTTTGAAATTGTTACGGCTTAATGTTAACTTGCACGTTAATATTGGTTGCATTTGTTTAAGTTTAAATTTTTCTTTAAAATTCTTATTGAAAGTGAAACGGAAATACTTAGAATTGTTGTTGTCAACCTATAGAACCATTAACCAGTATTCTGAGAACTTTTTCAGATTTAATACGTTCATTCATTCACTCGTTTATTTGTTGTTATACAGCTATCAATGTTTGATTTATATTAACAAACGGTAAAAGCAACTACATTAGATGCCAACAAATACCGTTCATTTTTTTTTTTAGAAATTGATAGTTGTAATGTCGCGGTTTGTTCAGCGGAGCATGATCAATTTCATTAAGTTGCCAATTGTGTTTTTTTAAACATGTTTGATTCTTAAGTCTTTTGATTATGTTTGACAATATATTTTTATTATTATTTTTTGTATGTGAAAATTTAAACTTAAACTTCTTGTGTGGGTTTGAACTGGTGTTGATTTACTTTGTAGCTTAGTTGTAAATTTATGATTGATGCTTAAAAAGTCTTAATTTTTAGTAAATTTGTTTGTATACAAATATTATAAAAAAAAATATCAAAGAAAAGCGCCTTGCCTTAGATCCAGTTTTAACATTTGCTTTGCAAATACTTAATGAATTACCTTGTTTAATCAGAAATTTTTACAAGTGAAAGGAATGCAAATTAATGAAAAACTGAAAGTTTATTACAGGGTGTTAACATGGAAGTTGCAATTATAAATATTTGCAAATTAATCAAACTCAATGGGAAGAGTTTTCCTTGGAAAGAAAAAAATTTACCTTCCTAGTGGACAAGTGTTTTCTATAGAAAAGTACTTTCCAAATAGGCAAGAATGGGCAAAAGTGTTTTCTAGAGAAAAGTTTTTTCCCAGAATGAGCAAGAGTGTTTTCTATAGAAAAGTTCTTTCCCAGAAAGGGCCAGAGTGTTTTCTATAAAAAAGTAATTTCAAAGAATGGACAAGAGTGTTTCCTATATAAAAATTCTTGCCCAAATGGGCAAGAGTGTTTTCTATAGACAATTTATTTCTTTCCCAAATGGGAAACTGTTTTGAAATTAATCATGGCAAAATTTCAGTTTATGGGGGACACCCCTGGGAAAAAAAAAAAATGCCACGCCCCCTTAAATGACCCCAGGAGTGCGAAAATCATAATGAATAAGGGGGCTCACGCCCCCTATGGGCGTGGCAGTCGAAAAACGACCCGGCGCACCTACGTAGACAATATGGGTATCAAATGAAAGCTAATGTCTTCACGATTCCAAAAATAGCCGTATCGTCCAATTCACGACCCCAGTCGTGAATGTCAAAGGCAGTAACGCAATCCATATTTAGTGATGTTCTCGTGTCAAGAGTCAAATCATAAATGAGGATAAGTACAAAATTAAGAAACGAGGAAAACTCTTGAAAGCTTCTGATTGATTAATGAAAATTTGTTATACTGGCTTCGCTTAGTAAAGTTTTTCTGCGTGACCGGCCTACGGCCGGGCTTAGGGGTTTTTAACTCCAGTATGTCTTAATTCTAGACGGCGGGGATCTCGAGTGCTCGGCCTCTGGCCGAGCTAAAAAGAAATAAACAAAAAAAGTCCTTCCCCCATTTTATAAAAATTAACATATCTTCCTCAAATTCTGGACGATCTGGCAACTACGGGTATTTTTGGAATCGTGAAGACATTTCCTTTCATTTGATACCAATATTGCCTAAGTAGGTGGCATGGGTCGTTTTTCACCCCCGCCCCTATTTAACAAAAATGGCCGTATCGGCTGCAAAAACCGCCCGATCTGGCAACTATGGCTATTTTTGGAATCGTGAAGACATTAGCTTTCATTTGATACCCATATTGTCTACGTAGGTGGGCCGGGTCGTTTTTCGACTGCCACGCCCATAGGGGGCGTGAGCCCCCTTTTTCATTATGATTTTCGTACTCCTGGGAACATTCTGAAGGGGATGGCATATTTAGATTTTTTCTCTAGGGGTGTCCCCCATAAACTGAAATTCAGCCTTAATCATAAATCAATTGTCTGCAAATTTGAATGCAATTTTATAAAATTCAACATAAACGTGTTAACTAATTAAACGAACATACTCTTTATATACGACAATTTGATTTCAAATTATTTTAGATTTTAATCAAGAAATCGTTTTTGATTTATTTTCAATATTTCAAATTAAACAAAATTGACTCAATGCCTTTCTAAATAAACTTTAATAAATGTATGTTAAAATATAATTTTTTTTTTTGCCATGAACAAGTAATTAAAGCCAATTTTGAAAACTATTGATTATTTACAATTTAAAATTAAACTAAATAAACAGTACGAAGCAAGCGCATGCACATGAATGCATTTCAATTAATTAGAGGTATGTTTCTGTAATACGCTTAATTTCAATTTAAAATAAATCTCAAATAAAATTTTATTGTAAATAAATCATATTTCTAAGAAATTTAATACAATCAGCGGTAAGAAATTGTTTTTAGCAGGAGGTTGAGTGCCTGCAATGCAGCAATTAGGAGGTTGATTTAGTTTAAAGATAAAATATCAAAGACAAGTAGCCAGTTAAAGGTGGGATTATACATAATAATTAACACGCAAAAAGCAAACATACACACACATATATTTAACAGGCCATTATTTTAAGGAAACACCCTTATTAAATGCCTAAACCAAATGACTTTGGTTGATATTAGTGCAATACAAATATTTAAAATTATAAAAATTTTCTGAAGAAAATATTTCAATAAAAATAGAATATTTTGTGTTGTTTAGAAAAAAATAATTATCTATTTATAAGACAATGAAGTTTCAATTTCTATTAAGTTATTGATTATTTATGAAGAATTATCTTAAGAAATCTGGCCCATTTTTATATACTTATCTTGATTATAACCTCTATGAAATTGTTATTAACACGCACAGTAATATAATTTTTGTTTAATTACTACATTAAATAACATATAATTTTTGTGTAAAACCCTGAAGGCTGTAGTATTGTTGTATGTCTTTTATTTCAAGACTAAAACTCTTTCGTTAAGCTAAATAAAATTTAACAATTTCATACGAGTATGTCAGTATATACATACAGAAAAAATTTAATATAATAAAGACATTTAAATTTAAAGAGTTTACTACAAAAAAACAAAAAAAAAACAATAACAAACAACTAACTACGTATGTTGCTGCCACAAATTGTTGTACAAGTATAATAATAAAAATAATTGTAGGTTGTACAATGTATATTGATTGTTTTGTGGATTTTGTCACATGGCCACAGAATTGTTTAAAAGGCAAAATATCAACAACTGCTTAAACGACAACATCTACAACGAAAAGTCACCAAATGACCTTGACCTATACATACACAATTTATATTTATTTGCTTCTTTTCAATTAAATATTTTTTCTGTTTTTCATATTAAATGCAACATATAATTACAGTATTTTAAGCGGGAGATAAAACTAACATGTGTTTAAATTTGCTGATTTAATTTAGTTTCAAATTGATTTGAAAATAATTAATAAAAATTGTTACTACACAGATATGGACGTCAGAATGCCCTATTATAGGCATTAGTACTATTTAAAACGTGGTATAATTACATCACATTTAGGAAGAAACCTTTGGCCCAGTTGGGATGAAATTTTCGATACAAAACGTTGGCACAATTGGGATGAAATTTTCTGTAAAAAAACTTTAGCTCAATTGGGATGAAGTTTTCTATACAAAACTTTGGCTCAACTGAGATGAAATTTTTCAATAAAAAAATTTAGCCCAACTGGGATGAAATTTTCTATAGAAAACTTTGGCAAAATTGGGTTGAAATTTTCTATACAAAACTTTGCCAAAATTAGGATGAAATTTTCTATAAAAAACTTTGGCGCAATTGGGATGAAATTTTTAATAGAAAACGTTGGCAAAATTGGGATGAAATTTTCTGTAAAAAACTTTAGCCCAATTGGGAAGAAATTTTCTATAGAAAACTTTGGCAAAATTGGGATGAAATTTTCTATACAAAACTTTGGCTCAACTGGGATGAAATTTTTTATAGAAAACTTAGGCTCAACTGAGATGAAATTTTCTATAGAAAACTTTGCCCCAATTGCGATGAAATTTTTCAATAAAAAAATTTGACCCAATTGGAATGAAATTTTCTATAGAAAACTTTGGCAAAATTGGGATGAAATTTTCTATACAAAACTTTGGCTCAACTGGGATGAAATTTTTTATAGAAAACTTAGGCTCAACTGAGATGAAATTTTCTATAGAAAACTTTGCCCCAATTGCGATGAAATTTTTCAATAAAAAAATTTGACCCAATTGGAATGAAATTTTCTACATTTGATTCTATAGAAAACTTTAGCCTAATTGAGATATAATTTTTAATAGAAAACTTTGCCAAAATTAGGATGAAATTTTCTATAAAAAACTTTGGCGCAATTGGGATGAAATTTTGATTAGAAAACGTTGGCAAAATTGGGATGAAATTTTCTGTAAAAAACTTTAGCCCAATTGGGAAGAAATTTTCTATAAAAAACTTTGGCGCAATTGGGATGAAATTTTCTATACAAAACTTTGGCTCAACTGGGATGAAATTTTTTATAGAAAACTTAGGCTCAACTGAGATGAAATTTTTCAATAAAAAAATTTGACCCAATTGGAATGAAATTTTCTACATTTGATTCTATAGAAAACTTTAGCCTAATTGAGATATAATTTTTAATAGAAAACTTTGCCAAAATTAGGATGAAATTTTCTATAGAAAACTGTGACAAAATTGGGATGAAATTTTCTGTAAAAAACTTTAGCCCAATTGGGAAGAAATTTTCTATAGAAAACTTTGGCAAAATTGGGATGAAATTTTCTATACAAAACTTTGGCTCAACTGGGATGAAATTTTCTATAGCAAACTTTGGCAAAATTAGGATAAAATTTTCTATAGAAAACTTTGCTATTGAAAGTCTTTCCACTTGATATATAATAAATACTCTCTCGCACTCTGCCTATCGTATATGTTTTAAATATTTCCTAATTTCTGTAGCGTGTAATATGAAAGCCAATCATATTTGTGATTTATTTGATCAACTTCATACACAAATAAATTACTAGTCATACACTAGTCCATCATACAAGTTCTCTGTTACAATTTTGTTTCATTTCTAGAGAGAAAAAATGTGGTTGTTTTAGCCATGAATCTATAAAAATTCCATTCAGAAAAGCAAAACTCAATGCAAAAGTAACTGAAATTCATGTTAAATATCAATATGGCTCAAATGTTGGAGGGAAAATAACTTTAAGCTAAAAATCAATCAGTCATAAAACGCATAAGTGATAGATAGGAAATTTGTGGAGCGGAAAAATGTGTTTAGAAATATTTTTATTGGCATAAAATTTGAATGAGTCAATTCTTGAGATTCATTTTTAAAGATAATCACGCAAATTTATTTTAGCTTTGTCAGTGGCAATTTGGTGACCAATTAAAATAGTAAATCAATATTTAAATTAATGTTTTCTGAAACAACATTTTTGTCTGTCAATCACTACATTTAACAACATGTTAAAAAAAGTTTCAGAATCTTGTTATGTGTATCAGTCAGTTGGTTAATAGTTTGAGAAGCAAAAAATCAATTTGTTTAAGAGTATTAACGAAAAGTTGTAGGTATATATTATGTCACTTAAAATAGGCTGCAGGCACACATGTTTTTTTTTTTTGTTTTTTGGTCCATGGTGGCAATTAAGTGAAGGGATTTTTGTATATTGCCAAAACTACTGACGGTGCAACACTACTGAATGGTGGATGTTGGTCAGGGGCGTTTGATTGACAATAAATTCATTTTAGATTTAAATATTTTTGGGCAGTTTTAAGTTAATTCTGTTTGAATGTGAGGTGGACTAAAAAAATTGTTATATATGTACGTAGAATATTATAGATTAATACACAGAAAACATTTCCAGAGATATATGTTCCAAGCTTAACGTTTTAAAAAAAAACTAATGCCACAGATTTATTTGGTTCAATAGAAACTAGGCTGTTGCACTAAAGACATTTAAATTCAAAAACATTTGCTTTTTTAAACATTCTCATACTAATTCCAAGTACAAAAATAGAAGCAAAGCAAATAAATGCCAAACGAAAAAAACACAAAGAAAAATTTTATTCTTTTTATACTCTCAGAGTATTTGTATTTACTCATTCTTGCTCACTATAAGTAAAGTAAAGTAAACATTATTTTTGCTAATATACTGTAGTGTTTTGCAAGGTTCTTATTTTACAATATGGGTATTTTAAGAACTAAATGCAAGCAATGGTTATGGTTGTTTAATTTGTTTTTTTTGCAGATGATTAACCGTTATTTATATTTTGTCTATTTTTTTAACTTTTGTAGTTTTAATGTAGTATTGTTGAAACAATTATATTAAGATCAGATTTTTATTTTGTTTTAATAAAATTTAATTTTTCATTTTTATATTTTTTTTTATTTTTAACACGCATATCATTAGTTGAAATTCCAAAAAACGTAACTAATATCTAAAAAAAATGCCTAACTTAAGCCAAAAATGCTTAGTACAAAAATGTCTATGAAAACGTTGCAGTTTTTATTATTTCCGATAAAAATACAAAGACATTTTAATTAATAAAAATATTGGGATTTAATTCAATAATTCTATTTTAATATGCCACAATACATATTTTGCATTTCAACTAACGATATGTTTTTGTGTTTAGTCTTTTTCTTCTCCTGTAATATTTTTCCAATTTCATACAAATAAAATAAAACTTGCAAAATACTCGAGTATTTCAATAAGTAGTTTAAGAACTGTCTCTACAAACACGTGCATATTCGTATTCTTTAACACTTATTGTATTTATTTAGTACAAAGACAATATTTATAGTGTTTGTATTTTATCAGAGAAAGAGCATTTTGCTTTATAAAGAGAAGACAAAATAAAGCAAGTAAACGAAAAATGTATTTATGTATTTCTTTTTTGTACTTTTACAACAGCCTAATAGAAACTATTAAAAAAAAAACTATTTAGAATTACGTACTTTCACTTTTTTGTTAACCAAACATTATGAGGGAGTGTAATGTGACCGACCCACAAGCATATGATTAAGAATATAAATTAAATATAAATAATAAATTATTAAAAATATTAAATGTGCATATAAATAACAAAGATTATGACATGTATTTAAACGCATTTAAATAAATTCAAGTCATAAAGTAAGTGGGCTGTAGTTACCAAAAGCGAAAAAAATCACGCATTAGTTACAATTTTTAGGCAAAATATTTCAATAATATATCAACTAATAATCAATAATTTAAAAGAATGTATACATTCCACTTAAATTGCTCAATATATTGAAGAATCCAGTAGTTAAAAATTTGTGTAATAGATTATAAAATCTTATTTTAAGAAGCTAATATTTTTCAATTTAAATTTTTTAGTCAACTTTTCTGAAAACAGGCAAAACTGTGAACGAGTAAAATGTTGCATTCTAAAAATGTTACCCTAAAGAAGCAATGAATGTTAAACTGTTTTGCCCACACTTGTATTAAGTAGTTAAAATGCTGTTTTTTTATACAATTGATTCAAGCAATCTGTATTATGGAATCCTAAGGAATCAGATTTAGTATATGCTTTTACAATTTATAATAATTGTTTATAGTTTTTGTTTCATCTTTATGAAAAATTGAAAATTGAAGTATTAATATTTAAGCTTTAGAAACATGAGTTCTATTAATTCAAAGAATACTATTGTAAAGTAATGTAGACAATTGGTAAATTGAAATGCATCTTTTTACTCTGCCAAGGGCGTCATCAGTAATGTATATTATCCAAGATATACTACTTGTAAACATCAGCTATTTTAGTTAATCATATTTATTTTACACGTTTTGAGTTAGAATAAAATACTTTTACAATGAGTATTCTTCTTATTATTATTAAAAATTTGTATTACTACAAATTTGCTGTTGATTTCTTTTGCTGCCTCTACCGTTGGCTGACAATATCAGCAGCGTTGTCAAATTTGAAATTTCAAAACGCACCAAAATGAGGAGAAAAAAACGCTCCATTAAAAAAAGCACCAAGTTTAGAATTTCTTTTTTGTTGAAAATATTTATGAAATAATTTTATATTTTTTTTTTTTTTAATTTCATAAATTCCATATAAAACTTTTTTAAAAGAGATCAACGATTAAAAGTAAAAGTAATAACATTAAAAGGTTTTTTTATATAATAAATATAAATATAATATATAAAATAACAATCAGAGCTGCCAGATAAATTTCGAAAAAATCGTTAAAATCCCGATAAAAGAAGAAAAAAATCGTCATTTCGAGTTTTCAAAATCGTTAAAAAATTGTAAAATTAAACAACCAATATTTATTTAAACGAAAACATAAAACTTCAAGTTCATATAGTATTTTGTACTATACATACGAGTAGATATCTATGTACAGTGGTGGTCCAGTATAACGAACGCCGATATAACGAATGTCCAGTATAACGAACGTTTTTTTCTAGTCCACTGATGACTCTAAATAACAAACGGTTGACAAATTAAGTATTCTATATAACGAATGCTTTCTTTTTCTATGCTCTGTTTTATTCTTTGTTTGTTTGCTTTGTGCACTTACACAGAGGGAACGAGATTTGTTGACAACTGGTCGCGTTAAAGAATACCAATAATGCTTTCCAAACGTGTATCAACTTGGCAGAAGAAAATGGAATTGAGCACAGCAAAGGAGATTGCAAGAACAAACTATTGACTTCAGCACAACAATTAAAAAAAAACACATATTGGAGATTTTTTTCCAAAAATAATTAATTTTGTTCATGTATATAATTTTTGCCGTTTTTTTTAATAAATGAAATAAATAGAGTATAACTTGGAACTATGCTAATATTTATGAAAAGAAATATATATTTCGATATAACGAATATTCGATACATCGAACGACCCTTATATCATTCGTTATACTGGACCACCACTGTATATCTTAATACAAAAAATTAAATTTTGTAAATAAGAAATCACAAAAAATATAATGTTAAACACAACTTTCGTTGTTATTTATAATATTTTACAATTAGATGTCTGAATGTAACTCGCATATTTGAAAGTTTACAGGAGAAGGTAAAAACATAATAGAAACTGTAATATTCAACATGTAACTTTTTTTGTACAACTGCTTATAAAAGCGTTATTTTTTACACTATTGCAATAAATATTTGTGAGGAGGTATATTTGCGTTAAATGCATTGGAATCGCAAAAAAAAAACAAATTGCGAAAAAATAGCCCTCGCTATTCGCTTTCTGCATGAGACCAACGATATGTATATTCATTTATCATTCATTCGTATTTAAAATACATTTCCTTTTTCATCGTATAGAATTATTAAAAAATGCAATTAAAAAGTAGTAAAAATAAAGATCACATTTTGGGAAAAATTAAAAAACGCATCGAAATTAAAAAACTAAGAAATTTTTATAATATCTCTCCTTTATGGTAGCTTCTGTTTTTATAATAATTTAAAATGTTGAAGTATAAGCAACTGTTGTTCTCTGTTCTATTGTGACTAAGGGAATCCAGTCTTTGGAATTATTTCCCAAGACTTAATTCCTTTCATTCGCTGTCCTTACTTAGTAGCCAGCTAAGATATCAACTATATTCGTGCAATTTATATTTCTTTAACTGCGTACTTTTTCAATACAGCGATAACAGATCTCCTTCTCTTGTTTTCCTTTTGTATTCGCACAAATATGAAGTATGATTTTTTAAGTCAAACTTAGTTTGTTATAGAATATGGATTTTAATGATTATAAATAAACAAATGCATGGCAAATTGTACAAATAGGTTTTGTCACTCTATAGTTAAATGGGCTGGTATAATTAACATACACCATTGTTTGAAACGCTTTTCTCAAAGAAATATTTTAAAAACAAAAACCACTTAACGAATTTAGAATATAGCAAAATATTTTAAAGGAATATTATAATATAATATAAAAGCACTCGCCAGCAGTATATTTAGCATGGAATAACCTAGCATAATATCTAGTATTTGTAAACAAATGTTTTATTTATTGCAAACACCTTGCAATGAAATATTTTCTTTAAAATTTCAAAACCATTCCATTGAAATTTTACATAAAGCAAACATTTTTGAATTAATTTTTACAGACAAGCAAAATTTTGTTAAAAAAAATTTGTGTTTTTAAATCAAATTTTTTTAAAATTAAAAAAGCAGAATTTTAATAATTATATTAAAAAATAATTTTTTTCAAAATTTTGTTTAGAATCCAAGATATAGAATATTAAAGATGTGTGTGAAGATAAATATGACGAGTTAAATAAGTACAAAGTTATATATGTTTTGACGTAACAACTAATGAAAAACGTATTTAAATATAAAATACAAATTTAAATAAATTTTAAATACGTTATGACGAAAAAACAATTTAATGAAAAAATTAATTTTAAATTGGATATATAATTTAATATGGTTATAAAAAAATTTTACTTAAAATTAGATATAATTATGAAGTTCTTCGAAGGATTTTTTACAAACTTTAAAAAATTCAGTTAAACAATTTTGGACTTCTATGAGGGATGTTGGCCCAAGTGGCCAAATGGAGCAAAGGCAGGCATAACCACTAGCTCAAATATAATAGAATTTGAGAAAGGGAGCTTGCTCAGACCAGATGGGTAAATGAGGACATTTGGCCTAGGCTACATAGGAAACGTACGTTGTACTTACAACGACTCCAACTGAATAACTTAGTCTCAGTGATCACTGGCAACCATGCAAGAAGGCTACAATGATTTCTGAGTTTTCCATATACGTTGAACACAACTTTCATCGCTTGAATATTAACATTTGTATAACTTTTGTAAATCTAAATTAAGGTTAAATATAACCGACCTTAACTGCTACAGTTTAACCAAACAAACAGACAGAATACATTATTCTGCATACATTCTATTTATATCTGACTATTTACAGACCCCTTATTAAATGCGTTAGTAAATGGGAGTTTTACACAATAGATTTGAATGAGAAAAAAGTGACTAAATGACTATTTCTTAGGATTTGAAGCCAAACATATCAACATGACCAAGAAATATAGAAAACAGAAATACCTATTACAGTCGCAATGTGCTTTGTGCCCAAGTAAATGCACAGAGTGTCCGTAATGTATGATTAACAATTGGCCAAACAATTTAGCATTTTGCGCCTTCAGGCATTAGCTATGAATTGCAATTCTTTTTCTGCAGTGCTTTTTTTTCTCTGTCGTTTTATTTATTTATTTAACTTGTTGCAAACTGCTACAGACTTGTCTACGCACAACGTTGCTAATAATTAATGGCCGGCAGTAAAATTGTTTGCACAGTGCAGTCACGATTATCAAGGATGTAAAAGTGGGAAAATAAATAATTTAACATAAACATTTATGCGATAAGATGAGATAAATTGTATGTGGCATAATCTAAAACATTTCAAAAAATTATCAATAAATGACAAATACAGTTGTATATAATATGAATTGTGGCAACAAATTATATCATGGCTATAATTGGGTAAGTTGTATCTCGTCATAGGCTGGCATTATTTTAAGATTGTTGTGTAATAATTCTAGTAATTTGATTGGGCAGACAATCATACAACATTTTGTATGTATGTCAGTCAGTGAGTAAGATAGCTATAAATATGGGCAAGTAATTTTGTATAGAAAACTTCTCTACTAGAAAAACTGTTTCTTTTTAAAATACTTTTGTCAATATTATCTAGCTTTTATCGTGTTTTTAATGCCCACATCTCTAGTGTTTAATTATTAATTTACAAGAAATAGTTATCGTGTTTTAGCTGAGAAAAACTTTGTTTATGTTTTCAATAGTTATTAAATTAATAGTATTAGAATTAATTCATTAAATAACAAATATTTGACATTTTCTAAAATCATAAACATTTTTTTCGATCATGACTTGAATTGGTAAAACACGCTTGTAAACACAGTGCTAGAATAAAATGAATGTTTTTAATAAATAACTACAAATATGAGTTCTTTAAAACATTTTATAATACATATCACCAGCCAGTTTTTGAAAAATGTCCTTGATAATAGAAGCCTTCTTCATAGAAGGCTCTCACCTTAATATCAAAGAAAATTGCAGGTTTGTTAGTTGTGCTTTTTATGACTTTTACAAATCGAAATTGCAGCGTGACAAATCTTTAATACACAACGATTAAGAAACTGATTGACTGTTTGATTGATAAGTGTTGCAATAATGTCACCCAATTAATGATGAAATAGCGACAGCAATACAAATTTTAAGAAATAAACTATTTCAATCATGAGAAATCAAATTGCATATAAAAACTTAAGACACCAACTTGTTACAATTCATTCAATCATTGGCAGCCATTAAATTGATTTATCGAACATACCAATTTTTCATAGTTTTATTGGCAAACATTTCCTGTTGGCAGCACACTACAACGGCCAGAAAAAGAAACATACATTTCAGAACTGTACTAATAATTTATTAGTGTGTCCAAGTGTATGAAATTGTAAGAAAATTATGAAAAATTATTTCTTAGAGACTGCCAATAATATACATAATCGTGCTTGTTGAATTGTTTCTTTTTTCTAAATTGTATAAACAAATTTTAATAGTGGTAAGAAGCAAACGTAGTAATTAGATTTAATCATTTCCTATAAATAATTTCATAATTCTTCTAAATAAATAAATAAATATCTAACAAACTAACATCAAGGTTTTGCAGAAATAAATTATGAACTTTGTATGG
The DNA here is from genome assembly GCA_916048285.2 of Bellardia pandia. Taxonomy (NCBI): domain Eukaryota; kingdom Metazoa; phylum Arthropoda; class Insecta; order Diptera; family Calliphoridae; genus Bellardia; species Bellardia pandia. The sequence goes on from OU696531.1 coordinate 47,037,565, forward strand.
TTTATATGCAAATTACAAGAGTAACTAAAAAGTGTTTTCATAAATAAGTTTAAATGAGGATTTAAATGGTAAATAAGTATTTAGCAATTAGCTGTTGTAAACAAATATTACTGATGGTTATTTACAACAACTTGTTTATGAGCTACAATTATTGTCACAAAAGAAGTTTATATTTCTTTTCATAACCGGCCAAAAAAGAGCTATATTATTTTTATACAGAGACATATCTGTCAGAGACACTACTGTCAGAGAGAGTTCTTATAGAGGCACTTCTGTCAGAGACACTGCCATCAGAGACACTTGTGGCAAAGACACTTCTGTCAGAGACAGTTTTGTCAGTAAAAGTTATGTTATAAATAGTTCTGTCGGAAACAATTCCATCAGAGACACTTCTGTTGGAGACATCTCTGTTAGAGAGAGTTATGTTAAATACAGTTCTGCCAGAGACACTTTTATTAGAGACCGTTCAGTTATAGACAGTTCTGTCAGAGACACTTTTGTAAGAGATAGTTCTGTCAGATACACTTTTGTTAGTGTTATCGCTGGCGGCGATGGTTGTTCGTAAGGAGCGAATTTAACTAATCAAATGAAAGACCCAATTTCTTAACATTGATTAATAGCGTTTATTTCTATATAAAAAACATAAAATTAAAATATAAAATATAAATGTACTTCATGTACTTACCGCAGTGCTTTTCCTCACGAACTAAATTAAATTTCTTAAAATGTTTAAGTTGAGCCACAAATATTTATGTACGTATATAAAACATGTTAAATAACGGGCCAACTTAACGAAACAAAGCACTGCAGTAGAATGTATATAAAATGAATTTGATCATTTACATGTAAACAAATAGACACAAAAGGGAAAACAAATACATAAATGATCAAGAGACAAATAACATTTAGGCAATTCACAGACTGTTATTACATTAAATAATACAAATCAAATAAATTAAATCAAACAAATAAAATAACAATATATGTACACAGCTTTATGAGCCATTAAGCGACATCCCCACCCCTGTGGATCGGCCACGATTCACTACTCCAGATCTAGGACGGCAAGTTTGAAACTGGACGCATTATGACACCAGTGCTAGTGCGGACATCATCACGACGAATAACGGACGAGAATTGACAATATTTTCAGCTTCAATCAGGAAACTCTGTTGTATATGTTCACGAGGGGCAGACTCTTTCAAAGTTGACTGTAGCACACGTTTGACGCAATGGACCATACGTTCCCATATACCACCTTCTGCAGGATTATATGGACAATTGAACTGCCAGTCAATACCTTTCGATGACAGCTCATCTTCAATTCGGACCACATCAAACACCTCATTAAACCTTTTAGCGACTTGGTCAGCACCAACAAAATTTGTACCATTGTCGCTTCTGAGTCTTCTAGGCGTACCACGTCGGTTTATAAAATTGCGTGTGGCAAGTATACACGCATCTGTGGACAAGTCAAAGGCAACTTCCAAGTGGATAGCTCTCACGGTTAGGCATGTAAATAGAGCAACCCATCTTTTTTCATGGCGTCGACCAACAGTTATGGTTAGTGGCCCAAAACAATCCAAACCAGTGTAGGTAAAGGGCCGAATATATGGCGTCAGTCTGTCTTCTGGCAAAAAGCTCATGAGAGGTGGCACCGGCAATGTACGGCGAAATCTGCAAATAAAACACTTAGAAACACACTTACGTAAAATTTTTCTAAGGCAGGGGATCCAAGATGATCTTCTGATTTCACATATCGTTGCTTCGAAATTCTGGTGCTTCATCTTTTCGTGTACATGGACCACAAACAACTCAGTAACGGCATGAGCCGACGGCAATATAATCGGACGTTTTTTTTTCATTGGCAACCAACTAGCTGCGTCCACGCGGCCATAAGCTCGAAGTAGTGAATTTTCATTCAAATATGGAACCAACGTAAACAGTTCACTACTTTTCGGCAAGCTTCTTTCATTTCTTAAATTTTCTATTTCAATATTATATTTTTCCTTCTGTATTTGGCGGCAAATAAATATTTCAGCGTTTTTTAGTTCAGCAACGGTTAAAGCAATACTTTCTTCAGCGCTCACTTTCTTTTGGCATCGATTTATAAAACGTAGCATCCAGGCAACCGTACGTTTTAGTTTCAAATAAGAAGAAAATCTGCTGAAATAAACTGGGTTCCGTAGTTCGAACCCAGCAACCTTATGGATGTCACGAACTTGTTGGGCAACCTCAATGGCTCTTTCAGGGGTTGGAAAGCTGTCGACAAAATCATCCACATAATGATGATCCACTATAGACTTAACTGCGCGAGGATATTCTTCACGATAGCTTAAAGCGTTGGTATCTTTGACATAGTGGGCTACGCAGGGCGAACAAGCAGCTCCAAATGTCATCACAAGCATCTCATAAGTATCGGGTGGCCTTGTATGATCTTCGCGCCAAAGGAACCGTTGGGAACATCTGTCTTCAGGAGCCACAAGGACCTGGTGAAACATCTCTTTAATGCCCCCACAAACTGCGGCAGCTCCATCTCGCGACTTGAACAAAATTGATGGCAGAGGCTTATATTCCGTAGGCCCTCTCAATAGCTTGGAGATCAATGAGACACCTTCAACAGTTGCGGCAGCGTCAAAAACTAGACGGAGCTTTCCAGGCTTATTAGGGTTGACCACTCCAAAGTGGGGAAGATACCAAGTCCTAGAGCAAACACCAGAAGCTTCATTAGGCGACAGTTTACGTACATACCCCTTTGATACATAATCCTTCATGATGACCTTATAAGCATCTCCAAATTCAGGAAACCTCATCATCTTCCTCTCAATGCCATTGAGTCTATTTTGAGCCATGGAGTAACTATCAGGCAAAATAACATCATCAGTGCGCCACAAGAGTCGAGTTTGGAACCTCCCTTTCACCTTCACTGTAGATTCCTTCAAGATTTGACGAGCTCGTACCACCTCCTTGGACTCTATGACCGGCAAAACCTTCACTCCAAATTTTTCCGTTTCAAAGTAACTTGCCACCAAGTCATATACCTTCTGTTCTGGCTGAACTGTCAACAAACATGAATGAGAATGTGATGGCTTACCCTTCATTGAACCAAAAACCACCCAGCCTAATGGGGTGCTGGCTGCATAAGGACCATTTTCTTCCAAAGGCACAATTTCATCAGGAAGACCAAGGTGGCAGTGATCCAATCCAATTAAAACCTTAGGGGTAACACCATTGTACAACTTAATAGGTAAACCAGGATGAGAGCTTAAGTCCATATTAAAACTTTGAGTCGGCAGTTTAAGATTTGAGACACCATAAACATTTTTTAGAGCATATTTCCTTTGCTTACCAACCCCACTTACTTGTAGATCAACCACAGATGCTATTTCCTCAGATGCCTTTCCAGCGTACCAGTGTAAATTTAATTTACTTTGTTGGCCCCGGAGGCCCAGTTGCCTCACCAAAGACCTGTCCACCATAGTAACTGAAGAACCTTCATCCAACAACGCATAAGTTTCAATCTTGTTACTAGGACCATAAAGTATAATAGGCACAACTCGAAACAGCAACACACTGTTATCTACAGCACGGGACACACAGCTTAGGACGGATGCACTACCATTTGTTGAACCACCCGAGGATGTCGACTCACTTGACCCAGAATTATTTCCACCATCATGTAATAATTTGTTATGTTTTTTCAGGCAACCATCAATGGGACACTCCTTTCGATTACGGCAACTTCTACTAGGATGGCCCGAACCAAGACACGAAAAACATAACCTCAATTTTTTCACATTAGTCCATCTGTCAGGCACACTCAATGAACTAAATTGTTTACACTCAATCAATTTATGACCACCCTGACACATAGGGCATTCTTCTTTGCGTTGACCATCAACGGCATGGAGGACAACTTTTCTTTTAGCTTCACTATAATTTCGATTATCACTCACCCCTTGAATAGTTTGTACCAAATCCGCAACGTCCTTGAGCCATTTGTTGAAATCCATAACTGTTGGATATGGTTTTATTGTTGAGGCATAGCGGGCCCACTCCATTCGTTTACTCAAGGGAAGTTTACCGACTAACTCATCCATCAGTGTAGGATTGGCCAAATGCTGTCGTCCATTAGCAGATTCCAAAAAGGCGGCAAGGTTCTGCACCTTAACAGCAAAAGGCACAAGACGATCAATAGCACTCTCACTAATGGACTGAATTTCTTTCACTTGTTGGAGTTGGCTACGGATGAGCATCTCTGGACGACCGTATCTAAAACGCAACTGTTCCATTACAACACACACATTATCTGGATGTATCAACAATGATTTAACACTCTCACGAGCATCACCCTTTAATGCCTTTTGGAGGCGAACACAGTTTTCAAAATTGTTGTAATTGTAGACCGCAGTTGAGTTATCAAAGGCTGCTGAAAACATGGGCCAGTCATCAGGTTTGCCACTAAATTCTGGTAAGTCATAAATTTTTCTATGCACTGCCATCGAACCACCATTTTGACACACAAGATTATTAGACGGCGACATTTGTCCTAACGGTGGTTGGCTTGCATAAAAACCTGTATTGTTTGCGTTGCAGCTTACACAGGAAAATGGCGTACGACGATCAGCGCAGTCGACGTTGGCTGAAGCAGAGCTGCCAGCGTTGGCAGCACTTGTACCGGCAGCTGATGACGCCATATTGAATGACTGGGGCACGACTGAGGATGATGTCGAGTTTCCATTTAGAGCGACTGACAAGACTTTCTGGGCTGTTAGCAACTGAACTTGGAGCAGATTGATTTGGTTTTGCAGCTCTTCTAACTTAACGCCAGGATTCAGCTGAGGCAATTGCTGCTGTCCATTTGGACCACAAAAATTTTGTTGGTTATGTTGAATAGTAGCGGTAGACACGGTGGGCGCGGCAATCGACGTGGTGGCTACGACACCTGAGGTTCTAGCGGCAATGGAACCTGTCGACATTATAGCGGCAGAGGCGGCTATATTTTGTTGACTTGTATTGGCAGTACTTACGGTTGTGTTGGAGTAACCATGGGCAGAAGTTACTGCTGGAATCAAGACTGATGTTCCGGCGGCGGTGGAACTGGTGGACAACACAGAAGCTCCATCGGCAAGGGGAGCCATTTGTTGTTGCAGAAAATTTGTTCCAGCAGATGGAGAACCATTATTATTTAGATTTTCAGTTGAATGCAAACGAGGGCTTCTTCTTACAGGCGAGCGTTGCAGCATTTTGAAGCACTATATGAATTTTTCAAATATATTTTTATTATTCAGCTGGCAGCAAATATATTGTTTCGACAGGCAAGGACTTCTTCACCAAAAAAATTATTTTCTCTTGGGCAGAGAACCAATTGTTCCGGCAGGCGAGGAACCACAATAAAATTAGTCTTCTTCTTTTTAAAACCACAAATGTTCCGGCAGGTTGGAACCACAATAAATTTTCTCATAGGCAGAGAACCAATTGTTCCGGCAGGTTGGAACCACAAAAATTTTTCTCATAGGCAGAGAACCAATTGTTCCGGCAGGCAAGGAACCACAATAAAATTAGTCTTCTTCTTTTTAAAACCACAAATGTTCCGGCAGGTTGGAACCACAATAACTTTTCTCATAGGCAGAGAACCAATTGTTCCGGCAGGCAAGGAACCACAATAAATTATCTCATAGGCAGAGAACCAATTGTTCCGGCAGGCAAGGAACCACAATAAATTATCTCATAGGCAGAGAACCAATTGTTCCGGCAGGCAAGGAACCACAATAAATTTTCTCATAGGCAGAGAACCAATTGTTCCGGCAGGCAAGGAACCACAATAAATTACTTTTTTCAAACTACAAATGTTCCGGCAGGTTGGAACCACAAAAATTTTTCTCATAGGCAGAGAACCAATTGTTCCGGCAGGCAAGGAACCACAATAATTTCCGCACAAAGTTGCGAAATAAAATTTGTTATCGCTGGCGGCGATGGTTGTTCGTAAGGAGCGAATTTAACTAATCAAATGAAAGACCCAATTTCTTAACATTGATTAATAGCGTTTATTTCTATATAAAAAACATAAAATTAAAATATAAAATATAAATGTACTTCATGTACTTACCGCAGTGCTTTTCCTCACGAACTAAATTAAATTTCTTAAAATGTTTAAGTTGAGCCACAAATATTTATGTACGTATATAAAACATGTTAAATAACGGGCCAACTTAACGAAACAAAGCACTGCAGTAGAATGTATATAAAATGAATTTGATCATTTACATGTAAACAAATAGACACAAAAGGGAAAACAAATACATAAATGATCAAGAGACAAATAACATTTAGGCAATTCACAGACTGTTATTACATTAAATAATACAAATCAAATAAATTAAATCAAACAAATAAAATAACAATATATGTACACAGCTTTATGAGCCATTAAGCGACAGTTAGAGACAGTTTTGTTAGAGACAGTTCTTTCAGAGACACTTTTGTTAGAGACAGTTCAGTTAGATACACTTCTGTCAAAGACAGTAATGACGGAGACAATTCTGTCAGAGACACTTGTGTTAGAGACAGTTCAGTTAGACACAATTCTGTCAGAGACACTTCTCTCTGAGATACTTTTGTTATAGATGTTCTGTCAGAAAAACTTATGTCAGATACACTTTTGTTAGATAGTTCTGTCAGAGACACTTTCGTTAGAGACAGTTTTGTTAGAGACAGTTTTGTTAGAGACAGTTCTGTCAGAGACACTTCTGTTAGAGACAGTTCAGTTACAGACACTTCTGTCAGAGACACTTTTGTTAGAGACACTTCTGTTAGAGACAGTTCTGTTAGAGATACCGTTGTTAGAGACACTTCTGTTAGAGACAGTTCTGTCAGAGATAATTCTATCAGAGACAGCCCTGTAAGAGAAACTTCTGTCAGACACTTCTGATAGAAACAGTTCTGTCAGTGACAGTTCTGTTAAAGACAGTTCTCTGACATGCACTTCTGTTAGAGACAGTTCTGTCAGAGACACTTCTGATAAAGGCAGTTCTATTGGAAACAGTTCTGACAGAGACAGATTTGTCAGCGTCAATACTGTCAGACAATATAAAAATCGAACTGGGTAATAAAAACTTTTGCGTTAACAAATTTTGTAGAAATGTTATAGGGTATTTAAACATTTCCTAATCTTTTTTTCAAAATCCATATGGTCTTTTGTCGGTTCTAATTATTTTTGCTGTCTGCTGTGGTTTCACTAAGACATCTGGGTAATTACACGAACTTAACAAATGTGCAGCATTTCAATACTACGCCATCAAAGGAGCTAGTAAAAAAGTCACCAACAGGTAACAAACAAAATAATTGTGTGAACCCCACTAAGTCGTATTCAGGCGAACAAAGTATTTGTTATAATTATTATTTTTTCACAATTTAAAATCCGTGTTTTGTATTATATTAAATTAAATACTTTTCTTTAAAAAATTTTTTATTCGAAGGTTTACTTCTAGTTGAACATAATAATTTGAAATTTATTTTTGTATACTTCTGTTATATGTTCTACATAGTTTTCCGTTGGAAAACGTAAATGTAAAATCATATAGAAATATACAAAGAGACACTAGCAAAATGTAATGCATTTTCTGGCCTGCTAAAGCCTTCGTCAGCATTCTTTGTGTCTACTATTTTTTATTTTCAAACTTCTTATATTCAACTTTTTAAATTTACTGAATGAGAATTTTTCCTCTTGCGAGTACTAATTGTAAAAATTTTTTAAAAAATTTTTTATTCGAAGGTTTACTTCTAGTTGAACATAATAATTTGAAATTTATTTTTGTATACTTCTGTTATATAAATTTCAAATTATTATGTTCAACTAGAAGTAAACCTTCGAATAAAAAATTTTTTAAAAAATTTTTACAATTAGTACTCGCAAGAGGAAAAATTCTCATTCATTAAATACTTTTCGTTAAGTATAGCTTATTTTAGCTTATATTATTTATTGTGGTTAGAATGCCAGGTATCGTTCACAATGTATTTATTATTTATAATTAAACAGGTGTGTCCACATACAAAAAAAAAATGAAACTGTGTTACAATTACAATACAATTCGTTACATTGATTCATTCATAGTAATGTACATACATACATACATATATTCTGTAGTCAGTCAGTCAGTCATACTCTCAATCACTTATGGCCGAATTCACAGTCTTTAGTTAGCTAATGACAAAGGCTTAACTAATGATTCTTTATTCGCAATGCTTAGTTTGCCATAAGAATAACAAGTATTAGTTAAAGAACCGTTAGTATATTAGTTTACCAATGGTTAACTAATGACTGAGAATTCGGCCATTAGTCACTTAGATTTTCATTTTTTGTTTTGCATTGATTCAGACTACAAACACTCGGTTTGTCTCCTGATGCTTTGTTTGTAGTTTTAATAAATGTTTTATTTCAAACCCCACTTTTCTTTGTTATTTAAACTGAAAAGTAGTTGGTTTTGTTTTATTGTGTTACAATAACAAATTAAGTTCTCAGGATTTAAATATAGAATATTAATATTTCTGTTTTTTTTTTATTTATTTGCACAAATTATATAGATTAAATTTGTAATGAACTATTTAAAGTAATTTGTTAATTGTAATTAAAGATTAGTATGCCAGATAAGGTGCAAACTGTTTGATTTGAAGGGAAAATCAATAAACAATTAAAGAGCAGAATAACAAAATGTTTTAGCTGAAACAATTAAACCAGAGATTAAATAGAAATGGAAAATGAATTAGACATTAGTTAGAAATGATTTTAGGTTATATTTAAGAATAAAATAAACTTAAGGAAGATCAGACAGCGCGATGTTTCATTGTGTTTGACCAAAACCACATAAAACATATAAGAAATTAAAGTAGGTCAAGCCCGACCTTATAATACCCTACACCCAGTATATGTATAAAACTGTTTTTCAGAAATGTGCGCTATATGGGACCGATCATCCAAAAATTTAGTGTCATGATTGCTGTGAATATAAATATTGTGCATGTTAAACTTTATCTCGATATAAATACTTTTAAAACATTTATGGATGTTAAAGTTGATTACGGGGAGGGTCTTATATGAGAGTTTCGACTAATTACGAATACCAACATTCTTAAGAAATTTATGATCGTTGAAGTGAATTTCGCAAGTGGGCCTTATATGGCAGCTACGAATAATTACACTTTAGAACAATTTCAAACTTTTTCCAAAATTACGGGGTTCCGACGATTGATTGGTGTTAAGGAGACCAAAAAAATATACGTGTGTCGGCGTTTTGATAGATCACATCAGAATTTCATTTAAGAAGCGGTTAAAAATTCCCAGCTCTGGCCTGTTCTTGCAGCATATCGGTATATAAAACTATGTTTTCTTTATGTCTGAGGTGTAGGATATGTTCAGCATTTTTGTAGATAATGGTATGGAAAATATTTTTTTAGAACATATTAACCCTCTAACTCCCCCCTCATAACGGCATTTTTGGCTTTATTCTAAGAAATTGTAAAAAACACCCCGAAAATGGGGAAGGGTGGGGATGACATGTTCTACAAAAATGTTGGCCATAAAATTTTATTATATATATCAGAACACACCAAAACCCAAAACTTAACACAAACACTAAAAACCAATAAAATTCAAGATTGTCCATTAGTTATTGTTCACATATGTGGGTCATCCCATCTCTGGCGGGAAGGTTTGGCACTCCAATACTGAATAAATATTTCACAGACTGTAACAAATAACGGGACCGTGAACAAATAGTAAATAGCACATATAGGAGAAAAATATCAAAAATAAATGAAGAAGGTTACAAAACCACACTTTATTTTGTCCGACAGTGTATATTGTGCGTGAAGATATATAATTATAGTTGCAAATTACTATAGCGACGAAAATCATATTTACATTGAAAACGATATCATAAAAGTGGTACTTTAGGTCGTAAATAATATAACTTTCAATTCGAAAACGCCTATTACTCTTATCATATCCATATTAAGTTGAAATACACAGTAAAAAAGTAAATAAACAAAGTAATATATTCAAAGTTTTTAAACTCTAACAAATCACATTAATTAATATGTAATTTTTTATATTTATCTCCTATAAACAACTGTATTGACAACACTGTTTTTACAATAAAGTATTGTTGTAATGTCAACAGTGTTGCCAGCAAGACAATTATGTGTTCATAATGCAATTTAAATGGCAACACTATATTGTATGTCAGCTGTTTATGATTAATAATGTACTTTGCCATTTAATTGTTAAAATTGTATTCTGATATAAAATAAGGCCCAATAAAACAGTGCGTATTTAAGTGTAGTTTTAGTTAATTTTCATAAAAACTTAAGTTGCATTTAAATACAGATTCATTTTTTCAGTCATACTTAATTGCTGTTATGATTTTGTGGTAAAAATATGGTAGCACTTTGAAATGTCAACAAAATTATCGATATATTTCAGAAAACAGCTGATTTTTTTAATAAAATTTGCCAACAATTTTGTGTTTCGGTTTTTGTGTTTACTTGTTGTATTGTTTTGTGTGTTGTATTGTTTTGTGTGTTTTATTGTTTTGTGTGTTTTATTGTTTTGTGTGTTTTATATATTAAATTTGGTGGCATAAATATGGATAAAAGAAGTCCCAACTTTTGACTTCTTGTTGGACGCTGTTAAAAAATACAGCAGCATGATTGAAAAGAAAAAAAAAACAAAAACAAATGTCAAAACCATATGTTCAATGTTTAAAACTTAAGTTGCACTTAAATGAACATCGTTGGCCATTTAAGTAGCATTTAAGTTTTCAGTGAAAAACAAAATTTTGTACTTAAATGCACTTTAAAAATAAATGGCACTTAAATACGCACTGTTTTATTGGGCCTAAGAAATGTTGATGAAAAATTCGAAATTTATAATTGCGCCATTATATTAGTGAAGTTTTGCCTAAAATGTAATACCAAAAACATTTAAATATTCAACTTTTAATTTACTGGCATGTCGAGGATTTTTTTTTTGTTTTCCACAATTTGATCAAACAAATATTTCACGAAAGTTTTTGTTATAATGTGAACATGGGGGAAATATATTTGATGATTATTTTTCGCAGCAGTTTGATCAAGTAAAAAGCGCAAAATAAAATTCACTATAAAATAAGAAAATTAAATAAAATTTTAATAACCGTATTGGTCGGTAATTTGATAAATGTGCAATTATATTAGATTTGGTTGTATTTTTTAGGTATTTACGAGTATATAGTAAGTGGTCACACTAAGAAAATATTTTGTATGTCGGCAAATGATTTTGTTTGACGAAAATATTTTTTTTGTTATTGTTTGCTATATATAACTTTTATTTGTGTTCAGATTTAAGCAATGAAATTGTTGACGAACAATATCAAATATTAGCCTAAACTGACAGTAACTTTAGTTAAATTCATAAAGAACAGAAATTTAAAGTGGAAAACAAATATGAATACAAATATAAAGTTTCTTAAGTATCTAACTGAAATCAGTGATTGATTATTACAATTAGGAAGACAAATTAAAGATTGTGCTTCAAAAACACAAACAAAAGATTAATTTAATAAAACATTACACTACATTCACTGATATAGCCGATAATTAACCTGTAAATTAACCTACCTTTAAAACCCTTACTTTAATTATAAAGATTTATATGCAATGTAAAACAATTAACCCAATATTTGACACAATATATATTTTACACACAATATATAATTTACAGACAATACAACATTAGCTAATATAACAATAGAAAGTTTCCTTGAAGATCGCCATACACCAAAACATAACACAACAATAGTTGCACTACCAACTGACAGATGCAGACAAAAAACGTCATAATTTATAAGATTTATGTTGTTTCTTTGGCCAAAATGTTATAAATCATGAAACATTAAAAGACAATTGTGTGTGTAGGTGCCACATGACAAGTTGGCAACAACCTTTTAAGGGGTATGAAAACATGCTCATATATAGTTGGAGTTGTACTCACACACACTCTAGAAAACTATTTGAAAAATGTAGGCACTGTTCAATACAATACAATTGCAATTTTATAAAGTGCTGCTGTATGATTGTTATTGTACATTATGAATTATGTATGCATTCATCTAGTCAGTATAAAACTCAAAACATAAATAAAACAAACGAAACTGTATTTAGTGGAAAATTTATGTCACACAATCAAAGCACAAAAAAATCATTTCAATTTGACATACCAAATTTGTTAATATTAAACTTTAGTAGTAGATCAAAAATAAAAAAAAAAAACCAAACAATGATACACAATCAATATGTAGTGCCAGCCAGTACAACTGACGTAGAACGGTTTTAAAACAGCCAAAGACTTGTACAGCAGGTGCCATTTGTGGTAAAATGTTGTAGCAATAAATGTTAATAATTAATTGGAAAATGGTTTTTCTATTAGTTGTTAAATGTCCGCAACAGAAAAATTTTAATTATGTTGTTGTGCTATTCTTTACAGCTAAAGATTGTGGTGATTTTTTTTTAAGACTCTTAACATTTTCTTTTAAAATTTTGTTATTTACTTGGGGGAATTACTAAAAGTCATTTAATGATTCTATTACAAAATCGTATCATTAAATAAGAAAAAACTGATTTAATTCATCATTGAATTGTTCATGATTTGTGACAGTAAAACAGATTTAATGTTATATTATAATATATATTTTATGGGCAAAAATGGTTTCAAATAGAACCTAAGAATCCCCAAATTGTTCACAAAGGAGGTCAAATCTGTAAGTTTACTAGACATACTAAATTCTTTTTTAAATGCTTGACTTTTACTTGTATAATTATTGTTAATAACAGTGACAGGAAAAGATTAAGGTTTTTTTTATTTTACAAAATCCTAGAAATCATTTGAATTTAAATCTTAAAATGTGAACAACATTACAGTTATAACCCAGCCAAGTCTTATGAAAATCAAACTAAAAATTTAGCAATGATCACTTTATTATTATTTCTATATTATTATAATTTGTCAAAAGCCCCATTGTGCTGTACAAATCTTCTTTGTTATATTTAAAACTGCTATGTAGTTTATATGATCTGTAGAGATAATTATAATTATATAGTACCTCAAATATACCTATTTGCAATGTATACGAGGTCTGATCAAAAAATAACCGTTTTCTTCAAATTTCGTGAGTTACGTATGTTCGATTTTCGCATTTTTTGCTGTTATGTTGGTACACATGTCTGTTATATATATTGGTAATATCAGCCATTTAGGATTGTCAGTTTGTTTTTAACAGATCAAAATGTTAGTCGTGTTTTCGATTTTTTACTATTCGAAAAAATGGATCAAAGAAACTGTATTAAGTTTTGTGTAAGAAAATGAAATTAAATGCGCAAGGACATTTGAAATGTTGACTGTGGCGTTTGGCGAGTCTACTATGTGCAGAACACAAGTTCAATTGTGGTATAACCGATTTAAGGAATACCGAGAAGATGTCAATGACGATGCTCGTCCTGGTCGCCCGAGCACGACAACAACCGATGAAAACATTGAAGTAAAATTTTAAGATTTTTAAAACATTTTTGGGTAAATTTCCCACTGTGCGTTTAAAAATGTTGTTGTTTAGTCATTTAACAGTTATAAGAAAAACAATATATATTTTTTCTATTTAAAGGAAATCAAATAGTGCTGTTATCTTTAAATATATAAAAACAGTGCAAGTTAACTTCCCCGCCAACTCGTGTTTAAAAAAAATATTTTTTCAATATTCTTTTTGATTATACATATTACAAATTACTGTTAAAATTTTAAAAACAAAATAAGCTTTTTAAAAAAATGTTGTTTTTCAAATTTCAATTCTTTTAAAAAAAAATTAGTTCTTCAAATTTTATTTTTTTTTTTTTTGAAATTCTATAATGAAAGAAAAGTAAAAAACCTTAAAATTTCTGATTAATTGTATGTAGAATAAAGAAATATGAAAATATTTTTTTTTCTTTTTATAAAAACTTTAAGATTTTTAATTATTTTTTGAAAATATTACACTGTGCGTTTAATACTTTTACATATCAGCATATTTTATAGTTAGTTTTTTCTTAAAAAATTGCTGTTTATATAGAAATGGTTTGTTTTTAGCAAATTTAAAAATAATTTATTTTTGGTAACATTTTTTCAATATTCGTTCATAATGCGAATTCTACAAATTATAGCAAACAAAAAAAGTTAAAGATTCAGAAATATAAAATATGTAAGTAATTAATAATTTGTATAACAGAAAATATATAAAATATTAGTTGTTTGAAATTTTTAAAAAAATTTTTTGAAAATGTCAAACAGTGCGTTTAACAATTTTACTGATTATTGTTATTTTATTGCTCGTTTTCCTTCAAATAACCTTGATATCTAAGCGTGTATCGAAAATAGTTGCAATAGTTGCCCACAAATTTTGGTTTTTAAAAATTACAAAAAACTATATTTAGGTTTCTATTTTTTTCAATATTCTTTATGATTATGAATATTATAAATTAGTGCTAAAATTTTAGAAAACTAAAGAAGTTGAAACAATTTTTTTTTTATTTCTAAAATTCCAATTTTATTTCAAAATTTTTCACAAAATATTTATATCAATAATTAAGAGTTTATATTCGACTGTGCCAAATCTTATATATCCACCACCAAATCACCTATTATGGAGATTTATAAGAGATTTATGCCCATTTAAGTGATTTTCTTAATTGGAATTTATGTGGGGGCTACGTTCAAATATGGACCGATCATCATATAATTTAACTGTATATTTTAATTATGCTTCACGAATTTTGACTTGATAGTAATTTTTACAAAAGATTTAGGTTCATTTAAGTGATTTTCGACAGTGGTCTTTGTATGGGTTTATGGTCAAAATTATGGGCCGATGCAAACAAAGTATTGCTTTAAGATTTCACTTTGTTGAATTTTGTTTAGATACGGCTTTTCTATAGACATTTATGTACCATAAAACAATATTCCGGGTTTTTTTCGAAGCTCTATCGTGCCAACAACAGATGTTCAAATAGACGGGCATGGCTAAATCTTCTTAGAATCTTACAAGGACCCAAAAAATATAGACTTTTTGGTTTAACGAACATTATGTTACAAACGGAATGACGAACGCTATATACAAACACCTTTTTGGTGGTGGGTGTTAGTAAAAAGTGTTCAAAATATTTATTTTTGATTTTTAATTAAAAGTAAAAATATATTACCCAATATTGTAGTTTCCCTTTTAAAGTCATATTTATAGTGTCCGACCAAGTATTCGGTTTCGGTTTCGGATTAGGCCAAAAATTGGACGAATGACAATATTTCGTTTTCGATCATATTTTGACCGAATACCGAAACTTTTATTGTGGAAAATAATAAATGATGGAATTTTTAAGGCGATCACGTTTTTTATATAATAAAATAGAATAGAAAGATTTATATTTTATTGTCAAAAATATTTAAGAATACGGTAAAAACTGTTTCTTTTAAAAAAATTTGTGAGTTCAAAATGAAAAAACTAGATTTATGAAGTAGTGCACTTTAGGTCAACTTAAAATTATTTAAACAAAAAATATATATATTTTAATTTTTTGGAGTTTCTTTCGGATTAGACCGAATATTTATTTTTTGGCCGAATATTAGTTTTCGTTCAGTTTCGGCCTGAAAAAATAATTCTTAATGCAAAACAAAAGACTCAAGTTAAAAACTTGTAATGAAAATATCAAAAACTGTTAAAGTTTTGTTCAACAAGTAAAAAAGCTTTTATAACAGATCATATTAACAGTAACCTTAAGCTTTTACTACTTAAATTTATAACAAAAAACGCCTTAAACTATACTTTTCTACAACAAACAAAACCAAGGGATTTAGACATAAGATTAAAACTAAAACAAAATCCTATATCAAATCAAAAATTATAGATTAAATTTTTAAGTTTTTCATAATATTTCTTACAGCCATTGTTATTTTCCCCGTGTTAATTAAACCCTGTACATATATAATTAGCAATTTTCTTCAAATAATTTTATCTTTTATACCAATTAACATAGAAAACAACACCAACCAAGAAGCGTCAGAAATGTTTGGAACAATTAAAAGTCAACAGAACAATAAAATAGCAACAAAAGAGCTATAAAATACAATGTCATGAGAATTGAGCTAAAAATTCGTACTGTATGCATTAATGAATGTAGGAATGCATGAGTGTCTGAACATGTAACCAAGTATTTTTCGGTTTCATGTCTTTTTCGTTATGGTTGTCTTTTGTTTTAATGCTAAATAATTTAGTTAGTTACATGTTTATTAGTGGCTTGTTTTTATTTGAATTTATATTTGTTTCTTGTTTTTTTTTTTTTTTTGGTGGAAATGAAATTTAGTCAGCCACTGGTTATCTTTTTAGACAATTAAATATTTTGGTAATTTGCGTTGAGAAGGTCAAGATTAATGCAGAGTAAAAAAAACACTAAAATAATAATAAAATATAATATGTGACATATATGAATCACCATTATAAATATTAAAAAAAAAGCTTTTTGTTAACTAAATTTGTGTGGTCTTACACAAGAGCAAATATTTGCAAAAAAAAAAACAGACGTAACCACCAAATAAAATATATTTGAACTCGTTTCTTTATTAAAATAAACTTTGTTTATTTAGGCCAAAGCACAAAAAATATTTAGTTTTATTTTATTTGATGCCGTTTGATGTTGCAAAACTCTTGTAAGACTAAACAACGCACCGCACAGTGGGATTTTTTGTGCAATAAGTCATTTTTGCGACACATAAAATTTAAAAATGTAATGATGCAGTTTTGTAGAAAATTGATTCAGTATGAAGAATCCATAAACAGTATTCCCAAAAAACGTTTATTTGTCTTTGAAATAATGGAGTAAAGTCACATGTAAATTTTGGTCCAAAATATTGAAAACTGTTTACGCACTTCTAAAGTGTTTGTACGTAAGATAATTTTATTGCTCTGATTTAAATAGGGATTTTCTTCAAATATAGCCTTTTCTGCGTATTTACAAAAAAAATTATAAAATTCGCTCATATGGTTTAAAAGATATGATAGAATAAAATTTGTTCTATAATGTGCCGTGATTACAAACTTCCTTGGAAAAAAAAAAGGTTGCTCGGTCGTGCTCGGTGCTCTCGCTATAATAAAATGAAAGGTAAGACTCCATACTATCATTTAAAAAAAAAAAAAAATTAAATAATTAATAATCTTTTATAAAATCTTAAAATTGGTTTCCGATTTCATGAAATTTTTAATTTTAAAAAATTACAAAAATATATTGCATAATTTTAGGCACGTGCGTTATAATGACATTAAGTTACAACAATAACTTATTTAGAATAGATTAAAAACAAAACCATATGATTTAACAACAATAAAAATAAAACAATTTGTGAAAATATCGAAGTGGAAAAGATATTATTAAAATGAGTTTATTTTCTGTGTTATATAGTGAACTGAGTTACGAACTCATTAAGTGCAATGCAAGTTTGGAATTAATAACCGATTTCATTACATCAAAAAATGCAATGCTTCAGGATGAAGAAATCGGTATAGTGAAAAGAGCAATTCAAAAGAGGTTTCTTGGTCATTTCAAAAAACGGTGGCAAGAATCGTATAAACTAAAATCCCATTTTTTTAAAAAAAATGAAAATTGGTTAAAAAGTACGTTTAAAGAGTTATACAAATTTATATGTGTAAATGATTTTTCCCATTGTGTTTTTAGATGTATTTGAAGTATCACTTAATAGCGAGCCTAGTTGTTCAACTAAACTAGGAAGGCCAGCAAAAGATTTCGAAGATTGTCAAGTTCGCACAAAGAGGTTCAAGGCAGCTGAATTAGCTTCAAAATATTCACAAGAACATTTGAATATGGCAAGTAAAGTGATGGGTGGTGTTATATTCGTTCGCCGGCTGTACTAGCAATGATGATGGATGCAGAGCTTACAAAGAGTCAGTATGAAGCCATGAAAAGTTTTCTCAAAAATGAAGGATGCGATATTTTGCCACCATATGCAAACGTAAGAGAAGAAAAAAGGCATTGCTATCCAGATGAAATTGAAATATCTGAAAAAGCTGCGTCTGTTTCCTTGCAAAGTTTAATGGATCATACGTTAAGCCGATTATTTCAAACTTTTCCGGATGAAGAATTAAATGGTATGACGGATAAATTAGAGTTTACATGTAAGTGGGATTGCGATGGTTCCTCTGGACATGTTGAGTATAATCAGAGTTTAACAGCTGATGTAAGCGATAAAACTTTGTTACTGGCATGTATGGTGGGAAAAAATATAATATGGATTATATGGGCGGTGGGTAGAGGGCGTGGCCAATTTTGATGAAACTTTATATTTTTCTTAATTGAGCTAACCAAAGGCTCTGTGCCAAATTTCAAAAACTTTGGGCCAAAAATTAATTTTGGGTTCTATGGGCGGTGGGTAGTGGGCGTGGCCAATTTTGATGAAACTTTATATTTTTCTTAATTGAGCTAACCAAAGGCTCTGTGCCAAATTTCAAAAACTTTGGGCCAAAAATTAATTTTGGGTTCTATGGGCGGTGGGTAGTGGGCGTGGCCAATGTTGATGAAACTTTACATTTTTCTTAATTGAGCTAACCAAAGGCTCTGTGCCAAATTTCAAAAACTTTGGGCCAAAAATTAATTTTGGGTTCTATGGGCGGTGGGTAGTGGGTGTGGCCAATTTTGATGAAACTTTATTTTTTTCTTAATTAAGCTAACCAAAGGCTCTGTGCCAAATTTCAACATTGTACGAGCACTCCTTATATTTTATGCCAAACATTGTATGAACAAATCCCTCTGTGCACCGTAGAGCAAACGAGGTTGCAAAAATCAAAATTTTCATGAGCGCCGACGAAGTTTTGAATAAAGCCATGTTATAGGAAACTTTTCGATTTCAAATATGCCACTCTTAATAATATCACATTTTTAGTTTAGAAGATATAACCGTTCAAAGTTGACCGACTTTCGGTTTTCAAAAAAACACACAATTTTTAGTCAATTTGTTGCGATTTCCGGTGTAATATGACGAAAAATAGGCAACGAATCGCCATATTTTTTCCTTGTATTGATTGATGTATTTATTAAATGTATATGATAAAAAAAAAATACCTGTTTGTTTTGTGTTTCTCCTGGTAAATCACTATTTAAAAACTATACGTTTTTTCACTATTTTTCAACTTTGACGGAAAATAAAAAAAAATTATATTTTTGTATATTTACAAAACCTGTTCTTTGATTATTTATTTACATAATTCAAAAGGTTTTATCTGCCCGTACGTGCCCGTTTGGCTTCTAGAGGTAAAAAAAGGTTAAAAAGACATGGTTGCAGAAATTGTATGGAGCACATTGGCGCCATTTGCGTTTTTTTCGTTGCAAAAATCATATCTTGTGAACCGAATAAGATAATTGAATAGTTTAAACAGCATATGATAGATAATTGTTCAGCCTATGAAATGAGCGTTTGAAAAGGGTGCTACGCTTTGTAGGGGCCTATTTATGGGTTATCAAAGTTAAAATTAGTAGAAAAATCAATTTTATGGTAATGAATGAATATTTTACAGAAAATTTAAAAAATAAATTTAAAAAAAATTTTTTTTTTTTAATTTGTTGGGTAATATGCCATTTACACCTAAGCGAAATCTACTACTTACGGGATTTCAAGCCAAATCTGGTAGATTTTGATGAGATTTCCCATACAAAACAAAATGCAGCAAATCTAGTAGATTTCGCCAAAATCTTTCAAAATCTTGCACTACTTACTAATACAACCGTGATTTTCCTATTAATGTACTAAAAAACACAACACTGTTCAATTAAATTTTGACACTTTGACAATAAAAAAAAGCAAACAAAGGGCGGTATTTTTTGGAATTTTTGCGGCAAAATTTAAAATCGTAATAATTATTAAAGATAATTGGCAATGGAGCACCAAATAGTAAATAAAGTGTAAGTATATTGTTGTGTACTTTTTTAAAAACAAAAAGCTCATTTTTTGCCACAAAAAAATTTAAAAATTTTCCTTCCTTTTTAGTCAGCTGTTTTTGTTATGAAAATGAAATCCCACAATATGACAAAAAACAGTAGTGTAAACGGCAAAGATTTCCTTGAAGATTTAAACTGAAATCTAGTAGATTTTGCGTAGATGTAAATGCAGTCTAATAATTTAAAACATAAAACCCTAAAGAAAAAAAATAAAAACAATCTAAAAATGTAAAAATAATTTTTTTTAGTTGCCATAAAATTGATTTTTCTACTAATTTTAACTTTGATAACCCATAAATAGGCCCCTACAAAGCGTAGCACCCTTTCCAAACGCTCATTTCATAAGCTGAACAGCTATCTATCATATGCTGTTTAAACTGTTCAATTATCTTATTCGGTTCAAAAGATGTGATTTCTGCAACGAAAAAACTCAAATGGCGCCACTGTGCAACGTCAAACAAATTTGTGCTAAAACAAGTCGTTACTCTTTTTTGAGTAAATATTTGACATATTGTCATATTTCTGACCGTACCTTAAGAATCAAACCAAGACTTTCGTAAATGTATCTTTATCTGTTTAGATCTACAACCGATATAAAGAAATTTTAAATATATCTATCTGCAAATGAAGATTGAACTTACAGCTAAACATTTTTATTTTGGACCTTATTTTTTGGCTTTTTATTATAAATCATAAATGAATAAAAACTGCTAAAATATTTACAAATTTTAACAAAAGCAAATTAACTTTCTAAATTACCTATAAATTGTTAAAACAAGACCTCAAATTTCACACACATTTCAAACTACCCAAATAACTAAAACTCCACTTATGTCATTATCACTGCCATAAACATAAAATTAATTTCTCACATCAAAACATAAAACTGTAAAAAATAATTTATATTTTATTCCAATTATTAATCTAACGGATTAATAAAATCCCAACAAAATTGCAATATTAATAAAACAACCCGTATTTTAACTAATTCCTATAATTTTAATTGCACTTTAACCATATGTCTTTAATCTTAAAGCCAGAAAACCAAAAAACCAAAACAAATAAGTGTTGAAGTCAGTTTAAGGTGATTAAAATCAATGCTTAAAGACTTTGTCTGTTTAAATCTTTGCATAATAAAGAAATATAAAAAAACTATTAATAAATGTAACAGCAGTAAACCTATTCATTAATTAAATGCTTTACAGTTGTTATGACTCATTTGAATATGTGTGTCTTTAATATATTTGAGGTTTTGTTTTAAACGAAAACAACAAAATGTTTAAACAAAATTAGCATAATACGAGTATTAAGGAATAATGCAAAATAAATGTTTTAAACGAGAGTGCTTTGAATTTGTTAACAACCAGGAAATCTTAATATATTAAACCAAATACTATAACAAAATAAATAATACAACGTTGATTTTCCTTAGGCAATATGTAGGTATGGACCAACACCACTGCACAGAAAATTTTTATTATGGAATAATGTAAAGGTGGTACCAGAAATAGTTTGAATGGCCAGAAACATTTCTAGAAATCAAAATAATAGTATGATAATTTATTTACATTTTAGACTTTGTTCTACTCCTTTTTTTGTAAATTTTTTTTGAAAATAAGCCACTGTGCGTGTAATAAGTTTACTGCTCACTTATTTAACATAAATTATAGTTATAATATAACTTTTGTTAAAAAAAATTCTTTCAATATACTTTCTGATTATAAATAACAAGCCCTAATATTAAAACATAAAATAGTGTTTTAAAAAAATTTTGTCTTTTTAATTTAATAAAATACAAATTATTAATTTAGAAATACTATATACATATAAACATATGGTGAATTTCACGTCAAGTGACCCAATGTTAAAAATCGATTTGGATGAAATTTGCACCAAATGTTTGCAAATGGGGGAAAATGAAAATGATACATGTGACAAATATTGAAAAATCCTATTCTTGAGTTCAAAAATAATTTTTTTGATAGATATTCCACTCGCATCCCATTAGGCGATTATAAAGGCCTTAAAGTAAATTGTATAAGCTTTCTTTTGAGAAAAAAAAGGAAAAAAAGGGCCCAAATTTAAAAAAAAAAAATTAAAAAAAATAATGTAAAAAAAAATAAAACAAAAAATTTTTTCAAAATTAAAAAATAATATTTTTGGAATGATTGAAGAAATAGCTATCTAAAGTCCAATAGGTGAAAAGTTACACTCATTTTAAAAAAACCTTGTATGAACAAAATTGACCAAAATTTCCAACTTTGACCCCCTCTAACTCCGGCAGTTCTTGACTGATAGAGCTGAAAATTTTGTACTAATCTGCAAAATTTCTTCCAAATCGGAAAACATCGATTTTTAAAATTGGGTCACTTGACGTGAAATTCACCATATATAGAAATATTTTTTAAAAATACATTTTTAACTTTATATGCGTAATAACTTAATAAGTTTTATATTTTATTCTACTTTTACACTTTATAAACTTTTATATTTTATAAACTTTTATATTTTTTTTTTTATTTCTTTTTTGTTATACTTTTATGCCATTACACTTTTATACTGTTATACTTTAATACTTTTACACTCTATAAACTTTTATACATTATAATATTTTACAATTTATACACTTATACCGTTATACTTTTGTACTGTTATACTTTTATAAATTTATACATTTCTATTTGTATATTGTTATACTTTTGTACTTTTATACTTTAACATTTCAACACATTTATACTTTTTAATTTTATAGTGTTATACTTTTAAACTTTTATACATTTACCCCCTTATTCATAAAACTTGTCAAAGGCCTGATAAGTTTTTATGAATTAGACTGTTATACTTTAATACATTTATACTTTTATATTTTTATAATTTTATACTTTTCAACATTTATTTATTTATTTATTTATTTCATACTTTTTTAAACCGCTTTATACTGCTATAATTTAACTTTAAAAAAATTTTAACTTTTTTTCCTTATTCAGTTTGTCCTTGCTGCTCTTATCGCCGTTGCCGTTCACGTCACGATTATTTGGGTTATTCTCCTGTGTTGGATGTCTAACCTATCTACATTCAAGAACAAGCTTAGGCCAGTGTTGTTTCTATACCCACTGCCGTTTCTAATCAATCCAACTGCAAGTGCACTCCTCAGCTAATTATTGTAGCTCTTGTTATAAAATCCACTTACATATGTTACTGCTGCAGCTATTTTGCTACACCACCAGTTATGCTACAGCTTCTGTTTACAAAACTTATGTTAATAAAGAACCTCTTTTGCATAGTTACAGTGGTAACCTACAGTGAAAACTTGTGTTCCCACTTTTGGCGGTCACTACTCCAATAATAATTTCAAAATGGAAAACAACAGAACAAGGACAAAAGATTTTCTATTAAAAGTATTAACGATTTTTCTATGCCTCTATTGTTACAACTAAATAAAACGTTTTGTTAATTACAATTATAAAAAAAAGAGTTTATTTTTATTATTTATTTAAGAATGTTTATAGTTTGTTTTTAGTATTTGTAATAATTCCATAGGTATAAGAAAGGTAATAACCAAATGCATTTCTCATTTACTCAAGATATGGTGCATTCCAGCCTTTGCTGGATGTCAAATCTGTATTCCAACCGGCAGGATATAGCTCTGATGTGTAGGATACGGGGGCATAAGTTAAAGGTGCAGCTGGCACATAATTTGCGTGGGGTGCTGCATAATGAGCTTTAACGAAGGCGTCGGCTGATTGATAATCCAAAATTGGCCTAAGGTAAGGACGCTTTTCATGTACAATTGTGTGACTTTGATGAGAGACGGCCGTTGGCAAATGAGTTACAGTGGGTTCGTAGGCATAATGCTGATAGGTGGGTACGGCAACGGCAGTGGGCAAATACCTGGGACGAGCCTTGACAGCGCCGATAACCACACAAAGAACGAACTGGAAGTAAGGGAAAGAAGAACAAATTGGTTTATTGTTTGTTTAAATGGCATGATTTAGTAAGGTTTTCGCATTATGAATATAGAGAGTCGAATTGTTCACTCCGTTTCGCAATTGCGGAAAGAAATTGTTTGCGCTGAAGCATAATTTGAAATTATTCATGCCGTTGCTGCGGTATTTTTCCTTTTTGCGGCATCATCTCTGCACAGACAGTATTGAGGCATGCTGCAATAATACCACCCAATTGTTCAATATTTAATTTTTTAGTATCCTTAAACACTTTTCAGTTAATTTATCCATGAATGCTTTTAAATTATTATTATTTGTAGGAACTTTCGGTGTCACTTTTTTATTTCAGCTTTGTTTTTGTCTTACAATTTTCAACATTTTCCTTATGATTTTTGATTGGCAACTAGAGTTGTTTGAACTACCGTGTCAAATATGAACTATTTTGAAATGAGCAATAAACCAGCATTTTATATGTTTTGGCTTTAACCCATCTTCATTTCATCAAAATTAATTTATTACTAGCCAAGAGAAAATTAAGATTTCTCCAAAAAAAACACAATTTACGCTGCTGCTTAATTAATATTTATCTGTGTGACAATATTTGTAAAACCTTAAATTAAATTGTTTAATTAATTTCGTTATTTTCGTGCACACACTTTACGATGCGGTCGATAAAGCGTCAATTTGATTTATTGAAAAAAGATTTCAAATATTTTGTCTAGTTTCAAAGGAAAATGGGTGTGCAAAAGTTATGGCAGAAATTAAGGTAGTAAAGGTTTTTTTTCTTTATTGTTAATAATATTATTGTTGTTATTAGCGTTAACAATGGCACATATTATAAAAACAGCCAAAACAACAATAGATAACATGATCTATAAACAACACAGACAAATGGACAGACATTCAAATATGTATGCAAACTTGGTCAGTAATGCCAAATGGTTTTCAAGTTTTTTATATTTCTATTTTTTTTTTTGTTCTGCAGACAATGGGCAACAAACGGGAAAAATTAATGGTGGGAGTCAAAAAGCAACAAATGAACTAACAAAAGCCAAATCAACAGAAAAATTGTACATATGTTTTCAAACGCCCAAACTTCAACATGCTATGGCCATACACTCGTGCTACAAAGTTTAGAAGATCTTGTTGAAGTGAACTGAAAATATTTCTGGGATATCAGTTGGTGTAGTTTGTTACGCTAGTTTTGTGAAAATTTACTCAAGTGTAGCGTATATTTAATGCAAATTAGTTATAAACTAATCAGTTTAGTTTTTTTTTTGCGCTTTTCGGAAAAATCTTAATATTCTGTTGGCTTGTAATAAATTTATTTTGATGAAATGAAGATGGGTCAAAGCAAAAAATAAAACATATAAAATGCTGGTTTATTGCTCATTTCAAAGTAGTTCATAGCTAACAGCTAAACTTAACACGGTAGTTCAAACAACTCTAGTTGCAAATCAGAAATCATAAGGAAAATGTTGAAAATTGTAAGACAAAAACAAAGTTGAAAAAAAAACTGAAACCGAAACTTCCTACAAATAATAATAATTTAAAAACATTCATGGATAATTTAACTGAAAAGTGTTTCAGGATAATAAGAAATTAAATATTGAAAAATTTCTGGGTGGTATTATTGAAAGAAAGAAATATCGATCGATATGTAAAATGTAATTATTCTTTCCTGTCTGTGTAGAGATGATACCGCAAAAAGGAAAAATACCGCAGCAACGGAATGAATTACTTCAAATTATTCTTCCGCAATCGCGAAACGGCATGAACAATTCGACTCTCTATATATATAATGCGAAAAGCTTACTAAATCATGCCATTTAAACAAACAATAAACCAATTTGTTTTTCTTTCCCTTACTTCCAGTTCGTTCTTTGTGTGGTTATCGGCGCTGTCAAGGCTCGTCCCAGTTATTTGCCCACTGCCGTTGGCGTACCCACCTATCAGCATTATGCCTACGAACCCACTGTAGTGGGTCACACTGTAACTCATTTGCCAACGGCCGTCTCACATCAAAGTCAAACGATTGTACATGAAAAACGTCCTTACCTTAGGCCAATTTTGGATTATCAACCGGCTGCCGCCTTCGTTAAAGCTCATTATGCAGCACCCCATGCAAATTATGTGGCAGCTGCTCCTTTAACTTATGCCCCCGTATCCTACACGCCAGAGCTATATCCTACCGGTTGGGATACAGGTTTGACATATAGCAAAGGCTGGAATGGTTGGCCTCTTAAATAAATAAGAACACCAAAAAGAAAAAAAAGCCCAGATAAAAGAAATTTCAATTGTTACACCTTCCTTTAACCAATGAAATTACAAATATTAAATACAAACTGTAAACATTCATAAATAAATAAAAGAAATAAATTCAATTTAAAAATTTTATTTAACAAATCGTTTTATTTAGTCGTAACCATAAAGGCATAGAAAAATCGTTAATACTTTTAATAGAAAATCGTTTGTCCTTCTTCAGTTGTTTTCGATGTGCAAAATTACCACTGAGAGTAGTGACCGCCATAGGTGGGAGCATAAGTCTTCAATACGGTACCAGCACTGTAGCTATGCAAAAGAGGCTCTTCATGAGCATAAGTTTTGTAAACGGGAGCAGCAGCATAACTGGTATGTACGACAGGTGTAGCAATAGTTTTAACAACAGGCGCAACATAGGTGGTCTTTACAACAGGAGCTATAATGGGTTGTACATAATGAGCAGAGGAGTGCACTTGCGAGATGGATTGATGAGAAACGGCTGTGGGTATAGATTTAACAATAGAACCAACACTGGCATAAGCTGGTTCCTGAATGTAGGTAGGGGAGGAATACAACACAGGTGAAGAGTCCAAGTAACCGGGACGGGCAGTGGCGACGGCGAAGAGAGCAGCAAGTACAAACTGTTAAAAAGGAAAGGGTTTTTAATTTCTATTAAGATTAAATTATAACAATAGAAATGTTTAAGGAGTATAAAAGCATAAAAGTATAAAATTTTAAGACTATAACAGTATAAGAGTATAAAATATAACAGTATAAAAGTAGAAGAGTATAAAGAGTAAAAAAGTATAATAGTATAAAACAGTATAATATATAACAGTATATAAGTATAAGAGTATAACAGTATAACAGTTTATAAGTATAAAAGTATAAAGAAGGTATAAAAGTATATTAGTATAAAGGTATAACATTATAAAAGTATAAGAGTATAACAGTATATAAATATATAAATATAACAGTATAAAAGTATAAGAGTATATAATTAGAAAATTAAATAAGTATAAAAGTATGAAAGTATAAAGGCATACAATTATGAAAGCATAAAAGTATAAGAGTATATAATTATAAAATTAAATAAGTATAAAAGTATGAAAGTATAAAGACATAAACTTATGAAAGTATAAAAGTATAAGAGTATATAATTATAAAAGTATAACAGTATATAAGTACAACAGTATAAAAGTAAAGGAGTATATAATTATAAAAGTATAAAATTATATAAGTATGAAAGTATTAAGATTTAAAAGTATAAAAGTGTGTAAGTATACAAGTTTAGAAAGTATATATATAAGGCTTTTAACAAAATACATACAAAAAAGTTCAATTAGGTTCAAGGAAATCAAATTTTCGTCACTTTCAAGATCGTAACAAGTATTGAGAAAATCAATATTAAAATATTCCCAGCTCAAATTATAAAATAATTCTTAAGAAAGTACTTTACTACAATTTGTAGATTTCCAAAGATCACTTAGTAATGTTTTGAAGAATGCTTAAATTATTTGAAATTGCCAAATAATGAGTTAATATGCTAAACGTATGCACTTACGCGATAGCATTTTAACTCTTTACTTTAGCAGAATGATGATGACAAGTACTTTCGGCAAAGGCTTATACATTTGTATTTGCTTTATTATTATTAAAATTAGTAACAAATAATGACATTGATAGATAGGAGTCATAGAATCAGCTGTATAATAAATAATAAGTTACTTATTATACCACTACTACTAAGTATTCCAGACGTTAGGTAGCAGTCATTGAAAAGCCAGTTATTAAGTAATTGCAAGTCGGTACCAGGTGTTTACTGGAACTATTTTAGTTTTTTTTAAGACTTTTTATTTTGCTGGTATATAAACTATATAGGGTGGTTAAATTTAACGGGCCGATGTTGAATGTGAACCACATCTAAACGTCAAGTTTTTTTCTGCATTTCATTTGACATTTTTAAATGTCAGACTAACTCAACTTGAACCATGGAAAGATATACAATCGAGCAACGCGTTAAAGTTACTCAGTCTTATAATGAGCTTAAAATGGGCGTTTAAATAAAAATGTATATCGTGCACAAATTCAATGGCCGTGTTATCACACGTGGTGAAGATGTCAGTTGAATGCCAAGAGCATGTGATTTGACACCGTTGGACTTCTTTATTTAAGGTTATTTGAAAGAATAGGTGTACGCCGATAAGCCAGCAACAATTCAAGAGCTAAAGGATGAGATAATTCGGCACATTAACGGCATAGAACCTCAATTATGAATCAGCGTCATCGAAAAGTTCGACCATCGAATGGAGGTACTCCGCCAAAGTCTCTGCGGCTATTGGCCGATATTTTGTTCCATACTTAATTGAATCATGTAATATTATCATAATAAAAAGAAATGACAACAATTTCCTAAATAATTTGTGTTTTATTTAGAATCAACAGCGGCCCTTAAAGTTTTTAAAAAATTATTGAACTTTTCTTTTAATATAACCAACACACACTGCTCTTATTAATTATTTGAAAGCATTTTTATTAATATTCCACAATTATATATTTTTTTGAAGAACTATTTATTTTATTACTAGAATTTAATTTATTTATTAATTTCAGTATTTCGCACACTCACCAATTTGAACATTTTGATTAATATATATTTTTATAAAATTTGTATTTCACTTAAAACTTTGTTGTATTCTTAGAGAATGACTTGGACTGATTGATAACTTTAAGCAAACTGGCTCTAGCTTATATACTTTATAAAACAAATTAATTAAATTTAACTAAATTATATTTAATCAACGCAAATTAAACAGCAACACACAGCAAACTTTAATAGACCCTTTCAAAAATATATATGTACAAACAACATGTACAGACATGTACTTTTTAATGACGGTTAGATACACGATGGACATCATCAACCAACAAAATATTTTAACGGCCAATAAAAGAATTAAACTTGAAATAAAACTGATAAAAAAAAAACGCAAATACTATATTAAAAGAAAACTTGTGACTTACGTCAAATTCTTAACTTGGCCTAGACAGTAGCAAAAATTAAAAAACAACACTAACAGCAACAAATAGTATGAAATAATAAAAGGAATTATAACAATTAAAACAAGCAAAAAATATAAAGTTTAAAAAAAACACACACAAAATCATGCATGCAATGCGGACTTTTAAGAAAAACACAGCCGGTGTTTTAACCCAACACACACATTCCTCAAGACGAGGTTATATTTAAGTGACTTAATTTTAGACTCCAACCAAACTCAAACATACAAGCGCAGCTAGCCACACTAATTTAAACACTCTGTTAACGTCGTTAAATTAAGTTATCAGATTTATGTTTTATTTATGTTTTCGTATAAGCCTAAAGGTACTCTTAACATTTTTCTATCGGCCTGTAGATATAAGCAAATTACATATTTCTTGTTAGACGTTCTAATGTGTCAAAAATCACCACATTGTGATTGTGACGCTGTTATGGCTGTGATTAATATTATTTTTATAATTGATATTTAATGATTCATTAAATTGTATTTCAAATTAAGATTCTCATTAAGTAGCCAATTTAATCTGTTTTACTCTTTATGCTTATTTAAATTAACAAAAACTGGTTAACTACAAAATTTATTACACTAATGCATGTGTACGTGATAAAATTTGTTTTTTTGAAGAATTTCAAATATTTGCAAAGTCACTGGGTCAAGCTCGTATGCCCGATGAGAATCGTTAGCATTCTGCTGAGGAGTATGTTATGTAGTATAAGTAGGTACGCTCTACGTTTATGGTCTAACCTAGGCAACGGGTTCTCAAGACTATTTTCTATAGAAAACAGACTGCTTAAGAATATTTTCCTATGGAAAATAGTCTTCATAAGACAGTCTTCTTAAGACTATTTTTTCTAACGGCTATAAAAACTAGTCTTGCTTAGACTACTTTCCTATAGAATTTTACTATTTTCTAATAGTATGCTTAAGATCATTTTCCTATAGAAAAAGAAAACAGTTTTTCCTAAAAAAACAATTTTGTTCAGACTATTGTCCTAAACAAAAAATCTTGTAAGACTATTTTCCTTTAGAAATTTTTTTTTTTTCCTATAGAAAATAGTCTGCTTAAGATCATTTTTCTATAGAAAACAGACTTGTTAAGAATATTTTAGACATGTTTAGACTGTTTTCCTAAAGAAAATAGTCTTGCTAAGACTATTTTATTATAGAAAAGACGGCTTTTTAGACGAAGACTATTTTTATTGACTATTTGCCTATAGAAAACAGTTTTGTTACGACTATTTCCCTAAACGAAAAAGTCTTGTAAGACTACTTTCCTATAGAAAATTTTCTTATTTTCCTATAGAAGAAAGTCTTGCTGAGACTATTTTCTTGTAAAAATATTTCCCTACACAAAACAGACATGTTTAGACTGTTTTCCTAAACAAAAAAGTCTTGTAAGACTGTTTCTATTTTCCTATAGAAAACATTCTTGTTAAGAGTATTTTCCTATAGAAAACAGTCTTGAAGAGTATTTTGGTATATAAACCAGTCTTGTTAAGACTATTTTCCTATGGACAACAGACTTATTAAGTTAATTTTTTTTAGAAAACAGTCATGGTCACATATGGCAAATAGTTTGTCAAAAAAGCGTAACCATTTGTTTTAGCACAAATTTGTTTAAAGTTGTTTACTCTTACAAGGGTTTTGCAAGATCAAACAGCATCACATAAAATAAGACTAAATATTTGTTGTGTCTTGTCCTAAAAAAAAAAACGAAGTTTTGTTTAATAAATAAACGAGTTTAAAAATATTGTATCTAGTGGCAAAGATTTGCTTTTTCTGAAAAATCACCAAAATAAACAATAAAATTTTTTTTTGTAAACTAATTTTAAAACTCAATAAATTTTATTAAAATTTCCTTTTAAATAACTTTAACAAATTCCTTTAAATCACAATAATAATGCTTTTCAAAATCAGTTTATTTCCAAGGAACATAGGCACCATAGACCGCAGCATAAGACTGCAATAGCAGTTCTCACCAAAGGATAGTGGGAGGCATAGACAACAGGAGAAGCACCCAAGTAGCTTGGACGGCCAGCAGCAACAGTGAAGAGAGCAACGAACAACAACATCAACTGAGGAATAAAAGGATTTCAATTTTAATATCATTTGTTGACATCAATGATATTTAATGTACTCGTATGTATTTTGCACTTACAAATATGAACATTTTGTTTTTATTTTTGTTATATTTATTATTTAAAATTGATATTTAGAAAAGTTAACTGTTTTCTAAATAAAATTGCTTTTATTTCAAGCTCGAGGCCAGTATTGAAAAAAAAATTTATTTATATCGGCAAATATTATATATATTATAATATGATATAATAGCATTTTTATTTATTACACATGAAATGTCAAACTTCAGGTGTTTGATAAATTCTCAGAACTCATCTTCAGTTTTTATACAAGACATCTGCATTATTGATTAGATATTAAAGTTAAAGATTTTCTTTTGAAATATTGAAATAATAAAATATAAATAGATAATGCTAGTACAATGCAATTGTTTTATTGAGTATGTAAGTGTTTATGAAGCAAACAAAAAAATGGAAACTAATAAATTAATAAATGCATACGAGTAAATAGAAACACAACACAAATATCTATGACGTCTTTAGCAACTGTGGTGAGTTTTCGTTAAATTATATTTAATACGAAATTGATGCACTCTATTTTAATGAAATTCTCTTTCTCTAGCATTAGAAAAATAATTTAAAATCAGTGCTCTACTTCTAGTTTTTAATTTGGGGAGAGTGGGGCAAAATAACTCACTAGTAACAGTTGTTCACTAAACACTTTCTTTACTAATTTTTTTTTACTAAAAATGTTTTTTCTCTATATACTTTTTTTATCTGAAAACGTTTTTTTTTTTTTATTTTGTTCTAAAAACGTTTTTTCTCTAAAAACTTTATTTTTTCTAAAAACTTTTCTTCTAAAAACTTTTTTTCTCTAAAATGTTTATTCTCTAAAAACGTTTTTTAGCTGAAAACTTTTTTCATTAAAAACGTGTTTTCTTTACTAAAAAGTTTTTTCACTAAAACGTTTTTTCCGGCACTAAAAACGTTTTTTCTCTCTAAAAACGGTTTTTCTCTCTAACAACTTTTTTTCATTCTTAAAACGTTTTTTTAAGTTTTTTCACTAAAAAGTTTTCACTAAGAAACATATATGTTTGCGTTTTTATACGTTTTTTTCACTATTACATCTTTCACTAAAAACGTTTTTTCACAAAAAATCGAAAATAGTTGTTGTACCAAAAACTTTTTTTCTAGAAACGTGTTTTCATTAAAAACATTGTTCGCTAAAAACTTTTTACACTAATTACGTATTTTCCCTTAAAAAAAACTGTTTTTCAGTAACAATTTATTTACTACTAGAAACGGGTTTTCACAAAATAGAACTAAAAACGTTTTTTCGTTAAAAAGTTTTCAATAAGAAACGTATTTTTACTAAACCGTATTTTCACTATTACGTCTTTCACTAAAAACGTTTTCTTTTTTACTTTTTAAAAAACTGTTTTCCAGTAACACTTCTATCAGAAAAAACTTTTTGTTTTTACTAAAATCGGTAAAACCGTGTTTTCACTTAAGAGTTTTTTTTTTTTTGCTGGGAAAACGTTTTTGCACTATTATCGTATTTTCACTTTAAAAAACTGGTTTTCAAAAATTTTTCACAAAAAAAAAACGTTTTTTCAGTAATAACCAATTTTTTACTAAAATTGTTTGTTTACTAAAAACGTTTTTTCAAAAAAAAAAAAAAAAAAAAACTTCGTTTGTTTCACAAAAATCTTCCTTTGTCTCACAAAAAACCGTGTTTCTTTTCAAAACCTTTTTTCCACTCAAACCCGTTTTTCCTGCAAAAACTTTAAACAAAATTTACATAATCCTTTGTCAAAACAATAAGTCGTATTTTAGAGGTTAAAATAACGATTAAATTTTGAATCTGACATAAAATCATAATCTTTCTATTTTATTAATTCGGCTTGAGGTCCCTTTTATTAAAAATATAAAAACTCTTATTCGTTTTTAATTTTTATTATATTTTATTTATTTCCAATATTTCGACCAACTTTGTTGATCATCTTCAGTGAAAGAAACTTAAGATATTAACATCGGACAACACTGTATTAAACATTAAATTATATTTCTTCCCTGAAGATGATCAACAAAGTTGGTCGAAATATTGGAAAATAAATATAATAAAAATTAAAAACGAACAAGAGTTTTTATATTTTTAATAAAAGGGACCTCAAGCCGAATTAATAAAATAGAAAGATTTTTAACAATATAAAAGGTCTACATAGCACATAAAAACCAATCATAAAATCATAATATTATCGTAATAAAATTGGATCCTAAAATTGAACGAAATAAAAATTAATAAGTTTTCATTAAAAATGTCGTATTTACTTTCTAATATTATTTTAATTAATTAACAATCCGTTTTGAACAATCAGTAATTTATATTCTTAAATTAATATTTCGCAATAATAACTAGCTTAGTTTTTTTTGACACCATAAGCAGAAGCGTAGGTATTTAATACTGGAACAGCACCATAGGAATGGTACAAGGAATCAGCATGGACAACAGGTGAAGAATGTACTATGGGTGCAGAGTGAACTAAAGGAGCAGAGTGAACTAAGTGAGTTGAATGAATCAAAGGAGCAGAATGAACAAAGTGTGCAGAGTGAACTACTGGAGCAGCAATAGAGTGGTGGACTATGGGTGCTGCGTGGACTACAGGGGACACAACAGTCCTAACGACAGGTACCGAATAATGGGATTTTACAACAGGTTGTACATAGTGAGAAGAGTAGACTACGGGAGAAGAAACCAAGTGGCCGGGACGAGCAGCAGCAATGGCGAAGAGAGCAGCGAATACCAAGACAGTCTATAGAAGAAATAAATAATAATTTTTAAAAATAGTTACATAAATATTTAACAAGATAATTCAGAAAACTTACGAATTTGAACATTTTGTAAAAGATTTTTTAGATATTTATACTTTTAGTTTAAAAATAAATGTTTTCTATTAGAGTTGCTTCAAGTGATTGTTAAGTTTATCAAAATCATCTTTAACTTTTATAGTTAAAATCAAAGTTACTGATTTTATTTCATAATTTGCAACAACAAAATTTATCAAATAAATACAACAAGTGATTTGTGTTTGTCAAAGGCCAACTACATTTGTTTTAGATTTTATCACACATTGTATTTTTTAATCAATTGTTTGCAGAAATCTAAATTCGTTTGATAAGCTCACAATGTTTATTTCCACAATGAAAAGAATATAAACAATACGTATAAGAACTAATAAAATAAATGTTTCTTTTTGTTTATAGATTTTAGAATTTTAAACATCAATAAATTAGAAAGGAAGCAAATTTATGTAAAATAGTTAAGGTCATAAAATTAAAAGATCGATCGATGTCGATCACATTATGTTGAGATGGATGGTTTGATACAAAGACCCAAGGTCGTGGAGAGTATTTCAATTCGAATAACAACAATTTCACAATACAATGAAACAGGGGCCAAATTACCGCATTCGATATCGAGTAAAATTGATCGTAATTTTCTTATTTGAGATTATGGTATTCGATATCGAGCAAGAAATTTAGTGCATTTTATCATAATTTCGATATATAGCTCATTCGATCACGAATGCGGTAATTTGGCCCCAGTATACAAACTCGAACGATTTTCTTTTCGAATCGAAATACACAATAACCTCCCTATTATAGTTATTTTATTAGCCTACAAAATATTATTCATATCAGCTTTTATTTGCTTTCACTTGTAACTGCTATTGGCATCATAGGCTCTTTTAGTTAAATAATAAACAAAAATATAATTTTAATAAAAAGTCTTTCTATCATTAGCTTAGATTGTAAAGTAGCCAAGTCTATGCCCGCTTTTATATGTTGTATTGATTTCATAGGTTCTTCTAGTAATGCAAGCTGAATTTAATCAAAGGTTAAAGAGACTAGGACTAAGCTAAAGATACAAATTTTTTTTTTTTTTTTTTGCATATTCTTTTTTATTGTATCTTCATTTTAAATGAACTAACAATAGGTATTCAAATCCTAAAACTAAAGTTAATTAAGATAAGTCCAGCCAATGCTAGACAAAATCTAGTTTTCAAATTCGATAGAATATAATGAGCAACTTGTATTTATTCATCTGAGAGCAGTGGTGTCCCTCCTTCTCAAACGGCTATGACCGGGATGTTGTAAGATGTCTCGAGCGAGGGGATTTGGATGAGTTTCCAGCTTACCCAAATAAAGGGCCACGTGTTTAGTTATTTCCCATTTGACAAGTGGAACATCAAGATCGTTGTGTATGTTGTTGTTTTTAATATACCAAGGAGCGGTAGTTATCATTCGTAGAATTTTGTTTTGACGGCGTTGAATTTTCTCAATATTGGAGTTGGAGGCAGTGCCCCATAACTGGATACCATAGCACCAAATTGGCTTTAAGATTGAGTTGTAGAGTAGAAGCTTACAATCGAGCCGAAGGACGGAGTTTCTGCCGATGAGCCAATGAATTTGGGCTGCTTTCAGTTTCATTTGAGTCAGCTTAGCATCTATATGTGGTTTCCATGTGAGGCGACGGTCCAGATGAATACCAAGATATTTCACGTGTGAGTTTTGAGGCACTATATGGTCATTAATACGAATAGGGGGACATGATTCCCTACGTAGAGTAAATGTTACGTGGGTGCATTTCTGTTCATTTATTTTTATTCCCCATTGTCTTGCCCATTTCTCCACTTGCGTTACGTGGTGCTGTAATTGAATCGAGGCATCTTTTGGATCTTTGTGAGTACTGAGAAATGCCGTATCATCAGCAAATGTTGACGTGTGAATTTCATTGTTTGTTGGCATGTCTGCTGTGTACAGCAAGTATAGAATTGGTCCTAAGATACTACCTTGAGGGACGCCAGCACCTATAGGTTGAGGACGGCTTAAATAATCACCTTCTTTAATCATAAACATAAAAGATACAAATTATGTAACAAAAGTTGAAATTACTAAAATCCATTATTTTCGATAAAATACAACAAATAATAGTCAGCAGTTAATTCATATTCAAAAAATCTTGTGCAAACACTAATGGAAAAAATTCAAAAAAAAGGCGAAATATTACTGCTAAATTCTACTTAGTTCGGAATACTTCTATATGGGACACTGACTTTTATTATTTCTATGAAGTACATTTTTGTGAATGCGAAATATATTGGATTTGTGCTGATGTTTGTAACGCCACCTTTAAGCAAAACTCGAATCAGAATTATTTCCTGAGTCGATTTAACGATATCTGACCGTTTGTCCCGCTGGCTGGCTGGTTGTCCATGTAAACATTGTGCGTAGAATACAGATCGCAATTTTGAAGACATATCCATAAAATTTGATACATGATATTTTTCGGCCCAAGGACCGTTGGGATTGCAATTGGTTGACCTAGCCCCCATACAAATGTCCTCTCGAAATAGGGTTTATCGGTCATTAATGTTTGATTTATGCACGTATTTAAATAAATTTATCTAAAAATAAGTTGTACATGTAGCCTAATCACATCTACAAATTTTGTGCAGATAGGCCCATAATTTACCATAGCTCCCATATAAGGCCCATTGCCGAAAATCAATTTAAAGAGCATAACTCTTTTAAAAATGTTGGTATACAAATAAGATTCATCACAAATATATTTCATATATGCAAAATCATTCGGCCCAATTTTATAATGATCGGTCCATAATTGGTGATAGCTCCCATATAAGATCCTTTTCAAAAATCATTTTAACGTGTATAAATCTTGTGTTTAAATCGATATAAAATTTAACATCAAAAACATTTATATGCTCAAAAGTCACACCACTAAAATTTTGGATGATCAGTCCATAATAGCTCATAACTACCATATAGCGCCCATTTCTGAAAAACTGTTTTTACACATATACTGGGTATTAGAGTGGTTCGAAAAAAAAAGTTGTGTCAGTCGCCCTCTAGCATTAAAGATAATGTAAAAACAAATCCAGAAATATTTGTTTTTATGTTTTTATTGCCACGCCTACAAATACCGCCCTTTTAGTATTTTGTTCACTATGTCGCTATTTTTAGTCCGATCATAACATTTTGTATATCGGTGTTCATGGCTCAGTAAAAGCTACATTTAATTTTTAATAACTTTTTACTACCACGTCAATTTCTAGTCATGACTTTTAAAAATTACTTTAAAAATAGTTAGCATTATTGTGGGTACGAACCGAGTTTTTAAAAGTTTTGACTAGAATTTGACGTGGTATTGAAAAATGATTAAGCCCCTACAGAGGCATGAACACTGGATATTGTGTATTATATGGTCGGGCTTGACTTACTTGTTTCATAATTCTGAACGATTCCTGTGCCACGTAATTGAAATATGTCAATGTAAAAAAAGATTTATGTAACTTTTATTGACTTTTTATGGAAAAGATTTACAATTTAAGCTGAAGTATCAAAATTTGGACGGAAAAATTAGCACTAGGAGTATTCATTATAGATTTTAGAAAACTAAACCATATTTCAAATAAATAATAAAAAAAAACAAACTAAATGAAGCTGATGAAGCAAATAACTTGTTAATATTGTTTTGCATGATCTTTGTTGGCAATAACGGCGACGCAGCGCTTTGGCATGGAGTTACATACTTCAGTTTTTACATCTTTCTTTAGGTATTTTCGCCCAAGACTCCTTCACCACAGCCTAAAGATGCTCATTGTTAGATATGTGTGAAGATAAATTTAAATTTAACTAGCACAGACAAAAACCGCAATTTTTAGCCAAGCCCATTTTGCACTTAACAGAGCACTGTTATTCACTTAACAGCCATCATACTTAGAGGATTTTTGGCCATTATGGAAATTAGGAAAAGGGCTTGGGTATGACACTATATGGAAAATGTGGTCCTATGGTCACTTTATACAACTGTAATAGTGGGATATCTGAAATAATTTTGGGATTCCAGATAATTTGAGTTCTATGCCAAAATAAATCTGGAGAGGATTTTTTGCCATTGTGGAAATTAGGAAGTGGGTAGTTAAAGATATATATGTTTTTCTTAGAAAATTAAATATCTTCGATATGATATACATTCTGACTATAAGCTATATAGTTCTGATATCTCTGAAGTGATGGCATTCCACCCTATATAGCACAGATCGCACACAATTTCTAGTTTTGGTAGTTTTTTGAACATTTTCATGTACCACTTTTTTACTAAGACAATTCTGTACAAGTTAATATTCCGAGCCCTTGGCCCCACTCCGTAATATGAAAAGCATCACTATAGCATAATGCTAGAACCTCCATGCTTTACCGTCTTCGATGTGAATTTGGGGGACGTCTAACATATGAACGAGAGAGAACCTTTTCCACCAAATAAAATGATTTTACTCTCGTCCGGCTATAAAATATATTTAAAAATGTAGTATTATCAGATATTAAATAAATGATCGAAGTGTTATTATTTTTGCCGGCTTGATAGTCTACAACTTTAAGCAATAAATTAGGACTGTTAATATTGCTATTTAGCAATAAAATCAATAAATAGAAGGTATAAACAATTTAGTTAATTCCTAATTTGCAGTTAGAACCTACATTAACCCTACGCTTCATATTGTATCACTGGTGATACACAATTTTATTATTGGAATATTATTATTTATTATTATGTTATACATTTCCCTACTGCATAGTGTATCACTGGTGATGCATATGAAAATTGCATAATATCTACTAAATTATTGTTTTAAATATTTTTTTAATATTTCTTCTGTAATCAGACGGTAATTTCCCCTTAAAAAACATTTTTTTTTTCGATCAAATATAAAAAGTCATGCAGTGTAGGGTTAATGCAACAAAGAAGTGCAGCCGTTACCATTTATTTATATTGTATGCAAATTCCGCTTTGGTTTTGCTGGCTAGAGTATTAATGTGAAGATGACCTTATTGTTTCAATACAAACAATAGAAACAAAAATTTCTTATTGAAATTCATTTTGTTTTTAACATCAACTGCATGCAAAAAGTAATAATTCGTACGTTGTCTATAAAAACCGTCGATAGGTTTGATGAACGTATCAAACACTTGAAATAATTCTAACAGCAAGTTTCAATTGATAAAGTTATCAACAAAATGTTTAAATTGGTAGGTTTCCTTAAATGTCTGTTAAGTTATAAAATTTTTGTTTAAATGTTTTATTTATTTCTTTCAGACTGTTTTGGTATTCGCCGCTTTATTCGCCTTGGCCGCCGCTCGTCCCAGCTACTTGGCTTCATCACCCGTAGTCTACTCCTCCCACTATGTACAACCTCTTGTACAATCCCATTACTCTGTGGTCAAGACTGTTGTTCACTCTCCAGTAGTCCACCACTCTATTGCTGCTCCTGTACTACACTCCGCACCTTTAGTGCACTCTGCTTCTTTTGTGCACTCTACTCCCTTGGTACATGCTGATTCCTTATACCAATCATACGGTGCTGTTCCAGCTTATGGTCATTTTAAAACAAACTGATTGTTATACATATAACTAATTTAAGAAATAATTGTTAATAAATACTATATTTTGTTTATGTAAACTAAAAAATGGCTATTTTTCAAACTTCCACCAAATTAGGCCAGAATTGTACAAAACTGAAACTTTTATAATAAAAAAAACAACTACGAACAATTAAAAAAAAAATTGTAGATAAATTTAAAAAAGTAGGCGTAACAGTGGGCGTGTCCACTTTTTCTTTTCATAAAAACCTAAGAGAAGTTATGACGAACATTAAAAAAAATCACAAATTGCCTTAATTCAAAACTTCTTCACGACCAACAACCAACAAATAATACGTATATTAGGTATGCCGATATAGTGAACGTAAAAACGGAGGTGGTCAATTATACTTGAACTTTTCCAGTTTTTCTTTCCCTATAAAACTTTTTCAGACTATTATACACAATAAAAAAAATTGCGAAATTGGTCAAGCCGTTCTCAAGTTATGCGCTTAGCAACGGACAGCATTTAATTTTTATTTATATATGTAGATAGATAGATAGATAGATTAGTGTTTGTTGTTTTTCAATAAAATTAATGAATTTATTTTAAAAATATTTAAAATATAATTTGTTTATTTTTTTTTTCTTAATTTTCACCAGAAAAAACAAAAACCTCAGTAACAGGCGAAATTTCTATTAGTTGCGTTAAGCAAGGTTGCACTGTATATATACTATACAGAGATCAGTTATGAGTACTGAAAAAGTGAGTATACTTGAATCATGACTTATAATTTATTGTACTTATACGTACTCATACTTGTCTCAATATCATCAAACCAATATTCATCTTTAAAGTTGGAAGTACTCATTATATTCAGACTTAATCTCATGTATGATGTTGTTTATTTTGACTCTCCTTAACTCAATGTACGTAAACGATAAAAAAAATAAGAATGACTCGCATACACTCATGTGTCGTTCATTTTTTACAGCCTGCTTATTAAAATTATATAAAAAAATAAATGTTATATTTTCCCCAATATGTTTTCCTATAAACTTACTTGTATGTTTTTATATTTCTTTTTTACTTATTTTGTATAAATACCTAACGGAATAAGCTGAAATTTTTTTAATGACTTAACTGAGTTGAATACTTTATGAGTATGTGAGTATTTTTCTTAAAATGTAAATCTTAATACCGTTGTTTATGAATCAAACATATTGGGAATGGTATGAGCTCGAAGTCGGCGTAGTACTCATACTTATATCCACCCGCATTTATAAATCAACGTTGTTGTGAGTTTGAGTAACTCAGAGTAGTTAAATTGCAATGATGTAAAACCACTTATACTTAAAATGTTATGAGTAGTTGTGAATCGTAAAAAAACGATTCATTGCCGATCTCTGCTATAGACTTAATTAAACTACAATAAAAATACGCGTTTAACTTTGGCTACAATTAACTAAACCAATGTTTGGCAACGTTTGATAGTTCAAAGCCTGTTATTTGGCATTCAAAATGTTTTGCTTTACAATTGTTATAAATCAAGTATAATTTTCAGATTTAAACCGTCTGTCAGTTAAACTATAGAATAACTAATTTAACATACGTTTTATTCATTTAGTTAAACCCTGTGTGTCAGCAATTAGTAGTTCTAATATTCGAAACAGTTTTTTTTTAATGTTTTGGTTTACAATTAAAATAAACCAGTTTTAATATTCAAAGTTCAACTGCTATAAACTATAGAATTATTTATTCGAAACTATTATTGTTAAGATCTGCCCACTTCTTAATAAGAAAATTTCTGTTTCTGTTCAACAATTTCATATTTGCCATTCATATATTAAACAATAACCAAAGTAA
Organism: Bellardia pandia; assembly: GCA_916048285.2. NCBI lineage: Eukaryota > Metazoa > Arthropoda > Insecta > Diptera > Calliphoridae > Bellardia > Bellardia pandia. Next base: position 47,079,272 of record OU696531.1, read on the forward strand.
TGTGCAGGAATGTTAGATGTGACGATTTTACATCATTTTGACGATTTTTTTTTTCGATAAATTTACCAAAATGGCGATTGACGATTTTTAATGTAAACATTTAAGTTTTGACGATTTAATGCCGTCAATAAATTTACTCTAAACTTAAATCTGGCATCAATTTTATAACACTTCAATCTGGCAAGTAAAGCTTTTTCTTAGTTTGTATAGGTACATATGTAGAGGCAAATATGTTTATATTTATATGTAATTATGTATGTACAATATTATCGCAGTTATTGTAGAGTCTATGTAGTGTTTTATGTAAATGTATTAATTTTTAGTAACAAAATAAACAAATATTTATAATATTGAAGTTTAAATGAAAAGTGTTTTTATGAAAATTCCAAAAATTTTAAGACGCATGCGCGGGCTAAAGATATCACCTAATTAAATATTTTTTTTCAATTATTACCATTTTAAGTCTAAGACAGCAAAATATTACTATTAGAACTTCATTAATGAACTTTTATTTTTTCCCATACAAAAACGTCTCACCCTAATGTACATTAAACACTAAAGCTGGATGTCCACAACTTGCGTATTAGCGTCAACGCGTTTTTACATTTTTAAACGTTTTAAGCGTCAAGTATTTCAAGTTACATGTGAAGATATTTCGCGTCAATCATTTGTGTTTTATATACATATGTATGTACTTTCGGAGGTGATGCTAATTTTGTTTTTATATGAAATTTTTTATCGGTTTGTTTGTCAATTTCATATAAAAACTGTTTTTTCAACTGTCATTTTTTTTTAGTGACATCACCTTTAAAATAAATTTGCTTTGCATTTGTCAATGTCAGCTGTTCGACGCTTGCGACGCTTTCAACAATAGAAAGTAAACGAACTTTTCGCGTTTCAAGCGTCAACGCGTCCTACGTTTTTAAGTGGGTAACTTAAAACATACGACTACATTGATTCTACTTTTTTGACCGTTGCTTAGAACGCGTGAAACGCGTAAACGCTTGGTATGGACCTCCAGTTAAAGAGCAGATAGAGACTACTATATACAAAAACCATTTTCGTATTATTGTTTTTGTAAAATTAAAACTGTGAAAATTTGAAAAACTAAAAACTTTCTGGAAGTAAATTTGGAAAAAAGTTAGTGTAATAAGGTTACCAAATAATAAACCTGCATTTCCCAATATATGTGAGCCAGCGATTAATTTAATGGCCCTACCCAATTCATCAGCTAACGTTGAAAGAATATTTAGTGAAATAAATCTTAACAAAACTAAGATTAGAAATCGGTTAGAAACAAAAACTCTGGAAGGAATTTTGCTATTAAAAGAATTTTTAAAAGATAATTCTTCAGAATGTAACAATGTTAATAATTCCAATAATATTGTAAGAAATCATAATTCTAATATATAAATACGTATAGAGTTCGTGAAATACATACATATGTATGTAAAGTTTATTTTAAATGTTAATACCCTGCCAACATTTTCTATTGCGGAAGTGACTCAGAAGTGACGCTAAGAAGTTGAAACTCATCTTCTGCGATATTATTTTCTCATCGTAGAAGCGTCTTCCGTATTGAGAAGTTGTACCCCCCGGAAGTAACTTTAAGAAGTCATTTCTGCCTCTCTTTTGCTTTTGATTTTTTTTTTGACTTTACAGATAATACACTCATATTGACTATGGGAGAACAAATATGTAAAAACTACAACAATAACAATAACAAAACAAAACCACTGACCGACCACAGCAAATGACAAAATAAAACTAATTTCGATGATGTCGAAAACTTCTTTTTTGCATTCTTTTCATTTCTTTTATATTTTTACATTTTCGGCTGGTGTTGTAAACAACAAACAATCTTCCAAACGTCGTCTGGATGACTAAAAGACGACTGCAATGTAAATTGTTATTGTTATCTTCCAATTAACGTCTGGAAGTGAGTAAGACGTAACGCCTTTGACGATGGACGATGAAAGAAACTTCCTATTGCTGGCAGGGTATGTATTGCATTTGGATGTATAAGTATTACAAATTATATATTTTTTGGTTTTGTATCATTTTATACTTAATATCTTTTTATGTTTTAATGAAACAATTGATCTGTGTTGATAAAAAAAACGATGTTTTTATATGACGATTTTTGACGTTTTTTACCAAACTAATGACGAGTATGACGATTTTTTTTTCAAATTTTAACGATAATTCGAAAAAAATATCTAACATCACTGGTAATGTGATTAAAACCGGTTTAGCTAAACCAACATTATATATATATATTGATTCCTATGGTTCCAAGTTGGAACAAAGGGCCGTTAAACCAACATTAAACCGGTATAATCTACCTAAACCTTTTATAAGAATTTCAAAAGATTCTAAACAATCAAAATATTATTTGATACTTATAACTATAATAGACAAACATTTTTTGTATATTATTAAACTCCAACAAGTAAGAGTTTATATTCGGCTGTGCCGAATCTTATATACCCACCAGTAAATGGAGTATGGAGCGAACTTCATAAGATATTGTACCGTAGTTTCTATTTATTTTAGGTTTGTTTTAGTTGTAACTTCATGCCAATGACGACATTTATAAGAACTTTATACATATTCCAGTTATAATTATAATTAATAATTTACTTTAACAAACTATAAATTAAGTACCAAAACGCCCTGGGCAACTGATTTTGGCTTCAAAAAACGTCAAATTGTCAACTGTGTATACTATGTGGTTATTCTCGGAAGTGGAGTTTGTACGGGAGCTATGCTCAATTGTGCACCAACTTTTACAAAAATAAATTGTATAATTTTTACATACTTATAATTGATCTGTTGAAAATTTCGTTTCGATATGGATGTTTATATAGGTTAATGAGTTTTCGGTACTAGTCCTCCTAAGGGAACTGTGACCTATAACGGGCCGATCGTCAGGAACATCTGTACGACGATTTATATGTACATGCGAATTATTTTTGTTGAATCATCATGAAATTTGGTGCCACAATTTAGATGTTTACACAGATTACTTGTGTTAAATTTCGACTTGTTAGTGATTTTTATAAAAGATTTATGCGCATTTAAGTGATTTTCGGTAGTGGTCCTTGTATGGGGCTATGATCAAAATATGGACCGATGCAAACACAATATCCTTTTGAGATTTCACTTTGCATGAAACTTATTATTGCAGAATTTTGTATAGATACGGTTTCTCTATCGACATTTATGTACCATAAAGCCATATTTCTGGAAAACATTTGTCTGACGGCTATGAGAAATCATGGACAGATTCCTACTATTTTCAACCGGATTTGTCACTCTATAATAAAAACATAGTGTGCAGAATTTCATGGTATTATCTGCATTATATTTGAAGGAAATAGCAAAAAAATATTTGAAAAATATCGAGGTGTTCTGAAACTTTGATCTATAACTCGGATTCTACTGGACGGTGTATGCTTATTTTCAATACCAAACATTTCGGTAGATCAAAGAATGTTTGGTAAAAATTGCATTGTCCTATGTATTTTTATCCAAGCTCTATCGTGATTTCAACAGACGTACAGACGGACGGACAGGGCTAACTCGTCTTAGAATCTTATAAGGACCCAGAATATATGGACTTTTTGGTTCTACGACCATTATTTCGATGTGTTACAAACATGTTAAATTTTGTTATGTTTACTAAATAAAACACTAAATCTTATAATGTATTTTTATAAAAAAATCGTATTTATTAACTATATTTTTTTGTGACTAAATTACAAATCCCATAAATAAATCCTTTGTATTATTTGATTAGCTTACTTTTTCCATGCACTGTAAGCGGGAGCGTAACTCTTAACAATGGGAATGGAGTGGTGCAAGGGAGAAACATGTAATAAGGGAGCAGAATGGATGACAGGAGTAATAACAGAGCGTACAACGGGAGTGTGTACAACAGGAGTAAGAACAGTCTTGACAACGGAGGTGTGTACTACAGGGGAGACAACAGTCTTGACCACGGGTACAGAGTAGTGAGCTTTTATAACGGGTTGTACATAGTGGGTAGAGTAGACAACAGGAGAAGCAGCCAAGTAGCTGGGACGAGCGGCAGCCAAAGCAAAGAGAGCAGCGAAAACCAAGACAGCCTTTAAAAGAATTCAATAATATTGTTAAAATTGTGTTTTAGGAATTTGTATAGTTAAAAAAATCTTACGAATTTCATCATTTTGTAAACGATATTTTTTTGATGTTAAACGATGTTTTCTTTTAGATTAAATTGAAATTATTGATAAACATATCAAACTGATCACCAGCTTTTATAGTAAAATCTAACAATTTTGTATGGAGATTATTCAAAATAACTGATAACAGGTAGTTGCGTTCTTTTTATTTCACATACATATGTCTATACGAGCATAAACCAAGCAAAGATTCACTAACTGCCTTTCAAAAATTAAAAATAATTATCAAAGTATATAATATTAAATATATGTACATAAATATTTAACTAGACAATAGCTTGAATATAAAAGACATTTACCTGATAAATTGAGTTTTAATAAATAAATTATGTCTTCTATTTGTGTAATATTCTTACTATGACACTGATCGTTTAAGAAACACAATAAACTAATTTAAGAGCATGTTTTGTATAATTGTGATGGGTAAAGCTTTGGAACTGTATTAGATTCTAATAAATAATGTTGGATTTTTGTTATTTCAATTGGCGAAACGATAAATTTAAACAATACGCATAAGCATTCTAAATACGAGGGCGGTTCGGAAACTTCTTAGTCTAGAACAGAAAGCGCGGTATAAACAGAAAAAAGTTAAGTGTTTTGCAAACTTCCATCTCTGCTATAAACACATGTTACGTCACTTTTCGATCTGGCAACTCCTTCATATAGAAACTGGTGTTCCATATGAAATCGCATCTGCACTAAATATTTATATAAACAAGGTTTATCGGGGCAAGAAGTTCATAATGATATGATGAATGTGTTAGGTGAAAGTGATCCTTCATATGCCACAGTAAAAAATTGGGTTGCAGAATGTAATTGTGGTCGTACCAGAAATGAGGATGAACCACGTAGTGCACGTCCAAAAACAGCAACAGAAATTGTAGCCAAAATGCATGATATGGCATTAAATTATTGACGAGTACAAGTGCGCGAAATAGCCAATATCATGGGCATCTCAATTGACCGAGTCCATTTAAATTTGCATGAAGAACTACAGATGAAAACCCTTTCTGCAAGATGGGTGCCGCATTTGTTAAAAATTGTTTTAAGAAAAATAAAATGGATTTAAAGCGTCGTTTCATAGGCGGAAGTGTCCCACAGAAGGCAAAAACAATTCAATCGGCTGTTAAGGTTATGGAAACGGTTTTTGGGACTTCAAAGGTATTTTATTGATTGACTATTTGCAAAAGCATAAAAAAATAATTTTTTTTTTTAATAGAAGTAACACTCAGTCAATTAATATGCCTATATATACTTGCGTTACTTTCTTTGGAAAGGGGATAGTTGAAGAAGTAAAGGTGGTGAAAAAAGAAAGCTTTTTTATATCACAACTCTGCAATTGCGTATTATTTTTGTTTTTAGTGTAGAATTGCAGCGCCTCTGGTGGTGAGTAGGCGCATTGATGTTAAAGCTTGATTTTATAGCCTTTATTTTAATTATTTTACTTCGGTGGCGTTTGAATGATATTCCACCGAAGGAGGGCGGATAGATAGAAGAAAACTAATAATTATCAGAAACTGATGTTGTTTGAGTGGCAGTGGCTGCGGATCGAACCAGGGCTACAAATACCAACTCATGCTTTATGATCAAATGCGCCAACCAATTAAGTTACACCACCTTAAATGTAAAAATTGTAGACAAACGTCCTGGCTTGCAACACAAAAAAATAATTTTTCATCAACACAACACACCAGCACTCAAGAGTGCTTTAACAATGGCTAAAATCAACGAACTAAAGTACGAGTTGCTTGACCACCCATTGTATTGTCCTGATTTAGCTCCCAGTGGCTTTTACCTGTTCCCAAATCTAAAAAAATTCCTAGCTGGCAAGCGTTTAAATAAAGTTGTATACCACTATTTTGAAGACCTTGAGGAAAACTATTTTTTTAGTGTATTAAAGTTTCTAGAGATTATATTGAGAAATGAATATTTTTTTGAAAAACTAACTATTCTCTTTCTGTGAACAACGCTGATAATTCATTTAGAAAGCAATCCAGCAAAATATAAGTATCGACTTGAAACTTACTTTTCAGTGACTACTACATACCGTAAGCACTACTTAGAAGGAGTTGTATAATGCTTTATTTATTAACTCTTACAATATATGTACAATAAATTCTTATTTCTAGTCAATTACTTGAGCACATTCTGTTTTTACTGATATGATAACAGCTTCTGTGAGACCTAACTATCATATGTTTTATTCATAAAACTAATTCACTACTTGTCATTACATAAAGTATTAAAATATAAATATTCACCTGGGTTCTATTCACCTGTAAAATGAAGTGGAAATGAAATTTTCATTAAGTTTGTGTTTTAAATTTTTTGAAAATGATTTTAAAAGTAAAATATCATTTCCAGTCTGCTTTAACGAAGAATAAAGTTTCACTTGTTTTTTAGAACGCCGTGAAATTGTCTATGTGGAAGTGAAAACGATTTCAGTTTCACTTCTTGGTGGAATATAAAACTTAGGTAATTGGCTTTTATAGAAATTTTGTGAATCGATTGTGTATTATTTATAATTTACATATAACTTACAGGGACTATAATAATAACTCAGCAAAAACTTTCAATTACAAAACAACTTACTTTTGCATTACTTTGAAGTAGTTTGGTAATGTGTGTTATAAAATCTAATATATAAGTATGTAGTACATGTTTACGAAATTTTAAAATTGTTTCATTATAAAATTCATTTAATCTTTCAATGTTTACATTTCTGTTAATTGAAGTCCACTGCAAATTGCTTCAAATATGCATTACTTTGAAGTAGTTTGGTAATAGCTATAATATTTACTGCTATAAAAGTACTTGTTTATGAAATTCAAAATTAATTAAGTAATTAAAATCATTTAAACTTGAAACGTTTACATTTTTGTTAATTCAAATCTAATCCAAAACCTTTTCTACTCCAATTTGTTGTTTTTAAACAATTATTTTAATAACAATTTTTAATTACTTGCCCCCAAAAAATATCACCATGTTAAACTAATGAGTTCAAATTTGGGATGCCCATCCGAAAATCCCAAACATCGGGATTTACCAAATCCCGAATAGCGGGATTTGTTTTAAAAACTTCTGGGATTAATAAATTCCGAAAATTAGTATTTGTATAAAAGATCCAGAGAAGTAAAATTTTTTTTATCTGGTTTTTGGCATACGCAAATACAAAACATCTTCACTTAACATAAATCAAAGTTTTTATGGCATTTTTAATAAAAGAAAATAGAAGAGATCTAATGACAGATTCCACATTAAATCACTAATTGAAAAGGCTAGAAACATTTCAAAATTATTTACAAAGTAATCAACAAACAGTTAAAATTAAAAAAGTATGTTGAAGAAATAAAGATGAAAGAATAAAAATTAATTTTGGATTACCAAACTCGAACGCACTATATGGTTAATGGAATTTGAAATTCCTATAAAAAAAGCGTTAATTGATTACAAAGTTCAAGAGATGATAGATGAAGATTTGTTTTAATTAAACTAATAATTGTCATTTTAAATTTGGTTTAAGCAACAGTGAAGGCGTTTCTCAAAGTTGTATGAATCTTTACCGCTGTTGCACTTTTATTTAAGCTCAAAGAGAAAATAAAAAAAGGAATGCATATTAAGCGATGAACTGGTAAAACCACAAATCAAGAAAGGGGGATAATTTAATTAAAACTTTTAAAGTTTTTCAAACAAAAAAACCAAAATTGAAGAGTGAATTTGATAATGAAATAGAAATGTTTGTTATTACAAATGAATTGAAAACGTAGATTGCGAAACGAATGAAATAGTGAATATAATTGAAATATGTAAAAGCCCCCCACAACAACTAATCACACCCATCGTGAATAAAAATTTACATTGAATTTAAATAGGAAAAATGTGAAAAGGCAATTTGTGGAATTTTTATTCACGATAGGGGTGAATAATTTCGGTTATGTTATGGAAGCAAATTTATAATAAGAAGTATTATTATTTGCTTTGAAGGGTGAAAAAGGATATAAAAATTTGGTAAAAATTTTGCTTTGGTTGTGAAGGATGTTTTTCGTCAGCTTCATATATTGGTAAGATTCTTTTTACTTTAGATATCTTGATAATTTTAAGAAGCTTTTGTAAGATTACACCATAATATTATATTGCTTTTTAATTAATATAGCAATTAAAGGCGAAATGACATATTACATATTTTTATCTATCTAATTTTCAATGTAATGTTGTTACCTTTTTAAATAATTAATGGTTTATAATATTTTGTTTACAAAATACAAAATTTTCTTTATCAACTTTTAGTAAATTTTTAAAACTAAAGCTATGAGGACAGAAAAGGTTTATTTTCAAACATATTTGTATTTAATATAAGTTACTTTTCTGAAATAAATATTTTTTATTATTATTAAACAATTTGTTTTAATAAAAGTCCCGAAAAAGCCCGAGATCCGCAAAGATTTTGAAACACCCTGAATTTCTGTTTAGCATCCCTAGTTAAAATGCAAATGCATAAGTAGTACAGCTGAACTGTATTCGCATTTTAACTAAAAGTTATAACTATAGATATGTATATCGTTTGTTTAAAAAAATATACTTTTAGATTATTGTTTTATTTAAAAAATTCTTTATTTACACGCGTAGAAACAACATGGTTGGACATGGTAACGACAATTACACTGTGTTTTTGGTAACAATATATTGTTGTGGTACACAAATAATTGTTATTTTAATTTGATTTTAACGATAATTTAGTTACTATAAACATTTTTTATGTTTATTGCAATAATAAAATAGAAAAGCAAAAACAAATTTGTAATAATACAATTTTCATAAATAATAATAAAGAATACACACACATTGTAAACGTACGTAAATTTCGTTCTAACTCACAACACGTTAAAAAGAAATATCATAATTCTTGTACTCTATTTCTCAAAAACGGTGAGTTAAATAGATGATATTTACAAAGTGATATTGGACAATGAAGACTGCTGAAGACGCCCTTGGCCGGGTAGAAAATGCATTCCAATTTGCCAATTGTTCCAGTACTTTACAATAGTATTCTTAATTATTTGAACTATTAGCCTGAATAAAAACTTTTCTCTTAAAAATTAAGAAATATTAGTTCATTTTCCTTCTCTAATTAATAAAATTGAATATTGTTCATTGAAACATATTTTTAAAAAATGTTTAACACAACTATTGCATGATAACTATTTAAACATATTATATTATTTACAAATATTTAAATAAATAACCATTAAATTATAAGTTTCTATATTTGCACTCATATTATGTTTAAAATGCAAACAAAATATGTTTAATTTTAATAGTATTTTGTTTTAACGATTTGAAGAATCAGTAGATTTAAATGTTTGAATAATTAAAAAAAAGCAATTCGTATTTAAAATATTTGTGTTACAAAAGAGAATATTATCTTTCTAAGCAAACTTTTTAATTTATTTCTATGTAAAATATAAATAAAAAGCATAATTTTGCATTTATATTATGATACTTCTAAAATCATAATATGATAAAGAGTAAAAATAAAATGATATCAATTTAACATATTATGATAAATTACTATCATAATATGATTACTTAAGATCATAATATGATTAATTTAGATCATAATATGATTAATTTAGGTCATAATATGATTACTTTAGTTAATAATATGATTATTATAAATATATCACAATATGATTACTTATAATATGGTTACTTTGGGTCATAATATGATCATGTATGACTATTTTATAATTATATTAAGTTATAATATGGTGTTATAATATCAAATTATGATTAATAAGGTAATATTATGATTAAATATTACGATGATAATTGATCATAATATGATACTCTTTGGCACTTATATTCATGTTGCTCTTAGATTATGTTTACCAGAACTGCGTAAGTCAGAGTCTTTGGCCACTAAGTTAGCAATAAAAGTCTTTACTTGAAATTAAACTCTAAAACCAAAATATTTATTAAACATATTTCCTAAATATCCAATGATTAAGTAGTTTACAAACATTCAGGTGTCATCAACATATTTTAAATTAATCAAAACAAACGTTTACAATTCAAATTCCCTAACAAATACACACTAACAAAAAAATCATAGACAAAAGTAATACCTGTTATAATCCATACTAGTGTATATTAAAAAGAACAAAACACATTGTACATAAAATCCCTAATTCTAAATTCTACTATAAAAGCAACAAACGATTTTGTTTAACATATCATTCACACAAAGCAATTCTTAAAGAAAACACTCAAGTTTTCTTACACAAAACACAAATAGAAACTAAAAAATCATTACAAAATGTTTAAATTGGCAAGTTTTATCATTTCATTTTTAAACACAAAAATTAATTCCTAACATTATTATGTAAAATTCCATCATTCCAGATTGTTTTGGTATTCGCTGCTCTCTTCACCTTGGCTGCCGCTCGACCCAGCTACTTGGCAGCCTCACCAGTATTCTACTCTGCCCACTATGCACAGCCTATTGTCAGAACCCACTACTCTGTTCTTACCCCTGTGGTGCGCACTCCCATAGTACACTCTATTGTTACTCCCATAGTCCGTGCTGCTCCTGTCTACCACACCTATGGTGCTGTTCCAGTAGTCCAGAGCTACGCTCCTGCTTATGGTGCATGGAAACGCTAGGTCTTATGAAAACGAACTTATTTTTCAATTACGATAAAAGAAATAGTTAATAAACACGATATTTAAAAAAATATATAAAAGCTTATTTCTTTATATGTAGTTGGAAAGAGGGGTTTCAAAATTTAGGCAAGATTTGACAACTGACAGTTTAGTGTTAGTAACTAGAAAACAGCATATTGTCATTGTTGAACAATATTTTAAAAGCAATGAAAGTTTGGTCGGTCACTGTTTTGTTGTGATTATTGTAATAATAAATGATTCCACAACGTTTCACTGTTTGGTGACGATCATTGCATTATACTTTTTCGAAAAAGTGGAAATGCCTGTTACTTGCTAATTTTTAAGCCTAAATTTGGATATGGATGTTGACGTGGCGGTGTAATATGGCGCACATCCCGTGAAACCGCTCAATTACTATATAAGACATTCGGCCCAATCATGAATGAAAAATCCGCGGGAGTTTTTTCTCTTTTTATTTATTTAACATTGAATTTGAACAGAAAAAATGGGAAGTCTTGAATTAAATATTGCATAGTAATACGCTAGTTTTATGCAATATTTAATTCATGACTTTTATTTTTGCCTTAAAATATTAAAAGTTAAAAAAAACCTCTTATTTTTTGAGTAAAATAATAAAAGTCAAAAATAACTTTTAATTTTTGCCTTAAAAAGTAAAAGTCAAAATTAAAAGTTTTTTTTGACTTTTATCAAAAAAGGCACAAATTTAAAAGTTATACAAAAACTTTTACCATTGCTGAGATAATAAAATAAATTAACATTTGCAATAACATTTATTTTATTAAATCCATCGGCTCAGAGATTAATAAATTCCATATATTCCAACCAGATTCCAAGCTCTTATTTCAAACAAACATAAGTAGAATTGAATAAACAATAACAAGACACAAAACAAACAAAGAAACAAAAGCGTATACAAATTGTATTGAATTGATTTATTTTTAACACGACATATTTTTAAAAACCAGCTTAATTATATTAATATAAATAATATATTAGGAAATTATATTGGATTTTTATTTAGTTATTTACATATGTAAGTAGAATTTAATTCACAAACAAAGAAACAAAAGCGTATACAAATTTAATTAATTTAACGTTAAATAAGCCAATTTTTACGCGTTAAAGTAAAGTAAACAGCGGTATCATTCTTATGCAAACAAAAAAACCCTGTCATATCAAAAGTAAAAGTAAATCTTTTAATTTTTTTTATTTTGAATGTTTAAAATTATTGCAAGTTTCATAATTTATCAATAAAAGAGTTTAAGTTGTGACGTTAAGTAGTGAAAAACTTATAATGGGAAGGCAAAAAGCTACCGTGAGCTAAAAAACTGTTTATCATAAAATATAAGTTTTCCAAATCTTCCAACTCATCAAAACAGCTCATTTTTAAACTTAAATATTTTATTTTAATTTTAATAAAAAAAATCACAAACAACAATGTCCAGCTGTTACAATAAACAGGGTCGTTTTATTTATTTGTTTGATAACCCTGTTTTTATCGTTTTAACATAACGTTGCCGCTTTTATTTAACAGTGTTAACGCTCAGCGTAAAAAAACGTGCCGCTTACCGCCGCTATTTAGGGATGGCTCTAAGATTTGTGCATCAAAATGGCCTACATGTTAGAGCAACACTTAAGAACAACCAAATAAAACCAAATAAACGAAAAAAAAAATAAATAAACAAGCCTCAAAATTTTTGGAATAATATTCTTTCCACCGATGAAAGTAAGTTTGAGATATCAAATGCCCCCAAAAATATTGCGAACCAAAAACAAAGCCTTTAGTAATAAATATGTTACCAAAACGGTAAAACCTCAGGAGTTGTATGGCGGCATCAGGTGTCGGTAATCTTATATTTATAGTATCTACAATGAAAACGGAAAATTATCTCGACATGTTTAATAAAAAACAATGTAGACCCTAGTTTAGAGAAATTACAATTAGGGCAAAACTGAATTTTTCATCAGCATAATGACGATTACAAAGGACTGGTTGCTCAATCATTATCCAAAAACTTTAGATCATCCTTCACAGTTGGCAGACCTCAAAAATATCTGGCCAAAAAAATAAGACAAAGTCATATTTCTTGCAAGAATAACCTTAAGGTTGTAAGTATGAATGGAATACAAAATCTACTGATTTTACTCTGATTCTCTGTCAGCTATTACAAAGACAAAAGGACTACAAACAAAATAGTAAAAACACCTAATTCTGTTTTTACATGGTTATTGGTTCTAGCAAACTTCGTGTAAAAAAACGCGGTTCCTTATCTCTAAAACCTATTGAAATTAGTGAAAAACAAGTATTTTTTAAGAACAACTATTCAGGTTTATAATATTTAATCACATACATATATAATAGCGCATCATTGCATTTGCAAAAAGGTTTAGCATATTTTTGCTCTTGCTGTGTATTTTGTTAGTGTAGAGCAAAAATATGCTATGTACATGTACCATTTGCACAAGATTGTGAGTTGCGCTAATATAAAAAAAGTATGTATGACAAATTCATTTGATTGTATGCACTAAAAGGGAATTCCCCTAAATTTGTTCTATTTACAATTGAACTGACCAGTAAATTTACCATGTTATATAAAAACTGTATAAAAAATTAATTTGGTGTACAATGTTTTACATAATTTTAAGCCAGTTTACTTTATTTTGACGTGAAATTTCTGTAACTTTTCCATAAAAATTTAATTATTTTTTATGTTTCCTATTTTTCTAGTTTTTGTTAATGAGTTATATTTTGCTTAAGTTATTTATGAATTATTCCATATATTTTGTTTCAAATTTGTATTTGTAGTTTATATAATAAAACTTTTTTTTTACCAATATTACGTGTTTACTTTATATTGACGCTCACAGTAGGTTACATAATAACATTATATGTACATAAATATAAAGAAATACACATACATATATAAAATATAATAGTTACCCCGTTCTCTTTGAATAATAAAATTAAGAACCAACAATATTTATAATATAGGGACTGTTCGAAAATGCATTACTACACTCCATTTGATGGGCAGTACGTTCGGAAAAGCAAAAAGAGGCATCACTGCAAATGCATTGTGTTCTAAAATGCAGCAGATGAAGCACAAAAAAACAGCAAACAAGCATCACAAAAATGGTTGATGCAATTGAAGAGTAAGTAGTTTTTTTATTTTGTGAATTTATTTTTTATACCTTCGTTAGAACAGAAAATTATGCAAAAGTCACCAAACTGTTGGTGTGAGTCAGTTTGGCCATAAAGGAAGAATTTTCTTCTGGAAGGAAGAAAAAATCTGTCCTCTGGAGAAAGGTGTTTCAAAAAATTAAGGAGTTTATTGTTTATCTGCGCATCAGCAGCATCATCTGATTTGCATCAGCATCGCAAACTAATCACATATGCGAATCAAATACAGCGCAGAGATGCCTTTCCGAACATAAACTAGTGAATTTTGCAAAAATCCCACATAAAATTCATAATTATTAACTTTACTTTAGAAATTAAGGATGTTATTCAGTTATTGTATTTTTATTTAAAATTATTATTAACTTTTTTTGTTTTAATTATAAGCAATCAGTTTCCTTAAATAATTTTCTCAGAAGTTACTTGTTTTTATTAGTTTTTGGTTTTTGAATGCATCATAAGTGGTAGTGTAACCGTTAACAACTGGAGCAGGGTGATATGTATAAAGGAGAACTTTGTGCCACGGGAGCAGTGTGGACTACAGGCGTAACAACAGTCTTAGTAACTGTAGTGTGTACAACAGTCTTTGCAGCGGGAATGTGTACTACAGAAGTGTAAACTTTCTTGACAACAGGAGTCTGGGCAACAACAGTGTGAGTAACAGTAGTATAGACATTCCTGACAACTTGATTTTATACTACAGTAGTGTAGACATGCTTGACGACTTGTCTTTGGACAACAGTGCCCATGTTCTATAATTTCCGCTTCTAGAAACTTTTCGATTAAAATGTGCCAAATAAAGCAGAAATGACATACATATGTATATTTTAACAAACAGCCGTTTTTCTCACAAAGTTATGTCTGTAACTTTTTTTGGCAAGTTTACCGAAGAAGTGTGTCTGTAAAATTTTTGTTAGAAAGGTTTCCGCTTTGAACTGTCAAATATATTCAGAAATAAGAACGCGGCGCGGTGAGTTCAAATCGGCAACAAATACAACTCAATCGTTTGTATAAAATAATGTACTACTGTCAAAAACTATTGAAAATGTATTACTTTTGACATAAATAGATTGTAAACAATGTCAGTAAGCTGTGCTACTGCACACACCTTGCCTAGTTACACCATGCAACAAACATTACAGTCATATACTATACATTATTTTGTTTAGGTGAAAGTTGTATTTTTGCCGCCATCGTTGAAAATTTGAAAATTTTAGTAAGTTTTGTTCGATGTCAACGATATCTGTAATAAGCGGTTTCAAACACTGAATTTTCACATCGGTTTTGAATTGTATTTTTTGACATTTCTAACGTAACAACGTAATGCCTTTTCATAGTTTTCGACATGAGTTACAGACACATTCATTTCTCACAATGCGAGAAACGATGCAATATTTTTATCGACGCGAAAAGTTTTCACTAAAGTTACAGAACATGGGCACAGAAGTGTAAACATTCTCAAGAACTGGAGTTTCGAAGATTGGGTGATAAACACTCTTGACCAGGGGTACAGAGTAACGAGTTCTTACTGCGGGCTGCACATATTGAGCAGAGTAGACAACGGGAGAAGAAGTCAAGTAGCTGGAATAAGCAGCATTAAAGACGAAGAAAGCAGCGCATACCAAAGCAATCTAAGGAAGTAACAAATTATACATTAAAATAAATTTAACTTAGGTAAAATATTTAAGAAAACTAACCAATTTAAACATTTCGTAAATGATTTTTTAATTTTATAAAATTACAAATAGTTGGTTGTTTTCTTGTTGAATTACTTTAGCTAATTGATGTCGATAACGAAATCATCTTGAGCTTTTATAGTCAAGTTAATAATTATTAATTTCGTTTGTGGGCAACTTTTTTCAACATACACTCATAAGTTTGTATAGGGTATTCTGGTTTTGTGGTTAATTAACTATTTACATATATTTTTGAAAACATATAACATATCTATCTACGAGGCCGGTTCGAAAACTTCTTAGCCTAGCACAGAAAGAGAATACATAATTAGTTTTTCAAAAACATTTTATTTTTCAATATAATTCCCTGAAACTTCAATACGCTTAAGCCAACGCTTATCTAGCAATTCTATCCCCTGATTAAAATAGTTTACAACTGTAATTGCATCTTCGTTTGAGGGAAAACGCTTGCCAGCTAGGAATTTTTTTAGATTTAGGTAATGAGATGGGTCAAGCAACTCTGACTTAAATTCGTTGATTTTAGCAATTGTTTTAAACACTCGTGCGCTGGTGCGTTGCCTTGATGAATAATTATTTTTTTGTTTTGTTTTTGTCGAATTTTTATCCAAATTTTTGCAATAGTACTTTGAATTTATTGTTTTACCCTTTTTCAGATAGTCAATCAATAAAATACCTTTGAAGTCCCAAAAAACGTGGTGGATCCATGTCTCATCAACAGTTGTGAAACCATGATTAAAATCCATTTTATTTTTCTTAAAACGATCCAAACAAGCTTGAGAAATTTTCATTCTTATGCTTTTTTGGTCGACTGTTAACAAATGCGACAGCAATCTTGCAGAAAGCTTTTTCATGTGTAGTTCTTCATGCAAAATTAAATGGATTCGATCATTTGAGATGCCCACGATATTAGCTACTTAACGCATTTTTATTCGTCGATCATTTAATACCATATCATGTACTTTGGCTACAATTTCTATTGTTGTTCATCCTCAATGCTTGCACGACCACGTTTAAATTCAGCAACCCAACGTATTACTGTTGCATATGAAGGAGCACATTCACCTAACACATTCACAATATCATTATGAGCTTCTTGTCTCGATAAACCTTTTTTATTTAAATATTTAATAACACCCCGAATTTATAGTTTTTTCATTGTAAAAAAATCGCGGATGCGTCTTTTTTGAACACTTGTTTCTATATGAAGGAGTTGAAAAATCGAAAAGAAATTTACCATGTGTTCATAGCAGAGATGGAAGTTTCAAAAACAACTTAACTTAACTTTTTTGTTTATACCGCGCTTTCCGTTCTAAAGAAATTTCCGAACCGCCCTCGTAATTGAAAAAGTTCTTTTACCTTCATAAGTATTTCATATCAATAAATCATAAACATTGAAAGAGAAAACACAATTATTTTCCATTAGATTGTTACTTCCAAGAATGATAAAATAAAGATTACGCCATGCGCATGATTTCCCGTTATGTGACGTAGAAGGGACATTCTAAGGGTTACCAATAATGTTTCATGTGCTAGAATTAAAATTTCTTGCGAACAATTTATGTTTTATTTGATAGTTGGCAACCTTGCAATTGAAATCTCTGAGAGTTCTAAAATAAAAGCTGTTTAAAAAAGAAAAACAAACAAAAAAAAAACAACAAAAAATATAAACATGAAGAGTGAAGTGAGCAAATGCAAGCAAAACAGGAGTAAAAAAAACAAGTGAGAAAAAATTAGCCAATAGAAACACAGGGCCTAAATGCGCAAAACATTTTAAAGTTTTACGCGCGTTGGCGTAATCTTTATTTTATCATTCTTGGTTACTTCTTTATAGAATCTTGAAGAGCTCAGAATAGGCAAATGTGCTGATACACACACAGCTGTGTTTAACTAAATGTGGCTGTATTTGCTTTATGTAGCATTCAATTTCCACCTCCATAAAAGGCTTGTTGTGGGCTTATTGACATTGGCATTCAAATAACAACCAAATATCATCCAAATAAGGCAGAACGAACTCTGTTGTTTTACCGCTATATCGTACAGCAGCAACAGACACTGTTTGACCAGCCTTATTTTCGAACAAAAAAGTTCGATTGCTACCTTCAAAAGCTAAAATCAGCACCAAACACTGATACTGATTGTGAATGCATTTGTTTAGCGATAATATCTGAATTAATTACACTGGTTTACAATTTTTTAATTTGGAAAAATACCAAGAACGCCACTTGCCTAGATAAGTTAATTGGGACCTCCTGAACACGAAAAACGCTGTAATTTTTTTTTTTCTAAGTACCGTTTTTTAGATAACGGTACTTTTGTGTTTTTCGGTGTATGGTCCCATTCAAACCCTTGTGGAGCCCAACCGAAGAGCCCGATCGAGATTAATGGCATATCGTTGGAAAGGTAATCGAATGCCTTTTTCGGAGGTCCCAATTAACTTATCTAGATAAGTGGCGTTCTTGGTATTTTTTGGCTGTAAACCAGTGTTATTGATGAAAGCATCAAGATGAAAATGTGTTTTATCACTTGGGATGATGTTCCTCAAACTGTGGCTGACAAAATTGCATTATTATAGAAAATATTGGTCATTACTATCGAACTAAACAATAATTTTACTAACTTTGTCTACCATATTAATTAATTGCAAACGTTTAAATTCACCAATAATCTTAAACCAATAACTCAAATAATTTAAAAAAAAATGACAATAAATTGCAATAAATAAAATATTTAGGAATTATCAAATTAATTCATTACAATATACTCGTACGATATGTAGTTCTTGCTCTTTGCAAATCAAAAATAAGAATCAGCAACTGAATATAGTGGTTTCCCGGTTTAACGAATTATATATTGTCAGCAGACCTGGGGGGTCTCAATTACATTTTGTATTTAATTACACCTATAATTACACAATTACATGTAATTGTAATTGAATTTTTTCAATTACAATTACGTTTTTTTTGTAATTGAAAAAGAAGTAAAAATCAATTACAATTACATGTAATTGTAATTGAAGATTTCTTAAATTACAATTACATGTAATTGTAATTGAAGATTTCTTAAATTACAATTACATGTAATTGTAATTGAAGATTTTTAAATTACAATTACATGTAATTGTAATTGGATTTTTTCCAATTTAATTGGAAAAAAAAATTTTTCATTAAGTAATTTAAAAAAAAACAAGTAATCATTACTTTTTTAAGTATTTATTGTCAAAAAAGTATTTAATTACAAAAATTATCAATTACATAGTATAAATTTCAAACGTTCATCATTCTACCGAACTTTGTACAATACATTTTAATAAATTCATAATTATTCTATAATTTTTTTTATACATCCAACAATTTTTCTTCATATAATTTAGAAAATCGTTTTAAAAATTTTAAGTTTTATTTTATGGTTTTAAAAATGTAATTGAATTTTGTTCAATTACAAGTAATTATTTGTTGATTAATTACAATTACAATTACTTGTAATTAGTAATTGAACATTTTCAATTACAATTACATGTAATGTGTATTTGATTTTTTTCAATTAACAATTACAAGTAATTGTAATTGACATTTTTCAATTACAATTACATTTTATTGTAATTGAGTTAAGTCCTTACTTTCAATTACAATTACTTGTAATTGTAATTTAGACTACCTCAATTACAAATTACATGTAATTGTAATTGTAATTGAAATGTAATTGAGATCCCCCAGGTCTGATTGTCAGGCCCATTCGTTATATCGAAAAATTCGTTAAAGCCGGCAGTTTTTTAAATATGTTTTATTAAATACAAAAGCATGTTTATTTATTCTAATTCATAACAAAAACAAAAAAATAATAATTAGATACATTAAATTAAATAATTAGTTCAAACAAAAGTAAAAAATGACTTTGTAATGTACAAATATTGATTTTGGTGAGCGAAAAATTTCTTTACATACAAATAAATTTTTCTCTTAATCCATTTTTTTCGAAAAGCGTCACTTATAACATTGTACAAATGTAATTACAATGACTCTCTTTTGATTTCATTTATTTTTTGCAAAAATTCGTTAAACCGAGTATGTACATGACATTTTCATTTGTTCGTAATATAAGGTACTCAATGGAAAGAATATGACTGTTCGTTAAATTGAGTATACGTTAAACCGGGAAACCACTGTATAATCTATAGCAGCGAATTTTGCAAAAAAAAAACATATAAAATAAATAATTATTAACTTAACTATAAAAGCTGAAGAAGATTTTGTTAACGATATCAAACAACTAAAGTAATTCCATAATACTACCAACCATTTTTAATTTTATAAATTTAATTTTAAAACTCAATTTCTAAACTCATTTACAAAATGTTCAAAATTTAATTTAATAACTTCGTTTATTTAGAACAAGACCCAACAAATATTTAGTTTTATTTTATATGAGGCTGTTTGATCTTGCAAAACTATTGTAAGAGTAAATAAACAACGTCAAACAAATTTATGCTAAAACGAGAGATTAAGACGGTTATCACTTCTATGATACACACTGCTCCTGTAGTATATAGTACTCCCTTATTCCACTCCGTTCCTGGGGTCAGCAGTTACTCAAACACTTATGATGCTTTGAAGAAATAATTCAACACAAACAATTATTTTATTTATTTATACAAAATAGTTAAAGAAAATGATAAATAACAAAACTGCATAATAATTCTAAAAGTGTCTTCATTTCTGAGCAATAAAAAATCAAAATAGAAAGAAAATTTGGGAAAAATTCAAAAGTTTTTTTAGTTATATAAATATTAATGTGATTTATATCACCGGATTCTATGTCAACCGTGCTTTATTTTTATATTTTGTTATCTGGACACAGCAGATTTGAAGGCAGTGCAAAATAAGTAAATAATTCCTATGTGTAGAAAACCACACACTAAGGTAAACAACGTTATTTTTTAATATCTAATTATCAAAAGATAATTTTGAATCAATTAATACATTTTCTGTGCTAAAAAAAACAGCTTAACAAATTTATTTTTTTAAATTTAATGTAAAAAATTTAAGTTTTGTGTGGTTTTACACACAAGGGTTAATTGAAAATAAAGTTTATGTGGCTAGTATGGTTCCAGAAAGAATCATTTTAGATGAATTAGGAGAAAATTATAAAGCTAACTAACTACATTTAGATGTTCTTTAAAAGAAATACAGAACTGAAATGATGAACTTAATTCCACAAACTGAGTTGTGGTTTAGAAATAAATCTGCAGAAACAATTATTTAAGTTTTTTTTTAATAAAATAACGTATTTATTAACAATTCTTTTCTTAAATTAGCAAGATAACAATCATATAGTTATACCATATGTGACAACATATTTAAATTAGTTCTAGTTTTTCCAAGCACCATAACCAGAAGTGTAACTGCTAACCAGAGGAACAGCACCGTAGGAGTGGTACAAAGCATCAGCATGGACTACAGGTGAAACAACAGAGTGTACTACAGGGGTACTAACAGTCCTGACCACAGGAACAGAGTAGTGCGAACTCACAATAGGCTGTACATAGTGGGAAGAGTACACCACGGGAGAAGAAGTCAAGTAGCCAGGACGAGCAGCAGCCAAAGCGATAAGAGCAGCGATAAGACAATCTAAGCAATATATTCAATTATATGGAATTTAGAAAATATTTAATGAAACCTACCAATTTGAACATTTTATTGATGTGTTTTTTTTTAATAATTAGAACTTTTTGTTAGAAGAGATAAATGTTTTCTTTTAGAATTGCTTCAAGTGTTTGATATGTTTGCCAAATTTATCATTAGCTTTTATAGTGAATATTCGAATTAGTGCATTTACTGCAACAATAAATTAGAATTTAAACTGTATAGGTATTGGTTTATTGTTCGTATTGTTTGTTTTGAATAAAAATAAGGTCATCATCTTATTTATACTTACTCCACCCAGCAAACAAATCTGATACGTTTGCATTAAAAATAAGTCAAAACAACAGTTCTGCTGCTTTTATACAAATTCGCAATAAACACAGCACACAAAAAAAGCAGCAGCGTAACAACTAGAACGAATTTTTGTCTCTAAAAAATAAACACATTTGTGTATAAGAAAATGTACACAATAATGACGCACAGTGGTTCAGCTTCATATGATTGGAGAGTCTTGAATTTTGATTGGGTTGTGACAAACAAATACTGCAAACCACGCCTACATTCCATATAACACAAAAATTAAAAATCATCGTAAAGTCGAAATTTTTAGCTTATTGCCATTTTATGATAATATTAATGAATGGTGAAAATAAGTAAAATCTGCTAACAGCCACGCCCACCCTCACATAAAATGCAATATTTTTCTTGATAAAAGAGCTAGATCGCCAAAAAAAAAAGGATACACAGATTAAAATTTTCGTAATTTTTGTTTGATTAAAATATAAATAAAATATGGCAAAAATCATGTCAATATTTAATGAAAACATCTGTAAATAAATGGCAGAAAATATAAAAAAAAAATTAAAAACAAAGTAATTACGTCATTAGAAAATGCCAATATATCTTTCTTGAATTGTTTACATGATATCTTCATTTGTTGATATGTGATCAGCTTTTCTGGAATGGCTTAGGCGATAACTTGTATAGTCCTTATTTCGAACTGGCATAGCTTCCAAGTAGCAGTATTGCTGCTGGCACAATTTTACTCCCATGAATTAGAAATTAGAAAGGGTAAAATTAGGGATTTATTTGCAATAATTTCTATGTTATTTAATAAGAAAACACATATTTCATATTACATATTTAGATATTGCCTGTTGGAACATAATAAGCAAGTAAAGAAAATGCTTGTGAAGGAAATTGTTCCTAACTTTTTCAAGTTTTTTTATACCAGAATTGCTTACGAGCAAAAACGAGCAGCTGAATTTCTAATAAATCACTAGCTCAGATCTCAAACATTTATGTGAAAAAGTCTGGGGCTAGAGTCAATTGGAGATCAATAGATACAAGCCATAGAAGTTAGAGAAAATAAATATTTTTGGTAGTAAAGAAAAAATTTTTTTTTAATTGTTAAAATTTTTTTTATTTGTATATACATAATTTATAACATCCAAATATATATAAAAAAAATCATTATAGTGTCATTATAGGAGTATTTTAAAAGCAGGAAGCGATATACAATACTGTCATTTGAAACATATTCACTTAGCTCAACTTTGAATGTCTCTGCACAAAAAAGTAATAAAGATATAAGCGTAATATTTTTGGTAAATGATAACTAGATTGTTTGCTACAAACTCAGGTAAATCACAAGACATAAACAAATTAATTAATGCCGCTGTTGAACTAATGTGCGGCGTCATATGCGGCGAACTCTGAAATTGAGTCTATTACGATTTCTTACGCCGGCGAACAATGAACAATTAATACGGGGTGTCCATGTTTCGTTTTAGTTTTTAATGTTTTAGTAAATAATTTAAAATTTAACTTGATTTACTGTTTTATTTTTTACTTTATACTCTTTAAAATAAATATAGAAACTGCCGTATTCACAAAAAATAAAGTAGGTTTGAAGTGTGCTTTTAGACAAAATTTTCATACAAAATTTTCTTATTGAAAAATCCTATTCTTGAGTTAAAAAATAATTTTTTTGATAGATATCCCACTTGCATCCCATTAAGCGATTATAAAGGTCTTAAAGTAAATTGTATAAGATTTCTTTTGAGAAAAAAAGAGCCCAAATTAAAAAAAAAAATTAAAAATTAAAAAAAATATTTTTTGAATGATTGAAGAAATGTCTATCTAAAGTCCTTTGGACCCTCTAACTCCGGCAGTTCTTGACTGATAGAGCTGACTACTATGACTACTCTGGCCTACTATCCAATAGTACTAACCTTGGTGCAAATTTCATCGAAATCGGAAGACATCGATTTTTAAAATTGGGTCACTTGACGTGAAATTCACCATATATTAAATTTTAGCGAATTATTTATTATTTTTCGTCGTTATTGTGCTTCATACGACTTATTTACACCAACTAGTTCGTGTTATTGGGCGTAAGTCGTC
This sequence comes from Bellardia pandia, assembly GCA_916048285.2. Taxonomy (NCBI): domain Eukaryota; kingdom Metazoa; phylum Arthropoda; class Insecta; order Diptera; family Calliphoridae; genus Bellardia; species Bellardia pandia. The sequence continues at coordinate 47,103,102 of OU696531.1, forward strand.
ACAGTTGTGTTCCTAGCATAAATTTGATTCTTCATAGACTGTCTATTATATTATTCTATTTGATTATAGCCCCATCAAGTTTACGTTACTGGATCTTTTCTGTATCTTCATAAGTGCAAAAAAATTTATTTTGGGGCTTGTGAAGGTTGATTTCAACAGTCAAACAGATGAACGTACTGGCTGATTGATAGTGTCTGGCCATCGCTCCAACTATAAGGATCCAAAATATATACATAAATATTTACATTGTGGTGAAAGTTCTAAATACATTAAAATCATATCCGATTATATTGTACCAAATGAAAACATTTTAACCGAAAATTGCTCATCCATCCCACTCTCTAAAACTTTAACTTTAAACTAGATCTTATGATTTGGTAAAAAAAAAATGTACACTGGGAGAAATGCGACGCAAATCGAATTACTTTTTTCTATACAATTGTACTGACTTTTTGTTGAATGGGTTCAAAATTTAAAAATGTAGCAAGCAAAATCATATTTTTATTAAAAAGTGTCTTATGGTGCGTTTGATTATAATTATTTCAGCAGTTCTTTGTTATTATTATAAAAAAATAATTGAAAATATATGTATTTTTAAACAAGGAATAAAAAAATATTTAAGGAAAAAATAATCTATATATATACATACATACATACATACATACATACATACATACATACATACATACATACATACATACATACATACATAAAAGCATAACCAAAATTAATTTAATAGCAAACCCTTTTACACGCAAGTAGGCAAAATATTCGCATGTATTCATTGAATTATGATATTTAGCGACGCAAATCGGAAGCAAAACAACGCAAAGCAGATTAAACCACATTTAGAAAGGCGACGCAAATAAGATAGACGATAATCAGGGCTCCAGTATACCCATTTTATGTTTCTTTTTTTATTTAAAACATTTGAAAACATCAAAAACATTTTGCAGTTATCAAGATAGCTTGACAAATCAATAGATGTATGTATGTACAAATATATGTACGTAAATAGTTTTCCTTTCTCTTTTAAAACCAATCATAAGAACGAAAATTGCAAATACCTGTTAGCAGCTAATAACAACACTTATAGGTATTTAATAAATGTTGCAAAAAATCACTTACACACTCAACACATCTAAACATAATTCTAATGTCTGCTATACCTATAAAAGCTGAAGATGAGTTTGTTAAACATAGCAATCACTTTCAGCTACTCTAAGAGAAAACACATTTTGTTAATTTCTAACAAAAAACAACTATTACAAATCATATTCACAATGTTCAAATTGGTAAGTTAAATATAACTCCTAACATTATCCTCTTAATAAACAAAATATTATTTAATTATATTAAAGATCGTCTTGGTATTCGCTGCTATCTTCGGCTTGGCTGCCGCTCGTCCTAGTTACTTGGCTGCCTCACCCGTAGTCTATTCTTCCCACTATGTACAGCCTGTTGTTAGAACCCACTACTCTGTGCCCGTGGTCAAGACTGTTGTCACCCCTGTCGTGCACACTCCCATAGTGCATTCTGTTGTTACGCCCGTAGTGCGCGCTGCTCCCGTATACCACTCCTATGGTGCTGTCCCAGTAGTCCAGAGCTACGCTCCAGCTTACGGTGCATGGAAACACTAGGCTAGTGCTGAGAATTAAGTTATGCTTTAAAGAGGACCTGACTAATATATTAAGACAATGAAAATAATATTAAATAAATAAGACATTTTTATTAAAGTAATAAAATATTTGTGCAATTTTTATTGAACAGATTGATACAATTTTTCCTTGAAATTTCTTCGATGTCTACACAGCATAATTCTTCTTGCTTAAATCGTTCGTATTTTTATTTGAGAGTACACACACATTTGTATACACATATGAAATACAAATAAGAGAGTAAGTAGATACAATCAAGTGTGTATATACTCGTGTTATCATCCACTCACCCCGATGTCTTAGCTTAAAGAATTGCCTCATGTAAATTGGGACTTGGGGAGTTTTAACCCAATACTTGCTGGAAACAATTAATTATATTTTTATCTGTTTCATCATTAAAAATTAGTTTATACAATTTAACAATTTCATGGTTAACGCGAAATTCTATTCTAAAAATAGTTTTATCCATGAATTTCTCAAGAAATGTAAATATGTACTTCAATGCTATTTCGGTCTTAGTATATTGTATTGGCAGTTTAAAACTGCTAATAGAAACTGTATAACAAACTGCAATAAATTCAGAAGATAAAAACTTGTATTTAACAATAAACTTTGGACACTAACAAATATTTAAATTCGGCTCTGTTAACGAAAGTTTAAACTCACAGTTTTTATTAAAACAAGTAAGAAATTATAGTAGGTCAAGCTCACATATAATACCCTACACTCAGTAAATAAAAAAAAAAAAATATTTTTAAAAACAGATTTTCAGAAATGGCCTCCTAAAGGGGAGGCATGACTAATGTGCACATACATAAACACTTATAAAAAATTTATCGATGTTAAAGAGATTTTCGAAGAGGATCTTAAGTATATGGGAGCTATGACTAATTGTGGACAGACCGTTATATATTAAACTTTCTTGTGTTCAATTTTATTTGAACACTAACATTATTAAGAGATTTATGGCTTTTAAAGTGATTTTGAGCAGTGGAACTTATGGACCGATCATCACAAAATTTGACCAAATGATTTTTGTAGATGTAAAACAGGCGTACGCTGATGAATATTGATTTGGATAGCAATATTTCTAAGAGTGATTGTCGGCAACAGGCCGGTCAATTACGGACCGATCTGCACATAATTTTTTAATGAGATTAGGCTTCATCTACAACTTATTTCTGGAGAAATTTGTTGGAATACTTGCATAAATCAAACATTTATGATCGAAACTCCTATTTCGAGAGCACATTTGTATGAGGGCTAGGTTAAATAATAACCCGAATTTAATCAGTTTCAAACCCAAGCGCCTTTGGGATATCATGTAACAAATTTTGTAGAAATATCTTCAAAATTGCGACCTGTACTCTGCGCACAAGGTTTACATGGACTGCCAGCCAGATGGACGGACATCGTTAAATCGATTCAGGGAGTAATTCTAAGTCGATCGGTATACTTTAAGGTGGGTATCAGACAAATATTTATGGTGGTGTAGGTTATAAAAACACAAAAGAGCTTGGAAATTAAACTACGCAATTTTAGCATGTACAATAAAATATAGAAAAGCCATAAAATACAAGTTCAGTTTGAACCGGGGATAGTAAAATTCACGATTATTCTGTTCTATTCAGAAAAATTTTACTGAATTTTTTATGTAGTTCTTCAAGGTCCAAATTAAACCCGTTTTATAACGAAATCTCATATTCAGTCTATCTAAACATCTCATCATGACTTCTTACATTCAAATTCACATAAACTAATTAAGATATATGTATAACGAAGTTTAAAGTAAATATATAGAAAGTAAATATTAAACTCTAGTGTCCAGAATTTAAGCATTTCCACATTATATGGCTAAATTTTGTGACTGCACGCTGCTAATTTAACTATTCACAGCTTTTTAAATGTAAGTTAAGGTATGGTCACACATGGCAAATATTTACTCAAAAAAGCGTAACCACTTGTTTTAGCACAAATTTGTTTGACGTTTAGCAAGATCAAACAGCATCTTATAAAATAAAACTAAAGTTCAAAAATATTTTTTTTAGTGGTTACGTCTTTTTCGGCAAATATTTGCCAAGTGTGACCGAACCTTTAGATTTAAAAACCATTTAAAACTGTTTGTTATTTCTTTAAATGACAAAATTCTAAAGAGATATTTTCATCTAAATTTATTTATTATGTAAATGTAATTTTGTGATTCATTTTTACAAAATTTCTTTAAATATACAGTGGCTCACAGGTTATTTGATGCACTGATTTTTTGTTTTTTTTTTTTTTTGTATTCAAAACACCAAAAATAAATTGTTGACATTAAAAAGAAAAAACAAGTAAGAAAGTATAGTCGGTCAAGCCTGGCCATATAATATCCTACACCCAGCATATGTATAAAACTGTTTTTCAGAAATGTGCGCTATATGAGAGATATGACCTATTATGGACCGATCATCCAAAAATTTAGTATTATGATCTCTGTGAATATAAATATTATACATGTTAAACTTTATCTAGATATAAATACTTTTGAAAGATTTATGGAGGTTAAAGTTGATTACGGGAAGGGTTTTATATAGGAGTTTCGACTAATTACGGACCGACCATTATAAAATTAGGTGTCATCATTTCTGTATATTATTTTTATTTATTTCGGAAGTGGGCCATTTATGGGAGCTACGACTAATTATGGACCGATCAAAATAAAATTGTATCGTATTGTTTGTATACATATGAGATATATTTGTGTTAAATATTATTTGGATACCAACATTTTTGAGTGAGTTATACTCTTTACAGTGATTTTCGGAAGTGGGCCTTATATGAGAGCTACGACTAATTATGGACCGACCTGCACAAAATTTGCAGATGTGATTTGGCTTCAGTTACCACTCATTTGTGATGAAATTTGTTTGGTTCATTGCATAATTCAAACATTTATGATCGGTAAATTCCATTTTCGGGAGGACTTTTGTATGGGGGCCAGGCGAAATAATGCACCGATTTCCACCAGTTTCAATCCCATCCGTCCTTGGGCCGAAAAAATATCACTCACCAATTTTTATCAAAATATCTTCAAAATTGCGACCTGTACTCTGCGCACAACCTTTACATGGACATCCAGCCAGCCAGCCAGACGGACGGACAGACGGAATCTTTAATTCGACCCAGAAAGTGAAAAACGATTTTTTTTGCGGAATGAAACCACTTTAGATCTCTAAAGTGGAATTGTTATTTTTTTATGATTTTATTCTGAATAAAAACTCATGCTATTAATTTATAATGATAATTAAATAATTAATTTTATTATTTCATTGTTTTTATTATTATCTCTTTGATATTTAAATAAAATGTTAAAAATTTCAAAAGTTGGTGTCAGTAACACAAATTAAAAATATTTACACAGCACTGGAACATGACAGAGGATCAGATGAATTCCTTAAATTTCTTCTTCGTAGCATTTCAATTATAATGATAATTAAATAATTAATTTTATTATTTCATTGTTTTTATTATTATCTCTTTGATATTTAAATAAAATGTTAAAAATTTCAAAAGTTGGTGTCAGTAACACAAATTAAAAATATTTACACAGCACTGGAACATGACAGAGGATCAGATGAATTCCTTAAATTTCTTCTTCGTAGCATTTCAATTATAATGATAATTAAATAATTATTTTTATTATTTCATTGTTTTTATTATTATCTCTTTGATATTTAAATAAAATGTTAAAATTTTCAAAATTTGGTGTCAGTAACACAAATTAAAAATATTTACACAGCACTGGAACATGACAGAGGATGAGATGCATTCCTTAAATTTCTTCTTCGTAGCATTTAAACTGCGTTTTGATGTCTTTGTTCATTTAAAACAGTTGAAATTCTGAGCATTTTTTTTTAAATTTTGTTTACTTTTAGTTAAAATTGTTTTGTTAGCGCTCTTTTTGTTCAATTTTGTTATACTTTTTATTACAAAAATCATATGTTTTTTGTTTTGGTTACACAACGTTACCATATTATTTAAGTTAAACAGCGAGATTTAAAAATTTTTTGGGAATAAACAAAATCGATCGAAATCTAGAGAACGCAAAGTAAAAACGATCGATTTGCAATTTGGAATTGAAACCATTGCGATCGAATTATGTGACATGTAAAAAACTTGTATTTTTACGCCACAGCTTCTTTTATGCAGTCAGTTTCTACTGCAACGACAATTAATACAGTTAGCCACTGTAGAAAATTTATTTTCTATAACATAAAATTGCTAATTGTATTTTAATATTTGAAATAATTAATTTAGACAAACAACCAAAAATTCGAATTATGGTCTAGGGAATGCGGAGGATGATCTAAAGTTTTTGAACAATTATTGAACAATTAATCTTTCACAATTGTCCTGATGGAAAATCTACTTCTGCACTAGTCCTAATTTATATAATTACGAGTATAAATACATTGTTTTGTAAAATGTCAAATTTAAGTCTAAATATTAATATAGGTTTTTTTTCTCCGCTCCGTTTGAAAATAAACAAATATTTTTTTTTAGATATTTCTTGTTTCAATAGAATTTACCAGATTTAAGTAATACCATAAATAATATTATACAACATAATAAAATCGCTCATTAAATGTAAATATAAATAGTAAATGTTTGGAATACATCATTAACATTTCTATGGCAGTAAAACAAGACGTGTGTTGAGAACAAGAACAAATAAATATTATTGTTATATTAAATTTCAAACAAAATGGTTAAACATTTTAAATGTTCTGTGTAGCTTGTAATGTTATATTTCAGCATAGAAATAGTTGTGCTAATTTATATATTTCATACTTCAGTTTCCGGGTTATAGAAATGTTTCGTTTTCTTATATAAAGGCGTTTGAAAACAAAAATACTTTTTGCTTAAAAATAATCTTAGGTGTTTTAGAATAGACGACTCTTATTTAGCCGCTTTTATTTTTTTATTTATGTGAAATTTGTGTGTATGTTTTAAGATTAGATGCTTTGTTTGAGGCTTAAACAAATGCGGACATGTTGTATTGTTAGAATTTATTTAAATATTAAATTTTTTTGGGCGTTTCTTTTCAATTTTATCATATTTAAATCTTTGATAGTTGTTAGTCTTGGTTTATTCAGTTTTAAGACACATAATTAATAGGTTGAATTTATATCAATTCATTTAAATAATAAAATATCTAAATAAATAATTTATTTTTTTTCGATATTTAAAGAGTTAGTTTTCCTTGCGCGAAATTGCTCAGAGATAAATGAGTTATCTTTATGTTAACTAAACTGAGAGAATTTATTCTGTGTTAAATATTGTAATATTGTCGCCGTTTCAAGTTATACTTCCAATCCTATCTACTCTTTAGCAACATTTGTCATTCATACTCATTGAACCATAGATCAAACCCTTTGGAGATTGGGGAAATGAGACAAGACATGAATGATACGCTGAGCCAAGATCTTAAGACAGGCTCAGAACGGGGTTGTGCGAACAGAGTCGATTTCAAAGCATGTAAGACTCAATGTCGTATATTATCACAAAAACGCACAACAGATCATGTTGCATGTGTAAATATTAAGGAATCAGACGCTCTTGACGTTCTAGGCATGAGAATCCAGTGTGATGTCCGCTAAACTAAACGCGTTTTTCAAGTGTCAAAAGAAGCGTGCAAGTGCCTTGGTTTTTTAAAACGTTGTAGAAAATACTTTACTTCATCTGATCTCCGTACTATTTACACCACCTACATATATTCGGCCGAAAATGGAATACAACTCTCATGTATGGGCCGGTGCTTTGAAGTCTATTTTGGAGTTACTCGACCGCGTACAGGAGAGGGTAAAGATGCTTATCGGTTACAGTAGGGTATCCAACTCTATTGATTCACTGGAACATCGTCGCAATGTGGTTTGTGTTTCACTGTTCTATCGATACTATAGTGGAAATTAGGGAACTTGTTCCCGAAACAAGTAGTTTTTTGCGTAATACACGTTCTTCAGTCAGGGTTCATTTATTCATGATCAACTGGCCAGTGAATAGCACAACACATTACAGGGAAAATTCGTTATTTAGCCGTAATGTCCATATGTGGAATAAACTACCGGCTGAAGTATTCCCTGCCACTTTCAATATAGGAAAATTCAAACCAAATGTTCACAAACACTACTCACTTCTTCCCGTAACCTATTTTCCTAGTTCCAACACAATGCATTGCATGAGTAGGGGACGACCCTGAGTGCTGGTCCAAGCAAAAAGAAAAACAACAATAACCTCTTCGAGGTTTCAACTTTTGCCCAACAGCCTTATGGAATGACCGACAATGGACATCTATTGGGCAGTTACATTAGCAAACATATCTAGCAATTAACTAAATTCTGTGCTAACAATTGTCATATTAGTTCATCATGTTAAGACTGTAAATGAAAAGGTTACAGTCTCAAATCAATCAATAATAAGACATATGACTGAAACTCAGTCCGGTTGTTATTAGCAAATATTGACCTCTTTACATTAAACCATCCGCATGAAGAGAACACCAAGTCACCACAAGCGACTTGTAAACATCTATTGGCGTAGGATTATGGCTGACTGCATCGGTCATAACGACCGGTTTTATTTAAGCAATGGAAACCTGTTGGACAGTTATATTTGCGAAACATGGTTATTAATAAACCCATTTCAATTATGACTGTAATTGCGAAAGACTCTAAGATAAAATCTATCAATAATACGTTATATGACGCAAATGTCTAATGTTATGAAACTTTTTCATGTAGTTAATAGAAACAGGACTCTGGAGTTGCTGTGATCCAGCCTAGTTAAGATTTAGCTATGTGGAATATCGGAAATCATATTAATCAGATGTTTTACACAGAGCATAACTGTAGACATTTGTCGCGAGGACTAAGTTTATTCTTGTCTCCTCTTTCAAACTCAGATCCCCTAAATACATCAACACAACAGTGTCCTGTGTTGGGTCTTTACTGTATATGGTCTATCATCTGATTTGTATAACCCTAACCAGAACCTTATGCATCTGTGCTGCATTTGCAGCACTTGAACATATCTCCTTTGCATTGACCAATCGTTACTAGTGAAACTCGTTCCCGTTTTAAATGTAAACTGAACGCTGGATATGCTGACAACCAATATCATTAAGTTTTACTTATGTGGAATAACGAAAACCATATTTACCTGAAGCTACAATGGCTAAAATCAAGGTATTAGAGTACGAATTGCTTGACCACCCGCCTTTCCTCCTGATTTAGCTCCCAGTGACTTTTACCAGTTTCCAAAAAAAAAAAGTTCCTAGCTGGCAAGTGTTTTACCTCAAATGAAGATGCAATTACAGTTGTAAACCACTATTTTGAAGACCTTGAGGAAAACTATTTCAATCAAGGGATAGAAATGTTGGATAGGCGTTGGACTAAGTGTATTGAAGTTTCAGGAGATTATATTGAAAAATTAAAATGTTTTTGAAAAACTAACTATTCTCTTTCTGTGCTAGACTAAAAAGTTTCCGCACCGCCCTCGTATTATCCCTAGATAGTATATCACAGTTTAAATAAGACCCCGTATTAAGTCGAAGTTTGTTAAATATTGGGGTACAATCAAGGCTATTTATCGCACTGTCTAGCCGTTAGTTCCAGACGTTGCTAACGCATAATAAAAGTAGCTATAAAACGTAATATCTTTAAGCCTGTGCGATTAATAACAAATTATGCCATTTGACATGAATGAAGCTTGAAACATTTCTTTAATTTCTAAAGATCATATCAAAGGTTTTAGAAAAAAACTGAATCATAAATTTCATAACCTCTTGTGTTAATCACACAGTGGGCTAAAAAAAGTATGCGATTGCGACTTGGTGTTGCTAAGTTAGCGTAAGCAAAAGAAAAGGAAATAACTAATTTAATTTAATTTATTCTTTCTATATAAAATTAACTGTAAACGAAATGTTAATGAAAAAGAGTTAGCGAACAAACTCGTTATGTTTTGGTCACTAAAGTATTAAATTAGTTTAGGTCTGTAAACGCCCAGCTGTCTGTCTACGAGCATTTGCTTCAAACGCTCTTCTAGATCTAATTACAATATTTTCATATGAAAACTGAAAACATTGACATGTAAAGACTAACAGCAGCAGCAGCAGTAGGGAATTGATTATGTATTAATGGCAACAAGTAATCATAATAAAAAAGTTAATATTTGCTTAACTAGCAGCTTACAGTTTTAATCAATCAAGCTGAAATTGAAGGTCATAATTTTGTTACTTAATCGATATACCGCCGCATTGCGCTATGTAATTACAATTATTAAAGTATAAATACTAAGATTTAATCAAAAGACTATAACAAACAGTTGTTTAGACTCATTAGAGGAAAAACATACTACAGACAGACCTGTTGAAACTAAAGAAAATTGCTTAGAAATTACAAAACAAAATGTTTAAATTGGTAAGTTGAAAGGATAACAAACTTTTCCAAATCTACTTCAGTAATGCATACAAATATTTATTCTCCTAGTTGGTATTGATGTTGGCTTGTTTTGCTGTTTGTTTGGCTCGTCCTAGTGTTATTGCTTCCTCACCATCGTATATCAGCTATAGTGCTCCCGTTGCTGCGGTGGCTTATCATCAACCCGCCTTAGCCACTGTTGGAGCTGTAGTCAAAACCGTACCCACTTCCGTGTCTCATGCCAGTCATGCTGTGGTCCACAAATCCAACCAAATTGTTCAAGATGTTGTGGCCCCTGTTATAAAGACTACTTACACGGCTCCCGTTAGTTATTCAACATATGCAGCTGCTCCCATAAGTTACTCTTATAGTGCTTAATGGATATTGGCAAAAGTTGGCTTCTTTGAAGGCAGATGATAATGCCTGGCTTACATTGTGTGGTAAAGTAATGAGAGACATTTCATATATTTATAGAAATACAAAGAACATTTGTTTAGTTTGAAAACAACTAGATTAAAATTGGTGTTTTATTTGCTTTATAGGCCACAGAAAAACGTGATAATTACTTGCTTTCGCGGAATAATATAATTTTCAATGACTACTACCCACCATCAGCATTACTTAGAAGTGTGAAGATAATAAGATATTGCTCTTGGAAATGATAATGTGATGAATTTAGAATAACCATCTTAACTCATTACTTGGTAATGAAAGTTTTTACTGAAGAACTAGTGCGGTTTGGAAACTTCCTAGCCTAGCACAAAAAGAGAATAGTTTTCAAAAACATTTTAATTTTTCAATATAATCTCCTGAAACTTCCATGCACTTAGTCCAACGCTTATCTAGCAATTCTATCCCTTGATTAAAATAGTTTTCCTCAAGGCCTTCAAAATAGTGGTTTGCAACTGTAATTTCATCTTTATTTGAGGTAAAACGCGTGCCAGCTAGTAACTTTTTTAAATTTGGAAATAGGTAAAAATCACTGGGAGCCAAATCAGTTAATTCGTTGATTTTAGCCATTGTTAAAGCACTCTAGTGCGCTGGTGCGTTGTCTTGATGAAAAATTATTTTTTTGTGTTGCAAGTCAGGATATCTTTGTCGAATTTTTACATTTAATTGATCCAAAATGTTGCAATAGTAGTCTGAATTTGTTGTTTTACCCTTTTGCAGATAGTCAATCAATAAAATACCTTTGAAGTCCCAAAAAATGTGGTGGATCCATGTCTCATCAATAGTTGTGACACGACGCTTAAAATCTATTCTATTTTTTTTAAAACGATCCAAACAAGCTTGAGAAATATTCATTTTTGTTTATCTGTAGTTTTTCATGCAAAACTAAATGGATTCCATCATTTGTGATGCCCATGATATTAGCTATTTAACGCATTTTTATTCGTCAATCATTTAATACCATATCAGGCACTTTGGTTACAATTTCTATTGTTGTTCATCCTCAATGCTTGCACGACCACGTTTAAATTCAGCAACCCATTTTTTACTGTTGCATATGAAGGAGCACTTTCACCTAACACATTCACCATATCATTATGAATTTCTTGCCCCCATAAATCTTTTTTATTTAAATATTTAATGACACCATGAATTTCTAATTTTTCCATTTTAAAAAAATCGCGTATGTTTTTTTTGAACACCTTGTACAATTTGAAGAAGTTGCCAGATAGAAAAGATATTTAACATGTGTTTATAGCAGAGATGGAAGTTTGCAAAACACTTAACTTTTTTCTGTTTATACCGCGCTTTCTGTTCTAGCCTAAGAAGTTTCCGAACCGCCCTCGTATTGTATATCCATCCCCAAATCACCTATTATGGAGATTTCTGGAAGTAGACTTTATAATATAATATGGACCAATCATCATCATATTGAGATGAATTTCAACTTTATAGTGAGTTTTGTAAAGGATTTATGCGCATTTAAGTGATTTTCGGAACTGGACTTTATATGGGGACTACGGTCAAATATGGACCGATCATCAATTTGGTACAACGATTTAAATGTATATTTTAACTATGCTTGTCGAATTTCAACTTGATAGTCATTTTTACAACAGATTTGTGTTCATTTAAGTGATTTGCGGAAGTCGTCTTTGTATATTGACCGATGCCAATAAAATATTGTTTTGAGATTTCACTTTGCATGAAACTTATTTTTTTTGTGTACCACATAGCCATGTTCTGGGAAGACATTTGTGTGGGGGCTATGAGAAATCGTGGACCATTTTCAACAGGATTTGTCCCTTTATAATAAATAAAAAGTGTGCAAAATTTCATGATATTACCTGCATTATATTTGAAGAAAATAGCAAAAAATATTTGAAAGATATCGCGGTGGTCTGAAACTTTGGTCTATAACTCAGATCCTATTGGACCGATTTTGCCTATTTGCAATGCCAAACATTTCGGTGGATCAAAAAATGTTTGGTAAAAATTTCATGGTTCTCTGTCTTTTTATCAAAGCTCTATCGTGATTGCAGCACACTGACAGAAGGACAGACAGCGCTAGAAGAATCTTATAAGGACCCTGAATATGTGGACTTTTTGGTTCTACGAACATTATTTCGATGTGTTACAAACGGAATGACAAACGCAATATACCCCCCATCTTTTTGGTGGTGGGTATAAAAATACAGCAGGGATGCAAAATAAGATTTTACAAATTGTACTAAATTTCAAGAAAAAGTGTACTTTTTTCAGCCCAATTGTACTAAATTATTTTCTTATTTTTTTTTTATTAATTTTTAAGCTTGAGGTCACTTTTTTGTTTTTTATTAAAGATTTTTTTTACATATAATTAAGTCAATAGTATTTCAATTTCCTTTGGAAATCTTCTTCAGGAGTTATTTTATTAAATTAGTATATATAAAAAACAAAAAAAGTAACCTCAAGCTTAAAAATTATTTAATAAAAATCTTAAAAAAGGTCGAAGAAAATAAAATAAAATTATTATTTTTTTTTAAAGTTAATTAAAATTCATGTCGTTTAATGTAAAAAATACCGTTTGCAATAGGTAAATTGCAAATACTGCATCTTTTGTTGCCATATGAAAATGGAGCGAACACAAAACGTGGGATAATGATGCATTTTTATACCCTACACCACCATAGTTAGGAGGGTATATTGGGTTTGTACTGATGTTTGTAACGCCCAGAAATATTGGTCTAACACCCACCTTAAAGTATACCGATCGACTCAGAAGAATGGATGTCCGTGTAAAGCTTGTGCGCAGAGTACAGGTGGCAATTTTCAAGCTATTTCGATAAAATTTTGTACATGATATTTTTTCGAATGAAAATAGGTCCATTATTTCACCTGCCCCTATCCAAATATCCTCCCGAAATAGGGGTTTAACGATCATAAATGTTTGAATAATGCAATTATTCAAACAAATTTCACTACAAACGATTGGTAAATGAAGCCATATCACATCAACAAAGTATAAAAATAATCTCCTGTGTTTGCTTTAAATTTATTTTATTTCATTATTAAAAAAAATCAAATTGAAAATGTAATTTTTATGGTACTATAATGGAAAAAATCGGGGAAAAAATAGAATTCATTCGACTTTTATTCTGAAATTTACAGGGAATATTAAGGTTATATTGAACTTTAAGAAAATAGTTTTTTTAGATTTTTTGACTTGTTCGAAGGTGGTGGAAAAGAGAAAATAAATAAAAAAAAGCAAATTTTAAAAATAAAAAATTATAAAAAATTTAAATAGTAATTTTTAAAAAGGAGGTTCAAATACCTTTAAAATAAGGCATTATTCTTTAAAATCCATCTACAAGTTTTTGCGAAATATTAGTTTAAAAGTTGTCATGTCGGAAGATTTTTTATGATTTTGACGATTTTCAAATGCACATAACTTGTTGAAAAAAAATTTATTATTTTTTCTGGAAATACGTGTAAAATATTTTTTAATGAATAATATGTCTGCAAAATTTAAAGTAAATCGGATGAGGTGTTGTAAAAAAGGTGTTCGGTCTGACATGGAATGACTCATATACAAATTTTTTATATGGATATTTTTTAATATAATTAACAAACACAAACTGCGAAGCTTTTTTTTGCTTATCTGCAGAAAACACCCAGAGTCTTTGGCGGGAATCGAACCCGCAACCCTCAGACTGATAGTCCGGCGCACTATCACCTAGTCTATCGGGGCATATGGTAAAATTTTATGATGATCGGTCTATAATTAGTCGTAGCTCCCATATAAGGCCCATTTTCGAAAATCACTTTAACAACCATAAATCTTTAAAAAATGTTGGTATCAAAATTAAATTCAAACAAATAAGTTTCATATATACAAAAAGATGACACCTAATTTTATAATGGTCGGTCCATAATTAGTCGAAACTTGCGGTGCTATTGTACTTTTGACTCTCAAATAGTGCTAAAGAAGCACAATTGTACCAACTTTTGCATCCCTGGTACACAGCGAAGAATAATTTCTGTGAAGAATAATAATAATTTCTTTAAAAGAAGTCTATATTTTTTTAAAATTTATTCATCTAATAATGTTTCGGATATGCTAACCTTTATTAAACAGTTATCTTTTCCTCTTATTGAAAGATTGGAGTCAATATTTAGTATAGAAGGTATACAGAACGTTAAATAGAAGAATAAAATAAGTACCCTTGTGAGTAGATCGTAGATAAAACTATCTATTCTAAAATTTATTTTTAATGATAAAAAAATTAAGTGGAATAAATAGCAAAATAACGTATGTGAAGTTGTAATGGTATAAAAAATTGACTAATCAAAAAATACACATTCTATAACCAGTACTTAAGCTTTCATAATATAAAATCAATTGTTAACAACAAATCTGACCTTTTTTGTTGTAAGTGCACAGTAATTGTAAATTACATCAGCATTGTTCCTATGACTGTAAGTCAGCTATTTAGTGTCAATAAAGGTTTAAGATATTGGATTGTGTTTAGGTAGCCTTCTAGTTTTTTGGCTTATGTCTTACCAAATTTTCTTGTAAATACCACGATGCCTAAGACTTTATTTACACACTCTAATTGTTGTTGTGGTTACATTTCAAGTTTGATTATGGTTGTTTTTAACGCATAATTTCAGGGCCAATTTAACGACTACTGCTTCTTTATTGCTACGTATGTTAAGCAACGATCAAAAAGCAACTGAAAATAATAGTTTGTTAAAATTACAACAATAAAAGCACGAATGAATGTCCAACAAATATATCTACATATACTTTAATTGAAATGAAATTGAAAACAATTTTGGTTGATTTCACAAACAACACAGACCTTCTTAAAAAAATCTAAATTACAAAATGTTTAAATTGGTAATTTTAACTGCACTCATAAATATATTCTGCTTTATTTGTAATAGGTGGTGTTGTCTGCTTTATACGCCGTTGTCTTAGCTCGTCCTGGCCTATACCAATCTGCCGTATATTCAGCTCCAGCTTATGCCTCGGTCCCTGTACAAGAACATGGTTATGCTCAAGTAGGCTCCATAGTCAAATCTGTGCCTTCATCAATTTCCCATCAAAGTCAATCGGTGGTTCATAGTTCTGCGCATGTCTTAGAAGATGTTTTCACTCCTGCTGTTAAGAGCACTTTGTATTCTACAAAATCTTTAGCTACTCCCATTGTATATTCAGCTCCAGCTTCTGCCTCGGTCTCTGTACAAGAACATGGTTATGCTCAAGTAGGCTCTATAGTCAAATCTGTGCCTTCATCAATTTCCCATCAAAGTCAATCGGTGGTTCATAGCTCTGCTCATGTGTTAGAAGATGTTTTCACTCCTGCTGTTAAGAGCAATTTGTATTCTACAAAATCTTTAGCTACTCCCATTGTTGAAACTTATGCTGCTCCCACTTATGTTAAAACTATTGCAGCTCCTTCTCTTGTTTACAAGTCGTATGCCGCCGCCGCTCCTGTCTCGTACAAATCCTGGTAAAGTGGAGGAAACCTAAAGTTTTTTGTTATATGATTTTGTTAACGATTATAAATGAATAAAATATTGTTGAAAAGAGTGATTGCAATTGAAATATAAAATAAATGTAGAAAATTCCAAAATATTTGATAAGTGTAGTCAAAGTTTTAGTGGTTTTTTTTTAGAGGTATTTTGAGGGTTTTTTAGAGGCCATTTACATGACTGACTCTCGAGACGTTCTTAACCCGCACACACAAACAATCGATCATAACACTAAAAAAACAGAAACTAACAAAACAAACTCACAGCTACACAGAAAAAAATCATATTTTTTCAATTAAACCTTTAATTGATTTTAAAATAATTTTCAATTAAAATTTTAATTGATTCTTTTTTTTTAGAGGAATTTCGAGGGTTTTTAGAGGCCATTTACATGACTGACTCTCGAGACGTTTTTAACCCGCACACACAAACAATCAATCATAACACATAAAAAAACAGAAACTAACAAAACAAACTCACAGCTACACAGAAAAAAAATCATCTTTTTTTCAATTAAACCTTTAATTGATTTTAAAATAATTTTCAATTAAAATTTTAATTGATTCAATTACTTTTTCGGATTTTTCTGATATTTTCTATTAAATCTCAAATTTTTTTTAAATATCTTTTTGTTTACAGGTCCGATTTCAATTAAATTTTTAATTGATTCTACAAATATTTTAATTGAAACTCATTTTTATTTTTTTCTGTGTACACAAGACAACAAAAACAAAATATACCACGGACTAATGGAACACCCCATTTGCGTCACCCTTTCCCATCCTTTGTCATCAACATAGGACCCCTTTAAATATATCAAACCCTTTTTACCACTTTACATCTGACCAATTATTTCTTAGTGTCTGCAGCTTAAAAGTGAAATCATTCGCATTCTGCATCACCAATTAAGTTGTTAAAGTTCACTCGCAAGTAGCTTCCATGGAAATCCCATATAAATGCAAAATTGACTCAAATGAAATTCTAAGCGTAGTTTACACTGTAAACTCCTACTTTATAACTCAATCGTAAAATCTATATGGTGGAATACAGCTATTAGGAACAACCTCAGCTTCAAATGTAGACAGTATTCAAAGACGCCAAAACAAATTGCTGCTAATGATCACAATTGCTCTCAGGTATATAAAAAATTCGAATATTCATAAAGTGACCTAAACTGAAATCCAAAAAAATGCAGTAAAATAATAAAAAAAAAATGTTAAAGTACACCAAAACGCATTAAACCGTAACATATTAAGTAAGAGTGGCTATATTCGACTAACAAGAAGGGTTCTGAAGCAAAGATAATAAGGAAGAATGCCTGCTTAATACGTACTCGTATAATTAACAATGTGCAAAGAATTTTCGTCCGGCACCGGCTGGACTAAATACTCGTAATTAAAGTTCATTAGTTATAAGATTTGAAATACTTATTGTTAGTTGGTTTTTAATGAAGATATTTACAATAAACAAATCGAAGTATAAAAAACAAAAAACACAAGTATCTTACAAATAAGCTTAATATATATAGTAAACTATTAAAAGTAATGTGTACTTATTTTCCAGCACTCATTACCCAGTAATGCAAGAGGTAAACAATTGTTATAATAATAAAATCTTTTAAATAAACAATACGCAAATGTTCTTACATACAAATAACCTTCTAATATACCGCAAACCACAAAAGTTATACTCCAGATTATACAGCCACTCATTACCGAGTAATGCAAGCTGTAAACAATTGTCATCAAAAAGTTTAATTTCAATTCTAACAAAAGCAAAAACAGCAACAGTTTTTGTTTTTAAAGATACGTAATATCTCTCATATTGAAGCAGAATACACAGCACAGAATCCGAGGTCTAAACTAATTAAACCAATTAACTTGCCGTAAGCAACGTTTTGCCACCACCCATTATCATTATAATATCGACAGCTCAATTCCAAAACATGCTAAGTCGAAAAAGTGAGTTTTGCAGGAAAAGCTCCTAAAGTTTACAGGCGATATCTAAAAAACCATATGAGGTAGAACTTTGTTATTTATAACTATTGATTGGACTAGCCAATCACAACAACCAATTTGACAGAATTTAAGTTGAAAAAATCTAAATTCAAAAACGCAAAAAAATTAAAAACATGCTAAGTCGACATAGCATGATTTGGAATTGAACTGTCGATATAACGAAGTATTATATATTAATAGGAGGATATGAATGAACCTGTTAAGAAATATTTCTTGATATTTAACGAGTAAATATTTGTTAAAATTAACCAAAATAAGCATTTGGCAGCAATATTTTAAAAAAGCTGACAAATGGATAAGCTAGCAAATTTAATAGCAGAAATGTTTATTAAAGCACAATAAAATTTATTTAAATTTATAATTTTATGCACTTAGAGTCAAAAGTAATCAAAATTTTTAGTGGTGTCTTCTTGGGCCAAATAATATTAAAGGGTTTATTTATATTTTAATACCCTACACCAACATAGTGGGGAGGGTATATTGGATTTGTGCTGATGTTTGCAACGCCCAAAAATATTAGTCCAACGTGTACTGATCGACTCAGAATATTTTTCTGATCGACTCAGAATCATTTTCTGTGTCGATTTAACGATGTTAGTCCATGTACATGTAAAGCTTGTGCGCAGATTACAGGTCGCAATTTTAAAGATATTTCGATAAAATTTGGTACTTGAAACTGGTGGAAATCGGTCAATTTTTACACCTGGACCCCATGCAAATGTCCTCCCGAAATAGGGGTTTAACGATCATAAGTGTTTTAATTATGCAAGTATCCACAGAAATTTCACCACAAATAAGTGGTAAATGAAGACAAATTTATATTCCCGAATACACAGTTGGACTTACAATTCATATTAGTAACGATATATTTTGTAATTGTTTTATAAAAAATGAACCACATTTACGTTTTTCCCGAAATTCTTTCTATTCATTAGCACAACAAAACGAAAAGAAATTGACCCACCTATTTTTGATTTTAATTCTTTCTGAAGTCTTTTCTAAATGCAAAAATCCTTACTTACACTTTTAGGATTTGTTTAACAAACTTTAGAAACAAAACTGTAATTTGGGTGGCAAAAAATCTCTCAACAACTTCAGCAATCAATCAAGTAGTTCTAATCAGAAAATTACTTCATAGCTATAAATTATTGAATCTAAGAGTACCAGAAACAATTCTGCATTACAAGATTTTTCAAAACAAATTTGCTAATGCAAATAGCTAGAAAATAAACTGTTTTTTAATAGAAAATAAACCAGTCATAATACAACTACTTCTAAGTAATGCAAAAGGTAAGTCTGTAAGTGTAGTATATTTTTCAGTAATTAAAATTCATGACCAGGTTTTATGTTGAGTTAGCCATAATTTACCTTTGTAATAAAACTCTACAAAAACACTTGAAAGTTATTTTCATTTTATTCTTAATCGTTAAAAAAAATATAATAATAATCACATTAGTCTTTTTCATAGTTAACAAA
Organism: Bellardia pandia; assembly: GCA_916048285.2. Classification (NCBI taxonomy): domain Eukaryota; kingdom Metazoa; phylum Arthropoda; class Insecta; order Diptera; family Calliphoridae; genus Bellardia; species Bellardia pandia. The sequence goes on from OU696531.1 coordinate 47,122,680, forward strand.
ATCATTTAACAAAAAACTTTAGGTTTCCTCCACTTTACCAGGATTTGTACAAGACAGGAGCGGCTGCGGCATACGACTTGTAAACAAGAGAAGGAGCTGCAATAGTTTTAACATAAGTGGGAGCAGCATAAGTTTCAACAATGGGAGTAGCTAAAGATTTTGTAGAATACAAATTGCTCTTAACAGCAGGAGTGAAAACATCTTCTAAGACATGCGCAGAACTATGAACCACCGATTGACTTTGATGGGAAATTGATGAAGGCACAGATTTGACTATGGAGCCTACTTGAGCATAACCATGTTCTTGTACAGAGACCGAGGCATAAGCTGGAGCTGAATATACGGCAGATTCGTATAGGCCAGGACGAGCTAAGACAATGACGCATAAAGCAGACAACACCACCTTTGGAGGAAAAAAGGCAAAATATATTATTCAAATGTATTATAATTAAATAAAAATAAATGTGTGCTCAATTTACTTACCAACTTGAACATATTGTAATTTGTTTGTTTTGGGAAGGTCTGTGTTGTTTGAGTTTGAAAGTTTAAAGAACTGATACTGTATTTAAGGTTTCTGGGGAGTTTATATACTAAACTAACTGCACACTAAACTAAATTTTATGTTCAAAACATTCCTTTTTTACTCTAGGTAATCATAACAAGCAATCATATTTACTTGAAAAAATAAAGAAATAAAATTATTTTTATTTATTTTTTTTTATGAGCGTATAAGTAGTACATAGTAGTTACAAACTTGTCCCTGATATTATGCGTCAAAACCACAAAATTAAAACCAAACACCACAGCAGATTTAAAATGTAATAAAAAAACACAAAGTGCAAGTAATGCAGGTTACAAAAGACTTTCAAACTAATAACAAGGAACTTACAAGAAAAATTTACAAAAGACAAGAGCCAGAATCTGGAAGGTTACCAAAAAAAAAAAACAAAAACCTAAACTTTAACCCTTTAACAACACCATGTAATTAACAGTCATGCAATCATTAACACCACAAAGTTGAAATTTACAATTATCATAAACTTGCTGCATGAAAAGGTCTATGTGCTGTTAAATAGATTTAATAATATTTAAGCTTCAATACCGGTTTCTTGCAATTCGTGTAAGTACATTTATAAACATTAAGAATTCTATTGAATTAACTACACACTCCTCCACATATTGTTTATTATATAATCGATTTTTTCTCCATTTGTTGAATTTACTTATAATTCCGCTTCGTTTTTTAAGTTTGAAGAATTTTTGTGTGTTTTAATCTCTTTACAAGGCCAAGTTCAATTGGTAATCTAAGTGCGAGCCATTTTTTTAATGACTTTTTGTAGAGGAGATTAAATTCTGGTGTTTTAGTATAAAAATGTATGCTGCTGGCAAGAATGGTATCAGTTTTTAATTAAACAATTAGCGAGCAATACAGACCTTCTGTGAACTTAAAGAAAAAAAATTAAAACTAAAAAACAAAATGTTCAAGTTGGTGAGTGTTACAAAAAAATTAAACATAAAATTTTAAGGATGTCAAAACCATAAATTATAAACCCATCAAAATGTTTGTGAAACAGTGAACGAACGTGAAGTGTACATTTGTAGCAAATTTAGGATATATAATGATTACAAAGTAAAAGTTTAAAAAAAACAAGTTTTTTTATGACAATAATAATAGTTTTTGAAAAAGTACCAAACGAGTAATAATAAAAAGTCCTCTATTAATAAAAAAAGACTTAAAAGCAGTTTTTAATTCCATATAAGTTATAGAAATCGAGCCTAGAAATGTACGTACAGCAAATAGCACCAGCACATGGGAGAGCTTAAATAGATTTATGTACAAAAAGTACTTTTTATTTCCAAGGACTTTTCATGCAATTTCATATAAATTATAGAAATAGAGCCTAGAAATACACGTACAGCAAATAGTACCAGCACATGGGAGAGTTTAAATAGATTTATGCACAAAAAGTACTTTTTATTTTCAAAGACTTTTCATGCAATTTCATATAAGTTGTAGAAATAGAGCCTAGAAATATACGTAGAGCAAATAGCACCAGCACATGGGAGAGCTTAAATAGATTTATGCACAAAAAGTACTTTTTATTTTCAAGGACTTTTCATGTAATTTCATATAAATTATAGAAATAGAGCCTAGAAATACACGTACAGCAAATAATACCAGCAAATGGGATAAATAGATTTATGTACAAAAAGTACTTTTTATTTTCAAGGACTTTTCGTGCCACACAAATAGTACTAAAGATAATGCTTTCTAATTTGGATAGATATTAATATAATTCTTATTAAACCAACCTTCTAAGCAACCAGCATCTGGTAGTATTCAAATTAATTAATGTACAAAACGTACTAATAAATGGATTACAAAAATAGTGCAAATTAGCATTCTTTTCAACTCATGCGATACAGCTTTCTGAAAGCCTTTAAAAGTACCAAACTAGAAATCCCCTATTAAAAGATTTTGTTACAACTAAACAGATAACAGCTATATTGTTATTAATACTTTACAGGACATTCTGTGGTTTTCAAACGAAGTTGAGCCATTTAATTTTTTTCGAACTAGTGAACAAAATAACGGTCACACTTGGCAAATATTTGCCGAAAAAGACGTAACCCAAAATAAAATATATTTCAACTCGTTTAGTTATTAAAAAAAAAACTTTGTTTATTAACAAATATATAGTTTTATTTTATTTAATGCTGTTTGATCTTGCAAAACTCTTGCAAGAGTAAAAAACGTCAAAGAAATTTGTGCTAAAACAAGTGGTTACGCTTTTTTGAGTAAATATTTGCCAAGTGTGACTGTACCTTAAGACCTGCATTAGTAGGAAGTTTAATAGAAGTTTCTGAAAAATATCTCTATCATCTATCATTTATAAAATGTATCAATTCAAATAGTTTTTGTAATATTTATTTGATAAATAGTACCAATATTTACCACCAAAATGTTAACAGTAAAAGTACCAATTATAAGAAATAACATAAGAACGTACAAATTTAAATTAATAGTACCAAAATTGGTACCAGCAACAGCAGCATTGCAACAAGTATAATTACAGGATTGAGGCATCAACATTGCTACGAATTTATTGTCTATTAAACATACTGTGAGCGTCAAATTAAAGCCAACACTACATATTATTTAGTTTACATATTTAGTTATTTAGATAGAATTGAAACAAAAGCGTTTACAAATTTATTTGATTTATTGTTAAAATAGACGCGTCAAAGTAAAGAAAACCTCCTGTCATACCCAAAGTAGTCGCAATTATTTTATTTTTTCTTTGCTTCAAAGTATAAGGGTAAAACGCGGTTAAAAATAATTGCAAGTTTCATAATTTATCATTAAAAGAGATTCAGTTGTGACGTTAAGTAGTGAAAAATTTACAATGGGAATCAATTGAGACTCGGCAAATCAAAATAGACTTACATAGACAAGGTAAAAAGGAAATAGGTAAAATCGTTGCAAGATGGATGTCTTACAAGAAACAAATTATAGACATGTATAAAAAAAAATTGGCCTGGTGCAAAACGACAAAAGCGTCTTACAAAACTAAAGTAAGAGCTATAGTAAAAGATGTAAAAGCAAACCCAACATCTAGTGCTGTAAAAATAGCTGTAAGCGCGAGTACGATTAGAAGATCTGTGCATCCAAATGGCCTACATGGTAAAGTACCACGTAAGAAGCATTTTATATTAGATAACAACCCAACCAAACCTTTGAATTTCGACAAAACAAATATATAAACGAGCTTCAAAGTTTTTGGAATATTATTCATTTCACTGATGCAATTAAGTTTGAGATGTTTGGAGTCAAAAACTGCACAAAAAGCATTTAGTAATAAATATGTTACCAACACGGTAAAACATATCGACGGCTCAGTAATGGTCTGGAGTTGTATGGTGGCATCAGGGGTCAGTAATCTTATATTTATAGAATTTACAATGAAAAAGGAAAATTATCTCAACATGTTAAATAAGAAACAATGAAGCCCCTAGTTTAGAGAAATTAGAACAAGCGCAGAACTGACTTTTGCAACAGCATAATGAACTTCATCATTATCCAAAAACTTTAGATCAGCATCCGCAGTAACAAGACCTCAATCTAATTGAGCACCTGTGGAAATATCTGGACAAAAAAAAATAAGCAAACAAATATTTCTGGAACAAAATTTCATTAAAAAACTTGTTGATTCTATGTCTATAAAATTGTTAGCTGTGATAAAGGCAAGAGCACTACACCCAAAATATTAAATAAAATATTGTATACATATAATTCTAATACACCTAATCACTTTCATTTTGACTCACTTTTCCGTTTAAATTTAATTATTTTTTTATGTTCCTTATTTTTCTAGTTTTTGTTAATATAAATAAACAATATAACTTTATATTGACGCTCACAGTATATTTTAAAAACCATATTCACTCATGATTTCAAATCTCCTTTAAAAATTAGAAACTTCCTAATAAACATGACATTTTTTTATTCTTCCCCCCAGGTGGTATTGTCTGCTCTCCTCGCCGTAGCTGCTGCTCGTCCCAGTCTTTTGGAAACCCCCGTTGTCTACTCTGCCCCTGCCGCTACCGTTACCGTGCAAGAATCCAGTCTCGCTCATGTCGGCAACGTAGTTAAGAGTGTACCATCGGCCATCTCACATCACAGCAATTCCGTTGTACACAGCACAGCACACACTGTTGAAGATATTGTAGCACCAGCCGTTAAATCTACTGCCTACACAACCAAGACTTTGGCTACACCCATAGTGGAGAAGTATGCTATTGCCCAGGAAGTACCCACCACTGTTTTTAAGACTGTTCAATCCGCTCCATTGGTACATACTTATGCTGCTGCCCATGCTCACTCTCCTGTAGTGCACACTTACACTGCTGCTGCCTCTCCAGTCGTACACTCTTATGCTGCCGCCACTCCCTTGGTGCAATCGTATGCTGCACCAGTAACAACCTATGCTGCTTCATCACCTTTGACCTACACCGCTACTGGTGTGTGGTAAGATGGGGGAAAGCAGTTTATAAAAGGACAACGGATTTAGTTTTAATGACTGTTGGAGTTTAGTTGGACGTGAAATTGTTATGAAAAATAAAATAAAATTGATTCGAAATAAATTCGAAGTTATTTATTGCAAAAAAACTGAGATCTTTTTAATAATATATAGTTGGTATTGAGAAGTTATTATTGTTTAACGCTTATTACAAAGTAATAACTATCTGTCCTTTCATATGGTTATAATAGTCATTACTAAAGGTTTTGTATTATGTGGTTTTTCATGGCTTAAAGCCGATATCGAAAACTGACATCTGGTCCTTTTTGAATGAGATGACGAGACTTTTCTTAGTTGACTCTTCTAAATACCAGAAGACCAAAATATCCCAAGAAATTTTATTGAAGATTAAATAATTAACTTTGCCTTGTACAGTTTGTGATTCGCCTGAATCTGGTAATTTCAATTTATAATAGTTGTGTAAAATTTTAAATAAATCCGAGAAGATTTTCATATACAGTTGGTTCAGGGATGGAAAATGGCTTTTTGTATTTTGTACCAATTATATAAATAAAATGTGCTTTTTAGACCTAAAATTTTTAAAAATCAAACCCATAAAAAACAAGTAAGAAAGTATAGTCGGTCAAGCCCGACCATATAATACCCTATACCCAGTATATGTGTAAAAACAGTTTGTCAGAAATGTGCGCAATATGAAAGCTATGACCTATTATGGACCGAGCATCCACAAACATATTTTTGTTGAATATTACATATTTGTATACAACAGTTATGCTCTTTAAATTATGAACCGATCATCATAAAATTGGGCCGAATGATTTTTTTTATATATGAAACATATTTGTATTGAATTTTATTGGATACCAAAAATTTTAAGAGAGTTATGCTCTTTAAAGTGATTTTCGGTAAACGGGTCTTATATAGGAGATATTGTCAATTATGGATCGATCTACAAAAAATTTGTACATGTGATTAGGCTTCCCGTACAACTTACTTTTAGAGAAATTTGTTTTATTATGTGCATAAATAAAATATTAATGACCGATAAGACCCTATTTCGGTAGCACATTTGTATAGGGGCTAGGTGAAATAAAGGTTCGATTTCTACCAATTTCAATCCCAACCCTCCTTTGGTCGAAAAAATAATATGTACCAAATTTTTTGGAAATATCTTGTACAACCAATCAGACAAACTTCATTTAATCGACTCAGGAATTGATTTTGAGTCGATGGGTTCACGCTAAAAGACTAGTGCTCCTGGATTAAATTTATCGAAGGATAGAGTAACAATTTTATTTTGCGGTAATGCATCTGAAACAGGGAAAATTAAACCTCATCTAAATTATTTTCATTCCAATATATCATATTTAAAATAATTTACAGAACCTATAGAATACTTTGTCGTATGGTATGCCTTCTAATGCCACACCGATTAAAGTATATTAAAGCATAATTCTCGATATAGCGAACATTTCGATTTAATACATAGACTTGACAATATATCGTTCGTTATACCGGGACTTGCCTGTATTTAGTTGCCTTAATATATGATTAGTTATAGTTTAAATAGACCTTTGAATTTTTATTAAATAATTTTTAAGCTTGAGGTCACTTTTTTGTTTTTTATAAAAGATTTTTATTTCTTATATATAATTTACTCAATATTTCGATTTCCTTTGGAAATCTTCTTCAGGAGTTAATTTAATATTATAAAAATTTTCTATGTGTAAAAATTTTTTTGATATAAGTTTGAAAGGGGTTGACAAAATTGAAAACATGTTTTACAGAAAAATAATTTTAAATTTTCGATAATAACATTGAACAGTAAAAAATTATAACAGAAATATACATAGTAACATTTTAAATAATAACATTTTGGAATTATAACATTTTTTAAATACATAAATTGTGTTAATTTCTCCTATTGTTAATATTTATATTTTTGTTCAATAGGTATCTGTAATTTTGAGCTAAGTTTTCTGTGTCTTTCTTAAAATTTATCCTTCTTTCTGATGGTACATTATTTATATGTAACATTTCTAACATGTATCTTCGTTTTGTATGATTTTCTGTGTTCAATATAGATGTGTTATCAAAATCTGGGTAGTGGTTAATAACACATCTATATTGAACACAGAAAATCATACAAAACGAAGATACATGTTAGAAATGTTACATATAAATAATGTACCATCAGAAAGAAGGATAAATTTTAAGAAAGACACAGAAAACTTAGCTCAAAATTACAGATACCTATTGAACAAAAATATAAATATTAACAATAGGAGAAATTAACACAATTTATGTATTTAAAAAATGTTATAATTCCAAAATGTTATTATTTAAAATGTTACTATGTATATTTCTGTTATAATTTTTTACTGTTCAATGTTATTATCGAAAATTTAAAATTATTTTTCTGTAAAACATGTTTTCAATTTTGTCAACCCCTTTCAAACTTATATCAAAAAAATTTTTACACATAGAAAATTTTTATAATATTAAATTAACTCCTGAAGAAGATTTCCAAAGGAAATCGAAATATTGAGTAAATTATATATAAGAAATAAAAATCTTTTATAAAAAACAAAAAAGTGACCTCAAGCTTAAAAATTATTTAATAAAAATCATTAAAAAGGTCGAAGAATATAGAATAAAATTATAGACCTTTGAATCTATAAGAACATTATTTTTGTTTATCATCAAAGATTATCCATAACCTTGCTAAATATATATACTAGCTATGGGCAGAGAAATAGCGCACTAATATTATATTAAGTGCTAAACGTATTAAATTGGAAAATAGAACGATAATAACAAAAAATTTTATGCTATTCTATTCTGCTTTTCCAAAAATTCCTTGGAAATGTCCTGTTAACTTTTGTACATTCTTTATTTTGTCATATTTTGTTAAAAATTAAAGTTTTTGGTTGAACAATGAAATAACGCACAGTTCTTTCGATTTTAAACAAAAATAGTTGAATTTCGGTAGTAAATTTCTGTGTAATTTAACAAAAGTATTATTTATCACTAATTTTGTCAACCAAAATGCTCACTTGCGAAAAAAAAGTTTATTTGGGAACTTTACCAAAAGGTTTGTATCCTACAAACAAAAATAGCTGAAATAATTGGATGATCTCGAAAGATGGTTTTTAAATATCATTAAATGTGTTAAAGCAGATGCAAATTTGCGTAATGCAAAAAAAAAATCAGAAGATGCCACCGAGAAAGACAGACGTGAGGACAAGGACAAAAAAAGTCAGCTAGATCCTTTCAAGTTATCGGGAACAATAATGAATGAAATAAATTAGGTATTTGGAATTTGAGGAATTTGTTTTCAGTATAGACTTGTACGAAGACACCTCAATGAAAATCAGCTTTATGGTGGTGCAAGTAAAAAAACACTTCTGTTAAAAAAAGAATATGATTGATTGTCTTTTGAAAAACTACACCGGAGCAAGGATATAAAATTCTGGTAGAGTGCCTCTCACAGATGAGACCAAAATTAATCTGATTGGTACTAACGGAAAAACGTTTGTATATCGAGAAAAAAAACCCTAGAATTCAATCCCCGTTGTTAGACTACTAAAACAGTGAAGTGTGCTATTTCTCTGTCCATAGATGCATGCAGTATAATTCTGTAATTTACGGCAGCTTATAATGATTTATCATAGATGTGTAGTTAATTAAACAACATTGATTTAGAAATCTTAAAAGAAAACTGAATTCTTTATTAAAAATTATGAAAACTTAAAAACTCAAAATTCAAAGCAAAGATGATTAAAATATTATTCTACAAAATTTTAAAGTAAAAGTTTTAAGAAGTAAATTTTACATATTAAATATGTGTCCCCACAGATGTGTAAACCCCGTCTAGCTGGATTTATAACTAAATTTAAAATATAAACCTAGAGAAATAACTTTGTTTTACATTGCATTAAACTTAGAAGTAAATTTATAAATTCGTATATACTCGTAGATTTAGTGGAAGATCTATATTTTATCGGTTTAAAATTCATCAAAGTTAGCAAGTGGTTGCAACATTGAGTTGGGAAAAAATCTTAAACTTTCGAATAAAATCTATTCGTAGTTTTTGTTCTGAAGCACTTTCATAAAGTTAATACATACACTATTTCAAAAAAATAACATTTAAGTCCGAGTTCTAGAATCATTATAAAAAAGAGGCACGATTTAAAAATAAATATGTGACCCGGCCTATGAGAAGGTGGCTTATGACTGAAAAAAGATATTGCGAGACACAGCTGTTAAAAATAACAAAATTCTGTTTTTCTTTCATTTGTTGTCTTCTTTCTCTACATTTTTAGAAAACTTCTAAACAAGTTAGGAGTTTCTAGTTGTCACCACGTGAAAGAGCGCCTCAAAAACTATCGAAACCAAAAAAAAGTTTAAAATTTGTTTGAGTCATAAGCCACCTTTTCATAGGCCGGGTCACATATATGGAAATAAACATTTGTCAAAATTTAATAATAATAGATAATAATTCAGGTAACAGAAACAGTAATATTTATAATATTTTATAATAATAATAATAATATTCTGTTTAAAGAAATCTGACATTTTTAATAAATGACCTGTTCCGATCGGCATAAAATTTTACATGAGTGTAGCCAAGAATTAGATTTTTAAATTTACAATTATTTGCCATTTTTTGCTTTGCTTTTCATTCGATTTCAAGATATTTTTATTTTTTGGAAGTCTCCAGCTAAATCTTTAAAAAACATGCATGCATGCACATGTGCTCTTATACAAAACTTTAAAATAAAAATTTCAAAATACGGGTCTGGTTAAAAATATCCTCAAAATTTAGTTTATTACTTAAACAGCAAATATGTTCTAAAATACCAAAACCGGGTTTACAAAATGTATGCCCCGAGAGAAATGTGGACCAGTAAAAATTACCATTTGTAAAAAAAAAACATTTCGAAGAATAACTGGATTTTCTTTGTACTGTAACAATATTTTGAAATTGTACCAAATGAGTCATGGTAATACCATGATTGTATAATATTGTATACACAGAAAAAAAAATGGTATTCTAAAATTAAGTTTATTTTTCCCAGTTTTAGCCTGAAATTTTCAAGTACGTTTTTACTAGTTCATACTTAAAATAAGTAAAAATCGGGATTGATTTGACAAATCAAGCGCAGATTTTCTTAAAACAAGAATATTGTTCTTGATTTAAGTAAAAAACTCTTAAATTAAGTCCAATTTGTCCTTAAATCAAGAAGATAAATCTTAAAACGAAAACTAATAGCCTGTTCGCCGATCTCGAACGTTAACGTTCGCTTAGATAAGACTTAAGACACAAACTTTTTATCGTATCTATTTTTTTACTCAATCAAGTTTGTTTATTCCACAATCAAGTTTATGTCTTAAGTCTTATCTAAGCGAACGTTAACGTTCGAGATAGGCGAACAGGCTATAAGACTTATTTTTACTTGAATTAAGACAAAATAAATTATATTTTGAGAAAAAATTGGAGCAATAAAATTTACTCTCTCAGTTGCTCTCAATATTGTAACGTGTATTTACAAAAAACAACTCTCATGATAATACAACTACATGCTAATAATATAGTTACAAAAACAACCATTAAACCGTTAAAATTCACTATTATAATTCTCAAATAGTATATGTGAATTTTAATAAGAGATGAATCCGTACTTGAATCAAGTATTTTGTAAGTATTCCGTACTTACCCTGCTATTGACACCGCTACGGATTGATTTAAGTACGGATTACTCAATTTTTTTGAGTGTATTGTTGACAAATTGTACCATATTAGCTAACCCTTATTTTTTTGCCAGCAGTTCTTGGAAATTTAATTTAAAATCATTGTTCCGTATCTTATGGGTAAAAATGCTTGTTAATGGCGGGTTATAATACAGTAAGAGAAAAATAATTCGTGCAATGAAAGTTCTTCATTAATCCAATAATTATATTCATGTGTGCAATGAAATTTGTCATATTTCTAATGAAGAAATTTCAATAAATTTTTCTCTTAGTGTAGTGCCGGAATTAAACTGTTTTTATTTGTTTCTTTAATGTTTACTATTTCATTTTTATATTGTGGTTGAAACAAAAAACAATCAACCTAATTGTTTGTACTCGTACATAAAAAACACTATTTTACAACGTTACCTCTTCCTCCCCCCCTACTTTTAATTCCCCTTTTTAATAAATGACCTTATATAATTTTGAATTGTGGCGTAGTTTTTTCTTCGTGTTTTATATTATTGTTTATCTTGGTCACTATTAAATTTATTTAGTTCAAGTTTAAGGTCATTTGTAATACAGTTTAAAGCACTTGCCGCGGTCAACACACAAACTATATGGAGCAGCGCAGTGATGAGTGAGTACTTTAAATGTGTGGCATGTGTAAACAAAAGATAAATTCCTGGGGAATTATGGAAACATCAATATCATCACAATAAATGTGACAATAATGCAAACACCGTAAGCGTTAAAAACAGGGCAATAGAGGTATACTGCGCATAAATAATATCCCTTAATCATTTCTGGTTTTATGTTTTGTTAAAGCTTAAAGGCGATTTATGTAGAATAGTTTAATACATTAAAGACCACTGCTTTTAAACCAACATAAATCATTCCACTCATTCACACACTGGGTTATAGAAATACTAATTTCTAAATAATATAGAGTTAAAATGAACACATGATATTGAGAATAAAGTATTTCATTAAAGTTCACAAGTTTGCAGAGACAAAGCATTCATAGTGATAAAAAGTTTCAAAAAAATCCGGGAGTTATATTTTCACCTAAACTGAGTTCAAATTCAAAATTGGATTTTACTTTTTCTATTTCATTAAAATAGCCATTAATTTCTAAGTTAACTTGTATTCCAAATTACTTGTTTATCTCAAACAATATCTCTTCAAATTTTTATTTAAATTATACATAACAAAATATTTAATAATAAAAAAAGTATTTTTATAATCTGAAACAACCGTTTTACTAGAAATATGTAGTGAAACTAAAACAACATGAAATTTATTCTATCAACCACAATTTGATTGTGATTATTTTATATTAACTTCCTAATAATAACAAGAGTTGCTATTTTTATAATATTCTAACCGTCATCAATGTTTAATAAATATATAAGCGGAAGACGATCATTTAATTTCAAACAAAAAAGTATTTGTCAAAAAACAAATAAATTAAAATTTGTCTATATAAAACCTATTATTTCTTTTATTTAAACCAGATATATTATATAGTAAAGATTTATCTTTGTTTAGTTTTAATTTTACATAAATACAACTTGCAGACTCACACATCTCACATTTCTGCGTCTGTTTATTGCGTATTATATTATTACTATTATTATTATTATTATTATTATTATTATTATTATTATTATTATTATTATTATTATTATTAAACATATTAGTAATAAGTATTAGTAATACGCAATAAACAGACGCAGAAATTTATAATAAATTAAACAGAATGAAATATTTTCTAAAGTATAAACATCGCGCTCCAAACAGAGTGAAATAAAAAAGTTGTAAAATATCCTAAAAAAATATCACTCTTTGAAAAAGATGCAAAATTTTCTTAAAGAAAATTTCACCATTTGAAAAAGATGCAACATTTTTTCTTAAAGACAATTTTGCATCTTTTTCAATCTTAAACTCTTTAAAAAAGCAAAAAAATTTTCTTATAACAATTTCATTCTTTGAAAAGATGGGCAAAGTTCATAAAGAAAATTCCATTCTTTGAAAATGATGCAACATTTCCTTAACAAAAAGATGCAAAATTTTCTTAAAGAAAATTTCACCCTTTTAATTAGATGCAAGATTTTTTCTTAAAAACATCTTTTTCACTCCTAAAATCTTTAAAAAAAAACTACAACATTTTCTTAAGACAATTTCATTCTTTGAAAAGGTGGGCAATGTTCATAAAGAAAATTTCACTGTTTGAAAAAGATGCAACATTTTTTCTTAAAGACAATTTTGCATCTTTTTCAATCTTAAACTCTTTAAAAAAAGCAAAAAAAAATTCTTATAACAATTCTATTATTTGCAAATTATTTCCACAGGCAATTTTCTTTAAAAAAAAATCTTATTCTTTGAAAAAGAATAATCTTTTTCACTATTAAACTCTTTAAAAAAAATATAAAATTTTCTTAAGACAATTTTACTCTTTGAACAGATGAGCAACTTTGTTCAAAAAAATAATTTTTTGAAAAGGATACACAATTTTGTTAAAGCTAATTTCACTATTTGAAAATGATGCACAATTTTCTTAAAGAAAATTTAACTCTTCTAAAATTATGCAAAATTTTGCATCTTTTTCACTCTTAGAGCAAGTAAGAAAGTATAGTCGGTCAAGCCCGACCATATAATACCCTACACCCAGTATATAAATGAAACAGTTTTTCAGAAATGGGCGTTATATGGGAGATATTAGCTATTAGGGAGCGATCATCCAAAAATTTAGTGTCATAATGTCTGTGAATATAAATATTATGTATGTTAAACTTTATCTCGATGTAAATACTTTTAAAAGAATTATGGAGCTTAAATTGAATTACGGAGAGGGAGTTTCGCCAAATTATGGATCAACCATTATAAAGTTAGGTGTCATTATTTCTGTATATAAGAAACTTAAGAAATTTATGATCGTTAAAGTGAATTTTGAAAGTAGTATGGGAGCTACGAGTACATTTGTATGGGGGCCAGGTGAAATAATGGACCGATTTTCACCAGCCAGCCAACCAGACGGACGGACATCGTTAAGTTATTCTAAGTCGATCGCTATACTTTAAGGTGGATGTTGGACCAATATTTATGGGCGTTACAAACATCAGCACAAATCCAATATACCCTCCCCACTATGGTGGGTATCAAAAGAACTAAAAATGTTCTTAAGACAATTTCATTCTTTATAATAAAAAAGATAGAAAAATGTTCTATAACATTCTAACTATAGCAAAGTGAAATTTTAAATAAAATTAAATAAAGGAATTTTTTTTTATAAAATCGATATTTTTTCCACATTTATTTTTTCTTTTAATATATATTTTTTTCAAAATTGCATTTATCAGTCAATTTTCGTTTAAACAAGTTGAAAACAGAGCAAAATTACAAAATACTTTCAAGTGAAAAATACGAGTAGTATAAATAAAAAACATATTTACACAACATGAAGTAGAAAATGAATAAAATGGGAATGAAACAATGTCTAAAATTAGAGATACAGGAAGTAAAAAAAAAATACAAAGAAATAAAATGAGGTTATTTAGAATTTTGAACGACGTCCAACTGTCAGAATCGGGTTACTACTTGCAGCAACGGCAGTAAAAACGCAAACTTAACGAGCTAAAGACAAAATCCACACATCATCATATTGTTGTTTATAAATGTAGTTGCTGTTATTGTTATTGTGGGAAGCACTTGCCATTAAGTGCTGCTGCAACATTTACCAGGAAGGAAAATGTAAACCATGAGCATAAGAAATGGCAGGGGCAGCATAAGTCTTGTAGACAGGAGCAGCATGTACAATAGGAGCCGCAGCAATGGTTGTCTTAACAACAGGAGCAACTATGGGCTGAACAATATGAGCTGAACTATGCACCTGGGAAATGGACTGATGCGAAACGGCAGTGGGTATGGATTTAACAATGGCACCGACTTTAGCGTAAGCTGGTTCATGGATCACAGTTGCGGGTGCGGAATAAACCACAGGACCATGGGCTGACAAGTAACCAGGACGAGCAGCAGCTACGGCAAGAAGAGCACACAACACCACCTGTATGTAGGATTATTAATATTTGTTAAATTTTAAATTTTCCTTAGACTCCTTGTGAAGACTTACCAATTTGAACATTTTGTTGAGTAGAGTTTTAAATTTGCGGATGAAAGAAACAAAAAAAAATTTGAAAAAGTTCAATAGAGGTCTGTGCTGAGAGACTGAGACTGCAATGAAGTCTAAATTGATTATGTTTTAATCTAAGTTTATGTGGCGGTTTATATACTAAAATCGCTGTTTGTTTTACTTACAATGCCACCACACGAAAAATTCCCAAATGAACTATAAAGCCATAAAAATGCACACAACTACAACAATTACGAACAACATGAAAACGCTGGAACAATCGCAAATAATGAGAATTAGAAACATTAAATGTAATAAAACACAATACCGGCACATAGCGGCACATTGACGTCAGATGGACGGACGGACAGATAGACAGACCGAGTTATTTTACAAATGTTTATTGTTATTTGTTTGTTTGTTTGTTTGTTTTTATCTTTGTTGTTTTATTAGTGAAGTTTGGTGGTTTAATTTGTAATATTTTTTTGATTCTTTTGCCGACCCAACATATTACGATTGTAAATTTACTTACTTTAATTTAGTGTTAGTGGGTCAATTGGAATTGGAAGACCAAGCATAAGTTTTTGATAATAAAAATAATTATTTTTTAAATCACTGTAATCCTTTAAATTCTCAAGAATTTCTTTTTATCTGCATTAGAGCGAAAATTTGTTCTAAAAAAAAAGAGAAATTTCTACTAGAAAATTTTGCATCACTTTCGAAGAGGGAAATTTTTTCTATAAATTTTTGCATCTTTTTCAAAGAGTGAAATTTCATCTAGAAATGTTTGCATCTTTTTTAAAGAGTAAAATTTTTTAAAGGAAATAGTCCGTCTTTACAAAGAGTGAAATTGTTTCCAGAAAATTTTGCATCTTTTTCAAAGAGTGAAATTTCATCTAGAAATTTTTGCACCTTTTTCAAAGAGTGAAATTTTTTCTAGAAAATTTTGCATATTTTTCAAAGAGTGAAATTTCATCTAGAAATTTTTGCACCTTTTTCAAAGAGTGACATTTTCTCTAGAATTGAATCTTTTTCAAAGAGTGAAATTTCATCTAGAAATTTTTCCATCTTTTTCAAAGAGTGCGTAACATAGTCCACCTTTGCAAAGATTGAAGTTTTTTCTAGAAAATTTTGCACCTTTGCAAAGATTGAAATTTTTTCTAGAAAATTTTACACCTTTTCAAAGAGTGAAATTTTCTCTAGAAAATTTTGCATCTTTTTCAAAGAGTGACATTTTCTCTAGAAAATTTTGCATATTTTTCAAAGAGTGAAATTTCATCTAGAAATTTTTGCATATTTTTCAAAGAGTGAAATTTCATCTAGAAATTTTTGCATCTTTTTCAATGTGTGTGAAGTTAAATTCGAATTTGAGTAGCAAAGACAAAAACCAGATTTGCTAACATTGATAATGTTACAGTCAACAGACCACTGTTAAGCACTTAACAGTCAAATTTACTTGCATTTTGAAAAATGTAGCTTTTAGGATGAAATTCTCTAGAAGAATTTGGACAAATATCGAGTTACACACGTATCCCACTATATAGAAAGGGTAGTCCAAAGGGTCCTAAATGAGACTGCATTAGCCGAATTTCTGAAATAATTTTGGAATTTGAATAAATCGAATTTGAAAAAATGTATTTTTGGAAAAATGAACTTTTAGGATGAAATTCTCTAGAAGAATTTGGACAAATATCGAGTTACACACGTATCCCACTATATAGAAAGGGTAGTCCAAAGGGTCCTAAATGAGACTACATTAGCCGAATTTCTGAAATAATTTTGGAATTTGAATAAATCGAATTTGAAAAAAATGTATTTTTGGAAAAATGAACTTTTAGGATGAAATTCTCTAGAAGAATTTGGACAAATATCGAGTTACACACGTATCCCACTATATAGAAAGGGTAGTCCAAAGGGTCCTAAATGAGACTACATTAGCCGAATTTCTGAAATAATTTTGGAATTTGAATAAATCGAATTTGAAAAAAATGTATTTTTGGAAAAATGAACTTTTAGGATGAAATTCTCTAGAAGAATTTGGAGAAATATCGAGTTACACACGTATCCCACTATATAGAAAGGGTAGTCCAAAGGGTCCTAAATGAGACTACATTAGCCGAATTTCTGAAATAATTTTGGAATTTGAATAAATCGAATTTGAAAAAAATGTATTTTTGGAAAAATGAACTTTTAGGATGAAATTCTCTAGAAGAATTTGGACAAATATCGAGTTACACACGTATCCCACTATATAGAAAGGGTAGTCCAAAGGGTCCTAAATGAGACTACATTAGCCGAATTTCTGAAATAATTTTGGAATTTGAATAAATCGAATTTGAAAAAAATGTATTTTTGGAAAAATGAACTTTTAGGATGAAATTCTCTAGAAGAATTTGGACAAATATCGAGTTACACACGTATCCCACTATATAGAAAGGGTAGTCCAAAGGGTCCTAAATGAGACTACATTAGCCGAATTTCTGAAATAATTTTGGAATTTGAATAAATCGAATTTGAAAAAAATGTATTTTTGGAAAAATGAACTTTTAGGATGAAATTCTCTAGAAGAATTTGGACAAATATCGAGTTACACACGTATCCCACTATATAGAAAGGGTAGTCCAAAGGGTCCTAAATGAGACTACATTAGCCGAATTTCTGAAATAATTTTGGAATTTGAATAAATCGAATTTGAAAAAATGTATTTTTGGAAAAATGAACTTTTAGGTTGAAATTCTCTAGAAGAATTTGGACAAATATCGAGTTACACACGTATCCCACTATATAGAAAGGGTAGTCCAAAGGGTCCTAAATGAGACTGCATTAGCCGAATTTCTGAAATAATTTTGGAATTTGAATAAATCGAATTTGAAAAAAATGTATTTTTGGAAAAATGAACTTTTAGGATGAAATTCTCTAGAAGAATTTGGACAAATATCGAGTTACACACGTATCCCACTATATAGAAAGGGTAGTCCAAAGGGTCCTAAATGAGACTACATTAGCCGAATTTCTGAAATAATTTTGGAATTTGAATAAATCGAATTTGAAAAAAATGTATTTTTGGAAAAATGAACTTTTAGGATAAAATTCTCTAGAAGAATTTGGACAAATATCGAGTTACACACGTATCCCACTATATAGAAAGGGTAGTCCAAAGGGTCCTAAATGAGACTGCATTAGCCGAATTTCTGAAATAATTTTGGAATTTGAATAAATCGAATTTGAAAAAAATGTATTTTTGGAAAAATGAACTTTTAGGATGAAATTCTCTAGAAGAATTTGGAGAAATATCGAGTTACACACGTATCCCACTATATAGAAAGGGTAGTCCAAAGGGTCCTAAATGAGACTACATTAGCCGAATTTCTGAAATAATTTTGGAATTTGAATAAATCGAATTTGAAAAAAATGTATTTTTGGAAAAATGAACTTTTAGGATGAAATTCTCTAGAAGAATTTGGACAAATATCGAGTTACACACGTATCCCACTATATAGAAAGGGTAGTCCAAAGGGTCCTAAATGAGACTACATTAGCCGAATTTCTGAAATAATTTTGGAATTTGAATAAATCGAATTTGAAAAAAATGTATTTTTGGAAAAATGAACTTTTAGGATGAAATTCTCTAGAAGAATTTGGACAAATATCGAGTTACACACGTATCCCACTATATAGAAAGGGTAGTCCAAAGGGTCCTAAATGAGACTACATTAGCCGAATTTCTGAAATAATTTTGGAATTTGAATAAATCGAATTTGAAAAAAATGTATTTTTGGAAAAATGAACTTTTAGGATGAAATTCTCTAGAAGAATTTGGACAAATATCGAGTTACACACGTATCCCACTATATAGAAAGGGTAGTCCAAAGGGTCCTAAATGAGACTGCATTAGCCGAATTTCTGAAATAATTTTGGAATTTGAATAAATCGAATTTGAAAAAAATGTATTTTTGGAAAAATGAACTTTTAGGATGAAATTCTCTAGAAGAATTTGGACAAATATCGAGTTACACACGTATCCCACTATATAGAAAGGGTAGTCCAAAGGGTCCTAAATGAGACTACATTAGCCGAATTTCTGAAATAATTTTGGAATTTGAATATATCGAATTTGAAAAAAATGTATTTTTGGAAAAATGAACTTTTAGGATGAAATTCTCTAGAAGAATTTGGACAAATATCGAGTTACACACGTATCCCACTATATAGAAAGGGTAGTCCAAAGGGTCCTAAATGAGACTACATTAGCCGAATTTCTGAAATAATTTTGGAATTTGAATAAATCGAATTTGAAAAAAATGTATTTTTGGAAAAATGAACTTTTAGGATGAAATTCTCTAGAAGAATTTGGACAAATATCGAGTTACACACGTATCCCACTATATAGAAAGGGTAGTCCAAAGGGTCCTAAATGAGACTGCATTAGCCGAATTTCTGAAATAATTTTGGAATTTGAATAAATCGAATTTGAAAAAAATGTATTTTTGGAAAAATGAACTTTTAGGATGAAATTCTCTAGAAGAATTTGGACAAATATCGAGTTACACACGTATCCCACTATATAGAAAGGGTAGTCCAAAGGGTCCTAAATGAGACTACATTAGCCGAATTTCTGAAATAATTTTGGAATTTGAATAAATCGAATTTGAAAAAAATGTATTTTTGGAAAAATGAACTTTTAGGATAAAATTCTCTAGAAGAATTTGGACAAATATCGAGTTACACACGTATCCCACTATATAGAAAGGGTAGTCCAAAGGGTCCTAAATGAGACTGCATTAGCCGAATTTCTGAAATAATTTTGGAATTTGAATAAATCGAATTTGAAAAAAATGTATTTTTGGAAAAATGAACTTTTAGGATGAAATTCTCTAGAAGAATTTGGACAAATATCGAGTTACACACGTATCCCACTATATAGAAAGGGTAGTCCAAAGGGTCCTAAATGAGACTACATTAGCCGAATTTCTGAAATAATTTTGGAATTTGAATAAATCGAATTTGAAAAAAATGTATTTTTGGAAAAATGAACTTTTAGGATGAAATTCTCTAGAAGAATTTGGACAAATATCGAGTTACACACGTATCCCACTATATAGAAAGGGTAGTCCAAAGGGTCCTAAATGAGACTACATTAGCCGAATTTCTGAAATAATTTTGGAATTTGAATAAATCGAATTTGAAAAAAATGTATTTTTGGAAAAATGAACTTTTAGGATGAAATTCTCTAGAAGAATTTGGACAAATATCGAGTTACACACGTATCCCACTATATAGAAAGGGTAGTCCAAAGGGTCCTAAATGAGACTACATTAGCCGAATTTCTGAAATAATTTTGGAATTTGAATAAATCGAATTTGAAAAAAATGTATTTTTGGAAAAATGAACTTTTAGGATGAAATTCTCTAGAAGAATTTGGACAAATATCGAGTTACACACGTATCCCACTATATAGAAAGGGTAGTCCAAAGGGTCCTAAATGAGACTGCATTAGCCGAATTTCTGAAATAATTTTGGAATTTGAATAAATCGAATTTGAAAAAAATGTATTTTTGGAAAAATGAACTTTTAGGATGAAATTCTCTAGAAGAATTTGGACAAATATCGAGTTACACACGTATCCCACTATATAGAAAGGGTAGTCCAAAGGGTCCTAAATGAGACTACATTAGCCGAATTTCTGAAATAATTTTGGAATTTGAATATATCGAATTTGAAAAAAATGTATTTTTGGAAAAATGAACTTTTAGGATGAAATTCTCTAGAAGAATTTGGAGAAATATCGAGTTACACACGTATCCCACTATATAGAAAGGGTAGTCCAAAGGGTCCTAAATGAGACTACATTAGCCGAATTTCTGAAATAATTTTGGAATTTGAATAAATCGAATTTGAAAAAAATGTATTTTTGGAAAAATTAACTTTTAGGATGAAATTTTCTAGAAGAATTTGGAGAAATATCGAGTTACACACGTATCCCACTATATAGAAAGGGTAGTCCAAAGGGTCCTAAATGAGACTACATTAGCCGAATTTCTGAAATAATTTTGGAATTTGAATAAATCGAATTTGAAAAAAATGTATTTTTGGAAAAATGAACTTTTAGGATGAAATTCTCTAGAAGAATTTGGAGAAATATCGAGTTACACACGTATCCCACTATATAGAAAGGGTAGTCCAAAGGGTCCTAAATGAGACTACATTAGCCGAATTTCTGAAATAATTTTGGAATTTGAATAAATCGAATTTGAAAAAAATGTATTTTTGGAAAAATGAACTTTTAGGATGAAATTCTCTAGAAGAATTTGGACAAATATCGAGTTACACACGTATCCCACTATATAGAAAGGGTAGTCCAAAGGGTCCTAAATGAGACTACATTAGCCGAATTTCTGAAATAATTTTGGAATTTGAATAAATCGAATTTGAAAAAAATGTATTTTTGGAAAAATGAACTTTTAGGATGAAATTCTCTAGAAGAATTTGGACAAATATCGAGTTACACACGTATCCCACTATATAGAAAGGGTAGTCCAAAGGGTCCTAAATGAGACTACATTAGCCGAATTTCTGAAATAATTTTGGAATTTGAATAAATCGAATTTGAAAAAAATGTATTTTTGGAAAAATGAACTTTTAGGATGAAATTCTCTAGAAGAATTTGGACAAATATCGAGTTACACACGTATCCCACTATATAGAAAGGGTAGTCCAAAGGGTCCTAAATGAGACTACATTAGCCGAATTTCTGAAATAATTTTGGAATTTGAATAAATCGAATTTGAAAAAAATGTATTTTTGGAAAAATGAACTTTTAGGATGAAATTCTCTAGAAGAATTTGGAGAAATATCGAGTTACACACGTATCCCACTATATAGAAAGGGTAGTCCAAAGGGTCCTAAATGAGACTACATTAGCCGAATTTCTGAAATAATTTTGGAATTTGAATAAATCGAATTTGAAAAAAATGTATTTTTGGAAAAATGAACTTTTAGGATGAAATTCTCTAGAAGAATTTGGACAAATATCGAGTTACACACGTATCCCACTATATAGAAAGGGTAGTCCAAAGGGTCCTAAATGAGACTACATTAGCCGAATTTCTGAAATAATTTTGGAATTTGAATAAATCGAATTTGAAAAAAATGTATTTTTGGAAAAATGAACTTTTAGGATGAAATTCTCTAGAAGAATTTGGACAAATATCGAGTTACACACGTATCCCACTATATAGAAAGGGTAGTCCAAAGGGTCCTAAATGAGACTACATTAGCCGAATTTCTGAAATAATTTTGGAATTTGAATAAATCGAATTTGAAAAAAATGTATTTTTGGAAAAATGAACTTTTAGGATGAAATTCTCTAGAAGAATTTGGACAAATATCGAGTTACACACGTATCCCACTATATAGAAAGGGTAGTCCAAAGGGTCCTAAATGAGACTACATTAGCCGAATTTCTGAAATAATTTTGGAATTTGAATAAATCGAATTTGAAAAAAATGTATTTTTGGAAAAATGAACTTTTAGGATGAAATTCTCTAGAAGAATTTGGACAAATATCGAGTTACACACGTATCCCACTATATAGAAAGGGTAGTCCAAAGGGTCCTAAATGAGACTGCATTAGCCGAATTTCTGAAATAATTTTGGAATTTGAATAAATCGAATTTGAAAAAAATGTATTTTTGGAAAAATGAACTTTTAGGATGAAATTCTCTAGAAGAATTTGGACAAATATCGAGTTACACACGTATCCCACTATATAGAAAGGGTAGTCCAAAGGGTCCTAAATGAGACTACATTAGCCGAATTTCTGAAATAATTTTGGAATTTGAATAAATCGAATTTGAAAAAAATGTATTTTTGGAAAAATGAACTTTTAGGATAAAATTCTCTAGAAGAATTTGGACAAATATCGAGTTACACACGTATCCCACTATATAGAAAGGGTAGTCCAAAGGGTCCTAAATGAGACTGCATTAGCCGAATTTCTGAAATAATTTTGGAATTTGAATAAATCGAATTTGAAAAAAATGTATTTTTGGAAAAATGAACTTTTAGGATGAAATTCTCTAGAAGAATTTGGACAAATATCGAGTTACACACGTATCCCACTATATAGAAAGGGTAGTCCAAAGGGTCCTAAATGAGACTACATTAGCCGAATTTCTGAAATAATTTTGGAATTTGAATAAATCGAATTTGAAAAAAATGTATTTTTGGAAAAATGAACTTTTAGGATGAAATTCTCTAGAAGAATTTGGACAAATATCGAGTTACACACGTATCCCACTATATAGAAAGGGTAGTCCAAAGGGTCCTAAATGAGACTACATTAGCCGAATTTCTGAAATAATTTTGGAATTTGAATAAATCGAATTTGAAAAAAATGTATTTTTGGAAAAATGAACTTTTAGGATGAAATTCTCTAGAAGAATTTGGACAAATATCGAGTTACACACGTATCCCACTATATAGAAAGGGTAGTCCAAAGGGTCCTAAATGAGACTACATTAGCCGAATTTCTGAAATAATTTTGGAATTTGAATAAATCGAATTTGAAAAAAATGTATTTTTGGAAAAATGAACTTTTAGGATGAAATTCTCTAGAAGAATTTGGACAAATATCGAGTTACACACGTATCCCACTATATAGAAAGGGTAGTCCAAAGGGTCCTAAATGAGACTGCATTAGCCGAATTTCTGAAATAATTTTGGAATTTGAATAAATCGAATTTGAAAAAAATGTATTTTTGGAAAAATGAACTTTTAGGATGAAATTCTCTAGAAGAATTTGGACAAATATCGAGTTACACACGTATCCCACTATATAGAAAGGGTAGTCCAAAGGGTCCTAAATGAGACTACATTAGCCGAATTTCTGAAATAATTTTGGAATTTGAATATATCGAATTTGAAAAAAATGTATTTTTGGAAAAATGAACTTTTAGGATGAAATTCTCTAGAAGAATTTGGACAAATATCGAGTTACACACGTATCCCACTATATAGAAAGGGTAGTCCAAAGGGTCCTAAATGAGACTACATTAGCCGAATTTCTGAAATAATTTTGGAATTTGAATAAATCGAATTTGAAAAAAATGTATTTTTGGAAAAATGAACTTTTAGGATGAAATTCTCTAGAAGAATTTGGACAAATATCGAGTTACACACGTATCCCACTATATAGAAAGGGTAGTCCAAAGGGTCCTAAATGAGACTGCATTAGCCGAATTTCTGAAATAATTTTGGAATTTGAATAAATCGAATTTGAAAAAAATGTATTTTTGGAAAAATGAACTTTTAGGATGAAATTCTCTAGAAGAATTTGGACAAATATCGAGTTACACACGTATCCCACTATATAGAAAGGGTAGTCCAAAGGGTCCTAAATGAGACTACATTAGCCGAATTTCTGAAATAATTTTGGAATTTGAATAAATCGAATTTGAAAAAAATGTATTTTTGGAAAAATGAACTTTTAGGATAAAATTCTCTAGAAGAATTTGGACAAATATCGAGTTACACACGTATCCCACTATATAGAAAGGGTAGTCCAAAGGGTCCTAAATGAGACTGCATTAGCCGAATTTCTGAAATAATTTTGGAATTTCAAAGGGTCTCATTTAGGACCCTTTGGACTACCCTTTCTATATAGTGGGATACGTGTGTAACTCGATATTTGTCCAAATTCTTCTAGAGAATTTCATCCTAAAAGTTCATTTTTCCAAAAATACATTTTTTTCAAATTCGATTTATTCAAATTCCAAAATTATTTCAGAAATTCGGCTAATGCAGTCTCATTTAGGACCCTTTGGACTACCCTTTCTATATAGTGGGATACGTGTGTAACTCGATATTTGTCCAAATTCTTCTAGAGAATTTCATCCTAAAAGTTCATTTTTCCAAAAATACATTTTTTTCAAATTCGATTTATTCAAATTCCAAAATTATTTCAGAAATTCGGCTAATGTAGTCTCATTTAGGACCCTTTGGACTACCCTTTCTATATAGTGGGATACGTGTGTAACTCGATATTTGTCCAAATTCTTCTAGAGAATTTCATCCTAAAAGTTCATTTTTCCAAAAATACATTTTTTTCAAATTCGATTTATTCAAATTCCAAAATTATTTCAGAAATTCGGCTAATGTAGTCTCATTTAGGACCCTTTGGACTACCCTTTCTATATAGTGGGATACGTGTGTAACTCGATATTTCTCCAAATTCTTCTAGAGAATTTCATCCTAAAAGTTCATTTTTCCAAAAATACATTTTTTTCAAATTCGATTTATTCAAATTCCAAAATTATTTCAGAAATTCGGCTAATGTAGTCTCATTTAGGACCCTTTGGACTACCCTTTCTATATAGTGGGATACGTGTGTAACTCGATATTTGTCCAAATTCTTCTAGAGAATTTCATCCTAAAAGTTCATTTTTCCAAAAATACATTTTTTTCAAATTCGATTTATTCAAATTCCAAAATTATTTCAGAAATTCGGCTAATGTAGTCTCATTTAGGACCCTTTGGACTACCCTTTCTATATAGTGGGATACGTGTGTAACTCGATATTTGTCCAAATTCTTCTAGAGAATTTCATCCTAAAAGTTCATTTTTCCAAAAATACATTTTTTTCAAATTCGATTTATTCAAATTCCAAAATTATTTCAGAAATTCGGCTAATGTAGTCTCATTTAGGACCCTTTGGACTACCCTTTCTATATAGTGGGATACGTGTGTAACTCGATATTTGTCCAAATTCTTCTAGAGAATTTCATCCTAAAAGTTCATTTTTCCAAAAATACATTTTTTTCAAATTCGATTTATTCAAATTCCAAAATTATTTCAGAAATTCGGCTAATGTAGTCTCATTTAGGACCCTTTGGACTACCCTTTCTATATAGTGGGATACGTGTGTAACTCGATATTTCTCCAAATTCTTCTAGAGAATTTCATCCTAAAAGTTCATTTTTCCAAAAATACATTTTTTTCAAATTCGATTTATTCAAATTCCAAAATTATTTCAGAAATTCGGCTAATGTAGTCTCATTTAGGACCCTTTGGACTACCCTTTCTATATAGTGGGATACGTGTGTAACTCGATATTTGTCCAAATTCTTCTAGAGAATTTCATCCTAAAAGTTCATTTTTCCAAAAATACATTTTTTTCAAATTCGATTTATTCAAATTCCAAAATTATTTCAGAAATTCGGCTAATGTAGTCTCATTTAGGACCCTTTGGACTACCCTTTCTATATAGTGGGATACGTGTGTAACTCGATATTTCTCCAAATTCTTCTAGAGAATTTCATCCTAAAAGTTCATTTTTCCAAAAATACATTTTTTTCAAATTCGATTTATTCAAATTCCAAAATTATTTCAGAAATTCGGCTAATGTAGTCTCATTTAGGACCCTTTGGACTACCCTTTCTATATAGTGGGATACGTGTGTAACTCGATATTTGTCCAAATTCTTCTAGAGAATTTCATCCTAAAAGTTCATTTTTCCAAAAATACATTTTTTTCAAATTCGATTTATTCAAATTCCAAAATTATTTCAGAAATTCGGCTAATGTAGTCTCATTTAGGACCCTTTGGACTACCCTTTCTATATAGTGGGATACGTGTGTAACTCGATATTTGTCCAAATTCTTCTAGAGAATTTCATCCTAAAAGTTCATTTTTCCAAAAATACATTTTTTTCAAATTCGATTTATTCAAATTCCAAAATTATTTCAGAAATTCGGCTAATGTAGTCTCATTTAGGACCCTTTGGACTACCCTTTCTATATAGTGGGATACGTGTGTAACTCGATATTTGTCCAAATTCTTCTAGAGAATTTCATCCTAAAAGTTCATTTTTCCAAAAATACATTTTTTTCAAATTCGATTTATTCAAATTCCAAAATTATTTCAGAAATTCGGCTAATGTAGTCTCATTTAGGACCCTTTGGACTACCCTTTCTATATAGTGGGATACGTGTGTAACTCGATATTTGTCCAAATTCTTCTAGAGAATTTCATCCTAAAAGTTCATTTTTCCAAAAATACATTTTTTTCAAATTCGATTTATTCAAATTCCAAAATTATTTCAGAAATTCGGCTAATGTAGTCTCATTTAGGACCCTTTGGACTACCCTTTCTATATAGTGGGATACGTGTGTAACTCGATATTTGTCCAAATTCTTCTAGAGAATTTCATCCTAAAAGTTCATTTTTCCAAAAATACATTTTTTTCAAATTCGATTTATTCAAATTCCAAAATTATTTCAGAAATTCGGCTAATGTAGTCTCATTTAGGACCCTTTGGACTACCCTTTCTATATAGTGGGATACGTGTGTAACTCGATATTTCTCCAAATTCTTCTAGAGAATTTCATCCTAAAAGTTCATTTTTCCAAAAATACATTTTTTTCAAATTCGATTTATTCAAATTCCAAAATTATTTCAGAAATTCGGCTAATGTAGTCTCATTTAGGACCCTTTGGACTACCCTTTCTATATAGTGGGATACGTGTGTAACTCGATATTTGTCCAAATTCTTCTAGAGAATTTCATCCTAAAAGTTCATTTTTCCAAAAATACATTTTTTTCAAATTCGATTTATTCAAATTCCAAAATTATTTCAGAAATTCGGCTAATGTAGTCTCATTTAGGACCCTTTGGACTACCCTTTCTATATAGTGGGATACGTGTGTAACTCGATATTTCTCCAAATTCTTCTAGAGAATTTCATCCTAAAAGTTCATTTTTCCAAAAATACATTTTTTTCAAATTCGATTTATTCAAATTCCAAAATTATTTCAGAAATTCGGCTAATGTAGTCTCATTTAGGACCCTTTGGACTACCCTTTCTATATAGTGGGATACGTGTGTAACTCGATATTTGTCCAAATTCTTCTAGAGAATTTCATCCTAAAAGTTCATTTTTCCAAAAATACATTTTTTTCAAATTCGATTTATTCAAATTCCAAAATTATTTCAGAAATTCGGCTAATGTAGTCTCATTTAGGACCCTTTGGACTACCCTTTCTATATAGTGGGATACGTGTGTAACTCGATATTTCTCCAAATTCTTCTAGAGAATTTCATCCTAAAAGTTCATTTTTCCAAAAATACATTTTTTTCAAATTCGATTTATTCAAATTCCAAAATTATTTCAGAAATTCGGCTAATGTAGTCTCATTTAGGACCCTTTGGACTACCCTTTCTATATAGTGGGATACGTGTGTAACTCGATATTTGTCCAAATTCTTCTAGAGAATTTCATCCTAAAAGTTCATTTTTCCAAAAATACATTTTTTTCAAATTCGATTTATTCAAATTCCAAAATTATTTCAGAAATTCGGCTAATGTAGTCTCATTTAGGACCCTTTGGACTACCCTTTCTATATAGTGGGATACGTGTGTAACTCGATATTTGTCCAAATTCTTCTAGAGAATTTCATCCTAAAAGTTCATTTTTCCAAAAATACATTTTTTTCAAATTCGATTTATTCAAATTCCAAAATTATTTCAGAAATTCGGCTAATGTAGTCTCATTTAGGACCCTTTGGACTACCCTTTCTATATAGTGGGATACGTGTGTAACTCGATATTTCTCCAAATTCTTCTAGAGAATTTCATCCTAAAAGTTCATTTTTCCAAAAATACATTTTTTTCAAATTCGATTTATTCAAATTCCAAAATTATTTCAGAAATTCGGCTAATGTAGTCTCATTTAGGACCCTTTGGACTACCCTTTCTATATAGTGGGATACGTGTGTAACTCGATATTTGTCCAAATTCTTCTAGAGAATTTCATCCTAAAAGTTCATTTTTCCAAAAATACATTTTTTTCAAATTCGATTTATTCAAATTCCAAAATTATTTCAGAAATTCGGCTAATGTAGTCTCATTTAGGACCCTTTGGACTACCCTTTCTATATAGTGGGATACGTGTGTAACTCGATATTTCTCCAAATTCTTCTAGAGAATTTCATCCTAAAAGTTCATTTTTCCAAAAATACATTTTTTTCAAATTCGATTTATTCAAATTCCAAAATTATTTCAGAAATTCGGCTAATGTAGTCTCATTTAGGACCCTTTGGACTACCCTTTCTATATAGTGGGATACGTGTGTAACTCGATATTTGTCCAAATTCTTCTAGAGAATTTCATCCTAAAAGTTCATTTTTCCAAAAATACATTTTTTTCAAATTCGATTTATTCAAATTCCAAAATTATTTCAGAAATTCGGCTAATGTAGTCTCATTTAGGACCCTTTGGACTACCCTTTCTATATAGTGGGATACGTGTGTAACTCGATATTTCTCCAAATTCTTCTAGAGAATTTCATCCTAAAAGTTCATTTTTCCAAAAATACATTTTTTTCAAATTCGATTTATTCAAATTCCAAAATTATTTCAGAAATTCGGCTAATGTAGTCTCATTTAGGACCCTTTGGACTACCCTTTCTATATAGTGGGATACGTGTGTAACTCGATATTTGTCCAAATTCTTCTAGAGAATTTCATCCTAAAAGCTACATTTTTCAAAATGCAAGTAAATTTGACTGTTAAGTGCTTAACAGTGGTCTGTTGACTGTAACATTATCAATGTTAGCAAATATGGTTTTTGTCTTTGCTACTCAAATTCGAATTTATCTTCACACACATTCTTTTTCAAAGAGTGAAATTTCATCTAGAAATTTTTGCACCTTTTTCAAAGAGTGCGTAACATAGTCCACCTTTACAATTTTGCATCTTTTTCAAGGAGTGAAATTTCATCTAGAAATTTTTGCATCTTTTTCAAAGAATGAAATTTCATTTAGAAATGTTTGCATCTTTTTCAAAGAATGAAATTTTTTTAAAGAAAATAGTCCATTTTTACAAAGAGTGAAATTGTTTCTAGAAAATTTTGCATCTTTTTCAAAGAGTGAAATTTCATTTAGAAATGTTTGCATCTTTTTCAAAGAGCGCAATTTTTTCTAGAAAATTTTGCATCTTTTTCAAATAGTGAAATTTCCTTTATAAAATTTTGTTTTTTTTACAAAGAGTTGATTTAGTTTGATAAAATTTCGGAATTGTAAATAATAGAATTGCCATTCAGTATTGTTTAGATTTCGATTTTCCAAAAAATTTCCTATACAGACAATTAATGCATGTAACAAATGAATGAATGGGTGCTGCTTAAGAATTTAACTGTCGTAATGTCGTTTCTAGCAATTGTGGTATTTTAAGATCTATCTACAATAATTGTAATAATATTAACCACACAAATAACTTAAATAACAGAAACATACATTATTAGTATTACAACATATTTTTTATGTTCAGAAAAAAAAAAAAAAAACAAAATAAAAAGATATGGGAAGAGAAAAACAAAGTACACATCAGTCCATTTGCAAAAAAAAAAAGACTTTGTAACAAAGAAACACTTTCGTTTTTTTAACCTCTTTGTAAATTATGGTCAACAAAGCCTGCAGCAGTAGCCGCAAATGGCTCATAGCAGCTGTGACAGCAGCACCAGCAACTAATTTGAACTTCCACATACTCCACTCATATAAACTTCTAAAATGTATCATGACGTTTGTTCCAGCTTGCTGTTGCTTGAAATCTCTGTTAGATCTTTTAAGACAAACATGTTTCAACTGGTTGGTTGGCTGTTTTTTTTTTTTTTGTGTCAAACTTGACAAAATAAAAAAAAACATATTTAATGAAATTCAGTTTGAGCTTTAAAAATAAATCATGTTTAATAACATGTAGCAATAACATTAATGTACTGGTATTTACTAGTTAGTATACACTGTCAAAAACATATGTCCAATGTAAGAGAATCCTCTACCTATTTTGAAAACAATCTACGGAAGTTATTATTTGAAAGAGTCAAGTCCAGTAATCATTAATATTAGTTGAGCTGGCTAAATTATCACCAATGGTGTTCGAAAATTGCATCAGCTCACATTGATGAGCCGCTGTCCAGTAAAGCATAAGCTAAGATATTTTATTAAGGATTCAAATCATCAGTTCTACTTGACTGTATATACATATACATATTAGGCCGGGCCAATTTGTATGGAGCCGAAAAAATCGATTAGAGCCGCCCCCTAGGATGATTCTATGGACAATTCTAAGCAACTTTGGTGAAGGAACCATGGGTTCATATTGATTCGAAATTCGATTTTTTATTCATCGTTATATTATCTTTTTTATGTGTATATGGGGGGTTTTTGGGGTCGAGAAATTCATTTTTGATCTTTATTTTTACCTATGAACACCACCAGAGGGCGTTTCATGCATATTTGTAATATTTTTCGTCTATTTTCCAAGAAAAAATGTTCGGTAAAATTGATATTTATTTTATTTTTTTCAACAGAAATTCAACCTAAAAAAATAAGAACATGTGTAAAAAAAAAATTAATTTAGTGGAAGAAAAGCGGAATAAGTTATTTTTGAAAGTCTTTCTTGCTTTCAAGTCATTCATTTTTTGAAAAGTGGGAGACTCGAAAATCGAGATAGACCCATGGTTCCTTCACCAAAGTTGCTTAGAATTGTCCATAGAATCATCCTAGGGGGCGGCTCTAATCGACAAAAAATTTGGCCCGCCCTAATACTTATATTAGAATATCATTCCCGTATTGAAACCTTAGCCAATTCGCGGCATATAAAGTCTTCCATGATAACATCAAATGGGTTGATTAATCCCTTCAAGTTTATTCAGTCATGATCGGCACAAAGACCAGGCATGATGCAAGGACGTCGACGAATGATTATCCTCTTAATAACTGAAACAAAAGTCATTATTTAAAAGATCCAAGCTTTTACCACACAGCACGAACAAGCAGCTGATAATGGTCATCGACATTAATTGAGCTGACTGCATATTAACCAGAGTCAAGTGATTTAGGGAAGGCATCAATATTGATCCCTCTCAGTTTACCCAGTAACGATCGAAACAATGCAAGAACGTTGAAGCATTATCTCGGTGCGCAATAGTCTATATTGTCCGGGAGACAAGAAGCAGGGTGTAATTTTTAATTTTAAATTTATATACAAAGCGATTACCCCAAAATTCACCCCACAATCACGATCGACAAAATGAAGAGAGAAGGGTGCTGTATTATAACTAATATTTATCACAGCGCCCTCCTTCGGTAGTATAGCATTGAAACGCCACCGAAGTAAAATAATTAAATAAAGGCTATAAAATCAAGCTTTAAAAATAATGCGCCTACTCACCACCTGAGGCGCTGCAATGTTACACTAAAAACAAACATAATGCGCAATTACAAAGTTATGATATAAAAAAAAACTTTCTTCTTTGACCACCTTTACTTCCTCAACTCTCACCTTTCCAAAGAAAGTAACGCAATTATTATTAACTAAGGCATATTAATTAATTGCCCGAGTGTTACTTCTCTTAAAAAAATAAGCAACGAAGAGACGCCATAAAAAAATGTTAAAGAGTGATCTGGTTAGCAAGACAAAAGGAATCCCTGCTGTTGATTTTATTTTGATCATTTATTTGATCATTCATAAGCTTGGAGTTTACCTTCACATTTCTGTCCACCAAAATTTACCCCAAATTCATGCCACAATTTCTTTCAGTGCAATAACTAGCTAACAACAGCCACACTGACTGAACACCAACA
The DNA here is from genome assembly GCA_916048285.2 of Bellardia pandia. Taxonomy (NCBI): domain Eukaryota; kingdom Metazoa; phylum Arthropoda; class Insecta; order Diptera; family Calliphoridae; genus Bellardia; species Bellardia pandia. The sequence continues at coordinate 47,155,225 of OU696531.1, forward strand.
ATGTTGTTTAATAAAAAAAAATATATAGAAATTATTTTTGTTGCAATTAGATTTATGTGGTTTCTTTAATGAACTACCTGTGCGTACGTGTATATGAGTTTCGGAATCTGTGTGTATCTCTAAAATGACCATGAATCTGAGTATATTTTGTTGTGTCTCCAATTTGGCCAATGTCTGCATGTTAAACTTATTTCTGTGTGTATAATTGACAGTTGTTTAAACGTGTAATTTAGTGCAGTTTTACACGCACCGCACGCACTTTTGTGGTTCAAGTTTGTTGTTCATGGTTTCAATAGTTTAAATGATTGTGGTTCAAGTTCATGATCATTTTTTGGCTGATGGAAGAAGCCAAGAAGTGATTGGCAGTTATTTTAAGAAACACAAAGTAATTTTTTTTTTTGGTAATTGTAGGGTAGAGGTTATGGCAGTACTTTAAAATAAGAAATAATTTAATTGCAATGTAAATTTTTTGCAAAATCTTGATGAAATTAAATTTCTTAAAAACTTTCCAAAGTTAAAATTCCCACAAATCGTTTAGTATTTGTAAAAATCTACTTCTACTTCAACGGTGAAAACTTAAATCATGGTTAATGATTGTCATGAACTTTTTTTTAAGCAAATGGACCAGTAGTTTGGAATACCCACTTAATACATTTTTATTGCAATCTTTCTGTGCTTCAATTTCCGCTTAATACAAAGTTTACATGTAAATTAAACCAGTCCCACTGTTCTAACCTACTAGTAGCATTAAACCACAATCAATAATATATTCAATTTAATAAACAGCAAGCAACTATCAAAATGATTGAAATAAAATCTAATAGAAAACTAGTAAAAATGTCAGTTTCGGCTGTAACGAATCGTAAATGCATGTTCACACATAACTGAAAGAATATTTTTCAAATATTTAGTTGATTGTTTGAGTAGGTAGGACTCCATTTTGTTCAGACCATACCAATCGTTATAGGTTATATTTATTGTCAGATCAATGCCATGAACTAGATCTAAACTGTGGAATTGTTCTAAACTCTTCCAATGATGAATTTTCCCGTACATGTTTGTCTAACAATTTATGTCTGGTTACATATTGACCTGAACATTCAGAGAGAAACTGAATAGCTGGCAGCTTTTTTCTAAGATCCAAGATGTTTGCAATGATACTGTAACCAACTCTTAAGTGCTTTTCCCATTGTGATGTGTAATTATTCGAGCTCTAATAATTTGTGAAAAAAACATTTACAGATACCGCTTTGAATTGTAGCATTATTGCTTTATTACCAGTTGCAAATATCCAATTTTGCAATCAATTTTTAGACCATCAGACTTCATTTTAATAAGACCACATCACTCGTTATAAAATATTCACTGTCAGATCAATACCATGAACTAGATCTGATTTCTGACATCCTTCTTCAAAACTAAGATTGGTCTTTCGGTTTATGTTTGTTTAACAACCCATATCTAGTAATATACTTAGCTAGACATTGAAAAAGGAAAGCTGAAAAGCTGCCTCCTGTTTTCCAAGATATTTACAGATCATGTAATAAAAATGTCATTTCAAATATTTGGTATTATTTTTGTCGCAATAAACCATTTGTGAAGGAAGTATCTAAAACTAACTCAATTAAAGTCGTCTTTATTTCAAATGCTGCTGGGAAGTTTGAACAGCTATCAAAGTCTAACTGGCCAATTAGCCTAAGAGTTCTTCAGCTACAATAATATTGAAGAGCATTGGGCAGAAAATGCGTTCCAGATATTATAAAGTACTGGTTATTCGATATGTTGGCATCTAAAGAACTTACTGGCGAATATGTTGGCATCTAAACTTAATAAGTTGAAGTTTTGTTTATCGTCGTAGAGCTTACGAGCTATTAGAGGTTGACCAACAAATTAGTGTATTATCATCGCTCATTTTAGCTATGGTCATCAATGAACTACACAAAAACTTAATAATAATTAATTCCGAATACATTATTTTATGTCGGAAAGGATCTAACATGTTCTTGCTGTTGGGAAATACAGACTAGCAAGCTTCACCAAATCTATTATTGTACCTTCACCAGTCCTAATGTAATTTCATCACATTGACTCTGTTACCATTTTTGGGAGGGATGACGACACCGGTGCCACGAGTTTGCAAAGTTTCGAAACGGGATAGAGTCTCATTAATTAAACTTAATGAAACTTGAAGTTGACTAGAGTCTCTATCTAGAATTACGTGATTAGTTAAAAGACCGCAGACTGGTCAGTAATTTAACTATTGGGGTGCAGGTCGCCTGAAGCAAGGTGCGCTTTACATACAGTGCGGTTCACCCTGCTTTTTTGTGTGCCGTGAAGTTAAGGGTTAATCCTAAACTCATCTGTACCTTTACCAGATATAAGGTTCTGACACTCATTATGCGAACTCTAAATAGCTCAATCATTGAGATGTGAAATACACAGAAAAAAAAAATCATCTTTTTTTTCAATTACACCTTTAATTGATTTTAAAATAATTTTCAATTCAAATTTTAATTGATTCAATTACTTTTTCTGATATTTTCAATTAAATTTCAAATTTTTTTTTAATTGATACTACCATTTTGTTTACAGGTCCGATTTCAATTAATGATTCAAATATTTTAATTGAAACTTATTTTTTTCTGTGTAGCTTGTGGTTATTTTTACACTCTCATTTGAAACAGTAATTTTTTCAGCACTATCTTCATGACAGATGCTTTTTTGGTGGCATAAACGCAGGTATTCCACAAGGAAGTGTACTGGGACCAGTATTATATACTATTTTTACAGCAGATATGCCTACAATGAACGACTTAACCTTTGCTACGTATGCGGACGATACTGCAATATTAGCTGCAAACGAGTCGCCAGTCATTGCTTCTGAGCTGGTACAAAATCAATTGAATCTTCTTCAAGATTGGTTACAAAAAATGGAATATAAAAGTAAATAATACAAAATCTATTCATGTCACATTTACACTAAGGAAAAACGATTGCTCGACAGTATATTTAAACGGCACAAATATACCAAAAAACAACAATGTGAAATACCTAGGCCTTCATCTTGATCGAAGACTCACATGGTAACAACATGTTAAAATGAAACGACTACAACTTAATATAAAAACAAGAAAAATGTATTGGCTTTTGGGACCACGATCAAGCTTAAGTTTAGAAAACAAAAGCCTATTATATAAATCAATCCTTAAACTGATTTGGACATATGGTATTCAACTTTGGGGAACAACTAGTAATTCCAACATTGAGATATTGCAGAGGTATCAATCAAAAACTCTCAGACTACTAACAAATGCGCCATGGTTTATCAATAACAAGAACATACATAAAGAATGAAATTACCAAGTTCAGTGAGAGATACCTAAATAGACTCAGTTATCATTTCATTATATTAGCAATTAATCTTTTAGATGATAGCGTTGAAATCAAAAGACTTAAAAGGTTTCATGTAGGAAATAGAAAAATGAAAAAGAACTAAAATACTATTTTATTTCAACTAATTAAGTTCAATTTTTGTATTTTTTTTTTTTTTTGAGTTCAATTGGAGCTCAATATAAGTTATTTTAAAAAAATTTGCTCATTATTTTTAATTTTTGTAAAATAGATTGCAAATAAAACAATATGAAAAAACAAACTCTTTAATAGAAAAGACTGAAATTAAACTCTAGTTTAAATCTATTAGTTATTTGTTACGGTAATCATACTGACACTGGCATATGTCATCTTAGTTTGGTAGACTGAAAAAGAATATAATGTTTTATTTAGGTTTTTATTAGTGAAATGATGGAAACCTTCCCCATTTATTATCTGTAAGTTAACCTGTATTTTCTTCGCTTAAAAAGACTAACAAATACAAAGGCCTGTTTAATTGTGTTTATGCTGTATTTGTATGGAATTTAAGGAATTTGGTTGATAAGAACAATTGCTTTATTTATATGCCTATTACTAGAATTGGGACATCATGCAACATTTATTATATAGAAATCATCACTTTCAAATATTGATAAAAATCTGTGTGTTTGGATTGGAAACAGATCTGAAGATTTTTATTTTACATTAGTATTTTATAAAAAGTCATAAAAGACGTAACTTTTCGGATGAAGCTTGGTTCACCGACAGCCAAGAACAGGTAAATGGGAAAACCCTAATTTTTACTATTCATTTATTTACTACATTGGGTTTTTTTGCAAAGCTGTTATTGCACTAAAACAGCAACCTGAATGTACTTACAGTATTATTTGCCGACTATCAATTTGCTTTGGGTAATGTTACGTCCAAACAATTCATTTTTTATGATCTACACAATGAGACATGATTGAAATATATACGATTTATGTAATGCGAAATGGTTTGGAAGGTACCCAGTAAAACAAATTCGTATTTTTTGAAGCACTTAAGAGAAAAAGCGCATAATCAAGCGCTTCAATAAAAGCGCTCTTTTGAAGCAGTAAATGCTTACGAATAAATTATAAATTTTTTAGTGCTGACAACGAAGAAGGTTTTAAAGCGAAAAAATAAAAATGAAATTATAGCCTCCAGATTTACGTATGACAACGAAAGTCAATTACAAAACGAATATCGCGCTTCTCAGTTACAATGAATTTTTCTTAAGCAAAAACATTCAGATAGATTTGTTCTTTGATTGGTGTTCCCGAAGTGACGTAAAACACTTTAGGAAAGTGCTTTATTTGCATGTTTGATTAGGTTAAAAGAAGCGCTTATTGTCAGCAGAAAGTACTCCTCCAAACCGGGAACGCCTCATACAAAAATCATGCATACCATCAGAAGGTTTGAAGCGATTTGAGGTATGAATTCATACATAAAACCTAAACGGAGTTTATATTTTTGTCAAATCTTTCTGTTAAAGCATTCATGCATTTCCGCCTGAGAGGAATTGGAATCTGTGTAAGCAAGTGATTGTTTCAGGAAGGAAGTAAGGCAAGATCCAATCCTTAAATAAGCTTATATGCTCTAGTTCTAGCTTTTAGTAGGTGCTAGTTTTGCCGCAGTTGCCAATTGATGTATATTATTAGATCTCAATACTGCTCTAAAGTAGATTTTGAGTGTGGAACTTATATGAAAACTGGGTTCAATTGTGGCATAAAATTTAGTAGTGTTATTTGTAATAACCAGGTAATTATTTGTTTTGAGTTTTACTTAGATGCCAATATTTTAAGGAAATAAATGAACCGCAAACTTCTGCAATACATTTTGTAAAAGCAATTATTTAATAATGGTCCACATTTTGATTCATAACTTTTTTTCAACTTAAGCGATTTTGTTTAATTGCAATACCAAACTGCCTAGAATATTAACAAATAGTCTGAATAAAAACCAACTATTTCGCTTTAATATTTTCCTAGTAAGCACGATTTACACACACTGAAAACATTCTTCTTAACGATATGTTGCAAATGGCTTAAGAGGAATAAAATATCGCTCATTCTTTTGGTAGTGTCTAAATTTATAAAACTTCCTCATGTTTGCAATAATTAATTTTGTATATTTTTTTATAATTCAAACATACCTGTTACGATACTTGACAACAGCAACTGTACCGACATGAAACTTCATGAAATGTGAAAGAATTTTTTTTTTTTTTTTAAATGATCTCGTAAATCATTTAAGCATAACGTTGTTGTAACTGCTGCTGTTGTTATGGCCATATAATTATTACAGCAACTTATTTATGTTGTCAACACAAAATGTATATGAGATTAAAAGCTGTTAGGGAAGGGGGGGATGGACAGAAAATATAACGTCGGCATTTAGTGAGTGATATATGAGAACATATTCGCATATTCATTATGAAAAAGCTAATACTAAAACACGGTAAAAAAAAATCTGTTTAAATGGAATTGAAACAGTTATAAGAAATCTAAAGTGAAATCAAATTAAAATAGCAAAATGATTGTACAGTTTTCATTACAAAGCCTTTAGCTGTGTTAATAATTCCCTTGTAGTCTTTCTTTCAGTGTAGAATAATGCATTTGCATTACTTTATTTAATTTTTATGTATTATTTTAGTCAAGTTTAATAGCTGACCTTCATGGCAATAAAGCGCAGCACAATTATTATAAAAAAAAAATAAATCAAACAAACATAAGGAAAAGAGATTTGTTGTATTTTCAAAATCAAATCGATAACTATTGATTATACAACGGTGATGTCTTTTAAAGAAACTGAACAAAATAATAACTCAAACAAACTCAAACGAGTACAACATCTATCAAATATCTGATCTTTAAATAATTGAATAACCAGTCATACATATGTATGTACAGACATATCTATGTATGGATGGATGGATGCTTTTAGTCACACACTTTTTCTGTTAATAATTCCTACACCGGATGTCAACTGAAACAAAAATTAGTTTTGTTTTCTTTTTGTTGATTAAATCTTTTTTTTTTTTTAACCAAAATCTGTAAAAAAAAACTTTCTGTTAATGTTCATCAAGATTTCGTTACGAACAAACATTAATAAATAATAATACTTTTATTTCAACAATTGTTTCGCCTATATTTACAACGGAGCTTTAAAAAAAACGCCACTGGCCATGTTAATAGTCAAGTCATGGCTACGTCAAACTGTTGTTCTCCTATAGAATAAACACAAGCAGCCCGTACACATGTTTAAAAAGGTATTCGCGTATAACGAATTTCAAAAACGGAACTCATTTTGAAATGTGTTTTAAGGGAAGCTATGCCAATGAGTAGAGTTTGATTTTGGGACAGTTTGTAGGTTAATTTTGAAACTAAAAGCATTCACGACAAGTTCTAATTTTTTATATGCCAAACCTGAATCTTAATATTAGAATATTACAAATTATACTCGTTTCATTGATGATATGTTGTTTTCAGTTAGCCCTGCCTTTAGGACATCGCGGCATTCCGGTATAAAACAATTAAAGTAACTAAACTCTCAAAGAGGCTGCTATGCGTATGTCTAGCAAATAAGCAAGTTTACAACAGATAATAAATCAGTCATTATTCGACCACTTCTTTGTAATGCTGAGAGTAAGTTTTAATAATTTTATATGGAAAGAGCTATTTTTTCACGAAAATCACGCACGATTACAAGTGCAATAATAACGGCCTCTTAGACTCATTATCAAGACAACAGTAGACTCATTATAACTCCAACAATTTGAAAAGTTTTTCCCTGGGAAAAAGAAACTATCCGTTAATGCAGCTGTCACTGATTTGAAACTATTTGACCAACTAACACTCGTCCCGGAGTGAAGATCATGGAAGGGGGACGATGTCTTCGGCGGTTGATAATGCAGTGAACAATAATAATAATTGGGTGTCAAAGATCATGTGAATGAAATAAGAAGACCTTAAAACATAAGGATCTGGGACAAAGTCCCACTAACACGAGACGGTAATTAAGAGCAAAAGTTGTAAAAATTTTAAACATCAAAAATAACAATGACCAGCAATTTTAGAAGTTTAAATAGCCGACAATATGTACAAAATTATATAGGTAGAAATATCTTTCTTTTGGACGACAAACTTTCTGAAATAAGAATCCAAAACAAAATAATATGGAGTCAACAGAGTTTAAACGAAAACAAGATATAAAACTTTATCGCTTATCTTCGTTGTGGGTCAACTTTTCTCAAACAGATTTTTGAAATATGACATTTAAGACTTTTTCTACTACAGAGGTTCGAAAAGATAACGCCGACATTATCTTTTGAACGAATACCCCAAGAATTCAGTACTACTGCAAGAGCGATAATATCACTCATTTTATCGCTGATATAGCAATAGTGATAGTAATAATGCCAACTACTTTTATGAGATTAATTCCATCACATTTTAGTAGATCGTACCCTCTTATTAACAGATTTTCAGAGAAGACATTGTCGAAAAGACACAGCAATAATAAGAAGGTATTTTGGAATATTAATTCTAACATATTATCATAACCGATGTCGCATTCGTCCATTTAAACGAATTGTCTATTTCGTTGCCAATTATGCAAAAATAATGTAGTTTTATTTCGGACTAATGGCATATGAACGGAATAATCTGTAATTGGCAAATTTTAACAAAACACAAATTTTTGTGTCAATAGACTTTTGCAAAACTAAAAGTCAACCGTGTTTTTTAAAACGACAATATTCTTTAAAGGTGTTTAAAGGTATTCTTTAAAGGAATGGGCATCGGTTTCATCATCAAACTATTATCCAAAAAATGGTCAAAGTTTTAGACCATAACACTGATTTTATTATAAACAGAATTTTGTAAAATTCTTTATCGCTCATTTTATTAAAAATATTTAAGATTAACATATTTGTGACCATAACATTGTTTAAATACTTTAAAATTTTGTAAAAATATTGAAATTATAGCGGTGAAAATGTGCAACAATATTTTGTCTTTGGGTGCAGAAGACAATTTCAGCTAACTCTATTTGGGATAACTTCCCCTTGTGTTTAGAACTTTATCTTTAAAAATCGAGTTGTGTTTTTCAACTGCTTATTGTTTGCAGTTGTTGTTGAACTCCAATCAATCTATTATTTTTATTTATTTGACAGTATGACGTCTGTTATGATTTGAAAATCATTGTTAAATATTTTGAAGCAGATAAAATCTTTAAAGTAATGTAATGTCTTTTTTAAGAAACAAAAAAAATTACTCTTACAGCCCAATCATGAATAAAAATTCCGCGCGAGTTTTTTCCTTTTTATTTTTTTAACATTGAATTTGAATAGGAAAAATGGGAAAAAACTCCCGCGGAATTTTTATTCATGATTGGGCCGTTAATATAATTCATGCAAGCTTGATTATTATTTAAAATTTTTAAAATAAAAATTGGATGAAAAAAGAAAATTTTAGTTATTTTCCTATTAATAATAAGAAAGAGTGCCAATTATAATAAATACATTTTTATTGTTAAACTATTGAAAATGCCTTTCTCTATTCAAAGAATTTCAAAATTCCCATTTTCGAATAACAAATAATTCGTTCAATTCTATGAAGAATAATCGAATAAAACGAAAAAAAGATTATGTTAATTTACATATCGTTCAAATTTGTTCATAATTTAATAACAAAAATATTCACAATTTAATATTATTTTCAAATATAGACATGTTTAATAAACAGTTAATCTTTGTATAGACGGTTCTCAGATCTTACAACTTTGTCCGAAAAATGTTCAGAAAATGTCCAACCATCGTGTGAACTTAAAGTTTTTGTCTTCCAATATTGTAGGAAAAAGCATTTTCATTATATTGTAAGACAAAAATATTGTCAGATAGCCAACAATCGTGTAAACACATTTTTTTGTCATTGTAAGATTGTTTTAAGACAATTGTCAAACACTTTTAATTGTCATATGTGCAAAGTTTATGCATCTGTCAATGGCAGCATTGTCAGAGAAATTATTTCTAACTGCAACTCCGTATTACATAAATAAATAAATAATTTTTATTAAATAATTTTTAAGCTTAAGGTCACTTTTTGTTTTTTATAAAAGATTTTTTATTTTTATTTATAATTAATTCTGCCTGGCTGGCTGTCCATGTAAAGTTTGTGCACAGAGTACAATATTGAAGATACATATTTTCATAAAATTTGGTACATAATATTTTTTCAGCCCAAGGACTGAAAATGTTTTAAATACAATTAGGTTTCACATATACATACACATATCATGAAACCTAATTTTATTTTAATTCAGTAATTAGTCAAGCTCTTATATAAATCTTTAAAAAATGTTTATATTGATATAAAAGTGATATTACTACTAAAGGTAGATCTAGACTATACCATTTTCTGCTTATTTAATTTTTTTTAAGTTATTCGAATAGTTCGATTAATTTAAAATTGTGATCGAATTATTCGAACACGTTGAAGTCTTATTCGAAGTATTCGTTTTATTCGAACAAATAATACTTAAGGTACGGTCACACTTGGTAAATATTTATTTTAGCACAAATTTGTGTGGCGTTGTTTACTCTTACAAGAGTTTTGCAAGATCAAACAGCATTGAATAAAATAAAACTAAATATTTGTTGTGTCTTGTCCGAAATAAACGAAGTTTTTTTAAATGAATAAACAAGTTCAAATATATATTATTTTGGGGTTACGTCTTTTTCGGCAAATATTTGCCACGTGTGACCGTACCTTTAGAGACAAAAGCATTGGTCAAAGTAAAACTATTAACTTAGTATGAAAAGCATATAAAATATATAATATACAGGAGTCAATTGTTATTAAAACTTCGTTAACTAAATATATTTTAGTAAAATTGTTGTTATAAAAATTTTGTAGCAATTAATAACTATAGTAGCAACCCCACTTTATACCACCAAACTCCTAACAAATATTTTTACTACTTAATTTACGACTTTAACTTAAAGCTCAACCACTTTGACCGACACATGCATTTATTTATTTTCAATTTGAACCAGGTGAACGAAACTGTTGCAACCATAAACAGCAGCAGCCAAAACCACCACAGTCTTATAACAATTTGCAACATTTATTTAAATCGTCAATCTTGTTTAACCTCTTGTGCCAAGTTTTCTAACTTCTACATTTATGCACCTTAATGGCTGCAAACATTTAATGGGCCATAATGTGTGTTGGCTGGTAGCCTGAAAATACTCGTATTGTAGAAATTATTATGGCGTTGTCCCCTAACACAAAACAACAATAAGAGTATTGTGAAATTCCTTCTTTTTTCTTTTTATAATACTTTAGGAATTTCATATTTGGGTGTTTTTTTTTTTGTTGTTTATTTTGTTGAAATAGTTTTCAGGTGATTTGAACATTTCCTGGAGTAGATAAGAATGAATTAAGCTGGTTTGAAATATAAAACGAATTATAATAATAAATTTGGTAATTGAATATGCTTTAAATGGGTGGGTCTTATTTGCTTAAATTAAGCAAAGATAAGTAAAAGTATTTTGTTTTTTTTTTTGCATTATATATGTATGTATATAGGTAAGATGAAGCAAAACATAATAAAGGTAATAAGGATTCAAAATAAATAAATAATAGTGGGATAAATGTTTTAATATTTACATACAGTGTTGAAAAAAAATAACAGAAACGATTACTAGTTCATCATTAAAATATTGTATACTTTTTCGTAATGAACTTTTATTGTTGGAAATCACTGTCAAATTCTTGGTAATGTAAAAAAAATGGGTCGAGGTGTTCATATCACTGATGCTGAAAGAAATGTCATCCTTAAGTTAAAATATGATGGATTATCACTTGGAAAAATAGCTCAAATAATGAAGTGTTCTAAACATAAAGGCCCATAATCATAGTCATAGAAAAAGCATACTTTAAGCAAAAGCATGCTTTTGTTTTAAATTCAGAACAAAATTTATTTGTTTTTGTTGTTTAAAAGTCTACTTTTACTTAAAGTATGCTTTTTATATGACTATGATAATGGGCCAAAGTATTTAACGTGATTCACTATATAAAAACAAGTAAGAAAGTATAGTCGGTCACGCCCGTCCATAAAATACCCTACACTCAGTATATGTATAAACCAGTTTTTCAAAAATGAGCGCTATATGGGAGATATGACCTATATGGGCCGATCATTCAAAAATTTAGTGACATGATTTCTATGAATATAAATATTGTATATGTTAAACTTTATCTCGATATAAATACTTTTAAAAGATTTATGGAGGTTAAAGTTGATTACGGGGAGGGTCTTATATGGGAGTTTCGACTAATTACGGCCATTATAAAATTAGGTGGCATCATTTCTGTATATTATTTGTGTCGAATTTTATTTGATTACCAACATTCTTAAGAAATTTATGATCGTTAAAGTGATTTTCGGAAGTGGGCCTTATATGGGAGCTACGACTAATTATGGGCCGATCACAATAAAATTGTACCGTATTATTTGTATACATATGAAATATATTTGCGTTAAATAATATTTGGATACCAACATTTTTGAGTGAGTTATGCTCTTTAAAGTGATTTGTGGAAGTGGGCCTTATATGGGAGCTACGACTAATTATGGACCGATCACAATAAAATTATACCGTATTGTTTGTATACATATGAGATATATTTGTATTAAATATTATTTGGATACCAACATTTTTGAATGAGTTATGCTCTTTAAAGTGATTTTCGGAATTGGGCCTTATATGGGAGCTACGACTAATTATGGACCGATCTTCACGAAATTTGTAGATATGATTTAGCATCATTTATTACTTATTTTTGGTGAAATTTGTTTGCATAATTGTATAATTCAAAGATTTATGACCGGTAAACCCCAATTTCGGGAGGACATTTGTATGGGGGCTAGGTGAAATAATGGACCGATTTTCACCGGTTTCAATCCCATCCATCCTTGAGCCGAAAATATCACGTACCAAATTTTATCGAAATATCTTCAAAATTGCGACCTGTACCCTGCGCACAAGCTTTACATGGACAGCCTGCTAGACGGACGGACGGATGGACGTACATCGTTAAATCGACTCAGAAAGTGATTCTGTGTCGATCGGTATACTTTAAGGTGGGTGTTGGACCAATATTTCTGGGCGTTACAAACATATGCACAAATCCAATATACCCTCCCCACTATGATGGTGTAGGGTATAAATATCGAAACTAGAGGAAGAATGATGACGTCCACGCGTTTTGATAAAATTTTAGTACGTCATCACAAAAGTAACCCTTTTGAGTCATCTGATGGACTTAAAAATATACTAGATGCTCCAGTAACAAGCCGTAATATAAGAAACAGGCTCCAAGAGGCTGTGGTCTAATGAGACAAAAATAAATTTGTTCAGATCAAACGGAAAATGTTTTTTACGTCGTCCTGCCAATAAAGAGTTTGATCTAAAATACACAAAAAAGGCAGTCAAACATGGCGGTGGGTCCCTAATGATATGGGAATGTTTTTCAGCGTCTGGCGTTGGTCCAATTTTCTGGGTACAGGGGAAAATGATAGCGATAGATTACTTAGATATACCCCAGAGCAAAATGCTTCCATTTGCTGAATTGAAGTGGGAGTTTATGCAGGACAATGATCCCAAACACTCTGCAAAAACTGTAAAATCTTGGGTTCAGGAAAATCAAGTCCCCGTAATGCAATGCCCATCACAATCACCTGACTTAAATCGCATTGAACATCTATGGGGAGTCTCTAAGAATAAGATGGGTCTGTTTAAATCTAAAAATAAATAACAAATGTGGAGTAAAATTTAAGATGCTTGGTATTCCATTACTTCAGATATGTGCTAACCTTGTTGATACAATGAATAGGCGGTGTCAAGAAGTTATCAAAATGAAAGGAGCCTCAACCAAATATTAAAATAGTATAAGGATTTGACGGTAAAATTTAAAAAAAAAACATTTTTTTCCCCCAAAATATAAAACATTTCTAATATTTTTTTCCAGGCATTTCTTAAATATATAAAATTTTTTCTAGAAAAAACCATAATTAACTTATTTTTTAATATTTAATAGGCAATAGAGATACGTTTTAAGTTTATATATCGATGGTCTCATGTAGAAATGCCCTAACTCGCATATTAGAAACTTTACAGGAGAAGGTAAAAACATAAGAGAGAGAAACTGTAATATTCAACATGTAAATTTTTTTGTACAACTGCTTATAAAAGCGTTATTTTTTACACTATTGCAATAAATTTTTGTGAGGAGGTGTATTTGCGTTAAATGCATTGGAATCGCAAAAAAAACAAATTTCGAAAAAATAGCGAGTTAGGGCCTTTCTACATGAGACCAACGATATACTTCTATACAGCCTCTTCACCAACCCTAATAAGATAATCTTCATTTGTAATTATTTACTAACACACGAATTCAAAAACCTCTTTCCACGCGCAGGGAAAAAATATAGTTGTCTATGTTTACCACAATTATTTCAAAATTTTTAAACATTTTTTTAAAATTATTATTATTATTTTAATGATTATATGGTTGGTTTACGTGGTAGTTCACAACGTGCGAACACTTAAGTAGAGTCGAAGGGACCCCGTTTTAAAATAATGATTATATACATAATACAATAAATGAAATTATATAATGAATTGTAGTAGGAGTATGAGCAACTTGGCCTGTAACTCCGAGGTTAATTAAATGATGTTAAATATATGATACCGGTGTTAGATTAGATTAAGAGAAAGTAAATTGAATTTTAAAATATTATGGTCACTGTATTTATTTATGTATATGATCTCTGCAACCATGATATGGTTAAGTTACCATTCACATGATTATAGCAATCATATATATGATATTAGCAATTATGTAATATTTATTGTGATCAGTTTTATGATGACAGATTATACCACATTGTGTTGTTCTCTATCATCATCAAAGAGCAACAAATTATGATAAAGATAAGAAAGTAAAATTAGAGCTCCATTTAAAGACATGGTCCATTGATATCTAGGTGGACTGTCTAGCAGTAATCAATGTTATGAAGTCAAAATGTCTAATGGATTGTATATATTCCCTATTTCAACTGTGTTTTATATGAATCCCCAACAAGTTAATATTCCTCATAAAGACATTAATGCATTCTAACTGCGTATTGAATAATTCACAAAGACTGCCGAAATAAATTTTACCAAATATTCTTCTTATACATGTAGCCAGTTTGCTATTATTTGTATAAAAAAAAAAACACTACGTCTATTTAGACTCTAAATTTCTTGATGAAGAAATCTTCGCCAACTCGTTCTTTACTTTTAAAGCTGTCCGTATAAATGGAAATAGTCATCGTGTCAAAAGAGAAGATACCATCTGCAAATTCCGTGTCATTAGAGATTCAAAAATAAAATAAGGGATTTTTACTACAAAAATCAATTTGACATAGAGTATTTCGTATTCAATGACAGTTTCCCATATCAACCGGTTTCCAATTAGCCATCATATGGAGGTACTTTTTCGGATATGTACGAAGAGAATATTTACTGTACATTTATTGTATAGTACAGGAAGATTGTTGAAGGAACGATGTTCCAAAACCTAATACAGTGTCATTAATGAATTAAAACCTGAAGTTTTTCAAGAAGATGGTACAAGGCGTGCAATTATTAAAATGTTCAAGTAGATTCTGTAAACACTCAATAATAGTAGCATAAAAATATGATGGAAGCATGTTTCCAATGTAAGTATTCAGTTCCAGTTTTTTACATGAACCGGAAACTAGTTTAGCATCTTATAGAGCAAGAGCTCTTCTAAAGAGTATGCGATTTGAAAGCCTTTCTAAACAAATCATTATAATCATGATTGCAAAAAATTAATACATAGTTACTACAATCATATATAAGATTGCAGTAATCATCTGAATCGTAACTTAACCCTATTATGGTTACCGCAATCATATAAATAATTACAATGAGCTTAACATTGTTGAAGAACTTGTAAAAATATTTTTCCTCTGTGTGCAACTATCCGCAAAAACAAGACTAGTTTTCTCTGAAATATAAAACCAATAAACAGTGAAAAATTACATTAGGTATTTTCAAAATCAATACCGGTAAAATTGACATTTATTTTGTAATCAATAAGTAAAACAAAAAACTACTTTGTCACTTGAATACGAGTATGTATAAATTTTATGAATGACTGACTTGACTGCATAAATAACTTAAGATTCCGTTTTTTTTTTTCTTCAATTTAAATTATTCTCTAAATCTATTATTGTATTAAATATTTTTTGTTTGCTTTTTATTCTTCTCCAGTCTTCTGGTATTACAACATTTTCAACTGAATGACCTTCAAAAACCAACACTTGCTTAACAATATAATGCTGGTTTGTTAGCAAATATCTTCTTGCAACAATTTAGTTTTTTGCTAGTAGATTCTAACTACAATTTTAATAGTGATTTAGGGTGCTTAGAAAACAACACTAGAAGCTGTTAGCAAAACAAAAATATTTGGCCATTGATCTCCCTAGTTAACATTTATTTTGCAAACATTTTTGTTTGGTTTCTTGTTTGAATTTGTTTTTTAAAAAATAATAAAAGACAACGGAAGTTAGTAGTTGAGATTATTTTCGTATTATTTTTAAATGGTTACTTTTAGCTCTTAGTTTGGGAAATAGATTTGAACATGTTTTTTTTTTAATTTTGAATAAATATTATTAAATAATATTAATACTTAGCGGGTAAAATGAAGCTTAAAAATTACTTTTTGCACTTCCTTTTTATTAACAGGAATTTAGGTTTATTTCAATTTTGAATCAAACTTCCCCATAAGGTGTATTGAAAATTTTTGTTCTAATTAGTTCTAACAGTTGATTAAGTAGATTATATAGGTATGTATATAAGTTTAACATATAGTTAGTTATTAATTTTAAACCCTTTAAAGTATTTAAGTATATGCTCTATGCTTACAACTAGATAAGTGTAGACGAAGATGTTCGCATGTTAGTGTAAATTAACTTTCCGAAAACCGCAGATATCTACTGAACCCAAATCTTGCAATATTATATCAGCTATACGTTCGAAAATATTTGTATTGAAAGTCAGAAAAATCCCTCCATAAATGACAGTGATATGACCAAAAATACAAGCCAAACTTGTTTTTGTTTTGGATATTTAAAGTGGGTGGCCAAATTATTAGTTACACTTATTAAATAAGAATCAACCGCTTTTAATACGTATATAAATTTATTTCTTGTACCAGATGTTTTCGTATTTTAATTCTGGTAATATGTACTGTTAAATATTTTGTGAAAAAGTAGACAAAACATCTACGAAACGTCGGGGAAAAATGTAAATAAAAGTTTTTTAATTACATTGGAAAAGTTTAGGCCTGATTAGCTTAAATAAGGAATATTTAATAAATTTTAACTTTGGCCAACATTCAACATACAAATGATTGGTGACATTAGAGTGCAGTTGTAGATCATTATCTGTCATTCTGCTCTGAAGTTTGAAATATGCAATTTTGATTAAATTGATTAAAGTCTGGCATCACGATGAAGAACTCAAAGAAAATGTTCAAAAATGCATACAGAGCATGCCAAAAAGGGTACAAGCTGTAATTGATGCCAAAGAAGGTTCTACGAAATATTAAGATTTTTTTTTCAAAAATGTTTGTAATATTTCTATTCCTCAAATATATATTTTTAAAACAAAAGAATTTATTTTTAATTGAATTAGAAACACTTAATTTACCTAAAAGAACAAATAAAATGATAAATTTCCACTATTTTAAAATGTTATACGGCTTCAAACTAAACAATTTTGCATGTGTAACTAATAATTTGGTCACCCACTGTAGGTGCAAACATATGTATGTCTGAATATATCAAGGATACTCAGTTTTGCAATATCTATATCAAATAAAAGGTATTCAAAATTAGTACAATTTAATGTTTAATTGAATTCTGGTATAGGACACTTCGAGGTTGTCTCATATTGTTTAGAGTTCTTTTCTTGCTTTTCTTAATGAAAAATTGTTGAACTTTTAATATTAATTTCTTTTTTTCTTGTGAAAAGATTTTGTTGATTTTCATTAGCAATCTAACTAGAAGAGTGGCCAACATTCTGTATAAAAGTCGTTCATTTCGGTGTGATACTTTGGAAGAGAGAGTGCTTTCCACACACAAACTAAACTAACATTTAAATATGTATATTCTACTAGTTAAGATGAAAGGCAAAAAGGTCTAAATGTTATACAATATATATATCAAATTATAGGTATTTAAAATGCCTACAATTTCATTCTTTAAAATTCTGGTATAGGTTACCCCAGCGAAAACTTTACCTACAAATTAAGTTAAAAAGTAATAGGAAATTGTCGACCTAGAAAAAGTACTTATTTTTGTTCGAGATATCCCAAAAGTAATCTGTTATAATTTTGCAACTTTTAACCAAAAGATTAATAACTTCTTTTTATATTTAAAAGCTTAATAAAAATATGTAGTTGTAGACTGATTTACAATAAAATGTTATAAGATAAATAAACAAACTTAACAAATATTAAGGAAACTTACTGCAAAACTATATTAATAAAGATTTATAATCATATACTAAGTGCTGTTTTATATATTTTAGTTTTAGCTGTCCAGTTTTTCAATTCAGTTTAGAAAATTTAGAAAATTGACTATGTACTCCTTCTATTCTCTTTCCCCTTCTCACCCAAAAATACTTTCCTTGAAGAGTAAGAATTAAAACGTGCGAAAGCGGACTAACTCCTCTAAATCTTTTTATTTGAAGTAAATTTTTTTGGATTTTATAATTATGATCTTTTTAAGATATATATGTATATATATATATATATATCAGTGTTGCCATTTTAGCGCTTTCAGTGCTAGATTTAACATTTTGTTTCTCGAAATTCATTGAAATTTTTAAAAATTATGCTAAGTTTGCTTGATAAAAAACTGTTTTTTCTCGAAGTAAAAAAAAACTTTTATTAATATTTCAACTAAATTTCTTTCGGTGTGGTAAGTAAATTTTTGAATTAATACACTATGAGACAGCCAAAATCGGGATGGGATGAAACTAACGGGAAATGTTATATCGGTAAAAAAGAAGTTATACGTGTCCCGGCGTTTCGCTGGGTCACGTCTAGGAATCGAGATATATCGATTTGAAGTTTGTAACTTTCAAATAGGGGAAATTGTCACCTTTGGTGGTCTTTTGTGTGTCATAGCTCGAGAACCACTAGTCCGATTTTGCTGAAACAAATTAAAAAAAAATTAGGAATTACAATTCCTTTAATCTGTTCATACATACGCAACAGTTTCGCAGTTATAAATAAATGTATTTTTTACCTAAAAAATTTAATTTTTTTATTTTTAATTCATAAAAAATCTACAACGGTAAAAAAAGTGTCCAGTCCTATTACTTTCACGTAAAGTCACATAACATTTAAACAAAATGAGACATGGATCATGAAAATCGATGGATGCGTTTCGCTTTTATTCACAATTAAGTGAAGGTATGAATTTCTCTAAAATGCTCAAAATTCCTTTGAAAAAACATTGATGGCTTTTTTTATGATTTTCAGAATTAAAAAAAAATTGTTATGCACAAAAAAAACTATAATTTGTGTATGTAACGTTTGAAATAAAAATTGTATTGTTACATTGAAAAAATTTAGCACTTATTTTTTCTTCTGTAGAACATTTTAGCACTAAGTTTTTCAAGTTTTAACATATTTTGAAATTCATTTTCTGGCAACACTGATATATATATATATATAAGATATAAGCAATTATTTAATATATAATTAGTAATACAAAAAGTGGCGAATAAAGCTACGAAATAATGAAATCTGGAAGTCATTAATTAAGAATGTAAGTAAAGCTTTTGCTGGGACTTTGAAGTTGTCTCATATTTTCATATATAACTTTTATTTTTGTGAAAATATTTTCTGGATAAAAGTCGTTTCTCAGGGTGTGGTACTTGTGCAAAGAGAGTGTTTTCCACACACAAACATATTTCACATATACTATAGTTATTTTGGAAGGTTTCAATTTACATGAAGCAATTCTTAAGACGAGTACACACTTGATTGTACTAGCAATACGTGTTACTCTCTTATTCGTATTACATATGTGTATGCAAAACTGTGTATACTCTCAAAATAAAAATTTAAGCGATTTTGTGCTTTGTGAACACCGAAGAAATTTCTAGGAAAATATTGTACCAATCATTTCAATAAAAATTGTTTTGTGTAAATTGGGACAAGTTTTCAAATGTCAAGATGTAGCTTTAGTGGCTTAGCAAAGTTTTTAATACATTTTATTAAGTTTTTGGCATTTAAAATTCAAATATTTCTGAGAAAAAAAAAACCTGCTAGACTCTAATGACAGTAACATTTAAAATCCTAAAATGTGTAACATCCAAGCAACGGTTCATTTTAGTTTAGATTAGTAACCTTAACTAAAACTGTAACAAAATTGTTTTAAAACTACAACTTTAGACATTTAAGCATGACACTGACATGCTTGGCAAAAGTTCACTATTGACAAGATGTTCTAGTTACTTCCAAGAAAACAGCAAACCACAATATCACTAGAGTTATTGACCACACTTCGATTAAAAAAATCTCTACCAATTTTAGTGGGGTTTAATTTTTTCTTTTGTTATTCTATTTCATGTTTCAATTGCTATAGATTGTATTTCTTTAAAGGTCACTGATTCTGTCTGTAAACAAGCGACATGTGCTGGCCAGGTTTGTTACATTTGTCTAATATCAAAATACCAGCTCAAATGCATAACAATTTACACACATATTCATACGATTTTAAATGGAAAACAAAATAGTATATTTTTACTGCTAAAATCTAATTTTTATTTATGATCTTTATGTCGGCAAACTAAGCTCGCTTGTTGTACTATGTCTTCATTTATTTATTTTTTTGGGTAGATTGTAGTAATAAAGCAGAAGATTTTTAGTATCAAGTTTATTGCATTTTAGTTTAGGTATATTTTATGTCAATTTAATTTATAATATCGCAATGAACTCACCTGTTGTTGCTTAGAGTTGAAATCACCTTAAGTTATAGGTTGCCGATATAAAAATAGCATGTGTTTCAAATGCAAAAGAATTTAAATAGAATCATTGCAAGTAATTAAATGAAAAACAATGGCAGACATTCTAAGATGTGCAAACAGTGGTGCGGATAGCTGATAAATGAACTGAAATTTAGGGTATTCATGAGAAAGGCAACCAAATATCAATATCACCACAATCATTTTATAAATTGTACAAATTTTTAACAATATTAAGGTCACTGTAATTATGTTTATGATTGCAGCAACCAAAATATGTTGATGTTATGGCTCATATGATTGTAGGAATCATATGTATGATTGTTGCAGTTAAGTATATGTTTGCGGCAAACATGTTTATGATGAAATAATATATTATGTTGTTCTCAAATTGTGGTTATAAAAAAAAACATATTATGATAGGATTCATCATGAAAATGATTGTCATAAACATAGGTGTTAATCCAGCAAACCCAGTGTCTTTTAACTTTAACCGGAACATATGTCAAATATATTTCAAACAACAAACAAAACGTTGTGTGTCTGTAACTAAAACAAACGAAACAAAAAAAAACAAAACAATACATAAAGAAATAATTAGACCCCACGAACAACAATACACTCGCTAATGGTTCTAAAGCAAACAAGACAAAACTAGAGACAATTGCAACAACAGCCACCAAATAAATATATATTTATTTAACACATACACGAAACAATCAAAAAGTCTAACGTAAAACTTATACACTATAATTAATGTTTTACATAAATGTTGCAAAAACAAAACGAAATCAGAAAAAAAAATCTAAAATAAAACTATTCGTATCATGCAAATCATTATAACACTTTGGTAGTTTTTGTATTTTGTACTTGCTACTGGCAGTCAAAGCTGAGTTGAGAGACTTTAAGGCAAAAATGTTGCCAAACGCTAAGACAGACCAATGAAGAAAACAAAAACGAATAAACAGTGGCAGTAGATACATGAATGAATGGTGATGGAGGTAGTGTAAAGGAGTTAATTCTTAAGATTTTAAGACATAAACTTCAAAAATCTTTAAAGGCCTTAAAAGAACTTAACCATAAAAGAGCTTTATTTATCCAACATTTGTTAAAGTTTAAACATTCCGTTAAACAACACTGATGTTTTCGATGACAATTATCTTTTATTAACTTTAAAGGCAATATCTAACATTTGTGCCATCAATTGTGTAGCAACCGAAAGTTTTTGTTGAACTAATCAGTGTTTTTTGAAAGCCTGATAAAATTTTCAAGCTTTTTTAGCTTTCTTTTCTGGAAGTTCTTCGATTTGTGCCGTCAATTCAAGTCCAAGTCTATTTATAACATTTCCACCATTAACTGGTTCCCAATTAATTTATTCATTCTGTATATTTTTTTGTTTACTTCTATTTGTTTATTGTATCTTCATTAAAAACGAACGAACTTAGTACGAACGAACTAAGTATTTCAAATCTTATATTTAATAAACTTCAGTTATTCAGCCATGTCACAGAATTAAATTCCGTTCGGAAGTGGAATTAATTCCATTTTTTTTGCTTCTATAGAAAAAGAAAAACGAAATTATTTTCGGAATGAAACCACTTTTAATTTGCTATGTGGAATTGTAATTTTATGCATTTCTAGGTTTCATTCCGAAAAATTTTTTATTTTTACTTTTTCTATAGAAGCAAAATACGGAATTAAATTCTGTGACATGGCTGATTTAGTCCAGCCAGTGCCGGATGAAAATTGTTTGACCATTGTTGATTTTATTTTTAGTTGACATTCTTCCTTCTTGTCTTCAGTTCAGATTCGCTATATCCCTTATTCGTCGAATATAACCACTATTACGAGGGCGGTTCGGAAACTTCTTAGCCTGGTACAGAAAGCGCGGTATAAGCAGAAAAAAGTTAAGTGTTTTGAAAACTTACATCTCTGAACATGGGCACATGTTATTTTCGACCTGGCAACACCTTCATATAGAAACAGGTGTTCAAAAAAGACGCTTACGAAATTTTTTTACAATAGAAAAATCTAGTAAGAAATTTAAAATCGGATCATTATCAACAAAATTACAGGCTTATAAGTGCGCAAAGGTACAAAAAACCGGGTTTTTAACCGTAAAACCGGATTTTGGAGGTGTCCGGCATATTTCACTATTGGAATCTTGTTTTACTCGACAAGCCCTACAAGCAAATAATAATATCGGGTCCCAGGTTTTTTGCACTGTCGCACCGTGTTATTATTGCTGGCAATCATATGACAGTTGAAAGCCTAATACCTTCTCGTCAAATATGATTCTCGCCAAATATACTGGATGTATCTGAAGACAAGACGAAATGTTTCGCAATTGAAAAAAACAATGTACGTCAAACAGTATATTTTGGAGGGATTTTCCCCATGAGATTTGATTGCTAATACAATTCAAAAGAGAATTAGTTAATACCATTTTACGGATATAAATATACACGAAGAAGAAAGATTTGTTTAATATTTCAAAGTTGAAGAAGTAAAAAACGACAAAAGAAATCATCCACTCTGATGATGATAGAGCAAGCGATCGTCTTCTCGTTACAGTTCAGAGTTTATCTCAGACTCAAGCACAATTTAATCATGCTTTAATAAACATATCGATGATCAGATAAATGTTTTTTAACATGCCAGAACATTTAAAATCATTCTCCCATGTTGGTAAATTTGTCAGATATGATTAGCATCTAAAAGTCGATATTTGTTTGTAACTAATGATTTTAGCCAATAATTAATATTTATTGATTACATATATTTACCTTTGGGGAAGTTAAGTAACATTTATTCAACAGCCCACACTTAAATTCAGTAACATATGTATATGGAAACTTATTTTCTCATGTAACATAATTTGAAACAAAGATTTCATTCCTTTACTCGTCTGCCTTGCTTTAATAATCAGACAAAAGATTGCATAGAATTATTGTATTGTAGAATTATGGCATAAACTGCCATCAAGACAAAAGTAAATTTTTTTGTAATATCACAGCAACATTTGATATCAGCTGAACGAATTAGCGGCAGCAGAAATCACAACAGCTGCTGTTAGAAGATTACTACGGTTTTAGAAAACGGCAAAACAACAGCCAGTTGCAGCATAGAACAGCAAATATAGATTCTAACGAAAAGTATGCTGCCACCGATGCAAAAACAAACGATCACACCATTATGCAGATAAAGAGTTTTTCCAATGTAATTTAGCCATTGTTGTTGTTGCTGTTAATTTTACTTTACGTTTTGATGTCAAAGTAGTTGCATTGTTTTAATGAACTTAATTTTTGTATTTTGCATAAAAATCTAAAAATTTAGAAAATATAAAAGTCGTGGCATTGTAAACATCGAACATCAGTTGCAGTGTTCCACCACAACATAACAAAACAAAAGGATTAAAAGCGGCTCCAAAAACATAATCAAAAGAAATGTTAACAAAAGTGGTGAGAAACTTAAAATGGAATTACCTACATACATATACATAATATGGAAATATTTGACAATTGTTGTTCTTTCTTATAGACTTTAATCGTTTGTTTAGCCTTTGTGGCTTTAACCTGTGCCCGTCCTGGTTACTTGCATGGCCATCATCATCATGGCCATTTGGATTATCCTTATCTGCATCATGATCCTTTGCATGTGGCCAAATATGTTCATGTGCCCGCAGCAATATCCCATCAAAGTTCGACAGTCATACACAGTGCTCCCATTATTAAGCCTATCGTAGTGCCAGTGGTTAACCATGTTTTACCCATAGTAAAGACATATCATCCTGCACCCATTATTAAAACCATACATCCAGCACCTCTACACTACGATCCCTTCTATCATCATCATTTCGATCATCATGATTTGCATCATTATCATTAGATCCAGACTTTATGCAAACTTAATCTAATCAGCTAAATGGTTCTGAATTTAAATACAGCCCCAACAAAGTGAGTCGTTCATATTTACATGAGTCTGGAACATCATTAAGTGTTTTTGTTTTATAAAGTAGGAGTAATTGCATAAGTGATGTGTTTTTTTTCTGTTTTTTTTACTGTTTTAATGTTAAAATAATTATTTTTGTTATATTTACGGGAAACTAAAACAAATAAATACAATAATTAAGAAAATTCAACTGTGCAAGTGTAATAAAATAATTTGTTCAATTTGCAACTAGTTAAAAGAAGCATTAATAATTTCAAACTGTGTTCGAAATTAATGAGAAATCAGTTAAGAACTGGTATAAAAAGTCTTGGCTTTCTCAAAAGCTATTAATAACAAACATTGATAGGCTTTGTTAAGAGTAATAGCGCAATATATGTATGTATAGTTATTAATATTAATCATACGCCACAGTGCATGTGAATATGTAATACGCAAAACTATCATACAAGATTTTAGAATTTACATAACACAAACCTATGTCGATGCTTGGGAGTTATAATCTCACATCTGCTAAATTTGGCAACATGAGATGACGATTCTAAACGATTTTCGCTTAACGATTAAGAGGCATCAATACCTCATACTGAAAAACATTTGTCAATTTGATTTGGGTACCCCGATAGACTAGGCGATAGTGTGCCGGATTATAAGTCGGAGGGTTGCAGGTTCGATTCCCGCCAAAGACTCTGGGTGTTTTCTGCAGATCAGCCAAAAAGCTTCGCAGTTTGTGTTTGTTATTATATTAAAAAGAAATAAGGAATCAGTATCTGATCCTCAACATATTTATACTTTGATGACATTAATAAATTTTCTAAAGCCAGCATGAAAATTGCCATAAATGTATTACTGCATTTCCGTAATATAAACTTATATCAATTCTAAAGCTTTGTACAGATGGTTATCAGATTTTACAACGTTGTCCGAAAAATTTTCATAAAATGTATAACAACCGTGTGATTTGAAAATTTTTGTCTTCCATCGTTGTCAGAAAAAGCATTTTTAGTACATTGAAAGACAAAAATATTGTTAGACATCTAGCAATCGTGTAAACACATTTTTTTGTCATTGTAAGATTAATTTAAGACAATTGTCAAACACTTTTAATTGTCATATGTGCAAAGTTTATGCATCTGTCAATGGCAGCATTGTCAGAGAAATTATTTCTAACTGCAACTCCGTATTACATAAATAAATAAATAAATAATCATACAAAAGTGTGCATTAATAACATTTTGGAAAAAAGTGCAAGAAAATTAAAGAATTAAATTAAAGAAAATAATAAATGGATAGCGACATCTATAATGATGAATCTTGTTTCATAGAGTGCAGGTATGAGTCAATTGAATTAAATTGTTCTATTCAGTCGCCAACAGGGTCTGAAAAATCCTTGTGGTCACATGAAAGTATTATCAAAATCGAGGAGGTTGAGGCACCGCGAAGTTTAAGGGATGCTGGTTGCTATGAATATAAACTTCCCAAAGATATCTTATGGCAAGAGATCGCAGATTCCATACAGTTAAATATAAACGATTGCAAAGGAAAATGGGCAAACCTGAGCACCTCACTCAAGCTGTCGCTGAAGCACCAAATCCTTTACCCAATTTTTGCGGCGTTTCTTTGTAATTTTGTCTTCATCCTCATGACTTTCTAGGACATTTGCTGATACAATTGTTTCAATTGCTCTTTTTGATTCATGACAATATTTAAAATTATTAAACACACAGACAATGCCTCACAATGAATTTGACAATCTTTGCCCCACAACAATTTGACAACCGTGTGAACTGACAATTTCGGTACACAGATAAGTTCATTGTGTGACAATTGTGTGCCAATGAATTTGTAACGTTTTTTACAGTCGTCTAAACTGACAATTTACTTTTTGCTAACAATTTGTTTATGTCAGTATATTGCTAGATCTGACAACCGTCTAGACATAGCTTAAGATGTTAATATTTCGAATCTGAAAACATGAGACAATAATTTAACTGGCATCAATATTTGATGTTAAAAAATATGTCAGTTTAAATGGTATCAACATCTGATTAGCAATATTTATATTAAAATATGTATTGTTTTATTGTATTGTCACCTTTTTAGCATTAAATAAGCTAGAAAAATTGCATGATTTTTCCAAATTAAAGAAGACGCACAAGCGCCGACCATGCAGAATGTTCATACTGACCAAATGGTACTTATCTGTAAGTGCTTAGATATGGTCACAATATGTACTACAGTAAGAAAGTTTGGGTGAAAGGTTCATAATTCATTGACAATTGATTGATTTATTAGGATTTGTACCAACACAAATCTAGACCACAAAAATGTTTTCATTAAACAAACAGTGTGGAAGCAAGGAACGCCCAACGTCTGAGCTAAATCATATGAACGTACATGGTTATTTGAGCAAGAACATCTTTATACACTAACGCACTTGAGTAAAAGGTCAGGGTAAAAGATAAAAAAGTCATGTCAGCCATTCAGTACGACTTGTGAGAGTTATTAACCAAACAATATCGCCATGCGCAAAGGAAGACACATCTGCTTCCATCACGTTTGCGCAATAAAAACGATACGGTTTCGGATAGGTTATGTTAAATAGACTGGGGTTCTTGCTAAATATTGTTTTGATATCGGAGAATAGAGGGTCAGGACAAATGTTTGAGTGCTTACCAAATCCGGGCAGCCAGTGTTCAGCGTTCCTAATGACCATATGAAGGTAGAATGATTTTTAGAAATTAGAGTTTAAGGTGGTAATCTGACTTTAAGGCGGTAGTTTGAGTTGAAGACGATATTCTTAGCTAAAGACGGTAGCATGAATTTAAGACTCAGTCTGATTTAACAACGCTAGTCGGAGTTTAGTGTGGTAATCTGAGTTTAAGACGGTAGTTTGAGTTTAAGACGATAGTCTTAGTTTAAGACAGTATCATGAGTTTAAGACACAGTCTCATTTAATGACGCTGGTCTGAGTTTAAGGTGGTAATCTGAGTTTAAGACGGTAGCATGAGTTTAAGACTCGGTCTGATTTAACAAAACTAGTCGGAGTTTAAGTTTGTAGACTGAATTTAAGACGGTAGTCTGAGCTTAACAAAGTAGTCGGAGATTAAGACAGTAGTTTAAGATTAGAGTTTAAAACTCTAGTCTGAGCTTAAGATGGTAACCTGAGCTTAATCCTTCTATCTGAACTATTTGAAACCTTGCCAAATTCCAGTTAGATAGAGTTGGACAATGGCAGAGAAGGTGTCTCATCGTTTTCTCCTCCTCTTTTAGATGACCACTTTTAGAGAAGTTATAGGATACACAAACTCCTACCTTACTCAGCAAACATGCATTGCCCAGTGATCACTGCTACCATAATTCGTAGTTAATAGCGCAGAAAGTCTATAACTTTTGACTTTCTGGTTTGCGTATTATTATAGAATTTATTTTGGACGCCAGGTTAACATTATAAAACATCAGATTGCTAGATCTCATCATAAAAAGACTGTATTTACATTATTGGTTGCATATCTTTCTTTTGTATGTAAATGTATTTTTTATGTACATAAAATATTTTTTTCAGCACATTTTGATATCCCTGTTTATTAATTCCTACATATTCTCTATTTAAACAAAATATACTTTCAAATTTAAAATTATTTCTACTCATACTTACCGTTCATACAAAGTTAATATTCATATATCCATAATTCAAATCAGCAGACATATGTATATAAATAACTATATACTACTGGTTAACCACATAAACCAATAATATAGTTAATTTAAACTATAATTAAAGTTAACTGCAAATTTTATAATAATAAAATTTCTTAATTCTCCTTAGATATAATTTAAAAATTTGAAAATTAAAAAAAGAACATTGAAAATTGATTAATATGTAAAACTGAACAGTTTGGATGTCAT
Source organism: Bellardia pandia (assembly GCA_916048285.2). Classification (NCBI taxonomy): domain Eukaryota; kingdom Metazoa; phylum Arthropoda; class Insecta; order Diptera; family Calliphoridae; genus Bellardia; species Bellardia pandia. The sequence goes on from OU696531.1 coordinate 47,183,594, forward strand.
GCAAGTCACATCAATGACGCGGCGTCATGCAAGAATTACTCAAAAAAAAAAACAAAATGCTGTAACAACTAAACAACTAAAAGTGAAAGGTTTAGGTTTCTTGGCATCACAGACGTCAATCAGTATTAACCAAAAGTCAAATATTAATAAAATTTAGTCGGAGTTTAGGACAGTAGTCGAAGTTTTTAAGACGGTAGTTTAAATGAAGACCGGTAGTTTTAGTTTAAGACGGTTGTTTGAGTTTAAGACAATAGTGGGAGTTTAAGACGCTAGTCAGAGTTTAAGTCGATATTGTATGTTTAACCCACTAATCTGAGTTTAATACAGTTGTCTGAGTTTAAGACAGTAGTCTGAGTTTAATTAGTCTGAGTTAAAGACGGTAGATTAAGTTTAAGACGACAATCTAAGTTAAAGAATTCAAGATGCTAGTCAGAGTTTAAGATGAAAGTCTGAGTTTAACGACTGTAGTCTAATTTTAAGACGTATTCTAACAAACATTTTTCTAATTCTTTGCTATTGTACTCCTGCATTTTATTGTCTATATTTTTTATCTTGTTTAATGTAAAGTAAATTGAATTAAATGTAAATTAATTGAATGTTCAGAATATCTACATTAATTATAAAATGAAATAAATCTTATGCAATTTATTTTTCTTTATCTTTAATACGTATTTGGTAATCTTCTTATTTGAAAATCCGGTTGAGATTTTACTTATTTACTTGTATCTGAAAATGTAACAAGTTGTTGGCTAGAGTCAATTCAACAATTCATATGAATAAATTCAACATCTTTGCAAGGATGTTTTATACTCTGACAGTTTAGTAACGCTTTTTTTATATAATTAACTGTACTTAGAACTCACATTTATTTATTACTAGTCTTTAGCGTGAGATAACTTTAAGTAAATATTTAAGCCATGACTTCGAGATCTTTAATTTGCGATCTTATGCTTAACACAACAAAAATTGTCTATACTAATGCCATGATCCATGTTTGATCGATTAAGACTTAAGCTTACAGCTATGAAAATAGCGAATTATCTCTATTAGTATGCAAAAGTGTTAAAACGCCATTCCTAATTATCGCTTTTAATTGCATATTTTAAAACACATGTTGTGTTAAAGTTATTCTAAACATCCGATAAAAACAGTTTGTCTCAAATATCAACAACTAGTTCTGTTAATTTTTTTAAAATTTCTACGTTACACTTGAACAAACTCAAATGCTTTAATAAACCCAGAGGCTGTTAAAACTGTCAGGTTCATAAAACTGGGCATCAATCACATTATTTCAACACATAATATAGTTTTCAATTAATTTAAATGTTGCTAGCAACTTTGATTTAATTTCCACCAGCCTTAAACGTTTAAAACACTTTACTGAAGTGTGAATATTTAAATTAATGGTCTCGTTTAAATCAAATTAGAAATCTATAAAAACTATTTTTTAAAAATCAGTTTAATAAATTGATATTAAAACCTCCGTTACTAATCAAAGTGACATGATAACGATTTTTTCAAGTTTACCGAAAAATTGGGGTTCAACGATTTTAGAAATTATTCAGTAAATAAGTTTCCTACGAAATTGATTTCTAGATTTAAAAATTGTCTTTTATTTTTGTTTTGTTTTGTTTTGTTTTCAAATTCTTTTATAATTCGTTTAATTAAAAACCAACAATATTCATATAATAGTATTAATAAACATTATTTTGTATTCATTCATTCACAAAAGACTAGAGCTGGGCCAATATTTTTTTGTTAAACTAATTCAAACATTTATACCCAGCAACATTTTTAACTTGAAGTTAAAATTTGAAGAATCAATTTGTAAAGTGCTATTTCCATATTTTATTAATTTTTGAAACCTTATCCAATACGTAACAAATCAGGAAAAAACTAAAATATATTAAAAAACTTATTTATATAAGATTGAAGCTAGAGATGAGCTAAGCAATTATTAAGCTTTTTATAATCCAATAAAACATGTTATTTTTGTTAGCCCTAACATTTCGCAGGGTTATTTTGATTGATATTTATTATTGTATTTGAACACACAAAATCTTTAAATAAATAAATATACATACTCGTACATACATATATGTTTAATTGAAACAAAACAAATTACCATAATATTGTTTATGCTAATTTCTTACACTCTTAGCTGTCATTTAATTTATTTCTTTTATTCATTGTTTTCCATAACTAATGTTTTCTCATTTGGCTTTATGTTTGAGATATTTGTTGGTAATAAGCGCCTACTTCTTGAGTTTAGCTATGCATGCGACTCTTTTCTAATGGGCGTCTAATAATCGGCTTTGTTGTGTTAAGTGTTGCAAACAGCAACCATAGTTGTACCAACTGCCATCGCTGGCCGTTCGAATAATGAATTTATTAAAAAAGTCATTATTTAAATTTAAACAATTTGTTTAACTATGAGTTTTATTACAAGTATTTATTTTAGTTTTGTAAACGTATGATTAAAATCATTCCAACTTTTAATGGATGCAGTCTAATGGTGATCTAGTTAAAGCAGTGTTTTAGAACTGGAAATTTACAGCTATTGAAATAGACTTAGTTTTAGTTCAATAGATAGGATAATTTCAAAACGAAATTAAGGCGATAGTACAAGTACAAGAAAGAAGTCTGAGTATACGACGGTAGTCTGAATAGAAAACGGTAGTCTGAGTATAAGACGGTAGTCTGAGTATAAGACGGGAATATGAGTATAAGACGGCAATATGAGTATAAGACAGTAGTCTGAATATAAGACGGAAGTCTGAGTATAAGACGGAAGTCTGAGTATAAGACGGAAGTCTGAGTATAAGACGGTAGTCTGAGTATAAGACGGTAGTCTGAGTATAAGACGGGAATATGAGTATAAGACGGCAATATGAGTATAAGACAGTAGTCTGAGTATAAGACGGAAGTCTGAGTATAAGACGGAAGTCTGAGTATAAGACGGTAGTCTGAGTATAAGACGGTGTTCTAAGTATAAGACGGGAATATGAGTATAAGACGGCAATATGAGTATAAGACAGTAGTCTGAGTATAAGACGGAAGTCTGAGTATAAGACGGAAGTCTGAGTATAAGACGGAAGTCTGAGTATAAGACGGTAGTCTGAGTATAAGACGGTGTTCTAAGTATAAGTCGGGAATATGAGTATAAGACGGCAATATGAGTATAAGACAGTAGTCTGAGTATAAGACGGAAGTCTGAGTATAAGACGGAAGTCTGAGTATAAGACGGTAGTCTGAGTATAAGACGGTGTTCTAAGTATAAGACGGGAATATGAGTATAAGACGGCAATATGAGTATAAGACAGTAGTCTGAGTATAAGACGGAAGTCTGAGTATAAGACGGAAGTCTGAGTATAAGAAGGTAGTCTGAATATAAGAAAGTAGTCTGAGTATAAGACGGAAGTCTGAGTAAAAGACGGTAGTCTGAATATAAGAAAGTAGTCTGAGTATAAGACGGTGTTCTAAGTATAAGACGGGAATATGAGTATAAGACGGCAATATGAGTATAAGACAGTAGTCTGAGTATAAGACGGAAGTCTGAGTATAAGACGGAAGTCTGAGTATAAGAAGGTAGTCTGAATATAAGAAAGTAGTCTGAGTATAAGACGGAAGTCTGAGTAAAAGACGGTAGTCTGAATATAAGAAAGTAGTCTGAGTATAAGACGGTGTTCTAAGTATAAGACGGGAATATGAGTATAAGACGGCAATATGAGTATAAGACAGTAGTCTGAGTATAAGACGGTAGTCTGAGTATATGACGGTAGTCTGAATATAAGAAAGTAGTCTGAGTATAAGACGGTGTTCTAAGTATAAGACGGGAATATGAGTATAAGACGGCAATATGAGTATAAGACAGTAGTCTGAGTATAAGACGGAAGTCTGAGTATAAGACGGTAGTCTGAATATAAGAAAGTAGTCTGAGTATAAGACGGTGTTCTAAGTATAAGACGGGAATATGAGTATAAGACGGCAATATGAGTATAAGACAGTAGTCTGAGTATAAGACGGAAGTCTGAGTATAAGACGGTAGTCTGAGTATAAGACAGTAGTCTGGGTATAAAACAGTAGTCTGAGTATAAGACAGTAATCTGAGTATAAGACGGTAATATGAGTATAAGACGGCAGTTTTTGAAAGCCAACAAAACATTGTAAGGTGCTAAAAAAACTTTTAAATACATCTCCACGATTTACTTCATCACAACTTGCCTTCATTACTAAGCCATGAAATATTATATAAAAATTTAATTACTTTAAAATGTGTTTTATTTCCAACAATTTTTATTTTAAAAATCATTTTAATTATTTACTAATCATATTCACACAATACCTTTAAACAAATTATCTAACAGATAAATGTTTTTAAATCGCCTAATTAATAAATAATGACATTCTTACACGTACAAACTATAAATTGTAATAAGCCAGCAAGAAAAATAAAGTCCTTTTTTAATTAGACATAGAACGATAAAAAATGTAATTAGAGAATAAAATCTGGTTCCAACGTTCTGAACCGCACCTTAAAACGTTCGAAACAAGTTTGTTTGACAAATTCAGACTTCACCAGCAGACAAGCAACATAACGGCTACGTTGTAGTCAATGTAACAACAATAACTTGTCAATAAATTATAAGATATATGTAATAAACAAATCCACCCAATGCGATATTATAGAGAATTAAAATAAATGTAATTAAAATAAAGCTTAAAGATCAAACAACCATTAAAAGATCATTAAATGAGGAATATTGGTGAAGGGTAGAAGTGATTTCCATATAATTATAAACATGGAAACAAACTTTTAGGTAGTCTAAGTAAAACACTGAATTATGAATGAAAATCAGTCTGTTTTATTATAAGTTTTAGCCTGAGGTAAAGACGGTAGTCTGAGTTTAAGAGGCTAGTCTGAGTTAAAGACGGTAGGCTGAGTTTACGACGAAAATCTTAGTTTAAGACAGTAGTTTAAACTTAAGAAGATAGTCTTAGTTTAAGACGGTAGTTTGAGTTTAAGAAGACAATAGTCTGAGTTTAAGACAGTAGTCTAAGTTTAAGAAAGTAGTCTAAGTTGAGGATGGTAGTTTGAGTTTAAGACGGTAACCTGAGTTTAAGACGGTAGTCTGAGTTTAAGAAAATAGTCTGAGTTAAAGTTTACGACGGTAGTCTGAGTTTAAAAACGTAGTTAGAGTTTAAGACGGTAGTGAGACGTTAGTCTTAGGGCCAGTTTTTAGGAGAATGATTAAACTTGGTTTGTTAGTGGTTTAGTTAAACTTTAATAACATTCAAACCAATAAGTTCCAAAATTCTATACGCTGATAGCTTGGACAGACGGAATCGCTGATAAAATTCGCCATCATCATATAAATGAAAATGGTTTGGACGAGCTCTTAATGTCCGCGGTTTTCTTAATATAGTTCTATGTATTTAAATTATTATATATTTCCGAATCACTATAATCCTCATCATCTGAGGAAAAATCTATTTTATTATAATTTATTTTATGTTATAAGGTAAAACTTAAAACAATTAGCTCTTTTTTTATATGAATCGAGTTTAAACGCCCATTCTTGAAGGGTTAAACGTCAATTAAAACAAAGTAAACTACATCCTAAAAACTTAATTTGAAGTTTAAACTAAGTTAAAACAATAAACATGGTTGAACTACATCCTAAAAACTGTCTCTTAGTGTAAGACGGTAGGCTGAGTTTAAGAGTTTGAGTTTATGACAGTAGTTAAACTTTGTGTTTAAGATCTAGTCTAACTTTGAGTTTAAGGCGGTAATCTGAATATAAGACGATTAAGATTTATTTATTCTTTACCTCAACCAATATTACAGAATTATAACAATAAATCGTTGTAACTCATATGGTAATGTAATACAACTTATTACAGCAAACTGCAAAAAAATTAAATATGAAATAAATAAAAATAAAAAATAAGATCAGCAACTTAATAAATAGGTTGGTTGAACAGCATCTGTGAGCAAGAGAGAGAAGTGGAGCGGAAGGAAAACATAGCAACTGGTAACTGGAAATAGGGGAAGCAACATTAAACACAAACTAGAAATGTTTAATGACAAAAGTGTGGCAAACAACTAAAATATGTACAAGGAGGAGGGTGGTATCTACATATAGTACTAAGTAAGTAAAATATTTTTCAAGTTTAAGTTTCAAGAGCAGTAACAGCAACTGAAAAGAACAACAAATCACATGCTACGCCAACAATTGTCACATATATCACCAATTACAGACAATTTGCAGTGTGTGTCGGCCCGGCTGTTTGTCTGCCTGTCTGTCCAAGCCATTTTCCGTCTGTCGGTGTGTTTGTTTTTAAGTAAATGGTGTAAATCATAGAATAAAATAGACAATTGTGAAAAAAAAACTGGAACCCTCACAGCTAAAATAAATGAAATTGGCTGATGCAACCGAAAAACAAAGTGCAACGATAACAAATTGCTGGAGAATTAGAATTTAGTTTTAGCCATAGATCTACATATGTATATAAACCGTGGCATAATTCACAGCAAACATCAAATAGTTTTCAACCCTTTGAGTGTTAACAGTAAACAAATCAAAAAAAATAAAACTTTTCAAAATGTTCAAATACGTAAGTTTTCCTTACAGAACAATAATATTACTAATTAAAATAAATAATAAAAATTAATAAATTTTATTACAGATCGTTGTTGTCTTAGCTATGTTGTTGGGTTTGGCTTTCGCTGCCCCCAATCCAGCTCCTGTTGCCAGCCCCAATCCTGATCCCAGCATCTGGCCTTTGGGTCTACCTATTGGTCCTGTTGTAGTAGCTGGTCCCAGAATTGTGCCTGCTGGCCCAATCGTAGTTGGTCCTTATGGTCCAGTAGTCCTTGGTTAAATTGATTCGTCTCTCCGACAATGATTTCGCCTGCACCTTTAATCGAATTGCCATCCTTTTGTACAATTGTTATTTTGGAAATAATTTTTGCGAGCACCCATCGTGTACCCTGTTGTGAAATTTTCGTCATAATTTCTTCTTTCTTTAATTTTTCTATTACTTTCTTTCTCTTTATTTCTTTCTATTTTGCGTTAACATTTCGCTATACATAAAACAAACAAAAAAAATACATATCAATAAAACACAAAAAACAAAAATGTAAAAAAAAGGAATTATAATTTTGTATGCAACTTCAAATAAAAATATTCAGGTTAACATAAACAAAAAAATTTATAACGCTTTTTATTATTATTATTTTTAAATTGTGGTAGTACATAAACTAGAGTTTGTATTTGCATAGGATTTGGCGAACATGCCTAAAAGTATGCTAAAGTATGTGGGAGTGTAACAAAGAAGCATAAACAGCAAACAGCGTTGTCAACTTTGAAATTTCAAAACGCACCAAAATGGAGAAAAAACGCACCAAGTTTAGAATTTATTTTTTATTTAAAATGTTTATTGAATTAATTTTACATAAAGAGTACATATAATATTTTTGTATTATAGATATAACAAAAAAACTGTCTTGTACAGTTCAGTGTTTTTAGAAAAAAAAAAATAAAACTTAACAGAGTTCAGTTAACGAGTTCAAATATATTTTATTTAGTTCGGCAAATATTTGCCAAGTGTGACCGAATCTTAAGATATTTGTTGCAACTATTTATGGTGTTACTGTTTACCAAAACAAAAACTATTTGCTGACAGCGTTGTCAGCTTGGTGCATTTCGCATAATTTTTCGGTGCGCTTTTTAATTTTGCCAAAAGTGGTACATGAAAATGTTCAAAAAATTACCAAAACTAGAAATTGTGCTCGATCTGCCCTATATAGGGTGGAAAGCCATCACTTCAGAGATTTCAAAACTGTATAGCTTATATTCAGAATGTGTATCAGTTTGGAGATATATAATTTTCAAAATGGAAAACTTTTACATTTTGCCAAAAGTGGTACATGAAAATGTTCAAAAAACTACCAAAACCAGAAATTGTGCTCGATCTGAAATCTCTAAAGTGATGGCTTTCCACCCTATATAGCGCAGATCAAGCATAATTTCGCCAAGGTTCCCGCAGATCCCGAAATGTACAAGAAGATCGAAGCTGCCTTCGAGTTCTTCAACATATTCTTGAAAGGTCACCAAAACGCTGCTGGTGATTCATTGACCGTTGCCGATTTGGCTTTGCAAATACACCAACGTTGCCAAGTGGTACGCTAATGCTAGGACTGTTGCTCCTTATGTCGATGAAAACTGGCAAGGTTGCTTGCAATTCAAGAAATTCTTCAAATTCTTCAGATAGATTACAGTTAACATCACTTAGGTGTGAATATCTATGTTGACAGGCAGAGGTTTTAGAGCTTTTGGAAACCTCGAAATATCACAAGGAGTCAGATATTATGCAGCCAGTCAAGCGGCATTAAAGGCTTTAAAGTGCCATTTGTCGCGAAATTGACAGTTTCAAAAAACAAAAAAAAAAAAAACAAAATGTCGAAACCCAAATGTGACAAATTGGATATGGCAGTAATTAGAAATTTGAACACATGTGGTCTGATTTTGAAAGATGTTAGTCTCAAATCCTTTCTTAAGTGTTATAACGGAGCACTTTTCATTAATGGCATAGATAATTTTTATAGATTGAACGATGATGTTGACGAGATTGAGATTGACTGTGGATGTTATCAGTGCCCAATGCTATAATGCTAGACAACTGGGCCAACGATAGCCTAAAAAGTATTACCGGTTTTAAACATCAACTGTTATTGTTAGGAAATCAATTGGCTTAATTCTGTTTTCCTGCAAAACATTCCCTTTTTTAATTATCTTTTTCTTTCCGTCTCATCATAAATAATTTATAATCTAATACAATATTCTACAGGGACTTTATTTAATAATTTGCGCAGTTTTCAAAAGAGTACAAAATGTTCGGGTGTTGGGTATATATTCTCCAAACACCATAGCACAGATCATGCGTGACTGTCATCATAGTTTATTCAGTATTGTTTGAAAATTGATCATGGAAAGGCTTCCACCGCAACAACTTCTCCAAACTATTCAGCTCTATTAACCGTTCTGTGAGAAAGGTGTGAAGTAAACAATGACATAATTGGAAAATAATTTTGATCCAGTTTTTGCTTTAAGGTTATGTGAAGTCAAAGTCGTTATATCCGAGATACTGGTGGCAATGCTGTAAAGAGTCGTAATTCGCCTATTACAAATAACAATGCTAGAAAGTGTAAATGAAAATTAAATCATTTAAATGAAAAGTAAAGTTCAAATATTCTTCTTAACTGCCATAGTAAATATTGTGACATCCAGTTCTATTTTTTTATTTAAAATTAAAAATCACCCTATACAAGAGTTTGTATACTTAACAATTAATTTTTTGTTTTTATGCAAAATCTCTATTTGCAGTTCATAATAAAATTTTTGGCGGCGTTATAAAGATTGTAAAAAATTAAGGAAAGAATAACTTTTGTAGCATCGAAATTTATTTGAAAATAAAAACATAATACGTAAACAAAAAAAAAGCAACAACAATTCAGAATTATTTAATGGTGGACTGTTAACAAAGGTGTTGAGTGCACCACAGGAACTGAGTGCACAACAGGAGCTGCATGGTAGGTATGAACAACAGGTGCATGCAAAACAGGAGCACTATGAATGGTGGTCTTAACAACAGGAGCCAAAAGAGGTTCTACCACAGAAGCTTTACTGTGAACCTGGGTAATGCTCTGATGAGAGACAGCCGAGGGTGAAGAATGAACAACATGGCCTACTTTGGCAAAGGCGGGTTCATGCACAACATGATGAGTGGCCACTAGACCGGCACTGACAGCAGAGATTAAGCACAAGGCGGCAAAAATGGCAATCTAACAGGAATTTATTAAACATACAATTTCAATGCTAACGTCAATATTTATGGTTTTTATTCAAACAACTTACGAATTTGAACATTTTAATTTTATATTTAAGAATTGTTTAACGTATTTTGTTTATTGTTTGCTTTAGCTGATGTAACTGATGTAAAACCCTTAAAAGTTAACTGCTTTTATACATTTACAATATGCTGTGTTTTGTGTGATTACAACTTCACTTAAGTGCATTTCATTATGTTTCATTTCGTTCACTCTCCCACACCTCTTACCTGTAAAGTCTTGCCTACCTTGAGTGTAATTCAAATCGACAAATCGATCATGAAAAAAAAACTTGCAAATATGCTGTGAATATTCATACATCATTTGTGTGTTGGATTAAAGATAAAAAAGGGCAGCATAAATATATAAGCTGATACAGTGGGAAGCAAAACCGTTCCGTTGCATTAAGGAAGTAAGGTAATGAAAATAATACAAATATAGGTTATATATTATCATATATATGTATTTGTTATTTAATTGAACCTTATTCTAAATTAGTAAGCACGAAAACTTACATAAATTGCTTCAAAAAAAAAATAAAAAAATAAAAAATTCACTATTCGGACACTTTTGCACAGAACACGAAATAAACATTATCACTATATTGCTCTATTAAAATCTGACGATATTTGACCCGTTGGTTTTTTTATTTGTTTTGATTTCGTTATCAAGCTTTTGTTGCTCTATTTAAGCATTCTTGTTTAACCTGTGAAGTGATTAATTTGATTTTGAAATAAAAAATTAAAACATGTTTAAAAATGAAGAAACGTCAACTGATTTTGAAAACAATGTGATAAATTTGTTGCAAAATAATTAAATTAAATAAGTTTCATAGCCAGTGTGAAAAAGAAAAAGCCAGCACTTTCTGTTAGAAATGTGAAAAAAAACCCACAAAAATTGGACAGTAGATGACTGGAAACGGGTTATTTGGAGCGACGAAACGACAGTCAACCGATACCAGTCTCATGGAAAAGAATGCTAGTGGCATAGACCGCATGAGCGCATTACTTACTTACTTCCTAAATGAAAAACATACAAACAGTTTTGCTCTCCACTGTAAATATCAACATAATTCTGTATAAACACCCTATACCAAATGAAAATGTTATTTTAAACATTAAATGCAAGATGTAACTTTCCATTGGAAACGATGTTCGAACATGCATTATCATTTAAGAGTTACCGGAGGCAATGTTTGAAAGAATGATCGAAAATAGAACCTTCGGATTGAACCACCTACAACATTTAAAAGAAATTATCATTACAATGTAAATGTCAGATATTGTTCTTTCGGGTTGTGAAAAAGCAATCTCTGACTATTATTTCAAAGGTAATTTCATTCTATTGTTAAAAAGTAAGGCCGAACCAATTCGATCGCGAGATACTGGTTTCAATTCTCAAAAGTGTGATCTAAAGTTAAACCTTCCGACTGGACCAAATACTGCGTAATCGCGGCCAACATTTGAATTAAAATATCTTTAAAAACTAAATGTCAGAAATTGTTCTTTCGGATCATAATAAAGCGTAAGTAAAGTAAAAGCCCCTACTTGAATGACGCTTCAATTGATCTGCATCTGTTTTACAAAAGCTTTGAAATTAAAAATCAACAGAGAACCTACTCGAAATAAAGCTGAATTCAACTCGCATGACAACTCAGTTATTGTAGAGACAGCACATATCGTTCACTGCACCGATACTGCAAACTAAAACATAAAAATGTAATTAAATTAAAGATCGACACCAGCAACATGCTGCTTAAAAATCAAAACAAATCTTTATCATCATCCACACGCAAATTTAATGGGTCAGTAGTGTTAATTGAGACAAACTTAAGTTTTAAAGTAAATCGATCGAAGAAAAAACGAAGGTTAACAACATTTCAGGTGCTACTGTGCAACAAAGAATCAATGCTCCTAAAACAATACTTTCTTTTCGGTAACTAAAGCACAAATAATAAAAATCATAATTAATGCTTTATTATAAGCGTGACTAAGTCAACTTTACGAAAACATATATAAACTCCCAATCAACAAGTTGTTGGCATCAGTTAACAGCTCAATTTAATATTGAAAACTTAAAAAAACTAAATTAAACAAAATGTTCAAATTTGTAAGTAAATTTAAATAAAACAAATAATTTTATTGCAATAATTCAATAAAAATATTTCTACTTTAGACTGCCATTTTCACTACTTTGTGCTTAATGTCTGCTGTCAGTGCCGGTCTAGTGGCCACTCATCATGTAGTCCACGAACCTGCCTTGGCCAAAGTTGGTCATGTTGTTCATTCTTTACCCTCGGCTGTATCGCACCAAAGCATTACTCAAGTCCATGGCAAAACCTCGATTGTACAACCCGTTTTAGCTCCTGCTGTTAAGACCACCATTCATGCTGCTCCTTTGGTTGTTAAAACCGTTCAACCTGTCGTTACCGCTGTTAAGACTGTACACACACCCGTTGTACACACCTATCATGCTGCTCCCGTTGTGCACTCTGTTCCACTGGTTCACAGTTCTCCGGTAGTGTCTGTACATCATGATCATTATTAAACTCATATGTATTAGAGGAAATTTTGTTATTGAATATTAAATATGATCTTTGTTAAATAAATGTGTAAATTATTCTGAACTTGCTGCAAAATTCTCCATGCGTTTTAAAATTATTACAAACATCTACAAGAAGATTTTTTTGAAAATGAATCACTTCACTTATCAAATTACATCAAAATGTGTCTATCTATCAATGAATTTTGAGTTAAGTTACATTAAAGAAAAAAGGAACATTAGTTTGATATTAATTTAATTGCTTGTGTTAAACACTTTTTGCAAATTATCCAACACAAATCAACTTATAATAACGGGTCCGCCATCTAACGTTTTTTTCAACTAGTGCTTATTTCGTGAATGGTAACACTTAGCTCATGTCTGATTTGACAGATAATTAGTTTTATCCTTCCGCTGAACGAATATGGTTGTGTATACGCTTGAACAACGCTGGGAAATATTGGGACATTACTTTGAAAATCATGGTAATGTTGCAGAATGGGTGCGAAAATTGCCTACGGATCTTGGAAGAAGAGAAGCACCGTCAGCTCCGTATGTTCGTTATCTTGTGAAAAAAGTGAAAGAAACTGACATCCTCATCGATAAACCAAAGCATGAAAAACCAAAAACAGTGCGTACACCCGAGAATATTGCTGATGTGGCAGGAAGTGTGCGTGAAGCGCCATCAACATCAATTCACCGTCGTTCTCAACAATTGAACATTTTGGAGACATCATTGAGACGAATTTTGCATAAAGACCTTGGTATGACGCCATACAAAGTCCAATTGGTTCAGGAGTTGAAGCCAACTGACCATCCAATGCGTTTTCGCTTCGCTAAGTGGGCCTGCGACCGACTTACAGAAGATGCCGATTTTTCCAAAAAAAAATCCTCTTTTCAGATGAAGCTCATTTGATCTTGGCGGGTATGTGAAGAAGCAAAATTGTCGCACTCATACATTGAAAAGCCGATGCACCCAAAACGAGTCACTGTTTGGTGCGGATTTTGGTCCAGAGGCATAATTGGGCAATTTTCCTTCGAAAATGAGCAAGGAGTGGCCGTTACAGTCAATGGCGATCGTTATCGGGCCATGTTGAACGAATTTTTGTTTACAAAAATTGAAGAGGAGGATATTGGCAACATTTGGTTACAACAGGACGCCGCTATGTGCCATACAGCCGAAGCTACCTCGGAGCTACGATTTGACACCGTTGGACTATTATTTGTGGGGTGCCGTCAAAGATAAATGTTACGCCGACAAGCCAGAGACAATTGACGCTTTAAAGGACAATATTCGTGAAGCCATTGGTGAAATACAGCTGCACACAATCGATAATGTGCTTAAAAATTGGACCGATCGTGTAGGCTACTGCATGGCCAGCCGAGGCAGCCATTTGAATGAAATTATTTCCCATTATTAACTGGAAGGATTGTACTTTTAAATAAAAAAAGAAATTTAAGAAAATATTCAGTAGTTTTTTATAGCATTTTCAAAAAAAAAAAGTTATTTGGCGGACCCTTTATTTAGTAAATTTGTAACAGATAACAAATGAAGTCATTATTAGACTACTTCAATGTAATGCAGGTGGTATTTAGTTATGGTATATTCATATGTAGGTACTATTCAATAATAGCTAGTGAGTACAAAGTATATATTCCTACACAGTTGTAGCCATCACAAAAAGATGGGTAAATTACAAAAGCTATTTAAAGTGAATGAAAAATAATTCAATGTGTTGCATTTTAATCCGCAAAGATTAATCACAATCTTTTAAGTATGTTTATAATTACTATAGATATTTACTCAAAACAATGACTTCAAAAGCTATGTTGTATATTTGTACCCACCCTACACCACTTAAGTGGGGCGATATATTGGATTTGTACTGATGTTTGTAACGCCCATAAATATTGGTTCAACACCAACCTTAAAGTATACTCAGAATCACTTTCTGAGTCGATTTAACGATGTCCGTCCGTCCGTCGGTCTGGCTGGATGTCCATGTAAAGCTTAGGTCGCAATTTTAAATAAAATTAAACTTTGGTACATGATATCTTTTCGACCTAAAGACAGATGGGAATGAATTTGGTAAAAATCGGTCCACATTTTCACCTGGCCCCCATACAAATGTCCTCCAGTAATAGGAATTTACCGATTATAAATATTTAAATTATGCAAGTATCCACACAAATTTCACCAAAAGTTAGTGGCAAATGAAGCCAAATCATATCTAAAAATTTTGTATAGATCGGTCCATAATTGATCATATCTCCCATAGAAGGCTCACGCAGAACATAGATATGTTTCCTATATATTCAAATAATATTATACAATTTTATGATGATCGATCCATAATTAGTTTCAATTAGATCATAAATCTCTTAAAAATTTTGTTATCCAAATAAAATTCAACACAAATAAGTTGCAAAAGTAATCCTCCTATCAGAAAATGCTATAAATTTTGCGAGGCCCCTAATGTCAGTTCTGTTTTGACATTTGTGTAGTAAACACATGCGAAATACACGTTAATAAACAATGTTACGCTACACTGCTCCAGATAGGAGGATTACTTTTGCGCCACCTTGTATAGACAGAAATTATGGCACCTAATTTTGTAATGGTCGGTCCATAAATAGTCGAATCTTCCATATAAAAACCTCTCCGTAATTCACTTTACGCTCCATATATCTTTTAAAAGTATTTATATGGAGATAAAGTTTAACATACATAATATTTATATTCACGGAAGTCATGACAATAAATCTTTGGATGATCAGTCCATAATAGGTAATATCTCCCATGTAGCCGACATTCTGAAAAGCTGTTTTATACATACCACGTGTAGGGTATTATTATATGGTCGGACTTGGTCAATTTAGATTTATTTAAGAATTTATTGTATCAATTACACACAAATGAATTCATTAGTTCATCATACTACAGTTTGGATTTAATTGTTTTCTTATTATTAAAATGACATTGATTGCCTTAATAGTGTAAAATATTTACACAATAAAACTTAATAACAATTTGACACATAAACAACAAACACCTAAAAAAAATAACTTTAACTCTGTTAAACCAAAACCAAATTTAGCAGTTACATGAAAACAATTCTTTACAAACTCATGGAATGAAACAAATTTTATACACAAATAAATAAACCAACAGTCCAAGGATGCCTTACAAATGAAACAGCACTCCAATACCTTAATAATAAATGAAAAAAAAAAGTTCTTTAAAATTTTAACAAACAGATTGGAAAAACATTGAGACAATTTACAAAACAAAAAAAAACATAATCATTACAACTTACATTAAAAACATGAAGAATGTGTGGCCCTAATGTCAAGGTTTCAACTTTAACGTAACTCATGTACTTAAGCCACAATCATAAAAATATAATTAAAAAAATCTCAACAAAAAAAAAGGCTGAGCTTATTACCATCTCTTTGTTTTTGGAATAAAAGATGCATTTTGTAGATTGTAAATAATGATTGAATTTACATGTAGTGCGTATGGAGTGTGTTAAAGCTAAAAATTATGTATAATTGATTATAAACATTTTTTATGTAAATTTTAATCAGATTTTTTATGGCCATTTTTTTCGTTTGTCTTTGGCTCTTGATTCATTTAACCACTTTTATGCACAATTTAAACAAATCAATTATGCTGCCTGAACATGAAGACAAAAATAATAACAGTCATATTTTACTTTACGTTACACTGCCACACTACTGGGTTATTCTGTATTGAGGCGATTGGGAATTAAAATAGTTGTTTTGCTGAATACGGCATAAGTGACTGGTGTAGTTACAATAAAATGGTTATTATTGCAAACGTAAATAAGCCATTTAAGTTTTCAGAATAGCGAGAAATTATAAAAGGAACAATTATAAATGGAACTCGAAAGAAGACAAGCAATGTAAACTATTGAAAAAAAAACAGAACTGCGGGGTATTTGGCGGACAAAAATGTGACAGAATAATTCGCGCAATTACTAATGAAACGAATTCCAAAAAAAATGTTTTGAATATCAATTAGACATCTTTACAGTTTAGTTCCTTAAGATTTACACAGACGGTTGTCAGATCTTACAACGTTGTCCGAAAAATGTTCAGAAAATGTCTAACAACCGTGAGAACTTCAAATTTTGTATTCCAGCGTTGTAAGAAAAATCATTTTCAATATATTGTAAGACAAAAATATTGTCAGCTATCTAGTAATCGTGTAAACAAATTTTTTTGTCGTTGTGATATTGTTTTAAGACAATTGTCAAACACTTGTAATTGTCATATGTGCAAAGTTTATGCATCTGTCAATGGCAGCATTGTCAGAGAAAGTATTTCTAAATGCAACGCTGTATATACACAAATAAATAAATAATCATACAAAAGTGTGCATTAATAACATTTTGGAAAAAAGTGGAGGAAAATTAAAGAATTAAATTAAAGAAAATAATAAATGGATAGCGACATATCTATTGAAGAATCCTGTTTCATAGAGTGCAGCTATGAGCCAATTGAATTCAATTGTCAAAAAGGTAGAATCTGTGAAAGTATTATCAAACTTATCGAGGAAGTTGAGACACGACGAAGTTTATGGGATGCTGGTTGCTTTGAATATAAACTTCCCAATGATATTTTATGGCAAGAGATAGCAAATTCCATACAGTTAAATATAAGCCATTACAGAGGAAAATGGTCAAACCTGCTCACCTCACTCAATCTATTGCTAAAGCACCCAATCCTTCATCCAAACTTTGCGGAATTTTTTTTTGTTATTTAGTCTTCATCTTCGCTACTTTCTAAAATTTTTTCCATTGCTCTTCTTTGATCCATAACAATATTTAAAATTATTAAACACACAGACAATGCCTCACAACGAATTTGATAATTTTTGCAAGACACCAATCTGACAACCGTGTGAACTGACAATTTCGATCGACAGATAAATTCATTGTGTGACAATTGCGTGCCAATGAAATTGTAAGGTTTTCTTACAGTAGTATGAACTGACAATTTACCTTTTTTCAATTTAAGTACATTGCTAGCACAATGCTAGATCTGACAACATTGTATGATCTGACAATCGTTTATACATAGCTTTATGCTCAACATAAGCATTAAACATTATAATAGAAATACATAAGTAGTTCAAATTCAATATGAAACTCCCCTCATCATTAAGCATGAATTCGAGATTATTCATTTTAAAATCATACCAGTATACAGAAAAAAAAACACTCTTGTTTGTGGTAGACAACAGCTGTTGAGGCAAATATTGCTGTCTCTGGTCTTGGTTGTGGCAAACCGACGTCAGGTTTGCTTTTTTTCTTCTTTGCAACAAGTGCCACTCTTAAGTGCTGGTAAATAATGAAGGTGATAATAAGAGTTTTTAGGAAAAGCCAGAGTAACTGAATTATACCTCCATATATATGAATGTAATATATTGATTTGCTGTTAATAACATCTTAATTGAGTTTGTATTATTATGTATTCATAATAAATGAGTTAGCAGGATAAGTCAAGTGCAATTGGGGAACATTATAACGGGTTTCTTAAAATTTACACCAGCTTTTACTTAAATCGAAAATATAGTTTTTTTATTTCTATTATTCTTTTTCTATTGCATCAGAAAGTAGGCAGGAAAAAGTTTATAAAAGGTTTTCAACAAGAACTTTGTTTTTCAAAACAAAACAGCCAGCCAGACGGACGGACGGCCGGACGGACATCGTTAAATCGACTCAGAAAGTGATTCTGATTCGAACAGCATACTTTAAGGTGGGTGTTGGACCAATATTTCTGGGCGTTACAAACATCAGCAAAAATTCAATATTTGTGCTGTGTAGGGTATAATAAAAACAACTAACTAATCTATGCAAATCAATGATCTTAAGCATCATGTGCTGTAAAGTACAGGAAGTTTGTTTAATTCTGCATTAAATGCAATTATCAATTAAAATTTAATTAAAACTAATTAAAATACTGAATAATTAAAGAACATAATTATTCGATTGACGAAAAAAATCAATTGTACAACATATTTTTTTTAACCAAATAAAATGACATTCATATTTAACAATTCCCTAAAGCCAATAACTTCCGCTTTAAATAAAATAAACAATTAAAGTAGTTGACATTATGTGAAACTAGCAGACAACTTCCTGGTCTTTTCTTGTGATTTCAAAGAATATTGACAAAAAACTAAAAAAAATCAATGAATTAATTAAGAAAAAAAATTCTAACAAATAAGTAATTGTGTGAATTTATTACGGTTATTTTTCTGACAATCATGCTCACCCATAAATTTAATTTAAAAGTACTTTATTGTAAACAAAAGAAGTTGACACAACATTTTGTGCGGTTCTTTAGTAATATTTAAAACTAATACAAAAACATAAAAAATATAAATATTAATTAATTGAAAATCACGAGGGAGTCACTCTTCTTAATTATGGCTTCTAGTGTTCTAGAAATAGGATCCACTAAGTTTTAGATCACCAAGGCACAGTGTGGTAGATCGCAAATCTAACTGAACAAAATTAATAAATCGTGTTGGATTCAGTTCCCACTTATGAATTAATTAAAAAATTAGTTCATATACGAGTATATAAATGATTATAAAAAATCAACTTTTTTTTAAAAAAGAAGATTTTTTAAAAAAATAAGGAAAAAAATAAACAGTTCTTTCTCACTGTCAAGAAAAAATACATTTTTAAGATAAACAAGTTAGAGTGCAATATTAAGACCTATATTGGAATATGGTTATTCATCTGAGATCCTTATTATATTCATATTCAGTGTATAGAGTCTGTACAGAAACAATTTTTTACTTTTTTGTCTACGTGGGTTATTTTGGAATCCTGATATTAACCTTCCATCATACATCGATAGACTTAAATTGATTAAATTACCAACTCTATATAGTAAAAGAAGTATGCTTAACCCATTAAGGCCCTGCGTTGTGTTTTCGCAACGTTCATTTTAACCACCTCTCAGACTTCTTCAGATTACTTTATATTTAAACAAAACACAATAAAATAAAATTTAGTTTCATATCTAATTGGCGTATTTCAGGATTTGTGGCATACATAAGTTTTTCTTATAATTTTTTTTTAAATAAATTGTTAAAATTTCGTCCTTTTTGGGAGTTTTTATAAAAAACTGAAAAAAAATGTAGTAATATATGATGTACCAATCGGTTACTTTTGGCAGAGATACCTTACACTTGCATAGTGTAAAGGCAGAATTAGTCTCTACTTTCTGTTCCGTTCCGAATCAGCTGACTTGATTTTGTTAAATAGAAAATGTGTCGTTAGTTGTTTTGTTACTCTCCGTGCCGTTGCGGACGAACCTATTGAAAACAAAAATTTGCTAAGTAATTCTAAGGGACAGCACAAAACTGCTGACATCTGTACAACAAAAAAAGTTTTTGGTTTATTACAAAACAGGACCAGTAATGCAAAACTATTTCCTTTTTAAAATGTTTAAGAAAAAAGAACCTGGAACTTACGACTACTGTTACGACCCACTAAATGAAATAATTTCTGTACGTTGGAATGACAGCTCAGTGACCACAGAGTCTTGTCGAATTGCGTATCAATAGAACCATTGAAACAAGCTAAGCGATATGGCCGAGGTAAAAAATGGTACTGGCCACTTTTCACTAATGCTCTAGACGCAGCTATAGTAAACGCTTTGAAATTACATTATCTACTAAGAAAACAGGAAAAACAAGCCACAATGTCTCAGCTGAATTTTAGAATATTTATTTTAGAATGCATGTTGAGAACCGAAAATATTGTTATTTCAGTTATTCGAAGTGATCGAATAGATCACAAAATTTTTTGACAAGAAAAACGATTGCGATGTAGGCAATGTAGTAGTCAAACAATTTATAAATGTATAAAATGTGATGTTGCAGTTCATTCAAAATGCATCATTAAAAATGCATTACATATACATATTACATATACGTTGTAGTTCTGTTTAAGACTTGAATAAACATTTTAATAGAAAGCTTTACAAATGTGTTAAATTTTTATATCGGTAAGGCCCATCGTTGCGTTTTCGCAACGTGGGTTTTCTGGGCTCCCACCGATCCGATTTACTTAAATTATAATAATTTCAAAGTTTCATAATCCTAGCTGGATCACAGCTCGGGCCTTAATGGGTTAATGTAACATTTATGATCAATATAATTAATGGTGAAGTCTGCACCGATTTCCTTGAAACTAATGTTACTTTTAATGTTCCTCAACGATTTTCACGACATTTCAAGCCACCGTATGTTAAACATGTTAGCACTAATTATGCTCAAGCTGACCCATTAAGAAGATTATATTGTGAATTTAACAATTTATATGAAATATTGTTTTTATTTTTTATAAAAGATTTTAATATTAATATTAAAATAACTAAAATAACTCCTGAAGAAGATTTCCAAAGGAAATCGAAATAGCGAGTTAATTATATATAAAAATAAAAAAATCTTTTATAAAAAACAAAAAGTGACCTCAAGCTTAAAAATTATTTAATGAAAAAATTGTTTATTAAATAATTAATTTTTGGAAATTAATTGTAATTTTCAATATACTTTCTTTTAATAGTCTGTAAGGATTTAATACATTGACTTAATAAATAAATAAATATATAAAATAAAAAAAAAATACAAAATAGTTTTCTGGAATTTCTGTGAAGTTAAGACAGACGGATATATCTCAATCGATTTAGAATTTCATAAGGATCAAGAATTTTGGGTCTCAGATGAATATTAACAAAGTTACACACGGCATGACAAACTCTTATTCACTACTTATGGCGGCGGAGGGTATAATAACCGTAATTTTAAATATTTCGGTAACGATATTTAAGATATATGTACATATTTAATAGGTAAGCATTTACATTAAATTTATTTTTTACCTTCAGATCATATCCATAGAATTGGCAGAAAATTTCTTCAAATGATGTCAAATTCAAGCACTTACCTTGCTGCAAAGAAAACAAAAATTGTTTGCATTAGTTATGATAAATATGGAAAAAAATTGTAGTTATTGTAAAACAATGCGTATTAAAGAGTGATTTTTTAAGAGCTTTCAGATTTTATTAAAAAAAAAAAAACATAAAATGTATATCAAATCTTTATTTGAGCCGATAAAACGTTCTATATAATTCAATGTTCAAAGATAATTTTATGTAAATGTTTACCGCGGCTACGCCTCAATTTTGGCATACTCTCTCCAACATAACGGCCGGTATACCACAAATTTCTTCAATATTAGCTACCACAAAAAATAGACTAACGGCGTTATATAGCACGATCTAGACGGCCAATTGACCAATACCAAACGTGAAACTATTCGCCTCTAAATTGTACCATTGTTTCACGTGCTGTATGGCATGTGTCTTTTTGAAACCACATGTCAGCCAGGTCCAGCTCTTATATTTTGGGCAAACAAAAAATTTGTCATCATCGCACAGTAGCGCCCGCCATTCACAGTAACATTTCTGCCTTATTTGTCTTTGAAAAAGTACGGTCCAATGATACCACTGGCCCATAATTCACATCAAACAGAGCATTTTTCAGTATACATTGGCACTTCCTCCTAAGCTACTGGGTGCTCTTCACCTCAAATACGACAATTTTCTTGTTCAGAAACAACAACAAACATCTATTCTCTATTCTTTAAAGAAGAATTTTCTGTATCAAATACATACAGTGGTGGACATATAATTAGATCGCTGTGCACCTTTTATAAAGACCTATACTGTAAATTGTTTTTACCGTTATTCAATGAGTAAACAATCAAAATTGTTGTTTATGCACAACACGTTGAGTTCTAAGTTAAATTAAAAAAAGTATAAAAATATTATTTCCTCAATTGTTTTTTTTTTTTTTTTGCTGGCCACGTAATTAGAAACACGCATTTTTTTATTCAACTTTTAAACTTTTCTAAAAATTATTGACAAAATGAGTATAATTTGTTAAACAATAGATTAATTTGTAATAATTTTAACACAGTTTAGTTTCGAAAATTGGCAAAAACAAATCATTTACTCCAGAAATAAGACGGTTAATTGTGCAGTGTTACCAAAATAAAAAATTTTCAATGTCGGCTATTGCTACGGTGACCATTTTTGGGAAAGGGAAATACAGGACATATACAAAATAATGTTAAAAGTGAAAAGAAAAACAGAAAAAATAATCATGTAATATATTTATTATTATTGTTATAAAATTAAGTAACAACAAAAACAATTCTTCTTGATTAGAATAAAAAGTTAAATAAAAAGTTTTTATATTATAATTTAAAAAAATAAATTTGGTTTTATAAACAGTCTTCTTGACTAAGGCTAACAAAAAAAAATAGAAAAAAACTACATAAATGATAAATTTAGTTATGAAGTTTGATATTTTTCCACAGAATGGATTTTTTTTAAAACATCTGGATTGTTAATTAAAAATCCTTTAAATTTTGAGCAATTCATTTTAAAATTGAATTTTGTAATTAATAGTGATCTTAAAGTATTTACTTTTAATTGCGATTTTTCGGTGGTCCAAATATTATTCATTATTGAAAACACTCTCTCGGTAGCAGCATTTGAAGCTGGTAGACATAGACAAAATTTAACAAATATCAATATATTTTTATATGCAATCACATTTGTCTTAAAGTGATTAAAAATTTCAATCCATCTTTCATCTACTGATATATTTTTTACCCTCCAGTCTTCTATTTTTTCATTATTTGCAAAATTTTTCACGCAGCTCACTTCATCAAATAAATCTTCATTATTTATTTTTAAATCATTTCTAAATTCATTTAGATAGGATAAAGTTTTTTCAATCTTGTCCCAAGATAACATATTTCTTAACAATATCCAGTCTAAAATTTCTACATCTCTAAAAGCTTTATCCCACTGATTTAGGTAATCAATGCATGTTTGGTAAAAATTTGTTATATGTTCTTTAGTTATTGTTTCATCAAAATCATTACTTTTCTGTAATTCGAGAATAATATTTTTGACGGTAAGGGTAAAAACAGTTCCTTTTTCCGTTCGACCAATTTAAATTTTAAATCTTTTAAAATAATTGAAGCCTCAGGCATTGAAATATTTTGTGATTCTACTTTAATAATAGCTTTATGAAATGTTGAAGCTTGTCTATATGCAAAAGATAACCATAATTCAGCACAAGGATTCATAAAAAAATTTCGTAATATTGTCGGACAAATGAGACATAAAATATAATTTTAAAGCTTCAAATAGTTTTATGATTCTTTCCAAAGCAGTCATTAAAGTTAACCATCGAGTTTTGCTATGTCCTAGTAACTTTTTATATTCTATTTCAATATCTTCACATATTTCTTTGAAATTTTCAATTCTAACTGTATAAATATAAAAAAAGAATAAATTTTGATAACTTCAATATCAATAGGTAAGCATTCTGCTGCAGTTTGTATGCAGTTGTTCAAAATATGTGCAGCGCAATTTACACCTATCAGTTTTTGGCCAATGAAGTTTTGCATTTTGTGAAAGATATTATTCTGACCTTTTCTGGCTGCACCACCAAAATTACAATTTGTGCTGTCTCCACAAAACGCTATCATTGAAATTACATTTTATTTTTGTTGGAGCCATATCTCTAATAAAATGAATGATATTTTAACTTTTGGAAATGTAGGGAAAGTATACAGTTGGATTTTTATGATAATTTTGTATTAATGTTCGTGCAATGTATATGCTAAAAAGAGGACATTTGCATATCAAATTAGGAAATAAGGGACATTGTACTGTCCTGTATTTACAAAAAAATCTCAAGGGACAGCATGTTAAAAAACAGGACTGTCCTGTAAAATACAGGACGGATGGTCACCGTAGCTATTGCACAAAAGTTTTCTTGCTAAAAAAAAATGGTATTTGATGCAATTCACTTTAAAAAAAAATACAAAGGAGTTTGCAACCCCAGCTAAGAAACCTAGGACACGAGACACCACTTTAGCAGAAGATAGAGTTATTTGTAGAGAAAGTAAAACAACACCATTTTTATCTTCGCGCGAAATAAAGACTGAAATTAGACAGCAAATAAGCGCAGAAATATCCACACGGATAATAAGAAGACGCTTAAGTGAGTCAGAACTTCGTGGGTGTATTGCACAAAAAAAACTACATGTCTCAATAAAAATATCATAAAGCGGTTCCAAATAAAATTCAACACAAATAACTTTCACATATACAGATATCATAACACATGATTTTTAAACTGTTGGTCTATAATTAGCCAGAACTCTCATCTAAGATACTCTACGCAAAGCACTTTAAGGTTAGAGATAAAATTTAACATTAAAAATATTTCAACGCAGTCATGCAACTGAATTTTTGGAAAAACTGTTTTTACACATATTCTGTGTGTGGGCTATTATATGGTCGGTTTTGACAGTCTATACTTTTTTAATGTTAGTAAATACCGAATACTGGTATTAGGTCGATTTTAGGCTTAATCCGAAACCCAATAGGACTCTAAAGTTCTTTACACATGAACAATAATTAAATATGTATGTGTTTAGTACTTTTTGAAAATTATAACTAATTATTAATAATGGAATTAAATACAAAAAAACGGCAAATGTTAGTTTAGTAACTCCATTAATAATATGGGTGTTGTTTGGAACTCAAACATAAAAGAGGTAGAAACTTTTGCCTAAATAGTAATTTCTTTAAAATTTGATACTTAATAGTGTTCAAGGTACAAAGACGGTACTTTTGGCACATAATGGTACTTTTTTTCTTGCGATAGTACTTTTATATTCTTCTAAATCAATTAAGGAACATAAAATTAGCCAGTTGATTACGAAACCTCTACAGGAGACCTCAATCTACCTATTCTAACTTCATAAAGTACTTTTTGAAATATTGTGTTTATTAAAAGAGAAATGTTATTTTTTATTTAATGGTTGTTTTTGGATTGACATAAAACTCACATTCTTTAGATAGTCTGATATATAAGTACTTACTTATAATACATTTATAAGCAATCAATGAGTTTGTTGTGCCTCTCCTAATTTCTTGCTTCTAAATCAGACAAAATTTTAAAATTTAAAAAATTATAAAAAAAAAATTATAACAAAAAATTATAAATTATTAATAATTATAAAAAAGAAGTACAAGTTTTCACAATAGTCGTCGTAGGTTACAATGTGGGCAGTAAGCTAAACAAATTCTGCAGCATTTATCGTACATAATTTTAATCATTAATCGTATTGTTATGTTACCATCATTACAACTCTTAAAGCAATTCTCCGCAACTACTAATTACTTGTTTATTTATGCAGAACTTTTAGCTAAACATAGTTTTCTAAAACTGTCAAAATCTATTTGAAATGTATTCTTATTCAATCAATTTTATAATCAAATCCCTTTTATCTAACTTAAAAACAATCAATACAGATATCATGAAATGCAATCATAATCGTATTATTGTAATAAATGGCAGCAACTAAAAATAAACCTAAGCATTAAAACCATTAAACCACACTGTCCTTTAGTTCTCTAAATCTAATCGCATTTGTTTGTTTTAGACATAAATTCGCTATCAATCACCTTGCAATCGTCATTATGTGACATCATGTCCTTTTGTAGTCGAAATCACAGTATTAATGACAGCCAGTACACGCCCCCTCATGCGAACATTACTTCTGGGATAATTACAATATTCTATGTACTACAATTGAATGAATTATGAATGAAAAAGAAATTCTATTGAATAATGTAGCGTCGTCGCACAGTGGCTGAAAATCGTTTTTCATTGGCCAAAAGTCGAATTTTTTTTTGTCACCGATTTTTAAAATTTTTACACCTTTTTGGAGCTAATATATCCATATTAAGGTAGCCAAAAAATTACGTTAAACTATTAATAATTGTGGACGTGGCATCATGTCAAACTCAACTGTTTTTTTAATTTCAGAAAAAGGTGTTTTTTATTTGTTTTTTGTCAAAAATAAATGGTTACTACTCGCAAGCTATCATCGATAATGGCCTGCGGTCTTTTTTATAATATTGGTAGGATTATAGTCTTTAGATGTTGTAAGTGGTTACAGCTCTAGCGTTTAATACTAGGGGCGTTCTGAAATATTTCTGAAAGTACTATATTTTTCTGAAATTTAAACTTTAGTGGAATAGAACTTCTAGGGAACAAAAGGGAACAAGAAACGTGTACCACCCGAAGAAAGGTGAAAGTGTCTTCTTTAACCCTATATATACTTTTGCACCCGCCACGACCCGCCGGTAGAACACTTTTTTAATTTTAATGAAATTACTCTAAAAAAATTCAAATTACGATAATTTAAACAGCCCTATAGTTACTCGTATACAATGGTGTATTAAATTTTCACTTTTTCGCCTAAAGGTTTATGTTTTTTTACTTTAGACTACGTAAAACTAAAATAATTAAATATAATACCTGCGAAAGGGTTTTATGGCTTTGTTTTGATTAGCAAAAAAATAAGTCATAAAAATATCACAATAGGTTCTACAGTAAACATATGATCTCTTTCTAATATACCTGTTATCAACTGTTAGGGTCAACCAAAGTCATAAACAATTTTATAATAATAATCGCGACATTAAACCACTAAAGAAAAAAAAAACAATATTGGCGAGATACTAATTAGTTTTACCTGATATTAACCCTTTCGGCCGCCCTGGAATTTTTTCATGACTTTTTACTGTGGATCAAATGACGACTTATGGAACATATACTAAAAATCAGTTATGATTTGGATTTCGGGTCTTCAGGATCCATAAGAAACAATGGAACCAACAAAGAGTTAAGAAGTTCAAAAAAGAAACATGTTCAAGATGAATATCGCAAATTTGGATTAATTATAGATCAGCCAAAACAAGGGTCAGGCAATACAAATGATGACAAAACCGCACGAAGATTCTTTTCAGATCCAGAAACAGCATCTGAAATAACAGGAGTGGATTTAAACCTTATTTTCAGATTTAAAATAATCCTAGAAGTACTTGCGTGCAATGAAGAAATTGACGCTAGACAATTTGGATATTATGCTAAGGAAACTGCAAAAATATATACAACCAACTACCCATGGAGAAATATGTCTGCAACAGTTCACAAAATCCTTTATCATGGAGAAGATATCATTAAATATCATTTGGTGCCAGAGGAGGCTCAGGAAAAAAGGAACAAGGATTACAGATTTTATAGAGAGCACAATACTAGAAAAATTTCACGAAATTCCACAAATGAAGATCTATTTAATATATTATTGGCAACATCAGATCCGTTCATATCCAATATTCGAAATCAATGGAAAGTGGAACATCGGGATTTAGATGAAGAAGCCAAAAAACTACTAAAGAACACAGCGCAGAACAAAATATAGAATATTTGCAATCAATATTTGTTTCAAATGAATAATAATTATAATTGCCTTCATTGTTATTTAACTACGAAAAACATAGTATTAGTAAATAATTCTTTAAAAAAACCCCGACTTCAAAATTTCGGCCAAATAAAATGTTGGTTTAATTTTCAAAAATGTTTAATATAACTAATGTTGTTGCACTTTTTTGATTGAAAGAAAGAATTTTGAAAATCTTGTTAATCTTCTAAAAAATCGGTTTATGCTAAATCTATAATGTTTTCCCATTAACTGAGCTAAATTTTGACACCCATATTCGATATATTCTTAAAAATCAGTTTATGCTATATATCCCCGATATATCTCAATCAATTTCTGAAATTTTTATTTTTTTTTCCTTAAATATATTTTTCTGCAAGCCATATCTTCCAAAAAAAAATTATTTTTAAAATTGATTCATAAATCACGAAGTTATTCAACAATTTATAAGAGAAGCACAGAAAAAATATAGATAACGGTAAATAAAAACCCGTATGTCCGTCCGATCTTCATAAAAATTAAATGGGACCCACCTGCAAGCAAACCCTTTCAAACAAAAAAAGAATTTTTAAAATTGGTTCAGAAATGGTTATCGTGGAACAAACATAAAAAAGCAACATACCATTCGAATTGATAACCTCCTCCTTTTTGAAGTCGGTTAAAAATAATAATAAATAGAACCTATTGTTACAAATGCTAATAAAATCTATTGCAGTTTTTATTTTTAAAATGTTTTTTAAAATTATTTTTAAATCTGACAGCAAAAAAGAATAATATTTTCTGTAGTAACAGCAAAATCTCCAGTGAATTTTACTATTTTTTTAGTGTAAACATTTTTTTGAGTGTAAAAATTTTTTTGAGTGTAACATTAAAAAAATTCCATTATCACAAAAAATAATTATAATTATTATTAAGTTCTAAATATTAAATTTTTTAATATGTAAATAAAAAAAATAAACCCATATTTCACTCCAAAAGTTAAAAAAAATCAAAAGTTCAACTTTGACCTAGAAGTCCTTAAAAAGTCATCAATCAATTTTAACGTAATTAAAACTGAGCCAAGCTGAACTAAATATCTATCCATTAAAAAAAAAATTACTTCAATATGTTGATCGGTTCAAAAGTTACAGAATTTTGGCCAATGAAAAACGATTTTCAGCCACTGTGCGTCGTCGACACTGTCACACTCAACATATAATCAAAATAGGTATTTGTGTTGCATAGTAGATAAATTCGTACAATCTGTGCAACAAATAGAAATTTATACATAAATAGATATTCATAACTGCATACAAATGTAACGTTGTATATAGGACACTTAAAGAGGATGATGATGAAAAGTTTCAAGTTATATTTTCAAAATCCTTCAAACAAGGGTTTAATTCCAAATTAGCATTAGGAACAACGCTATGATCGTAATGCTAATTATACATAGATTTGACAAAGTCTCTCCTTTTCTGTGTCTGGGTAAAATAAGCTGAGGTTCGAAATACACAACCAAAATTAATGAGAGTAAAGTATATCAGCAAAAGCGATTTCGAAAACAAAATACTTCTGACCCAAAATACGACATAACCTTGAAATACGTACAAATCTTTTTAAATTATATAAAAATTGTTTATTTTCTTATTTAACTAAATATTATTAAGAAAATTTTTAAAATCACATAAAAATATCTTTTTTTACAAAAAGCACCTTTTGCAATAAAAATGGCACTTTTACGCTAAGTAATTTCAATTTCGTCTATTTTAAAAGTAAAGCAATACATTTGGGTTACTTTTATAAAAAAATGCTTATTTTGGGAAAAATTACCTTTCTCCAAAAAAGTACTTTTGTTATAAATATTACGTATGTATGTTCGTAACTAGTAACAAATTCTTTCATTAATTAAATATGTACTACTAATAAACTTTTAAAAATTTAATAAAACAACTAGCTTTTTTAGAAAAGTACCTTTTAAAATATATAGTACTTTTTTTTTAAAAAATATAACTTTTTCCTAAAATAATTACAATTTCTTTTATTTTTAATGTAATGAAAAAAATCTTGGTAAATTTTATAAAAATGGCTTATTTTTTATAAAGAAAAACCTTTATACAAAATAGTACTTTTTCTGAAAATAGTACTTTTTGGTAATTAGTTAAAATTTGTTACCATAACTGAATATCACCAATAAAATTTTAGAAAATCAAATAAAAATATATACCATATTTTTAGAAAAAGTACCATTTGAAAAAATAGCAATTTTTTGAAAGCTAGTACTTTCGAATTCGAATTTATCTTTACACACATAATTAATTGTATATTTTAAAAGTTTCATTTTGTGTCGGATTAGGCAGGAAATCGATTTTTTGGCCAATCGGACTATGGTAATTACCAAACAATTTGTAATCCTTCCTAACAACTAAATAAAAAATGCTTCTTTTTTAAATATTTAACAATTTCTTTAAAATTTTATTACAATATAGCTTTAGTTTTCAACAATTAGAGCAAACTTATTAATGTACTCGTAGATACTTGGTATTGGATACTGGAGTCAGAACAGTCTTCAGTAAAGGTGGCAAATGTACAACTAGTACTGAGTGAACAAGGGGAGCTGAAGCGTAAGTTTTAACAACAGGAGCTGCAGCATAAGTGTGTACAAGGGGAATGGCAAAAGTCTTGACAACAGGAGCAGCAGCATAAGCATGAACTACAGGTGTAGAGATAGTTTTGACAACAGGAGCATTAACCTAGGTGTGAACAACGGGAGTAGAGATAGTTTTCAACACAGGAGCGGGATCATAAGAAACTGTTTTGACTACAGGAACATCTGCATAGGTAGTGTGCACAACAGGTGTTGCAATAGTTTTAACAAAACCAGCAGCAGCAGAAGCAATATTATATTATTTAAATAAATATGTATAATGTCTTAATTGATACACGAGCAACTTACGAATTTGTACATTTTGATTTCTTTAGTTTGTTTTTTAATTAATAATTTACTTTGAATAAGCAAGTTTAACTAACTGTTGCAACAATATCTATACAATTTTTTCGAAGACTTCACTTAACTTATGCTCATGTTTTGTTAACAATAGTAACGCACTTCACTGGTTTGCAGGTCAATTTATAAAATTAATTTGATTTCTAAAGAATGTTACTATTTATTGATGCATTTAATAATAACATTATTTTGCAATCAGTTTGAGCACATTGCCTTAATATATTCCCCTTGATGTTTCAGTTGTCCTGGACAACGTCTGAGAAGAAAATTACAGTATTATATTGTAACAGTGGTTATATCAAAAAATTTCAAATGTATTTAGTAATTAGTTTTGCAACGTATAGATTGCACAACATTTTTCCTGATAATTTCAGTATTTTGTTATCACAATTGTAAAGGGTGAGGCAAAATTTTGGCAAGTTTTAAATTCAAGAGAAAACACAGTTTACATTTTTACGGAATTATCAGATACGCAGGATAGGATTAGGTATGAAATAATAAAGTTCCAAGGCTTTGCTGGCACATACACTATCACTTTGCATAAATGTGGCTGAATTTCATTGATACTTTATTGATTTTTCCGCTTCAATGCTTGAGCGATTGCGGGCTTTTTTTAGACCTTTGACTTCAAATGTGTTTAACCACTCAATCTTCGGTGAGAACTCAGTTGACCGAAACGAATATATCACCATTTTGTTGAAACAACATTATGTTCTGATTAATAACATTCAATTTAGACAGAACAACTTTGTCATTATGCCGTGATTTTGAACACCAGTATCAGTCACTGCTTGACCATCATCATTATGGTTGAATGATACATCTATTCAAACATCTAACTTAAATAGAAACACGTTGTAGCTACATTTGTTTTTCGTTTACCACAATTGGTTACTCTAAATTCTGCAGCTTCAGAGTTGAAGATAATTTTGCTTGAATTATCAGCCTCAATTTTGCATTATCTGAAACTGTTCAACAATGTAAATACGTTGATTTTTCGTCTATTGCTCCATATTAACTAATTCTTAACAGTCTTTACTGCACAAATGACGGCATATACAAGTCTTGCTTGAATTTTGGCAGACCCTATTTGTATTGAATAAGAATGATGAAAAGTTTTTCTGCTACAAAATCACACATTGTGAAAAATAACTATTTTTTATAATTATTCGCGTAAAAGAAGCTTTTTTATAAAAGCTGTAGATAACATTTTCAAGGGTAACAATGTTGCTGGGAACTATACACAGATGTGGGGAAGGAATTTGTTGGTGGAGTGTAACACAGGATGGAATAGCAAAAAATTATACTCAGAGATAACAAATCCTATATGAACAGATTTTAAACCATAATATCAGGGGGTTGTGGCGCAAACTGAACTGAAACTGAAGATAGTAATAATAGCCCAGCATACCATTCTAGGAGCGCTACGAAAAAGGAGTCAGAAAAGAGTCCCACAAAATAGCATTTTCGGAGCGCTCCGGAAAAAGGAGTCAGAAAAGAGTCCAACTAAAGAGTATTTTCGGAGCGAAAGAAAAATTTGCTTGTTACTGTCCTTAGTCGGCAGGCATTATGACTCAGAAATTCCACTTAATTATTTCTGTACGAAAGCGTTGTTGTCCTGTTATTTGGGCTTTGAACAAAAAAAACATAGCTGTACCACACAAGAATGATAAAAACAAGATTACACAGAACCAAAAAAAAACTCATAAAAGACTCTTTTCTGACATTATCTAAGAGCTCTTTCAGAGTCCAAAAAACCCTCATCAAAGACTCTCTTCTAACATTATCTAAGAGCTCTTTAAGAGCCAAAAAAAAACTCATAAAAGACTCTTTGCTGACATTATCTAAGAGCTCTTTCTGACGGACCATTTTCGAATGTAATGACCCTCTTTTCTGAAGGTTTTCGGAGCAATTATGATTGTTTTTTGGGCTCATAAAGAGCGTTAACGCTCCGAAAAAGGTGTCAGAAATGACTCTTTTCGGACTGATATGGCTTGCTGGGAGGTAACGGATCGTTAGATATAAAACTAGCAGATGGAAGAACAGTTTTTCGGGTTGGTGTAGGACTGTAGGACAAAAAAGCGTATCCACTTGTTTTAGCACAAATTTGTTTGACGTTGTTTGCTCTTACAAAAGTTTTGCAAGATCAAACAGCATCAAATAAATTAAAACTAAATATTTGTTGTGCTTTGGCCTAAATAAGAAAAGTTTTTTTAAGTAAACAAATGAGTTCAAAAAAATGTTATTTAGTGGTTACGTCACTTTCGCGGAGTTAGAAACTGTAGGGTATAATATATGTCAATGACTGCAACACATTATGGTTTCGAATAGATTACTTTTGAAAATTATTAAATTATAATAAAATAACAGCTTAAATATCCTTACCGAAACAAAGCGAGTTTGCGTTATATTTTAACCGATTACAAGCGGTTGTCCACCTTCATTGGAACAGGTGATAAACTGGTTTGGTACTTTGGTAGCATCATTGATTAGTAATTGATAGACAGAATCATTTTTTGATCAATTGAGAGATTAAAAATCAAACATTACTTTACTACTTCTAAGTAATGCAAACGGTATATGGTGGTCATTATTAAGTATATTAATTTGTAATAACTTGTCATTACCCAGTTAAATTCCAGTTTAAAATAGAGGAAATATTTCAAAAACCTATAAAATCGTCATATCAGTTTATACTAAAACTACGAGGGCGGTGCGGAAACTGCTTAGACTAGAACGGTAAAAAATTCATCTGTGCTATGAGCACGTGTTGAATTTCTTTTCGATCTAGCAACTTTTTCATATAGAAACAGGTGTTCAAAAAAGACGCAGTCGCGATTTTTTTACAATGGAAAAATTAGAAATTCGTGGTGCCATTAAATATTTAAACAAAAATTGTTTATCGTAATGATATGGTGAATGTGTTAGGTGAAAGGGCTCCGTGTACATGATATGTATTAAATGATCGACGAATAAAAGTACGTGAAATAGTCAATATCATGAGCATCTCAAATGACCGAGTTCATTTAATTTTGCATAAAGAACTACAGATGAAAAAACTTTCTTAAAGATGGGTGCCGCATTTACTAACAGTCCACCAAAAACGCATAAGAATGAAAATTTCTCAAGCTGGTTTGGATCGTTTTAAGAAAAATAAAATGGATTTTAGGCGTCGTTTCATAACTGTTGATGAGACATTGATCCACCACTATACTCCAGAGACAATAGAACAATTCAAACAATGGATTGAAGCTGAAGGAAATGCCCCAAAGAAGGCAAAACCAGTTCAATCGGCTGGTAGACTGCATACACTATCTGCAAAAGGCTAAACCAATAAATTCAGAGTGCTATTGCAACATTTTGGAAAAATTTGAAAAAAAAACGTTCTGGCTTACAACACAAAAAAGTAATTTTTCATCAAAACAACGCACCAGCTCACAAGAGTGTTTTAACAATGGCTAAAATCAACGAATTTAAGTAGGGGTTGTTTCACCACCCACCTTATTCTCCTGCTTTAGCTAAAAAAAAATCCTAGCTGGCAAGCGTTTTACCTCAAATGAAGATGCAATTACAATTGTAAACCACTATTTTGAAGGCATTGATGAAAACTATTTTAATCAAGGGATAGAATTGCTAGATAAGCGTTGGACTAAATGTATTAAAGTTTAAGGAGATTATATTGAAAAATAAAAATGTTTTTGAAAAACTAACTATTCTCTTTCTGTGCTAGGCTAAGAAATACCTGAATCGCCCTCGTAGCTTAGTTATTTATTATTAAATTATTTAAAGCCTTCTAAAAAACTTTGTAATAAACAGAAATCTTCTTATTAGCAAATATAGCTTCATAGCATTATTAGTGTTGCAACTCCCACGGGAAAAATCATTATAGACCAGTATTATTAGTATGCTTGTGTAATTCTGTATTATATTGGTTGCCAAGAAGAAAATGAACGATTAGTCATAATATTGATTATTGCTAGAAATCAACAATTATAGTTGATACAAGACTAAGAACAATAAATGTTACGAAATTTTATAAAATGTCTAACAAACTAAATGTCTAATTAACTAGAAATTAATAAAACTTATTAAATTATGTTGTAAATAATAAAAAAATAAATAGCTTAAGGACACTACTGTAATAACAAATTCACTTCACTTACTTACTTAATTTATAACCAAGGTATTCACACAAAAATGTACTTCTTTAAGTATTATATCAAATGACTTAACAAATCATATTAAAGCAATGCACTAGCATTCAATTGTTTACTGCTTTAACTTGTCAAACTGATAACCAAAACCAGTATACTAAAAATTATTTGCTTGAATTTTGTTTTCGCCAAAAAAAAAAACAGTATAAAACATTTGGGGTTTTTGTATAAAATTATCAGTTTAACTTACAATCTTTAAAGTAAAACATTGAAAACAAATCAAACTTTAACAAAATGTTCAAATTTGTAAGTAATACTCAGGATAATACTAATTTCAGCTCAATGATTTTCCTGCCTATTATTTTATTTTATTTTATTTTATAGTTAACCGTATGTGCCTTGGTTGCTGTTGCCTCAGCTGCTCCTGGTTTTGTCACTGAATCCCATCACTCCTATGTACAACCTGCTGTTTTAACTAAAACCGCTGTCGTTGATACCAGTGCGTCATCGGCCATTACCCATCAAAGTTTTACAAATTTGGAGAAAAAAGTACCAATTGTTCATACTTATGAAGCTGCTCCTGTTTTAAAGTCGGTTTCTTATGCACCGGTTGTTAAAACTATTGCTGCTGCCCCTGTAGTTCACACTTATCAAACTGCTCCTGTAGTGAAATCATTTGCTTATGCTACTGCTCCTGTTGTAAAAACTTTTGCTGCCGCCCCAGTAGTTCACACTTATGCTGCTGCTCCCGTTGTACACTCTCACTTAGTACACTCTGCTCCCTTACTAAAGACTGTTCACTCTGCACCCGTTGCCTACACCAGCTTACACCATTAGAAGTGTTATTTCTTTGAGGATTTCAAAACAAAAATAAAAATTGTTAAAAAAAAGAACTTTATTTAATGTGTGTTTTACTCTATAAAGGTTTTTACTTATTTTATTAAACAATATTTGCGTAGAATTATTAAGAAGCGTAGAGGTACGTATGCCGTTTTCAAGCCTACCGAAGTAGTTTGTTTCATGTAGCTGGAAATTATTATCTCCTGCAAATATATTTAATACCAATGAGTACTTGGGTTAATGAGTACAAATCCAGGGGGGTTACTCTCTATTGCGATGTGAAAGCAAATGCGATGCGATAACCGTACAATTTGTATGCTTATCGCATCGCATTTGCTTTCGCATCGCAATAGAGAGTAACCCCCCTGAATTGTAACTCTAGCTTTGCATTGATAGTTTTATTGCTGGGATGCTATTCGAACAGAAATAATCCTGTAATAATATTTCACATGAAAAGGAAGTACTTTCTGGACGATGATGTGAATCGATAAAGCCTGATCATGCTTGCATTTTACATTAGCATTTCATTACAGGTAATGTGTTAATAAGCAAGAACGTTGAATCAAGCACACATATCTTACTGGCTGATCTGGTTAACAAGACATTTCATACTGGTATATTAGAGTAATATTCGAGTTTGAGTTGTCACAACGGAGCTCAAAGACCCCTCAGGCTTAAATTGAGGCTAAGTACTCTTAAACCTCAATGCTGGGATACTAAAACTAAAAACACTGTTAGATACTTTTAAGAATTCTGAAACAATAATACAAGTGATCGCTGGTTTTCAGAGCCATCATGCTATTAAATTGCCAAATCGTAGTGAAAAACTGAATGGCGTTTCGTAAAACAGGTCCGCATTCTTTCTCCACCAGCTTTTACAAAATTCAACAACTAACTTAAGGAGACGGGGCCAACATTTTATAATGCAAAGAAACTAGGAGTTGCCGATCCGAAATATAGGCTGTTTCTTTTAGATGTGTAGAACTATAAGCTGGCAGCACTTTTTTAACTGGCGACTTTTTTAACTTCGAACGACCTCTAGTTAAGACTATGTCCCAACCAGTCATATGCCAGAATTTATATTTAAATTATAATGCTAGAAGATTTCTTTCGACTAAAATAAATTTAAAAAAATTATATGTCAAGTTAAAAAAATTATTTTTGTGTTATTCAATTTCAAAGTTATTTACATCTAAAAAAAACACCCTATATAAATATATAAAATGGATAAATATGGTAAAACGGCAAAAGTTTAGTGAGTCCTGTTTCACGCTCTTCAGTTTTAGCTAGCCAGTTTTTGATCAATTCTCCATTGAACTTGTCATTTCATTTACACACGTCAATTCAATTTTCGTATTTTTTCATGGAAATCAACTTGCACGAAAGGAAAAAACAAAAGGAAATAATAAAATTGATTGGTGCCGTCAAGTTTGTATGCCTTTCATTCTCATTTTCCTTTCCATCCAATAATACTTGCCTTGAAGAGTCAAAATTGAAGAGTGTGAAAGCGGCTAGCAGTTTGCAATTGTGGAGTTTAAAGCAGCCATTTCGTCGATATTTCAAGCATAAACATTTGCTGCCTCTTATTAGACGTCACCACTCTTCAGTAAAGTTTTGGTCCGATTTAGTTTTCTATCATTATACAGAAGCTAAATCGTCTCAAATTTTTCGTTCACTACAACAATATTGGGAATTTGTCAAAGTAAAGTTAAAGACGAGAGGTGCTGTAGTTCTTAAAAATAAAAACACAAGTATTGAAAAATAATATAGCCTATTGACGCTTTAAAGCACAGATAGAGAGATATCTACTTTATAAATTCCATTAAAATCGGTTCAGCCGTTAATCTGCTAGATGCGCCTTTTTAATTCTTTGTTTATGATTGTACCTAAAAAAATTGTATAGCTTTCAGTCTGCATAATCAACGATTGATAGTAGAACCAAATTAAATATAACAAAATTAATTCAATATTTGCTCTAAATTCTGAAATATAGTATTTGCTTTAAATTCAATGCATGACAATTTAAATATTTTGAAGGATTATTTTATGTTAGTATAGTAAAGATTTATATTTTTCATTATATTATTTTAATCCCCTTAGAATCCGCATTATGAAACTCTACTAAAACAAACCAACAAAAAAGAAACCACTTAACAACTATTCAAGAGATTCTATCTAAAAATAGATGCAGGTCAGTAAACGCAAATCATGTGTGTACAATTTTTTTTATATTAAACTCCAGAAAAATAAATAAAACTTAAAAAAAAACAATAATTATATAGAAAACAAGTAATAATTTATATTCGGCTGTGCCGAATCTTATATACCCACCATTAAATCATCTATTATGGAGCGACGTTCGTAAAATATTGTACCGTAATTTCTACTTATTTTTGGTTTATTATAGTAGAATTTCATCTCAATGACGATATTTCAGTTATAATCAAGAATTTACACTTTCCCCCTGGCCCACGATGTCGAACGATAACGTTCGCTTATATAAGACTTAAGACACAAACTTGATTGTGGAATAAACAAACTTGATTGAGTAAAAAATAGATACGATAAAAAGTTTGTGTCTTAAGTCTTATTTAAGCGAACGTTTTCGTTCCGACATCGTGGGCCAGGGGGTTTGTTTATATTTTTGCAGCGTGTAACAGAAAGCGATTTGTTTTAACGCACAATAAATTAAGTACGAAAAAGTCCTAGGATACTGAAACGACAAAATTGTCTCCTCTGTATACTCTGTGCTTATTCTCGGAAGTGGCAGCTTTGACCAATTATGGACCAACTTTCACAAAAGTCAATAGTATAATACTTACATGCTTATAACTGATCTGTGTAAAATTTAGGTTCGATATGGGTGTTTATGTAGGTTAATGAGTTTTCGGGAGTAGTCCTCATAAGGGAACTATGACCTACTACGAATCAATCATCATGAAATTCAGTACGATGTATATATATGTGAATTATTTGTGTTACATTTCAACTTAATAGTGATTTTTATAAGAGATTTATGCGAATTTAGGAGATTTTTCGAAGTGAACTTTATATGGAGACTGCGGTCAAATATGGACCGACCATCATAAAATTGGGTATGAATATTTCTATATATGTATGATCTATTTATGTCGAATTTAAATTTGCTGCTAATGCTTCTAAGAAAATTATGCGCATTTAAGTGATTTCCGGAAGTATGGGGGCTACAATAAAATATGGACCGATCGTATAAAATTGGGTAAAGTGTCAAATTTAAACTGCTTATAAGAGATTTATGTGCATTTCCGAATGTGATTTCCGGAAGTGGACTTTATATGGGAGCGATTGTCAAATATTGACCGATGCAAACAAAATATCGTTTTGAGCTTTCTCGTTGCATGAAACTCATTTTTGTTGTATTTTGTATGGTAACTACTTTTCTATAGCCATTTATGTACCATAAAGACATATTAAGGAACGACATTGGTATGGGAGCTATGAGAAATCATAAACCGATTCTTAACATTGTCAACAGAACTTGTATAATAGAAATAAAGTGTGCAAAATTTCACGTTATTATCTGCATTATATTTTAAGAAAATAGTATAAAAATATCTGAAAAATATCGAGGTTTTCTAAAATTTTGGTCTATAACTCGGATCCTACTGGATCGTTTTTCAATACCAAACAATTCGGTGAAACAAAAAATGTCTGGGAAAAATGTCATTGTTCTTAATCTTTTTTCCAAGCTCTTTCGTGCCTTTAACAGACGGACAGACATGGTTAGATCGTCTTAAAATCGTATACACACCCAAAATATACATACATATATTATACTTTTTCGTTTTACAATCAATATTTCGATATGTTACAAACGGAAGGACAAACTTACTATACTACAAATTTTTTGGTGTTGGGTATAAAAACACAAAAGGCTCAATCAAACTATGTACTAACAATGACATAAAGTACTAAAGTAAAAAAAATTACAAAAAAAAAAGGAACCGGTTAAAGGTTTAAAATTGAAGTGTTAAAGCAACTGAAACATTAAACAGTTTAAATAAACCTAAAAAGACAAAAAAGTAATAACGATATAAAAAACAAACAATATTTTTCGTGTAGAAAACTTTGGGTATAAATTAACTGTTTTTACTGGGTTGTGGCATCAGTTCATTTTCATTCTTTTGAAATTCAACAACAACTTTCTCATAATTCATTATGTTCAAATTCATTGCCTTATTCGCTTTGGTGGCTGTAGCTTCAGCTGCTCCCGGTTTTTTGGCAGAAACTCATCACTCCTTCGTACAACCTGCTGTTTTAACTAAAACTGCTGTCGTTGATACAAGTGCTTCATCGGCCATTACCCATCAAAGTTTTACAAATTTGGAGAAAAAAGTACCAATTGTGCATACTTATGCTGCTGCTCCTGTTGTTAAGACTGTTGCTGACGTTCCTGTTGTGCACACTTATGCCTCTGCTCCTATAGTACATACGTATGCTGCCGCTCCTGTTGTCCACACTTATGCTGCTGCTCCCGTTGTTCACTCTCTACCTGTTGTACATTCTGCTCCCGTTCTTAAGACTGTAGTTTCTTCTCCAGTTGCTTATCATAGTTATCATTAAATTTTAAGTAAATTATTTGTGCACTAAACTAAATATAAATAATTTAAATAAAATTGTTAAAAAAAACAACAGAGTAAAAAAAATAAATTTTTAATCAAAATCAAGTTTAATTTTTATTAGAATAATTTGAAGCAGAACATTAGAACAGTGATGTCCAGATAGAAGCAGAATAAACTTCATTTAGATCTACTACAACCTTCATCTGCCTACTTAGTGTCAGTTTAAAGCATTTCTAAGGAGTGCGTCTTTGGAAATTGGAACAAGTAAACAATTGGCGAGTATTTGAGAAATAAAACTGTCAACTGAATTACTTTTTTAAAAATTTACTTAGATTTCTTACAAATAGCTAGAACAAATAAACTATTAGCAGATGAATGTGTGAATATTATGTAGGAAAAGTTCAAGGAAGTATTATAAAATTAATAATTACATTTTTGTTAGGAAGTTTCTCTAGGATAAGCAGCTTTTAGTCAAAAGGATTTTCAATGCCTAAAAATTCTCCTGATTTCTTCTTGCTTCAAAGTTTTATTTTCATAGAGATAAATCAATAAACCAATTCATTTTTTCAAATGTTTAATTTTCAACAAATAATTAACACTCAATTCAAGTTTCAAAATCAAAATAAATTTAAACATTCCATAAAAACATTTACTGCGTATTAATTAATAGCTTAATTCTTTAAATGAATTGAATTCTTTTCTTTATGAATCATTCAATGTGTCTTTAATTCATGTTTATTGCAGCTTTAGAATTCTGAATTAAGCTCAAATTGATTTAAATCGACTCTACTTTTCAAAATTTTAATTTTCACGCAAAGCAGAATTATTTAGAGTTTTTTTTTTTGAATTCGGCTCAAATTTGGAACATGTGAATTTTACATCAAGTCCCATCAATAATTCGCCCCGTTATATAAATAATAATGTTTGGCATCGTGAGGATATTCCATCTACCTATTGATACTAGAGGAAGACATTGTGGACAGACATTCGAACGGACATAAATGGATCATCACGCAGCCGCATTCAGTCGCAAGAAAGAAATATCCTCTATACATACTTAAGAAATATATAAATATATAAGATATATTCACACACATTTTATTTGTAAGTTAAAAAATATTTTAATTCTTAATGAAAGTTTCATTTAGAATTTGTCCAAACTCGGTTTGGACACTAATAATTTAATTTTAATATGAATTAGTATTGCCAATATTATTGAAGTGTTTAATTAAACGTCAAAAAAAATATCCCTTTGCTATAACAAAAAGGTATATTTAAAGTTAGCTTGACTAACATGAACATTTTCATTTTTTTTACTTCACTTGTTTTTCTATCATCAATCACAACGGTGAGCATAACTCTTAATAAAAAATATTATATTGAATACCCACCAAACAATTCATTGTTGTTTTTCTTTTTAAGAATTATATCTCTGTGGAGCAATTGTTCTTCTCCACAACCCAAACCAGCCGTCAGCTTCTTAACCCTGGTCCTAAGGTCTAAATCTACACTGACGACATAGACGAACCCAAGTCAGTTTTTAGCAAAACCCCCATTGTTTTGTTCAGAATTATTTATTTATTGTTAGATTTTATTAGCAGCTAATTGTAGAGGCTCAATGAATATGTTAAATTCATATTTGATTAAAGACAATTTATGCCATAAAGCTGAAAAACCGAAAATTTATGTTTAAAACAAGATTTATAAACGTTGCGAAGGACCAAAAAAATTAACAATTTTTTGCTGGAATCAGCACCATGCTTTTGAATTTAAATAAAATATGTATGTAATACTGTTAAATATTACTAAAGCTCGAAGGACCAAAAATTCAAATTTAAAAATTTCTTAAAACTTAAGGCAATTTATATCAATGAAATTATGGTTCAAAATTTGTATTTAAAACAAGATATATTTTCTTCGTTTATCGATCCTTCAAACGAATTATTATTTATTTATTATAATAAAAATATTCTTTTGTTTCAAATGACATCAGTAATCCGCTCCCTTATATACATTATAGAGACAGCCAAAGAATTATCGTTGGCATCATGAGAATATTCCATTTCTCTATAGATAGAAGACATTGTAGACAGGAATCTGGACGGATATAAATGGATCATCACAGAGCTTCATACAGTCGCAAAAAAAGATATTCTTAAAAAATATATACACACATATATAAGATATATTCATATAAATTTTATTTGTTAGTTGCAAAATTTAAGGCAATTTACATCAAGCCAGTGTCTTCATTTGAAATTATGGTTTAAAGTATCAATTCGAAGGACACAAAATTTGTATTTGAAACAAAATATATTTTGTTCGTTTATCGGTCCTTCAAACAATTTATTATTAAATAAAAACATTTGTTTGTTTAAAAAATTTTTTTTTTTAATGTTTTCATAATGCATAATACAATTATCATCAATCAATATCATTATGCATTTAAAATAAGACTGATAAATGTTAGAAAGGATTTGTAGTAATTTAAAGGTTTGTATAATATTGTCCTGAAAATTCTTAATTATAAAAAGACCTTATTTTGCTTAAAAATCTCAGATATTTTAAAGCTAGAAGGACAAAAAGTTTGAAGTCATTGCATGATATTTAAGGCAATT
This sequence comes from Bellardia pandia, assembly GCA_916048285.2. Taxonomy (NCBI): domain Eukaryota; kingdom Metazoa; phylum Arthropoda; class Insecta; order Diptera; family Calliphoridae; genus Bellardia; species Bellardia pandia. Next base: position 47,226,654 of record OU696531.1, read on the forward strand.
TATAACATTTCAAGTTAATAGTGATTCAATATGAATTAGGATTGATAAATGATTCGAAGAATTCCAAGTTCATTCGAAAAATTTTGAAATAGTTTAACAAATTATATCCAATATTTCGAGGGTGACAGGATCTATCAAAACTTTGCTACTACATGAAATGTACACGATGCAGTTTAAAAGCCAACAAAATTAAAGTTTTTAAACTGTAGCAACGTTAAAACGGGTTTAAAGATATTCAATTCTAGGCATCTTTGAATTGTCCTTTACTGAAAACAACACAAACACATCATCAATTTGAAATGATTTTTTAAAATTTTTTTTTTTTATTAAAACATAAAATTCAATTGCTGTACAATTGCAACATGCTTAATGATGGAAAACATGAGTTACGGGAGCAGTGTGAACAACAGGAGTAATGAGGGCAGCATTGGAGTGAAGTTGGACATGGGATTGATGAGAGACAGCGTGGCTATCGATGGGTGTGTGAACAGTTTTGACAACTGGGACAACGGGAGCAGCATGATAGGTTTGCACCACAGGCGTTTGCACAGTCTTAACAACGGGAACAGAGTGTACTACAGGGGCAGCATGTACAACGGGAGCAGCTTGATAAGTGTGGATCACAGGAGCAGACTTAACAACCGAAACAACAGGTTCAACAGCATGAACGGTGGTCTTAACAACAGGTGCAACAACGGGAGACACGACAGCTTTATTGTGGACACGAGTGAAACTTTGATGGGATACAGCCGAGGGAGCAGAGTGCACAACAGAGCCAACTTTAGTCAACACAGGTTCTTGAACAATAGTATGATGCTCGGCCAACAAACCGGGAGCAGCCAAAGCTACTGAAACACAGGCAAAGAAGGCAAACTGAAAGAAAAATTATTTTTAAATTTGTTTCAGTATTTTTTTTTTACAAAACTTACGTATCTGAACATTTTGCTTTAAGGTTAAAGTAATGATATGCTTATTTTGAAAACTCAAAAGCAACTGATAATATTTGCTAATCTTGCATATCAATTTATAGTCACAATAAAAATTAAGGAAGGTACGCTGCTTAACGCCTACATTGAACTTGAACTTTATTAAGACCATCGATTTCTATACATTATTTCAACTTAATCCTATTAACAACAGTGCTACACTCAGAATTTAAAACCAGAATACCACACATCAAATGTTTACAACTATTTCATTATTCTTAAAGTCAAAAACAACACACAATTGTTAACAGAGTCAATTGACGTATCTACAAAAAAAAAAAAAAAACAAAATCGTTAAAGAAAGAACAACACTTGAAATCTGTGTACAACCTTCGTCAATTAATCAACACTACTACAACATTTAACAATTTAGGTTTATGGCCAAAGCAAACAAATATATTTGTGTTTTATTCCCGCCATTATTATTTAACTACAAATGCGAGTATGCTATAGAGCGTCCTATGATGTCTTGTATACAAGATTAATGCTGGCTCATAATACACACGAAATGAAGGCCAAAGAAACCGGCAAAAACACTTAACCAAAATGTTATTTTTTTTTTATTTTAAATAACTTTAAGGGATTTGTTATGACGACAACAATTGCAGATTATTTACGATTTTATGATTTGTATATAAAAAGCACAGAGAATTTTGAAAACATATTAGTTTCTTGTGAACGTTTAAACACAAAACAAACAAAATCCCTCCACTTTAAACATGTACAAATCTGTAAGTTTTACAATTGCAAAGAAACTTTCAGATGATTCTTAATCCGTTTTTATTTTAGTTTGCTTGCATTGCTGTCTTCTGCTTGGCTGCTGTCAGCGCTGGCGTTATTCAAACCCATCATGTTGTCCAGGAACCTGTCCTAGCCAAAGTAGGCTCTGTTGTTCACAGTGCTCCGTCGGCTGTGTCGCATCAAAGCATCACCCGCTATCACAACAAAGCAGTCGTTTCTCCTGTTCTCACCCCAGTAGTTAAGACAACGGTTCATGCCGCCCCTCTTGTTTCTGTGGTTAAGTCAGCTCCAGTTGTCCACACTTATGAAGCTGCTCCTGTTGTTCACGCTGCCCCCCTTATCCACTCTTTGCCCGTGGTACACTCTGCTCCCGTTGTACATGCTGTTCATGCTCATGCCCCCGCTACTTATGCCATCCACCATTAGACTAAATTATACATTGGGAACGAAAACGGATTGTGATTTGATTTGTTCGTTGTTAGTTAATTTTATGAAATAAAATATAATTCGAAAAATATTGGTTTTTATCGCAATTTCATTATTTTTTTTTTGTTTAAGAAATTTTATAATTTCTTTATTTAGGGCAGTGTTTTCTGGCCGGGCCGTTAACTATACCAGTCAATTTCCAAATGCGCTCACAATTGTTGATGAGATTTGTGTCATATTTAATTGTTTCTTTTACGAATATTATTATAGAAAAAAGTTCTTAATTTAACAACTGTTATGGTGCAATTATACAAGGTAAGTGCAGTAGCCCAGCTGACTGACTTTGTTTACAATTTACTTATGTCAAAATAAATACTTTTTCAAGTATTTTTGACAGTAGTACATTATTTTACACAAACAAAAGGCCTGTTGTTTCTGTTTTGTGTTGTATCTGTTGTCGATTTGCACTCACCTTGTATAGTTTTACCATGGTTGTAGTCTCATATTCATATTCAGTTCTGACAAAAAGTAAAAACATTGTCAATGAATTTCAAAAGATTTTGAAAAACGTGTCTATTAATTATAATGGAATTTGGTAAATATTTCTTCCAATTTACACAAAGCAATTTTTATTGTAAAGATTCATACAATTTTTTCCTTGTAATTTCTTCGGTGTTCACACAGCACAATATATGTAATTGCTTAAATTACTCGTATTTTTATTAGAATACACTCTTATTCGAATTATATGCACTGTCGGACAAAATAAAGTGCGGTTTTGTAACCTTCTTCATTCCTTTTTGATATTTTTCTTCTACATCTATTATTTACCATTTATTCACAGCCCCGTTGTTTGTTGGAAGATTTAAATTACTTACATAAACATTTTAATTTTATAAAGCCGCTCATTTATATTTTTAATGTAAATATATTTAAGTGCACAAGAAATCTCCGCGACACAATAAGTGCGGTTTTCCGTTAACCTTTAAATATGAGTTGTATTCCTGATTTTTATTTTTTTTTTTTTAATTTGTGGTGAAGTACTTATTTATTTAATTTAATATGACTTAAATATACACAAAATCTGGGTCTAATTTTTTCGAAATGAGGACATTAACCGAAAAGGAAAAAGATTTGTTAGTACTATACCGTGAGAATGGGATGCAACAGAAAGCTGTGAGTTCTAAGTATAATATATCGGAATCTGCGGTAAGAAAAATAATTGCTTTGTATAAAATAAGAAAGTCACATAAAAGCCTAAAGAACGTAAGACCATGAAGATAGACGATGATCATATTGCAATTCTAGCAAAAAGAAATTCTTTTACGACAGCCAGAGATATAAACGAGGACCTAGAATTAAATATTTCGACTCGAACTGTCCAAGAAGACTTGACGAAAGCAGTCTAAAAAGTACGTTCGCTAAGAAAAAGCCTCTTCAGCAGCTGCACATATAAAAAGCGGTTAGACTTTGCAAAGAAGTTTAGATAAAATATTTGATAAAATATTAACTGAATTAAAAATAAAACTATAATTTATAATTATTAGAAAATAATAAATACTTGTTTTAAACAAAAAGAAGGAAATAAAACACATGTAATACAAACAAAAGAGTAACACCAGTACAATCAAGTGTGTACTCGTCTTATCTTCCCCTCACTCCGATGTCTAAAAGGTAATCAGCTAAGCTTAAAGGCCCAACTATAATATGCATAAGCAAGCTTAAGCAAATTGCAAAAGTTAACGAAAAGGCTGTCAAATGCATAAGCAATTCAGAGTTAACTTTTAGGTGGCTACAATGACTTTGAAACTTTTTGTCCACAGTTGCTCATTTATATTTAAAAAAAAATTTTTTTATTTTAACAAAAACCCATTAAATGACTATATTTTATAAATATTATTATATTATTTTATAATTAAAAGAAAACTTCGTACCAGAAACGCATAATTTTTTCTTTTTTTAATTTATCGGCAAAAGTACTAAAATGTACAGCTGTGGCAGCACTACATTGTAAATAATAATAATGTGTTTGCAAAAATGGAGAAAAAACTTAAAAATTTAAATAATATAAAAATATTAAAGTTAGCGCTTGAAGGCCTGTGCACATTAAAAGAAATAAGTGAACTACACTGTAAAAGAAGAAGACGCTCTTGTTCTGTCAGAGAAATAAACCGCGACAGAAAGACATTTTTGTTAAAATAAAAAGGGTCCCTTTTATTATAAAGGCACTTATTTTTTCCGCATTTTCTATTAAATTTAAAATAAATATATTTTCTTCTTTCTCCATTTTGTTCAAAACACAAACAAACAACAACAAACAGCTGATTCCGTACAGAATGTGCGATCAGTTTCGCTTTTTGCTTAAGCAAATGACAGTTGAAAAACTTAACGAAAAGCTTCGTTAAGTACATTATAGTTTGCCACATACAATTTATATGTGTTCGCACGTTTGCTTAAGCTAGCATATGCACATTATAGTTGGGCCTTAAACGTTTACATATGTTTTGTTAATTTTCGTATTGTGTTTGCAAAAATGGAGAAAAAACTTAAAAATTTAAATAATATAAAAATATTAAAGTTAGCGCTTTTGGGTTGTGCACATTAAAAGAAATAAGTGAACTACACTGTAAAAGAAGAAGACGCTCTTATTCTGTCAGAGAAATAACCGCGACAGAAAGACATTTTTGTTAAAATAAAAAGGGTCCCTTTTATTGTAAAGGCACTTATTTTTTTCCGCATTTTCTATTATATTTAAAATAAATATATTTTCTTCCATTTTGTTCAAAACACAAACAAACAACAACAAACAGCTGATTCCGTACAGAATGTGCGATCAGTTTCGCTTTTTGCTTAAGCAAATGACAGTTGAAAAACTTAACGAAAAGTTTCGTTAAGTACATTATAGTTTGCCACATACAATTTATATGTGTTCGCACGTTTGCTTAAGCTAGCATATGCATATTATAGTTGGGCCTTAAACAATTGCTTCGTATAAATTGGGATTTTAAAACAAAACAGGTACAGCCGCAGAGTGTCTAAAAGGTGTCAACTTTTCCCCATCCAGGCAAACAGATTATTTCCATAGAAGGTTTTAGAACTAGAATTAGAACCACTGAAATAACTAGTTAATGTTTCTTTACTCCAAGATGATTGAGCAAAAACTGTGGAATTCAGGCCTTTGTTCTGAATTCTAAAAAAAACTTACTCATAAATATATAAGACATAATGACAATTAATAGATTTAATTTGTGGTATGTATGATCTGAAAATGGAATTAGTTCTTTGAGTAAACAATATAATTTATGAGTTGGATATGAACGTTTTCAAAAAAAAAAAACAACTTAATTAATATGCTAAGGAGTAAGTGGAGAAAAAATGGCAATATGTACTCAAGATATTTGACAGATTTAATACTCTTTCGAATGGAGTGAAAACAACACAAGTCAAACTTTTCAAAATCATTCAAAACAGAAAAAAATAAAAATAACCCTAGAAGTTATAAAACAATTAAGTTAAGAAATATATTCAAACCAAAAAGCAAGCAAGAAAGAAAGACGGTTCTGTGCGGGAAGTGTTGCTTTGTACAGAATGTTCCTAAACCTATATACGTCAAAGGCTTATACTCTCAAAGTTCAAAGACATCAAAAAAGCTGTGTACTAACTGAATAAACGTGATTTATTTCAAGTTTTACTAATTAGTCCTTAACCCAAAAATTCTAGCCAATTAATTGCTTTCTAATGAAATTACTTTAATTTCTAGTGCAAATCAGAACTATTGCTTTAGTGTATTAAACTGAAAATTGCATGAAGCGTCGCACAGTGGCGCCATTTGAGTTTTTTCTTTGCAAAAATCATATCTTTTGAACCGAATAAGATAATTGAACAGTTTAAACAGCATATGATAGATAACTGTTCAGCCTATGAAATGAGCGTTTGGAAAAGGTGCTACGCTTTGTAGGGACCTATTTATGGGTTATCAAAGTTAAAATTAGTAGAAAAATCAATTTTATGGTAACTAAAAAAAATTATTTTTACATTTTTAGAATGTTTTTATTTTTTTTTTTTGTTTAGGGTTTTATGTTTTAAATTATTACCCAACAAATTAAAAAAAAATAATTTTTTTTTAAATTTATTTTTTCAATTTTCTGTAAAATATTCATCCATTACCATAAAATTGATTTTTCTACTAATTTTAACTTTGATAACCCATAAGTAGGCCCCTACAAAGCGTATTCAAAACTTCGTCGGCGCTCATGAAAATTTTGATTTTTGCAACCTCGTTTGCTCTACAGGCGCCATAGAACCGGCATTTCATCAATATTCAACTACATTCTGACGGAGCTGTAAAACCTTGAATACGTGAGTAAGATATGTATTTACAAGAATTTAAGAATTTCGCGTCTACACACCCCGAAATTTAATATAATGGAATTGGAAGTAATTTGTTTACTAATTATCCTGCGTCTAGGCAGATATTAGATTTTATTGAAATTTAAATAAATGTTTTCAAGGAACAAATCATGGTACAATTAGTTTACGGCAATTTAGGAACTTAATGATGGAAACTGTAAGCAGCGGAAACGAATGTTTTGTGCACAACAGGAGCAGAATGAACAACTGGAGCAGCATGGACTAAGGGCACAGAGTGTACAATAGGAGCAGCAGCATAAGTGTGAACAACTGGAGCTGACTTTACCACGGAGACAACAGGGGCGGCATGAACAGTAGTCTTTACTACAGGTGTTAAGACAGGGCTGATGACAGCCTTGTTGTGATAACGGGTAATACTTTGATGTGACACAGCCGAAGGAGCTGAATGAACAACAGAGCCAACTTTAGCTAAGACAGTTTCCTGGACAACATGATGGGCTTCAAAGAGACCAGCGCTGACTGAAGCCAAGCAGAAGAAGGCAATGCAAGCAAACTTAAGGAAAGTATTATATTTTTATTATAATTGCTATAAAATTTTAGAAATGTATTTATAAATTTACTCTCAGATTTGTACATTTTTAAAGAGTTTTCTTGGGTTGGTTTGTGTTGAAAAGTTTCCAAGTAACTCTTAATTTCTTTGAAGTGATGGTTTGTTTTTATACTTTTAAGTTTCAAAGACAATATTGTACACTTAAGTGAATGGTTAACTATAAACTAAATTTGACAGCCCTTGTTCGAATAGTTCAGTTTACTCCGGTGCGTAGAACCGACTGTCCAGCATGTGGCCAGGCTCCCCACGATACGCCTACATGTTCAACTGCTCAGCCTCTACTTCACTTCGTTCAATAGATGTATAGGCTAACCCAACATAAGTAGTACAATTTCTTATTCTGGACCTCGTTGCAGAACCTCCAGATAAGAAAATTTTATAGTTAAGCTGTTACAAGAACAAGCTAAGAAAAAGCTAAGCTAAGAAGTAAATAATTGCAAATGTAAATAAATCATAATAAAAAAGAATAGTAAAGTTTAAAATCAATGAAACAATAACTACTTAAGCTAATAACATACGAGCATCTATCATTTCTTTGATAAAAACATTGAAATATCATGTAATTTCTAAACATTATAAATGAAACTTTAATAAACATTAAAATACGTTTTGTTTACGTACATGAAACCAAATTAATTAGAGGTGTGCATGCTTGTTAACACAGCGTCAGAGTCACCTAAAACATTCATCAAATACTCATTGCTCAAATGAAGGTCAATAAACCTGCTTTAAATTAAACAAGTGCGATTCGTGTAGTAATTAAAGGGATTTTTATGATTACGAGTGTAACTGATCAAACTCAAACACTTGGCCACGCTTAAGGCAAAACTTTAAAAAATTATATAAAAACAAACCAACATTTTAAAAATATCAACAGTTTTTTGTGAACTCTTAAACAAAAACCAACCAAATTCAAAACCATTAAACATGTACAAATCTGTAAGTGATTTTAATAATATCAAAAATACCTAAATTCCCAATTTATTTCATTTCCTTTATAGATTGCTTGCATTGCTTTATTCTGCTTGGCTACAGTCAGCGCTGGTCTCATTGAAACCCATCATGTTGTCCAGGAACCTGTCTTAGCTAAAGTTGGCTCTGTTGTTCATTCAGCTCCTTCGGCTGTGTCACATCAAAGTATTACCCGTTATCACAACAAAGCTGTCATCAGCCCTGTCTTAACACCTGTAGTAAAGACTACTGTTCATGCCGCCCCTGTTGTCTCCGTGGTAAAGTCAGCTCCAGTTGTTCACACTTATGCTGCTGCTCCTATTGTACACTCTGTGCCCTTAGTCCATGCTGCTCCAGTTGTTCATTCTGCTCCTGTTGTGCACAAAACTTTTCTTCCCGCTACTTACAGTTTTCATCATTAAATTGTTGAGTTGGAGAAGACGTTTGGAAAATAATTGGTTCGTTGTTTACTTAAATTAAATATTGCTAATAAAATTTTTTTTAGAAAATTAACTACTAGTTAAATTACAAAAGTAATTATTTTTATTAAAAGTTTTAAAAATTTAACTATTTTTCTGATGATGTTGAATGTTTGTTCGAAAGGCTTACAAGCAAAAATGTTTTGTAACTGTTTTATTTAATTCTTAAGTTTTAAATATGTAGTGTAGTCAATTTTCTAATTAATTCAAAACATGGTTTTAAGATTGCAAAATATTGCCAAAATTATTCTGCTCTAAAAATATAAAAGATTTTAAAACAAAAAATGTATCGATGTTAAAATAGAATGAAGTTTAGGGGGATTCAAGTAGAGATACTTCTTTCAATAGCCGTTTTTGTAACAGATCACGTGTGAGTCGTGTCATGCAGCCATGTTATTTTTGTTTAGTATTGTTTGGCATTTCATAATGGAAAGACTTACGCCTGAACAATGTTTACAAATCGTTCAACATTATTACGAAGATTCACGTTCTGTGAGGAATGTGTTTCGTGCACTTTGCTCAACTTATGCTCAACATAATCGGCCTACTGAGCGTACTATTCGCAACATCATCACCCATTTTCAGACCAAGCATTCATTATTGGATACTATTCGACCGAGTAGACCACGCACAAAACAAATGCCAAATACAGGCCCATTTATGAAATGCCATTAGGAAGCACAACTCCTGCAAATTTGTCAATATTTTGTAGTTTTTCTAATTGTTTTTCGGAAGGCTGACTTGCAGAATTATTAATAGGATAACGTCTTCATTGTCTGACAATTGTATGGGATTTGGATACTATTCAAAAAAATATCCTCACTTTATTTGAATGAATAAAATTTATTATTTACCGGCTACACTCTGTTACGAAACGAGCGGAGTTTTTGTGCTTTTCCCAGAAGAAGAGGTTTAATTCGATTTTTTTAGTGAACTTGTTTGATAATTCTTGGATAATTTTCTTTTTTCCAAAAGAGACCAGTTTCGACAGCATTGAAAATAACATTACTGGTTAGATTATGGTCAAATTGTCGGCATTATTTTTGAAGAGTCAGTAAAGCCTCAGTTGGGAATCATAACATCTCTCCTAATTCTTTCAGAGGTTTTAGATAGTTAATGGCTTCATTTATTAACTGAAATGTTCTTTTTGCTCTGGTCAAAAAACCAACAATAAAGTTCCTTTTCTATTAGGGGATACTCAACATTCTTTAGAAATCGACTAAGTCCAACGCTTATCTAGCAATTCTATCCCTTGATTTAAATAGTTTTCCTTAAGGCCTTCAAGTGGTTTACAACTGTAATTGCATCTTCATTTGAGGTAAAACGTTTAACAGCTTCGAATTTTTTTAGATTTGGGAACAGGTAAAAGTCACTGGCACCTAAATCAGGAGAATACAATGGGTGGTCAAGCAACTCGTACCTAAATTCGTTGATTTTAGCAATTGTTAAAACACTCTTGTGCGCTGGTACATTGTCTTGATGAAAAATTATTTGTTTGTGTTGTAAGCCAGGACGTATTGTCGGGTATGACACTATATGGAAAAGGTGGTCCCGAGCCCTTTTCCTAATTTCCAAAATGGCCAAAAATCCTCTCCAGAATTATTTTTGCATAAAACTCAAATTATCTGGAATCCCAAAATTATTTCAGATATCCCACTATTACAGTTGTATAAAGTGACCATAGGACCACCTTTTCCATATAGTGTCATACCCGAGCCCTTTTCCCAATTTCCACAATGGCCAAATCCTCTAAATATGATGGCTGTTAAGTGAATAACAGTGCTCTGTTAAGTGCAAAATGGGCTTGGCTAAAAATTGCGGTTTTTGTCTGTGCTAGTTAAATTTAAATTTATCTTCATACACATACAGCCTATGCACATAAACTTCGCGAGCAGTAACAAATTAATTTATTTTCTAAATGACAAAACTTGTTAATATCTTTCAGCAAATTTCGGCATCAAAATTCTTACAAAAATTGCAGGAATTTGACGAAAGATTAGTAGCATTGTGTCATATACTAGGCAGCCAAACATCAATACTTTAAGAAAACACATCACAAATATCAATTGGCGCAACCTTAATTTTAAAACCATTAATATTCAAATATCTTAATCTAACTACCGGTAGAACCCTAATCATGTATTTGTAAATTAATATAACAACTTCAATTCTTCCTTCCGGCTAAGCAAACAAAATAAACACGCTCGCTTTAATAAATTAGCTTTATTTAATCTTAAACTGTTTATAAAAATCATAACCAATGAAATGGAATTAAACTTATACTGTGTTCAGATATGAAACTTAATTGAGTCAATATTCGGTTAATTGACAATATTATTTTAAGTGTTCAGGCATACGCAATTTTCAGCTTACTTAATAATCATTTGACATTTGGAAAACAATACAAAAAATACTCTATATGGTTGTTGTGTTTTTATGTAAACAAAGTTACCTTTTACATTGATTTTTCAATGATTTCTTCTGTTTTCTTTTGTTGACATTTGCCATTTTATACAATTTTGTTCACTAAACACAGTTGTGAACAGTGTTGCATTTGAAATCTTACTCAATATTATAACAATTTCGTACATATTGCGCAATAATTAATTGAGATTTTATATGAAATATTGAGCTCAATAATGGCGTTAATTGCGATTAACGCAATTAAGGTGCATATGTGAACACGCTATTATATGCAATTGAAACAAGATAGCTCTTTAAAAAAAAACTTTAAGTAAAACGAAAAAAAGTTAAATTAACTTAAATATGGCTAAAGAAAAGTTCAAGTATCATGCAAAAAGCTTCCACAAATTAAACAGTAGCCTAGATAACAAATTATATTTATTTATATTTCCAATACAAATTGAAAATAAAGTTTTAAAAACGAATTGAACACCCGCTGTGCATGGGTAAATTAGACAATTAACTTTATTTGTTTGTTCAATAATAAGTTGAGGAAATAATCATCAAATAACAGTTTACAAATAAATAACCTTTATAAACAATTGATTGATTATAAACATTATTTATAAACCTATTTTTTTGATTTTATACAGGTTCAAGTTCAATGTTGTTGGCAAATGTTGACAAATTTGTATTAGTTTTTAAATATTTAGTTCTTTTAAATAACAAATAAAATCTCCTAAAATTGTGTTTATTGTTAATTTTTAATAATGTTTAATAATTTATTTTGACAAAACTTTAAGGTCAAACTTTGAAAACATTGCCAAATAATTAACAATTAATAGTAAGTGCAAGGATTTAAAAACAAATTAACAAACAGTTGTATAAAAGTTAAGAAATTTTCTTAAGTCAACAGCATTAACGTCTAGTGTGTTGTAAAGTAAACAGTGGTTCAAGTTTCTCTTAATAAAATGTTCAAATTTGTAAGTTTTAAAAAGTTCCTTTAATTAGCTTATAATTTATTACATTTATTTCTTCTAGGTTGCCTTCTTTGCTTTGCTTGCCGTTGCTATGGCTGCTCCTGGTTTTGTGGGTGAAACTGATGTTGTTCAGCCTGTTTTAACTAAGCTTACTCACACCGTACCCTCGACTGTGTCTCATCATAGTTTCTCTCAAATTCACAGCAAAGCTCATGTTGTTACACCTGTATTGCAAACTTTGGCCACTTCAGTCATGCACACTCATGCTGCCCCCGCTTCCGTAATCAAAACTGTAGCATCACCAGTAGTCCACACTTATCAGGCAACTCCCTTAGTCAAATCTGTACACTCCTATCACTCGGTTCCAGTAGTAAAAACTGTCGCCACCCCCGTCGTGCACTCTTATGCTGAAGTTGCTCCTGTAGTCAAGACTGTTGAACACGTTGTCCCTGTGGTCAAAACTGTTAACCAACCCATTGTCAATCATGCTGTTTCCCATCAAAACCATGCCATAACTCATCAATCTCATGTTGTTAAATCTGTTGTAGCTGCTCCCGTTGTTAAATCTCCTTATGTTCATTAAGAAATTAGGTGAATGATCGTACGATTTTGTTAGATAAAATATTAATTTATTGTTGTTTTTTTTCGATAATAAATAATATACATATTAACGAAAATGTTTGTATTTTAATTACTTCCTAGCAAAAGCTTACATTACAAAGTAATGACTTAAAATGCTACTATAATTGCTCTTCACTGTTTGTGCATTAGTATTTTAACTCATTCACCTCTATTGTGAATAAAAATTCCACATGAAATTTGTTCCCTTTTCACATTTTTCCTATTTAAATTAAATGTTAAAAAAAAATAAAAGGGAACAAATTTTAGTTTCTGGTTTATTTCCCTTGTCTCTCTCGCATAAAAAATAAGATATTTATCAATAAGACTTGCAACGTGTGAACACAGACTATCAACACATTTTAAAAGCAATCTCTATATTAGTTAATTAATTGTTTCTTGTGGCATAACTTAATTTTTAATATTAATTTCAATTTTAACTCTAATACAATTTTAAACTTGATTTTTCATTAATAATAATAACACTAGAACTGGTTAAAAATGGTAACATTCCATGAACAATAGGCCGGGCGGCATAAGTTAAATGGGCTGGTGTATGAGTGTGACTAGTAAAAACTGGAGTATTATCCTTATAACTAATATACGAAGAGGAATTTTCATATTCCGCACTTTTGACATGTTCTACCTCAGCAGGCAAAGCTACAGCTTCAGTTCCGCCAGTTAAATCAGAAGGATCTACTGCATTATTCACACTCTCACTTTCCTTAAAGTACGTGTGTAAAGGCGTCTTATTTAAAAATACAGCAGCTGGTTTATACACCCCCTGGTGATCATTGGTATGTATATGAGTAATTGATTGATGTGAAAAGGCTGAGGGAGAATGTACATTTGTTGAGGACGAGGTAAGTGGTATCTCAGAAAACAGCAAACCAGCTTGGCAGAAAACTATACCAACTAGCAAATACAGCAGCAACTAAAAGCGTGTTAAAATATTTAAAAAAAATTTCAATTATGTTTATAGTAAATTTTAACTACTGACCATTTTATGTCAAAAAATCTTCTTTAACGAAACTTGTGTTAGCAACTAATTACACTTGGCAATTCATGTTTATTATTTATATAAAATTTTTTATTCAATTATAAGTAATAAAAGTTCCTTGAATTATTCTCACAAATTGGCTTCAACATTTTGTTTAAGAAACATTTATGATTTGATTTAATTAATTATTTTTTAATGCTGTTTAAAAATTCAGCAAAAAACGGTGTAGTTATAATTTTAAAGGTTGTATTAACAATTTTTGTTTGGATTTTTTGTTAAAATTTCTTTAGTTTTTTTTTTCAACAATTAATTACTCAAGTATTTGTTGGTAGTTTTGTTTTAGCTGTTGGTGGGTTTCAATTGCACTAATATTGAAATGTGTGTGTTAAATTTGAAACCAACGTTAGTAAATTGTTCCAGCCTAAATAAACCGCTGCTGCTGGTGCTGCTACTGCTAGAGTTGCTGCCAACGGGCTGTTTGCTGTGATTGTGTTTTGGTTTGGGGTACAATCGCTCGCTCGCTCGGTTGCTGGATGCCTGGCTGTTTGGTTGGCTTGTTGTTGACTCAATGTGCTGAGTAATAAATTGGTTATTAGCACTTATTTCTTTGATTTGTTTTGCCACTATATACATATCTATGTATATAGTTTTTTTTAATTGTACGCTATAATAGTTTATGAGATAACATGGTACTTTAAAAGGTTAGGTTAGTTAGTTACCGTACTTATTGAAAGAAAATAATATTAGGGGGGTGCAGTTCTGAGATAATTGTATTATCAAGAATCATTATAGTGATATCGTTCATGAATATTAGCCCATCTATCAGACACGATAAATTGTCATGCTTGGAAAATGTTTAACTAGTTTAATTTATCTCAAAAAATGTCACATCTTTAAATCGTCAGTAAGTGATTCAATTGATTATTATGATGCATGGACTCCTAGTTATTTTATGTGAGAATGCTTATGGTAATCTGTCTATCCCAATGTTTTCAAGCCATTATGTATTTTGTAAACATACACAACACTTATCGGCTTAATCGTATGACAAATGTATGTAGTGTTGTACTCGAGCCAACACAACGTTTTAGTGTTGTGATAGGGGCCAAAATTCTATTTTTTACGCCACGAAACTATTTTCAATTTATTGCAAACTATTTTGTAAACAAACATTAAAGTTGCACTATACATTTTTGACGGTTGTATTTTTTTTGGCGTCGCACAGTGGCGCCCGTAGAGCAAACGAGGTTGCAAAAATCCAAATTTTCATGAGCGCCGACGAAGTTTTGAATAAAGCCATGTTATAGGAAACTTTTCAACGATTTCAAATATGCCACTATTAATAATATCACATTTTTAGTTTAGAAGATATAACCGTTCAAAGTTGACCGACTTTCGGTTTTCAAAAAAACACACAATTTTTAGTAAATTTGTTGCGATTTCAGGTGTAATATCACGAAAAATAGGTCACGAATCAACATATTTTTTCTTTGTATTGATTGATGTATTTATTAAATGTATAATGATAAAAAAAATACCTGTTTGTTTTGTGTTTCTCCTGGTAAATCACTATTTAAAAACTATCCGTTTTTTCACTATTTTTCAATTTTGACGGAAAATAAAAAAAATGTATATTTTTGTATATTTGCCATATTTCCAAAACCTGTTCTTTGATTATTTCTTTACATAATTCAATAGGTTTTATCTGCCCGTACGTGCCCGTTTGGCTTCTAGAGGTAAAAAAGGTTAAAAAGACATGGTTGCAGAAATTGTAAGGCGCACAGTGGCGCCATTTGAGTTTTTTCGTTGCAAAAATCATATCTTTTGAACCGTATAAGAAAATTGAACAGTTTAAACAGCATATGATAGATAACTGTTCGGCCTATCAAATGAGCGGTGCTACGCTTTGTGGGGGCCTACTTATCAAAGTTAAAATTTTGGAATATTTTCTTTCACATCTTTTCGACGAGAGAAGTTTACACTAAAGTTACAGAACATGGATACAGGCTTAGAATTAAGAAGTGACAAGAAATTTTGTTAGCCTTTTATAAATGGCAAATAAATTAAAAAATTTATTGTTATGATGAATGTTTTAATTATATGACCACCACTGTCTACCTATCCCCTTATCAACATTTATCAACAGTCAATAAACAATTTAAGTACAGCTTCTTTGAATTCGTCAACAACCACCATCTATTAAAGATTGTTTTTGCTTTTTGTTTAAATTAACACACCAGTATTATTTTATTTTATATACATACAACCTTCACTTTTTCAATATTTTGTAAAAAAAAAAATTTAAAATCATACTTTTGTTGCGGGTTATTTGGATTTGTAAAGTTTTTGTTGGAGTATTATTTTTATTTCTTACTATTTACTACAATTATTTGTTGTTGTTTTTTTTTAGTTATTTTATGCTACATATAAAAATTGTTGTTATTGTTTACGTAAATAATTGTGTGCACACACACCTTCTATTTTTTATTTATTTTTTGTACTATTATTACTTTTTTTATATGTTGTATGATATTTTTTGTTAAAGTAAATCACTCAATTCCTAAACCTACCTCTTGAGTGTAGCTTAAGAAAAGACAACAACAATAACAACAGCAAGAAAAATGTAAAAGAAATATTAAAGTACAAACTGTAAATGACTCTTTTATTTATAATAAACAGTCAAGCCAGCTCTTTCAATCCATCAACATGAATAAAGTAAGTTTTTTTTTAGTAATTATATTACCAGTATTACAAAACAAAAACACTTTAAAGAATCCACTAAATATATAACTCATCTTACAGATACCCGGCTTTGCTACAGTTTGCATGATTTTGCTGAATTTGTGCTGCCTTTTCGGTTATATATCATCACAGCCGGTTTTAATGCAGGCCCTTATAATTGATGCTGCTCCTTCGGTGGTGTCGTATCAGGGTTCCTCACAAAACTATGCACATTTGGTGATATCACCACGTGGTCGTGCCCTGGGCTATGTGGCACCCACCAATCTCAATCATACCGTCCATCATACAGAAAAGGTGAAAGATAATTTGGATTTCTTGGATATACGACCGATTTATGTGCATAATTAGTGTAATATGGTGTAAATAATGTATAATTTTGTTTTATTTTGTATTTTATAGTAGATTTGTTTTTGTATTTAAGAAAATGTGATTGTGATTTTGTTTGTTAATTTATTTGCCAGTAAGTTAAAGTGATAAAAAAAAAGAAAAAAACAAAAGTTGCTTTCGTCAAAGTTAGTAGAAGTTTATTTGTTTTATATTGCATTAAAGAAAAGTTTGACTAGCTTATAATAAAAGAATTTTAGTTTTTATTAAGATTCAAATGTGTAGTTTAGAATTGTCAATCTTAGAATATAAAATGAAATAGTTGGCTGGAATAAAGCTGGAAGCAGCAATGCAGAACAATAATCAAATGAAACAAGTAATCAAATGTCAGTTAAACAAAATATCAACATTTTTTACAAAAACTTCGTGTCTGTTAAGTCCTTCAAAATTATAGAAGTTTACAGCTTAAAATAGATTTTAACTGTTGTTGGCGGTGTTTATTTAAAAGAAAATAGTACTTAAATTCTCAGTGTGCAGTAGGCTGATCCATTCGTTTCAAAATAAAAGATTCTCCAATGAGAACGAGTAGATTTTGAAAGTCTTTGGCAGACATGTTGTTTTGAAGGCATCTTTGAAATCTACTGTTTATTATAATGTCGCTGATAACAAATCATCATTACATGTGCAAATGATAAAACTTTAGTATGAGTTAGAGCAAATGACGACATTATCATCCTTACGAACGTGAAACATTTTGGATGAAATGCCATGTCACACGATGTTTAACAGGTGTCAATGTATCCGGAACAGGTTATTGTTTACGAAATTGATGTTGATAAAGCCATATCCGTCAACGGCATCTTTATAGTTTCAAAGTGGAGGATATGTTCCAGCAGGAAGGTATGATAGATTTGAGGGTATTTGAGCTGTCAATTGGCCAAAAAGTCCATGCAATCTTTATATAGGAGTTTTCTGTATTCACCGACATAGTCATTGAAAATAAAAATTCTCGGATCCATACCACTCGTACTAAGCCGCGACGGTCATGAGACTTTCAAACAAAAAATATAATTTCATTAATTCCTCACACATTTCATTTTCACATCGGCCCTTTTTTAATGAAAACCGATCAAAGAAGTCTTACCTAGCCATCACGTCTTATCGTATATTTAGTTCAAATGGGAACAGAGGATTTTCGATATTCTACGGGTTGCCTCAGGTAGGTACGTCTCTCATTTTTTTCTTGGGCCACCACTCAGGGGACGACCCGTATATATGCAATGCATTCTGTTGGAACTAGGAAAATAGGTTATGGGAGGGAGGATGGAGGGAGTAGTGTTTTTGAACATTTGATTTGAATTTTCCTATATTGGAAGTGGCAAGGAATACTTCAGTCGGTAGTTTATTCCACATACGGACAGTACGGCTAAAGAACGAACATTCCCTGTAGTGTGTTGTGCGATCAACTGTCCAAGCGATCACAAATGGATGAGCCCTGACTGAAGAACGTGTATTACGTAAAAAACTACGTGTTTCAGGAACAAGTTCCATGATTTCAGCTGAACACATTCCATTATAGTATCGATAGAACAATGAAACACAACCCACATTGCGACGATGCTCCAATGAATCAATAGAGTTGGATACCCTATTGTCACCGATAAGCATCTTCGCCCTCTCTTGTACGCGGTCGAGTAACTCCAATTTTCGGCCGAATATAGGTAAAGTAAATAGTAAGAAGAGTGAAGTATTTTCTACACCGTTTTAAAAAACCTAGGCACTTGAGCGCTTCTTTTGACACTTGACAAATGTGTTTGGTTCAGCGGACATCACACTGGATTCTCATGCCTAGAACGTCAAGAGCGTTTGATTCCTTAATATTTACACCGCCCATAAAAAACAGATGAATCAACATGATATGTTGTGCGTTTGTGTGTTAATAAACAACACTAAGTCTTACGTGCGTTAAAATTGACTCTGTTCGCACAACCACATTCCGAGATTGTCTTAAGATCTCGGCTCAGCATATCATTTATGTCTTGTCTCATTTTCCCAATCACCAAATGCTTTAGTCTATGGTTAGATGAGTATGAATGGCAAATGTTGCTATCATATGCAAAAGAATAGATAGGGTTAAAAGTTTGACATTGAAGGTCATTTAAAAATATGAGAAATAAAGTGGAAGAAAGAACGGAGTCTTGCGGTACCCCTGAATTAAACTCGTCTGATGAGATCCCATCTATACGAACTTGTATAATATAAATCGACTCTGTCTAGCATAGTTACTGATACTCTTTCGAGCACGGGCAGTGCTTTATTGCTTTAAAGTAAGTAATACATACTAGAGTGAACGATAACGGTTTTTAAGGCCGAAACCGAACCGAAACTAATATTCGGACTATTCCGAAACAAACCGAAACTTTTTATGAACAGCTTTTTTTACAATGAAACTAAGTTTTTAATTTTATTAATTATTATATTAACCTTTGTAAAAGTTTCGGATTCAGGTCAATATTTTTTCATTTGATTTTTCACCTAATCCGCTACCAAAACGGAGGAATACTCAGGCAACCAGTGTAGCTTATTTATCTCATCTCTAAAACCCTGATTTCTTGCTGATCAAGATGAATTTTGAAATATTTGACTGTTATTTAATATGAATTTTTGAGTAACATTTAATTAATATAATATGAGTAAATCAAAAAATTTATGTATATATATATTGATTCCAATGGTTCTAAGTTGGAACAAAGTGCCGTAACAAAATTCTTCCATTGGGATCTGTCCTGTGCGATTAGTCTGATCTCAGACCATGTTCTTCCTGTTTCGCTAATCTCGGATTCTAGTTTATGTAACTCTATACTTATTGTTGTGTTGTTAACTAATTACCACTCCGAAACGCCATATTTATATAAAATTGTTAAAAGCAATTTTAAAAATAATATTTTTAATCTTTAATTTATCGGAAAAATTACTGCCAAAATATGATTCAAATCAGCTTTTGAAAGTTTTTTTTCCAAAACACAAAAAGTAAAGCCAGTCTTAAGGCTACTTAAATCTTAAGTAACAATTCCATTACACAACAAAAAAATCATACATATTAAAAACTATAAGTATATAAATTAAATGAAAATAAAATAATATATTAAAATGAAGCAAAATCTGTAACAAATGTCATCATATTCTTATGCACAAAAGAAAAAGAAAATATATGAAATTTAGTATAAAAAATGAAATTCCCTACAATGACTGAAATCCACTCAAATGTAAAGTTTTCCTTAGAAACTGCTTGCAATAAACACACAATAAACATCATAAACTTGGATACACAATGGTTTTGTATGTTTGTGGGAAATAACCAAAAAGTAAATCCGATTAAATGTAAACTTATACTTTTACAACTTAAATACAGCTGCGTGTAACTAATTAAGGACAATATTTAAATCATAAATCTTAATATTATGTTAAAGGAAATATTTCTGAAATAAAACGCTAAAATTTAACTTCTTTTATTTTTTTATTTCGTTTGTGGTGTTTTTTATAATTTGTGAAATAAATTAATCGTGCACTAAATTAGGGACATTGATAAATTTATTAACATTTACAAATTCAGGTAATTTTTAAAAGTTAGATTAAATTAATTATGATTACACAGAGTTTTTTTCATTATATGAAGAGTTCTTACTTAATACTTGCATAACATGGGTAAAAGCAAATCCTGTGATGTCAATACTCGAAAGATTATTGTACAAATGCATCAGGATGGTAACACTTATCGGGAAATCGCAACGGCCTAGAATGTTTTAAAAACAGTTTTTTTCAAGCAGTGAAATATTTCAAGAAAGCATTCGACAACAGAAAAGATGGCCCGTAAAAAAAGAAGCCGTTTTGCGACAGTTCGTTGTTGTTGTTGTGGTAACAGCAGTAATTGCTGAATTGATAGCCCTTGGCCGAGAGATATCGGGTAATTCCGGTGCGTAGAACCGGCTGTCATGGGAATGACAACAGTTCGTGAATATGCATGATTGTGTGCGAGTCGAAAAAAAAAATCAGATTCGGATTGCATTCTTTAGCCAAAATGAGGCAAACCCGTATGTTAGATACAGTAAAACGTTGATAGCTGGAAGTTGGTTGATTTGGAAGAATTTCACGAACGAAGCCATTATTGTCTGAACGTAACCGAAAGAAGAGACTTGAATTCGCATTGGATGGATGTAGAATAGAAAAGACGAAACAAAAATTAATAGGATCTCTCCAGATGGAAAATAGTATGTTCGCAGGCCAAAGTTGTAAGAATATGATTCAAAGTATAACCGCGCCACTTTGAAGCATAGAGGAGGTTACATAATGCTTTGGGGTGCTATGTGGTCACGTGGTATTGGGCCGTGCCAGAGAATTGAGTTCCAGTATGCAAGAATTCTAAGCGCCATAATGATGCCGTACGCTGATGAGAACATTTACGGGCATGTTATGGATATTTCAACAAGATAACTATCACGATATTTTAACAATTCGGTTACTGTTCTTGACTAGCCTTCATGCAGTCCTGGGGGCTAATTCTCGCATTCGTATGCGAGTAAATTTTCATTCGAACGTTCGAATTTTTTAACATTTGGGATTCTCTCATTCGATAGCGAATAAAATGTATCGAAATTTCTAATGATGGCATTCGATAACGAATGATTATTCGAACGCAACCTTGCGAGTTTTTACTCGTAAGCAAAGAAGCGTTCGAAATAACGTTTTTTTTTAGCAAACAGAAGAAAAAAAGAAAATGTTAGTAAAAAATTTGTTACTTACTTTAAAAATATCATAATATTAATAATTTTATTACTTTTAGGTCAAAAATTTCAAAAATAAATTTTAGCTATGCTTGCTTTGTGAGCCTAAAACGTCTTTTGAGTCTAGAAAAACACATGCATACATTAATACATACATATGTAGGTATGTATGTATGTACTTATTTATACTTACTCATTGTTTATCAATCTTAATGGGACGAAGGTGTTTCTTATGTCATTCATATTTTGTAAGAATCAAATGACGAAGAATAAAAAAACATAACTGGGTCCATTTTTAATTTAAAAGAACTTCTTTAAAAAATGTTTCTTTTACTTGAGTTATTTTTTGCAGAACCATATGTTTTTTGTTTATATTTTCTTTTATTTTATTCAGTGTTGTAATACGTACTTATTTAAGTTTTTTACAACACTGAAGCAATAAATCGATTCGATTCGTATCGAGTACCATCATTAGAAAATTTTGCACTGTCGAAATAAATTTCGATTCGAAAACAATTTCGATCACGACTGCCAGAATTAGCCCCCTGATCTCAACCCGATTGAGAACTTATGGCAAGTTGTAAAAATCAAAGTAAAGGTACGGTCAGACTTTGAAAATATTTGACGAAAAAGACGAAACCACTAAATAAAATATATTTGAACTTGTTTATTTATTAAAAAAAAACTTCGTTTATTTAGGACAGTACACAACAAATATTTAGTTTTATTTTATTTGATGCTGTTTGATCTTACAAAACTCTTGTAAGAGTAAACAATGTCAAACAAATTTGTGCCAAGTGTGACTGCACCTTAAGCTTTGTAAAAATAAGCAATTTTTTAAATAAATCTTGGGAAGTCATGCCAAGTAGTATAAGTAAAAATTTGGTGACCTCAATGCTTCGCAGATGTCAAGCTGTTATCGATAACAATGGACTTGTAACAAAATATTGAATTACTTTAAAATAAACAATTTTTTTTTTTGTAAAATTTGTGCTATATCCTTAATTATGTGCACGACTAATATCAATATTATTTAAATAAATATATGAGTAAATTCACAGGTGAGTATCGTGTCCTTAATTAGTTGCATGTAGCTGTACATTTACTTGTATGTATATTATATTTTAATACATATTTACATACATATGTACAATAAAGCAATTCACAATCTTGTGCAATCATTGCATTTGCAAAAAAGTTTAGAATATGTTTCCTCTTGCTGTGTATTTTGTTATTGTAGAGCAAAAATATTCTAAACTTTTTTGCAAATGCAATGATGCAATACTCTTTGCACATGATTGTGAATTGCGCTATTATATTTTTGCAAACTTTCAGAAAATATTAGTTCCTAATACTTGTTGGATTAAATGTTTGCTGTAACTTTAAAGAATTACACAATTTAAAGAAATAATGAAATAAAAAATTCTTAGAAAATATTTTTTGGAGATTTATTTGAATTTATTTATATAATATAAATAAAGAATGTTAAGAGATATGGGTTTTAATTAAGTTTCAAAGCTTATTTATGAAGAAAATAGTATTTTATTTTAATTAGTATATAAAATACCATAGCATTTTGTATGTAGTAACATATATAACAATGAAATAACAACTTGCTCGCAACTTGTGTGATAACTTATGTTGCCCCGTAGGGTAGAGTCAGTTTGAAATAATATGCCATTTATAATCCGTTGATAAGTTTAAGTGTTGACAATGAATCTTACAGACCTCTCAGCAGCAGAAAAATGTTGGCATATTTGGATCTGATTTTTTCAAGAATCTGAAGCAATTTCTTACCGAATTCAATGAAATGTTTTCTTTAGCTAAACCATAAATAAAAATCATATAAAAAAAGTTACAAAGCAATCACCAATATCGTGAATAAAAATTCCACATGAAATTTCTTCCTTTTTCACATTTTTCCTATTTAAATTCAATGTTAAAAAAATAAAAGGGAACCAATTTCATGTGGAATTTTTATTCACGATAGGGGTGAATATCATTAGGAAATCTTTGCTGTATATTTCTCGGCTAACACAATATACTCAGTTTTTGGATCCAAGTAAGCTGATCACGGAACATAACCTAATACATATCTAGTATTAATACAAAAATAATCGATTTAAAATTATTTACTATAACGGTTTTATATTTTTTAAATAAATATCAACAATGAAAGTTTTAAAATACAAAACGCCTAAAATTTACTAATAGGGTGTGCCCTTCCAAAACTAACTTATTTTGTGGCGAAATTTTGAATTTGGACTAAGTGTTTTAAAGAACCAAAGCTGGAATTCTAAAATACTCAACAGTTAAAAAAAAACTATTAAATTATTATTAAATTATTAATCCAGCATATTATTATTTTACCAGTCACAGACTATAAATAAGCGCTAAACCGTAAAAAGATACTATGAAGTGTGATCACTCATATTTTCAACAATAATCGATTCATTGAAAAGATCTTGCAAAATTTTTAAGCAAAGATATGTCAAGTAAAAAAAATTATTGAGCTCAATATTCCATATAAAATCTCAATTAATTATTGCTCAATAAGTACGAAATTGTTATAATATTGAGTAATATGGTGTGCAGATATGAAACTTAATTGAGTCAATATTCGGTTAATTGACAATATTATTTTAAGTATTCAGGCATACGCAATTTTCAGCTTACTAAATAATTATTTGACAGTTGGAAAACAATACAAAAAATACTCTATATGGTTGTTGTGTTTTTATGTAAACAAACTTACCTACACATTGATTTTTCAATGATTTCTTTTGTTGACATTTGCCATTTTATACAATTTTGTTTTCACTAAACACAGTTGTAAACAGTGTTGCATTCGAGATAGTATAACGCTTAAATGGGTCTCTGGTCATAGTGCAATACAAAATGGATACAATGATGACCATGGAGGCGATTGACCAATTCACTTGTATTTCTATCACGAGATTAAAAATTAATGTTCAGCAAGAACTGTTTAAGACTCACTGCGGCAAAGTGGTCGAATGAAATCACTTGTTCTACGGCGAGATAATATGGCCCGCTTTAGTCACGACCAAATAAAGCTAATTGCTTCAGTATCTACAGGACACTTTTCGTTAGGAACACACGCCAGGAGATTAGGTCTACGGTACAATGATTACTTTAGAAGCTGTCAAAACGGGGAGGAGCACTAGACAGTAACTCATCTACTCTGCCGATTCCCAGCCCTATTAATAATGAGGGAGTGTTTCCTTTGTGCGTCTTACCTAACATGCCTGAAAGAGCTATTAAGGATGAACTTAAGATACATCTACACTTCCACCAAGGAATCAGGTTGGTTTGAAATGAAAACAACCAGGGGGCAAATCATCGCATTCGAAATCGAGTACTAGTAGATGAAGAAAGGGGGTTTGATATCGATGAAAATGAAAGGGGGTTTGAAATTCGATGAAAATGAAAGGGGGTTTGATATTTGGTAACGATGAAAATGAAAGGGGATTTGATTTTTACGATGAAAACGAAAGGGGATTTGATTTTTACTCAAAATTTACGAAGAAAATGAAAGGGGATTTGATTTTTATACGATGAAAACGAAAGGGGATTTGATTTTTACAAAATTTTCCATTGTTTTAAAAAATTCTTATCGCACACATTTTTTTTCCACGGTGATTCCTCTTTGCTGTTATTTTCATGTTTTACAAAATTCTTATCGCACACATTTTTTTTCCACGGTGATTCCTCTTTGCTGTTATTTTCATGTTTTACAAAATTCTTATCGCACACATTTTTTTTCCACGGTGATTCCTCTTTGCTGTTATTTTCATGTTTTACAAAATTCTTATCGCACACATTTTTTTTCCACGGTGATTCCTCTTTGCTGTTATTTTCATGTCTATAGAAAAAATTTTTAAATGTTAAAAAATTATTTATCAAAGAAAATGAGATGAATGGTGGAAGAATAAATCTTAAATCGAGTAAGACATCCGGCACAATTTTTAAAGAAAGACTATTTACACAGTTTCCATTGTGATTTTTGAAAATAAGATATACTTGTCTGGAATTATAGACGGCGACAACACCACATATTGTTTGGTTTATGAAAAAAAAAAAATGATAAAACATTTCCGGATTTATAGACGTTGACGAATCCTCATATCACAAGATACTTATAATAAACTAATATGTATAAATACTGAGTTTTAAAACAGTAACTATTCAGTAGAAGTCAAACATTCAATTGTAAATAAAAAAAAAAAAAATATGACCTCCACAATGACGAACCGGGATATTTTAGCCGCCTTCAACAAATTGAGGAGCAAACCATACTGCTCCGTAAAGGATATTGAAACTGGTAAGCCGTATAAGGTTCTTAGGATGTTTCGTCACAACAACAAATATGGAAATGTTGTGATAGCGGAGTTAGAGGAGTGGATGCTATATCTTCCAAAAAGATATAACGCTTTGGAAGATGCTGCTATTGAGGGGATCTCCGAGGAGCAATTTCTGTTGAGCAAAAAGACGGATATAATAACTGGGAACTATATCATTGAATTAGAAGAGATTGCTGAATATGGAAATTCTATAGAAGCAGAAGACGATGATCAGATGTTTATCCCCAACGCACAACCCTACTTTGGTTGGGGAAGTAGTAAAAAAGCGAAACATTAATTATCTATTAGAATATAGTATTTTATAAAATAATAATAATAATTATAATAATAGAAATATATATAAAGATAGAACAAATTTTAAAATTTACTATTCTTATTAGCATAGCTATTTTGAAATGATGTCTCGCATAAATATTGTACAATTTTTAAAGGATTTTGATGGATACATTTTTTTAGAGCATCTGGAATTAATCAAACATTTTCTAAAGTTAATAGATGAAAGTGAAAAAAATGATGATATACTACATAATAAATGTGGATTTATAAGTTGCTTACAAGAATATGCTGAAGTGATTCCTGAACGATATGAAATAAACTTTGAAAAGCAAAAGAAAATGGTTGAAGACTTAATAAAAAAATATTATTTATTATCAAAATACTTTTATAATATATGAAAATTAAATAAAAAGCATTTTTAAAAGAGTTTTGTTTGTATTTATTTATTTATTTTATTTTTTTTATATAGAAATTCTAAACACAAGTGTCCACAATTAAATGTATTATATTGTTGTTTTCGCTTATGATTGTATTTGATGTTTTTACCCAAATATTTTATGATTTCCAACGGTGGTTGTAAATTTCCAAAACTATCAAAATATTCCAAATCATTATTGTTTTTATAATATGCTACCCAATGAGTGCCACTACCAGTTGAAGAATCCAAATTAACTATTCCACACTCTGCTTGTTTAGGTTGTTTTGGAAGCATATCTCGCATAAATACGCCTCTAAAATTAGGAATATTTCTATTAGCAAACTTCATGATATCTGCATCTGTAAGTGGTCTGTTGGGTAGCATATTTAATAGTTTTTTGAATTTTTACAAATTATACCATAACCTCTCTTGTATGGTTTAAGATATAGTCCTTTTCCCATAGCAATAGATTCCATTGCTTTATTGTGACGTGTAGATTCATCTAATTTTTTCTTAGCATTTTTAGCAGCGGTAACAGCTTTTGCAATTGATGTAGCTCCCGAAGTTATACTGCCTAATGCTCCAAGTGCAGTTAAAATTGGAATAAGTGGTAAGAATCCTCCAGTTTTGGGAAGTTTTATAATCCGTGGAACAATGACATTATGTTTATTTCCTTTAAATGATTTATTAATAACTTTGTGAGCAATTTTAATAGCATCTTGTATATCCTGAGGTTTCTCTTTCTTCAACATATTGGTAGCAGTTTTAATAGTTTTCAAAAACAGTTTTTTATTACAGAGCTGTTTTTTGTTTTGGAGTCCCATACCAAATTTTGTTTTTGTCTTCATTGCATTGGTCACTATATATGCACTTGTCTTTTCACCAATACTACTATCTTTTGCTAAAACTCTTTCCCAAGCTCTTTCAGTTAATATTTTGTCAGCTTGATTGCGTTCGGTTGAATCATTACTTTCTGAATAAGCTATATCATGTTCTCTACAAGCAGAATCTAATGGATTAATACCTTTATCTCCTCTAGCTAAACGTTTTTTTAGTTTTGTTCCTGGTCCACAAAATTTATATCCTGGTATATGAAGCTCTATTGGTAAAACGTCGATTAAATTATTTAATATACCTTGTCCTCTCATAACTTTTTTTGAAATGAATAAAATATTAATGTGTAACATCTTATATATATACTTTGACAAACAAAAAAAATTATTAGTTACCAATATGCGTTTAATAAAACAAGACAAAAATATTTCCGTGAGAAACATAGACTTTTCTACTGATGCAAACACAAAACTACGTCATAGTAGTTTATTACCGAACAGCATTAGGGCTCTAATTGTTGGCCCATCTAATTGTGGGAAGACTAATGTTATGCTTAGTCTCATTGAAAGTCCGAATGGTTTAAAATTTGAGAACATATATTTATATTCAAAATCGCTCTATCAACCAAAATATCAGTACTTGGAAAAACTCATCGCACCTATAACAGGGATGGGATATTTTACATTTAGTGATAATGAGAGTGTTATACCGCCTGATGAAGCCAAAAATAATTCGCTAATGATATTCGATGATGTTGCTTGCGAGAAACAAAATAATATACGATCATATTTTTGTATGGGTCGCCACAGAAATGTTGATTCTTTTTACTTATGTCAAACATATACAAGAATTCCTAAACATTTGATTCGAGACAACGCAAATATGATAATTATGTTCAAACAGGATGAATTAAATATGCGTCATGTTTATAATGATCACGTTGGAACAGATATGGCATTTGAAAAATTTTATGATATGTGTCGTGAATGTTGGCAAGACAAATTTGGCTTTTTAGTAATTAGCAAAGATAATGAGATGAATGGTGGAAGATATAGAAAATGTTTTGATAACTTTATTCAATTATAAATGCTGTTCATGAGCTGTTCAAAGCTGTTCATGAGCTGTTCAAAGCTGTTCATGAGCTGTTCAAAGCTGTTCATGAGCTGTTCAAAGCTGTTCATGAGCCGTTGAAAGCTGTTCATGAGCTGTTCAAAGCTGTTCATGAGCTGTTCAAAGCTGTTCATGAGCTGTTCAAAGCTGTTCATGAGCTGTTCAAAGCTGTTCATGAGCTGTTCAAAGCTGTTCATGAGCCGTTGAAAGCTGTTCATGAGCTGTTCAAAGCCGTTCATGAGCTGTTCAAAGCCGTTCATGAGCTGGTGAAAGCTGGTCATGAGCTGTTGAAAGTTGATCCAAAGCAGATAATAGTTGAATAAAAAGAATTTGCAAAACAGTTTTACCATTATTACTATTATTAACTTGCAAGCAACGGTATTGATCTGATCTCCCAGAGCTATATTAAGATGAATGAACAACTACTTAAAGAATTAATAAAGACTCGGTCTGTTTTAAAACAAAAATATCGAAGTTTAAAAGTTGGTGAAACTGAAAACGACGAGAGATTAGCAAAAACATTTAAGCCAATAACTGAACCATTAAAAGAACTTGTGAAAAATAACAACACTCAATATGATAAACCTAAAGCAGAAAATATTTACACTCAAGACAATTCTTTCGATTTCAATAATATGTTGTCTAAAGTAGAAATGAGTACTCCTAAGAAAGACATAGAACTTAAAGATGATGAAAACAGTAACGATACAAACAGTGTAGATTCGACATTTAAGTCAACTAATAATTCATCTAATGTTATTGACTTAGCATTACTGCAGAAAAATAAATTGCTTGATACAACATATGGTCCACATAAAAACTCATATAATGTTTGGAAGTTTGGTAATAGTGATATAGAAATAAATGAAGAAAAAATTAACATTGGAAATCAAAATTGGGCCATTACACCAGGCTTGATTCAATTATTGTTTCATAAAGAACCAACAAATTATGAACCATATGAGTTGGATATTTATAAAAATATTTTGATTAAAACCAATGCGCACAAAAGAGAATTTAATTCCAAAAATCAAATTAAGGGCACTAAGAGCAAAAAGTACAACACTATTATAAAAAAATTGTTTAAGGATGAAATTTCTATAACACCAAAAAGATCATTAAGATCACAAACGCATAAAGGAAACGGAATGATTATGAAAGTCAATAATGAAAGACCCAACTATATATACTGGAACGATCCTAATGAATTAGTAGATCGACTGAGACTATTGGTTGCATCGGAAGGCGCGGGACACAATAATCATCGCAATGAAATTAATTCAATTTTAGAGGAATTGCAAGAAGCAAATATTATTGCGTAGAAAGCAATAATCATAAATAAATAGTGGAAGGATAACAAAATATGCCTGTTGATAAATTTGGTCATCACTCAAAGAGTCAAAACAATTTTATAAAAAATGAAAAAAATAAAAGAAAAATTCGTCAAGTTGTTGGACTTGTGTTGGATAAAAATAATAACATTAATGTTCAAAACAAAAGGATCACAAATGTTTCGTTTCCTACACAAGAAAAAGACGCTGTTAATAAACATTACTTGGGAACAGAAATCAGACAATTGCAACAAGATTTAACAACATTGATTAAACAAGAATATAAAAAACTTGATGGAAAACTTAATAATATTAATAATTCAATGCAAAACATGATATCTCATAGAGAAATGTCTTTAAAATTACATTTTAGTGAACAAATCGAAACACTGTTAGAGAAAGTACAAAGACTGGAGAATTTTGTTTTTACGTCAATAATTACAAAAAGTGAACCGCCAAGCAGTACAGATCCAATAAAAAAGAAATATAAAATAAAATATTAATATTAATATAATTCAAGTATGGATGAAAAACGAGAGTTGGTTAATGAGCTTCATTCCCAAGCAAGGAAAAATTTTAAACGACGGAGAGTAATAATGAAGGGTATTGATGATTTATGGCAAGCGGATTTAGTTGAAATGGGAAATTACTCTACATATAATAAAGGATTTAAATATTTATTAACAGTCATTGATACCTTTTCAAAATTTGCTTGGATTCGACCACTAAAATCTAAAACGGCTATAGATGTTACAAATGCTATGAATGACATATTTAATTTAGGCCGTATACCAAAAAATTTGCAAACAGATGATGGAAAAGAATTTTTCAACAACTTATTCAAAAACCTAATGGCAAAATATAAAATTAATCACTATTCTACTTACAGCATTATGAAAGCCTCAATTGTAGAACGATTTAACAGAACTCTGAAAGGTATGATGTGGAAAGAATTCAGTTACAATGGCTCATATCATTGGGTTGATTTGTATGAAAAACTAATTAGTAATTATAACAAAAAAATCCATCGAGTTATCAAAATGGCTCCTATTGATGTAAAACCTTCTAATGAGCAATTATTATTAAATACCGTTTATAACCATATAAAAATATTTAAGAAAAACAAGTTTAATATTGGTGACAATGTACGCATTAGCAAATATAAACATTGTTTTGAAAAAGGGTATACTCCAAATTGGACAACAGAAATATTTAAAATCAAACATATTAAAATTACACATCCAACGACATATATTTTAGAAGACTATATGGGAAATCCTATTAAAGGTGGATTCTATGAAGAGGAGCTACTACCAACCAGATATCCAAATACGTATCTTGTGGAAAAGGTTATAAGAATAAAAAATAATCGTGCATTTGTTAAATGGTTGGGATTTACAAATGATCACAACTCTTGGATTAATAAAAACGAAATATTGTAATAAATTTCTTATATCTATTAAGTTTATAAATAAAGAAAATATATTTAAAAAAAAAAAAAAAAAATTGTATATGTTTTTATTCATTCCATTTTTAGTATTCAATATGTCTATTACATTAACTTTGAACGGAAACTCGTCAATTTTAACTGCAAATTATTTTCCACCCATAGCATTGGAAGAGGATTATGAATGCTCACTTATAGATTTTCATACATATAATAGCATACCCAATGTCGATGAGGATAATAATTTGTTTCATATTGGGGATAACATTATTGAAATTCCTATTGGTTCCTATGAGCTAGAAGATATTGCAGATTATTTAGAAAGTGAATATGAGCGTTTGACTAATGGTGAAAAATCGATTAAAATAGAAGCCAACAACAATACAATGAGAGTTGAAATAACTACTTCTCATGATTCAATATATTTCAATAAAAAAAGAACAATTGGAAAGTTAATGGGTTTTAACAAAAAAACTTTAAACGGGGGTTCCAATAATCTCTCTGAACTACCCGTAAATATTCTCAAAGTGAATACAATACGTATTGATTGTAATATCGCTGTTGGATCTTATATAAATGGAGAAAGGGCACATACAATTCATGAATTTGGAATAAGTGTTTCCCCAGGATATAAAATGGACGAAATTCCACGAAACTTAATCTATTTACCACTAAACACCAAGGAGATCAGTTCTATTGCGGTCACTATTGTAGATCAAAATAGTGAGCTTATAAATTTTCGTGGTGAAAATATTACTCTTCGTCTTCATTTACGACCAAAACAATAATGATTATATACAATAAAAACGTTGTTGATAGAATGAGGAGAGACATTAGTGTGTTGAACACTGCATCAGCAAGAACAACCTTAAACACATCAAAACTGAGCGAAGCAAATAAACAATTCCTAAAATCCTTGAATTTTATTTTAAAGAATAATGACTGACATAATTAATGTTTTAGAAAAACCAATGATGGATGAAAGAATCATAAAAAAAGATTATCATACATATACACCGTATATTCAATCATTTAATAATAATGATGAAATTCGTATTTCAATACAAAATCAAGATTTATATGTTTTACCGAGTGAAAGCTTTTTGTATATTGAAGGTACTGTGTTAGATGCTACAAGTGGTCTAAAATCGAAAAACTTTAAATTGAAAAATAACTTTGTACCCAATTTATTTGAGGAGATTCGTTATGAGCTTAATGGCGTCGAAATAGATCGCACACGACATTTGGGTGTTTCTAGCACAATTAAAAATTATCTATCCCTAAATGACAGCGAAAGTATTATGATGGGGAATGCAAGCTGGTCTTATGATAAAGACATCGATGTTGGTGAAGGATTTTTCAACTTTTATGTCCCGCTTAAATCATTATTAGGATTTGCTGAGGATTATAATAAAATTATGTTAAATTGTAAACATGAATTAATATTATTACGTACCAAAAATGATGATAATATTGTAAATTCTAATCAACCTACTGAAAAACCAAAAATTACAATTCAAAATATTAGTTGGAGAATTCCGCATGTAAAACTTTCGGATTATGCTAAACTGAACACAATAAAAATTATTAATAGTGGAAATGTGTTGCCAATAGCATTTCGTAGTTGGGATTGCCACTACCATCCTCAACTATCAGCATCACAAAATCATATTTGGAATGTAAAACTAGCTGCAAACAGAGAACGTCCACGTTTTGTACTAATTGCTTTTAAACATAACAACAAGCTTACCCATTCAAATCTTAACAATATTAAAGTACATTTAAATTCAGACTCATATCCCTATGATGACTTAAATGTTAAATTTGATAATCAACGTTTTGCCATTCTATATGATATGTATGTTAAGTTTCAACAAAATTTCTATATGAGGGAGGCTCAACCACTCCTCTCAGCTGAAGAATTTAAGGAAAAAGCACCTATAATTGTGATTGATGTCAGTCATCAAAATGAAGCAGTAACAACAGGCCCAATTGATATAAAAGTTGAGTTTTCTACAGATAAAATAGTAGCGGCTAATACATCTGCATACTGTTTACTCATACACGATCGTTTAATCGAATACTCACCGCTTACAGCTTCAGTCAAAAAAATTGTTTAACGCAATGAATAAAACATATTAATTTCAATATTTTTAATTGTAGATTTATTTAACAATATTATCTTTAAACTTAAAATTATATAACAATAAATAAATTTGTTATAATATCACATGTGTTTTATTTTTTTAATTCTTAAAATATACATATTTTATCCTAATATTTCAAATCCATAAACATTTCATCGTCATCATCAGAAAATAAATAATTATTATTTACATTTAAATTACTTGAATTTATATTTAAGAAAATTTGATCATTTCCATCATTATACCAGTTCGTTACTGAATTTTCAGTAATGTTTGATTCTACATTATTCGTGTCCTCTATTAAATATTCTGCAATATCTTCTAATTCAAAATCATTTTCTTTTAACTTATAATGCCCCCAAGCATATGTCTGAATACCATCGAACTTTATATATCTCTTGTTATCATTGTGACTTAAAACTACTTTTTCTATTTTTTGAGTATATATTTGATGACAGTACGCTCGAAATGTATACATTGAATCACTGTGCACATTTTTGGAATACAAACACTTTTTATAATCGACTAATGTTATTCTATCTAATGCCATTTTTTTCACACCCTTAGATTTTTTAATTTCTCCATTATCTTCATTCCTAATTGAGTACATTTTCGCCCTTAAACCTACAAATTCTCTCATAATTACTCCACAGTTTTCATCCTTCATCATTCCCAAAACTTTTTTATTTACAATTGGTAAATTAAATTTATTTTGAGGGCTATAATCTGAAGTATCAAAATGTTGAAGTACATCATTTGAGATATCCTTATAGAAATCTTCTGTTCTAATGGTATATATAAATGAATCTGTATCCATGTAATTTAAATGAAGTCTACTATTAAATTTGGGTTTCATATAGCCATAGTGAAATTCGTACATTTTCCATTTTGAAAGTTCTAATACAGTAAAACCTAAGTACATTGGTTTATTACATTTAATGTTGACTCGTTTAAGTTGTACGGCAAACATATCATCTCCAAACCTAGACAGACTATGAAAATTCAATTGAGCAATATGAGCTCTTGCTTCTTTATGATTTCTTCTGTCCGATTCCCACTGTGTTACAATATAAACACTCTTTCTTTTTTCTACATTCTCCATGGTCTTGCCATAAACTGCATTATTTAGTAACTTAAAGAAATCTTTTTCGAATGTATTTGTCGCTTTAGTCCTATGAAAAGTATTTAAGTCGATGTATGACTTTAACCATGGAGCCTGTTTAAATTTTATAACTCTATGGATTTTTTTCAAAATCATACCATTTGCTATACATTGTTTCAACACTCTATAATGTATAGCATAATTTTTTTTATTAGTTAAATCTGCTATCAACTTTTCATTTCTCATGGGAGGAACTACTTTATTTTGAGGACAGAATGGTAAATCATTGTGTAGGTCATGTAGTCCAGTAGGATAATCTAAATCAACTTCCAAGATATAACCCTCACTGGACTCATCTTCAAGACAATTTACATTAAGTGAAATTATTTCTTCATTACTTAACCAAACAAAATCCGAATATGGTAGGTATTGCGACATTGCCCATCCATACAAGTTATTTGCATCCAAGTACATTAGATATTGTGAGGGCTTTGTTCTATCATAATCATGCATATACTTATTATTGGCCACAGAATGTCTTAATGAACATTGGACAAGCCCTCCTCTAATACCAGTTTTGATCATATTATACATATCAACATCAGTTATAAGTTCTAAACGTATTTTTGTTGATTTCAACATAGCATCCCAGGATAAGCCTGGTGCTGTATAATAATGACAAGGATCCAAACCATAAATGCTTTTACAAATCTTTCTGAAATTTTCAAAAATGTCTGCTAAAATAAGTGTATCACTTTTAACATACAATTCTGTATATTCTAACAGTGTTTTACAATTAAATGTTTCCCATACTTTTTTAGCATGTTGGTAATCTTCGACTTTGCACTCTTGATTCGTCAACAAATTTCTAAATTCTTCCCGTTCAGGGAGATTTCCTTCAGAAAGTTTTGAAAATGAGTCAATATAAGAGTATGGGAATATTCCCTTTCTTCTTATTAAGTCAAACTCACCATCATTTGGGAAATATTTCTTAATGATTTTAAAATCATCAGAAGCTAAATTTGAAGATAAAGCGTCTAAACTTGATGCCATAAACCTAAATGAGTCTACAAACCTCAACTGAAAACTATCATTTTCTATTGATACATTTTTTGTAATGGAAATATAAGTTTCCTTATTTATAGGAATTATTTCTATGGTACCCTCAGCATTACCTAATTCTTTTATAAACAAATGACTGTCATAGGATGATAAATTGTGGAAAAACACTGGTATGAATTTTTTAATTTTAAAATTAATGTGACAATGGTTGTGAAGGGCAGATCGATAGCGACCAGTTAAATGACAATGGTCACGAACTCTGTCATCACCCAACGGTTTTCCACAAAGGTTACAGTCTACACAAATTCTAAATTCCTCATTTTCTTCATTTGTAAGTGCTTTCATTGGAACTACTTTATTTAAATAATTTTTGAAAATTTCTTTTGTGTCTTTCAACAATTCCCTGACAAATACTTGGGGGCTATCTAATCCACTATAAGTGAATAATTTTGAATATCTATCATTATAACTACACTTAATATAATAACTAAATGAACAGGGGATGTGTTTCTGTTCATTTAGTGTCTTAGAGCTAATCCTACTATTAATTTTTTGTAATAGACATTCGAAGTCTGCGTAGACAACGAATGGCACTTCTAAAGTATTAATTCTATTTTTGAATTCGATATACTTATCTTCGTACGCCGGCATTGTAGTAACCATTTTAGAGCATCCATCTTTATGTCTTGTTGACATTTCTGGATCTTTGGAGTAAGTAAGACACGTCATGCAAAAGTGAATGCTGTTTTTGCTATTGCTTAACGATGATCTCAAAAACCTGAAAGAACAAAATATTAAATTTTAAATATAAATAAATAATTCAAAAAATGTATTAAATATTTTAACGTACCGTGATAAATCTTTAATGAGAACATAATGCCTCTTACTACAATCCTCGTTCTCCAACAGCATTAGGCTGATGTGAATTGTCCTATATTTCTCGCATACTCTGTATGGTCCAATTATTTGGTTCCCTTTCACATCAAATCCAAATACATTTATACTAATGTAAGGATTTTGTGATTCAAAGATATTTATATCTTTTACATCAATTGGAAATTTGATGTTTGAGAAATTAATTTCTATTTCATTAATTTTTATAACATCTCTCTCAATATTATCAATATTGTATGAGGAACACATAGTAGCTTTTTGGGGGTTGTTTGGATTTTTCAATGCTGCTACTATGCACCATTTAAAGCAATATATATCATTATTTTTTATATTGAGGCAAGCATTTAATTTGCTCAATTTATATGGCATATTTATGTAACTCGATCCTCGAACTATATTGTGCTTGTTAATGTTGATGTTCAAGTTGGATATTTGTAGTAGAGCCCATCCACTATCTCGTTCTTGGAACTCTGACATTTTAGTTTTAATGTCATCTGCCTTTTCCAAATAAATATCTCGTAAGCCATGAGAACGGTTTACAGCCACCATTTTAGTCACATGCGACATAATCTCAAGTTTCTCTGTATCCTCTGCTTTTTTTATGTAAAGGCATTGAAGCTCAAAATTACATTTAAAATTAATTTGCTTCGCCAAAGACTCTTCCAATATTTCCATTACTTCCTCTTCTGCAGCTTCAAAAAATTCTTCCACAAATAGGTTCTCTAACTTCGGGTTTGAGTATGTGTAGACTTCAATTCGTTCCATGAAGTCGCTGGATCTTATTTTGATGTTTTTAGTGAAATCTCTCACTACACCCAAACTTTCCTTGTGATGCCTTGAACGAAGATGATGTCCCCAATCCAATCTTCCAACATCAATTTGACAGCTGGAACAATTAATTTTATTTTGATGCGTTTTTTTGTGGTTTTCAAAGCCCTTGTGAGTTTTAAAACCTCTATCACAAATTTCACAATTTAAACTTGTTATCCCGACATGGATAGCCTTATGATTTTTTAAATCCATTTTATTTGTGAACTCATCTCCACAATGCTTACAGTAAAAGATGTTGCAACTCTTCTTCATGCTTTTTTGGTGCACGAGCTTATGTTTGTGCAGTTTACTTAATGTAGTAAATACATTGTAACAAACTTCGCATATAAATCCAGCTCCGCTTTCCTTATTAACCTCCATCGTACCTTTAGCGAATCTTGATGTTGATGGCATAGTGTCCAAATAAGAATCCATATCCTTTACGGAGCAGTATGGTTTGCCCCTCAATTTGTTGAAGGCGGCTAAAATATCCCGGTTCGTCATTGTGGAGGTCATATTTCTTTGAATTTCAATTGAATGTTTGACTTTTACTGAATAGTTACTGTTTTAAAACTCAGTATTTATGCATATTAGTTTATTATAAGTATCTTGTGATATGAGGATTCGTCAACGTCTATAAATCCGGATATGTTTTATCATTTTTTTTTTTTTTTTTTTTTTTTTTTTTTTCATAAACTAAACAATATGTGGTGTTGTCGCCGTCTATAATTCCAGACAAGTATATCTTATTTTCAAAAATCACAATGGAATATGTGTAAATAGTCTTTCTTTAAAAATTGTGCCGGATGTCTTACTCGATTCTAGACCTAAAACCAAACAATATGTGGTGTTGTCGCCGTCTATAATTCCAGACAAGTATATCTTATTTTCTAAAATCACAATGGAAACTGTGTAAATAGTCTTTCTTTAAAAATTGTGCCGGATGTCTTACTCGATTTAAGATTTATTCTTCCACCATTCATCTCATTTTCTTTGATAAATAATTTTTTAACATTTAAAAAATTTTTCTATAGACATGAAAATAACAGCAAAGAGGAATCACCGTGGAAAAAAAATGTGTGCGATAAGATTTTTTAAAACATGAAAATAACAGCAAAGAGGAATCACCGTGGAAAAAAAATGTGTGCGATAAGAATTTTTTAAAACAATGGAAAATTTTGTAAAAATCAAATCCCCTTTCGTTTTCATCGTATAAAAATCAAATCCCCTTTCATTTTCTTCGTAAATTTTGAGTAAAAATCAAATCCCCTTTCGTTTTCATCGTAAAAATCAAATCCCCTTTCATTTTCATCGTTACCAAATATCAAACCCCCTTTCATTTTCATCGAATTTCAAACCCCCTTTCATTTTCATCGATATCAAACCCCCTTTCTTCATCTACTAGTACTTTGTCTTCGAAATGTAGTTAACGTGGATCACTGCAATCATTATCGCAAAGTATATACTCGAAGTTGTTCTCGATTGGTAATCTATTATCGAAAACAAACAAACACTAGCTTTTTGGCACTAAACAAAACAAAAGAAAGATTGGTTTGGCAAACATTGCATCATTTTGGAACACAATTTGTTTTGTATTATTTTGTTAGCACTTTGTGCTAAACCTATTAACAAATTGTTTCCGGCATTATGCTGAAAGCTGTCACTAGCCAAAAGGGTCAATGTGTCGGTAAGATGCTATATGGACGTCGACATATGACCATAAATTCTTCTTATAATGGGAATATGCGAATATAAAAATCATTTGGGTCCATTTTAATTAAAATTTTTCTTTTTTTTAACAATTTTATACGAATTTATTTATTTTTTTTTCTCTTATTTGTTTTGGGTTTTCTTATTGCCATAAGCTTACAGCAATGTAAAAAATAGTAGTGATAATAAAAATTACGACCGAATACTGTGATCGAAAAGATTCTCTACACGAAAGTGCACTCGATGTCGAATGCGGTGATTTTCCCCCAGTATTGACTATTCGACCAGTTGTTTACCTAACAAGTAACACAATAGGATCAACTTAATGGACCCAAATAAGCTGTTCTATGCACTGCTGCTTTTGGAACCCAACCTAACCTATGACAAAAAGAAGTTCAGTCTTTTATCACATATATTTTTGATAAAAAAAAATTTTAAATATCTCTAAGCATTAATAACTTGGCAAATAAGCCTCTAATAGGGAATAGGAGCTCATTCTGTTTTCATTCAATTGATGAAAACTTTTTGTCAAAAATCTAATCAAATCCTCCAAAATTGATACAATTTTTATGAAATCTAGCGATTATATTATATTAAACATGATGTCAACTTTCCATCCAATAATTCTAAGGAAATTTATGGCCTATTTCACGATGTCGAAAGATAACTTTCGCTTAGATAAGACTTAAGACACAAACTTTTTATCGTATCTATTTTTTACTCAATCAAGTTTGTTTATTCCACAATCATGTTGTGTCTTAAGTCTTATCTAAGCGAACGTTATCTTTCGACATCGTGAAACAGGGGGTTAATATATTTTTAAATACTGCAATCACTTTTCTAAATGTTATTCAACTCTTTTTCCAATTATCAAACTGGAAAATTGTATGCCCCTTAACGACATTACCCAGGCTACTTTTAATATATGTATTTAGTAATAAGTTAAAGATGTTAAACTAATTAAAAAAATACTTTAAAATATTTGTATAGGTGAAATGTTTTACATTTACATTTTATATACAATCTATAATATTTAAGTCGGAAAAGAAAATACTACTAACAAGTAAATAATTTTGTAATTGTGTAATTAAAATTTTCAATTAACTTGGCTTAACAAAAATGTACAAAGTTACGTAAGACTTAAAACACAATTGCTTGTTAAAATTTGAATTACAGAAATTAATATCACTTATACGTGGCAGGGGCTGAAAATGGCACAAACTTATTTAGCAAGTTTTAATTAATTACAAAAAAAAAAAGCTTAAAGAAAATTATAAAGCATTAAATACAAAGTGAAATTCTATATTTTATTAGATGCCTGCTGTCAACAATTGACAACTGATTTTTTTCTATACATTCTAGCGTTCTTAGTCAATTGGTTTTTTTTACAAAAATTATTCAGCCATAAATTAAGTATTAGCAACAGATGTTTAAGTAAATACTTAAAACAAAATCTAATTTTTAGCTAAGATTATATTCGTTTAAACTGATTTCGAAAGATGCGCGATGAACTATAAAAGTTGTTATT
The DNA here is from genome assembly GCA_916048285.2 of Bellardia pandia. Lineage (NCBI taxonomy): Eukaryota > Metazoa > Arthropoda > Insecta > Diptera > Calliphoridae > Bellardia > Bellardia pandia. The sequence continues at coordinate 47,267,117 of OU696531.1, forward strand.
TTATGCCATAAGTCATCAGTTTTAATTTAGCTGTTAAATTAACAGAATTAACTTTTACATTTTGCTACATTAAATAAAACATTGCACAATAATAGGAAACATGTTGAAATTGGTAAGTTAAAGTCATACATTGAGTTATTTGAATGTAGGTTTTTGTTAGTTGATGCTATCCTCTATTTAAAGGCCATAATAGGTTTGGTAGTTGTTTGTTTATGTGAAGCTGCCATTTCCAGTTTACAACTTGTGGTGCCCAACGATCCTTACAGTGTTTTAAGTGGCGGCAAATCATCCACAAACACACTGGGCAATTCCATACCATCCTTGTCAAATGCCATCTCAGAAGAAGACGAATCAAGTAAAGCCCTGTCAGAAGAATCGAATGAATCTGCTGCAAATTCTGCTGCCAGCTCTGCTTCCTCACCAACTCCGGCTGCTGCTAGTTCCCCAATAAATGCTGCTGCAGGCTCTGTCCTAGCAGATTTAACTAGAGTTAAGCCTACATCAGCTTTAAGTAGCATTACCTCGTCGTCGGGCCTCTCTAGAGGTTCCATCTTAATCTCTTCCTCCGCCCTAGCTTCTGCCACAGCTGGCTCTCCCGGCAGTTCACCCAGCTCTTTTGCACCCGTCGCCTCAGCCAGATCTACAGCAACCATACAGCATCGTATACTACCCGCCGAATCCATACCTCTACCCATTACCATATCTACAAGACCTGGCCTACGCACGGTAATTTCCCCCGAAACTATAACCATACAACAATCTGGCATAGCAAAAGTTGGCGAAGTAGTGCAGCAAATTCCAACGGCTGTATCGCATCAACGACAAACTGTGGTACATAAACATGCCCGTGTTGTGACCCCTATAGTGGCACCGGCTGTGCGAACAGTCACCTCGCAAATTCTACATGCCTATCATACACCATTGGTCTATGCTCCTCATGTTGTGGAAAACTGAGTTCAAGGCAGACACTTATGACGACTTTCAATTTATTTTTATAACAAAGACTACTTCCAAAATTATTATGTTTGGTGGATTAAAAGAAAATTATACTAAATGTATTGAGTTCAAAATTTATGTTTGAAATAAAATATGAACAAAACAAATATTGAAATGAGTTTAGTTGATTATTAATAAGCCATAATAACTGGTCGAGAATAAATTTTATTTTAAGTGTCATAGAAATTAATATTATTGGCTACAAAATGTATTTTTTTTTTCATTAACAATAGTATATCGTTGGTCTCATGTAGAAAGGCCCTAACTCGCTATTTTTTTCGAAATTGGTTTTTTTTGCGATTCCAATGCATTTAACGCAAATACACCTCCTCACAAAAATTTATTATAATAGTGTAAAAAATAACACTTTTATAAGCAGTTGTACAAAAAAATTTACATGTTGAATATTACAGTTTCTATTATGTTTTTACCTTCTCCTGTAAAGTTTCAAATATGCGAGTTAGGGCCTTTCTACATGAGACTATCGATATCTACTCCAAATTTCTAATGTGCTTCTGTTCCCTTATCTGTGTATATATTAATACTCGTATTTCCCAATTTAATATATTGCTAAAACGCACTTTATAAGAATCAAATATTAATCAAATCTAAAAAAACTTTTTAATTGTCTAAGCATCTAAGAATAACCCAGTCGCATACAATGTGTGTATAATTTAATTAGGAGGACTCTGTCTAACGTTTAGTGGACAAAGGGACACTTTAAAACAATGATTTTTTCATTTTGTTTGTTTCAATGCTTCTCCCACAGACCAAGCCGCAAACATCTTTTAAACGTTTAAATGTCATAATTTTATAAAGCCATAAAATCTATTTTTAGAAAAAAAAAAATTTATTTTTTTTTTGGTACATCTGATTTAAGTGGGCACACAAACAGTAATTGAAACAAATTATATTTACTTATGGCGGCGTACACTGCAAAAAGAAACAACAACAGTTTGTATAAAGACATGCAATAGCAAACAGTTTTGTTTAAGAAGGTCACTAAATATAAAAAGGACTTAAATACATATTTGTCTATATTCAATGAAATTTGCAACGTACTCGTATTTTTAACACAAAAAAAACACCTAATACTGTTTAAAATAAGTTTCCATGAAAAAATTAACATATTTTATTAGAATTTTGAATTAAAACGCATAATATCACAGAAATAAAAAGGTTAATTTTATGTTTGGAAATGTTATTTATAAAATTTAAATTACACTTTAAAACTACATCTCGTACTTGATAAATATTTGTTAGGAGATACTCAAAATGCATCGTTTATTGCGGTTATAGCATTATTACGCGTTGTGACAAATATATGTCAAGTATAGACACCTAGTAAGATAAACATTCTTAAGAAAAATTTTGCTTAGTGTATTGTACTCTTAATATTCTGTAGCAAGTAGTATATTATTGTAAATATTTAGGACATATTAATGTTTACATTTTAATGCAATTTAGACACAGGAATCTTTCTTTAAGAATGCCAAAACTATTTTCAATTATGCGCAGTGTTTTTTGTGGCAACACGGTTATCGAGATTTCTGAGTAATGGTGGTACCATCAACTAGGTTTTCAGTCTGTAACCACTATTACCCAAAACAACAGCAGCCGGAAAAAGACTCCATTCATTATCAAATATTTGACTTACAGTCGAAATCCGCAACACTCTTATATTTACACTGTAAATGTGTAGCCCTTGCTCGTAAAATGTAGCGCATCACTTTTTATACCATCTAGAGCAGGAGTGTCCAAAAGTTGCTTAAGTAAGAGCAAACACCAATACATTTAAATCAGGAGTGCCCAAAAGTTGCTTATGTAAGAGCACACACCAATACATTTAAATAATAACTAATTTTTATTCAGTATTTTTTGTGTAAAAGCCAATACATACAAAGAAACAACAAACTTTTTTAAACGGTATCATACGTTAAACAAAAACAAAATCTACATTGACGAAAGCAGTCACCAAAGTTTACCATTAGACTCTAATGATTAGAGCATACGAAAGTGTTGTTGGTTTGCGCTTGCGTGTATAGTGTGAAGTACGACAAAACAAAAACAAATAAGGCAAAGTTGTTTGTGTATTTCGTATTGCTAGTGCTGAGTGCTGTAATGAGTATACAAAACACACAGCCTATAGCTAAGAGTTTTTACAAATACAAAAGAGCACCAAGAGTATAGGGCTTGGGCACTCCTGATCTAGAGAATCCAGCCATAACTAAAAACTTGTTAGCAATGTCATTGACGTCATTGGGCCACTACATTACTACATTATGAAAACTGTTGATTTTGCAACACCATGCATAGCTGCACTCCAGATGACAATACAACCATTTCTGAGTCAATGCCACCACAGTAGCAGTTAAATTGCAGACAAGGGAGGACTGCGCTGTGTATTGTGCTCTAATTTTTCCCTATATAGTTCTATATTATATTTATATATTATATTTATAATATTATATTTATACTAACATCAAATTGTACTTGATTTAAACGAAAGCATTATTTAAAATTAAAGTTTCTTTGTCCAAAAAATTAATTCTGGTTACAACATTTTGGAAGCTACATTAGTTATAATAATATTAAATTTTTGCCAAACTTATCAAAATTTACTTTGCAAAAATAGAATTTACAGTTTTTGTAGAACGAAACAGCATAATTATTTGCAAAGTCTATGCAAATTACAGTTTTCAATATTGACTTGAGACTTTGCATAAAAAAACGTACTTGGAACAGAAATTGCAAAGAGTACATATAAAAATTGCATACATTTTGTAGATTACACTTATCAGTTTCAAATTATAATATTTTATAGTTCTGAGGAACATAAAGTTTTGAAAATTGACGAAAAATTACATAAGCGCAAAGTGAAAAGTTGATAAGTTGTTTTGTGGAATAGGGGCCTGACCTAGCTCTAAAGGTTCGATTTGGAATTAAAAACAATTATAACGTTTCATGGACAAAAGGACACTTTAAAACAATGATTTTTTTTTTGTTTGTTTCAAGCCGCAAACATTTCTTAAACGTTTAAATGTCATAATTTTATAAAGCCATAAAATCTATTTTTAGAAAAAAAAATTTTTTTTTTTTGTACATCTGATTTAAGTGGGCACACAAACAGTAATTGAAACAAATTATATTTACTTATGGCGGCGTACACTGCAAAAAGAAACAACAACAGTTTGTATAAAGACATGCAATAGCAAACAGTTTTGTTTAAGAAGGTCACTAAATATAAAAAGGACTTAAATACATATTTGTCTATATTCAATGAAATTTGCAACGTACTCGTATTTTTAACACAAAAAAACACCTAATACTGTTTAAAATAAGTTTCCATGAAAAAATTAACATATTTTATTAGAATTTTGAATTAAAACGCATAATATCTCAGAAATAAAAAGGTTAATTTTATGTTTGGCAATGTTATTTATAAAATTTAAATTACACTTTAAAACTACATCTCGTACTTGATAAATATTTGTTAGGAGATACTCAAAATGCATCGTTCATTACGGTTATAGCATTATTACGCGTTGTGACAAATATATGTCAAGTATAGACACCTAGTAAAGGTGTGTTCACATTATGTGTATTTGTCACGTGGACTGTCACTTTTTCGCATGTCAAATTTGTACATATAGTCTGAACACCTTCAAACAATAGCATGTGTTATTTCTATGTGTGCAATACACATGACATTTTTTATTTAGAACGAGTTCTATTTTCTTGTGACAAACCATCTGACATCAGCTGGTTTTTATAACAAAAATTTTGTGGCGGCAAAAATTAGTTGAAATTTTAATAAATATAATTTATAGTAAAACAAAAATCTCTCATTCCATTTTAAAATACAGTTTTATTTAATTATAAATTTAATTTTTTATTATACACATACAGAAATCAGCTGTTTTAAGATTTTTTTTTATAGGTTATGTCAAATATACTTAACATACCAACATTTGAACATGTAAATTATAAACCGTATGTGAAACTCAAATTTTGACATACACATGAAAACACATGTGGATAGAAAAGTGACATTCCATATGACAAATACACACAATGTGAACACACCTTAAGATAAACATTCTTAAGAAAAATTTAGCTTAGTGTATTGTACTCTTAATATTCTGTAGAAGGTAGTATTTATGTATAAAAATGTTATTACATGTCAACACCTTGTAGAAACAATTGAAATTTCCATGTGTAACGCTGAGTATTTCAAGTATTGTAATGAACTACAAGAGTGCTTTGCACCGTGGTCAGTAGACTGCTTTAAAAATATATGAAATTTGAGCGTAATTTTCCCTAGCATTGTAAACTTTATTACAAATACAGGATGATCAAATGTAGTTATTCCATAACATTACGAGGGCAGTTCGGAAACTTAGCCTTGTACAGAAAGATAATATGTAGTTAGTTTTTCGAAAACATTTTTATTTTTTTTTTTTTTCAATATAATATCCTGAAACTTCAATGCATTTAGTCCAATGCTTATCCAGCATTTCTATCCCTTGATTTAAGTAGTTTTCCTCATGGGCTTCAAAATAGTGGTTTACAACTGTAATTGCATCTTCATTTGAGGTAAAACGCTTGCCAGCTAGTAACTTTTTTAAATTTGGGAATATGTAAAAATCACTGGGAGCTAAATCAGGAGAATACAATAGGTGGTCATGCAACTCGTACCTAAATTCGTTGATTTTAGCCATTGTTAAAGCACTCTAGTACGCTGGTGCGTTGTCTTGATGAAAAATTATTTTTTCGTGGATGGTGCTGAAAACTGTTGATTTTGCAACACCATGCATAGCTGCACTCCAGTTGCCAGTACAACCATTTCTGAGTCAATGCAACCACAGTAGCAGTTGAGTTGCAGACAAAGCAGGACTGCGCTGTGTATTGTGCTCTAATTTTTCTCTATATATTTCTATATTATATTTATATATTATATTTATATAATTATATTTATAATTATATTTATAATTACATTAAATTGCACTTGATTTAAACGAAAGCACTATTTAAAATTAAAGTTTCGTTGTCCCGAAAAATTGATTCGCTTGCTATAATTTCTTGTTATAACCGCGTCTTCATTATCGGCGGACAAAAAGTCACGAATAACATTTTTGAAGTTACATTAGTTATAATATGAAATTTTTGCCAAACTTATCAAAATTTACTTTGCAAAAATAGAATTTACAGTTTTTGTAGAACGAAACAGCATAATTATTTGCAAAGCCTATGCAAATTACACTTTTCAATGTTAACTTTACTTTACACTTTGCATAAAAGAACGTACTTGGAACAGAAATTGCAAACAGTACATATAAAAATTGCAAAAATTTTGCAGATTACACTTATCAGTTTCAAATTATAATTTTTTATAGTTCTGAGGAACATAAAGTTTTGCAAATTGGCGAAAAATTACATAAGCGCAAAGTGAAAAGTTGATAAGTTGTTTTGTGAAATAGGCCCCTGACCTAGCTCTAAAGGTTCGATTAGGGACTAAAAACAATTAATGAAAATAGAACTAAAATTTACTTCCACCAAATCCACTGTACTTTGCTACTGTATATTAACTTAAAAAGCAGCACTTTACTACGTTTAAAACTAAAAAATGTAAAAAAGCTTTAATTTTTATAATTCAATTACAACAGCTTCATTTATGTTTAATAACAAGAGTTGTGATAAAACAAAACCAAAAATGTAACACTTTCCTACAAATTGAAAAACCTACTTTCTTCGACAAAATACTCCCTCCATTTGAAGTGTACGTTTAAATGTTTATAGAAACAACAAGTTATTATGATGTCACTCTAATGAAAATGTTTAGGACACATTCGTTAAGAAATCTGAAACGCAAAAACACAAAAAAAAATCTAAATACAATTTAAGCAACAGCATTATTTAATACTAAAAAGATATTTATTTGTTTGAGAAATAGAATAAAGACAACCTATCTTAAGGGATTACGAAAAGCTATGACATTTTAAAATTTCTTTTCAATTTCATAACTGACTGTCGCATACAACTTGGTCTTCATTATCACTTTTATAATTTGTTAAGATTTTAATAAGAAACGTATTAGTTCGCCCCCTCTTTTGAAATCTAAGCAAGCAAGCAATTGGTTTATTGTGTAAAGAATGTACTATACAAAGATGGTATGTAATAAATGTATAAGTAGATTATTTAAATAGGAAATACGATATGCATATAGAATGATTATTGTAAGTGACATTGATTTTAGTTTACAAAAGGTGGCATTGTTTGTTGGGAAAACAAAAATAGTTGTTACAGCTACAGGCAAAATGTTGTCACATTTAATTATGCAAATGAAATAAAAGGAGCACAGATTTATCTATTATAACAAATGTAGATTGTTTTTAATATAAGTACCTATAATATGTTATGTCTTTTACTTAACCTGCTCTATATAGTCATGTATGTGTGATGAAAGTTAAGTGAAAACTTTTTTGAAGTAAGCTAAGCGAAATTTTTAAACTTAAATATCTCTAACAGATATTATGTGTGATAAGAAAGTAACAGCAAAATTTCCTATAGCCAACCTTTAATTCAATATCTTTCTTTTTAGGTTAAATTACTTGCTCATGGTCCTTTTGTTAATTATTGCAAGTTCTGAAGTGCAATAACCCATAAATTTCCAAAGAGTCTTATTCTGAAACCTTAAAACTGCTGCAAGCAAAACAATTCTAGCTAAACATTATTGAATTTGGCATCTCATATTGCTTTGCACACAAATCTATACTCTTACACATACACATACACATATTTATATTCGATTGTTAAAAGATGCTTTGCAATTGCCTTTGTCTGTTATTTATTTTACTTTTAAAAGAACTCATCTTGTACAATATCCATATACATATAATTGAAATTTTGAAATGATGGACAAGTGGTAATGATGAGTTACACTCAATCCCTCAATTCTATATGTCAAGTTGAGTTCAAGTAGAAAATTACGCAACCCCAACCCATCAATAAATTCTTTGTTTACTTCGTTAGTAGACATATTGATGGAAATTCTCTGCTGTATTGTAAAGTTATTCAGTTGAGTTAATGAACTGAATAGCTGTGTGCCTGTCAGTGATAGAAAATCCAGAGATCACTTACAAGTGGTCTAAACCAGGGGTTCCCACCCACTGACTTTCATAAATCTATTGACTTTCAAAGTGTAGCAGCAGGATGCGCATAAATATGTTATTGTAAAACTTGGCGTATAAGGAGTGAGTTGCACAAAAAATGAGTAAGCGAGAAGTAAAATCAATTATGTTGCATATTTTTAAAGCTGTTTAGTTTCAAATCAGGGTGTTCTATATAATTATCTAGAGTAAGTCCTGTTTCACACTCATCAGTTCTTACTGTCAAGTCAAGTATTTTTCAATGAGAAGGAAAAAGATAAAAGATAATTTTCTCTTTCCTTCTCATGGAAAAATACTTGACTTGACAAGTCAGAACTGATGAGTGTGAAAAAGGTCTTAGGAATTTTGCTACTTCTTCTGATTTGCAAAAACTCAGACAGGTTTTTCTCCGCGTCTGGTACGAGCTGTTCGAATTTCGATCTAACAGATTCTGCGCATACTTCTGTATATTCAGCTTGCTTTGCTTGACAGATTTTTTTTCCGGGTATGCCACTAGAGCTTTACGGCACTATTGGCGGCTCTAACAATGTCTATATAAACTGTCGTATAAGAAATCTGTAGTTTTACTCGTCCTTTCGTATTTTTATTTTCTAATATTCGAGTTTATTTGTATGTTGGCGAATGTCTTTTGCGTTCAAACAGTTAATGGCCTATTAAGTACAGTTTGTAATAGCATGGAATACATTTTAAGCATTTCCTACGTCATGTTCCTCATAAAATTTGTAAAATTAGTAACCGATTGAACAAGGGCTTCTAGAACCGACTAAAGTTAAAGGCTTTTTTGACGATTTTTTAATTTTATCACGTTCTTTATCTTAAAGCCGTTAGTTTCCAAATTGCTCTTTATTTCATAGGGTTTTATACAGTAGTCGATATCCTTAATAATAATTTAAAGTCTTTTACTACTCTTTAGTTGAAAAGTTTAAAAACTTTTTTTACGGGTTTGAAATTCAGTTACAATTTTACGATAATCATTTCCAAGATTAGCCTGAATTTTGGTTTCGTTGATATTACCTTTCTTGAATGCGACCACAAAAACCGAATTTTCGCTAATTAGCGGAATTAAATCCTTTACTAGTTTGCTGGAGTTTTACTTTCTCAAGTTAGAGTTAGTTGGGGGTCAAATAGATTTTTTTTATGGGGGTATCAGTTAATATAGCAAAACAATATTCAAAATTAGGCCTATAATTTCTAATAGCCTTTGATATTTTCGAATTAGAAGCCTCTTTGTAGGAATTCACACTTCGTTCTTGTAATATAGTACAGTAATATAGTACCTGTAAATACCCATTTGTACTGATGATTTTGGGTGTTTTCATTAGATTGAGCAGTTTAGGGTATAGCTCCTGTGTAATATGGTGTTCAGACATGCATTTTTAATTGACATTTTTTAATTAACGCCCTAATTGAATTCAATTATCTATACAAAATTTCAATTAAGATAATTGCTTCATTAAGAGTTAATTGTTCTAATAATTGTTAAAATTCAAAATACAGCCCTGTGACAAGTAATAACTTAAATGGCAGTTGATTCGCTTTTAAATTAATAAAGAATATTTTTAGGCTGAAAATTATAATATTACAACCAAATACAGTACACTAGGGAAAACGTCAACTAATTAAACCGCGGATGTTGACGTTTAACAAATTGTTGACGTTTACGAATGTATCTGTCTATCGTCGACACATAGCTTTATACGATTGAAATTTTCTTCAAAATGCTTTCTTCAAAATGCTCGTGTAAACAGCAAAATTTCTTCAAAATTTATTTACATATTTACTAACTATTAATAACTATTAAATAAATAAATTTTTAAGAAATTTTGCTGTTTACATGAGTTTGAAGCATTTTGAAGAGCAATTTTGAAGAAAATTTCAATCGTGTAAATCTAGCTTTAGTATTTGTACTCACTTCGTTTAAATTATTGGGCATAGTTTTAGGCATATTCACAGCTGTTGGTGTCAAATGAGCTTTTGTTGTAAAACAATTATTTACAAATTGCAGTTAAAAATGCGGTGTTATCAATTCTTTTATTTTTTATCTTTTTATCACTCTTTTCTGCATTTACTGTAAGGTATGCATTTCTGCCACACCTGTCTGTCATCTGCGTTGTTTATTGGATATTTAATCATGGGAATCGGTATAACTTTCAAATGGCAGGTATGTAGTTCAGAGGTGGTTAGAATAAAATGTATGAAATGTGTAAATTGTCTCGATATTGCTGAAAATATTAACTTGAAAAATTCCCTTGGTCTCAATTGCTTAGATTTTATTTGGGTTACAGCGGTGAAGAGAAAGAGAATCCTTCAACATAGGACAAGGACATGGGATCTGTGGCATACAAGAAGTCATTAAACTTATCCAAATTTAGTGGAAAAACCTCAAGTGCAGCTACAGTCCTTACAGTACTTTCTCTACAACTGTTTCTGATTACAGTTAGAGAAATAGTTAATGCACGCTCTCCTTCGAACTTGACTTATAATCTATTTCAATCTATTGCGACAAATTCAGAAATATTGGAAGTTTTCAGCTGTTTTATTTCTCGATAAACCGCATTCCTTTCACGCTTTGCACTTTGAAAATGAGAGTCATTGAACCAAGAATTGACATCATGTCGAATAAAATGGCGCAATGGAACATTGTGCTCAAAATCTCTTCGCAACAGCATTTATGATGACACAAAGTTAAAAAGCCCTTTTTTGATGACGCACCAGAAGGATCAGTTTTTTATTATATTACGCCGTGTTCCATTATTGGGATAACTTTCGTTTTCTCGTGTAGATGGTGTTTTTAGGTTATCTGCAAGCAGCCTGTAACATTGCTTTAGTCAGCATTCTGGAATACAACTAACTTGACCACGCAGGACAACAACAAGGTTTCTTAATTCATGCTTCCGGGTAGCGCTGTGAGAACCTTCTTTCTCAAATAAACATATTTCGTACAGATTTTCACCATCTATAGCTGAAGAGGTCGTTAGTAAGTTTTTTTTATACATGCAGAACCTTATGTGTCTTTGTTTGCATAGGCATGAGCTGAGGAGGTAAAGAGACGCTCAAAGTTGATCCTTAAAATTTTAGGGTTGGTTACAGTTGAAATTTAGACGCTAGTCGTCTCAGTAGTTAAAAGTGTTACTAAAAACTTCGTTGATAATAGTTGTAGGTTACGCACATTAAAGAAGTTGTGTTTTTCTACAAGGTAACCAATAACCAGGACTGATTTTTAGTAGCTAATATATTTCTCAACAGCGAAATAATTTAGAGAGCTGCATCCCGTTTCTTTCACAAATCAAACGTTTCACACACAAAATTAAATTTGGAACTGTTATTTCCGCTTTAAAAATTCCAGAATATATAACATTCCACCTTATCCAACTTTAAATTATATTTTGAACTTGAAATGTTTCTCAATTGTGTCCAATTCTCATTACCTCGACAAACAAACGAAAAATATTGCCCCAATACCACAATTTCACTATAATTAAACACTTTTAGTGGAACAAAAGTCAACGCAAGAAGTTGTTGAATCACACCTGAGATTCAGTGTATATAAAAGGCTTATTGTCACCTTAAGGTCACCTTTTTATTGTTACAATTGCCCGTAATGAAAGCAGCAGTAAACAAGTTCAAGGTTCAAGGCAAACGAGGTCAAAAGCAATGCATATACGAGTATGTGTATAAACAAATGACATATGAAAAATAATAACAAGTTGATACTTTAAGTCTTTTTCTGCCAAGGATAGAAGAGTGTGAAGGAGATTTATTGACAGGTAAATCACAGCACAATATAAATGACCAAGCAGCAATGACAGCAAGCCGCACCAACATCAACAAATAAAAAATGATGCATTACAAAATCGTCGAAGAATGTTGGAAATAGAAAAGAACTGCAGTGGCAACAAAAAGATAATTTACAGAGTTGAAAAAGAAAGAATATGGTGGCTGCAAGCAATAAAACATGTAATTGTTTTTATTATTGAAAAAGTTGTGCCGAAAAAAAAACTGTTCAACTTCTATGCATTCTATTTTAAATAACAAAATTTCGCCTTGTATTCATGAATAGTGAGGCAAAACAACTCTGTGATGGTTCTCACAGATCCACTGTAAATCCCAGTAATAACATAGTGATACAAAATCGAACTTTCCGAATTGGAATGGGATGAGAGCAATGGCAAATGAAATTTTACATTATCCATAACAAAACCTTCAAGGATTTTTATAGTTCAGTGAGGGATTTTTAGTTCAGTTGGTGATTTTGAAACGCTGTCTAATAAGGAAAGATCATTTTTGTTAACAGTTTTTGAATCTGCATAATAGTGGAAGCCCAATGTGGCCGCGGGCGGCAATCAGCTGTTCTTTTTGAACGAAAGTTGAACAAAATTCTACTTTGCCGCTTCTCACAGCATTGCCAGATTAAGTAAATTTCGATACTTCAAAATTTTTGTATGAATAATTTTGTAAAAAAACAAAACTTTTATTCACTGGTAATACTGTTGCCGCCCGCGGCCGCATCACGCTTACATTGGCCTTTCACTATTATGTATAAATTGTTGTCTCAATTCATCAAGTTTTTTTGTACTAGAAGTTTTTCTTCGAAAAAAATTATAAATGACAAAAACATAAAAAACAGTTCCTTATCAGATTCCACACCTTTCATTATTTTATAAAATTTTCAATAATCATTTCTTGTTAGAGAGCGTTCCATAAGCACCAACTTCAAAAAAATAAAAAAAAAAATAAATCTTACTGTACTAAAAAAAACCCTTGAAGGTTTTGTTATGGATAATGTCAACTTTAATTTCCAATTGGTCTCATCCCTTTCCCATTTTGTTTGTTGCACTGTGTAATTATAGAATTGCAATACTAATGGTTTGGTTAACTCGGAATATAGAAAAGGGTATACGGGCCTATATGTTGCCTGTAATAAATGGTTGTTCATAAAATATTTTAACAAGTTCAATACTCTCCTCAAAATGACGTAAATTACAAAACTTCTATTGCACACATTGAACAGCACCATTACAGAACCATTTATTGTTTGTTTCTGCATTATTATGAAGGTGATGAAAATTAATCATGAGTAAGATAGATGTGATTTTCACATTAGATTAATTTTAACGAGTAAAAAATACTTAATGTACAAATCAACAAAGTCACTGAACTTTTTCTACATTAAATTTATGTAAATTATGTTTATATGTATGTATACAAAAGGTTCAGTGCAATAAAAACAAGCGAAAATCAAACGAAAAAAAAAATATTTTCGAACAATGGTGATCTAAAAATACCCTACACGAAACCATTTAGGTTCATCAGAATATCACAAATATTTCTAAAGTATTTGTTGACATTTCAGTGATATTGCGGCCGATTTTCATATGCCTGCAATACCTATTGGGCATCAAGGCATCATTTAAAGGCACCTTAAATGTATGACAATCAATAACAGTTTCTAAACAATTTCAATTAGTTTCGTCTTTAGAGAAAAATAAACTCAAAAAGCAAATCATATTGATTTATACAGTGATACTTATAGCATAATTTTGCTAGTTACAAACATCAGTACATACGCCCATTTGCCTATGGTGGTGTAGGGTATATTTTAAGAAACACTTACATACTACAGCCTTGACATTGAGTACGATAATGAAGGAATCCATGCACTTTATGTTTGTTTTCAGAGTGTCTTTATTAAAATAAAAATATTAAACAAACATACAAGCAAGTGGCTTGTAGCAAAAAGAGCATTAATCCTTTTTTTTACAAAAAGAATTTTGTTTTTATGTTGCAGACTGTATTTTGTTTTTTTTTTTGTTTTTTTTTTAAATTCTGGTTTCTAGCCTAAAAATAGCAAAGCAGAAATACAAATACATCTACGCTCAGACAAATAAATCTTCTTTAAAAAATGCCCTGCAGTTTTCAAGGTAACAATTGTCTACTTAGATTAAGCTATATGACTGCTAAGACAGGGTTTCATATAAAACATACTATAATCGTTGTTACCGGTTACTTTTTTATGTAAAATTATAAAGAGGGTATCAATGTTTATTTCAGCATTACCATTACCTTCATCAGAACAAACGGTAATAAGATATTTACATTAAGAGGCTGATAGGACAGTAAATAGTGTCTGGCACAAAAAATACAATCTGATCTGTTAGCTCGTTTGAATACGAAATAAGAGTTTAGTACAGGCAGTTAATGCAGCAACACGACTCGAGCCAATAATATCATTATGTAATAAGGAAATTGTCTAGTATTCTAAAGTAATTATATAACTATTAAAGAGTAAACCGTGTTAAGTTAAATTTACCAATTAAAAGTTTAGCTTTTAGACAATCAATGACTAGTTTTTTTATAGCTAACACAAAACTAGTCCCAAGAGCTGCAGAGTATTTGCACATAGAACAAAAATATATATAATAGCTTTTGGCATCACACCGATACAGTTGTATTGTTGGTTCTTTAAACGACAGCGAGTAGGTGTGCAGTGGTTAGGCTAGTTGAATTTATGGTACCCTAATGAGAACCAATTCCATGTTCAATAGGTCAGACCTATAACCGAAAGAGCTATTCAACTGACAGAATAAACATTTACAGCAGTTGTCCAAACAACAGAAAGACACTGCAGAGATCCGGATAGAAAATCATTCATAACACATAGTAAACGCGTGAAAATATCATATCATAGCCGTGTACAGGATCCCGGAATATTATAATGGTCAAAGATGTTCTCATTTTATGGCAAGCTACAATCTACAATAATCGCCGATTTTGAAGCCTCTTTCTTCCCACCAAATCACTATACGAGTACCTCTCTTTGAGATATATTTCGTATAAACAGTGTTTAAGTATTTTGCAATATAAGGTAGAAAGATATACACTGTCGGACAAAATAAAGTGCGGTTTCAAATATTTCCTGTTTTTTTATTGAAATATGTATGTATTTATTATTTTCTAATAGTTATAAATTATAGTTTTAATTTTAATTCAGTTACTATTTTATTTTTATTAAATAATTTTTAAGCTTGAGGTCACTTTTTGTTTTTTTATAAAAACTGTTATTTTATTTTAATGCTTTTATTTACTTTTAGTGTTTAAAAAATAACAAATTTTAAACATTAAAATAAAATAATTCCTGAAGAAATATAGATGACGCCATATGACAACCCGTTTTCATACAATTACCAACAATTTGGACAATTTGACAACAAAAATGGCATAGTGAAAACGCGGCCTAAGATTAGAAGAACCCAAAACAGTGCATTTATATACTACTGGTTAGTTTTTGACACAGTTTTATTTATAATTTAACTTAAGGTACCTTAAGGTACCTACTCAAAAAGCGTAACCACTTATTTTAGCACAAATTTGTTTGACGTTGTTTACTTTTACAAGAGTTTGGCAAGATAAATTTTTTAAATATATTTTATTTAGTGGTTACATCTTTTTAGGCAAATATTTGCCAAGTGTGCCCGTACCTTCACTCTTTTTTAAGTATCATATGCTTTGATAAATTAAACATGCCTAATCCCAAAATCCCAAAGCTACCAAACATTAATGTACAAAAGGATTTTAACCCATTATTATTAAGGAAAAGTTCTAGAATTTTTAGAAACTTTAAAATCCAATTTGTTTAAAAGAAATGTTTCAATGTTTCATTGCTAAAAATATGCAAAGTACTTTGTTTTTGCAAATAACAATTATCCTGGCTTATTCCTTACAACTTTAAAAATTGTTTATTTCATTTACACTCAAATGCGCTTAAATACAAAAATTAATAATCCTCAAGCGTCACACAAATATATGAATGACACCGTTAAAATATCAAAACCATTGATCGATTAAATGTCAAAGTTGTCTGCACGCAATTTAATTATTTGGCAATTGATTATCTCGTATTTTTAGATTTGGCTACGTCAACGTAGTCTAACAATATATATATAAACAAGTGAAGAAAATACTTAATAATTTGTACAAAACATAAATAATTTATATGATAATTTGAATTTTACCTTTAAATACCGTTTGTTCGCAAAATTAAAATTAAAAAATTAAAATACATTAATCTTTTTAGATTTTGATATGATTTTCATTTGACACTAAAAGTTTCAACAAATGTTACTAACTAACAAAATTATTGCCAATACTCGTAATTGAGTTTTTCCTGAAATTTGCTTAAACTAAATTGCTACCCTGTTTGTGCCTGTAAAGGGTTAATGCTTAGACATGCAACAGCAACAAAAAAAAAGAAAAACCTAGAACATTTTGACAACTGTCTAGCATCAAAACAAGTTTTAAGGTCTTAAAAACCACTACAAGTGCAAAAAGAAACCTAAACAAGATATTCTTAAAGACAAGTTAGCATAAATTTTGGTATAAATAGCCAACACTAAACCAAAACTAATGACATTATTCACAGTGAAACTCAATCCTAAAAGACTGCAGTTAGTTATAATCAAACAAACAAACACACAACAAATAAAAAAATGTTGAAACTAGTAAGCAACTAAATAAAAACCTACAATTAAATATAAATGCTAATCCATAAATATAAATAAATTCATACAGTTTACTTTTGTGGCTCTGGTCAGTTTGGTGGCATCGGCTTCGATCTCAACTCCTCTGCTGGCGGAATTGGATCCCCAGCCAGCTCTAGCACCAGCCAATACCAAGCATGCTGGCTATGTTGAGGCTTTAACGCCCATATTCAAAACTGCACCACTTGTGGCCACAGCTGCAATTATACCCTCAACATTGACCACTGTTCATCATTTACCCTACGCTTACGCCTCAAATTATGTGAGTCTTTTTTAAGATTATATTTTTTATTACAGTTAAAATTTAAATTAAAACTCACCTTTTTTTTAGTTGACTTATGCTTCACCAGCTGAAGTTTCTCATTATCGTGTGGCTTACTGATAATTTAAGCTACAGAGAGCTTTTTCTTTGGAGACTTTATGAAATCTACACTCGCAAACACTACACTTAAACACATATGAAACACACTAAACCACTCAGCAAACAGCCTGAAAGAGTGCAAGGAGAAAATAATATTGTTTTGTAGTATTTAGTTAGTAGTGGTTAAATAAAAAAGTAATTGTTGTCAAATAAATAAAATATGTAGTTTCCAAATCAAAGTTTAGTAAATTAATATGTATTTCTGTGACTGCAAATATTGGTAATTTTAGCATACAATGCACAGTGGCGCGAAATCGAAATGTTTAGGAATTGTGTAGAACACAAGATATTCAGATATTAATGTTTTTTTTTTATAAGAAACTGTTATTGCAATGATATTTGGCATAGCAACTAATCAATGCGATGATATTTTCTATAGTAACTTATCAATGCGATGATATTTTTTATAACAACTTATCAATGCGATGATATTTTTTATAGCAATTTATCAATGCGATGATATTTTTTATAGCAATTTATCAATACAATGATATTTTCTACAGTAACTTATCGATGCGATGATATTTTTTATAGCAATTTATCAATGCAATGATATTTTTTATAGCAATTTATCAATGCAATAATATTTATTATAACAACTTATCAATGCGATGATATTTTATAGCAACTTATCAATGCGATGATATTTTTTATAGCAACTTATCAATGCGATGATATTTTTATAGCAACTTATCAATGCGATGATATTTTATAGCAACTTATCAATGCGATGATATTTTTTATAGCAACTTATCAATGCGATGATATTTTTATAGCAACTTATCAATGCGATGATATTTTCTACAGTAACTTATCAATGCGATGATATTTTCTATAGTAACTTATCAATGCAATGATATTTTTATAGCAACTTATCAATGCAATTATATTTTTTATAACAACTTATCAATGCGATGATATTTTTTATATTAACTTATCAATGCGATGATATTTTCTATAGTAACTTATCAATGCGATGATTTTTTTTATAGCAATTTATCAATGCAATGATATCTTTATAGCAACTTATCAATGCGATGATATTTTTTATAGCAATTTATCAATGCAATGATATTTTTATAGCAACTTATCAATGCGATGATATTTTTTATAGCAACTTATCAATGCGATGATATTTTCTACAGTAACTTATCAATGCGATGATATTTTCTATAGTAACTTATCAATGCAATGATATTTTTATAGCAACTTATCAATGCAATTATATTTTTTATAACAACTTATCAATGCGATGATATTTTTTATATTAACTTATCAATGCGATGGTATTTTCTATAGTAACTTATCAATGCGATGATATTTTAAATAGCAACTTATCAATGCGATGATATTTTTATAGCAACTTATCAATGCGATGATATTTTCTACAGTAACTTATCGATGCGATGATATTTTTAATAGCAATTTATCAATGCAATGATATTTTTATAGCAACTTATCAATGCGATGATATTTTTTATAGCAACTTATCAATGCGATGATATTTTCTACAGTAACTTATCGACTTATTTTTATAGCAACTTATCAATGCGATGATATTTTCTACAGTAACTTATCGATGCAATGATATTTTTTATAGCAATTTATCAATGCAATGATATTTTTATAGCAACTTATCAATGCGATGATATTTTTTATATCAACTTATCAATGCGATGATATTTTCTACAGTAACTTATCGATGCGATGATATTTTTTATAGCAATTTATCAATGCGATGATATTTTATAGCAACTTATCAATGCGATGATATTTTTTATAGCAACTTATCAATGCGATGATATTTTTATAGCAACTTATCAATGCGATGATATTTTTTATAGCAACTTATCAATGCGATGATATTTTCTACAGTAACTTATCAATGCGATGATATTTTCTATAGTAACTTATCAATGCGATAATATTTTCTATACAAAATTAGCAAACCAAAATAAAATTTCTAATTTTCCAAGTACAGGGCAACCTCGTTTAACGCAACTAATAGAAATATCGGATGTTGCGAAAAACGAGTCACATTTTTTAGGGCTCTTTTTCTTTTTTGTGGTGAAAAAACATCGCAAATCACTTTTATAGATATCAAATTTATCAAGCATGTCGCTATTTTGTTTTATTGAAAGGTTTACAAATTTTGTAATGAATAGCATTTTACTCAGTGCAGTGAGAACAGCCTTGCACGAAAAAATTCTTTCAACTCAGTTAAATCTACAAAAACCAAATGCAACACACACATTTCAAGATTCTTGGAGTAGCGATAAATCTAAAAGTATTTAATTTCAAACACAATAGCTTTGAGCAGCAGTAACGTCTAAAAACAAATTCAATAAAAATATGTAAATAAAAAGACATATGGCTTTAAGAAAAAGTTGCAATAACTGAGTGTTTTCTTTTTTTTAAAGTTGCGTTAACTGAGTTAACAATGCAAATATTTTACATGTTGCAATAATCGAGGAGTTGTGTTAAGCGAGGTGGCCTGTATATTAAAAATTATGACAAGAGTTAAAAAGTTCTCAATTAATGCTTGTATTTGTCAAGATTTATTTTTATCATTACTTTAAGGTATTTACTTAAATATTTATCATGTTAGAGTTAATTTCTTATTTGTAAATTGCTTGAGCTTTACAAATAATTTTCTTGTTTTTATCCCTTTGTTGTGTTATTTTTTTTTTATCTGTTTATAAGTACAAATCAACAAACATTTCTCAATTACTGTCATTCATTAGTTCGAGAAAATCTAATAGTATTTCTAGACTCCAGCAGTCACTTTACTAAAACCTTATATTCCTACATACGAGTACATATATAATAATCGTTGCTAATGTTTTTTCCAAGCACTTTTCGCAACAGGAGATTTTCTAAATTATATTAAAATAGTTGCTAATGATTTTGCAAATTATGTAAACAATATGAACATTTTCTGTTGATACTCGTAGTTGTATTTGTTTGGGAATTGTGCTCTGTTATTCAAGTTTTATGTGTGAGGCATTTCATATGTAAAAGAGTTTTTGTAAAATTAAAGCTTTGTATTTAAAAGTTTTACATTTAAAGATTCACATTTTATTGAAAATATATTAGGAAATGCAATTCATATACCACAAATCATAAAACAACATCATATTAAAATAGTATTATTTGTATGGAATGTCCCATAGCTTTTTTTATTTTTTTATAATTTTTCCTTAGTATAATTTCTTGTTGTGTTGTTTGGTACAGTTTTCTATGATTTATTCCAAAAACTAATTTAAGTTTAGTTTAGGAAAAACTATACATTATGGTCTTTAATGCAATTTTAAAAACTAAATTAGTAAATGTTCGAACTAAAGCTAGATTTACACGATTGAAATTTTCTTCAAAATTGCTCTTCAAAATGCTTCAAACTCGTGTTAACAGCAAAATTTTTTCCAAAATTTCTTCATTTAATAACTATTAATAACTATTAAATAAATAAATTTTAAAGAATTTTTGCTGTTTACAGGAGTTTGAAGCATTTTGAAGAGCAATTTTGAAGAAAATTTCAATCGTGTAAATCTAGCTTAATGTTCGATTTAATTAATAATCATTTATTAAACTATTTAAAACCTTTATCAGCAGTAAAAGAAAACCAAAATATTTCACTATAATCCTTCAAAATGTATATAAATATTATATGTATATTGTAAAAATTTTAATCTACGGAGTTTAAAATAATTATTATCATCAGAATAAATGAAATACAAATGTTCAAGGGTTGCCTTAATACTCAGGTGGTAGTATTGCAAAACAACTTAAGTCAACTTAAGTTTATTTTTAGTATCCAACGAAAATCTTGTGAATTACATGTTTATAGTACTTTATATAAATATAAGAACTTACTACTTATCATCAATGTGATGATATTTTCTAAAGATGATGATTTTCTATAGAAAATTATAAATTGTTAACTGCAATGATATTTTTTATTAAAAATTATCAACAGCATTTTCTATACAGAAAATATATCTTCTATAGAAAATTATCAACAGCAACGATTTTGTCTATCGAAAATTGTTAACAGAAATGATATTTTCTATAGAAAATTATCAACTGCAATGATATTTTCTTATTATTGTCGACTTAGGCTAGGCACACAACTTGGTCGAACTTTTGATCGCGAATATTCGTTGCTAAAAATATAACACATTTGTTTATATGAAAATACACACTCGACTGAATCGACTGAATTCGTCATATGCGACGAACTCTGAAATAGAGTCTATATATATTTCTTATAGATTTTATTTCTATTTCTTACGCCGGCGAACGACGAACATACAATACGGGGAACCCATATTTCATTTTAGTTTTTAACGTTTTAATCTTATTTTTTATTTTGATTATTTTTTTATTTTTTACTTTATTTAATTTAAAATAAATATACAAAACAATTAATTATAAAAATTGTTTTTACTTGGATTTTTGTTAATTTTTATTACACCCTACACCACCATAGTGGGGAGGGTATATTGGATTTGTGCTGATGTTTGTAACGTCCAGAAATATTGGTCCAATACCCACCTTAAAGTATACAGATCAGAATCACTTTCTGAGTCGATGTAACGATGTCCGTCAGTCCGTCCGTCTGGCTGGCTGGCTGTCCATGTAAAGCTTGTGCGCAGATTACAGGTCGCAATTTTGAAGATATTGCGATAAAATTTTGTAACCGATATTATTTCGGCCCAAGGATGGATGGGATTGAAACTGGTGGAAATCGGTCCATTATTTCACCTGGCCCCCATACAAATGTCCTCCCGAAATTGGGGTTTACCGATCATAAATCTTTGAATTATGCAAGGAACCAAACAAATTTTATCACAAATGAGTGGTAAATGAAGCCAAATCAGATCTACAAATTTTGTGCAGATCGGTCCATAATTAGTCGTAGCTGCCATATAAGGCCCACTTCCGAAAATCACTTTAAAGAGCATAACTCTTTTAAAAATGTTGGTATCCAAATAAAATTGAACACAAATATGTTTCGTACATATACATATAATATGGTGAATTTTATGATGATCGGCCCATAACTAGTCGTAGCTCCCATATAAGGCCCACTTCCCGAAGTCACTTTAAGGACCATATATCTCTAAAATGTTGTTATCCGAATAAAATTTAACAAAAATTAGTTTCTTATGTACAAATAGGATGACAGCTAATTTTATAATAGTCAGTTCATAAATAGTCAAAACTCCCATATAACACCCTCTTCGTAATTCACTTTAACCTCCATAAATCTTTTAAACGTATTTATATCGAGATAAAGTTTAACACACATAATATTTATATTCACGGAAGTCATGGCACTAAATTTTTGGATGATCGTTCCATAATAGGTAATATCGCCCATATAGCGCCCATATCTGAAAAACTGTTTTATTGATATACTGGATGTAGGGTATTATATGGTCGGGCTTGACCGACTATACTCTCTTACTTGGTTTTTTATAGTACATATTTTTTCATATATAGTCACACTATGTATTAGCTGTTATACGAAAACAAAAACAATAAATTATTAAAAATTATTTAAGCACTGCGATAAAATGGATATAAGTGAAATTATACATGAAATGAAAAAAAACTGGCGGGATGGTAAATTTAACCGGTAAATAGAAAAAGTTTTATATACATATGTACATACATATCGGTCAATTATAAAAACTTTATTTGTTTTGTCGTTATTGTGCTTCATACGTCGAATTTACTCAGCGAATTGTCAGCAACTAATTCGTTGTATTAGGCGAAATTCGTCATTCGTCCCAGTTGTGTTCCTAGTATTAAGTTGTTTTAATATATGACCGAAGCAAAATTTCTTCACATATTTATTTGACCAAATTAAAAAAAAAAGTTCCATGTTTTTGTTTTGCTTATCAATAATTTACCACGCGCTTTTGTTTTGTATTATATTTCACTATAAATTTCATATTGACAATTTTTTCGTGAGTGCTTTGAGCAAAAAACAAAAATGTTAAAAACACAACACAAAAATTATTAAAGAAAGAAATTGTTAGAAGTTATGTTTAAGTCTAGTCGGAAACCTTAACCTAACCATGTAAATTTGTTTCTAGGAAAATAATTTTAGAAATTCTTCTGTAGATATTTACATTGCACAACAAGAGAGAATTAAAGTTACATCATTTGATGTTTACAGTAAAATGTTAAAGGAATTTTTTACAATGAGACGAAATTGTTGGTTAAATTAATGTTGATATGACCGGTCAAGATGTTGAAAAAAAAAAATGTTTGATAAATTATTGTCTGATAGGATGATATTATGGTTGTAACACAAGCATTTTATGATTGACTCCAATTTAGATGGCATCACATTAGAATTACTTTTAAAACTATTTAATAATTGAAGTATTTGTCATGATTAGATATATAAAAATATATATACTTTTAATACTTTAGTTGTAGTTGTAGAATTTTTACAAACTTAAGATGGTTAAAAATCAATCATATTGCCAACCATGTAACGAAAATCATGTAAAATAAAATATAGTTATGAACCAAAACATGGCTATAGAAAACAAGTTATTATTGCATTTAAACATATAGTTAATTGTGACAAACATTTATGATTGCGTAAAATACAGTATAGTTGCCATAACCATTTCGTAACTAAGTCTTTACTCTGCGTGTATGGAATTTTATTGATATTTAGTGTTATTTATTTCTTTATCCTACATCTTAGAAAAATACAACTTTCGCAAAAACCAATTTATACAAATTACTTTTTAAATAAAGTTTCTTGTTAATTTCTTTTCATATCCAAAACATTCATTTATAAGGAAAAAATTATTATTTAAGAGTAAGTTAATGCTTCTATAGCTCATGATGCTGCTAAAGTTTCTTTATACCCCTATATAGCCCACAAAGCTTTAAGTTGTAAACAAATTCCCCCGTAAGAAAAAGTAAAATAATATTTCTACTACATATTTGATTTAACGGGGAGCACATACATTATGACATAACAGTCATAGTGCTTATTTAGTGGAAAAAATAATAATATCAAAAATTAACCAGCATAAAATTGTAAACAAATCAAAAAACTATAAGATGTTGCTTTGAATTGCTGTTTGTTTGTTAGAGAAAAATATTAATAATACAATTTACTTTATTTTCGGTTTTGTTTTTTTCAGCTCTGCTATTTTCAACACACAACAAAACGATAATAAAGATTTCAATTACTAAAAAAAAAACTGCATAAACAAACTTATAAAAAAAACACTATAAACTAACTAAAACTTGCTAAATTTTTCACTTTCACATGAACATTTAAAATAAATTATCTGCATATGGAATGTTTTATATCAAGATTGTAGTACCAACAGAGGGGAAACAGTGTGATAATTATCTTTATATGGGGTGTTTTAGTACTACAATGTTTAAACTAAAATAAAATGTGTATTTACGAAGACTACCTGGAAGCCCTACATCAATAAGTATGACTTAACAATAATAGCTTCCCAGTAATATTTTCCGAACATGTTAAAAACTAACTAAAATGATTGTAATCAGAATCACTGACGTAGCAAGCACTGCTGGCACTAGTTCTATGGAATGCTATTGTAATTCAAAAACACTGCAAATGGGATTTTAAGTAACCAGTTCTTTGGCACTAGTTAAACATTCTAATTGTAGACTTATTAATTCCTTATATTATTGGAACCGCTTTAAAAACTATACATTAACTATGTTCAATATCTTATGCAACGGCCGCTGAATGAATTCAAAAATACATTCGATAAATAAAAGTCTTGTACGGCTTACTCTATAAATCTGCTTCTAAAAATTAGTTCCTATACTGACAAATTGATACAAAAAATCACTGACGGAAAAATTAATGCTTCACCATTTCGAATTGTATTTTAGAATAATCCAATTGTATTTTAGAAACGTTCAATTATATTTCAGAAATTTCCATCTATATTTCAGAAAATATCATTTGTATTTCTATATCACTGAAATACAAATGGATAATTCCTAAATAAAGGGTGATTTTTTAGGAACTTTAATTTTTGGCTACACTGTTTTTGGGAACTCAGTTGTTTTTGTGTAACATGTTACTATTAAACATGTTCAGTTTGGTCTATAATTGAACCATGAATAGACCTAAAAACGAACAATGCTTGCAGATTCTTGAACTTTATTATCAAAATTGTGTTCAACCTTGAAACTCATTTCTTATTGAACGTAAACAAGCAAAATTGTTTTATTTGGCGTAAAGAGCAGCCAGCAGTATTGCAAAAACTACAAATGCATCCCGAAAAATGCACTGTTTGGTGTGGATAATAAGCCGGTGGCATGAGTAAATGCCGTGCGCTGATTACAAATTTTGTTTTGCCCAAAATGGAAGAGTTGGACTTTTCTGACGGTGTGGCACCATACAGCACGCAAAACAATGGCCTAATTGAGAGGCATATTCGGTAAAGAGTTTATTTCACGTTTGGGGCTGGTCAATTGGCCACGTATTGGCTCATATCTATAGAGACAAGCCCGCAACGGTTGACGCATTGGAAGCTAATATTGAAGAATTTATTCGTTGGAGGGAGTATGATAAAATTGGACACAGCATCTGAACCATTTGAGGCGTAGTCGCAGTCAACATTTATATGATATCATCTTTAAACATTAAATCATATAGATCTAAAATAAAGATTTCATACATTTCTCTAAATTGTATGTTTTTTTTAAATCAAATCCGAAATCTCTTAAAAAAAATCACTCTTTACAATTGAAAATTTCAGAAAACCAGATCATAGGAATTCATAACTCTGGATTTTTTGATTTTATGTGGAATCAAAACTTCCTCGTCAAAACGACAGCTGAGTTTCAAGACTTGATTATTATATCACTTGATTATTGATATTATTCGACGATAGATGATCGTGTGCTAAACTATCAGTCTGAGTATTAGATTCCATTTTGTGTTTGTTTAAACCCAATGATGGAAGGAGAGATTGAAAATGGAATCTTCCATATGGACCACCCACATCATAGTTAAAAAGCAAATGTCAGAAATTGTTCTCTGACATCCAAATCAATCCTACTGCCAGCTATAATGTAATTGTAAATTTCGAACCGTTATTGGTGTAACCAAGTTATTAAAGAAATAATAAATATTTTACAATAAAGGTATATGCGATAAGAATTCATGATTAAGAAGAACATAAATATTTGACGCAATCATATTGTTAACATGTCTTTTCTTAGTGTGTGTCGCACATCTTGATTCAACAAAATGTTTGTGTGTCCGGCTTGATAATGGCATAACTCACGTTTTTGTAGGTTGAAACTTGACAGTTTTTGTAGGTTTAAACTCTAGTGGTGAGCTGAAATTTAAGATATGCACGGTATTTTGTTTCAGCAGGATGCCGTAGCATACCATATTTATAACTATTGAAACAATCTACAATTATCGAGCTATAGACACTAGTAATAACCATTGATTCTGTGCAGATAATCACCCTTATTCTGTTTGGCGTTGTCGACACAAGACGACATCGTTTGTTGTAAATCCGTATTGTCGTTTTTAATATTGCCATTTATTGAAGACTGTGGACATTGTTTGGTATTCTGTAACTTGAATTGACGTCGATGTTGCCTTTCATTTTCGACGTTCTTTTTAGTATCGTGTTGTGTAGTGTTGTATGCTTTTGTGTACAAAGAAGAATTTGAAAAAAATTTAAATAGTAAAAATAAAAAGAAATTAAATTAATTAAAAAATATGGAAAAAAATTTTAAAAGCTGGAGGAAAAACTAAAAAAAATCAGGGGCCAAATTACCGCATTCGATATCGAGTAAAATTGATCGTAATTTTCTTATTTGAGATTATGGCATTAGATATCGAGCAAGAAATTCAGTAAATTTTATCATAATTTCGATATCGAAATCATTTTTCGATACGATAGCTTATTCGATCACGAATGCGGTAATTTGGCCCCTGGCTTAAGTCGGTTTTAGTGACATTTTTCAAATCATTTCCAAAATTTTATCACTAAT
Source organism: Bellardia pandia (assembly GCA_916048285.2). NCBI lineage: Eukaryota > Metazoa > Arthropoda > Insecta > Diptera > Calliphoridae > Bellardia > Bellardia pandia. The sequence goes on from OU696531.1 coordinate 47,294,281, forward strand.
AGAGTTTTAAATTTTAATTCAAATACAAAAAATTTTTGTCGGCCACGCCTATTTTCGAGTGGGAGGGGCTCCAAAATTTGTAATATATTTAGCTATATCTATATCAAATGATAGGAGACCTTTGCAACGATATAAAACATGACCTACTTATATGGACCAATAATTGGTCAATATCGAAAAATAATTTCTTGATCTGATATTTTTTAAAAAAGCTAAAAAATCCGGGAAAGCCGTCTATATGAGTAAGTAAATAAATCACAAAGTTTAAAACTCAATAAATTAAGGTTTAATTTGAGAGCTAATATAATATATAGTAGATCCAAAGATATTAAAGAAAGATTATGACATTTTAATATAAAAATACAATAAATTTTTACTGTGCGAAGCCGGTGTTTTGTATAACATAGAGGAGAAAATCCCTTCTTGTTTTCTTCTTCACTGGAATCCGAATAAAAAAATCATTTTATTTTAACAATATACATACATACATATTAAAAAAGATTTTATTAATTCACAAAATTTTTTTTAATTCACAAAAACGAATGAGCTGACTCAAATATTAGATATGTGTATTTTATGTATCGATAATAAGACGACGTCGACACAAAACTGTTAGGGAATATTAAATTTGTATTGATGTCGTGCTCAAGTGACGTTGACTCAAAATTGACGATGATGTCGGCGACGCCAAACAGAATAAGGGTGAATAAGTTCATTTTAAAGTTGATAAATTTCTTTAAAATTTTCAGTAATGACGGCTGCGTTATCCTGTGTCTAAGTCTCATTATTTAACCTACCTTCTTCTTAAACATTTGTATTGTGTATTCACTTAGTAGAGGGCAACATATGACCGGAGTTGTTTTAACTTAACTACATTACCAACTTTGCAACCTATTTAATATACCCATTCAATATATACACAGCTCAATTATATGCAGAGGCTTTTGCATATTCCATTTTAAAGAAATTCAGGTAAATGTAAATGATTAAACAATATAAGATGCATAGAAATAAAAAGCTAATTTAAAAAACAGTTGCAACTATGTATTTTGTTTAAATAATTTTACACTTGAGTTCATTTTTACTTAATAGTCGTATGTTAATATTATTATTTTCTTTTTTGCTTAAACATTTTTTATTAAAACATTTCTTTTGTTAAATGATAAAAAAAAAACTAAATTGAAAAGCAAATGGGAATTGCAAATATTTTGATTATTTATTAATTTAAACAAAAAAGTTTAGACATTTAATCATTTGTTTAAAAGTGTGGCAATTTATGAATGAATCATATTTATAGCTTCCAAATCATCTTTATTCAATAAGCTACAACACAACATCAGTTGTTAATTAATATTGATTTTAGTTACTTGTACATATGTACAGTTAGGGACTTAAGTTTTCATACATACCCAAAATTTCATATTTTCGTTAATTAAATAGTACCAGAAGAAATTTGTTTAAATCAAAAAATTCAATTCTATTTTAATTACTACACGAATAATCAGTAAATAAAACTCGTTTCCAAAAATCAATGCCTTTATTTAAATGTGTTTTTACAAATTCGAACCGAAATCTATTTTCAGATATCAAGGGGTTTCTGCGGGAATTTGGCTTACATACCCTTGATCCCGTAATGTTCTTTGAATAGTTCTTGGATGGATTTTTTATCTGTAGAATTTTCAAATCTTTTCGGCTCTGAAATTCTAGGATTTTTTTGTCACGTCTCTTAAAATAAGGCTGACATCTCGCCTGGAAAGTTTTTTTGGGCGTCCTGATCTTGGCTTATTTTCTACAGAGCCAGATTTTTGCAACTTTTGTATAATGCTCTAAACTGCAGCAAAAGGTTTCTTAAAAAGCTTTGTGCTCTTTAATAACAAGACTTTTTACATCGATACTAAGGGTTTGTACAGAGTGGCAGCTTATTGCCGAGCCGAGCTGGTTAACGGTTATTGCGAGAATTGTTCATGCGAGAAACAAGTTTGCGTGTTCATAGTGGATGCGAGAATCAGCGCTGATATTTTATTTATTATTTGTGTTTTGTGTACATAAATATGTTTGTGTGCATTTGGGTTTGTTGTTCATTGTTGTTTGTGAATTTGAATGCCATAAAATGATGAATGAGAGCATATAATTATTGCTTTCACTTTTTCCAAAGAATTTTATGCCCAAAATTACAACAACCGTTATAGACAACCGTTATAACATTTATTAGAAAATAGTACAGAGAAAAAAAAACTGAAATTTTACTTATTATTGTTTATTTGAATTTTTATTTTTTTTTAATTTTTATTTTATTTTCTAATTTTTATTTTCTTTTTAATTTTTATTTCTTTTTTAATTTTTTGATTGCATGTTTTATTTAATTTGTCTTAAATTTTTGTTTTTTTATGTTTTCCAAACAAGTTGAAATCATAACAACATAACATAAACAATGTTATCGGCGCTAAAGTAATCTTTCAATCTATAATTTTATATGCTTGTCCAGTTTGGGGAGTTTGCGCGAAATCCCACATTAAAAAAATTCAAATCTGTCAAAATAAGCTGTTAAAGATGATGCTTAATTTACCATGGCATTTCTCCACCAAAGATCTCCACGAAGAAAATAATATTAAATTAATTACCAAAAAAATAAATTTTTTAACAGAACGCTTTAAGGTTTCTTGTAGCATGTCTAGTAACCCACTTATTTCTGGCCTTTATTAAAAAAGACCAATTTGTTTTTTTTTAATTTATATCACCATACATATATTGCGTATATACTTAAATGAGTATATAATTGCATATAATTATTACATTATTCTTTATTATTAATTTACTCTAATATCAAATCAGAGGTTTTTATAAATATACTACTTTCCTCTGAAAGAAAATATTTCTTTATTATAAAACTCCTTCTATAAACTTAGTATAGATGAGAAGTTAATAACTAAAACTCTGTAAATTGTGTGATAACTTTAGGTTAGGTGTTATAAAAAAAAATGTTTCTCGCAATCAATCAGCTTTGCGCTCTGACCAGCTCGACGCCCACTATGACCGCTTCGCGCTTGTTTGTACTAATTTGCATAGAACCAGCGTTACCGTTGGCAAATTTGAGAAAGTCGCACAAAAAGGGGATTTCTTAAAAAAAAGGGGCACCACTTTTAAAAAGATGGAAAATAAACAAAAATAAAAATCATATTTTTTTAATTTAAATGTTGTATATGATGTATGTTTACATATGCATATAATAAAAAAATTAATAAAAAAAACTAATATGTATCAAGTAAAACAAAAAAAAAAAGGTACACAAAAAATGGCAAGGCATCTGTAAAAGGGTCAAATTGCGACTTTAGTCGCATCAACGGTAACGCTGCATAGAACCAGTTTTCTTGCATTCTCGCGTCAACCAGCTCGGCTGCCACTTTGTACATACCCTAACACGTGCTCATCTTGTTAATTCGTAACAACTTATTTGACTGACAAACTGCTAAAAAGTAATTCAGCAGTCACGTAAACTACCTGAATTGCAAAAATCGAATTGTATTTGAACTGCAACTCTTGTTAAATAATAAATAGAGCAGAAAAGAATGTAGTGTTTGAACATTTTTGTCTCCCTTTATTTCAGGTTTTTTTCATATTTACCGTTATTTTCAAATAAAATATTTTTTTTTGCTGTGGAATTCAATTTTTTTAGTTTAAAAATTATTTTTCTAGTACTCTTGGTTTAGCAAATACATAAGTATATGAAATGTTTGGTGTGTACGAAAACTTAAGTCCCTCACTGTATAAATTTAACCAAAAGCGTGTGAATTTGTGTTTGTTTTTGTAAATTTCGTAATAAAGTTTTAAATATACATACATACATATATGTTAATTTATTTTGCGACAAAAAATAGCAACGTTTATAAATAAAGAAAATAAAATGGGTTATATGAGACTACAACGAACTTGATTAGCTTTTCTTTAAATAATACATTAATCTCAAGGAGAGTAATTGAAGAGAGGGTTTCGATGATTTGAATAATCATGTTTGAGGAAACATTATTAATGGAAATTCATATGGAAATGTTGTGAATTTAATCACTTTATTAGTTAAAGACATGAAAAGTTTTCTCATTTAAAAATGCTTCGATATTTGGTTTGGTTTTTGACTAATCAGTCAATGTATGTAGGGTACATTAGAGTGGTTCGAAAAAAAGTTTTGTCAGTCACCCCCTAGGATTAAAGGTAATGTAAAAACAATTCCAGAAATTATTTTTTTTTTTATTTTTTTGCCACGCCTACAAATAGTATTTTGTATTTAGTATTTTGTTCACTGTGTCGCTATTTTTATTGCGATCATAACATTTACACCATGTCAAATTCTACAATAATGCTAAATATTTTTGTACGAATTTCTAAAAGTCATGGCTAGAGCCATGAGCAACGATATACAAAATGTTATGATCGGAATAAAAATAGCGACACAGTGGACAAAATACTAATAGGGCGGTATTTTTAGGCGTGGCAAAAATTTAAAACAATTATTTGTGGAAATGTTTTTACATTTTCTTTACTCCTAGGGGGTGAATGACACAACTTTTTTTCGAACCACTCTAGGGTACATAATAGCAACATATTAGCGCCATTTAGATAATAGTCAATAATTTTTGTTTGTTTGTTTGTTTTTTGCTTCTTTCCTTAACTAAAAAGGCAATAACCACTAAAATATACACTAGACTTTACTATTGAAAAAAATAACAAGGTTAATAAATTTGTTGTTGCTGTTATTACCATGTCATATTTTGTAATACAATATTTGCACAAAATATCAAATATTTAACATTCAGATAGTCAAAAATTTTAACATTGATTTCAAATTTTTACAATAATTTCAAAATATAAAAAAAACAGCCAAGAACACCTACGCTTCTTTGAAATTAATAGATAAATAGACATTTAAACAAACACTTAGGTACACACACTCATTAAATATGTTGTAATCTGCCAAAATATTATTACCAAATTAAGCACGAAAACACCAATACTGTAACAACACTATCAAGGTTTTGAGCCGCTTTTTTAATTTCTTAAATTTGTTAATGCGGATATTAAGCCTGCAACCACAACTACTGAGAAAAACCTAACGCAAATAGCTACCAGAGATAACAAAGGAAATTGCCTTATAAAACACAAAAAATAAGAAAAAAAATAAAGAAAAACCATTCATGCAAGAGTTATACTGGAAAATCCCACTTGAATTAACAATCAGACATAAAAATCAACTTAAAAAAATAAGCACCAGATATTGTTTTCAGTTTAACAAATTTGTATTTGTTTATATTTCTTTTTTTACACACTTTTGCACTTAATTTGTTATTTGATATTTTGTTAAAATTATAGGAGATTTATTTATTTTTTTTTTGCTTTATTTCATTATTTACCAATTCTTATTTCCTTAATTTTGTTTCTTTATTTACTATTAGTATTTATTCTTACTTTTTTAAGCTTTGGTAATTGTGTTTTGGTTTTTACCCAAACTGAAAACCTTGTTGGGAATTCCCCAGATGTGCTAATACACACAACATACAACTTTGGGGCACAAACTGGCAGTATTACTACTGTTGATTTTGCGATTACTCGTATGTTGAAAATATGTAGACAAAAAAATTCGTACACTAACACACTTTGGTTTTGGTTTGAATCTGGTTTCGGTTTCTGCTCACATAAACTATATGCAATGCAATAATGCAGGCAGCATGCATGCATGACATTGTGACTGAAATTTTGGTAAAGACGAATTTACAAAATGTTTACTGGTTTTATTTAAACAAAATGTGACGGGTTACTTATTTTACATCTATAAATAGATTTTGAATTATTTAAAAATAATTTTAAATTTATTTTTATCTATCTTCATTATGTTACAAACTGGAAAATCCTAATACGGAAGATAGTTTTTAAAAATTGTTTTTTTTTAGATAAAATATGGATGAGGTTTTCCAATACATACTTCATTATTAAATCACAGATAGACATAGTCTCTAGTCATATTGTCTGGTCATTGTCTCTAGGCATAGTCTCTAGGTATAATCTCTAGTCATAATATCTAGTCTTAGTCTCTTGTCTTAATCCCTTTGCGACATTCCGCAAATTAATAGAAACCATGTGAAGAAATTATCAATAAAATAATGAGGTGCGCAATAGTTCCGAACCTTTTTACATAGTACCTATGAAAAAAACTACCTGTCCTGATGAAATGGACTGGGTAACTAGGAGTTGGGCCACTAGTTAATAGCGCGCTACGTCCAACAAAAAAAGTTTCTAATCTTACAGCCTTATGCAAAGGAAATATTAGTTAAAGATTACAGTTCACGTTAGTTAATAGACATTGCAAGGCTAAAGCTTTATACAGACAGTTGTCAGATCTTACAACGTTGTCCGAAAAAGTTTCAGAAAATGTCTAACAACCGTGTGAACTTAAAATTTTTGTCTTCCAGCGTTGTAAGAAAAAGCATTGACAATTTACCTTTTGCTAACAATTTTCTCAATGTCAGTACATTGCTAGCACATTGCTAGATCGGACAACATTGTATGATCTGCTAAACGTCTATACATAGCTTACCATATCTATGTTGAAAAATAATATGTAAAAACATTATGTTAACTATTGCATACATTAATTAATTTTACATGTTGATACTGGCAACTCCATCACTCTATTTTGTCTCTTTATAGCTAACGACACAAAACAACGATTATTAGTTCATTCGGATAGTCGGATTTCTTAAAATGTTTTGTATATTTTTAATATAAAATTAAATTAAAATTAACCTTATTATTATTATATTTTTCAAAAATTTTAATCGAAGTTACCTTCAAGTTATATTATATATGTAAAATAATATTTATATTGCATAAAAAACATAAACTATGCACATTTATAATATACATATATTATGTACCTATTCGTTTTTAACAAATATGTATTTGAAAAAGGAAGTTTGGTTTATAGATACAAATTGGAACAAATCGGTTTTAGTGGCATTGCTCAAAAAAAAATAATAAAATAGGGCTTTTAAAGGTGTTAAAAGTAATTTAAAAGCTTTTTATCGGCAACGCCTATTTTCGAGTAAGTCCATATTTTGGAAACTATTGGGCGTCTGTTCATTTTTAATACATCATTATTAAAACTATTAAAAATAACTTTCTAATGATATATATGATTATAAAATATAAACTGACTGTGGGTTAAATCTGAGAAACATATTTTTGGACCCAAATTTTTTTTAATATCTAAAAAATCTTATAATCAAAGATTAATAAATTCTGAAAAATTAAAAAAAAATCTCAAAAAACGGTGAGTTAAACGTTTTTTTTTTTTTTAATTTTACTCAGAATTAAAAACTTTGCTAGTGATATAATTTTGAAAATGATTTGATATCACTAAAATGACTTAAACCCACTTAAGCTTTTTTATATAAAAAATTCACACAAATTAAATTATTATTAGAGAAAATTTTTAATTTGGTTTGAGTTCATTTTTTTAATTAATAACTCGAAGAATACCATTGTGAAGTGAAAACTATATTTTGCTAGACAAATGGCACACTGAAATGGATTTTCTACCCTGCCAAGATCTACTTGTAAACATCATCTATTTAACTCACCATTTATTGAGAAATAGAATTCGGGAATTAAACATATTTCTTATTACATGTTATGAAGTAGAACGAAAAATGAACTCAAGCCAAATTAAAAATTTTCTCTAATAATAAATATAAAAAGTTTAAACATAGTATTCTCTAAAAATTAATTTTATTTGTTAAAACAATAAAATATTTTAACTTCACTTTAAAGTAGGAATGTAGCTGCTTATTTGATGTTATCAGCGCTTTACATGACACGTGATACTTTTTTTTTGCATAAGGCTGATAGTCTCGAATCATAATCTCTAGTTCTAATCTCTAGTCATTGTTCATAGTCATAATTTCTAGTCATTGCTTCTTGCCATAGTCTCCAGTCATTGTGTCTAGAAATAATCTAGGCATAATCTCTAGGCATAATACCTAGTCATAATCTGTAGTTTTGATCTCTAGTCGTAATCTTTAGTCTGGTGAACGTAACGCTACATTTCGCAAATTTATGAAAATCGTGTGAATAATTTGTCAATAAAATAATGAAGCAGAGATGCGCAGTTGTTCCGAACCTCTTTACATATTCAGGAGGACGTAGAAAACAAATCTACCCATCCTGATAAAATGCTGAAGTAGTTCCAGGGTGGTATATCTACTGATGTGGGTAACTAATTGATAGCGTGCTATCACTACGTCCAACGTAAAAGTCTCTACTCTTCGTATCTAGTCATATTAGCTAAAGTTTGTATTCGTAGTGTCTAATCATGTCTCTAGTTATAGTCTCTAGTAATATTAACTAATCATATTCTCTAGTCATAGGTTTTGTCTGCATAATAATATTGCATTGTTACTTTTTTATTGCAGTAACATTTTACAACTCTGCTATTTTAACTTTCTTCAGTTTATAGTTTTACTTACAAAGATTTTCCAGCATCATACATATTACAACAAAATTGCAGCAGGAGACAATGTATGTATAAATAATTAAAATAAGATAAACAAAATTCCAACATACTAAAAACTCAAACTGTATGATTTTATGAATGAAAATCTTAATGCAGACAAATTATGTAATGATGAGTGCACAACAATAATAAATACAACTCGACAGCATTAAAAATAAAACAAAACAACACAAAAAAAATATGTCACAACCCAGTTACTTGACAAAATATGAACTAAAATATTAATGATTTGTTGTGAAAACCTAAAAAAGCAAACCGAAACAAGAGCAAAATCACAAGATTTAAAACAAACTGATTTATGATAAATAAAAAAATAATACTATTTTAACAACATTTTATGTGTAAGTATTTTAATTAAAAATTACAACAAGAGAAAATATACAACAAAAAGAAGCAAATAAACAATTGACGTCACAAAACATTTTATCTACAGAGTCATGGGTTAAATACGGGTACAACCGTAAAAACTCGTACGTATACACATAATTTAAACTTAACCAGATGGATGGTTTTAATACTCGAATATGAATGATCGTCGTATGTACATGCATTTAATTTCATTCATGCAACTTATGTTTAACGGCCAAGTGACTAATCACAGTTGTACCTTTGAATTTGTTGTTGTACCTATATGACCCTTTAAATTTTTTTATTTGTTGTAGTTATATTAATGAATCAAATACAAATCAAAACTGACTGTAATTTCATAAAAGCCCCCAATGCCAGTAAATACGTCATCGTATAGTAGAGTTTGTATGGATATGAAATCCAAAAATAATAAATCACACAGACAATGTTTGTTTGAATGGTCAGTACTTGTTGTTTAAAGCTGTGTTCACATTGTGTGTATTTGTCATGTGGAATGTCACTTTTCTATCCACATGTGTTTTCATGTGTATGTCAAAAATTGAGTTTCACATACGGTTTAAAATTTACATGTTCAAATGTTGGTATGTCAATTACATTTGACATAACCTATCAAAAAACAAAAAATCTTAAAACAGCTTATTCCGCTTCTTTGTACCAGTCAAACTGGAACAACATAAAAATAACTATAAAAATTGCAATAAATAAATACATATGTACTTACTTTTGTTAACTCCTTTTCAATTTTTCCCTCCATTTTCAATAATAAATTTGTATAGTTTTTCTTTTTTGTATTTTTGTTTTACTATTTATAAATTATATTTATTAAAATTTCAATTAATTTTTGCCGCCACAAAATAGCTGTTATAAAAAACAGCTGATGTCAGATGGTTTGTCACTTGAAAATAGAACTCGTTCTATATAAAAAATGTATTGCACACAGAGAAATAACACATGATATTGTTTGTAGGTGTTCAGACTATATGTACAAATTTGACATGCGAAAAAGTGACAGTCCACATGACAAATACACATAATGTGAACACACCTTAAGTTAAATTAGCCGGCTGTTTTTGTCTTGTTAAACTTAATTTAACCCGTTTAAAATTAACAGATATTGGAAGAGCAGCCAAGGAAATAAATAAATAAATGGCTTAAAAGCACTTGCATTATTAGACAATTTCAGCTACCTAAGTATTTATTAAGCTCATTTAAAAAGAAATAATAACAACTCATTACCGAGTAATGCAAAAGGTAATGAGTACGCATAATCATTGTCTAGCAAAAGCATGTAACAACTTGCTAGTAACTCATTTCTTGGTGATGAAAGTTGTTGGCTGGGTACATTTCTTTTTTTTTAATAGAAGTAACACTCAGGCAATTAATATGTCCATATATACTTGCGTTACTTTCTTTGGAAAGGGAATAGTTGAAGAAGTAAAGGTGGTGAAAGAAGAAAGCTTTTTATATCACAACTCTGCAATTGCGCATTATCTTTGTTTTTAGTGCAGAATTGCAGCGCCTCTGGTGGTGAGTAGGCACATTAATGTTAAAGCTTGATTTTGTAACCTTTATTTATTTTACTTCGGTGGCGTTTGAATGCTATTAGTTATGATGGATATAAACAAAACTAATAATTATCAGAAACTGATGTTGTTTGAGTGGCAGCGGCTGGGAGCTACAAATACCAACTCATGCTTAATGATCAAATGCGCTAACCAATTAAGCTATGGCACCCTCATTCATTCCATTACTAAGCAAATTTCAATTAAAACTTAATTTTATGAATTAATTTCTACTTTGTACCCCTGCATTTACAAACGATTCTTCAACTCCTCAAAGGGTTAAATCATCATTCGGAATTACCGAAGATCATTTATTTACTATTGTACATATTAACTCGTGTATACAAATTTTAAAATACACGCTCAATAATTTTGCTGTATTTTTTTTTTAATGTATTTCTTTATTTTTTACCAATAATTTTTGTCTTTTTGTCTTTAAACACGCTGAAACACACATCTGCATTGAGTGTGGTTAGTATTTTATAGCCTTCTTAAAACACAACGAGTCTGTACTGTCAAAGTTTGGAAATAATCGTTCCTTAGAAATACAAACTTTAAACAAAAAACTTATGTATTAATCTGCCAGAAGTGTGCCAATAGTAAATGCGATAAATTGAATATTGAATACAAAACTAGTTTAATAATTCGTGGGAATTTCATGAGTTTAGTTCTTTGAACTTGTTAAGGCCTTTTAAAAATAATACTGAAAATTATTATATAATGAAAAAGTAGAATTGGAAATTTGAACTTCTTAAGCATGTGATTTAAAATTAATATGTATTGTTTAATGTTGCCTTCATATATTCTATTTAATGGAATTAAATATATAACTATTTAACTAATACTCGTATAAGTATAAATTTACATTGTCATATTTTAAACAATTAATATGCACTGCACGCAATTTTCTGGGCATGTTGTCTATAAACAATTTGTCAAAATCATAAAACTAAAGCTACAACAAAATTATTTGAATTCATGATATACTGAAAACACAAAAACTGTATTAATGAATCATCAACTTGGTTGGACAGAAATAAAGTTTAAGCAGATACTAAAATACTCTGTAGGCAACATTGCGTTTGAAGTGTAGACATTAAAAAATAACAAGTTTGTGAACCAATCGCTTAATTTAGTGATGATAAATTTTTAAACACTTAATTTATCTGCATTATATGTGACCTATATTTTTTATTCAAAGACATAAATGTCCCCATTTCTTAAACCACAAAATGAAGACTTGAAGGAAGAGAATATTTGAAAATGATTTTAAGTTTGGGAAATTTAAATTAAAAATAAGTAGGAGTTTATATTCGGCTATGCCGGATCTTATTAGTATGTACAATGTACATCCACCACCAAATCACCTATTATGGAGATTTATAAGAGATTTATGCCCATTTAAGTGATTTTCTTAATTGGACTTTATATGGGGGCTACTGGCAAATACGGATCCATCAACATCATATTGAGCTGGACGATTTTTATATATTTATCGACTATTTGTGTTGAATTTAAACTTGATAGTAGTTTTATAAGGGATTTATACCTATTTAAGTGATTTTGGAATATGGATATTTTAATTATGCTTGTCGAATTTTGACTTGATAGTAATTTTTACAAAAAATTTATTTTCATTTAAGTTATTTTCGGAAGTAGTCTTTGTATGGGGCTATGGTCAAAATTATGGACTAGTGCAAACAAAATATTGTTTAAAGATTTCACTTTGCATGAAACTTATAATTGCAGAATTTTGTTTAGATACGGCTTTTCTACAGACATTTATGTCCCATAAAGCCATATTTCATGAAGACATTTGTATGGGGGCTATGAGAAATCGTGGACGGATTCCGACCATTTTCAACATGACTTGTCGTTCTATAATAAAAAATAAAGAGTGCAAAATTTGATAATATTATCTGCATTATATTTGCAGAAAACAGCAAAAAATATCTGAAAAACATCGAGGTAGTCTGAAACTATGATCTATAACTCAGATCCTACTAGACCGATTTGGCCCATTTGCGATACGAAACATTTCGGTGGATCAAAGAATTTTTGGTAAAAATTTCATTGTTCTATGTCTTTTTTTTCGAAGCTTTATCGTGCCAACAACAGACGGACAGACGGGCATGGCTAGTTCGTTTTAGAATCTTATAAGGTAGACTTTTTGGTTCTATGTGTTACAAACGGAATGACAAACGTAATATACCCATCTTTTTGGTGGTGGGTATAATAATTTGAACTGCCAGCAATCTAATTTAATTAAGAAAAGGAGCTCGATCTGCAATCACTAAATTTCTCGCCAAAAATCGATATTTCTATGAAAAACTCAAAATTTATTAAATCTTTATTAACTTTGTAAGTAAGCGTTTAATTAAGAAAAGGAGCTTGAAGTGTTATCTCACCAAAAATTCATATTTTCTTTGTTAAACGCAAAATATATAAAATCCTCAATAACTTGGTAAATACGCGTTTAATATATCTCTTTATTAACAACTCAAAATATTTGAAATCCTTAATAACTTTGCAAATAAGCGTTAAATTGAGAAAATAAACTCGATCTGTGCTCACTAATATTTCTCAACAAAAATCGATATTTTCTATGAAACACTCAAAATATTTCAAATCTTTAATAATAACAAAACTTTAGTAATATCTTCAATACAATAACAATATATATGAAGACAAAATAGGCCTTCCAATGGGATCACCAGCTTCTCCAATTATTGCTGATATTGTCATGGAAAAATTACTTGACAATTGTATTAAAAAAATTGATTATAAAACCAAAAATTTTAACAAAATATTTAGATGATGTTTTTTGCATAATTTCAGAAAGTGAAATAGAATATATGTATATTGAGGATTTTTAACTCATTTTATCCTAATATTAAATTTACTATAGAAAAAGAATATAATTCTATACTTCCTTATTTAGACACTTTAATAATAAAGAGAGGTAATAAATTATTAATAGACTGTTATCAAAAACCTACACCATCAGGAAGAATCATTAATTACTATTCAAAATATCCTAAAAGAATTATTATTAATACAGCTAAAAATCTTATAGAGAGAATTCCAGAAGAAAAATATAGAAACGGTTAAAAAAAATATTAAAGGATAATAATTTCCCTATTAATGTAATTTTTAAATTAATAATACAATTCAAAAATAAAATTAATAACAAAAAAAGATTTTCTGAACCTAAAATATATAAATCTTTAACTTATGTACCTAAAATATCCGAAAGATTAGAAAAATCGAATATATTTGATAACACCAAATATAAAATGGCTCCAAAAATGTATAATACAGTAGGCAGATTATTCAGTAAAATAAAAGATAGGATACCTAAATTAGAAATGTCAAACGTAGTTTATAAAATACCATGTAATGGTAATGGCAATGAAAAATTTAACAAAGTATATGTAGGTACAACTAAAAATAAATTAAAATCTAGTATAGCTGGACACAAATCTGATCAAAAATATAGAGATATATCATCACAAAAAACAGCATTTACATCACATTGTGCAAATTTGAATCACTATCCCGACTTTGAGAACATATCAGTTTTGAAAACAGAAAATAATTATAAACGTCGTTATACGTATGTTAGAAATGTTAGAAATTATTAATGTACCAAAAAATCTTAGAATTAATTTAAAAGTAGATACAGATAATGTTGCTCAAACTTATAGACACTTAATTTATAAAAACACAAAAACTAAAATATTTTTCATATTAATATTTTTGTTAAAATTTTTGAAATAATATTTTTATTGTTATTCATTTTAAATTTTGTTATTGTTTCCCTAAAGATAAAATAAAAATAAAAACAATATTAGACCTTAATCTGGAAAATAAAATATAATTGTTTAAATTATTTTATTTTTCCTCCGGCTTATACACCAATACCTTACTTTGCGTCGCGGTTATCATGCTGTTTACATGACTAATAAACTTGATTCGATTTGACAGTTGTTTTTAATAAACAAACAGAATAAAAAAAACAGGATTTAAAATTTGTGGAAAATATTTTTTTTTTAATGGACAAAAAAACTGAGTGGAAATTAGTTAGCTTATTTGAAAAAAAATATACATTCATACGTATTTACTTTATTTACTTCCAGCAACAAGAAAATAATTTGCTTGTTTACAATAATATTAAATTTTTACAGCTAGTGCAGATAAACTTGCGATAAAAATTAGAGAAGAGTGCAATTTTTCGTGCTTCGCAAGTTGATTCAATATGAATCTACTTGATTCGCTCTTAAAATTTTGTATGGTGAAGCAAGTTGTTTCGCTCATGATTGCAGTGTGAAGCATGAATAGAGAGCGAAGCATGTACCGTAGAAACGTAGTATTAACTCTTAATGAAGCAATTATCTTAATTGAAATTTTGTATGGATAATTGAATTCATTATTAATTAAAAAATTTCAATTAAAAATGCATGTGTGAACACCATACTACTATCACTAGCATTATCGTTGGATAATGCTTTATTTTTTATTTCATCAAATAAGCTTTTTGCTTTTGTCTGAAATACCATTTTACTTAATGGTATTCACTGCGCAACTTGATTTTCAAACCAAATAGAGAGCAAGGACTCCATTTCGATCATCAAAGCACTTCTTGTACGGGTCATCGTTTTAGCATCTAATGATGTTGTAGATTTTGCAAAAATTTCAAACAAAAATTAAATGCTCAAACCCAAAATAACGCGACCTCGAAAATCTAACGACGCGCAGTGAAAATTAGTACTAATTAAGCCGCGACGCAACTTCGAAAAAAACGCTATTTTCAAAAATTGTTTCTCTGTGAAAACCTAATATGTTTGAGGCCAAGAAAGAATACAACACATTTCAAAAACTGAACATATTGATTGGTTTTCATTAATATCAAAGATTTTTCTTTGAAAACATATTAAAAAAAAACTTTAACAAATTCAATTAAAACGTCCTCCAATCATTCCCAGAAATAAACAGAATTAAAAGAACTGAGTCAAACCAAACATTTAGGCAACAAAAACCCAAAAAAATATACAAAATCAAATTGTGTGACGTCAAATAAACAAATAAGCCACCATCGTTGCTTTTTTAGGCTTAAAGAGAAGCACAATGATTGGTATAACATATGAGACAAGCTTAAACCCAGCAGTTGGGTCTTTGCAGAGATTTTTGTATTGTTTGTAGTTTAAACTAAAGCCTAAGCCGAAGCAAAATACTGAGACAATATCATGAGATTGGCTTTTTTGTAGTTTTTAGTATAAAAACTAGCGAATCGTGGCAGTACAGCACAGTCAACATACAGACATCAAACGAAGTGGAGCAACAGTGCAGTGAATATAAAATTTAAGGATATTTATTTTATTTATTACATAAGGATTACAGAAAGCTAAAAATATAAAGTGAGTTGTAAGAAAATAAAAAAACCCAAGTAAAACACAGAAGACAAAAGTTAAGTGAAGTTGAAAAAGTTTTGTTTTCTTATGAAATTTGAATAAACCATAAAAAATTAAAAGACCTTGATGGTTATGAAATTCAAAATGAAACCAAATGAAAAAGTAAAAGAAATGAAATATTAAACTGTGGAGAGTTATCAAAATGGAGTTAAATGAATTTATGTGGATATTGAAATGAAATTGAAAGTAAACAATTGAAAGTTTTTAATGGATTTAAAATTGCATAAATGTAACTAATTTGCAATTTTATTGTGGAATAGTGGAAGTAAAGTTTGTAAATTGTTGGTAAAATTTAAATTTACTTGTTAATCCAAACCTGTTTATTTGTATTATAGTGTTTCCTATGGAAGATTTGGTAGCAGAAACTTTGGTGCATGTCCTGCTTTATATGTTTAAAGCTTTTGGAAACTTGTGCAAAAATTACCAATTTATAATAATTATAATTTATCAATTGAATTATTTGTTTTTAACAATTAAAATTGTTTAGAGTATTTTACAGACATCTAAGTAAAACTGTCCAAGACACATATGTACATATTAAGACAGCTCCATTTTTAAGAGATTCCTCGAAACAATTTTGATTTTTTTTTTTGTCTTTCCTCTAGCTGAGATATGCATCAACGACTGTCCAAGTTTGTTCATTGACTTTACAAAAGCTTGCATGTTATTTGAACTTTAGGATCTCAAAACTAAGTCTAATACATTTTGAGACATCAAATGGTCTTCTTTGATCTGCTTACGATAATTCTGAATGATCAGACACACATACCTAGATCCATTATTTGATTAAAGGGATCATTTATGTAAATATTTTAGAATGTTCTAACACATTTAGAGCAGATATCTTGGATCGTAAATTTAACACTTCACAAGAACTTTAGAAGTCGATTTTGAGACTCCTCTATATATAAATCTAGATGATCATGGCTTTCTATTAAATTACTCTTGAGTATATTCAATTTATTTTATTTTTTACGTGAAACATTTTAATAATCTCTGATTTAAGTTATTTATGTTTTACACGGTTTGTAACCTAAAACAGATCATGAAGATTCAATATTGAGCTCTTTAAACTTTTTAGCATATCAGTGTGATCATTCTTTGTTCAATAAATGGCAATTTAAGACTTAAATCTAAGTAATATAACTGTCAATTAAACATATAATCCATCTCCCTATAAAATTCTATTTAACGTGATTTCAATTATACGATTTCATTTAAAGAAAACTTCTAAAATATTTAACATAAAGAAAAATTTTACCATAAATTAACATAATTTCATTTGCCTCAAATAAAACATTTTATTATTTCAAAAAAACCCTAATATTCAATTGTCTTCAACTCCATGAGAGATTTGTTAATATGTATAAAGTCTAAAAAATTAACATTTCAATACATCCATTGTTAGTTTTCCAGGCATTGACTGCGAATGCAATATTGCACATTCGTTTTCAATTTACAAAGTTTTTAATATTATTCACCCACCATATCCGGTTTAAACCCGATACATTACAATTTATGCAAAATAAACATATATACTCAAATAAATAAACAATTTCATTTAATGTTAAAATTTTCTTAATTTCGTTTGTGAGTTTTGCATAACATTTACGCTCCAGAAAAAAATTAAACAATAATTACCTAAAATACAATCCTACACACTGAACCACCAGACAAAATCCATGACATAACAAAATTAGTAACAAAAAAATAATATAAAAACAGTCAAGGCACTCGTTAAAATCATATGGCGTTAAATTTGTTGTTGGCTCTTTTATTTACAACTTCCCTAAAAGTGGAAAAGTACAGACAGCATAAAGTCAAACTTAAATGGATCTCATGTCTTGTCAGCTGTCACAAGCTAAAGACTAAAAGTCTTGCTTTTATTTTACTTCAGTAAACTTTGCTCTCAACGCTCCGTTTAAGCAAACATTGCAAAATTATTTCAATTTAACAAAAGCCCAAAAAAACAGGGGGGAAGGAAATATTAACGAAATTACTTCATACTCGTGTACAATGAAAAAAAATTGATGCTTAATATTATCTTTGCACAAGCATCAACAACGTCAGTTTAATAAAAAAAAAAAATCTTGCACAACTCCACAATAGTCAGTCAGCCATCCATCCTATGAACGAGCTATGCCAATGCAAGCTCTTTTTTGCTCGTTGCCTTTTTTGTTTATGCCGGCTGTAAGCTAATGACCTTAAAACGAAAGTAAAAGTATATGGTTGTATTTTCAAACACAACAAATAATTTTCTTTGCCGACACATGAGTCAATCTTCAAAAGCGTAATATTCAAACCGGTTGAGTATGCGCACAGTAGTAGTTTTTACTATAGAGCGAGTGAGTGTTAATGGTAGATACTTTTTTGTTTTGTTTATTTTTACGTTTTGTTTTGAAATGTTTAACAGCAACAATAACAAAATTCATAAGTAGCACAATGACCACAAGAGTGTTTGTGTATTAAGGCCATGATGGAGGTGTCTTCACAAAAACCATATTATTAATATTACTTAATATTCATCAACTATTTTACAAATGGTTCGAACGTTATTAATAATTTGAAGGTCAAAATTGATGGTTTTTATTTTCTTTTTATTTCTTTTTACAGCATGAGAGTTATGTTAAATTGGGCCCTTTTGGCCACAGTTGTATTGGCTGGCATCTTATACACACAAGCTGAGGATGAATTATCATGGAGCGGTAGCTGGTCGGTGCCAAGCCAGGATTCCATGTTGAGCAAACGTGCTGCTGATGCTGATGCCGAACCCAAGCAGGGAGAAGAAGATGTACAAGGTCGCAATTATGCCGTTAATGAACCCATCTATAGCAATGATACCGATATCAATCAAATTATTGATCAAATAATCAATTCTCGTCGTGAGGGTAGAATTTTGAATGAATATGATCGTGTCTATGAAGATGGCAATGTAGACCAGGCTTTGATGCAGGGCAACGATATGCAAGCCCGTAATTTGGTGCGTGATAAATTGTGTGCTTTGGGTTTGATGAGTTGTGAAGAAGCTAAACGTCCCTACTACTCTAATATTTATGCCCAAGGCCCTCCCAAATATAGTGGCGGTCCGTATGGAGCTCCCAAGCCTATGCCTCCTCCTGGTTATTTCAATGGACGCCCTCCCATGGGCCCACCTTCATCTTCAGTCAACTCTTTCGGTCCACCACGTAAAGTTGGCTATGAAAGTTCCTACAAACCTGGCTATAGACCGTCAGGACCTAATTACAATGGTCCCTATTTGGAATCTCCTCCTCCTTCCGCTATTGATGGTTCCTCTTCATCCGGCAGTTTCAGCAGACCTCCACCTGGAGCCGTTATTTATGGCAGCAAACCTCCTGGTCCCATCTATTCCGGTCTTGGTCATGGTCCTTCTCCTCCTCCTTATGCCTTCGAAAATCCAGAAAAGATTCAAGTAGCCGGTTCTCAACAAAGCAACTTTTACAGCCATCAATCTTCCGCCTCGGCCGCTTCTTCCAGTACTAAAGTTGTAGTTAGTGGTGGCATACCCGCAGGTGCTGGTGGGTCTCCATCCAATGCTGCTGCTTTGCAACAACATGTCCACCATCATTATCATCATGTTGATGGTGCTGATGCCGCTAAAGTTCCCAGTGTACCCATACCAGTAGGATCTGGCCAAGCTATTAATACCGATTTCTCCGCTTTAGCTCAATCTTCCACGGCTTTTACTCC
The DNA here is from genome assembly GCA_916048285.2 of Bellardia pandia. NCBI lineage: Eukaryota > Metazoa > Arthropoda > Insecta > Diptera > Calliphoridae > Bellardia > Bellardia pandia. Next base: position 47,313,951 of record OU696531.1, read on the forward strand.
TCAAACTCAAAGTTCATTCCAGAATTCAGCTTTTAATGCTGGCTTCAATGGTGCATCCCAAGGTGGTCTCTTAACTCAAGGCTCTTCTGGTTTCGGACAAGGATTAAATGGTTTCAAACCTAATGGTGATTTGTATACCAAACCTTCAGCAGGATTATCTTCATTTGGTGGCATTTCATCCTCCTCTAATGGCTTCGGACAATCTGGTTTTAGCCAGTCTGGTTATGGACAATCTAGTACTCCTGGCGCTAGTTATCACAGTCAAAATCCCGATTACTATAAAAAGGAATTACATAACATAGGCGGTATTGCTGCTTCTTCCAACAACAATTTCAATAGTTTAACTTCCGGCTATGGCAATGAACAATTCAATGGTGGTTATGACACTGCTCGCAATCAATTTGTCGATTGCCAATGTGTACCCTTCAATCAATGTCCTGCTGCCGATCGTATTGGTCGCAAAGAAGATTTAATTTTGCCTATTGATCCCCGTAATTTGGGTAAAGATATTGAAGCTTTAAGTGATGAAGCTGCTGCTAATATCACCGTCTCTGCCACCGCCGAAAAGAAATCAGATGATCATAAATCTGAAGATGATAAGACTGAAGACAAGAAACGCAGCAAACGCCAAGCTATCCAAGAAGATGAAAACAAACCCGAGGATGCTGCTTCTGATTTGCAACAAGATTCTCAAGGCGTAAGTTTTCAATTGCATAAATATTTAATGTTAACCTTTTTAATACTTTAACAAATGCCAGCATATTTTCTAATACAAAAAATAACTACAGCCTTTAACATTTTAATACTACTGCAGTTTTAGCGGTTATTTTTCTAATAATGCTGCACACTACGCTGCCTAAACTTAAACGTCTTAATGTTCTTATCAGGATGGTCACTCGCGGCCTAATTTCTAAGATCTCAAGCTAGAAGTGCGGGTGTTTAGTTTATGTGCGGTAGCGTATGTGCTTTACGTAACTAATCTAACCTAAAACCCTTCGTATGCTAACCGCACTTGCATCGAGTTACATTTTTGCACGCACTTTTTATCTAGCATGTTGCTGTTGTCCAAGAAAGAGACGCACACATTTCATAACGTCTGTATACCTTTCCAATCTTTAGCGTCTACAACTGCCAGCTTTGCAAACCATTGAATTTCTACGACGTAAAATTTTGCCAACCTATGGTGTTTCTTTTGGCCTCCCCTATCCCAACTATCCTGGCGGTTATCCTGCCAATGTTTTGGGTGATCATTATCCGGCACAAAATCCGCATTTCGGTGCAATAGGACCAAATGGCCTTAGTCTTGGTCTAGTAAATGTAAATCCATTGGTATCTGTTCAAGTGAAGAAAACCGAATATGGTGAAAAAGTTGTGAAACCGTTGGTGAACCTTCATATTACACCAAGTGCCAATATCTTTGATGCTGTAGGAAAATTATTTAAATCAAAGCCCAATGTGGTGCACAATAGTCACTACCATCATCACGATCATTATTCGGGATTTGAACATGATCATCATAACGATGGCCCTACATTTACTAGTCCTGACCCAATATATCATTTTCCTTCATCAGGACCAAGTTTTAATAAATATGAAATTGAAATGATACCAAGTAAACCAATATTTGAGTATCATTCTGGCCCCCATATATACACAGAACCAAGTTCTAGCCATCATTATGAAAATCATCATAAAGAACATTATGAACATGTGTCTAGTCATTCTACTTTAGTCGACCACACGGATCATGGTCACTCTTCTTTTGGAGGACAGTCATCATATCCCACAACGTCTACTGGATTTTATGCCAATTCTCATTCTTATCCCACAACAGGAAGTGTATTTGAACACACTTCAAGTCACTATCCTACCGGAGGTGCAAATTTTGGACCCTCTCCTAATTCATATCTAACGCCAGGCAATGAATTTACCCACTCTTCGAGTTCCTACCCAACCGGTGGTGCAAGTTTCGCACCCTCTCCACTTTCATATCCAACAAACGGTCATGAATTTCCACAACAAGGATACTCAACAGGTTTTGGTACTAGTGGTTATGATGGGAACCAAGGTTTTGAAAACTCTTATGATCGCAGTGCTAGAGTTAATCAATCTTTAACCTTTTCTGAATCAGAACGTTACCGAAAAGGAAAAGAATTGGAATATACAACCACAGATATTACACATCCACAACCAACACAAGCTCCTGGTACAGCAGAGGGAAGTTCTTATATAACCTTCCCTAGAGATCGCAAAAGGCGTAGTATTAAAGAACATGAAGGAACGGCAGAGAAACGTAGTAGTGTATTAGCAGAAACAGTTAAATTGCAAGAGGTATTGAGTGTTAAAGGAAATTCATGCAGGATATTTTATCACAACTCATTATAGCAGGAACGGTAATTAATAGTTTTATTGACATTTCTTTTTAGCGTGCTTATTATGGCAACCGCCCTGTACAACAGACTTGTCGTGTTAATGAAGTCTGCTGTCGTCGTCCATTGCGTCCAGTTCAACCACCCCAGCAACAACTTGGCCGTTGTGGTGTACGCAATGCTGCTGGTATTACCGGTCGTATCAAGAACCCCGTTTATGTTGATGGTGACAGTGAATTCGGTGAATATCCTTGGCATGTAGCTATTTTGAAAAAGGATCCCAAAGAATCAATCTACGCCTGCGGTGGTACCCTAATTGATGCCCAACATGTTATAACAGCTGCTCATTGTATTAAATCGTAAGTGTAAGATTTCATTTGTTTGCTGACAGTCGTAACTAAGCTTTTATTTTAATTGCAGACAAAATGGTTTCGATTTAAGAGCTCGTTTGGGTGAATGGGATGTTAATCATGATGTTGAATTCTTCCCCTACATTGAACGTGATGTTGTTTCAGTGCAAATCCATCCCGAATACTATGCTGGTACTTTGGATAATGATTTGGCTGTTTTGAAGTTGGATCGTCCTGTGGACTTTACCAAGAATCCCCACATTAGTCCCGCTTGTTTACCCGACAAATTCTCCGATTTCACTGGCGCCCGTTGTTGGACTACCGGCTGGGGCAAGGATGCTTTCGGCGATCAAGGCAAATACCAAAATATCCTCAAGGAAGTCGATGTACCAATTCTATCCCATCACCAGTGTGAAAATCAATTGCGTCAAACCCGTCTCGGCTACAGTTACAAACTGAATCCCGGTTTTGTATGCGCCGGCGGTGAAGATGGCAAGGATGCTTGCAAGGGTGACGGTGGTGGGCCATTGGTGTGTGAGCGTGCTGGTGTCTGGAACGTTGTTGGTGTTGTATCCTGGGGTATTGGCTGCGGTCAAGTGAATGTTCCCGGTGTTTATGTTAAGGTAGCTCACTACTTGGACTGGATACGTCAAATCACCCAATACTACAAATGATTAGATGCTTTCCCACATACAACGGCGCAACGCAACAACTGTTGCTATTCACGTGACATATTTGAATTTCATTTCTAAATCGCCATGTTTATGTATTAATCTGTTATTGTTTCACAACTTTTGAAAACGTCTTTTAATTTATTGTTAGTGTTGTAAGCGAGCGTGCTCTCAACTATTTATTGTTTTTATTTTTTATTTTTATACACATTTTGTTATCATTTGAGATTTCGTGATCTAAATAGGATTTTCTTTCTTTCAAACTTTCTGCCTTTGGAAAGTTGGTTGAGAGATCTATGTGCTTAACATGTTAAAAAATTGATTAAGATTTATTATTTAATAGTTTTTTTATATAAATAATGTATTTAATTTATTTTTTTATTTAAATAAAGTTTTTGTATTTAAAATTAAATGTATGTTTCATTGTAGTAGGTTTTTGGATCACAAACATTAGTTTATAGCTTGCAGTTATATTCTATTAAAATATCAAAGATTTATATTTAGTATGCAAACATAATCCTTTTAGAAAACAAATTAGCAATGTTTAGAAAATATATGGGATTGTCTCAAATTATTGAGCTGAATCTGGAAATGTGGAAAAGTATGACTTGTGAAGGAATATCGAACGTGATAAAGCGCGATTTAAATTTGGCAATGAATAAATCAATGGTGGTTGTGGTGGTGACACAGCTCGCAATTAATTTGTCGCCATCGCAGAAAAGTTTTAATTTTGACTATTGAATTTGGGTAAAGATATTAAGTGATTAAGCTGCTGTCAATATTTCATAAGAAAGTTGATGACCATAAATATGAAGATAAGAAGACTGAAGAACAGAAACGCAGCAAATATTAAGCTGTTCAAGAAGATGAAAATAAACGTGAGAATGTTGCTTCTGATTGAACTCAAGACTCTCAAGGCGTAAGTTTAAAATTTCACAAATAATTAATATTAACCTTTTTAATACTTTTACAATTGTTACCATTGTCTAAAACAAAAAAATAACTATAGCTTTAAAAAATTAATACTTCTGCAGTTTCAGTGACTCTAATAGTGCTGCACACTACGCTGCGTATTAGGCATAAATGGATGGAAATTTGCTTCGAAACTGTATATAATCTCTTCAAGAGATCGGCATACATCTAAGCCATGTCATTTTGCAATGAACAACGATCAATTCCAATAGTATTACCACCATTTGATTTTCAAATGCCATTAGATAACTACAGAAATGTGACAGCCAAATCAATCATTAAAACAAGAAGCGCCCATTTAAAACAACAGAAATCTACTCCTGGACGTTTGATATAATTTCTCAAACTGGACTATTTAACGACACTATCCAAATTAGCGTATGAATAGACACACCAACTGGACATTTCTGAAATGTTTAACTCCGTTAGTGTAAACTTCTGCAGGTTTCTGTTTTAATATTTCAACATTTAAATAAACTTTTAAACAGCGTAAATCTTTAAAATACCACGAAAACTATTCCATTTCTCCAGGACAACGCTCTAACTAAAAGCATAATTATACAACTTCTTCCCCCTGTTAACAATAACAAAATTCACTTGTAAGTAAAAACACCTACTTTTATAGCCACCCCACAATAAAATTACATACGTGCCTAACACCTATAAAGAAAAACTTCCGCAAATGATCAATTAAATTAAATAAAAGATAGACAGCTACAATAGCCAGACCAGCAACAAGTGAAAATTTTCTTTCAAACATTTTTAGCAAACATTGAATATTCAATTTAGCTTAAAAGTTATACCAACATGCTAACAAAATGTTGGACATGGAAAAATTGACGGTTGACTAACTTAAGGTATGTATGTTTTACATTACCGCGGTATAAAATTGATGTATAACAAGCAATTGGTGGACATTCCATAAATTATTGTTGAATAGTAATGTATAAGAGGATTAAAATACATACCATATTCTGCGTCATTTTAGGTAAGTTATGCTGAATTTTTTACAACGAAAACGAAAAAGATCTAATTATTCATGAATTATTATTCTTTTAGCTCTGCACTGTTCTCAAGAAACAGTGGGACGTCTGACAAAACGCAATGGCTATAGTACATATCAAATACACGGTGGCCATTCAAATAGTAATGGTGCGTTATTTGAGCCACACGAGCAGCCCTCGGCAGCAGAACATGAAGCTCCCAGTGGAGGTGGTGGTCCGGTTGACAACAAATATGACAATAGTTACTATGAATATAAAATAAGCTCTTCCAGTGGAGGATCAGCACATCCAGCACATTCCACTAACACACCTTCGTATCCTCTGGCCAGTGAACCACCATCGAATGGTCACAAATCGGGTTACAGCATTGGCAGTGGTTTACGTTCTATAGCGCAAGGTTCCGCCAATCAAGCGTATTCTGCTGTGGCTTCGCAACACGCCGCCGCCAAGCAGGCTGCGTTTTTGGCCAAAAACAGTTTAGCTCAGGCTGCTTCTCAAGCGGCGGCTACCGCTCAAGCAGCTTTAGAAGGTAAACAGATACTCTTAGAGGAACTACAACATCAAGCGGCAAACGCTCAAAGAGCACTGTCCCGAGAACTAGAACAATTGCAGGCCGCAAAGGTAGCAACCAAGTTGGCTCAGCAGACCGCACAATCTGCCCGCAATCACATTTCCGTGCTAACAGCGGCCCTTAATAGTGCTAAAGCTGTGGCCGAATATGCCGATCAAGCCGCCCAGGAAGTTTCCAATCAACTAGCCTCTCAATCAGCCATGGTAGGGCAGGCTAAAACCAGATTAGAACAGGTGGAGGAACAACTAAAACAAGCCAGCATAGATTATGACGCTACAAAAGAGGCTACACTTAAGGCTTCTTCTTCGGCAGCAGAAGCTCAAGTGAATGCCTCAAAAGCGGCTGCTCATGCTACTTTAGAGCTTCATGAAAGTGTGCAAAATAACTCAGGCGATGATGATTCCTACGAAGATGCCCAGCCGTATGAGCACTCACAACCAATCGGTCAGCAAAGTCACCCGTCTATAGACAGGCGGCCTAAGAAATCGAAACGTTCAAATAGAAATGAACAATACTGAGGCGAAATAACTAACATGTCTGAATAAATTAAACGGTATTTTTGTGTTCCCTATTAATATTAATGTTCTCACCTGAATAAAAAAATATTGTAATGATGTGTTATTTTATTGTAAATGAAATTAATAAAATTAATAAAAATATTTACTTAAATTACATGAAATATTCTTACATATGTACGTATTTAAATTTTAAACTAAAATTAAGTATGTAGAGACGTGGAACAGTGCGCACCGAAGAAACAATTGCCGCTGTGCAGCAAAGTGTTGAAGAGGACCCGAATGAATCGATTCGCCACCGAGCCATGATAACCGACTATTTTGTTCCCGAATTAGATGGCATGAATGTGGATGAGTTGTGGTTCTAACAAGACGGCGCTACATACCACACAGCGCACGCCACAATCGATTTATTGAAGGAAACATTCGATGAGCGCATAATTTCGCGGAATGGAACTGTCAATTGGCCACCAAGATCGTGTGATTTGACACCATTATTTTCTTTGGGGATATGTGAAGTCGCTCGTCTACGCCAACAAACCAGAAACGTTAGGGGAATTGGAAGCCAACATTCGTGGCGTTATTGCCGACATACGGCCCCATATGCTCGAAAGAGTGGTTGAAAATTGGACCTGTAGAATTGGCTTTATTCGAGCCAGCCGCTCGAAACATTAATGGCATAAAATTATCTTTCCAGTAAAGCCAAAGTGATGGTCATTAAAACGATTTTCTTGTGTTTTATTTCAATTCGAAGTTCTATACCTCTCAAAAAACACCCTATACATATGTAATACAGTGCAACCTCGCGAAAGCTGAGGTTGTTCCGAAAAACATGTCATATTTTTTAGGGCGCTTTTTCTTTTATGTGGTATTATTAATTATATAATCAAGGAGTTGCATTTATTGAGGGTTGCGTTAAGCGAGGTGGCACTGTATATTAGTAATGCAAAACAATGTACATATGTACATAAAATTTTTGGTTTCATAAATAATTATCGCTTAGTATTAATTGCAGTCTGTAGGAAGGAATATGAAAAAATACAGTACTGTACTACGGTACTGTATACATATTTAAAATTTTTTAAAACTTAAAAGTCGTTTTGTTTTTAATTTGTAGATTTTGACGTATTGTTTTTTTTTTGGTTATATAATTATTATTTTTTATAAATTCCCACCCAAGGTGAATTTAAATACTAGGTGATAGCGTAGCGCCAGCTGATTATTCATGGTGAATTTGAAAATGTCAAAAAGTTATATAAAAAAAAAACTTTTTGACAGTGACGAAAGTTTTTCATATAGAAAAATGCCTGTTGTTCTTGCCTTGTTGTAATTGTTGTAGCAATGCGGTCACCTGGTATTTAATTTCACCATGTTCCCACCTACCACATACCATTCGTTTCTTTGTTTATTTTCAATATTCCATTTCATTTTCGGCACACAAATGCCTATTTCCTGCTCTAAACATGATTTCCTCATACGACCGTCAATTTTCTTTGTGTAAATACGAACAATTTTGAGTTTTTGTATTATTAGTGAGGATTTCCTGTAGTGTAAACACGAATGGATTTGAATATTTGAATTTTCAATGTGAATTTCCTGTGGTAGAATTTCCGTTTTGTAAACAAGACTTTTTTGGTGTAAATATGGTCACGATAGACAGGGTTGATTTTTTAGGCCAAATAACGTGTAAGAACGAGTTTATGTAAATACGTCTTATATGTAAAGACGGCAAAGAGTTTATTGAACAGCTGATGTTTGTTTACATTTTTTTTTCAAATTGGAATTTAAAGGAAAAATTATAAATTTGAACAAAAAATGTAAATTAAATAAAAAATCCAGGAAGCAATGATATATTTAGCAATACTAATGATATATTTAGCAAAACTTATTAAAAAATGAATTTAAGAAGTAATGATGTGTTCAAAAGAAATTTTTATAAAAATAATCACATATTATATGGTAAGTTTATGTTTGCATATAAGAGCTAATTAAGGTTTTATTGCTATTCGTTTCTCTCTAGGCTATTATTTATATTTGCTAAGAAAAACTAATTTCGAACTACATACGTATCAACATGGCCATTATTTTCTCAAGTCAAATTAATGTAACATCAAACTTGGAATAAGAAATTAATATAAAATATTTGAATTTTTAAATAACAAGCAAGCATCAATGCTTTGTTTGTAAGTGTTGATAATGTTTATAGCAAACTAGCTATGGGCATGCAAGCTGTAAAACTTATTCCATGTCAAATACAAGTTCCTCATAATACAAAATGAAATTGCAAGTTCACAACTACAATATCGTTACTAATGAATCTTACAACATTGTCTGGAAATGAAACTGAAACATTTAAGAAAAGAAATCTTCTATACGCCAGATTTGCATAATAAATTTATACATTCAAACGGATGCTATTACTTGTCTTGTTATCCAATGCTTTGATGTCCTTTAGTGTTGAAAAAAACGTCACTATTGAACATAAACATTTAATCCTATGGCACACACAAATGGAGTGTGATTCGACTCACTAGCCTATTCAACGAAGAATAAATAACAAGAAAATAAATTTACCCTCACAACTTGTGGACCTAATAGAGGATTCCCGTAAAAACCCATTTCTTCTTAATGTTCATCACCTTAAACATGACTATTTTTGCGTCATTTTGTGTTAGAAAACACAAATAAAAAAGAACGTAACAAATGCAACTTAAAAACAAGTAGGAAAGTATATTCGGTCAAACCAGACTATATAATACCCTACACCCAGTATATATATAAAACGGTTTTTCAGAAATGGACGTTATATGGGAGATATAACATATTATGGACCGATCGTTCAAAAATTTAGTGTCTTTATTTCTGTTTAAAAAAAACTTATTTGTGTCAAATTTGAATACCAACATATTTAAGAAATTCATGATCGTTAAAGTGAATTTCGAAAGTGGGCCTTATATGGGAGCTACGACTAATTATGGACCGATCACAAGAAAATTGTACCGTATTGTTTGTATACATATGAAATATATTTGTGTTAAATATTATTTGGATACCAACATTTTTGAGGTAGTTATGCTCTTTAAAGTGATTTTCGGAAGTGGGCCTTATATGGCAGCTACGACTAATTATGGAGCGATCTGCACAAAATTTGTAGATGTGATTTGGCTTCATTTACCACGCATTTGTGAAGAAATTTGTTTGGATACTTGCATAATTCAATAATTTATGATCAGTAAACCCCAATTTCGGGAAGACATTTGTATGGTGAAATAATGGAGCGATTTACACCAGTTTCAATCCCATCCGTCCTTGGGCCGTACTAAATTTTATCCAAATATCTTCAAAATTGCCAGCCAGACGGACGGACATTGTTAAATCGACTCGGAAAGTAATTCTGAGAATAATTTTTTGTAATAGGAGCAAAATATATTAGAAGACTTGAACACATTAGTTCAATATATAACCGAAAGCAAATAAAGCTCCTTAACTCATAAATCTTATTAAACGAATTCCCTAAAAATATTTGCTATCAAATTAAAAACTATAGATTAAGGGCCATGGTTAGTAAAAGTACAATATTATGTATTCTTTAAGATAATTTCATAAGTTTTACTTATCAAATTTAGCAAAATCTTTTGCTTACTAGTTTTTAATAGTAATTTAAGTAGGTACATTCTTACTAATTAATAGTAAAATAACAAAATTTTCAAATATTAAGGTAATTCTTAACAAATTACAAAATATACCATCTTACATCCTCAAATTTAACAACCTAATTCCTTCAAAATAGGTAGATATGTTCAATTATAATTTAGTAATAAATTATATTTAACTAATTAACAATCCTTGTAAACAAATTATTCAAATTGAACAATTTCCTGTCTCTTTATACCAGACGAAATTTTCATCTGCTTTTAATTTATTAGTTTTAAAATAAAATTTCAAAAATTCTTCTAAATTTCATTAAAAACACTTTATATAAAACAATTTAAACAATAACTAACCTTCCGGACCATTTGCATCAGATATCGAGGATGAGACACCTTGGTGGTCATATCTTGGCAGCACCACTTTTTTTCTAATAAACACTTTGCCTAAACATAGACTTTTTTACAACACAAAACCTAACAAAACACTTTAGCTTTATTGCTTAAATATAAAAAAAAGCACTTTGATGCTGAATTAACACTTGATATTAATAAAAATCTTATTAGATTAAAATTTTTATAAAGGGCTAAAATTAATTGACACTAACTTTTTCAACTGACATTTTCACAACTTTTTTTTTGCTTTTATCTTATTTTTTTATTGAAGACTTAAAGCTAGCACTTTACTTAATATTTTAATTTATTTTCTTTTACCAAAATTAATTATTTAACACTTAATTTTAATAATTATTAAATGATTTAACCACAGACTAACGTTTTAACGTAAAACCCGATCAAGTGAAAAAATATTCGCGCCGAAAATGTTAGCTGTTTTACACCACTAGTAATAATGTAGAAACTTTAGGGTAGTGTAGTTACGGCTAAACAGCTGTTTGTAATTGTTTTGCTTTTTCTTCTAACAAGAAAAGTAAAAACTGCATGCCGATATTAACGTAATCGTAAGATATTTGTACAATTTATAAATTTAGTGAATAAAATTTAATTTGTTACATTAAAGAAAAAAATGGCAACTACTGTTATCAAATATGTGGGTCGCAAAACTGATTTCAAGGGTAAAACGCTGTGGGAAATAGTGGGAGACTTGAAAGATTATGGTGTTGGACGTATGGTTAAACGCAACATGTTCCAGCGTTATCCGGAGCCTTGCTATTTTAGAATCTTAAAAGTACAAACTGTGGATCATGAGGTAAATTGCGTAGGCATTTAAATTCTGTTAAAGTAAACACATTTTGAATGTTTTATCCCTCCAACCAGGATCCCAATTCTGCACGCAAAGTTAAGGTTACCGTGGAAAAAACCTGGCGTGGTGTTACTTTACCCAAACCCATTGAAATCTATAGCACTAGCTACAAGGCCGACTATGAACTAGTTGATAAGGAAGATGAACATAAATTTATACAAAATTCCAACAAAATTACTGAAAAAATATTGTCCAATCAAGTGGAGTTGCCTCCTTTGCTGAGAGAATTCATTGCACAAGAGACGGGCCAACAGAATCCCATGATGAAAGTCCACTTTAAGAAAAACGACAATAAATTTGTGCGCTTGGCTAAGGAAGGTGAAAACCCCACTATACAAATGATTATGGGCTTGGGCCAACCCTCATCCGTTGCTCAAAAGTTATATGAGGGTGTTTTGTAAATTTTTGGTTGATAAAGGTACATAATGTTGAAGCTGTGTAAAACATTAAAAAAATAAAAAAATATAAAATAAGTAAAAATTGACAAATGTTTGTTATAAAATGTTCAATATTAAATATCGAAATACAAAATTTTCGCAAGTATTGAAACTAAATTACTTTGTCTAAGTTTCAAAAAATAATTGTGTTAAAATTAAAAAAACAAATTTCATTTATCATTTTAATAATTTATTTACTTTAGTAAGTTATTTTTTACCCTATTATTATATACATTTAAAAAATATGGAATTTATGAAATAATTTTGTTTCAGGCAATCCTGCTACGGCATGGCCAATTTTTTGTGTACATATCCTCAATATAAGTTAAAATTTATAATAATTTACACAATATATAAAAGAAACTACATTTAACTACAGCCCTCATTGTCTTGCCTCAAATTGTCGCAATTTTCGAGTTAAATTATCCACTTCCAAACCTAAAACATCCAAATTTTCCTAGAAAACAAAACAAAAAAATTTAGGTAGCTAGAAAATAAAAACATATTTTAGTAAGTTGTGTTTTCACCTTCAAGGTAATATTCTTGAGGAGAGTGTCTTCTAAAACGGCTTGTAGTTTCTTATTAATCTCCAAAGACAATTCCAGAGACATACTCTTATTTTCGACACCCTTAATGCCACCATAAATGGCCGACATAACTCCATGTCCGTACTTGGCCAGCTCACTTTTATTCTGATCACTTTTCGAGGAAGTCAAGGCACCCGCCTGATCGCGCAGCATGTAATATTGCACCACCTTGGATTTCTTTTGCAATTCAGCGACTAGGGAGAGGGTGTGTTGTTCGAGAAAATCGATTTTTTCTGTTTGTCGGGCGGTTGCTTGTTGTAAACGTAAAATACGTTCGACTAAATGTTTTTTGGAGGGACCCTAAAAAGGAAATTATGAAAAAAAATTGTAATTCAGAAAATTATATAGATGTATTATATTCAAAACAGTTTATCTGCAAGACTGTTTATACTACATAGAGCCCTTATTGCATATAAGCTGTCAATATTTACTATGTATTTTACCTTATTATCATCTTTAAAAACCATTTCTCTTCCTGTCACAGTATCCGACTCGGAAGACTCACTACCCCTTCTGCTACCCACTACACTTTGTCCACCCGTTGTACTAACACTGCTTTGTCGGCTATGTGTTCTTTTTATATCGAATGTTTCTATGTCTGTAACCTTATCGCCGTTTTCCTTGTGATTGTGGCCATTATTTTGGGTGGGATTTTGGCATCTGGAGCATATGAAACTACGATGATTATCGGCATTTTGTTCGGCTGCTCTTTTGAATTTAGCTATTTCTCTTTGCAGCTCTTTTACTATGGTGGCATGTTTATGTTTCGTGGCTTCAAAATCTCCCAAAACATTTTCGAGTTTAATTTTTGTATTTTCATAGAGTTTAGTTTTCTCTGATAAATGTTTGGCCAACAGCAAGCGTTCTTCGTTCTTTTGATTCTGTTCTTGCTTGAGTTGATTCTCCAAAGCGGTATATTTTTCGTCATAGGCCAAGCGTTCCTTTTTCAATAAGTCATTTTCGGCAGCAGTGCCTTGAGCCTGATCCAATTGCAAAAAGAAAATTAAAACAAATATATTAGAATATTGCGTAATGAATTATTCTTTTAGAATATGTAAAAAACATTTACCTTCGATTTCAGCAAACATATTTGATTTTGCATGTCAACTATACTTTCACTGATTTCCTTGTTAAAACTTAATAATTCCTTTTCTTTAACATGCAATTGCTCCAGATCTTGTTTGTTGTCCAGTAATTTTTGTAAAGCTTCATTTAGTTCCTGAGTTAAAGTAAAGATTTTGTCTTCGTTTCTGAAAATAAATAAAACAAGAACTATGAACTTAAAAAGACCATTGAACTCTTCCGCTAAACTTACAAGGTATTTTGGGTTTTTAAGACTTGTAACTCTTCCAGCTGGCCACGTAGTTTGGCCGAATTTAACATTTCTTCACTATAAGAATTTTGTATATGATTGTGTTCTTCTTGTAGACTATTAAAACTGGTTAGCAATTGGGATTTCTATAAAAAAAAAACAATAACAAAAAAAATTAAGAATAAATTTCAGTTAATTTATTTATTTACCTCTTGAATTTCTTTGTTTAATTGCTCATGTAGTTGTTTGATGAGCTCTTTTTGTACTTCAGTTTCTTTGAAAAATTTATCTAACTGTTCGGTTTTATTGGAAATTTCATGTTTCAATAAAATGCTTTGAGCCTCAAATTCTATTTTTAGTTTTTCTAAAATATTAAAACATTAGAAAATATTGAGTATATTAAATTAAAAATCCTACCATTAGCTTTCTCTTCCATTTTGTTGGGTGCATTTCTTTCTTCTTCCAATTTCTTTTCCAACGCCTTTTAAGTTTAGGTATAAATAATGTTAAAATATGTATTTTGTTGTTTTTTTAACAACTACTTACCAATTTTGCTTCTGTCTCCATATTTAATTTGTTCATATTATACTTTAGTTTGGATTCCAAGTGACCATAGTCTATTTTAAGTTTTTCACATTCTCTTTGGTATTTTCGTACTTCGTTGCACTATTGTTTATTAAACAAATTATTTAGCAATAATGTATGTTTATTCATATATGTATATTATTAACATTACCTTTTCATCCATTAGATAAGTAATACGAGATTTTTCCTCATTTAATGCCTGAAACTTTGTAGTGTAGGTTTTAATTTCTTTCCTGGCCTCGGCCAGTTGTTTTTCTACTACTTCTTTTTCTTTTTTGGCATCTATTACAGACTTTTCTTTCATGGCAAACTTAATGACTGTGGACTCTTTTTCTTTATTGGCAACATCTTTTTCTTTGCGAAACTAAAAATACAATAAAAAGGAATTTAAGTTTTAGGTAAACAACATAACTAGGCAAAATTGGCAGATATAGTTTAACTAGTTTAATATCAATTAAAATAAACAGAAATATCTATGAAAGGTTACATACATATATGTATTGTCTTATTTCAATATAGTTTTGCAATTCATATTTGAAATGTAGAAATTTTGGTTTATATTACTTTTTTGTATGCCATAAACAAACTATTACTTATTTTTTATAAATTTTTAAATAAAAAATGTAACAACAGTCTCTATTACTATTTCTGCTTACCGCTTCTTTTTCCTTTTCCAAAATAGCATTTTCTCTTTGGAACAGTATAATCATATTGTCTTTTTGCTGCAAAGCCGCTTTTAGCTGTTCCAATTGTTGTTCGTAGTGTAACATTTGTTGTTGCAATTTCAATTCACAATCTTCATGCTGTATTTTATCATACTTTACTTCTACATCATTGTGTTTTTCTGCCAAGTCAGAGTAACGGATAAAGGGAGAATTATTTAACGACGAAGAGGTAGAAACACTTGTTGGTTTAGTTTGGCTTAAAACAACTCCATTGCCTTCACCCACATCATCATTATTACTAAAGCAGTTATTTATGTTTGAGACATTCTCTTGTGAATTTGTTTTTGTGACCATTGCATTGCCCTCTACCTCGTCGTTAACTGCTGACACTACATCATTAACACTAGACTTTATTGATTTTTGTACTTCTTCGGTGTTTGCGGGAAATTGCATGACATTTGTGTCACACAACTGGGTTTTTACAACTTTATCTGTTGTATTGTTAGCATTTCCACTTTCGTTTGTTGTCGTTGCTACATTTTTAATTTCTTCTCCCGCTGTCTGCTCTTGTTCACTCAGCAGATGGATTGTTTCAGCAATATCTGCTGACGTTAATTGGTTTTTCTGTACATTTACATTGGAATGTTGTTTATCAGCATTCTCATCACAATTTGTGACATTATTAGTCAGTCCTTCATTTTCCATAATGCTAAATATTTAATCTGGTCTAGACTTTTAAATTTAAGTTTTAAAGATTTATTTGCACATATTATTTTATTAACTGCATTTTCTTGTTTTTTTTTTACGTGCTTGTTTATTATAAAAAATTTCACCAAATATTTTTGTTACTAGTGATGATAATTTAGCGATTTTGAAATTAAATTATCACGCCAAAAGTAATTTATTCAGAGTAGCCATTTTCGGAAATTTACAACTAGATTAATTTAGATGAATTCATTTGCAAACTTTATATATGTGTATATATATTTATTTAAAAATTTTAAAAGAGGGAAAGAGTTATTTTTGAGCAAACAGCATATCATAAAAATAGCTTGTATTTTAATAATTCTTTTGAATATCTCTTTAAATGAAATAAATTAATATGACATTGAATGTCAGAAAATTACTTTGACAAGAGTGATTAATTTTGAATTTATAAAACAGTGCTTAAGAAGAAAATTCTGATACACAAAAAAAAAAAGAAAAAAAAACGTTTTTAGCTAAGCCGCTGTTCTATATACTCCAAGGTAGAAAGAAATATTGAATATATACAAATTGTTGGTATTAAGTGATCTTGATATTCTTTTTGTTATAATTCTATGTGTTTGTTTTAATTTAAAGTTATAACTCCTAATTGTAATATTATATTTGTTCAAATTCAATTAAGAATTTTTTAAATTGTAAAAGAAAACAAATTTACACCATGTAAAAACAGCTTGCTAGTCCATGATGTTTTATGCAGTGTTGCAAAGTGTAAAGAAAAATCAGCTGGCTGACAAATGTGATTTGTTTTCAAATTGAAGAAGTTGTTGCTAGGATTCGTAGAATTATTACAATTTTATAAATTCCTATTTATCAATTAAACTAAAAATATAAAAAAATGGTTTGTGCTCTAGGCATAGAAGGCAGTGCTAATAAAATTGGTATAGGCATTACCAAAGATGGAGAAGTTTTGGCGAATGTTAGAAAAACCTACATTACACCGCCCGGTGAAGGTATTTTTTTTTACTAATTAAAATAGTTGTAAAAATTTCATGCGTAATTTCTTGTATTAAAGGCTTTCTTCCTAAGGAAACTGCAAAGCATCATCGTGAACAAATTTTAGGTTTAATTAAAGATGCTTTAAAAGAAGCTCAAATGTCAGCACACGATTTAGATGTCATTTGTTATACGAAGGGACCTGGTATGGCGCCACCTTTACTAGTTGGCGCCATAGTGGCTCGTACATTATCGCTACTGTGGCAAAAGCCCTTGCTAGGTGTTAACCATTGTATTGGTCACATTGAAATGGGGCGTTTTATAACTGGCGCCAAAAATCCCATTGTTTTGTATGTTAGTGGCGGTAACACTCAAGTTATTGCTTACTCTAATAAACGTTATCGTATTTTTGGTGAGACAATTGATATTGCAGTTGGCAACTGTTTGGATCGTTTTGCCAGAATTATAAAACTATCAAATGATCCCAGTCCGGGTTATAATATTGAGCAATTGGCCAAGGAGGGTAAACAGTTTGTTAAGCTGCCATATGTGGTAAAAGGTAAACGATTATTATTAAAACTTAATATTTTTGATGCTACACGCGTTTTACATATTTCCTTTACAGGTATGGATGTCAGTTTTTCAGGCATTTTATCACACATCGAAGAAATTGCCGATCCCTCAAAGAAACGTAAAAAACGCAAGAAGATTGATGATCCAGAAGATCCAGAATATACAAAAGCTGACCTCTGTTATTCCCTGCAAGAGACCATATTTGCCATGTTAGTCGAGATAACAGAAAGAGCCATGGCACATTGCGAATCCAATGAGGTAAACATATAAATACAAATGATAAAATATTATTTTTTTTTTTATTTATTAAATGTATTTAAAGGTTCTTATCGTGGGCGGAGTAGGATGTAATGAACGCCTGCAGGATATGATGCGTATTATGTGTCAAGAAAGAAATGGCAAATTATTTGCCACCGATGAGCGTTATTGTATAGACAATGGTTTAATGATAGCTCATGCTGGAGCCGAAATGTTTAAAGCAGGCAGTCATATGGACTTTGAAGACTCCTTTGTAACGCAAAGATATCGCACCGATGAGGTTTTGGTGACATGGCGAGATGATTAAGATCATTAATTAAACAAAAATTAACATTTTTTTAAAATAAAGCACATTTTTCGGGACAACCATATAAGCAAGTAACAAGAAAATCAAGATATTTAAAAAGAAGTACCTAATAGGTATGTAAATATTTATTTTTGTATGAAATTCATAAAATTATTAAGCTTCTTATTTGCTATCACATTTGAATGGTTGTTTATCATTGATTGAACTACTCGTTTAACTCCTTTTCTATACCCATCCAATAACGCTTCATATCAATGGGAAACAAACGTTTTCCTTCTATTATATAGACAGCTCCATTTTCTTGTTTTTCCAAGGCATTCAGTATACAGCGTGAAACATCAGCGGCACTTTGTTTATTTAAACGATCTAATACCAAATACGATTCATCACTCATATCAGGAAATAACATTTTCTCGGTAAAATTGGTAAACATATCGGTGATGGTAGCTCCAGGGCATACAGTTATAAATTTAACGCCACTACGTTGATAATAGATTTCCTTCTAAATAATTTAATTATTATAAGAATATAAAATTATCAATTTTCGTGATCAATAACAATAAAATAAATATACTTACTCCCATGCAGCGTGTAAAATTGATTATACCAGCTTTTGTAGCCGCATATACGGGCACCAAAAACATCGGATCCAATCCCACCACGGATGCCATATTGCAAATTAAACCCCCCTTGCCACCCTGTTCCTTACTCATAACTTTCATGGCATTTAAAGTAGAATTAATCATGCCGCCCAAGTTGACCAGTATAGTGCGCTGTACATCTTGATCATTGAAAAGACCAGCCACATTCACAACAATATCCAGGTGTCCAAAGGTTTTTAAAATTTCCTCATATGAAGCCTCAATACCCTTTGAATTGGCTACATCCATTTTGATAAGCAACAAATGTTGAGCCGGAAAAGCAGCTCTCAAAATGACAATTTCTTCCAAATTGTCCTGCAAATCTATTATGGCTACTTTCTGCAAAAAAAAATCAAATTAATTCGTTTTGTTTGTTTATTAATATGAAATGTTAACTTACATGAACATCATGCATTAAGAGTTGTTTAACCACTTGTAAGCCTATGCCATTGGCACCTCCTGTAACTATAGCATGCTTGCCTTTAAACGCCATTCTGTATTTTATACTTTCGACTATTTTTAAATCTATATCCTTTTCCTCTTTAAGTTTTGTTTTCAAACGCCAGAATTGAAATAGCAATCCAGTTTGGTCTTGGCTTTTTGGCGTTCAATTGAAAATGCGGTTAGATTGTTCAATTGAGGTCGGTTATATATACCTTTTTGTCAAAGATGTTATATGATATTTCAATATTGGTTTTTACATACTCGTTCTGATTACTTAACTTTATTTTTGTTATATGTAACAATCAATACATTACAACAGGTGTAGCTTATGATATTAATTTCAAAATGCTGTAATTACTCTCCACAATCAATGAGCTGTTGATTTTTTTTTATTTAGTTTTTATTTCTTCAAACATTTGTTTGGGTTTATTTATAGTGCTCAGTGCTGAATTATTTAGACAAGAAGAGTTTTTGTTGCATTTGGAATTATAAATAATGTCATATTTTAGCCATTGTAGGCACTATTATGGTTAGCTTTTGCTCAAATATTAAATATTGCATCGAATTTGTTATTTAAAAATTAGGCTGTTATATTTGGCTGTGACGACTCTTATTTACCCTTTACTTTACTATAAGAAAAAATTATTAGAATCATATAAGAAAGTGATTCTGAGTCGATCGGTATACTTTAAGGTGGGTGTTGGACTAATATTTCTGGGCGTTACAAACATCAGCACAAATTCAATATACCCTCTCCCACTATGGTGGTGTAGGGTATAAAAATACGAAAATCGAACATACGTAACTCACGAAATTTGAAAATAACGGGTATTTTTGGATCAGACCTCGTATACTTAATATTAGGGAGGAAAAATGTGATTTTGAAATTAAACTACAGAAAATGTACCAATAGTATTTTGAAATTAAAATAACTAACGCCATAATGCAGAAACTCGAACATAAAACTAAATTTTTTAAGAAAAACACGAAACAATGAATAAAAAATGTGTGTGAAGATAAATATGCCGAGTTAAATATGTTTTGACGTAACGACTAATGAAAAACCTATTTAAATATAAAATACAAATTTAAATAAATTTTAAATACGTTATGAAGAAAAAACAATTTAATGAAAAAATTAATATCAAATTGGATATACAATTTTATATGGTTATAATAAAAAATATTACTTAAAATTAGATATATCCTATATAGTGGTTATGCATGCCTTTGCTCCATTTGGCCAAAATCCCTCGTAGAAGTCCAAAACTGTTTAAGTGAATTTTCAAAAGTTTGTAAAAAATCCTTCGAAGAACTTCATAATTAGATCTAATTTTAAGTAATATTTTTTTTATAACCATAAAAAATTATATATCCAATTTTAAATTAATTTTTTCATTAAATTGTTTTTTGGTCATAACCAGACAAAAAATGGCAAACACAAATGTGTTTATGGCAAAAAAAAATATCGAAAAAATGCACAAAAAATTCAAAAAAAGTAGCAAAAAAAAGCATTTTTATTTATATATTTTTTGACGATCAACAGTTTCTTATTCTAATTCATCAATATAATAAAAGCTGTTACAATAAACAATCCTGTGTGCTACAGAACGCAGCAATAGAAGCTCCATTTGCATTTTCGAGAACAGCCATGTTAAGTAAATAAGATTTGTTCCCAACATCAGAATCCAAAACACCAAATATAAAATTGGCTACATATCTTTGTTGGCTGTCTGTAGTTTCATCAACAGAAATCCATATACATATATCTACCTTTAGTTTTTTGACGAATTTTTTCTAAAGTTTCCTTATACATTTGGGGTATGTATTTTCCGCGAACAGAACTTTCACTCGGTACTGATAAGTGGGCGTACTTTTGAAATATGTTTTTAAAACTAGGATGGCTGGTATATTTGTCTCCAACAAAAATTTACATATATCTTCGTGAAATGTATTGGATGTTATAGTTACAGAAAATTCCGTGATAAGTTTTTGCTGACGATTTTCTTGACGAGAAGCTGTTAATTTATGTTTGTATTTAACTGTTGCTCCACATTGTACTTTTTATTTAACATGCACAAACATTGCAAAAAAGCCAATCTTTTTCAATTTTAAGAACTCCAAGGTACGATTGAACCATTTTTAACATGAACATTTTATTAGATTTTTCATTCGACATTTTAATTTTTGATTTTTTTTTTCGTTTATAACGGCCTACTTGATTTTTTCAAACTCAAATGTTTTTTACACACTTTTTTTTAATAAAAGAGTTGTAAAAAGAAGTAAAGTACCTTTAACACTGAGTTGTAAAAACTTATAGGTATACAAAAATGGTTAATAAATGTACAAAATCAATGTACAATGCAAAAAAACGGGGAAAAAGCAAAACAAGCATCAAAATGACGAAATAAGCCAAAAAAGCAAATTATGGTAAAAAAGGCATAAAAAAAGCAAAAAAAGCAAATTTGTCTTCTCTGGTCATAACGTATTTAAAATTTATTTAAATTTGTATTTTATATTTAAATACGTTTTTCATTAGTTGTTACGTCAAAACATATTTAACTTTGTACTTAAATATGTTTTCCGTAAGTCGTTACGTCAAAACATACATATTTAACTCGGCATATTTATCTTCACACACATGAATAAAAAATTAAAAAAAAAATTATATTTAAATTTTGAAAATTTGAATGAATTTTCTGTTCTGTTCGTATTTCTAAATCAGGCTCTAAATTATTTACAAACTTTCTTATTAATTTAACAAATGCAATGTGAATGTTGAAATAGTACAACATTGCGGCAATATTTAAACAAATAATCTTTTCCAAATCCTTTTAAATAAATTCTATATGACGTACGAATAATGAATTCAAAATTCTTTTAACCCTTTTTCGGTAAATATATTTAGGTTTTTAAAGGTGAATTTTATAGGATATTATATGGTCCGGCTTGAACATTTATAAAATAATATTTAATAAATTGCTATAATTGTCATAAATACATCATATATACATATAAAACTTCTGAAACTTTTTTAAAAGACTTGGTGAAACTAAAAATATAAGAATTTAAAATTTTTTTTTTAAATATTTTATTATAAAATTATGGGAATATATTGCAGCAAAAGTCGTTTATAAACTAAAAATGTTAAAGACTTCCAAATATTAAGAAAGCAGTAGATTTACTATTATTTTAAAATAGTAAATTTTAAAATTTTCACATCAATCTACCGAATTTACACGAAGCAATCATGATGAGGGGAAGATAAGTCGAGTACACACTTGATGTTACTAGCAATTGTTACTCGTTTATTCGTATTACATATGTGTATACAAATCTGTGTATACTCTCAATTAAAAATTCGAGTGACTTAAGCAATTATATTGTGCTGTGTGAACACCGAAATATACAGAAAAATATATATTTTCTTATTTTTTGAATCGTGAATCTCCCGCTTTTAAAAACCAACAAACTTAACAGAGCCCGTTTGTAAAAAATAAAAAGTTTTCGGTTCAAGGACCAATTCCAACTGTCAATGTCATATTTGCGACGTATATTACAACGTTTTTTTCTTTTGTAAAGCAATTTTATTAAGAACATTTAGATTTCCTTTGAGGTGTCCAAAAAGTAGAGTTTTTTCCCGCAGTTTTTCGCTTCCCGGGAAAGCGGGAAATTTTTTTTAATTTCCCGTGATCCCGCTCCATAGAAAAAATAAAACGTAAATTTGTCTTTATTTATGAAAAATCTTTTATTAAAAAACGTGAGGGAAAAAACAAGGTAAAAAAATACTTAATTACTACAAAAATTAGTTTTAATTAAAAGAGGAACTTGAATTATTACATTACGCTTTTAAATGTAAATGTCTTATTATTATGCTGAAGGTATTAGATAAAAAAGAAACCTAAACATAACAATTAAATTCATAAAAAAATAGTAAAAAAAAAAATCAGGTACTCAAGATATGAGATCAAAAAATTTAAAATTTAATTCATAAAATATATAATATATTTTAAATAACTATACTAAAATTTTAACGGCTTTGGAAATAACTTTTTAACACACTCAAAGCGTTTATTGAGTCGTCAGAAAGTCCAATTCTGATTTTATTTACAAATTCTCCGCTTTACTGAAAAAACTCGTTCACTTTCTACCGAAGTTGGACGAATAGTTAAAAGTGCATTAAACAAGTATGCAATATTTTGAGTTCTTTGACCGCTTCCTTGAACAAATTTTAACTCCTTTTTTAAGTATAACGAGGGAGTTGCTTCTTATACTTATACGGAAATTCCCGGGAAAAAACCCTACCAAAAAGTCTTTATTTTGAAAATATTTTTGACGCTTTATTATTATGCAGTAGATCCAAAAATAAAAATACGAGCGATTTAAGCAATTATATTGTGCAGTGTTTTCTCAAGCATATTATCAAAGTAGTTTCCCAACAAGTAACATTATAAGAAATCGTACATGTGTAAACACCAAAGAATTTTTAAGGGAAAAATTGTATAAAATTGTATTAATTTTTTCAATAAAATAGCTTCTTGTAAATTGGGACTAAATAATGTAGATATCTAAACATTTATAATTTTTGCTACAATTAAAAAAAATACTAAATTTAGTACTTTTTTAAAATAAGACCAAATTATAACATTAAATTTAAACAACAGTCTCACATAAGCTACATATAATAATTATAAATGAAAGATGTGCATTAGTAACTTTGGGTGTAATTAAAACGTCGTTTGTTAAATATACGCCTATGTTCTATATTCCACTACGAAGTGAAACTAAATCGTTTTCAATTCCACATGGACAATTTCACGGCGTTCTAGAAAACGAGGTGAAACTTTTAACTACGATGAACGAAACTAAAAGTGATATTTTACTTTTCAAATCACTTTCACAAAATTTAGAACACAAAATTAATGAAAATTTCACTTCCACTTCATTTTACAAATGTAGAACCCAGGTGATAAATTTCATTATTTTCACAGTCATTACTATTTAAAATAGCTAAGTTAGAAACTACAATTACAATCGGTAGCTTCTCTTTTAGGGATGTTCTACAGAGTGAGATTACGTCCGATATTCTTGAAAGAATTAAGGGTTTTTAGAAACTAACTAACTTAGTTAATTTAAAAAGTTGAATATAAGAGGTTTGAATATTAACACCAATAGACACAAAGAATGCTGACGAAGGCTTTAGCAGGCCAGAAAATGCATTACATTTTGCTAGTGTCTCTTTGTATATCTCTCTATGATTTTACATTTATGCTTTCCAACGGAAGGCTAATGTGGAATATAACAGAGGTATACAAAAATAAATTTCAAATTCTTTTATATTTAACTAGAAGTAAATCTTCGAATAAGAAAATTTTTATAAAAAGGTTTTTTAGAAACTAAAAATTTATATTACTTTAATTCTATTCTTTGCATTTCACAAAATATAGAATTTTATAACATTTTGATATAATAAATAAAAGACACGATTTTACATTTTTTTAAATAGGGAATCTTTATTAGTCATTAATCCTAAGTTGACTACTCATAACTGATAACGAAAAAATCATTTTGAGTTAAATATGTCCAACGACATATTTAAATTTGCAATTACGGCTGCTGTTATGTGTGGTCAACTTCTGAGCAATGAAATATTTTTAATTAAATGTATGTGTGTATTTTAAATCTGAATAATATTTAAAATATATTGTTGGTGTATTTTCAAAAAATTCTATAGGAAAAATTTGAACTATTAATATTTTGTTTCTTGGGTACAAAAGTTTGCCCAAAAAATTGGAGGGGTAGAATTGTTGGCGTCAAAACATAAAACCTTAAGCAATTAAAACTAAAACCAAAAAAAGAAATTAAACATATATTTTACTCAAAAAAAATATCACAATTTATTTAAAAAAACAAAAAACTCCAAGATAAATTATAAAATAAAGACAAAATTACAGATTTAAGAACTTTTAGGAAATTAAAACAAAATGTGCTTTGAAAGGAATTTACAGTAAACTTAACTAAATTGTTGAGGCTTAAATATATATATTGTTTTTTTTTTTTTTTTTTTTGCTAATATTATATAAATTAGTAAAATTTTATAATATAAAAAGTTTTGATTTAGTTTTCAAGAATGATTATAAATTTATACAAAATTTAATTGCCAGTAGCGGGATAAGTATCCTTATTTTGATAGCCAGATACATAACCAGAATCGTCGACTAGGTTCTTGCGACCAGCGATACCTTTACCCTTGCCAGTGGCATCAAAACGTTCCTTATGAGATCCCGTATACTTGCTAGTATCAGTCAAACGTTCTACTGCAGAAGCGGCCTTGCCAGCCTACAATTAACAATAAATAAATTGTAAATAAATTATTTTCTAGCTAATTAACAATTCTAAACTTACCGATACTTGCATAACTCCTGGTGCTCCACAAGCAGCCATTTTAGTTTTAATTTCCGACAACTCAACCTTCCGGGTCTTGGCCAAATCCTCGATGAATTTATTGTAATCAGCATAAGAGATTTTCAAGGCCTTGAATTTCTTAAAGTGTATACCAGTATCGGTGGTAGTGATTTTCTTATCGATTACTTTGGCCTGTTTCATCCATTTATCACTTTGCGATAGTGTAATCAATTTACCATCGGACTTAGTATCACCGAACTTGGAGAAAGCTTTGAATTGGTCTTGAAATGTTACTTTGGGCTCTTCTAACGCCATCTCGGCCAATTCAGTGGTGGGTGGGGCTGGTGAGGCACTGCCATTGGTAGCTTCGTCAGACATGGTGTTTCTAAAATGAAAAAAAAAAAGAAATGAAAAAATCATTTTTAATTTTTAAAGAAATATTTCTTTAAATATTGAAAACTTTTATGTTTATTTAAGAAAAGTTTAGAGAATCTTTAAAATTTAAAATCTAGAAAAAATCGGTTATTGACTATTACATACATACATACGAGTACATATTTATTGTAATGCAATTTTTGACTCACTCACCTATGGGCAGCAGTTCTAGCAATCATACTAAGCATGTTTAAATTTGTTTATTTTATTCCAATTATTAATTTAATTTCAATACATTCAATTCTAAAAGTTTTTAGATAAAATAAATTGTTCAAAATAAAATTTCCTTTTTTGCAAAAATGTACATAAAATGTTAATTATCATTAATTTAATTCGTTCCCTAGATTCAACTTATTCTTAGCTTTGATACAGATTTCTCTTGTCTGATAATAAACTCAACTATATAACAAAATAACATCATGGGTCAAGATAACAGCATTATCCATTAATTAATTAGTAAATTTTCAACAAAATTTTTATTTGTGCATACCGTGAGCGTTAAAACAAAATCAACACCACATATTATTAAAATAAAAACTTAATTATATTAATATAAATAATATTATATTAATAAATTATATTGCATTTTTATATAGTTATTTAAGTAGAATTGATTATTGTGTATTTCGATTCGAAAGCAAACATTTTCGAAATACAATGTATAAAGTATACAAATTCGAACGATTTTCATTTCGAAACGAGTTACAATATAACCTTCCTGTCATTACAAAAGTAATGGCAATTTTTTTAATTTATCTTTGTTTGAAAGTTCAAATAATTACAAGTTTCATAATTTATCACTAGAAGAGATTAAGTTGTGACGTTAAGTATTGGATATTGACAATGGAAAGACAATCATCGACAAATCATAATAGACTTACATAGAAAGGAAAATAGGTGAAATCGTTGAAAGTTATAATTGTACAATAAAACTAATTATAGACAAGTGCAGCACGTCCACAGCAACTTACAAAAACTTTAGTAAGAGCTGTAGTAAAACAGGTAAAATCAAACCAAACCCAACATCTAGTGCTGTAAAAATAGCTGAATATGTTACGAAAACTTCTAGAAAACCTGTAAACGCCAGTACGATTAGAAGATCTTTGCATCAAAATGGCCAGCTATTATAAAGGCAAAAAGACTACAAAAAATATTAAATTGTACAATGTTTTACATAATTTTAATCTACCAGTTTACGTTTTTTTGACGCGAAAAATCTGTCACTTTTCCGTTAAAATTTAATTATTTGTTTATGTTCCCGATTTTAAGTTACTTATGATTTATGCAATATATTTTGTTTTAAATTTGTACTTGTTGTTTATATACATAATAAAACATTTTTTAAACAATATCAGGTGTTTATTTTATATTGACGCTCACAGTATCCTAGGTGAAAGTCTAAAATTTTCAAAAAAAAAAAAAAATAAAAAAGTAAAATTTGATTTAATTTTCAAAAAAATGTATTCATGACAGTTAACTACAATAAAATGAATTTTAGGGGATCTACAATTTTGTTTTCCACTGTTAGGTCTGCTTTCACTATGCAAACTACATTTTGATGAAGAACTGGCTGCAAAACCTTAAATCTGATGTTACAGTTGAAAATATATTACTATCTTGAAAAAGGCTTTCTTAAATTGAGTTTGCACTTCGAAAATATTGTCTTTTTTTAGTGAAATTTCTTATAAAATGTTGTAGATCGTAATTTAGATACTGAGCAGAGACTAAAATAACTCGTCCATTAAATCAAAAATTAAAAATTGTGATTTATAATTTTTGATAATTTTAGTCGGGCTCGAGTTCATTTAAATTTAATTTTCATTAAATTATTATTTTTACTGAAGGTAGGAATTGTTTTTACAACATGAAATCTTATTAAAACAAATTTCTTGTGTTGTTCCTTTTTTATAAATAATATAATAATAATAAATAAAAAGCACTAATTAAAGTTAAATATATATTGTTTTCTTGACGACATTTTGAACATTTTAAATTTTTGAGAATTTTGACAAGCAGTATGTGTAAAAAATTTGAAACCAAAACTTGAACGTTTAACTGTTAACATTCTTTTTCTTTTATTTACATACTATACGGACATTTTTTAAATTTCAATTGTGAAATTAATGAATTTTTAATGTTTTTTAAAATTTATGATTTGTTAAATTTTAAATTAGTTGCAAAATTGTGAATTTTGTTTTGTTTTTCGAATTTTGTTTTTATAAAATTTTCGATTTTTTGTAAAATTTTAGGCGAAATTGATTCACATCAAATGAACTTTTGCCATTTATTAAAAGTTGGAAAATAGAAGTTATAACCTGACCTTTACGAATAAAATGTAATTATAAATCACTCATCTTGATTATTTCCGTTATTTTCTCTTCTGTTTATCTCAATCACAAACCTAAAATGTTCTCTTATGAATCACTCTCTCAGTGATATAACACAAAAACTAATTTTAAATGGTAGATGGTGCCAATTAACCACTAAAATTAAAGTGACCTGTTATTTTCGGTCTCTGATACTGAGTAATTATTATACAATATTTATTTTTAGAATAATTGGTATTTAGTTGAACTGTTAATATTTTAATTTTGATATTTTCTTTTAGTTAGGCTTAAGTTCATTAAATTTAATTTTCAATAAATTATTTTTGCTGAAGAAGGAATTGTTTTACAACTTGAAAAATTTTTATTTTTGATAATTTTCTTGACTGGGATTCGAACCTGGGTTGTTGGTTGAATTTACATATGTTTCGAGAAACACCACTTTCTCTCATCAGAATTCTTTGCGTTCTGACCCTTTTTTAATAATAAATATTCACGTTTAAGTTGTTTTATATTTATTTATATTCAGTTTAATATACATACATACATTGAAAAGTATGTTTCTTTAATGTTATTATTGCAACAAACTTGTTTTGTTTTTATTTATTTACATTTAATGTCTTTTTAAGCATTTATTGTCCTTAACAATAACAATTGAATAACTAAATGCTTATCATTAATTCAACACAAATTAGCCAAAACACAAATAATTATGCACTCAAGTACTATACAAGTATTTCTACTTTAATAAACCCAATTCTTTAAAACACACGGCATATTTTCTTACTGTTCTGGCAAAAAAAAAAACAATAAAAAAGTTTTTGTTTCTTTCTTAAAAATATTCTTATCAATATGCAATTTCAACGCAATTTACAATTAATTAAAGTCTTTGATTTTATAATTTGTAAATAATACAATTTGTATTGTTTTGTTTTTCTTAAACTTTTTAAAGGTGGCTTCTCTTTTGAGTGAAATCAAACTGATTGTGAATTTTTTTTAATGTACAGCTTTATTCATTCATTCTATATATTTGTTTATTTAGTTGAGATGATATCATTCATAGCTAAATGTTTGGGAAGAAAGAATAATATACATGTGTACATACGAGTATGTATAAATAATAATATTAATATACATTCCTAGAGGTACCGGCAAATCACACTGATATGTTAATAATTTTATTGTTGTTTTTAATAAATAATCAAAGTTCAAGTCGATTTTTATGAGCACTAGCATTTTTAATTGAAATAATTTTGTAAATTTAAAAACAGCAATTAAATTTTTTAAACAAAAGTTTTGAATGTTTTTAAAATTACCACATGTATTTAGCATAGCTATGTATTTATGTAATCTGGTAAATAAAATTTGTTGTTGCGTTATTGTAATTATGTTGTATTTTAACTACATTTGCCTCGTTAAATTAACTACTTGCTAGAGTGAAAACTTCTAAAGTTACATATTGTTTAATACACTAAATATACCCATTTCCCATATTATGGCGTATCAGAAATAAAAATTTTAATTAAATATTACCTTCTACCACATAGGAAATCTAATCAGTAGTGTGTTAAAAAATAAATTTCACAACAATAATACATTAAAATATGACGTTTTTGTATTATTCAATTAAAGTTTTTTTGTATAAAATTACTTAAATATTCAACCTAAATACACAGTTTTGTTTAGTTCCAATTTACACAAAGCAATTCTTTAAGCTTAGCTGATTACCTTTTTAATATCGGGGTGAGGGGAAGATAAGACGAGTACACACTTGATTGTACTAGCAATTCTGGTTACTCTCTTATTCGTATTACATATGTGTATACAAATGTGTGCATACTCTCAAATAAAAATAAAAATGATTTAAGCAATTATATTGTTCTGTGTGAACACCTCAGAAATTTCAAGGGGAAAAATGTATTAATCTTTTCAATAAAAATTGCTTCGCGTAATTTGGGACTTACCATAACGATACAATTTTTACCAAAAAAGTTGAAACTATTTTTATAAATATAATTGTACCATTGCAATTTAAATTAAAAATTATATTTTGTAGATTTCTTTTAAACATTTTTCTGTTAGCACAATGGGTGTAAAAATTTCAATTTTTCTTAAGTCTATGAATGAATTAGTTGTTTTAAATAATTTTAACTTCTTTGTCAAGTTTTGTATTTTAAATGCCTAATTAGTTCTTAACACTTCTTCAAATATACTTAAAATATAAACTGAAAATAATCCAAAAATTTAACTCAAAACAAAACTAAAGTCAGATCTGCATTCTCGTACAAAAAATGCTAAATGATGGATCAATTATACAAAAATGCAAATAAAAAACTGTTATAATGTAACTTTCCCAATCTAAAAACTCTTATACTAGAACTTTAGAACTATAGAAAAACAGCTATACAAGAACTTCTCTATAGAAACTGTTGTACTAGAAATTTTTCTTATAGAAAATCTGTTACACTAAAACTTTTTCTATAGAAAAGATAAATTGTTATACTAGAACTTTTTATACATAAAAACTGTTATACTAGAACTTTTTCTATAGAAAAACAATTATACAATAACTTCTCTATAGAAACTGTTGAACTTTTTCAATACAAAAACTTTTATACTAAAACTTTTTTCACAGAAAAACTGTTATACTAGAACTTTTTTTATAGAAAAACTGTTATACTGATAACTGAAACTTGCATTATGATAAAACTTATTACTTACGACAACGCGCTTATTAATAAGTTATTACTTTAATACTATTAAAACTAGTTACAAGTAATGACATAAATAACATAATGATAGTAAATCTCACAAAACCCGTCATCAGTAAAAACAGGATATGGTCATAAAAATGAGTAACAAGTAAGCAGTTATATAACAGCTAATAAATAAGTCAACATACGAATACTTTTGGGTAATACAGACGGTAATTGTGGTTGTTAATTAATTAAAATATTTTGTTTTCATTTTCCTGCACATTTATTATGTCAAATATTGAAGTAATTTTATTTTTTACACCACTGTGAAATAACAAATTCCTCAATATTAAATTAAATATGTTTAACTTATTAAATATGTTAAAATTTTAAACATATACTAGGATAATATAACCTGCACGCAACACAACTAAAACAACACCTCCTTCTACCACAAAAAAATCTATAAAAAAAATCGTTTGTCATTAATTCAATTTTCATTAATACATAATTGCCATTGTATGACTACCATTTTTAAATATAAATCATTTTGAAATAATTGACCAGCTTAAAGCTGATAAGGTTTTAATAAAAAACCTATAAATTTTACACAAATATAAGTGATATTGTCTATACAAATTATATTTATTCGTACATAAATTTTTATTTATTTATTATTACTTTGATGATTAACAAAATTATTTTAAACAAACCCCCCCAAAAAAAACTTGCTTTTAATTTATATACAGCTAGAAACTTATCCATAATTTACATCGAACAATTGTGGCAAAATCATTAATTTTAGACTTGTTTATATAAAGTCAAAAATTGTTTTCAGTTTCTGGTCTTTTTTGGCCAGTTTTGCTTTAAAAATTTTATTTTTGTTTTCGTTTTCGTTATCTTTGTTCACGGTTTAACCCAGGTTTATCATTTTGTAAAACATTTTGCTTAGTTTTTGTATTTTCAGCCGTAGGTTATAATTTGTAACTGAATTATTGTACATGTTGTAGGAACTTGTATGAAATCATATTACATTGTCTTGTTAATTAAGTTTTGATTTATTTTTAGTTTACATTTTTATTTTAAACATATGATGACCATAACTGATCATGACAGAGATAATAATGATGATTACAATGTCATTTGTTTTATTTGGTTTACAAGTTGAGGTAAACTATACTTAACAAAAATATACTATTACTGTTCTTAAGAGTTCCAATATATATACAGGGTCTTTTAACGAGATCTTTGTGTATGAAAATAAAATTTTTCGGAATGAAAAGCATCCATATGTTTAATGTAAGTACCTGTCCTTAGGGCTTAAACTCACGGTGCCAAGACCGCATTGTATGTATTGCAAAGAGCATACTAAATGAATATGAATTGCATGAAACATACAAATTGCAACTTCTCGTACATGACTGCAACAATCAATGTAACGAGCAGATCATGAACCTGGGGTTTCTAATCCTTGCCATCTATGTCTTAGTCAATCAGCAAAGTCTAGGAAAAATAGACACAATCGTTTCAGCTACAAACTATTCTAGCATTGCACTGGCTAACCACTTTCATTGGCTCTGTTGCTTCAGCAACAGTACCTAGTAATAAATTGGTTTTCCGAAATGTCCAATTTTCAATATCAGACATTAAAACTACTATCTTCTTCCCCGTCTTTTTATAAAAACCACAGCCACTACACGCCTCTCGAAAGGACCTCAACGAATTATCAGTTAGAGACCAAATCCCCGAGCTGCTAACTGACCCCATAGTTCTAGATGGCGACTCTAGTTAGTTAGCTGCAAGTTTAAATAGGTGAACAAACTAAATCTATCCAGTTTGAAGCTCGTGTAAGCTCATGGAATTTGTCCTTGACAATTCTAGCCCTTCCTGACAATGCCATCAAGGTGTACCAACATGTCAAGCTTAAATATCGTAAAGGAAAATTAACGGTGGCTGTGTGACATGTTTGAAAAATCCTTATATTTGTGGGTGACCGTCAAATATTTCGATGTATTACAGACATAATGTTAAAATAAATATATAACACTATAACTTTCATAAATCGTGCAAAGTTCTTTGTACTGATTGAGCAACCTTTCATATAAATTCAAATATTTAACTGCTGCTGTCAGTTACAGTTGTATCACAAGCATTACATGTAGTTAGTTGAGCATGTATTCCCAAAATGTAAATGCATTCCTCTCTGGGTAGGTCAAGGTTGACTAAGTCAACCTTAAAATGTGATTATTAAAACAATATCTGTAATAAGATGCGATATACGATAACAACAATGTTACCACCATCATTAACCACCCATAAACAAAACTGTTTCGCAAATACGACAACACTCTTGCCCCGCTGACATCAAGTTTTGCAAACAAATAAATATGTATATTAAAAAATAAACTTTGAGTACAGTATAACATCTATGTAAACAAAAACATTTCTACTAAAGTACATTTAAAAAGTGCACATCATTAAAACAGCGTATATAGCTGATTATATACGAATTATGTCATTGTGTTTTTGACATCATTTTGGGACTAATAAGTAGCGCAAATGAAAAAGTTTAGGGAGTGTTGTCGAAAAACATACAAAACAGAATTTAAAGAAATAGGTTAAGGCTAAAGTAATAGACTACATATTTATAAAATTTAAGATGTACATAAATATTAAAATATGTAGTAGTATTTTGAATAGCTTAATGAACTTGACGATGTTCCCCACTGTAATTAGAGTTCTTGGTTATTCTTTCACAATTTTGAAAAAGTTTAGCCTTTTTAGTTCTATTGCTATTGAAAATATTTCTTTTTAACATAAAAAATCTGTTATTTTACATTTTTAGCATAAAATGTGTAAATTAAACTTTTTCGTTACACTGTACTTATAATTGTTTTCATTACTATAAATATGTATTTATATCAATTTTAAAATTAATTATTTAATATTCTAATATTTTTATTCCATTTTTGTTTATTCATTATTATGTAATTACTAAAATAGTCTTTATCACATTTCCTATTTACAATTCTATTTGCAGTTATTATTCGTAATGCTCTTTAACAAATTTCAAATATGAAATACCAAAAGTCTGTGTCCGGTCAATTTAAATTTTATGTATGTTTCTGTTATACACATTTTAAACCCTGTTATACCAATTTTGTGTTTCTTTTCATAATGGCACATTGTCCAAATTCGGCATGAGCAGCATACAGTCTATGAAACATTATTTATTAATTTTTATTGTTTGTTATAAATTTAAATTTTGTTTAAAGAATATCTAAATTTGGAAAGTTTCATGTTTGACGTTAATCTAATGATTAATATTCTTTTTGAGTACATAAATTGCGAGACAAATTTAATTAGTTTTAGTTGCTGAAGAGTGGTTAGAAGGGGTGGGATTAGGAGAAAATATTTAAACTATTTAAACATTTGTTACAGTAATAGTGAAATGAGTGTGTTAGGTATCAGAAATTTAAAGGAAATAATTCATAAGTAGTTTATTGAGTTTAATTTATTAGACTACTTTTGTTGAAATTTACTGTTCTTATAAATAGTGATTGTTAAAGAACTTTCGAATTTTATTTAAAAAATCTTTATTTGAGACGATAGAATCATCTATATAAGAATAGCTTTGTGTAAATTGGGGCTTGCTTATTTTCTAACAATTCCTTTTCAGTCAACTGTTTATAGTTTCGGACTTATATTCTCATTCGTTGTCAGTATTTTAAACGACGCTATAGAACTTGGTTCAATCGTTTTTCCGTATAAACGTATCAGCTGTTTTAGGTAAAAAGACAACACACCGCGAAAATAAATTAAAAAAATACAAATCAAAGTTTTTTTTATTGTACAATATGTCATTACTTTCGACTAAAGTAATGAGTTTTTCGTCATCCATCGTTTATATTTTATATTTTTATAACTTTTATGAGTCGCAAGGCTCTCGAAGGCAGCGAAACAAGGACGGCCTTAAGAGATAAAGGCAATGACGCGCGCGTTCTTTCTTCACCCAGAGCTGAATTACGACTGATTGAAAATTTTTGTAATAAACCAAAAAATTTTTTTGTTACACAGATGTCAGCAGTTTTGTGCTGTCACTTACAATTACTTAGCAAATTTTTGTTTTCAACAGATTCGTCCGCAACGGCACGGAAAGTAACAAAACAACTAACGACTTCTACACATTTTCTATTTAACAGAATCAAGTCAGCTGATTCGGAACGGAACAGAAAGTAGAGACTAATTCTGCCTTAATACTCTTTAGTTAAGTTTTGGCCCAATTTAGTTTCGCGGCATTATTCAAAAGCTACAATGGTTTGCTATTGAAGAAATCAGGGGGACGCAATAGAAAAATATGTATATGAACGCCCTAGTTGTCCTTAGCTTTGGCCAATTGAACAGTTTTGAGACCGTAAAACATGAGAGGTACTACCTGTATATAGTTCCTGACATTAACAAATGTTAGTGATTTGAAATAAGAGTATGCAGCGCAGGTTGAACGATCCATAAAAAAAACACGAATTTTTATCGAAGGCAATTAATTTAAAAATCTTCCTTTAGCTTTTCTTAAATATTAATAAATCAGTATAAATTTGTGAGTCAAAAATATTCAATATATTTTCAAGCAGACGGATTTTATGTAAACAGAGCTTTATTTAATGGTTTAGGAGTTATTTCTTAGGTGCGTTTTAAATATTTAAAAATACTTTTAAGGGTTGTCAGAGATTTAATAAAATGTTTGCTAAATCGTTTAAGTATACTTAAATATATTTAAACAATTAAATATTCTATGCAGAAGCTCTTTTATTTAAAAATTCTACTGACGCCTTAAACAATACATCATTTTTACCTTTATTTTCTATAAATTCTATATAATTTAAAAATATGCAAAAGAAAGTTCAAAAAACTGCTAATCTTTTAAAGCAGAAATAGCATGTACTTTCACTTAACAACTCCATGGAGAAAACATCAAAAGGTAACTTCATTTCCTACTATTTCAAAAACAAAAAAAGGAAGGGAGGGTGGGTAATACATATATGCAATTTAAGCTCAAGTGTGTAAGGGAGCCTACAAACAACATGACATCATACCCCCTCTAAATAGAAAAACTAAATAATAAAGTGCGCATGTTTTGACCAGAAAACATCATCAGCATGAATGAGGATGTTTGGTGAGTACAAGTGGTTGATGCTACACACTGCATCATCGTGATTATCATGTGTAAAATGATGTACATACATAAAAGTGTATTAATCATTATTAAATTTCCATTACAAGACTTTTTTGCGCCACAAATAGATGAAAAGGATTCGTTAGTATTTTCTTTTCCTTGTTTTTTTTTTTTTTGTTCTGAAATGACTGTTATCAATAGCTATATATTTCAAACAATGGTTATTTGTTATAAAGGCAACAATATTTCCTCTTGCTAAGTGATACTTGAAAATCTGATTAAGTTTTTTTATGTATTGCAAATTGTACAAGTGACCATAAATTGATATAGACTTCAATAGATATTTATGTTTCATTGGAACTAGACAGATTGACTGAAGTATATTTTTCTTTTAGGTCTATAACCTAAATAAAACAGTATTAATTTAGGTCAGGAATCTAGCTACATACTTATATATACATATATATGCATGTATTGCAGCTTTTTTAAATTTAAATAAAATTTTTTTCATTTAAATAAATAATTTTTTATTTTTATAAAAACTCACATTATTTGTTTGTATGTTATTTGCCAACGGCTTAGTTTTAACTATTTATTTGTATATTTTTTTTATGATTTTCTCAAAATTTTTATTTGATTTGAATATTTTGTTTTGGCCGGTTTATTTTTAATATTTTACAATTTATAACTTTACGGAAATATTGTTGATACACAACTAAATTGTTGAAAGACACAAAAAGCTTTCTAAAGTTCCTACAACAAAACAAAAACATTAGAACGAGTGTGTTTATTAGTCTCTATGATATGAGTGAGTTTTTATCTTTTGTTGATATCGTTTCTTGGTGAGACCTTAATGACAAATTTTACAGTATGTGACTTTTATGAATTTATATCTATACACATACATATTAGTTTTTCAGTCATTTTTGTTTTGTTTAAATATTGTTTGTATTCTTTCGATTTGAAAGCAAAAGCTTTCGAAATACAATTGGGGGATTCACAAGGTGTCATAAAGTCATATATCTTAAAATAATAACATGAAAAAATACGACTGCTGTGAACAACCCCTCATAATTCAGTGTGCTATTTTGAATTTAAATCAGCTGATTTAAAACAAATATAAAAATTAATATTGTTTTTTTAGTTGGATTTATGCGGATACGCTTTATCTACAAAAATTATTGCGGCTCGGCTCAGCCGCTCAGCGCAGGTCTCTTCTGATTAATTACGACAGCACAATAAACATAGCAAGCAAAGTTCTATTAATTTAAGACACTTTTTGTTTACAAAGCAACAACAATATTTTTAAACCATTGTAAAATGTTAGAACATTATGACAATATAACATGATAGCACACCTTGTGAATACCCCAAATGTAAAAAGTATTCAAATTCGAACGATTTTCTTTTCGAATCGAAATACACAATAAACTCCCAGAAAACAAATTATTAATAACTCATTAAGAAATAGACAAGTATAAGAAGCATATACATACATATTTTGCTTTTTAAATTTCATTGAATACAACTAATAAAGTAATTAAAAATTTTGGAGTAAAGTTTTCAAAGTTAAAAGAAAACGACACTCATATTAAGGCTGAAAATTGTGAACTTATTCTTTTACATTTGTCAGTAAAAATTGTTTTTTATCTTTGAATACCGCACAACGAAATTCTATAGCGGTAATTTAAAATTTTGAAAACGAATGGATATGATCCAAAACTAATTTTGTATGCATGGGAAACGATAAAGGGTGTTGAAAGTTTGTTAGAAATAATGTGCAAAATCGTACAACAATTTTTTAATTATTCATTTTTGAACATCGCTCGATTTTGAAATCACTCGATTTAAAAAACACGGTCAAAATAAACATAAACATTCCATTATATTCGGAGTGTTAATACGAGAACCGATTTTTGAGTATGAAAACATTTATCTGGTTCACACGATTTGTTTCATTTAATATTTTCTAAATCTAGAAAATATTCGTAATAATTTTCAACTTCGTAGTATTTTGATAGGAAATTTTTTACTTGTTCAATCTTTGTTATTAATTTTCGGAGTCAATTTCGGAGCTATTTATGATTTATTTATAGGAGGTTGGAATCTTTATATATGTATATGACCTGAAATAACAATCTCTGACATTAAATTTTTAAAGATAATCTGCCGTATTAAAAAAAAAAAAATAAAGTTGATTTAAATTTTCAAAATTTTCCTTAAGTACATTTGAAGTCTACTTTAATTTTTTATGAATAAATGTTCGCCGCTGAGAAACATTGGTAACGTAAATTAAATTGAAAGTTTTAATATAGTATTTTAATTGATTTTTTAATAGATAATTATCCTCCTATGTCCATTCTACTGGCCCTACTGTAAATTTTTAAATTCATAAACCGAATATACCTATGTAAAGTATTTTTCAACAATAACATTGTTTTCCAACAGGGGCATATTAAAAAAATTTTGACATTTTACTTGTTGAAATATCAGTAGTAGAAGCTTCGACATTTGTTGGATCTTTAAAAGTAACATTTTTCAGACGAAGCGGATTTTAATTTGCCTGGATACGCCAACAAACAAGATTGCCGCATTTAAGCTTTTGAAAATCCAAAAGCCTTTGCATGCTGAACGTGTAATGTAATTTCAACGGTTGTCACATAGCCACAGAAACAATGAATTTATTGTAAACCAATATTACCGATCGTATTATTTCAGGAAATTTAGCTATTAATTGGCCGCTCAATCAGGTGCTTTAACAGCTCTAGTTATTTTTGTGGAGCTATGTTAAAGATATAGAGCGAGTAGAATCGATTACTCGTACAGTTTTAAAACTGATTAACAAAATTGAACCGCCATTTTGTCAAAATGTGTTTGAAAATTTGTAAAAAAGTATCGAAATACATATGTATATTTAAACCTTACTCTTTACAATGCAACAAAAATTCAAATGATTTTCATATAAATATTTTGTTTTATTTTGTTTTAACAACCAAAGTTCTTTTGAAAAACGCCTTGACCACAATGCAAGTTTTGTCAGCTCCAGAAAATCAAAAATTTGTAATTAATGGGTCGGTTTTCAATAAACAAGAACATTGAAATGGGTCATTCGTGAGTCTCTAATTCGGCACCAATTAAATAAGCCTTGACAAGAAAGCCTTCATTCTTAGATCTAATAAAACAAGGTATAATTTTAATACTTAAAGTGTTTGGCTTGATTTGGTAACCAATAATTTATTTGAATTATTACACAAAAATAAATTTGTTGGTCACCATAAGTGCTGGCAAAATATTGGATAGTAAGTAGCGAGTATTCGAAACCAAAATAATTTCTAACACAAATATTTAAAACAATTTTAGTATTATAATAAAAGTGCAAATCTGTCTGGTAAATATAAAATATGGAAACAAATCATTAACAATTTAGAATAATTTTTAAGAAGAAATAATGCGAAATTAAAAAAAGATACCATTTTATTAAGAAATATTGTTTAAAGTATCGTGTTTTAGTTAATATCCAAATGAACAGTGTAGAACAATTAAAAATAGTAGGATTTTACAGAATAAGTTAACATTTGCTGAGTCCTTAAGAAGCGTTTTTAAATGTCTGAAACTGCGTAGATCAAAACTGGTTTAAACTCATGCAAACTCCAGGCTTGTTGTATGAGAATTAAAATTATAAAAAGCAGCAGAGACTCTAACGTGTCATTAAGATGCCTATAAGAAGTGTCAAACTTGTTTATTCTGTTTAAATTACATTCTCCCGTCAATTTATTTCTTTATTATTATTATAATTAATTTAACTCAGCTGTCTCTCACACAAATAAGCAAATTTCTATCAAAAATTTATAACAAAAACGAAACCTGTTGCGAATAATTGCCAGTATTTAATGAACTTTTAATGAAAATCGGACATTATAATTAATGAAATATTATTATGATATTCTGAAAGTCATATTAGTATCACCACCACAACAACTAACACAATAAACTTAAAATAAAAATTGTATTTTTTTTTCTTCTAATAAATACGAGTATATATGTATGTATTTTGGTAACGATGACTTCATAGGTTAGTTCCTATATTCGAATAAATGAATACAAAAACAAGAAATAATAATATTCCCATAGAAAAAGAAGCAAAAATATAAAAATCCACAATAACACTTCGTCAACCTGTGAGAAATATTATTATATATTGAGAAAATAACTCAGTATTAAGCTCTTTTCTGCGTTCTTATCACAAAGGGTGTTTTATCACATATTTACCACCATTGAGTTTATTTAAAACTTTTACTCAGACAAATGCTATGTATTGTTTGTTATGAGTTTAAACTGGAATTTACTCAAGCACAGACAGCCAGATGCTTTTTGAATAGTAAACAAAATCCCCTGACAAATATACATACATAGTGTTGTAATATATTAGACTGCTCCCATAAAATGATTATATGAACTTCGTTCATAACCCCTTATAAAATATTTATATTTATTGTAATACTCATAGTTAGGGCAATTTATAATGAATTTAATACTATCCAACCACTGGTAGGTGTCTATAACTAGTTGGGCGAATTTAAAAACCGTAACTGGATACCGGTTAACCGGGTTTTTTATTCGAAAAACCCACCGGTTTCGAATATTTTATATTTTCAAATTATTCGACAATCCAGTTTTTTGATTTGGTTAACCGGTTTTTACAATTAAGAACTCTGTTGGGGTTTGTCAAAAAAAAAAAAAAAGTTTTTATATTGGTTTGGCCTGCTTATGATAAATTTTGATATTAGTCCCAATTTACACGAAGCAATTCTTTAAGCTAAGCTGGTTACTTTTTACACATCAGGGTGAGGTTAAGAACACTTCATTGTACTATCAAATCGTGTTACTCTCTTATTTGTATTACATATTTGTATACAATTATATTGTGCTGTATGAACACCGAAATATACCGAAAAACAGCTTCCTGTAAATTGGGACTTATTTTCTTATTTTTAAATCGTGATTAATAAAATATCTTGTAAAAACCAAAAAACTTAACAGACCCCGTTTGTAAAAAATAAGACCAATCCAACTATTTATGAAGGTAATATTTACGACGTACATTACAACGTTTTTTCTTTTATAAAGCAATTTTATTAAGAATATTTAGATTTCCTTTGAGGTGTCCAAAAATCTTCATTTTGGAAATACTTTTAATACTTTATTAATTAGTAGTATGTATTTTTTGTTTGCTTTTCTTTAAATTGTTTATTATAGCTTGCTAAAAAAAGTCGGTTTTTATACCCTCCACCACCATAAGGATGAATGAGGGTATATATAAGTTTGTCATTCCGTGTGGAATACTGAGAAATACTCATCTGAGACCCAACAAAGTATATACATATATTCTTGGTACTTACGAAATTCTAAGTCGATTAAGCCATGTCCGTCTGTCTGTATCTGTAAAACACTCTCACATCCAAAGGACACAACCGAAATCAACAAATTTTACAAGACCCAGCTTATAGTTCTCCTAAGCAGTTTGGTATTAAAAATTAGCAAAATCGATATAGTACAACAAGAGTTATGGATCAAAAGACAACCTCCATAAAAAATTGATATTTTTAAAAAATTTTCTTCCAATTTTTTTAAATATATTGCAGATATTCCCCTGAAATTTTGTATAAAAAAATAGTAGGAATGGGTCCATGAGAAATCAGCCCCCATACAAAAATCTTCCCGAAATATTGCTCCATTATACATAAATGCCTATAAAATTGGAATGTCAATACAAAATTAAGCAAAAATAAGTTTCATGTAAAAAGAAATCGCAAAACAAAATTGTTTTTAGTTCGGTCCATGTTTGACCATGGACCCCATATAAAGTCCACTTCCAAAATTCACTTAAATAAGTACAAAACCTATATAAATAATGTCAAACGGCTAAAATTTGACTTAAATAATCTTTATAGGCAAATAAATTGTTATAGTAAATTTTATGGTGGTCGGCCCAGAATTGGTCATAGCTCCCATACAAGAACCACATCTGAAAAAGACATTTATCCCTATATATACTGTCTAAATATCGCTACCGACTCAAAACTTTGCACAGATCATTTACATATATACAAAAATCATCCCACAAAATTTTGTGAATTTCGGTCCATATATGACTGTATCCCCCATATAAAGCCCTCTTCCGAAATTCACGTTAATACTAATATGTATCTTAAATATACCGTTATTACGTTGAAATTCGACGTGAAATATCCTCATATGCATGAAAATAACTGTTCCAAAATTTAAGAAGATCGGCCCATAATTTGTCATAGCTGCCATATAAGAACCATTTCCAAAAAACAAATAAACCCACAAAAATGTCTAATAAATATCGATATCGAACCAACTTTTATATGGATCAGAAATTTTAATCCGGAAATCATATTAGTATCGGTTATACGGCAATTAAGCTACTGGATTTTGTAGTTGTTAGCCAATAATAGCTCCTGAATTAAGTCCACTTCCGAGCATAACAACCAACCATACAACTCTTGTGAATAACGCTATTGAGATGAAATTCAATCAAAATAAGCCTAAAATACATAGAAATCACATTAGTGGATACTGGATTTAGAAGCTATCAGTCCATAATTGGTCCATTTCTTCTATGCCACCCATAAATCTTTTGTTAATAATGTTATTGAGATCAAATTCAAACAAAAAAGCCTCATCTTACATCTTATCCTTTTTTATACTCTGTTTCTTAACTTGCTGTGAATATGGAAAAATGTTCTTTTAATTTTATAAATTGTTAAATTACAATCAAGATTATTATGAACATCAAACAAACTCTGTAAATTACAGTAAGAATCGGTAATTACATCAATTATACATGGTCGAAATTAGATAAAATTTCAAAATATTTAACATAAATTATGTTGGTCGTAAAATTGTCTTTCAAACAATATATCAAATACTAATAAAATTTGCACTCAGACTGAATACAAAACACAGAATATGAATATTCTAGTGCTATAACCAGTGTAGTTTTTCTATTTCTTAGTACGTTTAGGTGGAGGGTATTTAAGATTCGGTACAGCCGAATATAGCACTTGAACTTGTTTGTACTCTGTTTCTTATCTTGTTGTGAATATGGAAAACGTTCTTTTAGTTGTATAAATTGTGAAATTACACTCAAGCTTATTATGAAAATCAGACAAACTCTGTAAATTACAGTAAGAATCGGTAATTACATCAATTATAAATGCTCAAAATTAGATAAAATTTCAAAACATTTAAAACAAAATCACATTAGTAAATTACGACCAACAGGTAATATTGTCTTTCAAACAATATATAAAATACTAATAAAATTTGCACTAAGACTGATTAGAAAATACATAATTAGGGTATACAAGTCCTATAACCAGTGTAGTTTCTGTATTTCTTATTACGTTTAGGTAGAGGGTATTAAAGATTCGGCACAGCCGAATATAGCACTCTAGCTTGTTTTAATATTCTATTTCCAACCAATTTTTGATCTCTATGGGTTGTCGGGCGAATTAGTCAGGGGAATTAGTAATAACGTTAATAATTTTTATGCCATTGTTCTTTTCATCTCGATTGGGGGAATTTATAATAACTAATAATTAAAACCGATTTTTCACATCTATGTTCATTGTAATATTTATTGAAAAATTCTTACATAAAACTAAACACAGTCGGTGTGATCTTTTCCATATTAGATTCCTAAAAAATGTTTAATTAACTCTTCCTACATTTTTTGTAGCAACCTAATACAACATGTTTGTATGCGAGTAATTCCCGTCAAAATATTGTGTTTTTTTATGGATTTTAACAAAACAATAATAACTGTAACCCAAATTGCTATTGCTCCCTTCTGAGAGGGAGTTTTGTGTGTGGGGGATGAGTGTACGAAATAGTATGTATTTAAGGCGCCATTATTTTCGTCTAGTTTGCAAAAACTTTCAAATTTAAATGCTTTGAAGTTTTGTTTATTTTTTCTCAAACTTAAATTTTATTTTTATTCAAACTTTATTTTTTCTCTAACTTAAAAAACAACAACTGCTTTAACGATGAGCTCATATTAATGATTATTTGTATTCTTGGTTAACATTTCTACCATACAAACCCGCCTTAAAGCGGCTAAAATTTTTAATGTAAATAAGTTTCAGCAAAACAGAACAAAATTAGTTTTAGTTTATAATCACACTATAGAAGCGTACGTACGACTAAATGTTGAATGATTTATTAATGCTGTCATTGCTGGTGTTGTTATGTATGTTGCGAGGGACAGTGGGCAAGACAGGAGGTTCAAAGATTTTTAAATGTGAAAGTGAAAGCAAATAAAAGACAGATGGACTTAAAAAAATTGTATAGTTGTTGGGTCTAAAACCAATATTTCGTTGCATTACATACTGAAGGGCTAAATCAATACAAATTATTTAAGAACGTATGATCAACACTGGTTAAGGCTGATTCTTTAATAAATTTATCTCTGAAACGCTGTAGGCGCCAAAGTACTCTAAATCTTAATATGTT
This sequence comes from Bellardia pandia, assembly GCA_916048285.2. Lineage (NCBI taxonomy): Eukaryota > Metazoa > Arthropoda > Insecta > Diptera > Calliphoridae > Bellardia > Bellardia pandia. The sequence goes on from OU696531.1 coordinate 47,358,392, forward strand.
TATTTCAAATTTAAATATTAAAAGAAAACAGCACTATAGTGAAAACTTTTTCACTAGAACTTTTCACAAAAACTTGGTTTTTCAAAATAATACAAGGAATTTATATGAAAATTATTCAAATTTTTATTGTTTTGGAAAGAATAAGGTTCTTTTATCAATCGATTCGTTTGGCTCTGTATAGACTCTCTCTATCTTGATATTGAATTGCATGATTAGGACGGCCAATTAACAGCCGTAAATTTAAAATTGTTCAATTGAGAAATTTGTTTTGCAATAAATTCTTTGTTTCGGTTGCATATAGGGATGCCAAAAGAGACTAGTTTTAAAAATCCCGTAAGTTTTCGGTGTTTCGGGATTTTTGTTTCATATTAAAACAAAAAGGTTTATTATTAATAATAAAAACTATTATGAAATTATGCCGGGTAGATCGAATTACTATCAGCTCTTAACAAACATTGTATATCATGTTAGGAGAAAGTTAATATTACTGAGCCCCGATTACCGTTCACAACACTAAGTATTTTGATGTTGCATGTTGTAAACTGCAATTACGATGCACAATACTTATCGGCCTAATCGTAAGAAAAAAGCATGTTGTGTTGTAGTCGAGACAACAATTTATTTGATGCAAAACACTTGTAAGAGTAAACAACATCAAACAAATTTGCGCTAAAACAAGTGGTTACGCTTTTTTGAACAAATATTTGCCAAATGTGACCGTACCTTTTGAACAAGAAATACATTTTTTCATAACACAGATTATGCAATAAATGAACCCATAACTAGAGCTATGCGCTTATTTAAAGACAATTGTTACCAATTTTAAGTTACTAAATTTTAAAATTAAAATGCTAGTCTGTAAGGATAAGATTGTATCCATAAACTTAAATAAATAAATAAACCAAAATTTTATAAAGCATTAATAATTTAAAAACATAATAACATTACATTACAATATTAGATTGACAAAAATAATCAGCCTTATTATGAGTGTCGTTTTCTTTTAACGACAACGACTCTTTCGTAATAGATTAAAGATTTCTTTAATTGCGATACGACAAAACAGTCGTTATCGTAAAAAGAAAACGACACTCATTATAAGGCTGAATATGTATGTCATTTCGCCTTTAATTTTGATATTAATTTAAAAGCAATGAAATATCGTTCGATCTTAAAAAAGCTTCTTAAAAATATCAAGGCATGTACATATAGTAAAGAGTATCTTGATCAATTCTGTTGCCAATAAGCTGACGAAAAACATCGTTCACAATCAAAGTAATTTTTTTTCCAAATTGTTGTATGCTGATTGCACAAACAATCCTTTCTTACCCTCCAAAACAAATAATAATATTTATTATTATAAATTTCATTCCAAATCATTACCGTCATTATTAGGTGTTGTGGGGGGCTTTTACATATTTTAATTACATTCATTATTTCTAATAACAAACACATCTATCTCATTATCAAATTCACTCACTATTTTGGCTTTCTCAAAAAATTAAAAGGTGTTGAGTAAATTATCCTTCTTTCTTGTTTTTTTTTTAATGACAGATTTCACCAGCTCATCTCTTTTTAATATCTCTTTGAGCATAAATAAAGTGCAACATCTGCAGAGATTCATATCACTACGTCGAAGGTCTTTAATCGGATTTAAAATGACAACTATTTGTTTAAGTAAAACATATTCTTCACCTGTCATCTGTTGAGCTTTTAAATCAATTAAAGCTTTTTTTAAAGGAATTTCCAATTCCAAAAACCATAGACACATCAAATAGTGCGTTCGAGTTTGGCAATCCAAAATTAATTTTAATTCTTTCAGCTTTATTTCTTCGACATACTTTTGTAAAATTTAAATTTTTGTTGATGACTGTAAATAATTTTGAAATGTTTCTGACATTTTCAATTAGTGATTAGTGATCTGTCAGTAGATCTCTTTTATTTTCTCTTATTAATAATGCTAAAGAATGTGTATGTCAAAAAGCAGATAAAAATAATTATATTTGCCTGATTCTTTTACACAAATACTAATTATCGGCCAAAGGCTTCACGGGATTAGAATTAAGAAAAATGTAAACCCATAGCAATTTAATAATAAAGAATTACAAAAAAAAATTAAAATCCCCGGATCTATTTATACAGATTCCAAATATGTAAGATTTTAGCATTTAATGAGTCTTCCGATATTCATACAAATACAAGAAATACGTCAGAGAAGATTTTTCTAGTGGCATATGGTACGCAGATCTCGTGAATATTGAGTCTTATATTAGGGTATATTCAACATTACGCCATACAAATTTGAAATGAGCGCGATGATTTTCGACTTTATACAATTTCTAAATAATCGTATTCATTAAACACTTCAATAAAAGAAAGTTTATAAATTGGATTAAGTCTCCCCATTATCTTATTGCTTTTATTTTTCCTCGATTAGGCATGGCGTCATGGCTTCTCATAAGTTTTTTCATAAAATGATTAACAGGCATTTTTGCATTATTTTTAACTTTGTTCCTCATGTAAACAATATAAATTAGTATTATTACGAACTCGCAGAGGAGAGGCGATTGTTGTTTAAATATCACACGCCAGCCACATCATTTATATTTGGCCCATATTTAATCTATATCATTGTTTTATTGGAATTGGAACATAAATAAACATACTCAAGTTCCAGTGTAAATCTTACGTTTAATATGCTGTGCATTTCTAAAACATAATGCAAAATACTTGCATTAGAATAAATATTAAAAAGGTCTCTGCCAAAAAGTACATGCTAAATTGCGAGCCTGTTTATGCTCCCTTAAAAATAAGTAAGTCAGGTTATTGTTTTGCCTGCCATGATGTTGCTTGTTATTTTGTTGCCTTTGATGCATAATAAAGATGTCATTTGAATTTAAGACTACAACATTTTTGCAACCACAAAAATCCATTAGATTACGAGTAGACTGTGGCAAAGCAAAAGGGAAACCTTAAAGTACTTTGTAAATATTTCTCATTTCTTTACAAGTTAACAAAGAAATAAAAATCTTTAGCCTACATTCTCTCACATAGAGGCGATTTTTTTTTTTTGATTTTATCAAACGCGTTAATGTTATATATTACAACGCCCTTCTTTATTTGGTGTGTTTGGCCGTTTTGTTTTTTTTTTACCCAACTTTATTAACCTCCTTCGAAAGGAGCCACAAATATTTGTAAACATTGTGTGGAGGTTTAAAACATTTTTTGCTTTTAAATTTATTATGGATCAACATGGCAAATACTTAAGATAACAACAACAACAATAGCAAATACAATCTACAAAATCCATAAGTCCATGATGATGTCGAAGTACTTGAATGCCAACCAACGTATGTACATATGTAATTGTTTGAAGTAAACTTATTTTATTTGTATGCAATATGTATGAAAAAGAAAAAAGTTTAAAAATATTTTGCAATGCTGCAGGGTAAAAAAAAGAAGTAACAGCTATAATAAGAACGCTACCACATAATAAGAAAGATCATACCATAAGTACTAAACTGAGAAAAAGTAACGAGATCATTACGTCAAGGCAAATTAAACAACTACATACAGTTGCACAGTGATTTGAGTAATGAAATTATATTGTATACTTTTCTATAATTTGTGTACTCCATATATAATGATGCCTTCCACTAATTTTAACTATTTTACGCAGGGATTTGCTGAGCCTCAATTAATGTTTGTCTTCCCATTGTAAATTTGTCTCTACTTAACGTCACAACTTAAGCCTCAGTTAGCCGACTGTAACGGAATGTTGTGTAATGACGTAAAAATGTAAGGAAATTCTATTTCTTCCAGATTCATACATTACGGTGTTGTGTTACTTTACATCTCCATAACCATTTGCATTACTTTACACATAACAATATCTATCAGCTGTTTCTTACTGTTGCAGTTACATTCCATTACCGTCGGCTAACTGAGCCTTTAATCTCTTTTAATGATAAATTATGAAACTTGCAACTATTTTGATCGGCACTTTACAATTGTACTTTCAAACACAGAAAATTAAAAAAAAATTGCCACTACTTTTGGAATGAAAGGTGTCCTTTTGCATAAGAATCGTGCGACTGTTTACTTTATTTTGATTATTTTAACAATAAATCAATTAAATTTATTTAAATTTTAAGTTTAATTAAATATATTTTTTTGTGAGTTTTTTTTAAATAACTATATAAAAATGCAATATAATTTTCTAATATATTTATGTTTATTAATATAATTAAGATTTTATTTTAATAATGTGGTGTTGGTATTTAAATATGTATATGTATATATAAATATATAGTATATACATATATGTTTACAACTTACAAATTCTGGCCCACAATGGACCAATTTTAAGAAAAATTAAAATTTATTTTTAATTACAAACATTTTTTTAATTGCTTCTTAAAATTAAACTCTAGCAGTATTGAAATACTGGTCAATCTGGTATATTTTATTTTTTTTTTAATAAACCATTTGAAACCTGAATTTCTCATTGTTGACTAAATATATTTAAATTTACAGTTTCACTGTTCAGCACAAAAATGTCCTCAGCTCATTTATGTATAAGAAATCTATGTAAAGAATTTTAACAAGACTAAAACCACTAACAAGATCTTTGTTTGGGAGAAATAACAAAATACCTTAAAACTCAGGTTTATTAAAAATAAGAACTCAAGAGGTTTTACATATTATTTTCTATAATTATTTAGATTTTTTTTTTAAATTCAGTTTTATTGTCATTTCAAACAAAAAAAAAACACATAAAAACACTCCACCATCCACCAAATACAAATTGAAAAAATTTTAACTATTTTCTAAATGTTCAGTCAGTATTTACGGTAAATTAAATTTTGTTTTTTGTATTGTTGAAGTATGTTGTTAAAATAACACCTTCAATATGTCCAAAAAAAAAAAAATGTTGCATGCAATGGCAAATTGTTCATGACACGACGACAAATACACACACTCGAAATGTTTTTGCAGCTTCATTTAACTGCTGCAAAATTCATGTACGACGACGTGTATTTTGTTCAACAACAAACTCCAGTTCAGTTCAGATCAGACCTTGGCCTTCACTTACCTTGAATTGTACTGTCATGTTCATGTACATCATGGTTCATGAGCGCTTTTGGTGGCACTTCTTTTTACAGCATGCCTTCCCATCGAATCTAAACAAATAAATAAACAATTCAACAACATTTGATCGTTTAACCGTTACACACACACAACACACACGCTCTGGCCCCAGCTCCTTTGAATTTCCAATACAGTTTATTGGTGGCAACCAACAAAAAAAGTTTGCATCGTTACAATTATAAAAGATCATCTCAATTCCCAATGTGCAAAGTAAATACGTGCCCCAGACGAAAATAAAAAAAAAAAAAACTAAATTGTATTTCCAATTGTTGTGCAATTTATATTATTGTTTTGCTTTTTTGTGATATTTCCCATTGATATTATTCCCTTTTTCGGATAAAATGATCTGACCTGTAATAATTTTTAAAGTACTTACGAGTACAAAGCGAAAGGCACGTCCGTATTATTGTGTTTTGTTTTGTTTGATTTTGCATTTTAAGACAAACAAGATCACAAGATCTTGATGATATTCAAGAATGTTTTATTTATGTTTAAATCGCTTTTCAAATGTAGCAATTTCATGATAGTTGGCTTTAATTGATTTTGTGCGTAAATTTATTGCTATCTATTGACACAATAGGCATCATAGATCCTTGAGTGACGATAAGAACAATTTACGATATAATAAAATTTTGATTTTAAAAACATTTTAAATCGATTGGGTTAATTTTAGAAGGTTTATTAAATCAATTAAAAGTACAAAGATTTCCCATTTAATTAAGGTTTACATGTGTCTATATATATACATATGTTTTTCAATAAAAACTTTGTTTAGATAATTATTACAATGACTTCCATTTCGCTGGAAAATTTACTATGAAAATGATGGATCTGTAAAAGCTATCCTACTTCTCAGACCGGTATTAAGAATTTGGTGAGTAAAATTGTCTCTTTTGAAAATCCAAGAAAAATTTTTGAAATGTCTGTGGCCAGCGAAACAATGAAATTATATTTATACCAAACTTCCCAATCGCAAAATATCACATTCAAGTTCAGCTAAATATTCATGGACACATACTGGACGATCTATCTGTTGTCGGGAACTAAGCAGATAAGCCTCACTACATGCTTCAGTAAAACAGGTTGGATCTCGTTCTAATATTACTTGATGTAGTATCTAAAACTTGTTGATTAGTTTTGGTTTGGTCTTAACGTCAAAAGCGAGTCATCCAGCTACTGTGAGCAAGTAGCTAAAATTAACTAAAATTGTTTAAAAAAAATGTTTTATTAATTTTTAGAGAATATTGTGTCGAACTTTTTTATATTTATATATTAGAGAAAATTTTTTAATTAGGCTTGAGTTCATTTTAATTAATAACTCGAAGAATACCATTGTGAAAACTATATTTTTTGGCCATTTGTCTAGAAAAAATATAGTTTTCACAATGGTATTCTTCCAGTTATTAATTAAAATGAACTCAAGCCTAATTAAAAATTTTTCTTTAATATATAAAAATGTTTTATTATAAAAACTACAAGTACAAATTTAAAACAAAATATAAATATAACTCATTGACAAAAACTAGAAAAATAAGAAACATACAAATATAACTAAATTTTAACGGAAAAAACAGCTGACAATATTCTAGACATAAAATCAACGAGTTTTTTAGTGAATGCCTTTAGGTTATTCTTAAAAGATATATTTCTTTGCCTAATTTGTTTGTCCAGATATTCCCACAATTAGTGCTCAATTTGATTGAGGTCTGGGGACTGTAGAGGATGGTCTAAAGTTGTACGTCAATGATTGAGCAAACACTATTTCACAATTTTGGAGGTATGGTTAGGATCATTGTCCTGTTGAAAAATCCAGTTCTGCATTAATTTTAATTTCTTTACATTATGGTTACATCTTTTTTTAAATGTCGAGATATTCTTTCTTTTTCATTGTACATGCTTTAAATGTAGGATTGTCAAACCCTGATGCCGCCATACAACCACCACCGCCATGTTTTACCGTCTTAGTAGCATATTTATTAATGAAAGTTTCGTTCTTGATTGGTCATATTTTTGGGGGATTTTCAACTCCAAATATCTAAAGCTTGCTTTCATCGGTGAAAAGTATACGAGTATATTACAAACAAATTAAGGTTCGCTTATACAATATTTTTTTTCGAAAATCAGACGTTTAGTTTGGTTGTTCTTTTATCTTTTTATGGCAATCTACATGGTAGGTCCATTTTGATGCAAGGATCTTCTAATCGTACTGGCGCTTACAGGTTTTCCAGTAGTTTTCGTACCGTTTTTAGCTTTTTTTACAGTACTAGATGTTCGGTTTGCTCTTACTATAGCTCTTACATTAGTTTTTGTAAAACGCTTTGGTCGTTTTGCACCAGGCAAATTTTATACGATATTTTGTTTTGTATACTTGTTTATAATTTTTTATTGTTGTATAATAATGCCTTCCAACAATTTTAACTATTTTGCGCAGGGATTTGCCTTTTCTATGAAAGTCTATTATGATTTCTAGAGTCTCAATTGATGTTTATCTTCCCAATGTAAATTGTTCACTACTTAACGTACAACTTAATCTCTTTTAATGATAAATTATAAAACTTGCAATTATTTGGAACAGCACTTTACCTTTACTTTTAAAGTGACATGGGTTTGTTATAATGTTTACCACTGTTTACTTTATTTCGACGGGTAAAATTTGGTCTAATTTAACAATAAATTAATTAAATTTTTATACACTTTTGTTTTTGTTCCTTTTTTTGTGAAACAATTCTACTTAAATAACTATATAATATGTGGTGTTGACATTATTTTGACGCTCAACATTAAATTTTTTTAACCGATTTAAAAAAAAAATATTTTATTAATGAATGGTCAAGGTAGATGGTAGCAATTAGCTGTTCAATGTTCTGCTTGAAATTTATTATTGTCATGGCCCTTCACTATTAAAAATTTCATTTATTTCTAATGCATATTGCCGCAAAGTTCCAAACATATTTTTGTTTTATATGTATATTAGAGATTTATTTCTATGTACATACTTGTTTTTTTTTTAATTTCCTCACATTTGCAGTCAAAAAGACGACTCTTTTTATTAATAAACCCTTTTAACTGAAACCTGTCTATTTGAATTAAAGATAGATTTCGCTGAGGCATTCATCAAACTTACTTCAATTCTTATAATTTCACAAATCAATCACAAAATCGTCAAGTACTACATATATAATAAAGAAGAAAATTAACAACAGCATCAAAGAACTCAAATATACATTATTTGGTGATAAATTGAAATCCCCCGTCTTTACCAAGATGTCGTTGTTGGCAGCAAATGCTGAATTAAAATATGACTTGAAAACATCCAAGGAATGGAATACATATATGCAATATATGCAAATGTATAATGCTAAAATAAAAAAAGATTGGAACAGCAAACAAACCAACAAAGGTTACTATAACACAACATGAATAATGACTTTGAAAAATCAATTAAGTTGCAGACAGAGTCTTACACTTAGTACAGAAAAAACAGAGCATATAAAAAACTAAAATAAAAAGTGTGATCAACTGCAACATGCCAGCCAACCAACATAATGATTATACTACTACTACTTCGTAGTGAATATAAGAATATGCAATCAACTACTTTTTCATGCGACAGCACATCACAAGAATGGTGTTGCAAGATCTAGCAAAGAAAATCTAAAGAATTGTGCGAAGGAACAATACACACAACAAAAGCAAAGCAAAAAAAAAAAAAAAGTGTTGAAAAGTTGGCAGAGATCAGTAACAATCAAGAACAAGTATAAAAGGATTAAGAATTCTATCCAACTGTATCATAGCTATTTCGGGCGAGTACTAGTAACGTCAATTTAATCTAGCAGCGCTTCTACTAAGTGAACAGAAAATAAACATTAAACACATATAAAATCTAAACACAGTTGACAAAATGAAAATTTGTTTAGCGTTCTTGGCTGTTGTTGGTGTTACCCAAGCTGCCAGCCTATCCTATTTGGTGGCACCAGGCTTGCGTTCTTATCCCTTTGTCTATGGCGGTCAAACCTCATCCATTATAACACCCGTACAGCATCAGTATCACACTCAGGATGAATTAGGTCAATATGCTTATGGTTATAGTGATCCTTTATCCACCAAACAAGAGGTGCGTTCTTTGGATGGTGTTACCCGCGGCTCCTATTCCTACCGCGATGCTAATGATATACTGCAAACTGTAGACTATACAGCAGACGATAGTGGTTTTCATGTTGCTGCCACCAATTTGCCCAAACCAGTGAAACAGGAAACATTTCGTCTGTCAGCAGAGCCGTCAGTTTCCCATACAATTTCCCCAGCTACCGATACCACAAATTCCATCGTAGCCGCAGATACCGATACTGAATCAAATACCTCAACTGGTACGTTTGGTGAGACAATTTATAAGTCGAGCGGGTTGCGCTTGGCAGAGTCTGCAGCCGCTCACACAAAATCTCTTACAGATCCAGCCAATGTTCGCTCTGTGGAATTGTCTCAGCCCCTGGCGGATTCCTTTAAGGTTGCCCTTACCCCGGCCAATGCTGTTTACCTAAATGAAAAGCCTCATAAATTTGTGGTCACTTCACCGCTAGCTGTTACCAGTGTACCAGTTGCGAAAACCCTAGTGCCCAAGTTATACACTTATGGTTATCCGCTAACCAAACATTATTATTCTAATGGATTTTATTATTAAAAAAAAAACAATTTAAAACTAAATTTAATGTGAGAGAAATAAAAAAAATCTAATAAACAATGAGAGTATTGTTTTTATAGTTATAATTTACAGTTAGCTAATTGACCAAACGTGCTAAGTCGTTTTCAAATTTTAAATTTATAAAATTCCAAACCTTTGATTAATTGAAAAATGTATTACGAATTCAGACAAAATGTGTTAACACGGCATAAAAGTTATTATTTGTCACTTGACATATTTTCTTTTAAAAGTGTGTTTTCAGACAGACGACTTCATAGAAATTTCTAAGCAATAATAAATCGTAGTACATAATTTCAAATAATAGAGAAAATATAATTTTTAAGAGATCTAGAATACGCATCGGTTGACGCACTGGAAACTAATATTGAAGAATTTATCGGACGATATGTTGGAGAGAGTATGCCAAAATTTGACACAGCGTATGAACCATCTCATACACTTCTCTAAATTGTATGTGTCTTTTTTAATCAAGTCAGAAAGCTCTTGAAAATTCATTCTATATAACGTAAATATTGGAGAATGTGCGACATCGTTGGCATTCAAATCCTGATCTGAATAGCTCGGAAAGCTGATAAAAGTCTTATCGATCTTTTATCCCACGGGAAAAAGTTCAATGATCTGCAAATGTTTAGCTTTTCTTGTAATAATGTGTCTTATTACATGAACAAGTACGAAACGATCTATCTGAGATCTGCAACAAAGCCTAACTAAATAGCTCAATGAAACTTTCTAATTATTCAAAACGTTGTAATTTGCTCGACTTCTTTTTCTTTGGTTGGTTTTAAAATTATGTTTGAAAGGTTAAAAAATTAATGAACTACTATAAATTATATACATACTGCGTTTTTCTAAAAACTCTTCAGATCTTGTTGTTCTTTTCAATTTGCCCAAAGTGGAGTGATTATGGTCATTAGTGATCAACTTGGTTTTTGAACCGACAATTTTTTTTGCTTTAAACCCTTTGGTTAAGTTGGTTTGTTTTCTAAGAAAACTCTGATTTTTTAAACTAAATTCAAGAACTCCTTGAATTTATATACATTTTTTGTAACAAAAAGATCGAGTGGAAATTTAACAAATAGTTTTTTTCTGTAGTAAGGTTTAAGGCGCAAAGAATCTTTCTGTCATTACTTACAGTCAGAGTCAAAACTTACTACACAGCGAACAATAATTTCTGTGAAGAATAATAAAGAAGTCTATATTTTTAAAATTGATTTATATAAAATGTTTCGAATAGGCTAACTTTTATTTTTCTCTTACTGACAGATATGTTATAGAATAAAATTAGTAACGTTATGACTAGATTATACATTAAGCACTTTTTAATGCAATTTTAAATAAAATTAGTAATAATTTTTTAAGTACAGAGTTAGGAAATTATTTATGGAACCGAATGCTACGTGGCAAAGATTTACCAGTGGAAGTTAGAGATTTAATAGTATTGCATCGAAGCAAAGAAAAATCTCTCGCAAGTATTGCTAAAATTGTGAACAAAAGCATTTCAACTGTTAAAAAAGTTATTTAAAGAAGTAAAACTTGAGGAAACACCAAAACTGCAAAACATACCGGTCAACGATGCTCTCTAATTGATAATGTGGTGCACAAAATAGTCAGAAGGGTCAAGAAAACTCCAAAGTCTAGCGCAGTGAAAATAACTGATGACATTTCTAAAACACGCGTTTACCCAGTAATCGCATCGACAGAGACGGCTGAATTACCATGGACTAAATGGAAGTTTGCTTAAAAAAAACCGTAGATTTCTGCAGTGAACCGTACTAAACGTACAGACCTTGCAAAAGCTTGCTTAATTTAACGATGAGAGTAAATTTGAGATTTTTGGGTCCAGGGGAAAGGTCTGGAGAACAGGAAACACAGAACACAGAACCTTAGTGCTACAGTAAAACATGGCTGTGGGTCTCTGATGGTTTGGGATTTTATGTCAGCTGCAGGACCAGGTAATCTCGTATATATTAAAAGTACAATGAATAGCCGAAACTACTTACAAATTGTAAAGAACAATTTGAAAATAGGTGCTGAGAATTTAGGTCTTGAAAAACTATGGATCTTTCAGCAAGACAACAACCCCAAACACACCGCCAGAAAATCTACAGACCTTATATCCATAGAACACCTATGGGAAATTTTAGACAGGAACATCAAAAAAAGAAGCAATTTATCCAAAGACGAACTCCGAACAGCTTTAACAGAGAGTGGTCAAGATTACTATAGATGTGACTGAACCTCTTGTAAATACCATAAAGAGGCTAGACTAGAGGCTATAATTAAGCTGAATGGACGACCAACAAAATATTAACTTTTTTTGGATTTTGGTAATATAAAATAGGGTGTTATTTTTCAACTGTATACTCATGTTTGATTGTTTATCTCAGGTACTTATTTCTTCTTCCCACAAAATGTCCATGAAATCAATTTTAATTGGAAAAGTTTTTTAAAATAAGAAAACATTAAATCTTAAATTGAATTTTAAGTTGATTCAAACTTATAGGTATATATTTCATATTATATATAAAATATTTTGCTTCATAGATAAAAAAGCGTGCTGTATTCTAAATTTTAACTCTGACCATATACGAAATATTGCGTAAAAACCTAAATTAAAATAATGTAATTAAGTAATGTAAGTCCCATGTAACGCCGGAAACAATGTTCCGTTAAGAAAGAATTTTCTTTGCCAGAAACAATGTGTAGCCATGCCCACTTTTCACTAGCCATTTTTTACTAAAAAATATATTTCTAAACGAGTTTTCCATTAATTTAATTTGTCTCAATTGGTTGGTTCAATTCTGAATTTCATTTGTTCATGCAATTGTTGTTTTCTCAATTTAAAATGAAAAATCTCAATTTATTTCTCAATTTCATTTGTTCTTTTCTTAACTGAAAAATCTCAATCTTAATTGTTCCATTTTTGAAATATAAAATCTCATTTTCAGTTGGTCTCTTCCAAAATTTAAATGGAAAATCTCATTTTCAATTGTTCGAAATTAAAATGTTATTTAAAAATGTTAAATATTATTACGATTTGTTATTTTCTAAATTTAATATGGTAATTCTTATTTTCAATTAATCTAGTCTGTTTCATCTGAATTACTGTTGAGAATTAATTGTCTACTAAATTTAGAAGTTCAGCTATTATTTTTAAATTTTCGGTAATATAAGTAAAACAAAGACTCATAATATACAATTTTAAAAAATTCAAGTTTAATAACATTTATTTTTTACATCCATAATATACAAATAGTCAACTCAGTTAATAATGTTTTTCAGAACTTTAAGCCAGGGGCAAATAATAACGTGCAGGTTTAATAGCACCAGCAATTTGATAACCATACGTGAAACCACCAAGGCTGGGTGTAAGATATATTTTGGAACTGGGGAAGTTGTTTAAATCGTTATGAGCAACAACAGCTGGTTTCGTCTTCAATGCAGTTAATGTAGGCTGTACAGGTTTAGGAGGAGCAGATACGTTAAACTGATTATGTCTCAATAAAGTCGACTTTTGTAATAATTTCTGCTTTTCCAGCTCGTCTGAATAACGGGCGAAAAATTCCTTTTTAGCCGCAGCAACTTCAGTGGTATCTTCTACAGGTTTCGGGAGTATAGCAGAAGGATTACCCAGAAGTATGGATTTGTGGGCAGCTAAATGCTGTTCCCGGGCAGCTGCGACTTCAGGAGTTTCCTGTACGGGTTTGGGTGCTTCTTGAGTATCTTTGGGTAAATTGGTGGCCACCACATGGAAACCCTTGTCATCAGCGGTATAATCAACAGTTTGTAATATACCATTAGCATCGATGTAAGAATAGGAGCCACTTGTCACACCATCCAAAGTACGAATTTCTTGTTTGGTCGACAATGGTTCACTATAACCATAAGAATATTGACCCAAAGTGTCTTGGGTAAAATATTGTTGAATCTGTTGTTGTTGATGTAGTTGCCGAGTCTGTAATCCTGACTGCTGTGGCGTTTTTACCACTAGCAAGGGAGTCTGCAGTTGTTGTAATGGCACTGGATACAAATACGAATCAGCCAAAATGCCGGCAATTAAGTAGCTAACAAAAATTAAGAATTTCATTTTATTTTATTTCAATTGAATTGAATTGCTTCGTTTTTATGTGTTATTAGCGCTGCTAGTTCTTTTAACAGTTTTGTGTTTAGACTAGTACTCGCTCTTGAGAACTGTTGAATTGGTTTGTGTTTTGATTACACAATTGTTCTTCCTTTTATATGAAAACATAACATTACAAGCAGGACGTGAAGAACATATAATGTTTTTTTTTTTTTGGTTTGCTTTTTCTCTGATTGAACTTTAATGTGACACAAGAATAACGAAAAAAAAAAATAGTTACCAAAATGCATATGGAATGGTCATATGAGCATCACCATCACACGATACCATTGCATGCTTATGTGTACTATAAAAGTTCAAAACATATTTCAAGGAAGGTCATCCAGTTTACTTTTACTCCAAATTACATATACAACTCTGCATTGCTCGAATGTCTCTCTACTCCTATGCTTATAAATGCTCATGATGATATTTCCTTATTGGAAATATTATTATAGGTACATACGTGTGAATACGTAGTTATTTTTTCATATGGGTCATTTCATGTCAAACTTTATTTTTATATGATATTTAGATATATTAGATAATTATGTTGTGGAAGAAAGGAAAGAAGAAGTTGTGTTTGTAAACGTTTGATTGAAATTAGTAAAGAACATTGTAAAGAAGTTGGTTTTAGATACGTGTGGTTCGATCCACAAAAAACAATTTTTCCTATAATGTGTCGTGATCGATCGATATTTCAGTTTATAGCATATAAATGTAATCTACGTGATAATCGTGTGTTCTGAATGAAAACTCGTGTATTAGGAATAAGACTGCTGAATTCCGCTGCACAACTCCCATGATAATATCTGTAAAATAAGGAAAACCTGTCCATATGATGACTATATTCCAAAGCTTCTATAGACCGGGTAACAGTTTGATTTCCTATAAAATCCACTGCTCTAAATTAGACCTGCAGCTACGACCTATACATGGAAATTATATTCCATTTTTTAGAATCCGACCGAGTATTCGATTTCGGCTTTGGCCAAACACCAATATTCGGTTTTCGGCCATATTTTGACAGAATACCAAAATCTAAACTTTTATAAAGATAATAGATAATAGAATGCAGAAATTTATATTTTATTGTAAAATATTTAAGAATACGGCAAAAATTGTCAATTGTCAAGATGAAAAAACTAGATTTATGAAGTAGTGTCGGTACTTTAGGACACCTTAAAATTATCTAAACACGTTCTTAAAATTAAAATATTTTTTTTAATTAATTGCATATTTTAAAAGCTTCGGCTCGTTTTGGATTAGGCTGAATGTTAGTTCCGGTTCGGTTCGGCTTAAAAAACCGTAACTGTCGGACTCTGCTATTTTTGCATACACAAAGTAGGTCAGAAGAAGGAAAATATGTCCGACAACGTCTCAAGAAACACAAGTATCTAATATTATCATTCGCAAAATCAAAGATCTAACGTCTTCTGTATTCAGTACTTCCAACAAAGTCTGTGAATCAATATAAAGAAATAAATTAATCCGGTTAAATACCCACCATTTGATTGCTTTATTCTTGAGTGTATAATATTTAAAAAGAGTTCGTCTATGATCAAATGAATATTTTTTTTTTTTTTTTTTTTTTTTTTTTTTTAATTGTTTGTCAATAAATTAACCGTGAAAACCTAAAAAATAGGAAGAGCCAAAACCCATCTACACTAATACCCCGATTTGCGTCGACCCGATTTGCGTTGATTCGATTTGCGTCATCAAAAAAAAGTTGCGTGGCTTCGAATTGCGTCGTTGATGTTTCGTTGTGCGTCGAAAAAATACATAATTGTGGCTTCGAATTGCGTCGTTATTGTTTCGTTTTGCGTCGTTTTCTATTACATTTTGTGCATAGAAAGAGTGTTTTGGTCAAACACAAATATATGTTTATGTTGATTTTTTACATGTATGAATTGGCTTTAATTTATTTTTTTACTTTACGTTATCTTTTTGTTGCAATAAATTTTAAAAAATATACCTATGTATACATTTATTTATAGTAAAAATTTTCAACTTTTGTAAAAATTTTCTTCTGGAACGAATTAACGAAAAATCCATACAAATATATGGAGAAAAGTGATTCGATTTGCGTTGTTTCGCATTGCGTCCCGTTTGGTCGGTCCCAATTAACGACGCAAGTCGGGGTATTAGTGTATTACTACCAGTATAGTACGCTCGCGAAAAAAAAGCTTCAAATAAAATGAGAAAATTCCTCCCCCGACACCAAATACGTTCAGTTTCGAAACCAGTAAATACCATGATTGGGCGGTAATTGTCTGGGTTAATGTGGTCGCATTTTTTTTTGGGATAGTAGAAAGTAGTTTAAAACAAGAACAAGAATACCAACCGGTCAAGGGCATTTGTTCATATTGAGTCCAGATAGAACCTTACTGACTACCCGAGTCATAAAGTATATTTTAAGCAGAGTACATAAGACATTGGAATTTGATTGAAAATTTCGCCTAATGGTTGTATTTCTCCTTTCTAAAGCACCAGTACTATCCTCTTCAAAAATTACCAGAAACTTTTAAAGTTCTTCGCAGCATCAAGTATTCTAACATGTATGCTTTGTTCAGAGTTTAGTTTTTCGGGATCAAGTATCGTAACAGAGTAATTTCTTGCATTGCTACAATATTGCTCTGTATTGAGATATTTTATCCTGTGCTAAATCCGATTAAACCAGTTATTTTCTTTGACCGCTCCACGAAAAGCACCACGAAACCAAAGATTACAAAATAACCTTTAACTACGGAGATATTTTTAACTAAAAATTTGCAAGTCGCAAGAGACCAAATTAAAAAAAAATTAAATGGGCGTAAAATTTACCTTTACCTCCATAATTCAAGATTAAATAAAGTTCTGAATTACAAGTGATAGGGCAAGTGCCCTTGTAGCATTTGATATAAAATCGATAATAGAAGCAACAAAATAAGTCTGGTATGCGACTTCTTAACTCCACTGGAATGAAGTCTTAGTTATCTTGATATGCACTTAAGTATGGATCTGGCATATGTAGATGTCCAAGTGCTTTACGTGAATACCTGCCACGAAGGTTCAAACTCACGGTGTTTTCAACACCGGGTGAATACAATGCGTCCACCTACGCCCAATGTATGTCAAAATGACATGCACAAGTACCAGGTTCGAAGTCATGCGTTTGAACTTCCTCCTTGGTAAGAAGCGGAGCATATCTAAACTCTAGGATGTGTCAGATTTTGTCATTCATTTTGAAAGTTTTACACAGTGATAAAAGTTGTGCGGTGACTTGGAATATTCGAGAATTACAATTGACCATTTGGTAAATTGTTTATTTAACCTAATCTAACTTGACCTACATATTCAATTCCATTGATTAAATTGTGACCCTCCACAATTGAATATATGACCACAATGAAGAATATTAAAAATTCATTTATAACAAAAAACCATTTGGCATGGAGTAACCCATATTAATGCTTCTTAGTTTAGTTTTGTGAGTTTGTCGTGGCTACTTACTGAAACTTGCCACTACTTGTGTGTGCTTGTATTATGTTGCACTTACAATTTACAGTTTTTTATTTTTAATTCCTTGTTCATGTGTGCGCGAATTTATTCCAAAACAAAAAGAAAAACAAAAATTTATTTTTAAACATTGCGGTACTTCCTTCGATATTTTCATTTTGTTTTGTCCGTTTCCCCGCACAATTCCTCTACCCTTGCCACATACAAAGGAGGATCATCGTCAACATTGCACCGACATCATGTGGTGCAGCACGTGAGTTGTTTTGTTTATTGGCCAGTTATCCACACGTTTTGTTTATTGTATCGTTAAACTGTCGTTGCTGCTGTTTCATCGTTACAACATTGTAATTTGTTATCATGTCTTATTGTATGTTCTGGCCATTGGTTCATGCGTACGTCCGTCGGTCCTTTCATTCCGCAGCTTTGTAGCTGTGTGAAGATGTTAATGTGTTGTCCTTTACCTTACCAATCTCAAATGTCGTTTAAGTTTCGCATCTCTTGGCGTCATTATAAAATCCTAAATATAAGCGACAGTTTTTATGATTGATTAATCGCATTATGATGACCATTAACTATAGGTTGTATCAATATAATTAATTTCTGGATCCTAGCTTTATTGTGATATGTTTAGTCTGTATAGAAATTGTTGTTTTGTTCAATTAATTACTTTCCTTGTGTTGATTTAAGCAGCATTTGAAATTTCAAACAAATAATAAGTTTGTCGCAATTTACACGAAGCAATTATTTAAGATTAGCTGATTACCTTTTAGACATCGGGTGAGGGGAAGATAAGACGGCTCTCTTATACACAAATGTGTGTATGCTCTCAAATAAAAATACGAGCGATTTAAGCAATAAAATTGTGATGTGTAAACACCGAAGAAATTTCAAGGAAAAAATTGTATCAATCTTTTCAATAAAAATTGCTTCGTGTAAATTGGGACTTTAAAGCACCCAAAATAAAATGTAATAAATGTAAATTTTTTAAAAATTTCAACACCATATTAAAATAACGAAAACTACTTATTTAAAATCCTGTTAGCTAGTGTAACCGCTATTGTCAGCAGAAAAATCCTTAAACATTCAACACTCTAAAAACATTTTAATCGCATTTAACTTCTTAAAGCTTACCGGAAATGAATCGTTCAGTTAAATGGAAACAAAGCTGTTTAAAAACTTCTGTCATAAGGAATTTAATTTAAAAAAAAATGACAGTAACAACATGTATATAGTATGTGTGTATGTGTGTATGGGTAGGTACATTACGGTGATTCAACGAAAAAAAGTTTGAAGCTACATTCCGTCCCCACCCCTGGAATTGTTATATGGATTTTAGAAACACGTTCTAAATATGGCTGTTTTCATAAACGCAGTATGCAATGCAACATTTCATTGCATAGAGTTCATAATAGCATTTAGAATATAATTTAAAAACTTTTATCACATAAAATATAAAGATGTTGGCCTATTAAAGAGAATCTTAAAACAAAAATTTTTAAATTATATTTCTGTAATGTATTATTACTAGAGGGCAATCCTTTTTTATGTTTGCATATCTTTAGTACTTATCCAATTCTTAATGACCGTTATATTTTATGTACCTTTTTTATTAAATGCATATGAAAATACTTGTCATTCCTCTTTTAACGTTTACTTGTTGAACAAGCATTCATATTGAATTTTAAATAAATAATAATTAAATTATATATTGAAATATTAAAAATACGCGTGTTATTATTTATATGTAAAGATACAACAATTTCTAAATGCTATTATGAACTCTATGCAATGAAATGTTGCATTGCATACTGCGTTTATGAAAACAGCCAATATTAGAATGATAGGATAACGTTAACTGGCGCCGCATCGCCTCTGAAGTTTGGAAAATATGATTTTTTTTTAGTTTTTGCCAAAAATTTACCATTAAATAATAATTATTGTATTTCAATGTAAAAGAATCGAAACGTGTACGAAATTAGAGTTCTAATGAGATAAAAAAAATAAAAGTCGGTTAAAAAGTGTTAAAGTTATTAAGTATTCCCCAGGCCATTAACGTGTTTTAGACCACTTGAATAAGACATCAAAGAAAAAATTAAAAATTTTGAGGAATATTCGAATAAAATCATATTTTTACATTAAATCTATACGTACTCGTATTTATTTGTATGTAAGTTTTTATTTCAATATCATAACATTAAAATGGAAAAATTACTACCTAATAGCAAATTTTTTGCAAAAACTAAAAAAAAATGCATATTTTCCCCTTGTAAATGCACCTTTAAACATCAGAGCCGATGCGGCGTCAGTTAACGTTATCCTAATATCCTAATATTTTGCAGAACGTGTTTCTACAATCCATAGAAAAATTCGAGAATTCGCAATTTTATTTTTTTGAAGCACTCTAATGTACATGTTGACGCCCAACTGATTTCCATGCAAAATATTTACAAAATAAAAGTTTGATTTAATGTCATTGCTTTTTTATTATCCTGCTAAGATTCATCTACATTTGGTTTACAACATACATATTTATATTAATATTTTGCCATTTTTTTTGGCTATTGTTTCATTAAATACATAACAATTTCAATTTTAATCTCGTACAAAAAACGGACCCAAAAAAACTATTCTTAGTGAGTTGATGTTTTGCCACTCAGGCGTTGAGAGGAGAAGGCTGTGCTCAAAGAGATGGGCAAACGATGATTGCCCAAACTAATGGATACAAGGCGTGGCAATGTGGTCAATACAGTGGGTGTTTCAACGGTATAATGGGTATCGGGATTATTGACTGTATAGTAGGAGTTGGAGGGAACACGTATGGATTCAAACGAACCTATACTGTCTTCAGCCGACAGTTGTGGAGCATGAGCAGTTTGTTGCAGTAAATCCAAGGATCTTTGTTGGCTGTTATCCAAATCTAAACCGCCAAGTTTCAATTCCACTTTCGAGCCGGAACTATCCAAACGGTAAATGGTTTTTAATTCGGATAGTTTAGGTTGTTCAACGCGCGCTTCGGCGTTTAAGACATATGTTGTCATAAGTTGTGGATGTTGGCTGAGCAGCTGTTGTTGTTGATTAATCAGTTGTTGTTGTTGCTGCTGCTGTTGAGCAATTAATTCGCTGCTGTGACTTTCTTGGGCGGCTAGTTGTTGTTCTCTCAAAAGCTGTAATAACTGTTCACGGGAGCTTTGACGATTCATTAGCAATTCGCGGGTATTTTGTTGCAAATCTGATTCCAACTGAGCCGCTTGCTCGGCACTCAAATTATTTTCTGCGGATGAGGATCCAGAGCCATTGATACCATTTGAACCGTTAGAACCATTACTGGCATTTGGTGCCTCATTAGCATCTTCTTCAGCATCACTGCCATTGTCACCAGTGTCTGGCTGCATAGCGGCTTTAATGGCCGCCTCTCGATAAGCCTCAAAGTGAGCCTGCTTAGCCATTTCAACTTCGGGTGTATCTTGCACTGGTTCAGGTGCACGATTATTATCCATGGGTGGTGTAGGCAAGTTGGTGGCGGAAGCAGTGAAACCCTGTCTGCGACCAGCTTCATATTTTACAGTCTGCAATTTGCCATCGGTGTCTATGTAGGAGTAAAATCCTTTGGATGAACCATCTCTAGTTTTATATTCAGCTTTGGCAGAATCATCACTACTATAACCGTATGAATAAAATCCTTTAGAATCCTCTTCTCTGTATTCAGTTGTAGGATTTTCACTTTTCAAAACAATTATCTGATGATTGCTGGAGGCGGCAGCCAATGTCACAAAGGCACACAAGAATATAACTCTCATTTTGAATAGTTTAGATTTTATATTTACTTTTTCTTTTGAATAATTTATTTTATTTCTATTATAAATCACACACGCACTTTAGTAGACGGTACCAACAATAGTTGCAAGTAACTTGTTGAAGCTTTGTTATGCTTCTAATGCTATTTCTACGTTGCACTTACAATTTATAGTCTGGGCATATTTTCTGCAACGGTTTGTTATTTTCTTTATGAAAATCTTTGAAGTGTGGCCAGTGGACAGCACATTTTAACTTAAACTGCTTAGAGATCTTTAATTTAAAAGTCTTCTTTTTTGACCTCGAAATTTGGCGCCCTAATGTAACTGCAAGTAATCTATACTATTGCCTCCGCGCAAGTGTGGCAAGTATGTGTTGTATTAGTTGTCGTCTTGCAATTTTTCGTCACAGATTTCCAAAAAAAAAAAAATAATTTTGTAATTTTTGTTTTGTTTAAATTTATTTGTGTTTTGAGTTTGTGATCATTTGTGTTGAATCGTATCAAATTTCATGATGTTTTTAGATGAATTTACTTAAAAATAGCAAAAAAAAAAAATAACTTATTGTGATATTATTACATATTTATAATAGTGTTTAATTATTCATTCATAATTAGACCGCACATTGCAAATGCTTTATACCTTGGAAATCGTTATATACCTTTGAAATCGTTAATATTAAATCCTGGAAAATTTTTCTATTAAAAACTTTGTTCTAAAGAGTGATTTTTTCAGAGCTTTTGGGTTTGATTTAAAAAAACACATAAACGTTAGAGAAATGTATGAAATCTATATCGGACTCGATAGAACGATCTATATAATTTAATGTTTAAAGATGATTTCATGTAAATTTTGACCGCTAATACGCTGGCTCCAATTTTGGCATACTCTCTCCAACATACGAGCCGGTTTTTCACGAATAAATTCTTCAATATTAGTTTCCTAACATATACCTACAAAAAATAGCCTAAAGGCATAAAATCGTACGATCTAGGCGGTCAATTGATCGGCCTAAAAAATAAACTGTGAAATAAACTGTTTACCGCTTCTAAATTGGGCCATTGTTTCGCGAGTTGTGTGACATATGAAACAATATGTCAACCAAGTCCAGCTCTTCAATTTTTTGGGCAAACAAAAAATTTTCGCACAGTAGCGATCACCAGTCACTGTAATCTTCCTGCCTTCGTCGTCTTTGAAAAAGTACGATCCAATGATAACACCGGCTCGTAATTCACATCAAATAGTGCATTTTCGGAACGTATTGGCAATTCTTGCTGCTCTTCACACCAAATACGACAATTTTGCTTGTTTACGTATCCATTCAACCAGAAATGAGCTTCGTCGCTAAAAACAATTTTCCGAAAAAAAAAAGAATCTTCATTCAACTGAATTTTAATAATAAAATTCAATAAACTGCAAACGTTGTTCGTTTGTAAGTCGATTCATGGTTAAAATATAACATGTTACACGAAAACAGCTGAGCTGCCAAAAACAGTCTTGTCAAAAATAAAGTTACTAAAAAATCACCATTTACATAAAATAAGTCCATCTTACTGTATTAATCTAATCTTGATTGTTTAATGCCAGAAATAAGTTTTATATGTAATTTATACTTATTGGAAAATTTACTTTCCTGTAATTGGTATTTTTTTCCTTATTACATTTGAGGTTATGAATTTAATTGGCTGCGATGTAATTAAATGTCAAGAATTGAGCTGTCATCATTACTCATTTATTTACTGCTTGGGCACTTTGGACGCATGTAACCTATGTGAATTGACTTTTTGAAAACCTAGATGAAACGAAAACAATTTTCATCAAACTCATATTAGTAAAGGGACTTATTTGTAAAAAAAAGCTATTGTTTACATAAGAGATCTTTGATTTCAGCATAATGGTGTCACGATCCATACAGTCAGACAAAGAATGCAGTTCTTTTGAATTGACGCCGCTAGAAAATTTTCTTAGGACCATTTGGAAGAACGGGTTTTCGTTAACACATCACAAGCAAATTGACGATATAAACGACGCGTTTTTGGTAAATGTGCTCCAAAATATTGTAAAATAAGCGGACGTCTGGCTAAGTGCTTAAAGAAAGACATTTGCCAAGCATCATATTAAATTATTAATAGTAATATTTCTACATTACTTTGTTCAGAAAAAAGTTTTTTTTTTAATGTTTTATTTACATTTGATTCAGATGGTTGTTTAAAAATACTGTGGATGAGGTAATCCTTAGTAAAGACATGCTGTTCGCAGGACATATAATTTGTTCGACAATTTGATACACTGAACTGGATATCATACGTATTATATGAGAGCTATGACCAATTACGGACCGATTCTCACAAAATTGGGATAATTTTTTCTAAACAATGGTTTAGGTTGAATAGGTCATTTGCACACAATTTGTAAAAGTGGTTTCTGTTTATAAGAAAATTAATTGTTATGAATTTAATTTGGAGTATATCACGTTAGGTGGATATTAAGGATGAAAAAGCGGGATTTGGAAGTAAAAATTATAAAAAGCAGGATTTTGAAATTATGACATGAAAAAACGGGCGTTTTAAATTAGTCGCATATTTATAATAAACTTTTAAACGTTTTTTGTAAAATCATTAATTCTATAACTAGCTAAATCAGAATCGCTGCAGAATATTCAATGACAGCCTTTTAATAAAAATGTGCCGCAAAAACTTAAACAAACTATGTCAAGGAATCGGAGATGTAGTATACAAGTGATTAAAAACAAATTATGCACTGCATCTACTGCATACTAATAAAGTTCAAACGGATACTTAAGGTACGTTCACACATAGCAAATATATGACGAAAAGACGTAACCGCTAACTAAATTTCTTTATAATTCTTGTGTTTATTTGGAAAACTATATTTCCTAAAATCAAATCAAAATTGAAGTTTAGATTTATTATATTTGATGATATTTGCCCTCACAAAAGATTTGTAAGGTTAAACATCGTCGCTTTTTTTGAGTAAATATGTGTCATGTGTGATCGTACCATTAGTTTCAGATTAAACAAAATTTTGGATTCCGACTGGAATTGCTTTAAAAATAAAACCTTATTTAAGGTTTAAGCAAACTAATGCATAGTTTAAATAGTTCGGATACATGATGGAATTAAAAATAAAAGAATTTTTCAAATTAAAAGTTTAAGCTGTTTATTTATATTTTAGCGGTTTAAAATTCATCAGAGTTATCAATTGCTTGCAAGAATTAGAGTTTATGTTTTAAACATGGGCCACGCTTTTGGGATTGAAAATAGTCCCTTTTGATAGCCTTTTTTCATCCGTTTTCAAAGATATTTTTATTTTCTGAAAGTCTCCCGCTAGATCTTTAAAAAACATAATTTTCAAATTACACGCATTAGAAAATTGAATTTCAAAATATTGGTATGATTAAAAATATCCTTAAATTTACTTTATTACTTAAATAGCAAAATTTTTAATTATACACAGACACAGTTTGGAACTAATATCTTTTCCCGGTGTAAAAATATTGTCTAAATCTAAAATGCCAAAACTGGGTTTACAAAACGACAAACTGTTTTAAAAACCTGAATGTATGCCCAAAGGAAATGTGGATTTGTAAAAAACATTTTTGTGATTTTCGTATCATTTTTGAGAATTACATAATGTACTTTGTACTTTCACAATAATGATGTCATTCACAGGAAAATAAAGCCAATTAAATTCAAATGTTAAAAGAAGTTAAAATGTTGTCATAGTTTTTAATATTTATATATCCTTTAAAATTAGCAAACAAACTAAAACAGTATAAAGCGGGATTTTGGTTTGAAAGGTAAGGAAAGGTAGGGATGAGCTTTCAAAAAACAAGATAATCTCGCCAAAAGCGGGATGTATAGTCACGTTTATTATACACAATATGGGATTATCCTAAATAATGACAGCATAATTACTTGTTATGAATGTTCGGAAAGAGATCGTAATTGCCGGTAAATTATAAGCCGACCATGACAACATCTCTAAAATTCTAAAATTTCAACAAGAACTTTGTTTTCCAACAAGAGCATATTACAATGACATGAAAGTTTTGACATTTTACTTGTTGCCATACCAGTAGTAAAAACTTTGAAAATTATTACATTGAATTCAATATTTTTTCGAAAATTCAGCTGGAAATTAGTTTACGGCGAATCATGCTATCGATAGATGTTAACAACTACATTTTGTAGTTGATGATATGAATATCACTCATATGTTCGTGGTTTTAACAGGACGGTGGCACATGTCACATAGCCACCGAAACAATGAATTTACTGCAAACCAAACTTTCCAATCTCATAATCTATCGAAATACAGCTGTTAATTGGACGCCCGCCTCGATCATGCGATTTAACAGCAGTGGATTACATGTGTGAGGTTATGTTAAAAACAAAATTTGAAATTCAGAGACAATTGAATACAATACAGCCTAAAAATGCAACATCCGTAACGTAATTATTTTATAACCAGTCCTGATATTCAGCCGGTTCGGACCGGTTCCCTCAAACCACATGAAATTTGTTCCCTTTTATTTTTTAACATTAAATTTTAATAGGAAAAATGTGAAAAGGGAACAAATTTCATGTGAAATTTTTATTCACGATAGGGGTGATTATGTTTTTTGCTTTAACGGTTTTATATAATGTGTATTTATCAAGGTGATATAGTCTCGGCAACAATCACAATATTGTTCAGTTGTTCATTGTCCAAACGTCCAAACAAATGATTTTATTTTGGTCATACATTGGATTCTTGGATGATGATGTTTTCGATAGCGTTTTCTTCAATCTTTTGAGAAAAAAATAAAACAATTTTTTTTGCCTTTTATTTTGCAAAATCAAAACTAATTTTTGTTAAAAACGTAACTTTTTTTTATTAAACGAAAGTTTATATCATTTCCTTCAAGAGGCTTGTGGTCTGTTACTAGGATGCGACTTTAAAATTTTTGCTATTTTTATCAAAATTTGGCAAAAATATAATTTTTTTAATCGAACCGGTTGTTAATTATTTCGAATATCACCACTGGGTATAACCACAATTTTGTGATTGTAAATTTTGATAAAAGAATCGACATCTGTATGCTTGGTCGTGTGGGACAATTGTTTAATATACCTTGAATTTATAATTACTTTAAAAAAACCTTAGAAACAGTTTCATGTAAAGCTCCAAACTTTATTTAAATACATATTTATGTAAGTGTGGTGTAATATTATATTGCACAATAATTTCAAAACAGCATTTTCACAAGCAAAATCGTACACTTATTTATTTTAATAAGGTACAGGATTATATACATATTAATAACATAAACATATATTTATTCATTCATAGCTGGTTTCCATAAAACAGTAAACTCCATTTCTTTAACTTTACCCAAATCCAACATCCATACTGAGCCGTTTTTGGCCTTGGACAAAATATCAACCATATTTTCCGCACATACTTCGGCACTTTGTTTCTTGACAAAGGCAAAACGTTGGGCCATGGGTCCAGCATAATCGGTTAAAGTTTCCTTACCACGTATGGAATACAATAAAGCAGTGTCGGTAAAGCCGGGACACATGGTAACCAAACTAACACCAGTGTGGGCAAAATACAAAGGATTCTGCAAATTTTAAATAAATATAAAAATAAAATTTATAAGTATTTTTTCTTTGTTTGCTTAGCCTACAGCTAAAGCTCTGGTAAAAGCTGTCAAACCGCATTTAGCTGCTGAATATATGGCAAACATGCCACTTGGTTCCAAACCAGCCACTGATGATATATTCACTATCAAACCACCCCGACCACCTTTGGATTTATCCATGTAATCCAATGCAATAAGAGTGCTATGTATGACACCAGTCTGCAACAGCAAGACCACATAGAATAGATTAGAATGAAATACATAAACATGTACGAGTATGTATGAATGGCACAGACAAAAAAAAAATTGTGCGATATTAAATAACAACAACTTACCAAATTAATATCAATGGTAAGATCGATATAACGATCATCCATTGAACCGCAACCATTGACAACAACATCTATAATAGAGTCTAACTTAGTGGCGGCTAATTTAAAAGTCTTCTCAATACTTTGACGTTTTGTTATATCGATGGGAATATACGTTAGACATGAATCAGTATATCTGCTTTCGAGGGCTTTTAAAACGTCCGTATTTAAGTGTAGATCACAGATTACTAAATGCTGCAGAGACGCACGCAAGCACACGCATATGCACGCACCAACATGAATGCATTAATTGCAGTAAGTTAATGCTGCACAATAAGTATTACCACTTACCTTGACTTGCTTTTTTAAAAATGCTTCCAAGCATTTTTGCCCTATACCACCAAAACCACCAATGTAAATAACATTTTTACCCTTTAAATCCATTTTAGTAATTTTTGTTATAGAGGTCAGATTATTTTGTTTATATAATTTAATAAACAAATAGAATAGCTTTATGAATTCGCACTTAACAGTTGAATGGTTGTCTAGCAAGTGCAGTTGTTAGAAAATTTCGCAATAATTTGGTTTTGTTTATATTTAAAAAAGTTGTTTGCATAGCTACTCTAAAGTTTTTGGTTGCATTTTCTATTTATTTTTGTGTGTTTTGAGTATTTTCCTAAAATACTTAACAGCTATTAGGTTTGTAGTAGATATTGTAGATTTTTAAATACTGGTTTTCAAGCTTTTAAGAAATTTGATAAATATTTGTGCGGTTTAAAGCTTAGTTAGATTTCTATTCCTATTTGTAGGTACATTATAACTAGGGTTTCTGCTTTAGCAAGGTTGGAACAATTGTTTGCAGTTATTTAAATTTAATTTTAGTTTTATGTTTATTTTATTTTATTTTAAAAGACATCGTCAAGAAATTCAGTACATTTTAGTATAATTTTGATATCGAATAAGCTTTATAAAAAGTGAGTTTTTTCAGAGCTTTCGGATTTAGAGAAATATATGAAATCTTTAATGTTTTACATGAAAATGTTAATCACGGCTACGCCTCAAATGGTTCATACGCTGTGCTCAATTTTGTCATACTCTCTTCAACATATCGGCCGGTATCTCAAGAATCATTTCTTTAATATTAGCTTAAAGTGCGTCAACCGTTGCTCGCTTATTCCTTTAGATATGAGCTTTAACATAGCCCCACCAAAAATAGTCTAAAGGCGTTAAATCGCACGATCCAGGCTGTCAATCGATCGTGCCCAAACGTGTAATAGTTAAACGGTTCACCGAACTCGTCTCCCAATTAGGCCATTGTTTCACGTGCTGTGTTTAACGTGCCACCGACTTGTTGAAACCACATGTCAGCCAAAGCCAGTTCTTCCATTTTGGGAAGAAAAAAAAATTGTAATCAGTGCTCGTTAGCGCTTGGCATTTACTGCAACAATCATGATCCTCATATAATTCGAAACGAAGAATTTTATACTTATTAGAATATATCACGTCGAATTTCAAAATAATAATGGTATAAAGTGATTTTCGGAAGTGGACTTTGTATGGTGAATATGGTCAAATATGAACTGATATTCAGCAGTTTGATTTTGACATATACAGTCAGAGTCAAAATTTAGTAAACAGCACGCACGCATTTTCAAAGATGAAACAAAATATTTTTATTATAATATGAAATATATACATACCTATAAGTTTGAATCAACTTAAAATTCAATTTAAGATTTAATGTTTTCTTATTTTAAAAAATGTTTCCCATTAAAATTGATTTCATGGACATTTTGTGGGAAGAAGAAATAAGTACCTGAGAGAAACAATCAAACATGAGTATACAGTTGAAAAATAACACCCTATTTTATATTACCAAAATCCAAAAAAGTTAATATTTTGTTGGTCGTCCATTCAGCTTAATTATAGCCTCTAGTCTAGCCTCTTTATGGTATTTACAAGAGGTTCAGTCACATCTATAGTAATCTTGGTCATTCTCTGTAAAATCTGTTCGGAGTTCGTCTTTGGATAAATTGCTTCTTTTTCTGATGTTCCTGTCTAAAATTTCCCATAGGTGCTCTATGGATATAAGGTCTGCAGAGGTGAATTTTGTTACTTAGGCTTGACATTTCTGGCGGTGTGTTTGGGGTCGTTGTCTTGCTGAAAGATCCATGGCTTTTCAAGACCTAAATTCTCAGCACCTATTTTCAAATTGTTCTTTAAAATTTGTAAGTAGTCTCGGCTATTCATTGTACTTTTAATATATACGAGATTACCTGGTCCTGCAACTGACATAAAATCCCAAACCATCAAAGACCCAAGGCCATGTTTTACTGTAGCACTAAGGTTCTGTGGAAGCAGCTCACTATTTCTTGTTCTCCAGACCTTTCCCCTTGGTTTTGACCCAAAAATCTCAAATTTACTCTCATCGCTAAATTTTACATTATTCCAGAAAGATTGCAGAGAGGTTAAGTAAACTTTTGCAAAGACTTAACGTTTTGTACGGTTTACTGCAGAAATATACGTACGGTTTACTAGGTATTCTTTTACGAAATCCATGGTTATTCAGCCGTCTTATAATTATCGATGCACGTACTGGTGCATGACAAATATTCGACGAAAAAGACGTAACCACCCAGTAAAATATATTTAAATTCTTTTATTTATTTCAAAAACTTTTTTTTTATTCTATTTAATGCTCTTTGTTCTTACAAAACACTTGTAAGATCAAATAGCGTCAAACAAATGTGTGCTAAAAATGTAACCACACTTTTTGAGTAAATATTTTGCACACCACATTATCAATTAGAGAGCGTGGTCGACTGGTATGTTTTGCAGTTTTGGTGTTTCCTTGAGCTTTCAATAAACTTTTAAACAGTTGGCCGGCACTGGTAAATCTTTGCCCACGTGCTACTCGGTTCCTTAAATAATTTCCTAACTCTGTACTTACAAAATTATTACCAACTTTATTTATAATTGCATTAAAAAAGTGCTTAATGTACGATCTACTCATAGGTAATTATTATACAGTACGAACTCGGTAATCGCAACTAACAGAAATCTAGGTAGTTGCACTTATTGAGGTTGTTGCACCCAGCGAGGAAAAATATATAACAAGAAATATGACAAATGAAAATAGTTTTATGATATAGAAAGCTTATTTTTTAAACATATTGGGTATTGTTGTCTGCACTTTCTTCTTATTAAGGGTTTTTATTATAGCCCTTTCACGAAGCTCCTTCAGAAATATAATTTCTTTTATTGGAATATCGTTTTCTTCAGCCCACTGAATGCATGTGTTAAAAGATTGCATAGCAACTGATCCTTTTATTTTAGGTGGACTAACATCCGTTTCGCTATCATCAGAATTTTCAATTTCTACGGCTTCTTTATCCACTTCTTGATAAGCAACACTTTCGTCCATCCATCCATTTAGCTCGTCATTTGTGAACGAATCATTTGGTGCAAGTTCTTGGAGCATTGATGCAAGGATTGCGCGTTCATTTTCAATTTCTCTTTTTAGAATGCTGAGAGGAATATCATCCTCTTCACTCCACTCAACATTTGGTTTCATTAACATATTCCAGCACTTGCGAATGGAGCTTGCTGACACTTTTTCCCATGAACTTGCAAGAAGACAGATAGCATGTCTTAAGTTGAATTCCTTTATTTTTTCTTCCAGATGAGTGGTTTTATTCCCTATTAAATGCGCCAAAAGACTTTTTTTGTAATAGACTTTTGTTAAGTTAATAACGTTTTGGTCCATTGGTTGGAGAATCGCGGTACAGTTGGGTGGAAGACACATAACGGTTATCATTCCATCATCACTTTCCATCTCATTGTCTTTAGGATGACACGGGGCGCTATCCAAGACCAAAACGACAAAAAAAGAACTGAAGCAAAACATATTTAGATGTAAAGTTGCAGCTATTGAGGTCAATATTTTTGAGTAGTTGCACTTATAAAGGTTACAATGCTATGTTTTATAGTGTTGCAAGAATCGAGGAGTTGCGTGTATCGAGGGTTGCGGTTACCGAGTTTATACTGTATTCTATTTTAACGTTCTGTATGCTTAATATTGACTTCATTTTTAAGAGCATGTATCTACCAGTAAGAGGAAAAGATAACTGTTTATTAAAAGCTAGTCTATCCAAAACAATTTTATATAAATAAATTTTAAAAATATAGATTTCTTTTGAAGATATTATTCTTTATAGAAATTATTGTTCGCTGTATACTAAATTTAGTTTCTAACTGCACTGTGTTGGGTCTCAGATTAATATTATCAATATTTCACACGGAACAAAAAATGTATTTAAATATGCCCTCATTCACCACATGTGCCGATAGAGGGTGTAATAATTCTATCGAACTTTGATTCTTGTTTTAGATAACATTTTCTAACTTTAGCAAACAATGAATTTCAAAAAGAAAAAAAACGTTATCAGTGTTTTTATTATAATTATTTTTAAAACGCTTACTACTTTCACTTTAAAATAAACGTGTTTTATATAATTGCTTAATTATAGCAGCTCGTGTTACTCTCTTATTTGTATTACTTACATATGTGTATACAAATGTGTGTATGCTCTCAAATAAAAATACGAGCGATTTAAGCAATTGTGCTGTGTGAACACCGAAGAAATTTCAATGAAAAAATTGTATCTATCTTTTCAATAAAAATTGATTCGTGTAAATTGGGGCAAATTAACAAGATTGGTAAAGAAGTTAGGGTCGATGTAAAAAATCTTATTATTCAAGAACACAAAAAAGGAAAATCTTACCGAGCAATCAGTAAACTTTTTAACGAACCTTTTTTGCTACGGCTCAGAGCATTATAAAAAAGTTCAAAAACACAAGCTCTATAGAAAACAAGCCAAGATCAGGATGCCCGAAGAAACTCTCCAGGCGATTTTAAGAGAAGTGGCAAGAAATCCTCGAATTTTAGCTCGAATTTTGCGGAAAGTATTGAAAATTTTACATATAAAAAAGTTCATCCAAGAACTATTCAAAGGGCATTACGGGATCTAATGTATACAAGCCGAATTCCCGCATAAAACCTTTGATATATGAAAGGAATCGAAGAGTTCGTCTCAAATGTGCAAAAACACATTTAAATAAAGGCATTGATTTTTGGAAACGAGTTTTATTTACTGATTATTCATGCAGTAATTAAAATAGAATTGAATTTTTTGATTAAAAAACTTTTTCTGGTACTCTTTAATTGACGAAAATATGAAATTTTGGTGTATGATGTATGAAGACTTAAGTCCCTAACTTTAAGGATTTAAGGACTTTATTAAAATGTCTAAACTGTTTTTGAATCCTCTCTCTGGTTTCCGATAACTATATTTTAAGTTCAAAATATTAAAAACTCATAATATTTTGGAAAGTTGGATAGATAGATAGACCTTTGAGGAATATAGTTAGTAGAATTGGACTTAAATCGGATTTTAAGGACTAAACCGAATCGCACCTAATAATCGTTAGACAAATTAATATTTCTGTAATAATTTAATGTTTCAGTTTTAAAACATTGAAAATTATAACGATTTTATATTTTTATCTCGATGTAATATGATTTTGGTACTACTCATATTGGTTTGCTTAGATCTTTTTTAATAACTTATAAGCAGAGACAGTAACGGATATAAGTTTTGTTGTAACTTAATCTTTAATAATTATTTTTCTAAGAAAATTGTTTTCCTCAGATAAAAAATCAGAATAAAAATTATTAAATTTGTGTTCAAAAAATTAAACTTAGTTTTTGAGTTTTATTTTATGGATAATAATATTTTTATGTTTTATTTTTCGTTCAAAAAATAATGATTATTCCATGAGTTTTGTTTGTTATTTAAAAAATAATCATTATATGTATGTATGTATTTGAATTTTATATCGTTATAGGAATATAAAAATAATGTATGGAGTTTATAAATAAAATCAGGGACAGTACCGATTATTATGAATGATAGAAATAAAGATTACGCCATCCCGAACACAAAATTTTAAACTTCTGCGCAGGTCACACAGATGACGTCACGCAAATAGCAATCCTATTGGCTAATATTTCAAGCTGTCAAAATTTAAAAAAAATTGTAAAAAAAATAGTGGAACAATTTAAATTTTTTGATAATAATTTTTTGTTTTATACATTAATTTATTAAATTTCCTCTTTCTTGTAACGGGTGATTCAAGTAGAGATACTTTTTTCAATAGCCTTTTTTCGACAGATCACGTGTAAGTCGTGTCATGTTATTTTTGTTTAGTATTGTTTGGAATTTCATAATGAAAAGACTTACGCCTGAACAACGTTTACAAATCGTTCAACTTTATTACGAAAATTCATGTTCTGTGAGGAATGTGTTTCGTACACTTCGCTCAAGTTATGATCAACATAATCGGCCTACTGAGCGTACTATTCGCAACACCATCACCCATTTTGAGACCCAGCATTCATTATATTCGGCCGAATAGACCAAGTCCAGCACGCTGTGAAGAATATATAGCGGTAGAATCATCGGTCCATATTTCTTTAAAAATGATGCCGGTGCGGACGTAACGGTCAATGGTGACCGTTATCGTGACATGATAACCAACTATTTGATGCCTGAAATTGAAACTCGTGATCTCGACGACATTTGGTTTCAGCAAGACGACGTCACTTCCCACACATCGCTTCAATCAATGGAAAAATTTTGAGAACACTTCGGTGAGCACATAATTTCACGTTTTGGGCCGGTCGATTGGTCACCAAGATCGTGTGATATCACATCGTTAGACTTTTTTCTGTGAGGATATGTAAAGTCTAAAGTTTATGCGGACAAATCTTTGCCCACGTGGCATTCGGTTCCTTAAATAGTTTCCTAACTCTGTACTTACAAAATTATTACCAACTTTATTTATAATTGCATTAAAAAAGTACTTAATGTACGATATACTCATTGGTAATTATTGTATTCTATTTTAACGTTCTGTATGCTTAACAGCTATCCCTAAATACCGAAGGTAAGCGTTTTTTAAAATGTCAAAATTTCTCATGCTCATACATTTTGTAAGGAGCATACCGAAACAACGCGGCGGCAACGCTTTGCTATTGAAAAATACGATTTTGACAAGGCGTTTCACAGTGAAGTTAATTGCAAAAGAAAACAAAACAAAAAAAAAGAGAAATAAAACAACAATGTCCAGCTGTTACAATAAACAGGGTCGTTTTATTTATTTGTTTGATAACCATGTTTTTATCGTTTTGACATAACGTTGACGCTTTTGTTTAGGGATGGGGTATCAGCGTTGATGCTCAACGTAAAAAACGTTCCGCTTGCCGTCGGTATTTAGGGATGGCTGTAATATTGACTTCATTTTTAAGAGCATTTCTCTTTTGTTAGATAAAACTTATAATATACGAGTATGTATCTATCAGTAAGAGAAAAAGATAAATGTTTATTTAAAGCTAGTCTATCCAAAACATTTTTATATAAATAAATTTTAAAAATAAAGATTTCTTTTGAAGATATTATTCTTTGTAGAAATTATTGTTCGCTGTATACTAAATTTAGTCTCTAACTGCACTGTGTTGGGTCTCAGATTAAGATTATTAATGTTTTAGGTATTTACTCGTACATATGCCCTCATTCACCACATGTGCTGGTAGAGGGTGTAATAAACCTATCGAAGTTATGATTCTTGTTTTAGATAACATTTCCTAACTTTAGCAAACAATGAATTTCAAGAAGAAAAAAAGTTATCAGTCTTTTAATTATAATTATTTTTAAATCGTTTACTACTTACGCTTTAAAATAATAATAATAATAATTCCTTTGATTACCATATATTTGTCTCTAATTGAAAAACATTTAAAACGTGTATTATATAATTGCTTAATTATATATTTATTAATTTGTTTGTTACAAAAGGCTTAATTGCATTATGTGTTTTACATATTTATTTAATTACATATTTAATTACTTAACTATGTAATTTCCATTAATTACCATGCACTGTTGGCTTCCACAATATGGGCATTTCAACTTCAGACATTTCACCCAAATCCAACAGCCAAACTGAACCAAGTTTATTAATTTCCACTGTTTTCACTAAATTTTGCGCACAAACATCAGCACTTTGGCGTTTAACATTTGCGAATCTTTGCACCATGGGACCGCCATATTCACGTAATGTGATTTTGTCTTGCAGATTTTCTAGCAATGCAGTTTCAGTAAGACCAGGACATATGGTTATAAAGTTTACTTGTGTATGATGAAAATAAAGAGGATTCTGTGGAAATATTGCAAGGCAAATGTACAACAATTAAGAAGAATATCAAATAATAAATATTAGTAACAATTTTACCGCCATGGCTCTGCTAAACGCTGTTACACCATGTTTGGCAGCCGAATAGATGGCAAACATGCCAGTAGTTTCTATACCCAATATAGAGGAAATATTTACAATTGTGCCACCACGACCACCTTTCGATTTGTCCATGTAATTTAGGGCAATCATGGAGCTTTCTATAACGCCACGCTTAAAATGAAAAATTATAAAATAAATAATTAGCTTCATTGTATTTTATTGCTTTCAATGTAAATATATGTAAGTATTTAAAAATTTTAATAAAATGTCTAAACTGTCCCCTCTCTAATTTCCCATAACTATACTTTAAGAGCAAAATATTAAAAACTCATAATATATTGGAAATGTGGATAGATAGATAAAACTTTGAGGAATATATGTACATAGTTTGTAGAATTCGACTTAAATCGGATTTTAAGGGCTAAATCGAATCGCACGTAATAATCGTTAGAAAAATTAATATTATGTACTGTAATAATTTAATGTTATATTTTCTTCTTGATGTAATATGGTTTTTGAGTGAATAATATTTCTGGATAATTTTAAAGTATCTACTCGTATTGGTTTGCTTAGATCTTTTTTCCATAACTTATAAGCAGAGACAGTAACGATTAAAAGTTTTATTTATAATAAAAAAATTTCTATGTAAATTAGTCCGCTTTCACACTTTTCAATTCAGAGTTGTCAAGGCAAGTATTATGGGATAAGAAGGGAAAATAAACAAAAATTATTTCCTTTTGTTTTTTTATGCATGTTGATTTGCATTAAAAAGTAAGAAAAATGAATTGGCATGTGTAAATGAAATCAAGTTTAAAAGAGAATTGAACAAAAACTGATAACTAATTAATATTTCTAATATTATTTTTATTAAGCTCCTCATATCTCCGATATTTATTTATTTTAATTTTATCTAAAATTTCTATATCATTTTATTTCAATTTGTTCAATGGAAACAAGTCGGTTTTAGTGACTTTGCTCAAAAAAATTTCATCAAATATGGCTTTAGAGGAGATATAAGTGTTATTTTAGTTTATTAATATAAGTAGCCAAGACATTAAGCTTTAATTTAAGGTATCATATGTGTCTGTAGGTACTATAATCATAGAATTATAAGATCTGAAAAATTAAAAAAACACATTTTTTTTTTTAAATTTGTATGCAGGATAGGATTTTTTCCTCTATGGTATACAGAATACCAACTTCGCATTGTACAAATTTCCTGTATTGCCGGCCTATGGCCGGGCAGAAGGATTTTCTCCTACATGGTATACAGAACACCTGCGAAGCCGTACAGATTGTATTTTTTATGGTGAAATGTCATAATCTTTCTTTAATATCTTCGGATTTATATTACCTACATGGTCATGTTATACCTTAAATTCTTGACTTGAAAATATTGTAATTTATCTTACTTACTTACTTACTAATATAGACCTTTTTCCCGGATTTTTTAGATTTTTTAAAAAAAATTTCGGATAAAAAAATAATTTTGCGAAATTTATCAATAGGTGGTCCATATAAAAATGTAGTTTGCAAGATATAGCTAAATACATATAGATATTACAAACTTTGGAGCCCCGCCCACTCGAAAATAGGCGTGACCGCTCCAATTTTTTTTTTTTTTTAATCAGAATTTAAAATTCTATTAGTGATAAAATTTTGATAGTGATTTGAAAAAAGTCACTAAAACCGACTTAAGCCGTTCAATTTACCATGATCTTTTCTGTTGTTTACTTACCAAATTAATATCTATAGTCAAGTTCAAATGTCTATCGTTCATTAGACCACAACCGTTAACCACAATATCAATATTATCCAATATTTCGTTAGCTTGTTTATAAGCATTTTCAATACTCTCCGATTTTGTTACATCCACCTGTATGTACCGAATATCGCAGGATTTATACACACTCTGCAAGTGTTTTAAAACTTCTGCATTTTCTTTTAAATCGAATATAATTAGATTTTTAATATTTCTTTTTAAAAACTCTTCCACGCATTTCTGGCCAATGCCTCCGAAACCGCCCAGATATATTACATTTTTACTGTCCAACTCCATTTTTACGCAGATAGCTGGATATACTTGTTTAAAGAACAAATGCTTTTTTTAAACTACATTTAGAAAACTTCGACGGCTGCCTTTACAATTAAAAAAAAGAAAAACTATAAAAAACCTCTCGATTGATAAGAAAAATTAAATAAAAATAAAAAAAATCGAAGTTGCCAGAATTAAAGAATTCCTATTTGAAAAAGTATCTGTTCCAATAAGTCCCATTTTTTGGATATAAAGATAAATTTGCCAGTTCAAGAAATTAGCCTGTTTACTCACGATATATAAAATGTTATGTTCTGTGTTGAAAATTAATAATTCATTAAACATAAATCATAAACTATGTATTTTAGGGTTAATTGTTGTCTGAATGATTAGGCAGCAAAGGTTCGAATTGGTTAATTCAATGTTAGCCTAAATTAAAATTAGAATTAAGAATAATCAGCAATTTATATTATGAAAACAATTCCAATCATTCCCAACAAAACAAATTCTTTTGATTAATGCATTTTTGTTAATTGAAAATTCAGCAAATCGGAAAAATAATATTTTTTGGGTCAAAAAATTCGCATCAAATGTTTGCAATTAAAAATTTCAAAATCACTATTTCATCCTCACGTGAATAAAAAGGGGGTCACATGACTGATGGATACGACAAAAGAGTCTAGCGTTGGTTCCGGCGTCTTCTGCGATGATTTCAGTTTAAAACTCTCGATGCGCCTCCCAGATAAAACTAGTGTATTTTAGGCTGAAATACTAGCGATTAGGGAAGCATTTAGAATTTTACATGAAAGAAATATTTGCGGCAGCACTGCCATTTTTGTCGACAGCAACTCATATCACTTGTTATACCTTACACCACCATAGTGGGGAGGGTATATTGGATTTGTGCTGATGTTTGTAACGCCCAGAAATATTGGTCCAAAACCCACCTTAAAGTATACCGATCGACTCAGAATCACTTTCTGAGTCGGTTTAACGATGTCCTTCCGTCTGGCTGTCCATGTAAAGCTTGTGCGCATAGTACAATTAGCAATTTTGAAGATACATATTTCGATAAAATTTGGTACGTGATATTTTTTCGGCCCAAGGATGGATGGCATTGAAACTGGTGGCAATAGGTCCATTATTTCACCTTACCCCCATAAAAATGTCATACCGAAATTGGGGTTTACCGATCATAAATGTTTGACTTATGTAAGTATCCACACAAATTTTATCAAAAATTCGTGGTAAATGAAGCGAAATCACATCTACAAATTTTGTGCAGATTGGTCCATAATTACTCGTAGCTCCCATATAAAGCCCACTCCCGAAAATCACATTAAAGAGCATAACTCTCAAAAATGTTGGTATCCAATTAATATTGAACGCAAATATATTTGATATGTATGCAAATAATACGGTACAATTTTATTATGATCGGTCCATAATTAGTCGTAGCTCCCATATAAGACCCTCTCCGTAATTCACTTTAAGCTCAATAAATCGTTAAAAAGTATTTATATCGAGATAAAGTTTAACACATATTTATATTCACAGACATCATGACACTAAATTTATACATATACTGGGTGTAGGGTATTATTATATTATATGGTCGGGCTTGACCGACTGTACTTTCTTAATTGTTTTTTCTTTAAAAAAGTAGGATACCTCGAAATGGATCACGCTATATTAATATTCTGAGAAATTTGGGCATTAAGTGACCTTATTCTAAAGTACATATTTTTATTTCTTCTGCTCCTTGGATTTCTCTTGCTTCCTTCATATGCGTTTGCAAATATTCAGTTGTCAGTAACAACTTATATCCATTCAATTTTATGAAAATGGCATCGCATAATGGAAACGCTTAAACCATTAACGATTTTGAGGGCTTACTTATACCACCTTCGCTTAGGTGATTAACTCATGAGTAGATCATGTCCTCTAGAGGATTATCAGCAATGCCAGAATTTGTATTTTTTTTAAGCCATTACTCATACTTCAGGTTTTCATTAAAAAAAAGTGCTTAATGAACGATCTACTCATAGATAATTATTGTATTCTATTTTAACGTTCTGTATGCTTAATATTGACTTTATTTTTAAGAGCATTTCCCTTTTGTTAGATAAAACTTATAATATACATATGTATCTACCAGTAAGAGGAAAAGATAACTGTTTATTAAAAGCTAGTCTATCCAAAACAATTTTATATAAATAAATTTTAAAAATATAGATTTCTTTTGAAGATATTATTCTTTGTAGAAATTATTGTTCGCTGTATACTAAATTTAGTTTCTAACTGCACTGTGTTGGGTCTCAGGTTAATATTATCAATATTTCACACGGAACAAAAAATGTATTTAAATATGCCCTCATTCACCACATGTGCCGATGGAGGGTAAAATAATTCTATCGAACTTTGATTCTTGTTTTAGATAACATTTTCTAACTTTAGCAAACAATGAATTTCAAGAAGAAAAAAAACGTTATCAGTGTTTTTATTATAATTATTTTTAAAACGCTTACTACTTTCACTTTAAAATAAACTTGTTTTAAGGCTGGAACAGAATAGACGCTGTAGTAGTAGTAGATGCAGCTGACGAAGTAATGAGTAGTGTTGCCGAATAACCTGTTTTAAAACACCTATTTTAAAAAGCGAATTATGCATGAATAATATGTAAATTTTTTAACAAAATATGTATCAAGTTGTATAATAAATGCATATTTAACTACATATTGCTCTACATCAACATTAAATTCGACATTTTATATATTTGATGTAATCCTTTAATAAAAGCATGGTAACCCTAATTGTCATAGTTATGTATGTAAACACATATTTTGTGTTTAATTTTAAAATGGATAAAAAGAAAGAGTTTGTTTTTTTATCAACTGCGCTAAAGTTTAGCTATTTTGCAAATAAATATATCAAAATTCCATAAAAATAAAAATAAAAAATAAAAATTTATATTTGACAATCAGGTGTCAAAGCACTGTCGTGCAACAAACTACAACTACACATTCTGATGAGACTTCTTTGAAACTGCCGTTATTAACTTTTGACAGCTTGCAGCGCTACTCGTTAAAATTCTATCTTTTCAATAAAAATTGATTCGTGTAAATTGGGACAAATTAACAAGATTAGTATAGAAGTTAGGGTCGATGTAAAAAATCTTGTTATTCAAGAACACAAAAAAGGAAAATCTTACCGAGCAATCAATAAACTTTTTAACGAACCTTTTTTGCTACGATTCAGTGCATTATAAAAAAGTTCAAAAACACAGGCTCCATAGAAAACAAGCCAAGATCAGGAAGCCCGAAGAAACTCTCCAG
The DNA here is from genome assembly GCA_916048285.2 of Bellardia pandia. Taxonomy (NCBI): domain Eukaryota; kingdom Metazoa; phylum Arthropoda; class Insecta; order Diptera; family Calliphoridae; genus Bellardia; species Bellardia pandia. Next base: position 47,399,337 of record OU696531.1, read on the forward strand.
GCGATTTTAAGAGAAGTGGCAAGAAATCCTCGAATTTTAGTTCAAATTTTGCGGAAAGTATTGAAAATTTTACATATAAAAAAGTTCATCCAAGAACTATTCAAAGGGCATTACGGGATCTAATGTATACAAGCCGAATTCCCGCATAAAACCTTTGATATATGAAAGGAATCGAAGAGTTCGTCTCAAATGTGCAAAAACACATTTAAATAAAGACATTGATTTTTGGAAACGAGTTTTATTTACTGATTATTCATGCAGTAATTAAAATAGAATTGAATTTTTTGATTTAAAAACTTTTTCTGGCACTCTTTAATTGACGAAAATATGAAATTTTGGTGTATGATGTATGAAGACTTAAGCCCTAACTTTAAGAATTTAAGGACTTTATTAAAATGTCTAAACTGTTTTTGAATCCTCTCTCTGGTTTCCGATAACTATACTTTAAGTTCAAAATATTAAAAACTCATAATATATTTGAAAGTTGGATAGATAGATAGACCTTTGAGGAATATAGTTTGTAGAATTCGACTTAAATCGGATTTTAAGGACTAAACCGAATTGCACCTAATAATCGTTAGACAAATTAATATTTCTGTAATAATTTAATGTTTAAATTTTAAAGCATTGAAAATTATAACGATTTTATATTTTTATCTCGATGTAATATGATTTTGGAACTATTCATATTGGTTTGCTTAGATCTTTTTTAATAACTTATAAGCAGAGACAGTAACAAATATAAGTTTTGTTATAAAACTTAATCTTTAATAATTATTTTTCAAGGAAAATTGTTTTCCTCAGAAAATAAAAATTATTAAATTTGTGTTAAAAAAATTAAACTTAGTTTTTGAGTTTTATTTTATGGATAATAATATCTTTATGTTTTATTTTTCGTTCAAAAAATAATGATTATTCCATGAGTTTTGTTTGATATTTAAAAAATAATCATTATATGTATGTATGTATGTATTTGAATTTTATATCGTTATAGGAATATAAAAATAATGTATGGAGTTTATAAATAAAATCAGGGACAGTACCGATTATTATGAATGATAGAAATAAAGATTACGCCATCCCGAACACAAAATTTTAAACTTCTGCGCAGGTCGCACAGATGACGTCACGCAAATAGCAATCCTATTGGCTAATATTTCAAGCTGTCAAAATTTAAAAAAAATTGTAAAAAAATAGTGGAACAATTTAAATTTTTTGATAATAATTTTTTGTTTTATACATTAATTTATTAAATTTCCTCTTTCTTGTAACGGGTGATTCAAGTAGAGATACTTTTTTCAATAGCCTTTTTTGACAGATCACGTGTGAGTCGTGTCATGTTATTTTTGTTTAGTATTGTTTGGAATTTCATAATGAAAAGACTTACGCCTGAACAACGTTTACAAATCGTTCAACTTTATTACGAAAATTCATGTTCTGTGAGGAATGTGTTTCGTACACTTCGCTCAAGTTATGGTCAACATAATCGGCCTACTGAGCGTACTATTCGCAACACCATCACCCATTTTGAGACCCAGCATTCATTATTGGATAATATTCGACCGAATAGACCACGTCCAGCACTCTGTGAAGAAAATATAGCGCTAGAATCATCGGTCCATATTTCTTTAAAAATGATAACCGACTATTTGATGCCTGAAATTAAAAATTTCTTGATCTCGACGACATTTGGAAAAAATTAGAGAACACTTCGGTGAGCACATAATTTCACGTTTTGGGCCGGTCGATTGGTCACCAAGATCGTGTGATATCACATCATTAGACTTTTTTCTGTGAGGATATGTAAAGTCTACCCACTTCGATTCAGGCCTTGGAGGAAAACATCACGCGTGTCATTCGCCAGTTACCAGTCGAAATGCTCGAATGAGTCATCGAAAATTAGAATCAACGGATAGAGCATCTGCGACGTAGCAACGGCCAACATTTGATGGACATAATCTTCAAAAAATAAATGCCAAAGAATGTTCTATCAAATGATAATAAACATTCCCCATTAAATTTGAATTTTCTATGTTTTTTTGTTCTTTTCTTTAAAAAAGTAAGAAACCTCGAAATGGATCACGCTAAATTAATATTCTGAGAAATTTGGGCATTAAGTAACCTTATTCTCAAGTAGATACTATTATTTCTTCTGCTCCTTGGATTTATCTTGCTTCCTTCATATGCGTTTGCAAATATTCAGTTGTCAGTAACAACTTATATCCATTCAATTTTATGAAAATGGCATCGCATAATGGACCATAACCAGTAAGAGGAAAAGATAAATGTTTATTAAAAGCTAGTCTATCCAAAACATGTTTATATAAATAAATTTTAAAAATATAGATTTCTTTTGAAGATATTATTCTTTCTAGAAATTATTGTTCGCTGTATACTAAATTTAGTCTCTAACTGCACTGTGTTGGGTCTCAGATTAATATTATTAATGTTTTAGGTATTTACTCGTACATATGCCCTCATTCACCACATGTGCTGGTAAAGGGTATAATAAACCTATCGAAGTTATGATTCTTGTTTTAGATAATATTTCCTAACTTTAGCAAACAATGAATTTCAAGAAGAAAAAAAGTTATCAGTCTTTTAATTATAATTATTTTTAAATCGTTTACTACTTACGCTTTAAAATAATAATAATAATAATAATTCCTTTGATTACCATATATTTTTCTCTAATTGAAAAACATTTAAAACGTGTATTATATAATTGATTAATTATATATTTATTAATTTGTTTGTTACAAAAGGCTTAATTGCATTATGTGTTTTACATATTTATTTAATTACATATTTAATTACTTAACTATGTAATTTCCATTAATTACCATGCACTGTTGGCTTCCACAATATGGGCATTTCAACTTCAGACATTTCACCCAAATCCAACAGCCAAACTGAACCAAGTTTATTAATTTCCACTGTTTTCACTAAATTTTGCGCACAAACATCAGCACTTTGGCGTTTAACATTTGCGAATCTTTGCACCATGGGACCGCCATATTCACGTAATGTGATTTTGTCTTGCAGATTTTCTAGCAATGCAGTTTCAGTAAGACCAGGACATATGGTTATAAAGTTTACTTGTGTATGATGAAAATAAAGAGGATTCTGTGGAAATATTGCAAGGAAAATGTACAACAATTAAGAAGAATATCAAATAATAAATATTAGTAACAATTTTACCGCCATGGCTCTACTAAACGCTGTTACACCATGTTTGGCAGCCGAATAGATGGCAAACATGCCAGTAGTTTCTATACCCGCTATAGACGAAATATTTACAATTGTGCCACCACGACCACCTTTCGATTTGTCCATGTAATTTAGGGCAATCATGGAGCTTTCTATAACGCCACGCTTAAAATGAAAAAGTATAAAATAAATAATTAGCTTCATTGTATTTTATTGCTTTCAATGTAAATATATGTAAGTATTTAAAGATTTTAATAAAATGTCTAAACTGTCCTCTCTCTGATTTCCCATAACTATACTTTAAGTTCAAAATATTAAAAACTCATAATATATTGGAAATGTGGATAGATAGATAAACCTTTAAGGAATATATGTACATAGTTTGTAGAATTCGACTTAAATCGGATTTTAAGGGCTAAATCGAATCGCACCTAATAATCGTTAGAAAAATTAATATTATGTACTGTAATAATTTAATGTTATATTTTCATCTTGATGTAATATGGTTTTTGAGCGAATAATATTTCTGGATAATTTTAAAGTATCTATCGTATTAGTTTGCTTAAATCTGTTTTCGTATAAGCAGAGACAGTAACGATTAAAAGTTTTATTTATAAGAACAATTATGTCGACGAAAGTAGACAACAAACATAATAAAAATGTATTCAGATTTTCGAGACGAAGTCTTGGCATGAATACGAAAAAACTGAAGAAAAAGGATGCAACATTGAAAATAAATGAAAAATGATAATTACAGCAAATTTCGAACCACCGGTGATACTGGTTAGAGGATTGATGTTTGACTGTAGGCTAGCGGGCGCCGCAGTGGTTCAGAGGGTGAGAACGTAAAGAATTCTGATGAGAGAAAGTGGTGTTTCTCGAAACATATGTAAATTCAACCAACAACCCAGGTTCGAATCCTAAGCCAAAAAAATTATCAATAAATTTTAATAATAATTTTCATGTAACAATTCCTACCTTCAGTAAAAATAATTTAATGAAAAATTAAATTTAATGAACTCGAGCCGAAATAAAAGAAATATCAATGAGTTTTATTTATAATAAAAATTTTTCTATGTGAATTAGTCCGCTTACACACTTTTCAATTCTGAGTCGTCAAGTATTTTTGGATAAGAAGGGAAAATAAACAAAAATTATTTCCTTTTGTTTTTTTTATACATGTCGATTTCCATTAAAAAGTAAGAAAATTGAATTAACGTGTGTAAATGAAATGGCAAGTTCAAAAGAGAATTGAACAAAAACTGGTTTTTTTCCTTAGAAAACAAAAATTAAGGTGGATTCACCCATTCGTTCTTAACAAAATATTTGTTCGGACAAAGTTTTTTATATAAAGTTCTTTTTGAGAGAGAAAAAATATTGTTTACGAACAACTCTCAGCAAAACAATTAGGCAAAAATTAACTGTGTTGCCAATAGGTTAAATTTTTTCATACAAATAAAACACCTATTGTATTTCCATGGCCATCAGCAAAAGCAGCTTTCTTTTTTCATTCATTTTGAATTTACAATATTTTAAAATAATTAAATATTTGTTTTTTGACACTTAAAAGCCAAAGAAAAATAAATCAATGGCCGCAGTATTAAAACTTCTAAAAATAATAGATTTTTACATATGGCAGCTTTGATTTTCCAGATAAATCATTCGAATTGGATGAATCATCCTGCAAAAAACTCAGTAAAAAAATTTTTCTCCGGACAATATTTTTGTTCGGAACAACTGAACGAATCCACCTTTATTGTTGAATATAATTTTGTGTTCAAAAAATATTGATTATTCCGTGAGTTTTATTTGTTATTTCAAAAATAATCATTATATTTGAGTTTTATTTTTTTAAAGAAATATAAAACTAATGTTTGGGGCTTATAAATAAAATCAGGGACAGTATCGATTGCAAGTTTTATTATAAAACTTAATATTAATAATATTTAAACATTTGTACAATTTACAAGTGACGTTATATGTTGTATATTGTATGATATAACTATCTAATTGTGAACACAATTTTAAGCACAGTTGTATGCTTATGTTATCACACCTTCAAAATGACAAAGAAAAATATTTTAAAAACAAATATAGAAAACATAAAATATGAATATTTTCTAAAATTAAAACATACCGTAGAATTTTCAACGATATCCGTTATAAAATTTTTTTGTTAATTAATTTTATATTTTTGTTTTAAATTTGTCACTCAGTTTATGATTTAATTGTTACCGTTTGGGTTTTTAAACAAAAATGAGTAACATTTAGGGCACTGCTACACGTTCAATAAATATCGTGATATTTCTAGTATCACGGTGTTGTTACTTGTATGCGATTTTTTGTTACAAATATGTATCAATAATCATTATTTTCTGTCTCTGCTTTTAAGTCCCCCGGTTTGGATTATGATTTTATACACGTTTATGTTATTTTTTATAATTTACGGTTTTTTGTCCAAAAACCAAAACCAAATTTTGAATACTAAACATAAATCGTAAATTCTGTACAACTCTAACACTTTAGCTTATTCAGCAAATAATTTATAAAAGTTATTTAAAATTAAATAATTAATATCTCTAATATTATTTTTATTAAACTCCTCATATCTCCGATATTTACTTACTTTAATTTTATCATTTTATTTCAATTTGTTCAATTTGCCATGATCTTTTCTGTTGTTTACTTACCAAATTAATATCTATAGTCAAGTTCAAATGTCTATCGTTCATTAGACCACAACCGTTAACCACAATATCAATATTATCCAATATTTCGTTAGCTTGTTTATAAGCATTTTCAATACTCTCCGATTTTGTTACATCCACCTGTATGTACCGAATATCGCAGGATTTATACACACTCTGCAAGTGTTTTAAAACTTCTGCATTTTGTTTTAAATCGAATATAATTAGATTTTTAATATTTCTTTTTAAAAACTCTTCCACGCATTTCTGGCCAATGCCTCCGAAACCGCCCAGATATATTACATTTTTACTGTCCAACTCCATTTTTACGCAGATAGCTGGATATACTTGTTTAAAGAACAAATGCTTTTTTTAAACTACATTTAGAAAACTTTGACGGCTGACTTTACAATTAAAAAAAGAAAAACTATAAAAAACCTCTCGATTGATAAGAAAAATTAAATAAAAATAAAAAAAATCGAAGTTGCCAGAATTAAAGAATTCCTATTTGGAAAAGTATCTGTTCCAATAAGTCCCATTTTCTAATATAAAATATAAAGATAAATTTGCCAGTTCAAGAAATTAGCCTGTTTACTCACGATATATAAAATGTTATAAAATTAATAATTCATTAAACATAAATCATAAACTATGTATTTTAGGGTTAATTGTTGTCTGAATGATTAGGCAGCAAAGGTTCGAATTGATTAATTCAATATTAGCCTAAATTAAAATTAGAATTAAGAATAATCAGCAATTTATATTATGAAAACAATTCCAATCATTCCCAACAAAACAAATTCTTTTGATTAATGCATTTTTGTTAATTGAAAATTCAGCAAATCGGAAAAATAATATTTTTTGGGTCAAAAAATTCGCATCAAATGTTTGCAATTAAAAATTTCAAAATCACTATTTCATCCTCACGTGAATAAAAAGGGGGTCACATGACTGATGGATACGACAAAAGAGTCTAGCGTTGGTTCCGGCGTCTTCTGCGATGATTTCAGTTTAAAACTCTCGATGCGCCTCCCAGATAAAACTAGTGTATTTTAGGCTGAAATACTAGCGATTAGGGAAGCATTTAAAATTTTACGTGAAAGAAATATTTACGGCAGCACTGAATTTTTGTCACTTAAATCCCATTGGTTGGTTGGTAGGTTTACGTGGTTGCCTGCTGCCTGCAAGTATTCAAGTGAAATCTTTTGATTCCGTTTTAAAAACGACCACACCTCGCGTTGTACAAATGATAGGAGTATATCATTTCCAGATGCTGGTATATGTCCAGCCTGTTGCGTTCAGGTATGCGATGAAATTGCACCCTCTAACACTTGATGTATTCGCTAGGTTGTTTAGTATATGTATGATTGTTGAAAATTTTGAGTCTAGCGTTTTGAAGAGCCGGACATTCACAGAGAAGATGAAACACCAAACGAAACGCCAACGCTTTAAATGTTTCAACTGGCGTATCAATCGAAACACCGCTTGGGACTATTAAAAGTGAAATCTTCAGACGCTACTTTTAAAAGGCTGGAATTAGGTGGCGCAATCTGGAAACCTGCAGGACCACTAGAAATATGTGGCCAGTATATAATAAGAAGCGCAGTTTGTAGCTCCTGAATATAAAACGAAAGGACATCTCGGTGCTAACCAGTCATTGGACAATTGGTGAGCATGCGTAGACTCGGACTTCCTTTCAATAATAACTGGCGCAGTTTCCAGCACCTGGGAAAGCAGAAACAATATTTGATCTTCTCTGTGAATATCCTGGGGGGTTACTCTCTATTGCGATGCGAAAGCAAATACGATGCGATAAGCGTACAAATTGATACTGTTACGCATCGAATTTGCTTTCGCATCGCAATAGCGAGTAACCCCCCTGCTCATCAAAACTCTAGACTCAAATTTTTTTAACACATATACTAAATAATCTACCGGAGACATCAAATATTGTATAGTATTCATTATATACTAGCATCTAAATACGATCTAGTCTATCATTTATTGCAATGTGCATATTTTTACAAAATTACATTTAAGCTTTTTGCGATAAATAGGATAAAAATAGGGCAAACATTTTGCCCATAATGTCCCACATGAATAAGCACGTTCTTGCTGTTTTATCTTACTTATTCATTGTCATGCTACGGTTGTCCTATATATTATCGACCACTTGAGTTGTTTGCATAAAACATCTATAATACCATATCCATTGCTTTGACAGGCGTAAAAGAAAATAAATAAGTTTTGCCTAACTTGATATAATTTCTCCCCCCCCCTACTGGCATCACCGTTCTACATATAACTGATAAGGTTTTATAGCCAGCTGTTGTTAAAAAAAAAACTGCTTATAACGGCAAATAAAAGAAAACAAATGATCTACTTTTAGCACAAATTATTTTATATCAACAGATTAAACAGAAGAAGTAACAACACATTATTTTATTCGCAACGATAATAGAGAGACGACAGTATGCGCAAAAGTCATTGACACAATTATAAATGTTTTACAGTTTCTCTTTCGTATAATATATTGCAATTTAGATACAAACTAGAGGGTTTATAGCTACAATAATGAAAATCTGTAATCATTCATCATATTTACCAACAACAGTTTTCATACGACATTAAAAAGAATATATTTTTTAAATGATTAATTTGGATATACAGTGTATTGCAAAACTATTTTGCCTATTCATTTTTAGGAGAAATTTTTTTTCATTCATATGAATATTTTCAATTTATAATAGATAATTATGTAGAATAAAAAACACCATAAAATCTATAAAAAAAAATATACAGCCCAATCATGAATAAAAAATCCGCGGGAGCTTTTTCCCTTTTTATTTTTTTAACATTGAATTAGAATAGGAAAAATGGGAAAAGGGAAAAACTCCCGCGGAATTTTTATTCATGATTGGGCTGTATATTTTTACTTATTTTGCATCATAATTTTAAGGTCTCAAAAGGATTTTGCTTTTTTAATCCCTGTTAATATTTTTTTCTTTAATTTTTCATGGAAATTTTTTATTTATTTTTTTAAAAATATATCTGTTATATGTACAGGGTGTTTTTTTAGAGAAGAACTAAACCATAGAATTTTAAGTTGTCAACACTTTTTTATCTGGCGGCCATTTTGTTAGTTATCAAGTTGTTACAAATTTATTAACTTATACAATTATTTATATGAGTTACTAGGTATGACAAACTATTAGCAATACATTAACAGTAAGTCCGTTCGCCAAAAATATAGCCGTAAAAATGTAAATACGATTTAGTTTTCGTATCGGAAATTGCTTTCGAAAGGCTTTTCGATTCGAATTGAAATATGCCAAACCGCCCTCCTAGGGATTTCCAAATGGAAATTACTTTTATGACTTGCAATTTATGATGCAAATATAATTCTTAAGAGCTTGACATTGTAATTCTTAAAGCTTGAGAGCAAATTTTAGTTCTTAACCATTACATTATCACTTTGTTTGGGGCAACGAATTAATTCATAGTTTTAATTCTTTTGTTCTTCAAAGTTGTTTAATTTATGTCTTTAAAGAATTCTTTATTTATAGAATTAAGTTTTTTTGTAAATTTTAATGCAAACATGAGTGATATAGCTATTTGACTAATATTAATAGAAAACTATTAAGCAACATTTAATTTTTCTTGTAATTTTATTACCAGCATTGATTTTAATATTTATCTGTTACTGTTATTTTCAATTTAATCAATCAATAATTCATGAAAACGGTTGGTGTAATTTCCTTCATACCGCCACCGCTGCACATAAAGATGCCACCATTTTTAGCCAGCTCCATGGCATTCATCATATTGACGGCACATTCTTCGGGTGTTTGCATTTTGGTATCCATTACCATTTTCCAAATTTCCTCGTTGTGTGGCACCCATTTCATCCAATTCATATCGCGTTTATTCATCATCAGTTCGGTGGAGGTCATACCCGGACATATGCACATGAAAGCAATACCAGTCCTATGGTAGTAATGCTCATCCTATAAAGTTGAGAAGAAATAACAAAATGTGATAAAATTTGTCACTTTGTTTGGTGTAATGTTTGATACAACAAATCTTACCGCCATTGATCGTGTAAATCCTACAACACCATGTTTAGCTGCAGAATAAACACTGAAAGCTGGTCCGGATTCTAAGCCATAGACAGAAGAAATATTTACTACAATACCACCATGACCTGATTGAGTTTTGTCCATATAAGGCATGAACATAAGGGTGGTATTAATGAGACCAGTCTATAATTTAGCAAAAAGTAAACATATTAATCAAAAAAAATTTAGTCAAAAGAAATTTAAATCTGTGAAAGTAGTGAAAGTTGTAGTAAAATGTATTCATATTATAATTGTTACATGAAACTGTTCTAAAATTAAATTGTCAATTAATAAAATATGTAGTTACATTCATTTGCTGCGTTAATATGGTGTTCAGACATGCATTTTTAATTGACATTTTTTAATTAACGCCCTAATTGAATTCAATTATCCATACAAAATTTCAATTAACGTAATTGCTTCATTAAGAGTTAATTGTTCTAATAACTGTTTAAATAAAAAATACAACCCTGTGACAAGTAATAACTAAAATGGCAGTTGTTTCGAGTTTAAATTAATAAAGAATATTTTTAGGCTGAAAATTATAATATTACAACCAAATGCAGTGCACTAGGGAAAACGTCAACTAATTAAAACCGCGGGTGATGACGTTTAACAAATTGTTGACGATTACGAATGTAAAATGTTTAAATAAAAACATCGATAATGTGCTTTTAAACGTTTTTATTGATTATAAACTAAAATCAAACATAAACAATTTCAAAAATGAAACAAAAAAGGAATTCAACCTGACTAGAACCATAGAAGACAACTAGAACCAAAAGAATACATTTTAAATGAGATCATATTTTTATATCTCTATTTATTTCATAAAATTTTAGAGTAGGTAATGTAAAAAAAAGGTTTGACGATTGGGGATGTTGACGTAAACGAGCGTTGACGTTTTCCCGAGTGCACTGTAAATGTATTTTTTTTTGTCAGCTGCTGTCAAACGCTAATTACATTAGCAATATTGAGCATGTGTGAACACTTTTTAATTAACCAATAATTGACTCAATTAAAAATGCATGCCTGAACACCATATAAGTTTTCTTTCAATGTATCCAATATTATATTTCTTAAAAATTAATTTTCTACTATTAAAATGAACTTATTTTAAAATTCACTGACTACATTTTTAAACATCCTAAAAACTACTAAAATAGTTTTTACATTTTATAAAGTTCCAAAACCAATTTATAATATACCAGGGGCCAAATTACCGCATTCGTGATCGAATGAGCTATCGTATCAAAAAATGATTTCGATATCGAAATTATGATAAAATGTACTAAATTTCTTGCTCAATATCGAATACCATAATCTCAAATAAGAAAATTACGATAAATTTTACTCAATATCGAATGCGGTAATTTGGCCCCAGGCGTCAAAAATTTGAAAAATGCAGCGTTCCCATAAAAAATAAAATTATTTACATACTTTAAGGCGGATTGTGCAAATTTATCTGAATTATCCTGTTTGGCGACAGAACGACTCAAATATTTTGTCATCCTATTATATGCTGTAATTTTATTTATTGGCAAAAATTCACCAGCTGGCTATTATGTTCTGGGCGCCTGGTATTAAGAAGTAATTTTGTAAGTTGCACAAAATTTAAAAACATTGCAAAGATGGATAGATAGATAGATGAATTGACGATTGTTTTTAAATATTTTATAATTGATCAAAAGATGAAAACGAAGAATTGATCTGTCATGCTTTAACATTTAATAAGTACAAATTCAGGAAATTGTAACTATGGAAACGCTTTTAAACACTTAAAACGTTAATGAATTGGCTTTTTGTAAACTCAACGAAAGCTTTATGTATGCACATACGTATTTTTCAACAAAAACCAGTGCTCATTGAATTTATCAACAGCAAGTCAAATCTTTTTTTGCATAAGAAATTTCCCTGTGGTGTAATTAATCGATTGTCAGTTGATTTAATTCCGACGAACTATTTTCTCTGGGGACATTTGGAAGACCGTGTATATGTGAACAAACCGCAAAGGACTGATGCTCCGAAAGATTAAATTCAAGTCTTCATTGACATTGATATCAATATTACTAAAGATAATTTACCTAATAACTTTAAATTTGTCCAGGATGTATTAATTGCGTCTAGTGAGAAACAAATTTAAAGTGAGTTTTATACAAAACAATGAAATCCTAAGAACGTTCTTTATTATAACTGCTTTCCTTCATAACACATTTGCAAGATTTTATGGTTTTCTAATTACGGGCGAACACGTAGCTGTTAATTTTGAATAAGTCCTGAAATTCTGACTAACAAATCCAAGCTCTAATCCACTATATTATAAACAAATTTTAACATTTTCAGAACGAACTATTTTACTTTTCTATATAGAATTGCAACAAAATACTACCAGTTTAACCATTTGTACGATATATGTACGTCCTACTTAATTATATAGCACAATAAAAAAAATTTAATTTACATACCAAATTAACAGCCACCGTTGTTTCAATATCCTTATCAGCCAAAACGCCAGCACCGTTGATCAAAACATCAACATGGCCGACATAGCTAACAACCTGTTTCACAGCCTTAACAATACTTGAATAATCTGCAATATTCACTTGGACAAACATTACTTTTACCGAGCTATTAATAGCCTGAAGTTTTTTCAGCATTTCTACATTTTCCATACGGCCACAAACAATTAAGTACTGTAATGAAAAAATAATATATTAAACATTTATTGCGTCTATTCACTTGTAATTGTTCCTTTGTTGAGACTCACTTTAATGGGTTTCTTCATAATCATTTGGCAGACTTGATAGCCGATGCCACTGAAGCCTCCAACATAGACAACATGTTTATTAGTCCAATCAAACATTTTGCAGAATATTTTATTTCTATTGTTAATGATAGTCTTAGAACGGTTGTAGTGAAACTGTTGTTTAAAAATCTTAAATTTCAGCTTTTATACCTTTTAGTTGCTTAACTTCAAGAATGCATTCCAAAGCAAATCTTTCATTTTATATGATAAGCTATTTTAGCGTATTAGCATGTCATCAAATATTTTATGTTATGGTTCAATAGAATTAATTGTCTGTTAAATCTGACCTAAAGATATTTTAAATTCTTTTGTTTATTAGTACTTATTTGAAAACAAAGGTAATTTTTTAATACATACCGTATAGGTATATATACATACATATGTATGTATAATCAGTGATTAATAAGTTCTTGTTGAAGTCCGTTCTTTTTTTATTATTTTTTTTTGGCAACTGTTAATGTTTATTTGTGTATGGAAAAACATCTTATTACATGAACTAACCGCCACAGCAGTCCAGTCCAAACCGTTACATGTTATAAATGAAATATTTGTTTTTAAATTTTGCATTAATTTCCTTTATTTAATTTTTATATGATTTTCTCTTATTTTCTTTTTAAATACATATACATATGTTTACTCTTTCATTATTTTATTAATTTGTTTATAAATTTAAATTTTTTAAATTATTTAATCAGTTTTTTGCTTGATTAAAAAAATTATATATAAGAAGACAACTCTAACTCTATAAGTCCCTTTTCTATAAATTGATTTTAGTTTAAACCTTTCAGGCTGCATAATTCGATTTGAAAGAAAAAATTTTTCGAATCAAAATAATTTTGTTTAAAAATCCGACATTTATGTTTTTATAATCTCTATTTTAACGTTTTTTATGTTTGCATGTCGACTTATTTTTAGGCACTCTAAAATGTATTAATAATTTGTCATAAAAGGACCTACAAAATCTGATAAAGAATAACACAACTCACTTTTTAAAGAGTAACCTAGCATCTGTACGATAGAGTAAAAGGGATCACCCTTTTCTGTCACTTTTAAATTGTTTAAGCTGTATCTGTATCTTAAAGACCAAACCAAATCAAAGGAGTAAGACATACTTATTAGAGCTTCAATCAGTACGAATATTAACGTTTAATAACATATTTCTTTAGTTTATGTATAAAATAACATTTTAATTATATGAAAGTTGTGCACCTTTCTACAATTTTTAATGTTAACATATTCCAAATTTTCAAATTAAAGTAAATCAATTTCTATTCAATTTAGACAGCTTAGTTACCAAATGAAAATATTAATATCACTAAAAGTACTGCAAGTGTTTGGACTGTGTGGAGACCTCTTAAAGAACATGGTGTTTTTCCTAATAAAAAGCAAAAAAAAAGAACCAAATTAGATAACATTCAAATGCTCTTTCAAACTTCGCAAAATCATGAAGACTGCAAACAACTTTTACGGTCAGATGAGACGAAGATATACACATTTAATTATGATGCCACAAATTCTAATTGGCCCGAAATTGGAGCTGCTACCCAGACAAGGTTACAATTAAAGACAGAAAACAACTTTAATAGTCAGATGAGACGATGTTTCTTCTACTTGGTCCACTGGAACTAGTACTAAACTATGACATTATGAATAAGAAAAAATACTCTAGGCCTACTAGTATAAAAATGGCTGTTGCGATGGATAGGTTGGAATATTATGATGAAGGCATTAAAATAGAACTAAGGTTTATGTTATGGAAATGCTGACCTTTCCATTGGACATTTGTCGTACATATTAAAAGAAAAAAATATACACCCCTATCGTGAATAAAAATTTCACATGAAATTTGTTCCCATTTATTTTTTAACATTGAATTTTAACAGGAAAAATATGAAAAGTGAACAAATTTCATGTGCAATTTTTATTCGCGATAGGGGTGATAATAAAAGTCTGGAATACAAATTTAAAAAATCAGATAGGTATGAAGTGAGATTGCTATTACATACTTATTGTAAACAAGTATATGAGTATATGAGTATCTCGACGTAATTATTCGCATTTCATTAAATTAATTTGTTTTCATTATTTTGTACGTTTAAACGTTTTTTACAACTAAATTCACCTTAACATTAGATTAAACCGTTAGTAATATAAAGCCAAACTAAAGGCCGAATTGTCTAAATCACATCGCTAACTAATAAAAACAACAAATATATTTTGCGTTTGTTTTTCATATAAAACTATCAGCTGGAGTAGCGACAAAAAGGGGTGTTTGAGGAATACTCAGTTCAATTTATTTAACCGTATGAATTTTGCTAAATATTTAGAGCTGTGTTTTTTCTTCTACAAAGGTATTGTTAATTGTTATAAAATCAAAATTCATTTTCCATATTAATTTACAGCACAAACAGAGGCAAAGTAAACTTATATTTGTTTATAATAATTGTTGAATTTGTTTATAGAAATTTAACAGCTAAAGAAAAAAGTATACACGTTATATTTTTTTGTTTAATTCTCTTTAATTTTAATAATAAGGATAAAACTTTTATAAACCTTTATATACTACACAAATTTTTTATTTATTATTAATTTTATTATTTTTGACAATGAATTAATTTTTTCGCTTTATTTATTAGATTTTAATGATAATTTCAAAATACATATTTCTGTGTATATATATTTTTGTTTGTTTTTGTATGCTTTTTTAAAATTTATATAATAAAATTTTAATATTTTTTGTGATTTCTTTGTATTTTCTCTTGTAGCAAGTAATTTAACAGAGAGAGTGAGCTTATCTCTGCGGGTAATACATAAAAATTACTTTAAGAAGTTGAGTAAAAAAATGTTGTGGAGTTGTCACTATTTTTATTTTAGTATACAAACGTTACGATTTATTTTAAACATTTAAAATAAATGTAGAGGGGGAGAGAGGGTAGAAATAGTTTATGTAAATAATAAACTTGAAAAATTATTATAGGTATAGGAGGTAGGTATAAATAACGAAAATCTTGAACACTGGCGCTTTTTGTTTGTTTAATTTTTTAAGAAATTGAGGATTTTTTTTGCGTATTAACATAGAATGCTTTTAAATCAAAGAGACCGGAATTTGTTTTATATAAAAAGAGGTGGGTGGTTTTTTTTAGGAAAAAGGAAATAAAATATTTTTCTCTAAGAAAGTCTTTAGTTTGTTAGTTGGACTTACAATTTTATAAGTTTTTAGTGGCTTTGTTATATATAATGTAAATAGTAAAACAAATAATAAAGCTTAATTTAATTAATAATAAATTTATAACATAATTAGACAATTTGTGTTAAATTAAAAAGTATAAGTAAGTATATGATTTAAAATAATTTTAGTTTATTAAAAAATAATGGTTTTCTATTAAAAAAAAGATGTTTGAATAAAATTCTTTGAATTTTATTGTAATTTTTTTCTACTAAATTTTGGAATATCGTTTTTTGGCGAATTCGTTTTTATTTATTTCGTTTCTTTAGTACTTTAGTATTGAGGTCCAATGTTTGTTTGTTTTTTTTTTTCTTGTTTAGGAAAAATCATTAAGTCGTTGCGACATGATAAACTTAAACTAGGCATAATAATAATATAATTTAAAATAATAAACATTTCTAATTAATTATTAAACTAACGCCATTTAATATGATAATTTATATTTGTTGCAGTACTACGCCAAAGCTCACTCTCTTCTTTCTTACATATTTTTAATTATTTTATACTTCATTATTTGAAAACCAATCAAACATGCTCTTTTTCAGTGTTTATTTATTATTTATATATATATAGGTAGGTATATGTACGCATTTATAAAAAACTTGTTTCAATTTTACAATTTTTATTTTAGATATTTTTGTTTGTTCATTCAAAGAAAATGTTTAATTAAGGTGAATTTTTACTTTAAAATTAGTTTAATTTTATAAATATTCATACACCATCATCATTTTCAGCATTAAGTTTATTTTAAATATAATTCCAATAAATGCAACTCGACCACTTCCACAACAAAAAATGTTTTGTTTTTTTTTTTTTTTATTCCTAAAAAGTATCAAAATCTTTAGAAAACAAAACTTTTTTACTCCCCTCTCTCTCTCGCTTGTGGATACTTCTTTCTCTCTTTTCGTTACTACATTAAAATATTGTATACCTTTTAATTTTTTAAAGCGCCTTTTTATTACATTTCTGTTAAATAGTTCTTTCAAACAATTTCCTTTCAAAATTTGTTTTTTTTCAGTATTGTGTTTATGTGGGGGGGATATATTTTTTCTTTTATAATTTTTTTTTTTTAATTTTCATTTCATTTTTTCAAATATAAATTATTACTTATTATTCTTTCATTTTGTTTTTGTTTTCTCTAAATCTATTTTATGCTAACATCTTTAAAATGTTTATTTTATGTTATTTTCTTTCTTGATTTGTTTGTTTGTGTTTAATATAAATGATTCTTCGTGTGCTGCCTTTTTGACCCATAATTTATGATTTCTGTTTTTCTTCTTTGACATTCTCCAGTTGTAATGAATAGTTGCTGTGTATAAAGTATTTAGTAGTATATTTATGCTAAATTGTTATTTTATATCCAGTTTTCAGTTTTGTTCTTCTTCTTTTATTTGATGATTTCATCTATATATAATTTGGATTTTTTGTTTGTTTATTTTTAATTTTTCGTAGATGGGAGCGAAGGACGTCAGCAGTTTAAAAAAATACTTTTGATGTACAAAATGTACTTTTTACGTTTCTTATAAATATTCCTTTTGATGTTTTTTTCTTGTTTAATGAATTTTTTTGAACTTATCTCATCTAGATTCCAACACAAAAGATTATTGACCTAAAATAAATTGATATTAAAGAAATTGAATTAAATAAATAGTGAAATGTATTTTTTAGTGAATAAGGGAAATCTTTTATATTTATTTTATTCCTTTTATAGTAGAAATCCTTTTTTAATTTAAAATCGATTTAGAAATTATTTTTTTTATTTGATGTTTTCCTTGGAGTACTAGTATACCCGATGATTCGTCGCCGTTCTGTTAATCGAGTGACTTTCAAAAACGAATAATTGGCAAATTGATGTTCTGCAAATCACCCGATTTTGTTTTGTTTAATCGAAAGTAAAACGAGTAAATCGGTTTATTAAATACCGCGATTGTACAGACGGTTGTCAAAGATCTTACAATACATTCAGAAAAATATACAGAAAATGTCTAACATACGTGTGCTTTTGTCTTCCAACGTTGTTAGAAAAAGCATTATCAGTATATTGTAAGACAAAAATATTGCCAAACATCTAACATCACATGTGAACACATTTTTTGTCATTGTAAGATTGTTGTAAGATAATTGTCAAATACTTTATATTACCAGATGTGCAAAGTTTATGCATTGTTTATCTATGTCAGAGAAATTATTGCTTATTGCATTTATGTATATGCATACATAAATAAACCAACAAAATCATAGTGTGCAGCTATGTATTAGCCAATTGAATGGAATTTTCCTATTCAGGCTCTGAAGGCGACAAAAAATCAAGGCGAAAACAAAACTCCTATCGCAAAAAGGTTGAATCCGTGTGGTCACATTAGAGTATTGTCGAACTAATCGAGGAAGTTAAGTCATGGCGAAGTTTATGGGATGCTGGTTGCCTTGAATAAAAACTTCCCAAATACTGTGGTGGTCCAGTATAACGAACGCCGATATAACGAATGTTCAGTATAACGAACGTTTTTTCTAGTCCATTGATGACTCTAAATAACGAACGGTTGAAAAATTAAGTATTATATCAGGGGTGTTCTGAAAACCGCGTGATTTCAAATCACGCCGACGATTTCTGCAAACCACGTGATTTTACGGTTTTCGGCGTGGTTTTAATTTTTCGAAAACACGAGAAAACAGCTGACTTTTTAAATCTGTGCTTTGTTTGTTTATACTGGTATATTATGAATGAAAATAAAAAGTGAACAGTTAGTAAATAAAAATGCCGGGAGCTACTTTATTGGCAGTAGTTAATTTAAGAAAACACCATTTAAAAAATGAACGTGTTAAAAAACGTCATTTACGAGACTTATCAAATCCTACGGTTTCTGTTGACAGATAAATTTATTGTTTTCCAATGAAATTTGTAATATTTTATTACGGTCGTCTAAATTGACAATTTACCTTTTGCAAACAATTTGCTAATATTAGTACATTGACAAAACTGACATCATTGTATGATCTAACAACCGTCTGTACATAGCTTAAATTGTCTACTTGGAAGTAAAACTAGAAATCATGTGCAACAGTCACGTTTGATTTAAAAAGGAAAACCTTACACGAATTTGGTTTACAAAACATTCTTGCTTACAGATGATTAAATAAACAAAAAGTTTTAAAAATTATTTTTATTTTATAACAATATGTGATATTAAAAATTTTGAAGGATAACAAATAAGTAGTTACGCTTTACATCAATAAAAACCACCATTCAAAAAAAAATTAACAATTTTATCACTCACCTGCACCAACTGCAGCCATTTGTGGTTGATTGTTAGACTCTTGTAAAGCTGAAGACACCGTTTTTGATGTGGTCGCTGGAGTCGTATTAGCAGTATGATTTGTAGTTGAACCTGGAGTTAAAGGTTGTTGCGTTTGATTCTTTAAACTTGCAGTAGCATTATTGTTGGCTGTAGGATTGTTTGTGATATTGTTGGTATTGCCTACACCTCCATTTGATGCAGTGCCTTCACGATTGTTATGCATTTTACTGCGATTGTTGCTGCGATTACGATAATTATTGCCACGATAGCCGCGATTGTTGTAACCACCACCGTTATTATAATTGCCCATATTACGGTTATTGTAATAGTTGCCACGACCACGATAACTGCAACAAAACACACAAAAAAAGTAATGCAAATACTTTTTGCTTGGGGTATACATTTCACACTTACCCTCCACGTCTTGTTGATGAAACGCCAAATGTTTCACTATTCAATTTGCGTTCCTGACGCCAATCATAATTCTTGTTCTTTGCACGGTCTTGTGCAGTTTCGCAGGAGATATTATCAAAGAATGATTTGGTTTTATCGTAGCCTACAGTAATCTCTTCCTCTTCAGGTTCATGCTCACCAGCGCCAGTTTCATTACCAGAATCATCTTTCTTATCAGTTTCGCCATTCATCTGTGAAGTAGTAGGAGTAGGCGAAGAACACTTTAATTTTTGTGGATTGTGTTTTAATTTCGATAATTTTTGTTTTAGGTTTTGTTTGTTCCATGTATAAAAGCACACAACATACACACACACACACACGCACATATTTGTTTGATTTTAAAAAATATTATAATTAGATTTTGGTTCAAAAAAAGTGTTAAGGATTACAAAAATCGTAATTATTTAAAATTAAAATCAAAAACAATTTTGTGAGAGATGTAGGGTTTGTTTGGGTAATTTGTTGCATTTAAGTAGTGGATGTGCAGTACATAGTGTGAATTAATAGCAAGAGTAGGTGTGGTGGAATTTGTTTATAGCAGTTAACCATGCATTTTACAGATTTAGATTGTTTTTTTTTTTTTTTTTTTTTAATTTTAGCCAATTGTTTTTATTAATTTGTATGTTTGGACAGTAGCGTAGGATTGATTATTTGTTGCAGGATTGTGGTAGTAGTTTTGGTGTAGTAAAATTATAAAAAAAAGGAAAAACAAAAAATATAGGGTTAGATGTTGTTAAAAAAAATTTAGATAATTTTACTATGTTATGTTTCTATACGTGTTTAAATTAAAGTAAAAAATATAAAAGTAAAATAATTTTAAATTTTCGTTCACAATGTTGTAGTGACTTGAATTTTAATTTGTATAATTGAATTATAATTTAATTACAGTTTCTCATTATGAAATATTTTTTTTTTTTCAAATTTCAGGGTTGTTTTTTGGCGAACATTCTAATTTTTGCATGCCACAGTATATGGATGGTGAATGTTCGGTATGAAAATGCACAATATAATTTCCATTTGGAACAGTCTAATAATAGAAAGTTTCTCAAGTATTCAATAAAAAATCTAATAATGATCGTTGGTTGTAAAATATTAGAAACAAATTAATAAATATATGTTAAAAAAAAAGTTAACAATCAAGAATATGTAGAAGATAAAACGCTTGTCATTGGTATCCTTTTTTTGTAAAATCAAATTTGAAAAGCAACGTTTAATATCAATTCTCTCTTTTCCTGAGTTTAAATTTAAGCTTAAACTATAAAAAAATAGACAACAAATACAACTTAACAAATGCACAAATAATATTCTAATAAGAAATGAATAATAAATGAAAACTAAAAAAGGATACCTGTTCCGTTTTGGGTTCATCGCCCACCTTAAGTTTTGATAATTGAGAGCGAAGTTCTTCGAATTTGGTATTCGCTTGTTCGAAATCAAAATCTTGTTCAAATTTAATGGGATTGCGAGGAGGTTTCTGCATGCCACCGGGTCCACTTGTTGATCTAAAGCCCATCTGTTGTATCAAAAAAAAAAAAAAAAAAAAAAACAATGATTAGATATTTAAAATGGTTAGTCCTAAAAATTAATTATCTGTAATTACCATTATGTTACGCATGTTGGGACGTAGTCCACCTCCACGATTACGCATGTTATTGTTGTTGGGCATGTTACCACGGTGTGTATTCCAGTTGTTGCGATTTTGATTACCACCTTGGTTATTGCGTTGATTGTAGTGATTCATGTTGTTGTAATTCTCCATCATACGGCCACCGGAACGATAGTTGTTATCGTTGTTGCGCTGTTGATTGCCGCCACGTTGATTTTGATGATTTTGTCGCTTATGACCAGCATCACGCGATTGCCCACCACCGACATGGCCGGCATTATTTTGATGATTCGGATGTTGATGCTGCTGCTGTTGGTTTTGATTATTGTGATGAAGTTGTTGTTGGTGTTGCTGTTGTTGATGTGTTTGATGTTGCTGTTGGTTATTTTGATTAACTTGTACGCCAATATCAGCCGAAGGACTTTTTCGAGAAATAAGACTTATGGGCGTCGTTGAACGCGAAGCACCAGCCAGCATGTCTATGACGGAAACTTTATTAAATTAACATTTAATAAGTAAAAAAGAAAAAAAGAATATGTATTTGTGTGTTTCAAATATGTTAGTGTATGTTTTTTTATTCAAATTTTATTTGTAATGTATGTTATGAAAGAAAGAAATTCAAAAATAATATATATATATATATATATATATATATATATATTGTAAAAAATAAAGAGAAAATAAAGAAATTCGAGGTGTAAATTAAACAAATAAAAAGAACAACCAGATTAATTGTAAACTATTCAAAAATATGTCATGGTACTAGTTAGATTTGTAGGTTACAGATTTAGTTTACAATAAAAAAAAAAATAAATTATAATTTAAGTTTAACTAAAAACTCGCAAATCTAACTAATACCGGAAAAAAGCAAATGTCTTTGAAAGAAATATGTATGTACATAAAACGGAAATCAGATTTCTAATCTACTTTAAAAAATGCTTTGACACAACAGTCACAACAGACCAAGGATCTACTACTATACTTCATGTAAAGCAAAACTATATATATAATTTTTAATAAAAACAAGTGGTGGACTTGAATGTTTTAAATTATAAAATTGCATTAAAAAAGAACTGCAGCTATTATTATTTGAGGCTTAAAAAATTTATTAAATTGATGCTTTATGAATGGAGAGATTAAAATATACCAATTTATTTGTGACTTTTCAAGTGGCAAATACAAATTTAAGGAATTATTTAATCAGAAATGTACTTCTAAGAATAGCCGTATTTCATTTAAAGTTATGGTCACACAAGACAAATATTTACTCAAAAAAGCGTAACCACATTTTTTAGCACACATTTGTAAAACTAAATTTGTTTGTATGACTTGTTCTGAATAAAATAAGTTTTTGAAATTAATAAAAGAATTTAAATATATTTTACTTATTGGTAACGTCTTCTTCGTCAAATATTTGCCATTACCTTAAGTAATGACAATCGAAATGTTTTAAATGTGTTTTTTTTTTTAATGTAACCGGTTATACAATATTTTGTAAAATACATAGTTACTAAGTTTTGTTATTCAAGCGATGAATAAGGAACTAAAAAGGTGAATAAATAAAAATATCATGGATAAAGAAATATAATTTTCAGAAATAGGATCTTAAAATTTGCAAAGAGAATACGAGAAATATTCAATCAATGCGATGAGATGAATTAAAAGTAATAACGTTTTTCACAAGTAACATTCAGGCATGTGATGGAAATCGAAAACGAAAACGAATGAGTTTTAGAAGTCAATTTTTTCGTAATCTTTCTGTATTGAAAAACTTTTATCACATAAAATATAAAGATATTCGGCTACTAAAAAGAATCTTAAAACAAAAATTTTAAAAATTAGATTATAAATGCATTAAAATGTATTTCCAAAACTGATTCGTTTTCGATATCGATTTCCATCACATGCCTGATTACGTTTAAAATTGGTAGAAAATCGCTCCTAATCTCTTGAAAATAAAGTGAAGATATGGTTTCTGCATTTAAAAGGATTATTGCCGTTATGACACTATATTTATAAACAGGTTTAATTTTTGCAATTATAAATACACATGCAGAAGGTATGTATCATTTATCAAAATTCAACACATGGTTTAAAGAAAAATATCTTCTCCATGTAATGACCAAAATTAAAAAAATTTAATGGCTTTGAAATCAAAAACAACAAAAATATGTTAAAAAAAAATAAACCATAATGAAAACAATTTCAAAAAAAAAAAAAAAATATTGGTGTATGATTTGTTTGTTAGTTATAAGAAAAGTTTACCCTCACACCTTGGTCTTTGTGATCATTTAGTGCCGTTGCATTTGTTAGAGTTAATTTCTTGGCTGTGGAAGTTGTAGCTGAAGCCGTAGATGAATTATTACCAACAACACCAACTCCACCAATACCTAAGCCTATGTTACTAAGAAGACCACCTGAACCACCAATACCAAGACCTATGCCCAGGAGACCAACGTTGTTAATGGCATTGTTATGATTGTGGTTGTTGCTACTGTTATTATTATTATTAGTATTGGAGTTTGTATTATTGTTATTATTATGAGCACTACTACTGTTGTTAAGATTCGAGCCAATACTATCGACGGTGGTTAGTAAGGAGGATGTACCCAAATTGTTAGTATCCGTAGTATTACAGCCTGTACGAAAGAACGAAAGAAATAAAACAACGGTAAGTAGCAAGTAGTGAGTTTAAAAATCGTCGTGTTGCAGCCAGTTATTTGTGGGGGAAACACATATATGATTGAAATTATTTAATATATTTGAATAAAGTTTGATGCCAGAAATCTAAACTTGTAGAGCTCATTTACATTGTCTTATTTAACAGTATTATTAGAAGACCTAAATTATTCTATAACAATTTCTTGGGTGGTAAAAATAAGTGTCTAAATCAATTGCTTTTGTTGGTTTTCTCCATCTAGAAGCGTTTTTATTTGTACCACCCATGATGTAAACTTACTTGGTTGTTTTTGTTGTGTTTGTGGCTGTTGTCCCTGTGGGGGTTTTTGTTGTGGTACAGGTTGTTGATTACCACCCATCATAAATGGGCCTGGAGCACCAGCTCCGGGTGCTAAAGATTGTACAGCGCCAGTTCCTCCAGTACCTCCTATAGCTCCTAAGCCACTCATAGTACCAAAGGGATTACTATATGTACCAGTTGTTCCCATTGGAGGTACTTGCTGAGGATTCATGCTTGGCATTGAAAAATGTGGCATCACGTGTTGTCCATTGGGCAATTGTACTTGCATAATAGCCGGGTCATTGGGATGTGGTAGACTATTGTTAATCACACGTATATCCTTAATATCAGAACCACGGAACAGAATATAATCATAGATTTGGCTTTGAGGTGCAATTTGAAATTGTGTTTCACGATCTTCGGTACCAAATGAACGTACTAAAAAAATTCAAATAAAAAAATTTAAAAATTTACATATTTATTATAAACAGTGATAAATAGTTTTTAAAGAAAATAAAAAAAGAGCTTATCTTCAACAAATATTAAAAATCAAATTTTTTAATCTTAAACTTAAAAACGACTGTTTATAGTTATTATAATGGTCAGCCTATAAATTTTAGAAACATTTCTTTTATTATTTTCGTTAACAACTGAAAACTATTTTAATAGTGTATCTTGAGCAACATATTGACTAAAGCTAGATTTACACGATTGAAATTTTCTTCAAAATTGCTCTTTAAAATGCTTCAAACTCGAGTAAACAGCAAAATTTCTTCAAAATTTATATATTTAATAGTTATTAATAGTTATTAAATAAATAAAACACATGCCGCTTACATTGGCCTTCCACTATCTTAATATGCACATACCCGCATACACTAATGAAAATATGTTGTTTTTGCAATGTTTGAAAAATTCTACAACCCAAGGTCTGTGTAACAACAATAAGAAAAACAACACACACTGACACGAGAAGGATGAAATAGCTGTAAATAGAATTGAAAGTCAATGGTTAGAATTGAAACCCCATTTTTAAATTGCTTCTATTTCGGAATCATGCCATCAAGCTAAAGTCTTGAACAACTTATATAGGTGAAAAGAAATTGCTCTATTTAAAATTTTTAAAGCCGTTACTTTTTGATGTTCAAAAAGTAAATAAAATGTTTGAAAGTAATGATCCCACGCTATTATTTTCAGAACTTAATTTGTTATTGAAAAATCTTTGTAAATAAATCGTTTTGAAGTCTGAAAATTTGGATCCATTAAAATCAGATTTGGAAGATTGCCTTATTCCAATGCCGTATTTTATTTAATTACAATTTCGAACGATACCTGATTTCACAAAAGGAAGTAATTGATTCTGAGACCGAAAAAGAAATTAGATACACTTACGAAAACGTTTGCCAAATAATTTTTTAACTTTGCAAAACACCCAATTCTTTTCATTACAAAATAGTCTGAGCAATACAAAATGTAAATTGTATGAAAATTTTAAAGAAGAAATGTCAATTTCTAGCGTAGATGATATTACTCTTCTGAAATTACAATCGTAAAAATTAAATATGCACCTTTGATTGGACAAACCAAAAGTCAACTACAGAATTTTGGGTTAATGTTTCTGAGTACAAAAACGCAATGAATGAAAACCCTTTTAGTAACGCAGAAGTTGAGTGCGTATTTTGTGGTATGAATTTAATTAAAACTAAAATTAGAAACAGATTTACTCTAAACACCAAGAATTCACTTCTATACATCAGATGTGGGCTTAAAAGGTTAAATAAATCTCATAAAAAAATTTGATAAGGATAATTATACATATGTTAATAATTTTTTTGTCTGGCTCAGAAGTAGAAGAATGTGATGAAAATATTTAACATGTAGCCTTACACTATTATAAAAGTTTGTTGAAAAGCTATTATTTTATGTATTATACATAGCTTTAAGGTTTTTTTTTTGTGTATGCAATGTAACTTTTAATTTTTATAATATTTTTCCCATATTATCCTAGGATGCTTTTGAAAAGCTGTTATGTTTATAGTTTTAGGATATTTTTCTCTCTAATAAGACTGTTTAGTTTTAGTTGAATAAATTTTCGTTTGTTTTTGTTGTTTTTGAACAACTATTTTACAAATAAGCTCTGAAGAAACCTGAATTATTTTTTATGAATAAGAATTACCTTCTTATATACCTACATAAGCACTATTTCAAAATGAAAAATATCGAAATCATGAAAAGTGACTATAATAAGCTATAAAAGAATTTAGCTTTATTTTTTGGCTTTTTCCTTTTTAGCTTTTTTCAAACGTGATTTAGCTTTGTAGTATTTTAAAATCTGGTCACACTGTTTACATGGTTTGGTATGACCTTAGTTTTTGTTGTTTTTCATGCTTTGGTGAGATACAAACTCTTGCAATTGTGGTTGATCTTTGTAACTGTTAACATTATTTCTCTTTTATTTACGTACTAAAGCCTATTTTTTATAAACTAATTGTAAAATGAATAAGTACCTATATTGAATATAAACTTAAGCACTGCCGATATTGGGTAAAAGTAACAAAAAGCGAAATTTTTATACAGTCGCACAGTAAAGTATACATACATCCCTGAAAAACTGGGTTTTGGGTTATCTATGAACAATTTAGCACTAAAGTTCATTTCAAACAAATTCAATCGAACAACAAACAATTTTGACCAACATTTTTTTCCACACAATATTTATTAACAAAAATAGGTATAACATTCATTTTTCAAACACAGAAAAGTATACATACGGCTATGTGGATAGTAAATAAAATGGAACTTCGTACTTAAACAGTGCTGCCACACACTTCAGGCATCTTCACGAGATACTGGTATTTAGAAAAAATTTTAATTGTTGTTAATTTTGCAGTTAATCTTGTTATTTAACGAAAATGAGTAAAGAAATTTGTGTAAAAGTGTGTGAGCTTCTTGTAAAGTTTCAGAAAGAAAAAAATCTTTAATAGAGATTGAAAAACTAGTTGGGCATCCAAAATCAAGCTTTCAGACAATAATTCGGAAATATAATGAAACAAAAGGTGTAGAAAACAAACCAAGAAGTGGTCGCCCACCTAAACTGACTCCACGTGCAAAGCGGCAAATTTTGTTGACTGTTCAAGAAGAGCCTAAAATTACGGCAGTAGAAATTGCAAAGACTTTAGAACGCCAGCATATTGCTTCAGTGCATCCAGAAATGATGAGACACGTATTAAAAAGCAATGGATTTCACAGCCGTGTGCCCCGACACAAGCCGTTTATTATTAAAATAAATATTCAAACCCGCGTCGAATTTGCTAAAAATAAAATACATTGATGCAGATGAAGGTTTTTGGGCTAATATTTTATTTAGCGCCGAAAGCAAGTTCAACTTATTTGGTTATGACGGAAAACATAAAGTATGGCGTCGAAATAACGAAGCATTATTGCCTAAAAACTTGCTTCCTACAGTGAAACACGGTGGTGGCTTCATTATGGTATGGGGTTGCATGTCGGCGGCAGGGGTGGGTAATTCAGTATTTATCGATATACTTAAATATTCTCAAAGATAATCTGAGGCAATCCGCGAAAAAATTGGGTCTTGCAGAAGGTTGGTACTTTCAGCAAGACAACGAACCAAAGCATACCGCTGGGGTTGTTAAAGAATGGCCACTGTATAACGTGCCTCATCAACTTCATTCGCCACCTCAGTCACCGGATTTAAACCCTATACAGTGGGGTTACTCCGTATTTCGATTCGAAAAGAAAATCATTCGAATTTGTATACTTTTTACATTGTATTTCGAAAACCCCGCAGAATTTATGGGATGAATTAGACCACCAAGTTAGAAAAAGGACGATTAAAAATAAACAGGATCTTAAAAACGCTCTACTTGAAGAATGGAATTTAATTTCAAATAAAAAGTATTAGCAAATTCTAAAATTCATTAAATGCTGTTCTACAAAGCCAAAACGAACCCACTAAGTATTAATTTTATTGTTTTTTTTATTTACTTCTAGCCCAAATAATTTTTTTTATTTAAAGTATGTATAGATACTTTTCTGTGTTTGAAAAATGAATTTTATATATTTTTGTTAATAAATATTATGTGAAACAAAAATTTTGGTCGAAATTTATTGTTTGTTGTTCGATTTAATTTGTTTGAAATGAACTTTATTGCTAAATTGTTTATAGATAACCTAAAACCCCGTTTTTCAGGGGGGTATGTATACTTTACTGTGCGACTGTATGTACCTACATGCTTTAATTCTGGAAAAGCTTGTATCCTGCATTGCTTGCTTTCTGTACAAGTATTTACATGTGTATGCAAATTTAACTAATTTATTTATTTTACATACTAGGAAAATATTGCAAAAAAAATACTTCTCTGATGTTTAAAAATTATAAAATATTATAAAATTATAATAATATACAGTGGCTCCATCGCATAATCGGACAAGTGTTTGTATAATATTTACGTTCTCTGAACTAACACAAATCGTAATAATTTTTATTAATTTTTTGTTTTTATTTGCACTCTACACTCTAATCTTTCCAAATATAAAAAAAAATATCAATATTCTCGATGATAACTGAACATTTACATAGAAAAACAAAATTAACTCAATTTTTTGCGCTCAACGCATAATCGGACAAAGTAAAACATCAATAATAAAAATACCGTTACTTTACAAATATGCACTTCAAAACTTTTTTTGTCACATTTAGTCATAACTTGCATTTATTGGCAGACATTTCTATTTCTAACAATAGGTAAAAATCTATTAGAAATGGTCCCTAAGGGAAAGCAATCTACTGTCGAAATAAGACAATAGTGAAATTGAATCTTGAAGGTAAAACAGTGAGAGAAATTGCTGAATTAGTTGGAAGAAGCAAGTTTACTGTCCACGACGTTATTAAGAGATTCCGTGATGAGTTTAAGATAGCTAATAAAAGTAGAGAAGGTCAGGGCAAAATATTAACTGATCGTGAAGAGCGTTCTTTGTTGAAGGAAATCAAACAAGATCCGTTTACAACTGCAAAAGAACTAAAAAATATCTTTAAAAAACAGTAGTGGAAAAGATGTTTGCTTAAATACTATTCGTAATACATTGCACAAATATAACTACCATGGTAGAGTTGCCAGAAAAAAGCCATTTATTAGCCCTAAGAATAAAAACAAGAGAATAAAATTTGCTAAAGAGTATTTGCTTAAAACAGAAGATTTTTGGAATAAGGTAATTTGGTGTAAAGATATCTTAAAATACATTTTTGCTGATAGTTTTTATTCGTTACAAGGTTCTGTTCACTGACGAGAGCAAATTCAATTTGCATGGTTCAGATGGCAAGATGTTTGTGTGGCGTAAACCAAATGCTGAATTTAATGCTCAAAATACAAAAGCTACTGTTAAGCATGGAGGAGGCTCTGTTATGGTTTGGGGCTGCATGTCGAGTGCTGGGGTGGGCAATTTGCATTTTATTGATAGTAAAATGGACAAATTTAGCTACCTCAACATTTTGAAGGAAAATGTAAAGCAAAGTGCCGAGAAATTAGGCATTGCAAATGATTTTGCTTTTTACCAGGACAATGATCCCAAGCACACTTCGGGTGTGGCAAATCTTTGGTTGATCCATAACTGCCCCAAACTTATAGAAACTCCTGCATAGAGCCCAGATCTCAACGTAATTGAACATCTTTGGGAAGAATTAGCTAGAAGAGTATACCAACAACAATTTAACACTTTGAGTCAGCTTAAGGCGGCGTTAATGGAAGCGTGGAACTCCATAGAACCTGAGGTATGCTCCAATTTGGTAAAATCCATTCCAAAACATTTACATGCCGTTCTTGAGAACAAAGGATATGCCACAAAGTATTAATTGTTCTCTTTTGTCATTTTTATTATTGATGTTTTACTTTGTCCGATTATGCGTTGAGCGCAAAAAATTGAGTTAATTTTGTTTTTCTATGTAAATTTACAGTTATCATCGAGAATTTTGATATTTTTTTTTATTTGGAAAGTTTAGAGTGTAGAGTGCAAATAAAAACAAAAAATAAATAAAAACAAAAAATAAATAAAAATTATTACGATTTGTTTTAGTTCAGAGAACGTAAATATTATACAAACACTTGTCCGATTATGCGATGGAGCCACTGTATGTAAGATGTTTTTATATGTAAAATATACCTATTCTGCATTAAAAACCCGTTATACATAATCGTAACGGATTAAAGATGACATGCTAAACATAAAGAAAGGTAAACAAATGTGAATGTAATAAGAAAAGGAAGAAAATTAACAGCAACAAAAACCTAATTAGAATTAAGGAAAAATAAAATAAACGAAATTATAATGGAAAATATACCTACAATACAAAAGAAAAAATTAAAAAAAAACACATACATATGTACATATATCTTAATATGTATATGTAATTGTACTCGCAATAAAGGTGATAAGTTATAAAAAAAGGGGGCAGTAAAATAAAAAAAATATATACAAAATGTGACAGTATAATTTGCCGATGCCAGCTTGACAATCACGCAAAATATTCAGTAAAGAATAAAAGGAAGTCAAAACATAAAAAGATGTAAATCAAAAATAAGAAACAAAATAAAGATAAATTGAGTTTAGAAGAAAAGGAATTTCGAAAGGAAAAATACTATTTACACAAAAACATTTTTACCGTTTGATAACGGTACTCCTAAAGAATCCTATGTACATACATACATGACCGAAATAGGTAAATTTCTTCCAATATTGAATACTTACCACTTGATAATGCAATTGTACATTCTTGAGGATCCACTGTATAAAGACGTCCCTCGTAACGAATATCAGCCTTAGATATAAGGCTGATTTTCGAACCCAGTTCCGGCATACCGCCACTCATTTTGTTTTAGTGGCTTCAATTTGCGCAATAAAAAATTTTAGGAATATTTTGAACAATGAAAACTAATGAAAATTAAAAAAAGAAAAATTTGTGTGTACAACAACAAAGCAGTCTTTTTTTTGCGATGTCTTTTTACTTCAATTTACCGAGACTCGCAGATACACGTTTACACTTTTTTTATAGTTTTCGACAATCTTTACAAATTTCAGCACTTCTAATTGTTTTTAATGTTTTTTTTTTAATTAATAATTGAAATACAATCGACCGACCGAAAAATAAATTTGGCCTTTTTATTTGTCTATATTTGCTCAGTCACTATCTCTCACTGGCTTTCGAAAAAAAACGACTCAGTCGTAAGATGGCTTTTACTTAGGAAACACTTTCTATTGTTTTAAGTGGCCAAACAGTCAAAATTCTATAAACAAAAGTTTTCAACTTTTTAATAACACAATTTATAAATAGTCTTATTTTCTGTAGGCCGAAATTGCGTTAATTTTTCTAAAGGAAAAATTTTACTTTTCACTTTTTTGCTGCCTTTTTCTACGACAGTTGTTCGCCTTGCCTGCCTACTTGCCTCGTCAAAAGTGGAAGAAACAGTGTTACATTTTAGAACGCAATATGGCGACATTTGTTTTAATTTAAGGTAGAAAAGAGACAGCTATATTTGTACCATCAATAAGACGTAACATAGCATAATTGAACACATAAAGCTATATACATATTTGCTGCTAGGTTGGCAGTACTGGGATGAAAATATTATTTTTGTTGTTTTTCTTTGCGCTCATGTTCGTTAGGCAAAATTTGGAAAACAAAGTGAGATAACCATAACAACCAAAAAAAAAAATGAATTACTATGTAAAAGTGCAGTTATATATCTTCTTGCAATGTTAAACAAAAATGGAGACAAAAAGATGGCTGAAGTTTTATAATGGCGCGAAATTCAAATTTACATGCCTATAAAATTTCATGAAACTATGTACATTAATGGCTCTAATTAAAATAAATACATTTTGTTGCGTCTAAACAAATATACTAATAAAATTAATATGTACATGTATAGCTGTCAAGAAAAAGCTATTTTATTCAGCACTGGCTTAAAAGCACTTGCTATGACAATTTACCCTGGCAATGTCATTTCATAGCATGCAGCTTTTAAGGTGTGTTCACATTATGTGTATTTGTCATGTGGACTGTCACTTTTTCGCATGTCAAATTTGTACATATAGTGTGAACACCTACAAACAATATCATGTGTTATTTCTCTGTG
This sequence comes from Bellardia pandia, assembly GCA_916048285.2. Classification (NCBI taxonomy): domain Eukaryota; kingdom Metazoa; phylum Arthropoda; class Insecta; order Diptera; family Calliphoridae; genus Bellardia; species Bellardia pandia. The sequence continues at coordinate 47,431,851 of OU696531.1, forward strand.
TGCAATACACATGACATTTTTTATTTAGAACGATTTCTATTTTCAAGTGACAAACCATCTGACATCAGCTGTTTTTTATAACAAAAATTTTGTGGCGGCAAAAATTAATTTAAATTTTAATAAATATAATTTATAAATAGTAAAACAAAAATACAAAAAAAAACTATACAAATTTATTATTGAAAATGGAGGGAAAAATTGAAAAGGAGTTAACAAAAGTAAGTACATATCGATGGTCTCATGTAGAAAGGCCCTAACTCGCATATTTGAAACTTTACAGGAGAAGGTAAAAACATAATAGAAACTGTAATATTCAACACGTAACTTTTTTTGTACAACTGCTTATAAAAGCGTTATTTTTTACACTATTGCAATAAATTTTTGTGAGGAGGTGTATTTGCGTTAAATGCATTGGAATCGCAAAAAAAACAAATTTCGAAAAAATTGCGAGTTAGGGCCTTTCTACATGAGACCAACGATATGTATTTTTTTATTGCAATTTTTATAGTTATTTTTATGTTGTTCCAGTTTGACTGGTGCAAAGAAGCGGTTCTACAGTTGATCGAAATGTGGCAAGAGAAGGAATATGCTTCTATAACCCGCGGAATAAGTTTTACCATATCAGCCGTTTTAAGATTTTTTTTATAGGTTATGTCTAATGTAATTGACATACCAACATTTGAACATGTTAATTATAAACCGTATGTGAAACTCAAATTTTGACATACACATGAAAACACATGGCATTCCACATGACAAATACACACAATGTGAACACAGCTTTATTGTTTAATTACAGTAAGCATATCCCAAATAAGTACTGATTTATCACCAGAGCTGTAATTTCAAATATTGTGAAATTTAATAAACAAATACGATTAAGATGAAAACTCTGAAACATATTAAAATGGGAGAATCCTGAAATATATACAATAATTGAAAATTGGACAATTTTTAAATGCAATTGTATTGTTTTCAATTCAAATGAAAATTTTTTAATACAATTAGAAATGGAAGACGATTGTATGCAGTAACTCCAACAAAACATTAATTTATAAAATTATAATATCTAAAACATAAATTTTAAAAAAATTTCCGATTTTACGTTATAAAAGTTTTGAACCAATTAGATAGGAATTGGAGGTTAATAAATAAGCGGTTTTTTAAATTTAATTTGTAACTTTATTTTTCCCAGTGTATTTTAGAATTATTTCGAATGTACGCCCGGTCGAAAACAAACCGGAACTAATATACGACCTAATCCGAAACCTTTAAAATATATTAATAATTAAAAAACATATTTATTTTAATATTATAGCATGTTTATATAATGTTAAGGTGCCCTAAATTATCGACATTACTCCATAAATCTAGCTTTTTATCTTGAACTGACAATTATAAGATAAAAACACAGTTTTTATCGTATTCTTAAAATATAATTTATTGTATTATATTACGAATAATTACATTAAAATCGTGTATCACCTTTAAAATTCCATAATCTAGTATGTTTTTCCTTTATAAAAGTCTTGGTTTCGGTATTCGGTCAAAAACCGAGAATTGCTATTCGGGCAATTTTTCTTTCTAATGACTTCCTTTCGACACACTTTTATAAATTTATATTTTCACAAATTATTAAATACTTCAAATAAAGTGTATTTTAAATATTATACATTCTGCATAAAATGATATTTGTAATCATTGTGCACAAAATATAAAAAATCTCCTTTATCTCACCCCTTTTTGGAATGGATTTTTCCTAATTATTATTATAATATTTGTTTGTTCCATATTACATGAGATTATTAATGAAATTATTATTTAGATGATTTTATTTGAAAATCCGTTTAAAAATCTATGGCTTAAAAATAAAGCAAGAAATTATTTAGTAATAATTTTAAATAACATTTGAGAAAGTAGTAGTGAATTTATTTTGAAACTAAAATATATTTAGCAAAAAAAAAAATAATAAAAAGTGATTTTTATTTTTAAATTGTGTTACAATTTGTACATAAATAAAATATCAAAAAGATCATTTATTTAAAATAATACAAGTGTTTTATATAATAATAATAATAATTGAAACTTACAAAAATGTATCAATTAACACAAGAAATAAATATGTAAATACATGTGACATACAAATACATGCAACATGAAAAAACTGTTTTAGTTTTATTCAGAGATGGTAGCAGCAGTATCAGTGCACGTTATAGCCATTGAATTCAATGTCACTGAAGTTGCAATAGATGAAATAGTATCTACTGACTCATTGTGCTGCTGCTTAAAGGTTTGTAGAGCATCAAGGTGATGGATTTCCTGAAGTCCGGTATTTTTTTGTATAGCCAGCATGAATGCATTAAATTTGCCGCTTTCGGTTAAAAGTGTTGGCATATAGAAAGGAATATATGAACGTTTTAGGAGCGGACCATTACTTGTATCATCGACATCAGCGTCTAAATCTTTTTGAGGCCCTGTGGCTGATGTAGTCGACATTTCGTTAGTATATGAGCGATGTAAACGTATAATTTGCACATATTGAAAATGGGCAACATATAGAAATGGTGCGCGGTACACAAAATTGCATGGTGTATATTCCCAATTAATGTCATAGGGACGAGAGCGACATCCGTATTCATCAACAAATACACCACATTCCATAAAACACAAAAGAAATTCTTGTTTCGATATGCGAAGTGCTACAACAGGTTGACAATTTTGTGTATGAGAAAGAGTCTGATCTGCAACGTCTACAAATTCTTCTGCTCCATAGGTTGATAGATCAATTTCAAAGAATTTGTCTGAACTAACAATGGCAGTATGGCGTGTATAGATTATAGATGAAACAGGGGTAGCAGTATCTAAAGCTCGAACTGGTTTGAATTTCTGCTGTTTAACATCATACTTAAGAATAACAATACGTGATGAGGTGGCAGCAATAGCAACAGTATCTAAAGGTTGATCGGTTTCCTGAGAAATTTGTACTATCTTCCATTTTTCAGTAGAAGTTCGATTGGCAAAAGGAAGATCTAAAACTGAAGCCTCCAAAGCGGGTCTTAAACAAGCACTTGCTTGACTACGAGATTGTAAATGTCTGAGGTCACATTGGTACAACGATTCCCCATTGGCACCTACCATTATAACCTTGGCCAAAGACTGAGAAATAGATATACAACTAACAGCGTCTACACCAGCAATTTTAACCAATTTTTGCTGCTCAAGATGCAAAGCATATAATCCTGTATTGCATCCGAGCAGAAGAATTTTATTTTCTTCCATTTCATAGGCACATACCACCTCTAAATTATTATCCGTGTGATTTTGTGGTACTGAATATACTAATGTTCCTTGGTACTTTTTGTTAGAAAACGATAAAGAATCATCACAACTGCCATCGTTTGTATCTAATTTTCCTTCGTATGAAAATTTTCCTATAGATTCAGCATCTAGATCGGTTTCTAATGGAGCTGATGAGCACTCGGCCTCAGGTTCGGAACCAAATGCTGCCAAAATGGCTCCCACATCGCCACAAGCCTGTTTTACGTCACTGCGACACTTTCGATGAGCTGAGTTCTTACACTCCCTACATTTCCAATAAGCAGCACCTGATATAATGGGATTCTTACAAGCTAAACATTGAACTTCTTCTAAGTTAGTTTCTTGTAAAGCTAATTCAAAACGATGATGGGACTGCAAATGTTTCGCAGTGCCGCATTCGCCGTTGTCAGCGTTATTTTTCTTTGGAGACGAAGATGTTTTAAGAGAAAATCTATTTTCCTCTTGCTTTCTTGGAGATTTTGTATGTGAACGATTATTATCTTTTTGATTTCCCGCCTGATTTTCTTTACTCTTTAAAGGAGATCTCAATGTAGCACTAACTTGATTCTCTTTCAGTTTGTCCAATTGTTCTTGCAGGGACTTTGATTTAATTTTTTCTCTTTTCAATTCTTCTTGTAAAGTTCGGTATAGAATTGATGTTTCTATGTTCAAAGGTCCGTTATTCTCTTTTTTATTGGAATGTGAGGAATTATTGCTTCCAAATATTTTGTCCGCCAGAGATTTCTTTTTCTTCTGTGTCAAATCCTCAACCTTTAGTTGTAGATAATCTATTAATTTCTTATGCTGAGCTAGGGTTGCTTCGGATTTTATATCTCTTTGCAGGTAGAAATTTTCCTTCTCCTCCTGTACTCTCTTCAAATCTTGTACTTCATTTTGCAAGTCCCCATTTTGGCCATAAACATCTTTAAGATTCTGCTGTAATTGTTGTGATTCCTCTTTGGCAATGAATAAATCGGATAGTATACGAGCGTTCTCTTCTTTCAGTAGCAACAGCTCGCGCTGATGGTTATCATTGACAGCTTGTATAGTTTGATTTTCACTTTGTAAGACCTCTACTTTTTCTTGTGTAATAAACAAACTCGTTGTTTGTTCCATTGTGTAATGCTGTTGGTTAGAAAATTTTCTTTGTACTTCCTCCAGATTAGAACGGCATTCTTGCAACTCATTTGTTAAGGCAGCAATTTGTGACTCGGCCGTTTGTTTTTGTAATTGTTCTTCGGCCAATTGTTTGTTTAATTGAGAATGCAATTCATCCTTCTTACGAGCGGCTGCATATAATTGATCCAATTTTTCCTGTTGAGACTTGTTGCATTTTTGTTCTTTTTCCAGCATTGTCTCCACCTCAGTTAATTGTGCGTCAGTAACTGTGCAAGCGTACTTCAAGCGTTCATAGTTGTCTTGCAAGTTTTTCAACTGTATTTGCAGTGCAGAAAACTGATCACTTGTGTTTGAATGTCGATCTTTTTCATCATTAATCTCTTTGATAAGAGATTTATTTTCAAAGTCTAGTTTATCACATTTTTGTTGACACTGCTGTAGTTTTTGTCGTGTTTCGCTTAATATTTCCTCCAATTTTTTGCACATGGAAATATTTTCGATAATCTGCGGGATAAAGTTAATTTATTTAAATTAAAAAAGAATGAAAAAATTTAATTGTAATTACAAAACATCATAATTCTAAATTTAAATTTTTATCAAATCTTATACCTAATATCTACAGATTTTCAATATTATTATTCTTGAAATTCGATTTGTAGGTGTATAAATTAGGATCGTCTGGAGCTGCTTTCAACCCACATATAAAAATAAATAAATATTTTGTTGCAAATCTATTGTTATCAATAACAGATTGACATCTGTGATGCATTGAGGTTACAAAATTTTTACATATACTTGATTCCCAAGCTTTCTTTGTTTCGACAAAGATTGTATATGTATTTTTACAGAGCTTACTTTGGTTTTTACAACAACAACAAGTTCTCAATCGGTATGAGATCTGGACTGCATGAAGGCCAATCAAGAACAGTAAAAAACCATTGCAGTTACAAAGCCATTGATTAACGTGATGAGCCATATGCTTTGGATCGTTATCTAGTTGAAATATCCATGTTAGTGAAATGTTATTATTATCAACTTTGAAGTATAGTGGAGGTTCTATAATGTTTCGGGATGCTATGCCGTCACGTAGTGTTGAGGGAATATGGATAAGTTTCAGTATGAAAGAATTCTAAGCAATACAATGATGCCGTATGCTGATGAAAACATGTCAGTAACATGGATATTTCAACAAGATAACGATCATGTCAAGCAATGGTTTTTTAACAGTTCGGTTACTGTTCTTGACTGGCCTTCATGCAGTCCTGACCTCAAACCGAGTGAGAACTTATGCAAGTTGTAAAAACTAAAGTAATCTCTGTAAAAATAAGCAATTTTAAAGATCTCTTTGCCGAAACAAAGCAAGCTTGGGAATGCATTCTAAGTAGTGTATGTAAAAATTTGGTGACCTCAATGCATCGCTATAAGTTGTTATCAAAAACAACAAAATATTGATATATTTTTAAATATACTTTTTTGTAAAATTTGTGGTATGTCCTTAATTATATGCACGAATGATATCAATCTTATATGAATATATCGTGCCTTAACCGCGGAAAAAGCTTGTAGACACAATTTTCAAAAAACGTTTTTTTCTATATATTTGTTCATTGGCTTCACTCGCATCATCTCTTTAAATTGCATTGTCATACAATGTACCATTACGAATTTATAGCAAAAACAATTTTAGCTTCAGCGCATATTGATAGTTTGTTAATATTTTGTGTGACAGCGGCTTGTCGCTTAAGATAAAATTGTCCGTAATAATAAACAATTAAAAAAGAATAGTCGGTCAAGCCCGACCTTATAACACCCTACACCTAGTATATGTATAAAAAGTTTTTCAGAAATGGGCGCTATATGGGAGATATAACCTATTATGGACCGATCATCCAAAAATTTAGTGTCATGATTTCTGTGAGTATAAATATTATGTATGTTTCGTGCGACCAACTGGCCCGGAAAATCCAGGACATGGCCCAATGGCCCGGTTCCTGGTGACATCCACCGGATGGCCCAGATTTTTATTTTGAATTTAATTAAATAAAAAATATGTGGACTTGAACAACAAAACAGTCTATTTCATTGAAATTTGGCACAATCGCATCATATTTTAATGGAAATTAATTCTTTTGAATGATTCATTTCAAAACCATGTGTCTATGCATATCCCCAGCAAGCTATATGAGGAGTCCGACAAGAGTCTTTTCTGACTCTTTATGAGCCCAAAAAACAATTATTATTGCTGCGAAAACTATCAGAAAAGAAGGTCATTATATTTAAAAATTGTCCGTCAGAAAGAGCCATTGCAAATTTAAATACAACAAATTTATTATTTTTTTTAATTGTTTTTACTTAAACAAAAAGGGACTCGCTGCTGCACCGAATTGGAAAAATGTAGAAACAACGATCAAATTTATGGTTGAAAAGAATTGGTTAAAGCCTGAAGACAACAATGTAGAATTGTTTGACGAGTTTGGTTACGTATTGAAATTTATTACCCCAGAGAAAATTAGCGAATGGAATAAAAATAATCCTCCTACTAAGCCACGATCTTGTAAGCCACATCAACGTTGGGTGGAATGTTTCAAACATTTTCAATGTACCGTACGCTCGCTTTGCGCGAATCATTGAATTTATATTTTGTTTGCCAGCAACATCTATCTGCAAGTGTAGAGCGTATATTTTCGTTGATCGCAAAATTATGGGCAAAAAAAAATCCAACTCAAGCTAGATACTTTAAAACATATGCTGTTTCTCAAATATAATTTAAAGTACGAATGCGTTGAATTTAACAATTTTTTGAATGAATCCCCAACATTGCTGAAGCAAATTTCATTACAGGATAAATACGATTTTAAACAAAAAGCGACAGAAATTAAATTCAAATTACCTATAACATTATAATTCTCTAAATTTAACTTCAATAATAAAGTTTTTTTCCATAAAAAATGGCCCGGTTTTAAGTTTGAATGTTCCGGATTTTAGTACTTTTTTCGAAAAATGTCCCGGTTTCGCTCAAAATTGAGGTGGTAACACTATGTATGTTATACTTTATGTCGATGTAAATACTTTTAAAAGATTTATGGAAGCTAAAGTAACTTACGGTCTCTTATATAGAAGTTTCGACTAATTATGGAGCGACCATTATAAAATTAGGTGTCATCATTTCTGTATATATCAAACTTATTTGTGTTGAATTTTATTTGAATACCAACATTTTTAAGAAATTTATGGTCGTTAAAGTGATTTGCGGAAGTGGGCCTTATATGGGTGCTATGACTAATTATGGACCGATCATAATTAAATTGTACCGTATTATTTGTATATATATGAAATATATTTGTATTTAATATTATTTGGATGCCGACATTTTTAAAAGAGTTATGCTCTTTAAAGTGATATTCGGGAGTGGGCCTTATATGGGAGCTATGATAAATTATGGACCGATCTGCACAAAATTTGTAGATCTGATTTAGCTTCATTTATCACTCATTTGTGGTAAAATTTGTTTGGATACTTGCATAATTCAAACATTTATGATCTTTAAACCCTAATTTCGGGAGGACATTTGTATGGAAAGTGATTCTGAGTCGATCGGTATACTTTAAGGTGGGTGTTTAACTAATATTTCTGGGCGTTACAAACATCAGCACAAATTCAATATACCCTCCCCACTTTTCTTTTTATTGTAATTATATTATTACCATATACATAAAAAATTTACGAAAATGCAAAAAAAAATTTAAATAGCAAAATAAAAAAAATCCCTCTTCATTAAAGTATTTTATCTCAACCGACATATTCGTTATCAGTAGGTCATCAGAAAAACAGCAAAAAAAGCTTAAGCGCCAACAAACCGTTATTTTCGCTGATTTTGATTGATTCATTCCATGCATTGGCTAAAACGAAATCTTTGTTCAAAATTTGTTTTCATTAACTTGGTTTAAACAAGATATAATACAAAAAAAAACTTCTCCTGTAAAATTTAATTTCTGTCGCTCAAGCTATTTCCGCGGTTAAGCACGATATGACCACAGATTCATAAATAATAATTAATTTGATACAATATGCAGTAATTTTCTAGGATTAAGAGTTAAATTGACTAAACTACGACAAATTTTTGAAATAACATAAAACTTTTCGTATTGTTTACGTCAAGCTCACATGTTAGTATCATGCCCTTAATTAGTTGCAGGTAGCTGCATATTTGGCAGTAAACTTTTTTTTTCAAATATTGACTTAAATAAATATGATGTGGTAAGAGTGAATTTTTTTGAGAGTGTTCCTTGAGAGAATTACTTTTTTAACGAGAATGTTACGAAAATACATCATAATTATAACATAAACGCCTAAACAAAATATAAACTACACAATAAAACTCAATGGCCCATAATCATAGTCATAGAAAAAGCATACTTTAAGTAAAAGTATACTTTTAAACAACAAAAACATATAAATTTTGTTCTGAATTTAAAACAAAAGCATGCTTTTGCTTAAAGTATGCTTTTTTTATGACTATGATTATGGGTCAATATATCTTGCTCAAACTTCTGAAAATTAAATATATCATAATTTAAACAGTTAAATATCAGAAAAGAGAAATAATGTTACTATTTTTTCACTAAACAGTAAATTCGCTTATTCCAGTACTTAAAAAAATCCAATGTTAGATCTATCTACAAACTAATACAACAACTATAGACAAATAGTCCAGCTGTCAACAATATAAAAATATATTAGAAGTCGTTGTCAGAATTTTTGAATAAAAAATATCAATTCGAATATAAAAAACGAATATTATCAAATCAAACTTTATTAATGATCACTATGTCAATGACAACATAACAAGCAATAACACCTTTTATAATACAAACTACAACAACACATTATTAAACTCTAATAATCAAAAAACACCGATGCCAGCAACCAAAATACACAAAATACAACTGCCACGAAATACAAGAGTAGTTCTGGCACAACTGAGATCGGGATGGAGCATTAGACTCAACGCCTTTTGGTCCCGCATAGACCGTGCCGTCCCCAACCTATGCCCTGCATGTGGCCAGGGTCCTCACGACACCAACCACATCTTCAATTGCCCAGCCAACCACACTTCACTTTGTCCTATGGATTTATGGACCAATCCAGTAGAAGTTGCCCAGTTTCTTGGTCTGGACCTTACTGCAGAAACCCCGGATTAAAAAATTAAGAATTAATTAGTTCTAGCTGTTACAACAACAACAACAACCAAAATACACACGATGCCTAAGCATTTACAACAACAACAAAACCTGACCTCCTCTTCAATATGGTCCACCCATCTGCACAAAATGGTCCGCAACACAAACGCTACAACATACAAACTAACACAAGTAACAACACAATCATACGAAATGTCAACACTGAAAGCATCGCAAAAGAATTAAAAATACTAAATGATTTTGAAAATTGATTTTGAACAACAAAATATTTCTGCATGATGCAATTCATGGATATAACACGTGAAGGCAATTTAAAGTCAAACGATTCCACAATGCATACAGGAGAAAATCAAAATCCCTTTAAATATAATTAATACCAAAATATTTATTAAAAAAAATAAAAAAAAAAATGTTTATAAGTTCAATTGTCTTTAATTGCCCTGATGACAAAGATAAGCCTTAGCGGGTGCAGAATAAAAATAATTGTTAAAATTCAAACATATAAATCAAAAATAAATATTAATTAAAAAATATTTGAATAAATTAAGTTGTTGTTGTAACAGCAGTAATTGCTGAGTTGACAGCCCTTGGCCGAGTGATCGGGTCATTCCGGTGCGTAGAACCGGCTGTCATGGGAATGTGAATAAATTAAGTCATACAGTTCGCTTAAACTTGTTTGAAAATGATATGAGTCTCTTTTATCCATATAAATACAAATTAGTGCTAAAAAAGTATATTGCTCAAATAAATAAAAAAAAAATAAATAAGCTTTGAGTGCTGCCAACAAAAGTAAATAGTTTTATTTTAGAATCAAAACAATAACAACTTCAGTATTTTTGTTGATGGAAGACAGATCTATGAAGCAATACAAATTAAGAAAAGCACATGTAGAGCAGTTGCACTTTACGGAGCGATATATTCGAATACCTATGTAAATGTATGATACATCTAGTGACTAGTTCAGTGAAACATTTTAATAACCAACTAATCAAAAACTAGGCGGCCTTAATATTGTAAAGTACATAATTTAATATTATTGGAATAAAGAGTTTCTTGATTTTTTAATATAACACACATTTTATCAATGTTTCTGCAGGCGGAATTTCGTTAATAATAGCGATAACAGACATTGGGAAACATGTAATACGTATTGTAGAAAGAAACACACTTACCTCGGATTTACATTTCATACGCTCCTGTTCGGCTCTCTCCCACATACGATGTTCTTTATTGATGTCAGCTTTTAAAGCTATAATCTCTTGTTTCATTTCTTCGATTCTTTCTTCTTTCTGCTTTTTAGCATCTTCGGTTAGTTTACCATAACGCAGGGCCTCCTCTTTTTCCGCTTGTGTTTTTTTAATACGTTCCTCCGTCAACTCCATTCTCCTTTGGATCATTTTCTTTTCAGATAAAACCTCTTCCAATTGCTTTTCAGCCTTCCATAAAGCTAAATTGGCAGAGCGTGCCGATTGCCGTTCAACAATCATTTGTTCGCGCACAGCTGACAGTTTATCTTCAAGTTTTTCATTTTGTTTTTCCAACATATCACCCACAGACTGTACATGACCACCACTCTGACCATTACGGGGAGCTGGTAGTGGTTTGCTAGGCGATAGACTTTGTACATTGAATCGCTCCAACATTTCTTCTAATTTAGCAACAATATCTTGAAGCTTATCAGCTCTGGCTTTTTGTGTATTTTCGTTTTCTCTAGCCGTCTCCAAGTCAGAACGTAATTGCTCTTCAATAACATGTATGTCTGTTAACGAGCCAGGTGCTGTTTCATATGGAGAAGTTTGTGTTGCCAAATTGCTTTCGGCTAAATTCTTGCTACATTCAGCGACCTTTTTTATAAAAACGAAAAAAATGTTTAAATAAATTGATTTATAACTCCTGCCTGCTGCTTGTACATACCTGTAATTCTCGTTCTAAACGACTGACTTCCTGTTGCATAGTCTCTACTTGTTTCTGAGCTTCTGAATATTTTTGCTGATATTCTGTATTTTGTTTGTGTAATTCATTGTTCGCTTTAATTTCATCATTCAAACGCTTAAGGATTTCATCTGTAGTTTTGGCTGTAGCCTGTTTTGCCTCCTCAGTTGATTTGGTGCAAATAATACTGTCATCCAACTCACTTCTAACATCTCTCAATTCCATTGTCAAACGAGTTTTGTGATTCTTTTCATGTCGCAGCTTATTACGCAATTCAATTAATTTTTGCTCATAGATATCGACCAAGTGTTTTTTGTTCTTTTCAAACTCATCCAGATCTCTTTGAGCCTGTTCCTTTTGATGTTTTAGCATTTCTTTATAATTTTCCATTTTCTCTTGCAAATGTGCGCATTCTTCAATCTTGGCCGAAAATTCGGCATCGCGTTCATCAAGTTTCTTATTGATAGCATTTACTTCAGCCTTCTTCTCAGAAATTCGCTTTTCATAGCGTGATTCTGTAGCGTTTTTCGCATCTTCATACTTTTGACGATTCATGCGCAAGAGGTCTGTTATAGTAGCTTCTTTCTTTTCCCACATTTCCTGTTCGATCTTTAAAGAACTCTGTAATGTTTTAATTTGTGTGCGACAGTTTGCCAGTTCCATGTTTTTCTCTTTAATAATATTTTTCATTTTTGTTATTTCATCTTTGGCATCTTGTAGTATTTTAGATTGAGTATTCGATTGTTTTGCTGTGAGTTCGGCCCTCAAAAGTTCATGCTTCAATTGTGTGATTTCCCCTAAACGTTCTTTGTGCTTTTGTTGCAGCTCCTTTAGCTTATTATTTACCTTTGTAAATCTGGTGTCCTCAATTGCTCCGGCCTCGACTTCGTTCCTTTCCATATGTACAAAACTATAGCCAATAAATGGCAAATCTTTACCACAAAACTCATTCGAACCCGTCAATGTACTTAACGATTTCTTAGCATTTGGGCCAGCCGCTTTAATTTTCTTACGCTGTACATCTTCAAAATTAGAGGTATCGTCGTTACCTTGCAACTTCGGTATAATTGGAGGCACTTCAGAACGCAAGTTTTCCCACTTTGTGTTTTCGAAGAATGGATGCTTCCGTATATCTTTATAGTTTAAACGTTTTGAGGGATTAGTAACTAGAGATTCGATAAGATTTTTATAGTTCTCAGAAATCTTGATGTCGGCCGGAAATGATATCAACTCCTTAATCCGACTCTCCTCACAGTGACTAAGGATTTTAGAATAGGTCTCATGTACGTTATCTTCATGAAATGGTGTTATTTCACAAATCAGTTCGTATCCAATAATACCCATAGACCAATAATCACAACTGACCTAAAAATTTTACAATTGCATTATACAACAAGTACGTAAATTTTATAGGAGTATTAATACAAAGTAAAAAATGTTAGTGAAATATAATTACATCCTATGCTACTTACATCGTGCATATTTTTCGACAACTTATATGTTGAAATTGTTTGCAATAACTCAGGCGCAATATAGTCGGGAGTCCCTACTGGAGATAAGCTAAATACGTGACCATCGCGATCTAAAGCGGCTGCATTACCGAAATCCCCTAGCTTTATATGGCCAAAACGATCTATAAGAATATTTTCTGGCTTGATATCACGATGAACGTAACCCATTTCGTGGAGAGCATGTATAGCTAAGGTCAATTCACCTAAATAGAAACGTGTCCAAGGCTCATCGAAAGGACCATGTCTGGACATTAAACTTAACAAGTCACCACCGGGTAAATACTCCATAATCAAATACAAATGTTCATTATCCTAACAAATACAAAATAATAATTATCTATTTAAAAACAAATGGAATAGGTATAAACGTATGGAATATAAAGTTGTTAAACTGTTTCCTCACAGAGTAACTTAAAGTTCGATAAACAAAGTTGTTATTTACCTGAAAGGCGTATTGTAAATTTGTTATCCAATCCGAAGATCTTTTGGACATAATATCTCTTTCTTCCTTCACTTGTGACGTTGTGACCACTGACTTTTTTATCTTTTTCATGGCATAAACATCGCCAGTAAGTCGTTCAACTACTAAGTGAACATTTCCAAAGTAACCCTTGCCAATCAAAGTACGTACACTAAAATCTTCAACATTTACGCGCAATCGACTGGTTTCTTCCATAATGCCACGATCTATAAACAAAAATCCTCTAGATACTATATTATTCAAGAAAAATTTTATTTATATTTACATTTGTTTACGAATTCTGTAATATTTTTATCACGCTTGCGCAGCGTATCTTTATCACATTCATGATACAGCAAACTAAAGGCATCCAATAAACTCTCACGAGTCATGGTTTCTGCCAAAGCAGCACTAACTCCATAACTTCGTCCTCCACCTTTAAAAATAATTCATTAATAATTTATTTATTTTATATGTAATGCTTATTTTGCATATTGTTTTACCTAGTATAACATTGTTCAAACGTGTGGTTCTCACACTTATAGCATCACGAAGTTGTGCCATTTTAGATTTTTCTCAGTATTTTTTTAACTTAACACAATTTATCAATAAACTAAAACATTTTAATTTTGAAAAATTCTACAGCTGTCAAGAATGGCGGAGAAAAGCGTCGTTAATGAAATTTGAAAAATGAATAAACAGCTTGTTTTCTTCTTTGGCTTCGTTGTTAGTAAGAAGCACAATTATTTGTGAACAGTAATTGTTCTTCAATAACAAAAAACATCAACAGAAAAAAATAACTAGCGGAATTTCTTAGTTTTTATTAATTTTTCATTCAATTTCACCACAGAATAAAAAAATATGCAATTATATTTTATCAAAATTTTTGTATTATATATTTATATTCACGTTGAGTGCTTAATTTTAGTCTGTGTGCTTAATGGCCAACATTCAAATACATTTTTTAGCGCTACCGATGAGTGGTAGAGGAAAAGGTTGCCACTGTGAATAAAAACTGTAATAAGAACAGCGTTGTCACCAAGGTGAATTTATACTAGGTGACAGCATAGCGCCAGCTGATTATTCATGGTGAAATTGAAAATGTCAAAAAGTTGTTTACAAATAGTCAAAGTTTATATAAAAAAAAACTTTTTGACAGTGACGAAAGTTTTTACACAAACAAAAATGTTGGTTGTTCTTGCCTTGTTGTAATTGTTGTAGCAATGCTGTCACCTAGTATTTAATTTCACCATGGTTGTCATCATTTACAAAAAACGCACCAAGTTAAGAATTTCGTTTTTGTTTCAAATATTTATTGAATTAATTTAAAATTTTTTAATATCATAAATCATAGTAAAAGCCTTTTTTAATAAATGAGCTAATAAAGATAAAATAAGCATATAACCACTCAAAATTTAACTCACTATATGATATTCGGAACTAAAGTACTAATTGGTAAAAAAGCTAATTTCAGTACATATTTGGTACTTTTTTATATTTTTTTGTTATTTATTTACATGTTTGAAATGTTAATTTGATTTTCAAACAAAGATTTTTGAAGATTCGTATTTAAAATAAATTTTTTTATCGTATATGAGTTATGAATTCTTAAAAAACTGCAATTAAAAATTAGTAAAAATAAAGATTTCATCACATTTTCGAAAAAATTAAAAAACGCACCGAAATACACAAAAAAAGTTTTGCAGTGTTGAATTAAATGGTACTCAAAGACATCGGCGTAGATAGCCCGGTCTGGGGGAGGCTAAGCCCCCCCCAGAAAAAATTTAGCCACCCCCAGAATTTTTATTCTTTTATTGCATTTTTTTATTTGAACAATTTTCCATAGCTTTTACTAAAAAGTGTTCAAAAAAGATCCCCCCAGGAAAAAGGCCTAGCTACGCCGATGCTCAAAGAGGTGTATTTTATTGTAGAAAGATTTTTTCTCACACTGAAACAAAAAGTTGTGTTGAATTTGCTCACCGCGCACCAACTAAAGAATTTTTCGCACCAAAACTTTAAAAATGCACAAAAAATGGTGCGAAACGCACCAAGTTGACAACGCTGAATAAGAAGCAGCGGCAGTACAAGCACTTGCTATTTGAGGAATGAGTTCTGAATACCAAGACGAGTAGTGATAAAAAATCGTAAAAATTTTAATTAAAAACCCTAAAGTCTATTACATGTGGCCACTCGAAAAATACAATTTTTTGTTTTTGTCCGAAAAAAATGTAAACAAAAAAAAAAAAATCAATTTTCATACCAAAAAGTATACACTATTTGCATACAATATTACTTTTTTATTAAGAAAATGAGTAATGAAACCTTTTTCCAACAATCCGAAACAATAAACAATGATGTCACACAGGATATAACACCAGAAAGTGAATTTAGCATGGACGGATTCAATAGTTATACGGCTGGTGAAGCATTTATCCAGGGTTTAGCCGGATTAGTTAATCAAAGTGATGTTGAAACAATGATAAGGGCTCAAAAACAAATGTATATTAATAATGCAAATATTTTTTTTAAATTTATTTCCAATTTTTAAAAGTTTTTATCTATAGGCTGCAACGTTTTGAAAAAACCAATGAGATGCTGTTGAATTGTAATGCTTTATCTCAAAGTCGTCTAAAACAAGCAAACGATGATTTTAAAAGGCATTGTAAGGTGTTGGCTGATATGAAAAAGGATTTGGATTACATATTTCGAAAAATTCGTTCCATAAAACAAAAACTAAGTCATCAATATCCCATAGCATACGCTGAGGCCCAGCCTCAAAGAAGTAGTTTGGCCGAGGAGGCGGAAGATGAAACTGAGGTGAAAAGGGTTTTAGGAGCAGTTTGTAAGACCAAAGAATCAGCTAAAACAGACGATCCCAATGTACCATCATGTTCGAAAAAAGTAAGCGAAGTCGATAAACCTAGCTCTTCTACAACAGTCGAATATGTACAAATGGAGGAAGCTGTCGACAATGGCAAACCAATAGAAAATGAACTAATTAAGAGGGTTTGTTCCATAGAGACTACAAATCCTAATGATTCATCTGATTGTACTTCAGAAGATACTGGTTAGATAAAACATTTATTTGTGTAAATAATTTTAGCAATTTATGTAATATAATATGTACTAGGTATAAAATACTTTTTAAATATAATCTAGATGTACGGATTACAAAATAATTTGGAATTTATATTGTTTGGGTACTTTTGAGATTAACAAACGGCCGTCATAACTAAGCGAAGCAAATATCCAAGGATCGACGTTGCTCCATTCGACACAATATACCGAATCTTCGTGTTGATCAAATGCCTGCAATAAACCATCCGCTAAAAACTTTCGTTGTACATCGTCTTTGGAGTTATTTACTGTTAGCTCTTCTATAGCTTCTGAACTTACTGAACCAGCACATGTTAACAAGACCTTGCAATCACTGGAACTACTTAAAAGTAACTGGTCGTGAAATGTATTGAAGCGAACGGACCATACCCAATGGGCATGATCGTTACGGGCAAATACCGGTTCTTTTGGCATGCGACAATCCCATATTTTTATGAAGCCATCGTCACCCCCAGTAACAAAATGGCACTGTTTATTTGGATTGCAATCAATATCGCGCACCAACTGTCCATGAACATCGTCTATTGTCCACGTTACGTGTCGAGGGTCACGTATATCGTAGGCTCTAACATTCGTGTCATGCAGAGCTACAAATTGTTGTCCTTGATGATGGTAGGACCATTTCCCAGTATTAAAAGGATTAATATGTTTCGAAGCAGAACCTGTAGACATGATCTCTGCAATTTGTCTAGTTTCAGCTTCTCCTCGATCAAATAAAACAATTTTGTTATCGACTACGCAAGCCAAAGTTTCAACGTGATTTGGATGAAATTCCACAGTTTTTACTTTTTCACCGTGTTTTTCTGTATCCAAAATTTCCATTTTATACCACGATAAAAATTCGGATTTTACACCTACTTCTTCGCTATTGATATCACTATACGACAGTAGAGCAGCTTTAGTTTTAAAACTGTTTCCATTTTGCTCATTAAAACATGTAGCAACTTCGTATAAATTATGAGGATTTGCATTAATTTTCCATACTTCACCCATTGCATGTTCAAATATTTTCGAAGTAATAGTCAATTTTTCCTCATTATACTCTACCAAATGTACTTGGTTTGTAGGTTTCAAAGAATTTGTGGCAATAAAATATCGTATTTCATTACTTTCAGCCAATTGTGGTGCTAAGGCTCGAGCCTATAAAATAAACTCTTATATTACCTGTACATGTAGTATAAAAAAATACAAAAAGTTACTTGTAACTCCAGGCCGTATATTAAACCATTTGAATCATCCATTTTACGCAAGAATTATTTTTGTTTTCAAAATTTATTTTGTCTTACTTATGTTGTATATTTACTGTTTAAGCTACGTTTTTGTTGTGATTAGTTAAAAACTCCGAAAGACAGCTGCTACTATTTCTTTTACACGATAAAAATATTTATAAGTCAGTGTTGTCTAGTTTCTGTGAAATAACCCAAAAATTGGAAAATTTAAATTTCTTCGATAATGAAATAAGCTATATTTTTTTTAAATAGCATATGAATACCAAGTTAATACTCCAGTGATCAAATTATTGCTTTTTATTATGTAATTGATTACAATGTCTCTATGCATTAAAAATGTTGTATAAATCATCACGAAAAATTATGTTTTTCTACTTTATACTTTGAAATATCAGTGAAAAAATTTATCATCATTTATATAAACATCCATTTTCGATTTCTCAATACCGATTATTAAGTAAATTGTCTCTTATCCTTTTACAATTTTTGAATATTAGCCTTTTTTAATCGACTTTTTATCTCATGGTTCGTGAGTAGCATATATATGTTCAAGTTTATGCAATATACGGCTTTTGTTTGTAATATTCAGATCAAAATTTATAAAATATTTATATTGTTGAGTTTATGTTTTTGGAGATTACTTAATATATTATCAAATTTTTCGACCAAGTCGATTTACATACGAACAAAAATTACAATACAAAATCCAAGGTGAATTTAAAGACAAGGTGACAGCATTGCTACAACAATTACAACAAGGCAAGAACAACAGGCATTTTTGTTTGTGTAAAAACTTTCGTCACTGTCAAAAACATCTTTTTTTTATATAAACTTTGACTATTTGTAAACAACTTTTTGACATTTTCAATTTCACCATGAATAATCAGCTGGCGCTACGCTGTCACCTTGTATTTAAATTCACCTTGACAAAATCTGTTTAGTTATCAAAAAAGAAAAAGTTGCTGAACTTTTATTTTACAAAAAATTATTTTTAGTTTCGTACAGTGTTTTTCATACTTCAAATACAACTCTTTGTTCTCTTATTTATTTTGTTACTTTCCCACCAAATTTTTTACTGTTTTTCGAAGTCTCCATTTTGTTTATAACGTTAAAAGCTGTCAAAAAGAGAGATTCAAAACACAAAGCGTATAAGAAAAAGAAAAGCGTAACAATACGAATAGACAACATAGAGAAAACCATACGGAATTTGCTTGCAAAAAATCTATAAAATTGCACAAAACAGAAAAGTATACAAACAAGAAAAATTCAATCGAATATAAAAGAAAATATATTTCGATTACTTTCATTAGAAACGCAATAAATAAGTAGAAAAATAATGGCACAAAATATAAGTCCTGAAGATAGTGGACTCTCAGGCGGTTCTCAGGGTGTTAAGCATAATGATGATTCAGTACCTATAAAGGACAATCACGCTGTTAGTAAAAGGTTAGAAATTAACACATTTTTTTTATCAAATGTATACAATTTTGTTAATATGTTATTAATTATTTGTAGACTGCAAAAAGAATTAATGAGTCTAATGATGACCACCGAGAAAGGTATATCAGCTTTTCCTGACGGTGAAAATATTTTCAAGTGGATTGGCACCATAGCGGGACCTATTAATACAGTTTATGCTACACAGAAATATCGATTGTCATTGGAATTTCCCAACTCATATCCTTATGCACCCCCTGTAGTAAAGTTTTTAACGCCCTGCTTTCATCCCAATGTGGACTTACAAGGTGCTATTTGCTTGGACATATTAAAGGATAAATGGTCGGCTCTATACGATGTTCGTACCATTTTATTGTCTATACAATCTCTGCTGGGTGAGCCAAACAACGACAGTCCCTTGAACGCACAGGCAGCGATGATGTGGGCCGATCAGACAGAGTACAAAAAATATCTTGATGCGTTTTATGAGAAACATCAAGATACATAAGTTCACTGATTTCATCCCTACAATAACTATACCAACCACATGCCATCCTTTTTATTGATTTTAGTAAATGTTTGTGTGTCTATTGGAATTTTTAGTTTTATTATTCCTAATCCTAAATCATCTATCGTCTTACATTAACAACTGCATCCAATGAAAAATTTATTGATCTTTAGAAGAGAAAAAGTTATTTATTGTAAAAGAGATGCCTCATATCACGTAAATTTTTGATTTTATTTAAGCGAAATTTAGTTGAATCTCTATTCCATTATTTAAATCAATCTTAATTATATTTAACACAAAAACACTTATAAAATCTTTATTAGGAAGCCCATAAATTATCGTTTACTTGCATTTTTTTAATTAAACAAGAAACAAAAATCGATTTTTAAGTATTAATTTCAAACTTTAATCTAAGTCTTTTTCAAAAATTTATTGTCATTGAGATTTAAAACTAAAAAATACCAATAAAATATTGTAACATCTTTAAGTTTATGTTAAAAAGGGATATCTTATTAATAATAGAGAATTTTTAAAAATATTTTAGTTTCACCACAATGATGATTAAACTATCAAAAAGAGCATTAACCAACAATTCTATTTTTAAGCATAAAAAACGAATACAAATATAGAGGAACTGCGAAAACATGGTATCTTGGTTCTATGTTCCACTACGTAATGAAACTGAAAACGTTTTCATTTCCACTTAGAAAAACAAGTAAAACTTTTATTCTATGATAAACCAAACTAGAAATTGTATTATACTTTTCAAGTCATTTTCACTTAAATTAGAACAAACCTTTTGAAAAGCAAAGGGCGTAAAGTCTGAATTAAAAGATTATTACCTGGGGGGTTACTCGCTATTGCGATGCGAAAGCAAATGCGATGCGATAAGCATACAAATTATACGCTTATCGCATGGAATTTGCTTTCGCATCGCAATAGAGAGTAACCCACCTGGGTTCTACATTTCTAAAATGAAGAGGAAGTGAAATTTTCATTAAGTTTGTGTTCTAATTTTAGTAAAAATAATTTGAAAAGTTAAATATAATTTCCAGTTTGGTTCATCGTAGAATAAAAGTTCACTCGTTTTCTAGAACGTCGTGGAAATGAAAACGATTTCAGTTTCAATTCGTAGTGGAATATAGAACCGGGGCGATCATGTTAATGTTATGAAAATTACTGCAGGTTTGAGATGTTTTGAGATATTATTAAATTTTTTATTTACAACTAAGATTTAGCTTTTTCTTTTTCACTTCATTATTTAAAGACACATAATTTTCCTCAACATCGTTGTTTTCAACCGCTTTCCTCTCTTCCTGCAGACAGTGCCTTTCAACGAGCTCTTTTGCTTTCTGGTTAAATAGTTCTTTATTTGATTTAAATAAATCAGCAGCATCACCTTGTAGAGGATCATCAGGATTTGGATTGGACAATAAAAGTTGTATCGATAACAATATGGACTCCAAAGTAATAGCTGGATTATAAGAACCAGTGGGAGGCATACGTAAAAGATCTAAACAAATTTTTCCCGCTTTAAAGTAAAGATGTTATAATGTACATTAAAATTACTTTTTTGTATACAAATTAAACACTTACAATTGTCTATGTTGGGATGATAAACTGGAGTAACAAATTTAAAGGTCGGCGGTCGGAACGGATATTGTTCACCGAAAATAATAGCAAGTTTAAATGTTCCACCTTCGTATGGTGAACCTTTAGGGCCGGGTATATAAGCTTCTAGAGATGTATAATCATCTGCAGTTGCCTGCAAAGTTGTGCAGGTTATGCCTATAATACAATAAATATTAAACTAAAGCTGATTAACTGATGTTATAAATATACCATGCTCCTGGTGCGATTTTTTTAGTTGCTCAAGTTCAACTGGTATACGCATTTTCTTTATTTTTGAATTATTCATAATTTACTTGTTTTCAATTGTATGACTGGAGGTAAAAAAAATTGCTGCAATTTCTTCATAAAAGCTGTTGTCGTTTCTTCTTCTTATTTATAAAGTCAAATCCATGGTGTATAGTTACACCATGGTCATATGCCTACGGTTAACCCGGGGTTTACACAAGCGAGTAACAGTTCGAAAAACTCAATACACTCACACTTTTTTACTAACAAACTCACATTTTTATCACTTGCAGAGCTAAGGCCCAACTATAATATGCATAAGCAAGATTAAGCAAATTGCAAAAGTTAACGAAAAGGCTGTCAAATGCATAACCAGTTCAGAGTTAACTTTCAGGTGGCTAAAATGACTTTGAAACTTTTTGTCCACATTTGCTCATTTATGTTTAAAAAAAAATGTTTTTTTTTTAACAAAAAGCCATTAAATGACTATATTTTATAAATATTATTATATTATTTTATAATTAAAAGAAAACTTCGTACCCGAAACGCATAATTTTTCCTTTTTTTTAATTTATCGGCAAACGTACTAAAATGTACAGCTGTGGCAGCACTTTGTAAATTTGTAAATAATAATAAACGTTTACATATGTTTTGTTAATTTTCGTATTGTGTTTGCAAAAATGGAGAAAAAATTTAAATAATATAAAAATATTAAAGTTAGCGCTTGAAGGCCTGTGCACATTAAAAGAAATAAGTGAACTACACTGTAAAAGAAGAAGACGCTCTTGATCTGTCAGAGAAATAAACCACGACAGAAAGACATTTTTGTTAAAATAAAAAGGGTCTGTCCCTCTTATTATAAAGGCACTTATTTTTTCCACATTTTCTATTAAATTTAAAATAAATGTATTTTCTTCTTTCTCCATTTTGTTAAAAACACAAACAAACAACAAACAGCTGATTCCGTACGGAATATGCGATCAGTTTCGCTTTTTGCTTAAGCAAATGACAGTTGAAAAACTTAACGAAAAGTTTCGTTAAGTACATTATAGTTTGTCACATACAATTTATATGTGCTCGCACGTTTGCTTAAGCTAGCATATGCACATTATAGTTGGGCCTCTACTCGCAGCTAAATTTGCATGCGAGTGAATGTTTGACACTCTCTGCCAGTAAACGTCAAATAAAAAAAATAATGTTGCCATGTATATTTTCCAATGAATAGAAAGTGGATAATATAATCAGCCTTATTATGAGTGTCGTTTTCGTTTAATGACAACGACTGTTTCGTAATAGATATATAAAATTAAATATATAAATTTAAATCTGTTTCTTTAATCTAGTACGAAACAGTCGTTGTCGTTAAACGAAAACGACACTCATAATATGGCTGAATATTTATAATTGAAATTTTAGTTTGTTTTACGAGTGATTGTAACCAAATTTCTTTCAAATAATATTGATAAACAAAATGTTTTCATTTTCGAGAATAAATATCATTAAAATCATAATAATAAGGCAGATTGTATATGAAAATTTTCCCTCATGAAAAATTTTTGTGATCAACTCGGCAACTCTATTTTTCATTCAAAACAAAAATGGAAGTGAAATTAAATTTAAAAAATATAATAAATTTAACTAATCCTCTTCTGTGGAATATATACAAGGTGAGTGCAGTAGCCCAGCTGACTGGCTTTGTTTACAATTTACTTATGTCAAAAGTAATACTTTTTCAAGTATTTTTGACAGTAGTACATTATTTTATACAAACAAAATGCCTGTTGTTTCTGTTTTGTGTTGTATTTGTTGTCGATTTGCACTCACCTTGAATAGTTGACCATGGACAAGAAAATCACATTCAGAAGGGTTGTATTCATTCGTTCAAAGTGAACGAATCAGTCTTGGATAAATGAACGACCGGGCACAACTCTACTGAGTACTAAAAACCACCTGCTATTTATTCAGAAACTAAGCGTTGCCATTTTATATCAATTAAAAATATGTTTGGGTTTGAAAATAGTACCAAATGAGCCACAAGGGTACCATCGTACTTTTTAGTTTTGAATTGTACCAAAAAAAGTACAATTGTACCAACTTTATCAACCCTGGATTAGAACTATTTATTGAGAATTTTGATGAGCATGATTATATAGAAAAGCTGATAATGGTGAAACAGCTTATTTTACACTCTGGTACAAAAATGTAATTGTATAGAACATAACGAACAGCTGTAGAACAGAATGTAAAGGAAATAAACAAAAACCGATAATAAGAAATATTTATTAATGCTAAAATAAAAAACAGTCGACTGTGGTAATTGAACTAAATTAAAACATGTATAACTATTTTAATAAATATTTATCTTAAAATAATAATTACAAATATTAGTGTAGCATTTTAAACAGAACACCACTATATACTATAAACAACTATACTCAAAGCAAGAAAAAGTATAAAAACATTAAAATGCCTTTATTATCTTATTAAAATTCTTTTTTCTTTAGTATAAAACGAATCGCAAGGAGTCTGTCCGGTTTTATAAATTTATTATTCTTCGATTTTTAGTAAACTTATTTTATATGCACTGTCATCTAATGGTTTATATGCGCATTGTACTCACTACATTAGTGAGCATTACGTGTCTGTTAGGTGATAATTTTGTCGAATTAACTCAACACCCTATGTTAAAAGCTTTAGCTGATAATGCTACACATGCTGCAATTGGAGCTCTATCGGGCATTGCATTCGCTGTACAATTCTACGAAAGGACGAGTCATTTCTTTGGTTGGCTCCTGATATTCACCTGTTTTGCCGGTTCATCTTTAATAGATGTAGATCATTTCATAGCAGCTAGAAGCTGGAGCTTGGAGGTGAGTTGTAGGGATTTTTAATATTGACTGTGTAAGGAAAAATCACATATTTCATATTTTTATTAAGGATGCAACAAATTTAATGCGACGCCCTTTTCTGCATTGTTCAACGTTAATTTTTGCGTTGCTTCTGTTTTACATCTGTACCGCATGTCTAGACTACTTTAAGTGGAGTCTCTTCTTTGGTGTATTATTGTGTGCAATCATAACACATCATACTCGTGATGCCATTAGACGAGGCTATTGGTTCTATCCCTGGGGTCATACCGACAAAATTCCCAATATAGCTTATATACTCATAACAATAGCAACACCATATGCCATTGGCTATATACATGCATTATGTCGCAGTGCATTTGTACAACAATTTTTAGGACAATATTTAAAATTAAATGAAAATTATAACCATCATAAAGATGTGAGAGGTTATAGATATATGCAGGTATAATTTCATACATAGAAATATAATTTTAATTATTACGATAAAATAAAAGCTTTATTAGATTTTAAACAAATAAAAAGCTAATCGAAATAAACTATTTACACATATGTATAATAGTCAAAAAAAAAAAAAAAAAGAATTCACAAAATTATTAAAACTAAAACTTAGCTCACATCTATCAAAATATACTCTTTTCTAAAACTACTAACTCCATATTTTTAAGATTTTATAAAAATCAATTCTTCCATACTCTTAAGGCTCAGTTAGCCGACTGTAATGGAATGTAACTGCAACAGTAAGAAACAGCTGATGGATATTGTTATGTGTAAAGTAATGCAAATGGTTATGGAGATGTAAAGCAACGCAACACCGTCATTACACAACATTCCGTTACAGTCGGCATATTTATTATAATAAATATGCCTTGACTGAGGCTTTATTATCTTTGAACTTATCCATATAAATACTTTTGTAGTAATATTAAAATTTACATATGTATTTTATTTAAATTGATTAGTATACTATTGTGATATCAATGAAAAATAATAATAATTATAATAGATTTAGTGCGTTTTATCTCTCTTAAGTAGTATGTATGCATGAAGTGTATAACACTAAATTTTAACTAAATGCTTGGCAAAATTAATATACTACATACATATAATAAATTGTTGACTTCAAAATAATATAAAAATTGTTTAATATACGAATTGTAGGTCCTAATATAGAGAAGCGAAAGTAATATTGTCTAAAAATTACACAGTTTTACAATATTTGTTTAGGTATTTTCATACAAATTATAAAAATAATTTTTATTTGGCGTTTTAAATTCTTTTTTGACTTTAAAATAAAAATATTTTACAATCACTCATATTTGCCTTAAACTTTATCATCTACATTTATCTAAATCTAAAAAAAATTGTGACAATTTTAGTAAAAAAAAATGTTTAATGAAAATCAAAAAAAAAAAAAACAGTTAAACAGGTGAAAATTTAAAAACTTTGTTCGTGAAAATTAAAAAGAAAAAATAAATTGCTAAAAATTTATTTAATTTTTTTTTGTAAAAATTATGATTTTTTTTGTTTTATTTTTTTTAAATGATGGTGAAAATTTTTTAAAATAATATTTTCCTCAAAATGGACCTACTGTCGATACGATTTCTAAGGCATTATATAATTATCAGCTGTCTATAACAATCTAGAATATATCAGGTATGTGATGGAAATCGAAAACGAGTGAGTTTTTGAAGTCCACTTTAAAGTATTTCTAATAAGATTTTTAAAATTTTTGTTTTAAGATTCTCTTTAATAGCAAATTATCTTTATATTTTGTACGATAAAACTGTTTCAATACAGAAATATTACGAAAAAATTAACTTCTAAACCTCACTCGTTTTCGATTTCCATCACATGACTGTATATATGTACTAACGAAATTAATAATTTGGAAATTATAGAATATGAACTTATATATAGCCTTAGAAGACAGATAAAATAGTTTTACAAACACGAATCATTCTGAATGGAAAATATTTATAAGCTCAAGCACAAGTAAAATACCATTAAAACACAATACCCTAATATAAAGTAATTACTTACCTTACGGACCTTGCTTTAATTAAATAAAAGTCATAGGGTAATTTTTTTTTTGAACATTTATTTTAATTTAAAAAATTATTTTATGTTTGAATTATATCAAGTCAGCTAATTGTGCCTATATTATTTAATGTAAATAAAAAACTTTTCTTTACATGTTTTCCAACGTTTTAAATAATATAGGCCCAATTAGCTGACTTGATATAATTCAAACATAAAATATCTATTGGATTTGGCCAAATAACACATTAGTATTAATAAATTATGTTTGCACTTGTTTCTTTTATAGTTTTTTTAATACAAATTTAAAAGAGTATTGAAAGTTAAAACAAATGATTTTTAAAGAAAAAATTATCTTTAAAAATAAATTAACACAAAATTTAAACGCATACATTTAAAATTAATAGTAAACTATAAAACAAATAGCCTACACAAATTATTATATAATTATTTTGATTTTTTTGTACTAGGTATATAAAAATTTGTGTTTGAAATAAAGCAACTTGTTTAAGTTGAGGTATTGTTTAGAGAAGACCTAAATTTAATTAAAAATATTAGTTTCGGTGGTCAATTCATCTCGGCCATAAAGTATGTCTTCAGTCGATTCAACTAATTTTGGTAGATTTAGTTTTTCTTCTAGACTTTGAAATTCTTCTCGATTATATGTGTTTTCTTCTCCGTCCCGTAAACGTTGATAGACTAGAATATTTTTACCAGTTCTAGATTGTACATGCTGTAAAAAAGAGTCAACATTTAACTGTCGCTCCTTAATGAGGGTGGACCATTCATTAAGGACTAATTGGGGATCTACGTTATTGATTACCTCCGCATTTGCTATCCTATGTAACAGTTTATAGTCCACAAGAAATTCATTGATTTTCTGAGCTAATGGTTCATACAACACTACATGCGAGGGCTTCGCTGTGCGTGGATAAGAAGGGATGTGCGAACGCAACCAGTGGACGGGAGAATCATAGAATTGATCAGCTTCGTCCTTATAATTGTTTTGTTGTTTCAAATTTGGCTCACATGTAAGGAAGCGCATTGTTACATTTTGATGAATATGACTTAAAGAACAAGGAAATTAATTCAAATATTTGAGGAAAATTATAATTAATAATTACATACCTATAATAGGGAGTAGAATGACAAGGCATTAAAAATAATATGCTAGTTGGATGCTTTTGTTCATCACGATATTCCTTGGCGATGTCATGAAGTATTTCCATTACTTCTAAAGGACCTTTTTGGTGGACTGTGCTTAAATACCAACCCGGCAAAGCGTTACCAAGTACAATGATAGCAGCTATAAACCACAATGAAATCCTGAACAGACATTTTAATGTATTATATAAACTTTGTTTTTAACAGAATATTTTCTATATACCTTGAAGCTTTGTAACTCCATCTTGTCAAGGTATCAGCCGTGATGTACAAACATAACGGCAGTAAAACACTTACAAATCTAAATTCTTTATGTTCAATTGCACTCAAGGCACAAAGTGACAGTAAAATCGTTATAAGCAAATACTTGCGTACTGGATATACCTCACGATGTCTAACGGTCTCCATGATTCCAAAAAGGAACGGCAGGAAAT
The DNA here is from genome assembly GCA_916048285.2 of Bellardia pandia. Lineage (NCBI taxonomy): Eukaryota > Metazoa > Arthropoda > Insecta > Diptera > Calliphoridae > Bellardia > Bellardia pandia. The sequence goes on from OU696531.1 coordinate 47,460,045, forward strand.
TGATACCCAAAACTGTCGGTAAACCAACAGTAAAGTACCAGTACCTGTAAATTTAATAAGGTTTATTAATAATTTTAATAGATTTTCGATTATATTTAAAAAAAAATAATATAAAAAAATAATCTATTTGCTTTCATATACAATTTTAATTGTTATTCTAGCAGGTCTTTGGATTTCTTGCATAAAATTATGCCGCCAATGTTGATTGACTGCTATTAAAAATTAAAAAATGTTTTGTTGCAATTAATCACTTTTATTATGTTTGTCGTCGTCAACATCGTCGTTAATTTTGAGTCAACGTCACTTTTAACACAACATCAATACAAATTTGATATTCCTTAACAGTCTTATGACGACGTTGACTGTTTATCGACACACACAACACAGAATTAGATATATTTGAGTCTGCTGAATCGTTTTGTTTACTTTTTTGGGTACAAACAAAACTTTGCGAATTAATAAAAACTTTTTTAATATATTAAAATAAAATGATTTCTTTTAATCGGATTCCAGCGAAAAAGAAAAAAATTATAGTGGAAAGAAGACTTCTCAGACAGAAGTCATATATTTTTCAGTTGCCTGATAAAACTAAGTATTAAATTCAAAGACAACCTTTTTAAGATTTGAAAGACATTTTCGGTTAAACAAAAAATTATTTATGGATGTATTGCAGACAATAGAGCCTGATTTAAAAAATGGAAACTTTCATTTCAAACACCATCGAGGCACTTCTTCTTGTTAATGTTGCTGATGCTGCTATGTACACTTCCCCACTAGTCTTTAAAATCGTTGAAATTGTTGCAGATTTGTTACTTTCTTTTTTTTTGTTGTTCTTCCATTTTTTTATTTCTTAAAAAATTTCTTTAAAAGACTTTAGTCGTTAACAAAAATTATGACGATAAGAACAGAGTCGCATCAACACAATATCGTCATCACATTTTCTTACAGAATACCAAATATCTGTCAATAGTAATCGATAATCTTCAATAACGACAACTAGAATACCAATTTGAAACAAACGATACAAAACGACGTCGTTAAGTGTCAATGACGACAACTGGAATAAGGGTGAATGAAAAACCAAAAAATACAGTAAAAAATATGCGTTATGCGTTATTTTACGCGTGCAAAAACAACTGCGCATTCTTTCTTTCTTTGCTACTCGTACACGTAGCCGGTGCCAATTTGGGAGCGAGAAATACGAAAATTTTATTGCATGTGTGCTATATAGAAAAAACTTAAATTTGAGACACGATTACAAAAACAAATGTACACAAAAGTGTTTATCAAAGCAATATCTTTTTTTTAATATAAATTAGGTTGGCGGAGAATTAATCCCTCAAATTGCCACGATCGATTCTAGTGAGTCCCAAGTCGACCTATACCTTCATATAGGAAGCTGGAACGCTTAAATCTTGTATTAAAACAAAAAATTTAGCATGTGACTAATGCACAACTTCGAAAACCCGTAATGCGGTACACTTAGACGACGGCATTAACCAATGCAAAAGTGAGACGCAACTCTCTCGAAGGCAGCGAAAAAAGGACGGCCTGATTGCCCTTAAGCGATAATGACAATGACGCGCGAGTTCTTTCTCCACCCAGAGCTGAATTACGACTGTCAAAGAATATCGGTACATTGTTTACGACGTAAACTTTACGTAGACTAAACAACAAAAAATCTAAATATGAACTTACTCCACATCATTTTTTCTCTTAAAAATTAACTCGTTTATCCGTTATAAACTTTCTTTACATTATATTTGAGAGTGGTTAGTGATAAGTGAGTGTTTATTAAACAATTTAAGCACATTTATTAAAAACAATGGAAAAGGCAAAAATATCTTTCAGCACGCTTTCGGAAATTGTTTTTAAATGTAAAAAAGATATTGATCTTATAATTGGTGTAGTTTTCGTGAATTATAAAATCGTGTCTGAGAAAAATCAAGAAAAGTTCAGACGGTTTTTGATACAAACATTTATGCCTCAATTTTTAAAGAAGTGGAACAAGAGTCAGCGTACTTCATCAAGATTTTTTAATGACAATGAAGAATGGCTAACACAATCACCTTTATTGTGTAGGCGTTGGCGTAAAACGACACCTTGCATTATCATAGTAAAACGCCAAATTTTACATACGCCAACGCCTTACACAATAAGGGTAATTCTTATACGTTGACTGATGAAGTAGTGAATGATACAGTGGATGAAGAAGAGCAATCCCAGTCTACTCCTGGTAAAAGACGTAATGCATGATTTGTTGATATCCTTCGACCCATACATCAATTCATTTAGAACGAAATTGAAGCTTAAAAAATTAGATTATCACGAAGATGTGAAAAAGTTGTTAATAAATGAAATAGAGCAGCGCTATTCAACCTTTTTGACTCGCGTACCACAAAATTCACGAACAATATTTCGCGTACCACCAAAAAAAAGCTCAACACACAACCAAAAAAATTAAAAATATTTAAATATTTTATTCCTTGCATTTTTTAATAAAAAAAGTAAACAGATAATAATAACATAAAATAAAAAATATATAGTAGTGAGATCTCAGCGATTTAATTTGCTGGTTAACCAACTATTTAAAAATAAATAAAAATTAAAGAAAATGAACATAAAAAAAAATTTTAAAATTAAAAAAAAAACGTAACAAAAATATTCTTAAAATTAATTTTATAAATATGTATCACAAACTAATGGGATGACTGACACTGCATGTTCGAAATTAAAGATTTTATGTCTGGTTCAATATTTGATAATTTTAATTTCATACTGGGCTCCAAATTTAATGATGTTCGATATTTATTTTTGATTATTAACATTGATGAAAATCCCTTTTCACATAAATATGTAGAGGTGAATGGTAACAAATATTTAACTGCTTCATGATATAACGATTCATATTCAGTTTTCTGTTTTACCCAAAATGAAAAAATATTTGTGTTTTGGAAAACAAATTTTTGTGCTGGATCACATGATATATCAAGTAAGGATTCCCTGTCTTTTAGGCTCAATGTGGAATGTTGTTGATCTAAAAACGGATTTTGTATCCATAAATATTCTTCGTGACTTTCAGGAAAATATTCATTAAATGTAGCTATTAACAGTTTACAATGACTGGTAATGCATTTTTTTAATTCAGTTGTGGGTTAAATTTCATTTTCAAGTAGAAATTGTTCCAATTTGGAAAATGATTCGAAATTGCTATTTTCAACAGAATTGACCATTACATTTAGTTTTTTAGTCATGGCTTTTATTTTTCCTTGCACTTCAAATGGAGTTTTTGATGAACCTTGTAAACTTAAATTTAAATCATTTAACGCGAGAAAATATCTGCTAAATATGCTAACTTGGCCAACCAAATTGTATCTAAGAATTTATCGGAGAAATCATTGTTCATTTGTGATAAAAATATTTGAACTTCTGATCGTAGCTCTACAAGACGAGTTAGCATTTTTCCTCTTGACAATCACCTTACCTCAGTATTCAATAGAAGACTGGTATATACACTGTCCATTTCAAAACACAAATCTTTAAACAAGCGACAATTAAGTGATCTTGATTTTATAAAATTAAAAATTTTTACTGCGTCATCAAGAACTTCTTTGAGGTCACTCGATATTCTTTTGGCAACCAAAGCTTCCCGATGTATAACACAATGAGTAAATTTACAATTCGGAGCAACATGTTTTACTTTTGTGATTACCCCATTATATCTACCTGTCATTGCCCGGGCACCATCAGTGCAAAGCCCTGCACATCGCTTCCAGTCTAAATTATTTTCCTCAATAAAGTGATTTAACTGTTTAAATGTTTCCGTTGCTGTAGTATAAGTCGGCAGGTCCTCACAAAACAAAAACTCTTCCTTAAATTCCATTTGAAAAATATATCGAATATATACGAGTACTTGTGTACAATTTACTACATCGGTGCTTTCATCTATTTGAAGAGCAAAGTATTCGCTTTGTTTAATCTGATTTATAGCTAATTGTTTTACATTTAATGTCATATCATTTACCCTGCGACTCACTGTAGTATCTGACAGAGATAGTGATGCAAGTTTTTTTACTTGGTCTTCTCCTAACATGCAACTAACTATGGACTTTGTAGCTGGCAATATTAGTTCTTCTGCAATTGTAAAAGGTTTGCTGCATTTTGCTATTTGGTAGGAGACTAAAAACGATGCTTCTACTGCTTTTTTGTAGTACCAGAAAACGATTTAATATTAGTTTGATTAGCTTTCATTTCACTTTGTTTTTGCAAAAAAACATCTTTTGGTTTGTTTTCTAAACTAGGATGTTTTGTTTGTATATGTCGCTTTAAAAGTGATGGCTTCATGGACTGATTGGACAGAACTTCGTTACATATAACACACTGTGGGCGATCATCCGAAAATTCTACAACAAGGACACTAAAACCAAATTTAATATACTCCCCATCATATCGTCTCATACTTTTGTATTTTTTTGGAGCGCTGGTGGTCGGAGGAGATCGGGATCTTTCAACTTGTTGTTCTTCTTAATAAGTTTGTTGAGGTTCATTTGAACTAGCAGGACAATCATTATTGTTATCTTTATTCGTTTCTTTGTTTCTTATTAACCACTTATCCATCGTAACAAATAAAAAATAGAACGACTGCACCTGTATATGGAAATATGTAAGCTAAAACTAATATACATCGCAAACGCAAATTTACAGTATTTTCTATGAAAAGTTTGTTACAAAAAAAATCATAGCAAATAACAAAGAGCAAAACGTTTTATAAAAAAGGTATTTTTTTTTTGCGTGCGATATCAAGAAATATTTTTCCTGTCTTATTTAAATAAAATAACGTTTAAAATTGTTATAAAAAGTGTAACATAATTATAAGAGCGTGAAAATTTCCCCAAAAATAATGGTGTTTTTTTATTTGTTAATTTATAGTACAGATGGCGGAATTTCGGAAAAAAATTTCGAAAAAGTATATTTTAAGGATGGAAAACAAAAAAGAATGATTTTGGGAAAAAAGCGTTAATTAATGAAAAAATGGTTTAAATTTTCAAAGGTTTCGCGTACCACTTGGAAAAGTCTGGCGTACCACTAGTGGTACGCGTACCACAGGTTGAATAGCGCTGAAATAGAGTGAAACTGACAAAATTTTTGTTTTGGAGTTGTATGGGGGGTGGGTGTTACAATGGGCGGATTTTCTTCATATTTTCAAAAAAGCATTTAATAGATGTTATATGCATTTTTGCGAAAAATAAATATTCTTTTTTTTTAATACAAATTAGGTTGGCGGAGAAAATCCCTCAAATTTCCAGGTTATCCCACTATCGATTCAAGTAAGTGCCAAGTCGACCTATACCTTCATATAGGAAGCTGGAACGCTTAAATCTTGTATTAAAAAAAATTTAGCATATGACTAATGCACAACTTCGAAAAACCGTAATGAATAAACATTCTAGTTACAATTTTACAGAAGATATGACATTTTTGAAATATCATTTCTATGGGAGGTGGGCGTAAAAATGGGCGTATTAAGTTCATATTTTCAGGAACTCATTCTACATTTATAATATTAATGTTTTATGAAAATTGAGTTGATATACATATTTAAAATCATGGAAGTTATGCCACATTTTCTATTTAAGTTGTATGGGAGGTGGGCGTAAAAGTGGGTGTATTTTTGTAAAAAAATTAAAATTCTTAAAATTTTTTAGAGAATACATACTACAGCACGTAAAAGAGTGTAATCATGTGGCAGATTTTGAAAATGTTAAAATATTAGATATAGAAAGGAAGGAAAACAAAAGGTATACACTGGAGAGTTTACGCATACAACAAAAAATAAGAACAACAATGAATACGAAAGAAGACAAAGACAACACGAAACTTCAATACTCCTCTGCAATTAATAATTAAATCAGTTCTGTGATATTAGCTTTAAGTTAAACTTGACTTAAGTTTTGTGTTCGTGTATTGTAAATTATATTTTTATTAATTATTTGATTATTTATACCAAAATTCTGTTCGTGATGTCCCGTTTTTTAGTTATAAGTAACTAATTAATAATAAAAATTAATATACAATAATAATAAACATTAAAGCTGTAAGTAAAACTTAGTCTATAAATTAAAGCTATGTAATAAACCAATAAATTTTGTCACTAGATTATTTAGAACGAGACCCCTGAAGAAGTTAGAATAAAACTAACGAAACGTTGGGAAAATAAAATAAAAAATAAGAATCGAACAAGTTTTTTATTTACGTTTGGAAACAAACATTTGACCAAATTAGCCTGAAGGAAACTCCTTAACAATTATAATAACTATAAACATTGGTCACAAAAACAAATTAATCATACTACATATGTTTGAACTTTTTTATATTTATTATTAGAGAATTATTATTTATTAATTAAAAAAATATGAACTCAAGCCAAATGAAAAATTTTCTCTAATAATTCTTAAAAAATTTAAAAAGACAACACAACATTTTAGTGTTGTGAACGATAATCGGGACCATTAAAACGAGAATACGGATTTACAACAAACGATTAGAAACGGTGTTGTCTTGTGTTTTACGACGCCAAACAGAATACATATTACAAAATCACATTTAATACAGAACTTACCAAGGGTGAGAGCCATAGAAACTGCCAATATTATTGAAAATGTTGTATTTTAAAAATTCGTAAGGTGTTATTAAAAGTTGTCCATGCATCCACGAATCAATGCCAATACAAACAGCCGCAACAATTAGACTAATAATAACAACTACATATAAAAAAATACTTTTATTTTTGTGACATCTTAGCTAAATTACTTACCAGATTATTAAGAAACGTTTGAAAATTAATTCAGGCCATGATAATTTTGATTTACGCAAATGGTAAACAACTAAAGGTAACCATATTAAAGTAGCTGTTGGTCTTAAGAAACAACATAATGTGGCGGGCCACAAATAAGCAATACCTTCACCATACCAAGGGAAATAACTTAGGGCAATTGTTGTTAATGATGTCTCCAAAGTGTTGGACAAAGTGCGTGAACCGATGTAGAACCAAAACCAAGGTACTATTATTAAAAAAAGTGCCCATTTCTTTTTGCCGGACCAAACAAAGAAGCGATAATCTGAGTAAGCAGATAAGGTCGCTTGTAAAATTCGAGGTAACAGAATCAACAACTGGGCTGAATCCAAACTAAATATTTGCAATAATTTATAAACACCAGCTATAATAAGAGGATACATATAACTGCGTATGCCTTGGATCCATTCCCATGTTAAGTAACCATAACTAGAAATTCAAAATAACAGATTAAGAATAATTTTCGTATTGTAATAATTTTAAAAGTTATTAAACTACCCAAATGTTAATTTATGGGCCACTTCTAAACTCTGCCAATATTCATCGGGCACATAAAACGTTTTGACCACAAACACTGAAGTCAAACGTACAGCAAACACCAACAGAAATACCAATAATAAATTCATCTTTTCACACTTTTTTCATAGAGAATTTACCAATTATAGGTATATGTACTAAATGGCTATTAAATTATTAAGCAATTTTTGTATTTATTTATTTTTACAATAATATGAAATAATAAGAGCACGACGTTATAGTTTAGCATTTACAAAAAGGAAACTAGTTTAATTAAGAATGCGCCACGTTTTTGACAAAAACAAAATAAAAATCACTTTTCTCTAAATTGCCTTAAAATAAAATATGTTATGCGTTAATGATTTGCTCACAACAAGCTAAAAATAAACAAAATATAAGTAAAATATTTTTTCTATCAATTCTGAACTAAATAAAACAAAAATAAAAACTGGCCGGTTTGTTGTTGTATGATTATTTATATGACGTAATCAATAAAATGACGCTTACATCTCCTACAAACTTGGTAGCACGTTTGAGTTGAAATTGCCAGATTTTTCGTTTTTTGAAATAAAAATAAAACCGCTCACGACAAACGAACAATTTTTTTGTACTACTTATTGGGTCATATAAGCGTGATCGATCATTTCGAGTTTTCTTACTTTTTTAAAGAAAAAAAAATACAATAACTACAATCAATCAATTACATGCGATCCCAATTGTGGGCACTTTCTTATTATAAATTATTTTTTTAATTCCCATTTTTTTGAATTACCAAAGTCGCTAATTTTAAAGTTTTTCTGAAAATTACATAGAGCTGACAACACTGAATTTTGTTTCGCGAAACTTATAACAAAAATACATAGAGGGCAGCACCTGTCTAAAATGACAAACGAATATTACAAACAAATTCCCGTATTCTTTTTTTTTCAAGTTCGCATAAATACAACGAACCTTTAACAAGCACACACAGTCCAGGAGGAGGAAGCACCAGCAGAGAAAAACACCGCCCATCTACAACCACACACAGCAAACGATGTGACGCACGAACTCTCTCTCTCCCCCCGGTCACAATAGGAAGAGAAAAAGAAAGAATTTATTTTTTTGCTCAGGGTGTGGTGAATTTAAAAAACGTGGTGAGTTTTGGAAATTCACCATAAATACCGTTATTCGAAATTTTACAAGGTCATTGAAAATTTGTCACCCTAAAAGTAGGCAATAAAAGCTTTTTTATAGTTTTACGGAGTGGTTGCTTAATTAGCTATCTTAGATATTATTATGTGGAGACCGCATGTAAGTGGATGATGGTACTTTTGAGTAGTAAAAAGTACTTTTTGTATAAATTTTCCAACTCTGATATATAAACAGCTGTAGAACGCCATATTTCGTAAAACAACTAAAATAACAAAATTTTCCAAAAAAGACTATTTATAAATTTGTTTTTCAAAAAAATATCAATTCCAGCCGTAAGTATTCAATTTTTAAATTACAAGTATATGAGTAAATTAAACAAAAATTTTCTTTTGAGGAAACACCTAATTTTATTATATTGTTAGATGATTTTCTCGTCTGGCTTCTTTCTGCATGCCTTTAATTGTTTTTTTTCTTAAAGCCGCTTGTTAATTGAAATTTTTTATTTGTAGTATCAATATGGGAAGGCGTAAATCAAAGAGAAAGCCACCACCAAAACGTAAAAATATCGTGCCCTTAGATCAACAGTTTAATTGCCCTTTTTGTAATCATGAAAAATCATGTGAAGTTAAAATGGACAAAGGACATAATGCGGCGAGAATAAGTTGTCGAGTTTGTCTGGAAGATTACCAGACAACGATTAATTTTTTGTCGGAGCCTTTGGACGTGTACAATGATTGGGTTGATGCTTGCGAAACAGCAAATTAAAAAACATGTCTTACTGTAAGATATTTCTTTTCCATTAAACACAAACTATACAAATAAATCTATTTAAGTAATAAACCTTATGTTGCAATTAATGAAATAAAACGGAAACTGGACAAATGTAAAAAAGCTTGTCAATATAAGAACTATATATGTTATAGGGAGTAAGTAAAATCATGTTCTGATACATGCATATGTACATACAGTGAGTCACAGTCAAAAGTATCCAATTGAGTTTCCTATATTAAAAATGCTATTGTTGATAATTAATGAATTTAATTTTATTCTTTTTTATATTTCAGCATTAACGTCTTAACTTAAAATTAATGAAATAAAATTAGCAATATTCAGGTAAATTCAGATAAAAAAATAATAATTCTTAAACAACATCAATTTCTACCTCACAGTGAAAAGTATCCACGATAAAAGTTTGATTAAAAAAAAGGATTTTCTTAGATGTTTAATACTTTGTATGATATCTTTCGTTATCCTTTACAGCTTTAAGCATTTTTGGCAAATTTTTCGTGCAAGAATCCTGAATTTTCCCCATTCTTGCAAAGCATTTTTAGACTTCCTATGCTTGAGATGTTATGACTTATTTGTCTCCAAAATACTCCATAAATTTTCTATAGGATTCAAATCCGGAGATTGAGGAGGTGTATGAATCAGTTTTGGACAGTTATAAAGCATCCACTCTCGAACAATATTGGAATGTTCTCAATCCCAATTTTTCAGCGCTACATTTCAAATTATCTCTCAAAATGTTTAAATAACACATCTTATCCATGATACCTTCGATAAAGACAAGATTCTACACCGGCAGCACTCATACAACCTCATACCATTGTAAAGTTGCACTGAAAAAGCCATTCATAAATCCCAAAAATCCCGTTTTCATTGTTTGATGTTTGATCACCTTTAAATTAATAAGTTTTATACCAAAACAGACAGTTTTTATATTTCAATTCATACCATTTGTATGGAGAGCTCTAAACGCCTCGCTGACACAAAAAGTGTCTTCCCCATGTGCACTATTTTCTCCACTGTCTTTTTGAGATTCGTTACATTCATCGTTTGTTTCAAACTCTGCCAATATTCTTCTAATTTTTGGTGGAATGCATAAATAGTATTGATCAAAATGTATACTATTAGTGTAATTTATATAAACTATTAAAATTTATTTCGTATTTATCACTAATCCTATGAGAACTATCTTCCATTTCTTCCGATATATCACTCATTAACACTTTAACTTCTATTTAACTAAGGAAAATTGTGAAAGCGGTACGCGTGCATTAAACACAAAAGCAGAAACTCAAATGACAATCCATTCTACTTCACTTATCTACTCAATACATTTATTTATTTTTTATTGGAAACAACATAACGGGACATAGAATTTGCAAACAACCGCTTATCAGGTGCTGCAGTGTCTGCAAAAGTCAACAAAAAACACACAAGAAAACTTAAGTGGTTATTAACAGAAAAATTGTTAAAACACAATTTCAATTTGTTTTCAGAAATAACAACTTAAATACACATGTGCGACTTTCTACGATAATAATTCCGCTTAAACTGAACTTTTATGTCTGCATAAGTTTTTGGTTATGAAAACTTTTTTAAAAATCGTTGCAGTTATGTTGTTTTTAGCAAAAAAAAAAAAAGTCGTAACGGTCTTTATTTTGGAAAACAAATTAGACACTTAAAAAGATCGGTTAAAATAATACGATTTGCCACCTTTAACTCAAAATCGAAAAAATGGACTTAGGCGATTGCTTGTGAAAACGACAGATTTAATATGTTTGGGTCGGATGGACCAAGTAAGGTATGGCGTAGGGCAAATACAGCCTTGAATCCTAAACACACAATTTCAACAGTAAAGCACGGAGGAGGGTCTGTTATGGTATGGGGTTGTATGAGTGCTGCCGGTGTAGGAATCATGGTGAAATTAAATACCAGGTGACCGCATTGCTACAACAATTACAACAAGGCAAGAACAACAGGCATTTTTCTATATGAAAAACTTTCGTCACTGTCAAAGTTTTTTTTTTTTGATTCCTACCAAGGTGAATTTAAATACTAGGTGATAGCGTAGCGCCAGCTGATTATTCATGGTGAATTTGAAAATGCCAAAAAGTTATATAAAAAAAAACTTTTTGACAGTGACGAAAGTTTTTCATATAGAAAAATGCCTGTTGTTCTTGCCTTGTTGTAATTGTTGTAGCAATGCGGTCACCTGGTATTTAATTTCACCATGGTAGGAATCTTGTCTTTATCGAAGGTATCAGGCAAGGTGAATTTAAATACTAGGTGACAGCGTAGCGCCAGCTGATTATTCATGGTGAATTTGAAAATGTCAAAAAGTTATATAAAAAAAAAAACTTTTTGACAGTGACGAAAGTTTTTCATATAGAAAAATGCCTGTTGTTCTTGCCTTGTTGTAATTGTTGTAGCAATGCGGTCACCTGGTATTTAATTTCACCATGACTAATACTATGTTTCCACGACGACTTGAATCACCTGCTTCGCTCTCTGAATCATGTTTATGAATCATGCTGTTTACATGACCAAAAAACTTGATTCGATTTGACAGTTGTTTTTAATAAACAAACAGAATAAAAAAAAAAACAGAATGTACAATTCAAGGTGAATTTAAATACTAGGTGACAGCGTAGCGCCAGCTGATTATTCATGGTGAATTTGAAAATGTCAAAAAGTTATATAAAAAAAAAAACTTTTTGACAGTGACGAAAGTTTTTCATATAGAAAAATGCCTGTTGTTCTTGCCTTGTTGTAATTGTTGTAGCAATGCTGTCACCTGGTATTTAATTTCACCATGGTACAATTTGTGGAAAATGTTTTTTTAATAGACAAAAAAACTGAGTGAAAATTAGTTAGCTTATATGAAAAAAAGCATACATTCGTACGTATTTACTTTCTTTACTTCCAGCAACAAGAAAATAATTTGCTTTGTTTACAATAATATTGAATTTTTACAGCTAGTGCAGATAAACTTGCGATAAAAATTAGAGAAGAGTGCAATTTTTCGTGCTTCGCAAGTTGATTCAATATGAATCTACTTGATTCGCTCTTAAAATTTTGTATGGTGAAGCTAGTTGTTTCACTAAAGATTGGGGTGTGAAGCATGAATAGAGAGCGAAGCATGTACCGTGGAAACGTAGTATAAGGCTAATATTAAACATATATGCTATTCGGAATTGACAACACTGGTAACAAGCATAATATTACTTGGATCACCTTGTTTGATTTTTTGGCTACAGGTTATGCTGTAGAAACTTTCTTTAAAAAAAGCACATTGCCTACTTTTAGGATGACAAATTTTCAATGACCTTGAAAAATTTGGAATAACGGAATTTGTGGTGAATTTCTAAAAACTCACCACGAATTTTTATACTCACCACAATTTTTTATACTCATCACGATTTTTTAATACTCACCATGGTTTTTTACTCACCACGATATTTTCACCAACCACATTCATTTTTAAATTCACTCACGAGCAAAAAATTTTCTTCCTGCTAGCTTATTTATTTTAAGCTAGCTAGCCCCCCACCCACACACACACATACACACCTTGTTTTTTTTTCTTCTTCTCTCCTTCCTCCTCAAGCACTCTCATAATAATTTTTTCTGCCGTCGGTCATCGTCGTTGTTTGTATGTGTTGTTGGTTGGTTGCTGTGGCCGTTGAAATTCTTAGAAGAAACCCGGGTTCGTTATATAGCTATATATACTTTATAAAAAAAAAGAATCTGGGAATTATTTTATTTCGTTTGGTAAACCAGCGTTGTCAACAGTGTTGTCAACTTTGAAATTTTAAAATGGAGAAAAAAAACGAGCCATTTGAAAAAATCGCAGTAATTTACAATCCACAAAAACGATTTTTCGCTTGTAGCCACATTATGGCTAAACCTCAACTATAGCACGAAAAATTAAATATGGCAATATCCAATTACAAAAACAAAAAGTCAGATGTAAAGAACGTCCGGGAACTTTGTAACAACATTTTAAGTGATAAAACAAACATTAGATTAAGTTAGTAAAGTAAATAAAAAATGTTTGCTAGAGGTGCCTCAAATTATACAACTTTTATATTGCGTCAACAACAAATACTTAAAAAAAGTTATAGTCAGTTAAATAAAACAACAAAAAGTATACGCAACCAGCTGTATGAAAAATCTCCCCTATTAAGACCAACAACAACCACATTAAATTTAACCCCCATGCAAAATGTTCAGTTACAAATCTATAAAATAAAACACACACACAACAGCAATACAAAAAATAACTTAAATACAACGTCGAAATTTGTAGCAATAAGAAAAATATGGAAGAATATTTTTGGAAAATATTTACTAATCACCAATATTGTTGGATCTGGCGTGCTAATGGTCTTTGGCGATGTAATGGCTCAAGAAATTGAATTTCGGCGTGGCGTGCCAAATTCTCAACGTTATGATTGGCAACGCGTAGGTCGTATGTTCATAGTTGGTGCCTTACAAGGACCTCTGCATCATTATGTATATAATTGGATGGATAAAATAATGCCTGTAGCAAATTTCAAAAATGTTATGAAGAAAATCTTAATAGATGAATTGATAATGTCACCGCTTTGTATATTTATATTTTTCTATTCGGCTTGCTTCCTAGAAAGAAAGACATTTAAAGAAACCAACGACGAGCTTAAAGAGAAATTTCTCTTTATTTACTTCATAGATTGGCTATTATGGCCTGGAGCACAATATTTTAATTTTCGTTATTTGGAAACCAAATATCGTGTTACATTTGTAAATGTATGTACGGCTTTATATAATATTTTTATGTCCTATGTAAAACATGATTACAATGTACAATTGTAGAGCTACAAACTGTAAAATATTTTTAAAAAAATATCTGGTCATTCGATTGTTATCTCTAGTAGGCAAAATATACGTACGTATGTATAGCCTTGATATATATATTTTTATGTGCTATGTAAAACATAATTACAATGTGCAATTGTAGAGCTATAAAATGTAATGTATTTTTTAAAAATTAACAAACAGACAAAAAATTATCTTAATTCATTCGATTGTTATCTCTAGTGGACAAAAGATACGTACACGTTTAAAAGTATGAATTCAATACGTATTAAACCTTAAACTGGTTGCTAAGTAAAACACAAATCAGAATTGTATATATTATTGCATTACCATACTACATTTTTAAAATATTATTGGTATTTTTTAAAATGTTAATATGTTGTTATTTACTCGTATTAAAATGTTACCAAAGACGTAACTCTTCACAATATAAACTAAGATGTTATCAATGGATGTTATACATATTCAGATTTATTCATAAGCAAAAACTTGAAATAAAATAATTGTTTTATATGTAATAGCGTTCAATATTCATTTATAATTTATTAAAATATGAAAAAAATTAAAACTGACCAACATCTACATCAAATAAATAGTTCATTAAACGCAAATTTTCTTGACCTATAAAATTTGCAATTAATGTAGTGACATTTTCATTGGAGCGTGTTATTTGTTGTTTTATAAGCAAGCGAAAATCATCTCTCACGCCTTTATCGGCTCCACGTGTACGACGTGCAGCGGCCGACCCTTGGCCGTTTCCTACTGGCACATTGTTGGAAGTAAAATCAAAATTAAACTCTTCATTGTGAGTGCGCCAAATATACATAAATTCTTCAATAAAATCGATGTTTACCAAAAAAGCTGAAAAATTGCGAAATGTAAAAGAACGACGGCTGGTTATTATAGAAAATATTTGTTCAGCAATTTCTTTTTCACGTGGATATTCCAGCTGAAGTAAGATCAAGAGGTCTCCTAAAATATCATCCGGGCAATTAGTTTCATAGATTTTACGCTAAAGTTTGAATATTTTGACATTAAAAATATATCTTTGTAATATTAATTATATATCATACATACAGTTAAACTGGATACTATAGCATTGGTACAATATTGCACTAAAGCTTTTTGCGTTAAAGGTATAAATATCATGTGGCGTGGCACTTTCAAAGTTAACTGTTCCAAAACTTGTCCCTGACTTGGTGGTAAATCACTTATTACTTTTAATATGCATTCAAAACCTTCGTACTGTGTTAACAAAAAAAAAATTTTAATTAAGCTTTTTAAAAATATTGATTTCACTTACTGTAAGTTTTCCCTGTAATAAATTCAAACTAAGTTTTAATATATGATGCACTAAACTACTTTTAATAGTCATTTCAGTCATTAGTTTTTTAGCTTCTTCTTGGTGGCCAAAATATATTGCCAAATCAAATAGAAACCTTGAGATCCAAGGTGATAGTGGCAATGTTAGCAGAAGCTTACTAAAATCTCTTTGAAATTGTTCGGTATTTAACAGTTGCCAACATTGAGCAGCATGGACAAAGGCTTTAGAAATTTCTTTACTTGTTGGCGTTGTTAATGATATGCGTGGCGGTTCCATACTCTGGGCATCTGTGCGTTCTAATTTCCAATCTGTGAAACCTTCTACTAGTACATGATTAATTTCCATATCCTCTGGCCGCGTATTGCAATTTTTAATGTAACAGTGCAGAGAATAAATAAAAAGCGTTGTGGCATAGAATAATACTTGTGTACTGCCAGCGGCACTTGTTGAAACTATTTCTATTAGTTTATCCCAGTAAACATTTTGACCCCTATCAAAATTAAAATTAATCATTATAAACAAAATTAAATACATATTTGAATCTTACCAGGTTTTATTAAAAGGCAAAAATGTTTCCCAGCGTTGTATCTTGCCGCACAACATTAAAACTTGAAATATCTTTTTCCATACCTCGGTGGTATCACATTTTGTTTCATCTATAATTTGCCTTATATAATATTCCAATGAAATTGTAAACAATCTACACACTAAACCGGCCGGCAATTCCGGCGTTTTATGGTATATTAAAGGCAACGCTTCTTCTACAAGCATTTCTTGGTATTTTTGGGGATTTTGTTTCATGCCATCTGCTATCATTTCCAAAAGACGTGGCTTGAGAGTTATAATATTATAAGTGGACATGAAGACCAACGTTTAAACTATAAGTTTTTCTATAAAATACTTACAGAATGTGTTACGGCTGCTTGTGGAAATCTTTTTAAAACTAATAACAATAGTTTGCATTGATTTAAACTATTTTCTGTATTATTAACTGTTAGCATTAGTATTTTGTGTTGGACATCATAGGAAACATGTTGAAACATTTTAACATAAAATTCCTGCTGTGGAGTGATCTCATTTTCAGGAGCTCTTAAAGCGTTTGTAAGCTCATTAACTTCATCCCATAGTTCGACGTTTTGATTTTGAAATGTTAGAATGCTATGAAATGAGATTAATAAATCATTCTGATAATTAAATGTATATAGGTATGTATACATATTTGTATACATAGGTATAGGAAAATAAACATACATATAACTAAAGCATTTTGCGGCCTCTTCACAATTGCTTGCGTCCTTCTCCAAACGATATGCCTCAAACTAAAAAATAAAAAATGTATTCCGAGTTTAAGACTTAGTTTAAGACTTACAAAAGCAAAATTCGTTTAAAAATGAATATTAATTGGTTTTTATACATGAAGGAAACGTCCTGAGAGTAAATTTGGTTTGGAGAAATATTAAAGTTCTTATGTACCTATATATCTTGATTCAAGTTAACATTTTATCATCAGAAATACTTCGCCGGATAGTAAAAATTTTAATGAATATGTTGCCGGTTGTGTAAAGCATAGATATTTAATATTTTGTATTAAAAACAATTTTTGGAGAAAACAAATTAAAACTTACTTGAACATCAAAACTATTTGGAAACAAAGTTTTTGCTGTAATAATCCAAGATTTTGCCGAGCAAGGATCCGTTGATCTCAATTTTTTAGATTGTTCTATTATATATGCTTCATCACTACCGCATGAAACATCCATCATATTTAAATTATTAGAAATTTAAAAAATAATTATATTTTTGATATTTATTGATAAAAAAAAAGTTTACAAATATAATATTACTTGTTAATGATTTTGTTTTTGTGGGGAACTGTCACATTCAACCAGTGATAACAATCTCAAAACATTTGTTTAGCGCTCAAATTATCTACTCTTTTTAATAAAAATAAACGAACTAATTGGCCTAGGAAGGCTTTTTATATTACTGTGAATAAATAAATAAATAATTCCAATTTGTATAAAAGTTATATCGAAGTTTATGTATATTATTTTAAGATTTGTATTTATTTATAATAATTAAAGTATTTGTTTCAAAAAAGGAGCAATAAATAATCTAGTACATTTGACATTTTTTTAATACTGCACAGTATGGCAACTTTATACTAATATTGTGAATTGTATTTTGTGACGTACTATAAAAACGCATTTTTGTTACATTATTGTTATTCTGTTTTTTTTTATAAAATAACTATTTTATGATTGTCAAATTCGTAAAACATTTTAAATTAAATACTTTGAATATAAAAAGACAAATGGCTGTATTTACACAAGTGCTTAATCCTATAATGGGTCAAAATGAATGGGCTTCTAAAGAAGATTCGTATGACTACCACCTAGAAGTGGCCAATGCTGGTTTCGGTGATATGCTCCACGACAAGGAACGAAATGAAAAATATTATGCTGCCTTGCGTAAAACCATTGAACAACTTCACCAGCAAGGTAAAGAAGCTCATGTTTTAGATATTGGCACGGGAACAGGAATACTTTCAATGATGGCTGTGGCCTCTGGTGCTGATTCGGTAACTGCATGTGAAGCATTTATTCCTATGGCAAATTGCGCTGAGTTAATTTTAGAAGTTAATAAAGTTAAAGATAAGATCAATTTGATTAAGAAAAGATCCACCGATATTATTGTTGGCCAAGATATGCCAAGGAGAGCTAATGTTTTAGTTGCCGAAGTACTGGATACTGAATTAATAGGAGAAGGCGCCATTGGAATATACAATCATGCACATGATAATTTATTGACTGAAGATGTTATATGCATACCATCTAAAGCTACCTGTTATGCTCAGGTAGTGCAAACACCCTTGGCTTCTCAGTGGAATTCTCTTAAAATTCTGGCCAATTTAGATGGTGATGTACTTTTAAAACCATCCAAGGATATAGCAAATTGTCAAGGCGAAGCTAACTTGCATGATGTACAACTTTCTCAATTGCCCCTAGAACAATTTCGACCCATCACTGAGCCGCTTAAAATATTTGATTTTGATTTTAATCGCAAAGAATTAAGGGATTTGGCAAGAGAAAATAATCACATTATAAAATCGACAAGTGCAGGCTCAACGGATTTGGTTTTTTATTGGTGGGATATCACCATGGATATGGAAGAAGAAATAAAACTAAGTTGTGCACCATTTTGGGCACATCCGGAATTTAAGCAATTGGCTGAGGAAAAATACCCTTCTAAACCATTACCCAATGTTATACCCTGGCGAGATCATTGGATGCAGGCAATATATTATATTCCAAAACCTTTAAATATTTCAAAGGTTGGCGAAGAATTCATATTGAATTGTAATCATGACGAATATTCCTTATGGTTTGATGTTTTTCCGAAAAATAATGAAAACTATAAGAAGTCTGTACCCCGTCATAGTTGCACATGTTCTCTGCACATGACCTACGGTCGAACTCGCATTGGACAAATGAACCAAAGTCCACGGAATAAGCGTTATGTAAATTATTTAGAGAAGCATATTAAAACAGATTCAAAAGTCTTGGTATTAGGTGATGGTTGTATTTTAGGCTTAGCCTGTGACCGTTTAAAAGCTTCTAAGGTATGGTGTCATGAACCCCATCGCTATTCAAGATATTTTATGGATTCAATAGTTAAATCTAATGAACTTTTAAAGGTCGAGTTTCTAGAAAAGTTAGAGGATCTAAGTAAAGCTAACTTGCAAAAAATAACTCATGTATTTGCAGAGCCATACTTTTTGACATCTATACTACCTTGGGATAATTTTTACTTCGGTACTTTGTTAATGCAAATCAATGAAAAACTATCCCATTTAGCAGAAATATCGCCATTTGGTGCACGTATTTATTGTGTACCAGTTGAGTTTTTAGATCTGCATAAAATTCGAACCCCTCTTAAGGAATGTGAAGGTTTTGATTTAAGACACTTTGATAAAATGGTAGAGGTGAGTAGTTAATAATACAAATAAAACTCTTTAATTATACATATAATATGTATAAAATCAATCATGTTCATATTTTAGAGTTCTACATCTATTGCCCAGTCAAAAGTTGAAGCCCAACCATTATGGGAATATCCTTGTCGGGCTCTAGCTTCACCCCAACAATTGATTCAAATAGAATTTAGGAATTTTAACCAAGACCAATCATCAAGTGGTGATATTACCATCGATTTGTAAGTTGTAAATAGTAACAATAATGTGTACACATTCAGAACTAACACAAATTTTCTAATTTAGTTCGGCAAGTTGTAATGGAATTGCTTTATGGGTAGATTGGTTAATAGACAATACTGCAACTACAAAATCCATTGTTAGCTCTGGACCTTTAGAACCCATTGAAACGGGCAGTTATATAAAATGGGATATGTTTGTAAGACAAGGTGTACATTTGCTGAGCAAAGCTAAATGTGTAGAGAGTGGCAAAAGTATAGTTCAGTGGAATGTAGATTTTAAGCCCAAATTGGGTCAATTAGATTTTAATTTTAAAGTTAATGTGTAAGTCAAATCTACGTATGTAGTTCTAAAGTAAAAGCAATACATTCTTAGGAATTGTGGATGTAATAAACCTAAATATACTAATATAATTTTTGTTGTTTTTTTTTAATTTTACATTAAAATTAAAAAAATATAAATTGAATGCCATTAATTTTTAGGAATCTCCTTTTCCATTTTAGTCAAAACAATATTTCGTTCGGTTTGTGCCGATGGTAAAACGTTAGTTTTTCCAAATTCATCACCCTTCAAACGCTGACGCAAATCTAACGCTCTTATATCTGTCATTAATGAATGCTGTTTGTTTTCCAAATCAACATCAATCTTTTGTGCATGCTCTTCCAATAGATTATAATTAGTTTTAGCCTCCTCGATTTTATCGATCAGACGACGTCGTATATCACGAATTCTTTCCACCTCAAAGCAAAGTTGATCATGTGCATCATCTAAACACAGCTCCATACCTGAACGTTGAGCCCGATTCTCTAAACGAGTTTCTGCTAATTTCAAACCATCTGTTTTATCCCGTAATGCTTGTTCTAGTATTTTAATTTCACATATGGCCTTTTCCATTTCTTCTTTCATCTATAAAATATAACAGTTTTGCTCAGTAATAAAAAAAACTATTACCATAGACTTATCACAAACTTTTCAAGTTTTTGAGTATTTTCTAACAATTATTTTGTATGAAATTTGTTTTTACGTTTTTGATTTGATACCATAAATTCGTAACAGTAAAAAATCGTTTTTGAATTAAAAAAAATTAAAATACCTCTCTTCAACGTACCTTTAATTTCTGCCACTCTAATTCATTGCGTGCTTTCTGGGTCTCAAATATGCGTTTACGAATAGTGTGTTCAGTTCTTTCCTGCTGAGAAATCAACATATTGTGAGCTTTTTCTCGACATACGAACAAGGCTTCTCTTATAGCATATGTATCGGCTAATTCATTTTCCGCCAGTTGTTTCATATTTTTTGTATGATCTAACCATGATTGGTATGAACACGAACTATAATAAAGTAAAAATCGTTATAAAACAGTAATGTGATTAAAATTATTTGTGTTTCGCAACTTTTTGGGATTCCTGTTGGGATCTGTTTTGTAGCTGATATTGGCTGCAAATTTATTAAGAGATGATTGAGACAAATCTATGCTCTCAGCCTCACTTTTATTGTCAATTTCCAAACGCAATTTGAATTTTACCTCATCTAAGCGACACAATTTCTCCCAAGCTTTCTGGCACTGATCGGCCAGTAAACGTTGATTGTTCTCTACCACTAATAATTCATTTTTTATTTCAGTATCGGCATCATCATAGGTCATTTCAGAACCTAAACGACAATCACGCATGGTTAAACATTCACCAATTACCGAAAGAGGCGTTTGCATTGCTTCAAGTTCTCGTTCGGTTGAGGCTTTTTCTTCGGTTAGCAATTTCATTTCACGTTCGATTCGTTCAAGTGTTTTCGAAATAACCTCACGCCAACGATTTAGTTCAGAAATTCTTTAATAAAATATATTTTTTTACTCCCTCAATATGTAATTTAATTATAATATACCGATTATCCATGGCTTCATTGGTTTCATAGTTTGTCCAATCTCCTTCTATGCGTGTCTCGTTTCTTAACGTTCTGGAACTATGACGAATTGCGAAGGCATCGTCACGTCTAGCATCAGCAATATTTCTCAAAGTATTTACACGATTGTGCCAGTCAGATAATGCTAAATGTTGCAAGGGCTTTTCCAATACTAACAGTGATTTAAAAGACATTTTTAATGTAATTTATTTAATTCTTATTTATTTTCAACAAATTTTACGAATCAAATTTTTGATTTAAAACACAGATCGTATGTGTAAAAATATTTTGTAGTTTAAGAACAATTATTATTTATTTATTGTCAAGGAGAAGTGCTGTTGCTATTATGGTTTCATAACATAAATTTTAATATGTATGCGTGATTTGTCCCATCATAAATTGGTGGTATTTTAAATGAGGTTCAGTAATTTTCTCCAACACGAACATTAACTTTAAAAAGTGCATATTCGAAAATCAATTTTAGGAACAATGTATTGAAATTATTGTCATTGCGCCAAAAAGAATAATCAAATCATGTATACAAATTCCGCCTGAGTTTTCTCCCTTTTCCCATTTTTCCAATTCAAATTCAATGTTAAAAAAATAAAAAGGGAAAAAACGCACACGGAATTTTTATTCATGATTGGGCCGATATAATTAATTTTTTTATTTCATCAACTAAAATACTTATGCTTAGTTTTCACGCGGCCTTAGAATTTATCCTTCATTTGCTGGTCAAAATATGCTCAGATAATTTCAGTGGTATTAAATCTGTACTATGCGATGCTGGTGTTCTGTTTACCATAGAGGAGAAAATTCTTCCGCCCGGCCGTAGGCAGGCAATACAGTAAATTTTGACTATGTGAAGTCGACTGGTGTTCTGTATACCATAGAGGAGAAAATCCTTTAGCGCGGCAATACAGGAAATCTGGGGCCAAATTACCGCATTCGATATCGAGTAAAACTTATCGTAATTTTCTTATTTGAGATTATGGCATTCGATATCGAGCAAGAAGTTTAGTACATTTTATCATAATTTCGCTATCGAAATCATTTTTCGATACGATAGCTCATTCGATCACGAATCCGGTGTTCCTTAAATACTATATAATTAAATATCTTATGGAGAATATTAAATTTTAAAAACTTTTCCATTTTTAAACCTAAATATCTTCTTTATTTACATTGTACATGTACATCAAATAAATAGTTGAAATATTTTCTATTGATCACTTGATTTTTTGTACTGTTATATCGATGACTTTTCGAAATAACGGGACTTTTTGTAAAAAATCCCTCTAAGAAAAAGGAAATTTTTTTGAATTTGTGCTTTAATGAGTTAATAAAATGGGTCATGTACATCAATCGAAAGGTATTTTAAAGCACAAATGATATATATACATATATATATTGTCCTGATTTAGAAATCGCAGAGATATACATACATAGTAATATATATACCTATCTGAGCTTTAAAGCTCTACAACTCCCTAACTGAAAGCTTCTTGCCAAAAATAAATATGTACATACATATGTATATCACTAATCTTAGATTTTCAAGCCGTATAAATAGTAAATTTAAACGATCAGTGACATATAGCCAACATAAATTTAATAGTGCATTTACACCTACGCCATAAACTAGTTATATATGTTTATGATGGTAAACTAGTTTGAGAAACTTGTTTATCCATACAAATCGAAAACAGGTTTTGTAACTAGCTTTTGAGATAAACTAGTTACAAACAACCCATGGTGAAATTAAATACTAGGTGACAGCATTGCTACAACAATTACAACAAGGCAAGACCAACAGGCATTTCTGTTTGTGTAAAAACTTTCGTCACTGTCAAAAAGATTTTTTTTATATAAACTTTGACTATTTGTAAACAACTTTTTGACATTTTCAATTTCACCATGAATAATCAGCTGGCGCTATGCTGTCACCTAGTATAAATTCACCTTGAAACAACCAGTTTCTGCTAATGCAACTCTGTTTTTTTCAACATTTTTCTGGCAACGCTGGACACATTTGACATTTGCTCAAAAATTAAAAAGTTTTCTTTAAAAAAAGAAACTGTAATTGAATTTTATTCATCCTGGATGAAAACACACAAATTTAAAATTTTTTTTTTCATAACAACGTCCATATTTTTATTAAATTTTTAATATTAAAGTCAGCTGTTTTATGATTTGTCAAAGATAAACCACTTAACTGTCAAAAATGCTGATGTAAACGGTATGGTTTATGAAAGTAGCTTATGATCATAAACTAGTTTGAAAATTACAAGTGTAAATGCATAAATTTAAGCCTTTAAATTTTATTTTTAAAATCGCACTATAAAAATTTGATTTAAAGATTTGGAAAAATATGGCAATATAAACATTATTTCTCGCATGGTGCAAATATACAAGGTGAGTGCAAATTGACAACAAATACAACACAAAACAGAAACAACAGGCATTTCGTTTGTGTAAAATAACGTACTACTGTCAAAAATATTTGAAAGTGTTACTTTTGACATAAGTAAATTGTAAACAAAGTTACGTCAGCTGGGCTACTGCACTCACCTAGAATAGTTGCACCATGATTTCTCGTATTACCATCAATAATGAATGATAATTTAGCGATTTTTCACAGAAATTCATATTTGGAGTTTTGTATTTTTCTCTAAAAATGTAAAGAACATTTTGAGAAAAACCTTCTGTAACATTTATTGGTAAACATAAACACAAACTTTGCTTTGGGGAAAAATATTATTGTGAATGGCATTTATATGCTCTACTTCCATGGTGAAATTACTTTACAAGGTGACAGCATTGCTACAACAATTACAACAAGGCAAGAACAACAGACATTTTTGTTTGTGTAATACTTTCGTTACAGTCAATAACATCTGGCATAAAATAAAGAAAACAAACATACAAACATGGATAAAAACAGAATAAAAAAACTAACACTTTTAGTAAAACAACTCAAAAAACAAACACACTATTTAATATATAATATACGCAGTAAAATGGCGACAAAAACTCTCTTTTTCAAATACAAAATAATTTTTTAACTTTTTAATATAATCTTTGACTATTTTTTCATGATATTAAGAATTTCACCATGGATAGAGCAAAACATAATCAGCTGGCGCTTTGCTGTCACCTTGTAAAGTAATTTCACCATGCTACTACAAAAAAAAATAAAAATTTCCTCCTGCAAATGTGTCTTTAACAACTGATAATTTAACATTTGAAATGGTATTTTGAACGTATAGGTAGTGCAGGACATAATAAAAAAAAACGTTTAGATTATCTTAAAAATGATGTTCATAATAAAGAATATTTACAAAAATACACCCAATTCACAAAAATAAAATTTGGCTATTTACAGCGATTTTAGAACACATTTAGAAGATTTTGATAAAGCGTATGTTACCATCACTGAATACAACTATTGTTCGAAATTTTATTTGTTGTTTTGTCAAATACAATGACAGACAACTTAATTCGCAAATTTTCGAATTGGTAAAAAACTTAAGAGATTTTTGTAGCAAAGACATTTAAAAATTGTTGGCTACTTAATTGCATATTCTTAAAAATCAATAATTCCATTATATTATATATTTTCCTAATAAAGAATTATTAATATTATAGTAGTGTTAATAAAAATAAATTTTTTATTTCATAGAAAAATCGAACAGCTAAAAACGGCAAAGACAGAAGGCCGGAAAAAATAATAGGACGTGAAAGAAACAAAAGAAGTGCAACAAAAAACGCCCTATAAGTAAAATTAACGTGCATAAAAGAGATCGTTATATTTAACACGAATAATAAGTGAGAACAAAATTGAAGTTATCTTGTGAATGTGTGTAGATTGCTGTGAAGAGTGAAAAATGGCGAATCAATCCACCGGTGTTGGTAAGAATTTATTTCATATAAAAATTTTTATAATTTACTAAAAACAAATACCATAAAAATCCAAAAATGATAAATATGCGAATGAATTTAGTTTCCAACTGAAAACGGATGATGGAAACAAATCTATAGGTGATTAATTTGAACGGAAAAGCTTTGTGTTTTTTTTTGCAAATGAAAAAGAAAAAAAAAACGTGAAAATGTAATAGCACTGCAGTATAATTGGTATATGTAGGTATAAGGAGGATAAAGAATCGAAAATGATAAAAGGAAATACAATTTAGATTACAATTTTCTATATAGTGCTTCAAAACTAAATTTTATATTTATGGTTTGCAGAAAATGGCTTGGAAAATTAAATATTCCCACTCTGCATGAGTACTTTTCTAATTTCATTTTCATGACATGCTTAAAACTGCATATGCGCCTGAGTCTTGGCAAAAGCAGAAGAATAAAACTATGACTAGTCATTTTCCTATTACCTTATCGGCGTCCTGTTAATATTTGACTATTTTTTCATACTTGCAAGTGTGGCTTCAATAACTGATAATTTAACATTCAATTACTATTTTGATGTTAATCTATATACTTTTTTTATATCCTAAAATATTATTTATGAGGGGGATGAGTTAAACTTTGTTTTTACTAATTGTTCTAACATCCATAAGGATGCGAGTTTTATTAATTCAATATAGCATCGACTGTCCTTTTATGTAGTCCTATAATGATTACATCTGATTTATTATAAACTTAACAAAATCCAACACTGGCCAGTTTCATTTCAATCCATGTCTTTAAATCATACCATGAAATATATACATATATACATATATTCATATTTTCTGAAACTGAGGTGATAAAAATATTTTTAGTTAGCAAATGATTGCCTTGTTGGGTTGCCAATTTTTTATTTTAATTCTCATTGACATAATTCCATTCTTTAACTTTAAAATTTCCTAATACATACATTTAAATAAACTATTTTAAATACAAAATGTTATTTAATTAGATTAGTAAAAATAAAAATACCACCATGAAATAGAAGCACACACAATGCATACTACATACATAGTATATACGTACATATGTAGTTTGTGTGCATATTTCACATGATGTATCGTTTGAAGTTTATTTGATAATTAAAATAACACAAAAATATATAAAATTCCTTAAAATTTTTGCATTTCAAAATTCAACAACAATAGCTAGTTGATCAATAAATATTTAAAAATATTGATTATTTACATTTACTTTCTTAATACATATGCACACACATACATATATATATTAATATACTGAAAATTATTACAGTATTTAATTTTATAATTAATCCATAATTTTTAAACAGTAATGATAATTTAATTTTGCTGCTTTTATTGAATCTATTTTTCATTTGTAACAATTTGTATGATTTTTTGTTGTTGCATTTCAGTGGTTCCAAGAAATTTCCGTTTGTTGGAAGAATTAGATCAAGGTCAAAAAGGTGTGGGCGATGGTACTATATCATGGGGCCTCGAAAATGATGATGACATGACTCTTACATATTGGATCGGAATGATCATTGGCCCTCCTCGTGTAAGTAGTATTTTTTATAGACTTCGCCACTTTTATGTTTCTACAACATTATTTTGCAGTTCTATAAAGTATATGGAGGACTTATACTAACTTAATAAGTTCTTATTAAAGCATGATTATACCTTTTGCAATATAAGTATTCGAATCAGTCGATTTAGTTATGTTTATTCATATGTAACTTAAAATCAATTTTCTGAAATTTCACGAAAATGTAAAAATTTTCTTATCCAAAAACCAATAACAAACAAACACATTGCAAACTCATAACATGTAAGCAAATTTGAATTGTTACTATTTTTCAATAATGGTCAGATAAATACCTAGATTATATTTGAACAACAACATGTAATAATAAACTTAAGCCCAAATAAAATTTAAAATCTATAATTTTGAATACCTATATTTATCATGAGCTCATAAATGCCCGAGATATATAAAAAACTGATAAACACATATCATCTAGACTGAATCAAGGTATACGGGAACATAGATATTTTACTCAAAATATATACATACCTACATAACTATGAACTTTAGGAATCCAGCTAATATCGAATGAAACTTAAAAAAATACTCTGATCTTATTAAATACTTTCTTTATTGTCCCGAAATATTGGGATTTTAGTGACATTTGGATACATACTTTGGAGTGTTTCGTTTGAAACCACTTAATAACCACTTAGTAACGAAAACCTCATGTTTCCTTAAATTTCATTAATATTAATTCGCTTTATAAGAAACAAACTAACTAAGCGAAGGGTATACAAAATTCGGCCGCTTCCGTATCTTATTCGCCCCAAATTTTCACTATGATTTTATTAAGACGTATTAGTTTTGTATAAGCACCTCTTTCATTTAGTTACTATAATTTAATTTCCTTTTTTTTATAGACACCCTTTGAAAATAGAATGTACTCGTTAAAGATTGATTGCGGCGAACGTTATCCTGACGAACCTCCTACGATAAAGTTTTTAACAAAAATTAATATTAATTGTATTAATCAAAATGGTGTGGTAAGTTGTTATTCACAAAATCAATGTGATTAAAGTGTAATAAATAACATAAATTTTGTCTATGCTGTTTCTGTTTATTTTTTTGCCATGTTTTAGGTTGATTCAAGACTAGTGCCCATGTTGTCACGATGGAATCGTGAATATACTATTAAGTCCTTGTTACAGGAGATACGTCGAATTATGACTTGTAAGGAAAATCTTAAATTGGCGCAACCCCCAGAAGGCAGCTGTTTTTAGTTGATTACAACCGCAAAGCATTTACATTGACGTCAACAACAACAATAAAAAAAAAAACAACAACTGCAACAACAATAAAAAAAGAACAACAACAAACAAACTGCACTATTAAGCAGCAACCGTTTTTATTTCATATAGTTAAGAATTGCTAAATGATATAGCAACAACAACAAACAATTATTTCATATAGTTAAGAATTGCTAAATGATATAGCAACAACAACAAACAAGAACATCATTATTGAAAACAACTAAACCAAGAAATATTTAACAGCTTTAAAATTATTAAATAATGTTGCTGCTAAATTAACTTTAACAAATATTATTATGGTTTTTTAATTTTGTTTTTAACATGTTGCTGCTCATAAAATGATGATGTTATTTATAAAATATGTATGTTCTTTTTTGGTTTAATTTTTATTCAAACATGCAAACATCATCTAACAAATCAATCTCTACCTAATGCTGCTAGTTTAGATTTACTACTTACTGCTCCTTATAACAAAATCCACTATAAACGAAAAAGAAACAAAAACAAGACAAATAGAACTTGAATGTTGACTCTCTTTTATTGAAGTCTTTTAGTCAAACACAGGAGTATCGATGAAATGAGAGATAAAGAAACTATTAACAAACTTATCATTTTCGTTCTCAAACTAAAATGAGGAGGATGGATGGATGGTCAACGTCGTCGCTGAAATAAATAAGAATCGAAAAAGTCAACATTTTTATTATTTAATAAATATTTTAAAATTATTAATCTATGTATATTCTATTGTTTACATAGTAGTGTGTTGTCATATTGAGCCGTCTTTTCTGTTGTTAATTTACAACAATTTTAACAACAGCAACAAAATATTTATTACAACAATTACTCTCACACTATAACATCAACAACAACAAACATAAAAACAAAGAAAACAAAAACTAACCTCCATCTATTTTCTTTTGTAGCGTATTTAGCTTGAGAAGTACGTGTAATTATTAATTAATTAAAATAATTATTATCTTAAATTAAATAAAAAAGGAAATAGTAATATAAATAAAAAAACTTAAAAAAATCTCTAAACTTTAACATCTAATGAAATAAAGTTAAAATATAAACACAAAAAAAAAACAATTCCAAAGATACTATAACTAATTTCTATCTGAAGAAGTCTTAATTGAAAAGTAAAAGAAATTATGTACTTTAAATAAAATATAAAGCTTTTAAACTATGTACATACATACTACCAATACAAATTGTGAGATATATTTAAACATGATGCTGTAATGTTAAGAATCATTTTTAATAATCAGCCTTATTATGAGTGTCGTTTTCTTTTTACGAGAACGACTGTTGCGTAATAGATTAAAAAATAGATTAATTTTATCCTTAATCTATTACGAAAGAGTCGTCGTAAAAAGAAAACGACACTCATAATAAGGCTGAATATGTTGTAGTAACTTCTAGGTTGAGTTAGCTTATAGTAACTCCTATGATTATAGATATAATTATTCATTAAAAGAATAGGATCTAGAACTGTTTTAAATAATGACCATATAATTAGTTGCAAATATTACGGTTATTATTGGTGGCCACGGAAGACTGAAATGAAAAAGTGGGGCATGGTATTAAAATGGTTTATGCACATGGAATATTAAGTTTCAAGTGTTTAATATTCACAAATTTATTTTCCATCCCTTAAAGTACATACGTATGTATGTGCCGTTTTAGCTATGCTTGCTTTTTCATGTGTTGATTAAAAATAAATTTCCTAAGACTTCATATACAGGCATGTTCTGAAATCACGGTGATTTTAAATCACGAACGATTTTGAAATCACGGGAGGAATATTTTGGTGTTCTGAAAATCACGAGATTTTTAATTTTTAGTAGTGATTTTGATTCTTCTAAATCACGACCCAGCAAGCCATATGAGTCCGAAAAGAG
This sequence comes from Bellardia pandia, assembly GCA_916048285.2. NCBI lineage: Eukaryota > Metazoa > Arthropoda > Insecta > Diptera > Calliphoridae > Bellardia > Bellardia pandia. The sequence goes on from OU696531.1 coordinate 47,490,289, forward strand.
TCTTTTCTGACACCTTTTTCGGAGCGCTAACGCTCTTTATGAGCCCAAAAATCAATCATAATTGCTCCGAAAACCTTCAGAAAAGAGGGTCATTACATTCGAAAATGGTCCGTCAGAAAGAGCTCTTAGATAATGTCAGAAAAGAGTCTTTTATGAGGTTTTTCTTGGGCTCTGTGTAACCTTGTTTTTATCATTCTTGTGTGGTACAGCTGTTTTTTTTGTTTAAAGCACAAATAACAAGACATCAACGCTTTGGTACACACATAATTAAGTGGAATTTCTGAGTCATACTGCGTGCCGACTCATGACAGTAACAAGCAAATTTTTCTTTCGCTCCGAAAATGCTCTTTTGTTGGACTCTTTTCTGACTCCTTTTTCGGAGCGCTCCTATGCTGGGGAGCTAACAGCTAATTTTCTTTGTGTTGACTACTAAAAAGTAAATCACGAAAAATTTAAACAAATAAAAAAAAAAAAAATGGTTCGAAAAAATACAACGTCTTACTAAATTTGGAAATTTCAAGTTTTTTCTGTGTAAAATAGTTTTATTTCAAAAACAAAAAAGAACAAATGATTTTAAGTGTATGTGATAATTTAATTACAAGAGTTCAATGAAAAATGCTTAAAAAACTCTTAAGTGATTTGCAATCATTAGGCTGTTAGATGACCGGTTTTAAATCACGAGATTTCAATAATTTTTGTGCACAGATCACCTTTTCAGTGATTTCAAATCACTTTACGAAAAAGTGATTTTCAGAACATGCCTGATAATCTACGCATATGATATCTATATATCACATATAGGCTGTTTTCATAAACGCAATGCAACATTTCATTGCATAGAGTTTATAATAGCATAATAGAATTTAGAAATATAATTTAAACATTTTTGTTTTAAGATTCTCTTTAATAGTCCATATCTTTACATTTTATGTGATAAAAGTTTTTAAATTATATTCTAAATGCTATTATGAACTCTATGCAATGAAATGAAATTTCAAGTTTTTTAATTTTTTTGTATAAAACACCTTCATTGAGGAATTCATAAAAATCTAAGGGGCTCCCTCCGCCTAAGATATCGAAGTAGAAAAATATAAAAATGTTCTAAAATGCCTGGCTTAAAGGTTAAAATTCAAAGGTTAAAAAACTAAAAGGGAATAAATTTCATGTGGAATTTTTATACACGATAGGGGTGAATAATTTTTTAAAACTCTTAAAACTATGAAACATGTATACATCGAATACCTAATGGTATAAAATATTAGCTACAGCCTTGTGCACTTTGGCCATCTAAATGCCAAATTCGTCCAACAAAGAGTAAACTTTAACAACATGAGAAACAAGAAAAATATGAAAATTTCAGCCTAATAATTCCAAAAAAAATCGAAAAATTAACAAGAAACGCTAAAGCATTTATTTCACCAAAAATTTCATATAAATAAGAAAGATTTCCTAATTGTTTTAAATTGCTTGGAATTTGAAAATAACAGGAAAACTGGGACATACAACAAAGATTGTGAAGCACTCTCATCTTCATTGAAGTGGAAAGTTAAAGATCTAATGACAAATTTATAAATTAAACTTAAGTCAGCAAATTGTTAAGATATATGTATGTATAAGTTAACCATTTATTATATGTTTAGATATCTGAAATCACAACGAACAATTTAAATTTGTTTTCTGAAGTTTACGGTTGTTGACTGCAACTTCTCATCTCAAATATACAATTTATATGTGTGTAAACTTAAACTGAACTAATACTAAAACAATTTAATATAACATTGATTGCAAAATTTGTCGATTTTTTTTATAATTTTTGGATTTGTCTTATGGAAAATCCAACTTAAACCTTATTAAAAAAAAAAACAAAGCAGTATGGTTAGAAAGAAGAAATTAGGTCGGCAGGTTATTGTAATAAATATTAAACAAAAACATTTTCTTACAAAAAAACGATTGAAAAAAATACTTTTAAATTTTTTTTTATTTGTTGGTTTGTTTTAAATTACGTTTAATAGTAATTTATTTTGTTTGACTTTTTCTTGGTTTAGCTTTCAGATTTAACATTTTTCTAATAACATTAATTTTTATTTATTTTCCATTCATTATCGATAGATGATAGTGGCGTTAATTCTTGTTTTTAAGAGAATCTAATTGCATACTCTTTACTTTGTAAATAGAAATGTGTGGCGTTTTTGTTGTTGTTAATATACGTAATTTAGTTTAATCCTTCTTGGGTACATAGAAGATCTTTCGTGATTTCAAAACGGACCACTTGTGTCTCTTAATATAGTAGGAGATGACGGTCAAGAAAGTCATAATGCCGAGAACCTTAATAATCATAGCCTTGCGTACGTCATGTTCAGGCTCTGAGGTCCATTTAAGGAAAGTGGCAACATCCTTGGCCAATTGACTCTGAGTAGCTGGGGTACCATCTTCATATTCAATAACCTAAAAACAAATGTGTTTACTATTTTGTAAGTAGTAAATAAAGTCAACAATAATAATTACCTCATTGTACAAGACTTGGGCCATGCCAATAGCACCACCTGCGAAGTAGGGGTTAAAGTATTGACCTTCGCGCAATTGTATACCAGCTGGGGCATCGAAGTAGCCAGTGAGCAGAGAGAAGATATAATCTTCACCACCTTTACGGGCTGAGACAATGTAGCTCAAATCTGGAGGATAGGCACCATTGTTGGCAGCACGGGCAGCCTCTTCGTTGGGGTAGGGTGAAGGGAAGTAGTCCGACAACTTACCGGGACGATCATAATAGTTACCAGCATCATCTGGACCATCACGAACCTAATAAATAGATAATAAGAGGTGTTTTTTTATATTACAGTACACTAAACTTAAGACTTTTTCAGGGTTTTTACTAACCATAATACCCTCAGCTTCGGCCTTGGCTTCAGCTTCAGTGTGAGTTACACCAACCAAATTACGATAGGCAATGTATTGCATTGAGTGGCAAGCAGAGCATACCTGCTTGTACACTTCATAGCCACGACGGACACTAAAATGCACAATGGTCATATTGATAAATTTATAATTAAAACCAATTTATGTATTATTATATCAAATTTAAAACATGAAATTTTATCAACCTAGCATGATCCAAAGCAGCAATCAAACCGTTATGGCTCCAGGGCATGGCTGGTGGGTGAACTTCAGTGCCAGAGGCGTCAACTGATTGTTCCATAGCGTAGATCAAGGCACCTACACCGCCGGTTATGGCGCCAATAGTGGCTACGAACTAAAATTGATATATTAAAGAATTTTTAAAAAATATAACAATTTTATATGAATAAAATATAATATATTTACACTTAAGTAACTTTTAATTCAAAAAAATTATTGAGGTTATGTGTATTAAATAGTTCACCGGAGTTGACGTTTGATTATGTTACTGCACAAAATAATACGTTCGTGTATGTGTGTGAAGGATGGAAAAAGACTACTCACCTTCTTTTGACCATTGGTCCAGGTTTTGGCAGTGGACAAATTGCTAGTCTAAATAAATAAATTAAAATATTTTTCAATTATTTGTGTGTAATGCAAAACATTTAAATTTTTTTAATTCTCAGATGACAACCAAGAAAAAACAAAACCTCAATGGTGGATTACATAATGTTAAAGTTAGGAAAATTTTTTCTGCTTATAAAATATAAATTATAATCAATTGCACTGACACTTTATTCCATAATTTGTGTTGTATAATTTAATCTAAAGCATTTTGCTTCGATTTGCTTTAAATTATAAATATTTAATTAATTTTTTCATACACAAATTTGAACACATTTTTCTCTTTATGGTAGGCCCTCTTGAGGTCTCATTTTCTTGTTGAATATTGATGATTTAACACATTTTTTTATGAAAGATGTTTGTTTTAATTTTGTACCTGCTGCAGGTTTAATGCAGGTACTGATTTTAGCAATTTAGAGCCACAAATTCTTCCTAATGTAGCCGCCATCGTCTTGGCCAGAGAAGGTACAACACAACTTTTTGGAGGAATGAAAGAAAATTCGAAACTACGAAAGTATTACGAAAAAATCACCAACACTATTATACAAACACACTCACACAATTGATAAATTTTAGAAGGCAGAAGAGAGCAATATATACACAGAGATGCCACTTATTTGAAAGTAATTATTTCGAAGGAAAATTAAATTATTTAATCTTATTCTCTATATTGATTGATAATTAATCCAAAATTATATATTTTCAGCAGTTTTAAAATAAAAATTTTGCAAAAAATCCAAAGAAAACACTTAAAATATAGACTTCTTAATGCTTTAAAAATCTGGCAGTATCAAAATATTGGATTTTGACAGTAGTCACCAGTGATGGAAAATTCAATACTATTGTACTATTTTCAGTACTTTTTTCACAACAAAAATACAACAGTACCTACATTATATTTAGTACTCTTTGTTTGTTTTGCTTTGTTCCCTGTTTAAAAATCCAGCGTTACTATTTTTATAATCATTGACAACATTAGTGTGCGTTTGTTTGAAAATATTGTTAATGTTAATTTCTTATGTTTCGTACATTTATGTAATTCTCATTTCTTTTTTGTGTATCATATAGCTACATTTACACGATTGAAATTTTCTTCAAAAAACAAATTTTGCGTGGTGAAAGATCTATTAATGATATGGCATTAACACTAACAAAATGCAGGCATGCTCTTAACCCACAACAAATAAAAATTTTTGAAACATATATTTTTACATTAAAATGATTAAATTTTTAGTTTGTTGTTATAATAGTTTTTTTTTATAAAACTGAATTAATTTAATTTTTGAATTATTTTTAAATGGATTTTTAATTTTATTTTTGAATTAAAATATACGTTTCCTAAAAAGTACCAAAATGTTGAAAAAGTACTCTTTTTGTTGACGGTCAGTACCATTTCAATTTTTCCATGACTGGTAGTCACATATGTTGGCTCTTTGATGTGTAAGTTTTAGTATGGTAACACTTTGAACATAATTTACCGTTGCCATAGCAATTTTTGTTGAAAATATTGATACAATTTTTTCCTTGTGTACACTGCACAAATTTTACACATATGTAATACAAATAAGAGAATAAAATGAATTGCTAGTACCAGCGATAGCCCTTTTCGGGATAGGTTTAGCCGGATTTTAGTCACCCAAAACGCAAAAAAAAAAGAAAATTGGATATGGCTTTTTTCCATTTAGCCCGTTTTTCAAAACTGTACGCGTTTTGAGACTCAAAAGTTGGCATCACTGGCTAGTACAATCGAGTGTGGATCTTCCCTTCACCATGATGTCGGAGCGGTAATTAACTTATCTTAAAGAATTGCTCCGTGTAAATTGGGACTAAATTAAAAAGAAGAAAATGGTACAAATTGTCTATTAAAAAATAGTAGGTGGATATAGAAATTAGTCCTTTTATAGTTGGTTTTATTTTTTCAACATTTTAGTTTAAAAATATTTCGTTTAAAATTATAGCTACTAAAAATATAAATAAATATGTGTTTGAAGACATTTTCATAATTAGTTGGTAATAGCATTTAACATTGTGGGCATTTCACCTTCAATACGTTCACGTATTAAATTGCCGCGATTTTGTTGAATCAATTGCTTAACACCATAGAACCATTCACCTAAAATGCAATTAAATTAATAAAACTATTTTTAAATTTTTTTCTTAAAACTTGCCAATTTTTGTGTTTTGCACACAATCCTTGAAGGCTTGACAACCTTCCATACTGCTTAAAACACCATATACCGACAAATCCGCCAAATTGGGTTGATTGCCTCCCAAAAATTTCGTATTACGTTTCTCCACTTCTTTTGTCCATTTATTGCAAGCATCGTAAATGTGAGAACGCACATCATCAGTAAGTTGATGACGTTTTTTTAAGATTTTAGCAATGCCCCACATGGCTGTTGCACCAACATATACCATAAGATCACGTTCCCATTTTGGAAAGTGAATATCCCATTCACCGGCTTGCGAGAACCATTCAAATGTCTCAAAGGCTTCCCCTAAGGATTGATAGCAATTTGGGGAAATTAAATGTACGAGATGGGAATCAGCCCATGAGCGCCATCTGCGTTCCAATCTATTAAAGTTTCAAATATTACATTTCCTTTAATGTTTGCCAAATTTAAGGCTACTTACTCTTCCAACTCCTTAGTATGTCCCTTGGGTACATGATCCTGATACATTAGGAAATATTTGTTCATAATATCAATCTTCTTATTTTGATTGTCATCGAAAAATGATATTTGTGGATAATATTGTGCCAATTCTCCAATATCTATCTTTTTGTCATTCAAATAGGTAGCAATCAATGAAATAATTGCACTTGAATCGCTCATTTGCACGTAACGTCCATCACGCTGACGTATTAGCACCATAGGTACTTTCTTCATTTCCGACCACTTAATATCCTGTCTTAAAACGGCATCAACCTCCACGACCTTATATGAAATGCCCATAAAATCCAGGAAAGCTCTAACCTTGCAACAAAATGGACAGGTTTGAAACTGAAAGAGTGTTATATCGAGTCCAGATGTATCTTTGGGATTAACAAAACGTTTGGTTATTTTAACACTTGACGGAAATTCATTTATAATGGCTGGTGGTGTACGCTCATGTTCCATATGTGAACTTTTGTCTTTCCAATTTAAATACAGCGAATAAATAGTGCCGCCGGTAGCACCTAATGTAGTTCCCAACACGGCCAATTTGAGAGTACTTGGTCCATTCGAATGTTTTGGTTGCGATGCGGCATTTGATATCAAACGTTTCTGGCCAAGATTACGTGATAATTCTGCAAATTGGCGTGAATTTCTAAAATACACTTGACGCATGCAACCGCCGACGCTGCGATAAGAAGCCATGTTAGGTGTGCTTATAAATTTGTTTAATGCGGAATATTTGCGGCGTGTTTTAAAAAAATTTCAGAACCTTTTTAGCCCTTTCAGTTTTTTTCGCTAAAATTCTTGATTTTTTTTCGAAATCAAATGTCATAATTTTTTATCTAATCAGCTGTTCGATTTGAGTAATACTCAATAAGGTTACCAAAGTGTTTCGAGCTAGAATTAAAAATTTAATTTCATATAAAATTATAATTGCCATTTTTTCCTTGACCAACTAAATATTTCCTATAGAATATAGCAATGTGTGTTTTTTTAATATGGTTTGATCACGTATACTCACTATAGATTTTGAAATAAATAAAGATTACTGGAACACTATTTTTTTGTTTTTGCATATTTTTTATGCACTATTGCCAAAACTCTGGCAATAATGTATTAAGTTGTATTACATATACAAATTCTGCAGGCTTTTTTAACCCTTATTAATTTTAAGATACATAAATAGTGCGCCCAAGATAGATTTAATAAAGAGTTTTAAGAGCCCACCTGGAAGCATGTTTTGTTATTTTGTTGTCTAATAGGTCTGTCAAATTTACTTATATTTTTATTAAAACAAGTACAACAAGTAATATTTTTATCAAAAACAATAGGCCAACTTTGACAACTACGATACATTTTACAATAACAAAATGTAAGTTGTATTTGCGATTTTGTATTTGTTGCCATAATCTACTATTTTAATAAAACGTCTTGAATACGAGGGAGTTGTAAACAAACACATATTTTCTGTTTCTTGCTAAATACATCTACGTATAAATATTTAGCTAAGCCGCAAAAAAAAGTTAATAAAATATAAAAATACACATAAACAATGACAACGTCACAAAATCCTTTGGATAAGTATGCAGATAATGATATTTTCAGTACTATACTAAGATGGAGTTTATATTTTGGAGCATTCCTTCAGTTGGCCTGCATAATGGCTTCAATGTTTATGAGCTCCCATGACAAAGATGATGGTGATGCTTTAGAGGTAATGTTTAGTTAAATTGAGTTTCTGAAGAAATTTTATAAATACTTTAAATTTTTGACAGGACTCAAAGACCAGTGGTTGCGATGCACAACCGAACAATCGTCGTTTACACAAATTGCGAAAACAAGAGAAAAAGAAAAGACGTTAAAGAACTTTAAGGCTAATTTAATATTTCACTAGTGTGATTTCAATACTCGAAAAAGCTGTTGACAGCACAAATAGAAATATAAACTTGATTTATAACAATTTTGATTTTTACAAAAGTTTTTTAAATAAGTCTATTTAAAAAATAGCTCCAAAGGTTAACAAACAGTCGTTGGTCTTTCTGTGTATCACAGCAAATGTGTATGTATACTAGGTACATACAATTTCAAAAGTTAAAAATTTATTGAAATTTACAATTTTCTTTTAATAAATTCAGAATCTCCAAAGCATTTTTTAAAAATTATGAATTTTCGCCTGTTTTTTGTTTTTGCTGTTAACAGTTATTATTATAACTAAATATAAGTGCATGTATCTCGAACGTAATTTTTAAGCAATAGTTTTTTATTTAAATACTTATTTGTCAATATAGATCAACAGACATGATGTTCATGTACCAGTTATTAATAAATGTGTAATAATAAATTATATAGACAATAATTATTGTCCAAAATATGAAATTAATTGTTAATCTACCAAATTATCTGTTTTATTAGCAAATTTCGGAATTTTTTTGAATTAGTTCTTTGTTTCTTCTGTAAAATTTCTAGTATGTTTGCGTTTTGAAGATATAAAAGGATTTTCAACAAGAACGTTTTTTCCAAGTTTTACATTTTACTTGTTGACATACAGTGAATCACAATAAAATTGGTTCATCTGTTACTAAGAACTATAAAATGTAAAAAAGTCTAAAAAATTAAACACTAATGCAAAAACCAGTATAATTTAGTTAATTTATTATATTTACATTAAAAGTTCACAAAAAAAGCTATAAAATGCATATCATTTTGAAAAAAATAAAATAATACATACCTACACATTTGACAAAATAAGAGAAAATTAATGTCACAATAAAAATGGTCCGCTACAAAAATGCGTAAAAAATAATAAAATTTTACCTATTCTACGATTTTAACTTATTAACTAATTCATTGCACTAAACGCTAATTATGACAGTTTTTTTAATTTTAAAATTCAAAATGGGTCGCTTGATATTAAAAATTCAATAGCTAACCATTATAAAAGTGAAAAATTCAGCGAGAAATTGTGAAAAATTTTAACAGAGCCCGCACAACAACAGAAAATGTTATTAATTGTTAAAAAAATGTATTTACAGAGCGTCATTAAAGATGGACTGTGAACCCAATAAAGATTGAACCAAGGCTGAGTACACCTAAGCTACGGGATTGGGTCAAAGAAAAATTTAATATTAGCTGCAGCCCTGAAACCATCAGAAAAATTCTTCGAAAGAATGCATTAAACGAAAGGATTGCACGCTTTTTCACAGTTAGGCTTATACTTTTTATTCTGGAAGCATGTTTTATGCACGGATGAAAGAAAATATAACATTTTTGGTTTAGCCGCAAGAGTCACCGTTTGAAGAAAACATAACGAAGAAATATTGTTGTTGCTGGGTTGACAGCCCTTGGCCGAAAAGTATTAAGTTGGCAGTCTTCCTTCTTGTCTTCGGCTTAGATCCGGTTTATCTCTTCTTCTTAGTCGATTATAGCCAGCCACTATATGTAGTGGTCTAATGGGTTTATGTGTACTTCAAGCTTTTTTAAGTATTTTCTGCGTTTTTTGGATCTCAGTTTTTATCAAAGGCACGTTTAGGTCTTTATGAATATTTGAATTTTTTATATACCAGAGGGCAATTGTGATTATTAGTAGCAATTTGTTTTGGCGTCTTTGAATTCTGTTTACATTTAAAGATGAGGCCGTTTCCCATAACTGTATTCCATAACACCATATATGTTTTATGATCGAATTATAAAGTTGGAGTTCACAATATAAAATAAGCTTAGAGTTTCTGTCAAGGAGCCAATTAATTTGGATTAATTTCAATTTTACTTGAGTCAATTTTGCATCTACATATATGGGATTTCCATGTAAGGCGACGATCGAGGTGTATACCGAGGTACTTAATTTCGGATTGTTGTGTTATTGCTTTATTATTGATATAAATAGGAGAGCATGGTTCTCTATTCAATGAAGGTTATGTGTGTGCATTTCTACGCATTAACTTGTATCCTTCATTGCTTTAACCATTTTTCTAATTCAAATATATAGGGCCCGATTATCGTTCACAACACTAAAATGTTGTGTTGTCTCGACTACAACACAACATGCATTTTTCATATGATTAAGCCGATAAGTGTTGTGAATCGTAATTGCAGTTTACAACATCAAAATACTTAGTGTTGTGAACGGTAATCGGGCCATAATTTTGTAGGTAACTTCTTGAGGGTTTTCATGAATGCTTAAATAGCAGTATCATCAGCAAATGCAGATGTATGAGTACGATTGTTTGTTGGCATATACAAATATATATCAAGTATAAAAAGGGTCACAGGATACTTCCTTGAGGTACTCCTACTTCAATAGGTTGTGCGGAGCTTAAAAAATCTCCTTCTTTAAGCTTAAATATTTGACCAGTTAAGTAGCCTTCGAATAGCTTATGTGTGTTTACGTGTAAATTTATTTTCAACTTGTATATTAGACCATCATGCCACACATTATTAAACACTTAAGAAATGTCGATAAAAAGAGCAAACAATATTTTTTTCTTCAAATGTTTTTTACGATATTACTTCTAAATCCAAACTGATGACTCGGAATAGAATTGTTTTCAATATAAATCGGGTATAACTTCTTCATTAGTATCTTCTCGAATAGCATTGATATCTTCGACAATAGGCTGATGGATCTATATGATTCTACTTTTGTGTGATCTTTTCCCGGCTTAGGTATCATAGGTATCAGTGAAACCTTCCATTCTGGTGGATAAAAATGCGTAATATAGCGTAAAAATAAAAGAATTATTTTAACAGCCTTTGTCAGCGTCCATAAGGACCACCAAGTTGCATCACAGAATTTGCAGAATTATGTTTATAAACTAGAGAATTGGCTAGAGCTTTGGAAAATCAGGGTAAATGAACAAAAATGTATTCATATCACTTTCACATTGCGAAAAGATACCTGCTCGTCCATCAGAATAAATAATCAAATTATTCCTCAACATAATGAAGTCAAATACCTCGGCATTCACCTCGACCGCCGTTTAACTTGGAAGTCTCATATTGAAGCGAAACTTACACAAATGAGATTAAAAGCACTGCAACTTAATTGGTTAATCGGCAGAAACTCTACATTGAAATTGGATTGCAAACTTTTGTTGTACAATGCAATTTTAAAGCCAATCTGGTGTTATGGAATTCAATTATGGGGTACTGCCTCAGCATCAAACATTGAAATAATTCAAAGGGGTCAAAATAAAATTCTACGTATAATTACTGCAGCTCCATGGTATGTTAAACATTCTCGAATCCACAAAGATCTAGGCGTGCCATTAGTAAAAGTCGAATTTACAAAATATGCGTCAAAGTATGTCAGCAAACTTGAACACCATCCAAATCCCCTTGCACGAGACATCCTTAACTTTAGTGGCCACAATCGGTTGAGAAGGAGGGATACCCTTGCTTTAACTCAAGCGCAAAATAGATGACTGGATCAGTTGATGTGAATTTTTTTTTAGTATCATAAAAATTTTTGTCTAGCACTGGCTGGACTTATTATTTTCTTTTTAGTATTAAGATTTGAATACTTATTGTCATTTCAAATATGAAGATTCAATAAATAATTAAATGCAAAAAAAAAAAAAAAAAAAAAAAAAATTTTAACGCGTTAAAATAATATCCAGGGTAGCTCCATAAGCACCTGATTACTGTTACTGATTTTGTATATTCCAGGTGCTTTCTTAGAATTTAAATCGACAATAGCCTTATTGATCTCTCGAATCTCAAAACGTAGGTGTACAGCTACTTGTAAATGGTGTATAACTGGTGGCAAGTCAATGATTTAATTTGATGTATTTGGGGTAAATACTTTTTTTAAATGCTTAACAAATAGATTCCCTTTTTCAGTGTCATTTTTTGCCCAACCACCACTTAAATTTCGCAAGAGGGGCTTATATTAAGTAGGTCTTTTACAATTTTTAGTGGCTAATAATGGTAATGAGTAATCCGATTGCGGAGTTGAGTCCAAATTTTCTAAATAATTTGTACAGATTCTGTTTTCCCATATTCCAAGAGCTCTTTAAGTTTTTTTATGCAATATTTTAGCTTAGTTTTGAGTTGTGGTGAGTTGTGCAATTAGCACTCTCTCCCATGCAAATGTACCCAAGAAATTGGGCTTAATCGCAATTAAGCTTAATTCTGCACGTATGTATCTAAACATATGAAGATTAATACACCTTAATATTTTGTGCTGATCGGTCCATAATTGACCATAGCTCCCATATAAGGCCCACTTCCGAAAATCACTTTAACGAGCATAACTCTCTTCACCCTTCTTTGCATAATAGTGGAAATTTTCATCATAACAATGAATGCCCAAAAATTATGTAAAAGAACAAGTTTACTTATGACCTAACATTGCATTATGATGGAAATTTTCCATCATATTGTGTTTTGCTAAATTTATACTATAAATATAAATATACATATACAAATTTTTAATTACATATATTATAAAGAAGGGTTAAAATGTTAATATCAAAATAATATTCAACACAAATATGTTTCATGTATACATAAAATCAATCGGACCAATTTTATAATATACAATTTATAATTAGTCATAGCTCCCATAAAGGGAGCTTATATTAAAGTATTTATATCGAGATAAAATTTAATACAAACAATATTCATAAGCACAGAAGTCATGCCACTAAATTTTTGAATTATCGGTCCATAATACGTGATAGCTTTCATATAGCGCCCATTTCTGAAAAAAATTTTTGCCACATATAGTGGTCGGGTTTGATCGACTTACTTGTTTTTTAATGACTTAAATGATTGAGAATTCATTGCTCAGAGATCATGTTGAAAACCTCTTAAAAAGATTTTTAAATATTTTGTATTAAATCATTTCATATAAATGAAAAAGCTAGATAAAATGTAGTTTAAAATTGGTTTTATGGTACTACAGTCAACATTATTATACATAATTTAAAATTGAATTTTCTGCTAATTGTTTTAAAATAAAAATTGTACATACACATATAAAGTTTATATTATAAACATACATATATTAGCAAAAAAAAAAAAACATTTATTAATTATAACCAATATTTCCACCACCACTTCCGAAACTAGCATTTAATTCAGCTACATCTTCTAGGAATTCATTGACTTTAACCAGTTCTTCAAAACTTTAATTTTTGAGAATCACTTCAACATTTTTCTCAGTACCTTCACTGTAACTATGTTCTTGTTCACTGTCTTCGCGTGGAGATTGTATTAAGGGCTGATCTTTACACATGAAAGCCTCCAATTCACAGTAGATGTCAATATAAATCATATAATCTAAAAGAATGAAGAAATTACAATTTTATGGGTCGATTATGTATAGCAACCAAACTGAAGTTGGGTTGCCAATAGGCAACGCAACTGACGTGCAAGTTGTTATTATGTAAGGCAACTTTCGTTTTTAAAATTTTTGTCGAATTTTCGGGTAAAAAAATATATAGTATGTACATATACATTCATATATATATATATATATATTATGTCCTGTGGTTCCTAGTAGGAACAAAGGGCCGCAACGAACTCTTTCCATTCGATCCGGTTTGATGCTAGATGTTTAATTTCCCTCCAGCTTAGCCCACTTTGGTTTACTTTAGATTCAAGTTGGCGTCTCCAGGTGTGTGACGGGCGGCCAACTCTTCTTGTATTACCATGCGGGTTCCAGTCAATCGCAGATTTAGTAGGTTCGCCATGTGGTCTACGGAGCGAGTGACCTATCCAGCGCCATTTTCGATTAAGGATCTCGATGTTAATTGGCCGTTGGTTTGCCCGTTGCCAAAGGTTAGTGTTAGATATGTACATATACATACATACATATATACAAATATAAATAATTTAACAACAAAATTAATAACATTTAAAATTTACCAATTAAAAAAAATCAAAGCAACCATATATAATATGTAATCGTCCCATTATTTACTTTACATATACGAGTATAATAATAGAAATATTTTTTACCTTTTTCAAATATACATTGCATGCGTTTCATAACACATTTTGAGGGTAATATGCGGAAGCAAAATTCATCTTTATCCAAGACACACACCGGTTTTGTGTCATTTACATCACATGGGAAATCACAGTCCTCAATCTCCTCGGTAGCGGCAAAAGCAGCTGAAATACAAATTTATTTTACTTAGATTTATTTAAATTTGTAACTCTTAAATCGTTTACCATTTAAAAATGCTATTGCTAATAAAGCTATCAGCACTTTGGGGTACAACATTTTGTTATTAGCAATGATTTACGCAAACTAAATGGAATTCATAAAAATTGCTACAATATTAGGTCTCATTTATAAGCAAAAATATAGATTTTAACATGTTTGTGCCACAAGTGTTTTGCTTTTAACATGTTTATTATTTTTGTTTAAATGTATGTAGGTATGTAAACAATTTATTATTTGTTACCTTAACAATATAACTGTTGTTTTTTTTAATAATATTAATAAATGAAAATTGTTTGTTTTTATATTATGTTTTTGCATTTTTGTTTAATAATTTTTTTTTAAATTTAATTGTATGTGAGTAAATGCGATTCATGTTGAATTGTTATCAATTTTTTTGTACGTTTGTGGCAGTAAAAATTTATTATGAACTTAAATTTTCAATGAGTAATAATGTAAATATTTCTATTACTGCTTTTTTATCACTTGTCTGTTAGGAAAGTGTTTAACAGTAATCCTTGTATACTTTGAATTTTTTTTTTTTAAATTTTTCGATAAAAATTTAGTTTAAAATTTAAAGGTGTTCTTTAAAAACTTAAAATATATACAAAGAAGAAATCTTTACAGGTAAATTTAGTGACAACCTGCTTATATTTTCAATATTCCCATACTTTTGGATAAATATGAATACATAAACATAAAATACACACGCTTATATGTGAATGAGTAGCCTGCTGTTGCGAATGCGTTTAATGCTTGAGTCAGGGAAAGTCATCAAGTTGGACAGATAATTAGCACACTTTACTGTTGTAGTAGTGTAACGTGGATTGAATTCTTGGTTTTTTTCCTCCAGAATTTTATATTCTTATTCCGGTGTAGTTTTGCTAAAGACAATCGTGCCTTTATATTGTTTTTTGACAGAAGTATTTTTTGTACTTTCATTGAGGCGTCTTCTTACAAGTCTACTGAAAACATTTAACCCAAATTCCTCATTTATTTCAGTCATTATTGTTCTTGATGACTTGAAAGAATCAGGAACTGTTGTCTTTCACGGTGGATTCTTCCGATCTTTCTTTACATTATGCAAATTTGCATATGATTTAACACATCGAATGACATTATAAACAATCTTTCGAGAACATAAAATTTTTCAATGCAATTGTATCTTTATTGGTAAATAGAATTCACCGAAATTAGCTTCAACTATTTTTGTTTAAAATCGCAATAACTGTGCGCTTTGTCCAACCAAAGAACGTGGAAAAGTTAAAAGGACACTTCCAACGAATTTTTGGAAAAGCAGAGTGGAGCAAAAGAATTGCATAGAATTCCCATGCTATTAGCATTCCGTTTTGGCGTTTCATAGAACTTTGGTGCAATATTTCTCTGCCCATAGCTGTGTATGTGGAAAAGTCAGGGATGTCATAATTTTTTAAACATTTGATCTTATGCCCCTATTGCCGTTCTCAACTCAACTAAGTTTGGTCGTCTGTCAGTCAACCCGACTTTAACTCTACATTAACTCTACTACATATAAGTTGTGAATGGCAATACCGATTTATGAAAGACGACCAAATTATTAAAAAAGTTGTGAACCGCAATAGGGGCATTATATTCAAGAGTTTGTTACATCAAGGAATTACTGTATGATTTCTCTTCACTTACTAAACAACTATAGATAATTAAATATTTATTCAATTGTTTTTCTACAGGTATGTATGTACATAGGTATAATGATTTTAATGAAAAAATCTCTTTTTTGGATTTTTTTTGATATGTTTATTTATTTGTGCTTTATACATAATTAACCCATTTGGAGTTAT
The DNA here is from genome assembly GCA_916048285.2 of Bellardia pandia. Classification (NCBI taxonomy): domain Eukaryota; kingdom Metazoa; phylum Arthropoda; class Insecta; order Diptera; family Calliphoridae; genus Bellardia; species Bellardia pandia. Next base: position 47,506,455 of record OU696531.1, read on the forward strand.
ATATTGGAAAATATGAAATATATATATTTAATTATATTGTTACGTTTTTTACCTTTTTAAAAAGGTGGTTTATTTTCTTTAAATAAACCAGATTCCTTTTAATTGCAAAATAAAAGTGTTTAGTAGTCTAAAGAAAATATAACGAGTCTTTATTTATTCAAATGTACACAAACACAATTTAATGTGTCGATTACGGATGGCAACCGAACCTCAGTAATTTGGTAAATTTTAAATGTTATTAATTTTGTTGTTAAATTATTTATATTTGTATATATGTATACTATATATTGTAACTATATATATTTTTCTACCCGAAAATTTGACAAAAATGTTAACAACGAAAGTTGCCTTACATAATAACAACTTGCACGTCAGTTTCGTTGCCTTTTGGCAACCCAACTCCAGTTTGGTTGCTATACATAATCGACCCATAAATAAACACTCTGTCTTTTTGCTACTCATTTACAGTTTACTTTAACACACACTTAAATTGCAGTTTGAGAACGCTTTGATGTTCACTCAATGATGACTCAAAATAAAATCAACTTTAAGTGGCCTTGTTTGTTCTCTTTATACTCTAGCGCCATATTCTAGTAATTTCCGACGACATCTAGAGCAGACAATCGAAAATTTTTTTCTGTGACCGTTAAAACTTAATGTTGCCATACTGCGCGTTATCAACAATGTTTGTACATAGAGACTACATACTACTAATGCAAATCATGATAATCATCATAAACATGCCGTATGTTGATACATAATTGACATATAATTTCGTAACAATATATACATAGCTAAAAATATTGCTGATTATATATTAGATATAGTATCTATCGATGGTCGATCATCATCTATTCATGGTCGATTGGACAGTGGATCGCACAACACATTACAGGGAAAAATTCGGTCTTTAGCCGTACTGTCCGTATGTGGAATAACCTACAAGCAGAATTATTCCCTGCCACTTTCAATATAGGAAAATTCAAATTAAATGTTCACAAACATCGTCCCTCCCACAACTATTTTCCCAGTTCCAACACAATGCATTCAATGAGTAGGGGTCGTCTCCTGACTGTTTGTGGTATTAACTGAATTGACTTAATGGTAGTTTAGCGGTAACAGTAGCCTTGGTTTTTATTTAATTTATTTAAAAAGTCAATTTCTGTTAATTATTTGCTGAATAGGTCAAAATTTGTTTACTTTCACTCCGTTGTTTAAACTTATGAATCTTATGACCTAAATACAAATCATTTTGTAAATTTTGTTAAATTAATGAATTAATTTAACAATGAATGAAATTGTAATAAAATTTATTCAATCTTTGAATGATTTAATTTTTGTTAATTCAAATTTAATCTTAATTGAATGAAAATATTTTTGTGTTTGAATTGAACGAATTATCTATCAATTATGCCTATTAGAAATAGATTTCAATTGAATCATACAATAAATCGTAGAATAAAAGTTCTACTCGTTTTCTAGAACGCCGTGAAATTGTCTATGTTGAATTGAAACCGATTTCAGTTTCACTTCGTAGTGCAATATAGGCAATTATATGTATTTTCAAAAAAAAAAAATAATTTTTTTAAAGCGGTTCTAAAAAGTTATTCCAGTTTCGAACTATTTTAGGACTACAATAGCATTCCACAGAACTAGTTAAAAGCATGTCATTAAATAATCTGAAGATGTAGTGTTTATATTCGTTCTGGAACTAGTTATATTAGAACAAGTTCTGAACATTTTGAAGGGAATTTAAATTTTAAAATTCTATTAATTAATAAATATATAATATCAAATGAAGTGCAAGAGCTAAGCATATTTTGATTGATCATTGTTTATTAAAAAAATATATATGTAGTTAAAATTAAGCAGTATCGGTACACTTTTGTAACATAAAGGAATTGGCTAAAAAGTATGACAACAGAATGTTAGAATGACAGAAGATACATACATATTTATTACAATTGCGCTCGCCCCCACAGAGACTAGTTCGGATACCTCTGGTTTTTATCAAAATATTTCGTATTTGTTGCTACAAAATTTTGAAGATGTAAGGTACTGATACAAAACAAACACTAATTGAAAATGAGTGAAAACAGTGAAAAGAGAAATACATATGTACATATATATGTATGTCTACTCTTTATTAAATAAATAATTGATAACAAATTATCACCTCAGTGTTTTTTTTATAATACACTTATAAAAAAGATTTCCCCTTAATTTAGATTGTTATTACAAAAAACACTATAATAGTGATTGGTATCTTCTAAACTACCGGTGAGATTGCCAAGCAATGTAAAGCATAGATAGATAAGAGAATTCCGAAAAAAATTAATCATACTATTGGAGAACCTAATATGTAGCAGATCAAAGGTTCGAAGGAATAAATACTTAATGAGAGTATCAAAATTAAATTTTAAACTCTTTAACATTCAATTGAAGTATTCATTATGATTTAATTCATATGCTTAATTATTTAGTACTTCAAATATATTGCTTTCATTTTTATGGAATCATTCAAGTTTTCTTTAATTCAGATCCATTACAAAATAGTTACAAACAAAAATTTAATAAATGATTAAATTTATTTTGAATTCAAATCTATTTGTAGTCTCAAAAACAATTTAAATGAATAACAAATCTTTTCAGCAAAAATTTAACAATTCAAATTTTATTTAATTATTTTTTATACCCTACACCATAATAGTGGGGACGGCATATTGGATTTGTGCTGATGTTTGTAACGCCCATAAATATTGGTCCAACAGCCACCTTAAAGTATACCGATCGACTTAGAATCACTTCCTGAGTGGATTTTGCGATGTCCGCCCGTCTGTCTGGCTGGCTGTAAAGCTAGTGCGCAGAGTATAGTCGTTCAAGCCCGACCATATTATACCCTACACCTAGTATATGTTAAAACAGTTTTACTGAAATGGGCGCTATATGGGATATATTACCAAGTATCCAAACAAATTTCACCACAAATAAGTAGTAAATGAAGCCAAATCATATCTATAAAATTTGTGAAGATCGGTCCATCATAGCTACACTTCCGAAAATCACATTAAAGTGCATAACTCTCGGTATCCAAATAATATTGAACATATGTTTCGTATATATCCAAATAATATGGTAGACTTTTATGATGATCGGTCCACTTTTGAAAATCACTTTAAAGAGCACAACTCTCTTAAAAATGTTGGCATCCAAATAATTTTCAACACAAATAAGTTTCATATATGTATACAGAAATGAAGACACCTAATTTTATAAAGGCCGTTCCATAATTAGTCGAAACTCTCATATAAGACCCTCTCCGTAATTCACTTTAACATCCATAAACCTTTTAAATGTATTTACATATATCGAGATAAAGTATATCATACTTAATATTATATTCACGGAAGTAATGCCACTAAATTTTTGGATGATCAATCCATAATAGGTAATATCTTCCATATAGCGCCCATTTCTGAAAAATGGGCGAAATTTCGGGCTTGATCGACTATACTTTCTTGCTTGTTTAGATTATACTTTTTTTGGCGCATGTATTTTAAAAGAAAAGTAGTGAAAACAATACACCTAATATTGGTTAAAAATATGTATATAAATAATCTTGCAACTTCTTAGTTTGGGACAAAAAAGTTGTTTTTAATAATTTTCTATTTATAAAGATATTTTGGCTTATTTCGGTAACGGTGTGCGCAGTTATTATTATATTTTATTTTATTTCATTTCAGATAAGTGGTACTTTTCAATTTCCTCAGTGTATCTAATTTGTTTTAATTTTGAATACATACGAGTACATACTTCCAAACATATTTTTGAGTAAGCCTATTTGAGTCTTATTTAAGAGTACTCGTACCAACATTTGTTTTAGTTTTCAGTTAAATTAATAAAGTGAAACATTATAGTACTTGTACTGTCACCATAAATTTTAAAATACATACGAAAAATATGTTTTTTCAACATTTTATAAAATGTTTACTCTTAAGTCTTACGGCTGGTAAATGTTAATAAACTCAAACTAATTAAAATTATTAAGAAATTAAAGACTAAGAAATTTACACAATTTCAGTAACATTTTATCAAAATATAACGGCTGTGCCGATAAAATGTGGTCTTGAATCCAAATGCAATATAACGGCAGATAGTGAAATATGCCGACTAGAAGATATAGCAAATGACGTCTGCATACGTAAATATCCCAGTAAATGTCACATGGATATAGCAGCATGTAAACAGGGAAAAAGTAAACAATTGTCGCATTAAAAAAATTATTATAATAATTAAATGTTTATTTCTCTAATTTATCAGAATTTTTAGATTTTGGCCAATTATATTGTGCCATGGATACTTTTATATGTGAAGAGGTCTATGAACGCTGGACCATATTTTTTGGTCATGAATAGATAATTAACTATTAGAAATATTATATAATATATATATATATATATATATATATATATATATATATATATATATATATATAAGTATATTATTATAATTTAAAATAATTGATTGAAAATTTCACTGTCTGTTTCAGATTTTTGTGTTTAAAAAGTTTAATTTTGTTTAAATTTAAGTTTAGTTTGTAATAAGTGTTTTAGTTCAATTGGTTTAAAATATAAGAAACAATGTTAGATATTATTAGAATAATAAATGAATAAGGGGATTCATAAAAACTTACAACAGGGGCCAAATTACCGCATTCGTAATCGAATGAGCTATCGTATCGAAAAATGATTTCGATATCGAAATTATGATAAAATGTACTAAATTTTTTGCTAGATATCGAATGCCATAATCTCAAATAAGAAAATTACGATAAATTTTACTCGATATCGCATGCGGTATTTTGGCCTCAAATTTATAACAGATTTATAAAGCAAATTTCCATACAAAATATTCATACAAAATTTGCTTTATAACCTCTTATAAACCTGTTGTAAGTTTTATGAATAAGGCGTTTATTTGTTGTTTATTAGTGCATGTCTGTGAGGTAAGCATTGGATTTAAATAATAGAGTTAACTGAATTTTAATAATAGAAAGCTGAAACAAAATTATGCAGAGTTATGGTGATATATATGATTTAGTTCTAGGGTTTAACACATTGCTCTGCTTTCATTAATTAATAACACAAGTATAAACATAATTTATTTTGATAATTTCCATGGATATGTATTTGTTTATATTAGTTTTCGAAACGATTTACAGTGGAGACGATAACAAAAGTTTATCAAAATAAATTTCAGAATTACTGGATTAAAAATTAGTTTATCAAAATAAATTTCAGAATTACTGGATTAAAAATTTAACTTTAATAGTGGGGAATTCATACAGAAAGTTCCCATTGTCGAAACTGAAATGTTTGATTTCAATACAATTTTGCATAGATTTTATATATTCAAAGTGTTCAACGCTTCTTCAACCAGAAATAATCAAACATTATTAAAAAAATGTACATAAATAATTGTTTATAACTTTTAAACTATTTAATGTAAATCTTAAAATTCAATTTTAAAGATAAATGTATTGTTTTTGAAAAGTTAAAAAACCGACACTTTTTTGTGCAGAGTTTCAATCTGGACACTTATTTAATAAAGGATTTATAGGCCAAAATAGGGTCTAAACTTAGATTTTCATATATGTATATCCATATGAAGAATTTGACAAAGTCAAACTGGTTGCGATTTCAAAGTAAACTTTGAAACACAGGTCTGCTTTAATTTAAGTGTAGGAGAAATTTGCAGAGTGTAATCCAAGTTTTCAGAAAATTTACTTTATATCTGACCTGTTTTAAGGATATAAAATTGTGTTAATAAGACACTTTTCCAAAGCTAGGAAACTATCTTAACGAGACACTTTTCATTAGACAGAAAACTGTTTTAACAAGACACTTTTCATTAGACAGAAAACTGCCTTGACAAGCCACTTTTCTTTAAACAGAAAACTGTCTTAAAAAGGACGTTTCTTTAGACAGAAAACAAGACACTTTTCTTAAGAACAGAAAACTGTCTTAATAAGACACTTTTCTAAAGAACAGAAAACTGTTTTAACAAGACTTTTTATATAACAAAACTATCTAAAGCCATCATTCCTAATGAATCCCCAAGCAGTTTTCAAACCTATTTAAATTCCATCAAGACATCCTATACCAAATTTGAAAAATTGTAAGATTCAGATTTAATTGCTAAAGATTCAGTATATGATGTCAGTTTGATTTTACATTCCTATGCAACGCTTAAACCACAACATAATAATGATTATGACTTTGAAGAAGACTCCACCATGCAAGTGGTTGAATAATACAAACTGCACGCAGAAATATGAGCCAGTGTGTGTCACAGATCTGGGGGGTTACTCTCTATTGCGATGCAAAAGCAAATTCGATGCGTAAGAGTAACAATTTGTACGCTTATCGCATCGAATTTGCTTTTGCATCGCAATAGAGAGTAACCCTCCTGAATTGTGATTAACAATAAATGCCTACTAGATAAAATGAATTGTGGCAGTGAGTTAATAGTTTAATTTAAATTGTTATTCATATATTTTATTAATTTTTTTATTTAGTTTCTTTTTTCTAGCTTTCCATCATATTTTACCTTCCGCGTTTTGTGAAAATTTCACATAGCCATTATTTAAGCGCTGTAATATTAAGCTTTTCATTAAGTAGTTTTTATTTATTTAGTTTTTTTTATTATTCTTAGTATTTTTTAACATCATCATCAAGAAAAAATAAGTATTTATAATTATTAATTGTAAAACGTGTTTTTTTAGATAAAATTTGACGCATAACTTAATATCACGTACAAAATTTTGATATTTTTATTTATAAACGTTTAATGTTTCATTTCAATATTATTTAGTAGAGGTTTGTCATTTTAGACGTGCAATTGTTTGTTGTTGTAAATAATTTAAATAAAATGATTTATATTCGCATTAATTTTTTAAGCTGGGTTTTATTTATGAGTAAGTTAAAGTGTTGTGGTCATTAAAAAGTTATCATTAAAGTTCTGAGGAACCTTAATATGGAATTCGATTCTTCAGACAGAAAATTGCCTTAAACAGACACTATTCTTTTAAAAGAAAACTGGCTATACAAGACACTTTTCTTTAGACAGAAAACTTCCTTAACAAGACACTTTTCTTTAGACAGAAAACTTCCTTAACAATACACTTTTCTTTAGACGGAAAACTGCCTTAACAAGACACTTTTCTTTAGACAGAAAACTTCCTTAACAAGACACTTTTCTTTAGACAGAAAACTTCCTTAACAACACACATTTCTTTAGACGGAGAACTGCCTTAACAAGACACATTTCTTTAGACGGAAAACTGCCTTAACAAGACACTTTTATAAAACTGTCTTTCTATTTATGGAACAAGACTAACGATATTTTAAAGGTAACTGTTCTTAAGATTATTTCTGCAACGTTATTTAACCTTCCAGAAAGCCATTATTAGATATCTATTGTATAAGAAAAACTAATAAAAAACATTTACTATTTTTTCAGCCGTGCTCTCCATAGCATACACTAAGCCCGCCTCAGATCTCAGACAGAAATTAGAACGTCTTCTGAGAGATCCAGAATATGATGATGAGAGAAACGAAATAGAAAAACCGCTTCAAATACAAGGTATGCTCTTAAGGAATGAACATGATTTATTTGATTCCTCATCGGAAGAGAGATTCTACGCTAATTTGAATAAATTAGAAAAAACTTCAGAGGAAAGTATTCGTTTTGAAGGGGGCAATTCAACGCTATCATCGAAAACTTTAAACTCAATAACAACCGCCATACCACCATCATTGGTATCAGCAACAGCTATTGATACAACAATATCCGGGCAGAGATCATCAATTATCGGAGGTATAGAACGTTTAAGTTCGATCGTCTCAAATCTAATTGATTTGTGGAGAAAACCATAATTATAAAAATCGTAATTATATAAAATAAATGCAAGAATAACTATTATTATTTACCAAAAATATATATTATTTACCAATTACAGCTTATTATTAAACAAACCTCGGCTATAACTATGAAATAAAGTGTATGTGTGGGTTTTTTCACTGTTTTTTATAGAAGAGAACTGGTATTACCAAACAGCCTCTGTTTGCGGTTTTGTTTTTGTAATATTAAAAAATTATTTGTTTATAATTTAGGTTAAAATCATATTTGTATGCAGATTTTTTTAGTTTAATGATTAATTTATAGTAAGAAAACATCAAAATGACAGTAAAATTGTTTTAAATTAACAAGTGCGGGCGCCACTCTTTGAGCATTCTTGGATATTAACTTGTCTAAAATCTGGAATTGGAAAAAAATAATAAAGATTTATTAATATAAAATGTTTATTATAAAAAAAAATTCTTTTAATTAAAAATTTAAATCTATTTTTCTATGAATATATTACAATAAATATATTTCTATAAAAAATAAGCTTAAAAAGATTAAATTAAAAAAAATATATCAAAACTTACATCCTTCACCATTACAGGCGGCCACATTTAAGTCACACATATTACTGAATAATTTATAGCATTGTCCGTTAAAACCACAGGTGGCTTGATAGTTTAAAGGGCAAAAGCTGGGACAATCTGCTCTAGCACCACCTCCCTGAACCTGCACCTGGCCACGACGATTGCCGGGAAATCCTCTTTGTGCTTGAACGGCACAAACGAAGAAGAGTGCTATATAATAAAGACACAAATTAGTTTTGATTAATTTAATACTAATTTTATTTATTTATTTGTTTATAAACTTACCAAAAATAACGGCTGATAAGAATTTCATTTTGTTTAAGATATTGAACGTTTTGATGCAACTTTATGTATGATTATCAGTTCATTAAGATTACAGCTTTTATACACATAATTATCGATTAACCTTTAGATGGCATTTGCAATGTTTTTAAGTGATTTCTTAAAAATCTATAAAATTTTCCATACATTGTGTTAAATTCAGCATTGGTTTTATTTCTATAAATTTGACTTGCTACGGTTACCGTTACCGTTTAAATAATATATAACTTCAATTATCATTACCATTATCGAAATAAACCTAAAATAACGTTATCAAAATAACTGCAATTACCGTTAATGCCAAAAAACCTTACCTAAATTTCCGAAATGTTTAAAAATACCTCTACTCTAATTTTGTCCAGTAGAAGTAATCTACTGGGGAATCAATTGTCACAATTAATTTGTGCATATGACATGTAGCTACACCATTCTCAACAGCGACTTGGGCTTGAACAGCGCAAATGAAAAAAACGCTAAATAAATATGGTTACAAATAGTTTATTTAAAGTTCTAACAGACTCATTTCTAACAGATGAACATACATACAACATATTTTATTTACTAACAACTTTTATGTACGTTCGGTTCTTTTCAGAGCTTTTGGAAGCTATTGTCAATAAAAATTACCCATTCCTTTAATTTCAGGTAGGGTGCTCTTGTTTCGAAATCGATCATTACAAATATTGTTTTATTTAAGGTGTAAAATTTTTATAACAAAGCCAATTTAATAATTTTTAGTTGGTGAAATTACAGCAAAAAATGTTCAGTAAAATTGAAGGTTAAATTTTTTAAGTGTTTTCAACAAATTTAGTATTACACTCCCGTTAACCTGAGGTTTAGTAGATTTACAGTTAAAAAAAACAATTAAAATAAATACATATTCATATTTTTCTATAATCAAAAATTTTTTGGAGTATTTTTTAACATAATGCTATGAACACAACTAGAACGAACGGCGAATTTCGCCCAACACGACGAATTAGTTAGTGACAATTCGCTGTGTAAAATCGTCGTATGAACTTAATGTTTAGTATGTATTTTTTTTGTGTTCTGGTTGCTACTAGAAATATTTTGTATTTTTAGAATTACTACTAGAAATATTTCTACCATGAAGTTTTTAGTATTTCTGCATATAAATATGGAAGTATATTTATAAAATATAAACCCTGGTATGAAACACAATAACCACGAAACAAATACAGCTGTTTATGTAAAACTTTTTTAATTTATTCTTTACCATCCCGCCAATTGTATTCCATATTTCTGTTTTTTCTAGACATTTTTTTAAAGACTGTTTGATGCCAAATTATGTAAGCATTAATTTTTTAACCATTTCAATTATAATTTCACTTATGTATGTACATACATTTTATCGCATCGCTCAAATAGATAGTGTCACCAGGTAAAAAAATAAACATTAACAAAAACACAGGTAAACGAGTCAAAAAGTATAGTCGGTCAAGCCCCACCATATAGTACCCTACACACAGTATATGTAATGGGCGCTATATGCGAGATATAACCTATTATGGACCGACCATTTAAAAATTTAGTGTCATGATTTCTGTGTTAAACTTTATCTCGATATAAATACTTTTAAAAGATTTATGGAGGTTTAAGTGAATGACGGAGAGGACCAACCATTATAAAATAAGGTGTCATCATTTCTGTATATATGAAACTTATTTGTGTTGAATTTTATTTAGATACCAAAATTTTTAAAAATTAATGGTCGTTAAACAAAATTATACCGTATTATTTTTATATACATGAAACATATTTGTGTTTAATATGATTTGGATATCGACATTTTTAAGTGAGCTACAGTCTTTAAAGCGATTTTCGAAAGTGGACCTTATATGGGAACTGTGACTAATTATGGACCGATCATCATAAAATTGCACCGTATTGTTCGTATACGAGTATACTCGTATATGAAATATATTTGCGTTCAATATTATTTATGCCAGCTATGATAAATTATGGACCGATCTGCACAAAATTTTTAGATCTGATTGGCTCTATTTACCACTCCTCTGTGGTGAAATTTGTTTGCATACTTGCACAATTCAAACATTTATGATTGGTAAACCCCAATTTCGGGAGGAAATTTGTATGGGCGCCAGGTGAAATAATGGACCGATTTCCACCAGTTTCAATCCCATTCGTCCTTGGGCCAAAAAAAGGTTACGTACCAAATTTTATCGAAATGTCTTCAAAAAGCCAGCCAGGCGGACAGACGGACATCATTAAATCGAATCAGGAAGTGATTCTGAGTCGATCGGTATAATTTAAGGTGGGTGTTGGACCAATATTTCTGGGCGTTACAAACATTAGCACAAATCTCACTATGGTTGTGTAGGGTATAACAATATTCGACGAAAATTCGTCGTTTGTTCTAGTTGTGCTCCTAGCATAATAATGACGGTTATTTTGCCTCTTTACTATTTGAAATTTATTATTGCTCACATTTAAGAACAAATATCGGAGATTCATAGATGACAGTGGATTTTTATATGAAAGGATGTGCTAAACTTTGTATTTACATTTCCACAATTTCATTAACATTAGAACTATTTTAATGCATACATACTTATAACAACTGTAGGGCATCATATAACAACGTAGATTGTTACGACTATGCTTTTTTAATTATTAGTTTTCGTTTTGGGGATTTTTATAAATTACAGCATACATACATACAAGTGTGAATGTTTATTTATGTTTTATTAGTTTTTTTTCTTTAATATTGAAATATTGTCTTGTGTAAATGTTTTGTTATAGAAGATGAATTTAAACGTTAAACCTGTTTATTAAAAGAAATGAAACTTAAAGTGTATAATTAATAATTTTTTTGCAAATGAGTTAGTAAATAGTAGAACTCTAAAAGATTTTGTGATTTTGTTGTGATTAGTAAATTAAAATATAAATATATCTATGTATATATGTATGTATATGAATTAGAAGTACATAATTAATGATAAAAATTAGTAAAATAAATAAATAGGTTTATGTCTGTATTCTTATATACTCTTCACCAGCATTATACACGAAGCAATTCTTTAAGCTAAGCTGATTATCTTTTAGACATCGGGGTGAGGGGAAGATAAGACGAGTATACACTTGACTATACTTTCAATTCGTTTTACTCTCTTATTCGTACTTACAAATAAAAATAAGAGCAATTTAAGCAATAAGAATTGTGCTGTGTGAACACCGAAGAAATTTCAAGCAAAAAATTGTATCAATATTTTCAATAAGAATTGATTCGTGCAAATTGGCACTCAATAATGAATGAGTCTTTAGAAGCAAGTACTTACCACAGCTGCATATTTACTTACATTACTTTAAAATTAATCACAATCGATTTTTATTCATACTACAATTCATATTCAATAATAATTCCTAGTAAGGTCTCACCCAAGCCGTTATCAGTGCAACAGAATGATCTAATGCAAATGACTAAGCAGTTGTATAACATACATATATTAAATATGTCATTATACGACTACATTTGTATAAGTAATGCAGGCGGTATCTAGTGAAAAGTAAGTTATTTAGTAATTCCAAGTTGTTAGCAAATTTTTGGTATTTATGTACAAAGAAAAATCCCCAACTTACACTTTAATGTTGTTAATGTACTATGGGTCTAAATTTAAAAAATCTTGAAGTTAATCTGTCATTTCCAACCGACTAATCCAATTGACATGAAGTATCACATAAGCGTAGTAGAGGAGTAATTTAGTTTAAGTTCTGACACGAACCAAATAGACCTCTTTAAAAACGGCTTTGTGTGTTCTCAACATGAAGCACCTTAAAAGTTGTTAAACTCTTTAAATACAAAACGTTGGTAGTTAGTCCGAGTTAGCAAGTTATACGCATTTGAAAATTCAACTTAAACCGTTTTGTTTCACAATATAATATTTTTTTTCTTTTAGCTAAATAATAAACATAAAAATTAAGAGTTTATATTCGGATGTGCCGAATCTAATATACCCACCACTAAATACCAGTAGTGTGATCTTTGAATACTTGAAACTAATTTTTGTTACATTTTCTATCGGTAACGATAATAATTTGGCGGATACCTTACAGCCATCCCTAAATATCGACGGAAAGCGAAACGTATTTTTACGCTTAGCATTAGCGCTGATACCCCATCCCTAAACAAAAGCGTTTTCTCTAATATAATATATATAAAGAAGTTCGACACAATATTCTCTAAAAATTAACAAAAGCGTCAACGTTATGTCAAAACGATAAAAACAGGGTTATCAAACAAATAAATAAAACGACCCTGTTTATTGTAACTGCTGGACATTGTTGTTTTATTTCTCTTTCTTTTTTTGTTTTGTTTTCTTTTGCAGATAACTTCACTGTGAAACGCCTTGTCAAAATCGGATTTTCCAATAGTAAAGCGTTGCCGCCGCGTTGTTTCGGTATGCTCCATACAAAATGTATGAGCATGAGAAATTTTGACATTTAAAAAACGCTTTCCATCGGTATTTAGGGATGACTGTTACTTGAGTATTATCAACTATTATGGAGCGATCGTCATAAAATATTGCACCGTAATTTATATTTATTTGAAGTTTATTTTGTTTAGATTTCATCTCAATAACAAAATTTACAAGAATTTTATGCATATTCCAGTTATTCCACAAAGCATACGGAGGTGTCACGAGACGGAAGATAATCACATTTTATATTTATCTCTTTCTTTCAGAACTGCCTTTTGTTTGTATTTTTGCTGCGTGTAATGATTTATTTTGACACAGAATAGCCCTAGGAATCTGATTTTGGTTTTTTATAACGTCAACATTAGTGGCTATGAGCTATGACCTATAATGAACCGTTTAGCATGCAATTATGTACGACGATTTATACGTATAAATATGTGAATCATTTGTGTTGAATTTCAATTTGATAGTCATTTTTATAAGAGATTTAAGTGATTTTCAGAAGTGAACTTTGTATGAGACTATGTCAAAATATGGACCGATGTAAATAAAATATTGTTTTCAAATTTCTGCTTGCATGAAACTTATTTTTGCAGACTTTTGTTACTCTCTATTGCGAGTATCAATTGAAGAGTATCAATTTGTACGCTTATCGCATCGAATTTGCTTCCGCATCGCAATAGAGAGTAACCCCCCTGCTTTTCTACAGATATTTATATACCATGAAGGCATATTCCGGAAACTCATTTGTATAGGGACCGATTCTTACTATTTTTAACAGGACTTGTACTTTTATAATAAAAAAATTCGTAAAATTTCTTGATATTTGCATTATATTTGAAGAAAATTGCAAAATATATCCGAAAAATATCGAGGTTATCTGAAACTTTGGTTAACTTTATATTGACGCTCACAGTAGCACACTAACTTATTCTTTTTGTTGTGTTACTTGCTGGCAAGTGGAAAAATTAACTGACTGTCAAGTTGTTTTGCTAGTTTATCTGCAAGTGGCGAAAGTGTGAATATATTAGCGAAAAGTATGAATACTGATTGGATTTGTGTAACTCTAACTCACAGTGTAGCCACTAAGTTATTGATCTTCTGGACATTGTTTGGTTCAAAGCAAAGAAAAGGTCTACATTTATATTTCGACAAATATTAAATAATAAAATACGAGTATGTTATTGAAAGAGTAAACATTGTCAATGAGAAAACAGATTTTGAATTGTTTTTTTATTATTTATATTTTTAAGTACATATATAAAAAATGATTAAAATAAATTTAACATTGAACTGCATCCTTCTGTGAGCATTTTGCTAATTCTACCCTTTGGAAGTCTGAAAATAAATAAATTTATAAAAATGTTTAGTAAAATATTGATATTCACCTTTAACTGAATATCAATAAACATGTTCGTAAGCGAATTGGTTGAAAATTGAAGGATTTTTAAATAATGATATATTCTCATATTTGTACAAAATCACAAATTTAAAAGGAACTTTAACATATACATTTTTGATAATATTTTAAATCAAATACATAGTCTTATATTAAAAACTTTGCAGATAATCATAAATATATTAAAAAGTAAAGTGCGAAACATTTAGAGTACTTAATTTTACTATTCTTTATGACTTCTGATTTAAATCGAATCTACATTTTGTACTTACTTTGTTTCTCACTGCAATTAGTGGTACTCATAAGGCAATCATTGCTGAAGAGTTTATGGCAACTTCCATTAAATCCACAGGTGGGACTATACAATGCTGGGCAAATAGTAGGGCATGGTTCTTCGGCTTGTATTCCTACGGAGCAGCAGATTACGAATAAAGCTAAGAGTAAAACAAAAATAAATTAGCTGCTTTCTTCGTTGTAATATTTAAACAGGACTTCTACGAGTACTTACCGAAAATAATTGCGGAGAAAAATTTCATTTTGAATTTGTTTGTTTAACTTTGATGTTTATGTGAGAACTGCTGTTATCAGTATGATGGTTAACTGCCATTTCTAATAAGCTTTTATAGTTTTGTGCTTAAAGCTAAACAAAACTGAATCTGTAATTTGTTTATTTAATTTATTGATTTTGTTTCTGCCATTGTGATAATTAAGCGGGGTTTTATTTTTGGGCGAAAATATTTGTTTATTAATGTACATATTTTGTTTTGATTTGTTTGTGTTCTCTTCACCATGTGTTATTGGTAGTTATTCGGTTTGAGACTTTTATAATATTCACGGCTGCTATAAATTACAAAACTAAGTACATGCATATATTCTGGAAATGAGTAAGGCACTCGATTTAAGGATGATTCTTTTTCGGTCGTTTGTCTGTCTTAGAGTTTTATAAGAACCTAGAATATATAGACTTTTGGGGTCTACGACCAATGAGTTACAAACGGAATGACAAACTTAATATATCCCCATCTTTTTGGTGTTGGATATAAAAATATTATTGAAAATAAACATTTAGTTGCGAAATAGGGGTTTACCGGTCATAAATAATTGATTTATGCAAGTATCCAAACAAATTTCACCACAAATGAGTGGTAACGAAGCCTAATTACATCAACAAATTTTGTCAAGATAGCTCCCATATAAGGCCCACTTCTGAAAATTACTTTAAAGAGCATAACTCTCTTAAAAATATTGGTATACACATAATATTAAACACAAATATATTTCATATATGTAAGTATATACAAATCATTATTAGTCGATACCGACCGACTGACGTTCAATAAATATCGTGATACTAGAAATATGCATGAAATATTGATGGATCGCGATCCATATCGCAGAATGACCTAAAATATGAAATCCAGAAATATCACGATATTTATTGAACGTGTAGCAGTGCCCTTATGAAAATCAGACAAACTCTTTAAATTATGGTAAGAATTGGTAACTACATCAAATATAAATGGCAAAAATTAGATAAAATTTCAAAACATTTGAAATAAATTATGTTGGCCGTAAAATTGTCTTTCAAACAATATACAAATGTATAAAATACTAATAAAATTTGCAATAAGACTGAATAGAAAACATAGAATAAGGTTATTATGTTTAATTGGAGGGTATTTAAGATTCGGCACAGCCGAATATTGCACTGTAACTTAAATATTCAAATATTGTCTTGCATAAATGTTTATTTTATAGAAGAAGAACTTAAACGTTAAACTCGTTTATTAAAAGAAATGAAACTAAAAATTTGTTATTGCTAAATATTAGGCAAACGAGTAAGCTAAAAGTAGTGTAAAGGATTTTGTGATTTTGTTTAATTATGTTATACTCGTACATTAGTATAAATAAATATAAAGTAGATAATTAATGGTAATAATAAGTAAGATAAATATATTCGTTATATTATATTCAGCGTTATACCCAGCACGTAAAAATGCTTAATTCTGACACTTTACAACTCATTTTGGTCATTGGAGGCAAGTGCTTACCACAGCTGTTTATGAATATCTCATTGCTTTGAATATATTTAATCACATTTGTTATTGGGATATTTAAATATATTTTTTTGAAAGGCCCGGTTTAGCTTCATATCGTTATTCAAAAGCTGCTATTAATGGGCTATTGTCAAAGGAAAGTTAAAATATGCAGTGCGGAAAAGGCAATATGTCGTAGACAAACTATACAGAATTCAGAGATCTGCCTGCATTGGTATCACAGGTGCACTACGTACTAGTCCTTCAAAGGCTCTGAATACTATTCTTCATTTAATCGCACAAGCAGTGCAGAAATGGCTATTAAGTGTAAAATCTTTGCATTTTCTTGATCTCCAGCAGACAGAGGCTATTTTAAATTTGCTTCTCGATACATTATACCAAATAGATAATGATAAGATGTTCAAAATCACTATTCCAATCAGACGAAAATGGAAAGCGGGTCACATGATTGATGGATATGACATTAGAGTATACACTAATGGTTCAAAGATGGAGTGTGGCGTAGAGTAGGAAAAAAACATTCATGTCAATTAAAACCTATACTACAACATCTATTTTAGTCAGGTAATGTAAGAAATAACTATCTAGGCTGGGTCGTCTAACTGACATTACTCTGGCTGGGGTCCCAGCCCATATTACCATACTACGGTAATAAACGGGTAGACGAACTGACCAGATAAGCATCCGCTTTAAATGCCTCAACAGCCGTTTCAGTCGCAATATCGCTATTGCTAGACATTCAAAAGACTGAAAATTAATTAAAAATGAGAAACGCAGCTCCTGAATAGAAATCGTATAGCGGTGCTAACTGGTCACTGAATGATTGGTAAGCATGCAATCAGACGTGGACATCCTGTTAATAATCACTGCCGCAGTTGTCAGGACCGTGTGAGAGATTCAAATTTGTAAAAGTTTTTAATACGATCAATCAAAACAGAAGACGGATTTTTTATAAGTGGAAATTAATTTAAGTTTTTCTCAAAATTCAATAAACAATTATTGATTTGTGATACAAAAGAAATCAATCGTTTTTTTTTTTAAACATAATTATTAAATTATTATTATTCCGCTTTCACATTCTTCAATTCTAACTCTTCTTGGGTGAGAAAGGAAAAGAGAATAAAAGGGGTACAAACTTGACTGCTTGGTACTAGTCAATTTTCCTTTTGTTTTTTTATTTATGCATGTTGATTTGCATGAAAAAAAACGAAAATTTAATTGACATGTGTAAATGAAATGGAAAGTTCAAAAGAGAATTAAATGAATTCCATTTTATTTTTGTTACTGTAAATACAATATACTAAATTTTTTTCCATATCTAATTTAGTTTATTTGTAAATGTTGTTTAAGTAAAAACGATAAAAAATGCGAACTTTTAATTTTTTGTATTTAAAATTGCAATGACTATTTTCTGACATGATGTAAGAGCTCTTTCTGAGCCCAAAAACCCTCATAAAAGACTCTTTTCTGACATTATCTAAGAGCTCTTTCAGAGCCCAAAAAACCCTCATAAAACACTCTTTTTGGACATTATCTAAGAGTTTTTTCTGACCGACCATTTTCGAATGTGATAACCCACTTTTCTGAAGGTTTTCGGAGCAATAATGATTGTTTTTTGGGCTCATAAAGATCATGAACGCTCTGGAAAAGGTGTCAGAAAAGACTCTTTTCGGACTCATGTTGTATTCCTTATTGTTTTTTATTTAATATTCAAATATTGTCTTGTATAAATGTTTATTTGAAAGAAGAAGAACTTAAACGTTGAAATTTTTTTTATATTGAATAGGCTTTACAATAATTATTCAAATCTTATACTTAAACATTAAAAAATATTTGCGTTAACTTGTTTATTAAAATAAGTGAAACTTAAAGTTTATAATTTCTAAATATGTAAATATGTAAATATATCTACATATGTATGTATATGAATTATAAGTAGATAATGAATGAATGAAATAAATAATTAGGATAAATATATTCGTTTATGTCGATTCTTATATAACTTTCACCAGCGTTATACCCAGCAAAAACTTTCATTACTAAGTTGCAGTTTACACGAAGCAATTCTTTAAGCTAAGCTGATTATCTTTTAGACATCGCGGATAGGAGAAGATAAGACGAGTACACACTTGATTGCATGTATCAAATAATAAAGATTTCGCAATGAATGTAATCAAAACTTCTTCTCTCTGTGCATGACGTCACAGGCAGGGCTGCCAGATGGATTTCGCCAAAAACCCGACAAAAAAGAAAAAAAAATCGTCATTTCGAATTTCAAAAATCGTCAAAAAATCGGAAAAATAAAAAGCCACTATTTCTAATAGTATTTTGAAATGTTTATTTGAACGAAAACATAAAAATTCAAGTTTATTATTCTCTTTTTAAACAAGAAATCAAAAAAAAAATAAAATGTTAAACACAACTTGTGTAATATTTTTATAACACCTTAGTCCGCTTTAACACTCTTCAATTCTGACTCGTCAAGGCAAGTATTTTTGGATGAGAAGAAAAAATAGAACAAAAGGGGTACAAACTTGACGGTACTAGTCAATTTGCTTATATCTTTTTGTTTTTTTCTTTTATACATGTTGATTTGCATTAAAAAGTACGAAAATTGAATTGAGGAGAATTGAACACAAACTGGTCAGCTTTAAAAGTGTGAAACAAGACTTAAGGTACGGTCATATTTAGTGAAAAAAGCGTAACCACTTGTTTTAGCACAAATTTGTTTGACGTTGTTTACTCTTACAAGAATTTTGCAAAATCAAACAGCATCAAATAAATTAAAACTAAATATTTGTTGTGCTTTGGCCTAAATAAGAAAAGTTTTTTTTTCAAATAAATAAACGAGTTCAAATATATGTTATTTAGTGGTTACGTCTTTTTTAGCAAATATTTGCCAAATGTGACCGTAGCTTTACAGTATTTTACAAATAAATATCTGAATTTAGCATATTTTATTAATTCAGATTAAATTACAGTGTCAAAACAATTTAGTTTATTAAGTTGTAAATAACATTTTGAGTTTAGAATCCAATTCATCCATCATATACAGGTACTTATTTTCAAAGAATTCCATATTTTTGTTATTTAAATTTATTTGGCTGAATATTCTTTAGCCGTTTTTTCCCCATTGAAATTCAAAAATTGCTTTCCCTAAAAATTTTAGTTCATGGAATTCATCATTTAAAATTTGTTTTTATGTTTACAGATAAATAAGTAATTACTACTATCCTGACTTAATATTATTTGGAATTATTATACTTAAACTTAACAATTGTCAATAATTAAGAAACACTACTACTGTCACGTTCTTCTTAATATTTGTGATATCAAATGAAAATGAAAAATAGTTGCTGTCTCAAAAAAGAGAGAATTTGGTAACAAAAACATTAATAAAGCTAGATTTACACGATTGAAATTTTCTTCAAAATTGCTCTTCAAAATTCTTCAAATTTGTGTAAACAGCAAAAATTCTTCAAAATTTATTTATTTAATAGTTATTAATAGTGTTCAATATTATTTTTGAGAGAGTTATGATCTTTAAAGTGATTTTCTGAAGTGGGCTTTTTATTGACTTATCATTTACCACTAATTTGTAGTAAAATTTCTTTGCATACTTGTAAACAAATTGCAATTTCAATTTCGGGAGGACATTTGTATGGCGGCCGGGTGAAATATTAGGCCGATTTCCACCAGTTTCAATCTCATCCGCCCTTGGGCCGAGAAAATACCACGTACCAAATTTTAACGAAATATCTTCAAAATTGCGACCTATACTCTGCCCACAAGCTTTACATGGACAATCAGCCAGCCAGCCAGACGGACAGACGGTCATCATTAAATTGACTCAGAATTTGATTCTAAGTCGATCGGTATACCTTAAGATGGATGTTGGACTATGGAATATTTCTGGGTTACAAACATCAGCACAATTCCAATATACCCTTCCCACTATGATCGTTGGTGTAAGGTATAAAAAAGTAAACATTGTCAATAAGAAAACAGATTTTGAATTGCTTTTTTAGTATTTATATTTTTAAGTACATATATAAAAAATGATTAAAATAAATTTAACATTGAACTGCATCCTTCTGTGAGCATTTTGCTAATTCTACTCTTTGGAAATCTGAAAATAAATAAATTTATAAAAATGTTTAGTAATATATAAATATTCACCTTTCACTGAATATCGATAAACATGTTCGTAAGAGAATTTGTTGATAAATTGAAGGATTTTTAAATAATTATATATTCTCATTTTTGTACAATATCAGAAGTTTAAAAGGAACTTTAAACATTCTTATATTAAAACCTTTGCGGATAATAATAATTTAGGAGTGCTTGCATATATCTTATAATTTTAACACTAATTTTTAAAACTTTCACATAAAACTAAATTTATCTGTATCCTTTCTGAAAAAGGGACACTTTTTTGTAAAGTGCGAAACATTTAGAGTACTTAATTTTACTATTCTTTATGACTTCTGATTTGAATCGAATCTATATATTGTACTTACTTTGTTTCTCACTGCAATTAGTGGTACTCATTAGGCAATCATTGCTGAATAGTTTATGGCAACTTCCATTAAATCCACAGGTGGGACTATACAATGCTGGGCAAATAGTAGGGCATGGTTGTTCGGCTTGTATTCCTACGGAGCAGCAGATCACGAATAAAGCTAAGAGTAAAACAAAAATAAATTAACTGCTTTCTTCGTTGTAATATTTAAACAGGACTTCTACGAGTACTTACCGAAAATAATTGCGGAGAAAAATTTCATTTTGAATTTGTTTGTTTAACTTTGATGTTTATGTGAGAACTGTTGTTATCAGTATGATGGTTAACTGCCATTTATAATAAGCTTTTATAGTTTTGTGCTTAAAGCTAAACAAAACTGAATCTGTAATTTGTTTATTTAATTTATTGATTTTGTTTCTGCCATTGTGATAATTAAGCGGGGTTTTATTTTTGGGCGAAAATATTTGTTTATTTATGCACATATTTTGTTTTGATTTGTTTGTGTTCTCTTCACCATGTGTTATTGGTTGTCATTCGGTTTGAGACTTTTATAATATTCACAGCTCTTACAAATTACAAAAGTAGGTATATTCTGGAAATGAGTGAGGTACTCGATGTAAGGATGATCATTTTTCGTCCGTTTGTCTGTCTACCAAAATCAAAACCCATGTTTGATAGATACATCAATATATCGGGAATACTGCTAAGCAGAGTTCGATAACAACAGGTCCACTTTAATTTCAGTGGTTAATTGGCACCATTTACCATTTAAAATTTATTTTTTGTGTTATATCACTGACAGAGTGATTTATAAGATAACATTTAGGTTAGTGGTTGAGATAAACAGAAAAGAAAGTAACGAAAATATCAAGATGAGTGATTTATAATTAATTTCGTAAACGTCAGGTTTTAACTTTTATTTTTGAACTTAAAAAATAAATAGCATAAGTTCATTAAATGCAAATATATCATGCATGAATATAACAATTATATAATATTGTATGTAAAATTTAAAATTTCACAAAAAATCGAAAATTTTATAAAAACATTTACAGCCGTATTTATAAAAATTAAAGTAGACTTGAAGTGTGCTTTCAGAAAAAATTTTCATACAAAATTTTCCTAAAGTACATTTGAAGTATACTTTAATGTTTTATAAATAGTTTAGCAAAATCTTAAATTTTAGAACAAAATAAAAAAAAATACAAAAATGATTATAAACAAAGAAGTAAACAGAAGAAGAAATCAACTTAAGACATCAACAACGGACAACACTGCATTAAACTTAAAGTAAATAGTTTGTTAATATAATTTTAGGAAATTTGTTAAATTATAATATATATTTCTTAGATTATTTTTTTCCTTGAAAATGACCAACAAAATTGGTCGAAATATTGGAAATAAACAATAAAAATTAGAAAACAAGAGTTTTTATAATTGTTTATAAAACATACCTTAACCCGAATTAATATAATACAAAGACTTTTTTAAAAAAATTACATAATTGAAAAAAAAACGTAAATTTCGCAAATACTTTAAAAATTAAAACAAAATCAAAAAAACAATTGAAATTTAAAAAATGTTCGTATAGTATGTAAATAAAAAAGAACGAATGTTAACAGTTATAAAGATCGACCATAATTGAAATAGTTTGTCTCTCTCCAAAGCATTAAAAAACAACAAAAAACTACAAAGGCATAGTAAACCATGTAAACAAAAGTGAAAATCACTATTTTGTATTTTGATCATATGGGATGAGTTATTTTCGGTCTCTGCTCCTAAGAACTTTGCTTCTTCAGCTGTCTCAGTTTGCTTTCACACAGAAACAATTGTTCCGAATTTGTTGTCAATCGAGTCTTTAAGACCAAATATTCTAGTTTTGACTACATAATTTTAAATGGTGTAATAAATATTTGGTTGTCATAATAGAACCAAAAAAAAAGTATGATGAAGATACTTCTTATAAGTATTGACATACTCGTATGTCGAAAGATACGGCTTATCCACATAATAATAACTGCAGAAGTTGATGGAGAAATACAGGTACAGAACATTCCTGCTATACATAAACCTCTTTCAAGATCTTGATTATCCCAGGGTGATTCACAGTTGGATTTGGACAAATTTGTCAGAGGTACTAGTTGGTTTCCTAAAAGTTCACGAGTATCACTCTAATTCGTTCTAATTAGAAAGAACCAATTTCTTTACAATCCCCGTTCAATTTGTGTGACGGAAGTTGCACAGTAGAAATTCTGAACTTAAATTCTATAAACATTTGCCGATTCTAAATGATAAATGGCATATCAAACAAGATTATTCATTGTTAGAGGGTACAACAAGTAGACTAACTTTTATCCACAAACGTTTAAAAGAAGGGTATAAAAATAGTCAAAAACATAATTGAAAATAAACATGTATTATGTACGAGTATTTATTTATTATTATCTTTATATATAAGCAGGTGGATATTACCAACCTTTAAACCAATTAGCACTTAGACAGTTTGGCATTGTGGTTAGAATATCGGTAAACAGTTTGTTTACGTGAAAAATTTGTGTTTGTTTAATAAAAACTGCTAAAATTTCTATGGTGTAATTTTATTTCATAGAACTAGTTTGTTAGTAGAGGTTTAAGATTAAACAAAAGTTTAAATACAACATTCAAATAATTAGTTTAAACGTTGTTCTTGAAAGGGTTAATAGTTGCTGTATTATTAAACCAAAGTCTGGGGAGTCAGGCCCAAAAATAACTGTAATCAGTAACATTTAAACTACAGATTAAAAATCAATGTAAGAAAAATCATAGAGAATAACTGTTAAACTTACTTCTATGTTGTAATTTTGTTTTACAGAATTAGTTTGCCAGTTTAAATTTTGTTAAACTAGTTTTATATATGAAAGAAATTCAAACAAAACTTTAAAAACATTAGTTTAAACGTTGACTATCAAAAGCAAAGTTTAGAAAGCTAAGCGCAAAAATAACGTTAATCAATTTCAGTATCTTTTAAACTACAGATCCAATTTAACAACAATGAAAAACACATAAACGAGGTTTAAATGCATGGATCAAGCTATCGATAGATGTTTACAATAAAATTTTATTGTTAATACGGTTATCACATATCACACAACCGCCGAAGCAATGAATTCGAGTCGAGTTCGGTGAATAGTTTATTTGACGTTTGGGGTCGGACAATTTATCGCCTAGATCGTGCGTCTATTTTTTGTGGGGCTGTGTTAAGGCTCTTATCTATAAGGTAAAGCCGGCAACCGTTGACGCACTGGAAGCTAATATTGAAAAAATTATTTTTGAGCTATCGGCAGATATGGGTAGAGTATGTCAAAATTGAACCCAGCGTATGAACCATTTGAGGCGTAGCCGCGGTCAATATTTACATGAAATCATCATTAAACATTACATTCTAAAGATCGTTCTATCGACTCAAATAAATAAATCTTTAAATTGTGGTCGCGGTGGACATCCGAAACTATGATTCATTTATAATTGTTAAACCTTACTTGTTCAATACAGTAACAAAAATACAGAATGATTGGCATATAAATTCATTGTTTTATTTTGTTAAAAAAAAAAACAAAGTTCTCATTAACAACCCGTTTACATTATAAGCACGCCGGGTTTTAGCTAGTTATTCATACATTTAAAAAATGTTAAAAAATATTATTTACACTTGAATTCTGTTTTTTGTTAACTGATAACTATAAATTTATTTGATGCTGTTTGATCTTGCAAAACTCTTGTAACAGTAAACATCATCAAATAAATTTGTGCCAAAACAAGTGGTTACGCTTTTTTGAGTAAATATTAGCCAAATGTGAACGTACTTTTACACGAATTTTTATTGCAATTTTCCACATCCATAACGCAACCGTTGTTTAAAACTTTGTAACAGCAAGACAAAAACTAGGATATTCCGCTTGTACCGAGTATAGGAAAAAAACTGAAGTTTTAATTTAAAAACTAATTATTTGTAAATAGGTTTTATTTAAAACTTTTTAGGGACTCGCCTAAAACAATGACTGCTAGATATATTATTTTTGTGGACAATTATTTTAATTTTTTTCTTTATGTAAAGTCTAAATTTATATGATCACTAGCAACAGATTTCAATGAGATTGCATAGATATTTTTTGACCAGAAATAAAGTAAAATTAAAAACACTTATATTTTTGTTTTAACTCATTTCTTATTATTGTTCGTAATTCAATGGAAATAGGTTTTTATTGTATATAAGTATTTATGTAATGATTGTTGTTTAATTTTGCATAAACTTATTGTAATATATTTTATTTAGGGAGTGCAAGTTCTCGCACTTTTTGATTTCTTCAGAAAAAAAGTTTAAAATGATTTTACTCGAACTTTTATTAAAGAATGTAAACGCGTCTTTCTCTAGTGTATTACACTATTTTTACCCTAAGCTGTCAGCTGTCAAATTGCGTTTTTTTATGGGCAACACTTTACTTCACAAATGGCAGCAAATGCAATTCTTAGGGCACTGCTACACGTTCAATAAATATCGTGATATTTGGATCGCGAGCCATTTTAAAGTATTGGTGGATCACGAGCGTATGCTACATGTTCAATATTTATCGCGTCAGTATTTATGTTATTTTTGTGCTGTGCGGGTCGTTTATCAATGTCGCAAGAAAACCAAAAAAAAAGCCTGTTTAGCTATTTTGCTTGCTTTTTCATTGAAGAAACAAGTGGAAAGAAAAATTTGGAGCAAAAAGTGGTTGCAGGATCGGAAAAAATATACGCAGTTAAGTTTAATTATTATTTGTCACTTTTTACTGACTTAAAATGCTACACGTTCATTATTTATCACAAGATCCACGATCCGCGATTCGTTTGTAATTTCTACAATATTAATTTTCGACCCTATAAAATATATTGTGAGCATCAAAATAAAGTCAACATCACATATTATTAAAAGAAAAGTTTAATTATATTAATATTGTTACATTTTGTTTATAGCGACGTTCACAGTACCTCATGCCTATTTATATATCGGTTCGAAAACCCCAAATATCAGTTCTGCAAAGAAAACGGTAGCTTGCAATTGTCTAACTTATTGTTAAGATAACATGCATTTGATATACTATGTATGTACATATATGATTTTTATTTTTTATTAAAGTTTATAAAATTATTACGTTAACATTTCTTAGAACCATTTCTAGAGCAATTGGTTAAGCCGACTTGTCTGAAATCTGTAAATAAATAATAATAGTGTTGTTAATAAAAAACAAGGAACAATACAATCAGCCCAATCATGAATAAAAAGACCGCGGGAGTTTTTCCCTTTTTATTTTTTTAACATTGAATTTGAATAGGAAAAAATGAGAAAAGGAAAAAAAACTCCCGCGGAATTTTTATTCATGATTGGGCTGAATATGTTTAACAAGTTCAAACCACACTACAACAATAAAAGCATTCATGCTATTTACAAATTAAATTTTATAAACATGAATACCCTTCATCCATTTATTACTGTTAATCCATCAAGCACTTACTCTGCTTTTTTTTGCAGTTTTCAACACTCATATTACAAGCGTTGCCAAACTGTTTGTAACAGCGTCCATTAAAACCACAAGTAGGCTGATAGATAGCAGGGCAAACACTGGGACATTGTGCTCGCACCGAGTACATGAAAAATAAGGCTAATTGTGAAATTAAAGCAAAATATCAATCATATTAGTAGTTTTTTTATTTATAGTTTAAACTTACCTAAAAATATTACTGCAATACAATTCATTTTCGTATACAATTTAATACAAATTTATTTTAATGTGTTTCTGTGAAATGGCACTATTTATATGATCATTGGTTACATTTGAAAATAGGTTTATATAGAGACTTTAAGCCAAGAAATAAAACACAATGAAATGCACTTTTATTGTTTAACTAAATTCTTATTAATGGTTACAATTCAGTATAAATGGGGGATTTTTTTATTATTAAACTTATAAACATTTGTATATTATTCATTTCGCATATAATTACACTGTGGACCAAATTCAGGTTAACAAAAGTAAGGTCGATTCTGAGAGTGAGCGGTGAAAATAGAGGCTAAATTAGAAGACTCGTATCGCGGCGTTTGTTTATGTTAGTTCGATTTTTTTTAATCGATCTTCGAACTTTGCAGTCAAATGCCGATTTTCAGCATATTGTTTATATGTTTTTTTTTTGGCTAAATCTGTAAAAGATCTGTAAAAGATTTAAAAAATATCAATTAGTCGACGAGTTATAGCCAAAAAAACCATATAAATCTGAACAACGTTTAGAAATCGTTCAACTTTATTACGAAAATTCACGTTCTGTGAGGATTGTGTTTCGTCAGTTACCAGTCGAAATGCTCGAACGAGTCATCGAAAATTGGACTCAACGGATAGACCATCTGCGACGTAGCAACGGCCAACATTTGATAGACATAATCGTCAAAAAATATATGTCAAAGAATATTCTTTCAAATGATAATAAACATTCCTCATTAAATTTGAATTTTCTGTGTTTTTTCTTTCTTTAAAAAAGCAGGAAACCTCGAAATGGATCACGCTTAACAATCAAGTGTGTACTCATCTTATCTTTCCCTTACCCTGATGTCTACAAGCAGCGTTACTATTGTGATACAAAAGTGGCGATTTGACCCTTTTTTGAGGCCTTTGCCACTTTTTATGCCCATGTTTTTAGGTACCCTTTTGTAATTTTTTAAACCTATTCATGCTACTTTTTGACCCTTTTTAAATATTTTACTATTTAAACCACCGCTAATACAATACCATGATTCAATGAAAAGGTGGGAGCGGTAGGCCAGCTAGCAAAAAAATACATGTGGTTTTTTTGTATTTGTTGTAGAACTGAGGCCACTTGGTTTGAAATTGGAAAATTAAAAAATAGATTTAACAAAAATATTTATTCAAATTTATATAAATTTGTTGCACAATATTTACTTTGCCTCATACTAGTGGTTCAGCTGAAAGAATTTTTTTGAATTTAACACTGCCAAAAAAATAAACTTTCTAACAGACTTAAAGTACAAACTTGCGATTTCATGCTTTCGTGTCTTAATTTGTTCGAAAAAAAGCTAGAAGAATGGGCTACGAGTGAAGATTTAATAACCAAATATAAAATAAATATTTCAAAAAAATATTTTTTTTTTCGAAATTTATTATTTTTGTACACATGTATTTTTTTATACGAGTATATTGAATCATATTATATTGAAAAATTAAAATACTTGAACACAGCTATTTTTTTTACCAATTCTCCTGTCTTTATTTTTAGTTAATAATCTGTGAACTCTTAATTAGTTTTAATAGTTATACTGTTATTTAAATTAAATATTTAATAATTGTTCAAATATTTTGTTTTTTTTTACTGAAACTGAAATTAAGGTCGTTTTGTTTGTTTATAAAAAACTTGACCCTTTTTTCATTAAAATATCCTTATTGTGACCCATTTCTTGGCAAAATACCCTTTTTGTGCCCCTTTTTTAAAATTCTAAACGGTAACTCTGTCTTAGCTTAAAGAATTGCTTCGTGTAAATTGGGATTAATATTTCGTCTGTCCGTATGGATGGCTGGTTGGCTGTCCATGTAAAGATTGTGCGCAAAGTACTGGTATCAATTTTAATGATATGTATTTTAATAAAATTTTGTGCATATTATTTTTTTTCGGCCCAAGGACGTTTAGGATCGAATTTAATTGAAATCGGTCCTTTATTTCACCTAGCCCTCATACAAATGTCCTTCCGAAACAGGGCTTTATTGGTCATAAATGTGTGACTTATAAACGTAGCCAAATAAAATCACTACAATTGAGTTATATATTAAAACAAATCACATCTACAAATTTTGTGCAGATGATCAAAGTTTCACATATACTGTTTGGTCCATAATTAGTCAAAGTTCTCATATAAGATCGTCTTTGAAAATCACTTTAACACGTGTAAATCGTTTAAAAGTGTTCATATCGAGATAGAATTTAACACAAATAATACTTACATGCACAGAAGTCATGCCACTAAATTTTTGGATGATTGAATCATAATAACTGCCAGCTCCCATATAGCGCCCAATTCTAAAAAACTGTTTAAACACATATACTGTGTGTAGGGTATTATATGGTCCGACTATACATACTTTCTTACTTGTAAGATCTGTAATCTTCCATTCTAATAAATTGATTTTTATGACTACTAAATTATTGCTTCTAACACATAATTGCTTGTTTTTTCTAACATTATTTTTGAGTTATTTTCAAGACTATCTAGACAATAAAATGTTTCAATTAAGAAATGTTAATTAATTAACTGTGTTAAACTCAAAACCAACATAAATTTTTTTGTATGTGTTAAATTGCAATGCCCTTGGTAAATGTAGCTGAAAATTGTGTAATTTCAACAACTGGTTGTTGGTTTGTTTACCAAAACAAAATGCAAAAGTTCTTTGAATTACTGTGCAGCTTGCTGGCTGGTGGCTAAAATGGAGCTAAACTCAACTTGAATTAAATTCACCCAATATAGCCAATGCTTTGTGTTACAACAGTTGCAGTTATTAATCAAAGTGTGCTGTGGCAGAGTGAATGAAAACGTTCATGCCACCAGCTAGTTTGGCAAAGAATTGTTTCGAATAGAGCTGAATCAAGGTTAGCATGTTTAATAAAGTTGATTTGAAGATTAAAATTTTGGTGTTTAAACCACAATTTTGTGGTTTTTGTAAAAAACTTTTAAAAATATATTTAAAAAATTAGCAATGTTTTTTTTTTAATAAAATACTTGTTTCTTTTATATAACATAAATATTTATTTATTATTATTAATTGCACTTTTAAAAATATATTTAAAAATTTAGAAATGTTTTTTTTTTAATAAAATACTTGTTTGTTTTATATAACATAAATATTTATTTATTATTATCAATTGCACATACTCATTTCAGTATACATTAAATTTAAAGATTAATTTAGTAAATATTAACAAAACCTTTTGTCAATCCTTTTCCAAGACTTGATTACAAAACACTTTATACCAAATGACATTTTGACTGATTTCGCTATAAACTCGCGTGACACAACCTTTGTTTTTTTTTTAAAGAAAAATATATATTAGTAAAATGTTTTACTTGAAAACAATTGAATATTTCTTTTATAACACTAACCTACTAAATATTTTAAAATTTTCAATAACACCATGTAGACAAGTTTAAACCAATTAATAAAAAATTACTTTTGTTTATAATTTTTTAGTTTTTTTTATAAATATTGTGTGTGTCTCGCTGGCACGTTAGAACGGAAATGAAGCCAAAAAATCTAAATTCAATGGTTAAATGTTAAAAACTTAAATGAACAAATTGTAAGTTAGAAGAAAACCAAAATTTAAAATCACTAAAACCACCAAAAATATGAAACTTAACAAGGTGGCCGACCGCTAGTTGTTGTAGTGGTTCAAATTTTGTTTGATTGCTGATTGTTGCTGTTGTACACATAGCTGCCAGATGTAACGATTCTCTTATATGTGTGGTCTATTATTTTTGGGAACAGGGCTACCTACTTTATAGGTCGTGCTCGTCGGTGGGGAGGGTTGATTGAGTTCCCAATTAGTGAAAATAAATTTGAATCAGTTACTTGAAATTTTAAGTTTTAGGTAGACAATAAATAAAGGAAAAATACATATTTGATGATGACTGATGTGTAGCTAAAGGTCTTAGTTGCTACACATGTCCTTGCCCACCCGCCATGCTGACATAAAATTAATATTAATTATCAGCCTAAAAAAATCAAAATTAAAATAAAGACTTCCTAATTATCCCATAACTGTTTCTTCACTTTTCGTAAATAAAAATTTTTGAATTCATATTTAAAAAAAATATTATAATAAATCCAACATATTTATTATACTTTAAATAATTTAAAATAAATTAAAATTTATTAACAAAAATTGTGAATTAAAATATAAAAAAATATATATATTTTTTTTAAAAATATTGAAATTATTAAAAATAATTATATTACTTTACAAAAGTATAAATCGAAACTTCATATGAATATTTAGAAATAATAAAAATCACAAATTATTGAGTTATATATATAATATTCATATTTTGTTTAAATTAATATATTTGATTAAATATGTTAAATGTGTGACGTTGGATAAAAAGAAATTTACTCACAGTTCTTTGTCCATCAATGTCAACCGGCGCCAGATGACTTGATTGTGACGATTTGAGGTTACAATTTAAAATATTTTTATCCAACAACAAATATGTTGAGTAACAATTTTATGTTTCAGTGTACGGTGTATATTTAAGTATGTATATTCATTTAAGCTATAAATGGGATATTTTATATATATAAAATTAAAATTTTAAAATTCACACGTAAATCAAACAATATTTATAACAAAACTAAAAAAATTTAATTTTAATTAACATTAACATTAACCGTATACACAATATTATTAATTCTTCATATTTCTTGATCACTGACATCAAAAGCAAATTGTTGCTAAATTTGATTGATTGTATTGTGTTTTTTTTTTGTTTGCTTTTATTTATAAATTTGCCATTATTATGACATATCCAATTAGTTTATCAAATTTTTCTCAGCGTTTATTTCTAAATTTTATTAGTTTAGTTTATTTTCTTCAGAATTTTAGTTTCACAAATTTTCATTTATTTAATTCAGCAAGAATATTTAATATTTTCACGTATTTTAATTATATAAATTAAAAAATTTTTATTATCAATCTTTAAATTATATACATATGTATTATCGAAGCGCAATATTACACAAATTGTTTATTTAATTAAAACTATTCTCTCTTTTATTATCTGCTTTCCAAAAAGTATTCTTTAATATAATAGTTAATTATCGTCTTTTCATTATTAATTTTTCTTCATGTTATCCTTTTTCCCAAATTTAAATAAAAATTATTGTTTGCGACTGTTTCGATACTCTGATAACTTTTTTTTCAATCAACTTTTTCTATTTTTCTAAAAATTTTTTTTTTTCATTTCATTCAATAAAACAATATTAAAGCCTATTCAGAAGTTTTAATAAAAATTATAAAAATCAAAAATACAGTAAATTTTACTACACCCAAATAAAAAAATTAGTAAAATTTAAATTCTTAATTGATCACCATCACACAGATTTGTCAATTTATCTTCTATTTGACGATTTTTTGTTTACAAAATATCAAAGTGACGATTTTTTCATTGAAAGTGACGATTTTCTGAACAAAACATCGAAATAATATTCAGCGAAATAAATTTAAATAACAAAAGTACGAAATTCTTTGAAAATAAGTGCCTGTATATGATGGCTGAATTGGATTCTATACTCAAAATGTTATTTAAAACTTAATAAACTAAATTGTTTTGACACTGTAATTTAATCTGAATTAATAAAATATGCTAAATTCAGATATTTATTTATAAAATACTGTTTTGTTTCACACTCTTCAGTTTTAGCTGACCAGTTGTTGTTCAATTCTCGTTTGAACTTCCCATTTCATTTATACACGTCAATTAAATTTTCGTACTTTTTAATGCAAATCAACATGCATAAAAAACAAAAGGAAATATCCCTTTTATTCTCTTTTCCCTTCTTGTCCCAAATACTTGCCTTGACGAGTCAGAATTGAAAAGTGTGAAAGCGCACTAAGATATTATAAAAATATTACACAAGTTGTGTTTAACATTAAATATTTTGTCATTTCTTATTTAAAAAAATAAAATTTATATATTTTGATATGTATTGTACTTGTACAAGAGACTATATAAGCTTGAATTTATATGACTTCGTATAAATAAAAATTTAAAAATACTATTAGAAATAGTGCGTTTTTATTTTTCACATTTTTTTTACCATTTTTAAAATTCTTTTTTATCGGGATTTTGACGATTTCTTTCCGAAATTCATCTGGCAGCCCTGGTTGTATAGTGTTAATAAATTTGGCAAGTGGCAAACATAATGCACTCGTATGTATACAGGTATATGCATTTAGAGTTTGAGAATTATATAAAGAACAGCAACTGCTAAAAGTTGCACTATAAGCTGTGGCATGATTAATAGATTTGTTTTTGCGTCAAATCGTGTTTTTTTTTTGGTTAAGTTGTGTAATGTTTGTGAATAAATTTTATTATTTCTGGTAGATAATAAATACCCTACAAAAGGTTTTGACAACTGCAGCAGTAGTAGAGCTTACCAAAGTGGGGACTGGAAAAAGGGAATATTTAAAATTTTAAATAATTCAATTGGGGCTTATTAGTTAGTAAAATCTGCTGCTATTTATAAGATTCTAAAATTGTTTTATCAGGTTGGCAACCGCTATCGTTAGCTTTAAAATAATGTCAACGAAATAATCGAAAATCTTATCATATTATTTCATTATTTATCAAAACCAAATTAAGATTATTAACCCTAGAGAACTAAATCTTTTTTGTAAACGCTTAAAACTAAAGCCCGCCTGTCGGGCTACTTTTTAAAAATATAATTTTTTTTTTAGTTTTTAATAAAGATTCTTTTTTATTGAAAACGAATTATTTATATAAATTGCAGCATTTAGCTAGAAAACAAAAAAAAAAAAAACGATGTCATAACACAACAAAATACTTATTAAAGTGACACTTCCATATTTTTTTTGCAATGAGATCGTTGCGGAAAAAATTTAAAATATTTTTCAAACTTAAAATAAAAAATTTAAATTCACATTTTTCTTAGAGCTATTTGTACAAGGTTTCATAAATACTAAGTATTTTCAGTCTATCATTATACCCTACACCACCATAGTGGGGAGGGTGTATTGGATTTGTGCTGATATAACGCCCAGAAATATTGATTCAACACCCACCTTAAAGTATACCGATCGACTCAGAATCACTTCCTGAGTCGATTTAACGATGTCCGTCCGTCAGTCTGGCTGGCTGACTGTCCATGTAAAACTTATGCGCAGAGTACAGGCCGCAATTTTAAAGATATTTCAATAAAATTTTGTACGTGATATTTTTCGGTCCAAGGACGGATGAAACTGGTGGAAATCGGTTCATTATTTCACCTTGCCCCCATACAAATGTCCTTCCGATATTGGGATTTACCGATCATAAATGTTTGAATTTAGTATAAATCCAGTCTATTTAGTATAAAGTCACTGTCCTTAGTATAAAGCCATTGTATTTAGTATAAAGCTAATGTCTGTAGTACAAAGCCACTGTCTTTAGCATAAAGTTACTGTGTTTAGTATAAAGCCACTGTCTTTAGCATAAAGTTACTGTATTTAGTATAAAACCACTGTCTTTAGTACAAAGCCACTGTCTTTAGTATAAAGTCACTGTTCTTAGTATAAAACCACTGTCATTAGTATAATGCAACTTTTTTTTAGTATAAAGCCAGTACAAAGACAGTAAAGACACTTTATTACTTAGCAACTCGTTTATTTTTATACAAAAAAATCTTATTTAGAATTAATTAAAATTGTGGTTATGCAAATAAGGAAAGGAGGGTCTGTAATTAATAATAAATTGTGATTAGGCCCGCAATCGGCTACTTTTTCAAATAAGGAAAGGAGGGTCTGTATAAATAATTAATAATAAATTGTGATTAGGCCCACAATCGGCTACTTTTCATAACAAACATTTTAAAATTATTTAAAAGTAATACATTTAAAAGAATTTAACAAAATACTAATTAATATGTTAATTAAGCGTTTCTTTATATTTTAACTTTACAGATTTCCATAACAATATCTTCCTATTTCAAAAGGAAACTGTAAAGATTTTATGGTTTTATAAATACATTTATTAATAGTTCTCTAAAACATGTTTGTAATAGTGACGTTTATCCCAGTAATTAATTTATTGTTTTCAACAAAATAACTAAACAAAAATAAAATTTTTGTTAAAGTTTTTGCATAAATTTTAAAATGTTTCTGATTAATACTGGGCCAAATTTAGTTAAAGTTATAATTTATAGTTTTCCATTTATTCAAGTGTGTATTGAAAAATTCTCAAAATTTGTTGTTTAACACCAACTTACAAATGTAAAATTTAAAAATAACTCGATTCTGCTGGTCCTCATTATTAATAATAGGATTTTGTTGTTTTTTTATATTTTTTATATTTTATTTTTAAAGCTGCTGCTCTATAATAATAAGTCTGTACTCATTTTGTTCTAAATTACAAAATTCCACTTCATTTTTAATTTAAAACGTATGTCTTGAAAATAAAACAGTAGGGAATTTTTTTAACAGTCTACTTATGGTTGATTCATTAATTAATTAATTAATAATCTGACCCAGACAGTTCAGAAAGTTTTTTCCCATTGGCCACTTTATTTTTACAATAACAATCCGCAATGTGACCGGTTATTTTTGCTCGAAAACTTAAGCCATTTTTAATATAAACTGAAATTTGACCTTTTTCAAAATCACTAAAGGTACGGTCACACTTGGCAAATATTTACTTTAAAAAGTGTAACCACTTGTTTTAGAACAAATTTGTTTGTTGTTGATTACTCTTACAAGAGTTTTGCAAGATCAAACAGCATAAATTAAAATAAGACTAAATATTTGTTGTGTCTTTTTCTAAATAAACGAAGTTTTTTTTAATAAATAAAAGAGTTCAAAAATACTTTATTTAGTGGTTAGCAAATATTTGCTGCCAAGAGTGACCACACCATTAGTTGAAAATTGCATAATAACGAAATATTGAACAGCTCTTGAATGAAAAAAAAAGAGTTCAAAGAGAATGGCAATTGCACAGATCCTCTCAACTCAAATCAAAGTATGCAATCAAAAGATTTAAATAAATTAAATTAAATTTTGATTTCATCGACCTTTTTTTTGATAAAATAAAAAGTTTTTTCGAGCTCGAGGACAATTATTTGGAAAAAATTATTTATTAAATTATTTTTTTCAATATTTAAATAAATATTTGAAAATTTGGACGCAACTCTGCCAGCGGATTACTTTTTACGGATTTTACTTTTTTTTTATGAAGTACACCCAAACCTATTAGTCTGCGACATACTCGTATTAATAAATAGTGGATATATTAGACTAAGAATAAACGATACAGCCGATCTGAGCTAAAGACGAGACGGAATGCCAACTTAATACATATTAACAACAATGATTAAGCAATTTTCGTCCGGCACTGGCTGGACTAAGTAATTAAAATTTATTGGATATAAGTTTTGAAATACTTATTGTTAATGCTGACACAGTAAATAAATAGAACAAAAAAATATTTTGTTATTCTACACCTTTTCAAGTTGAAATTGAGAAATTCCAAATATATATTGAGAAATAACAAATTATAATTTAGAAATATCATATTGATATTGAGAAAATAAAAATTGCAATTGAGAAATTAAAATTTGTACGAAATTTTTCTGTTTTTACACGGCAATTGGTTCCAGAAAACTCCTTGTAAAAAAACGTATAAAAAAGACATTGGTGATTGGTTCTCTAAACCATATTGAAATTAGTGAAAAACAAGGATTTTTTAAGAACAACTATCAGTTTTACTATTCAGGTTTATAATATTAAATCACATATATACATATATGCTGCTATGTTCTATATTCCACAACGAAGTAAAATTGAAATCGTTTTCAATTCCACATAGACACGGCGTTCTACGATGAACCAAACTGGAAATTATATTTTACTTATTAGAGAAAATTCTTAATATCGAAGAATACCATTGTGAAAACTATATTTTTCTAGACAAATGACACACTGAAACGCATTTTCTGCCCTGCCAAGGGCTTCATCAGCAATGTTTATTGTCCAAGATCTACTCGTAAACATCATCTATGTAACTCACCATTTTTTGAGAAATAGAATTTGGGAATTAACATATTTCTTATTACATGTTATGAGATAGAACGAAATTTACTTATGTTTGACAAATGTGTGTGTATTATTCTTTGTTATTATTATTATTATACATTTTTGTATTACTACAAATTTGTTGTTACTTTTGCTGCGTCCACCGTCGGTTGACATATCAGCAAAGTATGTTGTTGTTGTCATTTCTCCTTTATGGTAGATTCTTTGTTGTTTTGTAACTATGAAACACCGGAGATGGGATGACCACTCACCTTATTCTCCTGATTTAGCTCCCAGTGACTTTTATCCAAATCTAAAAAAAAATCCTAGCTGGCAAGCGTTTTACCTTAAATGAAGATGTAATTACAGTTGTCAACCACAATTTTGAAGGCCTTGAGGAAAACTAGATAAGCGTTGGACTAAGTGTATTAAAGTTTCAGGTGATTATAGTGAAAAATAAAAATGTTTTTGAAAAGCTGGCTATTCTCTTTCTGTGCTAGGCTGAGAAGTTTCCGAACCGTCTTCGTAAGTTTGTGTTGCTGACATTTGACAACAAGTATTTTTATAAAGTCAAGACTTGAGAATGTTGTTACTAAACTGAAATTTGACTTCCTATTTTTGGTGTTGAGTACTTTGTTTTTAATAATGCAGCAATTATTAATGTTTGGTATAATTAAATATCATTTCAATTCATTAAATATTTTTTTTTTTTGTATTTTTAACAGCCATATTTTTGAGATAAATATTTAAGCATTTATGTATAAAAATAAACAAAACTAAAGATTACTGCCTCACTTTATTGGTCTGCAAGCAGATAAGTAAATATTTGTTTGACTGTTTAGTAGTAAAGAGCATTAATGAACAAACCAAACTAGTTACACAGATTTTGTTGGTCATTTGGAGATATTCAAACTAGTCGGTGTATGAAAAGAACCAAAACTTTAATAAACTATAATACAATATGCCATGAAAATTCGTGCTTATATTGCAATGAACAAGAAAATGAAATTTAAATAGAAAAAATGAAATGGATGGAAAAATAAAATGCTGATCATGAAATTATTTAATATTATTTTAGTGAAAAGAGTGAATGATATTTTAATGTTTAAATAGTATCACTAGTACCCTTAAAATTTGTTATAAGAAACCAGATTGCAAACCGATAACATTCTAAATTCTTGTAATTTAAACAGAGGGCTAAATTTTCCCAAAAATGTTCGTAAAGAGTTTAACATAAAAGCTCTATAAGTTATAAAACACAAATACCGTGTGGAACAGTTTCAACTTTAGCCTACATAAGGTGCAATAAAACTAAATATTGAATCAACAAAAATAAAATACAACTAAATAGCCAATATATTTCCCATCTTTCATCAATCATAAGTGCACGCCTTGGCTTGTTTATATACAATTCAGTTTATTTATTACCCCTGAAAAAACCAATCTATAAATTTTTAATTACTACTATTGTTTTACACCAGCATTTCGTAAATAAGTTTTTGATACCCCAACACATTTAACCATATAGTGATGTATTTAAAACGAAACAATCTGCTTCAGCTGTAGTAGATCACAGCAATGAAGTAATACAATTAGTACTAATAGCAATAAACTTAACTTTGCTGCCAAGTTTTTCGTTTATTTTCTGTTTATCTCTTACACCACTTTTATTATTATTTGCTATAGAAACTAGACCACTTTTGTTTTTTTGGACTGTTTGCAGTTGGTGTTCACTTTTGATTTTCGTTGGCAATTTTAACAACTTAAAAACTTTTCAAGTTAATGGTAAACGTCACCTTCGCATTTGGTTGCGTTTAGGCAATACAGCCAGTTTTAGTTTATGAGCTGGAAATTTGAGAATAATACAAGCAAGGCAAATGTTTATGAAACAAATTGGAAGTATTATTTAAAGAAAAGGCAAATAAATAAATAATGGAATTTTATATTTAACCATGTGAAAGACATCCATTTTACAATTATTGGTTGAATTTGTTTGTGTCTTAAGTCTTTTGTTTTGAGCATACATTGAAATATGCATTGAAATCACGGTTGCCAGATTTGACGATTTATCGTCATTTTGACGATTTTAGGTGACGAAAATGGCATTTTGACGACTGGACAATTTTTACTTTTAATTTGACGATTTTTAAATATTTTTAAAATAATTTTGAACTTCTTTAAGAGTCAATAAGTTATATTAGTAACGAGCAAAAGACATAGTATACTTAGTTATTTTTGTGTTGATAATTTTAGTGTTTTAAGATTTATTATGTGTGCACTTGCAATTATTTTGTGTTGTGAATCTCAGCTGGTAGCAAAAGAACTACTAACTGCCTGAAGTGGCCAGATTGTCGGCTGCGCTGGTATGCTCGCGTAAGCCGGGCTGAAGCTCGCCGGATGGGGGTGGTTCTTGCCAACTCTCTGGTCCTCTTAACACACATAAATAAAAATCATACCAGCTTTGTATAAAAATCTTGTTGTGGGGACCCGAAATGTCTTTACTGTTTCTCGTTTACAACCGTTGCCCATATACACTCACACTCTTCCCTGGCTGGTGTTTTGCCAGGTTAGCCCTCCCACACGAGCCTAGAGGCTCTCCTTGACGTCCTGATCTTTCTTTAGGATGTCCCATTGTTGCACTTCAAACACTCTCTCTCTCTCTACTTACCGCCAACTGTAGAAATTACCACTTCATATTAAACTTAATCCTTTCATTTCCCATTATCAATATACATCTTGATTCCTTTTATTAATGTAATTGTTCAAATTCATAACAAACAAAAATTGAAGTTAAAATTTAATGGCAAACAAAATTAATTTGACTTTAAACATATTAAAATTTGAAAGGTTAAAAATTTTTAAATTAATCTTGGCCTAATATGTACAAATTCAAAAATTTCAATCTAAGATAAGCGCCCAAAAAAATTTCAAAGGAAAGGAAAAAATTATGTTATCTAATCCACCAAAATTTTATGCCAGTTTTTGCTCTTCAACGTTGCGGTCTATTTCGCCGATGTATAGTTTAGTTAAGAGTACTGTCTACATTTTTTTCTTCACAACATATACATATTTTTTTTTTTTGTAAATTTGTTTTTTTTTTTTTTTTATAATTTTATGGTCAATGGAACCCAATTTTGACGATCAATTGGGGAGTGAGCTCACTACCTAATAGACGCGCGCACCCTCAATACCAGGTGACTTGATCCTCAACACTCAAAAAAAAAACTATATTTACTCAACTTAAAATTAGTATATAATTGTTTATTACAGTACGTGAGCGTCAGAGTGTCAGTTCGAGTTCGTGTCGGGCGAATACCTGACCTTCCGGGCGTTGGTTACTATGTGATGACCCTGATGTGAAGGAGTCCCTCGATGGAAGCAACTGGATCCTGTAGTGGCTTTTTGGTATTTGTTTTTGTTAAATAGATTGTTCCTTTTTTTTTTTTTTTTTATATCTTCTGATTGTAACGTTCTTTTCAGTGTGTTATTGTTCTTATTGTTTTTTTTTTCTTAAATAAATCACATTAATTTTTATTATTGCTGGTTTTTTTTCTTTTATTTATCTTTTATTATTTTAGTTTTTAAACATGGATTTTTTCTTCTGCCGCCTGTCACCTCCTCATCTTCCTCTTTTCTAGAACCTCTCCTGATTTTTTTTTTTTTTCAATCACGTCTCTCTTCTACCGTGTCTATCTCAAAAGTGCTTTTCGTTCCTCCATCTCGGTCTTAGGAAACCTTTGACCGCCTAAACTCCATCTTTTTTTCTTTTCTTCCTCTAGCAGTAGCAGGCTATTTCAATTCAATAACAATCCTTACTTACTTTTTTTTCTGTTTACTACTGTCAATTTACACAGCTGATCTACACTGCCTTATCGGCCTTATTTTTATTCAGGGTGACCATGACAAACCCAACCATTCCTGTTATACATTTATGGATCAGGAATGGGAGGGCAAAAAGGAACACTGACCTAAAGAATTAAAATTTGAAATATTTCGGTTTTCTGGGATTTTGGAAATTTATAATTTGTGAAATGAAAACCGCCGACGTGGCATATCCCTTAGTTATTAAATAAATTTTCACACCCTGTGTGGTGAGTTCATTCGCTTGAGTCTGGCATCTCCTAATTTTCTTCAATGACAATTTTATGAATTGAAAAAGAACATGAAGAAGAAAATCAAAAACGCAGGCGTGCAGGCAGAAAAAAATTGATGGTATTTTAATTAAACAAAGTCAATAGTTTTGCTAAAGAATGTTAATACATATTTTAACATTTATAAATTTTACAATTATGCTATTGCGAAGGGATCTTTTTTTGTTCAGATTGAATGATGGATGGCCACTAAATTTACAGATTAAGGTAAGTTCACCTTGCACTATGTATTTACTTCTAATCAAAAACTTTTTATTTCAGGCAACTATGTTGGTATCCCTGAGGAATATTTACTTCCTTTTGAACGGGCCAATGGAACGAGGTATGTAAAATCTAATATAGTGCCATAAGTTTTACTGGCATTTCCAGGTAACTTAGACTTCACATTTTCTTTCTGGCCAGCATCTCGGACGGACAAATGGTACAGGTTAGTTCTACTATATATATTTAAACCAAATTGGGTAGACTGAAAATCGTTTCCACTACTTGAAACTGTGTTCTGTGTCGGGAGTGAATTTTAAAAAACCCAAAGTGAAACTTAAAAAAAGGAAAAGGCAATAAAAATTTTCTACTCACACGGGGTGTGGAAAAAGTGTGCAGACAAAAAAATGTAAAATAAATTTAACGAAAAGCATGAAAAATTATTAAAAATTAATATGTGCAACAAATGTAATAGAGGGTGTTAATAGTGAAATGTAATCAGTGAAATTCCTATGAAAACAAGAATCTAAATAAAGCATAATTCAAATAAAAGAAAATAAAATTCATTATAAAACTAGCAAGCCAATAAATAGATAAAAAAAAATATATAAAAATAATACTTATAAATCTACCATTCCATATATAATAATAATTACTAAAAACTAACTACTAAAAAAAATTCAATTATTCAATTAATTAATACTATTCTACTAATTTTCTCCCCCCCCACAGATCAAAAAAATGCCAGGTCCCTGAACTGTCTTCATCTTTGTGGGACGAAACTTCCGGATGTGGGTGAGCCTAATATGCAAATTCAAGAAAACTTAAAATAAAAAAATAAAAAAATATATAAATACACTAAAGTCAACTTTTCTTTACTACAGATTCTAACCTGCTTTGTTGTTTGACGATGAAACATCACCATCGAAGAAAACAACGTGCCGATATACAAACACAACATTAGCAAGCAACCTAGCAGATGTTCAGGTGAGTGCAAAGAATTTTACTTTTCGTTGTACATTTTGTTATTTTGAGGGATTTTTTTTTTTTTTTTTTTTTTTTTTTTTTTTTTAAGGTAGATTAAGGTAGATCGAACTAGGAAACTAAAATATAAAAGGCAATTATTCGTAATTATCTCCGGCAATCGAAACAAAAAAAAAAAACGAAATACATTTGTATTGGAAGTGATGATCAGTCATGTGTAACCGCCCGTTAATACAATCAACATTTAGCAAACAGTATTTTGGATATTTAAATAATTTGAAAACAAATCTTTCATTCAATCCAACTTGCTGTAATATCGGACTCAGATATAGTCATTATTCCAAGTGACTAACAACCTCTAGCTCTTAATAGCATAGTTCTCCAGAGTGACAATGGAGTTGCACTAATGGAATGATGACGGTCACTAAAGTAGCCAGTTTAGAAACGTAAGCTATCAGTTGGATTGAACAAGATTTTAAAACCTATCCATATATCCAAAGTCTGCCGCCCAATGCTAAAACAAAAACGGCAATGATTCAAGACTAGACCACTTACCCATACAAATGTATACTGTTTTCCTTTTTTTTGTTTTGTTTTGTATACTAATAAAACAGCTGGGTATGTGTAGGTTCAGGTTTTTTCTTTTCTTACTAAATGTAGAAAAATCCAACTAAGTTCTTGTGACCCGTTGTGGTCTTAGGTTGTAGCAGGATATACCGAGATTCCGACCTAACCGCGCAGAAATTTTGCAGGACTAAGTATACCAAGGATTTTAAAAGCAATGTTTTAAGTCCCTGGCATGAAATACCCCTGAAAAAATCTGTTTTGTAATTGCCCTCGTCTTACAAGACGTAGACCATTGACTAAGACAAGTCAATTTACGTCGTGCAGGAAATCCTTAGGACTAAGTACACCAAAGATTTTACAAATTATTGTTTTAAATCTTTGGCGTGAA
The DNA here is from genome assembly GCA_916048285.2 of Bellardia pandia. NCBI lineage: Eukaryota > Metazoa > Arthropoda > Insecta > Diptera > Calliphoridae > Bellardia > Bellardia pandia. The sequence goes on from OU696531.1 coordinate 47,549,846, forward strand.
ATACCCCTAATGATTTCCCTTGCATATTCTCTACTTCATATAGACTATTTCCGACCGGCTTTACGATCCGACATTTTAAAAATTTTCTTGCGAATTTAGCATTGAAACCGCGCTTAAAATCGCTCTGTTGGAAGTTTCTGCGAAAAACTTCTTGTCCCGGTATGTATTTTACGTTACGACATCGAGTATTATACGATTTTTCACCTCTTAAATAGGCTCTGTGTAGGCTGTCTCGCATATTTTGTCTCAGTAATTCCATTTTTGCGACCTTCGGTATGATATTCAATTCTAAGTCGTTTAGGCTTTTGAGTTTTTTGGCAATTTTATACACGCTTCCGTGGCCTATCATATTCATACCGAATAAAGCAAAATAAGGCGTTACTCCAATCGACGTCTGCACCGAAGACCTTAAAGAGAATTCTATTTCGGACAGGTGTTTATCCCATTGCGACTGATCCTCTTCTAAGTTGGAGCGAATGGCTGCCAAAATAGACTGGTTGACGCGCTCTGAGGCATTTGCCTGCGGCGCGTGTATAGCCGTTCGTAAGTGTTTTACCCCGAAATTTTCGATCATGGTGGTAAATTCTTTACTTACAAATTGCTTTCCATTGTCGGATACAATTGTTTCTGGCGTTCCAAATTTATAAAAAACTTCAGAAATCATAAATCTTACTACATTTTTGGCACTGGCCTTAGGCATCGCTTTAAGCAAAACGAATTTCGTAAGGTGGTCCAGTACAATGAAAATGTAGCAATTTCCGTTTTTCGAACGCGGATATGGACCAAGAAAATCTACGAAGATTCTTTGGAACGGACGTTCGCTGGTAACTTCAGCTCCCATTGGTGGCCGTAATGTCACATTAGCTGGTTTCGTTTCCTTACAAACGTCACAATTTCGAACGAAATCTCGAACCTGTACAGTTTGGTTAGGCCAATAAAAATATTCCCGCACTCTACTTAGGGTTTTGCCTATGCCACCGTGAGCAGCTTGCGGCGAATTGTGCGCGTTTCCTATGATGTTTTTGGTTAGTTCGAGAGGTACCCATAACTTCCAAGCAAAATCCTCGTTTAGGATTTCTCCGTCGTATGGACGAACTCTCTTATAAACAAAACCATCAACTACTTTTAAGTCCGGTAATTGTTCAGAATTTGTTTCTATAACGGAAACAAGTTCTAAATAATTACTCGACTTAAATGCATCAGAATTAAGATCTATTAGCCCACCAACTTCTGTACATATTTCCGACATCTCGTAACGAGATAGGGTATCGGGTACTACATTCTGCCTCCCCTGCCTATGCTCAATAGTGAAATTGTACGCTTGTAAGTGCAAACTCCACCGCGCTAGCCGACCTGACAAGTCTTTATGTGACATGAGCCACCTAAGGCTGCTGTGGTCCGTAATAACAGTGAAAGGCATCAATTCTATATAGGGCCTAAACTTCTTAATCGCCAGAACAACTGCCAGACATTCTCGTTCAGTAACTGAATAATTCTTTTGTGCAGGGGTCAGTTTGTGCGACAGATAGACTATTGGATGCTCACCATCCGAATCGTCTCTCTGGAACAAAACAGCCCCTATACCCACATCAGATGCATCACACTGAACGTAAAAATGTCTGGAGAAATCCGGGTGAATAAGAAGTGGACTAGTCATCAGAGCCTTCTTGAGGTGATCAAACGCGGCCATGGCTTCTTGCGAAAACCTGAATTGCTTCCCCTTCTTTAGTGTGTCAAAGATTGGAGCTGCAATGGTTGCATAGTCTGGTATAAATTTCCTATACCAGCCTGTTGTTCCCATGAAGCTCCGCACTTGCTTAGCCGTTTTAGGGTAGGCAAAACGAGAAATCGTTTCGACCTTAGCCGGATCAGGCTTCACTTTACCACCACCTACGATATACCCTAGATATCGCAACTCCTTAAAACAAAATTTAGATTTTTCCACATTGATCGTGAGCCCTGCTTCTCGCAACTGAATAGCTACCTGAGTTAACAATTCCAGGTGTGTCTCGAAATTTGGAGATACTATCAAGAGATCGTCTAAGTAGACGAAAACTCTATCACGAAGCGCCGCAGGAATCACTTTATCCATTAGACGACATAGCCTTTGAGCTGCATTGCACAATCCAAATGGCATGACCGTAAAATGGTAAAGTGGTCGCCCAGGCACCGTAAATGCAGTTTTCTCCCTACTAGACTGATCTAGTGGTATCTGCCAAAAAGCGTCCTTTAAGTCGACACTAGATATAAAAATCGTGTCTCCCAAACGACTGAGCAAACCTTCGATGTGTGGCAGAGGGTAGGCATCCTTAACCGTTAGTGCATTCAGCTTGCGAGCGTCCAGACACAGCCGATTCTTCTCGCCCTTACGGACCAGAGTAACCGGATGACTCCATGGACTCTCGCTTAGCTCAATGACACCAAGATCAAGCATCCTATCCAGCTCCGCAAACATCAACTTTTGCACCGCCGGGGACACAGGATAGTGACGATCTTTTACTGGAATCGCATCCCGGGTATCTATACAGTGCGTCTCTAAATGTGTTTTTCCCAATCCTTCTTTTCTATAGCAAGGGAACTTCCAAATGACTAAATCTAATTTTCGTCGCTGTTCAGGTGACAGCTTATGAGTTACGATGTCTAGTGTATTATCGGTCTCTTCACAGAGATTTACTCCATTCGTGGTAAGACTACCGATGTTGGCAAGTAGTTTAAACGCCTTCAAAAAGTCAACACCCAAGAAAAGCTCGCGATTTAGAGTAGGCACTAAATAGAAAGTGATGTCCTCACTTTTATTATTAAAATCTATCTTCGCCCGAACTCGACCGATTATTTTGTGAGCCGTACCGTCAGCCGTTTTTATAATTGTTTGGAAATCGTGCACATCCAAACCGGTTTTCTTTACTAAATCCATACAATTACGACCTAGACATGTGACCGTCGCCCCACTGTCCAACAACCCTTCGATTTCGAAACCGTTTAGATTGACTTTCGTATAAAAACGTGAATCCTCTCCCTCATATAAGGAAGCTACCGAAATTTCGCGCCTAAGCCTTTTACGTATTTTATACCGTTCACGCGCCTTCTTAATTTTATTACTAACATTTCCGAATATCCTTAACCTTGCCTGATTATATTCCTGAACTCGCACATGCAGAGGTTTCAATTCTCTAAGCCGTGGTTCAGGGTTTGACTTTAATTCTACCTTATCTCTTCTTAAAATTTCAATACACCCACCTTCAGATCTTGTTGATTTCTCTTTCACTGGGTCTGCGATTCGCTCGACCGCGCCTCCCCAGTTTGAGACGGGTTTCGTGGCCGGTTTCCCAGACACTTAGGGCATTTTGGAGACACTACGTTGTCCCTTCCACATCTGAAACAAAACTGTCTAGCAAAGGGTTCAGGACAATCTCTAAAACCGTGGCCTACTGCCCTACAGTTCCAACAGGTGTAATGGCTGGTAGAACGAATAGCATCTACTTCGACAGTCATTCCTGGCAAATCCTCGTCCATCCACGCTAATTCATTTATTCTCTGCACTGGATTCCGCTGTTGATACAATTGCCTTTGAGTGATAATAAGATTTTCAGCACGTCTCACTTCTCGGCAGAAATCACTTAGCGTCCTTATATGCGTTGAAAACATAATTTGTGCCAGGGATGGTTTTAGATTGCCCCTCATAATCTCCACTAATGGCTCCTCTTCGTACGGTGTTTGCTGCTGGTTTCGTAGTCGGATAACCGAGTTGTAAAAATCTTCAAAGGATTCTTGAGGCTGCTGCCTTCTATTCAATATTTGCCTTTGAATTTGGTACTCTTTATCATAACGCCTGTACTGGTTCACCAGAGCTTTTTCCATCTCCTCCCAGGTGCTTACGTGTACAATTTTCCTATAGTCCCAGTACCAATCAAGAGCTGGGCCTTCAAGTAAAACATGGAAGCTTCTTAATATTTCTGTGTCGGAGCATCCATAGTCTTTGCGCAATGTTCCCACTCGAAATATAAATTCCTGCACATTGATGGATTTGTTTGTGCCGTCAAATTTTATACCCCACTTAGCTAATGCATATTTGTCCAACGAGTCTCGTTGACTTGGCCAAGGAGTGGCGATACTACCATATTGCGGGTGTATGGATGGTGGTTGCATAGCTGCTGCTGTCCAAGCATTTGGCGGACATTCAGGTTGAGAATTCCTGAAGGTCTGTTGATACTGAGCTAAATCTGGTGGTTGACTATGATGCTGTGTTAATATTACTGGTTGCTGAGGGTATTGCGTCTGCACTGGCTGTTGTAAATACGGCAACTGATTTTGCGATGTTGGCACGAATGGTTGCTGATAGCCTGTTTGCAGCTGCGGTGGAACATTTACATTTTTAGATATAGCCACATTTTGTCTTGATTCTACCACACAAGGAGCTGAAATCAAAGGTGGTGGTTGTGAGAATGCCGGTGCTATAGATACTTGTGGTGCTGACAATTGACTAGGAGGTAACGCGTAATAATTAGAACCAGCGCTTGAGGTCGGTGTAGAATGCACTGCTTGAGCTGGCTGGGTTAAAGCCAACTTAATTTCGGCTACAGCCTTCTGTAACTTCCGGTCTACCTCTTGCATCAGCTTAATTTGACTAAGACCCACAGAGGCTTCTACCATCTGATAGATGCTGTCAGAATTTAGCCTTTGTCCAAACTCTAATTCTTGCTGCGCTCTCTCTCGCACCTCCCTACGAATGTTCCGGGCTGTATCACTTTCAAACTGTGGGGAAATCACCGTTCGATCCAGACTTTCAGAGCTGATTGATAAATCGTATGCTTGAGAAGAAACAATCGGATTTGTATTTACCACTGATGTCGTTGCGGTGTTTTGGGTTGACGTAGGATTTGCCAGTGACGACATAGTCGTTATTGTAGATGTATAAGTAATCCCAGTAGTACTTGCTCTAGTAGTAGCCATGTCGCCCGCTACTAGTCTACTTGCCTGGCGGGTTAAAACCATTAAAGTCCCAAAACTAAAAAAACGAATTCAGATAAAAATAATATAAAATCTCAAATAAAAAGGTTGCTACTATAATAATAATAGAAATTAAACGAAACCTAAAATAAAAAGATTAAATCTTACAATAAATAAAAATAAAATTAGGAAAATAAAAATCTACTACTTTCATTATATATAAAGAAATAAAAAAAAAAGGTATATCTAAAAAATTCAAATTAAAAAAAAAAAATCTATATCCCTAAATATTAATAAAAGAACAAAATTTTAAATAAAATTTAAAATTTTCAATGAAGTTATAATGTAAATTATAGTACATATATGATTGGCGGTTAATTTCGAGAGGAGATTATGTTTGAAGATAACAAATTGTTGGTAAAAGTGTGTATGCACATAGATTTATACGGTTATAGACAAAAAAAAAAAAAATTTTGTAAATGAAAATGTAGGATCTTTGCTTTGAAGTAACTAAATTTGGAGTTGCAACTAAAACAACTAGGTATTTGACCTATAAGTCTTAGGACTTACTCCTGTAGAGTTCCTTTAAAAATTACTCAAGAAAAAATTTTTTTTTCTTTTTATATTTCTAAAATTCAAAAATCTAAATTTACGGTCTATTGAAACTAATAAAACTACTACTGGAAGGTATTTATCTTCGACTTTTCCAGCCAATCGGAGAATTTTAAGTCTCAAATTGGCTACAAAAACCCAAGATAATTAGAATCCTAAACCACCATGACACTATCGCTCACGACCTATGTCGCAACGCGAGACTGACTCCACGGTCACTGTCTTCGGGACTTACACAGGTGTGAGCGATAGAATCATCTCGGTTTAAGAGATTCATAAAAAACTATTGCGTTGTAAATAAATAGATAAAAAAATTCATATTTCTAAATTAGAACGTCGCTACTGTTAAGGACTCTTATGTAACTTAACGGGACTTACGTTCCTTTCTTAGAAATGTCTACTCAAACTAGTTTACTGTTCGTTTCCAGGATATGGAACATTTCGGGCCCCACGTTGGGCGCCATTTTATTATGTGTGCACTTGCAATTATTTTGTGTTGTGAATCTCAGCTGGTAGCAAAAGAACTACTAACTGCCTGAAGTGGCCAGATTGTCGGCTGCGCTGGTATGCTCGCGTAAGCCGGGCTGAAGCTCGCCGGATGGGGGTGGTTCTTGCCAACTCTCTGGTCCTCTTAACACACATAAATAAAAATCATACCAGCTTTGTATAAAAATCTTGTTGTGGGGACCCGAAATGTCTTTACTGTTTCTCGTTTACAACCGTTGCCCATATACACTCACACTCTTCCCTGGCTGGTGTTTTGCCAGGTTAGCCCTCCCACACGAGCCTAGAGGCTCTCCTTGACGTCCTGATCTTTCTTTAGGATGTCCCATTGTTGCACTTCAAACACTCTCTCTCTCTCTACTTACCGCCAACTGTAGAAATTACCACTTCATATTAAACTTAATCCTTTCATTTCCCATTATCAATATACATCTTGATTCCTTTTATTAATGTAATTGTTCAAATTCATAACAAACAAAAATTGAAGTTAAAATTTAATGGCAAACAAAATTAATTTGACTTTAAACATATTAAAATTTGAAAGGTTAAAAATTTTTAAATTAATCTTGGCCTAATATGTACAAATTCAAAAATTTCAATCTAAGATAAGCGCCCAAAAAAATTTCAAAGGAAAGGAAAAAATTATGTTATCTAATCCACCAAAATTTTATGCCAGTTTTTGCTCTTCAACGTTGCGGTCTATTTCGCCGATGTATAGTTTAGTTAAGAGTACTGTCTACATTTTTTTCTTCACAACATATACATATTTTTTTTTTTGTAAATTTGTTTTTTTTTTTTTTTATAATTTTATGGTCAATGGAACCCAATTTTGACGATCAATTGGGGAGTGAGCTCACTACCTAATAGACGCGCGCACCCTCAATACCAGGTGACTTGATCCTCAACACTAAAAAAAAAAACTATATTTACTCAACTTAAAATTAGTATATAATTGTTTATTACAGTACGTGAGCGTCAGAGTGTCAGTTCGAGTTCGTGTCGGGCGAATACCTGACCTTCCGGGCGTTGGTTACTATGTGATGACCCTGATGTGAAGGAGTCCCTCGATGGAAGCAACTGGATCCTGTAGTGGCTTTTTGGTATTTGTTTTTGTTAAATAGATTGTTCCTTTTTTTTTTTTTTTTTATATCTTCTGATTGTAACGTTCTTTTCAGTGTGTTATTGTTCTTATTGTTTTTTTTTTCTTAAATAAATCACATTAATTTTTATTATTGCTGGTTTTTTTTCTTTTATTTATCTTTTATTATTTTAGTTTTTAAACATGGATTTTTTCTTCTGCCGCCTGTCACCTCCTCATCTTCCTCTTTTCTAGAACCTCTCCTGATTTTTTTTTTTTTTCAATCACGTCTCTCTTCTACCGTGTCTATCTCAAAAGTGCTTTTCGTTCCTCCATCTCGGTCTTAGGAAACCTTTGACCGCCTAAACTCCATCTTTTTTTCTTTTCTTCCTCTAGCAGTAGCAGGCTATTTCAATTCAATAACAATCCTTACTTACTTTTTTTTCTGTTTACTACTGTCAATTTACACAGCTGATCTACACTGCCTTATCGGCCTTATTTTTATTCAGGGTGACCATGACAGATTTTTAAACCTCTTGTACAAAATTCTACATGTGCTTGCACACAAATAAATTAATTTTTTTTAAAATTTTAAATAAAAAAAAATCTAAACTTGGTGCGATTTTTTTCAAATGGCGCGTTTTTTTTTCTCCATTTTAAAATTTCAAAGTTGACAACACTGTTGACAACGCTGGTCATTTACCAAACGAAATAATAATTCCCATATCCTTTTTTTTAAAGTTCGCAAATATACAACGAACCCGGTTTTCTTCTTTTAACGGCCACAGCAACCAACCAACCAACACACACAAACAACGACGACGACCGACGGAAGAAAAAATTATTATGAGAGTGCATGAGGAGGAGTACCCAAGGACCCTTCAAAAATGTGTGGAGTACCCGTGGTCCATTGTAGCTAAAATGTAGTGACTACAACAACATCATGGTCCTATGTAATGCACTTATGGGACCACTTCGTTTTCAAAGCAGATTCTTGTTACAGGACAATTCTTCGTGCTTTAACGACCGTAATCGTTGTTTAAAAACATTTGATGTAGTTACAAGGAGTAGTTTTGGGATTAGTCCCGTGTTATGCAAAGCTGGAGTTATATATGGTCCAGTCCTAGGACATCGTAATGTTAAATGGACTAGTTTTTTTCAAACAAATGGATTATTGGAGTACTCCATACATGCGTGTATGGAGTACTCGCGTTTTTTGCAGGGGAGAGAAGAAGAAGAGAAAAACAAGGTGTGTGTGTGGGTGGGGGCTAGCTAATAAGTAAGCTAGCTACCCAGCATACCATTTTAGGAGCGCTCCGAAAAAGGAGTCAGAAAAGAGTCCAACAAAAGAGCATTTTCGGAGCGCTCCGAAAAAAGGAGACAGAAAAGAGTCCAACTAAAGAGCATTTTCGGAGCGAAAGAAAAATTTGCTTGTTACTGTCCTGAGTCTCAGTATGACTAAGAAATTCCACTTAATTATGTGTGTAGCAAAGCGTTGTTGTCTTGTTACTTGTGCTTTGAACAAAAAAAACATAGCTGTACCACACAAGAATGATAAAAACAAGATTACACAGAGCCCAAGAAAAACCTCATAAAAGACTCTTTTCTGGCATTATCTAAGAGCTCTTTAAGAGCCCAAAAAAACCTTCATAAAATACTCTTTTCTGACATTATCTAAGAGCTCTTTCTGACGGACCATTTTCGAACGTAATGACGCTCTTTTCTGAAGGTTTTCGGAGCAATTATGATTGTTTTTTGGGCTCATAAAGAGCGTTAACGCTCCGAAAAAGGTGTCAGAAAAGACTCTTTTCGGACTCATATGGCTTGCTGGGTAGTTAAAAAAGGAATTTTTTTTTCTCGTGTGTGTGAGTGAATTTATAAATAAATGTGGTGAAAATATCGTGGTGAGTAAATCATGGTGAGTATAAAAATTCGTGGTGAGTAAAAAATCGTGCTGAGTATAAAAAATGTGAGTGCATTGAGTTTTTCGAACTGTTACTCATGTGTAACCCCGGGTAAAAAATAAATTAATTATTAATCTGGTACAAAAAAAAAAAACAAATTTGTTTAGTTTATTTTTTATTTTTGTTAAGTTTTTTATTTTTTATAAAAACACTGAATGAACTGTTGAAGACTGTTATTAATATTATATTTTTTATGTGAAATTTTTCAATAAACTTTTATTAAATAAGAAAGAAAATCTAAATTTGGTGCGATTTTTTTCAAATGGCGCGTTTTTTTCTCCATGTTGGTGCATTTTGAAATTGAAGATTTTTAATTTAAATCCATACAAAATACAAAAAGTCCCAGGTATGCCCTGGGATTCGCTTATATGAATACATTTTGGTGTTTGCGTAAGGGTTAATATTTCTTTTGGATTATATTACACATCAAATTTTTTTGATAGCCTTTATGATGACTGATAGTTTTAAACTTGTTTTATTTGTTTGCGTCACTAGATTTAAAAAAATTATGCCTCCTTAAAGTAGGCAACATAATTTAAAACAATAATTTTACTATAAACGTTTATTTTACAGCTATATTATTATTATTATTATTTTTACTATAACCGGGATTGTCAGAAGCTGTTTCACATAAATAAAAGATATTCAAAATATCTTAAAAAATTGCCACAAATTTTTTTTCAAACAATTAGAAGTTTTTTTAATAATATACAATTTGGTAATTGAATTTGTAGAAAATTTCTTTTGATTACCAAAGAACCTAATTATAGAGTGTAATTACTTGGGGAGATAACACGATCAAGTTTTGTTCTTTCAATTGGTTTTTCTTTATAAACATTCTGGCATCATAATTTTTTGTGTTGTGCTGTAATCCACAAAATTAAAAAGCACTAATTAAAGTTAAACAAATATGTATATTGTTTTCTAAACGACATTTTGAAAATTAACTGTCTTAAATTTTCGTACATCTTCAATTTTTAAAAATTTTCACAACCAGTATGTGTAAAAAAACATTTGAAAGCAAAACTTGAACGTGTAAACCTACAGCGTTAGTTTAATTTTTGTATATTTCAATTTAGCTAGTAGTTATTTTATAAACCGAAATTAATTTTTAATAAATTAAAATGACAACTTTTCAATTCATATTCAGATAAGGACAAATTGCAAATTTGATTTTTCTTATAGACTTCAGAAAACAATATTTGAAAAATAGGAATCTGTTCAATTTTAGAAAAGAACAATTTTTTAAAATAATTTTAGAAAAGACTAAATGAAAATGAGATTTTTTTTTCAAATTCAGTAAAAACTAATTAAAAATTATATTTTCAAAAAATCCACATATTTAGTTTTTCTTTAAAGAATTTTTGCAAATTCCATTTAAATATGTTAAATTCTATAAAAACATAGTCATACCACTTCATCTTATGCGTGTTTTTATAACCGTCATAATTGATATAAAACTCTGAATTTTCATTAATAATCAAAAAATAATAATAACTAATTCTTAATTATGAAGTTTTGACCATAATCTTAAAATTCATCATAAATTTCAATTAGCATTTCTTAAATTTTAAATTAATTTAAATTTTATTTTCGTTTATTTGTGTTAGTTTATTAATTTAATTTTAATTGTCATTACTATATTACATTTTTTAAACTCTTTTAAGTTGTACTAGAAACACAACTGTGTTTAAGTTCGTTTTGTAAATTCGTCGTATGAAGCTTAATAATAACGAAACAAATACAGCTGACAGCTTTGTATGTATGTATACAAAGCTTTTTCAATTTATGCTTACCGGATAAATTTACCATTTATTTTAACCATTAAACTTATGTAGACAATAATAAAAAAAATTGTAATTACGCGAAATGATGATCAAATTCTAAAAAGAAAATTTCGTGTTCTTATTCCTTAAACTAGGTTTATTTTAACTTAAACAATGTAAACTAAAATTTGTTCCTTAGACTTTAAGGAGTAGTTTTTAATCTCAAATATTTCAAAAAATAAATTGAAGCATATTTGAGTCAAAGAGTAAAAATGGAAATTTCTTAAATAAAATTGAAAAATTCAGCAAAACAATTAGAAAATCCTGAAAAGCAATTGGATACTTAATTGAATATTTCTAAAATATAATAGAATTTTTTTGAAATTTAAATTCAATGATGATATTTTTTTCACTACTTTCGAATTATAAATGCTACTTTTGTTTTGATTATTTTCAAATGTTACTAAAAGTAACTCGAAAAAGCAAGAAAAAACTATTTTTTCCAACAATCACATCACTTTGTCTTTATTATTGAACATTTATTTAAGTATTTCTTTATTCATTTACTCAACAAACCGGCCGGTATTTTCAATAATTAATTCTTTGTTTTGTTTTGAGAATTCCACAAGATTTGTTTACATTTGAGCACAACTGAGAACTCTTTAACTGAAAAGAGTTTAAAAGAGTCTAAAAGCTGCAGTTTTCTACGAACACTTGCTCACGCGCAAAGCCAGCATTCTGCAGACAGAGACGCCCACAGCAAAGTTGAAAGAATATAAATGAATGAATTTTTTGCTGGTGGTGTTACAAAATAAAAAAAAGATAAGAATTGACCCAAACAAGACGCACGAAGGCATTAAGGAAAATCATTTTTGAGTTTTGAAATCAGTTGCTCGCGAAGAGTCATCCAGTGCGGTTGGGATGGTCTCATAAAATAAAAAGAATAAGTAAAAAATAAAAAGTGAAAACGAATTGAAAAAAAGGAAAAGAAAGTGAAAAATATAAAAGAGAAATTGAAAATTATATAAAAAAGGACACTTAAGGACTTTGAAAAAATAAAATTTGGAGAGCATTGAAAATACTTGCGTTTCCTACAATGGGGTCTAACCGTTTAGCCCCATTGCTTTTATTAATAGCGGGCGTGGTCTTTAACATTTTTTGTACAAATGCTGAACTAACACCGCCATATTTTAACTTGGCTACGGGACGTAAAATTTATGCTACCGCCACTTGCGGCAGTGACACCGATGGACCCGAATTGTATTGTAAATTAGTGGGAGCAAATACCGAAAATGATCAAATAGATTATTCTGTTATACAGGGCCAGGTATGATGGTGGTTATTCAACAAAGTTTTTTTTTCTTATTTTAGTTTTTTTTCAATATAATTAAATTCAATTATTAAACTTATAGAGTATTTTTGTTTAACAATTATTTGTTTTATATAAAAAATAGCTTAAAAGTGATTTTTGTTTATTAAGCAAATAATTGCTAGATATTTTTTTCAGTTTGTTGAATATTTTGTTTGTTTAAATTAAAAAAAAAATGATTTAAATCTATTTTTATGCACAACTATTTGTATGTAAATATGTAAATATTAAAAACCATTTGAAAACACATGTGTGTTTAGTTTTTAGAGTTAGAAATTTTCAAATTGAAAACTAAAACACATGTGGTGGTGTTTTTATTGTTTGGTTTGATGTATTTTTTTGACATAAATTCTTTTTATATAGGTCTGCGATCATTGTGATCCTACCATACCCGAAAAGAATCATTCACCCGAACATGCCATTGATGGCACCGAACAATGGTGGCAGAGTCCTCCATTGTCTCGTGGTATGAAATTTAATGAAGTCAATTTAACCATCGATTTTGGCCAGGTAAGCAAAACAATTTATAAACGAAACAAGTAAAAAAGTATAGTTGGTCAAGCCCGACCATATAATACCCTACACCCAGTATATGTATAAAACAGTTTTTCAGATATATGGGAGATAAACTATTATGGACCGACCATTCAAAAATTTAGTGTCATGATTTCTGTGTAAAACTTTATCTCGATATAAATACTTTTAAAAGATTTACGGAGGTTAAAGTTAATTACGGGGAGGGTCTTATATAGGAGTTTCGACTAATTATGGACCGACCATTATAAAATAGGGTGTCATCATTTCTGTATATATGAAACTAATTTGTGTTGAATTTTATTTAGATACCAACATTTTTAAGAAATTTATGGTCGTTAAAATGATTTTCGGAAGTGGGCCTTATATGGGAGCTATGACTAATTATGGACCGATCAAAATAAAATTATACCGTATTATTTGTATACATATGAAATATATTTGTGTTCAATGTTATTTCGATACCGACATTTTTAAGAGAGTTATACTCTTTAAAATGATTTTCGGAAGTGGGCCTTATATGGGAGCTATGACTAATTATGGACCGATCATCATAAAATTGTACCATATTCGTATATATATGGAATATATTTGCGTTCAATATTATTTAGATACCAAAATTTTTGAGGGAGTTATGCTCTTTAAAGTGATTTTAGGGAGTGGGCCTCATATGAGAGCTATGATAGATTATGGACCGATCTGCACAAAATTTGTAGATCTGATTGGCTTCATTTACTACTCATTTGTGGTGAAATTTGTTTGCATACTTTGCATCGGTAAACCCCAATTTCCTCCAGTTGCAATCCCTTGGGCCAATAAAATTTCACGTACCAAATTTTATCGAAATATCTTAAAAATTGCGACCTGTACTCTGCGCACAAGCTTTACATGCATAGCCAGCCAGCAAGCCAGATGAACGGATATTGTTAAATCGACTCACGAAGTGATTCTGAGTCGATCGGTATTTTTTAAGGTGGGTGTTGGACCAATATTTCTGGGCGTTATAAACATCAGCACAAATCCAATATACCCTCCCCACTATGGTGGTGTAGGGTATAAAAAACAAAAGAAAACAAACCTTAAACTATTGAAACGTTCACACACACATTTTTTTTAAACAAGTTGAACAAAAATACCCAAAACCTTTTAAACACCAACAAAATGTTCAAAATGTTTTTTTTTCGTATTTTTGGAAAATAAACAAAAAAATAAATAACATTAAACATATCATACGATCAGCAAGATGTAGTATGTAGCATCCAGAAACAACCTGTTTAAAAGAAAGGTTAAAATCAAAGCACTTAAAGAATTAAAGTGTTAATAGCTGTAAACTCGTATATTAGCAGTAAAGTATATTTTGTTATAAATATTAAACTTCTAAACAAAATGAATTATTGTATTTTAAAAATCAAATAAATTTTAACTAGTTCATTCAAGTAATGAGTTCTTAAGGATTTACGATGATGATAAGGGCACTTGTGAACTCAAAAGTAATTTTCCGCTCATATATCGCCCTAGGCGAAACCATAGACCGCTTATCTCTATATTCTATAGGCTTAGACATTAAGCCACAAAAGTTTTATATGCCAGATATATAATCTTTGATATTAAAATTCTCCAGAGGATGTCAAAAATTTATAGAATTTGTTTAACGTAATATTGAAAAGTTCGAGATTGGAGTTTTGAGAAAATTGTAGTCTTTTTTTGGACTCAGATCGGAATGGCTAAACATTGCCTAGTGAAAAAAAAGATTCATATTAGATCTTTTGAAAAGCTTAGGAACATAAAAATAGTTTGATATTACTGAAGTTCCCAAAAGCAGTTATTTTTTTTCGTTTATCAGGGGCCTGTGGCACATAATGATTAGTGGAAATTTACAATAACTCGAACATTTCCACAATTGTTGACCATTGTACCTTTTTAATAATAAACCCCAAAATATATCAAATTTATCTTCTTGTAAACACATTTCTAAATTTCATGATTTGTTGCAAATGCGGTCCCGGTTTGAACCATTTTTGTATTTTTAATACAATGTATTTTTATTTGAGTGAGAGTAGACACACAGTATGTAACAAGTACAGGAGTTGCTAGTAAAAACGAGTGTGTACTCGTCTTATCTTCCCCTCACTCCGATGTGTAAAAGGTAAACAAATTTTGCTGCAATATTTTCGTCGTGTAAATGGGGACTTACATTCACTGACTTCTGAAGCCTTGAAATTTTTCTTAGTGCATGAATATAAAAAGCAGATTGTTTAATGTCTGGATGACGTGATAGACTTCTGTTGAAATTGTGTCTGCCATAAATTACTTTTTTTTCTTCTCTCTCCTAAAGATTTTCAACTTTGAAGTGCAAAGTCTGTTTAAGGATGCTACACAAAAATATTAATGGCCGTATGCAATTTTGTATGCCATTGAATTCTTTAAAATACATCATATAAATTTTACATGTTTAGAAAGTCAACTCTTAGCACAAAGTTAATAAAAATTTCTGTTATTTCTGTTATTTATTGATTATTTTGAGAAGTGGTAATAGAATAACAAAGTTATTGTATGGAACAGAGAATGATCAGGGAAGTGGAAGGAAAGAGTGATTTAAACAAGTAGTTGTCTTAAGATATTGTTACATTGGAGTCCTTTACCACAAGATTCATGTACAAGTAAATGAAACGAATGTTTCTGAATTAAAATGTTAGATTGTTGTTCAATAATTCCAATTGTCTTAACTAATAATAAGTTTGTGTACTTAATATAAATATTCGAAATAATGTTTAAATTGTACTATGAATTCTCAAATCTAAAAATAAAGATAGAAATTCTTAGAGAAGACACCATATTTCTAAAATTCTTATGTTGGCTTCTTATGTTGGCATATCAAGACTACAGATATAGTTGAAATACAAATTAAATGGTTTTCATTTCTTTAATAAAGAAAGGATGGTTAAATTTTAAGGGCCGATGTCGATTTTGAATAAAACACTAATTATTTCTATACATATGTATATGTATATACTGATAAGAGTGGAATATGCATATTAAGGGTATAAAGTCACATTATCGTAAATATAATGGAAATACAATTTTAATGGATTTCATTTCTTTAATATACATTTAATATATTTAGTTTTAAAATAACAATTTGTGTCACAGAAAATCTTTAAAAAACTATTTTAAAACTAAACTATTGTCATTTCCTTTTAATAAACCCTCTTCATATCAGCACAAACAATTGCATAGACTAAAGATTTGAAATAAATTCATATCATAAATCATAAGACCTTTTGGGTTATCTTGCAACATACTACAAAGTACAACAAGTAAATAAATAAATAGTTTTTGTTAATTTTCCTTTGCCTCTACTTCTTGAAAAAAGACTTTAACACATCTCTTGGCATTTAACTATTAAATACTGTCAACGCACCAAAATGGAGAAAGAACGCGTCATTTGAAAAAAATCGCAACAAGTTTAGATTTTCTTTTTTAATTATTTATTGAATTAATTTTGTATTATAAATATAACAATAAAACAGTCTTCAACAGTTCCGTGTTTAAAAAAAAAAATAAAACTTAACAACAATTAAAAATTAACTAAACAAATTTGTTTGTATTCCTTTCTACTAGATATGTAATTAACTTTTTAAAAAGAGATCAACGTTAATAGTAAAAGTAATAATAGTAGAAACCTTTATTTTAATAATAAATAAGCATAACCACTCAAAATTTATTTCAAAATATGCTCTTCGGAATTAATTGGTAAAAAGGGCTGATTTCAATACATATTTTTTAAATATTTTTGTTTTCTATTTTAAGTACTTTTAGTACTTTGTTGATCCTATTCAATAAAATTTGTAAGGGCTTCACTGGGACTCTAACCCTGGTTGTTCGTCTACAGTTTAGTAGACCAATCAGGCTACCCAAGAATGTTTTTTTTTTCATGTTTAAAATGTTAATTTATTTTCAAACAAAAATTTTCATCCTATTCAGCTTTAGCAATAGCCTTCATGTGACGAATGTTTCATTATCATATATTCGTATATAAAATGCATTCAATGGGGTCCTTTTTCATCGTATAGATTTCATGATAATGAATTGTTAAAAATTAGTGAAAACAAAGATTTCATCACATTTTCGGAAAAATTAAAAAACGCACTGAAATTAAAAAAAAGCGCACCGCGCACCAACTAAGAAATTTTTCGCACCAAAAATTTAAAAAAAAACACCAAAAATGGTACGAAACGCACCAAGTTGACAACGCTGACTACTTTCTTTTTCTGGTTCTGTGTGTAGAAGAAAACTCAAAGATAAATATTAAAGAAATAAAGAAACCCCACAAGTATTGACTGCAAGTATGGGTTTTGAATATAAAATGTTACATGCTTTTGAACAATAAGATTTTTTTTGTTGTTGTCAGTTTGAATATTTTTCTTAACACTTGGTTTTTGTGTTTTTGAACTCGCTTATCAGTCTTTGAAAAAAATGTACAATAGTTTTAAAATTAAAAATGTGTTCAATGTGTTCTTTTCATGTTGTTATTACGAGTATTTTGTTTAAATGATATTCATAATTTTCTGTCTTGAAAACAACTATAGCCGTTGTGCTAGTAAAGGAAACTGTTGCTGATAAGCACAAGCATATGATTTGGCTTATCTGGTGTTTGTGTTTCTTTTTAAACCGGGATCTTAAATTATATTTCATTTTATATACTTTTAGTATAAGAATTTTAAAATATGTAGTATAATATCGTCACCTAAAATCCAAAAGTTGAGCGGCAACTTAAAGATGGGTGTACTTTACAATTTTGTGCAAAAAGTCCATTGCGTCATTGTGCAATGTTTTCAGAACAAACTCGCAAGAAAATATTTAATAGCTACTGGAAAATGTGTTGGGATCAGAAAAAAATACACTATGTTATTAATCTCGTTGAGCGGACAAACGTAAAGAGTGTTCGCGTAGACAACCCCATAAGATCAATTACGAAGAAGTATTATTTAAAGCATTATTCTAAACGTGTGCTTTTATGTTTTCATATATTTTTGTCTACGCTAGGACTAAATGAGGACTACGCTAGGACTAAATTAAAAATTTCAATGATATACATGGCACGAACATTTCGCCAGAAGAAGAAAAAAAAAACCAAAATATGTTGTACAAACAACGCTTGAATTTAAAAAAAAAATGGTTAAACGATATTCCATCTACAGGAACTTAAATTTTTACTTCCGGCTGATTACCACAGTTTTTACGATAATTTACCATACGCAGATTAGATTTATAAATTTTACTTCTCAATGTGAATTCCTTTTCTTTTCATTTATATTCGTACAATAATGAATTTTCGTTTTTTTTTTGTTTTGTTTTCTTTTCTTAAATAAAGTATATTTTTCTCGAATCCATTAAAGTCGTTGTATTTAGTTTTGTATGTTTTATATTTAAAACACAGAAAAGAAAAAGTAAAAAATGTTTAATAAGAGTGAAAAGAGGAATTTTTTAATCCAAATTTTAACTTTTATTAAAAATTTTTTTGTTGTTACGGCTTTTTGGTTTCAGAAAAAACGATTCCAAAAGGCCTCAAGTACAATTACTAAACAACTACAATTATTTTATAATTTGTTTTTATTAAACCAAATCCACAATAGTTTTTTAAGGTTAATTCTGAAATTTGGCCAACAAGAATGGAATAGTCTTAAACTTATAAAGGTTTTTTTGCTTCTCCTGTAAAAAAGTAAAATGTGTAGTTACGGCCTTTTGGATTTTCGGTGACGATATGTATGTATATTGACTAAATTACTGATAAACCAAAGAAAAAACAGTTTAAATGTTTTTTTTTTGTAATGAAGAGAATTTTGAGGTCAATAAATTATGGTTGTTTATTATATAAGGGTTGGAAGAAAATGTATTTTATTTTAATAAATATTGAAATGAAAGAAAGTATTCTATACAATTCATATGGGGAGTGAACAGATTAGGCCGAACAAATTGTAAGGTTTTGAAGTTTCTAAATGAAGATTTGAATTAGAGTTTCGAATTAATTATTTCAATTTGAGCTTAATTCACTAAATTCTTAATTCAGAATTAATAAAAACATCAATTTCAACTTTATTCAAATGCTTTTATTTGCACTAATACAACAATGAATGAAGTTTGACTTTTTTATTATTTGTATTAGATTTAATTTAATTTAAAGGCAGTCATTAAAATTCTGTGAATTAATACTCTTCAAATGATTTTGATTTTGAAATGAATTGCTGCTAACTTTTAATATAATTGAAAATGTAATAAGAATATTTGCTCAGCTGTTATGCAAATTTGTAGCAAAATTAAATAACTAATGATGCCAATTATACGCTATGATGAGTGAGTACGGCAAATATTTATGGAACTTAATATAATGCAATTAAGAAAGTAATTTGCAAAATAAAACAATCAGCTTAGAAACATTTTTATCAAAATATAGTTTATATTTGGCATAAAAGCCTTTTTGTCTTACAGACGAATATAATTTTTTGAAATCTATTCTGATATTTAAATGGTGACGTTCTAGAGTGTTGTCATTTTATATTTGTTTTGCAAGTTTTGTGGAGTGCGGGTTAGATTAATCAAATCGGGTGTGGTTCAAACCACGACTTTAGAAAATGCCAGTTTGAAGTAGGTGTAACAATTCGCATAATTTTTAATCTTACATATGACACGCCTTCTTTTTTTCAAATTAAAAAAAGGTTAATTTTAAGAAATTTTTAGTTAAAATTTATTTGTTTTATAGTTTGTTTAAAAAACTTTATAACCCGACTTTTTAAATTCATTATTACATTTTATTTACTCTCTACTGTTGATACAAAATTTTATCTCCGTTTTTCTTGTTTTTTCAATGTTTTTTTTTTGTTTCATTTATGTGTGCCCATAAATGTGTTGCCAATTAGAATGTGATCACATAACCCATATTTGCATATCTCATTCACGCGTCTAACGGGGAAGGGTGCCTTCGTCCACAGATTTAGATAAATATAAAAACAGACAAAACAAAGACATTTGCAAAAAAATCTTTGTATTGTAGTTCGTGGAAAAATATTTAACTTTGCAGCATGGAGTACGAACAAGGCACAGTGGAAGAGATACAAAAACATGTATGTATATTCCAGAGTCAAATTGACAATGAGATAAAGAAATTATAAAAATATTTAGTATGTTAGCTCTTATATTAGGGTTTATAATTATCCAAACTTTTTTCGATTTCGGAGAATTAATTGAATTAAAATTGTTTATTCCCCGGAAGTTTTTTTAATAACAAAAAACCAGTAATTTGTTTGAATATAGAGTTTTGCTTGCTCTCTTGTACTGATACGATACAATGATTTTGACCTAACACTTGACCGAATTTGACACACTCTTAGTTTTAATTGGTTAAAATTCAATATTTCTATACTTTTAAAAGCTCTTAAAGAAATCTTAACTTTTTCTGAAAAAAATTATATAAAACAATGCAGGGCACTCATAGCCCTTGGGGATCGAACATGTTTGGTTGTTTAGCTGTAAACCACAAGAATGTCAACGAAGTTCAGACTATAGCAGGGATAAAAAATTGAACATGCTAGTTATTATTTTAGTTGTTATGACAACAATTTCAATCGTAATTCTGTTTAATTTATAACATACATATATAAATTAAGTAACTAAGAATCAAAGATTCAAAAGTGTAAATTCCTTAACAATTCCATTAAAACATTTATAACGTTTTATTGTATAGGCTGTTTTTGTAACAGCAATGCTAATTGAGTTGACAGACAGCCCTTGGCCGAGTGAACTCTGGACTTGTCATGGAAATTCAAATGTAATGTAATCAAACGTCAAATGTCATTGCTTTAAGAATTCAATCTTTAAAAAATTACCTATAATTCATTATTGACAATATATTTTGTCTTTAATTCAAACCTATTACAAAATAGCTTTACAACTACTTGTGAATGATACTAAACTATTGTGAATGATCAAGTACGAGTAAAGCAAATGGAAACAGATTTGAATTAATAAAAATTTTATAACTATAATAATGAAATGTTAAATGAATTCTATTCAAATTAAAGTCTTTGAATAAAGCTTAAGACTTTTTTGGGAAAAGTTTTATGTAATCAATTGCAGAGATTTTTAAATTCTTTAGATATTCTTTTAATTCACAACCATTAAAATGTAAACTAATTTAGCTTTAAAAAAATAAGTTTAATCATTAAATTGTTCAAATTTATTTCAAATTAACGTTAGAAAACAGTTTTTCATTTTGTACTTGAAATAAATTTTTTTACGAATTTTCGAGAGTTTTTCGAAATTAAGAAATAAAAACATTTTCAAATGACTTTAGAGGCTGTGCTAGTGTTTAAAATTCAATAAATTACACGATTATTAAATTCTATAAAAATACGTTTTAAAATTTGTTTTTTTAAAAGTATTTTTATTAACACACTTTTTTTCCCAGTGTATTCAAACCCAATTTATTGCTTCATTTTTATGAATGACCTAAAATTCATTTGAACACAGCAACAACAAACTACAACATCAAAAGAACGTTCTTTTATGTGTTGAGTTCTTGTCATAAATTGTAGTGTCTGTCGTCGTTTTGTTTATTGTGTTGATGCCACAGAATGCAAAAGTATCTAAACAGTCCGGTAGTTTTATATGTGGCTATTGTTTACCCGTAACTAGTTAAAATAATTTGTAAACATATTTTTATGACGAACTTAATATATGTAATCGTTTTTAGTTACTCTTCTAAAATTAAGTAATGCAAAGAATATTAATTGTTTCTCTCTGAATTACATTGCAGCAGATAAAAA
Source organism: Bellardia pandia (assembly GCA_916048285.2). Lineage (NCBI taxonomy): Eukaryota > Metazoa > Arthropoda > Insecta > Diptera > Calliphoridae > Bellardia > Bellardia pandia. Next base: position 47,571,442 of record OU696531.1, read on the forward strand.
ACGCTAGTGTAAACAATAATCAAACAGAACGGGAAATGGAATATATTAAGGCGGAAATATCAATGTCATTGATTATAAAATAAATGTGTGTAAGAGTAATTCAGATATTGAATTTTTAGTTAAAATCAAAGTTAAAGTACAATAAAAAAAAAGAGTTGACAAAATAGGAAGACAAAACCATACATTAGTATTTAATTAGTAAAAGGTAAGCACTTCTTAAATTCGCCAGTAGATGTTGCTTTCTGTAACCAACCTTTTTTCAATATGCAAAACTAGTTCTCAGCTCAACAGGGCCACCAAAATGAAAGATACTGCTGACTGACGACTAGCTGACTGAAGTGAGTGTTTTGTATGGACCGCAAATTCGTTTAAGACGAAAAAAACTCTTTTCAATTAAAAACAGTATTGAAATTGTTTAGTTTACAAAAAAAAGATCCAAACATATTCTGTTATAGTCACACAAATTGAACATTATTAATTATCAGAGATGGAAAATAGCTTTTTGGTTTTTGTACCAACTATCTAAATAAAATGTACTTTTTAGACCTCCATGGTACCATTTTTAATATTTATTAAATAATAATAAAACTTAAAGCAAACTGTTTAACATATATGTAGGTATATATCAGGATATAAAGAATGACTTAAAAAATCGTTGATCTCTAATGAAAACTGAGCTTTCGTATTGATTTATCGATAAAACGAAAATCAAGCAATATTTCAGTTAATTGAATTGCTTAAAGAATCAATCCCATAGAAATACAAAGAGACTTTATTATGGTGGTTTTATTGCAAAAAAGTATACAGTGTAAGCCTTCTAAAAGGATCTGGAGAGAATTTATAATACCGAGATTATTGATTTCGATTGATAAAATAATAGACTAATAAATGAAATAAATTTTTCTTAAACAAATTTAAGTTTTATATAAAAAAAAGTTTTTTTTTTTAATATATGGCAATGCTGAGTATACGTGTGTTAACGTAGCGTAAGCAGAATTTTCTGGCCGAGCTGAGAAAATTCAATTTCACCCATGACTGATTTAGATGCATAATTAAAGATCATACATATTTATATCAGTTCCAAATGTTCATGAAATTTAATAAAATCACCTTTTCGGTTTGCATATTACACAAATGTTAACTTAAATCATATATTTATTTATCTATTTCATCCGGAATGTGCATTTTTGATGCAGCAATATTTTGAAATTGTACCAAAAGACTCGTGAGAGTACCATGGTACTAACTGAGTCTAAAATGTATTAAACAAAGTACAATTGTAACATATTTGCCAACCCTGTTAGTACTCGTATTATGGATAATATGTGTTTATTTAAATGAATTTTGTAGTTAATTTTCAAGCAATGATCTCATAATAAAAAACAACAGCAAATTTTTTGTTGCTATTGCTATTATTGTTTCTTTATTAAGAAACATAATAATTTGTTGAAATAAACCAAATAAAAAATAATAATTAACAAGCAAGCACATACAAATGCAATTTTATAAATATTTACTTTGACTGGAGACTACAAATAATATAGTTTTGAACCCTTTGTTGGCTAAATCATCCGTTGTTCTTATACGAAGTACAAGGTCCACAGGGACCTATTTCTATTTGTATGGAATTTTATATGGAAACGTCATGTTTTGTTTTGCTTTATTATTATTCACTAAATTTACATGTATGTATAATGTACATATGTAAATGCAATTTTTATTTAATTTTTAATTAATTATTAATTTAATTTTTATCAAAAAAAAAAGCAAAAAGTAATTAAAATTAAAAGGACAAGTTTGTAATGTGTTCAAACATAAAGCAAATAGGGACGGAAAGTTTATTAGCGCAGTTCACAGCCTTGTGCAAATGGTATTGCATCATTGCATTGGTTTAGCACATTTTTGCTCTACACTAACAAAATACAATATCCCTACGGATATTACCAGAAAGGACAGCGGTTTTATGCCTTAAAATCTGGAAAGAAAACTCAACGAATCAGTATGGTTGCAGCCTTAAGTGGAAGAAAGATAGTTGTTCCGTTAACCTTTGAGGCTTTTTGCACTCGGTGCGTTCACTGCTGTGTTTTTTGGCGCTCCTGTAGTCGTTTCAAAAATAACACCAGGAGGTGTGATTTGTAAAGACGGTGCAGTGAGCAAAAATATGCTCAACCTTTTTGTAAGTGCAATATCATTTGCACAAGATTGCGAATTGCACAATAAAATAAACCAAAAAGTAACTAAAATTCATAGAATATTTCAAACTTATTTTTTTTTGAATTCTTTGCATGACCTTAATGATTTTATGTATTTGTTTTTAAGTTTTTATTTATTATGTATATTTGTATTAAACACAAATGTACATTTATATGTTCAAAAGAAGCCTACGTTAACTATATTCATCGTAGACATGCAATGTGATAAGTCTGTTAAAAAAAGAATTGCTTGATTTGCATTGATTTTCTAGGTAATAAACTTTAAGTTTAAAAATAATTTGCATAACAACAAATCAAACAAACAGCTAAAGATACTTTAAAAATCATACGAATTTCAGGTATTCTATTCATAAAATCCATAGAATTTTTGCATAAGTAATAACAAAGGAGAAGGGAATTAACACATAATTGAACAGTCAGTTAACAGAATAAAGAGAATGGATTATAATGATAGATTATACTACTTCTCCTTTTTTTCTTTATTGTAATCTGATCAGCAGGAATGTAAATCCTATTTATTTCTATAGAAAATCTTGTGTATAAAACAAGATTTCTATGGAAGGAATTGAAATCCTATTTATTTCCATAGTTTGTGTCTAAAGGTACGGTCACATTTGACAAATATTTCCTCAAAAAAGCGTAACCACTTGTTTTAGCACAAATTTGTTTGACGTTGTTTGCTCTTACAAGAGTTTTGCAAGATCAAACAGCATCAAATAAATTAAAACTAAATATTTGTTGTGCTTTGGCCTAAATAAGAAAAGTTTTTTTAAGTAAACAAATGAGTTCAAATAAATGTTATTTAGTGGTTACGTCATTTTCGGCAAATATTTGCCAAATGTGACCGTACCTTAACAGTATTGTGTAAAGAAAAGTTTGTGTCTAAAGCTATGTTCAGATGGTAGTCAGATCTGACAATGTGCTGGCAAAGTACTGACATTAAAAAATTTTTAGCAAACGGTAAATTGTCAGTTAAGACAACTGTAAGTAATTTCATTGGCACACAATTGTCACACAACAAATTTATCTGTCCACAGAAATTGTCAGTTCACACGGTTGTCAGATTGGTGTATGTCAATATCGTTGTCAGGCATTGCCAGAACTGTGTGTGTGTATTTAAAAATGTTAACAAAAAAGAACAAGTGCAAGAAATTTTTACTGTGCGAAGCCGGTGTTTTGTGTACCATAGAGACGAATATCCTTTCTTGTTTTCTTCTTCACTGGAATCCGAATAAAAAAATTATTTTATTTTAATAATGTACATGTTAAAAAAGTTTTTATTAATTCACAAAATTTTGTTTGTACACAAAAAATAAACAAAACAAATCAGCGGACTCAAATTCTAGATATGTGTCGACACAACACTGTTGGGAATACCAAATTTGTATTCACCCCTATCGTGAATAAAAATTCCACATGAAAATTGTTCTCTTTTCACATTTTTCCTATTTAAATTCAATGTTAAAAAAATAAAAGGGGAACAAATTTCATGTGAAATTTTTATTCACGATAGGGGTGAATGATCTCGTGTTAAAGTGACGTTGATAAAAATTACCCGCTGCCTATTTACTATTGCTAAAACAATACCCAAGTAATCCTATCTATAATAAATTTCCTCTAAACCTAACGTTATTAAAAGTATGGCCCATTTCATTCGTTTTGAATTAAACAAAAATTTAGTTTATATTTTCTACTTGTCTTTCAAACTAAAATTTCAACATTTTCCATTTCATTCTATGTCAGACAAAATAAAATCTCTAATGTAAACACTACACTACTTTGTATATTCAATATTTGTGTTAACTACTATGCTTTTTCTTTGCTAAATTTAAGATGAGATCATATTTATTTCATGTATTAATACAAAAATACATGTGAGAGGAAACAAACGAAAAAAAATAATTCAAATATTTGTAATTTAGTTTTAAACATCAGCAAATTTAAGCAGACATGCACTACCACTAACACTTAATACTCGTATGTAGTTTACTATAGTTTTTGCTTACAAGATCTAATTCCACTCTACAGATAATCGTTTCATTAACGCTGCACATTTTGTAGTCATTAAAGTAAATACATATTTGCAATGCACAGTGGGTATGATTCGAAAACACATTGTGATAATATTAATGTTTTCTTTTATAAAGTAAATGAAGATTGTAAAGTTATGTCCGAGTACATAACTATGCAAAAATCATATTTTTAAAAAATTAAAGTTTTAATAAGCCTGTTGGAATATGGAGTAAACTACTGGGTGTTAAAATGCACCACCTCGAGTGACAAATCTTTTAGATTTTTTAATAAAGTCTTACATTTTTCCTAAATTTTATCTTTTTTTAAATAAACAAGAAACATGAGGAAACTGAATTTGTAATCTTTTTCATATTTATTTTAGATTTATATTTATTAACAATATTTTAGCAATCAGACCCAGTGTGCCATGTTTGTCTGTGAATTTTTTTTGCATTCAGCCGTTAGTTGCAGGCAAATGATGCATACTTTCTGTGTGTGTTTTAGTAAATTTGCTTTAATTCAAATGACACCGAAGTTGCAATTAAAATTTAGTAATTTTAGCTGCACGCTTAAACTAAAATGATGCGATTCTGCATCTATGTTCTTTAATGCAATGTTAATGATGCTTGCAATAAGATAAAGTATAATAACATTTAGTGCACAGGGTTCTATAACAAGAAATGTTAATTTTGAACACTTTTTCCAATAGAAAAAGAAATAGTTTTTGTTTTATTTATTTTCTTTAGTTTGGCACAACCTTAAAGTGTTCATTTGTTAAATTAGCACTTGTAATTTGATTTTGCAATTATGTACAATAGTTAGTGTATTTATAACAACCTAATTAAATAGTTACTTTAGAGAAATGTTAGCAAATTTATAATCTAATAAAGATATTTTCATGTACTCGTATAAGAATTCATTTGAGTTAGCTATGTTAGTCTTATGTTTGTGTAAAACAGGTTCATGTCTGGCATCTTTATCGTTGACCTAAGTTATTTTGCATTGAAAATCAACATAATCGTACAGTTTTTAATACTTTCGGTAACATTTTTGTTTCAGCCTTATTGTTTTTTGTCGCCTTTAGAGCCTGTTGGCGACTGAATAGGAAAGTTCAATTCAATTGGCTTATAGCTGCAAGATATGATGCGGGATTCCCTAATTGAAATACCGCTTTTTATTTATTATTTTCTTAATTTTTCTTTCACTTTTTTTTAAATATTATTGATACGCACTTTTGTTTGTTTATTTATGGATGTATAGATTTGCAAATATAAATAAAAAGTGTTTGACAATTATCTTACAACAATCTTACAATGGAAAAAAATTCACATGATTGTTAGATGTCTGACAATGTTTTTGTCTTACAATTTACTGAAAATGCTTTTTCTGACAACGTTGGAAGACAAAAATTATAAGTTCACACGGTTGTTGGATGTTTTCTGAACATTTTTCTGACAATATTGTAAGATGTTAACAGTTATTTTCAAATTGTATGCTGTATACAGGTAAATAACCGATTATGTCGATTATGAGTGTCGTTAACTGCTTTATATAAAAGGGAAAATCACTTTAAAATATCATTGGTTAGAAGAGAGTAGATTAACACACTCTAAAGCTAGCAATAGAACCCAAACGTACTTTGTTTTATATATAGGTTACCAATTTGTACTTAAGTTTGTTACTTTTCTTCGTAAAATTAGGGAAGTGGAAACAAAGTTAATAAATAAAATGTAAGAAAATTACAAATAATGTTGTAGTGTCGTAGGAGTTGTACATCGCGACGAAAATGTAAAATATGTAAAACTTCGTGTTCTACAGGCTGCGAAGCTTTTTGGCTTATCTGCAGAAAACACCCAGAGTCTTTGGCGGGTATCGAACCCGCAACCCTTTGACTGATAGTCCGGCACTCAATCGCCTAGTCTATCGGGGCAACCCCCAATTAAAGAGGACACTTTCAGCTTTCTGCTGGTAGTGACCTTAGAAAACATTTAATAACACTCATAATTGGCATAATATTTCTTAAAGACTTATATCAAACCAATATTATTTCAAACCATTATCGATAATAGTTTGCGAAAAATGATAATATCCTTCTGATCAATTTTACAAAAATTAAATTTTTTCTAAAATAACGTAAAATATTTGTTTTTAACAGCATACCACGCCCAAAATTGCAAATATTTTTACATAATTTTTTGGCTACCTTAGTTTTAATAGGTTTGCTATTGAATGTTATTACAATTTTAGAAATCAGTAACAATAAAAAGTTAGACTTTTGGCCGATAAAATTAAATTTTTAGCCACTGTGCGTCGTCTGAATTTACAATAGTTGTACAAAAGTTGTTGTGTATTAACAAGGTGGCGCAAAAGTAAACTTCCGATGTTTTTTGGCTGTCACCGACCGATTATTGGTCAAATAAATAGTCAGCAATATTCCGCGTTCTGGAGCAGTGTAGCGTAACATTGTTTATTAACGTGTATTTCGCATGTGTTTCCTACACAAATGTCAAAAGAGAACTGACATTAGGGGCCTCGCAAAATTTATAGCATTTTCTGATAGGAGGATTACTTTTGCGCCACCTTGTAGTATGCTCTTTTTGTGTATGTGTGAGCATGAATGTAGAAAAAATTAATCATTGATTATCAATAACATCATTTTCACTTTCTTTCTCTGTTATATTCTGACCATCTGTATTATTTTTGTTAATTTGTATGAACTTTATCAACTTGTTGTTCGGCCCACCACTGTTTTAGGAAGACTGTATTTAAAATTCGCCAAAAAAAAAATAAACTTTTTTCAGAAAATATTTGTTTGCAAAGTAAACGTTAAACAGAGATTTTTACAGAAATCTTTTTTGAGCTATACGAAATCATAATTTTACAGCTCTGGTTTTAAATAAATATATTATTTCTTAAAATACTCATTTGTCATAAATTATGTTAGTGTGAGTTCATTTCCGTTTAGTGTTGATAACGCTTAAACATTTGTAATTCAATGTAGGATTAAGTTGTTTTATATGACAAAATCATGCAAATGACAACAGACAAGCGATCTTTTATTTAACAAGATTTAATTGGGCTTAAATTTTTCTTGCCTTATCTATTTAAAGTTTAAAAATAAATATTGAAAAGAAACCGCTGATCTTGTCACATTGATGCAATATTTTCTGTTGATCAGAATTTTTTGTAATGAAAATAAACTAAATCGGTTGAACCATAAGACGGATTTAGCTAGATCATCCTAGAATTTTTTAAGGACCCAGAATTTATATACCACCAATATTTCGAGGTGTTATAAATGGAATGACAAACTCAATTACTTCTTATCTGTATGAATGAAAACAATCTGTGGAATTATTTTGTATTTCGTTTCGAGGAGAAATTTGTCAAAATTTTTATACTTTAATAATTGTATACCAAAATAGTTTCTTTCGAATTGAATTATACAATCAGGTCCTTTATTTACTGAACGGATATTCAGATTTTAATAAAACTTATCATGGCAAGAGTCTTCATGGTAACTCGTAATTTCATTGTTAATTTTCTATTTTTAATCCAAGTAATACGCAGCAATTGACCTCAAAATCTTTTTTACTGCATGGTAATTTAGTGTTGTAACAAAAATACATTTAAAAATTGAAAAATTATCCTTGTTACCAATTTTGGATGCGACGCACAGAGGGATTTGTTCATACAATGTTTGGCAAAAAATATAAGGAGTGCTCGTAGAATGTTGAAATTTGGCACAGAGCCTTTGGTTAGCTTAATTAAGAAAAAAATAAAGTTTCATCAAAATTGGCCACGCCCACTACCCACCGCCCATAGAACCCAAAATTAATTTTTGGCCCAAAGTTTTTGAAATTTGGCATAGAGCCTTTGGTTAGCTCAATTAAGAAAAATATAAAGTTTCATCAAAATTGGCCACGCCCTCTACCCACCGCCCATATAATTCATATTGTTATCATTACCAAAACTAATTATTTTCTAAATAAATTTCAATACATGCATTTAAATATAGACTTTTATTCATCATCTATCATTTCTGTAACTATATCATCAAATTCCATAACCTGTTTACGGGGTTGACATCTAATGCTACTTATAAAAGGATCTGACGATACTAGAAGTCGATGAAAAACATCTGTATTTGTTGCAACTCTATCACATTTTCTGGAGAACCTTAATCTATAATTTCTATAATCTTTATTTCTGGCTTCTTCGGCTTCTTCAGAAAGCATGCCAATAGGAAGTATTGCCGCATCCATGATATCCTTTCCGTGTATTAGTATTTTGTGTACTGTTACTGGCATATAATACCAACTATATTTTTCAACAAAAAGTTTTGCTGTATCTTGAGCAAAATTCTTAAACTTCAAGGAATTAACTTTTTTGCCACAAGTTATTATTTGTAGTATAATGCGAAATCGATCAATTAGTTGCTCCTCTACAACAGTCACATCGGCAACAAGTGCGGGGTTAGAAAAGAAACGCCTGGACGTATTTCCATCGTTAGTAGACCCAGTTCCTTGTTGAACTGCATCCACTCGTATACCCATCTGTTCCTTTGAGGCCTTCTGAATTCGAAGTTTGTTTTCCAGTTTAAGACTTTTGTGTTCGTCCTTGAGCGCGGACCATTTTTCAAATGGTTTGTTGTAGGCGATATGAAGTATGCACTCCATAAATTTTATGCGAGCATGTAAGAAGGAAACGCCCATTTTGATTGCTTCACCATCAATAGAAAATAAACTCATTTTAATAATATATTTTCCACTTCGATATTTTCACAAATTGTTTTATTTTTATTGTTGTTAAATCATATGGTTTTGTTTTTAATCTATTCTAAATAAGTTATTGTTGTAACTTAATGTCATTATAACGCACGTGCCTAAAATTATGCAATATATTTTTGTAATTTTTTAAAATTAAAAATTTCATGAAATCGGAAACCAATTTTATGATTTTATAAAAGATTATTAATTATTTAATTTTTTTTTTTTTTAAATGATAGTATGGAGTCTTACCTTTCATTTTATTATAGCGAGAGCACCGAGCACGACCGAGCAACCTTTTTTTTTTCCAAGGAAGTTTGTAATCACGGCACATTATAGAACAAATTTTATTCCATCATATCTTTTAAACCATATGAGCGAATTTTATAATTTTTTTTTTAAATACGCAGAAAAGGCTATATTTGAAGAAAATCACTATTTAAATCAGAGCAATAAAATTATCTTACGTACAAACACTTTAGAAGTGCCTTAACAGTTTTCAATATTTTGGACCAAAATTTACATGTGACTTTACTTCATTATTTCAAAGACAAATAAACGTTTTTTTTAGATTCTGTTTATGGATTCTTCATACTGAATCAATTTTCTACAAAACTGCATCATTACATTTTTAAATTTTATGTGTCGAAAAAATGACTTATTGCACAAAAAATCCCACTGTGCGACGGTTTAATAATAATGAAGTTCATAGCAAGACAAATACGAACAAGTTTTCAACAAAGTTTTTGTGGAATTAAATAAATTTGAAAATATAGTAAGATTTGTGCTGAAAAAGATTTACAATTAAATAGTTATAGTTATGCAATCATTGATCTTAGATTCTAAGGCTTAAGTCTAAAGGTACACTTGGCAAATATTGAAAAAGACGTAACCATTAAATAAAATATACTAGAACCCGTTTATTATTAAAAAAACTTGGTTAATTTAGAACAAGACAACACAAATAATTAGTTTAATTTTATTTGTTGCTGTTTGATCTTGCAAAACGCTTGTACTAGTAAACAACGTCAAACAAATTAGTGCTAAACATGTGGTTACGCTTTTTGAGTAAATATTTGCCATGTGTGACTATACCTTAAATACAATTAATATTAAATAAAGAAAATCCCACAGTTTCCAAGCTTCTTTTCAATAATTCTGAAAAATGTGATTTTTTTAATAATTTCTATTATAATTTTCATATTAAAAGCGGAAACAACCGTCTGTTTTGGGATATATTAAAAACACAATCACTCTTATAAAATAGGTCTGAATAAAAAAATAAAATAATGTTTTATATCTATACATAAATTAAGAATTTAAGATTTTTAAATAATTGTTAAATAAAAACAAGTAAGAAAGTATAGTCGGTCAAGTCCGACAATATAATACCTTGCATACGCAGTATATGTGCAAAACACTTTTTCAGAAACGGGGGCTATATAGGAGCAATGACATATTAGGGTCCGATGATCTAAACATGTGGTGGCATGACTTCTGAGCATACATATAAATATTTTTTGTGTTAAATTTTATGTCGATACAAACACGTTTAGAATATTTATACATGTAAAAGTGATTTTCAAAGGGGCCTTATATGGAAGCTTTGACTAATTATAGATCGACCGCTATAAAATTAGGTGACATGTTTCCTGTATATATGAAACTTATTTATATTGAATTTTATTTGAAAACCAACATTTTAAGATATTTATGAGCATTAAAGTGATTTTCGGAAGTATGTCTTATATGGGAGCTATTAATAATTATGTATTTTATTATTAATCATAAAATTAGGTATATAAATGAAATATATTTGCAACATATTTGTGTTGAATATTATTTGAATACCAACATTTTTAGCAGTGTTATGATTTTTAAAGTGATTTTCGAAAGTGGACCTTATATGGGAGTTTATGGACCGATCTGCACAAAATTTGTAGGTGTGATTAAGCTTCATGTTCAACTTATTTATGGCGAAATTTGTTTGGATATGCGCATAAAACAAACATTTATGACCGAAAAACCCCTATATCGGGACGACATTTGCATGGGAGCTAGGTGAAATAATAAACCGATTTCAACCAATTTCAATCGCAACTATCCGTGGACTAAAAAAATATTATGTAACAAATTTTATCGCAATATCTTAAAAATTGCGATCTGTATTTTGCACATAAGTTTTACATGGATAGCCAGCCAGCCAGCCAGACGGACGGACGGACATCGTATAATCGACTCAGAAAGTGATTCTGAGTTGATTAGTATACTTAAAGGTGGGTGTTAGACTAATATTTTGGGGCGTTACAAACATCAGCACAAATCCAATATACCCTCTCCACTGGTGTGCTGGTGTAGGGTAAAAAACCTACACCGTGATTAAAATTAAATAAACCGTAAGTTTACTTTCAAAATTTAAAACATTTCCCTGAAAAACCATAAGAAAAACATATTTTTTTTATAGAATATCAAAACATAAATAGCTTTAATTAATGCAGTTTCTTATTTATAATACTATGTACTCGTATTTAAAATACATGCTTGTTTTCAAATTTAACATTTTATTTGATACAACCAACTTCTGTTAAACAAAATACTGTTTATTTTATCACAACACCCAAAAGTAGGCTACACAATTCAAAAATAAGCAAACTACTCTGTTAAAGTTAGCAGTATTTAGTTTAGAAACAAACAGGGCCGTTAAATAAACACAACGTTAACTATATTCCATTTCCTCTTCTTCAATTACAGGAATTTCATGTTGCCTATCTTTTCATACGTATGGGTAACTCACCACGTCCCGGTCTATGGACTCTGGAAAAATCTAGTGATTATGGCAAAACATGGTCGGCCTGGCAACATTTCTCCGATACCCCAGCCGATTGTGAAACCTATTTCGGAAAGGACACCTACAAACCCATAACGCAAGATGACGATGTCATTTGTACCACAGAATATTCGAAAATTGTACCCTTGGAAAATGGTGAAATACCGGTAATGTTGCTAAATGATCGTCCCTCCTCCACGAACTACTTCAATTCGAGTGTATTGCAAGAATGGACACGTGCCACCAATGTGCGTATACGTTTGTTGCGTACCAAAAATCTGCTGGGTCATTTGATGTCGGTGGCTCGTCAAGATCCCACTGTGACACGTCGTTATTTCTATTCGATTAAGGATATTTCAATTGGTGGCCGTTGTATGTGTAACGGTCATGCTGACACCTGTGATGTCAAGGATATCAAGAGTCCGGTACGCATTTTGGCCTGTCGTTGTCAACATCGCACCTGTGGCATTCAGTGTAATGAATGTTGTCCCGGTTTCGAGCAAAAGAAATGGAGGCAGAATACTAATGCTCGGCCATTTGAATGTGAACGTAAGTTGGGTTTAATGTTTGTTTTGTCATGATTACATACATACATACATATGTATATCATAAATTGAAATTTGTTAATCTTAGCTTGCAATTGCCATGGCCACACCAATGAGTGTGTTTATGATGAAGATATTGACCGTAAGGGGTTGTCTTTGGATATTCATGGCCGTTATGACGGTGGTGGTCGCTGTTTGAATTGTCAACACAATACTGAGGGCATCAATTGTAATAAATGCAAAGCTAAATATTATAGACCTTATGAGAAGCACTGGAATGAAACCGATGTGTGTCAACGTAAGTATAAAAATATAAAATCATTTTAATGCTATAGAAATCAATTACAAATAACTTATACATACATATACATATGTATATCAATAATCATCAATTCTTCTATTCTAATTTACAGCTTGTCAGTGTGATTACTTCTACTCCACGGGCCATTGTGAAGAGGGCAGCGGACGTTGTGAATGTCGCAAAGCCTTCCAGCCACCAAATTGTGATGCCTGTGCTTATGGTTATTATGGCTATCCCAACTGCCGTGAATGTGAGTGCAATCTAAATGGCACCGATGGTTATCACTGCGAAGCTGTCAATGGCGAGTGTCCCTGTAAGATAAATTTTGCTGGTCATTATTGTAAACAGTGTGCTGAAGGTTATTTTGCCTTCCCAGAATGTAAAGGTATGTTAGAAAACAATTTTGATATTGAAAACAAATTGTTTAGTTAATATTTAAACAATTATTTAACCCCTAGCCTGTGAGTGTAATCAAATTGGTTCGATTAGCAATGATTGTGATTTGAAAACGGGCCAATGTAAATGTTTGAGCAGTTTTGGTGGCGAGCGTTGTGAACGTTGCAAACATGGTTACTATAACTATCCCAAATGTCAATGTAAGTTACAAATAGAAATTATGTTGGCGAATAAAACTTTAAATAATATTTTTCTGCAGATTGTGATTGTGATATCCAAGGTACTGAGGAGGAGATTTGTGAAAAGGAAAATGGTCAGTGTATTTGTCGTGAGGGTTTTGGTGGTCACCGTTGTGACCAATGTTTGCCTGGCTATTACAATTATCCCGATTGTAAGCCTTGCAATTGTTCTGCTACTGGCAGCAGCGCCACCACTTGTGATAACACAGGCAAATGTAACTGCCTCTCCAATTTCGCCGGCAAACAATGTACTTTGTGCAGTGCTGGTTATTACAACTATCCGGATTGTTTACGTAAGTGTTTAGCTTCCTGCTTTAAAGAACATATGTATGTATAAAATATTAAATATATTAATTATTTTCTTCTATAGCTTGTAATTGTGATGTCCATGGCTCAGTGGGTGTGTCCTGTAATGCTGATGGCCAGTGTTTGTGTCATTCCAATTTTAATGGTAAATTGTGTGATTCTTGCCAAGAAGGTTTCTACAATTTCCCCAGCTGTGAGGACTGTAACTGTGATCCAGCTGGTGTAATTGATAAATTCGCTGGCTGTGGTTCAGTGCCGGTGGGAGAGCTTTGCCAATGTAAGGAACGTGTTCATGGCCGCATATGTGATGAATGCATGCCGTTGTATTGGAATCTTAATATCAGTAATCCCGATGGTTGTGAAGTCTGTGATTGTTACTCGGATGGTACCATTGGCACTTTGGATACTTGTAATTCGAAAACGGGCCAGTGTGCTTGCAAGCCATATACCCAGGGTCGTACTTGCAATGATTGCAAAGATGGTACTTATGATTTAGATGGTTCTTCTCTGTTCGGTTGTAAGGATTGTAATTGTGATGTTGGTGGTGCTTGGAAGAGTGAATGTGATAAAACGACTGGCCAATGTAAATGTCATCCACGTGTTACGGGCCGTGATTGTACTCAACCTCTGACTACTCACTTCTTCCCCACTCTCCATCAATTCCAATACGAATATGAAGATGGTTCTCAGCCGTCTGGTGCTCAAGTACGTTACCAATACGATGAGGATGTTTTCCCTGGCTACAGCAGCAAGGGTTATGCTGTTTTCAATGACATACAAAACGAAGTACGTTATGAGTTGACAGTATTCAAGTCGTCGGTCTATCGTATTGTTATACGTTATGTCAATTTGAATGACTTTAATGTTACGGCCAGTATTTTAATACAATCGGAAAATCCTTTGGAAGTAGATCAAAAGTAAGATTTTTTATACAGTAATACATAAAAAACTAAATGCTAATAAATTACTTAACTTTGTCCTTAAAGCGTTAAAGTTTTGTTGCGACCCACCACGGAACCACAATTTGTCACCGTGGCCGGTGACAAAGGTAAGAAGCCCTCGGCTGTTGTTTTGGATCCTGGAAAATATATTTTCACCACCAAGTCCACTAAGAATGTCATGTTAGATTATTTTGTGCTCTTGCCAGCAGCCTACTATGAAGCTTCAATTTTAACACGAAAAATTTCCACACCTTGTGAGCTTGGCAACATGGAATTGTGCAGACATTATAAATACGCCTCCTTGGATGAGTAAGTATTTCGTAAAACAATCACACACTTTAGATTACAGATGATTAACCTAAATCTCCCTATTCGCTATTACAGTTTCCAGCCCGCTGTTACTCCCTTCATTGTCAACGAGAAAGGCAAACCTACCAATCCTATGGAATACTATAACGATCCCGATCACTTAACCATCATTAATCACATTGGTGATATTCCCCTGATAACCAGCTATCAGCAGGAACTCAATTATATCGTCGATGTTCCCCATAGTGGAAAATACATTTTCGTCATTGATTATATAAGTGAACGCAATTATGCTGAGCCAGGTTTCATTAAATTGCGTATAGGTGATGATGAGGATAATTACGGTTCCACCACCGTTTATCCCTGTCTTTATTCAATGGCCTGCCGTACCCCCATCATTGACGATCAAATACGTGAAAAGGCCTTCTATATCAACAAAGAAGACGAGAAACCAGTCGTTGTGTTTGCAGACTTTGAGGAAGATGAGAAAGTTGCCATTATATCCGTAACCGCTATACCAGTTGAACAATGGTCCATTGACTACATCAATCCTAGTCCTGTGTGTGTTATACACAACAATCAATGTGCTACGCCCAAATTCAGATCGGTGCCCGATTCAAAGAAAATTGAGTTTGAAAATGATCATGAAGATCGCATTGCCATACATAAGCCACCCTATGCCGTGTTGGATGAGAAGGTTAAACTTATTCATTTGGACAACAAGGAAGATTCCACGATTGTTATTGAATCGAAGGTATCCGAACCAGGACGTTATGTGATATTGGTTAAATACTATCAGCCACATCATCCCACCTACAATGTCATATATACTCTGACAGCTGGAAAAAATCAATATGATGGCAAATTTGGCATCAATCACTGTCCTTCCAGCTCTGGATGCCGCGGTGTAATAAGACCCATTGGTGAAGAATGGTTCGAAATTGAGGATGAGTTCAAGTTCACCATCACTAATAACCGTCCTCAAGGTGTATGGTTGGACTATTTGGTCATTGTACCAGTGGATCAGTACAATGATGACTTGTTGGAGGAGGAGACATTTGATCAGACCAAAGAGTTTATTAGAGAGTGTGGTCAGGATCATTACTATATCACCCATAATGCGACAGACTTTTGCAAAAAGGCAGTATTCTCTTTGACTTCTGATTACAATGGTGGTGCTTTGCCCTGTAATTGCGACTATGCCGGCTCGACCAGCTTCGAGTGCCATCCATTTGGTGGCCAGTGTCAGTGTAAACCCAATATTATAGAGCGTCAGTGTGGTGCCTGTAAGACCGGTTACTATGGTTTCCCCGATTGTAAACCTTGTGAGTGTCCCAGCACTGCTATGTGTGAACCTCATACGGGAGAGTGTGTTTGCCCACCAAATGTCATGGGTGAATTGTGTGACAAATGTATGCCCAATACCTATGGCTTCCATCAGATTATCGGCTGTGAACCTTGCGACTGCAACTACTTGGGCATAGCTAACGGCAATAGCCAATGTGATGCCTTCAATGGTAGCTGTGAATGTCGCTCAAATATTGAGGGTCGTGCTTGTGATGAATGTTCCAATGGCTTCTTTGATTTCCCTCAATGCGACCAGTGTTCGTGTAATGTGGCTGGCACTGAGTTGGAGATCTGTGACAAAGTGGATGGCAACTGTTTCTGCAAGAAGAATGTGGTGGGTCGTGATTGTGACCAGTGTATGGAGAGTACCTATAATCTGCAAATCAACAATCCAGAAGGTTGTACTAAATGTTTCTGTTTCGGCAAGACCTCACGTTGTGACAGTGCCTATTTGAAGGTTTATAATGTCAGCTTATTGAAGAAAGTGTCTCTGAATACCGCAGTTTTCCATCCCAAATCCATTGAATTCTCCATTTGGGGTTTGGCCCAGGAAGAGTTATTGATCAATGAAACGATGTTGCTGGCTGACTTCTCATTTAGCGATATTAATGATGACTCCATTGTCTACTTTGGTGTTTTGGATTATTTGATGAATCAAAATAGTCATATTTCTGCTTATGGCGGTGAATTGGCCTACTCTTTGTTTTACACTACGGGATTATCGGGTAAGCCACTGTTTGCTCCTGACGTTATCTTGTACAGCAACGATCATGTATTGGTACATCAAAGTTATGAACAACCTTCCAGTAACCAGATGTTTAAGAATCGTGTACAAATGGTGGAGACAAATTTCCTTACCGCAGATGGCAAGGCGGTGTCTAGAGCTGTTTTCATGATGACTTTGAGAAATCTGAATATGATTTACATTCGCGCCAATTACTACGAACAAACTTTGATTTCTCAATTATCCGATGTTTACTTGACTTTGGCCGATGAAGATGATGATGGCAATATGGATGGTTATGAGTTCTTGGCTGTGGAAAGATGTCAGTGTCCTCCTGGCTACTCGGGTCTTTCTTGTGAAGATTGTGCTCCTGGTTATTATCGCGATCCCAACGGTCCCTATGGTGGCTACTGCATTCCTTGCGAATGTAATGGTCATGCTGAAACTTGTGATTGTGCTACCGGAGTTTGTAAGAACTGCCAGCATTCTACAACAGGTGATCATTGTGAAATGTGCATTGAGGGTTATTATGGAAATGCAACCTATGGCTCGCCTCATGACTGCATGATTTGTGCGTGTCCTTTGCCCATACCCAGCAATAACTTTGCTACTGGCTGTGAAATTTCTGAATCAGGTGATAAGATACGCTGTGAATGCCGTCCCGGCTATACCGGACCCAAGTGCGAATACTGTTCTAACGGCTACTATGGTAATCCTCAAATTCCAGGCGATTATTGTAAGCCTTGTGAGTGTTCCGGCAACATCAACCCCGAAGAACCTGGTTCTTGTGACACTATTTCGGGTGAATGTTTACGTTGTTTGAATAACACCTCGGGAGCGGCTTGTAATCTCTGTGCTCCTGGTTTCTATGGTGATGCTATTAAATTGAAAAATTGTCAAAGCTGTGACTGTGAAGATTTGGGTACTATGCAATGCGATCCCTCCGAGGGTAGTTGTAAGTGTTTGGAGAATGTTATTGGTGAACGTTGTGATATGTGCAAACCCGATCATTATGGTTTCGATTCTGGCTTGGGGTGTCGTGCCTGTGATTGCGGTGCTGCTTCTAATAGCACTCAGTGTGATGAACATTCTGGCAAGTGCGCCTGTAAGCCCGGTGTTACCGGACGGCAATGTGATCGTTGTGCCATAGATCATTGGAATTATACACGAGAGGGATGTATACCCTGCAACTGTAATCAAGGCTATTCTCGCGGCTTCGGTTGCAATCCTTATACCGGTCAATGCGAATGTTTGCCTGGAGTTATTGGTGACCGTTGTGACAACTGCCCGCATCGTTGGGTGCTTAAAAAGGATGAAGGCTGCTTTGAGTGTGACAACTGTCATCATGCCTTATTGGATGTTACCGACCGTTTGAGCTATCAAATCGAACCGGTATTAGATGAATTCCAATCTGTGGCTTTGGCCTTCTTCACCAGTCAAAAACTTAACTACTATGATAAGCTGGCCGATGAAATAGCTCCCGAAGTACAAAGTCTCGATCCCAAGAGTGTCAATTTGGAACCAGCTCTTTTAATGGTCAACTCCTTAGAATCAGATGCTAAATCCTATAACAAGCAAGTGAATTTCACATTAGAAAATGCTGTAGACAGCCGTGAAATGGCTAGCAAACTTTTGCAAAATGTTACTGGTTTAATTGACAAAGTGGCTTTAACTGTAAACGATGCAGATGAAGCTATAAGAGCCGTTGATGCTTTGTCACGCAACTTGGAAACTGCTGCCAGCACCAAAATCGATTCTGCTCTTTCAGAAGCCCAGCATCTATTGCAACAAATCAACTCTACCACTATTGATTTGGAGCGCAATGAAATGGTTTTGCAAAAAGCCACCGATTTATTAGACGAAGTCAGCTCAGCTATTTCTCCAATTAAAGGTCAAAATAAAACTGTGGATGCTTTAAAAAATAACATCGGAGAATTTAGCGATAAATTAGAGGATTTGTATAGCTGGAGTCTACATTCATCGAATAGATCAACTGAGGTAGAACGTTTAAATGCTTTTAATAAATTGGCTTTCGAAAATTCACAATTTGATACGGTCAGTGATCAACAAAAGGAAACCGAGAAGAATATCATAGATGCTGCCAATTTGCAAACAAATGGTGCCATTACTCTGGTGGAAATTGATGATAAAATTGTAAATATGGCCAATATTTTGAATTCCTTGAAAGGTTTGAACAAACAAATTGATATTGATCTGCCAGAAATGGAAGATGAACAATTGGAGGCAAATAATTTGACCAATCAAGCTGAATATAAGGCTGTCGAACTATTAAAGAGAGCGCAAGATTTATCTGAACAATATGCTGATATGACAGCAAGTGCTGAACCGGCCATTAAAGCTGCCACGGCTTACAGTGGTATAGTAGATGCGGTAGTCTCAGCCCAAAAGCTCACCAAAGAAGCGAAATATGCTGCTGGCAATGCTACGGAAAAGACTGATGGTGTAGAAAATCGTGCTGGTGTTTCCGATAAGGAATCTGCTGAGTTATTGCAAAGTGCCAGAGGCGCTTTGCATAAAGTTCAAACTGAATTGGATCCCAGATTAAATAGTTCTGCTGCCAAGGTTGAAGGTATTTTTAAATTAAACGAAAATACCGAAAAGAGATTGAAGGAGATCAACATAGCCATGGAAGCTTTGCCGGTGGACTCTCAACGTGACATGTGGAAAAGTTCGAACGAAAATGCTACTGATGCTTTAGATATAATGACTGATGTATTGGCCATCTTAGAGCCTGTATCTAAACAAACACCTAAAGAATTGGAAAAGGCCCGCAACATCTCAAAGGATATTGATAGCACATCTAAAGATATTGGACATGTGCAAAATCATTTGGATAGTGTTGAGGTATCATTACCCGCTTTGCTAGAGGCTGCTGACGATATTGAACAACAACAGATTAAAGTGGATGAAATGGCACAAAATTTGGGTGATGAAATTGAAACCCTTAAGAGACAAATTGAGACGGCACGCCAAATAGCCAATGATATTAAGGTGGGGGTTAAGTTTACGCCCAGCACCATTTTGGAATTGAAAACTCCAGAAACCTTGCCTTTATTGGCCACCAAAACCAAGGTATCCACCTACTTTAAAACAAAAAATCCCAACGGCTTCTTGTTGTTCTTGGGCAATGATAACAAAACCGCTTCTTCAGCTCCCACAGCCAATAAGAATAACGATTTCATGGCCTTGGAAATTGTCAATGGTTATCCCATACTTACATTGGATTTGGGCAATGGACCCGAACGCATTACTAGTGAAAAGTATGTAGCGGATGGTGACTGGTATCAAGCCATAGTAGATCGCACTGGTTCGAATGTTAAATTGATTATACGTCAAGAATTGGAAAATAAGACCGTAGTGGATCATTTGAAGGAAGAAGCTCTAGTGGGAGCCAATAATGTATTCAATGTAGATCGTAATAGTCGCTTATTTGTGGGTGGTTATCCACCACCATCTGATTTTACACCACCCGAAGACATACACTCCAGTTCGTTCATAGGTGATATAGAAGATTTGAAAATTGGCGATGAACCTGTCGGTTTGTGGAACTTCGTATATGGCGAAGATAATAATCTGGCTGCATATCCTCGTACTAAATTGGTTACTGAAGATACACCGCCCACTGGCTATCGCTTCAATGGCAATGGCTTCGTAGCCCTCAAGGCTTCACCCTACAACTTCAAGCAGAGATCCAGTATACAATTCAGCTTTAAGACGGCTAAGGACTCCAAGGATGGTTTGATGTTCTTCTACGGACGCAACAATCAATTCATGTCTGTGGAAATGGTTGATGGTGCTATATTCTTCCGTTACAAATTGGGAGATCATATTGTTTCAACCGGCAGTCAAGATCAATACAACGACAACAAATGGCATCGTGTCTTGGCCGAGAGAGATGGTCGTCGTGGCTTGCTTAAGGTTGATGATGTTATTATCTTCCAACAGGAAGCTCCTCTCCATGTTGATGATTCCATGCCCGCTCTTAAGCGCATGTTCTTTGGAGGTTATCCCAACAAACGTAACAATTCGCTAATTGTGGAGCAAAACTTTGATGGCTGCATTGATGATGTGTCCATATCTGGCAACAAAGTGGATTTGGGTCAACATGTCAATGCTGTGGGCGTTAAACCCGGCTGTCCCAAGAAATTCTCTACTGTCTTGGCCTATCCCCATAATGAACATGGTTACTTGAGAACCGCCAATATCAGCTCTGACAACAACTTGAATATTAACTTGAAATTCAAGACTAGACAAAAAGATGGTGTTCTATTCTATGGAGCCAACTACGATCAAAGCTCTAACATTGGTCTGTCTTTGCAAGATGGTTATTTGGTATTGAATAGCATGAATAATAGATTGGTGTCCGATATGCGGAAATTAAATGACGGAGAAGAACATGTGGTTACGGTGTTACATGATGGTAATCAATTAAGAATGTCAATAGATGATGTCGAAGATCAAAGGTGAGTGTTTAAATTTTGTGGTAAAGATTTTGTAAAATTATTAATTTTTTAAACTTTCTTCAGATCTCCTACTCCACCCGCTCCCTTGATTATTACAGCTGGTGATGTGTTCTTTGGAGGACTGCCAGAAGGGTACACTACACCACGCAATGCTTTATCTAATTCTGCTTACTTTATTGGCTGCATTAGTGATGTGACCGTTAATGGTGAGATCATAAACTTTGCCGACAGTATTGAAAAGAAGAATGGCAATATCAACAATTGTCCTAGTGATATCTTAAGTAAGTTTGTTTGAATGAACTAAAATAATTGGAGTTTAAATTAACAATATTTGCTACTGGTATTTCAGCTTACGACACCACCGTGGTGCCCATACATTACGCCGGCGGAGAACTAGAATATGTGCCACCACCACCAGCTCCAAGACCAGCAACTACTAAATCCACCTCAACATCCACAACTACCACAACAACAACCACTACCACTACAACTACAACAACATCCAAACCTTTCATCGAACCAGAACGTAAATGGAACGAAGATGAATCCGAGAACGCCATAGACAATATCCACAGCGAGATTATAACAACTAAACCAGAAATGTTTACCACCAAACCCGAAATAATTACTCGCAAACCCGTCATCATCCATGAACTACATAAACCCGAAGATCCTCGTTGTAAATTACCTACAAATCCCAACTATGATGTTGATTTCACCGAGGCCGGCTATCGCTTCTTCTCGATGCGCGAACAGCGTTTGGAAATACCGTCACTGCCTCATGCAAAAATACGCAAACATTACGATTTGAGCCTCAGCTTCCGTACAGAGTATCCATCTGGTCTTCTCTTCTATGCAGCCGACAAACATCATACCGACTATGTGGCTGTATATCTAAGTGAGGGTCGCCTCTTCCACAAGGTGCGTTTGGGCGGTCAAGTTATTTCGGTGAATAGCTCGAGCGACATGAATGATGGCAATTGGCATACCATACAATTCATTAGAACCCAACGCAAGGTCAGCTTACTGATTAACCAAACTCAACAAGAGTCTTCCTATGACTTTGAAGAACGCAATACTCATCTGATAAATATTGACTTCCCTCTGTATGTGGGTGGCATACCCAAGCATATCGAAGAGATGGTACGCTCTAATGTTGATCTAGGAGAGGATGCTCCTTATTACAATGGCTGCCTAAGAGAGTTTAAGGTAAATGGCCAGCCCCAAGAGCCAGAACTACAGCCTTTCTTAGTAGTACCTTGTTCAGATCAAATTGAGCCCGGCCTGTTCTTCAACAAACCCACTGGCTTTGTAAAACTTTTCGAACGCTTCAGTGTGGGTACCGATTTCAGTTTGAACTTTGACTTCAGGCCCCGTGAACCAGATGGTCTACTGTTTTCTGTGCATGGCAAGAGTTCATATTTGATTTTGGAACTGGTAGACAATCAACTGTGGTTCACTGTTAAGTCGGATGCTAAAAATATTGTCACCACCAACTACAGTCTGCCCGATGAAGGCAGTTTCTGCGATGGCAAGTGGCGTAATGTACAAGCTGTCAAATCTAAGTTTGTCATAACCATCTCGGTAGACTGGATTTCAGCTAAGCCGGGCGTAGGTCAGGAAGGTTCTACAGTTACCAAAACTAATCGTCCTCTCTTCATGGGTGGCCATCAAGCCTTTAATAAGGCGCCTGGCTTGAAGACACGTAAAACTTTCAAGGGCTGCATACGCAATGTCCAGGTCAATAAGAAGACTGTACGTGTAACACCAAATCTCATTAACGGTGAGATATGGCAAGGTGTCTGTCCTTTGAATTAATTTAAAGGCTTAAGAATAAACGAATAAAAACGTAAAAACGAACAAATTAAAACGATTAAATAATGACGACTTGGACTAATGAAGCTGATTTTGACGAACGAGTAGACTTTGGAAATTCTCCATTTTATGTACTTTTTATTTACTTTCAATAGAATGGCAATTTCTTTTTAGTAAATTGTTTATCATCTTAGAGATTAACGATTTTTATGCTGCCATTCTTAGATTTCATGATTTTCATTTAATTATTTCTTATTCTTTGTAAAAGTGGTAGATCAGAGGTAGTGGTAGACTATGGAGAAGAGTTTTCATATCTTCACTTTCTTAAACTTTAAATATTACTGACCTGCCATTTAAATTTAACTTTTATAATCTATCAACAATGTATTTTTTTATATGTAAATGTATTCTTCAACTATGTGCCAAAATAAATAAATATTTTAATTTCTTTAATTTCCTTATTTGCAATAAATATAAACAAAAACAAAAATATAGTATAATGTGTATTTTATTTAAATTTATATTTATTAGAGCAGATACAAAAGAAACTATCTACAGTCTTGACCTATCACTATAATGAACACGATTATTTGAGTACCGCCAATATCTGTTTAGATAATAACTTGAATATCAATTTGAAATTTAAGCTACATAGATAAGAGAATGTACATATTTATTATTTTCATTTAAAGAAACGTTTTCTGGCTATCGCAGAATTGAGAACGTACTTAAAGAACTCTTTCACTAAAGGTGATACACATAGGACCAACATATTTTAACTTATATTGTGCAGATGAAGAATTTATACATTTTTTTCTAGGCAAGCCTGAAATCGATCATAGATCTTTATTA
This sequence comes from Bellardia pandia, assembly GCA_916048285.2. NCBI lineage: Eukaryota > Metazoa > Arthropoda > Insecta > Diptera > Calliphoridae > Bellardia > Bellardia pandia. The sequence goes on from OU696531.1 coordinate 47,595,523, forward strand.
AAACTGCTTGACACTGAGGCAATTTTATATAGATTTCCCCTTCATTAGTATGTTTAAAAAATTGTTAGCATGTCAAGACAGTGGGTAAATAAATCGGTTCCCTCCAGTCCTGACATGACAGCAATTTATTCAATCAGCTAATAATTTCTTAAAAGCACATGTTTTTGTCTTGTGTGGACAACTCCTGGCGAAATTTTTTTCTTGTTGAAATAACGTTGTCACAACTTTTATTCGCACAACCATGTCTGACATTAAATGTAATTTTCATACAAAAACAACACCATTTTAGAAAATTACAAAGAAGTTAGAAATTTTTGAATTTGATCATAACCACGTTTCCTTCACACATAAGAACATGAAGAAATTTTTGTTTCTAATTCAGCCGACGTATTTTTCATGTTCACACAAAACGATGGCCCGCAATATCTCAAACATTTCATGACTATACTGAACTGGGAGTTTTCCATTATCTTTAATAGTTGATATGTTTGAAACGAAACAAATACATATAAATATATTCAGTTTGGAGTATATAGACAGACTGAAATTGTAGGTAATGTGAATCAAGCTAAATTCTATCGTTTTTGCCTTGGGGTCAAATAGATGTTCAGCATAAATCATGTCTAAAGAGTGCTGAAAAATTATTTGAAATAAATAAAAAACAAGTGAGAAAGTATATAAAAACTGTTTTCCAGAAATGGGGTCTATATGGAATCTATGATATACGAGTATAATACTCCAATCATCCACAAATTTAGTGGCATGATTTTTGTGCATATAAATATTAATTATGTTAAATTTGATCTCGATATAAATATTTTTAAAAGATTTATTCATGTTAAAGTGATTTGATATAACTAATTATGGAAAATTAAATATTCAACACAAAAATCATATTCAACACAAATTGTTCCGAATAATAATAAAACACAACACAATAATGAAATTCAACACAATATGTGTTGAATATTATTTAGATGGCAATATTTTTAAGAGAGTTATGCATTTTAAAGTGATTTCCGGAAGTGGGCCTTATTTAGAAGCTATGGTCAATTACGGACCGATCTGCAAAAAAAATTTAGGTGTGATTAGGTTTCATATGCAACTTTTTTTTTGTGATTAAATTTGTTTGGATACGTGTATAAATCAAACATTTATGACCTTATTTTGGAGACACATTTGCATGTGGGCTAGGTGAAACAATTAACCGATTTTAATCAAATTCATTCCCAATCGTTCTTGGGCAGAACAAAAATCATGTACTAAATTTTATCGAACTATGTATCTTTAAAATTGCGACTTGTGTTCTGCTTACAAGTTTACACAGACAGCCAGCCAACCAGACGGACGGACATCGTTTAATCGACTCAGAAAGTAATTCTGAGCTGTTGGGTATATATCAATATTCCCACCCCAATAAGATGGTGTAGGGTATAATTAATAAATACATACATACATACATATTTATTTTTTTTTATTTCACACAGATTTCTTAGACTTTTTTATATTCTTTACCTGAATTTTATACAACAGTCTTATACCAACACTAAATATTACATGAATAACAATATTCAGTAAATAACAAACAATAGATAATGAAAACAATTCTAAAGTATTAAAATTCAAATAATTATACCGATCACGTTCCTCTTCATAGGTTTCCATATTAGTGATGCCAAAGTAAACGGCCACTAAACCTACCGAAGCCATTAGCTGACACAAATATATGCAGCTGCGCTCAAAACGATTTAAATCCTCAAATTGCCAACAGCCCCATAACGGTTGAAATTGATACCAATTTATATACATTTTGCACAAGTTTTGGCAAAAACTTTCTTTAAAGTTTTGAATTTTAAGTTTAGATGAAATTATTTCTATGGGTTGCTGAGAGATCCATTGATCTAAAAGAAAAATTTGTTGCTGCTGGGTTTTTAAATTGAGTATTAAGATTTTATGGCAATACCAAGAGGGATATCTGCCCGAAAGATCATTTGAAATTGTTAGTTTTAGAGGCATGCTGATGCCTAGAGAGCAGAGTGGGAATTTTGAAGTGGAGTTTCTTTGCAAGAAAGGTTTATCAGGATTTTGTTGTATGATTACAGAAAAGGGTCCTTTTTGAGAAGTGAATTTGAGAGTTATGTTGGCCGTGGTGGAGGCATTAAAATGGGAACCGGTAAAAACTTGGACTTGTATGTCCTGGTTAACAAGGTTGCTAGAATTAATAGACAAAATTTCGATATGGTTTTTAAAATGGTAAAAGTTAAACAATACTATAGAAAAACATATTATAATTAGGCTGAAATAAAAAGCCAACATATAAAAATTAATGGGTAATTCTTTCAAGATGAAGCGCTGTTTTAGGTGCTCTTGTACAGTGGCCTGAGAACAACTGCCTGTAAAAGTGGAAAAATGATGGCAAAAGCAAGTTAAACTGTTATTGTTATCAACTTGCAATTTAGGTTTACAACCTTCAGACGACCATTGAGGATCTTTAAGAGAAAAATCCCAATATAAACATTCTCTTATTTCAGTATAAAATGAAAATGTAACATTTTCTTTAAAGCTTTGCATTAAAATAGCTAAAAAGGCCGTGGAGCTTTTGTTCAAAGGATTAATAAATGTATAGGATTGAGGCTGTTTTAAAGCCTTTACTTTATAGCCAGTTTTAAACACCTTATAACTGGCAGCTGGTTTTTCGTTTTGTATTAAACATTTTAAAGGTTGTTCAGTTTTTAAGAAGGTAATTATTAACACAGCATTTGCTGGCAGTTCTATGGTATATAAAGGCATGTGTAAAGCATTTTTTATAACACCTGGCATTACCTCATAAGCAGAGTTTTTAGATTTCAATTGTAATTGAAATTCAAAAGGTTGTTTTAAATATTTCAAAGTTTTGTCAGATTTTCTGCTAGAAGCCGAGATTAAAAACACTTCGGTATTTAAGGGGTTTTCACTGGGATACCACCAAAAGGGATTCGAGCCTAAGGAAGCCACTTGCACTAAAATTTCGTTATCAGCAAAGTTTTCTTGTAAATCCTTAACACAAGCCTCATTAAATATAATTTTAATAGCATTATTGTTCAGTTTAATTTCCTTTTCAGTGTTATTATCAAAAGCAAACATTTCTATATACAAATTGTTCTCTTGCAAAGAGTAGACATCTTCCCAGGGGGCATACAACTGCTTAGCTGCCATAAACATAAAATTAAAACAATCTAGTAAATTTTTGGAGGCATCTAGCCAATTTTTCAATTGCTCAGCTATATTAATATCAAAATCTGCTAAATCAGGATACGTTTCCTTTAAAGGATTAGTAGATGAAATTGTTGGTGGTTTTATAAACTGTACTGCTGGTATATTTTCCCAGGACATAGAAAAGTTTTGCATAATTTTTAGCAATTCCTGGCTGGTCTTTTCATACGTTAATCTCTTAAAGGTCTGAATTTCTTTATCTTTAACAACTCTGTTGAAGCCTTGTTGCAATTTAAGAAAATATTTATTAAAAATATAAGCTTTCTCGCCTGTTAAAGGCAAATTATTTTCCAACAAATTGTGGCTTATTTCCACAAATTGTTCCACTTGCATTAAAGTCTTCAACTCATTAGATTTCATTTCTTCTTGTATAATAATCAAATGTTGCCTAGTTTTTACAAACTTTGTTACTGACTTTAACAAAATCATGGCAGTTAGTGTGTCACCTTTAAGCAAAAGATTTCGCAAACCTTGTGGCTTTTGTGTTAAAAAATCTTTCAAATCCTGTAACTCTTTTAACTCCTCGACCTGGACTTTTAGCTTATTTTCTAGGCAAGCCTGAAATTGATCACAGATTTTTATTAAAATAACCTGACATTGAGGCAATTTTGTATAGATTTCCCGTTCATTAGTACGCTGCAAGGGAAAACCATTCTCTAGTAAAAATTCATAATTTAGGGGAGTGTCATTATCTAAATAATTTTCACATTTTATATGGAAATTTGTGGTAAAAGCCTCTCCTGTTAAAGGTTGTATAACGCAAGAACCATTATGGGGCGCTAAATTTACTTTAAATGTTTGTGTTGCTCTTGCAATTAATGCTTGATCTTGCACTAAAACTTGTATTACTAGCACTTTATCCATTTCTTTAGTTTTATAGATTAAATTTTGTGCAGTTGCTATAATTTGTTCTTCTAGAGTCCATGTAACTTTGGCCGCTTTTGAGAATGACCTGTTTAGTAATACTGCTTTCAAGTGCAGTATATCTCCTTGTACGAATTCATTGCGCAAACAATTTCTTAGACATTTCATGTCTATACTGAGCTGGTAGTTTTCCACTATCTTTACTAGTTGATAGGTTTGATCGTATACAAGTTGATTTACTTTGGAGTTTATGGTTAGAGTGAAATTGTAGGTATTGGGGTCTTTGAGATTTCCGGGTTTAATTTTTAAAGCTGCAGCTATAAAGATAAGTTATAGACATTTAAAAAAATTATTAAAATAGTAAAGTTTTGTTGGTAATATACGATTATTGATAAAACGAAAGTGGACAACAAACATAATAAAAATGTATTCAGGTTTTCGAGACGAAGTCTTGACATGAATACGAAAAAACTGAAGAAAAGGAGGCAACATGTAAATAAATGGAAAAATGATAATTACAGCAAATTTCGAACCACCGGAAACACTGGTTAAAGGATTGATGTTTGACTGTTGGCTAGCGGGCGCAGCAGTGGTGCAGAGGGTGAGAACGTAACATATGTAAATTCAACCAACAAACCAGGTTCGAATCCCAAGCCAAGAAAAATTATCAATAATTTATTTAACTGATTGTTCGAATTGTTACATGAAAATTATTATTAAAATTTATTGATAATTAAACAATTTTATTTTTCGAGATTAAGGTCAGTTTTTATTTTTATTTTTTTATTTTTTGGAAAAAAAAATAAAAAATTATTATTAAGGTCAGTTTTTATTTTTATTTTGTGGAAAAAGAAATAAAAAAAAATAAAAACTGACCTTAATAATAATTTTTTATTTTTTTTTTCCAAAAAATAAAAATAAAAACTGACCTTAATCTCGAAAAATAAAATTGTTTAATTATCAATAAATTTTAATAATAATTTTCATGTAACAATTCCTACCTTCAGTAAAAATAATTTAATGAAAATTAAATTTAATAACCTCGAGCCGAAATAAAAGAAATATCAAAGAGATAAAACTACTTGTATTTATGTTAGACATATTATCATTTTGTATTTTATGCAAATACTATTGTATTAAGTTATGAACAAAATACTAAAAGGGCGGTATTTGTAGGCGTGGCAAAAAATATAAAAATATTTCTGGAATTGTTTTTACATTATCTTCTTTTGGAACCACTCTATTGTCTGTTGATCATAGCATTTATCTTATCTGTATTGTAACAAGTTATAAAATAAAAATTGTTTCAACATTTTCCCTAATTCTAGCAGAATACATTCCTCTTCATTTAGAGTTTTGCAACGCATCTATTATATAAAGTTTATGATCTGTAACTTACTTGAACTTATATTCCTTTTGCAATATGAATTGTTCGGATCATCTTCTGAAACACAATCCCATGTATAAAACACATCTTGTAAAACATTGGGATCCAAAGCAAAATCTCTGCTATTTGAACCATCTAAACTAAAGTCTTGTTTAACACCAACTTCTCTGTACCTTCCACCTTTAATAAGAGCTGTTACAGGTTTGGGTAAAACTAAAATAAAACACTAGACAGCAAAAATATTTAAAATAATTGGCACAAAATAGTTAGTATCATTAAAATGTAACTCACTCTTGTTTGAGTTTCTATTCTATTTTTGCCAAATATCTCCACCATCCTCACCACTACGCTATACGAGGACATAACCTCTCCATGATAATTAAACCATAACTTATAGGGACGAACCTTTAATATTAACTCAGTGGTAGAGCCAAAATCATGCAATTTCACTGAGCCAATGCTATTGTAAACACTCCAATCATAAGTAATGTGAGAGTTTTTGTAACAACGTTTTTTTAATATAAGCTCAAAATTATTATAGCTGGCTATATCGACCATTAAAGGCTCCAACGTATTTGAACCATATATGAAATTTAACTGAGGAACACAGCTTATCTGGCGTTGTGAAATCAATAGATCAAACTGTTGTAGATAGAGAATTTGTGTAGCAGTTTCCGAGTCATATGAGCGTAAGGTTAATACTAATTGACCCAAATCCCAAAATGTTTCAGAGGCTACATGATAATAACCTTTGGAATAAGGCAAATCTTGATAATGTCTTATGCCCAGCTTTCTGATAATACTCGACAAATCTTGACTATAAAACCATTTATTTGTTAGCGGAGGCTTAGACTCAAAACTAGCAATGACATAGTTATCAGCAACAAACTCCAAAGAAAAGTCTTTTTCTCCCAAAGTTTGCACTATAATAAGAAATTTCTGTTTTTCACCATAAAAGCCATAATGATTAAAATACAGCAATAATTTTTGGAAAACATTGGAAACTTCCAAATCACACCCCTGACCACCAAAACCAGCATTACAATCTTCACATATAAATTGACCCACTACCTTTTTACATTTGCCACCATTTTTACAGGGATTTTCAGTTGCACATAAATCTATGACCTCAGAGCATTTTGTTCCTTTGAAGTATTTCGAACCAATACAGGTGCAAAATGTTTCTTTATTCTCATTGCGTGTACATTGGCCCTCATGATTACATTCGCTAAAGTTACAGAGTTGAAGGGCTTGAAGTGATGGTGGTATGCTGATGGTTTGAAGGAGTGCTAGGGAAATTATAAATATTTGAAACATATTTGTAGAAATATTTTTAAATGCTTTATTTTAAATGTGACAAAAAAAAACTGAATTTTAATATATTAGTGATTGACAAAATTTCGATATTAAAATTAAGTTGTATTTATTACTGGGTGATCAAGAATATTTGAAAGAACTTAATGAAAATACCCAAAATGTTGTAGACACTTTGTTTTTTTAAACTGATGTCCTTAGTATTTAAATTAATAATTTTGTTGCTAAAACTAGATATAAAAACACTTTTTTTCTCCTTTTAAAAATTGACTTTTTACACTACGAGGGCGGTTCGGAAACTTCTTAGCCTAGCACAGAAAGAGAATAATTAGTTTTTCAAAAACATATTTATTTTTTAATATAATCTCCTAAAACTTGAATACACTTAGTCCAACGCTTAGCTAGCAATTATATCCCTTGATTAAAATAATTTTACAGAATTGCATTTTCATTTGAGGTAAAACGCTTGCCAGCTAGGAATTGTTTTAGATTTGGGAACTGGTAAAAGTCACTGGGAGCTAAATCAGGAGAATAAGGTGGCTGGTCAAGCAACTCGTACGTTAATTCGTTGATTTTAGCCATTGTTAAAACACTCTAGTGCGCTGGTGCGTTATCTCGATGAAAAATTATTTATGTAAAAATTATTAGCCAGGACGTTTTTCTGGAATTTTTACATTTAATTGATCGAAAAGTACTCTGAATTTATTGTTTTACCCTTTTGCAGATAATTAATCAATAAAATAACTTTGAAGTCCCATAAAAACAGTTGCCATAACCTTACCAGCCGATTGCATTTTTTTTGCTTTCTTTGGGGCACTTCCTCCAGCTTCAGTCCATTGCTTGAAGTGTTGTTTTGTCTCTGGTGGATCTAGTGGTGGATCCATGTCTCAGCAACAGTTATAAAACGACGCTTAAAATAATTTTATTTTTCTTAAAACGATCCAAACAAGCTTGAGAAATTTCATTCTTATAAGTTTTTCTTCGACTGTTACCAAATGCGGCACCCATCTTGCTGAAAGCTTTTGTGACATCTGTAGTTCTTCATGCAAAAGTAAATGAACTCGATCATTTTAGATGCCCATGATATTAGCTATTTCAAGCACTTTTATTCGTCGATCATTTAATGTCATATCATGTACTTTGGCTACAATTTCTGTTGCTGTTTTTGGACGTCCACTACGTGTTTCATCCTCAGTAACGTTTAATTTCAGCAACCTTATTTTTTTACTGTTCTATATATGTATATAAAGGAGCACTTTCACCAAATCATTATGAAATTCTTGTCCCGATAAACCTTTTTTTATTTAAATATTTAATGACACCACGAACTTCTAATTTTTCCATTGTAGAAAAATCGCGGATGCGTCTTTTTTGAACACCTGTTTCTATATGAAAAAGTTGCCAGATCGAAAAGAAATTCAACACGTGTTCATAGCACAGATGAAAGTTTCCAAAACACTTAACTTATTTCTGTTTCTACTGCGCTTTCTGTTCTAGGTTAAGAAGTTACCGAAACGTCCTCGTATTATTCAGTCATGTCACATAATTTAATTCTGTTCGGAAGTGGATAGAAAAAGTAAAACGAACATTATTTTCAAAATTAAACCTAGAAATGCTTAAAATTATAATTCCACATAGCAAATTAAGAGGTTTCATTTCGAAAAAATTTTTCGTTTTGCTTTTTCTATAGAAGCTAAAAGCGGAATTAATTCCACTTCTACTCCAAGAAAATATTGTTACGATAAACAAATTTCGTACAGGAAGTTTTTGTTTTTTTGTAGAAAATCTGTTTGCAAATTTTCTAGAATTAAATCATGTTTAAAGTCAAAAATAAAAGTGTTTACAGATTATCAGATGTGTGATGGAAATCGATCGGTTTTCAAATAAAATCGAAAATTAAAAACGAATGTTTTATTGTAAGATGTGATCAAAATCGAACAGTTTTATTTTCCATTTTTGTTTCTTTTCAAATTGTTTCACGTAAAAATAACAACTTTTGTTAAAAAAATTTATCAAGGTCTTTTTTAATAATAAATATTTCGAATCACAATGAAAAAGATTGAGGCATGCTTCAGACCCATTGAATAGGAAACTAGGTTCAAAGAATGTTTTCGTGCGTTGGTTTCATTTGGATTCTCCAAATCGTTCAAAGGTGCACCAAGTTTGTTTAACTCCTGAGCGAAAGTTTGCCAAAGCCTTTCTACTTCAACTCTATCACCTTTAAAATTTTGTTTTGCCAGTTGTGGGTGTTTTTCTGCAAAAGTTACTATTAATTCTTCCTGAGAAGTATTTGTAGGCGTTCCCCTGAAATTTTTTTTATTTCAGATTATTTAAATATATGTGACCCGGCCTATGAAAAGGTGGCTTATGACTCAAAAAAGAAATTGCGAGAAACAGCTGTTAAAGATAAACAGTGTGTGTTGGACAAAATAAGAATAATGTTATGATATCATATCTGCAATGTAGGCTGGTTCGAGGACTCAACACTTTCACCACATGAAAGAGCGTCTCAAAAACTATCGAAACCAAAAAAAAAGTGGAAAATTTCTTTTTGAGTCATAAGCCACCTTTTCATAGGCCGGGTCACATATACATATGTGAGTATGTACATATTTTAAAGTGTTTACTTATATTTTCGTTTAAATGTTTTCCAAATATTTAAAATTTAAGCTTAAATTTTCTTTTTTTTTTTGTTTAAAACGTGCACAATTATCTTTTCGGTTTAAAAACAGTTTAAGCAGTAAATTTTCGTTTTTTATCATTCATTCTTTTTAGCTTGCATCTTGATAGAAACAAATAAAACATTAAATCGAATTCGTTTTTTAAAAGAAATCGAATTAATAACAAAACAAAACATAATAAGTATTGCCATCACACCTGTTTTTGTTTTTAGTTTGCTTTTAGAACGGCATTGATTTCCATATAATGTATAATCCTTTTAAATTTCTTGCGCCTCTTTTTTTAAATAAACACAAACTAAAAAGCCTTTTGGCTTATCCGCAGAAAACACCCTCAGACACACAAGGTGGCGCAAAAGTAATCCACCTATCAGAAAATGCTATAAATTTTGCGAGGCCCCTAATGTCAGTTCTGTTCTGACATTTGTGTAGTAAACACATGCGAAATACACGTTAATAAACAATGTTACGCTACACTGCTCCAGAACCCGGAATATTGCTGACAGAACTGACATTAGGGGGCTCGCAAAATGTATAGCATTTTCTGATAGGAGGATTACTTTTGCGCCACCTTGTATATAAAAATCGATTTTTGTTGGGAAATATAAGTGAGAACAGATTATCATTCTTTTCCAATTAAGATCAATATTAAAGGCTCTAGAGCCAATTTTATAAATTCATATAAAAATCGATTTTTGGTGGCAAATTTAATTAATTACAGATCATCATTCTGGACCAATATTAGAGGCTTTACAGCTACAAATTAATTATTTCATACAAAAAGTAGATTTTTGGTGAGAAGTAGAAGTGATCACAGATTATTTTCTTTTTTCATTTAGACCAATATTGAAGGCAGTTAAAGGAAATAGGAATAAGTAATTTTTATGCTTATTCATATCAAAAAGTCCTTTACAATTTTAATAATTGACAGCTGACAAAATGACCGCCAGTTATAAAGTGTTGTCAACTTAAAGTTCTATACATATAAAAAAACAAGCTATACTATTTTACAATTTCATATAATAATCGATTTTTGTTGGGAAGTACAAGTAATCATAAATTATCCTTCTATTAAAGCAACAAAAGCAGTTTTTATACTTCCCTCTTAAAAATTTGATTTTTTATTTTCAGTTAATATTCCTTTCACAATTTGTTAGACTAGACTATTTGAATTTAATATTATTAGATTGATATTAAATTGAACTTACATATGTTGCTAGTTGAAAGTATGGAGAGTGTAAAAGTATTTTAATATAAAATATTTTTTCATTATTTATTTTATTGTTTCTAAAGTTTTTTTTTACTCATCCTTTATTTTAAGTTTTTTTATAATTATTAGAAAACATTTTATTTGGCTTGAGTTCATTTCAATTAATAACTGAAAGAATACCATTGTAAAGTAATATTTCTAGACAATTGGCACATTGGAATGCATTTTCTGCCCTGCCAGGGGCGTCATCAGCAATGTTCATTGTCCCAGACCTATTTGTATATCATAATTAACTCAACGTTATTGAGAATATGAATAGAATATTTTTAAATGTTATGAGTTTGCACGATATTCACATACATACACATGGTGTAACTATACAAGGTGAGTGCAGTAGCACAGCTGACTGATTTTGTTTACAATTTACTTATGTCAAAAGTAATACTTTTTCAATTGTTTTTGACAGTAGTACATTATTTTACACAAACAAAATACCTGTTGTTTCTGTATTGTGTTGTATTTGTTGTCGATTTGCACTCACCTTGTATAATTACACCATATACATACGTTTACAATGTCTGTGTATTCCCTTATTATTATTATTATTATTATTATTATTATTATTATTATTATAAATTTTGTTCAACAATATTTCATTAAAGTAAAAAACAGAAAACTCTAGCGATTTTTTATAATTTAAAACATATTTTATAGCTCATTAGCCCAAAAATTGTTTAAAATTAATGAATTTTTAACAAATTTCTGAAAAATTATCATATTTTGTCATAATTAATTTATTAAAAAATTATCGTTTTATTAAAAAGTTTCCTGAAAGCTATTCACCCCTACAAATGGCGCGTGCTTTATGTATTTGTGTTCAAGTTTTTATTTCATTTGTTTTTTGTTTCAGCCGGGGTTTTGATTGCAAAGACCTCAGCTGAAATTTATGTTGAGATGCAAAAGCTAAGAAAAAAATAATAATAAAAAAACAGATTCATTAATTTACGACAATTTAAATGCCTTTAGGAATTTCTGTTTAAACATTGTTGATTTGAAGGATTTTATATCTCTGTGTTTTTTTTTTTGTACGACTGTCTGTTCAATATGCTGGCAATTTGACTGGCCATTGGCCACCTCTTAATTCTCTTATACTCTGTGCAGTTTTGCACTTTAAGCTTAATGATGATCATAAATGTGTGTATTTAATTTACACCTGAAAACTGAATTCGAAATATCATGTTCGTTTGTAGTATTTTGTGTTTTTGTTTGTTTTCTGTGTTCTGTTTTTTTTTATTGTATTTGTTTTGCATGGAAATGTTCAGGTAAGTATGAGTTTATTTTGTTAGCAGAGTTTTGAAAGAGTTAAAAGGGAATTTATTAATAGAGTAAAATGAATTGAAATAGTTAGGTCTAATAATTGAAAGACTTTTTTATAGGGTGTTTTTTTAGATGTATATAACTTTAAGTTGGCAATACTTTTTTAAGTCGCGGCCATTTTGTCAGCTGTCAGGTGATTTCTGTTTAGTTTGATGTGGCATTTCAAAATGAATAGACTGATTCTAAATTGTGCAAATTTATTTTGAAAATTCAATGAATGGCCCCAAAACAAGATTGCCGTTGATCCAGATTTTCATAAGCGAATTTTATTTAGCTATGAAGCTCACTATAAACTGACTGTTTGGTGTGCTTTATGGGCTGGTGGTATAATTGGTCCGTATTTCTTTAAACACAAAGTTGGCCAGAACGTTACAGTCAATGGTGACCACTATAGAGCCATGATTACTGACTTTTCCGGTCATCAATTGAACAATCATGATGTGCACGCAGCTCGTGCCACAATTAATTTATTGAAGGAAACGTATGGTAACCAAATAGTTTCACGTTTCGGACCCATGAATTGCTTGACTAATTTCTGTGAGGTTATGTAAAGACGCTAGTCTACGCCGATAAACCCATTTGGAGGACAAAGCCACGTTATTGCCGATATACGGTCACAAATGTTGGAATAATTCATTAAAAATTTGACCTCCAGATAATACTACGTCCGAGCCAGTATATGGCAAAAATCATATTAAATTAAAGAAAAAATCAAAGTTCTATACATCTAAAAAACACCCTTTTCTTTTGCTTCAGATCTACCTACACCCGCCGTCTCATCCGCACAGCAATTTGTCTCTTATGGACATCTTTTGTTGATGTTATGTTCTTGTTAGAACAACATTGTCAAAACATTTGTTCGCACAACTATGTCTTCACAAAAAATAATTACAAAGAAACAAAAAACTATTATCGTCACCTGAATAAATTTGTGTCTGAAATTCTGCTGACGATGTCTAGTCAAGATGTGAACTGAAAGCAAATGAAACCCTTCTTTGTAATATCTGCTAGCTGTTTATTTAATACCCCTGACATTGACTTTATAACTTTTTTTGTTGTTTTAAAGCGTCATATTAAATTATGTGCTACATTAATGAACCTTTAACCACTTTTCTTCCTTAAAATAAAAAATGATCTCTTAAAAAAACAAAAAAAAAAAAACAAACCAAAATCTTGAAAAGTGATATAAAGCGCTATAAAAATCTTGTCATAAATTAGCATTGATATTTTAACTTTTTTTTGTCATTTGTCTTTTACGCAAAGTATTTTGTTTTGTGTTGGCTTGTGATTTTTGCATGTTTCAATAACATTTGTTTCATACACAACTTTTTTTTAAGACGTCAAAGTTTTAGTTTTTTTGTTTTTTGCTTTTTGGGGGTATTTTTATTTGGTTTTCATTTTCGTTTGAAAATTGAAAGTTTGGCGTTTGTTAAACTCAGCTTACGTGTTTATTTTATGTTTTGTTTATAATTACAATTTTTTTAGCATGTGTCATCCACATAAATTCAATGTCAAAAAAATATACAAACATACAAATGTAAATACATACATATGTATATTGCACACATAAATGTTGTTTGTGTTGGGTTTCTTGGTGGTTTATATTTTTTATTATTTCGTTTATAAAATTCATTAAACTTTAAAAATTCAAGAGATAAAATTTAAATTTGTGGTGTGTAGCTTAATGAATTAAGTAGAAATTTTATGATTACATTGAGTTTAATTAGCTGCCGGAAGTTTATGTGCAGTCATAGATATTTATTGCTATACAACAAACCAATATATGGCTTATTTCACAAACCCTTAAAATGTGTTTTATTTTGTAATAATTGTTTTAATGCTATTTACATAGCTACTTTTAACAGAACAAACTTAGTTTATGGTCTTTCCCCCTACAATGTCTAAAACATTTGAATTGCAACATTTGCAATGTTTTAGAAATGTTAATTTCATGTTGCCCAATGCTTTTTTTGTCTCTCTTCATACTTTTTCTACATGTTAAGGCTGTCTATAACACGTGTTTGAAACAAACATACTTTTTTAATCCACAAAAAAACATAAAATAACACACAAAAAACAAAAGAAAACAATGTTGTTACAAATTTGGTTTGTAGTAAATTAAGCCATAAACTAACGCAAAAACCTCAATGCAATCGGTACAAAGTTGAAAATGCAAAAAAGTGTTCGTAAAAAATCAACAAACAAACCAAATAAACGAACGAATAACATTTGCTAAAACATGTGCGAGTAAAATGTAATTTAGACATAATCATAAACAAAAGACTTAAGCAACAAACTTGAGTGCTTTAGTTTATTCTGTTTGTGCTTTTATTACGATTGCCAGCCAATGCAAAACAAATGCTGTTTGTTTTATTTACTCGTACTGTCGTTTTTATTTCAAACAACCGAAAAAGGGATTTTTCTTTACGTTTGTTAAAAAAGTTTTTTTTCCTTCAACTTAATTGATCTAAGTTAACGAGCCTTTTACATGTGTGTTTGTTTGTTTGTTTGTTTTAGTTGTATTTGGTGCTTAAATAAGGAGTCTCAGTTAAAGTTAGTATAAGCTGTTAGGAAATGTTTAAAAATCAAAACAATTGTATTCCTTATATTCTTCAGATAGTTTACAGTGGACCTGGTTAACTACAACAAAATTATTCCTAATTAATTGCTAAGAGTATACAAATGCTTGAGTCACTGAACAGAAAGAAATTACAAAAGAAAAAAATCTTTATTAAAAAGAGTTTAGTAACTAAATTACTTGTTATTTCTTTAATCCACTTCACTTTAAACAACTGCTCCACGGTTACATGGAACCATGTAAAAAGAGAGAATTTTTATTTTAAAAGTAAAACTGTGTTTTTATATATTTCTTACAAAAACCCCAATAAAATAACACATGTACAAAACAGTTTAGAAGGCATTCATTATACACAGCTTGATATTCCTTAAATTTGTTGTCTGTTTTTTATTTTGTTACTTCCACCACTACCACTCTTGGGGGTTTGAAATTTGGTAAAAATACTTTTTTGTTTGTTTAAATAATGGCGCGACAAATGAACATTAGTCATTTGTTTTGTTTTTTTTTCTTCTGTTGTTTTTATTGTTATTGTTGTATGTGTCTTCGCAAACAGCAACATAATGTTCTCGGTATGAAGCCTCTTAAATATCACAAAAAAATTAAAAAAAAAAAACAAAAAACTACAGCACAAATCTTTTGCTGCAAAAAATATATGAAACTAAAAGTGTTTCGCAATTAATTTAGTGATTTGTCAAACAAACTTTTCAAAAACATTTTTTAAAATATCACACACACATACACACTCATATTTAAGTAAATTAATATATGTGTGCATTTTTAAATAATAAAAAATAAATTTATTTAAATCCTTTAAATCCCACACACAGTCGCCTTACTCATGGCATACATGCATACATATATTATAATGAGACTTTATAATAAATAAAGCTTAAAAATTAACAAAATTATTAAGTCTCTATATGAAATTAGAAAAAAAACAAACATAATATAAAAATAATAAATAACATGTAAGAAAGTAAAGTGGAGCATAAACGAATTTAAATTAATGTACAAAAGCATTTTACACAGACTGACGTATAGTTCTTAAACTAAGTCTAAGGTCTTAAACTCAGACTAACGTCGTAAACTCAGACTAATATTTTAAACTAAGACTAACGTCTCAAAATCAGTCTACCGTTTTAACTCATAAACAAAATAATAAAGATTGCGCAAACAATGTAGTCAAATTGCCTCTCTCTGTGTATGACGTCACAGGTTATTTTTTCCGTATAATTAACATGTAAAATATGACTTTTTATGACAATTTTTAAAGAAAAATTAATTTTTCGTAATTTTTTTGATTCAAAATAAAACACTAAATTTTTAATATTTAATTGATATTAAAATTTATCAAAAAAGTGAAAAATATTTTATATATTATATTTTTGTATTACCAATTTATTATTTTTGTTTGTTTGCGTTTGTGTGTTTTTGTCTCTTTCGCTAGGAGTTGATTTAGTTTTCTTATTTGAAAAAACATTCTCTATCGAAAAGAAGTGTTTAGCTTTAATATCCGCAGTATGTGACTTATGTCAATGACAGAATATAATGCCACTGATAAAGGCCAATTGAACTTTCGTGTTACCACTGAAGTAATAAAAAGCTTTCTAGGAATTGTACTCTTGTCTGGCTACTATAGTGTATTGCGTTATAGATTGTATTGGGATCAGAGTGTTAATACACATCATCCAGGAGTAGTATCATGTCGTAACTGATTTGAAGAACTTCGGTTGGAACAATTCTAATTTCTAAAATTCCGGACGGAGAACTTTATAACTTTTTCGTGGAAAATTTTTTTTATATCTTTGCAATTACTTGATGAGGTTAAGGAATTAGGGTATGATATAACGGGTACCTTATGAGCAAACAGAACTGAAGGAGCTTCTCTAAAAGAAATACAGCATATGAAAAATAGGTTATTTTATAATGTGCAGCAAGTGTGGAATAGGCTTGCAACAACATTATTTGCAAGTTTTTCACACATCAAAATAATTCAAAATTGTTTTGCAGTAACTTTACGTTTTTAAATACTGAAAGAAATCAATAAAATTTTTTAATAAACAAAGGTAAAAACAACTTAATTTTTTTAATTTTTTTTTTGTACAAAACTTGTGGGCATATTATCCCACTGCCCCATTTAACCCTCCGTGACGCACATGTATCTGGCCAGATATTTTTTACGAATTTAACTGTGCTTTAAATATATTTCTAATTTAGCTAGGGGTTTGATTCTCCAGGTACCCTCTACAAATATTTTTAGGTATCGTTTTATGAAAAAAAAAATAAAAAAAAGTGTATCTGGCCAGATACATGCGCTACGTACGTGACTATCGGAACATGTGCGTCACGGAGGGTTAAGGTGCGTTTCCGAAAAACTCCTACATTACACCTACATTACATTACATTTTCTTCTTTTTTGATGTGACTTTTTATAACTTGCTAAAAAAATAACAAAATGTCGTTATTTTAATGTTTTGGAATAATATAGATTAAACTTAAACTAACGTCTTAATAAATGCAGTCTTAAACTCAGATTACCGTCTAGATCTTAGAGTACCGTGTTAAACTCAGTCTACCATCTTATACTCAGGCTGACGTCTTATACTCTGACCACATTATTTTCCTATAATAAATATAATAAATAATATTACAAACTATTTATTACTTATAAATAGATGCTACACATAGTTAAATATTTAAATAATATACATATTTTTGGCATAATAATACATTGTTAGCGTTATAACCTTTGTTCACATTAAAAGGTTTTCTACATAAATGTAATAATGAAAATCATCAAACTCAGGGACATTTGAATATTTCAACTTAAGTTTTAACCAATTTGTGTGTCTTGTTTTTCGCTTCTAACAATTACAACTTGTGAAACTTAATAGTCGTACTGTAATAAGCCATAAGGGTTCAATGTAATGTCAGCTATTTAATGATTAAATCGCTACTGTATGAAACAAATAATACTAGTACGAGTACGAGTAGCAATCGAATATTTGTAGACTGACAGCACTTTATTGAATGTTGTTTTTAGAAACCAGAGACCTTGGTTCCTGAACTCTATTTCATACCAACATGTTGAAAAGAGTTAATGTTTGTTGAGTATATGTTTGTGAATATTTTTAGATACATAATATAAATTGCTGGTTGGCTGTTTTTTTTTTGCAACAAATTTTCACATAATTTTTGAAAATTAACGGTTTTGCTTGTGATAATTTAACACCCCAAACATAAAATTATAGTGTAGTGGCAGTTTGGTGGTTAGTTGGAGTAAAGCCCTTGAAGTTGTAGTTAATTATACCCTACAATATGACAAAATAGTCCAATACATTGTTGTGTGTGTTAGTTAAGAAGGCAATATGATCTATAGTATAATTTGAGTTAGTACGTTGTTTAGTAAGAGTTAGTTTAAAAGAAGCAAACAGATTAAAAAATTATTTAAATAATTAATTCCTATATTTCCCTATCTTACACAATAGCTAGAGTGCAAGTTTCTATAATTCACTTAAAATCACTTAATTTTCAACACTCTGAATTGTATTGAAATTTAACTTTATATTGTCTTAATTTCAATTCATTTGCCATTTTCATAACAACAATAACTGCAATCATTTTTTTGTTTGTTTCACTTATTGCAAATTCATTTTGTTAGACAAATGCAAAAAAAAACACATCCAATGTTAATAACCAAACTATATTTAAACTATTTGTCTTTAAATGAAACGTTTACCCTTCGCTTAAACTTAATTTGCTATTTTTTGCTCTCCGTTTCCATTTCAGTGAAGACTTTGTTGTGGCAATGGAGTCAGCCGGTGCTGTGTGTCGTTGGTGTTGTGGTGGTGGTATATTTCACTTTTGGTGAAGTGCAGCATATTATAATATAATTTTTATATTATGATTATGCAACTCACGACAATGACAATTCACGGCAGGACCTTTTGCTTGAACTATGAATGAAAAAACACCAACCAGAAAACTAAATCCAAATTGTACACATAACAAGCGTAACGTGTTCCAGTCATTCGTTCTTACTTGGTTTTTAAATGCACCGACATCATTGCGTCTTTTTTTTTTTTTTTGCTCAAAAAGAGTTTTATTTTGATGTTAAATGTAGTTTGGATTATTTTGGTTTACGCT
Source organism: Bellardia pandia (assembly GCA_916048285.2). NCBI lineage: Eukaryota > Metazoa > Arthropoda > Insecta > Diptera > Calliphoridae > Bellardia > Bellardia pandia. Next base: position 47,614,329 of record OU696531.1, read on the forward strand.
CGAGAAAAAACAGAGTACGATGACTATGCCATTTACCGTCTTATACTCAGACTATCGTCTTATACTCGGACTACCGTCTTATACTCAGACTATAGTCTTATACTCGGACTACCGTCTAATGCTCAGATTACCGTCTTATACTCAGACTACCGTCTTATACTCGGACTATAGTCTTATACTCGGACTACCGTCTTATACTTAAACTACCGTGCAATACTCAGACTACCGTCTAATGCTCAGATTACCGTCTTATACTCAGACTACCGTCTTATACTCGGACTATAGTCTTATACTCGGACTACCGTCTTATACTTAAACTACCGTGCAATACTCAGACTACCGTCTAATGCTCAGATTACCGTTTTATACTCAGACTACCGTCTTATACTCAGACTATAGTCTTATACTCGGACTACCGTCTTATACTTAAACTACCGTGCAATACTCAGACTACCGTCTAATGCTCAGATTACCGTCTTATACTCAGACTACCGCCTTATACTTAAACTACTGTGCATTACTCAGACTACCGTCTAATGCTCAGATTACCGTCTTATACTCAGACTACCGTCTTATACTCAGACTATAGTCTTATACTCGGACTAACGTCTTATACTTAAACTACCGCGCAATACTCAGACTACCGTTTAATGCTCAGATTACCGTCTTATACTCGGACTACCGTCTTATACTTAAACTACCGTGCAATACTCAGACTACCGTCTAATGCTCAGATTACCGTTTTATACTCAGACTACCGTCTTATACTCAGACTATAGTCTTATACTCGGACTACCGTCTTATACTTAAACTACCTTGCGATACTCAGACTACCGTCTAATGCTCAGATTACCGTCTCATACTCAGACTACCATCTCATACTCGGACTACCGTTTTATACTCAGACTATCGTCTTATACTCAGACTACTCTATTTTACTCAGACTACTGTCTTTTACTCAGTTTACGGCCTATTACTCTATCTACAGTCTTTTACTTATTGTGCAGTATTTTACTGAGTCCAAGGTCTTTTTTGCAGACTACACTTTTATACATTTTTGAGACCATGTTCTTACACTTAGCAGCATTTCTTATACTTAATTCACCTTAAACCTAATTTCCCCGTTTCAGCAAAACTTCCAAATTTTCCCTCCCTATTAACAATTACAAACATTTTTGCATGAGTGTAAAATTTATATTTATACAGAAAGCAAAAAAAAAAAAACAAACTAAAACCATAAATGATTTTTTACGTTAAATCAAGAAGCGCTTATTGGCAACTGTGACAAATCATTTAGAGCAACTGCTAAGTTTTTTTTTTATTTTTTATTTTTTTTTTCATTTGTGCATAAGGTACCAACCATAATGTATGAATATTTCCAATACAACAAAATCGACGATTCTAGTGAAGGGTATTTTATGTCTACAAGTTTAGTTAAATGTCACATTAGTTCAACATCATTGCAGATCATGTGAATTTATTAAGAATTTTGTGATTTTGTTTTTGCTTCCATAGAATTAATGGCTAGATTTATAAACTAATAAAAAACGAAACAATAATTTCAATTACATACAAAGCCATTTAAAAGTGAAACCGATGCCAGTTGATTTGACATGCGACTCATTATAACGAGTATTTCTATATTTATTTCTAATAAGATTATTTTTTTAAGATTACATTCGTAACTAGTAAAAGTAAAAAACAAATCTGAAATAAAAATAAAAACAGAAAAAAAATAAAAAACTATTAACTTTCAAATGATTTAAGATTTAAAGGCAATAAATGTAATGACTTATTTTACGAAAATAGCAAAAGCAAAACAAATGATATAGTAAATGAATCTACAACTACTAATCGTACTTTTGAATACTTAAGAAGTAAAAAGTGTCTTACAATAAAAAGTGCTCCGTATTAATGGGAGAAAAAAAAAACCCAAAACCAATTACATGGCAACAGGTTTATTTATGTGTTGTAACTTTAACCCAAAACAATTTTGAATGGCGGAAAGTTTTTAACAGGAGTTTGTGTTTTTTTTTCTTCGATTCTTTTTTATACTTATTTATTTGTTACTAAAGTCACAAACTATAAAACAGGTAACAAGATTTTTCGAGGTAATGACGAATTCGAGGAAATCCTATGTCGTTTTATAATTAAGACAATGCTCCATGTTTATCTGAGTCCGAGTCTTATACTTATTGCGAGACTAATAAATTAATGTCTCAGAATAAAACGGGGAACAGGATGCACATAAGACGGTAGTCTGGGTATAAGACGGTAGTCTGAGTATAAGACGGTAGTCTAAGTATAAGACGGTAGCCTGAGTATAAGACGGTAGTCTGTAACAAACCTTCACAAGTTACTAAACATTGCATATTTAATGTAGTGTGTTAAAATATACAAACGTTTCAAGTTGTATTTCGATTACGTTTTTTTTTTCGTTACTTTACTCATTTTCAATACGTAAAGATCGTGACAAATTTAACCTAATGCCTGCAAATTATACACAAAAAAAATTTTACTTACATAAAACCAAGAAAGAAACAAATAAAAATGCTAAGAGAACTACTAAAAACAAAACAAAAAAATATTTGTTTGACCAAAATGTTTAATACAAAATATTTTGTATGATTATTGTAGTAAAATGTGTTTAATGTAAACATTTTTACAGAACTACATACATACATACATATAAATTTAACTATGAATACAAGTATTTGTAGATACAGGTATGTACATTTAAATACAAACTGTATTAAAGTAATTTGATTGCAACTACATGTATGAATGTTTGTGAATAGCCTCTACTCTAGCTCTAGCGGTTGTGGCAATTTAGTGTGGCGTTCAATAAGGTGAGTCAATAAACACCATTAAAATATTGGTAATTTAGCCAATTGTTACTTTAGTTTCTTAAGAAGCAGCAATTATTATGTTGAAGCCACCATCAAAATACTAACAAAAAACCAATGAAGGAATTACTTTAGCTGCAAGTTAAAAAAAAGGTTAAATTTGCCTCTCGAAATGAAAATTTTTCTGTTTCGGTTAATGTTTCTAGAGTTTATGCCAGAGAACTGAGTTGAAAACCAGAAAAAAATAACAAAAAATAGTTTTCAGTGTGTTTTAATAAAGTATTGGGTACAAGTAGTAATTGTTGACAGTTGAATGCACGTTGCATGTCAAATTTTGACAAAAAGATAAATGGTTCTTGTTTTAAATGAAAAATTGTCAGTGTAAATACTAAAAACGACAACAACAACAACAACAAAAGCAGCAACTAAGCACAACAAAGTCAAAATAGAGCCGCATTTACAGCAACATTCAGCATTAAATATGACCTTTTCATTCCTATTCGTAAGTCCAAAATATAAAAGTCAAAATATTAAAATCTTAACATACATATTACTTACTCGTACTTACGTATTCGTTTAAGTTGGTTGTTTCCTTTACCATGAAATCGCTAATATTAAATCTATTTCGAATTCTTTTTTTTTGAAAAAAATGCCGGTAAATTTTTGAATATATTTATGAGCGAGGACAGTATAAAAAGCCTTTAGAATAAAATGAATAGTTTTCCACAGATTTCAAGCAACACTACAAAAATATATCAAGTTTAAATTGCAACATTTCTTTTGGAAATTACAATTCGCACTTCATGGAAATTATAGGTCTTCCAGATAAAAAGCGACATCATCAGTTTGACTTTGAAAGACCTATCTAGTTTTCCCTCGTACACATATAAATGTTTTATTTTTCCAAAATATTTTCAATGTTTGATAGATATCTTTTGAAAACCGCCAAAAAAAAACAGCGAAATAAAAATATAATACAAAAAAAAAAACAGAAACATGGCGCATGCGCCAGTGGCTTTTTCTCCTGACCACTGTTTGTTTTTCTTAGATTTGTCTCCTTAGAGATTTCCACAGAAAAAAACAAAAACAACAAATGTGTTGCAATTAAAGTTGTTACTTTTTTCCCTCCTATACATGTTGCTGTTAAAACTCGCCTCATATGTTGTAGTTTGTTTAAAGTATTGTATTAACACAACATTTTTTATTTGTTTTTCGATTTGTTGTTGTTTTGTATATTCGTAGAGGGTGTTAGTTTTATGCAACCAACCATTTAGTTGCAAAAGATCACTTATAATGTTATCTTTTAAGCAGATTATTCTGAAATTTCATAAAATAGTGTGGGAAATTTTAACACAGGCAATTACAGCTAAATGTGCAGTATTTAACACTATTTGTGGCGTAAGAAAACACTTGTGACAATTTATTTTGAAGTTTTATGGTTTAAATTGAGCGTAATAAAGGATGTAAATACTGAAACAAATATCTTATAGTAAGACTACCGTCTTATATCCAGATTACTGGATTATACACGGATCTCCATCTTATATTGAGACAAATGTCTTACACTGAGAAAGATGTCTTACACTGAAACTACCGTCTTATACTCAGACTTCCGTCTTATACTCAGACTTCCGTCTTATACTCAGACTACCGTGTTATACTCAGACTACCGTCTTATTCTCAGACTACCTCAAAATTTATAAGCTATCAAACAATGCGAAGTTTTCAGGAAAGACATATTGCGATGTATTGCATATTAAATTACAAATAACTTTACTGTGATTATTATGCCATTAGGTACATTAATCACTTGTATGATGACTGATAATGGTCATAAGTTTTAGTGGTTGCTAATAGTTCGGAATATTAAAAGAACATCTCTTCAACAAAGGGACTAAATTCAGACTAAAATAGGAACATCAGCTCAATATTAAATAATCTGGAGTTAAGTCCACTGTGTTAAGGAAATATTCCATCAAGAGATAACTGTTGATTCTTGAATGATATTACTAAATATATAGTAATTAAAATTCTTATTAACTATTTGAAGAAAACCTAGAGCATTCATTTGAAGGGTATTGATTAAAATAGAAGATACGAAAAATATAATAAAATTTTGAAAGCTTCAGAGGATACGCATCTTGTAAATTTTAAGTGATAATTGCTAAATGGATCCCTTACTTTCTGTCTTTAGCAAATACAGATAATACTAATTTTGTATTTAGAGCAAATGTTATATAAATAAAGAATTTAATTGAATTGAAATTGTATACATACCATAAAGCATAAGAAAAAAAAAATAATCACAATTCTTGTAATATTCTGGAAAAGGTTAAGGATTCAGAAATCGTAACTAAAGTCGAAACTTATTAAACAGAAACTAAAAAATAGTTCACAAATAGTTAAAGATTTTATTCACAAATCGTAACTAGCTTATAGCGTAGACAGACGACACAGTTAATTTGCATTAACAGTCTTAATTCAAATTAACTCGTGAATTATCCCATCTTAATGCGCATTAAGTTAGACGTAAATGCACAAAATCAGAGTGATTTTATACTGAATTTAGCTATTTCAATATGGCAACATCGTCGACAATCAATCATATGTTATCAAATTGTTAACTATTCTAAAAGAAGAAGAAGACAATTGTAAAATTTAAATAATAAAAATAGATTTCCACAATTGCCTTTCTCATATTTCAGTGTGTCCCACTGCGGTCCCCACATGTAGCAACACGTTCAGGTTGATGGTTGCTAGTGCATGAATAATTTCAACTTTTTTTCAAATAAATACTGATTTTTCATCAAATGCCAAATAAATTTGTTCATAATTAAACTGTTGTTTACAAACAAACAGCTGTTTACTAAATGCAGTTTAAATGCAGAAACTGTCGTCTGTCTCGGTAAAATCTTAATTCACATTAGTAAGATTTTAATGCAAATTAACGCTGCCGTCTGTCTACGCTATTAGCAACTGCTTTCAGCTGTTAAAAGAAATGCAACACAGTATTTAGTAGATTTTTCTTGACGAAAAACACATCTCTAGTTTGTTTTCTTTTTTTGTATTTTTTTTTTGGTCAAAATTTACACAATTAGAAAAGAAGAAATAAGGTAAGTTTATTATTATTGTTAGAAAAAAATATGTATTTATTGCTTTGTGTATTTTGGTCGCCAGATGAAAAACTACATTTAAATAATTGGTGACCAAATATGTTAACATCATCGACGACAAGAAATAAAATCAATCAGCTGTTCTTTAAATGTATTTGTTAGTTGAAATTTAGTTACAGCTTCGCTCATAATTAAGTTGTAACTTTTCGTGCTGAAAGTAATCAACTCAGAATAACTTAAGTTGGTACTTAAAAAAGTTTAAACTTAAATAACATTTCTGAATATGCGCCATTGTGTTCATAAATAAATTATTATACATATTTTACACACTTATTAATAATTTGTAATAATTTAGTATAAAATTAGAAACATAATGTAAATATTATGTTTTAATCATCATGTTTTATATGATCAATTTCACATATTAATCAAGTTGTACAGAAGTTACTCTACTTTAGCAGAAAAAATCCATTGAGAAATTATGTGTAATCACTATTGATTATACATAACTCTTAATTGTAATGATCTATTTTCAAATTCTCATAACAAAATCACTCACACACACACACACACACACACACCAAAATAGCAAAACAAAAGACTTAAGCAACATACATGCTGTGTGTTCTCTAAAACTGTATTTTTTTTTTGGTTTTTTCCCGGCCCCTTTTCTAGCTTTCGTTAGCAATTTTTCTCATGGCTCGCAAAAAATGGTTACAGTATTCTTCAAAAAACCACATTTATTTCAACAAAAAAGAAAAAACAACACAAAAGTTTTCTCTAAGGAAATTGTCAACAATTTGTACACCAATTATGGCAAATTGTGTTAAAACATAAACGCCGACGGATTAGATAAAATACAAATAAACAAACCAACTAACAAAAAAAAAAAAATAAAATGAACAACATTGAACATATGAAAACATTGCAGACGACCGACTGACTACACCAATCGTATGGTAGTGTTGGCAACAAAAAACAAAATCATACAATTTATATATAAAACATATAAATTGCATGCATGAAAGAACATCTGCAACATGGTAGTTGCAACTTGCAATAAACACAAAAAATCTAAAATAATATAAAACAATATATGTAACATGTCATATAAAAGTCTAAAGGAGCAAAAACCAACAAACAAACAACGCAACAACTTTAAACATGATCAAATAAAAAATAAAACAAAATATAGGAACAGTGAAAAAACTGCATAGAACAACCAAATTCAGACATGCATATTATTAACTTGACTAAAATAGCAACAAAAGCAGCGCAAGATGAAATATGTTAAAGAAATCATAACGTATACTAAGAAAGGAACTTTATTCTAGATATTTGGTTTATACTTCTAGTGGTATACACACACCAACTTACACTTTATAGGTATGTACATATATATTTTGGTATTTGTTAAACAAACTATATTGGTCATTTATACTGACATACTCACAAGCAATAGGGTTACAGTGGGTGAGATTTTATAAAAAAATCTTAATAATTTATTTATAATTCATTATATTAATTTATTTTTAGTTTATTAAGAGATTGTTTAGAGTCTTGGTCAGAGTCTTGTTATATTATATTTTACCTTCAAGGTGCTCATTTGTTTAAAATAACATTTGTCATGAGACTTCATATCAAGTTCTGAGGTCTCACATATTGTAAATACCTCAAGTTCGTATTTGATTAGTGATTAAAGAATCTGGTAGATTTCTCTTGAGACAACTATTTCAACTGAGACGAATATCTCATATACAACCATAAAGACCTGGCTTTCTGATTTCACACAAAATCTTTGTACTCATCGCCCAGCTCATTAAAATCTTTGAATAAAATGGTTTCTTATTATGGCCATGACTTAGTCGAAAGTCTTCGCCTTCGAGAAGGCTGGGAGTCACACAACTTGTTATCAATCTTCTTCATTGGTTTTTTGAGATAATTTTCTTAAGATATTTTCGTTGGGTTTTAAAGATGATCACACAATTACTGTGTACATTTTACAAGTCCATTATTATTAATTCATAAATATGGTGATGGACCACAAACATTTCTGCTTGGAAAAACCACAGCCTAGGATTATATCTAAGCCCAAACATCTCAAACTAAACTTGTCTCCTTAATATTATGATTTAATGACTAGCAGTTATGTCTTGGAGCATTGCCTATGTTGATCTTATTGTCACAATGAACATGAGTTTTGGAAAAAATTATATTTGTATATCAAGTAAAAGTTGAACATTCTGTTACAATCTTAACTTGAGTTCTGAAAACATATTCTTTGAATTTGAGATGAATTGGCTCATTTAACGAATTTACATATTGCCTTGGTATATGCAGATTTTCGAACTTTTGTAATACATATTATATTTCAATTATATTCAGCCGTTTTTCATACATCCATTACAGCACAGTATTTAATTGATCCGTGTACCAAGACTGAGCTAATTATCAATGTATATACCCACTAAATAATTCATAATACTTTAAGTTTTATTATTGCCTGACAATAATATAGCTTTTACTTTCAGATATTACGTGTCCTTTGGGAGCACTCCTAGTTGCAAATTTTCTCTACATTTAAAAGCTTTACTTGCTGTAGAGATTAAGAGATTTCTCCTATCCCATAGGAAGCATAGTTTCTTCCATTTCAGCATATTTGCAGCAATATTTAATTGCTTTTTCAATTGGCTTAATGTTTTTTTGCATTTGCAATGCATTGTGTTGCAACCAGAGAACGTCATCGTTTTTTTACGATTCACAACTACTCATAACATTTTAAGTATAAGTGGTTTTACATCATTGAAATTTAACTACTCTGAGTTACTCAAACTCACAACAACGTTGACTTATAAATGCGGGTGGATATAAGTATGAGTACTACGCCGACTTCGAGCTCATACCATTCCCAATATGTTTGATTCATAAACAACGGTATTTAGATTTACATTTTAAGAAAAATACTCACATACTCATAAAGTATTCAACTCAGTTAAGTCATTAAAAAAAAATTTCAGTTTATTCCGTTAGGTATTTATACAAAATAAGTAAAAAAGAAATATAAAAACACAAGTAAGTTTATAGGAAAACATATTGGGGAAAATATAACATTTATTATTTTATATAATTTTTATAAGCGGACTGTAAAAATAAACGACACTCGCATGAGTGTATGCGAGTCATACTTATTTTTTTATCGTCTGCGTACATTGAGTTAAGGAGAGTCTAAATAAACAACATCATACATGAGATTAAGTATGAATATAATGAATACTTCAAACTTTAAAGCTGAATAGTGGTTTGATGATATTGAGACAAGTATGATTACGTATAAGTATAACAAATTATAATTCATGATTCGAGTATACTCACTTTTTCAGTACTCATAACTGATCTCTGGTTGGAACTAAGAATCCAGGCATTTAGACGCTACTTTTGACACTTGAAACATGTGTTTATGCCAGTAAACATCAAACTGGTTTCGCATGCCTAAAACATCAAGAGCGTCTGTCTCCTTAATATTAACACCGTCCATAAAAACAGATAATGTAACATGATGTCCTGTGCGTTTGTTAACATACAACATTGAGTCTTAGGTGCGTTAAAAGCGATTCTATACGCACAACCCTATTCTGAAAATGTCACAAGATCTTGGTTAAGTAAAGCATTCATAATTTTTCTCATTTCCCCAATCTCCAAAGGATTTGGTCTATGGTTGAATGAATATGAATGGCAAATGATGTTATCATCTGCTAAAGATTAGACGTAGGGTGTTATTTAGAAAGATAAGAAATTAAGTAGAAGTGTGCTGATAATAACTACTCTGATCCTAACTTACTGGAATATTAATGCTCATTGCAATTAGTATAGAGTGTCTATAATATAAATAGTTAAAATTACGGGCACTGTTCTCGCATTGTTCGCTGATATTCATTGGCATTGGTATAAGCAGACTATGATAACTATCAGTTTGTAAGAAAAGTATTTCTCTACTCGTGGTATCACTATGGATTCAGGATGAGAATATTTCAACACTTCTTTTCAAGATCATGACTAAGATTCAGTTTTAAATTTTTTGAGTTTTGTTTTAAATTGAAAGCATAATAATAATAACTGAAAAAATAAACATTTGTTAATGGCGAGATATCGGAGTTTTCAACAAGAACTTTCTTTAATAACAGTAGCATATTGAAATAACGTTTTCACGTATTATTTGTTGAGATATCAATAATAGACGCTTTGACAATTGTTATCATGGTGTAACTTTACAAGGTGAGTGCAGTAGCACAGCTGACTGACTTTTTTTACAATTTACTTATGTCCACAGTAATACTTTTTGAAGCGTTTTTAACAAAACGCCTGTTCTTGTTGTTTCTGTATTATGTTGTATTTGTTGCACTCACCTTGTATAATTACATTTCAATTTCGATTGAAAATCACATTAAAGTATTAAAAATTAGTTTTTGGCAAAATATAAAGTTTTTGAAGTAGGAGCCCGTTTTTGTTTGCCAGAATACGTCAACATGGGAAATTGCCGAATTTGGTCTGCTGAGACCAAGAGCATCCAAATCCAAAAGAAATCCTTGAGAAGAATTTCATGCTGAATGTGCTGCTGCTATTTGGTTTGCAGGTATGACTGGGCCATTTAAATTTTTCGAAAATTTGGCTGAGGTTACGAAAAATGGATTAAGCTATTAACAGACGTTAGAAAGTGGTTTCTTCAAATATTTGAAGAATCTTTGTTGATTCAGGACAACACTTGGGATTGATTTATTATAACCAGTTGCGTATGAAATCATGACTATGATTCAGTTCTAAACTGTGAAAATGCGAAAAAAAAAATATTTGTTTATTGGTATAATAAAAATAGAGCCATGACATGTTGATTGTTGTAAAATTCCAAGGACCTCACTCGATCTGTTGATGTATCATGTCATGTACTTGCTTTAGTAGCATTCAAAAATATTAGCTCCTGTTCCACTGTCACAAGAGAATGGTTACAAATTAAACTAGGCCCAAAAAACCATGTAGTATTACAAAAAAGTTAAGGAAATAAATGTAAAGCATCTTAGCACAAAACAAGTGGTTTATAGAAAATTTTTCATATTAAAAGACAAATGACTGGTTAGTTCGCTGGCAGGCTGGCTGTTGTGTTGGATGTGTTATTATTGTTGGCTGAGTGGCCTGGATGGTTAGTTAGTTGGCTGTTTGTCACGTCGACCAAAAGGTTTGTTTTTATTACAGCAACAAACACTAAAGATCAGCCAGCGACAAGCATGGCGACATTTTTGTCAAATGGTTTTTGCTTATATTTCTTTATTCGTTTTTTTCTCCGCAAAGTTTTTTCTCTCTGGTGGTGAGCTACGTGCATCAGCGGCACTTTCAAGTTGCTGCTTTCTACAATGTTCGTATGAAAATGGCACATTGGCACAGCAGCCGAAAAAGCAGCCAAACAATAACAACGTCTACTAATTACCCTATGGGGAGTTCCGTAAGCATAAAACTCCTTAAGCTGTGAAGCCTAAATAAAAGCAACAAATGTTTGACAACAGGCACCAGCACAGACACATTGTAGTCATAGATCAACTGGTAAAACAAACTGCAAAACTTATAGACTAAAATAAAGTTTAAGTGGTCTTCAGGAGACATGTTTATGTACAAGTACCCGCAGCCAAGGCTTAAAGCCAAGACGAAAAGTAAGAAAAGACCAGAGAGTAGTAGATGAAAGAAGAAAAAAAAAAGAAACAAACGGTAGCTTAAGATCTTTTCGACAAAAACTAATAAATAAGACAAAATGTAAAGCAACAAAATCAAGCTGGATTAAACGTTGGCTTTATTTCTTAAAGTCACTCTATATTCACAGTAGTTGGTCGCTCAAGCTATCGGTCAGTTTTTAGACTTTTAACTAGAGCACCTGTGGTTACAGTTAGTTAGTAGTAAAGTAGACGAGCGAAAGACTGAAAGACCAACTTAAAACTTTAAATTTAAAACAAAACAAGGCAAACCAAACACACTCATTCATTCATTCATTCATTCATTTTTCGGACTTCTTGCGGGAAATAACTAAGCAGTGCCTGTTTAAATATAACGCGGGTCTGGCTGCTGTTTGACTGACTAACTATTAGACGGTTTAAGAAGTTTTGCTGTAATAAAGTGAACGTAAGTAGTATTATTTATACCACTAGTAACGGACGGACAGAACAGACACACTTACCTGTAGTCATGGATATTCAACACGCTTTAGAGTGAGTGTATGTATGTGTGTGTGTGTGTGTGTTTAGTCGTACTCACTTCTTGAACGTAGTATAAAAGTGTCAGTATTTGTCAAAATGTCAATTGCAGCGACATTTTCACTTGATCAACAACCTAAAAGCAGCAACCTCATACATTTCAGTTTACGCTGCTGGTACTGACTGCCTGACTGACTGCCTGGTAGTCACAGTCACAGATACTGTCGTATTTTCTTGTACTAGTAGTTGCAGCCTTAGTAAGTAAGTACATGTAGTTGCAGCAGTAGCTATTTCTCTGTAGACTATTTTAGTTTTGTCACTCTACTCTTTGTTACTAGCTTTAAGATTGTTTTTCTTGGAGTTTTTTTTTTTGTTTGTTTGCTTTGCGTTTCTGTTTTTTAAGTGCGAATCTGTAGCACAAATGCGTTGCTTGGCTATTTTTTTGTTTTATTTGTTTTGGAAACTTTGGCTCTGGGGAGGTTTAATGTGACCAACTGTGTTCTATGTGTATTTTACATCTATTAAGACCCTTTACTTTGCGTATCTAAACTGGACTAGAGTTCTAACAAAACTAATGAATCAAACCAAATATTCGGCCTAATGCAAAACACTTGGAAATATACATATTGTTACGTTTTTACGTTTTAAAAATAGTGGTTTAGTTCCCCTAAATAAACCGAATTGCTTTCAATTGCAAAATAAAAGCGTCCAATAGTTTAAAAAGATATAACAAGTCTTTATTTATACAAATGTACACACAAACAATTTAATTAAAAACTTTGTCCTTTTCTGCTCCTTTACAGTTTACTTCAATGCTCACTTAAATTAAAGTTTGAGAACGTTTTGATGTTCACTCAATAATGACTCACAATCATCGGCGTAGGTAGGCCTTTTTCCTGGGGGGATCTTTTTTGAACACTTTTTAGTAAAAGCTATGGAAAATTGTTCAAATAAAAAAATGCAATAAAAGAATAAAAATTCTGGGGGTGGCTAAATTTTTTCTGGGGGGGGCTTAGCCTCCCCCAGACCGGGCTATCTACGCCGATGCTCACAATAAACTTAAGCTAGATTTACACGGTTGAAACTTTTTTTAAAATCTCTTCAAAATGCTTCAAACTCGTTTAAACAGCAAAATTTCTTCAAAATTTATTTATTTAATAACTATGTATTAATAACTATTAAATAAATAAATTTTGAAGAATTTTTGCTGTTTACACGAGTTTGAAGCATTTTGAAAAGCAATTTTGAAGAAAATTTCAATCGTGCACTCAGAATATTATTACAGTAACGGACTGTAGTTTATTTAGGAAGTATTCCGTGCAGTTGTTTTTAACTAAATAAACATTTAAAATTCTAAGAAAATTTATTTTTAACTGAATCTAATATTTATTCAAAACTTAATGTTGCCATACTGCTCAATTTTGTTGTTGTGTTAAATTGATTGCAATATATGTGCGACAGGTTTCAAACTGACACTATTCAAAATAATGTGTTGTAATTTTGTAATATTTCTAAAACCCCTGCTGAGAATATTTTCAAATCGTAATTGACAGCCTGTTGTTAACAATATTTTTAGAGAAACTTCTGCTAAAGCAAATGTTGCTAATCATGTTGGGTGGTCATAAACATGCTGTGTATTGATACCAGTCGTTACAAATCGTTAAATTTAAATTGATTTTCGCAACAATATATACGTTTTCTTAGTAAACCATTTGACTGATTTTGAACATTTTCAAAATTATCATAAGTTTTTTGCTTTTAACTCGAGAACTGTAAGAGATAAATAGCACTCGCATAAAAGCTTTTAAAAAATCTGAAAAGCAAACAATGCATGGTACGCGTTTTAAATAAATTTCATGTCAAAGCTGCTTTATCTTGAGCCGCCACCGCTTTGACCCTGACACTCAAGTACTTTTTGGCTAAAAATTACGTAATAAATTATTTTAATTCTTAATTTTTTTGTCAATTCGGGAATTCTAATTCTGCCCACTGTGCAACGTACAGTATAACAACAATTGTAATTACAACAACATATTTGATTACACACAATTAACTATTTGCATACACATTACAACAACCACCCAGCATACCATTCTAGGAGCGCTCCGAAAAAGGAGTCAGAAAAGAGTCCAACTAAAGAGCATTTTCGGAGCGAAAGAAAAATTTGCTTGTCACTGTCCTGAGTCGGCACGCAGTATGACTCAGAAATTCCACTTAATTATGTGTGCACCAAAGCGTTGTCCTGTTATTTGTGCTTTGAACAAGAAAAAAACATGGCCCAAGAAAAACCTCATAAAAGACTCTTTTCTGGCATTATCTAAGAGCTCTTTAAGAGCCCAAAAAACCCTCATAAAGACTCTTTTCTGAAATTATCTAAGAGCTCTTTCTGACGGACCATTTTCGAACGTAATGACCCTCTTTTCTGAAGGTTTTCGGAGCAATTATGATTGTTTTTTGGGCTCATAAAGAGCGTTAACGCTCCGAAAAAGGTGTCAGAAAAGACTCTTTTCGGACTCATATGGCTTGCTGGGCACTTAAGGGTCACTAACAATGCCAAAAGAAATTTTCTTGAGATTGTTTGTTTTTTGAAAATTAGGTCAAGAGGTTCTTTTTTATAAAAGACAGGTTTTGTAATGTGGCCCTGTACAAAATACTTTCTTAAGGTACGGTCACAATTGGCAAATATTTGACGAAAAGAACATAACAACTAAATAAACTATATTTGAATTCGTTTATTTATTAAAAAAAATTGTTTAATTAGGACAGGACACAAAAAATAATTAGTTTTATTTTATTTAAGGTTGTTTGATCTTGAAAAACTCTTGTTGGAGAAAACAACGTTAAACAAATTTGTGCTAGAACAAATGGTTATGCTGTTTTAAGTAAATATTTGCCAAGTGTGACCGTACCTCTAGTTTCATTTCTATGTTAGATGGTAATTGAAATAGATATTTTATATGACTCTGTTAAGGAATTTTAATAATTATTTAAGCTGGTCACATTATCCCTTAACCCCTTGGCTGTAAGTTCAAAACTTCTACATTTGTTTTAGTTTACTTCTATTATTTTATGTTGTTTTTTTTTTGCAGATTTTTACACAAATTTACTTCTTACAACTAAACGATCTTAAACATAAATATGTATCAATGCAGTAGGTTTATTTATTTATTTTTGCCAGCAATTGCTTAATGTTGCTGCCGCTGCTGTTGATGTTGCTGCTCCAGCTACTGCTACATACTAAATACTACTTACTACTGGCTGGCAGGCTGGCTGGTTGGCAAGAAAAAACAACAACAACAACAACAGTTTGTAAAGTGTTGATTGACGCTTTGATAACATACTGTCTTGATATTGATATTGAACGTAAAATACTCGTACAATATTTTTAACGATGACGACGCTTTTCATTCGTTTAATCGTAAAGTGTCAATAGTCAATCGGTTAAGATTTCTCAACTGTCAAATTAAAAAATAATATTTTAACGTGTGGTGGTTACTGTTTCTTGTTAAGTTTTTTTTTTTTGTTATATATACCTACATATAAATATGTACGTATATACATACATACATTTGTATTATTATTGCATTAACAGTAGTTTTATTTGAAAAATTGTATTATTTGTTTTTTTTTTGTCAATTTTGATTTTCTTATTGAGTGAGTACCGTTGGAAACAAAAAAGCAATTGATCGATTTTATGGTATTTGAATTTCAAATTATTCTATCAATAATTTAAAGACTTTTTTCAAGCGAAAGAAAAAATTACAAACAACAATGAAGTCGGTAGAAGATCACAAAAGAATAATTGCAAGAGCGTAAGTGTTTTTGCCCCAATGAACTGCTTTTTAAACTGTTCTAAATCATGGCATATTGCAGCCATTGAAAAAGTCCAACATGGTTACATTTGTTATGTACTGGTGAGTTAATTTTGTGGTGATTTTATTTAGAGCCATGACTCAGGGGATGCTTCTGTTTTAAGCATTCTTTATGCAAGGCATTTAGAGATATTGAGAGATAAAAGATATTAGATTTATCTATGTAATTTACAGTTTTGATTTTGTAAATTAAGAGTGCTGAGAAACATTTGTACAAATATTTGTACAGGAAACATGAATTGGTGGTTATTTATAGAAAATAAGAAATATCAGAAACCAATGCACTGTTGCTTAGTTAAAAATAATTGTTACTCTAATTATTTTTTTAACATATAAGAGTGTATATTCGGCTATGCTGAATCTTATATACCCACCACCAAATCACCTATTATGGAGATTTATAAGAGATTTATGCGCATTTGAGTGATTTCTGGAAGTAGACTTTATAAGTGGAATAAGGTGAAATATGGACCAATCATCATCATATTGAGATGAATTTCAAGATTTATGTTCATTTTAGTGATTTTCGGAAGTGGTCTTTGTATGGGGATATGTCAAAATTGTGGAACGATGCAAACAAAATTACGTTTTGAGATTTCACTTTGCATTAAACTTATTATTGCAGAATTTTGTATGGATACGGCTTTTCTATAGACATTTATGTACCATAAAGCCATATTCCGGGAAGACATTTGTGTAGAGGCTATGAGAAAGCGTGGACCGATTCCAACCATTTTCAAGAGGAAAATAATAATCTATAATAAAAGTAAAGTGTGCAAAATTGCATGATAGTATCTGCATTATATTTGAATAAAACATCAAAAAAATCTGAAAAATATCGAAGTAGTCTGAAACTTTGATCTATAACTCAGATCCTACTGGACCGATTTTGCCACTTTGCAACACCAAACATTTCGGTGGATCAAAGAATGTGTGGTAAAAATTTCATTGTTCTATGTTTTTTTTTTTTGAAGTTCTATCGTGCCATCAGCAGCAGAGACCTGCGCCGATCGGCTGACAGCCGGCTGAGCCGAGCCGCCGACAAAATGTAGTAGCCGCCGCCGCCGAACATTTTTTCGGCTTAAAACAAGCCGCCGTTTTAAACATTTGAGTACAATTTTTATTTTACAATATGGTAATAATACCAATATCTTCACTTGTTTTTCTGAATGTGGTAACTATTTCAATTGTACATTATTTTTCATAGAGGCATACAAAATAATAAAATAAAATGAATGGAAAATCAAAAAATTACAGATTTCTTCCAAAATTCAGCCATTGCCTGAAGTATAATGTTTTACCATTTATACGGCTTTGAAATCTAAGATTTGTGATATATGCATTTTTCCTAATTCACAACAAGTTAAGAAACAGAATATAAAAAGGGGTAAGATATAAGGTGATGCTTCTTTTGGTTGAATTGGACTCAATAATTTTATTTACAAGAGATTTATGAGTGGCATGTAGAAGTGGACCAATTATGGGCTGACAGCTTCTAAATTCAGTATCCACTAATGATTTCTATTTGTTTTAAAATTTATTTTTATTTGAATTTCATATCAATAACGTTATTTACAAAAGTTTTATGGTTGGTTGGTGTGCTAGAAAGTGAACTTAATTGGGGAGCTATTGCCAATTAATGACTGATACCTACAAAATCCAGTAGCATAATTGCCGTGTAACTAATACTAATATGATTTCTGGATTAACATTTCTGATCCATATAAAAGTTGGTTCGATATCCATATTTCTTAGACATTTTTGTGGGTTAAATTGTTTTTCGGAAATGGTTCTTATTTGGTAGCTATGAAAAATCGTGGACGGAACTACTTAAATATTGGAACTGTGAATTTTATGCATATGAGGATATCTCACGTTGAATTTCAACATAATAACGACATATTTAAGATACATATTCGTATTAAAGTGATTTTCGGAAGAGGGCTTTATTCCGTATTCCCCATGGTCAAATAAAGACCGAAATTCACAAAATTCTGCAGAATTATTTTTGTGTATATGTAAATGATCTATACAAAGTTTTAAGTCGGTACCGATATTTATACGAAATATATAAAGACAAAAATGGCTTTTTCGGATGTGGTCCTTGTATGGGACCTATGACCAATTATGGGCCGACCACCATAAAATTTAGTGCAACAATTTATTTATGAGAAATCATGGACCTATTCTTACTATTTTCCTCATGCTTTCATGCGTATACAAAATTTCATGGGAATATCTGCAATATATTTAAAAATATTGCAATAAAATTAATAAAAAATATCAAATTTTTATGGAGGTTGCCTAACATTTTGGTCCATAACTCTGGCTTTACTATACCGACTTTGCTGATTTTCAATGCCAAAGTTACCTGCAGAATAAGAAATATTTTTCTGGAAATTTCTTTTAGTTAAGTTGTGTCGTTTTAAGGACCATGAAAATATATACTTTGTTGGGTCTCAGGTGAATATTAAAAAAGTTACACACGGAATGACAAACGTAATATACCCTCATTCACCTCTGTGGTGGTGGAGGGTATAAAAAGTGAAAAAATTTTAGATTTATTTGCGAAGTGTTCATGGCGCTGACGTAAATTATGGAATCCGTTCGTTCCAAGACAAAATCAATTTTGTCCGGAAATGCAAACATGATAGAAATATCTGTAAGTTTGACTGTCCAGATGTGCTGCAGAAATTTGCGGCCATTTGATATTGTTGAACAACCGAAATTTATAGATTATATGAAAGCAATTAAACCAAATTTGTCATTACCATCGGCAACATCGGCAATGTGGATGTAAATGGGAATTTATAACAATTTAGTACAATTTAGAAATGTAATGGTACATGCAAATTTTCAGCCGGCTGACAGCCGAAATTAAGCCGCCGCCGGCTTGAGTTAGTGGACAGCCACCGCCGCCGTCAAATTTGGTCGGCGCAGGTCTCTGCGCGCAAGTGTTTGTTTAATAGAATTCCCCAGACAAGACAAGACCAAAGACATAACAGGATCCTCTTACGACTCTAAATGGTACCTTAAGTAACACGCGTATGAGTCGTAAAGTTAAGTCCCTTCTTTTCTCTAAGCATAAACAATAAATCATAAAAACGAAAATACCCAAAATATCTGAGGTTAGATTTTATAAATTTATTTGTTGGTTTGCGAAATTAAATATTGTTAGAGAACTGTTCACCTTAAAATGTAAACGTAATGGTTAATTTTTGTGTGTAGCAGGAAAATGTAAAACTATTGTTTTTAAATAATTGAGTAGCTGGAAAAAGGCGAGGGGTTAAACACAAAATTAATTTAATTTTGGGTAATACTATATGTAAGATTGAAATCATTTTTGAAAGACAAGAGAAACGGAGGTAAAGCTTTTAGTTTTATTGTTTGAGTTTTTTGTTTTTTTCGTAATTAAGAATGGTTGACAATAACTATTAGAGAAATTTTATTTGGCTTGAGTTCATTTTTAATTAATAATTCAATTAATGTAAAGTAATATTTATTTATTTATTATTATTATACCTATTCTTCAATTTGGAAGAGTGTTAACAAGTTTGTCATGTTTAAATTACTGAATATAAATTAACATTCTGATGCAGTTTTCTTTACTCAACGGAGTAGTTTTCAGCATGTCCAGGTTCTTATCAAAGTTGCAATTATTATTAAAAATATATTTTAAGTTAAGTGTTTTTTTTTTTTTTTTGATAAAAATTTCGTTGATTTTGGATAAATATTATTTTTAGTTAAATGCATAAGATATTAAATACATATGTTTAAAATTAATAATGGCAACAGATAAAAGCTGTACTTGTCTATCATAGCTCCATTTTTGAGCTTCATAAAGCTGGGAAGTCTTCTAAAGAAAATAGGAGAACAGATTGTTTTTATGCTTTAGAGCATAGCTTCAATGCTAGGTCTTTATACAATCTTAAATTTATTTCGAGCCTAGGTCTGTATACAGTCTTAAATTAACTTCAATCATAGCTCTTCATACAGTCTTATGACACTGTAGCCAACGTTCCCTTTCGCACATCAACCCACACCGACCGCATGATAAAGCGAATCTCTAAAGCCAATATTCGCCCACGGATATCCAACGTAAAATTCAAGAAAAATTAAATGTGATGTTGTCTAAGCGAACTATTTCGCACCATTTATGGAAGGTGAGATTCATAGAAGAGCAGCGCGCAAGAAGCATCTTCCAAGTGAAGTTCAAAGAAAACGTTGTGCAGAATTGTAGAAATTGCAACGACAATTTCGTGAAAGTATGTGCTTTGGAGGGACGAAAAAAGATTAATCGCATTGGGCCTGATGGTCGAAGGTATGTTAGTAGGCCCATTAATCAAAAACTTAACCCTCGTTATATTTCACGGGAAGTCAAGCATGGTGCAGGGTCTATTATATTATGGCTATATTTCTCCTGGAATGGTGCTGGCAAAATTCACAGAATTGATGGTATTTTATTTAATAAAATGTACGTGGCAATTCCAGCAAGACAATGACTCAAAGCACACGACAAAGTTTTCCAAAAAATTTGTTTGCGAACGGTTTGGAATTGCCACCAATCAATCCAGACCTAAACCAAATAATAATTTTCTAAGTTACTTTTATTCCTTTGTTAATTTTTTATATATGTAGATTAAAAAATATGATTAAATAGATTAAAAAAAATTTTTAAAAACTAAAATGTTTTTTACATTACCTTTATGTATTGCAAAACGTTTCCAATTAGTTGCAGTATATGGAGAAGTTTGAAGAAAATTCAAAAGATAAAAATGCTACTTTGGAAAAACGAATTATACTAGTCGAGAGCTAATATTTTGCTCTAAATTACCCCTCCATAATTAGAAAAATATTGGATTCAATTTAATTTATTCATATGCATAAATCTTTTAATTTTTTTGTTTTGATGGATCGCTTTTTAACTGTTGCACAATATTTTAATCCACCTGCGAATATTACAGCGCTCTTTTTGTTTATTTTCAAGAACTATAAAACCACTCTGTCTCATTTTTCCTTAGGCAATTAGACAATATAGTTCAACTGGACGAAGCTGGGTACAAACTGAACCCGCTTTTTGATCTTTGTAGCTTTAAATTCACAGCATAAATTGAAATATGTAATTGTAAAGATCTGAAAAATTCTGCTTTTATTTTTCAAACAGATTATTTATCACTAGCTATAGTTATATATTCTGTTTCAAATTGATGCCAAAAGTAACGTAACTAATTGAAGTGTTAGCTCACTAAAACATTTTTCAGAAACTGAGTTTTGCAATTAATAAGTTTAAAATCTTATATGCATCTCGTTATAGAAAGTAGTTATAAAATGAATTTAAACACTCTTTGACCACTTGAACTCGTAGTTATTGTTATAAAAAATAATATACATATAGATACATACTAAATTTAATAAAACCGAAGATGACAATCTGTTTTTTACCATAATTTTTAAAAAGTGAGACGTCAAAAACAATTCATCGTTGGAATAAATGTAGAAGCCATTTCTCTTTATATTAAAATCAAACTAAATTTAAACCCACAAAATATTTATGAGAAAATACCCTAATAATTTATAAAAATATTAACATCCAAGTGAAATTTGAATTATCAAATATCCTAATGATTTCATTACAAATTATAATAAATACGTATGTACATATATTATTGATTGGAAATGTTATACAATATAATTGTTAAACAAACGACTTAAAAACGTAGACAGGAGAGCAGATTTTGTACCAATAGTCAAGTTTTCAACGACCTTTTATTATTTTTTTTTTAATTTCTAAAAATATTACACTAACTAAATATGAATGGGTCATTAAAAGACCCTAAACGTAGTAGCAGGGTTAATAAATATTAAAATTTAAGAATTTGATGTTATAAAACGTGAACAGCAAACACGTATCTATATTTAATATGATTATTAGGCAGTAAATTGATACATAAATTACAAATTTTAACAGCCATATTGAATTGTATATTTCAAATTAAGTTAGTGCTATTCAAATCTTTATGTTTTCATAACGAAGGAAATTTCTCTCTTTTTAGCCATAAACAATTACAATTACAAAAATCTAATTCAATTTTCCTAGTTAGTAACTACGAATCCAGCTGATATTATAAATAAAAGAAATTACCTATATAATTTAAGGTACTTTATTTGTGCGTGCTTTTTGGACTCATATTGTATAAAATGAGACAAGATCTCTCCTTGATTATTTACCTTGATTTATTTAACGTCCTTATTAGAATGCCGATTTTTCAAAATATTTTTTCTCTTTAAATTCAGATTTTTAATGAAAATTTTTGGTTATTTGGCCATTTTGACAATTAGCTATCGACTTATAGTTTTTAAAAGTATAATGAATGGTTTAAAAAAGCTTTTTATTAAGGAAAATTCACATAAAAGGCAAATAAAATATTTAAAAACACTCACCTATATTTAGTTTTTGAAAGTTGTAAAAAGCTGGTGCATATTCTCCTTCACACATATAATTTGTTCTAAAAACACTACTTTTTCCATAGATTTCATTATTTTATATACACATTCATAAATACAATACATTTACATATGTATGTATGGATCTCTACTTCATTTCATTGTAGGTACATATAGGTATTTGATTTCTTTTTATTACAATTTAACCTAAACACTTTACTAATAACAATAACAACAACAACATGCTAATAAACAACTCATTTATATTCTCACATTTCGAATAGTATTTTTCTTTCGTACTCCTTACATTATTTTGTCAACCGAACACTAAAAAACAACAAACGTCTGACAAACAATTACATTAATTTTTTGGCAAACTTCTAAAACTTGTTTTACTTATGTATGTACCTATGTATTTATTTAACAATTTTCAAGGATATTTTTATACAAAACTATTAAGCAGCATTTTATTTATAATTTAAAGAAAAAATATTTTATTAAAAACGTTTAATTAAGGCGCTACATTAATTTTAATATGACAATTAATCACCAAACAACAAACCACTTTACACATTTCTAGAAAACTAAAGATGAATGCAAATAACTAAAGGAATTGTTGCTGTTGCTAGTAGGAGACCATCATATTAAACTGTATGTTGTTGTTGGTATTTGAACAAATAAGGTGTTATTGTTGTAAGAATAAAAAGAGGAAGTGTTTAAAAAGTGATTATTCTTTTCATTTCCTTTTATTAACATTTAACCTAAACAGCATGGTGTAAAATTTATACCATTTACACAAGGTGGGTGCAGTAGCCCAGCTGACTGACTTGTTTACAATTTTATTTATGTATATGTCAAAAGTAATATTTTTTTCAATTGTTTTTGACAGCAGTATATTATTTTACACAAACAAAATGCCAGTTGTTTCTGTATTGTGTTGTATTTGTTGCTGATTTGCAGTCACCTTGTATAGTTACACCATGCTAAACACTTTACTTCTTTAATAACAATAACAACAAAAACATGCTATTGGAGAAAACTCTCCCATTTACATTACTTATGCTCTTTGCACTCCTTACTTTGTTAGTGAGACAAACACTCAACCGAACACTAAGAAAATACCAAACGCCTGACAAAAAATTCCATTATTTTTTGACCAACTTCTAACACTTTTTTCTTTTAATTATTTAATGTTTTTCACAAATATTTTTATATAAAACTATTAAGCAACATTTTATTTATAAATTAATGCAGAAATATTTTATTAAACGCGTTTAGTTAAGGCGCTATGTTAATTTTAATACGACAATTAATCACTAAACAACAGACCACTTTACAAATTTCTAGAACACTAAAGAAGAATGCAAATAACTAAAGGAATCGACAGTAATTGTTGTTGTAGCTGTTGCTGTTACTAGTGTGAAGGTATCTGTGTATGTGAGTAGTGTATTAACATGTTGTTGTTATAGGAAAAAAGTAACGTGTTGAGTAGTTTAAAGAGGCTGATATGATATGTGAATACAGCAAAAACATTGCTTTAAAATCAGAGATGAGCGTATACATACATGAAGGTACCTTCATAAAATCGCCCCTCGTGAATAAAAATTCCACATGAAATTTATTCCCTTTTATTTTTTAACATTGCATTTTAATAGGAAAAATGTGAAAATGGAACAAATTTCATGTGGAATTTTTATTCACGATAGGGGTGATTATTTATCTTTATAACATAAACTAAAAAAAAACTAAAACTTATGGCCTATTTCACGATGTCGAAAGATAAGACTTAAGACACAAACTTTTTATCGTATCTATTTTTTACTCAATCAAGTTTGTTTATTCCACTATCAAGTTTGTGTCTTAAATCTTATCTAAGCGAACGTTATCTTTCGACATCGTGAAACAGGGGGTTAGTTCCTTAAATACAGCTACATTTGAGCAAGAGATACAAATCTATGATCAATAATTAAAAAATAAAAATAAATTTGTATATGTATATGAAAAACTTAACTGTGTGCGAAGATAAATTCGTATTCAACTAGACATTGATAATGTTACAGTCAACAGACCACCGTTAAGCACTTAACAGTCATCCCAGTAAAAAAAGTCGTGTTTTTTGAAGAGTTAATGAGTTCTAAAAATATTTTATGAAACAAAAGATTTAAAGTCAAAAACATTATTTAGACTTAGCTAAAACACAGTGAAGCACAGAGAAACAGCCTAAGGTTATTCACCCGTTGAACTCTAGAGTGAGCACCATTGCTATAATGCCAGTATTTTAATTTGCTCAAGAAAGATGGTCTACAAAGCACAAGACTATATTGTAGCCTATGGGAAATACAAATGTTACACAGACTCCAAGACGTAGAAAACCAACCTTTAAAGAGAATTCTTTAATTTATAAAAACTCAGTGGCGGGTCCCATTTAAGAGCTCCATTACAATTCAAAGACATCTCTTAACAAAAGAACTATACAAATAATAATTAATAAAAAAAAACTTGCGTGAATACATTGTTCAGCATAAGGCAGAAAATTCAAAAAAGATCTTACAGTCCCGGATTTCTTTAGCCCATAACCATCAAGAAAAATCAGTAATGTTCTGGAAAAATATCCTCTGGAGAGATGCATCCGAATTTTGTAGGTTTGGATCTGATGAAAAAATATACGCATAGCATCCTCCAAACATGCAGCATTTTACCGATGTGGAATGAAATCTACAAATGGTACGCAATTCCAAAAGAGTAATGTATGGCTCTTACGAGTATTTATTTCATTTCTTTCGTAATATTAAGCCTAAATGGACAGAATAAGAATATTACATAGTAATAATACAAATCATCTTAATACAAATAATAATAATAATTCAATATACATATGTAGGTATATACATACATACATGCATTTTTGTGGCTCCCAAACAAATTAGATGGAATTTTTTGTTTTGTTTATCTTATGAGAATGACATTTTTATTTAGTTTAAATTACTGGAGACTGGAGAAATGCAACAAATAAATGAAACAAAAAGTGTAGTGCCGTGATATTAGAGTGACATGTAACACATTTGCAAAATAAAAGGTTTAAAAAATAACGAACAAGAGAAAATATTTGCTTTAGTTGGCAACATATAGCAAGTGTGTTAACCTTGTGACCGCCACTGTACCTTAAAAGCATTGAAAATGTTCAATATAAGGGTCACAGAAATAAATATGCACTCTATTTATGTTATACTTTATTTTTTAAATTACATTTTTTATTTTTTTAGCATATTCTAAATTTTAAGTCTCATTTAAAATATATGTACAATATATAATATGGACTATTGTATAAAATAATATTTTATAAATTTTGATACATTTTGATCACAGTTGGTACCGTGGTACTACCACGAGTCATATGGTACAATTTCAAAATACTGTTGCATAAAAATTTGGTATTTCAGATGAAACAGATAAATATCAGCCATGTCACAGAATTTAATTCCGTTCGGAAGTGGAATTATTTCCGTATTTTGCTTCTAAAGAAAAAGTAAAACGAAAAACTATAGAAGCAAAAAATGGAATTAATTCCACTTCCGAACGGAATTAAATTCTGTGACATGGCTGTATATCATATAAGTTACTATTTGTGTAATAGTGAAAGCAAGAGATTTTATTAAATTTCATGAACATTTTGGAACTGATATCAATTTGATCTCTAAATTGTGCATCTATAATGATTATTACGACAATAAATTTTTGGTTGAATTATCGAACAATTTGAGTCTTTGACATATTCATTTACAATAAATGATTTTGAGGCTGAATTCAAAAACTAAAGTTTAAAATGTAGTTAATCAGGATTTCAAAATCGTTAGAAGTTAACTTCTCTATTTCTTTTATTCTTACAATAATAATTCTAGTTATTTTGGAAATATATATATTTACCAAGGTTATTAACTATTCGCAAATGACTCGATACTACATGGAGGTCTAAAAAGTAAATTTTATTTATATAGTTGGTACGAAAAACAAAACCCATTTTCCATCATTGGTTTGCAGTAAGCCCTTAATGTATCACTGCCCCTTTTTATAATCAAGCCTAGTATATTTAAGTACACTTTACTAATGAGCCCATCTCTGATGGTTTTCTTTACATTTAATAGCGGCTAACTCTTTAAACACTTACACTTTTTATTAGAACAAGAATAACTCCTTACATAATAACAACAACATGCTAAACTTATGCTCTCCTACTAGTAACAGCAACAATAACAACAACAAAATACTGACAATTCTTCTTTAGTTTTCTAGAAATTTCTAAAGTGAACGGTTGTTTAGTGATTAATTGTCGTATTAAAATTAACGTAGCCCCTTTATTAAACGCGTTTAATAAAATATTTTTGCATTAATTTATAAATAAAATGTTGCTGAATAGTTTTATATAAAAATATTTGTGAAAAGTGATAAATAAATAAATGAAAAAAGTGTTAGAAGTTGCTCAAATATTTAATACGATTATTTGTTGGGTGGTGGGTGTTTTCTTAGTGTTCGGTTGAGTGTTTGTCTCACAAATAAAGTAAGGGGTATGGGAGAGAGTGAGAGTACTCCAAATGTGAGAATATAATAAGTTGTTCAATAGCATGTTGTTGTTGTTTTTAGGAATATAGCTATAAAAGGAAATCAAATATAAATAAGAGTAATCATCAAATAAATGTGTTGTATTTATGAATGTGTATCAGTGATGGAAAAATGAAAAATTGAAATGGTACTGACTGTCAACAAAAACAGAACTTTTCTCAACATTTTGGTACTTTTTAGGAAACATATATTTTTATTCAAAAATAAAATTAAAAATCGATTTAAAATTAACTCAAAAATAAAATTAATAAAAAAAAAACAATATAACAACAAACTAAAAATTAATTTATTTTTATGTAAAAATATATGTTTCAAAATATTTTATTTGTTGTGGGTTAAGATAATCAACATATGAGCATGTCTGCATTTCACATACCATATCATTAATATTTCTTTCACCAATATGTTTGAAGTTTTCAAACTCATATGATACACAAAAAATCTCAATCAAGAAATGAGAATTACCTACAAAAATGTACGAAATTTAAAAAATTTATCAAAATAGTACCAAAAACAACTTTAATTCTTTATGCATCTGTTTATTTTTGTAGATTAGCTGATCCCACATCAAATAACTAACATGAATAACGAATTTGTTCTATTCCTTATGTTCTTGTTTTGTTGATTATAAAAGCAAGCAAAACAAACAAAGAGTACTAAATATGATGTGAGGGTACTGTGGTATTTTTGTTGTGCAAAAGTAATGAAAATAGTACAATAGTATTGAATTTCCCTTCACTGATGTGTATATTAAATAATAAAATCAATGGAAAAAGTAGTGTTTTTAGAATAAATTCTGTGTGTAAAGGAGAATATGCAGCATCTTTTTACAACTTTTAACAACTAATTTTAGGTGAGTGTTTTTAAATATTTTATTTGCCTTTTACGTGAATTTTTCCTTAATAAAAAGCTTTTATAAACTATAAGTCAAAATGGCCAAATAACCAAAGATTTTCATTAAAAATCTGAATTTAAGAGAAAAATATTTTGAAAAATCCGGATTCTAATAACGGCGTTTTAAAAATTTGGATTTTTAGTATTTGTAGAATTCAATGTAAAAAACATATTTTTTCTTAAACGTTTATATTATGTTTAAATTCATTATTTTAATAAAAACCATAAACTATTTTTTGCAGTATTTGTATGACAGATTTAAGAAATAAAAAATTACTTGTTCTATGTTTGTCTATTCGCTATATGGGAACTAATCACTATACAAATTGTCTAAAATTAAGTACTGATTAAATACGGCCGATTGTAAATAATCAAGGAGAGATCTTGTCTCATTTTATAAAATATGAGTCCAAAAAGCAGACACAAATAAAATACATTGGCATCAATGTTTATGAAATAAATTCTTAAAATTAAATTACGTATGTATAGTATATTTTTTATTTATATATGGATTCGTAGTCACTAACTAGGAAAATTGAATTAGATTTTCAGAATTCAATAAAGCAGGTTCTATATTTGTAATTGTTTATGGCTAAAAAAAGAGAAATTTCCTTCATTATTAAAACATATAAAGATTTGAATGGCACTAGCTACTGACCAGTAATAAATTTTAACAGCCTTATGCAAAAAAACTTCAAACAGGCTGATAAACCTCTGTTAAGAAAAATTCCTTAAAGTATCATGCAAAAACAACTTCTAGCTTAACATACGTCTGTTTAAGCAATGATAACATCAAATAATTTAAAGCAGCTACATCCCTAATTTAAAGTGTCGTTAAAATATTTTATTGCTTTAACAAATAAAATTTTGTGAATTTTTGTGTAGATTTTTACATAAAAATTGGATACAGGGATGTATTTTTTAATGAATATATTTTTCAATGTAAAAATAAAGTTTTTTTGAAAGCATTCAATGAAAATAATTGAAATTGTATGAATTTTTTACATAAAAAGGCTTAGTCGGTTTTAGTGAGTTTTAAATTCTGACTAAAATAAAAAAAGAGTGGACGGAGCTCCAAAGTTTGTAATATGTTTAGCTTTATCTTGAAAACTGTTTTTTCAAACGATATATATATCAAATGATAGGTATTTTGAAGAGCTTTCCAACAATATATAACATAATCTATTTATATGAACCATCTAAAGGTCAATGTCGAGAAAATTATTTTTTGATCCTATACTTTTTTAAAAAATCTAAAAAATCCGGAAAAATACATTTATGAGTATGTATATAAATTACAAAAGTCAAGATACTAAGGTTTAATTCAATGTATAATATAACCGTGTAGGTGGTATAGATCCAGAGATATTAAAGACAAATGATGACATTTCACCATAAAAATTACAATAAATTTGTTCGTATACAAAAGAGGAGAACATCTTGTATTTTACTAATTAAGCTTATGTATAACATTACTATTAAAAGTATAAAATTTGGTTTCAAAGTATGTATTAAAGTTTGGAAATTATAATTTAAAGAAAAATAATTTTTTTTTAATTTTTCAGAACTTATAAATCTGTAATTATAATACCCACAGACACATATTTTACCTTAAATTAATGTCTTGGCTATTTAAATAATTAATCTAAAATAACACTTATATACCCTTTTTTTAAGATTATTTAGATATTAAAAAAAATTTGGATAAAAAAATATATATCTCGAATTTAACCCATAGTGGGTCCATATTTTATAATCATGTTATATTTCGTTGGAAAGATATTTTTCATACCATTGACGTATCATAAATTATCATGCACCGAATAGTTTTCGAGATATAGGTTCATACATTTTCAACTTTGAAGACCCGCCCACTCGAAAATAAGCGTGACCGACAAAGAATTTTTATAGTACTTTTATCTTCTCTAAAAGCCCTGTTTGATGCAATTTTTTATTTTGAGCAATGTCATTGAAATTCACTTGTTCCAATTTGTATTTATAATTTTATATAATGCAAACATACAAAACACTATAGTGATGTACATACAATCAACCAAAGTAAATAAAGCTCGTTTTTAAAATAATCGCTTAAAAGTTAGGAACAAATAAGAGTATTTATTATTTTAAATTATTATAAATGTGGTTAGTTTATGTTTTTATGCAGTATAAATATTATTTGACATATTAAAATAAGATTAACATTTAATTTTATATTGAAAATATACAAATCATTATAAGATATCCGTCTATCCGAATGAACTAATAATCGTTGTTTTACATCATTAATTATAAAGAGACAAAAGAGAGTGATAGTGTTGCCAGTATCAACATATAAAATTAATAATAGTTAACCTACTGTTTTTGCATATGCATTTTTAACATAGGTGTGTTAGCCTTAAAGTGTCTAACGTGAACTTCAATCCTCAAATAAGATTTTTTTTTGCATAAATATACAATTCAATATGGCTGTTAAAATTTCTAATTTATGCCTAATAACCATATTAAATATAGATTCGTTTTCGCTGCCGACGAAATATACAATCAAACTTTTAAATTTTAATATTTATTTAGGCATTTGAAAGATCATAAAAACTTACCATTTTAGTTAGATGAAAACAAAATGTTATTGTAACAAAATCTGCTCCCCTGTCTACGTTTTATTAATATATGTTACATTAGGATATTTAATGATTTAAATTTCGCTTGTATGTAAATACATATTTATATAAATTAATGGGGTATTTCTTTATAAATATTTTGCAAATTTAAATTTACTTCGATTTTAATTTAAAATGACGTCGACACTTATTCCCACGATGTATTGTTTTGAACTCACTTTTTAAAAATTATATCAAGAAAAACAGACTGATCCTTGCTTTATAAAATTTTGTATGTACCTATATAATATTTTTTCTAGAAATAACCAAGAGTTCATGTGGTCAAACAGTATTTAAATTATTTATAATTACTTTCGATAACGTGATACATATAAGCTTTTAAACTTATTACTCAGTTTCTGAAATATGTTGTAGTGAGCTAATATTTCAATTAGTTACGATACTTTTGACATCGATTTTAAACATAATATACATATTACTATTGCTAGTGATAATAAATCGATTTAAGAAATAAAAGCAGAATTTTACACTTTTTTCACTTTTAAGCAGTAAAATTAAAACTATAAAAATCTTAAATGATGCGGAGTTTGTACCCAGCTTCGTCCAGGTGAACTATATTGGCTTATTGCCTTAGGAAAGATAAAATGGAGTTTGTACAAAGTAGATTTGTACATTATAAAATAATTCGGAAATGTAAATATTACTAAAATTCTTAATTATTGATCAATTTATTTTCTTACTGTAATTATATATTCATTAACCTATTGAATTGAGCAATTTATGTATTTGAATCTAACTGAATTCTTTATTTGATTTATATAAACTCACCACACCTAATCTCGTAGATTTAATGAAAGTTGCCCACACTACAACCTAAGTAATTAATTACGTTTGTAAGTTATACATATATTCTGTTGCTCTTGCGAGCAGCGTTGCCGTTTTTGGTTATTTCTAACCAAAATTGGTTATTTTTTTTCTCAATGTGTACATGTGTAGATTTTTTCTGTTTTGGTTATTTTTTTTACTGAAAATATTTACTATGTGAATTTAAATTTTGGGATAAAATTTCAACATACAAAAATGGCCTAAACGAAAATTGTTCTAAAGAACTTGTAAATTTCGTACAAAATTTATTGACATTACCCCACAGTTCCGCTGCAGCTGAAAGAACATTTTCTCAGCTTAGTTTGATAAAAACAAAATTTAGGAATAATTTAGATTTTAAGACAATTAGTAATATATTGCAAGCAAAAGAATTGTGCAAAAATCAACAAAATGCCCATTTTGTTTGGTCTGCCAAAGACAAATTTTAAAACTCAAGCTGTGACATTTTAAGTAAAAGTGATCTCCATATTTAGTGTAATATAATTACATGTTTTTTAGTATTTAAGAGAGTAACTTTCTAGTTCCCTATTTTATTGCCAATGAAAAATTTTTTGTTTTTATTATATACTTTTTATTTTTGTTTAAGACATTAAAAATTAATAATTAAACTTGCAAAACTTAATGTAAAGTATTGGAATTTTAAATTTTACAAATTGTAGCATTAGCTTATGTTTCTTTGCATTACTTTTTGCAAAATATGACGCTTAGTTTATTAAAAAAAAATATTTTTTAGTATTAGGAGTTGTGTTGTAAAATACGTTGTTTTATGTTTTTTTTTTTGTTACCTCAAAGTACAAATTATAGTTAAAATTACAAAAAATAAATAAATAGTACATGCATTAAAATTTGGTTATTTTTTTTTTAATTTGGTTATTTTTTCATAAATGTTGGTTACAAAAAATTTTTTTTCGTGGCAACACTGCTTGCGAGCGCACAAACACTTGATTTTGAACAAGAGATTACTCAACACGTTACCCAGCAGTGCGTGCAACTTCCATCACATCTTCTAGAATTTAACATCAATTTGTCACCCATTTTATTTTCGCTACAAATTTAATAACGTACGTAAGCATATACTCATTTTAATATAAGAAAAGAAACTTGAATTGTTAATAAACCCATACTGAAAACGTATTAAATGCTTGTTTCATTTCTTTATATTCACTCACTCTATTATAATTACTCCTATGGAGAAATTATAATAATAACCTATATCTTGATAGCCCACCATTTACAATCCATCCGGCCATCCCGTATCCTCTATCCATTGGTGTCCAACCCACACACCAATACAGAGTTATATTACAGTTCTTGACAATAAATGGATAAAAAAGACTATAAAAAAATTTTATATATATATGAACAATGCTTTATGCATATAAATAAACTAAATTAAATCAACTTTTTTTCTAATTATGAAGTGGTAATATAGAGAAAAATATTAGCTGTCGAATAGTATAATTCGTTTATTTAAAATCGCATTTTTATGTTTTGAATTTCCTAAAACATTTTATTTTTAAACATTTTTTCATTTATTTATATACATAAGTATATAAAAGTGATGTGGTCCATGTATGTAATGGCATCACGTGAGAACGGCTGGAGTGATTTGGCTGATACAATATAAAAGACCAAATAATAATAATAAAATATAATTTCTGAACGACTAGAAAATTCAAAATTTTATGACAAGAATAATTATAAGATAGCCCATAAAACATATAACACATTAAATAGATTATATAGTAAAATAAAGGATAAGACAGTAAAATTAGATAAATCCAATATTGTTTATAAAATACCGTGTAAGGGTAAAAATAATGAAAAATTTAATAAAATATATGTAGGTACAACTAAAAACAAATTGAAAACAAGCATTAACATCACACTGTTACAATTTAGAGCATTATCCAGATTTTGAAAATACTACTGTATTAAATACAGAAACAAATTATAAAAGACGATTTATGTTAGAAATGTTACAGATTATTAATGTACCGATAGAAAAGAGAATTAATTTTAAAACAGATACTGACAGACAATGTAGCTCAAAATTACAGACATTTAATTTATAAGAATAAGTTTAGAAACTAAAAATATTACATATAGAATTTTTCATTTATTATTCCAAACAAGTTTTTTTATATATATGCATATCATAATTGTAAACAGAATGAGAATTATTCCTTTTGCGAATAAAAAATTTTATAAAAAATAGTTGTAAACATTTCATTTTCTGTTAAAAATTTTAATTTTTATTATTTATACTTCAATCATTATTATATTATAATTTTAAAATTATAAATCCCTAAAGAAGTTATCAATTGTGATAACGAAATATTAAGTGAACTAATTGCTTGAAAAAAAGAAATTATAGAATTTTTAAAAAAAGGTCGAATGAGAGAACTAAATAGTTATTGTTTTATGTTGTTTTTTTTTTGTTAAACACAATAATAAAAAAACATTTTTAATAAAATATGATTTTTTTAAAATAAAATGTCTTTTTTTATTATTCTTTATAACTTTTGTCTAAATTGTTTATTTGGAAAACTTATATAATAGACATTTTAATAGATTTGCAACTATTATTTACATGTATGACAAAATTAACATTTTAGTTAAAATTTGTCGTAAATGAATCAAATATGTAGTCATGTTTGTTATTTTCAGCCGGCTGGCCGCCGATTTTGAACCGCCGCCGATGATTTTTATTTAAGCCGCCGCCGATTAAATTGCTCGGCGCAGGTCTCTGATCAGCAGACGGACAGATGGACAAACGGACAGACAGACGGAAGGACGGACATAATAAATCATCTTAGAATCACATAAAGACAAAGAATATAGAGACTGTTTGATTCTACGACCATTATTTTGATGTGTTATAAACGGAATGATAAACGTAATATACCCCCATATTTTTGGTGGTGGGTATAAAAATTATTATTTTAAATATTAACCTTAAGAAGAAAGCTCCTCCCCTTTTCAAGTGACAGTACTGCCACTTTAAAGAAAATGTCAATGGCAGTTAATAGTTATGATTTTAAAATATTCTCAGCAGGGGCTTTTGAAATATTACAAAATTACTACACTTTATTTTGAATAGTGTCAGCTGAAACATGTCGCGGATATATTGCAATTAATTTAACATAACATCATGCTGTGTTGTGACAATTGTTCTCAACGTTTTTTTTTTCTTCATCTAAGATTTTTCTCGATAGCTGAACAAGCTTCTGTTAGAACAGACTAAATCCCGAGTTAATTCTTTAAATGTTAATTTCGATTGTTATTAAATTTATGTTTGATATATATATATATTTCTATTTCACTGCAAAATAAATCTAGCAACTTAAGCAGCTTGTTTTTATTGCTGTAATCATAAACTTGTAACTTTTTCCTAACAAATAAACATATACAGATACAGGGAATAAAACAAAAAAAAAAAATTACTAAAGCAAATTATAACTCATAAATCTATCATTAAATGCCACAGTAAACAACAAAAGTGTTGAACATATTTTTCTTTCTTGAACAGAAATAAATGAAATAACAACAACACATTTCATATTTATTCCATTTTTTCATATTGCTACTAAGCACGACATGCAACAAATGTTAAAAAAAAAACACAAAAAAAAAACAACAAACAAACCTAAAGAGAAGCTGAATCACTACTACTAAAAAACGCGACCAAACACGATTTATGTTGCTATAGGTCTGTTTAAGCGCCAAAGGTTTTCATGTTCTGTTAAAATTTCAAATCAGCAAAAACCGCAATATTTATGGTAAAAATTCAAATAAAATTTTGTTTGATATAATAAGAGTAGCAAGAAAACTTTATTGAAATACAACTGTCATGAGATGACCGTGAATTTATGAGTTTTTTTTTAGTTCTATAATTGTAACTGATAATTATACAGTAAACAAAAACAATGGCTGTTAGTATGCATAAGAAGAATTTGTTAAAATTACAAAATAAAATTTAATGTTTTAATATTTTTTTTTAGCTGATTGAATGATCGATACATTTGAGAGTGTCTTTTGTGTTTGGCTTTGTGTTTTTTATATTTATAATTTGTTGTCAATTAAAATGCAAATTTAATATGATTACATATTAAGTAAGAAAACAATAACAGAAATAATATAATAACAAGACATTTATTTAAATGCTATTTAATAGTTTCAGAAATAACCAAACAAAACAAAAGACTTAAGACACGAACACGAACGAAAAATGTCTTTTATTTTGCAAAATGTGTGTAATGTAATGTTACCGCCATAAAATCTCTACCATTATGATTGTTTTTTCCTGTGTTATTACCATTTCTGTTTATAATTTTTGTTTCAATATTTAGAGCAACTTTGAAAAAAAAACACAAGTGTAGTGGTTTCTTTAAACAGCCCAAAGCATTGTTATTGTTATTAATTCATTCATGATACAGTCATGCATTTGTTTGATAATAATGTTTTTATTTTTATTTTATTTTAATTTCATTAATATTAAATATTCATTATTGTTACAATGGAAAATCCGCATGGTGCCCGCTTTAAGGAAAACAAACATACACAAAGTTCAAGTTTATTCATTTGATATTGATTGATTGATCGATCGTGAAACAATGCGTTTTTATCTAAAAAAAGAACTGATTAGTGTGGGCGGTAAATTGTCCGGTTTTATTGGAAACTGCATAATTAATGTATTTTCTTATAGATTGAGCTGCAGGAATTTAGTTATAGTTTTCTTGTGGCAGTTAAATATTTTAATAATCGGTTAATTTTAGTAGCAGTGCATTATTTTTTATATATTTGTAATTTTCTATAAATATATTTGCCAAACGAACACGAGCGAGTAGAAAGATGAGAACAATTAAACTACTTATTTTTTGTGTAGCTTCGACAAATCTTAAACTAAAATAGACAATAGTAAAATATTATTAAAAAGTATTTTATTTGGAACTTAAGGTCAATTTCTTTTTATTTATTTTTCCCAATATTTCGCTAGCATCTTCAGGGAAATAAAATTTTAGTGTTGTACAACAATAATTAAGTAATTTATAACAATAATATTTTTTTGCGGTTCAGGATGGAAAATGCTTTTACGCATTCACTAAAGCCGTCGCTTCAGCGATATGTCGGGCTCTCTCGATCGGAGTATACCGACTAAAAACCATCCTGTTTTCCTTCGAGTATAGCTCCACCTCGGGACCGCTTTCGCATTAATTCGAGGTGGTTCCCCTTGTGGCTATTTTGCCTCGTCGACGTTGTTGCTTGCGTTCAAGCCCGCTATTTATATACCATCAAGGTCTACTTTTTTTAACCTTAAAACCTTCTCCACAAAAATTTCCACACATTTCCAGTACTCCTCTCGCTCTATCATTTTCGCTCTAATGTTTTCTGGCGTTATAGGTCCCACTATCTGAGCCACATCATTTCGCTCATTTTGCCATTTGTATGTTTCGCGTCGTCAATGTAGCTTTTTCCTTCGTAGATGCAATATGGTGCAATATTCATTCTATATAGATACTTCCTAAAGTAGCCGTGGCCTGAAAGCAGCTGTGTTAATAATAATAATTTACATCACCATGCCTCCTATTTATCCACCTCTCTAATTCAGGGATTAGCTTTGCCGTCTATCTTCCATTTATATCACTGTCCCACCGACCCTGCCACTTTCTCGGGGTTTCTACCTTCATTTGTTTATAATAAATTGGATCTGCTTGTCCGGTCTGCCTAGCTATAAAAACAATAATATATAATAATAAATTATATTAAGATAATGTAAAATTAATTTCTTGTTACCTGTAACCATGTGGTGTACATGTGTAGCACATACACTTAAAACTATTGATCTCTTGCTGAGATTGTGGGATGAACCTATTTATAGTCTCTGCACACAGCACATGTTGCTTATGCGCAGATCACGATTAAACACACAATTTCTTCCCTAAGTAAACATAAAGAATATACAGTAAAATACAGGGTGGCTGATGAAAGCTCCTACAGAAAAGAAAAATAAACGTAATTACTTATTTTCTGTGTAACCAACCTGTTCCATTTTTATTTTATTTTATAGATTGATCATTAAATTTAACTAGAAAAATATGAGGAATCGGGACAATGAAACATAAATTTGGGTAGTGCAACGCTTTCACGCTTTAGAGTTCGTAGTTTCTGTCCAAAGAGAAAATAGGCGCACCTCTGGCGGCACTCCTCCTAGCAGATGGACTATAATGAGGCTCGTGAAGAGTTTTTCCGAGCGTGGCACAATCGCAAGAAGGCCTTATCATCGAGATCCCTCAATTAGGATGCAGGAAACTATTGCAGCTGTAGTTGCTGCCATACAGTCCAATCCTCCAGTCTCGACAAGGAGCTTATCTGCTCAATTGGGTGTCAGCAGACAGTCACTGCAGACAATTTTGCACCAAGATTAAAACTTATTTTCATATAAGATTCAATTAACAAACAAACTGAATCCAAAAGACTTCCCGATTCGCTTGGAATTTTGTAAAAAACTTTGTTCTAAAAAATATTTTGTTCAGAACGAATGGGTGAATCCACTCATGTGTTTTGAACAGCTAACATTCAGTTAGCTTTTGTTTCTGGAAAATTTTGTGTAACATTTTATTGGGGTAACTTAGGTACATTGTATATAAATTATAAATTATTTTGCATTATATACATTCTTTCAATAAGACTGCAAAAACAAAATTTAAAATCATACATTATCCACAATTTTATCACCTGCAATTAAGCTCTTTTGATTTCCAGTTAAAAAAGTTTAGAGAGAAAAAACAAAAGACTTAAGACAGCAGCATTACTCATAGCTACAATTATGTTTTTAAGCAACAAACAAAAATTATAGTTTTTAAACATATTTTTATTAATAACATATTTTTTATCTAAACAATTGGTCTTGAAAACCACTTCTGATGGCCAATGCTAACAACATTTGCCTGCTATATTTGTTTAATATTTTTTTCGTTTTCTTTAAAGCAATTTATGAATTTAATAATGAACAATTTCCAATAAATTGCAATGCAGCTGCGCCAGGTTTTGCTTTTTTTTTCAAAATTTTGCCATGCGTTTTTTTTAAATATTTAGCTATTAAACAAAATATTGTAGTGGCTGCCTTAAGATTTTATTCAATAAATTTATAAATAAATATAAATTGTAGGAGTTATTAAACAAATTGTTAGAGAACATGGCTGTTACAGCAAAAACGAAAAAAAACACAATGACCATAATGGACTGACATGATAACAACAACTAAGTAAAGCAAATGAAATCAAAGTTCAAAGTCAATAATTCATAAAGCTGTTAGTGGCTGTTGTTTGTATTTTTTCCCCACTTTTTGATTAATAAAATAAAAGAACCAGAAAACCTAATACACGAACAATAACTACTTACTTAATGGAAATAAAAATCACAAAACTGCAATCAACTACTGTTAAGTTATTGTTTTATTAATTTATTTAAACAAAATTCTAAACAGATCTTTGAATAATGATAATTTATTTATATATAAGCAAAAAAAATGTATCCATTTGTTGAGTTTTTTCTAAAAATTAATTAACCAGTGCTTTTTTTACAAAACAGGCATTTATTTTAGTTTCTTATTAAAATTCTTATCAGTTTTGTTTATTTATAATTTTGACAATCAATTTTTTTTTTTGCTTTATCAGATTAACACAGTGGTCGGTTGTGGTAGTTTCTTTTTTAACTATAACTAACAACTTGTTTGCTAATATTTGTTTAAAAATAATCGCCTTTTTTAGTGGGCTTTTGGTGTGTGTGCATGTGTGTGTTCGATTGCATACAAGAACATGACATATTTATGACATTTTGATATATTTGGAACATGTTGTAAGTAAATAAATATTGCCAGAACAAAAACAAACTTTACTAGAGACACAAACATTTATGAGAAAATGCTGAGCTAATGTAATGAAACTAACAGCAACATTTAAAGATTTATGAGTTTAATTAAATAAACAAACAAACAAAAAAAGTAAGTGAATTAATTTAATTAAAATTCATTTAGATTGTATGGACGTGAGAGTTTTAAGTTTTTACTTTAAAATGTAAAAAATAGTAATTGCTGGCATTCTACATATACATAAGTGTTGAGAGAAATATTTGTATTTAATTTGATTTAAAATTGTGGGTGATTTAAAACTTATTATTTTTTGGATAAGAGAAGAAGATTTCGTCAATGCACGATGGGATCTTTGATAAATTTATAATAAAAATATTGAGAAAAATCACCAAA
The DNA here is from genome assembly GCA_916048285.2 of Bellardia pandia. Lineage (NCBI taxonomy): Eukaryota > Metazoa > Arthropoda > Insecta > Diptera > Calliphoridae > Bellardia > Bellardia pandia. The sequence goes on from OU696531.1 coordinate 47,654,114, forward strand.
AAATTTTACAAAGATAATGATCGAAAAAATGTATAAAATTTCAGGTATAAATATCGATTGTTTCTAAATTATGGTGTAAACATCATATTATAGACCAGTAATATTTTAATTTTCTTGTAGCGCATTAAAATTTCGTGAAAGCCATACCTAAGTAGCAATAGTATGGAAACGGCGCTGCTAATACAAAAAATTATCACAAAAAAATAAGTAAGAAAGTATAGTCGGTCAGGCCCATATAATAACCTACACCCAGTATCTATATGTATCTTATAGGGGAGCCATGCTCAATTATGGACCAATCTGCACAATGTATAGATGTGATTTGGTTTCATTTTCCACCACCATTTGTGGCGAAATAAGTTTGGATACTTGCATAAATCAAACATTTATGACCGGAAAAATCCTATTTCGGGTATTTTTATCGAAATATTTAAAAAATTGCGACCTGTGCTATGCGCACAAGCTTTACATGGATAGACAGCCAGCCACTCAACCAGACGGAGGGACATCGTTAAGCCAACTCAGAAAGTGATTCTGAGTCGATCGGTTTATTTCAAGGTGAATGTTGGACTAATTTTTATAATCAGCCCAATCATGAATAAAAATTCCGCGGGAGTTTTTTCCCTTTATTATTTTTTTAACATTGAATTTAAATAGGAAAAATGAGAAAAGGGGAAAAAACTCCCGCGGAATTTTTATTCATGATTGGGCTGAATATGTATGATTTAACATTAGCACAAATCCTTCCCACTATGGTGGTGTAGGTTATAAATACACAGACTATAAAACACAAGACAGTGGTAATTTTTTCAGCGCTGTAAAAAATGGCCCCAGAAAAAATGGCACCCATTCGTTCTGAACAAAAAATTTGTTCGAATATTTGTATGAATTTTGACGTCTCTCTTTTTGAGAGGGAGAGAAAATATTTTTTACCAACAACACTCAGCTTGAATTGGTTTAATTTTATATTTTGTCTGGACAAAAATGTAATGAGTTACCAATAGGTTACATTTCTATCTGTGGTGTTTGTGAAATTAAATTATTTACTTATTAAAAATTTGGTAAATTGTGTTTGAAAAATATACAAAATATTTGAAAATAATTTAATGGTCGCAGTGAAAAACTAATAGATTTTATTTGCATATGCCAGCTTTGATTTTCCAAAAAAATCTTTCGAAATGGGTGAATCGTGCTACAAAAAAATGTAAAAAAATTTTTCTCCTGACAACAAATGTTTAAATTATTTATAATCTGAATATAAAAATCTTTAAGCTTTAAATTAGTATTTTATTTATTTTTAACTGAATTTATAAAAAAAAATTGGGGTGAAATTTTATTTACAACACATTTAGGGCAATTTTGCGTTATGGTAAAGTACCCCAACATTTAAGGCCACCTTTCATTTTAATTTATTTATAAGCTTTTTTCATAAAAAATTAGGACTAAAATTCATATTGAAATGTGACCCCAGAATTTGGCCATTTTTAGTTTTACCATTTGGGATCATGTTTCTGTGGGCCATTAGTGCCAATGGAAACGGTTGTAAAAACATCCTACTCCCTTATAAAATTAAATAAAAATACTAAAAAGCCTGGCAATATTACAAAATTTTATTTCATAATTACTGCAAACAAGTGTTTCATTAAATACTACTTTTCAAATAACAAACAGATTATTTATTTCACAACATTGCATTATTTTTTTTTGGCAATACTCTTTAGAATCACTTAAACTTTCAACTATGAATCATTTTGAATTAATGAAATCTAAACATGTGTTCAGCTTAAGGCCTTTTAAAATGTTTTTAAAACAACATTAACATTGAGTACTTTATCATTCATTCATAAGAAAAGAAACTAAAAGGAAAAACCTACTATGTATGATGATCAAAACCATTAAAAACTGTTGCTTAAGAAATCCATGAACAAAACACCTCTTCTTTTTTTTAGATATTTCTCGCTTAACTGACTGGTGACTGTGCTGTTCTGAAAATTGTATACAAAAGTAGGCAGTGCCTAGTTTGATGTCTTCATTATAATTTTTTGGTTTTTATTTTTGTTAAACTGAATTGCTTTTGAAGCCATGTTTACTCATATGACTAAAATCTTTACGTTCATATGTAACTAAATAAATGTAGCCACAATTTGTGCAACTTTTAAGTTTATACTCGTACATATGTACGAGGTCTGATTAAAAAAACGATTTTTTTCAATTTTCGTGAGTTACGTAAGTTCGAATTTCGCATTTATTTCTGTTATGTTGGTCATTTTGGATTGTCAGTTTGTTTTTGACAGATAAAAAGGTTAGTCTTCGACTTTTTACTATTTGAAAAAATAGATCAAAGAGACTGTATTAAGTTTTGTGAAAAAAATGAAATTAAAAGCGCAAGGACATTTTAAATGTTGACTGTGGCGTTTGGCGAGTCTACTATGAGCAGAACACAAGTTCAATTGAGGTTAAACCGGTTTAAGGAATGCCGAGAAGATGTCAATGACGATGCTCGTCCTGGTCGCCCGAGCACGTCAACAACCGATGAAAACTTTGAAGCAGTGAAGAAAATGATTTTGGATAATCGTCGAATCACTATCAGAGAGGTTGCTGATGATGTTGGCATATCGTTTGGCTCATGCCAAGCAATGTTTTAGGCATGATATTTTAGGCATGAAACATGTGGCAGCGAAGACTGTTCCAAAATTGCTAAATTTTGAGCAAAAACAACGTCGCATGGACATCGCTGAGCAGCTGTTGAACATCGTCAACGACGATCCAGATTTCATCAAAAAGGTCATAACTGGTGACGAATCATGGGTGTGTTTCTATGATATTGAAACCAAAGCCCAATCATCCCAATGGAAACGTCCAGAAGAGCCAAGACCGAAAAAGCACGTCAAGTTCGGTCAAATGTGAAGGTTTTGCTCACTGTGTTCCTCGACTGCAATGGCGTGGTGCATCATGAATTCTTGCCACAAGCTCGTACGGTCAATAAGTAATACTACCTTTAAGTTATGCGCCATTTGCGCGAAACAGTTCGTCAGAAACGTACAGAATTATGGAAAAACCAATCATGGATTTTGCACTATGATAACGCACCAGCTCACACGTCGATGCTTGTGCGTGAGTTTTTGGCCAAAAACAAAACTTTTATCATGCCTTAACCACCGTATTCACCGGACTTGTCCCTCTTCCTAAAACTGAAGACATCGAATAAGGGAAAGCGTGTTGCTATGATTGAGGAGATAAAAGAAAAATCGAGACAGTAGCTGTTGGCGATACAAAAAAGCGCGTTTCAGTAGTTTTTCGTGGATAGGAAAAAAACGCTGGCATAAATGTATTATATCTGAGGGGGATTACTTTGAAGGCGATAAAATAGTTACTGATGAATAAATAAATACTTTTTGAAAAACTTTAAAATAACGGTTATTTTTTGATCAGACCTCATACATAGAAATATTTTTGTCCAGCATATAAAATGAACCCTAACAAATTGCTCAATTTGATTTTCTGTTGAATTTTCTTGGTTTCAATTCAATGTGTGGGTAGTGTGCTAAAATTACTTTACTTTTTTTCTTCTTATATTAAACTAAAATAATAATAATGATGATATTTACTAAAAATTTATCCCAGTGTAATTGAACCTTTTACTCTGTTTGTTTTTTTTTTTTTTTTGTGTGTGTTTTAAAGCTTTTACCAAGCAACTCCCATGAAACCACAGCAAGAGATATCTGTAATAAAGTCATTAATATATGTACTTGAATCATACACTACTCACCAGTCAGTCACATATATAAATAGCACGTTGCAGTATTTATTATAAATATTGTATTAATTTTATGCATTAAATTTTTTATTGACACTTGTTTTGTATAGAAAATAGAGGTTGTCTTTAAGCATCCTTTTTATAGCCGTACTTGATGTGATTAGCTTGTATATATAAGTTTGTCATTTTGTTTAAATAAATATTTATGAACTGTTTTTTGTTTAAATATTTGGTCTTTGAAAAGTCTAGGTAGGTACTGTGTTTATAACTTAGTGTGCATACATATTAGATAGTTAGATCTATAAGTTATGCTTTCTATTTGATTACCATTGACACATTAATTTTTACTATTAAAATTTTAATTTTTGAAATAAAAGCTTTTCCAAAATTTATTATTATCAAATCGCTTATTCACAAGTAAAAGCTTTCTTTTTTTTTTAGCAAATAACGGCTTGTTAAAGAAAATTGTTTTACAGAAATAGCTTTTTGATACTGGAATTATTGAAACGTCTGCTCCAGAATCAACTAAAAATCTGGATTTCGATTTAATATCTCGAATAAACAGGCGACATAGCTATTGGCTTCTCCCATCCGTCACCCAAGATAGAGCGCCGATTAGTTTTCCTGATTGTTGCAAGGGACAACACATTTCTTAGCTTTGTTTTCAAATTTGAAATGATACCAACACAAAGTTTTATCTTTTTTTTGTTTAAACTGACTTGGAAATACTACGTTTACCTGTTTTCTTGCTCTTACTAATCGATCTTCCGAAATATTCCATTTTGTTGCACAGACCTTCCAGCTGACTATCAATATTATCGACGTGGTAAACTGAGCAATCACAATTTTTTTTTATAAAATTGCTTTCATTTAAAATGGTAGCTGCTGTATCCAAAGTTGTTTTAAAATATCATTGACTTGACAAATCTGCTGGTTTTATGTCCGATAATTCGACTACCATTTGTTTAAACTAAAGTAATGAATTTGAACGCCAAAATGGTGGTGCTTAACAGCGACTCTTGAAATTTCCATATGAGGAGAATTTGATGTCAGAGATGATCCTTGTTGCTATTCAATTGTAAATTACAAATCTATGGCACATTGAAACACATTTCAGTTTTTTCTACTTAAGAACTATTTTTTTCTCTGGCTTAGTGGATTCAGATATGAAAAACATTATTCTAATTTAAATATTTCTGGTAATAATTTATACGGCTTATATATAATTTGAATTTTTATTGTAATCACATTAATTAAAATATAATTAAATAAAATTTATAACGACATGAATATAGATCTTACGATACATGTATTATTGGTCGCGAGGGCTTTCTATTGAATTGAATTGAAAAACAATCAGAAAGGTCAAGCAATTAGTTTAATAATTTTCGTTTTCAACTAAAAAGATTTTTACAAAATAAAAGTTTCTTCACCCAACAATATTAAAAAAAAATTTTAGATAAGAATATACATATGTATGTATTTCAAGACAAACGCTTTTACCAATGCTGAAAATAAGCTTTTTCGACAAAAAACGGTACTACTTCTAAAACGTTTGCACATACATAACCAGTACATGTTCTAATTTCACGTTGCAACCAACAATGTTTGTAGCAAGAAATTGCCACCTTTCGAATGATATCTCTATCAGAGAAATTTCAAAAAATATTATCTAAAACTTAATTTCCAATTTACGCAACAATACCAGTGAGTGGAATCACTTTAAGTATTGTGCGATTGAAAAGGAAAATTACATTTGACCACAATAAAAAAATGCTAAACATGTATATGAGTATTGACATTTTGAACTACATTAAAACTAACAATCAATACTTTGATTTATATACATATTATTCAAATACAACTTTGTATATGTACATATGTATGTATGTATGTATGTAGATATAACATGTATGCTTTCAACGAATTAAAATTGACTGGCACATGCCTGTATGCATTTATATCATACTCATACAAATACCCTAACACATATTTTGAATGCTTACACTCACACTTGTACTTAAATACATTCATGACATACATACATACATACGTAAGTGTATTTGATTGTTTGTTTTGTTTAAAAAAGTAAAGTAAAATTTATGTCGCTTGTTACAATTGGTTGACAATATGTCTTGCAATGACATGTAAACGATATTAAACAAAATGTTTTTTTTTTATTTTTATTATTTTTATATGAAATTTATTTTTTGTTTGTTATTTTTTCCACTTTAACGCTGTTATCTGACAAATAAATATTAAAAAATAAAAAAAAGTTTGAAAACAGAAATTGTAAGCAATTGACTTTTTTGACTGCTAACACTCAAAACACTTTGAATTTGTTTGTTGTTTGTTGGTTTTTCTTTTTGCAAAAATGCTGCACAAAAAAAAAATGTGACTAATCTTTTAAAAGTTATAAAACATTTAGAATTGCAGAAATCAAGGATAATAAATAAAAATATCATAAAGTGTTTTTTTTTTGGTTTTTGTTGAGGAGTTAAAAACAACCTTAAGATGTTAAAACACCCATAAATTTATGAATGAATCATAGGGGAGGGAAATGTTTGCTGGTACATCTTTGTTTAGAGTTTATCATTTTAAAAGTGACTTTTTTTTTATAACACCAAGTCACAAATTATGGCAACTGAAATAAAAAGCATTTTGCACGTTTTGTTATTTGAAGAACACGCAAATTAAACAATACAAATTAAAAATAAAGAGATAAGGTTTAGTTGTTAATACTAGGCGACTTGTTAATAACCTAAATTGTTTTGGAAAGCTGTACCAGATTCACAAAAATATAATATAAGTTTGAAAGAAACATTTAAAAGCTTAAGAAATCAAACAATAATTATAATAATCCGCTGCATAACCCTTTTCGAAATCTTAGCTGTATTAACAATAATATATTTACTCTGCTAAGAATTATAATTATACGAGTATTCTTCCTGAAGCTGTTGGTTTCTAATCCAACTATTACTAAATTCTTTCCTCTTCTTACTGATATAAGGTATCTAAATATAAAAGTTTCGAATCATATTCTTTCTCTGTTGTCTTTAACATGTTATAAATAATTTAAAAAAAAAATTTCCAAAATTTTAGAATTTAAAATTTTTATAACTCGGAAAGATAAATATCACAAGCAAGCATATTTTTTAAAGATCTGGGCGAGAACTCTAAGGAATAAAAAAATCTGTGAAATTAACTAAAAAACAAACAAAGAAAAAATTGCACGCGTTTTTATAAATTACATGTTAAGGGCGTTCTATTTTGAACCCCTACAGCTGCGCTCCTGGAGAGTTATTAGAAACCATTTTCAAAACATAAATTTGTTTTTTCTTAGCTACGGCATTATAAAATATAAATTAGAATGGACCAGTCATTTGGAAATGACATATTAATTAAAAAAAAATCGATTCTGCCCACTGTGCACAATTTTAAAGTGAATTCAGCCATTTGTTTCGAACAAACTTGTATTTTTCTTAGCTACCAAAAGAAAATTTGATTCTGACCCACTGTACAGACTTTAAAGGTGAATTCAGCCATTTGTTCCGAACAAACATTTTGCCCGGAGAAACTTTTTTTTACTGAGAGTTTTTTGCAGCACGATTCTCCGATTTTTCTGGAAAATCAAAGCTGACATTTGTAAACAAAATCTATTAGTTTTACTCTAAACTAAGATTTAATTGCAAACTCTTACGTTACAACTCAATAATAAAACCTTTATGGTATTATGGAATAAAATATGGGGAACAGCCTTAGCTTCAAATGTAAACAGAATTCAAAGACGCCAAAACAAATTGCTACGAATGATCACAATTGCCCCCTGGCATAAAAAAACTTCGAATATCTATAAAGATTAAAACGTGCCTTTGGTAAAAACTGAGATCCAGAAAAATGCAGAAAAATACTTAAAAAAAGCTTGAAGTACACCCAAACCCATAAACCCGCAACATATTAAATATATTCGACTAAGAAGAAGTGATAAAGGGGATCTAAGCCGAAGATAAGACGGAAGAATGCCAACTTAATAAATAGAATTAATGGCTGGACTAACAATTGCAATTTTTTAGATATAAGATTTGAAAAACTAATTGTTAGTATGTTCTTAATGAAGATACAATAAATAAATAAAAGTACAAGACTCCCGGTGACCCGCAGCGGCATGTGGTTTTATTAATCGGAACTACGTGGTATCTTTCGGCATTTAATTGGTTGTTTGATGCAAACATGCGGCCATTGACCATTTACAAAATTTTTAATGAACAATTGAAATGAATAATTTAATTTCACAAACACTACAGATAGAAATGTAACCTTTTGGCAACTCAATTCATTTATTATATAATATAAAATTAAACCAATTTAAGCTGAGAGTTGTTTGTAAAAAATATTTTGTTAACTTTGTCCAAACAAATATTTTGTTCAGAACGAATGCACCTTTACAAGCCACTCTCAGACATGTTAAAATGTCATTATAATAAAACCCCTTAAGAATCTTTACAGAGAAATTGCTCTATATTGAGCCATTGTGGAAATACCCACCGTAGGGCATAACCAACAGTAACATAAAAATTTTGTTAGTTTTTTTTCTCCATACAAAGTGTGTGTGTTTTTTTACGAGTTCATTAAGAGCAAACTCACATTCTCCAAAAAATATACAAACCAAAATAAAAAAAAAACAAACTAAAAACACAACACATACATGTGTTTAATGTTGTACGTACAAAAATGTTAGAATCTTGCGCTTAGATAAATATAAAAAACTAATTTTGTTGAAATTTCGCTGTTACTCTGCACATAAATAATATACAACAACAACAAAAAAAGAAAAAAAAAACAAACCGCAATAAAAAAAACCCGGGACCTGAAATCCCCAACAAAAAAAGGAAGTTCTTAAAAGCAATGTAAACATAACAACACGTACAAAATAAACAAATACACTTCACAAAAACTTACACTTGTTCTTATTTCAAATAACAAAACGAAAAAAACTTAATAAGAAAAAAGTTCCTTTAAGCCATTATAAAAACAGACACCAAACTTGCTGCAAACGTGTAAATATTGCGGAATCTTATGATTGTTGGACATTTTCAGTTGTGTTTTCTTTTTTTTTTTGTTTGCTTGTTTTTTTGCTGATTATTATGAATGATCTAGAAATTTTGTAACAGAAAAAAGTTAAGGATTAAAGCAACTCAAAACAAGTAAACTAGAAAATCTTCAACTTTTAACCTTTTAGTTAGAGTTAATTCTGGGAAGTTGTTGGTTTTCTTAGATTTTCTCATCATAAAGTTGTGTGTATTTTGCTTATTAAGCGTAGGCCGATAACATTTAACTTTAAACTAAAATTAAATAAAAAGCAAATAAACCTTAATAAAAACAAAAACAAAAAAAGAAATGCAAAAGAATTATACATATTTCAAATCTAATGCCTTGTAATGTTTGTCTCTTTGTTGGCTGGCCACACATTTATCATTTTAAGAGCAAATGCGCATGAAATAAACAAAAGACTTAAGACATAAACTTTTGTGTGCGTGTCTGTAAAAGGGAATGAAAATTTTATATTAGGAAAATTAAGCAATTAAGAAAGTAATTGTGATTGTTTGGAAAGACTTTTAAGAAAAATTAAGTATGAAATCTGTTGGGTATTATATTTACAATTAAACTTTTTATTGATTTCAATAAGGAAAAATAGTGACATTACATTTTATATAAAAGAAAAACGTGCTAATAAAAAAAGTCAAGTGCAGCGTTGTACAAAATGTTAATTGTCATTTATAAAATACGACTATTTCAGGGATGATATATAATAAAATCGTAGTGAAATCGCTTTAACTTTGTTTCATTTAAGTGATGGTGTAAAAATGGTAATGCTATAGAAAATAAATAAAATTAGGTGAAAATTCGTCAACTAGCACTAGATTTGGTTACTAATTACTTCTTGTGGAATAAAAGCTGTAACTTTATTTACATCTAATACAACAAATGATTGAATTTGCGAATAATATTTTAAGAGTATTGGTCAATTATTAAAGAAGGCAAAAAATGGCAGTATCAACTAAAGAATAGTCTTGAAGTAAATGAAATTTGTAAGTTATAATTATAAGTAAAAGTTTGATACAAACATTAATGTGAAGAATTAAAAAAAATCAATCAAATAAACCAGAATTGTGAACGATATTGGAATAATATTGGTCAACTATAGAAGGAAACTTTATAGAAGACAAAAATATTATCAACTATAGAACAGCCCTAAACTAAGTGAAGTTTGGCAGCCAATATTACAGATGAAATTCAAAAAAAAGGAACAACTTGTCAATAATATGAATAATTGAATAACATTTCAAAATTAATGCAAATATATCAGCTGCAGTTCAAAGCAAAGTCACATTAGTGTCATATTAAGTCATATTTATTAATCGTCAAAATTGCATTATTTGAGTTCCAGAAAACCAACATGCTGCTGTTTGCTCCGAATTTTAAGCAAATGGTTTAGTAAGGGTTTCTTAACCAGCATTTTGTTTTCAAAACCAATTAAATCAATGTATTTGTCTGAAAATCTTTTAAATTTTTATTGTATTTACCACATAAACTGAAGTCTATTCTTTTAACAAAATTGTTCAAAACATTTTAACTAAATGGCTGATCTATTTCGTTAACCATATCACAGCTTTTCATTTTTAAAGCTGTTATCATTTCGTACAAGATGGTAAAAATGTTAGGCCTGTGTAATAATTCAATTATTGGGTGTATGCTTTGAAAACAGGTTTCATAACAGATGGCATATCTTCTGAACGTGATTTTTGTCTTCAGTAACTTATATGTCATTCTGAAGGATAAATATCTCTCTTTTATTTTGATTTAGTTATTGAACATTACAGTGTAAACAACAAAGTTTTGTTTTTGTTTCGAAAATTTGAATTTTATGCCAACAAAATTTGAAGTTTTAATTTATAAGCAGCAATTTTTATTGAAAAGATTGCTACAATTTTTTTCTTGAACTATCTTCGGTGTTTAATTGAAGGTATTACTGCATGAAGATTGATCTACAAAAGCTTGCAAAATTATTGGAAGCTAATCAAGCAGCAATTACAAAACGTTTGCAAGCAGTAGGCTTCATCCAATGGAAGAGAAATTTTAAATGATGTCAGTTAAGGAAATATAGAAGGAAATAATTAGATAATTAAGTTAGGGTGCAATATTCGGCTGTGCCGAATCTTAAATACCTTTCACCTAAATATAAAAAAAATATTGTATTTCTATAACACTAATTATAGGAATAGAATATCCTTATTTTGTGTTTTCTATTTCGTCTTAGTGCAAATTTTATTTGAATTTTATATACATATTGTTTAAAAGGTAATATTACGAACAACACAATTTATTTCAAATGTTTTGAAATTTTATTTAATTTTGACCATTTAAAATTAATATAATTACCAATACTCACCATAATTTACAGAGTTTGTCTGATTTTCATAACAATTTTGTGTGTAAGTTAACAATTTATAAATTAAAAAAAACATTTTTCCATTGTGACCACAAGTTAGGAAACAGAGTATAAGAGAGTCTAATTTACTGAAGATTTAAGGATGGTACATTGTAAATGTACCAATTATTGGCTGATAGCTTTTAAATTCAGTTACTATTAACTTGATTTCATGTATTTTAGGGTTATTTTAGTTGAATCTCAATAGCGTTTTTTTTACAAGAGTTACATTGTTGTTTGTTATATTCGGAAGTCAACTTAATTCGGAAGCTATTGACTGGCAGCTACAAAATCCAATAGCATAATTGCTGTATAACCGGTATTAATATGATTTGTGGTTTAAAATTTCTGATCTGATTCGAACTCGATATTTATTAAACTTTTTTGTAGGTTAAATTGTTTTTTGGAAAAAGTCCTTATACAGCAGCTATGACAAATTATGGGCCGAACTTCCTAAATTTTGGTACAGTGAATTTTATGCATATGAACTTCAATGTACTAATGGCATATTTAAGATATATATTAATATTAAACTGAATGTCGGAAGTGGACTTAATATGGGAGATATAGTCAAATATGGACGGATATTCTCAAAATGCAGCAGTTCGATTTTGGCATATTTGTAAATGCTCCGTGTAAAATCTTAAATTGGTACAGTTATTTATAAGAGATTAGTTTGTATTGAAGTTATTTTCGGAAGAGGGCTTTCAATGGAGTATATGCTAAAATATGGACCAAAATTCACAAAAAATTCCGTAGTCTGATTTTTGTGTATGTGTAAATTATTTATGTAAAGTTTTTTTCGGATGTGGTCTTACACTATGTGACAGTCAAAATCGGGATGGAATGAAACCAACGGGAAATGTTATATCGGTAAAAAAGAAGTTATACGTGTCCCGGCGTTTTGCTGTGTACATATATATGTACTTCTCCGATAAAACAAACGGCTATAGTCTTAGTCACCACTTGTGTTGGTGGAGGGTATACAAAATGCAGTTACTATTTCATTAAAATCTTGCCTAAAGTTTGAAACACATTTGTAACAGTTTATCTTAGCTTTCGGTGTACTCTGATATATTTTTTGCATATTTCTCCATTATTCTTATCTTGTATTTCATTAAGCTACTGCAACACAATCTAAGTTCTCATCAGAATTGTAAGTTTAAAAAAAAATCAGCTTAAAGTCATCTAAGTGTCCGAAAACTAAGCAATTAATCAGATTCGCTTGCAGTCTAAATCTGATAAGCTTTTCACAATAATCCTGTATTCAAAACGCGTTCTAGCTGATCAATACAGCTGAGTACTGAAATTACACTTTTTGAGAGAGTTTTATGGTTTAGTATTTCTCAACATATTTAAAGTGAATTATTTTTTAACATATTTAAATACAAAATAAATGTACATACAAGTACATTTATTTTATATTAATGACATTTTTCATTTTCATTTTGCCAATAAGTTAAGAAAAATTTCCAACTATTTGTTTAATGTGTTAGTGGCATTTTTATTTTCGCTATTTTCAGTTGTCACCCTGACATATGACACCAAACCTAAGAGAATTACAAATAAAGAAACAGCAACAATAATAACTTCCACAAAAAAAAAACAGAAAAACAGAAAAATACTTGCAACAATGACATACAAATACTGTTTGAAAAATTGTTAACAATTTTGCAACCAAAAAAACAATATACCAACAAGTACGGCTTACGGTTCGCATTCATACAGTATCTATAGAATACTTTACGAATTAACACTAAATGATTTATTTGATTAAAGATTTGTGGCCGTATTTTTCTCCATTATTTTGTTGCATACTTTTTTTTACTCTAAAGTATTGTAAACAAACTATAGCATACTCGTATTTAGGAAAAAACAATAAACAACACAGCATAAAATAAATGGAAATAAAATTAATAGTGATTTTTCAAAGTGACATTTTGACTATTGTCAAGATCAAATCAACAAGACAATAAAAAGCGGCTCGTTTTATTTATAAAAACAAACCTTAAGTAGACTAATTTTAATTGGTTTTAGAAGTTTTTTTTTAATAACAAATTACCACAAATACTGTAGAGTTATTTGCGTGTTCTTAAAACAAAACAAAGTTTAGAATTTTAACAATAATGTTTAGTGATTTTTTTTAGGTTGGTTGGTTGTTTATTAAACAACAACTTCTTTTAAACATAAAAACCTTGGCCTATTTTAAAACATAAATCAAGAACTTTAAAATGTTTTATTTGATTTTAGTTGATTTTTGCTTGATTATCTTCTAAACGAAATATAAACTTGACCTCCGGTTTATTAAACTTTGTCAATGTTTTCAATTATTTTTGGTTTGTTTTTTGTTGGGTTTTTGTTATTGCTGCGCTAAATGATTCATTTTTAAGTGCTGCTCGCAAATATAAATGGCTAATAATAAATAAAGGTTTGCTTCTTGAGTCTTTTGTTTTTTGTGTGTGTAAAGGTGATTTTTTATTGGGATTTTGTGGTGATAAATATGGCTTTTCAAATTTACAATTATTTAATGTCATTAGTTTATTATTTGTAAAGTGTATTTGCTTTTTATGTTTAATGGAAAAGAAACAATATTTTTAAATGTCAAATGTTTGAAAGAGGAAAGGTAGTTTTTTAAGGGGTGGGTTTATTTGTGGGATGAGAAATTTGCCAGAAATTCAAACGGAAATGTAGACTGAAATGCGTTTTATTAAACGTGAAGTTTTGAAGTTACTAGAGTGAACACAAAAGTTTAACAAGCGGGAAAATTGCAAGTGCTTTCATTTGCAGGCCTTGTAAAAGACCTGTTTACACATTCTAAAAGATTCGGTACTAATTTCATTATGCCTTCTATCAGAAGGACTTCTAGAAGGCGTTTTATATGCATTCAAAATTGCCTTTCAAAAAATGCAAACATAAATGGTTTTGCAATTATTCATGTATATCGTCCCTACAACAACAAACATTCCCCCTTATTACGAAACTCTTTGTCGACGCCGACGTCAAGCTGATAATAAATCGTTATTAATTTAGGAGTATGCGTTGATGTTGACATATTATTGATATTTAAAAAAATATTTGTCATCCCTATTGGTTTCGAAATTTAATTTAAATTAATTTGTTTTTTAAATTTCAAGAAAAAATATTACTTTTGTTTGAAAGTAATGAAAATAGTGATGAAGAAAATAAAGAAATGCTTAATTTTCAGAAGTAAGTTTTCAGGCAAAGACCAGCCGTTTTCAATTTGTCGGATAGCACTTAAGTAATAAAATAATTTGATACGTATTTGTTAGAATTCCACCGAAAAACTTTTTTTGTTTGAATTTTGTTTCATATTGCGTATTTTCGATTAAACAAACCGGCATTTTATTTACCGTTTAAAAAATTTAAGATTCTAATATAGAATAAAACTCGCCTAACAGCAATCTCTAACACAATAAACTTAGCAAGAACATTAGGGATCTTAGCTCAAGGCTCATACCAATCGAGTGTTGGTAATGATTTTGATCTCGGACCAGCACAAGCAAATTTAAGTTTAATTTTGGAAGAAACTCTCGATGCTTTGGAAAGAAGAAGGAAAGGCTGAATGCAAGTTTTTTTTTTTTTTTGAGAAGACGGGTTTCCCTGGCGTCATAGGTTGAGAGGAGGATCAAAATATTTACTTGAATAGATACGAATTTTTAGTTTGAATGTAATGCTAGTATAGAAAAACAAACTCAATTATGTTTAAATCATTTTATAAACATAATGAAAACAGTTGTCCTTTTAAACCACTGAAACCCCGAATTGTTTTATAAAATTCTCAAGTTTTCCATCTCCAGTGAAGTGTAAAAAAGCATTATGTTAATTTCTATGCAAATAAAAACACAAGATTTAAGACACCAGCAAACAGAATAAATACACCTAATTCTTTTTTTACACGGTAATTGGTTCCGGAAAACTTCGTGTAAAAAATAACCGTATAAAAAAAGACGTTGTAAAAATGTAAAAAAATGTATGACAAGTTTATTGGATTTATTTATTTACAATGGCCCTGACCAGTAAATTTGCTTGTATTCACAATAAGGGAATTCCCCTAAATTTGTGATGTGAATATATTTCGCAAAAATTAAATTTAACCACAAAAATTCAAGTCCAAAAAGTATTGAATGGAATAAAATCATGTAAAAGAAATTGTTTATTTTCAAAACGTCTAAAAAAGACCGTGTAAAAACAGCATTAGGTGTATTAGTTTATTCTGTTTGTTTAACCATAGAAATGTCATGGTACAAATGTTTACATATGTTTATAACCATATTTGTGAAAATACCATTACGAGTTGAACGAAATTTTAATAGAAAAAAAAAAAGAAATAAAAGCTGTCTAAAGCAGAAATAACTATTTAAATAAAAATTATTTATTGCAGCCAGAAAATGTTAAGCTTGTTAAATAAAGAATATAACCTTTAAAGAAATATGTTAGAAATCAATAAAACTCCATATGCTTTCCTTATTTGGTTAAAAACAATTTTTAACTTTACCACAAACTCTTAACACTTACTCGTATACATGTTGCTTTAAATATTAAATTAATTTATTTTTTTTTTTGTAAATAATAAACTTTATATTAATTAATATTTCTAACACCATAATTTCCTTGATAAAAAATTAATCAATATTTTTTCCAGCTATTAAGTGGAATTACTTTTATGTCTTAAGTTTTAATTTATTAATAACTTTTTATCTTTGAAACGAAATCAACTTCATGCCTTAATAACACTCACTACACGTGCATTTATGCAAAAATTCAAATTAAATACTACAAAAAACTACCCAGTACGAATAAGTATACACTATAAAAAGATCTTTATTTAGCTTTTTATTAATTTTTTTTTGTTGTTTTTGTTATTCCTGCACATGCCGCACAGTGACTTTGAACTTTAACCATTTTATGTTTCTAATTGCAAAATATGTATTTTTCACAATTCTGACAGTTCTGCTAGAAAAGAAAAATTAAACAATATTTTTTTTTAATTTTATTTTTTAAACTTGCATACAACAGTTAAATTTGTATTTAAGTATATACTCGTACAATACTATTTAGTTATTTAGATTCTTATAAGTTAACATTAATTTATATGATTAACTGTACACGTTTTTTAAAATATTTTTCTTTTATTTCGATTTTAGTTTTTTTTTATAAATACCCTACAGTGAATGTTTATAAACTGATGGCATGAATTTTGGTGTGAGTTGGGAAATAAAATGTTTAGTTTTAGGCATGATACATAATGGTAGAACGTTTATGCTAGGAACACAACTGGGACTAACAATGGATTTAACCCAATACGACGAATTATTGGATAACAATTCACTGTGTAAATTCATCAGTACGCTGTTTTAATTGGCAGCTGTATATGTACATATTCACATAAAACTGTATTAATTTATTCTTTACCATTTCGTTAATTGTATTCTATATTTAGGTTTTTGCTGGACATTTTTCGTTTGATGCCCCAAAATCAGCCATGTCATTGAACTCAATTCCGTTCGAGAGTAGTTTTGATTCAGTAAATTGAGTCTTTTAAAAACGAATTTTTTTTCGGAAAGAATCCACTTTAGATTTCTAAAGTGGAATTGTTATTTGTTATGTTTTTATACTGAAAAAAAAACTCACAACACTTATTTATAAAACTTTTACACTTAAATAATTAATTTTATTATTTCATTGTTTTTTTAATTATCTCATAGATATTTAAATAAAATTTTACATAAATAACATAAAATAACACTTTAAAGTTGGTTTCCGTAACAAGAAAAATTTTGTCAAAAAATTAAAAATATTTATACAGCACTGGAATATAATAGAGGATCAGTTGTAGCTTTTCAACTGCATTTTGATGTCTTTAATCATTTAAAGCAGCAACGGGCATTTTTAAAAATTTTGTTCAGTTTTATTTAAAATTTCTTTGTTAGCGCTCTTTTTGTTTGCTTTTGTTATACATTTTATTACAAAAATCACATGTTATTTGTTTTAGTTTACACAACGTTACCATATTTAAGTTAAAAATCTAGATTTAAAAATTGTTTGGGAATAAAAAAAAGTAATAACGATCGATTAGCAAATACGGAATTGAAACCATTTCGATCAAATTATGTGACATGCCTGTATATAAGCATTTGAATTATAATTTCACTTATTCCCATTTTATCGCAGTGCTCCAATAATTCTTAATAATTTAATTTAATTTAATTTAATTTAATTTAATTTAATGTTTTTGTGTGATCATATTAAAAAATAAATTTTTGTTTCACCAAAATATTTGGTATTGAAAATTGTCAAAAGTGTTTTAGTAGGACCCAATCTATAGGCCACAGCTTTGTACAACCTCGATTTTTTTCAGATATTTTTTTTCTATTGTCTTTAAATGGTTTTGTGGAAAATGTTAAGAATCGGTTTACGTTTTCCCATAGCCCCCATTAAAATATCTGCCCGAAATTTGACTTTATGTTACAGAAATACCTGTAGAAAAGCAGTGCATACAAAATACAGCAAATATCAATTTCATGCTAAAGGAAATTATAAAACGAAATTTGGTTTGAATTAGACCATATTTGACCATATCCCCTATATCAAGTCCAGCTTAGAAAATAACTTAAATACTCATAAATCTTTTATAATCCGCATGTACATATATTTAAATCAGCTTTCTGAATATTAGAACGATCGGTCTATAATTGACCATATCCCCCATACAATGTTTACTTCTGTAAATCACCTAAATCC
Source organism: Bellardia pandia (assembly GCA_916048285.2). Classification (NCBI taxonomy): domain Eukaryota; kingdom Metazoa; phylum Arthropoda; class Insecta; order Diptera; family Calliphoridae; genus Bellardia; species Bellardia pandia. The sequence continues at coordinate 47,672,122 of OU696531.1, forward strand.
CATTAAAAAACACAATTTTTAATTGTAATTCGACGCAAATAATAAACATACATATATGCGAGGGCGGTTCGGAAACTTGTTAGCCCAGCACAGAAAAAGAATAGTTAGTCTTTGAAAAACATTTTTATTTTGCAATATTATCTCCTGAAACTTCAATACACTTAGTCCAAAGCTTATCTAGCAATTCTATCCCTTGATTAAAATAGTTTTCCTTAACGCTTGCCAGCTAGGAATTTTTTTAGATTTGGGAACAGGTAATAGTCACTGGGAGGTAAATCAGGAGAACTACGTGTTTCATCCTCAAGGCTTGTACGACCACGTTTAAATTCAGCAACCCAATTTTTTACTGTTACAAATGAAGGAGCACTTTCATCCAACATATTAGCCATATCATTATGAATTTCTTGTCCCTATAAACTTTTTTTATTTAAATATTTAATGACACCACGAATTTCTAATTTTTTCATTGTACAAAAATCGCGTATATGTCTTTTTTGAACACCTGTTTCTTTATGAAGGAGTGTTCAGATCGAAAAGAAATTTAGCATGTGTTCATAGTACAGATGGAAGTTTCCAAAACACTTAACCGTTTTCTGTTTATATTGCGCTTTTTGTTCTAGGCTAAGAAGTTTCCGAATCGCCCTTGTAGATGTCTCAATACTATTTAATAATGAGAATTTCAGATGCTGTCAAAACCTGAGAAGTGAGTTTCAACCTCTTCTTTAACAACTGTTTTATACCCTACATAATTTTATATGTCGAAAAGTTTAGATCATATGTATTTGAATTTCTTCTTATAATAGAACAACGAGTGCTTCCTGTAGTTTACCAAGCTCCATAAGATTTTTCCAATTTCAAATTATTTTTAATACTACCAGAGTATAATAAACAGTTTTTTCATTAAACATTATTAATATTAATAATATTATTACACATACATATTATTTATTTTGATATTTATATGAGAGTTAAAGCTCAATGTATGTTAATTTAAAATATTTCATAAGTGTTGCTGTTGTATGTAACAAAGTGTTGCTAAACATTGTCTTGCCACGAAAAAGTATGAAAACAAAAAAATACTGGCAGATACATTTGAAAAGCAACAGCAACAGCAAACAGAAACAACAAACTCCTGCTGTGCAAAAAGAGATAAAGACGAAAACAGAAAAAATATGATTTTGTTGAAATGATTGGGTCGAATTGAATCAACTCAACTGGTCAGTTGACTGAATGGTGGGGTGTTTGTGTTTGAAACTTAGTGTTACGGACGTCCAAAGTATATGACTGTCTGGCGGGCTGAGTGACGGACTTGACTATTGTGTTATGAGTGGCAATTGATGACGTTAATTATATTGCAATAGAGTATGTAGCATGTTTTTTTTTTGCTGGCTTTGCTAGCAGGGAAGAAAAAATCTTTTAAATAGAGCACAGTGGCTTACTTGTTTCAAATTTTTTTATAAGAATTACAAAAAAGATTAAAATTTTTAGTTTCAGTGTAAAGGATTGCATGGAGAAACACGATTTTGAAGTAACTAAAGATGCTTAACTTTGAATTAAAATACCTCTAGTAAGTCCCAATTTACAAGAAACTATTTTTATTGAAAAGATTGATACAATTTTTTCCTTGAAATTTCTTCGGTGTTAACACAGCACAATGACGAATCATGGGTGTATGGTTATGACATTGAAACCAAAGCACAACCAAGACCGAGAAAAGCACTTCAAGTTCAGTCAAATGTGAATGTTTTGCTCACTGTTTTCTTCGACTGCAATGGCGTGGTGCATCATGAATTCTTGTCACAAGGTCGTACGGTCAATAAGGAATACTACCTTGAAGTTATGCGCCGTTTGCACGAAGCAATTCGTCAGAAACGTAAAGAACCAATCATGGATTTTGCACCAGCTCACACATCGATGCTTGTGCGTGAGTTTTTGGCCAAAAACAAAACCGTTATGATGCCTCAACCACCGTATTCACCGGACTTGGGCCCCGCTGACTTTTTCCTCTTCCCAAAACTGAAGACACCGATGAAAGGAACGCGTTGTGCTATGATTGAGGAGATAAAAGAAAAATCGAAACAGGAGCTATTGGCGTTATTAAAAAGCGCGTTTCAGAAGCTTTTCGAGGATTGGAAAAAACGCTGGATTTAAGTGTATTATATCTGAGGGGGATTACTTTGAAGGGAAAAAGATAGTTATTGATGAATAAATAAATACTGTTTTGAAAAAATTTAAAATAACGTTTATTTAAGAATTTATTTATGTAACAAATAAATCAATTTAATTTTTTGACATTTGCCGCTTAAATATGCCGCACACATTTGCCTACTTACAAAAAGTATAAGCGGCAAAAAGATTGATGTCCGCGGCTGCCTGCCGCTTACATTGACGTACCACTATTACATTTTCTATAGAAGCAAAATACGGAATTAATTCCACTTCCGAACGCAACTAAACTCTGTGACATGGCTGAATAATTAAAGAAAAATAAAATAAATGCATAAAGTGTTAATAAAAGAAATTAAGAATTATATATTTCATATTTTTAACTTTTTCACTTTTGTTGAAAAATATTTATGATGATACATCACAAATACAAAAGAACATAAATTAATTTAGTTGTTCTATTTTAATTCCATACTCCATCAATTGTTTGTATACCTGAAGTATTTTTTATTTCACAATATTTTTAGTTTCTTCTGTAGAAATGTAGAAAGTAAAGTTACATTTGTCAAATATATGAGTAAGACCAGAGATGTTAGTAGACTGTAAAACACCAAATAAGCCACTGTGCAGTTCATCCTCCCGTGCCACCCCCTGCTTTAAAACAATCCAAAACATTATTTGTCTGTCTTTCTGCCAGTCCATCTGTCTGTCGGTGTCTGAATATCAAATGAAATGGGTACAATAATGTTATTAGCATTTCATTTTTGTTTTGTATCTGCTGTTGATGTGTTTTTTCATTCATTCCTTAACTGGTCAATTGTTTTCATGGTTAATATATTTAAAAATATACATTATGTATGTATGTAGGATAAATGAATGAATGTAGCCATATGTTTTAGCTGCTAAAATGTAATCGTATGTAGTTATGTGCGGCATTATCTGCTTTGATATTAATACTCATACTTAAAATGTATTGTAATGTAGTTTTTTTCTACTCTATTCCCCCAATATACATATAAGTATTTATAATTTTCTTGCTACAATCTTAATAATCTGCTATGAATTGAAAATGTTATTTAAACGAAAAAAAAAATTGTAAAAATTAAGCAGAAAAAAACATAATTTTATGGTTTTAAAAAATTCATATAATTTGCATTATTTTGCCATTAACATATACAATTTTTTTTATTTGTTTGTAGCCGTTAAATATAATGAAATAATATTTAAATATTATTATTGATTTGAACTACATTTGATTAAAAACAATAAATAAATAAATAAGCATAACTAAGTATGTATGTACATTAGGGCTATAACTTTTTAAACTTTTTGCGAATATCAAAAATGGCATCGTATAGTCGAGTAGAATATTAAAAGTTATTAATAAAATATATGATAAGTTTTTCGGCTCTTTAACAAAGTTCACGCAGGGATCGTGCCGAAGTTTGAAAACAAATATTTTTATCCCACGGATATTTTTTTAAAAAATATACACCTGATATTTCTATGTATTCCTATACGTATCACTTAAATGCTATTTTGGAATTTATACACTGCTTTAGATTTAAAAATTTTCCTACAGTTTACGCGCTTCAAAATTCCTTATGTCCCTAATAAACTGACCCTTATTCTAACATTTTTCTCTACATAGTAGAAACAAAAGAAACTCAAGTTATTTTTAAACTGTCTCCATTAACATTGTTCTTAATTGCCGAGTCAGTCAGTCTGTTTATACGTATGTACGTACCTTCGATATTGGCATTTATTGTGTTGGCCTTAAAAGACGGCTTAAATTGCTAATGGCTAAAATATGCTTAAGTTGCACATACATTATAAATACATACTTATGTATGTTGTGTAAACTTAAATGTGCTGCTAAAAAGTTTTTATTTTTTTTGTTGTTAATTTTTGTCTTGTTCGAGTACTTGTACATTATTTTATGTAAACATTTTATGGTTACATATATTTACCATTATTTTAAGTATGTTTTATATTTCAGTTGATGTTGTTTTTTTTTGTTCTTGTTGTTGTTGCTGTTGTTTTCATATAAAGACCAGAAGTCTTTGTTTGAATATGTCCAAACACATATGTATGAACGTACACACACTAACTACTCTTACAGATATTCTAATTACTGCTGTTTATGTAAGTAGAAGTTTAAACATGCATATTTATCTTTACGCTTACAGACTGACGACTACTGTCTACACATTGATACGAGAATGCATGCGCCTTTTGCTGTCTACTTACGTGTGTACGCAGCAAATATTTATGTGCTTGCTGCTTAAGTCTTTCGTTTGTTATGCATAGATTTATTGAACGCTTATACCTACAAATACGTATTTATGCAGCAAGTATGCTGATGTTTGTTGCATGTACATCTTGCTGGTCGTATTTGTTAATGTAGTGCTTATGATTTATTTATACAATATTTTTATGTTTTTTTGTTGTTTTGAAATGATCCTGTGGCTGTTAAAGTTTAATGCATGAAATTTATTTTTATGTGCTGTGATTTAGTTGTGAACATTTTAATAATCCTGTTTGATTTAGTTGAGTCTGGTTTTCAACAACTAATTGTATTAAGATGAGTTTAATGGAGAAAAGAAGATCGTTTTATGTTCACTGATATTTCTGGGCCAACATATTTGTTTTGCCTAGAAACCCCTTAAACGCAAGAATTTTTTTAATAAGCTTCTAATCGAGAAAGAGCTTGATCTATGATAACTTATGCTTTTGAAACAACTAGCTTGTATTTCTGGATATATCTGATCAAAAACTCAAATATCTCAAAATATCAATATCTTTGTAAAGAAGCGTGTAAACGAGAAGAGTTAATTTATCTTTGAACATCAATAAATCTTAATAAAAACGACAAAATAGTGATTCGTCAATATTTTCCCAAATCTGCTTGTATTGCTAATTAATAACTCCGAAATTTTAAAGTATGGCCACACAAGCGTAACCATTTGTTTTAGCACAAATTTGTTTGACGTTACTCTTACACAAGTTTTGTAAGATCAAATAGCATTGAATAAAAATAAAACTAAATATTTGTTGTGTTTTGTCCTAAATAAATGAAACTTTTTTTAAATAATTTTATTCTATATTCTTCGACCTTTTTAATGATTTTTATTAAATAATTTTTAAGCTTGAGGTCACTTTTTTGTTTTTTATAAAAGATTTTTTAATACTTATATATAATTAACTCAATATTTCGATTTCCTCCTGAAGAAGATTTCCAAAGGAAATCGAAATATTGAGTTAATTATATATAAGAATTAAAAAATCTTTTATAAAAAACAAAAAAGTGACCTCAAGCTTAAAAATTATTTAATAAAAATGAAGCTTTTTTTTTAATAAACAAACGAGTTCAAAAATATTTTTTTAGTGGTTACGTCTTTTTCGGCAAATATTTGCCAAGTGTGACCGTACCTTTAAACTATCTATATCTTTTTAAATAAGCATTTCATGGAGAAAAGGTGATCGATCTTTTAACACCAATATTTCAGACTAAAAACCCTTAAATTCTTAACAGGAAATAAGTAACTACATATGCGTTTAATCAAGAAGCTTCCTCGATCTCTAGCTAATATTTGTGATATTTGATAATTCTTATTTTTTTGCAATTGCTTAAAAAAATCAATAAATTTTCAAATAAGCGTTTAATGCAAAAATGAAAACTATTTTGGATCACTCACAATTTTTACCACAAACTTAAAAGATCTTTACCTATAATTAACTAAGGAAATAAGTCTTTGATCAGGAATATCTTAAATCGACAATAACTTTGTAAAAAGACACTAGCAATGAGAAAAGTAACATGATCTGAAATCACTTAAATTTCACATCAAAAGCCTAAAGTTAAATTATGAATAACTTTGCTAATATTTGTTTAATCACTCAATTTGTGATCACTTTTATTTCTTAAAATGAAAACTTAGAAATATAAATTCATCAAACATTTTCTAAATAAGTTTTTTTTTAGAGAAAAGGACTTCGAAATTTGATCATTCATATTTGCGATGAAGAACTCTAAAAACCTAAAATTAACAATAAAGTTTGGAACAAGCGTTTAATCGAGAAAAACAGTTTAAAATGTCAGCACCTACATTTCTGAACAAAAACTCAAACAATTTTAATTTGTTTAGTAATATTAAATAACTTAATAAATACGCGTTTAAGCAGCAAAAGAATCTCAATTTGAGAAAACTAGAAAATCTTAAATCGACAATAACTTTGTAAAGAAACATCTGGCAACGAGAAAAAGAACTTAAATTTCAGATCAAAAACTTGAAAAAAATTTAAATTATGAATAATTTTGCAAACAATTGTTTAATCAAGAAAAGAAGCTCGAAAAAGAGAAAAAGTTCAAAATGTGATCATCCATATTTCAAAATAACTAAAATTAACAATAAAGTTTGGAATAAGCGTTTAATCGAGAAAAACAATTTAAATTGTCAGAGTCTATATTTCTGATAAAAAAAACTCTAACAATTTTACTTTGTTAGTTTATATTAAATAACTTAAACAAAATTTTTAAATAATCGTTTCATCAAAAAAAAAAAGAAGCAGTTTGATTTGTATCACTGATATTTCTTTGCAGAAATAGAAAACTTTAAAAAATCTTAAATGAACTTTGTAAATTAGTTTTAAATAGCGAAAACTAGCTCCAACTGAGATTACTAATATCTCAGAGCAAAACAGAAAAATATGAATTTATTGTTACTCATATTTTTAATAAAAACTACAAAAATCTTTAAGCATTTAATCAATAAAAGAAGCTAGATCAGTGAGCTATAGAGAATAGACAACAACTTTGTAACAGGAGCGCGATCTGTAATCATTTAAAAATATTTGATCCAATACCATTTTTATATAAAAAAAAACCCCAAAAGTTGTCTTGTAAATAAGTGTTAATTCATGAAACCTAGGCCCACATGGGTCTAAAGTGTTAAAATATTTTAACCATTACATAAAAAGCCACACATATGTGTCATATTTCTATTCTATGTATTTATTTACAAAAAAATTTCAATCTTAAAAATAAATTAATTGACATCTGATACTTTTCGATTCCGTTTACTTCAACACTTAGTTTACATTTCAAAACTAATAATTCTTAACTGGAATTGGATTTATAAATATATGTATATAAATTTAAGAGTGTGTTGTATGTGTTGTAAGAGAATGACAATCAGTTTAAATGTTTATGGTTAAATTTATTTTTATTTTGTTTTTTGCAACTAACAAATACGGATTTGTTAAATACATATAGTGTGTATATGTGTATAAATGTGTGAATGTATAAGTGTATGTAAACATGTTAAAGTCAACAAATTGTTGTAATAATTACCACATAAAAATAGTACGTTGTTTTGTTTAGATACAGCAAAGAGATTTTATTGTAAAATGGAATGTGTTTATTTGTTAAACAAATAACAGCAACAACTGCAACAACAGCTATAGCAACCAGCAATAATGCATTACTTAAAGTTTCTATTAAACAAGACCCAACACACGATAAAACATCCAGTCTATGGGTGGCACAAAACTTGAGTACTAAATATGTATATTCGCGTTTCAATTTCCAACTCAAAGAATAAAACAGTAAAGACAGATTGCGGCGGTACGGACAGATGAATGTTGTTGGTCCGTCCAAAGCAGACAATAGAGTTAAAAACTAAAACAGCAAAAGCAACAACATACATGCATATGTACAAACATATCTGCGACAGTCAACAATCAGCAATTAAATTTTTCCTAACACGCGTTAGCACGCAAATATGTTTCAAGTAAATAATAAAATTCAACTCAACTCAAAATACATCATCACATCAGGAAAAACATAACTCTCAAAGAAAAACAAAAACATAGGCTTTGAAAACTCTTAAGATGTTGTTAAAGAAGATGACTACAATGCGACAACATGATGGCAAATACAAAAAGTGCAAAAAAGAATCTCCTGAATGTTGTTGTCAGTGAGTGGATCTTCAAGTGATAAACATCGAATGAAATACAAATAGTGCATAAATAAACAAGATTGTAGTTGATGTTGAAATGATAAGCGCCATGCTTAAATAAATAAAGACACAACTTAAAGGCAAAAACACAACCCAGTCAGTTAGTCAGTCACATCACAGCACATCAGATCAGATCAGACAGACACAACAGCCTGTAAGTAGTTAAGTGGACGCCGGACATTCTATACATTTTACATGCTTGTTGAATAATTAAGGATCTAGCAAACTATAATTTTTTTTGCGCAAGCAACAGTTTTTTTCACAACTCTACACTTTTCATTTTAATTTATCTCCCCACCACCAATGTGATAATGTCACACAGTGGGTTTGATCAAAATAAAAAGAAAATAGCAATATATATTTATCTATAAAACAATTACAAAAAAGCGTAATAAGCCTTTAATCTACAAAATTAGTTCAGTGAGTGACTTCATATATAAATATGTATGTAATGGGTGATTTAAGTAGAGATACTAGAGTGAGTCATATCATACTGTCATGTTATTTTTTATAATGGAAAGACTTACGCCTGAACCACGTTTACAAATCGTTCAACTTTATTACGAAAATTCACGTTCTGTGAGGATTGTGTATCGTATACTTCGCTCAACTTATGGTCAACATAATCGGCCTACTGAGCGTACTATTCGCAATACCATCACCCATTTTGAGACCCAGCATTCATTATTGGATATTATTCGACCGAATAGACCTCGTCCGGCACTCTGTGAAGACGTGGAATCATTGGTCCATATTTCTTTAAAAATGATGCCGGTGCGAACGTAACCGTCAATGGCGACCGTTATCGTGCCATGATAACCGACTATTTGATGCCTGAAATTGAAGCTCGTGATCTCGGCAATATTTGGTTTTAGTAAGACGGCGAACACTTCAGTGAGCACTTAGTTTCACGTTTTGGACCGGTCGATTGGCCACCAAGATCGTGTGATATCACACCGTTAGACTTTTTTTTGTGGGGATATGTAAAGTCTAAAGTTTATGCGGACAAACCCGCTTCGATTCAGGCCTAGGAGGAAAACATCACGCGTGTCATTCGCTAGTTACCAGTCGAAATGCTCGAATGAGTCATCTGCGACGTAGCAACGGCCAATATTTGATAGACATAGTCTTCAAAAAATAAATGCCAAAGGATGTTCTTTCAAATGATAATAAACACTCCCCATTAAATTTGAATTTCCTGTGTTGTTTTCTTTAAAAAAGTAGAGAACCTCGAAATGGATCACGCTTTATATCTAAACATGAGTAACATGATTTTCATATCAAACATTAAAAAAATCTCAAATCATCCACAACTTTGAAATTAAGCGTTAAAACAAGAATTTTTGAGCCATGGTCACTTATATTTCAAAAGAAAAACTAAAAATATGTTAAAATTATGTCTAATAAATGAAAGGATTTCATTCGGTGACATTGCCGGCCAAAACCTCAAACAGATTGAGTTAATAACTTTGTATATAAGCGCTTAATCGTCTGAATCTATGATCTCTAATATGTATTTCTGAACAAAAACTCCAAAAAATTGTAGTTATCAAACATTTAAATAAGCTTTTGAATACTGCTAGGAACTTGAGTTGTATTCCCTCATATTTCTGACCAAACAGTCGAAAAATCCTAAATTAATAACTTCAACCCAGGTTCAATCCTCAGCTCAGCCAAGAAAAATTATCAAAACATTTTTAATAAGATTTCATGTTGTAAAAACAATTCCTACCTTCAGTACAAATAATAATTTAATGAAAATTAAATTTAACGAACTCGAGCCTGACTAAAGAAATATATCAAAAATTTTAAATTAACAGTTCGATTAAAAATAATAATTGTACTTTAATTAATAACTTTATAAATGAAACATACGGAAAATTAATGCTTGATTCAGTAAAACTGATAAAACCTTTGTCTAGAAAATTTGTCTCAAATTCACTCAGTTTTTAAATATTTCATAAAACTTGGCCAGACAAAAGTTCTATTAGTTTTATTGAATCAGGTTTTAAATGTTTAATTAACATACAAGCTGGATCCATGACCAATCATGCTTCATTCAATTAAAGAAATTCAAAAAATCTTAAACTGTCAATAAATAAGAGTTTTATCAAGAAAATGAGTTTGTTCTGTGAACACTTATACTTCAGAGCAAAAGCTCAAACAAAATCAATTTATCAACGATTTTTTTAAGGTCATTATCATCTATCTATTCATCCATATTTCAGATTGAAAACTCTAAAATTTTTAATTTTAATTCTTAATAAGTTTGTAACTTTGATTTTAACAGAGAGAAGAAAATCGATTTATAATCACTTATATTCTGGATCAACAACTCAAAAGTCCTAACATTATTTGCAATGTGTGATCACTCATATCTCCGGTCAAAAATATTTTTTTACTAAGAATTAAAAAAATCAACAAAATCGAATTACTTAATAAAAAATTAAAACAAGAAGCTTGGTTTGTGAATACTCTTATTTCTTCCAATTAGCTTAAATTTTTAGCGCTGTAAATCAGCGTTTAATCATATTTCTACCCACAAAATCAAGTTTATTTTAATAAAAATTCTAAAAATTTTAAACAACTAAAGAGTTCGTATAGTGATCACAAATATGTTGGGCCAACAATAGATTCTATAATACTACATATACAATATTTGCCGAAAAAGCAGTAACCACTAAATAACATATATTTGAACTCGTTTATTTATTAAAAAAAAACTTTTCTTATTTAGGCCCAAGCACAATAAATATTTAGTTTTAAATTTATTTGATGCTGTTTGATCTTGCAAAACTCTTGTAAGAGTAAACAACGTCAAACAAATTTGTGCTAAAACAAGTGGTTACTCTTTTTTGAATAAATATTTGGCATTTGTCACCGTACCTTTCCTTGTGTGAATTTTTTCAAAACATTTTTTCATGATTTAATTAAATTAACTGTTAAATTCTGCCTACTGATTTGACTGTATAACTAATCAGACAAACCCATTTAAGGGTCGAGGACACTTAGCTAAGACACATTAAGCGCAGACACAATACACTGTAGCATTGAAAATACACCTAATTCTGTTTTTACACGGTTTTGATTTGAAATTAAACAAATTTTATTTTTTTTACACGATTTTGTTCCACTTAGCACGATTTAAAATTTTTTTTATTACAAATTTAGTGGAATTCCCTTTTTGTGGATGCAAGCACATTTACTGGTCAGAGCAATAGCAGTGGTTTCCTAGAACCAATTATTGTGTAAACACAGGATGAGTTGTATTTGTTGTGCTTAAATCTAATATGAATCATGTTACAAATCACTCAGTACATTGCCGGTTATTTTTGTAATACAAATAATCTGCTGTGACATGATATACATTTAATTAAAATACATTGACAAGTGCCAGTTTTATTTTCGAAGACAATTATCTACGACGCCTCGAACAAATAATCTCATACACGATACACTGTGATCATGACAATTCTCGACATGATTTGAAGAAAAAAATGTGAACTGTTTATTAAAAACATAAAGAACCCTGCAGCTGAATGCTTGATTTAAGAAAATAATTTTTAACACAGAAACAAAAATTCAGTAGCTTAATTTTAAGAAATATACGGGGTTGTTGTGGAATCTGATTGTTATCAGAATCTGAATTGAAATCAAGAAAAAATGATTTTGGTGTCATAGAAACCAATATTATCGGTTTAATTTTCGAATTAAAATTATTGTCAGCATTTGGTGTTATAGAAACCAATGTTATCGTGTTTTTTTTTTTTATCAATAACAATCCGATCAGCTGGTAGCGGACAGATTTGCAATGTTTATTTAGGTTGTTGTTTTAGGCGGTAAAGCACAATGTAAGTAAAAATAAACAAAATAAGCAATTGACACAGTACTCCTCCCAAACTTACGGTTGAATCATTTCCAACTGCCCTTTGGCAAGACACTTCTTAAAAAATTTTAATTTTGCAGCCTATTGAATTATGCATTTTAATAATGTGCAACAACATTTGAAAATCCTCTTCATTAAGACGATACTGTCCAATAAATCTGCGAACCATTAATGAACATTTTATTAATAAACAATTTTACGCAAAATCACAACATCCTACTTATGCTGATTCTGGCAGTTCCAATGGTTTGCTGTGACCCTTCAATATTTTACGTTTGACCTTTTCACTATGTTCTTCCTCCATCATTAAAAAGGTTACTACAGATTCAACCGTTTGAATTACGTTTAAAAATTTTTGCCACAAAAATTTATACACCACGAAATTACTAAAAAATTTATTACAAAATGTAAACAACTCACATCAGCTGATTCGAATATGGGTTTTGCTTAAACTCGAAATAAGACAAAACCACGACAGACAAATTCATGGCAACAATTCAAATCAGAATCGATTTTCAATTTAGAAAAATGTTCTGACATGAACTCTATAACAACCGTGATAGTTAGAAAGAAAACCATTTCTGACTTGAGTTTTTTAAAATGTTATAGTTTAAAGTACTGAAATGTTATAATTACTTTTGTGTTGGCAGCCACTGTGCACCACCATCATGACTTTGTTGCTCAATTATTTCATATTTATATAAACGACTATTGAGTTTTAATTGCAACTAGTTTATTTAAATTACTGTCAACGAACGTGTTTAGAGTTTAGAGATTAGTTAACACATGACTGGCTTTGGGCGAGAGTTACAGGCGTCCATACAACTCTTAGAAATGTTGAAGTCATAAAATTTCTTAAACTGAAGTAATCTGTCAACAAATATTTGAAATGTAAACAATATGCCAACTTAGGGTAAAGTGTTTCAGTGGCCCCAAATAAGTAAATTTTTAACCAAACGAAAAATCTTGTGGCATCTATTACATTTTTCGTTGGTAACAAAGGCAGTTTGGTTTAGTAGAAGTTTAAAATAAACAAAGTTTATATATATAAAATATATGCCTTTGTAATTGGTTGCTGTAACTAAATTAAACGTTTACGAGGGCGGTTCGAAAACTTCTTAGCCTAGCACAGAAAGAGAATAGTTATTTTTTTGAAAAACATTTTTATTTTTCAATATAATCTCCTGAAACTTCAATACACTTAGTCCAACGCTTATCTAGCAATTCTATCCCTTGATTCAAATAGTTTTCCTTAAGGCTTTCCAAATAGAGGATTATAGAAGAAATTTTTAATTTGGGAATAGGTCAAAGTCACTGGGAGCTAAATCAGGAAAACAAGGTGGGTGGTCAAGTAATTCGTACTTTAATTCGTTGATTTTAGCAATTGTTAATACACTTTTGTGCGCTGGGGCGTTGTCCTGATGAAAAATTATTTTTTTGTATTGTAAGCCAGGACGTTTTGTCGATTTTTTTACATTTAATTGAATCAAAATTTTGCAATAGTACCTACTCTGAATTTATTGTTTTATCCTTTTGCAGATAGTCAATAAATAAAGTACCTTTAATGCCCTATTGTCATAACCTTACTAGCCAATTGAATTGTTTTTGCTTTCTTGGGGTACTTCGTCCAGCTTCAGTCTGTTGCTTGGATTGTTCTTTTGTCTCTGGAGTATAGTGGTGGAGCCATGTCTCATTTGCAGTTATAAAACGACTCTTAAAATCCATTTTATTTTTCTTAAAACGATCCAAACATAATTGAGAAATTTTCATTCTGATGCGTTTTTGGGCGAGTGTTAACAAATGCGGCACCCATCTTGCAGATAGCTTTTCCATCTGTTCTTCATGCAAAATTAAATGAACTCGATCATTTGAGATGCCCATGGTATTAGCTATTTCACGTACTTTTATTCGTCTAGCATTTAATACCTTTTTTATTTAAATATTTAATAACACCACGTATTTCTAATTTTTCCATTGTAAAAAAATCGGAGCTGCGTTTTTTTTGAACACTTGTTTCTATATGAAGGAGTTGTCAGATTGAAAAGAAATTTAACATGTGTTCATAGCACAGATGGAAGTTTCCAAAACACTTAACTTTGTTCTTAACTTGTTATACCGCGCTTTCTGTTCTAGGCTAAGAAGTTTCCGATCCGCCCGCGTAGCAACAAATTTGGTTGTCATAAAGAAATATTCGAGTCTCGACAAGTCGTAAATATGTACTCGTAGATACAGTATTTGTAGAGTTGTTAAGAGTTAAGAGTTGATTGGTGTTGCTTCAAGCAACAATCAATCGGTCAATAGAACAATATTGCACAAAAATTATATTGATGTATCCAAAAAGTTTAGAGAATAAATATTATTGAAATTGCCAACTTATTGACAAACTTATCTGTCTACCTTTAATGCCCTATTGTCATAACCTTACTAGCCAATTGAATTGTTTTTGCTTTCTTGGGGTACTTCGTCCAGCTTCAGTCTGTTGCTTGGATTGTTCTTTTGTATCTGAATATAGTGGTGGATCCATGTCTCATCCGCAGTTATAAAACGACTCTTAAGGAGTTGTCAGATTGAAAAGAAATTTAACATGTGTTCATATTATTTCTAAAACACTAAACTTTGTTCTTAACTTGTTACACCGCGCTTTCTGTTCTAGGCTAAGAAGTTTGGTTATCATAAAGAAATATTCTAGTCTCGAATATGAGTGTGGTTACACAAGTTTTGGGTAGAGTCGTTAATATGTACTATGTAATATGTAATATGTTGCTTCAAGCAACACTCAATCGGTCAATAGAACAATATTGCACATAAATTATATTGATATATCCAAAAAGTTTAATCTATAAGGAGCCAATATACTGTATTTGTAGATTTAGAGAATAAATATTATTGAAATTGCCAACTTATTGACAAACTTATCTGTCTACAACCTTAACATCACAGGCTTTAGACCCTAAAAATATACAACTTCCTGTATTTTTAGTTTTTTTTTTTATTTATTTTTAAATCACACTAATGATCTAATGTACAACAGACCACTTACTCTCTCTCTCACTCTGATTTAACTAACAGCTTAAGTTATTGTTCTTTTTTTTTGCAAATTGATTTTTCTAAGCCCAATAATCTTTTGTTTAAATATTAATATTTTCGTTTTTCTTCTCAAATCATTTAGTAAATGCAGTTATAGTTTTCTGTTTGTTTACGTTGTGCTTCTGTAAATGGAATGAAAATTGATTTGAAAACCTACGCTTTCTGTTCATTAATGAATGTTGTACAGACACATATGTACACACAAACACTAATACATACTCTCATATGGTTTGGGCTTTTCGAAACCATCTATGGCTATCTAAGAAATAATATCAACCGAAAATAAATCGAAAGAAATAAAAAACTCATCATCATTCATTCATACTCGTACATTCATACAACTACAAAACGAAACGACACAGTATTTACTTAAGGTATGATGTTGCAAAAGTACCAAATGAAAAACGAAAGAGAAAACAAACTTTAGATTGTTTAATGGTAGACAATTGTTTAGAAGCAAATGCTCTCCGGTGTTTAAAATTGAATTGATGATTATACAACGAAAAATGTGTTTAAGCTACAATAGAGCAGAACAAAATAGCAGCTTGGAAATTTACAATTTCAAAACTAATTTTGTAGAAAAATTCTATTCCAAATGATGACAAATGATTCCTTAAATATACAAATATTATCTGGCCTGATAATCTTATGTCAGAGAGATATCAGCATATTTAAAAACTTATTTTAGTTCTATTATTTGGTTTTGAAATATTTGCTTTATTTTTCTTCACTTCTGTTTTAAATATAAAATTGATGTTTGTGATTTTCTTATTTTTGCTTTTTTTTCGGCAGGCAATTGTCTACTCTATTGACTAGAGAATCCAACATCAACCACGCATTTATCGTTTCTTTTTCTAGTTTCTTTTTTAATACAAACATTTTATGAAAAACAAATCAATAAAAGGTGTTGATAATGGGTTGATTTTTTTCGTTAATATTTGTTCATGTTTGTTCGCTGAGGAAAACAGAAAATCAATTGTTTTTTAAGCTGTGAACATTTGACTTCAATTTCCGTTGTAATATTCTTTTGAAATGACATTAGGAAAACTTTTATGTTTAAAAAAAGTTTTTTTTTTAAATACCCAATTGGAAAGAGTACACGAATATGGTATGGTTACAAATTAATATTATGACTAAGGTGCAATTATCATATGGTTGAAAATAATCAGATCATGGTTGTGGTAATATTATGATAAGATCGGCGATTAACATGGGATCATATTAATCATTTTGCCGTTTGTGCAATTGTGGAAACTTGCGGCGGGGGGAGAGGTTAAGCAATGACATTTGTTCATTAATCAGTCCCGAAATCACACAATTTGCTTTTTTAAATGTATTTTTTTAAAAGTAAATAAAAATCAGCACAATTAAACAACACAAGTTTACGAGCCAAAATTGTTAGACAAATTTACGATGTATGTGTAACTAATTTTTCATGTATTTTTTGACATTTCATTTACGAGGGCGTAAAAATGCACAGTTTTTCAGTTTGCGAGATTTGTAAACGTTATCATGAGGAACCTTATTATTATGATACACAGTAAGTATGACAGCAAAAATAACAATACTATCATAATACGAATTTTCGAATATGATCATCATAACCATGTTTCATTCTATGTACTGTACACATAGTAAAGTAGTACTTCTTAGAAAAGTAAAGTACAGAATTTTTTGTTTGTACGAACGTAGCAAGGATTACGAATTGTTACAGAATTCGATAAAAATTACTTATACAAATTTTAAAAAATTTAATGCAATTTGTAAAAAACAGTAATTTTCAACCGAAAATACCAATCGTCAGAAATTTGTTTAATCAATCTAGTAGATTTGAATGAAATTAGTTTTTTCAACAATTGTTCGATTGTAATAAAGATACCGAAATCCATCACACTTAAAAGTATTTTAATATAAAATTTAATAAAATCTATAAGACATTTCCAAAAATGAAAATTTTCTATTCAGTTTTCGTTGGTTTCTTCCTATTGGGTCTTTCGACACATAACGTCATCTCATTCTCAGGGTACGTGTGAATATTTTTCATTATGACAATATTACTGTGTGTCAATAGTCATGATGATGACGGCATTGATGTAGCTTATAATTGCTTAATATTCAAATTCAAAAATTTATTTTTGATTTTTCTTTGGCTGTTATTACAGACAAGATCAATACTCATGATTAAGCGCATGAAGTTAGTGTGAATTGAAAATTATGTGACATCAAATTTTGAGTTATTTTTTTTTTTCAAATATTAAAATATTTTTCAAACGGTTTGATTGTATTTTTGTACATATTTTTGACTTTTAGATAGAGATTTTTAAAAATTTAAATTTTTTTTGGAACAACATGATTTTCATGTAAAATCAATTCTCACGTTTGTTTTACATTTTGTAATTGTTTTATTAAATATGACAGATATATTGAAGTTTTGTTGCTGTTGTTGTTGTTGTTATAGTTTTAAAAACAAATACATAGTGTATAAAATTTAAGAATAAATTATCGTAAACAAACAATAGTTTTATTGCAATGATTTCTTTGTAGTATTTGGTTCAATGTTTTTATTATTATTTCTGTTACATGATCTGCACTAAGATTCTATTCTGTAGAACATTTTGTATGACTTTAGTGTTTATTCGGATTCTGAATATTAAACGTAAATAATTCCTTAAATAGATTTCTATTGTTATTAGTAAATTTTGTTGTTGGTTTTTATGATTATTATCAATTAGTTAAAGTCACGCCTTGTTGGTTGTTGGTTGGCTGTTTGGTTTGTCATAAATAATATTATTGTGACAAAAAAAATAAAGTAAAATATTATTATTTTCGCCTTTAGCTGGAATAAAATAAAAGGTTTACAATAAATACTTATACATACATATTTTCGATATTTCACTGTTTTATTGTTGTTGTTGTTACAATTCGAGAAACCTTATTCCAACCGCAGCTAATGCTGCATGAATGGCGGTATTAAATCGATTTTTTACTATTTGTTCTAATTTTTTGTGTCACACGGCCATTTGACACCGAGTATTGTATTAAAATTACATGTGTTTCTTTGATTTTTGTCCATTGTTGATACTGTTGTTGTAGCTATTGCTTTCTTGTAATATAAATATTTTGTTTATTTTGTTGTTGTTGCTATTTAGGGTACATGCCATATTGTTCCAATTGACATTTAACACACTTCATAAATTAGAAAAAAAAAAAAAAAATAGAAAAAAAGTTAAAGAAATATTAAACGAAATGTTTTATAGACATTATTAAATATAATGGACAGCCATATTTGTATTTAATACTGTCTGCTATTACTGACACCTTTTACACGCCATTGTTACTCGTTACAACTTAGGCTTGGAAAACTATCAGAAACGATTTGTATAAAACGCTTGGCTAAATTTCATAATTGCTATTGATTTATGGGAGATACATAAGTATGTATGTATAATAAAGCAAACAA
The DNA here is from genome assembly GCA_916048285.2 of Bellardia pandia. Lineage (NCBI taxonomy): Eukaryota > Metazoa > Arthropoda > Insecta > Diptera > Calliphoridae > Bellardia > Bellardia pandia. The sequence continues at coordinate 47,690,741 of OU696531.1, forward strand.
AAGCACAGATCAAATAAAATTATTTCGGAAAATTTAATTAATTGGAAACTTTATAATTTAAATATTATGTTAATGCTATTTCAAAAAAAATTGTTGTTATTGAAGTTCCAGACAAACTTACTTTATCGAAAATTCGATATATTTTATGGCAACCTTTTTAATATCATCTACATATATAACCAATGTTTAAACAATTTTATACTCGATTACTATTGATTTATTGGAAGTAATAAAAAAGAATACGGTGTAAGACTTCTTCAAAGAATCATTATCTAACTTTTTGTGATATTATAAATTTTATAAAACTAGAAAATGCTACCAGATAAAGCGTTTGTTCACTTGTGTTCCAGGAAGAAAGTTTCCAAAGCATATTCTGGCAATTTTATGTTAATGCATCTGGATCAAAGAAAATTCAAACTCTTTTTCTTGGAAAGACAAAGAAACAGTAAATGATCTTTATTTGGGATTTGTCTGTATTTGTTTAAATACTTGTATATAGTTAGACAGTTATTTCTGAATCTTTAAGAATATTATTTGCGTTAATTATCGCGCTTATCTAAAATATTCTTATTTATGAAAATAACTTAACCTTGTTATATATATATATATATGTATGCATATATATTCGTGCATTCTTCGATTACATTTCCAAAACATCTAGATGTAATATTTCATGAATGGAAGAGTTAACTACTAACGATTCTGAAATCCTGATTAACTACATACATTTTAAGCTTTAGTTTTTGAATTCAGCCTCAAAATCATTACATGTAAATTAATAAGTCAAAGCTTCCCATTGTTCGATAATTCAACCAAAAATTTCTTGTCGTCATAATCATCTTATGGATGCATATTTAAAGATCAAATTGATATCAGTTTCAAAATGTTCATAAAGTTTAATAAAATGTCTGTTGCTTGCACTTTTAAACAAATAGTAACTTAAATGATATACCTATTTATCTATTTGATCTGAAATATGTACCAAATTTGAAATTGTACCACATGACTCGTGGTAGTACCACGGTAACAACTGTGTCTAAAATGTATCAAAAAAAGTACAATTATACCATGTTTGCCATCAGTGAGACAAACACCCAGGACTTATTAGTGTTAGTACCAAATTAATTTCGATTTATTTACTTCACTACAATCTTCTTCATCTCTCCTTTAGTTAATAGTCAGCGGCCGGTGAGTTAAACACGCCAGTGAGTGTAGAAATTGTCCGAGCAAATAAAATTGAAGTTTAAAGTGGTTAATAATAGATAAAATTAAAATATTTTTGCACAAAAATATCCATAAATATGTGAAGAATGTAATAAAAGTCATATAAAGTTGTAATTAATTATATTTTGTGTGCAAATTACCAGTAAAGAAAGTAATGACAATGAAAAATTTAGTTTTGTGCCATTTTTAATGTTTGGCAAATGCATGTATGTAATAACAAAAACAAAAACAAGTGTATGTTGTAAAAACAATAACAAAGTTTGTAAAGAGAAGAGAATATATTCTCTTAAGACTTAAGTATACTTAAAATAAGAACAACAACAACCAGAACAACAAGTGTGTGTTGCAAAAAACCCGGTAAACTTTACAGGGTCACAGTGTAAAGGGAATAATTGTGTTTGTTTTTTGATGCGAAAAAATGTAAATAAAAAATGAGCAAAAACAATAGCAAAACAACTACAGTATCAGCGATGTCAACTTTGAAATTTGAAAACGCACAAAAATGGAGAAAAAAAGAATTTCGTTTTTGTTTCAAATATTTATTGAATTAATTTGAAAGTTTTTAATATCATAAAAAAAACTTTTTATCAACGATTATTAGTAAAAGTAAAAATAGTAAAAGCCTTTTTTTAATAAATGAGCTAATAATGATAAAATAAGAATTTAACCACTCAAAATTTAACTCACAATATGATATTCGGAACTAACGTACTAATTGGTAAAAAAGCTAATTTCAGTACATATTTGGTACTTTTTTATATATTTTTGTTTTCTAGTTAAAGTACTTCTATTTGATTTTTTGCAATAAAATTTGTTAGGATTCCGCTGGTACTCTAACCCTGGTTGTTCGTCTAAAGTTCAGTAGACCAAACCATCAGGTTATACAAGAATTTTTATTTATTATAAAAATTATTTATATATTTATATCTTTGTAAATAAGTAAGATATTCAGGTTTAAAAATGGAAAAGTTTTTAATATACAAAAATATTCTTCATTAAAATAGTGTTAAATTATATGATTCTAAGAATCGTTTGGTTTCAATAGGCAATATACTCGTATATGTCATTGGAAAGTGCTCTGAAATAACTTTCAAATGGTGTATAATATTACCCATATATTTAACCCATTAAAGCACAATTGCAAAAAACTTTATTATGCGTAGCCTGTGTTCTGTATAGCATAGAAGAGAAAATCCTTTAGCACGGCAGTAGGCCGGCAATACTGCAAATCTGTACTATGCGTAGCCTGTGTTCTGTATAGCATAGAAGAGAAAATCCTTTAGCCCGGCCGTAGGCCCACAAAACAAGAAACTCTTTCGTTAATAATGAAAAATATAAAAAATTTCAAGTGCTCAAAAAACATTTCTTATTGTATATCAACATTTTTGATATACTCGTAGGTATATTTTAAAAAATTAAGGAAATAGGTATTTAGGTTTAAAAAAAACTTTAAAAGTTTAACTTTATTATTTTCACTGCACAATGTGTATAGCACTGCGAACTTATTGTATATAAATTCATTGTTAATAATTTTCAATTTAATTCGTCAGTTAAAATTTTTAAAAAAATATCGTTAAAAATCGCTAAAAAAAATATAAATTTTAAATGCGTTAAGACCAGTTGGTAAGATTGCATTATTCAATGATTAATTCAATTAGGAAAAATCTGGTAGCTTTCAAGCAAAAATAAACGAACAAGTTATTTTACCGTTATACTTCAAACGTGTTATTAGTTAAATTGTGTTAAAAAGTGAAGTGCAAAATTTACAATAAAAAAACTGGAATGTAAAATAATTGACATTCACCGGCTATATAAATGCGAGGAGGACGGCCGAATATCCAGAGAAGCTGAGTGGAAACTAATTCCAGCTGAAGGAGCGTGTATGTGTTAAGATGGCTGGATATGGAGGTAAGTTATGTGAAATTATTAGTTAGGTATTTATTTATTTTATGTTGCATTTTCTTAGATGCATAACAATGTGTAGTAAGCATGTATATATTTATATACATATATGCATATATCTATATAGTATATATATGGTGAATATATATTGATGAATTTTCGAAATAAAGGGACTTTTGTAAAAAATCTGCCCAATCAAAAGTACATTTTTTGCAATTGTGCATTAATGGGTTAGTAAAATGGGTCATGTTTGAAAGGTATTTCAAAGTACTTTCAAATGATATACGAGGTCTGATCAAAAAATCACCCTTTTTTTTAATTTTTTCAAAAAGAACAATTATTATTTTTAGTTGAACTGTTAAATTTTTAAATTTTTGATAATTTTTAATTAGGCTTGAGTTCATTAAATTTAATTTTCATTAAATTATTATTTGTACTGAAGGTAGGAATTGTTTCTACAACATGAAATCTTATTAAAATTTTATTGATAATTTTTCTTGGCTGAGCTGGGGATCGAACCTGGGTTGAATTTACATGTTTCAAGGCTAGAACTCAAAGAATTCTGATGAAAGAAGATTTTTAAGTATAATTATAAAAGTTTGATCCGTCTCGTCTAGCTCTAGCATTGTATCTGGCGTGATTTTTGAAAATAAAGCGTGACACGCCAGGAAGATTTCAAAAGTGTGACAATCACGCCAAAAGCGTGACGGCTGGACACCCTAATACCAACATAACAGAAAAAAAAATGCGAAAATCGAACATACGTAACTCACGAAATTTGAAAATTACGTTTATTTTTTGATCAGACCTCGTATATATTGCCTGGATCGGTTGAGAAATCGCAGAGATATAGTTATATCTATATCTGAGCTTTAAAGCTCTATAACTCCCTGAACACTGAAAGTTTCTTGCCCAAAATGCATATCACTAATCTTAGATTTTAAAGCCGGATAAATGGTAAACAAATTTTAACGATCGGTGACTTATACCCAACATAAATTAAAGCCAAATAAAACTAATGTAATTTATAATTATTAGAAAATAATAAATAAATGTTTTAATAAAAAAAAAGAAATATTTGAAACCGCAATGTATTTATACATTTCTTGATCAAAATATTAGAGTATTTTTTTAAATTGTTTATTTATTGTATCTTCATTAAAAATTAACTAAATCTTATATATACATTAACGATATTTCTATTTATTTATTTATTACACCTTTTTACTAAATATATTTTAATGAAGCGACCAATCTAGTAAAGACAAACCAGTGATGGAAAATAGGTTTTTGGATTTTGTACCAACTTTATAAATAAATTGTACTTTTGAGACCTACACGGTACCATTTTATATTTGTTAAATAATCATAAAACTTTACCACAAACTTACTTTATCGAAAATTCGATATATTTTATGGCAACCTTTTTAATATCACCTACATATATAACCAATGTTTAAACAATTTTATACTCGATTACTATTGATTTATTGAAAGTAATAAAAAAGAATACGGTGTAAGACTTCTTCAAAGAATCATTATCTAACTTTTTGTGATATTATAAATGTTATAAAACTAGAAAATGCTACCATACTCATCTTATGGATGCATATTTAAAGATCGAATTGATATCAGTTTCAAAATGTCCATAAAGTTTAATAAAATGTCTTTTGCTTGCACTTTTAAACAAATAGTAACTTAAATGATATACCTATTTATCTATTTGATCTGAAATATGTACCAAATTTGAAATTGTACCACATGACTCGTGGTAGTACCACGGTAACAACTGTGTCTAAAATGTATCAAAAAAAGTACAATTATACCATGTTTGCCATCAGTGAGACAAACACCCAGGACTTATTAGTGTTAGTACCAAATTAATTTCGATTTATTTACTTCACTACAATCTTCTTCATCTCTCCTTTAGTTAATAGTCAGCGGCCGGTGAGTTAAACACGCCAGTGAGTGTAGAAATTGTCCGAGCAAATAAAATTGAAGTTTAAAGTGGTTAATAATAGATAAAATTAAAATATTTTTGCACAAAAATATCCATAAATATGTGAAGAATGTAATAAAAGTCATATAAAGTTGTAATTAATTATATTTTGTGTGCAAATTACCAGTAAAGAAAGTAATGACAATGAAAAATTTAGTTTTGTGCCATTTTTAATGTTTGGCAAATGCATGTATGTAATAACAAAAACAAAAACAAGTGTATGTTGTAAAAACAATAACAAAGTTTGTAAAGAGAAGAGAATATATTCTCTGAAGACTTAAGTATACTTAAAATAAGAACAACAACAACCAGAACAACAAGTGTGTGTTGCAAAAAACCCGGTAAACTTTACAGGGTCACAGTGTAAAGGGAATAATTGTGTTTGTTTTTTGATGCGAAAAAATGTAAATAAAAAATGAGCAAAAACAATAGCAAAACAACTACAGTATCAGCGATGTCAACTTTGAAATTTGAAAACGCACAAAAATGGAGAAAAAAAGAATTTCGTTTTTGTTTCAAATATTTATTGAATTAATTTGAAAGTTTTTAATATCATAAAAAAAACTTTTTATCAACGATTATTAGTAAAAGTAAAAATAGTAAAAGCCTTTTTTTAATAAATGAGCTAATAATGATAAAATAAGAATTTAACCACTCAAAATTTAACTCACAATATGATATTCGGAACTAACGTACTAATTGGTAAAAAAGCTAATTTCAGTACATATTTGGTACTTTTTTATATATTTTTGTTTTCTAGTTAAAGTACTTCTATTTGATTTTTTGCAATAAAATTTGTTAGGATTCCGCTGGTACTCTAACCCTGGTTGTTCGTCTAAAGTTCAGTAGACCAAACCATCAGGTTATACAAGAATTTTTATTTATTATAAAAATTATTTATATATTTATATCTTTGTAAATAAGTAAGATATTCAGGTTTAAAAATGGAAAAGTTTTTAATATACAAAAATATTCTTCATTAAAATAGTGTTAAATTATATGATTCTAAGAATCGTTTGGTTTCAATAGGCAATATACTCGTATATGTCATTGGAAAGTGCTCTGAAATAACTTTCAAATGGTGTATAATATTACCCATATATTTAACCCATTAAAGCACAATTGCAAAAAACTTTATTATGCGTAGCCTGTGTTCTGTATAGCATAGAAGAGAAAATCCTTTAGCACGGCAGTAGGCCGGCAATACTGCAAATCTGTACTATGCGTAGCCTGTGTTCTGTATAGCATAGAAGAGAAAATCCTTTAGCCCGGCCGTAGGCCCACAAAACAAGAAACTCTTTCGTTAATAATGAAAAATATAAAAAATTTCAAGTGCTCAAAAAACATTTCTTATTGTATATCAACATTTTTGATATACTCGTAGGTATATTTTAAAAAATTAAGGAAATAGGTATTTAGGTTTAAAAAAAACTTTAAAAGTTTAACTTTATTATTTTCACTGCACAATGTGTATAGCACTGCGAACTTATTGTATATAAATTCATTGTTAATAATTTTCAATTTAATTCGTCAGTTAAAATTTTTAAAAAAATATCGTTAAAAATCGCTAAAAAAAATATAAATTTTAAATGCGTTAAGACCAGTTGGTAAGATTGCATTATTCAATGATTAATTCAATTAGGAAAAATCTGGTAGCTTTCAAGCAAAAATAAACGAACAAGTTATTTTACCGTTATACTTCAAACGTGTTATTAGTTAAATTGTGTTAAAAAGTGAAGTGCAAAATTTACAATAAAAAAACTGGAATGTAAAATAATTGACATTCACCGGCTATATAAATGCGAGGAGGACGGCCGAATATCCAGAGAAGCTGAGTGGAAACTAATTCCAGCTGAAGGAGCGTGTATGTGTTAAGATGGCTGGATATGGAGGTAAGTTATGTGAAATTATTAGTTAGGTATTTATTTATTTTATGTTGCATTTTCTTAGATGCATAACAATGTGTAGTAAGCATGTATATATTTATATACATATATGCATATATCTATATAGTATATATATGGTGAATATATATTGATGAATTTTCGAAATAAAGGGACTTTTGTAAAAAATCTGCCCAATCAAAAGTACATTTTTTGCAATTGTGCATTAATGGGTTAGTAAAATGGGTCATGTTTGAAAGGTATTTCAAAGTACTTTCAAATGATATACGAGGTCTGATCAAAAAATCACCCTTTTTTTTAATTTTTTCAAAAAGAACAATTATTATTTTTAGTTGAACTGTTAAATTTTTAAATTTTTGATAATTTTTAATTAGGCTTGAGTTCATTAAATTTAATTTTCATTAAATTATTATTTGTACTGAAGGTAGGAATTGTTTTTACAACATGAAATCTTATTAAAATTTTATTGATAATTTTTCTTGGCTGAGCTGGGGATCGAACCTGGGTTGAATTTACATGTTTCAAGGCTAGAACACAAAGAATTCTGATGAAAGAAGATTTTTAAGTATAATTATTTTGATCCGTCTCGTCTAGCTCTAGCATTGTATCTGGCGTGATTTTTAAAAATAAAGCGTGACACGCCAGGAAGATTTCAAAAGTGTGACAATCACGCCAAAAGCGTGACGGCTGGACACCCTAATACCAACATAACAGAAAAAAAATGCGAAAATCGAACATACGTAACTCACGAAATTTGAAAATTACGTTTATTTTTTGATCAGACCTCGTATATATTGCCTGGATCGGTTGAGAAATCGCAGAGATATAGTTATATCTATATCTGAGCTTTAAAGCTCTATAACTCCCTAACTGAAAGTTTCTTGCCTAAAATGCATATATCACTAATCTTAGATTTTAAAGCCGTATAAATGGTAAACAAATATTAACGATCGGTGACTTATACCCAACATAAATTAAAGCCAAATAAAACTAATGTAATTTATAATTATTAGAAAATAATAAATAAATGTTTTAAGAAAAAAATAAATATTTGAAACCGCAATGTATTTATACATTTCTTGAACAAAATATTAGAGAGTATTATTTTAAATTGTTTATCTATTGTATCTTCATTAAAAATTAACTAAATCTTGTATATAAAAATTTTAATTATAATTATTAGTCCAGCCAATTGCCGGACAGAAATTGTTTGACCATTATTTATTATATACATATATTAAGTTGGCATTCCTCCTTCTGGTCTTTGACACAGAGTCGCTGTATCCTATCATCTTTGTCGAATTAATATGTTGTAGGTCAAGATTTTTTAAGTATTTTTCTGCATTTTTTTTTTGATCTCAGTTTGTACCAAAGGCACGTTTAGGTCTTTATAGATATTCGAATTTTTTATATACCAGGGGGCAATTGTGATCATTCGTAGCAATTTGTTTTGGCGACTTTAAATTCTGTTTAGATTTGAAGCTGAGGCTGTTCCCCATAGCTGTATTCCATAAAACCATATAGGTTTTATGATTAGGTTGTAAAGCAAGAGCTTACTTAGCTTAGATTTGCTGCCAATGAGCTGCTAATGATAAATTAATTTAATAATAACAATAATTTCGATTTTACTTTATAATTAAATATGTATAAAAAATCGATATTTGGTGGGAAATATACATACCTAAGTGATCACAGATTATCATTATTTTTCCATTTAGATCAGTATTAGAGGCTCTAGAGCAAATGTTATAATTTCAAATAAAAACTTCTTCATAAGGGGCATTTATCTACACCATACCAGGAATCGCTACCAATACTTTTTTCCGCCCACTTTCAAAGAGAAAAGAACAAAAATCCTTTACCAGATTTCATAAGTGATTGTTTCGAAAAATCGTTATAAAAAAATGTTTTTAGTACATTTTTATTTATTTAAATTTTCTGAGACAATTTTTTGGAATTAGTAAAGTTATAAATCAAATTTTGAAGCTTTAACATTGTCTGTGTTATAAATTCATATAAAAATCGATGTTTGGTGAAAAATAAAGTGATCACGGATTTTCAATATTTTTCCCATTTAGGCCAATGATAAAGGTCTAAAGCCAATTATATTAATTAGACAATTATATATTATCGATTTTTGGAAGTAAATATAATTGATCACATCATTCCTCTTGCATTTAGTATAGTAAATAGTAAAGGCTCTAGAGCCTCTTTTGTATTTACTATATTGTATAAATTTATATATCGATTTTTGGTAGTAAATATATGTAAGTAATCACAGATTATCACTAAATTCAATTTATACCATGGATTTTAACAAACAACGTTTGTTTACATTTAATTTTCATAAAAAGAGACCGATATTTTATGTTTGATATAATTATTATTTCTTTTTAAAAGTTCATATAAACCATTTTAAAATAATAACTTGTTTTTACGACTTAATTTTCATAATTCTTGTTGTTTAGATTGTTTGTTTTTAACTACCTAGAGGTACATACATATCATGCATGTCCTAATAAATGACTGCATCTATAGATTTTATTCAGAAATTCCTATTTATTGCAAATTTCCTTAAGATTGTACAACAAAATCTGTTCAAATAACCTTTAAGCAACCATTAAACTGATAAAACTGCCACAATATCGATATGAGTTTTCTCACTTCAGTAAGTCTTTTTTTTTTTTTTGCATACAAAAATATTTACGTGAACCAATGCAAATACATAAATGTATATAGGTACATCTGTATGTAAATGTGAATGCTGTTGCAAATGCGTTCATATGCAATTCTAATTCTACTTTTATGTTAAGATTTTTGTATATTCTTCTCTTCAAACTATAGTTAAAAGTTTATCATATCGGCATTTATCTCAAGTTATTATTTACAAATAGTCAGGTACTGTGTAAAAGTTGTTTGAGCGAATTTTCAACAAAATCAGCGAGTCTTAATAGATGTTTGCTGTAGGTTTTACAGAAAGTTTAGTAATTTCAAATCAATACTTTTGAGAAACTCTGCGTAAAAAAAGAAATATTACATATGCTGATTTAGTGTATTAATGGAAATCGTTTCTTCTGCGCCCGATTAACACTCTAGGATTAGTTTTACTAGTCTTTTTATTTCTTTAAAAGATCTACAAAAAAAAAAGCTTTTAATAATATTTATGTTTTTCATTTGCATTTGCCACGATACTGCTAAGCTACAAAGGAATAGATTTTTTCCCCCAATCTATAGATAGGTATGTGTGTAAATTTATTTAATATGCATAAAAAGATAATAACAAAAATATAAGTGTTGAATTGAACATTGAATATGAGGAAAAAAAAATATCGAAAATTAATGATAGCGATTTAGAAATCTTTTTAAAGAGAGTAAATATTTTGAAATAAAATTTTGTATATGAGTTATTTATATGTATATTATATGAATTTTGGGTCTTTTTTCATATATGCATATGTATTAGGGATCCCAATTTCGAAATCCCAATTTTCAGGATTTGTCAAATCCCGAATTTTTAAAACAAATCGTGGGATTTTTTGGGATTAATAAATCCCGAAAATTAGTATTTGTGTAACAGATCCAGTATAATTGTTTTTATCTGCTTTTTTGGCATATACAAATACAAAACACCTTCACTTAACATAAATCAATGCTTTTTTTAAGCAAAATAAACAGATTCCACATTAAATCAGAAACTGAAAAGGTCTGAAACATATACAAATTATTTACAAAGTCACCTACAAAAATTAAAATTTTACAAAAGTATGTTGAAGAATAGAAGGTGAAAGAATAAAAATTAATTTTGGATTACCAAACTCGACCGCACTATTTTCAAGCTCAACAATGAAGAATTTCTTATGTACTTAAACAAATAGTTGTCATTTTAAATCTGGTTAAAGTACCAGAGAAGGCGTTTACCTCAGTGATATGAATCTTTGCCGATGTTGCACTTTTATTTAAACTCAAAGAGATATCAAAAAGTGATTGCATGTTAAGCGATGAAATGGTTAAACCAGAAATCAAAGATGGTTTACTCAAAACCTTTTAAATTAAAAAAATCCAAAACTAAAGAGTGAATTTCATAAGGAATAAAATAAAATAATGAATGTAATTGAAATATGTAAAAGCCTCCACAACACCTTATAATATCTGTAATGATATGGTATCAAATATTGAATAATTATTTCTTTCGAAGGGTGAGAAATGCAGTTAGCCTACAATAATTTGTTAACAATTTTACTCATATGCGTTTACATCGTTTACAAGCAATGCTTTTTGTCACCGTTATATTTTGGTAATAAAATTAGATCAAGCTTCTCTTTACTTTAGATGCCTTAATATTTTTAAGAAGCTTTTAAGGTCAAACAATAATATTCTATTGCTTTTAAATTAAAATAGAAATTAAATGCGATTTAATTAAAACTAATTTTCAATGTAATGTTATTACGTTTTTAAATTACACGGTGCGACAGTCCAAAAAACCTGGGACCGGATAATATTTTTCTTGTAGGGTATGTCGAGTAAAACAAGATTCCAATAGTGAAATATGCCGGACACCTCCAAAATCGGATTTACGGTTAAAAAACCGGTTTTTGTACCTTTGCGCTCTTATAAGCCTGTAATTTTGTTGATAATGATTCGATTTTTTGTAGATTTGGAAAGCAGAAACTGAGATCTTTCGAATGATATATAATTTATCTAAGAAAACTTGAGAAATTTGGGTGTTATTGTCGAGCAAACATATTTTTCAAAAAATTTTCAACTTTGGTGACGTTTTTGTACATTATAATGTAATGCATACAATTTCTCAAGTCTTCAGGAAATTCTAAACTTAGTGCGTTTTTTTTAATGAATCGTTGTCTTTTTCATTTTGGTGCGTTTTGAAATTTCAAAGTTGACAACGCTGTGAATTAGTGTAGGCTTTTTAAATTGAAAAAAGTACTATTATAGGTTAGAGAGCAATAGCTTTAAATGCCTGTTCTCCGTGCATGATGGGTATTAAAATAGTTCTTACATGACAATATTAGCATTAAAAACATATTTTATCTATATTTGGTAAATTACAGCATGTTAGCACATCTATTTTATTTGAAGGTGCCAGTTCTTGCTAAGAAGCAGTAAAGACAATCAGCTCGTATTAATTAGTACCAAATAAATGGCGATTGCTACTTTACTTTAGTAAAATATCTCGCCTTTAGTTAATAGCCAGCGACCGGTCAGTTAATGTGAGTAGAGAAATTGTGTATTTTCTTTGATTTCCTGCAACAGAAATATCTATCCAAATCATAACATTGTTTTATTCCACAAGAATACAACAACAAAAACAAATGGATGAATATTGCGTATTTCAATTTCAGTTCCATTAAAATGCCACTGAATAAAAAACCAATAAATACATAATTCAAGTCAACAATAGTTCAAGAAAATTCAACAAATTTTTAGCAGCTTCAATTTTATTTAACCTCATAAACTAAAACAAAGTTTTATTGCCTTAATTAAAATATTGCTGCCACTATTCAATGCATGCATAACTCTGTGTAAATATATTTAGTAGCTTAAGTAATAATTTCTGACATTGTCTTCCAGACTTAATTACCAGCCGAGTACCTTGAGGATGTTTTTTTCAATTGCCCAAAACACCTCGTCTGAAAATTATTATAAATTATAAATACATACATGCTGTATATGAATATTGTAGTTTAATTGTTACAAATTAAAATTTAATCCGTAATTATCTATCAATTGCCAAAGCCCCTAAAGTTATTGATGGCTGTTTTTACGCCATTCACAAGCGACTAACTCACATTCAAATTGACTTACTGACATTATTTTCATTTAGTAAACACCACAACAACAATAAAAACAACTAACTACTGCTTAGTAAATGTAGTTTGTATGACTAAATAAAACAAATCATAAATTGCATATTGAAAGGCAACTACATAGAAGTCATCCATCCATTAGCGTTGGTATGCACTATGATGCAGTGATGCAGTCAAGGAATGAATACTATATACGTTGTAGCACTCTAAGACATCTATGGATTAACTATTTTTTTTCTTCAGCCACAGCCTCACAATCACGTACGCATTAAAACAACAACAACAGCAACAACACAAAAAAGCTATAAATACAAGACCCAACATCATCAAACTCTTATAAACCATAAATGTCGATATTTGTAAAATGTGTTTGACTACGAGTGCAACAAACAAGTACATACGAGAGTATGAAGTTTAACGTACAACAAACAACAATTTAATTAAAGCAATATCATGTCTATTATTTATAAACTTCTTTTTTATATTTATTTTTTTTGTTTATATGTTTGAGTTTTTTTTTATGCTGTTGTTGCAGTGATTTTGCCAAAAGCCTTTATTTGTTAATAAGCGCAAAGCTAGTGAGTGAGTGTTTGTGTGTGTTTGTTTGGTTAGTAACTTTTGAATTTACTATAATTTTTTTAAAACGTCATTTAACACGAAACGTTATAAGCCTCAATCATTTTTTTTTTCGGTTTAAATAATACACTATAACGATATTGATGCTGATGTCTATGGCAATGATGATGATAGTTTTATAAATTTCACATACTGGCATAATGTTTTCTTGTTATTGTAGACTAGATGGTACCAACTTTGCAACATAAACTACTGCAACATTTTAAGCTGGAACAAAAAACTTTCTATAACTTCCTTTTGTATTGTTTAATGCTGTCAATAATGTTAATAATATATTTTAACAAATTTGTTAAAAGATATCAATAGACTTTAATCTAATTTTATAATTAGATTAATATAATGAGGAACAGGTTCGACTAATCGCAGAGTTTCTAAAAGATGTAAATTTGGATGTTTTTGATTACAATTTACTTATAATATTTACTACCTTTATCCATTTAGCTTTACTGCTTTAAAAAAAAATGAACTCAAACCCTTTTATAAAATTGAGTTAGTGAAACTGTAGTGACAATGATACTGAAATTGTCATTAAAATACGGTTACCGCTGAAATACCGTTATCGAATCTGTAGTCAAACTTGCTGGTAACTTAATGAGGAAATATATCAAAAAACACCTCTGCAACCTGATTTACAAGACTGATTATTTAAAAACTGATACGGTCACAGGCTCAGAAGTTTCTCGAATGATTTTCTCTCTTGACCTTCGGGTATCTCGTTTTCAAAGTGAAATTTACGCCATCGCAGAGAAAATAAAACTAGAATTGAATTTAAAGACATGATCCATTGAAATCAATATGGACTGTCTAGCAGTAATCAATGTTATAAAGTCAAAATGTCTAATGGATTGTATATATTTCCTATATCAACTGTGTTTTTTATGATTCCTGAACAAGTTAACATTCCTCATTAAGACGTTACTGCATTCCCAGTACAAATTGAATAATTCACAAAGACTTACGAAATAAATTTTACCAAATATTCTGATATACATATGAGTCATTCCATGTCAAACGGTACGTATTTTTTAAATCACTAATTTGGATTGCTTCAGCAGTTTGTGTATGCATTCTTCTCTTAAAAATATTTTATACGTGTTTCGTGTTTATGTTGCTTGTGGAAAAGATGTTTCGGAAAAAATTTGTAAAAAAAATAGAACGCATTATTTCACCACTTCAAAACTCACACAGTCTGTAAAAAAGACCTATAAGAACACACCCTCAAAATTTAAAAAAAAAAGATGCAATCAGTTTGAAAATCGAAATAAAAGGATGAAAATGATACAAACTTAAAAAAATGCTATGGGGATATGTCATACCGCTTTAGTATTTTAGAAGAAATTGAAATTACCTTCAAAACAAGGTATAGTACATTAAAATCGGTCCAGTATTTCATTAGTTACATGCGATTGAATGAACACACCTCTTTGAAAAAATCTCCATTTCACCAAAGTTCAATTGGTCATAACTTTTGAAAAACAATTTTCATATTTTTTTTTCTCATCGGGGATGAAGTAGAATTTGTAGAGGACTAAATCTGCAAATTTCCATAAAAATTGGAATCATTGCGTTAAATTTTTTCCCAAATTCGTACCGTTTGACAGGGAATGACTCATATGTGTATGTACAAGCCAGTTTGTTACTATTTGTATAAAAAGAACACTAAAGCTATTTAGGTTCGAAATTTCTTGATGAAGACATTTTCGTCAACTCGTTCTTATCGTGTCAAAAGAGAAGATACCCTTTGCTAATGCCGTGTCATTAGATATTCAAAAATAAATTAAAGGATTTTTCACATCAAAAATAAATTTGACACACGGCCGTATTTAATAACAGTTTCCCATATCTGCCGGGACCCAATTTGCCATTATGCAGAGCTACGTTTTCGGATCTTTACGAAGGTCATAATCATTGTCATTATTCTTTATGCTCTATTAATGCATTCTTACTTCATATCCATTAGTTCAGGAAGATTGTTGAAGGAACGATGTTCCAGAAACCTTGTAGTATATGGATCTCCTCAAAGAAATTGAAAAATAAATTCTGTTAGATCTGAGCCAGTTAGATGCTATTTTGATAGTTTGAGAGAATACTACAGCCATTTGTGATCCTAAACGACATTCGTATCTCAAATTTTTGGATGTAAACATATCCTCCACTAGAAATTATTTCCTTTAAAGTCGTCCTTATAAATGGTGAGGCTTATCATATCAGAAGAAAGACCATAAACTAATACAGCGTCATTAATGATTAAAAACCTAAAGTTTTTCAGAAAGAGGGGCCAAGACGTGTAATTATTAAAATGTTTAAGTAGATGCTGTTAACTCTCAATAATAGTAGCATGAAAATATGATGGAAGCATGTTTCCAATGTAAGTATTCAGAACCAGTTTTCTACATGAACCGGAAACTAGTTTGGCATCTTAAAGAGTAACTCTATCCGGCTTGCTCTCCCAAAGAGTATTCGATTTGAGGCACTTTCTAGAGACAGACGCCAAATAATAGAATCGGTTTATTACGTGTTAGAGGATTGCATTTCCAAGACAATTTATTCCCAAGAATAATACCCAGGTATTCAAAATATCAGTCAATACCGTTCAATCAGGACAACTTGAAAATAAGAATCTTGTGTTTTTTGAAATCTTCAGATCAGCTCGGACTCACACACAAAGAGCTAATTCGATACTCCATTGATTTAGCGCTTTGACTGCCGCCTCCACTATCTGTATTGTCGTGTACAAATGAATTCTTGGAACTGGCACCACTACATCGTCTGCATAGGCAACAGTTTATAACCCAAGTTAATTAAAATGAAAATAGTTGGTCACATTAATTAAAAAAGAAATATATAAATTGCACTACCACTAATGGTGACATTTAATACTCTCATATTTGTGCTTTACGAGAGTATTTATACATTTATGGTTAAAACAAATTTATGGTTTAAACGCGATTTTGTAGTTTTTCTCTGCCATTATTTTCCATAAACGTGTAATTGATTACTACTGTTGAGATGAGTACGACGAGTATAATAAAATCTAGCTGCTGCTACAGCGTACGAATAGTTTTGAACATGATTTATTTACATTTTTCAAATTTTAGATTTAATTGTGCCATAATTATTTGTACATCATAATTAGATTATATACTATACTAGATATTGGAATTAAATAGTAATTATAATAGAAGTGACTTGCCAACAAAACTAGTGACTTCAATTCAGTTGGAATAACACACACCATAATTTAAAATTTTATATTTCCTAATATAATTTAGTTTCATGAATTTCATTATTCATACGTGTTTATCGAGCTGCCTTTTAGGCCAAGAATTGTTAAAAATAAATACATAAAGCAATTTGTTTATGTCTGAACAACATATACGTCAATACACAGAAAAGCCAATTACAATTTTCGGTTTTTATTATTGATGGATGAATTTTTTGGCTCTATGCATTCATCATACATAACGTTTGATATTTTTTCTTATAAATTGTTTATTTTGGTTTCCATTTTTTTTGTTTCATTTAGTAAATCATAACATAAACTTTTAACCTCTTTAAGTTAAATTACTGACCAAATTTACTCAACACCCCCAATAGCTAAACACGATTTTGTGGGTATGAATTTTAACAGCCTGAACAACAACAGCAATTCACCACAAGACTAGTGAGTGGCATTACAAAACTTTGTGTGTATTTAGCTGAAACAATGATTTCTTTATGTTGGAAAAAATTAAAATCCAAAAATTGCTCATACTTGGTTAAAGTATGCAGTACGTATGTAGGTACGAACAGACTGTGAGTAACTGTAGGAAACACGTGCAACAACATCTTGTTGTTCTTTTGGTGTTCTTGAAAGTGTTTTGTCCGTAGTTAAAGTACATAACTGGTGGTTTTTTGGTTGTTGTTGTTTTTATACCAACCACCAAAAATATATTAAGTTTGTCATTCCGTTTGTAACATATAGAAATATTGGTCGTAGAACCATAAAGTATATATTCTTCTGGGTCCTTATAAGATTTTAAGACGATTTAGCCATGTCCGTTCCTCTGGCCGTCAGTTGAAGACACAATGGAGCTTCCAAAAAAAGACTTAGAACAATGAAACTTTTACCGAAGATTCTCACCGAAATATTTGGTATTCAAAATGAGCAAAATCGGTCCTCGATATTTTTCAAATATTTTTTTTTTGCTATTTTCTTTAAATATAATTCAGCTAATGCCATGCAATTTTGCACATTTTATTTTTAATAAAAACGGTGAAGTTCTGTTGAAAATGGTAAGAATCAGTCCACGATTTCTCATAGCCTCATACAAATCTATTAGCTCTATGGCAGATAATTGCTTCGAGAAAGGCAGCACCCATATAAAGTCCACTTCCGAAAATCACTTGAATTTGCATAAATCATTTATAACAAATAACATATAATAATCATTTATAATAAATAACCCGGAAATATATATATATACATTAGGCCGGGCCAATTTGTATGGAACCGAAAAAATCGATTAGAGCCGCCCCCTAGGATGATTCTATGGACAATTCTAAGCAACTTTGGTGAAGGAACAATGGGTCTATCTCGATTTTCGAGTCTCCCACTTTTCAAAAAATGATTTTTTTCCCTATAACATCATTTTGATTCGAAATTCGATTTTTTATTCATCGTTATATTAACTTTTTTATGTGTATATGGGGGGTTTTTGGGGTCGAGAAATTCATTTTTGATCTTTATTTTTACCTATGAACACCACCAGAGGGTTGTGCATATTTGTAATATTTTTCGTCTATTTTCCGAGAAAAAATGTTCGGTAAAATTGATATTTATTTAATTTTTTTCAACAGAAATTCAACCTAAAAAATAAATACATGTGTAAAAAAAATTAATTTAGTGGAAGAAAAGTTATTTTTGAAAGTCTTTCTTGCTTTCAAGTCATTCATTTTTTGAAAAGTGGGAGACTCGAAAATCGAGATAGACCCATGGTTCCTTCACCAAAGTTGCTTAGAATTGTCCATAGAATCATCCTAGGGGGCGGCTCTAATCGACAACAAATTTGGCCTGCCCTAATATACATATATGTAAATCGTCCTACCGAGTTTCATGGTTATTGGCCTATAATAGGTCATATATGAGGACTACTTCCGAAAAACTCAATCATACCGATAATCTACGCCAATCAGTTATATGTATACCAAATCTATACTTTTGGATTTTGTGAGAGTTAATCCGTAATTGGCCATAGCTCCCGTATAAGATTCACTTTCGAAAATAACTGAAATATCCATAAAATTCTTGTAAATATTCAAAATAAGCCTCAAATATATAGAAATTACAGCACAATATTTTATGATGCAATACGTCCCATGTGAGGTATTCGAAATATAAAATAACTCGTATAAATATAGTTATCGATATAAAATCAATCAGAATTTACTTTCAAGTATGAATAAATTACACTGCTGATATATTGGTGGTGTGTATATAAGATTCGGCACTGCCGAATACAAACTTTTACTTGTTGTTACCATTTTTATGGCAACTGATGCTGTTTTGGTTTCAAGAGACAGAGTTTTTAAAGAATAAATTAATTTAGAGGGAAAATGTTGTGGATAAAGTTTAACTTTAACACTTTATGTATTCTTACGGTTATTTAAGCGATTATAAAAATTCTTTAGCGTTAAATCTCAAAATGCTTTACAATGTAAGAATGAAAAAAAACCTACTACTTTAATTGCAATTATCTTGATGGGTAGCAAGCCACCATGTCATTATAGAACTTTGGGATTATGCACAGATATATAAAGAATGATATCCTTATGTAATAATATGATATTCTAAACCTAGAGAGTATTCTAGTTATGTTAAATGTTGATCTACCCCGCATAGTTCTATCCAAAAATACGATCTAAAAGCGTTGAATGTCCATCATCAATGTAAGGCTTATTGTTGGGCTGTTAGCATATACTTACTACATACTACTGTTGACTTTAAATAATGCCACAAAATTATATGCAATGGTTTTAAATGACACAATCTAGGGGTCCACATCACTGAAACAAGGTCCAGAAACAGTTTCATGCAATCAGCTTGACACCATCTTATACTGTGTTCAGACATGCAACTTTATTGAGTCAATATTCGGTTAATTGACAATATTATTTTAAGTCTTCAGGCATACGCAATTTTCCGCTTACTCAATAAAGATTTGACAGCTGGAAAACAATACAAAAAATACTCTAAATTGTTGTTGTGTTTCTATGTAAACAAACTTACCTTCACATTGATTTTTTAATAATTTCTTTTGTTGACATTTGCTGACATTTGCCATTATATACAATTTTGTTCACTAAACACAGTTGTGAACAGTGTTGCATTCGAAATCTTACTCAATATTATAACAATTTCGTACTTATTGCGCAATAATTAATTGAGATTTTATATGGAATATTGAGCTCAATAATGGCGTTAATTGCGATTAACGCAATTAAGGTGCATATGTGAACACGCTATAAATCGCAATTATTTATGAATTATTTTCTACATTTTTTCTTCTTAAAAAACTCAAAACTTTTTTTAATATAAATAAATATTTTCGTATTTATTGTGGTAAATATTCGTATTTTTTAAAAATAATTATGTTTCAGTAAACTATACTCAATTTTATAATTGCGATAAGCATACAAATGTTTATAGCAACTAAAGTATTGTTAAAATCAAATTAAAATAATAACAATTATTTGTGTACCACAACAATATATTGTTACCAATAACACAGTATAGTTGTCGTAACCATGCTTAACCATAGTTTTTTCTGTGCGTGCAGTGACATGTTTTTAATTTTTCGGCAATCACATGTGGGTTCTTTAAACACCGATTGTGGATAATTTGACTGTTAACAAAACTACATGGATGTTAAATAATCCATTTAGGATTCAGTTATTGCGTCAATACAACTTTGTAAACATGGTGACGCAGATTGTCAGTGTGTGTGTTGGGTCAGATGTCTTTATAAAGCTTTTTTCTACTTTCACCACCTTTACTTCTTTAGCCTATCCCCTTTCCAAAAAAAGTAACATAATTAAATATAGGCATACTAATTGCCTGAGTATTACTTCTCTTTAAAAAAATATTCAGTGATTGTTTCACGTAACGATAAAATTGTTATTCTTAGATGTTCATTGACACACTCACGTACTGTGTAAACAGCATGTTATTAGACCACAATTTCTCTTCTAGACTTTTATCGACATACTCACGTATTGACTGAAAATTTTTATACCACCAGTTAGTTCTCTTTATTGTTAATGAAGGCCACTTCGAATTTTTTAGTATGCGAAAAAATATAATAAATATCAAAAAAAAAAAAAAAAAAAACAGTTTTGTGAAAAAATTTAAGTCTTTAAAAGAGTTGACTCCTTTAAGTTTCATTCAAGAAATATATGTGTGCTGGTGAGAATTTATAAGTAATACCCAGCAGTTTTACAGGTAGTTAAAGTTGTCATTTTAGTGTCTCCAAGTAATCAAGAGTGTAGTCAGTTAAATTTTTTGTTCTTTAGATATTCAGCCTTATTATGAGTGTCGTTTTTTTTCGTAAAATTTAACTGCCTACACTCTTGATTACTTGGAGACATGATATTTTTTTTAGAAGCTGACTTTTTTAAATGGACATTGACTATTAATTATTTGGAGAATAATATTCGCCGCGTTATTGCCCATATACGGCCACAAATGTTGGAAAACTCATCGAAAATTGGACCTCCAGACTACGTCCGAGGCAGTCATATAACAAAAGCCATATTTAAATTATAATGCCAGAAGATTATTTTTCGAATAAAGAAATTTTCATGTCAATTTAAAAAAAAATCAACTTTGTTTTATGCCATTTCAAAGTTCTTTACATCTAAAAAAACACCCTATATAAGTATTAAATTAGTTTCCACCTATAACTGACTACTTTGGTCCAGCTAACAGACCGTCTCTATGCAATCTCTGTAACCAGTTGCTTCCTTAAATAATAGGCAAAATCACTAGTTCGGACCAGAACTGCTGGGTAATTGAATGAATTAAGCCATACATGTATTAATGAATGAATGTATGAAACATATTGTTGTTTACTTATTTATTTAGTTGGCCGAAATTTAATTAAATTTAAACAAAAATGAATTTTTACATCAATAACCATAAATTTATCATCGTAAAAAGGCAGACCCCCACAAGAACAAAATATTTTTGTTTTCTATATGAGTTTGAAAGAAATAAAAGTATTTAAAAAACCATTTGTATAATGTTGATACTGCTGCCAAATAAAAGGCTTACACGAAAAAACAAAATCCATTTGCATTTTCAGGGGGTCTTTTAATTTATAACTTTAACAAAATGTGTGTACAAAGCTAACCAACAGAGGTCTGTTTTTTTTTTTTTTTTTTTGGAGTAAAATAAATTGTTTAAAATATTAGTTTTGTTGCAAATAATAATGAAAAATTCAAAATCAAAACATTAAAATTTTGTTGCGTTTTTTTATTGCAAAGAATTTTTATGGCACACGACATTTGTGTTTGTGTTTATTAATGTCATGCACACAGCAAACGACAAAACACTTTTCCCCAAAAATTCCTGACACAGTTGCAAAATGTTTTTTATATTTTTGGGTGATTTCAACATTTAAAGAATTGAGTTAATACTTGTACAATAATGTCTTAGTCATATTTTCAAATGGTTTTCTACATGATAAATGTTCTTTAATTTTATGGTTTTTAATTAATTCTTTATAGTGAAAAAAAACCGTAGAAACCATTAAGATAATTTGTTGCTTTTTTGAGCGATTTGCTAGATAAATTATTGATTTTTTTTTCTCATAAATTATGAGTTTGCAATTCAAATTCACCCCTTGAAATGGGAAATTGTTACTAAGAAATTATAACAACTTTTTATTCCCACAATTTAGTATGCAGTTCAAAATGATATAAAATAATTATAAATTATTTAAATTCATTATAAATAAATTGAAACTAAATAAGTAAAATATATGTACAGTGAGTAGCAGCTAGTTAAATGTAATTAACGATTAAACATCAACAATGTTTTTTCATTAAACTACAACAAGATTAACCCTTTGAGATTAAATCGTTACATTGCTGTAATTAAATTATTTAATTACATGTATAAAGAATGTTAATTACTAAGTATTGTTTACATTTTTTTTTGAGGAAACTAAACTACACTACAGCAACAGTGCTTCAATAAAATCTGCTTTAAGAGTAATAAATTTTGCAACTTGTGTTTCAATTAAGCTTTTTCTTAAATTTTGTCTTTAAATTAAAAAAAAAACAAATATGATATCTGGAAGCCGGACCTGCAAAATGCGTGGTGTCGAACTAATAGATAAAACAAAGAAGATTTTTTGAAATAAATCACTTTGAACTTTATGGGTTATTTTAAGAGAAAAGTTTTATTTAGGCTAATAGTTCGAATAATCAAAAATACTATTGTAAAGTACTGTAACAATTGGCAAATTGGAATGCATTTTTTTATGGGTTAATATTATCGCCTACTAAATGATTTCTTCAACAATAATAATTATCTCAACTTTTCAATAAATAACATAAATTCAATTAAATTAGTTTTTGTCTCTCTCTCTGCAGTTTCTTATCATTATCAACATAAAACACCTGTTTTAATTGTCATGTGTTACAAGAGCTTAAAAATATTTCAATTTCATAAGACTGCAAGTCTTAGTTTGAATTCTTATATCTCCATGTTGTTTTTTCTTTTTTTTGCATAAAATACATATAAGTATTCAAAATACCAAGTAATTAGTTTGAAAAGTACTTGCATAAAAAATTACTTAAAGATTTTCTTAGGCGATAATTTAAATTAAGCTCATAAATTAACCTAGAATGATTTGAAACTGAAACGCCAAGCTGAAAGTATGCACAGTGGTGCCTGCTGTGGTGGTGGTGGTGGTTGGGGTTGTGGTTAATGGCCAGTATAACGTCATTCGTTGCGACTTTTTGCACAATTTTAATTAACTTATTTACAATGTCACTGAGATATCTGCACTTAATTATATATAAATCATATTATTAATGATAATACAAAGAGTATATGATTTTATTTTATTGAATTTTGCATTTGATTTTAAGTATGTATAGCCTTTAGGAAGGTTAAATTTGTTTTAGACTTGTACTTGTACATTGAGTAATTTATGAAAAAAGTTAAAGACTTATTTTTATTTAATTACTGATCTTTAAGTCAAAACCCCGCAAGGAACTCACTTTTCTATTTGCATTTTCCGTACTCATATGTTTCGTCGCACTTGCGCTCTATTTTTATCAACTGTAATCAAGTTGATCAACTGTAATCAAGCTTATTTATCTTAAGGAATCAGTAGTTATATTACTTACTAAATTCATGCTTCCATGGCTTTGCTGGCACATACATACACTTTTGATACATATTTTCCATAACAATCAGGTATGTGATGGAAATCGAAAACGAAAACGAGTGAGTTTTTGAAGTCCATTTTAAAGTATTTCTAATCAAATTTTTAAAATTTTTGTTTTATGATTCTCTTTAATAGCAAATTATCTTTATATTTTGTGGGATAAAACTGTTTCAATACAGAAATATTACGAAAATATTAACTTCTAAAACTCGCTCGTTTTCGTTTTCGATTTCCATCACATACCTGAATATGTCTGAATTTCATATAAATGTGACTGAATTTGATTGATGCAGCATTTAATTTCCTTGTTTACCATATGAATATATTGTTGGGTTTTTTGGCTTTTTGGACTTTTTCTAAAAACTCAATCTAGGGTTCTAATTCTGATCACCGCAATGAAGGAGTATCGGAACCAAATGGTTTTTCCCGTTTTTTAAAATTCAACCTATTTAAATTTTTATTATTTTTTTTTAAACCTTAATTCTTCCCTATCTGACAATCTCTATTAACTCAATTCGTTAATGTAATGTAATGGGTATTAAAATAACGTAAATTTTATAAGCTAAAAAACGGAAAAAACCTTTTGGGTTAAATTGCAAGATGTTTATAATCACGAAATTTTAACAATTTATTTAAGTAAATTGTATGAAAAAATAAAAAAAACACTAACATTTTTTCTGAAATTTTCAAAATTTTTGAATTAAAATTATTTTTTTTTTTAATTTTTGATAACCCATTTGATGCGCCTCTCAAAGACCTTTCACATGATACTAAAATTACATATAGTTCCCTTGGGAGAAATGTGAAAAAAAATCAAAAAAGCTCTAAAAAAGGCCTTTTTATCCTTTGATCCAGCTCACCAAATATTGACCCCAGGACAAAAAAATTGAGAAATGTAGTTTTAAAATGAATCAAATTTTCATATTAGTCGGGAACATCCGCAATTTTATTTTGGGGCCACCCTAATGTACATACATTACATTATTTAAATTTGTTGGTTATTAATTTTATTTTCTTGTTTGAAATTTGTCAATCAGTTTAAGATTTGAGTGTTACCGGTTAGTTATTCCTTTAAACTAAAATGAGTACTGTTTTTATTGAGATACATATTTGAATTTTTGGCAACATTTAACTTTCATTCAACATTCAAAAAACATATTTAAAAATGTCATAGATGTCGTACAAAATATTTGTGTAGAAATTACCAACAACATTTTTACGACAATTGTAAATTCAGACGACGTACAACTTCTACGATACACTAACAGCACTTGTGAATTGAACAAGTAATTTAGAGTGTAATCATTTTAAAGTTTTTCAAAATATTTCTTTATAAAGTAGTTATTTGCCAATCTATAATTAAGTACGTACCACTGATGTAAGTGAAAATCAAATGGAATCAGTTCAGTTCATATGGAATCAGTTTTGACAGGGTTTTCACTAAGCTTTCGTGATTTCGCTGACAATTTTTTTAATTTTAAGTGGCATTTGGTCTTTTATAATGTATCCCGAAGTTAAATGACCACTGACATATTCGTGCTAATAAAGCGCAGGGTCAATAGGGAAACGGAAATATTTCATAGGTTTACTTTGACCGTTATGGTCCTAGGACATATATCTACATGTTAAATAGCTAGACTCCATATATTCTGTATAGTTTCAATATGTGTGTGAAAATAAATTTAAATTTAACTAGCACAGACAAAAACCGAAATTTTTAGCAAATTTTTAGCAAAGCTCAGTTCTATTCACTGTTAATACAGTAAATTTGAGTTTTTTAAAAAAATAAATCTGAAGAAGATGTTTGGTCATTTTGGGAATTAGGAAAAGGGCTCGTGTATGACACTATATGGAAATGGTGGTCCTATGGCCACTTCATCCCTGGAATGCCAAAATTATTTCATTTATCCCACTATCATAGTTCCATTAAGGACTCCATACCATATCCATTTCTTTGTATGTAATTTTTTTTTTCTTATTATGAAATTATTTCAGACATTTTAAATAAAGATTTGTATATCAGAATTCAAGTGTGATAACTGTTAAGTGAATAACAGTGCTGAGTTAAGTTCTAAGTGGTTTTTGTCTGTGCTAGTTAAATTTAAATTTATCTTCACACACATTCTACACACTTCACTCCAATTTATACAAAGGTTTTACAATGGATTATTATTCGAATAGCTAGTTCATTAAAGGGTATTTAAAATTCGGTTGAGCCTAAAGTGTTTTACTTTTAACTGTTCCTTTTTTTTTGCAAATTCCAACAACTGTTTTTGTTTTAATCATAATTTAATTTTTTATTGGCAATTTTTATGTTTTATTTATTTATTAAGTATGAATTCAGATTGCGCGTTGTTTATATATCTTTTATTTTTTAATAACTTTATGAGTCTTGTGCATACATAACTGTGTTTTTATAGCTGCACGAGTACACATATGTGGCAGCCTGCTATTTTTGTAGTTGTTCAATGTTAAACATAGCAACATTCATAGCTACATAAAATAAATATTAATAAATTGCCTCGTGTCTCATTTACTGGCAAAACTATTAAAACGCATATTAAACATACAATTTATGCTACCAATTTTTAAATATGATTTTGTGAACAAACCATTAACAAAAAACAAAAAAAATATAATCGAAACTTAGAGATACAATACTTCTATATGCTTATACAAGCACTCAACATACATATTTACATGGATACAATTATTAACAAAAAATTGTTAAATATTCCTATTCATACAAGTTACAATGTCTATGTGTTTTTGAGATTTATGGACATTTTTAGTATTTTATATTGGTTATATACTTCATTCATACTTGTAGCAAAGTATGATCGTGTTGCATATTTTTAGATTTGAAAATTTATTGATTGCCAAAAATGTTTGACTTATGTTAAATCTAGGCAATATTGTTTAATCGATTTGCCAGGAAGAAAAATTACATTAAACATATAAAAAAAGATAATTTTCTATGTAAATAGGTGTTAAAAAGTGATTTAAACATATCAGTATTATTTAGTTAAATCAATACCAAGTGGGAGATTGGGTATAAAAAAGAATTGTGAATGAGGAAGAAATTTAATTCATATTTTTGTTTATCACACCATTAGCCTTAGAATTTATTTTACATGTCTATAAATCTAACAGACCTATAATTACATTATATATGCATCTGCCATAAATAACATCCTTTCCTAACATTACTTAATTATATTTAATTTCCTTGCAATACAATCAATTACCTTTAAGAAAAAAACACTGAATGAATGCTCTCAAAACCCAGTTGTAACACTAACCTACTACAAAATCAACAAATAACAAAACATACAAACCAAAAAGACGTTCGAAACGGACAAATGGACACAACCATGTTACCATGCAATGCAACTCAAATGTAAAACATTTACAGCAGAAGAACGTTGCAAAAATACACACAATTTAAAGCACAATTTGAAAATAAATAAAGCCAAACACGAAGAAAAAAACTCCATCTAAACTATTTAAGCCTAATAGTTGGCTTAAATAGTCTTACGAACAAAATACTCTGGCGTGGCTTGAAATTGTAGTAAGGAAAAAAAACGATGATTTCAATTTCACTTTAAACGTGAGTTAAACCAACTAAACAAAAAAACAAAATCAACCAATGAACCAACAAATAATGGTCACGCTTTTTATTACAAGTGTTTTCAAATGTTTTTTTCTCTCTCAATCTCTCTCTCTTTCAATATCTGCTGCAAGATGAATGCAAAATTTAGTGTGGCGCGTTTTAAATGAATTTACGTGTTTACAAATCGTATTTTATGGTTAAGAAAATTATTTTGTACAAAATCCAATTAGGAAGTTGCTAAAATTAAAGCCATAGATTTTGTTTAAAGTTTTTAGCAGCGATTAAAATTTTCTTCAAAATTGCTCTTCAAAATTTGAAGCATTTTGTAAACAGCAAAAATTCTTCAAAATTTATTTATTTAATAACTATTAATAACTATTTTGAAGAGCGATTTTGAATAAAATTTCAATCGTTTAAATCTAGATATTTCATTAAAATATGACTGGCATGTACAATAAGTAAAATCCTGGTAGGCTGCCTTTACCCCTAAAATACGCTTTCAATCAAAATTACGTTATCGACTAAATTTTAAAGACTTGGCTGTCTGCATTTTATTTAATTTTAAGTTTTTTTTCTTGACATTTTGCGTTGCACATACTCGTATATGTAAATCTATTGCTCATTTTACACATCACAGGTAATGCATCTGTTTTACGTAAAATCGAGCACAGATTTAATGATTCCCGTGAAATCGAACACACGGTGAAACACAATTTATTTATTTCGAAAATAAAAACAATTGTTTTTAAACCAATTACAAAATGTTTATTGTTTTACAAAAATTCAATTCCTATTAAAAAATGTAAATGCAAAAAAGTATTACTTTCTTTATTATGCAACGGTACAAGATCAGAACTATGAATATCAATTATGAATAATAATTTGTTTGTTTACTTGCTTTATATACAAAATTGCACGAGCTTAAAACCGCTAATTCTTTTGTTTAAATTTTAGTTTTTGGAATTTGCGATCAGCGTTGTCAATTTTGAAATTTCAGAACTTGGTGCGTGGATGGAAATTTTTTCAATAAAATTTAATAGGGCTCCACTGGGACTCCAATCCTGATTGTTTGTCTACAGTTTAAACCATCAGGCTATACAAGAAATTTTATCTCCATGCTTAAAATGTTATTTTTATTTTCAAACAAAGATTTTCACCCTAATCACCTTTAGCAATAATCTTCGTGTGAGGAATTTGATAGTAATCATAAAAATACAAGTTTATATAGTGTCTTGTACAATAGTCATACATATCAAAATACATAAATTTTAACTTTTTAAATAAAAAAAAAATAAACTTGTGTAATATTTTTATAATATCTTAGTCCGCTTTCACACTTTTCAATTCTGACTCGTCAAGGCAAGTATTTTTGGATGAGAAGGGAAAAGAGAACAAAAGGGGTACTTGTCAATTTTTTATTTGCTTTTGTTTTGTTTTTCTTTCATGCCTATTGATTTGCATTAAAAAGTAAGAAAATTGAATTGCCGTGTGTAAATGAAATCGCAAGTTCAAAAGAGAACTGGTCAGCTAAAACTTACTAAGCATTTAAACGTGCTATCCTGACTCATTATTATTTGGAATTATTATACTTAAACTTAACAATTGTCAATAATTAAGAAAACATTAATATTACTTGGTTTTGTTTTTGAAATATGTCATGTTCTTCTTAATATTTATGATATTTAAATGAGAAAAATAGATTCCTGGTTGTTTATATATTTGTTCTGGAAAAACAAAAAACCTCAATAATAATATAAAATAAAAAACATTGATCAAAACCAAAAAGAGTAATGAGAAAAATAGTTGTTGTCACCAAAAGGAAAGAATTTGGTAACAAAAAAATTAATAAAACAAACAAATGATAGAAAATTTTAATAATTCAGATAATCGGCACTTTCAATGAAAAAAACGTCAAATCGTCACTTTGCTATTTTTGAAACAAAAAATCGTCAAAATAACGATAAATCGTCAAATCTGGTACAATTGTACCAACTTTTGCATCCCTGTAATAAATTTTTAAAAAACTGCAAAAATAAGAAAGATTTCATCTTATTTTCTGAAAAATTTAAAAACGCATCTAAGGAATTTTTCGCACAAAAAAATTAAAAACGCACCAAAAATGGTGGGAAACGCACCAAGTTGACAACGCTGCCATTGCCCTATTTTCTTATTTTAAAATTCACATAAACTGTGAATTTTACTGGGAATTACAACATAAGATAAAGTGTATATGATTAGTATTGATCTTGACAACAGATGCTATGATGATGAATTGATTTCTGTAACTACACGTTACAATCTGGCAAATGTATTGAAATCTAGTGCACTGGTCACTAAATTCTGGGATCTTTTTATTGCAAGAAAATCTGACTAAGAGATAAAGAGGTCAACAATTTAATACTGTTAAATACATTCGATTTCTTTTATCTCAACTCAATAGTCCTGGAAAGCTTAAAAATAGATTTGTGCTATGCAGACATAACCTTATACAGTGACGATTAGTTATTGTTTAATAAGATACTAAAATACCATGTTTAATATTTACATCAAATCTTGCGTAAATTTGTGGATAAATAAGCTTGGAACAGTATAAGGTCCAAATAAAAGTCAATTGGTATGCACTATACAATAATAATGAGTCATGTTGTAACTAAATTATAATTACTTTCAAAACCATGACCTGTTTTCCTTAAAAACAACATTCCTTCAGACAACCAACCATCCATCCCGTGTGCGGCAAAGTGTCGTGTGCATTTATTTAAATATAAATATAAAAATCGGCATAACAAATAATATTAATAGTCCATTTAAATATAAATATTTTATTTTATTTTGTTTAATTTATATTAAATTGTTGCTGCTTGTTTATTATTATATTTATACTTATATAATATTTTATTTGGTTTTGCTTTATTCATTATTATTTTGAAGATTTATGGTTTCGTATGCGTATCGAAACATGTTAATTTAGCAAAGTTCTGTCTTTTATGGCTGCAGCTCTAGTAGTGGCCAATGCGAGCGGGACTTTAGGCTGCAGTTTAGAATGAAAATTTAACTTTGATTTTTTAGTTTTTTCTTATAGTTGTACAATTACTTTTGCTAGTTGGTTTGTGTGTCTAAATTTACATGTTCACGTAATCATGGAGACCTAAATAATTGATAGAGTTTTTCGTTTAATTTTTGTATGCTTTTATTCTACTTTATGCAAAAGGTTAAGTTACTATTAATAATCAAAGCGCTTTAAAGCAAAGCATTGCTGTTTGCTTGTAGTTTATTATTTTTTTCTTACTTAATTTAGTTTCGTTTTATTTATTTAATTTTTTTTTTAGGTTTTTTAGATCTTTTAGATTTTTTTGTATGCATATATCTCGAATATGCCGTGAAGGGGGTTTAAAAAAAGTCATAAAATTGCTATAAGTTACATTGAATTCTAGTAATGAATAATATTTAATTTGGTCTTAGTTTTTTGTTGTTGCTGTGTTTGTTGTTTGGTTTGTTTGTTTGTGGCCGTTGTTGCGTCAAAATTTAGCAAGATTAGGAAAGAAAAACAAACAAAAAATATCTTGCATGCAACATAAAGTATAAATTTTTTTCTTATTGTGTACACTGAGCGCTAGAAATGTTAGTAGTAATTCGGTATTGTTAAGTTGCAATATCGCGTTGTCGAG
This sequence comes from Bellardia pandia, assembly GCA_916048285.2. NCBI lineage: Eukaryota > Metazoa > Arthropoda > Insecta > Diptera > Calliphoridae > Bellardia > Bellardia pandia. The sequence continues at coordinate 47,721,948 of OU696531.1, forward strand.
GGTCAGTAATACTACATGCAGAGAAAAAACATGGTTGAGGTAAACATAATTTAAGAGCAACATATTATGATAAGATTTATGATTGAAGTTGAAATATATAATAATGAATATTAGTATCATGTAATATTATATTATTATCAATTATCATCGTAATATTTGATCATAATTTGATATTATAAAATCATATTATAACTCAATGTGATCATAAAATTGTCATACATGATCATATTATGATAATAATACAAAGTAACCATAATATGATTTAAAGTAATCATAATATGATAATCATATTTGGTGGTAATTCATGCTTTAAAATGCTATAGACTAAATTATAAATAGACTACGGATGCCAATCCTGAAATCCTGATCCCAATTTGTCAAATCCCGAAAATTCCGCCATTTATTAAAAAAAAAAATCCCGGAATTTTTGAAAACTATCGGGATTAACAAATTCCGAAAACTATTATTTGTTTACAAAGTCATCAACAAAAAATTAAATTTTACAAAGTTTGTCGAAGAAATAAAGGTGAACGAATTAAAATTTTTATTGGATTGCCAGACTCAAACGCACTATTTCATATTTCTAAAGTTTTTGGAATTTAAAAATTCCTCTATACAAAGCTTTAATTGATTTAACCCTTTTTTACATGATTTTTTCTTTATTGGTGAAATAAATCAAGATTAGATAATTCATGTTCATACTTAAAGAAAAAATGGTTAAAAAATCTTAGTATGATGAATTTTAAATATGGAGCAATTCCATATGAAAACGATCAAAATTGGCAAATTTTTGGACGACCCCTCCCCGATTTTAAAATAAATAGTCTCAATCGATTACCCAGCAAAAAATAATGTACCTACATATATTTTTTTTTTTTTATAGTGACTGGTTTAGTGGTGTTGTACACCACTGTCTGTGACAAAATTGAAGAATTCTTCATAAGGGACCTCATTGAAAATTGTTTAAAAAAAAACTACTAAAGCGATCGCAACGAGTGATAGCTCGTTGGAAAGGTATTGAATCAGGCTTTAATTGAAAAATAAAATTTTCCTAATTTATCTTAGAAATTTACCTTTAAATTTTCCCATGAAAATTAAATTTTCCGATTTTTCACAGAAGCTCCTAAATTTTCCGGCTAATTTTTTTTTTGGATTCCTCATAATTTTTGCTTTAAGAATCAGCAATAAAAAAATGGGCCCCTACTCCTTGTTTGGACAGGAGAAGAGCATTTAAGAGACCACCTTGTTAAAAATACATTTTAAAAATTATTTTACAGTTAAAAATACATTTATGAAGAAAAAATCAATTTTTTTTAAGAGCCCCAAGTTGAGTGTGTAGTCAGTGCTGCCAGTATTTTTTCAGAGCTTATCCCCAATTTTTGATTTGTCATCCCCAAAAATCCCCAAACTGATTTTTTTGATTCAAATTTTTATTTTATTTGAAAAATAACATATTTATTCAATAAAATTAATTTTTATCGATAGCTACATATATTAATATTCAAACGAAAAAAAAAATGTAGGTACATTATTTTTTGCTGGGCAATCGATTGAGACTATTTATTTTAAAATCGGAGAGGGGTCGTCCAAAAGGTGATCGCTTTCATATGGAATTGCTCTATGACGAAATTTAACAAAAAACAATATGATGGAAATTTACATCAGCATGCAATGTTGGATCATTAGCTTAATACTGAATAGAAATAAAAGAGGGCAATCAATGTAATGAAAAAAATTTAAAACATTATGCTCCAGAGGTGAAGAACTTGTTTTACTTAAATAAATAGTTGTCATTTTAAATCAGGTTAAAGTAACAGATGAAGCTGTTTGTCGCAGTGATATGAATCTCTACTTATATTGCCCTTTTATTTATGCTCAAAGAGATATCAAAAAGTGATCTGAATTGTTGAAAAACCCAACATTGAAAAGTGAATTTGATAATGAGATAATGAATGTAATTGAAATATGTAAAAGCCCCCCACAACAGCTAATAATGTCTGTAATAATATGGAATAAAATATTGAATAAGAATTATTTGTTTCGAAGGGTGAGCAAGGGTTGTTTATGCAATTAGAATGCAAGAATTTGCTAAGAATTTTGTCTACAAACAATATTTTTCATCAGCTTCATATATTGAAAACAAAATTAAATCAAGCTTCTCTTTACTATAGATACCTTAATATTTTTAAAAAAGCTTTATCGATCGATAATATTCTGTTGCTTTTAAATTAATATATAAGTTAAAGGTGAAATGACATATTATTTTTGTCAATCTACCATTTCAATATAATGTTATTATATTTTTTATTTATTAAGGGTTCATTAACTTTAAAATAATTTAAAATTTTTGTTTTCAAACATATTTACATATATTTAACATAAGTAACTTTTTTGAAATAAATTGTTATTATTTATAAACCAATTTGTTATGAAACAAAAATACCGAAATCCCGAAAATACCGATGCCGGGAGCCCAGGATTCATTCATGACATCCAAAATCCCGGGATTTGAAAAATCACTCCCATTTGGCAACCCTAAAATAAACCAGACAGATAGTTTTATAATTTTTGTAAAAGATAAGTAGATTTTCTACTTTTAGAACTGTTTGGTCAATTGTGACAATTTTATATCAAGGATTTCTGGCAACTTTGCTAAAAAACTGTTACGGAAATTTCTCATCGCATTATGATGATCAACTTGAAAATTACGGCATAATCAGGGGTGTCATAGAATCCAACTCCGTTTTACTGATTGTCGGTTTTAAAAACCAATCCTGGTTTCATTGGGTGTCATGAAACCAAGTCGCTTTTGTTATTTGCGAAATGCAAATAAAACCGACATTCGAATCAGCTGTTATTTCTGTTTGTATATAAGAAAACCACCGATATGGTTTTATCCAATGTGGAATCGCTGTAGGCCAAGTTTCCTATTACTTGGCTAGCGAAAACAATACAGGTGACTAAACTAAAATGGCTCCACAAAAAAAGAGAAAATTAGTTTGTTTAATTTTATTTCAAATATATGGGAACGATATCACTTTCCTTTTTATTTTCAATGATTATTTTCGAATTAGTTTACAAAATGCAATTTTTAAAAGTTATATTTAAAAAACCACAAACTCAATATGAAAATAGATGTTAATAAATTTCAAAATTTCAACTATACAATACTACAAGTTATTAAACGACTGTATATTTCAAGGATTGTTAATAGACCGTGTATATGGCAAAACAACGATTCGCCAAAATACAACAACAAAATTTATATTTTAATACAAATTGACGAAGAAGTTTAACTAAAAAGATAATAAATGATGACATTTGCGCCTGTAGATGTCCTCTGGCATCACCATTAAGGCAAAACAGTTCAAAGAAAAGGAAAACCAAAGATGGGAGTATGAACACCATTCATCCAAAGTTGAACAGTATAAATGTTTACATTTTAGTGTTTATTGAAAATGTTAAAAATTTGTGTTTTAAAATATTAGAAGTTGGTGTTTTATGTATTTTAAATTGACAAAATAAAGAAATTTATAAGTGAATAAATAAAATGGCCCCAGCTGTTCTTGCATTTTTACTATTGGAGGAAGAGCGTTCAGAAAAGGTAAAAAGAAGTTAAAAGTGGAGACAGTGGGCGTATTGATGACGTTGACGTCATTTCTTCCTAATTCTCACCGCCGATGCTCTCATTGAAACCAATATCAATGCCAGAAACACCTTACACAGATAATGCGAATAATTGCTTCTGCTCGTAATTTGTTACTCCAACGGTTGCTCTGGACTTATTTTGGGTGAGTTTTCTTTTGACATCACTTTTCCTTTCAGTCCATGTCTGCATAGGTTAAAACAGCACAATTTTACAAGAGTGTTTGCTGCAAAACTTGTGTTTACCTTTTTCCAACCATTCACATCTTTTAGCGGTGGACCTGCTATATGTTGCCAAAGAGCATCCACAGCCGGCTTATCGCTCTTTGTATATCCCGCACAATATCTGTATATGTTTCCACAAATTCCATAAATTTGGAGGTTTAAGGATTAACAATTTAAAAATAAATAAATAATTTAATTTACATACTTACATTTTTCTAAAATATCAAAAAAAAAAACAAGAAACAGAATTAAATGAAAATTGCTGTTTAGCTTGGATTATTTCCAATAACAAAACCGATAACATTGGTTTCTGTTACACCTAAAACCGATAAAAATTCAAGTTCGCACACAAAACCCATAACATTGGATTTCATGACACCAACAATATTTTTTGTTGCTTTCAAATTTAATTCCAAAAAGATCGTTTTCAATGACAACCATGAATATTTTTTATGGAAAACATATTAATGGTTAAATAGGATTATTTCTTTTATGTACACTTTTTTGTTTAGTATTCTATTTCTTGAAATTGTAGCATTTAGTAGTAACATCAACTATATTTTAAATACGTTTGGTTTTCTTAATTATTGAAACACTTAAATCCAAATAAATAAACCGGTATCACGCAAACTAATGAACTGATGCAGAAGCATTCTACAAATATTGAAAACCAAATATTATTAAAACTAAACATATTTTGTTTGCAATGATGCCTCCAGTCATTTGTTTTTCGACCTTTATGAGTGGGTAAATTTTCCGACTTAAAAATAATTCAAGCATTTTTTTTAAATATTTCTCTCACTGTATTTCAAATTTAAATACTTTGTAAGATTAGCAAATTTTTCTACTTTTTATTAAATTACAAACACACAAAATTAAGGTTCTCTCCTCCTTCTGCTGCTGCTGCAATGGAATATGAAATAAATACCGACCGAAATGAAAACATGGCATGATTTTTGGCAGCTATCACAGAATTTTTGCCACAAAATTATCTAAAAATGTTGTGTACTCGTACTAGTATTTATGTATTTATACGTTTATGTACAAGTAATACATAGTAAATTTAACATACAAACATTTATTTATAAGAACGAGTATGAATTTTTTTTATTTATATCTTGTGTAATGATATGATGGCGCTTTATTTCAATTGTGTGTGTGTTTAAAGCAAACTAAAATTTTATAGAAAATTCAAAAAATAAAGAATAATTTAAACTTAACTAACTGACCACACCATTTAGTTACATGTTGACGTTGTTGTTGGTTCCTTTATTTTTCTAAGGCTCTAAGCTGCAGTAATGAAAAAATGATTCAGAAATGGTTTTTAAAGCAACTTTGGAGTTTAAGCAACAGGTGTCATACTTAGATTATTTAATTTATATATGGTTTTCTGTTGTCGTATTAACTATTTAAAGAATAAAAACAATTGGTAAAGTTTTTAACTAATCGCCTGGTGACTTTTTACTGATTACACTACATTGGAGTTTGGGTTATTAAGTTTGGCTGACCACTTTGTGCAATTTTGTCCACTAGAGTAAAATCAAGACAAGACCTGGTGACAAAATCTGAATGTGGTTGTGAGAAAGGAGATTATATCATGAACTTATAATTCAATTATGTATACAGGAAAAGAGGACGCATGTCCTAAAATCTACAACTTTCAATGGGCGTCAAATCTAAAGTCGGCCTGGGAGTTATGTTTAATTTTTTTTCATAAAGACAACTCAATTAAGAAGTGTCCTGAATTTCAAGTCCCTAGGTCCAAAAATAAAAATTTTGGCAAGTGCAGTTAGATGGAAGGTGGGTGTGGCAGTGGGCGGTTTCCCAATATTTTTTCAAAATTTCTTAATTTAGCGGAGAGAAGTGTTTCTGCACAATTTTATTGCTGTACGACCTCTCCTTCTATTTTTTCCAAAAAATGTATGGGGCGGTGCCACTGTGTATCGTCTTATGGTGTTTTCTTTTCTGAAATAAAATGTTACACCGTTATTATGTACATTTTTATAATCTTTACCCCACATTTTAAAGATGTCGCATTTTTAATGGTCAGAATAGAACATAAAATTACAACAGTGTAACACCTTTTTTTCATGTACAGCTGTTTTTGTTTTTTTTTTTTTGTTAAAAAAGAAGCAGATAGCTCCCTGGTAAGATCACTTGAAGTAAGACAATGAATATTTATCAAAAACACCAATGGCACCTTCCCGACTAATACGCAAATTCTTAAAGTATAAAAATTATATATATATAGACATACATTACATATATACATAAGTAGGAAATTTGACATACATCAACTTCAGAGTATTCATAATTACGTTCTCTACAAAGCCTTTCACTTTTCCATAATCATATAAAATATTTATCATCATCAGATAATGAAGATGAATTCAACAAGTCATCCAAAATTTTTTTTCAGCACATAAAAAAGTAGTAATATTTTCCATTTTGTATATTTTTTTTGTTTCTTAACACAAATACACAAATACTCATAAACAAAACAAATGTCAGTTGTAGTGTATTGAAAAGAAAACACAATTATATTTATTTGGGGACAGCCGCTTGTGCGACTGTCCTGTAGTATAGTTCTTTATTAATTATTATTTGGAGACAGCCGCTAGTGCGACTGTCCCGTTGTATAGTTCTTTTATTAATTAATTGGTTTATTATTCTTAAAAGCTAAAAGACTTAAAATTACTTAAGCTAGCAGAGGGTCGTCAAGTGCTTGTCACTTGATACCCTCTTTGTTCAAACATACAGATGCAACACAACTGCATACATGGGAGAATGCTTAGATAAGCATTTCTCATGGTTGTGCTGCCTAAGTGTGTCTGCTATTCGACGCCTAGTACCGTACATATGTAGTGTAGGTAAGGGTCGATAGAAAGACACACTACAGTAGCGATGCCAACTTAGCCCTTTTCGGGCTAGATTTAGCCGGATTTTAGTCACTCAAAACGCAAAAAAAAGAAAATTGGATGTGGTTTTATATGGATTATTTTCCATTTATCCCTTTTTTCAAAAATGTTTACGCGTTTTGAGTCTCAAAAGTTGGCATCACTGGTCAGCTGTTTTATCGTGCGATTCTCCCCCTCTAAAAATACAGAGTGTGAAAGGTGCACCATTTTTTTAATTTATAGTGTGACATTTATAGAAAAGAACACACTACACTTTAGCAGTGTTGATATTTTTTCAGAAAAGAACACAAAAAAATTAAAAAAGATGCGAAATGGGAAAAACGTGTAACATTTTTGCCAGAAAAGAAAACGCCATTAATGTGGATTGTGTTTCATTGTTCTATCGATACTACAATCAAAGCTGCCAGATGTTACAATATATCGTCATTTTCATGATTTTTCTTTCAAAAATAGCAAAGTGGCGATTTGCCGATTTTTTTTCTTTGAAATAGGCGATTTTCTGAATAAATAAAACTCCATCATACATTTTTTTTATTAATGTTTTTGGTACCAAATTCTCTATTTTTTTTGGATACAACAACTATTTTTCTGACTAAATGATCGTTAAAAGTAAGAATAGCTTGCTATATTTCAGGCACAAAACTAAATTATAGTAATTTTTTCTTAATTATTATCAATTGCTGAGTTTAAGTATAATAATTCAAAATAATATTATGAGTCAGGGTAATAGAAATTACTTATTTTTTTGGTAAACATTAAAAGCAATTTTAGCTGCAGAATTCTATGTATTAAAATTTTAAGGAAAACAATTTTTGAAATTCAACGGGAAAATTCTACAAAAACTTTTGCTATTTTAACATAGTCCCTATTTACATGAAGCAATTTTTATTAAAAACATTTTTTTGCTTAAAATTTCTTCGGTACAACTCTCATTGCTTAAATTGCTCGTTTTTTATTGGAGAGGTGTATGCACATCTGTAATACGTATAGGAGAAATTTTACAACCATCTTGGATTAATTTCATACTTAAATCTTTGAACAAACATGGATTCATTTCATATTGAAATCTTTAATCAATCATAAATTAATTTTATAAAGAACTCTTTAACCAATCATGAATTCATTTTATAATAAAATCTTTGATCAATCTTGGATTCATTTTATATTGAAATCTTTAATCAATCATAAATTCATTTTATAAAGAAATATTTAACCAATCATGAATTCATTTTATAATGAAATCTTTGCTCAATCTTGGTTTCATTTCATATTGAAATCTTTAATCAATCATGAATTCATTTTATAATAAAATCTTTGATCAATCATGGATTCATTTTATACTGAAATCTTTAATCAATCTTGGATTCATTTCATACTGAAATCATTAAAGTTAATTACACATATACCCGTAGTCTATCCTTTCTCTCTAGATATAGGAAAATTTAAAGCGAATATCTGCAAACTATTGACTTTTATAGATTTGATTCAAATTTCTATAAAAAATTATATCGGATACAAAGTAGATTGAGCTTATTTTCTCAAAAAACCCAGTCTATTTATGGTATATGTATTGGGTGAATCAAGTAGATGTACTTTTTTCAATAGTCTTTTTTGACAGATTATGTGTGAGTCGTGTCATGATGTCATGTTATTTTTGTTTAGTATTATTTGGCATTTCATAATGGAAAGACTTACGCCTGAACAACGTTTACAAATCGTTCAACTTTATTACGAAAATTTACGTTCTGTGAGGAATGTGTTTCGTGCACTTTGCTCAACTTATGGTCAACATAATGGGCCTACTGAGCGTACTATTCGCAATACCATCACCCATTTTGAGACCCAGCATTTATTATTGGATAATATTCGACCGAATAGACCTTGTCCGGCACGCTGTGAAGACGTGGAATCATTGGTCCATATTTCTTTAAAAATGATGCCGGTGCGAACGTCAATGGCGACCGTTATCGTGCCATGATAACCGACCATTGATATCTGAAATTGAAACTCGTGATCTCGGCGACAGCAAGACGGCGGCACTTCCCACACATTGCATCAATCAATGGATTTATTGAGACTTCGGTGAGCACATAATTTCACGTTTTGGGCCAGTCAATTGGCCCAAACGTGTGATATCACACCGTTAGACTTTTTTCTAAAGTTTATGCGGACAAGCCCGCTTTGATTCAGGCCTTGGAGGAAAACATTACTCTTGTCATTCGCCAGTTACTAGTCGAAATACTCGAACGAGTCATCGAAAATTGGACCCAACGGATGGACCATCTGCGACGTAGCAACGGCCAATATTTGATAGACATAGTCTTCAAAAAATAAATGCTAAATAATGTTCTTTCAAATGATATAAACATTCCCCATTAAATTTGAATTTTGTGTGTTTTTTCTTTATATGAAAAAATCAATTTTATATTCAAAATAGTAGAGATTGCAGATTGAGCTTATGTTCTTTTAAACAGAGTAGATACCAAACTTTGAATGATTTAAGATTTATATGGAATAATCTCGTTATAATGAAATTAGGATCATTGGATTCATATACGAATCAAATTTTAATATAAAATGGTAGCAAACTTTTAAGTCTGCTACGATTGTCTTATGCCTTGTAGCATGTGTTATGATTTTTTCAACTAATTTAACACTAGTTCCAAAGCATTATGCAACAAATTTTCGTTTTATATTTTTCGTTTCTAATTAAATAAAACAAATAATTAAAGTGTCAATATGCTAAAAGAATGCATTTTTAGGGCATTTTACAATTGAGCACAAACTAAAAACTGTCATTATTGTTGCTACAAGCTTTAAAAGTGTTAAAACAATTGAATGAACAAAATGACTGCGGGTTTATGTTCTTTGGAAAATCACTGCAAACTCGTACTCAACACATTCGCTTAAACGTTTTGCATAGAATTGTGTGTGTGTGCTGTTTTTTGTTGGTTTTTAGCATAATTAACTTGCCATAGAAATATTTAAACGTTTGTAAGCTTGAGAAATAGTGATTTAAATCTTAATTGCAGTAGCTAATCAATTTTAATATAAATTAATTTTGTTTATTGTTGTTGCTGTTGCTGAGCATAGAACAATAGAATAAGCTTCTAAATTTAAAATAACTTAATGCTCAGATTACTCTGTCAAACACTTTGAAATCGATTGTTCTTAGTTCTTAGAGTCTTTTTCTTTTTGATTGTTTTCGTTTTAATTTGAATTTATGTAATTGCTGTTGCTGTTTGTACGTAACGTTATTTGTTTGAAAACAAGTGTTAAAATATTAATTGTATTAATATTTCGATTTGAATTACTTTAATTGTTAATTATACTAAATGCATTCACTTAATTGCACTTTAATTATTTTTTTCATAGATTTCTATAGAATTTGTTGCTCTAAATTATCAGCTAAATAAACAAAAGCAACACTTGGTGTATTAAGATGCAAATATTAAAGACAACTAGAAACACAACAAAGACAGTCATATACATACATACATATGTATGTTCATAATAATATTTTAAATACAATTAACTATTTCGTTATTTCGTTTTATATTCGTATCTTACTCTTATTATGGTTTTCGTTTAGTGATTTTGAGGTATGTGAAGTTAATTAAAATTTATGTATTTACATAAATTATTATTTGTGTTTTATTATTGTTATTATTACGAGTTGTAAGCATTTCATATATGTTGGTTTTTGTCTATCATTAATAACAAAATTTAATTGTTTGTTTGTTTGTGTCAGATTTAAAATTTTGACAAAACAAAAGACTTAAGCTGCATACTACTAGATTCATGATTTTTGATTAAATCCTTTTAAAATAAATTTAAGACAAATAAAACTTAAATTATTAACTAAGTAACGGTTTATGGTTTATTGAAAAGGTGCCAGATGTGTTGTAGTTTTGTCTTATCAATTTATTAAGTTCAATTGTTTATAAAGTATTGCACTAACTTATTGTTTTCTTTTTCTTTACAGGTATGTGAAAATTTTATATTATTAAGAGATGTTAACACTGATATAAGCGATTTTTTTTGCAACAAAGTGTGAGTATAAATTACATTTTCAAGTTCTTAGCAGCAAATTACATTTGCTGAAACCTTCTTTAACCTTTTTCAAATGCCAGACGTATTAAATCATTAGGTTGTCCATTGTAATGTACACATAACTATACTATTGACAAAAGAATTATTATCGAGATCGCTCTGTATACGACTTGTAGAAAGGGATCGTTTTAGACGAGAGCACTGCATAATATATATGCTTTTGCAGACATTTGCCATTCATATTCATTCATGTATTCTGTCGAAATTAGGCTCAATTAGACAAAACACGAATGATAAGTGTAATCTAGATCTTTTGTCAATCTGTAAATTGGGCTGAATGTGAGTCAAGATGCATGTGATTTCCGCGCGACTAAATACGATTATCAAGTGTCAAAAACAAAACTTAACTTATACCGATCTTCTACTTATTACTCTATATATACTAGGCCGGGTCGATTTGTAGGGAGGCAAAAAAATCGCCCATGGCTCAGTGAAAATCGTATTCTAGGGATCAAAATAAGAAACTTTGCCGAAGGAACCATACCTCTAAAACGAATTCTACTACCCCCCAACTGTTGACTTCTGTCCCGTACAAATATTTAAAAAAATCACCATTTTGGCACTTTATTTTTGCCCCTATTGCCGTTCTCAACTCAACTAAGTTTGGTCGTCTGTCAGTCAACCCGACTTTAACTCTACATTAACTCTACTACATTTAAGTTGTGAATGGCAATACTGATTTATGAAAGACGACCAAATTATTAAAAAAGTTGTGAACCGCAATAGGGGCATTTATTATTTTTTATTTAAAAATAAATAAAATAATAAAAATAAATAAAAAATAATTTTATTATAAATAATTTTATTATTTTTTATTTATTTTATTTATTTTTAAATATTATTTTTTAAAAATAAATAAAATAATAAAAATAAATAAAATAAATAAAATAATAAAAATAAATAAAAAATAATTTTATTTTTAAATGCAAAAAAATTTATTATTTTATTAATTTTTAAAAAATAATATTTAAAAATAAATAAAATAAATAAAAAATAATTAAAATTAAAATTTATTTTATTTTTAAATATTATTTTTTAAAATAAATTTTTAAATATTATTTTTTAAAAATAAATAAAATAAATAAAAAATAATAAAATTATTTATAATAAAATTATTTTTTATTTATTTTTATTATTTTATTTATTTTTAAAAAATAATATTTAAAAATAAATAAAATAAATAAAAAATAATAAAATAAAGTGCCAAAATGGTGATTTTTTTAAATGTTTGTACGGGACAAAAGTCAACAGTTGGGGGGTAGTAGAATTCGTTTTAGAGGTATGGTTCCTTCGGCAAAGTTTCTTATTTTGATCCCTAGAATACGATTTTCACGGAGCCAAGGGAGATTATTAAATCGACCCGCCCTTATATATACATATATATTTTGCGATGTTGCTACGAAGTATATTTTGGAGCTACTCGAATGAGTGCAGGAGAGTGCAAAGGTCCTTAATATCACCCTACAAGCAGAGAAAACCCCATGGTTGTGGTCAATATACGAGTAATCTAAGAGTAACATATTATGATAAGATTTATGATTGAAATCATACTATGATTAATATTAGGTTAGGTTAGAAGGCCGGTGTGAGGTTGTTCCCACACCATCACCCAGAGACCAATACGGTCCATTGTGAATGATGAATATTAGTATCACAAAATTATTATCATTAGTTATCAATGTTTCATCATAATATTTGCTTATTAATCATAATTTGATATTATAACATCATATTATAAACCAATATGATCATAAAATTGTCATACATGATCATATTGTGATCCAAACTAATAATACTCACCCCTATCGTGAATAAAAATTCCACATGAAATTTGTTCCCTTTTATTTTTTTAACATTGAATTTTATTCATGTGGAATTTTTATTCACGACAGGGGTGTATATGACCCAAAGTAACCATGCAGTATTAATAGAGTTCTGTGGAGTTTTGACAAAAGAACCTAACTCGAGATCGGACAATTTTCCACCTTTTAAACCATATGTATAAGTTTTAAAAGCGCATCTTTCTGTCTTTTCAGCGTATTTCTAGATAGTGTAGATCGGAAGATATAGAAGCCCCCAAATCAACCTATCTCGCAATTTTTACAATCTGCTTTTGACAAAAGAACACATATCGAAATATGCTGCAGGGAACAAAGAGAAATATCATAACGTAGTTTTTACAAAAGAACCTATTTGAATATGGGTTTCCAATAATTTACTAAAATTATTTTGACAAAACAACCTATTTGCACTCATGTTCTTTTATCAAATGCATAAACGAAAATAACACGTTCCCTTCTAAAGTTAAGTTCTTTTAATAGGCATTTGATCATTAGCATTCATTGCGACAAAACAACCTATGTTAACATGAGTGCTTTAGTGTAGTGGGAATTAATGAAATAAAAGGAACCTATATCAAATCAAGTGCTTTTGTCGTGTGCATGTGTAACAAATTCAGACGTTTTTAATGAAAATATGTTGTTTCCTAATATAGAAAAACATAAACAATGCACAGAGGAAGACAAAAAACACAGGTTCCAAAGTTTTGGAGAAGCATTGAATCTCTCGCAAGTGAATACATTGACTACAAGAATTATAGATATATAAGATTACGACAATTATCAGCATTTTTGAAGGTACCTACGTCGCGGCTCCAAAAAGTTTGTCAATTTGTATGGAATTTTAAATGATTTTAGAATTTTCGACTTTTCCAGAGGGTGCCGTGTTTATCGAAGGCATTGCACCTTTGTTCAACTGCCGATATTTAGAAGATCATCATACTATAGAATTAATTGATTACAAGTTTCTGGTTGTTGGACACACACATATGGAATGTGACACGGTTCATTCCCAAAAAAGACGGAAAAAATATGTGCATTCCATACATCACCCACATGACTGGGCTACTTTAATAGCAACTACAAATCACAAATACAATACAATCGAGATGGTTCAAGATCAATACTTTTTTTTTTTTTTTTTTGGTAGTATCCCGGTGGCGAACGTCATGATGATTCATCGTGAAAATTACTGACAATATTAAATCATCAATGACAGACGCTGAATTTTCTTTGACGTCATACATGAATTTTTTAAGCAATTGTCCAAAAAATCATAGATGATCCAAATTGATTTTGTTCGGTAGGCGTCCGCGTATTAGTGAGTCCTAACAGACAAAATCAACGATATTCATATATGAAATTTTATGTAATTCGTCCCCGTATTAGGGATTCCTAACAGACATAATCAACGATATTCATATATGAAATTTTATGTAATTCGTCCCCGTATTAGTGAGTCCTAACAGACAAAATCAACGATATTCATATATGAATTTTTATGTAATTCGTCCCCGTATTAGGGATTCCTAACAGACATAATCAACGATATTCATATATGAAATTTTATGTAATTCGTCCCCGTATTAGTTTCTTTTGTGTCGTTATATAATTATTTACTGATGTTTCATAAACATGCTATGGGTTTTCAACCCAAAGTTACAACACAAAAAGATTTATTTTAAAAAAATTTAAAAATTTTTATTAAAAAATTAAGGCACTAATTCAAATATTGTTACAAATATTATAAGAAATAAAAATAAATAAAAAAATTAACTCAAATAAAAAAAAAACATAAATAATTAATTTTTTAATTGCCATTGTAATGGCCTTAGACTAAAAAGTTTTGAAAAAGTTGTACTATAAAAAGTTATTTTTAGATTCTTAAATTTTTAATTGATTGAAGTTTCTTGACTGTCCATAGATATGTTCGATTCATCTTTTCTAGATTGGCGTTTAGCGTCTCTATTTTTTACTTTTTTAATAGCCGAGCGGAAATTGCAAAGAAATTTTTCAAAAGACTCGAAGCTTGTGCATTCTTGTTACAGAGAAATAGAAATAATTATAGATTATTATTATTGTAATTATATAAGTATAGAACTTGAAATTTAAAAATCTTTCATTTTAAATGACACTAACCTTTCAAAGCCGTTGTTAGGTTCGAATACAACTTTATTGCTTTCTTGCCTTTAGTTCCATCATAATTGTACTGCGAAAGTAAATTCGGATCAAAAATTCTCTCTAAGTTTTTAGCCAAATCATCACAAAGTAATCGGCGCATAGATATCACCTTCAAAAAGAATGTTATGTTAAAAATTTTATTGGTTGAATAAAAATTCCACGTGAAATTTGTTCACTTTTCACATTTTCCTATTTAAATTCAATGTTGAAAAAATAAAAGTGAACACATTTTACGTAGAATTTTTATTCTACGACCTTTTCTCCCATAAGGTCATCGTCGGATTTTATAGGAAATCGGACAGAAGCCAAAGATATATTATTCAAATTTTGCGACAATAAAATGTTATGCTCTCCCAAAATTTTCACCAATACGTCCTGTTTTTTAAGGCAATTGTCAAGCTTCATTTCCAGTTGAACCTGCTGTCGCACTATTACATCAATTGTTGCAGGTAAATTTTCTATTCGCTCGAACTTTTTTAAAATGAGATCCAATTTAGATTCGGAGTTCATATCTAAGAATTAAAAGATGCAAAGCCAAAGAATTTTATCGCCAAGAAAATAAGACAATTACGCAGATTATTTTATTTACTTTATTTAAAGAAATATTTTAATAATTAACAGTATGAAGCAAGGGCATTAAAACGTTTCTGTTTTCGAAAGGTAGTAAAAACATTTTGGAATGAATTTGGTTAATGCTGAAGACTTATAGGGATTTCCTCGCTTCTTCCGTCAATATTAATCACTTCAATAACACTTTCGGAAAAAATTTTCCTTATATTTATGTTAGGGCTAAGCTGGCTTAAACGTTGTAAATATTGAGTCTGTTGTTTTTTAATTGTCCTTTTCAATGTTCTTTTTGATGACATTTTAACTTACTTTTAATAATTTTTAAAACTTATAAACTTATTTTAAAGTAAATTATATTTCATTAAGCACTTTTATAAACACTCTTCACTGAGAACTTTACTAAACTGAAAAACAAAAGCAAAAGAAAAAAAGAACCGTTATTTTTTTCAATAGTTTATGTGCAGCAGAAAAACTCAGCTTTACATCCACTCATAACAGACAATGTTGCTAAGTTTCAATATTCATCAGTGCGTTGACAAAAAAAAAATATAATAATCCGTTATTTTTTCCCTAAACCATTAACGAATACTTGTAGCAGACAAATTCCAGCAGAGTTCAGCTTGGTATCGAATAATAACAGACAATATCGATTACTTTCAACTTTCTTTTATAAGGTGAATCTACTATAAAAATGTCTACAAAACTGTCTTTAGCTGTGTCGTTGTCACGTACATTCATCGAAATTTCGATATTTTCATACAATTTTCGCCTTGAGACCTAGTTTGTAAGGAGGAATCATAGATGAAAATATCAATATGACAAAGTCGCTCAAAAAACGCAACTGGGATATTAAAGAACAAATACACGTGGAGAAATTCTAATACATTAGGTGCGTGTAATACTGTGTTCAGATATGAAACTTAATTAACCTTTATGTCAACAGCTACATACCCGGGTATGTTTTGAATTTTAAAAACTCTGTATCTCTGAAAGTGGCCATTATATCTATCTGAAATTTCATGATATCCTCACTAGAAGTGTTTTCTACTATATTCTGATGTTTGAATAAAATTGGACAAATCAGATCATAAATGTGGTCATTTTTTCATTCCTTGTTGGATTTTCATGTTCATAGAATTGAGCAACTAACAAGTGTTTGCCCCTAATTGTAAATATTCATACATGAAGACGAAGACAAAATTTAAGTATATGCATGAATAAAAACAATTCAAAGTAGGGGAAAAACACAAACAAAATCCAAATAAAACATATAAAACAGAAACATATTTAGAAATGTGTGAATTCCCATATAAAATGTGCTTGCATACCCGGGTATGGTTGCTGTTGACGTAGGTATAATTTTTCAGCTGTTGACATAAAGGTTAAGTCAATATTCGGTTAATTGACAATATTATTATAAGTGTTCAGGCATACGCAATTTTCAGTTTACTCAATAATCATTTGACAGTTGGAAAACAATACAAAAAATACTCTATATGGTTGTTGTGTTTTTACGTAAACAAACTTACCTTCACATCGATTTTTTAATGATTTCTTTTGTTGACATTTGCATTTTATACAATTTTGCTCACTAAACACAGTTGTGAACAGCGTTACCGTTGATGCGGCTAAAGTGGCAATTTGACCCTTTTACAGATGCCTTGCCACTTTTTGTGTACCTTTTTTTTGTTTTACTTGATACATATTAGTTTTTTTTATTAATTTTTTTATTATATGCATATGTAAACATACATCATATACAACATTTAAATGAAAAAACTACGATTTTTATTTTTGTTTTGTTTATTTTCCATCTTTTTAAAAGTGGTGCCCCTTTTTTTTAATAAATCCCCTTTTTGTGCGACTTTCTCAAATTTTCCAACGGTAACGCTGGTTGTGAACAGTGTTGCATTCGAAATCTTACTCAATATTATAACAATTTCGTACTTATTGTGCAATAATTAATTGAGATTTTATATGGAATATTGAGCTCAATAATGGCGTTAATTGCGATTAACGCAATTAAGGGTTATATCTGAACACGCTATAACTCTACTTATGATTGTATATTTTTAGTATAATTTTTATTTGTTGTTTTGTGAAGGTGACAAGATGCGATATGAGAAATCTAAGGCTGTAATTTTACAGTACAAGCTATCTTTACAGCCGGACGAGGACTTCAAGGAACTAGACATAACACAGCGACGACGGAAAATAACAAATTTCGAATTTAATAAATGTTATTCTGATCTTTTGCCAATATCTTCTAATAAAAAACGTCATTTACAGTCCGTTCTGCCATTTATTAATGCAGAGTTTCATATTTTTACTATAACTTGCACGTTGAATGTGAAGTACAATTGGAAGATGATTAGGATATTGACGAATATGATTAGCTGTAGATTGAATTATTCTTTATTTTTTCTGAATTATAAAAATTAAAGCAATTTAATATAAATGTGAACTACAATATATTATAATATATTTCTATTCTATTTCTTATTTGTATTTTTAATTCAATTAATTTCAACTTTTCTTTTTCATACCTAAAAATGCATGTAATTGGTCTAATAGAAAGCATAACTTTTTATAATATTCGTTTAAAATAAACTGAATTCTATTTAAGAAAACAACATATGTCACTGAATTTTTCTTATTTCATTTTAATAAAAGCACTAGTCCCGACAAAGGTTGCGAAATATTTGTTACTTTTCAGTATGAAAAAAGAGTTTATCTAGAGAAGGGTTGATTTTTCGATCAAAAATTATTTTGACAAAACAACACATCTCGGTTTTTGGACATTTTCTCGGCAACAGTTCTGTGGAGTTTTGACAAAAGAACCTAACTCGAGATCGGACAATTTTCCACTTTTTAAACCATATGTATAAGTTTTAAAAGCGCATCTTTCTGTCTTTTGAGCGTATTTCTAGATAGTGTAGATCGGAAGATATAGAAGCCCCCAAATCAACCTATCTCGCAATTTTTATCATCTGCTTTTGACAAAAGAACCCATATCGAAATATGCTGCAGGGAACAAAGAGAAATATCATAACGTAGTTTTTACAAAAGAACCTATTTGAATATGGGTTTCCAATAATTTACTAAAATTATTTTGATAAAACAGCCTATTTGCACTCATGTTCTTTTATCAAATGCATAAACGAAAATAACACGTTCCCTTCTAAAGTTAAGTTCTTTTAATAGGCATTTGATCATTAGCATTCATTGTGACAAAACAACCTATGTGAACATGAGTGCTTTAGTGTAGTAGGAATTATCGATATAAGAGGAACCTATATCAAATCAAGTGCTTTTGTCGTGTGCATGTGTAACAAATTAAGACGTTTTTAATGAAAATATGTTGTTTCCTAATATAGAAAAACATAAACAATGCACAGAGGAAGACAACAAAAAAACAAAGGTTCCAAAGTTTTGGAGGAGCATTGACTCTCTCGCAAGTGAATACATTGACTACAAGAATTATAGATATACAAGATTACGACAATTATCAGCTGTTTTGAAGGTACCTACGTCACGGCTCCAAAAAGTTTGTCAATTTGTATGGAATTTTCAATGATTTTAGAATTTCCGACTTTTCCAGAGGGTGCCGTGTTTATCGAAGGAATTTCACCTTTATTCAACTGCCGATATTTAGAAGATTATCATACTATAGAATTAATTGATTACAAGTTTCTGGTTGTTGGACACACGTATATGGAATGTGACACGGTTCATTCCCAAATAGAAACATAGAAGAAAAAATGTGTGAATTCCATACATCACCCACATGACTGGGCTACTTTAATAACAACTACAAATCACAAATACAATGCAATCTAGATGGAACAAGATCAATACTTTGACTTTGGTAGTACATATATTAAAGAACAAATACACGTGGAGAAATACTAATACATTAGGTGCGTGTAATACTACTTATGTTTGTATATTTTTAGTATAATTTTTATTTGTTGTTTTGTAAAGGTTACAAATTGTAAAGGTGACAAGATGCGATGTGAGAAATCTAAGTCTGGAATTTTACAGTACAAGCTATCTTTACAGCCGGACGAGGACTTCAAGGAACTAGACACAGCGACGACGGAAAATAACAAATTTAAAATTTAATAAATGTTATTCTGATCTTTTGCCAATATCTTCTAATAAAAAACGTGATTTACAGTCTGTTCTGTCATTTATAAATGCAGAGTTTCATAATTTTTACAATAACTTTCACGTTGAAGGTGAAGTACAATTGGAAGATGATTAGGATATTGACGAATATGATTAACTGTAGACTGAATTATTCTTTATTTTTTCTGAATTATAAAAATTAAAGCAATTTAATATAAATGTGAACTACAATATATTCAAAACTTGTATTATCCCTGAAGAAGCTATCCATTGTGATAGCAAAATATTGGAAATAAATATATATAAATAAATTAAATATTTTTATATAAAATTCAAGTGACCTTATTGCTTATAAAAAGAAACTATTACAATATATTATAATATATAAACTATTTCTTATTTGTATTTTTAATTCAATTAATTTCAACTATTCTTTTTCACAGCTAAAAGTACATGTAATTGGTCTAATAGAAAGCATAACTTTTTATAATATTCGTTTAAAATAAACTGAATTCTATTTAAGAAAACAACATATGTCACTGAATTTTTCTTATTTCATTTTAATAAAAGCACTAGTCCCCATAAAGGTTGCGAAATATTTGTTACTTTTCAGTATGAAAAAAGAAATTATCTAGAGAAGGGTTGATTTTTCGATCAAAAATTATTTTGACAAAACAACACATCTCGGTTTTTGGACATTTTCTCGGCAACTGCTGTATCTGGAAGAAAAATGCAAATTGTAAAATAAAGGTATTTAAATTCTTTACCATAAAAATAGGTTACATTTGCTTAGATATGTTCTGGGACGATTCTGTGACCCTATAAAAGTGTTTTTTGGTCCTCCTGTAAAATTCAGTTTTTCGACATTGGTTGTTTTGTCAAAATTCCACAGAGTTGTATCTGAAAGAAAAATGCAAATTGTAAAATAAAGGTATTTAAATTATCCACCATAAAAATAGGTTACATTTGCTTAGATATGTTCTGGTACGATTCTGTGACCCGATAAAAGTGTTTTTTGGCCCTCTTGTAAAATTCAGTTTTTCGACATTGGTTGTTTTGTCAAAATTCCACAGAGTTATAAACAATTTAGGTTTTCATATAATTTTATATCAAAAAATCCATTACAGAGTTTCCTATGTAAGAGTTTTCTATGTAAAATGTCTTATATTTAGTTTAAAAAACATTTCATCTACTGAACCGATTTCATTGCCTTTTAATAACAAAATCATTACAACAATGATAAACATTTTAGAATAATCTGCTTTCTTTCGGTTGTGTATTTTCAAAGAGAGAGTGTTTTACACAGACAAACTATTAGCTATAGTAAGGTTACTTGAACATAAATATACTATAGAACTCTTAAGCTTAAGATAACCGATTACCGATCCGCTATAATTTCATATTCACAAATGATATTAAAGCAAACAAAATACTTTAAAAAAATTAAATCATGATCCTGCTAATAAATGGCTACAATTAGTAGAATTTTTACATGCTTTCACATTACTTTAAAAAGGTGGGAATTTAATATCGCGACAACTTCTACCAACTAAAAATAATTTCTTATAACTCAAACCAATTATCATATTTTTATTTATTCCCAGGCATAATAAAACGATAAATTAAACAATTAATTAACATGTGTAAAACTATTCGACTCTTACAATATTTATAATATTAAAAATATAATATTTAAATCAATACCAGATCTTAAAAGATAGATTTTTAGTTTTTTTTTCTAGCAAATCAGATAAAACAGAAAGAAATACTAAAATTCTTACAATTTGATGTCAAATTTAATCGCTTTATGTTTTAGCATTTCTATAAACAATTTTCTAATGTTTATATTTTATACCAATACCAACAAATATTTCTGTGTTATTTAAGTGTTTAGATTTTATTAATGTTTTTTTTCCTTAGAATTTCGATTTTTGTCGATAAAATATTAATAATGTATTGAATATTTCATTCAAACACATTGTTCAAATTACCCATAAACATGCAATATTAACAGTATTCGCAACAATATATACATTTGTCTACGTACTTCTAGAAAATATTGTGTAAAAAATACAGATAATATAACTTATAAACAACATTTTAATTTAAATTTCACATAAAAAAAAGTATAAATAAATGATTGCCAACACCAACAACAACGTCAATTATAAATAAACATACATATGTACCGATCATACACTCATGTGAGTGTACAAGTGTCTTAAAGTAAAATAACTAAAAAATAACTAAAAAATAGAGAAATATTCTACGAGGCATGTGTGTAAACACTACGTAATATTTGGTTAAGTATAAATAGGTGTTACAAGTATTGTCTTAAAATTTACTAATTTACTACTAAACAGAAGTGAGAAATAAACATTTCTTAAGGCCTTAATGACTTTGTAAACAGGCGCTTAAATAGGACAAGGGCTTCTATATCTGATTACTCATATTTCTAATTGAACACCTGATTTTTCATTTAAAAAAAATCAAAAATCTTAAAAATCTTAAGCCTTAATTTATTCGTAAATATAAGTTTAAATGAAGAAAAACTCTTATGCTTGGTTTTCACTATGTCATTTTTGTGGTCAAATTGTCCAAATTGTTGGCAATTATATGAAAACGGGTTGTCATATGTTTACAATCATGTTTGCAATCATGATTGGAAACATAGATGACACCATATGACAACCCGTTTTCATACAATTGCCAACAATTTGGGCAATTTGACAACAAAAATGACATAGTGAAAACATAGTGAAAACGCTGCCTTACTCTCTGTTCACTTATAGAAGTCAAAATATTTTTAAATTCTTAATCACCCCTATCGTGAATAAAAATTCCACATGAAATTTGTTCCCTTTTCACATTTTTCCTACTAAAATTCAATGCTAAAAAAAAAAATAAAAGGGCACAAATTTCATGTGGAATTTTTATTCACGATAGTGGTGAATATATTCGTAAGTAAATGAGAAAAGGGTCTCAATTTGTGATCTCTTATATTTCTGAATAAAAACCGGGTTTTCATATAACAAAACTCAATAATCTTTAATCCTTAATATCTGTGTAAATGTGCTTTTGAATGAGAAAATCACTTAAATCTATTAACAGTCAAATTTCTAACTGATAAGCGTTTGTTCATATAAAAACCTAAAAATCTTAAAGTCTTAATTTATTCGTAAATATGAGTTTAAATGAAGAGACTCTATGTTCACTAATATTTCTGACTCAAACACGATTTTTCGTATAAAGAAGTCAAAGTTTCTTATTTTTTTTTTAAATATTCTTTTGGTAGAGAAAACGGTCACAATCTGTGTAATTCATATTTAAAAATGAAAGTAAATTTTTCATATAAAAACTCAAAATTCTTAAGGTCATAATATATTTGTAAGTATGCGTTTAAAAGAGAAAAAGGTCAAATTGATTTCGGATCAAAAATAAAACTCATCTCAGATTAAGGTTATTTTCGAAAAAATGCTGTATTTTTAGGTTTTGATTGTTGACCGATTATAAGGTTTGGTATGTTTTGTCTTGAAAAAATGCTTTCAGTTCTACTCTAATCCTTTTCTTAATCTTCGGCATACGTCCTATAAATTTGAATATATAAATAGCAAATGTAGCTGCCATCAGCAAAATAATAAATATGGTTGCAAGTTTGCAATTTTTGACGAACAAAAATCAAACAACTTAAAAGATAGATGAACTTTAAAATTTTTCACAGCACACAACATTTTAGAATATTCTACTCATATGCTTATTATAAGATTTTGATGTGAAATGACAACATTCACGATATTATTGCTTATTTTGTCATCCATAGAGTCGCTCATAAGGTAGACATAGTTAAAACAGCTCACTTGGGTCCATTCGTTGGTCCTTTTGTGTTACTTGAAACAGATTTCTTAACTTATTCCATTTCAAAGAAATAAAATTTAACATATTCTTGTAGCCTATAAGTAAATCCTAAGAGCATTCTGTAGGTCATACTTTTAGAAACGTATACGGTTTTTATACCCCACACAACCATAGTGGGGAGGGTATATTGGATTAGTTCTGATATTTGTAATGACAATAAACATTGGTCCAAGTATTACACATTGGTTAAAGTATACCGATCGACTTAGAATCAGCTGAATTCCTGAGTCGATTTAATGATGTCCGTCCGTCCGTCTGGCTGGCTATCCATGTAAAGCTTCTACGTAGAGTACAATTTTAAAAATATTTCAATAAAATTTTGTACATGATTTTTTCGGACCAAGTATATAGTCGTAGAATTATTTCAATTGTATAGTTTGTGTTAAAATCGTCCTCATTTTAATTGTCTAGTTGATCCTAGAATGGTAATTCCTTTAATTGTCTTGTTGGTCCTAGAATCGTCCTAGTTTGTCCCAAAATCGTGGTTCTTTCAATTATATAATTTGTCGTATGTAGAATCGGGCTTCTTTTAATTGGTTAGAATCATGATTTAAACCTGCGTAACATTTTCAAAAAGTGAAAAAAATCATACAATTTTTATGTGTGTAAAGTTAAATTTGAAAATTTATAACACTAGACACAAACGTTTAAAGTTAATCAGAGTTCTGTTATAGTGGGCCTTTCGGAAATGCGCTGCATCTGATGCGCAGTACGTTAGGAAATGCAACAGTTGGCATCACCTTAAATGTATTGTGTTCTAAAATGCAACAGTGAAGCAGCTGATGCGCAAAAAACATAAAAACGAGCAACAGAAAAATTGTTGATGCAATAAATGAGCATTAGCTGATTTACATCAGCATCGCAAACTAATCACAGATGCGCATCAGATGCATCGCAGTAATGCGTTTCCGAAAAGTCCCAGTGTTAACATTGCACTGTTAGACACATCAGGAATTGGTATACGCATTAAAAATGATAATTTAGTTTGTGAAAAACATCAACCAGGATAAATGGAACGGTAGCAGGATGATGATGTCTCGCTTTTTCCTAAAATTTTTCAACTTTACAAAAATTCTAAATAAATAGATTTAAATAAGAGGTTTTTCCAAATTTAAAAATTTAGACTTCTTTAAAGTACATATAAGTCCAGTTTTCCGGGAATAGTGGCTACGCGGGTGGACAAGGGGAAATAGCATTTGTAAACAAGATGAGTGGCTATTATAGCCCGTGGTCAGAAGCGAGTAGGAACCCTAACAGAAATACTGAGTGCTCTGAAGGATGAGTCCAGTTTTCCAGGAATA
Organism: Bellardia pandia; assembly: GCA_916048285.2. Classification (NCBI taxonomy): domain Eukaryota; kingdom Metazoa; phylum Arthropoda; class Insecta; order Diptera; family Calliphoridae; genus Bellardia; species Bellardia pandia. The sequence goes on from OU696531.1 coordinate 47,746,782, forward strand.
GAGCCAATATAATTTGTAAAAAGGACGTCTATTATAGTACATAGTCACATTTTCTAACAGAGTGATTTGGAACGATTTATTGACCTTTTTCATAGTCAACATCTCTAACAGAACGAGTTGGAGAGATTAGGAAAATTAACAGAAATACTGACTTCTCTGAAGTATGCGACCAGTATTCCGGGAATAGAGGCTACGTGGGCGGACAAATGCATATAGGATTTGTAAACAAAATGTGTGGCTATTATAATCCATAGGCAGAATCTCTAACAGAGCGAGTTGGAACGATTATGTTCTACATTTTGGTTCATAACTTTTTTTCTGTTAAAGATATTAAGATGATTTTTAATATTAAACTGCTTAGAATAAATAATAAATAAATGATAAACATTTGGAATGAATCTGATTAGTATCGAATAGGTATTTTGCACCTGAGCTAGTTTTACACACACAGAAGAACTTGACCAGATTGGCTTGCAATTTCATATGCAAGAAATAGTACAGGGTGGGCCAAGTTTGACTGAATGATTTGAACTGCTTATAACTTCTATTGGCATATTGTAGCCGTTGTGGTGCATACCTCGGCAATAATTCTTGGGCCAATTGAATTTTATATGGAAACATCTTCAGATCAACTTTTAGAATACGTCGTAGCGATGTTCTGGAGATGTTCAATTGAGTAGCTCGTCGACGAGTAGACACAGTTGCATCCGTGTGAACATTTCAAATCAGTCAGTCCAAGTTGGCCCACCCTGTATTTATAGTTAAGTATTACTTCAGGAATATTTTTATGTTGTTTAAAGTTTCGACATGATTTAGTCAAAGCAACTTGTTTTGATTATAATATTAAAGATCATGACTTAATTCTTAAAATTTTTCGCGATACTCGTCTACGTACTCATAATATTTACAGTGTTCTATTGCACTTTAAATAATGCGTGGCCTCTAGTCATTGAAATCCTAATAAATGCATATTGCATATTGAATATTTCTAAAAACACATATGCTCACACTTGTACTGCTTACATACTCAGACACAGCTACTCTCAAACATACTCACCATACCTGGAAAATAATCAAAAGTCTAACTGTCTCATATTCAAATTGTAAATAAACAAACCAAAAGTGACTCATTGTTCGATTTTACATTTTTACATTTGTTCACATTCGAAGAACTAAATTGTTACATAAACAGCGTTATTTTGCTGTTGTTGTTATGGCAAGAGATCATTTAAATACACAGTGTGTAGGTTGAGTATTTTATGCAATTTTTTAATTATATGATTAAAACATACACAATAAATTTAAATTTAATTTTTATTACGTCTCTGCAATTTTTTTCTCATTGTCATCATGTTCAAATGTAAATTAACTTTTTTTATATTTATTTTTGTTATTTATTTGTTGAGCTACTGCAACAACAAAAAATAAACGCTTAAATTTACACTTGTATATTTGCAAGCATTTAATTTTACATAAATTATTTGTTTAAAAAACTAAACGTAATAAAATGTCATATTGATATTAAGCTTTAATTAAATTAAATTAAATATTAAATGACACAAATAATTTATAATTTTTTGAGACACGCAAGGAAATGGTGAAAGTTAAGGCATTTGCAAAGATATTTAGAATAAGTTATAACAACACTAGGCCACCCTGTAGAAAGTTTTTCTTTAAAAATTATAAAACTCCTTTCATAATTGTTCCTCAAACTGTTTAGTTTGTACTCATAATTTAACATGCCCCATTATTTACATACCAAATACAATATTTTTATTGATATTTTTAATAATAACACTTTAAAGTTGAACGCACAAAACCCCCGGTAAACCTGTTAACCATGATGTGTTGACAGGTAGCATCCTTTATTTTAACACATTCTCAAACAGTTTAAACTAAATATCACCTCTCATCTTGTTCCTCTGCCGACTTGCTAAGACTGTGTTGGCTGTCATTAACTGGTTTATTTAGTTAGTAAGTATGTTTAAGACTATACTTAATAAGCTAAATGCAAAGTTGCAACAACAATATGCAACAAATACCAACATATTTAAAACACTATTAACTAAGTAGTAACAAGTAGCCAGCCAAATGTCTACATATTTGCTTCTATGCCCGTCCGTCCAGTTGTCCATTTATACTGCCATGCGTTTATAAGTCTGTTCTTCCTGCCTGGCATACATGTGTTCGGTTTACAACAAATATATTTATGTCTATATTCACCCTTGGGCAAACTGAGTTTTACAGCACAACTTAAGTTTTCATCAGTTAATATGAATATTAAAGAAGAAAAAAAAGAGCGGCAGCAAAAAATAAAAGATTTAAAGTGGCAATATGTGGCCTGACAAGTTGGCAATTTTTCACCATAAATAGAGAGGAGTTTCATATTAAGATAAAGGGATTTAATCACCTTATAGTGATGTATATAAGAAATCACAAATAAACAGCTATTACAAAATATCTTGTTAAAAACTTCAAAAAAAAAAACTTCTAAATTCAATTGAGAAGTTAAATAAGCATTACTTTGACGTTATTTCAGTTTAATTATTATGATACGATAACGGTTCCGATTCCGGTTGTAAAACAAAACTACAAATTGAAGGTGTTTCTAATTATGAAACGTGTTTTTAAATAGGAAACGTTTTTTCTAAATAGGAAACGTGTTTCTAAATAAAAAACATGTTTCTGAATAGCAAACGTGTCTCTGAATAGGAAATGTATTTCTAAATAGCAAACGTGTTTTTGTACAGGAAACGTGTTTCTGAATAGAAAACGTGTTTCTTTTTCTTTAAAGAGCAGTAATACTCATGCCATTAATATGCATATATATTAATTAATTAAATTTTCTCAAATGATAGAAAGTATATACAGCCATACAAAGTTTAAAGTTTGGAATGGAGAAGAACTGTCTGAGGAGTTTGAAACAGGATCCGGTGTAAAACAAGGATGTATATTATCTCCAACGCTTTTTTCGGTGTATCTCAATGATTTACATGATTATATAGGAGGAGGTGTTAATGTGGGCACAGAAAATATCAGGCTTTTAATGTATGCTGATGATATCGTGATTTTGGCAGATGATATAAACACGATGCAATATATGATTAAAAGGCTAGAAATATATTGTGAAATTTGGAATCTAGAGCTAAATTTAAACAAATCCGAAATGATGATACTGAGAAATGGGGGCAGAATTTCTGCTCGTGAACAATGGTTATTTAAGGGGGAACCTATCAGAGTGACAAACGAATATACTTATCTCGGAGTAACAATATCACCTAAAATGTCGTTTAGCAAACATATAGAAAAAAGGAATAAATCTGCTAAAAACAATATAAACGCCACTTGGAAAGAATTTTTATCAAAAAAAGAAATCGGATTAAAGGCAAAATGGAATCTCTTCCAATCAGTGTGTCGTGCAATCCAGTCATATGGTGCCCAAGTATGGGGATATTCGTTGTTTGAAGAGGTAGACAAGCTTCAACGCTTTTTCTTAAAAAAAATACTTAAGCTACCTGCATTTACCCCAACGTACGCATTGATGTTAGAAACTGGTATTGAAAATAACTATATATACACTCTTGATTTACATCTGAGTTATATAATAAAGACCTTATTTGATTATGACGATAACCGCTTACCAAGTAAACTAACCAAACTCACAATAGAAAAAAAATCGTATTGGTATAAACACATAGAAAAACTAGCTTGGGATGTAACTACAATACAAATTTCCGAATGCGTTTCAAGAGAGAACTGGGAACGTTTAAGATTTGATATACTAACCGGGCTAAAAAGAAAAGAAAGAGAAAACCACCTACTACAGGCAACCAGAACAAATCGTTTTTATTCAAAACTTAACTACAAGGAGCAACAAACATATTTCGAAATCTATAATAATACGACGGCAGTAAGCTACATCTTTAAAGCCAGATGTGACCTAATTGAGCTCAATGGAACTAGATTTCAGACACATAGGCCCCGCATATGCTCTTTATGTAATAGAAACGAAACGGAAAATATTCTGCACTTTATTGCCATATGTCCAATTTTACGGGAAATCCGCTATAAATATTTTAAAAGAACTACAATAACTGAAAATGATTTAATAAATATCTTAAATAATGCAAAGCAAAACTTTAAAGTTATATATCTTTTTGTTATAGATGCAATAGGTTATCGAAAACAGCTTATTGATGAATTTAATTATTAATCTAAATTAAACATAAAACACAATTGTTATAATTTAAATCACAATATCTATCCGACTGACGACATTGGTCAAAGTCGTATGTTCTATTTACTTTAAATTTTTTTTATATAACTTTGTAACAACAGAAATGAATTCAAAAAAAAAAAAAAAAAAAAAAAAAAAAAAAAAAAAAATAAATAAAGAACAATTAACTAACTAACTAACTATTAATTAATTAATTGTTTTACTTTCTTTGGAAAGGGGATAGGTAATAGAAGAATAGGTGGTGAAAGGAGAGAAAAGCTTTTCATATGACAACACTGTAATTTCGCGTTGTGTTTATTGCAGCGCCTCTGGTGATGAGTAGGAGCATTGATTTATTAGTTATTGAACCCTTCGAAAATGTCGAATTTTGTGCCAACATAGTCTCATATGCGGGAAGTTTTGCCTTGTTTCTTTAATTGAAAAAAGTGCTTCTGAAGCATACCGAAGCTTACGGCGAATATGTTCCATCGGATTCAACAAGAGATGGTTTCTGCGATTTAGAAATTATGATTTTAATACGGCAGACAAAAATTGCCCAAAAAGCTAAAAAAGTTTGCAGACCAAGAATTAGAGGCGTTACTCATGAACATTGTAGTAAAACTAGCATGTAAAAAAACCTGTACCGAATACAACGTCTAGACAAACATGAAAGCGTTATATTCCATTATGACAACGCTTGGCCACAAGGTGTTAATACCTATTAAAAACTATTTTGGAATACATAAGTTGCCTGAAATGAAAAGTCCAGCTCTTTGTCCGTCCAAATACTATTTGCGTTGATCGATGAAGAACGTTCTCTCTTGGATATGCTTCACTTTAGGAAAAGGTATCCGAAATTGGCTCGATTGCTTCTTGGTCTCAAAAGATGAACTGGGAACTGTTTTGAAAGGAAATTATAATACATATTATGCTTTTCATTGTTTAAATATGGAACGACCCCCCTTAAATATAAAACAAATCACAAATTTAATCATACATCTATTTAAAATAAACCCTGATGAGAGATAAGGAAAAAAATTGTACCAAGTTTTCCTGTTTTTTTTCCAACATTGATCATTGCTGTATGACATTTGGTTGTATGTGTGTGTGTGTTGTAAAAAGGAAAAATTAAAACAAATGAGTAATAGAAAAATGATTAAAACCTTAGAGGCAAAAGTGATGGTTGAACGCGAGCGCCTCTATGACAGAGTATGGACTTGTAACAACAAGTTGATATAAAATGTATAATTTTGATTGATATGTTGTCATTAAGTACTCGCATGCAAAGAAACCAAATAAAAAAAAATAAGAAAAATAAAAGCAGCACAAGAAAAAAGTAATTCAAACAAATGATGATTTATTTGCAAATAATAAGAAAAACAACAAGTGATAAATGAAGTGTTAACAAAAATGATATATTTATGTATAAACAAATTATTGATGGAGTTGGTTAAATTGTCATTAAACAAGTTTATCAAGTCGTATAGAGGGGCTGTTTGCAAATTTAGTTTTCCTATTTTTTTTGAGCAGATTTTGATTTAAATTTGAAAAAAACATTTCAATGATTTAAACAAAATAATAACAAATTTGTTTAACAAATTAGAAAGTCGACTTGTTGGTCAGTTTTAATGTCTGTCTGTTTGTATGTCTGTCTGTCTCTCCATTTATTTATTTATTTATTTCTTATTGAGTTGTTTTTTAATTATACTACGAGTATTGACTTGTATCTAGAGTATTTTGTTGTTTGTTGGTTTGAAAATTTATGTGTGCACAGTGTGCAGTAGTATTTAAAATTATTTGTCAAATCATTTAAATATTATTAGTTTTTAATTGAATACTAAGAAACCAACAACTTATTTAACAAATACAAAATATGGGTGTTTTTTTCTTATACATTTATCATAATTTATCAGCAGTTTCCACCTAGTTGAATTTAAATCTGTATATTTATAAGTTGTCTATCTTTGTGTGTTGAATTGTATCACAGAATGTGTATCAATGACTTTGTGTCAAGTGTCGTTTTGTTTATAACGCATTTAAGACATTTATGCCTTGTTAAAGAGATAGATATTTTTAGTAAATTAATTTAAAAAAAAATTTAAATTAATATGTAGCTTTTGCAGGTATTTGAGGAGATTATTATATTTTATACAATTAAGGTCAATTAATAATGTAAATTTGATGGACGTTATTAATGAGATAACAATGTGTCAGTTGCTACTATAAATGAAACATGTCAGTGTTATAACTGGGTTAAGTAAACACTTTTGAAATTGGTTTATATAGATGTTTTGAATATTTTTCGAAGTACTTCTTGTATTACAAGCAAAGTAACTTTAACGTATTTTGAAGAGATATCGGAATACTTTGGCTTTATAATTTATCTGGATTTAATGATCGAATTATATACTTTCCAACATTGATGCTCAGGTAGTAGTCGGTGTTAAAGCTGGTATAAATTGAGGTAATTTGGAATACTGAATTACTTAGGTTAGTTTCCATGGGCATCCATTCTTAGAAAACAGCTCACTTGGGTCCATCATGTTGATCCCATTGTGTTACCCCATTGGTAGACAACCTGTCGATCACTCGGCACTGGTTGTGCCCCTTTCAAACCATCCAGATTCCTTCGCAAAAGTGTAGAAGCATTTTGAATTCATCCTTGATAGTTACCTCAAGCATGATAGGTAAGGTGCGCCAAATATACGCTCTCTTTTTGTTGATATGGCCGGACATTGGCAGAGAAGACGGGTGATTGTTTCTTCTTCCTCCTCGTTTTGACAGTTTCTACAGTAATCATTGTACTGTAAACCCAATCTTCGGGCGTGTGCTTCAAAAGTACAGTGGCCTGCAAATAAAGAGACATTAAGCCATATTAGGTTTCGACGAAAGCTAAACAATGAATTCTTACTACTACGTAACAAAAATAAAATAGAGATATTACATAGACAAGTATTCCGAAAACTAGTTGGTGTGCTTACTCGGCATGTAGAAGCTAGATGGCATTTAGCTTGTAATTTGTCTGTTACTGACCGCTTATATATGTGAATAAAATTGTTTTGTTTTGCAGGTTTTCTTCAGAAAAGTTAATAAGCTAATCGATGAAAAGTTTCTTACTAAAGATAAGCAGTTTTGAAGCAGTCTTGACTAGGACCCCGCACTAGAAATGGAATTCCAGACTGTATCTCTCATGCATTACCAACTTTGTCGATCTATTGTAGATTCCCCAAGGCCCACTTACCAGCATCCAGTCAATCGTCTTGTCCCTGATTACATATTTCAACAGATCTTGGTGCTTATGTTTACTCTTTTATTTCTTTCGGTTCGTATATTGCTCTTCCAAATATAGGGCATTTACTACAGCTACCGTAAAACTTTTTATTGGTCCAATACAACTTTTGCAAAATCCTGCGATATTTCACATTTCCTTATGTTTTTTTTTATTTGTGTTGCTACATATTAGAGAAAATTCTTAATTAGGCTTGAGTTCGTTTTTAATTAATAGGTAACTCGAAGAATACCATTGTGAAAATTATATTTTTCTTAGACAAATGGCACAATATAATTTTCACAATGGTATTCTTCGAGTTACCTATTAATTAAAAACGAACTCAAGCCTAATTAAGAATTTTCTCTAATATATAAATATAAAAAGTTCGAAATAATATTCTCTAAAAAAAAAAATTTGTGTTGCTACTTTTGTTACATATGTTCGTTCTTAGTACTGAATAGCTGACCTTGTTACATTTTGGCATCTTTGCATCACATCTGCTGACTCTTCTCGGCTTATACTCATCTGTTGACTCTACAGATAACTATTGATTAGCCTTCACTCCACTGCTGGTTCTATTCTGTTGACACTATACGTTAGAATGGCTGTTGGCACTGTTTGTCTATATTGAAAACCTGCCACCTGTCAATGAATCTCTAGTCAACCTAAAATAAGTATTATTTGACGGATGTATTCCTCCCTTAAACGATTATAAAACGAATAATATTTTAATTATTTTTTACATTTTGTTTTGCATAAATATTTAAGTCAACATAGAATAGGACCTAAATTGTCTTTGATTTATTTAGAAATTATTAGGAGTTAAAAACATGAAATTCTAATCATTCGGATTCATCATTCGGATAAGGGTACTGTAGCTTAATTGGTTAGAGCATTTGATCATTAAGCATGAATTGGTATTTGTAGCCCGGGTTCAATTCCCAGCCGCTGCCACTCAAACAACATCAGTTTCTGATATTTATTTTCTTTCTATCCATCATAAATAATATTTATCACAGCTCCCTCCTTCGGTGGTATAGCATTCAAACGCCACCGAAGTAAAATAACTAAATAAAGGCTATAAAATCAAGCTTTAAAAATAATGCGCCTACTCAACACCAGAGGCGCTGCAATTCTGCACTAAAACAAACATAATGCGCAATTGCAAAGTTGTGATATAAAGCTTTCTTCTACTTCCACCACCTTTACTTCTTCAATCTATCGCCTGCCAATCTATTAATTGCCTGAGTGTTACTTCTCTTAAAAAAAAATATTTATTGATTTTAATCATGTGACTCATTGCAAGTCGAATATTCAGTTATTTCAATGAAAACTTGGACTCGTTTTGAAATATGTTCGAATAGAGTAGACGGCTTCATTAAGTTATGTTTGAAAGTGTTTCTTATAAACTTTAAAGGCTTGTTGTAGTAAGGCTAACAAGGAGTTTTGTGCTGCATTTGATAGTTCTACAGTCAGATATTTTGTAAAGGAAACGATATCTTACAAAAAACTCTTCAGAAGTTGAAATGGAAATCATTCCGACATTATCTTCAATATCATGAGATAGGTTTCCACTTTTTATTACCGAAGCTTAATATAAAATTGAGTTTTGAACATTTAAATTTATTTTTAATCTGGCTGGTTGTCCATGCAAACCTTATGCGCAGAGTACAAGTTGAAATTTTAAAGACATTTATAAAACATTTTTTTAGGAGACTTTGGTTGAAATTGGTTCATTATTTCATCTAGCTTCCATAAAAATGTACCTTCGAAATAGGGGTTTATCGATGATAAATGTTTGATTTATACACGTATCTAAACAAAGTTTGCCACAAATCGGTTGTACATACAACCTAGTCGCACCCACAAATCCTGTGCAGATCGGTCTATAATTCAACATCGCTCACAAGGTCCACTTCAAAAAATCATTTTAAAGAGCATAACTCTCTTAAAAAATTTGGTATACAAATAAAAGTTCTAATACGTGCCCTATTTTATGAAGATCAGTTCATAATTAGTCATAGCTCCTGTATAATGCAAACTTTTTAGACATATTCAAAAATTATAAATATCTGAGATGTGACCAAAATCCCTTGCTTTCAATAGAAAACCAACTTGTTATCAAAAATCCGAATATCCATAATGATTAAAATATGATTTGCTTTTAGCAGCTACTAAGATAAAATACACATCAGATTTACTGCTTATTATTTATATCTGCTAATTTATTATATCTTTACCACTGTGTATACATAAAATCTAATACAAAATTAAGGTTTTAAAACATGTCTGACCCTCTTATCACACTGTCACTTTTATAAGTCACTGCTACATTTTAGCCATTTATTTTGCCGTGTAACCCAATACTTAATATAAATGAATATAGTGCAATCTTTGTTGTGAAAGAACTCCTAAATATTACAATAAAAATAAAACACAAACTAACACGATTTGTGTCAATTTGTTGCAACAGTTTCAGTTAAGTTGACAAAGATCTTTTCATACTCATACAAATATTAAATTGTCTCGGATATTTATGAACTCTTGTCTGTATTTATTTCATGATGAAAATTTATTTAAATTGTTCTTATGATCTCTCTTATAACTGTCATGTAACAACTGAAGTTTGTAACTATGTAGTTATAACCTCTCTGCCACTCAGCAAATAAACGACACAAGCAACGAGACTAGACATAGACAAGCAAAACAAAAGACTTAGGACACAAAACTGTTGTTTATTTTGATATTTCTTCGTTATAAATTTATTTTATATTAAAGAAAAACACAAAAAAAAAAACTAACGTTAATACGGCTACAATCATAAAAATTGAAATCCATAATTAACGTAAAGTTTTAAAAGCTTTAATCTAGTATTAGAAACAAATACTCGTACTTATGACTCTAACCAGTACAACAACAACATGTGTTTTTCTTTAGCTTTTGGAATATTGTTGTTGATAATGTTTGAATTACAACCTCCAAATTATACCACCCAAGTGGAGGAATACATTCATAGTAAAGAGTTTGAATTTGTAGGTTTTCAACAGTTTTTCTACCTCAAGTACTGTATGATAAATGCGCTATTAAACTAAAGCGTAACTGAATATGCTTTATGTTTTAGAAAAAAAGCAGCAAACAACACAATTTTAGTATTTTTCCCTCAAAACCTGACCAAATCATTATAGAAAATCTCTATTATTTGGTCAAAGGAAATTGCTTCAAGGTCTCTAGCTTAAAACAAATAACAAACCATATATTCATAGTTTTTTCTACTCTACACAACTCATACTTATAAAACATAAATGTTTGTACTTGAAAAATAAATATTTGCATTAATAGAGTTAATATGTTGGCTTGATTGCATATTTAGCAATAGAAATTTAACTTTCGAAAAACAAATAAAAAACTTAATAAAAATCAGGAAGATTTTAGTTTTATAATGTTTTCATTGTTTATTTTTTCATCGTGTACAATTTTAAACCATTATTAATGATGTGTCTACAGTTAACAAATAGTTAATGTTATTTTATATTTTTATTGTTTTTCAACATCTGGCCGAAACCACAAAAAACCATTTAGTTTAAAACATATTTTTGTGTGTTTTTGTAGCCTGTCTTAAGTTTTTCTTACTTTCTGGCTCGAACATCAAAAGTGAATCTAGAATATTGTGTTTTTTGAATTTCGCTTAGAGAAATCTGCCAGCAAAATTTAAATTTTTATAGACAGCCAAAGACAATTTTTTGTTAAAATGTTTGGAAACCATTTTTTTCCTTCGCACTTAACCACCACTTACACCAACCGCAATTTATGATTTGTTGTCGTATTTTTTGTTTGTCTTGTTTGGTTTGGTTTTGTTTTCAACTTGAAGTGTCTGAAATGTCATTGTAGTCATCTTAAAAAGGTTACAAAGGTAACTAGCTAACATGGTGTCAGTAAAATTTGACGGTGCAAATGGAAATTTGTTTTTGAAAATTTTAACATTAGTCATTTTGTTAAGTGACAGAGAAGGTAACAATTTAAGCAGGCTAGGAATGTTGTTTTAATATACGAAAATATAAAAGGGAGGAGTAAAAGTGAAGAAGGTTTGGAGTTGCTTAATTTTATTTGTATTGAAAGATTTTAATGTCATATTAAACCCTTAGAGTTCCAATGAAATTTGATTCTTAAAAGGTTTACTTTTGGCAATAATTTCAATTCGTTTTTTTTAAATCTTCTTATTTTGATAACTGTTTTCCCTTTTCTCCAAATTGCTAGCGGGAATAATATTTCCATGAAATATTTTCCCCTCTTTTAACAATTCCCTGGTTTGATGTTTGTGAAAAATATCACATTCAAGCAAAACTTTCCTTAATGTGAAAATATTTTTCCCTTGAAATATTTTTCTTATTCCCTTTATTTTTGCTGGGGAGTTTAATATATCATTTTGGTATTTATTTGTTTTAATTAGTTATATACACTAAAGTTTTGAAAAATTACTTTAGAATCAGTATATATGAAAACGCTGCTTCAGTTGTATAAATCTAATATAAATCGGCAAATAGTTCGTTGACATTTATTTTCTTATATTAATTATTGCTCCAATTCTAAAAATTTTTAACGAGATTTATTTATTTCAAACTTCTTTTTCTTATTTCATTAAGTGCGCGCTGATAGTTTTCTTTATTTTAAACAGATCTGTAATGAAGGCAACAAAAATATCACGGGAGATTCACGATAGCATTTTTCATGGAAACAAAAATTCCACTTGTCATTCACGATAGCGGTGATTGTTTTTCATCGGCTTAGTAGTTTAGAAAATGTAGAGTTTTACTAATTTATTTAACTACTATTACTGGTCAGATTTCTTACAAAGTAGTTAGTCTATATTTAGATGTAGTTGGGCTATCTGAATATGGAGATAAACTTACTGTAAACTTCTAAAATTTGCTTAAAACTTATACCCTCAAAGACAAGAATTTGAATGTTTAATTCCATTTCCATTTATTGCCTTTGAAGTTAAAAGTCAATAAGGTGGACTAAAGTCGGTTGTCTCCAGGGAATAAAACTTGTGGATTCCTGTAAAATTTGTTTAAAATGCAACCAATAAAAGACAATAGTTGGAAGTTTCAAAGACCTATTGTTATAACCTTTACCACCATAGTGGGATACCCTTTCTTACCTTTAGATTTGTAACGCTTAAATCTTAAAGTAAACCAATCGACTTAGAATCACTTTCTGAGTCGATTAAACAATGTCAGCCCGTGCGTTCGTCTGCCTGGTTGTCCATGCAAACTTTGTGCACAACTCTCTTAAAATGTTGGTATACAAATAATATTCAACAATAATATGTTTCCCATACGAGTATACACAAATAATTCGGATCTATTTTATTATGATCGGTCTCTAATTGGTCATAGCTGCCATATAACCCCAACCTCTTTAGCAAGTATCAAAAACAACGGATCCACTTTAATGTTAGTGGTTAGAATAAGCATGATTGAAATAGTATAATGTTGCCAAGTAAATTAAAAACTGAAAACTACTAAAACTGAAACTACTCCTTGATGGTCCATGGGAAGTATACCCGATTCCAACATGATTTCCAAGGAAATTTTATCTTGAATCGTCTAAAAAAAAGTACAAGGCGATCCGACCAATCTATTGAGATTTAACGGTATTTAGTACGGGAACGTGTGAAAAGGTCCACGGAACCTTGTACTGAAATTTCAAGAAATCATTAATTAATGCACTCTTTTTGATTTGTTTTATTGTTTGACTACATTACAAACGCTTTCTTTCCTAGAAAACATAATAAACTTTTTTCCGTCTCTTCTTTAATTTTTGTTTTACCTGCTTTATGTTTGAACACATCACAAATGTGTTCCTTGAATTTTAGTTACTTTTGTTGAATAAAAATTTAATTAAATGATTTATTAAAAATTAAATAAAAACTTCATTTACATTTATTATATAAATATAATTAGTAAATAATAATAAAGCAAAATAAAAATATGGCGTTTTCATATAAAATTCCACACAAACAGGTCCATGTGAACCTTGTAAGGTCTATGGATAAATCAGCCAATGGAGGGTTAAAAAATATGTAATTATATTTGCTTGCAAACCGAATTTCAACACTTTGTTCAAGTGCTGGAATTAGGTTATTATTAAAAAGTAATTCAATATAATTCCTTATAATGTGTTTTAACCTTAAAGTATTTCCTATTTTCTATTTCGTTTCATAGTTTTAACAGAATGTATTAAATTATATTTAAAAAAAACTTACCTTTAAACTCATTTCATATAACGCTCGTGCTACTTATTAAATACATTGTTTCAGTGGCAAACATTTTTGGCAGCACATAGACAAAAATATGAGGAAAATAAAGTCACATTAATATTTCAACTCAATATGTTGTTTTTTTTTGCCATCTTAAATGTTTATTTAAATTATTCGTGTGCTTGAAAAAAGTTTTTGTAAGTTGTTGGTTTCTTTTTTTGGCATAAAATTTCAGCCACAATTGAAAGAAAATTGAGGAAAAAGACAAACAAATAAATGTAGTCGTAGAAATGTAAAAACTAGCAATTTATCTTAAAGCAGAAGTTAGCAGAGCAAGAAAAAAAAATTCTAGAAAAATTTGCAATGCAAAGTGTACAAAAAATTGTATGCTTACAAAAACACTAAAGCAATACAATAAAGCAAATGGACGGACAAACATAGGCAATGTAATAAACAGATGTATATATGTAAATGTTTATGTATAAAGACGTATATATATAGCACACAAACTTAAGAACAGACAAAACAAATAAAACTTACACAATAAGTTCAAAATAGAAAATAAAAAAAATGGAAAAAACCACTGTATTTAAAGTCATAAACCAACTCAAACCATAACACAGAGTGAAAATGTAGAAGAGAAGACAATGTAGGAAAAAAACCTATAAGAATGATGGAAAAAAAGTTGCAAAAAAAAACATCAAACAAACATTTAAATGACAGCAGACACATGTTGCAATATTTAACCAACAAAACTAAGACAATATGTAAAATTGTTACAGCTAATGTTGTTGCTGTTGCTATTGAGTTTACAGTTCAAAATCCATAAACAGCAACGTCAACAACTTTAAATGCTAAAAATTTGAAATCAACCAAAATCGCAACAAAAAATATAAAATATTTGCAAGAATTTATAAAAATGACATGATTGAAATTGCTGTAATATTTAAATATTGTTGCTGGTTTTTTGCTACGTATTTCATTTAACATGAGCAGCAAAGGAAGAAAAATTTACTGCAATCATTTATTTCATTCAATTTCATTTCGTATTCAGCAACAAACCAATGAAAAGTTTAAACTCTAAAGCGAAAAAAAATTAAACAAAACATAAGACTTAAGCTACACGCAAACAAACTTATTTACATTTTCATTGTATCTCTTTATTACAATTTGAAGCACAAACTTACAGACATTTTGTACATTTACGTACAGATGTTTATGCATGTTTTAATTTCGTTGCTTTATTTTCTTTATTTGTTGTCTGTTTTCGGTATTTTATGTATTTGTCTTTTTTTCCTCTCCTTCAAACGAATAGTTCGCAGTAATCTGTATTGATTTTGTTTGTTAATTTTAAAAATTTAGTCAATGACATGTGTTTGGCTACTTGTAAATTACTAAAACAGCATGTATTCCACGTCACTGCTTACAAATTTAGTTGGCATTTTTACATGTCGTGGTATTTTTTGTGTTTTTCTTTTTAATATCATTTCAAATTCATTCTATTATAAATTACACACAAAACTAATTTTTGTTTGTTGTTAACTAGAGCAGATTTTTGTGTTTTTTTCATAGTTTTTGCATTTTTATGTTAATTTATAAAGAAAATAAGTTGTGCGAAATTATGTAATTGAAATAGTAGTTGCTGTCAACAGTGTAAGAATTTATAAACATAATAAAGTTTAATTAATAGAGAGCGAGTATTTTTGTTTATATTTGAATTTAGTTTTTTTATTGGATACAAAGTATCCAAAAATATACGAACGATTTGCGTTATATCGAAATCAGAGTTTTGCTTTAGATTATTAATTCTTTATTGAATAATAAAGTACACAGGATAAGGTTTTGTATGGCCTCCATGGCTTTGCTGGCATTTACGCACCTTTTTGGTAGACAATGTTCTTGACCATGAACAGTTGTATGATCAAAAATCCACCACAAACTGTGACACGTTGTGTTTGCATTTGTTTATCGACAGTTTATCAATTCAAAAATAGTCTATGGTCTAAATAATTAATTCAATAAATTATTCAAAGAATTTAAGTTTTAGTAGAATTTTTGATGCTTTTTCGAAACAGTTTTAATTTTTTAACATTTGTACAATTAAGTTTTGGTCTTTATTGGTACATAATCTATTTTGCATCCGACGTCCGAGCTCATCCCATAAATGCTCGATTACATTAAGGTCTGGACTTTCCACAGGTGTTTTAAGGACTTTAAGACAATTATACAATAACCAGTTCTTCGCTATCAGCGATGTTTGCTTCGGGTTATTGTCCTGATAGAATTTATAGTTATTGGCAATTCTCAATTTATAAGCACTTTTTTAATATTTGCCTTCAAAATATTAAGACACATTTTTTATCCAATATGTCTTCTATAAAATGATTGATACCAGAAGCAGCCATGCAACCCCACACCTTCACTGGGGAAAACTCCTCATTAGATTTGCACCGAACATAATGCCGGCTATTGGACGCAAATAAATTGAATTTACTTTCGTCCGTGAAAACAACGTTTATATTTTTAAAGTGCTAATAAAAATGACAAATGTTTATTGAAAGTAAATTTTTAAAATCATCTTGCCCGACTTTGAATGTGAGTCACTGTAAATATAGTTTTAAATTAACTAATAATTTTGTATTAATACTTTTCAATGTAAAATTAATTTTTATGAAAATACATACCATGGTGAAATTAAATACTAGGTGACAGCATTGCTACAACAATTACAACAAGGCAAGAACAACAGGCATTTTTGTTTGTGTAAAAACTTTCGTCACTGTCAAAAACATCTTTTTTTTTATATAAACTTTGACTATTTGTAAACAACTGTTTGACATTTTCAATTTCAGCATGAATAATCAGCTGGCGCTACGCTGTCACCTTGTATTTAAATTTACCTTGATACATACATACATACTTTTGTTGCATAAATTTAAAAATTTCATTCTGGGTTTGAAAATTAAAAAAGAAACCAGCAAACTTTTTAATTTATTTAAAAACAAATCAAACCATTGTTACAATTGGTGACCCATTAGTTATTTTCACGTTAAAAACACGTTGTACAACAGAACAAAGTTAAACATCATCCGATGTCCAGAATCTTGCGGCAGGCGATACACTCATCACAAATTTTTCTTTTTGCCATTTTTAGAAAGAAAATCTAATCCTTTGTTTTGCTCAAATTGAAGCTCAATATCTTTTACATCATATTGCCAATGAGAGTAAAAAATATTTTATAATCTTGGCTGACTTGATTGCTGATATTGTGACTCCTTCTATCGATGCCTATAAACAAGTGAAACAACGGCTGATTGAACATTTTTCTGTTCCCGAGGAAAATCATATCAAGATACTTCTTAAAAATGTGTAAATGGTAGTGAAAAAGCCAAGTGCTCTTCGAGAAATGAAAAATTTGGCAAACGATAGAGTAACTGAAGATATTTTGCAAACTATGTGGTTACAAAGATTACTGTTTCAAATACAAGCAATTTTAGTAACATCTTCTGAACCTCTAGATAATCTTGTCAAAATGGCTGACAAAATTGGTGATATTCAAGTTCCAAGAAATACAAACATGACTGAAATGGCTACTACTACTAGTTATCTTTCAGAAATTAAATCCCAAATTGAAAGCATCAACGCTGGTCTACGTAATCTCATAACATGTAGAGAAAGCAGCTCTAGTAAATCGTATGGTAGTTCCAATCGAAACTCAACTTTTGGTATAATGTGTTATTATCATCGGAGATTAAAAAACAGTGCTAGTAAGTGTTATGCTCCATGCCAGAGAGCAGAAAGAGACCATTCCCATTTGCTAACCATTCGCAAATTCATTGCTTTTGCATTGCTTTTACTCGACAATAATAAAAATGTGCATTGCTGTTTGTTTACTCATTCCTTATTACTGTTTACTATTTTACATTCCCTTTTTGTTATGCGGTTATACATCAAGCAACAAAATAATTCAATGCCACATGAAAAAACTAAAGACATTCACACCATTCGTCCAGTATTCGTTGCTTTCAGAGAATGAAAACATACAGAAAGAGCAAAAACAATACAAAACCTAATGAGAAACTAGTAAAGTTTGATATTTTTTGTTAGTATGTATAACTTATACAATCAGCATTGAAACCATTCATACCAATCGTTAAGTATTCGTTACTTTTGGGAGTATACGTTTACATTTGTACAAGGCATGCAATGCAAGCATCATTTTTCGTTACACTCCGTTTTGTGAATAATGACTTGTATTGCTTTACGAAATTGATATATGTTGTCAACATAGGTTCGTTTTTTGTGATTGTATTCAAAATCTAAAATTAACCAATCAATCCGTTCTCTGCTCCATGCTGTTTTTCAATTATCAGTCGAAACACTTACAACCCGGTCACTAGATACCAGTAGTTATCGGGAAATGCAACCAATCGCATTTTTATGTACAATAAGAATGTGGGTAAATATTTTCTTGTAGATTATGGCGCCGATATATCCGTATTGCTAGTGCATATTTCTTTTGGTCTTCGAAGGAATCTTCAGTGAAAATTTGTGGTTGCTGAAGTTTCTGATCCGATAATTGGAGCTGATTTTTTAAGGAATTTTAGTCTTATTGTTGAGATGATGTGTCTGCAAAAGGAAAAATTAGAAATATTTCTAATTTCTACGAAGTTAAAATAGTCCTTAACACAAAAGCATTTCATGCTCTTCTTTTAAAATATCCAACAATAACCTAATAAACTGCTCATCATTTAAGGCCAAGAACTAATAAAGACAATTTCCTATCCTGTTAAGTGAAGATTATCCCAGAAAGCGTTATACACCGATCAAAACGAACAGCAGTCCGACGGGGCAATGTTAGGACTATAAAGCGGGTAAGGCAAAGCTTTCCAACCACATCTTTCTAAATAGGTATTGTAGATGAAATATTACGTTTTCATGTCTGGCTCTATATTCTGGGCGTTTCTCGGCCAATGCTGGCTTTAAACGCAACAATTGCATTCGGTACAGGTTTTCGCCGATGGTTTGGCCAGATTTCAACATATATCATAATAGATAAGACCCTTCAGATTCATTGCGCATTACCTTAGCGGCATGGATATTTGGCACTTTGGGTGATCTCTGTCTACCGTGTCAAAATCACCACTTCTGAGACGTGCAAACCATCTCTCATACGTTGAAACCTATGAAACACATTCACCCTTAGCTTCGCTAAATAATCGGTGTGCTTCAGATATGTATGTATGTACCTTTGAAAATGCCATATAAGTTACTAAAAACAAAAAACTCGTTCAAATATTACTCAATTTGTAAGAATCCCTAATATTTTGGTGTTTAATAGAATTCTTAAAGATTTTTTGAAACTGTACACTAACATTAACATAAGCCCGGCCTAAAGTACAAGTTTTTAAAATAAATGTTAAAGCAAACAAATTAACTGCAAATAACAACGAATTATGCAATTTATGTTATGCTCGTAAATGCCCTTTACATTACTAATAGTTTCCCTTTTTTCGTTTTATTTATTTAACAACTATTACAAAAATTATTAAATAAAAATCTTTCATAATCTTTAACACGCAACCTGTCAACACAAAGAACCTCTCACCTCCTCAATGAACCTAAAAAAAGACTCCTATTTTCTGTTTTTAAGTAAAGAAACCAAAAAAAAAATATTAATGTTTAGCAAATTGTTGGTTTTTAAGTCAAAGTTGTAAAACAAAAAAATTACCAGGCCTTTAAGACTTTTTGGCAGCATAGGACAGAAAGGCAGAAATTGTAATAACATTTTATGCTTATTGACTCACTTTAAATGTGACCAGGCCACTAAACACAGCTAAAAGGCTTAATTTTAAGTTTGAGGTACTAAAACCACCATGCCTGCTTCCCTGCAGCTTGTTGCTTTGCATGTTTAGCATGATTGAACACTTTCATTGATTTGTACGATTTGTTTTTTCTTCATCAACTGTCTTCCTTTGTACTACAAAATGGTCTAGGTAAATATTTACTTGCACGCTCATTAAAGCTAAAGTTCAGAAACAAAGAAAGAAAGAGAGAGAGAGAGAGAGTAATGAACAAAGATAACGTTTGAAACAAAAAGTGTCTGCAACAAAAACATACAGTTCATTAGGTTAAATGTGTCACGAATTGTTAGCTTCAGGTTAAAAATTGATTTCAGTTTTTGAAGAGAAGTTTTTGAGGCTGCACCACGTTTGTCTTTGTTGAACATAAAAATGATTTCTTATAATGTTGTTTGTATCTGTGTTTTTGTTTTTTTCTTTACTTGACTAGCTTAGAAATGAAATTGAAATTTTGTTAAAGCAATAAATTCAATTTGAAATTTAATTTCAAATTTTATTTTGTTGATATTTATGTGGAAATATGTGTGTAAGTAAGTCATCGTATAAATGTTTATTTTACTCTATATATGGCTGGCAAGGTTAAATTGTATAGAATCTATGCATACATATATTTTTGAATGGCTATTGTTCAATTGATATTTTTAGGTTTGTTTGCATTATTTTTTCTCTATTTTTTTTTCTAAAACAACTTTAACATTTCCATTGTGCTACCAATTGACCTTTTTTTACTGCATCCAAAGAACATGGTCATGTTATTGTTGATTTTTTATTTCTTATATAAATAATACTGTGTGTTCTTTAGGTTGTTCCTTCTAAAACAAGAACTTGCACTCCTTAACAGTAGTTGTGTTTTTGTTGATCTCTTGTTTGTTTTGAAATATCCATAAAATTGTTTAGTAATTAATTACTTTAAAATATAGTAAATTGTATTTCTGTACATTTCGTTACTTTGAAATGCATAATAAAACTTTAAGGTGACTTTTGTTTCAATTAATGTTTGCTTGTTAGTTTGTTGGCTTTTGATTTGCAATTTTAATTGAAATTTATATGTATTTCCAAGTGTGAGATTTAATTTAACTTTTCTAACATCATTTCAATGAATTTTTGCTGAATTTATCATAAACATGTATTTGATATTTGGTTTATTTACTGTGTAGATTGTTTGTTACCCTTGTCATATTATAAAACTTTTAATTAAGAAGACTATAAATTTAAATTAATCAACAAATTTATTACTTTTAAAATTGAATTTACTATTTATTTGTAGTATAAATTATTGTTTATTGTGAATTAACACTGTGCTACAGCAATATATAGTAGATGTGATTAAGTATTTCGCCAATTTAATTTTGAAAATTAACTAAACTTTATTTACGTTCAAAAGGGACAAAGTGCCAGTTTACACATTATTTTTATACCCACCTTCAAAGAGATGGCGGCGGGTGGGGAGGATATATTACGTGTGTTATTCCGTTTGTAACACGTCGATATAATAGTCCTTATAAGATTCTAAGACGATGTAGCCATACCCGTCCATCTGTTCGTCTGTTGAAGGCACAATATAGTTTCATAAAAAAGACATTTTTCATCAATCTTTCTTTGATCCATCGAAATGTTTGGTATTGATAAGGTGCGAAATTGGCCCAGTAGGATCCGAGTTATGGGTAAAAGTTTCAGACTACCCCGCTATTTTCCAGCTATTTTTTGCTATTTTCTTCAAATATAATGAAGATAATATCATGCAATTTTGCACAATTTTCTTAAATTGTAGAAGGACAAGTCCTGCTGAAAATCTCAGGAATTGTTCCACGATTTCTCATTGCCCCCATACAAATGTATTCCCAGAATATGGCATAAATGTCTGTAGAAAAGCCGTATGCATACAAATTTATGCAAAGTGAAATCTCAAAACTATATTTTGTTTGCATCGGTCCATATTTAGACCATAGCCCCATAGAAAGACCACTGCCGAAAATCATTTAAATGCGCATACATTTTTTATATCAGGTTGGAATCAAACAAAAATAGTCCAAATATATAAAAACAAATCGTCGCTCTGAATATGATGATGATCCATCGATATTTGACCGCAGTCCCCAAATAAAGTTAGCTTTAAATACGCCTAAATCTCTTATTAGCATCTGCAGCAAGTTTAAATTCGTTACAAATAGTTCATATATTTATTGGAATATTCATACCTAATTTTATGACGATCGGTTAATATTTGACGGTAGCCCTCATATATATTTCACTTTCGAAAATCATTTAAATGCGCATAAATCTCTTATGAACATCACTATTAAGTTGGAAATCAATAGATATCGTATGATGATCGGTCCATACTTGCCTGTAGCCTCCATATAGAGTCACTTAGTAGCAAGAGGCATATCTATAAAACAAATATTTTAACTCAAAAAACAAAGTTTTTGAATTTTACCATAAGTGACCACAAAGCTCTTAAAGGCAATGGTCTAAAGTTTCTTTTGAGGAAAAATAAAAAAAAACTCCATTTTGAAAAAAAAAATAAAAAAATGGGGGAAAATGAAAATAATACATGTGCCAAATATTGAAAAATCCTATTCTTGAGTTAAAAAATATTTTTTTTGATAGATATCCCACTCGCATCCCATTAAGCGATTATAAAGGCATTAAAGAAAATTGTATAAGCTCCCCAACAAAACTCATATACATAGCTTCCAACAAAATTCAAATTACTGCCGGAAACTCATTAAAAAAAAGAAATCTATTTATTTTATTAACAAAGTCTATAAAACGTTAAGCAAACAGCTTATCATTTAATTCCCGCAATAATATTTGTATTTAAAATCTAAAAAAAAACAACAACTTAAAAGCAATTACCATTTTCAGCAAAAATAAAATTAATCTCTTAAGACCAGTCAGTTTAACTAAAACAAATGATGTCACTAAGATGATGTAAATTAAACATTTAATGTGATTTTAAGCCCACAACAAACTTTATTCTTATTTAAAAGTTACATTTAAATGTAGGATTGCGTTATTTAACAACAAACCAAAAAAAAAAAAAAAAAAAACAACAACAATAATTTAAATTCTAACCGTTACATTAAGTTTATGACTCTGTCATAATAAAGAAGACAATATGCGAATTTTTAATTATAATTTACATGCAAATTAAAGATATTAAATAATAAAAATGTTTAAGAAACAATATCTACTGCCGATGTGTATAATTAAAAGAGAACTCTTTGCTGCTGTTGTTAAGGAAAATGCAAATTAAATTATCGCCATGATGTGCAGAAAAATGAAAGACTCATGTGTCTGGATTTTAGCTTGAAACTACACGCAGAGAAAACACATGGTTGTGGTAAACATAATCTAAGAGCAACATATTGTGATGAGATATATGATTGTAGTCAAAATATATTATGATGAATATAAGTGTCATGAAATAACATATTATGATTAATTATCATCGTAATATTTTCTTGTTTATCATAATTTGATATTATAACATCATATTATAACCTAATATAATCATAAGGTTGTGATACATGATCATATTATGACCCAAATTTATGATATAAAATAATCATATAATGATTAAAAGTAATCAAATTATGATCTAAATTAATCATATAATGATCAAAAGTAATCATATTATGATATATATATAATAATCATATTATGATCTAGAGTAATCATATTATAATAGTACTTTATCATAATATGTTAAATTAATATCATTTTATTTTTACTATTTATCATATTATGATTTTATAAGTATCATAATATGAATGCAAAATTATGCAGTGGTACCAGTTGATACATTAGTTTTTTTATTGCTTATTATTATTGTTGATTTTTTATATAAAAATGCATTTAAAACTTAGTTTAGAAAGATAATATTCTCTTTTGTAACACAAATATAACCAATAAAATTTGATTCTAACGATTTAACGTCAATAAAAATATAATTCTTCTCATATTCAATTCTAAAAACGTGATAATGAGAATCAAATCCGTGGGTTACAAGTCTTTGAACACAAATGCTATAAGAATCGTCAATACAATAAGTATAGTATATAAGTCCATATAATGGAATATCGTCTTTATACATTCCTACGTGGATAACCATTCCTGGCTTAAAAACTACATCTTCATATTGGAGATATGATATAATATTTGTACTGGTAATTCGGAAGTAGAGCTGTGTCGTTCATGAACGAACGGGTTAAAATGAATGGATCACTTCATTGAACGGAATGAGCCGCTTATATAACTGAACGGTTTTCGTTTTCGTTAAAAGTGAACGATTGAACGAATTCAATGAACGTATCAGTCTCGGATAAATGAACGAAAATTACCGGTCACAACTCTATTCGGAAGTAATTCCATATTTTTCCAAACAATTGTTTGGTAGTATTTTTGAAGGGCCATGTTTAATTTTCAAATCTACTATATCGTTATAGTTTACTAAGAAATCTAGATGCAGAAAAAAACATGGTTGTGGTAAACATAATCTAAGAGCAACATATTATGATAAGTTTTCGTCTTCTTTCTTTCGGCGGGCCTTCCGATTGTTTGTTTAATTAATTTGTTTTTGTGACCAATGTTTATAGTTATTATAGTTATTAAGGAGTTTCCTTCTGAGTTTCCTTAATAATTATTATGATAAGATTTATGATTGCAGTCAAAACATATTATGATGAATATAAATGCCATGAAATATCATATTATGATCAATTATCATCGTAATATTTCTTCATCATATTTTCTTGTTACGGAAAAATTATTCAATGGTACCAGTTGAAACACTATTTTTATTATGCAATTATTTCTACATTTTTTTTAAACACATAACCTACAAACACTAGTTAATATTTTTGTAAATAGAAATAAATATTTGCGCACTTTCAACGTACATAAAAAATTACATTTACGAGTATTTGTAGTTATGTTTAATAGATTTTAATTTTGTGAAATTTAAAATTATTTATTTTATGTACACTTTATTTAGGTATTTTACACTTCCTTGAAAGCTTTGTATTTTGTAGTGATATTTAGTATATTGTAAATACGAATAATAATCTGATATCACGCAGACAAACTACTGAACTGATGCAAAAGCATTCTAGAACTGGTAAAAACAAAATCTTATTAAAATTAAACATATTTTGTTTGCATTTTAAACATAATATGAGTACAAATATAGAAACTTATCATTTAATCGTAATTTGTTTAAGTTTAAATAGTTGTAAATAATATAATATGTTTGAATTGTAATCATTCAATAGTTGTGGTTAACATTTTTTAAAAATAATTATGTTTCAGTGAATCATATTCAATTTTATAATTGAGATAAACATACAAATGTTTATATGTACTAACTAAATTATTGTTAAAAGCAAATTAAAATGACAATTATTTGTGTACCACAACAATATATTGTTACCAAAAACACAGTGTGTTTGTTGTAACCATGTCCAACCATGTTTTTTCTCTGCATGTAGTCTAAGGGAAGTTATAAATGCTGCAGTTTGAGTAGATTTTTATGACTTGATAAAATGTTCTTGTTCGTAATTTGTTTAGAGAGCTCTACAATTATTCATTATTATAATGATACTGTTGTTGGCTGAGCTGTGGCTGTGTCTGCTATCTAGTGACTAGTGAAATACAAAACAGTAGCCAAGTTTATACTTATTATTTATATGAATATGTTGTCACAATATCGTCTTTGTGATTATAGTAATGCACGCATCAAAAAACAATGAAATTTTCTAGACATATTTGCATAAAATTAAAGATTTTAACAGTCAGTTTTAGGAATGTCGTTAAATTGCAGGGAATAATTTTTAATAACAGATGTTAATATTACAATTCTGTTTATCAGGTAGAGAAGTGTTTCATTAATGGTGTCTGAAAATGGTAATAAAATATAAAGCAAAAACAAGATTTGTTAAGAAAAAAGTGTTTGACAGCTTATGGGACAGTAAAACACTAAGAGAACTAGAGAACAACAACTTTTCATTGTAGAACAATATTTCAAAAATGACTTTGACTGAATGACTTTTTGCTAATTACCAAAATGACCTAATATTGGGTGCATAAACAAATGTTCTACCTTTACTATAAACAACTCTCGTCATATTTTAACAAAAACTGGCTATTATATGAATGCCAATATGGTTTTAAAAAAGGATGTGATACACAGGATTCTGTCTTTAATGCAATAAATACCATATGTAAACGTTTAGATGAAAGGTTTGGCTTTGTAACGGGGATATTTTATTTATTATATTAGTGAATATTTTATAATTTTTCAAAGACGTTTGATCTAGTAGATCACAAAATTCTGTTTGAGAAGCTTATATATTATGGAGTGGATGATCGAGCACTTACCTTATTGGAAAGTTATTATTTAAATGGTAAAGTATGGGAGTTTCCGCAAGGCAGTTTTACTTTTTAGTATTTACCTTAATGATTAAAAAAAGTTAAAGCTTTTTGGAAAACTGGTTATGTTTGCTGATGACATAAATGTGCTTTATCCATATAAACATGAAACTGCTCTTAAAGTTCAGATGGAATATGATGTAGCAATATTAATGGACAAAACTTTAGTGTATTTGTGGATGGTAAACTCGTGAGCAAAGTTTCTTCGATAGAGTATGTGGGTAGTCTGAAATATAATAGGCTACCAGAAGCTATGAAAAACATTCAAAGAATTTTAATTTTCAAGAAAATGTTAAAGAATACTTATTTGATAATCTGGAAATGCTTCTATTGTAACAATATTTCCTTTTTAAAATTAATTCTAACTACATAAATATTTTGAAAATACTTATAAATTTAGTAATTTGATAAGCTTTTAAGCTACAGCAAATTATCAATTTTACACTTATAAATTTCAAATTTAAAACATTATCATAATCATAAATTATACAGTGATACAAAATGGAAAGGACAAATATTATTGTTGTGTTAAACAAAAATTTGGTACTAAAATATGAGAGTATGAAACAGTATTTTGGAGTAGAGGTTATTGAGAATTTTGATTGAGTACTTGTAAAAATGGGTAGAACTTGCAATGGTTGTTTAATTAAATGGCTACAAAAGAAAAGGACGTCAATGCATGCAGTTTGGTGTTTCAATGTTATGGTACAATCCATATATTTTTTTTGAATTTGTTTTATATCAAAACATGTATTATCTTTTTTATACAAACAATTTTATTATTCATGAATAATTTTCTAAACAAAAACAAAAAAAAAAAAAAATAATAATAATAATTAACATAAATACGCATGATTTTATCAAATTTTCAATGATCATTCCTTGTTAGACAGCATTCTAAAATCATCAACTTCAAATGCGTATAAAAAAATCTTCACTGAGCTAAAAGAAATCCTTGAAGGTTTTGTTATGGATAATGTCCATTTTCATTTGCAATTGGTCTCATACCATTCCTATTTTGTTTGTTGTACTGTGTTATTAAATTCCGAATTTGGATGTGTTTAAATGAGAAAAATACCTTAATCTGACTCAAAATCGATTTTTAACATAAAAAAAACTCAAATATGCTTAAATTCTCAATATTTTTGTAAATATGCGCTTAAATGAGAAAAGAGCCACAATCTGCGATCACTCATATTTCAACTCAAAATCCAAGTTTTTATATCCCTTTCAGACCGTGATGCATCGATTGTGCGTGTGTGTTTAGGTTTCAATATTTGTGCTTCTGTTAACCCAATTTGAAATAGACTGGCACTCATCGATTGTGCTGACTGTTTTCTATATTTCCTTCTCATATTTTTCTTCTGTTTGATTTATCGTTACTTTAATTGTTGCGAAATTCTTCCAGTCACCAGTGTGACCATTTTAGCATTTTTGCGGCTAAAGTTAGCTTATTTTATTTTGATTTAGCTGCAAAATTTTACATTTAGCATTTTAAAATTTAAGAATATTAATTTATTTTCTGTTCATAATAGCTTGAAAACAAAAAAATGGAATATTATATGAAAATTTTGAAGAACATTTGTGCAATAACCCACATATTGCATATTTCGTTGAATAAATTATTTTTTAGATTATTTCCCTAACATTAAACTGCCGTTATCGGATACAGATGTATTCAAGTTTAACCTGCCTATTAAGCCTAAACCGCACGGCGCACTCAAACGTAGGGGGAACTGCATTTTATATTGCACAATAACATGGAATATATGTCTTGCAAAGAGCACACTTGCTTGATCTTGCCAGGAACATAAACTTTGCAATTTCTCGATACATGACGGTAATGATGATGTAAAGAGCATCTTGGTTACTGCCTTGGGCTATCTAATCCGGGACCTCAACCAAATATCTAGTTTTAGATAAGACTCTAGTCATCTACGAGCTCTAAAGATTTGAAGCAATCAAACTCTAACCAGTTTCGAGGCCGTGCTAGCTCATGACACCGGTGTCGCCATATATCCTCCCAAGGTGGTAACAGCGTCAAGATGATAGATATAAACACCAGGACATATTACCCCCTGCAGAGCGTTATCGGATACAAAAAGATAGTGAGGAAAACCCTATTCTCTAAAACCGTGTTTATTATTTTTGAATATCCGATAAACTTTTATATGCCACCGCCCCATTTTTAGCTGTTGATTGCTGATCAATATGACCATGATTGGAGTAAATATTTAGAAAACTGAATTTTAACACAACAAAATTGTGATATTTTATCTATGTACAGAATTTATATCTACAAATTAAAATTAATTAAATGAAAAAAATGTTTGTTACATAAAAATCGATATTAAAATTGATAAAAAAAAATAATAGTTTCGCGCTAGGCACGCGAAGTTATCAAATTACCAAACGTATTTTAAGGATTTTTAACAATAAAATAAATGAATTATCCAATCTCAAAGTTTTTATAGCAGATATAACTAGTAGTTTCTATATTCCAATAGAATACAAAACACAAGCTAAATTTTCTCTCAAGGAAAAGTATGAGTAATATTATTTTAAACACGGACTGATAATTTTTATGAAAAGAACTCATTTTTCTTTTAATTTTTGAGTTGAAATTATAAAATAGTTTTCGGTGTGTCTTAATAAATAAATTTTTGTTAATTAAATAAATATTACTTTTATTTTTAAGCAAACACTTTGGGAGCAAAGCTAACATGTGAATTGTTTTTGTAATTGAATTAATATTGCTCATACGTCAGGGTTGACAATTCATGGCAAGTGAAATTTTTAAATTTAAAACATTATATTTGTGGTTTCCATAATACAAAACCTTGTTCATAATTGTAATAATTTTCCATAAATATCTGCCGAGGTTTTTTTTAACATTTTGAATGTAGAGCAAAATTTATGAAAAACAGAATTTAAAAAACAAGATCGATAACTTGCTGTCATATTAAGAGTCAACTAATTATGATAAATTTAAAAAGATGTTGATGCCACATTAAAGCATAATGTCAGACATGTCCTCTTCATCATTATCATCGTCAACGCAGACGTCTACGTTTTTGTCTGTTGTTGGCTTGACAGTCAAAGTCATAATATGGAACAACCACAATATTTTGTTAACTTTACTAGAGCCAGAAACAGCATCATATTTATAAGTATTAACATGAGCTCAGATTTATAAAGATTTTGTATGTGTGTGTGTGTTGTTTTTCATTGCTGGCATATTAAAACAGCCAATGAGTCTAGTTCAATTAAGTTGGTGGTAACAGTTTATAAAGGTATGCAGTCATAATAATCAAATCACATGATACCTCATATTTCCAACTTAAATTTAGAGATTTAAACTGAAACGCATACATGTTCCCGCACCTTTAGACATCTGTTCAGGCCAACAAATTTCCACTGAAATTTTGTATTGAAAACTAAACTCCTTTAAGCTTTTACACATGTTACTTACTTAAACAACAAACAAGTTTAAAATAATATTAATAAATATACATTATTAGTTACTCTTGTTGTTTTTGTTGTTGTTGCTGCATTTAGCATTCATATATTTTTGTTCATAGTTTTTTATTTTTTATTAAATTCCTGTTTAATATCAAATCCAAGCATCTCAAACCTTTAGTCATTTACAAGAAAACTACGCAAACTAAGTAATAACTAAGTATGATTATATTATGACTACAGCTATGTAAGTATGACTGCAACTCAGACAACAAGTATGAGTACAAATTAAAGCGATGATGTTAGCTCGATAAATATCTACATACATATCTTAGCTAGTTGGTTAGCTAAGAAACGAAAACAAAAATTTTATATTTTAATAACTAGTTTTTTATCTTCCTTTTGCTTTGACTATTTCAGCTCATGTTGTAGTTTTTCTTTACGTTTCTTAAATATATAAATATTAAGTTATTAAATTCACATTAACTTAATTAAGATGATATAGTCAAATTAAATAAAGAGAAAAATAGCATTTAAGGCTTAAAGTACATGCCAGATTAATAATTATTTAAGTTGTTTTTAGAGAGTGACGTCAAATTGAATAGGAATTTATAAACAAATTTGTTTGTTTTGCTAAAGTGCTTTTGTTAATGATATGTGGAAAAAGAGGGGGGGGGTTGAATAAACATTAGATAACACAATTATTTACAATCCAACTGATTTTAAATTATATAATTATAAACAATCAAAGTTTAATCTTTTTTATTATAAATTGCAATTAATGTTACTTTAATGTTTCATGTTAACCTTATGATTTAAATTTGAAAGGACTTAAATTCATAATTGTTACTTTTATAATTGGGAACACATTATTCGTAGAATCTTAAGTCCTTTACTGCAACTACTGGAATTACATAAATTACACTTCATTTTCTTATTATAGTTTATTTGACCTTTTTTATTAGTATGTATTCCAATAATTGTTCATGCTTAAGTTCTTTTTAAAATAAAATCTTTATTCTCGATATTTCGCTACTTCGCTGTGTAGGTGAAAATTGATCCATCTGTATGTAGAAATCTTGTAGAATCAATGCCAAGAAGATTGGAAGCAGTTATATAACGCAAAGAACTTGCTACAAAATATTCAATTCTGATATCAATGGCTTAAGATAAATGTACTTCAACTATCCGACTACTTTTTTGATGGTGTTTTTTGTATGGAATGAATTTTTTGTGTTTTTAGTTCATAAATGAATTGATTTCTTTTAGTTTTTTATATTATCTCAAGGAGAATGTCATACCGCTATATATTCCGAAATAAAAATGTGTTAAATATTTTTGTATGTTAGTTCATTATAATATTTGTACGATGACTTTATTGATGCACTGTAGGAATGTTAAAATTCCAAATTCGAGTTTGGCAATCTAAAATTTATTTTAAATATTTCACCTTTATTTCTTCGACTTTTAAAAATTTAAATTTTTTTTGATGACTTTGCAAACAAATACTCCGGGAGTTTTTAAAACAAATCGATCGAAAAATCCCGGGATTTTTCAAAACAAATCCCAGGGTTTTCGGGAACGGGACTAGTACACACTTAATTGTAGTAGCAATTCGTGTTTATCTCTTTTTCGTATTGCATATGTGTATACAAATGTTTGTATACTCACAAATCAAAATACAAGCGATTTAAGCAATAAAATTGTGCTGTGTGAATACCGAAGAAAATTCAAGGAAAAATTTGTATCAATCTTTTCAATAAAAATTGCTTCGTAATAAATTGGGACTAAACATAATGTCACACCAAACACTGTCAAGTAATGCCATGCTCTTCAAACAAGCCAGACATGACTTACGATGGCAATATCAAACTCGTTTCAGCTAAAGGTGCAGTCACATTTGGCAAATAAAATTTGTTTGACGTTGTTTACTCTTACGAGAGTTTTGCAAGATCAAACAGCATCAAATAAAATAAAATTAAATATTTGTTGGGCTTTGGCCCATATAAGAAAAGTTTTTTTTTAAATAAGTAAAGCTATGTGTCCACGATAGTCAGATATTACAACGTTGTCCGAAAAATGTTCAGAAAATGTCTAACAACCGTATAAACTTAAAATTTTTGTCTTCCAACGTTGTAAGAAAAAGCATTTTCAGTACATTGGAAGCCAAAAATATTGTCAAACATCTAACAATCGTGCAAACACACAATTTTGTCATTGTCATTATTTTAAGACAATTGACAAACACTTTTCATTGTCATATGTGCAAAGTTTATGCATCTGCCAATGGCAGCATTGTCATAGAAATTATTTCTAAATGCAACTTTGTATATACATAAATAAACAAACAAGCATTGATAAGATTTTTAAAAAAACGTAGAAGAGAATTAAAGAATTAAATTAAAGTGTGCATTAGGACATAAGCAGATCAAATGGTTCCACTTGCTCTTTTTTGTTCCATGACAATATTTAAAATTTTTAAACACACACACAGAGCTGCAAATCGAATTTTACAATGCCACACAACAATCTGACAACCGTATGAACTGACAATTTTGGTTGACAGATAAATTCATTGTGTGACAATTGTGTGCAAATGAAATTGTTAGTTTTCTTACAATCGTGTAAACTGACAATTTACCTTTTGTTAAAAATTTTTCAATGTCAGTACATTGCTAGCAGATTGCTAGATATGACAACGTTATAGTATCTGACGATCGTGGACACATAGCTTAAACGAGTTCAAAAATATTTTATTTAATGGTTACGTTTTCTTCGGCAAATATTTGCGAAGTGTGACCGTACCTTAAAAAATAAAGTAATAATATTTTTTGAGTAGGCATATACGATATAACCGATATATGGTGCATACTCGTATGTTTGTCTGTACAGTGTACACCAAGCCATTTGACGTTTGTTTATAGTTTTTTTAATTAAATTTGTTTCCTAGTGTAATCAGACGCTTAGACCAAGCAGTTTTTTATTTGTTTTATTTAAAATCGAACAACTTTTTTCAATTACTGATATTTTTTCTTTTATTATAATTATAATAATTTTCCTATTAGGTGCTGTTGCTGTTTGTTTTTTTGCTTGCTTGTTTTTTTTTCTCACCCTATTAAAAAACAAATAACTCAGCTTTTATGTGATCTCTGAACTTTGGCTAAACTTTTTTGTCTTTAGAAATAAACACCTTAAAAACACCTACTATCTCAACTACTTATTTGTTGAGTTAAATATGTTTATTTTTTCCGTTGATTAAAGATTTTCGCACTTAAAAAAGGTGGGGATTATTTTTGACTGTTTTTTTTTTTTTTTTTGTTTAAAGTGTAAAATAATATAATGGTTAATGTTTTAAGGAAAAACAAAACTTGCTTATACATTACAAGACTGCAAAGTTAGTTTGGTGGTTGACAATTTTTAAACAAGATGAATCATTGTTTGATAAATAGCACTAATTTGCTGATAAAGTAATAGGTAGCAATATATATATATGTAAGTATAATGTCTGCAATATTGCTGTTAAAGTTATGCCAACGAGTTTTGCACTAATAATTGTCACTCATTTTTCTAAGCAAACATACATTTCTCGCTCAGTTAACTGTTGGAATTAGTTAAATTTCTATGATATTCATTTAACATCCAATAAACATGTGATTTGACAGTTTTATAGGCTACTAAAATAAAATGTTCAAACAACAAAACTAAAACATGCAATAACTAAATTAACCGACAAACAACAAACGAGTGCAACAACAGCCGCCACTTTTAACTAAAAAACATAGTCGTAATAATCGACCAGTTCTATAAAAGTCTTAAAAGAGTATTTTTACAGTTAAAAAAGCAGCAGGAGTTTTATAATTAAGACTAGTCTTAATTTTTCTATTCATAATAACCGCAGTCAGTCTTTAAACTAAAAACTCATTTTTCTTAAACTGCAATTTGAATGCAAACATATTTTGTTGAATTTATTTTAAAATGTGGAAATCTAAATTAATAATTAGTTTTATTAAACATACTTATATTAAATAAATAAAAATTGGTATTTAAGTCAAAAAACTAAGTTGACGTTTATGTGAGCTTTGGAGTTTGTTTGTTAAATCTTTTGTTGTTATTTGAAGAGAAAAATAATCGTAAAAATTCCACATATAAGTAAAACGTGATTCATTTTGAGGTTGCCTACTTTTTTAAAGCAAAAAAAAAAAAAAAAACACAGAAAATTCAAATTTAATGGGGAATGTTTACTATCATTTAAAAGAACATTGTTTAGCATTTATTTTTTGAAGACTATGTCTATCAAATGTTTCACGCGTGGTGTTTTCTTTCAAGTCCTGAATCGAAGCGGATATGTCCGAGTAAACTTTAGACTTTACATATCCCCACAGGAAAAACTCTAACGGCGCACCGAAGAGTTCTCTTTATAAATGCATTAATTGGAAGTACGAGCTTCAGTTGTTCAACAAACTGTATTTTGTACGCTTTCAATTTAAGATCGCGACGTAAAATGCGCCCAGTCGTTCGGTAGTCCAAGTTGCTGCGAATGGCACCGAATCAAATGTCCACGGTCTTCGTGTATACTCTTAGCTACGACCGCTACATTTCCTTCACAACGTGCTGTACGTGGTCTATTCGGTCGAATATTATCCAATAATGAATGTCGGGTCTCAAAATGGGTGCTGGTGTTGCGAATAGTACGCTCAGTAGGCCGATTATGTTGACCATAAGTTGAGCGAAGTGCACGAAACACATTCTACAAAGAACGCGAATTTTCGTAATAAAGTTGAACGATTTGTAGACGTGGTTCAGGCGTCTGTCTTCTAATTACGAAATGCCAAACAATACTAAACAAAACTAACATGACAGCTTGAAACGACTCACACGTAATCTGTCAAAAAAAGGCTATTAAAAAAGTATCTCTACTTGAATCTCCCGTTATATAGTAAATTATATGTTTTAGTGATATTTTTCTTAAAACAGTAAGACCCAGTGGAAAGTTGCAAGTTCCTTATTTAATTTGTCAAGGTCCCAGTTAAAAAAAAATAAGTTTCTTAAAAAAGTAATTGCTTTTAATAAACTAAAATTCGCTATTTTCTGGCATTAAAGATATCATGATATCAATTTCCTATTGGGCCTAAACAGATTTTCATATTTAAAGGTTATAATAAATTCAGTACATACAATCACATTTATAGCAACACATAACATATATTTGCATTCAGTCATTAAACTAAAAATTGCATGCAAAATGGGCATTAATTTCGATAAATTCTTTTTTTTCTACAAAGATTTTCGCATTTGCCTTGGTGTAGTGAAAAATCATTGGCTTAAATTTCTGTTATTTCACTTTAAATTATATGATTTCTGCTTAACTTTTGTAGGATTTAAGCATTTGTGTTGTTTCTGTCCGTTAGTCTTAGACACCAAAGAATCGACAAAAAAAACATTTGCATTGGAGCGAACAAACCTTGATATAATTGTCAATTAGAAATACGAGGTGTAAAATACTGAAATGTAAATTTTCAATTTTTCAAACGGAAAACTCGTTAATGTCATAAATTGCCTAAAGTTCTTATTAAATTAAATAACAAAAACAAGAAAAAACAAGCAAACAATTCAAAATAGCGAAAATTATATTGTAATGTTGTAACAATATTATTATTTCTTTGGAAAATGTCTGTAAAAAACAACAAATAAATTTGTTTGCCAGAGACTTACAACTTTATTAGAGTGAACAAATTGCAATGTAAGTTGTAAGTTAAGCTAAAAAAAAGAAAAAAAATAAATTTATTTAGATAATAAAAATTGGTGGTACTTTATTATATTAGTAGTACAAATTTTGATTACTAACAACTGAAATTGAATGGTGGAAAACGTAAAAATTATTAAACAAATAAGCTTTATATTATTAAGACACAATAAGTGCTTATTTTCTTTTTTATTAAGGAATAAATAGTATTAAAATTTTACCTTAATTCAGACTTAATCTCCATAACAGTTAACAAGATACATTAATTATTCTCTCTCTCTCTCTCTTTAAACTATGGTCACACATAGCAAATATTTACTCAAAAAAGCGTTTTCGCACAAATTTGTTTAACGTTGTTTACTCTTACAAGGGTTTTGCCAGATCGAACAACATCGAATAAAATAAAACTAAATACTTGTTGTGTCTTGTCCCAAAAAAAAAAACGAAGTTTTTTTTTAAATAAATAAGCGAGTTCAAAAATATTTTATTTAGTAGTTACGTGTTTTTTGGAAAATATTTGCCAAGTGTGCCCGTAACTTAAGTCTTTATATTGTTCAATTTTAGCTCTAATTGCAGGTCTTTTCAAAGTTAAATTTTTGCTATAGTAGTTTAATTTTAGCTTCAATTGATGGTCTTTATCTTGCTTAATTTTAGCTTTAATCGTAGATCTTTATGAAGTGCAATTTTATTTTAAAGTAAAATTTTAGCTGCAATCGTAGAACTTTATGAAATGCAATTTTATTATGTAAAAAAACAGAAAAAAAATTTCCTCGAAAATGACGAATTTTATGCCAAAAATGTCATTTATGTGCGAAGATCTGCTTAGCTTTTTTAATTTAAGAAAAGTGCTGCGAAAGCATTGCTCACCGAACTTTATGGTTAATGTTGTCCAATGGATTATAAGTATTGATTTTTGCCACGGAAAACAAATAGCGATCAGACCAGCCAATATTGTTTGAAGGCCAAGAATTGCAGGTGGTATTTAATGAAGATTGTTATCAAAAATCCAAAAGCAGGGAAATTGGGTAACATTTGAATGGAAGCCATGAGACTTCAATGGCAATTTTGAATGTCCCAAATGCTGAAAATCAATTTTACACAGTTTCGTTATTTGCAATGAAAAATAAATCCATTACCATAACCTAAAGATATCGTATGTGAAGCCCAACAAACAACTGAATCGACACGAAAGCCAAATGTCCATCACTTTAAGGTAAAACTCTGTATTTGATAAAACTAAAAGCTGCTGAAATCTACCGAAAATATAACTGGGAACCTGTACCAAATGCAACGGATTTATCTGAAGCGAGCATTAGCCAAAAAAACGCCCATAATATGTGGCCAGACATGAAAGCGTAATATTCCATCATGACAATATTAGGCCATATGTTGCAATGTCAGTTGAAAACTATTTAAAAAAAGAAAGAAATCGTAAAAAAGTTTTCCTCACCCGTCTTATATTTCGGACTCCGACTAATATTTGCTTCGATTGATACGATATTCTTCACTTCAGAACAGTGTATCCGAAATTAATATGATTTCCTCTTGACCGCAAAAGATGATCAGTTTTTTTTTTTTGGCGCGAAATCCATATGTTGCCAGAAAGATGGGAAAATGTCTTGGTTAACAATAGCCAATACTTTGAATAAATTTTTTTTGTACAAATGTTTGAAAATAAAATCTAAATATCTCAATGCTTTATACATACAAGAACACACTAATATTTTTTGCATATACATACATACATAAAAATATAAAAAACGTTAAAATTCAAAATATAACCCGTTTTCGAATTTATTCCACCAGCGGCTGTATAAAACTCTCAAACATTCTTTGGATAGAAAAGTATACTTAGATCAAACTCTTCTATAATTGACACTATCATTGATCTCTTTTTTAAAGTTCCTTTGGCCAACTTTTTGCTACAGAACTTTTTGGATAACTTTAGTGATAACTTTAACGATGATGACAATAAACATGTTTTAAAAAAATTCCTTCAATCTTCTCTGTATAGTTGTTTCTATATTAAGTTTACCATTTTTAGGCGAGGTTTGAATGAAATAGAAAACTGATTGATGATTGAAAATAGATGGGTTTTATATATAATGGAACATCGGGTAGATGGCTCACTTGAATCAATAGCATCAAAATTAGAGAGAAAGAAATCTCTAAAAGCCATTTAACAAGAAGAAATTTTTCTTCACCAGCTTAGACTTTAGACTACTGCTCAGAATTTTGGGCGCCAAACTTTTATTAATTTCGAACAATTAAAAAGTCTTGCTCTGTCTTGTAACTACACGTCTTGTCAAGTCATCCTATTGTGTATAAAAGAAAAAAAAATTTTGCTAGAAATACGAATACAAATTTGCTCATGTTTTCTATGTGGGGAAAATGTGTCAATTTTTATGTTCATGTTTATGTTCATGTTCAAAGTTTTGTAGTCTGGCTTTTGGTATGAAAATTACACTTGATTTCTTATCATGTAATCTTAATTGTCTACACAATATAAATTATGTAAACAATCTAATAATCACAATTTTTACTAATTTTCATAACTTTTACATACAACTTTAAATGTTGACATCTTGTAAATTACTTAAACTATTGTGTAAACAATTCAAAATCACATGGTTTTTGGATATTTTTCTAATTTTTTTGTAGTTCTTATAGTTTTTTCATGTTTATGTTCATGTTCAAAGTTTTGCAATCTTTAAAATGGCTGGTCTTTTGTATGAAAATTACATTTGATAAAAGACATTATATGTTTAGCAACATTGTTCAAAAAAGAACTTAACTTCGACTAGTATTGTCTACACGAGAGAAATTCATGGGTTCGCTGTTTTCATTTTTTGGCTGGCAATATTTTATTGCAAATTGCGATGAATTAAAATCTTGTGGGATATTATTTATGAATTTCTGTTCTTTCTTTTTTATATCTCTAACTTTCTAATAATTAAAGAACTAATTTATGATCTTTATGGAATTTTCTATTATCTTTCTATGTTTCTGCAATTATAGTTGTATTTCAAGTAAAGAAAGTCTTGCAATTTCCTGTACCAATTATGGAATGTAAAACATGGTGTTGAATATTTATATGGTGGTGTATTCAATCATCAACATTCTTTTAGTTTTGTTTTGTTTGTTGTTGCTTTAATTACAAAACCGTGTTAATTAAAATTATACCACAAGACAATCGATTAGTATTGTCGATTGGAAATATACAAACCAACTACACATGAGTACATTCACACTCACTCTCACGTCTGATGATGATGATGATTCATAAATAACTGAAAATAAATCAATATCACTGAAAAATTTGTAATATCAACTGGAATGAAATGAAATGAGGTGAAATAAAATGAATATGTAGGTGATGTAGGTGATTTAATGAAACTAAAAAGACATTTCGAGCTAATAAATTAAATAAATCAATTTAGTGCAAAAAGGCTAAAAAACAAACAGGGGAAGAGAGATAGAGAGATAGAGAAAAAAAGGTAAATATACTGATGCCCGCTGTTAGAGTTGTTATAAAAAAGCCAGCAAACCAAACCAAATAAAATCAGTTAACATGTATGGTGTGTGTAGCCAGTCATCATTCATCATTTTAAAGTAAATTTATTTTATAAATTTAAAAGAAAAAATTTACCAAGAACAAAAACACACCAATATATTTAATGCTATGAAGGTGATAAATCGTAATACAGTAGCAAACAGCTGAATTGACAACCACAGTTGACGATCGGTTTGTTTTTGTTGTTGCTATTGCTGGGTTTTGATTTCTACCTTTAAATGCCATGATATTCCCAACAATATGTTTACCAACCGCAATTCCAACACAACAAGTGACAAATCTTATAAATTATTTAATGTTTTCTGTTGTGTTTTTCTGTTTTTGTTGCCTTCAATAATAATTGTAAATTTCTTTTTACTCTGCAGGTTGTCTTTAAAGTGTTAAGGGTTCGTTATCAGGATCTGTTTTACTCTATTTTAAGGCACTCCCACTAATTGATTTGAACAGCACGACATCTTTTAATATTTATTTATTATTTTAAAATTGTGCTGTTTTATGCTCAGTAGAGAGTAAAAAAAAAAATCTGTTTTAGAAATCAATCCATCTTAATTAAGTCAAGCAATAATGTTGTTTATAGGATTCTTAGGAATTGTGTTTTATTATTATGATCTAATCGTTTTTTTGAAAGCTTATAAA
The DNA here is from genome assembly GCA_916048285.2 of Bellardia pandia. NCBI lineage: Eukaryota > Metazoa > Arthropoda > Insecta > Diptera > Calliphoridae > Bellardia > Bellardia pandia. The sequence goes on from OU696531.1 coordinate 47,786,233, forward strand.
AAGCTTTATGCCCTTCACTAAGTTGATAAGGGTATAAAATACAACAAAAATATCGTTTTATTATAAATTGTCAAAGTCGTGGTTCATTCTTCAGAAGTGTATCACATATTTTTCTGTAATTGTTCTATAGTTGTAGTAAATTTTATAGTTTACATCATGTAAATAATATAAGTTTTAAGGTGTAGACAATAGAAAATTTTATATTTAAGAAGGATTTTTATTAGAACATATTTTCTAAGGAAACAGAACATTTTACTTCAATGTAAATAATGTAAACTAGTGTGTAAATAATGAAAAATATGTAAAAGTTTTCGTAACTTTGCAACAATTTCAGTCATTTTCATATTGTTGACATTATGTAAATTTTTTTATTTTTTTTATTTATTCATTAACAAATTTAATTATTACAAAAAAATGATTGCCTCAGCGTCCATAGGGACATTTTTGAGGCCAGTTGGCAAATAGTTTAAAAGCTTATCAAATTATTAAATTTATAAGTATTTGCAAAATATCTACATAGTTAGAATTAAATTAAAAAATGATGTAGGCTATTGTATAAGCAAAATAAAATCACAAGGTTTATGGATTTTTTCCTAACTTTTCTATAGTTCTAGTAATTTTTATTGTTGACATCATGTGAATAACGTAATGTACAATTTTTTATATTTTACTATATATTTTTTATCATGTCATTTCATATGTTTACACAATGTAAATTATGTAAAAAATCCATAATCACAATTTTTACTAATTTTCATAGCTTTTACATAAAATTTATTTGTTGACATTATGGAAATGAGGTAAACTATTGTGTAAACAATTCAAAATCTCATGGGGTTGGGGTATTTTTCTATTTTTTCTGTAGTTCTAATAATTTCAATTGTTGACATCATGTAAAGAACGTAATTTTAAATGTGAACTATGAACAATTTTTCATATTTTAATACGTTTCTTATTATGTCATTGTTTACACAATGTAAATTATGTAAACTATTATGTAAACAATCTAAAGTTACAACTTTTACTAATTTTCATTACTATTACACACAGTTTTAATTGTTGACATCATGTAGATTATTTAAACTTTGTGTAAACAATTCAAAATCTCATGGAGTTCTGATATTTTTCTATTTTTTCTGTAGTTGTAATAATTTCAATTGTTGACATCATATAAATAACGTAATTTTAAATGTAAACAATGAAAATTTTTTCATATTTTAATACGTTTCTTATTATGTAATTGTTTACATAATGTAAATTATGTAAACAATAAAAAATCACAACTTTTACTAATTTTCATTACTATTACACACAGTTTTAATTGTTGACATCATGTAAATTACTAATAATTTTATTTGTTTACATCATGTACATTATGTAAACTATTGTGTAAACAATTCAAAATCACATGTTTTTTGACATTTTTAAACATTGTCTATATTTTAAGTCAATTTTATTAACAATTCCGATTAATGACAATTAATATATTGTAAACTCTAATTTTTATATAAGAGTTATCTTATTTTATAAATCTCTCATTATTTTCACCCCTCCCTCGTACCAAAACCTCGCCACTAATTCCAATAATCTTAATCTCCAACGATTTTATGGTCCAGTAATTTTCATTCATTATTCAGATGACCAAAATCTTCAAAACAATTTAAAAACTTTACCACCACTTAAATAATTAAAACAAATCTGAAATCTATTAAACTGGTTAATGAATTGCAAGCCAATTTCTATGGACATTGCCAGCAGATATCAACCAGTTAATGAATGAACCATAAATGACTAATGCTCAAACATTTTCATACTCCAAGTTATCACTTTTATGTTTAAAATGAAAACCAATTGGTCAAAATAAACTAAAAACTAAAGAAGCATATGAGAAAAAAAAAACAAACAGGCGAATTGATTAATTGTTCATATAATAAGTACATAGAGTATGAGTGTGTGTATTTATGATAGGCTTGTCAATAAACAAATACAGTTAGGACATGAAAACATGAAATAATAAAATCAGCTTTAGACATCGCCTCGTTTAAACATTAAACAGAGAGAGAGAGATAAAAAAACTAAATTTTAATTTTCTAAGTTATCAGTAGATCTTTTACCATTCATACATATGTAGCAGCATTAGAGTACAATATTTTATTTTATATTTTGTTTTTTTTCGTAAAACTCATAGAAAACATAAAAAAGAAACCCATAACTGCGTGTTTATATTTTAATGAAGTTGTGACGCACTTGCTCCATATTTCATTTAACAAAAATAACAAAAACCCATAACAACAGCTCCAGCTACAATATTATGAAGAAATATACATATGTATATAAAAAAAAACGCGTGCGTGATGTCGATTGTGATCAGTTACAAAAAAGTATCACAGAGCAGCAGTAAAGTACTCGTTTGCGGTACCTTGTGGTTTACTTCTATATTCTGTTAAACTCCGTTCGCCAAAAAGGAACTTAAACTTCCACCAAACCAAAAACTGAATGGAAAAAAGCAAAAAATTAAAAAAAAAAATAATAATGTTTAAACAACCTAAGAAATGATTTATATGCTGAGCAATTAAGCACGTGTGATAGAGGTAGTATTAAAATATTAAATGCATATACACACACATACATACATATTTATTTACATGCATATGAACGTTATATGAATATATGTAAAAAAACTTTAAAAACTTATATCAGTGTGTGAAGGTATGCTATCTCTTGTTTAATTGATTTGTTAATTGCTCTAAAATATGAAAGCTAGTAATTCTTAAATATTAGGATATTTTGTATTAAAACCTTAAAATTTTACAAAATCTGTACTCCTTAACTAAAGAAAAATTAAGTTTTGAAATTTGGAACGAACAAGTTTTGCTACGAATTTTCGAAACAAAAGAGTTTTGCTACATTCCATATTGGAACGAACGAGTTTTGCAAACTTACAATAACCCACCAGTGAAATAAATTACTTAGCTTCACTATATTTAAATTTATTAAAACTAAAGAAACTTGTTAACAAATTAAAATAAAACATATGAACCATATGAACATATGAAGAAAGTACTTCATCTTCAGTTTACTCCTCGTTGTTTTTTTTCCACGTCATGACCAGCATTGTCGTTGTCGATAATCGAAACATAAAGTTCCAAGGTTTTGTTTTGTCTCCAACTTTCTACAAAGTGATTGGACAAAAGAGCTCCAACATCTTTTTTCTTTTTCTTTTCAGGTTTAATAGAATAATATCTTTGATTTTCTTTCCTCACCTCAAAAATGGTCAGGGTCGCAGGAATTTATTCTATAATTAATCTCCCCTTGCAAAGTTATCTGACCATTATAATGGTTGTTGTATTTCCAACAAATCACAATAATAATCTTTATAATTGCAAGTAATAATCTTAACAATTACAATAATATAAGGAAAAATTAATACATAAAAACAATTAGAATTTCACAACAAACAGGGAACCAAAGAGTTTATCTACGAAATATGCAACGAGACAGTTTGACAATGATTGTTAATTGGAACGAAACAGTTTTGCTACGAACTGCAATTTTGGGATATAAAAAGACATAAGAAAGGATATGAATTGATACCATCGGTATATTTATCCTTATAAAGTAGCAAAAGAACTATCAGCATTAATTGTTATCTTAATTTTTAAATTTTTCGAACGAAAGAGTTTTGGAACTCACACGCTCATTTGTTAATAATAATAAGAATAAAATATTTAAAAATATTTAGAAATTCTGTTAAAATTGTCTACTAAATTTAATTGCTTTTTAATTAACGCAGATAGCGCCGGATTTTTTTTAAACTTCAATTTTTATTTCTAAACTGTAATTATCATGGATTTCTTAAAATTTATTATTATATAATGTTTTTTCTTAAAACCTATAGTTTTCCCGGAATCGGGTGTCATTTTAAAAGGACATTAGCTAAATGCACTACGTATTTTTTTTTATTTTTAGAACAACGATTATGTTTTAATTTGGAGTATGATACGGCAAAAAGCATTTCGTTGTCTACAGCCTTTTTATGGCAAAGTAGATTCCACTAATCTATTTGCAATCACTCTTCTAAAGATTGATAAACGATATAATAACCAGCTATGTTGTTCAGCCATTTATATACAATGACAGATGAGCTTATTAGCAAAACTCCAACGAAACAACGCATTACATTTTGTGTTACATCACCGCAGCGGTTATGGCTATCTGCATACATATTTGTAAATTCAACAAGCAATATACCATCGTAAAACAGTTTAGATAAAAATTTCCATAGGATCTGGATTTTGATGGCATTCTGAAAGTAGCTCCCATGGTGGTAGGAAAATAAATTTCGAAGGCGGTTCATAGATAGCTTTGGGTTTTGCTTGATTTGGGGTTTTTAAACAACAAAATGAACTCTTCTGATTGCACAAAGTTACTAGATGAGAAATTAGTGTCATTTAAAAAATAAATAGTAATGAAAAACAATTTATTTTTTAACAAGACAATGTTATACATGTAAGTTGTGTGACAAAGAAAAATATTAATGTAGTTGAATGGCTCGCATGTTCTGCAGGTGCGAACGCCATTGAAAACATTTGAGGTATATTTGGCCTTTGCATTTATGCTGAGAAGCGTATATCTCCTAAAAGAAGATGGTTGGAAATCTATATCTGAAGATATAAGAATAAATTTGGTGAATAGTAAGCCCGACGAAATTTTTGAGTTGATTCAACAATAGGAGCCCTAACTGGGTCCAATTTTGTTCACCCTATTCATCAATGATCTTCCTACTGTTATTTTGCATTCTAATGTACTGATGTATGCCGATGATGTTAAACTTTTTAACTCTCTTAATGATACAAATGGACATGGTTTACTAAGTGCCGACTTTTACAATTTTTCTCAATGGTGCAGATTTAATTTATTGGAGTTAAATATTAAGAAATGCAAACACATGACATTTTTTAGACACAATCCGATTGAGACTTCTTATTATATTGATACTGTTATTTTAAATAAAGTTCAAACCATATGGGATCTTGGCATACTGTTGGATCATAGACTTGATTTTCGCGATCACATCTCTATAATGGTAAATAAAGCCTATGGGGTACTTGGATTCATGAAGCGCTGGTCTAAGGAATTTTTAGATCCTTGTATTACAAAACTTTTATATACTTCTCTTGTTCGACCAATTCTTGAGTATGGATCAATTGTTTGGGATCCTTGTTATTCAATTCATATCAATAGTATTGAATCGGTACAAAAGCAATTTTTAATTTTCTGTCTCCGTGATCTTGGTTGGAATTCTTATGTCTTGCCACCGTATGAAATTAGACTTGCTTTGATAAAATTGCCAAATCTAAATAGTCGACGATTGATGCTGAGCGCTTTATTTGTTCTGGGCATAATTCGTGGTGATGTTGATTCGGAGTTCCTGCTTAGTCAACTAAACGTCAATGTTCCTGTTAGATCAACCCGCAATTTTGAACTCTTAGCATTAAAATACTACCGTTCTGTATATGCTAATAACGATTCTTTTCGTCGTGCATGTGTTAACTTCAATAAATGCTATCACCTTATGAACATATCTGAGAGTAATGACGTACTGAAGAGAAAAATTACTTTATATCTAAATTGTTGAACTAATTATTTATATATATATATTACTGTTTTGTCATTTATATGTAGTCAGTAAGGATGTAAAATCTATTGACCTAAATAAATAAATAAATAAATAAACACATTGTCAAAGTCTAAAGTTTTTGTGAATGTTGGTATTTTAAGTTAATTTAATAATATTTATTGTTATGAAACACTAATTAATTTTTTTATAAATTTTTAAGAGGTTACATGAAAAATAATGAGTTTTTTGTTTGTTTCACAAACATCTAGGTTAAACTCTATTACAGTCCACCCTAAATACGAGCGTTAAGCGCGACGTTATTTAACGCCTTGTTTTTACGCTGTAATGAGCAACTTAAATAAGAGCGCCAACGTTGTGAAAAGAACAATGAAGAGAGATAAAATCGCGAAATTGGCCTGAAAGTAGCTGTAATGTCATTACTTACTTTTGTATATACCACAAAAAAAAAAAAAAAAACAATAACACTTGTTTTGCAGCCAACTTCACTTTTTACGCTCTGTCAAAATTGGATTTTCCAATTGCAAAGCGTTAGCGTCGCGCTATTTGGGTTGGTCTCATACATTTTGTATGGGCATGAGAAATTTTGACAGCCAGACAGCGCTTTGCGTCGTAATTTAGGTTGGTCTGTTACTTTTTTTAACTACCAAAATAAGAAAAGTTTTATGTATTTATAGTTATGCAATGTTGTGTATAATTTTAATAGTTGACAGCATGAAATTTATAAATTTTTGGGGAGTTAAAAGATCTTTATTGCGGAGATATCGATGGCTTATATGCAAAATAATCTATCTACAGGTCTTAGATACTGCAGACAGTATGCCTATATGTATATATAAGCCCTCCAAATGTGATAGTTCTACTTTCTGGCAGTTGCAAACCAAAAAAAAACTAAGCGGAAAAACTATCAATCGATATGTTAAATATTATTATTCATTCCTGCGGCTTGCCGCAATACTGTCTATATAGAGATGATACCGCAAAAAGGAAAAAAACCGTAACAACGGAATGAATAATTTCAAATTATGCTTCCACACAAAAAATTTCTTTCCGCAATCGCGGAACGGAATAAATAATTCTATCCAATATTTCAGTTTTGCGGTCATAGATGATTTTTCCCTTTGAGGGAAATATGTCTTGATGGTGCGTATGTGCGAGGAATAACGTGAGGTCCTTTTGTCCAATGTGCATATTCAAATTTATTATTATTCTTTCATTTTAAAATATTTACACTTTTGTTACATGACGTAGTAAATAATGTATCTTTTTGGTAAATATTGTATAAAAACCTCGCACAATATTATATTTTTAATAAATATAATGGAACAAATCTCAAAAATAATAAAAAAAAACTTAACATTACCCAGTAAAAAATGTGCTTCAAAAAGAGCAGGTTTTATGTATGAATTCATACCTCAAAACGCTTCAAACCTGCTGATGGGATGTATGATTTTTGTATGAGGTGTTCCCGGTTTGGAGGACTACTTTCTGCTGACAATAAGCGCTTCTTTTAACCTAAACAAACATGCAAATAAAGCACTTTCCTAACGAGTTTTACGTAACAATCACAGAACAAATTCTATCTGAATGTTTTTGCTTAAGAAAAATTCATAGTAACTGATAAACGCGATATTCGTTTTGTAATTGACTTTCGTTGTCATACGTAAATCTGGAGGCTATAATTTCATTTTTGTTTTTTCGCTTTAAAACCGTCTTCGGTTTTGTATATTTTAGACGTAAGCATTTACTGCTTCAAAAGAGCGCTTTTATTGATTGATGCGCTCGATTGTGCGATTTTTCTCTTAAGTGCTTCAAAAACCACGATTTTTTTTACTGGGTATGTATAGATTGATAAATCTTATTGCATTTGATGTAAAATTATTATATACACAGTAACATGCTGCTGTTTTTTTTTTTAGAATTTTTTTTACATCAAGTATTTTGTAAACAATTGTTTTATTTGAAAACCAAGTTTTTTTTACATATTTAAGTTGATTTTAATTAGTTCCCTAGAAAAATTGATTAGTAGCCTAAATAATTCTTTTAAAGCACTGATTTTCAGTATATTCTACTAAAACCAACAGGAATTACAGACAATTTCCATATAGTGTAAAAATATGGGTGGTTTAACATACATTTTTTAATACTTAAATGTAGTTAATAACAACATATGTTCCCTCTATAATATATATGTATTTATAAAACCCAAGAGAAATCCAAAATAATAAAACCTTCACTTAGAATTTGGTTGACAAGAAATCAAATCAAAAAAATTGTATGCCGTATAATTGAAAACGGCGAACAGAAAATGACAAATAAACTAAAAGTAAGACCTGATGTCTTAAAGCCAACAAACATAAAAAAACATCCTGTAGAATTACAACACAAAAATAAAAAACGACAAAAATGATTCAACTGAAGTGAACTTAAATGATCAGCACTGAAGTTACAGTCTGATGATTGTGATTATGGGTTGCTGTGTCAGGAGAAAGACATACAATGCGTAGGCTGTATTATTGTTTTTCTTGTCTATATGAATATGATGGATATTTGTGATGTTTTATTGTTTGTTTTTGATTTTTTTGTTCTTAAACATAATCGACATCTTCCTGTGGCTTAAACGAAATAAGAAAAGAGCAAATAATGCAAAACAAATTACAATTTTTTTTTGCTACGCACAATTTTTTGCTCAAGTTTTAGTATTAGAGTCAAAGATTAAGGATTTTTTTTAAATATGAATAATGATGTTTTGTCCAAAAATTGACTTTAAAGTGTTTTTGTGTTGTATATAAACATTAGAAAACTTGAATTTGTGTTCACATAAAATCCGTTCGCATAAATGTTGTAATATTTATGAAATAAAACAAGCGCTACTTTTTAACCCTATACTGAGACTTGTTTAATACTATTTAAGAAAATCTAAAAAAAGAAACTAAAATTCTTATCCTCTAATAACTTTTATTGCTGTCTTCATTCCACCTGGATTCCGTTAAATGTTTTACTCGTAAAACATTGCCTGCACTTCATACTTATACAAACACTTCAATACCACCCGTTTCCTTCTTTTGACAACAGCCCAATATTATTCAACTGGCCTAAGCTGTTACGATGTTGAGACATTTACAAAAACATTTTGTGCAAATCTGTTAAAATTTTCATTTAATTAAATTTAAATTAGTATATTTTTGAATCTAATTGAGTTATTGATTTAAATTTTTTCCGAGTTGGTTTGGAAATTACATTATATAAATAAAACTAATGTAGTGTAGATAAAATATGTGTCAAATTGTTCCCGATATTTGCAAATTTATAAAAATTCTGATAAACTAGTGTTTTGAAATGTTTATAAAATTTTGCCATTTTAAATAACAAATTGTGAACAAATTAAAAAAAAACACAAAGACAATTTCGTAAATGCTAAAAAAATAAAAATCCCTCAAGTGTGATTTTATATAATGTGCTCATAAGGTCCATATTTATATATGGGCTGCTTAAATTGTTTAATAATGAATAATAAATATGTACATGAGTGTTTTCGATACTGCCTTCCATTTTTTAATACTAGCTTTGATATTCTAAAACAATGGCCCAAGGTGAAATTACTTTACAAGGTGATATCAAGATTACAACAATGCATAAGCAACAGAAACAACAGAGTATTGTTTACAAACATTCTTGCAGAAAAAAATAAATACGTACATACAATTTTTTAATTTTAAGATGAAAATAAAAAAAATTATAAATTTCTCAAAAAGGGACGTAAATCCAGGAGGAATTGGAAGATATAAGGATCTGTAGGCCAGATGACATGTTTGAGTTTTTTAGGCTTTATGATAGATAATTGACACATTTTGAAAGCAGTTCTTTTGTGATTGTTTAGTTATACTCTGTGCATATAATTCTTATTTTCTTAAACTCTACAACATCATCTAAATTTTTTTTTATTAATTTTTGAGGGGATTCAGAATGATCTCATTGGTCTCCTACTGGAAGTGTAATTTATACACTAACCTTCTGAACTAATTAACTAACTATGACTAGACTTTGTGTTCGTAACTTAAAACTAAAATGAACAGAATGTTTTTCAACATATTTTGTTATTGGGAAAATATAGAGTTTTCTTTACTTTTTCATTGTCATCGTTTTCATTGTCCATTCATCATACAAATGTTTATTTACATACATACATACATACATACATATGTATATGGTGAATTTCACGTCAAGTGACCCAATTTTAAAAATCGATGTCTTTCGATTTGGATGAAATTTGCACCAAAGTTAGTACTATTGGATAGTAGGCCAGACACAAAGTTTCAGCTCTATCAGCCCAGAAGTGGCGGAGTCAAAGTTGGATATTTTGGTCATACAGGGTTTTTTTAAAATGAGTGTAACTATTAGAATGTACGAATCCAAATTTGTAATCGCTTACAAAAAAATTGCACTCGATTAATGTTAAAAATGTCCTATGTTGAGCACCCACTGCTCCGCTTTTGGAGAGTGTGTATGCAATCCAACTACAAAACTTACACTCAAATACTCCTCGGCTATGCTAATGTAAAATATGTCACCATCCGACCAGGCGTTTAGAAATGGCAGATTTATTTTCAAAAAATGTTGTATCTGTCCCACTGTGCAATGTTGGCACACCCAGAAGAAATATGTACTGGTGGAATTCCATCACCTTGACGCTGTTTCAGTACTGGGGAGAGATACATATGGTGAAACTGGTACCATGAACTTGCACGGGTTCGAAACTGGAAAGAGTTGATTGCTTTATCCCAATTAAATCCGCAGCTGACTAGAGTCTCATCTAGTGACACGTGATCTGTCAGAAACCCGGAGATTCGTCTCTTAACTGATAATTGGTTGTAAGTCCCTTCGGGGTACATGTGGAGGCTGCGGTTTAGATCAAAAAATGCAGGAAGAAGATAGTTGGTTAAAAGAGTGATGTTTGCCCAGGACAAACTTCGGGCCAACAAATTATCTGTAGGTGCTGTTGACGAATTAACAGAGCCATTGAAAGTAGTGATGACAATTGACTAAGTGCTCAGGAAATGTATGGGAGTGGTGGCATTGTGGCATGTGCACTGACAACACAACCTGGATAGGGTTACAAAGAGCGGCCTGATAAGACTGCTGTAATTTCTCGTCCTTAGCAGTAGTGGTTGGGCAGTGTTTTCTGTGTAATTTATACAATAAAATTAAAAACTCTCTAATCTCATCTAATTAATTCCATGAACCAAGATATCTATAAAATACTTTGTAATTGATATTTATATTGGTTTATATTGAAATCATCTATAAAAATGTCATGTTACAAAAGTTTACTGCAAGCATATAGATACATTCTACCTGTATAAAACGTAAAAATGAATACTCGACTACATTTGAAAACCAATTATTTGTAACTCCTTTGAATGGCTAAAAACACACGTAACCTAGCAAATGTATAGAAATAAAACTTAATAAATTTTCCTTTTAAGATTAGTTATCGTATGCAATTAATTGAAATTAATAACCATCAATGATTCATAATTTATAATCACTCAAATAATAAAATGTTTCTATGGCCAAAAAAAAAAATATTTATATTACACTTTGGTTATTTATTAGGTTTGTATATGTGTAAAAGAAACTTTTAAAATATAAATAAAGCTATTCTTCATTACAGAATTACGAGGCTAAGCAGAAAAAGTTGTTTTAAAATATTAAGTTTTTAGAGTTTTCTGTGTTTTCTTAATGAACAATTGTTGGATTTTTGATATTGGTTATTAGAGAAATGTTATTTAGCTTGAGTTCATTTTAATTAACAACTGAAAGAATACCATTACTAAGTAATATTTTTAGCCAGATGGCAAATTGGAATGCATTTTCTGCCCTGCTAAGGGCGTCATCAGCAATTTTTATTGTTAAAGATCTAATTTTATAATTGCTTTAAAAGCTGTTTTGGCAAAGTGTTTGGCGATGACTGGCTTGCAATTGGAACTATATAGCAGAATCAGACTATTCTTTAAAAGTAAGACATAAGATGGTATTTTGTGATTAAATATAATAATTATCATTAATGACAAGAAATTATTTTGCAAAACATCAGTCACATGACTGACAATAATGAGCCTTGAAAATCAAGTAATTTTCTTTGTGCCAGTAGTATCGTTCATTGAGGGTGCCCCGATCGACTAGGCGATAGAGTGCCGGACTATCAGTCAAAGGGTTGCGGGTTCGATTCCCGCCAAAGACTCTGGGTAGACGAGTCAGACATATGTAGTTCAGTCAGACATATGGAGATAAGTCACACATTTTTAGACCAGTGTCAGACATATGTAAACTAGTCAGACATTTGGTAGAGAATCTAAGGCATCGCAATGGACCATATTGGTCTCTGGGTGAGGGTGTGAGGTGACTCACACCAGCCTTCCTACCTAACCTAACCTAACATATCGTTCATAAAATATATGTATTAACTTCTCATGACATGCCAAGCATGTTTGATGCGACATATAATGCTACAACTAATAACATTTGCAAAACCTGTATTTGCTACTTCTTTTAAAGACTTTAAGTAATTAACCTCGTATACAGTAAGCAAAAAGTACTTGAAAAAGAGGTCATTGCATATATTCTTAATAAAGTACTTTTTTGTGTTATTATTACTATTATTGTATTTACTTTGTTTTCAATACAACAATTTATACAAGTCCAAAAATATCAAAAAAAAAAAAAAAACTTAAATAAAAGGTTTCTTGATGTTAAACCATAATTTATCTTTGCGATAATGACAACGGCGCCATACTTTTAGAACACCGATCGATGAAAACATTTGAAATGTACACACGCTCATACAGCTAGTCAAACATACATGCTACACTTCCACCAACAGATGCCCATGTATTTGTTTTTTGTAACACCGAAAAAAAATAACTTTTATACAGACACACAAACTCACTTTAAAGGCCAGCACCCGCACATTAGAAGTTTAGTTTCGAAATCGAAACATTTTCAACACCAAGAAATGCTTCCAATACATATTATTATAAGAGTATGCGAATTGTACTTGAATTTATTGGCCAAGTTTTATTAAATTTTGTTTTTTATTTTTGCAATTTATATTTTTATTTTGTCAAGACTTGATGACTTTTAATGGCAATACTTTTTTTTTAAATTTTTTTGCAAAGTTTTTTTATTACTTGATGAAAAATTAAATAAATTAAGAGTTATTTTTGTTGTGGACCATTAATGTCTACAACATTACAAATCATTGCGAAGGTCTTTTAAGGTAAAAAAAATAATAATAATATTTATTGCAAGCAGTAGTTTAGAAAAGTAGTTACATTATATTTTAGATTAGCCAGCTTTTGATTAATTAATAAGTAAAATAACTTGAATTAATTATTAATAAATATGTTGCTATACACCTTAGAAGATGAATTCATAGTATTCATTTGGTATTGGTTTTATATTGCTACGTTCGAAAATTGTTCAATTATATATTATTTGGATGTAAGTAAATTTTTTTAATTTTAAATAAAACACTTAAAATAGAAGAACAATCTTTGACATTTGCTTTTTTTACATAATTTCATTCAAATTCCGGCCGCGGCTATGCTGTAGGTGGTCTATTTGTAAACGCTGTTTCACACACTTTAGTTTTAGATGACCAGTTTTTGTTCAGTTCTCGTTTGAGTTTGCTATTTCATTCACGAGCATTCAATTTTCTTACAAATCAACATACATGGAAGAAAACAAAACAATAGAAAATAAGAAAATTTACCAGTACCGTCAAGTTTATTCTCTTCTCCCGTCTCACCCAAAAATACTTGCCATGAAGAGTCAGAATTGAAGAGTGTGAAAGCAGACTAAGGTTAAATTTTCGATTACACTTTCCTCTTTGCATTGCAACCGGTATCTCGAGAATTAATCTTTTACAGTTGTATTTCCAGTATTGTAAGTCAATGCAGACTGATAATGTATATTTAGGCTCAAATTTGCGATTAGTAAAGATTATAGTGGTATTGAAAGGTCGTTCATGCTAACCATATGTTGCACAAAATGCACGAAACTCATTACTAATGCTGATTGTCGTAATAGAGATGAATCACTCCTATCGTGAATAAAAATTCCACATGAATTTTGTTCCCTTTTCACACTTTTCCTATTAAAATTCAATGTATAAAAAAATAAAAGGGAACAAATTTCATGTGGAACTTTTATTCACGATAGGGGTGAATAATTCTAAATAAAAATAAGATGACATTAGATATACGTGATCTAAGGAAAAAAACAAATAAAGGAAAATCTCCCAATGAATCATCCTAAGGGTGATCATGTTAGTGTCCATCAGTTTCGGGGTGGCGGTTTTGACTTCCGAGACAAGCCAAATGGTTCTGTTTGTTAAATAATAAAATCTCAAATACAAGTTAAGACATTTTCAGAATAAAGAAATTTTATTGGTGGGAGAAGTTTTTTTTAAAGATTTTTATTTTATTTGGCTACTTTTTAATTGTCCTTTGTATTTTACATATTATTAGATGCAGTTTATTAAGTCTAAATAACATTCGTCCAACAGTAATAAAATTTTTAGCTTTTATAATTTCCTGACTTGAGTATAGTGACCTGATAATTTGCGTCGCATCATATGCTACAAATTTTCAAGTATTTTTTTATAACAACGTTTTTAATTGTGTGATATTTTATTACGATTTTTTGTATTCAAACAAGGGATTGTCTGATAACCAAATAATTAAGAATACTAACCCACAATTGTAAAGGTATCTTCAATATTTGTATGTATTGTTGTCCAACACGTCAAGAATGCGACATTCATAAGTTGGAAAAAATAAATCTTTAACATTTTTGTTTTAGTTTTCATTTGTTTTATAGTGTTGTATCATATCAAAAGTAGAACTAGTTTTCGACTGCATCTGGAAAAATATTGTTTAAAAATCTTTTTATTGAAACATAATTTTTTTAGGCGAAAAGGTTTTCAGCCAAAACAAAATAATGTGTTTTTCTGTTGATAGATCTTACATTGAAATATGTATTTGCACTCGTCTCTTTGAATGTTTTTCTTTAGTATAATTTTTGATTTTAACGCCTACTTTTTCGGCCACATTTCCTTTATTTAGTTTGTTATTTGTTTTAAACAATTTTGATAATTCTTCTTTATCGTTGAAACTTTATTATCAAAATACAGTGGGTGGCCAAATTATTAGTTACACATGCAAAATTTTTGAGTTTGAAGCCGTATAACATTTTAAAATAGTGGAAATTTATCCTTTTATTTGTTCTTTTAGGTAAATTAAGTGTTTCTAATTCAATTAAAAATAAATTCTTTTGTTTTAAAAATATATATTTGAGGAAAGGAAATATTACAAAATTTTTGAAAAAAAAATCTTAATATTTCGTAGCACCTTCTTTGGCATCAATTACAGCTTGCACCCTTTTTGACATGCTCTAAATGCATTTTTTAACATTTTCTTTTAGTTCTTCATCGTGATGCCAGACTTTAATCAATTTAATCAAAATTGCATATTTCACACTTCAGAGCAGAATGACAAATAATGATCTACAACTGCACTCTAATGTCACCAATCATTGTTGATACTGCACAAAATATTTAACAGTATTACCAAAATTAAAATACGAAAACATCTGGTACAAGAAATAAATTTATATACGTATTAAAAGCATCAAAACCCACTTGCAAGAGACATCCTTAACTTTAGTGGCCACAATCGGTTGAGAAGGAGGGATACCCTTGCTTTAACTCAAGCGCCAAACAGATGACTGGATCAGTTTAGTATCATAAGAATTTTTGTCTAGCACTGGCTGGGCTTATTATTTTCTTTTTAGTATTAAGATTTGAATACTTATTGTCATTTCATATATGAAGATTCAATAAATAATTAAAAGCAAAAAAAAAAAAAAAACGTATTAAAAGCGGTTGAATCTTAATTAATAAGTGTAACTAATAATTTGGCCACCCACTGTATGTGTTTGTTACTCCAAACATCATTATAGTTATCTTTAAATACTAGACGCATTTTTCTAGGAGCTTAAAAACATAATTGCCGTATATAGCACAATGCCAAATCACACAAAGTGCTGCCGGTTTCGTGCTGATTTCTGGTCGGCGGTATCATTGGGCTGCATTTCCTCAAAAGTTATGTTGGTCCCACTATCTCTGTCAACAAGAGCCCTGTGGTGCAACATGGCACATAGCAAACGCCACCATGGACATTCAGCATAGGTGAAGTGAATGCTTAGCTTTCATTTTAAAAGGTTTCCTAAAGCTGCAGGTCTATGAAAATAAACGGTAACCGTTATCCTTAAAGGCAACCTAATCCACGTCCTAGCTCTCTTTCACGTGGCTTGAAGAGGTAAAGTCATTGAAACTAGCAACTCTCAAATTTCACAAATTTTAAAATGCAAATCTATAAATTCTTAATCCTTAAGTAATTAAATAACTTCATTATAAGCTAATAAAATGTTTATTACCCCGTTACTAAAACTTAACTACAAATGACTTGAAAATATCACAACAATAATTAATTGTGACGAATGATTGCTGTGGCCGGACAAAAGCAATTCATCCTCCACTAAAGGCATCTTTATATTTATTATTCTTATAAATATTATTGTGGTTAAACATAAAGATATGACACTATTAATATTTATGACTCTCATACCCCATACTTGGCCAACACTGTAGGTGGCAGTGGCAGCAAAAAAAAAAAATTAAAAAAAAAAAACTGAAAAAAACTTAAAACACAAACACTAAATGCAGTTAAATAACAGCAAAGAAGCGAAAAAAAAAACATTAAAGCTGTGGTATGAATCAATGTTGGTTTGTTTGTTTGTAACAATGTGCATATGTATGTTGCAGTATGCAATACATATTTTGTCAATTGCAACATGTGCAGCAATTAATATTGATTAAGCTTGCAATTAAGCCTAAAGCAAATAAAGACAACAGCAGCAGCAGCATAAATGCAACAAAACAAAACAAGACTTTTAAATAAAAATATGAAAAACTACTTAAGAAAATTGTACTTGTAGGTACAACAGCAAACAGGCACAATAAAAACATAAAAACTAAAGTAAAAAAAAAAACATACATACGAGTATATCGACACAAATTGCAACAACAGACAAAACGGTTGGTTGAAATTCTATTATTTGTATGTTGATTTTAACAGTTGCCAAAGTGGGTGTTAAAACATTTGCTAAAAATAATAAAAATTACTACAAACATCCACTAAGTACAAGACCAAAATAGCTAGTTTAGTTTGAAATTTGTAACTGGTAGTCAAAACTGAAAATACACAACAAAAAAAAAAAAAGAAACAAACCTACACTTACACCAAAACATAAACATAATCAAAGTTATACAATGATTTAAGTAACAGTGATTATTCTCCAGAGAACCATGAGAACCAGCACTCACCTGCACAGACAGTTAGATAGAAACACTCATAATCGTCTAAAGATTATTCTTCAGTTACACCTGTGGTGTGTTTATGTGTTGTAGTTAAATAAGTGCTTTAAAGCACAAATAAGTTGTAAATTTATTTTATTACTTTGTTTTATGAAAATTCATTTAGACAATATACCAATTTATTGTATTAGAATTATTTTAATGTGCTTTTTTCCCTCACTCACTTGTCGATGTTTGCTGTTGAATGTTAGGCAATAAATAAATTTAAGTTTTTAGTAAATATTAAGCCTACATTACTTAAAGCAACTTAAAGACAAATGATTATTGCAAAATATGTATTTCCTTTATAAAATAGTATTTGCACAAAATAAAAAAAGAACATTAGTAATAAGCTGCTAGTAAACAACTGTGAAATACGCAAAATTGTATTTAATAATTGTGGGCTTCAGTTTTGTTTTTCACAATATTTGAAATACCCAGCGTGCAGTGCAACTAATTATATTGTTGCATTAATCATATTGCGTCTTTAGATTTTATCACTAGCTTTTGTTAGTAAATCTACTGGGGGTTGAATGTTATCGATAGGAATTAGATAATGTTATATAAAAACATACAAATAAATTGGTTGGTTGGTTGGTTTACGTGGTTGTCTGCTGCCTGCAAGCATTCAAATGTAATCTTTTGATTCCGTTTTGAAAACTACCACACCACTCGTTGAACGGGTGATAGTACTAGATCTTTTCCATATGCTAGTATATAATGGATACTATAGTATATCCAGCCTGTTGCGTTCAGGTATCCGATGAAATCGCAGCATCTAATACTTGATGTCTCTGCTAGGTTGTTTAGTATATGATTGTTGGAAAATTTGAGTTCAGAGTTTCACAGAAAAGATGAAATCCTGTTTCCTCTTTCTCCCGGTCCTGGCAACTGCGGCAGTTATTAGTAAAAGCAAGACCGAGTCTGGCCGCATGCTGACCAGTCGTCCAGTGACCGGTTAGCACCGCTATGATTCTCGAGATATCCTTTCACTTCACATTCAAAAGCTTCAACTGCGTTTCTCCCAAGTGATGTTGCGACTGAAACGCCAGTTGAAACATCTAAAGCGCATCTTTCTTTGATATATAAAGACTTGCAAATAAATTGTAAAAATTTTTAAAATTTTATAATTGAAAAATAATTATATGCATGAAATAGGAATATGCTCATACAAGACTGGCTGTAAACATTCTAATCCCGTTTGAGAAATTTTGTAAATACCCCCCTCATTTTGCGTTTTTGTAACTTCTCTTAATTCCTAAACGATTTTGAATATAAAAAAAAACAATTTTTTTTCTTTTGCAAATTCGAAATTTCATTTCGAATTGATGTTGGTTCTTTTCGACTTTAAAAAAATCTGCAAATATATATTTAACCCTTAAGCGAACACCAGGGCCGGGTCAGGCATTTTTGAACATTTTTATAGTTTTTTACTTAGATAACTAAGGCGGAGCCCCTTAATTTTTATGAATTCCTCAATAATGGTGTTTTGTACAAAAAAGTTAAAAAAAAAACTTAAAATTTTTTATCTCTAGGCGTGTTAATTACTCTCAACATGTTTGTAAAACCAGGGCTCAGCCAGGACCCATTATGTAGAAAATGCAGCAAATAAAATCAAAACAAAAGAGAAAGGGATTAAACCGATAAAAAGCAGAATCAATGTGCATGAACGTTTCAAAAATTAGTTTTTTTTATTTTTGTGTTGGCAGTTAACAAGTGTTAATAGTGTTACAATGAGTACTAAATTAGACAAAATCTTTGAAACAGAGTCAAAATCTCATCCTAATTTTGACAGATTGGCAGAGGCAATTGCCAACGATATAGAAAACGAAATTCAGAATGAGGTTGATGCAAATAAAGACAATGCTTCTGATATTGGAAACGAGTTAGAAATTGATAATGAAATTGAAGATTTTTAAAAAGTTCCAGCTAGGCCCTGGGGTTCGCTTATGTGCACACAATTTGGTGTTTTTTTATGGGTTAAACTGATGTTTTTATTTATTAATTAGTAGTATTTATTTGAACTGTTAATATTTTAATTTTGGTATTTTCTTTTAGTTAGGTTTAAGTTCATTAAATTTAATTTTCATTAAATTATTTTTACTGAAAAAGGAATTGTTGAACAACTTGAACAATTTTTAATGAAAATTAAATTTAATGAACTTAAACCTAACTAAAAGAAAATATCAAAATTAAAGTTTTTATTTATTTTTATAGTAATTATAAAAAATACCAAAAAAATAATCAGAAATTGGTTGATATTAGGGATGCTAAACTACTAGACTAGTTTTTCAAATACCGGGTTTGGGATATCGGGATTTTTCGGGACTTCATATTAAAACAAATCCTCTTGTTTTTTCACAGGTCGTTTGTGATTGAAATAAAGAAGCATAGGGTGTTTCTTATTAAACGAAAGCAGTGGTATTTAGTTATATAGTATTTGTTTGTTTGTTTTGTGATGACAAAAGATCATAACCATATCATAATATACAAATAATAACGTATGTAATATGGTGGTTAAATTACTAACCACTGTGACTATAGTACATTCTAAATAATCTGTTTTCCCACATAATTTTTTGTTATGTATATAATTAGAATGCCGCGCATACTCGATCAACAGGATATCGCAGATATTTTGTTTGAAAATATACCTTCTAATGGTGAAATTGTGTGTAGTTTCGAATCAGAAGAAGAAACAAATCATGACCAAGAACCCGATCTGATGATACTCGGTGACATACTTTCAGGACTGCAGCCAGAACTTGATGAAATTTAATATCAAATATCAAATTTGTGTACTACTTCTTCTAGTCAGTTACCTACTATGAGTGCAAGCAAAATGGACAAAAAAAAAAACTCCAGCATGGAAGAGCCGTGCGAATATACAAGAGTCGGAGGTGTTCGAGATGATATAGAAGAAGTAGAGAATATAACACCAACAAAATGTTCCGTTTATTTTGAACAGCAAACTTAGTTGAAAGAATCTGCTTTCAAATAAATCTACATATATGCTACGCAGAAAGGATCACCTTCTACACTCACTACATCTGAAGAAATTGAATGCTAACCGTCACGATGGTTACTTAACTAACCACCATATTTCACCAAATCCTGAAGAGCAAATTAATTTTTTTCGTTTTGTTAATAATTGAAACATAATCAAACTAAAAATTCAGTTGCTTTTTTAATAAAATTATACATATATGTATGTAAGACTGTGGCTAAAAGAGTTAAGAAATGAAAACAAGTAATAAAGTATGGTCGGTCAAGCCCGATCATAAAATACCCTATATTTATAAAACAGTTTTGCAGATATATGGGAAATTTTACCTATTATTTATTGTCATGACTACCGTGAATATAAATATTATGTAGGTCTTACTTTATTCCGATATAAAGAGTTTTAAAAGTTTATATGGGAGTTTTGACTAATTATGGACCGACCATTATAAAATTGTACCATATTATTTGAACTACATCAAAAAGCTACAAAACCAGCCGCATCCGCTTGCTAGAATTCTAGCTCAGAGCCAGACGGAGTCGAGGCTTCGTAGAGCTTAACAGCCAATATGAAATTAATGCTCTGTTAGAGAGTAATTAGATTTATTTTAGTTTTAAGATTTTTTTTAAATTAACAAACACAAACTGCGAAGCTTTTGGCTTATCTGCAGAAAACACCCAGAGTCTTTGGCGGGAATCGATCCCGTAACCCTCTGACTGATAGTCCGACACTCTATCGCCTAGTCTATCGGGGCATTTGAATACTTAATGTTAGGCCTAAGGAAATAAGGCAGATTCAATAAATAATAAAAAAGTTTTAAAAAGAATATTATTTGTATATATACGAAACATATTTGTGTTCAATATTATTTGCATACCGACATTTTTAAGAGAGTTATGCACTTGTATGCATAGTTATTTTCGATCTTCACAATATTTGTAGATTTGGCTTCATTTAGCAATCATTTGTGTTGAAATTTGTTTGGATACTTGCTTCAAACATTTATAGTCGTTAAACTCTTACTTCGGGAGAACATTTGTATGGGGACTAGGTGAAATAATGGACCGATTTCCACCAGTTGCAATCTCATCCAACCTTGGACCGAAATTCATACCAAATCTTATTGAAATATCTTCAAAATTGCTACCTGTACTCGGCGCATAAGCTTTACATGGACAGCCAGCCAGACGGACGGCCGGACATCGTTAAATCGATTCAGAAAATGATTCTGAGTCGATCGGTAGACCTTAAGGTGGGGGTTGGACCAATATTTATAGGCGTTACAAACATCAGCGCAAATCCAATATACCCTACCCACTATTGTGGTGTAGGTTCTGTCCGTCTTGCTGGTTGTCCATGTAAACCATGGACGCAGAGTATAGCTCGCAATTTTGAATGTATTTCGATAAAATTTTGTACATGATATTTTTTGGACTCAAGGACACTTGGAATTGTAACTGGTTAAAATGGGTTGATTGTTTCACCTAGCCCCCATACAAATGTTTTCCCGAAATAGGGGTTTATCGGTCATAAGTGTTTGATTTGTGCACGTATCCAACAAGATTCTGCAGAAATAAGTTGTACTTCATGGTTAATCTCTTCAACGAATTTTATGCAGATCGTAATTGATCCTATCTCCAATATAAGGTCCGCTGTCAAAAATCACTTTAAAGATAATAACTCTTTTTTTTAAGGAAGTAACACTCAGGCAATTAATATGCCTATATATAATTGCGTTACTTTCTTTGGAAAGGGGAAAGGCTGAAGAAGTAAAGGTGGTGAAAGTAGAAAAAAGCTTTATATCACAACTTTGCAATTGCGCATTATGTTTGTTTTAGTGCAGAATTGCAGCGCCTCTGGTGGTGAGTAGGCACATTATTTTTAAAGCTTGATTTGATAGTCTTTATTTAATTATTTTACGTCGGTGGCATTTGAATGCTATACCACCGATAAAGATAATAACTCTATTAAAAATATTGGCAACTAAATCATATTCAAATAAACTTGTTTCATATATACAAAAATCAGTTGGCCTAATCAGTCCATAATTTGTCAGTCCATAATTAGTCATAGTTTCCATAAAATCATTTTAACAACCATAATTCTCTTAATAATATTAATATCCAACATATATAAAATATCTATAGATCTTTTATAAGTGTTTATATCGAGATAAAATTTAACACAAAGAATATTTATATGCCTAAAAGTCATGCCACTACATATTGGGATGGTCGTACCATAATTAGTCATATCTCGGCTATATTGAGGCCATTTCTGAAAATCTGTTTTTACACTTATACTGGGTGTAGGATATAATATGGTCGGGCGTGATCGACTACACTGTCTTACTTGTTTTTTTTAAATAAGCCAGCACAACCAACCTAATTTTATTTCAACAATAAATACATATTGCTAATTGAGTACAAGCCATAAGTAAAATAAAATAAATGTTTCTCGTTTTTAATATCCATCTGTCTTCTTTTGCAAATAACTACGAATGTTACAAATTAACATTTAACTTGAAGTTATTTTTGTTCTTAATGTCTGAACGAATACAATTTGATATCTGTTAATTTTGTCATTAAATGTAAAGTTTATTGTAATTATTTGTTGAAAAATGAAATAAATATTTATAAATTTATATAGTACTCGTATATTGAGAGAATAACGAACAAAGTTTAAATGTTAGTTTTGTATGTCTGGTACAAATTAATGTTAAGTGACAATTGTTTTATGGAAACAATTTAAATAACTGTTGACAGCAAACTTTAAAATACTTACAGGGGTGTGTTCTATACGAACAACTACACACGAGTATGAGTCTTTAGAGTCTATTAAACAATATACATACAAATTTATTTATAATTAACTATATGAAATTGAATTCCTTTTTTTCATTTTGTTTTTCCATTTTAACTAACTAAAGTCTAGTTAAGAAATCTGACAACAAATTGTTATAATGATTCAGATGTGATCAGCAATTGAAGCCAGCCAATTCAAACAAAAGTATAGAATAACTGTGAGATTTTCTAAGGCTGCTCAAATGTAATATTAACTACATTTTATTTGTAAATATCAAATCAAAGTTTTATATCTTAATATGTAAAAAATAAACAATAAAAGGAACATTAAATTATTTCTACATTGTTATTTAAACGGGCAATATGTATATCAAAATTATCTCGCATATTAAAATGGCATAAATTGTAATACAAATGTGGCAAGACACATTAGGCCAATATTTGTATTTTTACTGCTTGCTACATATTAATGCTACTGCTGTATATTGTTGGGCTTTTCAACTGTCTATTTATGCAATCAAACAAATAAAAACCCACTAATGTTTTTCCGCTTAAGATTTTTTTTACTCTGCTGGCACTCTCTCGTTAAACTAATTGAAACGATAATTTCAACAAACTTGTACAAAACTGTCAATAAATTTTGGCAAACATTAAATTGAAATACATACATACATTTTCAAATTGTACTCCGATACACAGATACTTAGCAAAATCAACAAAACTTCAAGACAAAGAAAAAAAAAGACAAGTGGGTTGCTTAAAGCACGAAATCTCAAAACTGAACTGAAAAGAACTGAACTGTAATAAAAAAAAATTATAAAATAATAATAATAAAAAAAAGATAGTCAATCTTTGTGAAAACTCAAAATGAAAAGCCTCAAAAAAAAAACAAAAATATGACTGAATGAAAAATCACTTGCCTACAGCATTTATTCAAAGTTTAATAAATAATAAAAAAAACTAAACGTAAAAAAAATTGAAATAAATAAAAACTTAATACCAAAAAAAAACTCATATACAATTTTAATGTTAAAATCATAAAAAATATATATGAAATCAATGTTTGTAGAGAAAAATATATTAAGAGCATATTAAAGCAAATTAGATGCAATTAGATAAAGAAATTAAAGCAGCGAATAAAAAAATGCATAAATAATTTTAAATTACCACATGTTGATTACTAAATTGAATTTTCGTTTTTTTTAAAAGTTTTGACATTAAATCATTTTATTTTAGCTTATATGTACGCATTTTTTAATTTAAATAAATTAAAATAAACAGGGAGAAAAAGTTGTAAAATGTATTAATTTACTTGCTTTATAGAAGTAATACAGCCCAATCATGAATAAAAAATCCGCGGGAGTTTTTTCCCTTTTTATTTAATTAACATTGAATTTAAATAGGAAAAATGGGAAAAAGGGACATAACTCCCGCAGAATTTTTATTCATGATTGGACTGTTAATAAAGTTAAAATTTTTTTAGTTGATATTATAAACTAACTAGCCATTAAAAATACACTAATTCCTCACTTTGCGTCGGGGTTACGTTCCTCAAAAAAAAAAAAACACGACGCAAATTGAAACGACACAAAGTGAATTAAGATTTTCTATAGCAAATCATATAAAGATCGAAGAAAGGTTTCAGGGTTACGAAAATACTAAGTCGTCAGCATCATTTCACTTAAAATTAGTCCAATGTTTGCTGAACAGCATTTTTTTTTAAGTAAAAAAAAAATTCCTTGTAGCAATTGTCTTTATTACTAACACTAAAATTATCGTTGGATAATTCGTTTCTTTTTATTTTATCAAATATGCTTTTTGCTGTTGTCTGAAATACCATTTTACTTAGGCCCAATAAAACAGTGCGTATTTAAGTGTCATTTATTTTTAAAGTGCATTTAAGTACAAAATTTTGTTTTTCACTGAAAAATTAAATGAAACTTAAATGGCCAACGATGTTCATTTAAGTGCAACTTAAGTTGTAAACATTGAACATATAGTTTTGACATTTGTTTTTGGTTTTTTTCTTTTCAATCACGCTGCTGTATTTCTTAACAGCGTCCAACAAGAAGTAAATCTCTATTAAGGTAATGTTGGGACTTCTTTTATCCAAATTTATGCCACCG
Organism: Bellardia pandia; assembly: GCA_916048285.2. Classification (NCBI taxonomy): domain Eukaryota; kingdom Metazoa; phylum Arthropoda; class Insecta; order Diptera; family Calliphoridae; genus Bellardia; species Bellardia pandia. Next base: position 47,811,284 of record OU696531.1, read on the forward strand.
AATTTAATATAAAACACACAAAACAATAAAACACACAAAACAATACAACAAGTAAACACAAAAACCGAAACACAAAATTGTTGGCAAATTTTATTCAAAACAATCACATGTTTTCTGAAATATATCGATAATTTTGTTGACATTTCAAAGTGCTACCATATTTTTACCACAAAATCATAATAGCAATTAAGTATGACTGAAAAAATGAATCTGTATTTAAATGCAACTTAAGATTTTATGAAAATTAACTAAAACTGCATTTAAATACGCACTGTTTTATTGGGCATTAATGGTATTCTCTGCGCAACTTGATTTTCAATCCAAATAGAAAGCAGGAACTCAATTTCGATCATCAAAGCACTTCTTGTACGGGTCATCGTTTTTTTTTTTAATAATAATTAACAAACACAAACTGCAAAGCTTTTGGCTTATATGCAGAAAAACACCCATAGTCCTTGGCATGAATCGAACCCTCAATCCTTTGACTGATAGTCCTGCACTTTATCGCCTAGTCTATCGGGGCACTCTTAGCAGATTTTGCAAAATTTTCAAAACAAATAAAAGACTTGAACCCAAAACAACGCAACCTCGAAAATCTACCGACGCGACGCACAGTGAAAATTAGTACATACTAATTAAGCAGCAACGCAACCTAAAAAAAAGCAAAACGAAACGACGCAAAGCGAGGTATTGGTGTATATTGAAATAGTAGTTTCTTTATCCCCATTTTTGTATAGTTCTATGGTACAAATCTTTGAAAATTCTGTTAAACACAAGATTTTCTTTAGTTATCCATACCTCAATATATTTGTAATATAAAAACAAGTAAGAAAGCATAGTATAGGTCAAGCCCGACCATATAATACCCTATACCCAGAAATGGCACCTATGGATCGATCATTCAAACATATAGTGACACGACTTCTGCGCATATAATTATTTTGCGTGTTAATTTTATCTCAATATAAACACTTTTAAAACGTTTATATAGGAGCTTTAACTAATTATGAACCGATCGATATAAAATTAGGTGTCGTGATTTCTGTATGTGGCTTGCCAGCCAGCCGACTGTAATGTGGGTGTTGAATAGAGATGCCAATGCCTATTTGTTTTAAAAAATCGTGGGATTTTTCGGGATTAATAAATCCCAAAAAATAGTTTTTGTTTACAAAGTTATCAACAAAAAATTAAAATTTTACAAAAGTATGTCGAAGAAATAAAAGTGAAAGAATTAAAATAAATTTTGGATTGCCAAACTCGAACGCACTATTTGATATGTCTACGGTTTGTGGAATTTGGAAATTCCTTTATAAAAAGTGTTAATTGATTTAAACAAATAGTTGTCATTTTAAATCCGGTTAAAGCCCTTTGATGCAGTGATATGAATCTCTACTGATGTTTCACTTTTATTTATGCTCAAACAGATATCAAAAAGTGATCTGGTGAAATATCTCCTTAAAGGAAACCAAAAACGAAGGATAATTTACTCAATACTTTTAAATTCTTTAAAAAACCCAAAATTGAACAGTGGATTTGGTAATGCGATAGAAATGTTCGGTATAAGAAATGAATTAAATACTTTGATTGCGAAACGAATGAAATAATGAATGTAATTGAAATATGTAAAAGTCCCCCCACAACAGCTAATAATGTCTGTAATAATATGGAATAAAATATTGAATAAGAATTATTTGTTTCGGAGGGTGAGCAAGGGTTGTTTATGCAATGAGAATGCAAGAATTTGCTAACAATTTTGTCTACAAACGATGTAAACAATGTTATTCGTCAGATTCATATATTGGTAACAAAATTAAATCAAGATTCTCTATTTACTATAGAGACCTTAATATTTTTGAGAAGCTTCATCGATCGATAATATTCTGTTGCCTTTAATTAAATTAATATGGAAATTAAAGGCGAAATGACATATGTATTAATTTTGTCAATCTAACATTTTAATATAATGTTATGTTTTTTACTTATTAATCTATATATACGAGTATATATGAATGTCCGTCTGTCTGTTGGTTTGTGCTTTATAGGAGCCAAACCCTTGGACCGATCTTCCTGAAATTTTCACAGCATTTTACTGTGGAAGGAATACTCTGGAAGGAATAATAGGCTATCTGGAAGGAATAATAGGCTATATGAAGTTTTGATTGGACAAAGGGGCGTGGCACCGCCCATATACCCTAAAAATTTAAATCGCCATATTTTGGAATTTTTTGACCTACATCGATGATATTTGGTACATATGGTATTGGTGTAATTAGGAATACGTTCTAGAAGAAAAGTGGGTAGGACCACGCCCCTTTTTAGGAAAATTTAAAATTGCAATATAATCTTAACTACATATGATATTCTTATGAAATAATAAATACTTGACTATATAAAGTTGTGTGTGGACAAAGGGGCGTGACCTCGCCCATAACCCCAAAATATAAGATCTTCATATCTTGGTAATTTTTTGACCAACGTCGGCAGTATTTGCTATATATGGTATTGGGCGAAGCACGCCCTTTTGTTTGCGATATATTGGAGGATGGACCTGTTAACCGATCTTAAACTTTCATAGCGTGCAGCTTTGACTCAGGAATACTTGATAATATTCTTCGACCATGCACACTTCTGCACCTACTTTTTACTACGTTAATTAATGGCTTTACCTCAAAGAGGGGTAGCAAAGCACACCGGGTTCAGCTAATGGTTTATAAATTTTTAATCAATTTATAAATTAAAGCTATGAAGACAGACAATTTTTGTTATCAAACATATTTACATATGTATATTTAACATAAGTAAATTTTTGAAATAAATAGTTTTTATTATAAATAAACCAATTTGATTTACTATGAAAAACAATCCCAGAAATATATCATATATGAAAATTTGAATCCCGGGATTTACATTTATGAAATCCCGAATTCCAGGATTGAAAAATCAGTCTCGTTTGGCATCCCTAGTGTTGGATTAATATTTTTGGGCGTTACTAACATCTGCACAAATCCAATATATCCTCCTTATTATAGTATGTGTAGGGTATAAAATGAAGATCATTATCATCAGTGATAACAAACACTTTGCCAGAATCTTGTGGTTTATTTAAGTCAGGTTTCCACCAGTAGTTGCATTATAAAAAGCAATATTGTCTTTTCAAGCATATTTATCATTTGATATTTTTTTTACAATTTTTCTAAAAAATATTTAAAATAAACCCATTATAATTAAATAATAACTAAATTATCTCAAACATTTTCTTACTAATTAATTAACCTACCACTAAACACTGACCTGGTTTTTTCTTCAAAACTCTATCAATTTATACGACTACATAAAACCTCAAAATCATATTTAAGCCAATTTACATGGTCAGTTTATGTACGACCCACACTTTGTATTAAAACATGTTTGTTAAATTCTTTCAACTATTTTTTCAGTTAAATCAGTTGTGCGTGTCTAAAATCAAATATAATTATACTTAAGAAAACCACAAACTATTGGAAAAGAAACCAACAAAATTAATATGTCTTTAGTTTTAAGCCAATTAATTAAATTAACACATTTAAATAGCATGAGTTTTTAAGTCCTCAAAAAAAAAATGTTGCGGTAAAAACACAAACTAGAAAAAATAAAACAAATTTGAATACTTTAATAACCCGGAAAATATGAAAACTTTGGTCAGACAGATTAAATTGACAATATTAGTTAGTTTTATTGTTTTAAAAAGTGAACAAATACTTTTTAGCGGGGTTTTTTATTTGATTAAATGTGAATTTTAAATTGTGTTTAATTGTCCATTTAGAATAAAGTATTGCAGCTATTGTCTTATTCTTATGCTGTGGGTTAGTGTGGGTTGCATTTTAATGAGCTTAGGAATAATAGCTGTGCTGGTGCTGCTGCTGCATCACTTAACTCTAGCTTTATATATGCTTAAGAACTTAAATAATAATCCTCTAGATAAACTTGCATTTGCTGCTAGTTTAATGTCGTTTATGCTCTAGTACAGGTACTTGAAACGTTTAACTGGTATTGTCATTTATTATATCAGCGGAATATTTTATCGTCTTTTCAAAATCTTTAATTAAATAACAATAATTCTTTTTGTTTTAAGCCGCTTTAATACCATAAATAAATAAGTAAATACTGAATACAGAATTAAATAAATAAATAAATATTCCAAGATAAATACTTACACAAACATAAACTAATATTGTTGGTAATTGCTGTTGGCCCTGTTTCTTCATATTGCGATTACAAAAAAATATATAAAAATAAAATGCACTTGTCTTGCTGTTTTGGTTGCTGCTGGTTATTTTTCCTTTCTTTTTTAACCCAGCAACAGGTTAACAGGGACTTCTTGATATTGCTTGATTTAGTTTTTTTTTGTAAGTGAAAGACACGTCAAGCAGATCATTTTGGGTGGAAGAGTCGACTTAACCTTGGCGGCTTGTATGTTGAAATTAACTTTGTAAGAACTTCTAATTACTTTAATTTTAAGGACCTAAATGTATGCTTAAAATATACCGTGGGAAGCAAAACTGTCCAGTTGTTTTGCTTTAAGGATGGTGCTTATGGATGCACTCATGCGACCTATGCCAATAGTATTCTTTTCCATCAGACTGGTATTGCTTCACTTTCGTTTCGTCGCTCCAAATAGCTCGTTTCCAGTCATCTACTGTCAAATTTTTGTAGGTTTTACAGAAATGAAGGCGTTTTTTCACATTTCTATCGGAAAGTGCTGACTTTTTCTTTTTCACACTGGCTGCTAAACCAATTATATTTAATGCGCGTCTAACCGTCTAGGAACTGACATCCTTAGCACTGATTTTTATAGCATTTTTCGGGGTCTTGATGTGCTTATTATGTAGCAAGCGTTCAATTTGCCCGGCCTCGCCATCAGAAAGATGTCTTGGTCGACCCCCTTGGTTGTTATTGCAAGCTACATTGCGCCGTTTTTTATATAATTAACGGTGGATTCACTTCAATTTAATTTTTCAGCAATTTTACGGCATGAATAATTATTTTGCAATAAATTTATCACATTTTTTTCAATATTAGTTGGCGTTTTTCTCATTTTTAAAGATCTTTAAATTTTTTATTTAAAAATCAAGTTAATCACTTCACAGGTCAAACAATAACTAATACACAAATAGAGCAATAAAAGCTTGATAGCGATACCGCAATAAACAAAAAACCAACGAGTCAGATTTTAACAGAGCAATATCGTGATACTTTTAATTTTTGTTTTTTTTCTAATTTTTTTATTTTTTTGAAGCAATTTATGTTAGTTTTTGTGCTTTATAATTGAGAATAAGATTCAATTAAATAAAAAATACATACACATATGCGATAATGTACCTACCCAGCCAGCATTTACATATAAAAATAAGCGTTTTGTAAGCGTTCAAATATAAGCAACAAAACACTTATAAAACGCAAGGATTTTATAATCGAAAAGCACCCAACTTTATATTTTTACACGTTTTCTAAATGCTTAAAAAACACGTTTTGTAAATGCTTAAAAAACACGCATTTTTAATGAAATTAGTAAGCGTTTTAAACATTTACTTTGTTTTGGATATGTTTGTTTAATGATACATTTAAAAATCATTTTTAATATAAATTTTTTTTATTAATAGAAAAATATTAAATTAAAATATAAAAATAGGAACTTCATTGTTGTTTCATTTAAAAATCATTATTTTAGTTTACTTTTCTTGTTGTTTTAATTTTAATGCGATTTTTTGCGTCATGGAAATATGACTTAGAGTCAAACACATTTTCCTCCATTTTCAGCGAAAGTTTCTGCAATGGAATTCAAATATGAATATAAAAATGTAACTAGAAACCTATTAAACGTATTTCACTTACGACGAATGGCAGTAGTGACAGTGAAGGCCCTAATGCACTTCTTATCTGCAGTTCTTCGCCAGTAAAAGCTCTCAGCAACGTTGTCAGTCATGATCTTCTGCCACGCTTTCGTAACAAATTTTCTCGAATTGGAAGTCGACAATCTTTTTAGATCTACCTTCTAAAAATACAAATAAAATCGGCATCAGTATACAGTCACCGGACATTTCAAATTTAAATTCATATTGGACACATTGTTCTCTACAAACCATGCATCTAAACGTTTATTGAAATCAATAACGGCGCCACCCGACGAGTGCTCACTTTCATCAGAAATATAATTCTCGTTTTTAGAAATATAATCTTCGTTTGGCAACAGGAATCTAAATTATTTTGTGCTTCAGGCACAACCTCCTGTTCCACAAATTCACTCTGGGTACTTACAGATCTTGCAGCCGCACTGTTCCATAGATGCTCAAAAATGTCGGTGCTTCTGCGCATAACACTTTTCTTCCTTTTTGCTACAGACATTAAATAAGTAGATAATTACCTTTTTTAATAGAAAATGATAATCAAAAGTATCAAACACACTTAATTTAACAACTTTAACAACAATTTAACACTATTTATTAACACTATTTATTAACACAACTTATTAGCACAATTTTTAACTGCGAGAATGACACGTTATGCTTAAATTTATGAAACACTTGCATTTGTAAGCAAATTACCAAAAACATTCGCAAACCACTTGCATTTGCAAACAAATTGTCAACGACATTCGTAAAACTCTTATTTATGCAAGCTTGCTGCAATCTTAATTTACAAAACGCTTGTTTAATATGTTTATTGGGTATAATTGTATTATTTTCATTACCTTACTTCCTTAATGCAAAACAGGCGAACAGTTTTACTTCTCACTGTAGGTTATAGTTCTAAGAATTATATATCGCTCCTTAAAGAAATATTTGCATCAACAAACACAAAACCCTAATTTAAACGAAAACAAATCAGATGTTTTAAACATAATCATGGTTGTTATAGAATCCAAGTCAGAATTGTCATTTATCATAATTGAAAATCGATTCTGATTTGAATTGTTACTATGAAAACTGGTTTTGTCTTGTTTCGAGTTTAAGCAAAACCCTTATTGTAAACAGCTGTATTGATTTGTTTACATTTTGTAGTAAGTTTTTTAATAATTTGTTGGTGTATAAATTTTTGTGGAAACAATTTTTAAACGAATTTAAAATGGTTGCAGCTGTATTAGCCTTTTTACTGACGGAGAAAGGGTTTAGTGAACAAGTTAAACGAAAAATATTGAAGAGTCACAGCAATCCATTGGAACTGTCAGACTATGTACATGTTCGTTCGCAGATTTATTGGACAGTATAGTCTAAATGAAGAGTATTTTTTTTTTCTCTTGAACCAGCACTCAGGGGACGACCCCTACTTATGCAATGCATAGCGTTGGAACTAGGAAAATAGGTTATGGGAGGAAGAAGTGTTTGTGAATATTTGACTTAATTTTCCCTATATTGAAAGTGGCAGGGAATACTTATTCCACATACTGACAGTACGGCTAAAGAACGAATTTTCCCTGTAGTGTATTGTGCGATCAACGGTCCAAGCGATCACAAATGGGTGAGCCCTGACTGAAGAACGTGTAGTACATAAAAATCGACGTGTTTCAGGAACAAGTTGCCTGATTTCAGCAGAACACATTCCATTATAGTATCGATAGAACAGTGATACACAACCCACATTGCGACGATGCTCCACTGAATCAATAGAGTTGGATACCCTACTGTCACCGATAAGCATCTTCCCCCTCTTCTGTACGCGGTCGAGTAACTGCAAAATAGACTTCGAAGCACCAGCCCATACATGAGAGTTGTATTCCATTTTCAGTCGAATATAGGTGGTGTAAATAGTAAGAAGATCAGATGGAGTAAAGTATTTTCTACACCGTTTGAAGAAACCCAGGCATTTGATTCTTTAATATTTACACCGCCCATAAAAGCAGATGAAGCAACATGATTTGTTGTGCGTTTGTGCGTTAATAAACAACACTGAGTCTTACGTGCGTTAAAATCGACTCTATTCGCACAACCCCATTACGAGATTGTTTCAAGATCTCGGTTCAGCGTATCATTCATATTTTGTCTCATTTCCCCAATCTCCAAAGGGTTTGGTCTATGGTTAAATGAGTATGAATGGCAAATGTGGCCATCATCTGCAAAAGAGTAGATAGGGTTTGAAGTTTGACATAGAATGCAATTTAGAAAGAAGAAAAATAAAGTGCATAATTCAATAGGCTGATAAATTAAGATTTTTTAAGAAGTGTCTTGCCAAAGGGCAGTTGGAAATGATTCAACCGTAAGTTTGGGTAAGAGTACTGTGTCAATTGCTTATTTTGTTTATTTTTACTTACATTGTGCGCCGATACTTGACCGCCTAAAACAAAAACCTAAATAAACAATGCAAATTTGGCGGATTGTTATCGACAAAAAAAAAACGATAACATTGGTTTCTATGACACCAAATGCTGATAACAGTTCGATTCGAAAATGAAACCAATTATATTCAGATTCTGATAACAATCACATTCCACAAGAACCCCAAAAAACACATTTTGCACAAAACTAAAATTATATAGATTCAAACTATTACTTTTTGCCTTTTCCATTTTTATTCTGGAACCCTTTAAAGTATTAAAAAACATCAACATTTTCATCTGCTCTCAACTGTTTTTGTTTTGCTCTTCTACTTCTACCTCTACTAATCATGATAGAAATGTAATGGTTTGTTTGATTAATATCTTATATTTTTGCCATTTTCGTTTTATACGCTAAGCTGCAAAAAACTATTTGGAGAAAAATAACCAAACAACCAACAAAAAAAAGACAACAACTTGTCATTGCTATTTTTGAGTTACAGGTACCAAACCGGTGTTTTTTTTTCTATATTGTTCAAATGAGTATACGAGTGTGTATGTGTGTTTGGTTTTCCTTTTTAAAATGTTTATCTTTATTTAAGTTATAATGAGACTTGAAAGATGAAAGCTCTTTTGTTTCCTTAAGTTAGCGGGTGGTTTACAAGTCAACTTTGCTGTTTAATTTTCCTCTATTTCGTTGACTTTAACTTTTAGGAGACAAGAGAAAAAAGTAATTGTAAGATCCTCAGCTAAAGATAGCCTTTTATATTAGATTATACGATGTAGTTGATCTTTGCTAAGGAAATAATATTTTTTTCTAGAGGTCGAAAGAGAAAAATGAAGGAGGACTTGTTACTTTGCTGTATGACTGGAAATTTTGTTTGTTAATTTCTTTATATAGTTTTATAGAATGGTGTATGTGAAAATATTTAACATATGGTTGTCGGAAATTAATTATATCAAATCGATTTATAAACGTTATATAGTTGTGATCATCTTAATAACTTTTTAAACGGCCTCAGTCTGACTCAAAACCGATTATTTAAATGAAACCACAAAATTTCTTAACCCCTTTATAACATTGCAAATATGATTTTAAATGAGAAAAACTGGTCAATCTATGATCACTCGTATTTGTTATTAAAAAACGATTTTGCATAAAAATGCAAAATAATTAAAAATTCTCAAAACCTCTATATCTCTGTAAGTAAGCGTTTAAATGGCCTCAATCTGTGACCACTCATGGATTAGGCTCAAAATAGATTTTTCATTTAATAATCTAAATTTCTTAAATCCTTAATATCGTTGTAAATGTGCGTTTAAATGAAAAGTGCGCATCAATCTGTAATCACTCGTTATTCTATAACAAAATGTTTTATATAACAATTAAAATGTTTATTAATCTTTAATAACTTTGTTAATTTACGTTTAAATGCAAAAAGTTCCTCAATCAGTGATCACTCATATTTCTATTTTAAAATCGATTTTTCATTTAAAACATAAGATTTTTGAAATTCTTAACAATGTTGTAAATTAATCGATATTTTAACATTAATACAACACAGCAGCGCACTTTATTACTAATAGCTAATAATTGTTAGGTTACACAGTGATACAAAATTTAATGAAATAGAAAAACCTGGGACCCGATATTATTTTTCTTGTAGGGCTTCTTACTAGATTTGGAAAGAAGAAACTGAGATCTTTCTAATGATATATAATTCATCTAAGAAAACTTGAGAAATTTTGGGTTATTGTCGAGCAAATTGTGTTATTACCCGACAATAACACCCAAATTTCTCAAATTTTCTTAGATAAATTATATATATATATATATATATATATATATAAGATCTCAGTTTGTTCTTTCCAAGTCTAGTAAGAAATTGAAAATAGGGTCATTGTCAACAAAATTACAGACTTTTAAGTGCACAAAGGTACAAAACCCGGCTTTTTAACCGTAAAACCGGATTTTGGAGCTCTCCGGCATATTTCACTATTGGAGTCTTCTTTTATTCCGCAAGCCCTACAAGAAAAATAATATCGGGTCCCAGGATTTTTGGACTGTCGCACCGTGTTATCTTACGTGTCTCTACAAATTTTTAGAATTTTGCGACCAAAAATAAGGATTTTATATCCATAATTCAAAATAACGTATCAACTAGGGATGCCAAACGGGACTGAATTTTCAAATCCCGGGATTCAGGATTCAAAAAATGTAAATCCGGGGATTTTTCGGATTTTGTTTCTTATTCAAATAAATTGGTTTATAAATAATGAAAACTATTTATTTCAAAAAAGTAACTTATCGATAAATATAAATAAAAATGAATTGCAATCCGTTGCTAAGCGCATAACTTGAAAAGAACGGCTTGACCGATTTCGCTAATTTATTTTGAAATGTGTGTAATAGTCTGAAAAAGTTTTATATGGAAAGAAAAATTGGAAAAGTTTAATTGACCACCTCCATTTTTACGTCCACTTTATCGGCATACCTAATATACGTATTAGTTGTTGTTTGTTGGTCGTGAAAAAGTTTTGAATTAACGCAATTTGCAATTTTTTAATGCACTATCGATTCTTATTTTTTCTTTTTATTATTATCTTTACCTATATAAATAAAAATCAAATGCCGTTCGTTGGTAATTGCATCAACTGAGAGCGGCCGCACCGATTTAGCTAATATTTTTCTTTTAATATGGCGAACATTAGCCGTCTTAGGTTTTTATGTAAAGAAAAACTGACTACGCCCACTTTTACGCCTACTCTTTTTAATTTATCTAAAAAATTTTTTAAATTGTTTTTAAGGAAAAAATTTAACTCTATGTACAAGTTTTAATGTATGAAAAATAAAAGTGTTTCAAAAGGAGTTCCAAATTTAAAAAGTTTGTAAAAATATAAACTTTTGCTACATATTTTCTGTTGTCTTGAAAATGCATGCTTCTGCCATGGGCAATAATATGTCGCCTGTTACAGTGTCGGAACACCATCAGCATAATTTTTTTACGCTCCAGACAACAAAACAACAAATGTCAAAAGCATTGCAATGAACAATTATATTGCAAACAAAAATTATTGAATGCTGATTGCTTTGTTTTATCTCCCGAAACATACAGTTATATATATTTCCTATTCAATATTTGATTCCATATCATTACAGACATTATAAGGTGTTGTCGGGGGCTTTTACATGTTTCAATTTCATTTATTAGTTCATTCGTTTCGCCATCAATGTTTTTAATTTATTTCTAATACAAACATTTCAAAGCCTACAAGCAAGCCTTAAACAAAAAGAAATTAAAAACTTAATTATGAAAAACTAGGAACTTACAAAGAAAATACTACGTTCTTTAAAGCAAAATGCGGGCCTCTGCGACAATGATCGCTCAAAAATGCTACACAAGTGTGAAAGTGCATTCACCCATTTGTTCCGAACAAACATTTTTTTACTGAGAGTTTTTTGCAACATGATTCACCCATTTCAAACGATTTGTTTGGAAAATCAAAGGTGCCATATGTTAACAAAATCTATTAGTCTTACAAGTGGTAGTGGTACGACTGCGGCCATTGATTTATTTTGCTTTAGTGTCAAAAAAACAAATATTAAATTATTTTAAGATATTGTATATTCAAAAAAAATGAAAGAAAGTTGATTTTGCTGATGGCCATTGAAATACAGGTTGCATTGGCAACTGACTATATAATACCCAATATATGTATAAAACAGTTTTTCAGAAATGGGCGCAATATGGTGATCCAAATTTAGTGTCATGACTTCTGTGAGTATAAATATTATGTAGGGGAGAGGGGGGCACCTTTGAACACTTTTTGATTTCAAGCCACATAAAAATTTATATTTTTGAATTATATATTGACTTTTTACATAATTTAACTAATATATATGGAAATAAACTTTGGTTTAGTCTACAAGTAACTTATTTTTAGTTCGATTTAAATTTTTTTTTTATTTATTTATTTATTATGCTAAATGATATAAATGCTTTAAAAAAATGTATAGAGGAATTACGGAGAGGGTCTTATATGGGAGATTTGACTAATTTAAGACCGACCATTATAAAATTAGGTGACCCTATTTCTGTATATATGAAACTTATTTGTATTAAATTTTATTTGGATAAAAAATTATGGTCGTTAAAGTGATTTTCGGAAGTTAGTCTTATGTGGAAGCTACGACTAATTAATAATAATAAAATTTACCGTATTATTTGTGTTCAATATTATTTGGATATCAACAGTTTTAAGAGAGTTATGTCTTTAAGGTGATTTTCGGAAGTCGGGCTATAATCAATTATAATTGATTATAGACCAATTTGCACACAATTTCTGGATGTAATTTGACTTTATTTTCTTGTTATTTGTGACGAAGTTTGGGTGGATACGTGCACAATTCATACATTTATGATCGTTAAACCCCTATTTCGGAAGGTCATTTGTATGGGGGCTAGGTGAAATAACCAGTTTGAATCCCGTCCCTCCTTGGGCAGGAAAAATATTATTTACCAAGTTTTATCGCAATAGCTTTAAAATTGCGACCTGTACTCTGCACACAAGCTTTACATGGACAGCCAGCCAGCCAGACGGAATGATGGTTATCGTTGAATCCACTCAGGAAGTTATTCTAGGTCGATTGGTACACTTTATGGGGGGTGTAGGACCAATATTTATTGGCGTTACATACATCAGCACTAATCCAATCCCCCTACTATGGTGGTGTAGTGTATAACAAATTTCAGCTCAGAGTTGTTCGTAAAAAATATTTTCTCTCTCAAACTTCATATAAAAAAAAACTTTGTCCGAACATATATTTTTTTGGGAACAAATAGATGAATCCACCTTAAGTTCCGCCATGCTACATTTTAAAAGTATTAAATATACAAACCGTAATTTGGTCTCAATTTGTGTCCCACAATAATGAAAATTTTGATTTCAAATCAAATACAAATCAAAACTAATACACAAACAAAAGACTTAAGCAACAAACTTGCACATACAATTTCTCGAAATCAAACAGAGCTTTTCTTGACAGCTGAACAAAAAAATCCTCCTCCTCCATTCATATTGCAAACAAAACGCCAAATTCAGATGTATGAATCATGCTAAATATATTACCCAATATTTCAATGTGTGTAAGAGCAAATGTTGCCACTAACAATTCTTTTAACTAACACAATCAAACACAGACATATGTACATATTCTAGTATGTTAGACACTGTTTCAATTATGCGCCAATTATAAAACCATACTACTCTGCTGGCAAACAAATAAAAAAAAGAAGTAAGTTTTTGTTATTTTTTTCGTTTCTTCCAACAACACCTTAGTACTACAAATTTTCACACTTCCTAAGGTTGTTTTTAACAAAAAATACAAAAAAAAAATGGCAGCAAAAAAGCGCAACATAAATAGTATGTATTTAAACCAACTGCGAAAAACAGAAACACTTTAATGCATTGGTTCATTGTTTGTTTAGTTTCTTTTTTGCTTCTAACGAGTGTAGGAGTTACATTAACATTATTTATAAACTAAAATGTTTAAGAAAAAACAATTTTAAAGTATTAGCTAAATATTAGAGAAGAAAAAAACATTAAAGTCTACGAATATGAGCTTTAAATTCCCAAGCCATGAACAAACATTGTGAGTTTTTTCTGTTTGTATAAAAAATAATTTATGATTTGTACAAGAAAATCAATCAATAAGATCATATTTTATTCTATTTAGGTTTTAAGTTTATTTTATGTCGTAGTATGTATAATTAATAATTAGTTGATCACTGTAGTCTTATATAAGGCGGTGGAAAATGTATGTGTTTATAGTAAATTAAACAAAGATAAATAAATATATAAATAAAGTAATTTTAGTTAATTAAGATTTGAGGGATTTTTGCTAAAAATATTCTCCTGTAGTCTGGAAACTTTAGAATGGCTTGATCCAACATAACAACACGTTCAAACTAAACAAAGAAATAATCGTTGGCAGGAGAAAACAATACAAATTTGTTTAAGTTCTTTTGAGTGGAAAAGCTTGTCCATGTTGTTAATTTCAGTGTAAGTTTGCTGGAATTTTTATGTTAAAATTACTAGTAATGGCAGATATCCTTGGGCGAACAAATATTCCAACAACACTGTTTGAACAAGAACATGAGTCTAATTTTAAATTAATGATTTGTCAAGTTGCAAGTTTGCTGCTTAAATCTTTTGTCCTCAATAATCAAAAAACATGAGTAATAAAATCTAATGATTGCAAAATTGCTTAACAAACACATATTTTTCCACTCCACATATACATATTGTATATTCATTCTCCCCATTACTTGACAAATGTTAAAGGATTTCTTTAAACGAAATCGAAATAATTCATTAAACAAATAGTAATATATTATTATTGCATTTACCGACCATTAATGTTAAACCCAATTTTCGTTGGCTCTTTTTTTTTACTTAAACATAATTTACATTCATTAATTTATAAATTGTCACGATTTTAGCATGGTTAATTTTTATTAAAAAGAAAAAATGTGTAGAAAAAAAAACTACAAAGCTAACAAATTAATAGCCTAACAAAATATTTAAATTAATTTCGTTTACATTTTATGTTTTTACTTACAACAGGTTTCGCTTTAAAGCTGAAAATATTTCAAAAAAATAGTCATAAATAATTTTGAAGAAAAATATCTTTTATGTAATGGTGTGGAAGCATAACTTAAATTAAGTTAATGAAATGGAAAAATATTTTGCCTGAAATTATGTTAATTATAAGTAATTATGTAAATGTTTAACTAAACCCAAACTGTAGGTATTTTGTTAAAGTTGTAAATCTTAAAAACATTTTAAAATCTTTAACTTAAGCTTATGTTTTTTGCACGCTAAATTATGGAATGCGGGTGTTTTTAGTTGGTTGTTAGGTTTGTATGGGTTTAATTTATACTTAGCGGGAAAATTGCAAGTGCTTCCATTAGCAGGCCTTATAGGAGACCTGTTTACACATTCTAAAAGCTTTGATACTCATTTTACTTTGTCTGCTATCAGAAGGCCTTCTAGAAGGCCTTTACATGCACATTCAAAATTGCTTTTCAAAAAATGTCAACAAATCATGATTTCAATAAAAAACACGAATGGTTTTGCAATTATTCCTGTTTATCGTCACTACAATAACAATGATTATTTTGCTCACTTTCACTCACGAGTAAATAAAATGAATGAAAAGCGCGTCTATAAATTTAGTCTTTTATAAAAGTTTGTGGTGTAAATTTTGTGGTGAAATTTTTTTAGATTAAATTAAAACCCTTATGTTTTGTAAACCCTTTCTTTTACTTTCCAGAATAAAATTACCTTCTAGAAATCCTCTTTAGTGCATCTTTTTCCGACTGTGTATTTATATTGGGCATTAATATTTGTTATATAAGAAAATATTTAAATAATCAAAATCCAGTCATTTTTACATGGTGTAATTATACAAGGTGAGTGCAGTAGCACAGCTGGTTGACATTGTTTACAATTTACTTATGTCAAAACTACATTATTTTACACAAACAAAATGCCTGTTATTTCTGTATTGTGTTTGTTGCTGATTTGCACTCACCTTCTATAGTTACACCTTGAGTAGTTTAGTATCAGTTCATTTTGTGTCAATAAATAAATTTTAAATGTTAAATAAAAGTTTGAGAAAATTTGCTTTAGAAAATAAACGAAGAAAACGAGTTTTAACCAACATATTAACAACTAAATTGCCTTTCTTCAGTTTAGAGAAACAAAGTTTAATTAGTTAATTGGTGTTAAATGAGTTTAAGAGAACTTTAATGAACTTTTATCAATCAAATTCGTTTATCGTGAAATTGGCATGTCCAAAAAAAAAACGCTTTTTAAGTTCAAAAGATGTGTATGTTTGTAATTAATATTTTTACTAATTATTATCATATTATTTTACTCGTATTGTCAATTAAGGAGGAGTAAAAAAAATTGACAGCCAAAAAAGTGAATGAATCAAGGTGAATTTAAATACAAGGTGACAGCGTAGCGCCAGCTGATTATTCATGGTGAAATTGAAAATGTCAAAAAGTTATATAAAAAAAAAACTTTTTGACAGTGACGAAGGTTTTTACATATAGAAAAATGCCTGTTGTTCTTGCCTTGTTGTAATTGTTGTAGCAATGCTGTCACCTAGTATTTAATTTCACCATGGAATGAATGTTTCGTTTATTAATGAACTGTATTCAAAGAATAGCAATCAATTCCAAATATGTTGTTTAGAATCATCATAAATATTCTAAAATTCTGAACGGATCCTTATAAATTATATATAAATCTCATATTAATAATGAAACTTATTGCAATGATCAACAGTCTTATTCAGAAAAAATTAAAGTAGACTTCAAATGTATTTTAAGAAAATTTTGTATGAAAATTTTGTCTAAAAGCACACTTCAAACCTACTTTATTTTTTCTGAATACGGCAGCAAATGTATAGAGTAGCTTGTCATTCCTGTTCTGTGAACTTCGTATCTAACATTGAAGCATTTAAATGCATAAATTAATCAGATGGCAAACATTTCACGACAAACACTTCAGCGCCTGGCTCTATAAAGAATAATGTTTTCTTTTTAGGTAATTATACTGCGAAAATGTAATAAAAATGCAATTTTCTATGTAAATTTGAACAATTCTGAAAATTTCCTGTAGTTGAACGAAGGGATTTTTTTAGGGACAAAAGCCTTTGGTATTCATGTTGGCGTAAAGAAAACTTTGTGAATTTATGTAGACGAAAATAAATCTGCTATATTACTAGTTGTAAGAATGTATAAAATATGTTCCAAAATATATACAGCAAGCAAACTCAAGTCGATATGTTTGGCCGGGAACCGTTTTGAAGAAAGAAAGATGATATTTACAGAGTGATAGTGGACAATGAAGATTACTGATGACGCCCTTGGCCGGATAGAAAATGCATTCCAATTTGCCAATTGTTCCAGTACTCTACAATAGTATTCTTGATTATTCGGACTATTAGCCTAAATAAAACTTTTTTCTTAAATTAAAATATTAGTTCATTTTCTTCTCTAATTAATAGAAAGACAATTTTGTTACTTGATAAATTGAGCCTAAATATTGACCTAGGGTTCACGTTGCATTTCTGAGTATATAATTTATGAGTTTATTGAACATCAAATGGGCTGTTGGCACAAAATTTATTTACTCTCACTACATAGCTTTGAGGGAACTACATGACAGCTTTCTCCATTGCATTGTGTATGCAATGACCACAGAAATATAATCCTACATCTTCGGCTCTACCAACCATCACACTATATTGGAGATATGGAGGAAGTATGGTAGTGGTTGCAAAGAGTCTGCAAACGTCAGAGGAAAAATTGTAAGGGAGAGAAATTAAATTACACCATAAAAAGTGCTTCCATAAAGCATGTTTTTTATATATTGAATTCCCACTTGGAAGCATGTATCTGCAATACAACCTGCTATTTCTTTAATTAAGCGATATTCGCTTACAACCTGGTTCTCTGCATGGGATAGCACTTAGGTTTTTATTTATTTTCGGTTACATTAACACTAACAAAATCCACAGCAACAGCAAAAATATGCAAAACTTTTTTGCAAATGCAATAATGGAAATATCATTTGCACAAGCTCGTGAATTGCGCTACTGCTTCTTAGTAAGGCTTCATAGTAATCAAATACAGGAGCAGTGAGGTCCCTTTTTTAGCTTCCCAAAATCTTAAATTTTTTTATTAGTGTGAAAGATAAGAGACAAATGCAGAAGGTTACGTCGGATGAGACTGACCTCTTATGAAAATCTGATGGCAACAAACAACCTGATAAAGTGTGTAGGAAAATCTTATAATTTTAACAGCGGAATATGTCCTTAGATGATCACATTTATTAGTTACTGTCGTTTGATTAGTGTTTAAAATATTTTTTGGGTCAAATTACCACAAAATCTCATGTCTTACTGGAATAAATAGTTTTAAATCGCAGTTATGTCTACATTATAAAAGTTATTAATTTGTTATTAATTTTACTGCCTTTTATATTTTAAAGAGCAGCCTCCATGTTTTGTGTGATCTTATAGTATTTGTCAAACTGTTTTATCATTTATGGCAACAACACCGTATAGATTTCTCAAAAAGCATAAAATTCTTCCTACATTTTTTGTGAAAATGTTGTAAATAAAATATGGTTTATACATAATACTATTAGTCTCATATTATGATTTTATGGATTTTATGGTTTCTAGCAAATTATATTTTGTTTGATAGATGATCATATTATTACAAAAGCGTAGCATCATAAAATATTGTAATAAGTTCCTAGTTAACCATAATTCAATCCCTTGTTACAAGTGTTTGTTTGTTGGCAATCTTAATATACTTGTGTTTTTAATCTAATTATGGTACAACGAGTCACATCGTTTAAACTTATTACGATTTCAGCACCACCATAAAATTATTACATTAAAACATGACATGGTAGTACGATTAAGCCAAACTTTATGAATCTTTCTCAATCATAATATGATTATTTTTAAACCTATTAGAAGACATGGCCATTTAAAGGTGTAAACAAATGAACATATTGTGGAGTATTTGAGATAATCACGCCTATCGTGAATAAAAATTCCACATGAAATTAGTTCCCTTTTCACACTTTTCCCATTAAAATTCAATGTTGAAAAATAAAAGGGAACAAATTTCATTTGAAATTTTTATTCACGATAGAGGTGAATATCATTATTATAAATATAACAATATTTAAGTCGTTGCAGTTAAAATTTTCATATTGCCAAATATATGTATTATATTATGTAATTATGAAATATGTATGATTCAAAACATTATTGATGAAATCAAGTTGTTATTGAAATAAAATCTTTTTTTTTATTACTTATTGTATCTTCATTAAATACCAACTAACAATAAGTATTTCAGCACTTATATCTAATAAATTTTAATTATTTAGCCGGACGAAAATTGTTTAAATTGTTGTTTATAGGCATTAAGTTGCCATTCTTCCCTCTGGTCTTTGGCTCAGATCGGCTGTATCGCTTCTTTTAAGTCGAATATGGCCACTATTTATTATAATGTCGCGATTAAATAGGTTTGGGTGTTTCAAGCTTTTTTAATTTTTGGATCTTAGTTTTTACCAAAGTTACGTCTAGATCTTAATAAATATTTGATTTTTTTATATGTGACCCGGCCTATGAAAAGGTGGCTTATGACTGTTGAAGATGGATTTTCAATAAAATTCTGCTTTTTCTTTCATTTGTGCTCTTCTTTCTCTACATTTTTAGTACGCTCACGTGAAAGAGCGTCTCAAAAACTATCGAAACCAAAAAAAAGTGGAACAATTTTTTTTGAGTCATAAGCCACCTTTTCATAGGCCGGGTCACATATACCTGGGGCAAATTTCGCTAAAATCGTTTTTTTTTTGTTTTGGCGCCTTTGAATTCTTTCTAAATTTCAAGTTGGGACCGTTTACCATAGCTGTATTCCATAATACCATATAGGTTTTATGATCAACGTATATACAGTAATACCTCGCTTTGCGTCGTTTCGTTTTACGATTTTTCGAATTAGTACTAATTTTCACTGTACATCGTAAGATTTTCGAGGTTGTGTTATTTTGAGTTCGATCCTTTAAATTTTTGCAAAATCTGCAAAATCATGAGATGCATGAGATGACCCGTACAAGAAGTGCTTTGATGGATTGAAAATCAAGTTGCGCAGACAATACTATTAAGTAAAAGAATACTTAAATAAGTTGGATTATTTGAAGACAGTAAAAGTAAAGCAATATCCATTGATAATGCTAGTGGTAGTAATACAGACAATTGCTACAAGGAAATTTATTTTACGTTGAAATAAAAAAACTGTTCAGCAAACATTGGATCAATTTCTTGTGAAAGAAAGCCGACGACTTTGTATTTTCATAACACTAGCACCTATCTTCGATCTTTATGTAGTTTTCTACAGAACATCGTAATTCACTTTGCGTCGTTTCAATTTGCGTCGTGTTTTTTTTTTTTGGAACGTAACCCCGACGCAAAGTTAGGTATTGGTGTAGTTGGAGTTTACAATCTAAACTAAGCTGAGAGTCTCTGCTAAAGAGCCAATTAATTTGGATTAATTGCAATTTCATTTGAGTCAATTTTGCATATATTTGGGATTTCCATGTATGGCGACGATTAAGGTGTGTACCAAGGTATTTAACTTTGGATTTATGTGTTATTGCTTGATTATTGATATCAATAGGGCACCATGATTCCCTACGCAATGTAAAAGTTATGTGTGTGCATTTCTGCTCATTAATTTTATCCTCCATTTCTTTATCCAGTTTTATAATTCAGATATATGATTTTGTAGGTAGCGAGATGCTTCTTGAGGGTTTTTATGAGTGCTGAGAATAGTAGTATCATCAGCAACTATAGATGTGTAAGTAAGATTGTTTGTTGACATATCAGATGTTTATATCAAATATAAGAAGGGTCCCAGGCTGCTTGCTTGAGTACCAGCTAAGTTAAGTAGCCTTCCAATAGCTTATGTGTGTTTACGGAAAGTTTAGTGCCCCGATAGACTAGGCTATAGTTTGCCGGACTATCAGTCAGAGGGTTGCGGGTTCGATTCCTGCAAAAGACTCTGGGTGTTTTCTGCAGATAAGCCAAAAAGCTTCGCAGTTTGTGTTTGTTAATTATAAAAAAAAAAAGCTGGAAAAATGTCGATAAAAATAAAATGTGTTTAGCAATGAATTTGTTTGCTACAAATATTTATGATTGAATTGCATTTGTGTGAAGATATTGTAACCAAGTAATTTTCTGCATATTTTTAGAACAATTGAACACTTTTGCACTCTTTCATAACATATCCTATTAAAAT
The DNA here is from genome assembly GCA_916048285.2 of Bellardia pandia. Taxonomy (NCBI): domain Eukaryota; kingdom Metazoa; phylum Arthropoda; class Insecta; order Diptera; family Calliphoridae; genus Bellardia; species Bellardia pandia. Next base: position 47,832,470 of record OU696531.1, read on the forward strand.
CTAATTGTATATACAAATAGATGATGTTGCGTTTAAAACTTAAAAATATAATTATTTAAAGGAAAAAGTTTTGCTGCGTTATATTATCTTATCATCATAACATTTGACAATAACATTCAAAGAACCATTCTTAGAGAAGTCAAAGTTTAAATTCATTTATTTTTTTTTCTTGGAAAAGTGTTACAAAATATCAATATGTTTGATAGTCGTTCTTCTAATTCTAATGAAATAGTGAGATGTTAACGAATCTTTAATCTCCAGTTTAAATTTCATCTTATTTCTGAAAAGTATTGTTGCAAAAGAATCCTAAAATTCCTAATTTCGTAGCAACATGTCTGCCAAACTAAGGCATTAAGTAGTAAATAACTTATTCTACCTTAGCTGCTATAAAATTGCATATAATATAGACACATTCATTTTTTATTAGTTGGCTGGCTGTTAGGTTGTGTTAAAATAGAGATGACAAATACTTTTAGGTACAAAACACTAAACATGGTGATGGGTCATGAAAGGTCCTTGCGTGAATTGTCATTGTCGTGAGTTGTATAATAGTTGTAAAAAAACGACAAGAAAAACAAAAAAGCCCCAAAAAATAACAAATACAACACTAAATAAGACACCTTAACAAACATACTCAAACAAATATATTATTTATAAATAAAATTTGCCAAAAAAAAAAATTATATAAACCTAAAATAAGGGTTTTCTATAGTAAACTCAAAACCAATAGAACCATTATTGTTATTTCTTTATAAAGTGTTAAAACTGCTACAAATAAGTTTAATGGAAAATTAGTTGTTGTTTTTTTCCAAAAATAATTGGCAATTGCCCTAAATTTTAATGAACATATTCTTTGGCAGCTTCTTTTTACAATACAAAGAGAGAGAGAGAGAGATACAGACCCACATTTGTTTGACTTAGCACCAAAAAATAAAGACGACCTTGTCGAATTTTTTCTCTGTTTTGTTTCTTCTATTTCTGTTAAAAAAAAGCAGCAATTTATCAAAAACATCAAACGGTAACGACAACAGTGCCAACATGTAATTCATCATGACGGCTGTTGTTGAAGCTGAAGTGTTGCACAGTTTTTTTTTTTTTTTTTGAAGCTTTTGTTTGCCACAGCTAACAATCATGTTGGCTGTGGCTGGCTCACAGATGATTTGTTAGTTTCTTGTTTGAAAGAGGCATAAATTATAGTTAAACTAGCTATAACTAAAACGAAGTAAGAAGACGACGAAAATAAGGAATGAATTCCTCTAACTAAATTTATGGTTACTTGGTTTTCCTTCTATTTTTAGCTTGTTGTTGTTGTTAAGTATTTCTTAAATACAATTCATAGTTGTTGTGTTAGCAGTGGCTGCTGGTTGGTTTTTTTGTAAACTTTTTTTTGGGCCACATTAAATTTTAAGGAGCCAAGGTTATTTGTTAACTGTGTTATGTTACTTAGTTGGTTTTTACGATTTCATTATAATCATTATATTACTTTTCTGTTAAGTTGTAGTTGTTTTTCTTCTAATTTCATAGAATACTATGTTGATTTAACCCATTTAATGCTGGGGTTCTTTAATTTTTATGGGAATTTAAAGCGTTTCGTTTTTTGTGAAGTAAAGATAATGTTTTTTTGTTATGCCTTGTTAAAGCTTTAAAGAATTTTAACGGCAGCTGCTGAGGAATTGAAAGTTGTTTAGACATAAATTTAAAATCTTTTGAGCGTCTCAAAACTATTTTTTAAATGTGTCTGCAGTCTATTTTTTAATTCACAAGTGCTGTTGTATGTTGTACATTGTATGATTCTACTATCTGATTGTGAACACAATTTAGAGCAAAGTCGTATGTTTATGTTGTCAAGCCTGCAAAAGTAAAATATTAAAAATTAATAATGCATGTGAGAAAAACCAAATAATTTCTGCATTGCGTGTAAAACTAAAAATTAATAAATTAATATTTAAGGTCCCGATTATCGTTCAACACGACATGGAGTTTTCATACGATTAAGCCGATAAGTATTGTGAATCGTAATCGCAGTTAACAACATAAAACATCAAAATACTTAAGCCTCAGTTAGCCGACTGTAATGGAATGTAACTGCAACAGTAAGAAACAGCTGATGGATATTGTTATGTGTAAAGTAATGCAAATGGTTATGCAGATGTAAAGTAACGCAACACCGTAATGTATGAATCTGTAAGAAATAGAATTTCTTTACATTTTTACGTCATTTCATAGGCTGAACAGTTATTTATCATATGCTGTTTAAACTGTTCAATTATCTTATTCGGTTCAAAAGATATAATTTTTGCAACGAAAAAACTCAAATGGAGCCACTGTGCGTCGTTATTAGCAGATTTAATATAGGTAGTATAATCTTTGAAAGCGGATCACAAATGAAGAATTGGTATCGTTTTTAATTTCTCTGATACCCGACGTGTCCCACTTTGGGAACCTCTGGCACTGACTGTGATGGCCTTGTACGTTGCCATGTTGGAATATTAAGCTTTCTTATCTGGCCCCATATTCTGGGTGTTTTTGCTTTGGTGTCGACTCGACCGGTTTGACCGGCTTCACATATGATCTCTTGCCCTTACGATTTAGCATGTAATGATTCAGTGCACAAATGAAAATCGTCTTTCAAGATCTCTTGACTTCAATTTATATGGTATTCAATTTTCTTTCTTTTGAATGAAGCCTGCTCGCAAACGTTTTTAAATTGCTACTTGAGTAGCTCCCAATAATTTTCAAGCTCTTGTTGAGTTTGGAAACAATCTTTATGTAGTAATAGCTGCACATCTTGGTCTTCAAACTTGAATCGCATGACTATGCGAGCTTTGTCTACCGTAAATCAAAATCTTTATTTCTTAACCACACAAACCATGTCTCGCACATTGAAACTATTGGTGTGCTTCAGCTTTAGTTTTTTTAAAACTTTACAATTTAAAGCTTTATTCTATACGTTAAGCATTATTAAGGGCTTTCTTTTTAAACCCTTAAAATGCTATAACTTTCCTTTGAGCTTTAATAATTACAATGCTTTTAAAAATAAACAACTTTCAATAAAAAGCTTATCATTTTTTAATCAAATTTTTACAATGGGTTAATTGTAATTTGTATTCTTTTTTTTTAAATTTTCCATTTTTTCTGAAAAATTTCAATAAGAATTAACTATATTGTTGCTATTGTTGTTTAGCACAATGAAACAAAAAAAAAAATTCAAATTACTGCTACAGTAGCTCTATCATTGAAAATCTAATATTGGGCTCTATCAAACACCCCCCCAAACCACCTACCGTGTCCATAAAATAATTTCATTACAAGTAAGTATTTCTATCTGGCTAAATTAAAAAACGAAACCTCTATTTAATTTTGTGTTTTTTTTTCAAAATTTTTTCAATTTTATTTTGAAAACTATACGGCGCTGACGTTTCTTCATGTTTTTTTACTCGTTTATTTTGCGCAATGGCGATCATGACATCAAGTTAAACTCAAGTTGGTTTTTTGTGTTTCTTCTAACTCGTATTAAATTATAAGTAGTACCATTTGTTTTTTTTTCTTTTTGTAACTAAATGCATTTAATAGTAATTTACAAATAAGATGAAGTTGAAATTAAATGGTAAAAATAACTACAAATAATGAATTTAGGGGGATAAATACAAGTTTAACTAATTTTTATAAATTAAATCAAAAAACGTGATGTTTGAGATTTTTAATTAGATCGAATTTTTTTCAGCTGAGGCGCAAAAAATAATGGCTGCAAAAATAAATAAATTGTTTTTTTTTGTTTGTATTATTAAGCATTATAATGATCATATGCTTACGAGTATATCGATGGTCTCATGTAGAAAGGCCCTAACTCGCATATTTGAAACTTTACAGGAGAAGATAAAAACATAAGAGAAACTGTAATATTCAACATGTAACTTTTTTTGTACAACTGCTTATAAAAGCGTTATTTTTTACACTATTGCAATAAATTTTTGTGAGGAGGTGTATTTGCGTTAAATGCATTGGAATCGCAAAAAAACCAATTTCGAAAAAATAGCGAGTTAGGGCCTTTCTACATGAGACCAACGATATGTAGGATGTTTTTTGTTTGTTTGTGAATGCTTATGTATGTATGAAGGTTTGATGCTTATTTTTTTTATAAAATGTCAAATTCATTTGTTATTTTTAATTAGTCAAATGGGATTTTTAATCAGGGAGCTAAAAAATCATGGCATTCCATCATGTTGAATTCGACCTTTTGTAAATAAAAATAATAAATAACACATGATATGCTTAAATTTCTTTGCAAAATAAATCTACAACAAATATAAAAAACTTCAACTAATTTGTTTGGAAATTTTTGGGATTTAAGTTAAAAATTATAGACTGTAATGCTTGGTTTTCACTATGTCAGTTTTGTTGTCAAATTGTCCAAATTGTTGGTAATTTCATAACAACTTAGACAATTTGACAACAAAACTGACATAGTGAAAACCAAGCATAACAGTCTAATTCATAAAAACTTGTCAAGGGTTTATAAACCCTTGATTTATGAATAAGGGGGTTAGTCCCAATTTAAATGAAGCAATTTTTATTGAAAAGCTTTATATAATTTTTGCCTTGAAATTTCATTCAATTCATTCAATTCTTATTGCTTAAATCGCTTGTATTTTGATTTGAGAGTATACACACACCTTAAAAACAGAAAATTAAATCAAATAAGTATGGAACGTGCAAATGATATGCGCGTCCAAAACGTTTTAAATTGTGCAAATTCTGCTAACATGTCTTTTTACCATGTTACAGTAATTTTTGGCCGTTTCAATCGTATACACATCTGCAATACGAATAAGAGAGTAACAAGAATTGCTAGTACAATCAAGTGTGTACTCATCCCGGTATCTAAAAGTTAATCAGCTAGTCTTTGTGCAAATTGGGACTTATTAAGTGATAAATATATTTGAAATTGTTTGAAATTTAAATTTTAAATCATATATACAAAGTAATAATGAGAAGAGGAAATCAAACAATTCCAAAAAATAATTGTTATTTTTAAACAGTAACTACTAAGCTTCCATTTGTGCGCAACATTAATTTATAAATTTAAGTGAATGGAAAATAAACAAGAAGATTAGCCGATCTAATATTATAACACTGCAAAAAATTCTTAAATTAAATATAAGAGACAAAATAAGCAAAGGGTCTAATTCTTGATTTAAATGCGTAAAGCTTTGAAAAAAGATCTTAACTAAAAATAAGAAACAATTTGTGTAATTTTCATAACTGAGAGAGTTGGGTAACAATGAATGTTTTTATTTAATATAAATATAATCTTCGACACCTTATATAATATCAAGCGTTGAATTCTGGATTGTTTAATGTGTTATTACTAGACTGACACCAATTAAAATATTTGTATTTTTTAAATGGTATATTGTACCCCGGAGGGATATAATATGTCTTGATGTTTATGTCCATCAACTGGACACGTTACCGTCTGGAGACTGGCTCGAAACTGGTTAGAGTTTAATTGTTTTACCTTTCTTAAAATCGCAGCTAACTATAGTCTCATCTATTAAAGGTCAGTTAACAGCCCGTAATTTAACTATTGGGCTGCAGGTCCCCTTACTGATAACACTGTGAGACAAATGGTAGGGGTCAGTGATCGGGAAGGGCTCAAACTACAGGAGAAAGTTATATCGGTAAAAAAGAAGTTATACGTGTCCCGGCATTTCGCTGGGTTACGTCTAGGAATCGAGATATATCGATTTGAAGTTAGTAACTATCATATAGGGGAAATTGTCACCTTTGGTGGTCTTTTTTTGACATAACTCGAGAACCACTAGTCCGATTTGGCTGAAACAAATTTAAAAAAATTAGGAATTACAATTCCTTTAATCTGTTCGTACAACGTTTCGCAACAGTTTCGCAGTTATAAATAAATGTATGAAGAAAAAAAACATTTTTTGCCTAAAAAATTTAATTTTTTTTTATTTTTAATTCATAAAAAATGCAAAACGGTAAAAAAAAGTGTCAAGTCCTATTACTTTCACGTAAAGTCGCATAACCTATGAACAAAATGAGACATAAATCATGAAAATCGATGAACGCGTTTCGCTTTTCTTCACAATTAAGTAAAGGTATGAATTTCAAAAATACACTATACACTCGAGATATGTATGCACAAAATTCTTTGGAAAAAGCATTGATGACTTTCTTATGACGACTTGCATATCTCGAGCAAATTTTTGAAATTCTTACAAATGTTTTAAGATGAAACCTAAATATTTAAAAAAATCTCACAATAATATTTTTCTTCTGAGTGGAAGTCTGTTAGCCTTAATTAACCATTTTTTTTTTATTTTACACTCAAAAACATATACAAAATATAAATGCACCCGAAAAAATTTGTTTCTATAAAAGAAATATTATGAAAATTCATATGATGTGTTTTACATGCTTAAATGGAATGCGTTTAACTTTTTAAAAAGCCCTTATAACAGTATAAAACTTGTTATCTCTATTATTAAAAATATTATCACACTTCTAACTGATATGTTTAAAATAATCTAAATAAGCCGCCACATCAAAAAAAATCTACAAAATTTGGCAGAATAATTTTCTAACCTAACTATCAGTTTAAGTAAGAGACAGTAAAAGTTCTTTTTACTATCAAGGTTTTTTGATATTAGGATTATAAAGTTTACCGATAGATTCAGAATCATTTTCCGAGTCGATTTAACGATGTCCGTCCGTCTGGCTGACGGACGCAAAGTTTGTGCGTAGAGTACAGGTCGTAATTTTAAACATTCCGATAAAATTTTACACGTACTAGTTTTGTGGCCAAATGACGCTTGGGATTGCAACTGGTTGAAATCGCTCCATTATTTCCCCCATAAATGTTTACAATACATCTTTTATTTATGCACGTATTGCTATAGATTTCTCCAGAAATAAGATGTACATGAAGCCTAATCTCATCAACAAAAAATATTCAACACAAATATGTTTCATATCATTTGGCCCAATAATATAAAGGTCGGCCCATAACGAGTCATAGCTGCCATATTAGGCGCACTTCCCAAAATCACTTTAAAATCTATAATCCTTTTATAAGTGTTTATATCGAGATAAAATTAAACACAAAGAATAATTATATGTTCAGAAGTTATGCCACTATATATTTGGATGATATATCATAGCTCCTATATAGAGCCCATTTATAAAAATGTAATTTTACTTATATACTGTGTGTAGGTTATTATATGGTCGGGCTTGACCGTCTACACTTTCTTGCAGGGACCGTAACTGTTATGACTTTAATCGAAAAAGTCAAGAAAAAAAAGTTATTTTTTAACTTTTAATTTTTTAAGGCAAAAATAAAAAAAAATAAAATAAATATTGCATAATAATGCGCTAGTTTTATGCAATATTGAATTCATGACTTTTATTTTTGCCTTAAAAAATTAAAAGTTAAAGAATAACTTTTATTTTTTGAGTAAAATAATAAAAGTCAAAATTAAACGTTATTTTTTGACTTTTATCAAAAAAGGCACAAATTTAAAAGTCGTCCAAAAATTTGCATGTACATCACCTATGTATCATAATGGTAAGATCCAAAATTTTCCACGATCATTTTTTATGTGTGATTTTTTTTATGTAAATTTTTAAAAATAACAATTATTTTCTTTCCCTGCTTTCTTGTTTTTTTTTTTTAATTTAGTAGACCCGAAATGATCAAATTTAAGGGCCGCTCACTAGCACTGAATTTAACTACAAACACATGTAAATACAAATAATCACCACAATACCACAACACCAAATGTTTACAATTGAATTAAAATATCCCTAATGAGTTATCCAGTTATTACCAAAGTATTATATCCCTCAATACATATGAGAAGCTTTAGTAAACATGCTACAATTGTTCCAAAGTATTTAAAGGTGGGATTTGAATGCTCATTTCATTAAGGTTTTAAGTTAATTTGCGTAAAAATGCGAATTGTTTATTTTGAAAAACTTGTGTTTTCAAGTATGTTGTCTAAGTCTTTCGTTTTGTTAACATGTTACAATTTTCTAGCATTCCCTTCTTCTAATTGTAGAAATTGTTAATTTTGATTAAGATTAAAATAAATTAAATTTCTGTTTAAATTAAACTGATTGTTATTAGTATTATTTTGTTTGAGCAGTAAAACATCAATCTCTGGGTCTTAGTTTTATACTGTGTTGTTCAGAAGTCCTCACTTACATACATATATAGAAATGTTACTGTATATGTTGCTGCTGCTGTTTCAGTATTGTTTTTGTTGTTTGTATATTGGTTTTGTTGTGGTTGTTGCCATTAAGTTAAACATGACATGTCGCATGTTACACATTAGCGTTTTAACATACTTATTGTACTAAAACAAATAAACGAATATGTTGCTGTACATACTCGTATGTACGTACAGAAGTATGTAAAAGTTAGATATAGTTTGTTTGTTTTTTTTTTAACGATTTGTTTTGTGTTATGTTGGCAGTATCTCGTGCAACAATTTTTTTTATTTTTCAAATAACCAGACAGACGGAAAGACAGACTTCAGTGGTATGTATCTTTATATTTGTATATAGTATTTATAAATTATTTAGTCGTCTACTCTAAATAATTTGTTTTTGTGTGTATCTGTGCATGTTTGATTGCTGGGGTGATGATGATGATGATGTTATCTGCAAAAGGTATACCTAAATGTATATAAAAGTATAAGTGTGTTTTAAATGCCGCTAGAGATAAGAGTTTTTATATAGGCAACATTGTGTACAATAATATGTTAAACTCATGCTGTCGACAGCATTAAATTAAAGTCACTTGTATAAGTAGCTCTTGGTTGTAGCCCAGCAAGCCATATGAGTCTGAAAAGAGTCTTTTCTAACACCTTTTCCGGAGCGTCCATGCTCTTTATGAGCCCAAAAAAAAACAATTATAATTGCTCCGAAAACCTTTAGAAAAGAGGGTCAATCAGGGGTGTCATAGAAATCAATATTGTTAGAATTGGTTTTAAAACCAACAAGAAAAAATGATTTGGTGTCATAGGGCACTGCCACACGTTCAATAAATATCCAGATATTTCTAGTATCACGATATTTATTGAACGTGTAGCAGTGCCGACTCAGGACAGTAACATACAGTGCCCTATGACACCAAAGCATTTTTCTTGTCGGTATTAATACCAATTTTGACAATATTGGTTTCTACAGGGTGGGGCAAAAGTCACGAAGGGGTTTAAAACAGTCATAAATCATTATGTTCTCTGGCCAATTCTTGGAAGCGAACTGCATAAATTATTCGTTCTTGGGAATGTCCTGGCTTTAGTTCTTGCACTAACTGCACCTTATATGGGAAAAGATGTAAATTTCCCTTTAATATTCTGCGTAAAGACCGCCGAGACATTTGCAGCTCAGCAGAGTGCCTTCGAGTTGATGTTTCAGGATTCTCCTCAACACTCTCCAGAACGCGTTGAATATTTGCTTCACTAATTACAGAATGTGGTCTTCCGCTTCGTGGAAGATCCCTCACTGAGCATTGTTCCTGAAAACGTGTCACTAAGCGTCGAATCATTGATTCGGATGGTGAATTCCGCATATTAAAATGACGACGATAACCTCGTTGAGTTTGAATTATTGATCGATGATGTTCAAAATAAAGTTCTATGATTTTGGTTCGCTGGATAACGTTGTAACCTTCCATAATTAATCTCCCAGATTTATTTTACAAGTCCTAAAAAGAAAAATAAAAAAAAAATATAAATTAGAAAAGTTATGACTGTTTCAAATCCCTTCGCGACTTTTGCCCCACCCTGTATGACACCCCTGATTACATTCGAAAATGGTCCGTCAGAAAGAGCTCTTAGATAATGTCAGAAAAGCGTCTTTTATGAGGGTTTTTTTTGGGGCTCTGAAAGAGCTCTTCGATAATGTCAGAAAAGAGTCTTTTATCTCTGTGTAATCTTGTTTTTATCATTCTTGTGTGGTACAGCTATGTTTTTTTTTGTTCAAAGCACAAATAACAGGACAACAACGCTTTGGTACACACATAATTAAGTGGAATTTCTGAGTCATACTGTGTGCCGACTCAGGACAGTAACAAGCAAATTTTTCTTTCGCTTCGAAAATGCTCTTTTGTTGGACTCTTTTCTGACTTCTTTTTCGGAGCGCTCCTAGAATGGTATGCTGGGAGTTTTTTGGTGTTGGTTTTTGTCTTTGTATTAAGATTTTCTTTAACAGATTTAGCATAATTTGTAAACAAATTAATAGTTTTAGCCTAAAGTCTTGAAAATGTGTGCTGTTTGTTTTTTTGTTTTTATTATTGTTTCGTTGCTCAAATAAATACAGACAAATGTTGCACAAATTAAAAACAAATTAAACATCATTTTGAAAACTTCAATTAAAATCTCGGTAGAAAAAAATCACTCGTACACACATAACAAAAGCTTTCAAACAATTGCTGCTGTGTTGTTGTTTGAAATTTATGAAAATTTGAGGTTTTACATTTGAATAAGTGGCAGTTTTTCAATTTCAATTTTAGAAAAATTTTTATATTTTTCAAATTGTAGCCATAAATTTCCACAAACTTTAGCCAACAGAATAACAAAAAAAAAAAAAATAAAAAAAAAATTAAACAAAAAAGAAAAACATTGTTGAAATATATTGAAATTTGAACAATGTTTAAATTAAATTCAATGGGGTTTTTTATGTGTTTTTGTGCGGTTGCTGTAAATGTGGCGTATATTTTGCAAAATATTTAGCTACACACCAAAACTACATCTGCAACCGTGTGTAGTGTATTTTTTTTTTTTTTTGTTGTACAACTGTGTAGTTAACAAGCACTTTCGGCTCTTAAATAGAACCCCCTTCGTAAGGCAGCAAACAAAAAAAATAAAAATAAAATAAAAAAAAAAACAAAACAAACGTTACACAAAATACCAAAATCGTGACCAATTTGGTTTATTTACACGTACTGTACATGAATCTTTAAAACTATTTTGTATTTTTGAAAATTTTTTTGCTGGCTGATAAAACCTTTTAGTTTGTTGTTTTGTTTAGCCCATGTATGACCAATACGGTCAGTTATGCCTGCACTTTTTGGTAAAACAATCATTTTTGAAAAGAAATATCTAAGAAATAAAATGAAACGAAACTTTAAATAAAAACAAATCTGCCAGAAATAAAACGAAACATTTGATTTTATGAAAGACTTTAGTTGCTGAGCGAGTGAACTAATGAATGTTTTTAATATTTAACTGAGTGGCGTTTAATTGTAATGGACACTGAAGTTTAATATTTATTTAAGCTTTGTTGCTTTTTTGTTGTTGTTGAGTTTTTGCCAATTATCTTTCAAACATGAATGTCAACAGTTTAATTGCATATTAAATGCTTTTGCAAACAGTTTTTTTATCATTTAAATTTATATAAATTATTAAGGTTTTTAAGTAGAATTTTAAATTTTAAATTAAAATAAATAAACATTTTGCTTAAGATCTTGTTTACTAAAAAAAATTATTTTTGAACATTTTCAAATCATTACTATTGTATATAATTTGCATTGATCTTGTTTAAGAAAATACCAAAGTTAGTGCTGGAAAATACATATAACAAGTGTTTAAATTAAACAAATTCCCATCAGTTTTTCAACAGAAAACCATTCATTCACACCACTGCACAGTGACAGCAAACAATATAGTTTAATAAAATGTTGACCAAAAATCTTGTAAAGACTGGCAAATACTAAAACAATTTTTATTTAATAACTATTCTATATCACCTTAATTACTAAGAAGTAGTTTGGTAATAGCTAATGTGTTACCTGGCGAAATTCAGGATTAATTCATGAAACTTTTGATTGTTTACATTTTTGTTAATTCAAATCTAATCCAAATTGATTTAAAATGTTTGCGCTTCATTGAAGTCGAAAATAAATGAAGAATATTTGTTCAAGGATAATTCGTAATACATTTAATAGCAATACCTTAAGTCCCAATATGTAAGCAAACGTGGTAATGCCTTATTCAGCTCTGTATCTGTAAGCATTTGTGGTAACTGAATGTCTGCAATGACTTCTACGAGCTAAAGTAAACAGTTAAAATACAAATGTCTAAGTTGTAAATGATGAAACAGAACTGGGGCTGAACACATATTCCATACAGTTTGACATAAAATTTTGCCAGAGAATGCAGTCGTGACATAGAATCTATTTCATTTTGACAGCAATATTTCTTATGCTTTCAACAATATTACCATTCTTTTATTAAATTTTATACATTTTGTAATCAAAACCATATGTTTTTGAAGCTTTGGCGCAAGAAAAATAAAAACAAAAGATAACCAAAAGAAACGTTTAAAATTGAGATTTTGTAATTTTAAAAAATTAGTGATATAGAAAAATCAATTGAAGAAGTACAAAAGCATGATTGCATATATAATTTGCAGTCGTCATTGTACACAAATTTTTATTTAAAACAAGATTTGTGGACAAAAAATGTAGAAGTAATGCTAGGTTGGTACACAGAAGAAATATAAAAACATTAAATGACAGTTCGTGAAGCTGCAGCCGTTGTATCAATTATGGGTCTGTGTTCTGTTTCATCATCGGAAAAAATAAAAAACGCACCAAAATTAAAAAAAGCGCACTGCGTACCAACTAATAGTGGAAGGCCAATGTAAGCGTCATGCGGCCGCGGGCGGCAACAGTATTACCAGTGAATAAAAGTTTTGTTTTTTTACATAATTATTCATACAAAAATTTTAAGTCTCGCAATTTATTTAATCTGGCAATGCTGTGAGAAGCGGCAAAGTACAATTTTGTTCAACTTTCGCTCAAAATGAACAGCTGATTGGCCTTTCACTATAAGGAATTTTTCGCACAAAAAATTTAAAAAAAAACACCAAAAATTGTGCCAAACGCAACAAGTTGGCAAAACTGTTAAGCGGTATTTAAACTGTAATTTTAGAGTAGCAAAAGACAGTGTTCATTAAAATTGTTATTGTGTCCATTTAAATAAATAAAGACTCGTTATATTTCCTTTAAACTGTTTGAAGCTTTTATTTTGCAATTAAAAGGAATCCGGTTTATTTAAAGGAAATAAACCATTGCTTTTATAAAGTCCAAACGTAACAATATTATTAAGAGAAATCAGGATAACAATAGATTGTATAACAAAATTCTTGTATTATTCTTTTCGTTTACTTATAAATTGGGCCACATTTTTGAATTTTGTATTGATTTTTTATATATTTTAGCTTCAAAATAAATCATATAAATGAACTAAATCTCCCTCAGAATTTAGCTCCGTTAAAACTAAACTACAAATATACAAAAAAAACCCATTTTTTCAATATGAGTTTTCGCCAAACTTCTGCTTACAGCTGGGGGGTTACTCTCTATTGCAATGCGAAAGCAAATTCGATGCGATAAGCGTACAAATTGATAGTCTTATGCATCGAATTTGCTTTCGCATCGCAATAGGGAGTAACCCCCTGCCCCAACAAATATGGGTGCATATGAATTATTTATCAATACAGTTTAATATTTTTAAAAATCTTTGTACATATTTTATTAATTTGGCTTGAGGTCTGTTTTATTTAAAAATATAAAGAGTTTTATTGTTTGTTTCCAATATTTCGAACAACTTTATATGTTATCTTCAGTGAAAACAATAATTTAAAATTTAATACAGTGTTGTCCATTGCTGATGTCTTCAGTTTCTTTCACTGTTTAATAGTTTTATATTTTTAAATATAATTTCTTTTTTTAAAACTATGTATATTCTTCACAAAAACCATACTTATTTTAAATAAAACCAGGTAGATATATCTTACATAAACTGATTACCAGAAAGTCACTGTGCACCGTTTAATTTTGAACACATACAATGTCTTTTGTTCTAATATTTCCCTGTTTTTTTTTTTTTTTTTTTTGTATGCTACAATTTTTGCCTCTTGGTAGTTTGTAGAACAAAAAAAAAAAATTAAAATGTTACACTTAACATCTTCAATCTAAAAGTTTTAAATAAATATAAAGAAGACAAAAAAAACACAAAACGGCTACGAAGACAATGCATTGTTTAAATGTCTGTTTACGGTCGAAATAACAATTGGCCACCAAATATTTTAACCTTCAGGTGCTACTTTATGCAAACATCTATGGCTTTTTGACTACCACAATAATGCTAGAAAAAAACACCAAAAACAACAAACAAAAAACTTTCACAAGCGGGCCGCCTAAAGCTTTCATAAAAACTAACAAATAGACAAAAAAAATTAGAAGAAAAAACCGAAAATTTCCTTAAACCAAAAATAGTTGATGTTCATTCCCTCTTTTTTCGACAAAGTCAACGAGTGCAATATGCAAATATCTACTTTTTTATAAAACATAAACATTAAACCAAACCAAAACACAAAAAAAAAAAAAACTATTGCACAATCAACAATTGTCGCCAGAGCGAGCACCTCAAGCGCATCTGCACTTTTATTTGCCAGTTATGGCCAAAGCAACCCAACAAAAATTCAAATTGCCATGCAGAGAGCGAGAGAAAAAAGTGTTACCAAGAAATACTATGCAACAAGTGTGATAACAATCAGCATCTATAGGCTAGAAATACAAAAAACAAAAAAAAAAAAAAACAAGACAACAAGCTTAACAAACTTAAATAAAATCGCAACAATTGCAACTAAACCGAATAATAGTAAATCTAGGACGTCATCTTCATGCCACATTGCCAACTGCTGCTGCTATGCAAAACTATACCCAATAAAAGACCCAACAGCCAAACACACACAATACTAAAAAACAGCGGCTGCTGCAACATCATCATCATCATCATCCCCAGCCATCGACCAAAAATATGATAATATGATAAAACTTTGAGGTGGTCAATGGAAATACTACAACAGAGACAGACAGAAACAACATTTTAAATAAAAATAATGCTGGTTATTGGAATTGTTTTACATCGATTTGGAAAGTTAGAGGATGGAACTGTAAAATTGTAAAGCTGTACATTTTTATTCCTTTATCTCCTTTCAAAGATTTATATTTTCGTTGCTTTTTTTTTAGCCTGTAGTTTCAAACTGGATGGCAGAAATAAATTTTGAAATGATTAGAAAATATCGAAGGAAACTATCAATATGTTTATTTGTGGTGGGGGAGTTTTTTTTTTAGCAAAATTATCTATGGCTTAGATTAAGTGTTGTGGCAGTAGAGATATCAAGTTTGCTTGGTGATGGGTTTTTCTTACAAAAGTCTTTTTTTTTAAGTTTGTTAATATACTCAACAAAATGTTTGAAATTGTTAAGATTTTTGAAAAGTAACTAGAATTTTCTTTCCATTGAAAAAAAAGCCCAGTTATTCTTTAATATTGAATTGAAATCTGTTATTCTAATTGCGTTTATAGGGCGTGCAAAATTGGATACTTTTCTAAACACTACGTGATATTAAATTAAGAAAAATCTTTATCCCATTTAGGTTTTGAGCAAATCGTGACATTTTCTTGAAACCGCTCAGAAGAATTTTCAAGGTTTAAACTTGAATAAAATCAATATACGACAGAAACACTTGTTTGATCATGGATTTAATTGCTTTTAACTTTTAACGTTTAAGGTTTAATTAGTTTGCATGTAGAATTTCATTATTAAATCTGAAATATTCGCTCAAAATTGACATTTCATATTCAAATCAAATTTTTAATTTTAACAATTGTAACTTAAGGAAACAGGTTACAGATAAGAATACTTTTCTTTATCTCATGCTCTATACTATTAGATGTGTCATGGCAAGTCCTGTGATATGCCATGTAATGTCACATGATTTCTTAAACGATGATGCATGATATGTTACGTCACATTAGTGGGCACAAAAGTCTCATTATGCAACTGAGGCCAAAGTGTCAATGATACAGTTCTCGGTTTATGGTAACCGAATAAAAGAGAAAACGGTGAAGAAGGGCACAAGGATCTCTCTGACTCAACTAAATATGGCTTCAGGTTTCACCGATTTCACACTATACGATTTCATCATTAATTTGAGTGAGACTCTATTCTTTATGTTTTTTGATTGTTCTATTCTTTATTTTTTAAATTATCAATTCTAAATGAATTTAAACGTCCAACTCTATCTATATATTCTTTTGCAAATGACAGTAACATTCGCTATTTATATTTGTTTAATTCGCTTAATCAGAATCTAGACTCTAGAGACATGGGCAGGACGAAATCCGCACTGTTGCCATACTGTTACTATTACCAGTAGCGGAACGCAGAATTAATTATGTCTTGGGAATGACTCGCAAAAGCTGTCAGGTTGCAACCTAAACTCTAAAACACGGCCGCTGTGCAGATGGAAACTGTGCTTATCAGTGACAACAAGATATCCAACTCTATTGATTTGCTGGAGCTTAATCTTTTTACTGTCCAAAGAAATTTGAGAAATTGTTCCTTATATTCACATATTTTTAAATGTAATAAGTCGTTATTCAACAAGAACTCTTGCATTTTTGTTCAACTGACTAAGCACCGCACAACATACTGTATGATTACAAGTAGCAGTTCTGGGAAAAGGATTATCGGTAATGGAAAACGTCGAATGAAGCAATCAAGTCTTTGGATGATGTCAGGTTGCAGCCAAATATAAAAAAGCAATTTTTCCAAAGCCTCGAACTTAAATAAGCTGGATGACTTTTAAACGACCGTCATAGATAAGAAATGGGAAATAAATCATAATGGAGAAAGAAATAGAAAATAAGAATAGCAAAGTGGTAGGGCTAGAATTTATTTCACATCATGTTAAATGTGAAAATCAATCTCGTTCGTATTAGCAATACAAGCAAGATTGCAGCAATTGAATCTTATTATTCCATATACTTTCTAAATTATTCTCATACTGTTCAATCTAAGTCATGCAAATTAAATTTCATTATCGAAGTTGCCATTCGTCCGGACCACTTCATGAGTTTACACGACTACTAAACTTCATTTTCAATAGATGAAATATTTGGCCCGCTGTGTGGCTTGTTGGAACCATTTATCAAGTATTGTAGTTTCAAGTACATATATCTAATACTGGACAAATATAGGCTTCTACAATCTACTGCAAATATAGAAGGTTTGACAATCATAAATAAAAAATTATATTAGACAGTTTTCCAACCATACCAAATGTCGGGTCTATTTCAGTAATCACGTCACGGATTTTGAATGTAAAAGCCTTATGCAAAAAAAATCTTATTTAAGGATTTAAGTTCACGTTAGTTAATAGACACTTTTAGGCTAACAGATCTATACTAAAAAATCATATGGAAAAACAGTACGTTAACTATTGCATACTGACATCAACACCATCACTCTTTATTGGCATGAGCATAGCTGCCAGATTTGACGATTTTTTGTTTCAAAAATAGCAAAGTGACGATTTGACGCTTTTCTGAATTATTAACATTTTGTTTCATTATTTTGTTACCAAATTCTCTCTTTTTTGACACAACAACTATTTTTCTCATTTAATATAATAAATATTAAGAAGAACATGACATATTACAAAAACAAAACTAAGTAATAGTAATGTTTTCTTAATTATTGACAATTGTTAAGTTTAAGTTGGTATAATAATTCCCAATAATATTGAGTCAGAATTATTTAGTTCTTTTATTCGACCTTTTTTTTAATATTCTATAATTTCTTTTATTCAAGCAATTAGGTCACTTAGTATTTATATAAAAATGTTCTTTATATTTATATATTTATATATCCAATATTTCGTTATCACAATGGATAACTTCTTCAGGGATTTACAATTTTAATTGCTTGAATAAAAGAAATTATTGAATTGAGCCAAAATAGTAGAAATTACTTATTTACCAGTAAACACAAAAAGAAATTTTATATTCTGAATTCTATGAACTAAAATTTGTAGAGGAAACAATTTCTGAATTTCAACGAGGAAATCCTACAGAAACTTCTTCTATTTTAACATAAATTTAAATAAAACAAAAATGCGGAATTTTTTCCAAATAAATACCTGTATATGTTGGAAAAATTGGATTCTTTACTAAAAATGTTAATTAAAACTTAATAAACTGAATTGTTTTGACATTGTAATTTAACCTGAATCGTAATTTATCTGAAATCAGATATTTCTTTGTGAAATACTGTAATATATTATAATGATATTACTTAAGTTGTGTTATATTTTTTGTGATTTCTTAATTAAAAAGTTAAAATTTATGTATTTTGATATGTATAGTATAAGAGACTATATAAACTTGAATTTTTATGTTTTCGTTTAAATAAAAAATTCAAAATACTATTAGAAATAGTGACTTTTTCCGATCTTTCTGACGATTTTTAAAATTCGAAATGACGATTTTTTTTCTTTTTTATCAGGATTTTTGCGATTTTTTTCGAAATACATCTGGCTGCGCTGGGCATGAGGCCGCAGGCGGCAATCAGCTGATATTTTTGTCGCTAATACTTTTTGTAAATAGGCAAATGAGCGCGGCATATTGAATGTTCAAATAAATAATAATTTATATGGAGCACGGAAAATTAATGTTTATTTCTCTTCATCGTCTGTTGTTCAACGGAACAGACGATGAAGAGAAATAAACATTAATAAAAAAAAAAATAAAAAAAAATTTATTTTCAATACTGGCCTCGACCTTGAAATAAAAGCATATTTAAAAAAATGCATTTATGAAAAGGTCGCATAAAAACTACTTGAATTCATTTAAACAGATTTGCATATAACAATTTGCTTAATAAACGTTTGTTAAATTTAATAATCGTTTATGAATAAGGGGGTATATATGTAGTAAAATTTATAGGAATTTAAAATAATAAATATGCTATTTTAAAAACGAGCTTTATTTACTTTGGTTGATTGTATGCACAACACTGTTTTGTATGTTTACATTATAATTATTGTTATATTTATTGTTATATTTTTTATTATAATATTAATTTTTATATGTCAGCCAACAACTGCGCAAATGACTCCTAAAAAATTGCGAATGGCTTTAAATATTTTTGCCGATTCCGCTTTTTTCTCAACAGAAGATGGCATTTTTATATATTCTTCAGCGTGTTTCGCCAAAGCGCGAGACACTTTGGCAACCCATTTTGCTGACTGTGTCAGGCCATGACAATCACCAGCATCGTCTAGACACTACAAGTAAACAGATTTGATTTACTTACTTCCCTTTAACCCCAGCAATGTAGAGCTACCAAAACTTGTAGATCTGCTGATGTCTGCCCTGCGGTTTTCTTGAATATCAGGTTTCACTAACGCTACAATTTTCTTCACGGTTTCCTTGCTAAACCAGTATTTACAGCTTTAATAATTTATACGCCAATATTTACTTGTTAACATCTCTTCATTCTCGATCCTTTTATTGTAACCGCATGATCCAATTCTGACCCCAGACCACATAGAAATTCATAGGGCACTGCTACACGTTTAATAAATATCGTGATATTTGGATCGCAATCCATTTTAAAATATTGATGAATCACGAGCGTATGCTACATGTTCAATATTTATCGCGTCAGTATTTGTGTTATTTTTGTGCTGTGCGGGTCGTTTATCAATGTCGCAAGAAAACCAAAAGAAAGCCTGTTTAGCTATTTTGCTTGATTTTTCATTGAAGAAACAAGTGGAAAGAAAAATTTGGAGCAAAAAGTGGTTGCAGGATCGGAAAAAATATACGCAGTTAAGTTTAATGGACACAATTATTATTATTTGTCACTTTTTACTGACTAAAAATGTTACACGTTCAATATTTATCACGAGATCAACGATCCGCGATCAATGCAATATTGATAGATCGCGATCCATATCGCAGAATGGCCTAAAATATGAAATCCAGATCGCGGATGCCCATACAGTGTCACTCAGCATGCAAGGCTACTCAATAATTGCTCTTGCATATTCAGAAGATCCATTACTGCAATTTTCTCAATCAAACAATCTAAATAACTGTGTCAGAGTTGACCGTAAATATCATGAATCTTACGAAATTTAGCTTTTGCAGATTTTCATAATGACTTTGAGCGAAACTGCATTCAATTTAACAATTGAAAAAGCTATTACTACTCCAATATGCCACTGTTTAGAAACAAAGCTTTTGTTGAAAACCCCCATTTTATGGATGTTAAGTTCCACTACAAAATATGTCATAAATAAGTAACTGTAAAGAATATTATCAGAATATTATTTTTTATTAACGTAATACCTTCGATTACTTGAAATTGTTATACTAAAGCTATTTAATATTTATGTATAGATTTATTGTTATTTCAACACGAAAAAAATAATGGTAGTTATTTTGTTTTAAAGAAAAAAAATAAGTTGTAATTGGTCTTCTATGATTGCAATCTTAACTGATTGTTTTCAATTTTGTGCAGCATCTCTACTGTAGTGTCAAGAGTACTATGGGTCTCTAGAATTACTGATGCTTCAATGGTTTTTTTTTTCTATTTTTTTTCGGTTGGTTTAAAATTTTATAATATTTTTTAGTGTAGATTTATATTTTAAGATGTTTGTTTTATTATTTCGTTGCTTTTTTCTGTATTTTTTTAAGTTTGTAGTTGTTGCCAATTCGCGCGCTTACTGTCTGTATGTCTGCGTGTGTGGGTGGTTTTTTGTCTGCTGTTTAAAATCATTATACATCACTAACTATTGTACACTAAAATAATACTGCACAGCGATTATTCGTAAATGAAAACAGAGCTGAGAAAGAGTGACATCTTTTTAATTTAATAAGCAACCAGCTAATGTAAGATGTGCTTACAAATAAAAAACTGTAATTTCTAATTAAACTTAAATACTCCATGCTTTTTATTGTGTAGTTTAAAATCTTTAATAAAGTTTTTAATGAAATTAATAAGTTACTTTACTGTTTGAGTGTCTGTAGCAGTAATGCGTATTAACTTTAAGATTAAGCTTTATATGTTTTAATGCCACTTTAAGCGTAGGTTGTTCTGATACATTGATGCCTATTTTTTTCTTATTTTCTTCATTCTTCATTCTTCTGCATCTACGTCTTTGTCTTCTCTTGATTTTTCACCATCTAAATGCCGGACCGTCACTGTGTTTGTGTTTCAGTTTCATTATTGTGGCAAGAAGTTGCTTGTTTTATTTTAATCTGAGTGTGTGTGTTTGTGCAACATCATCGACACTAGTTAATTTAAAATTGCATTGCACTGCAATTAATTTGATGGCAAACAGCATGTTAATACCGATGTACGATTAAACACATTTAAGCATTAAACAACAACAACAACAACAACAACATATAACAAACTTTTAAGTCATGTAATTGATGGTGCTAAATCTGCAACATATTAATGTGTATGTACGTTCCAGCACCCAATGGGAAATTTCAATGCAGCTCACATAATGACATGTCAAGGTTTAAGAATTTGACTTTACTCCCAAGTCAAAAATGAAAAATTTGATAACACCTTCAACTTTGTAAAATATTTGTTCGAATTTGGTGAATGTTATACGAATTATAAACTTTTTTACTGGGACCTGTTAAATCCATTTTAACACGATGCATAAAATACTGTTCACAGTAATTTTTTAACAAGAACTTTGTTTTTTAACAGGGTGATATTGGAATGACATGAAAGTTTCTACCTAACTAGAACGCAATTTTTAAATTTGGCGCCATTCGAAGTGTCATTGTTTGACAGTTGAACAATTATTATTGTTTGCTAGTAGAAGGTACGAGATTAGTAAAAATGGAGCGCTACACGAATGAACAACGCATTCTCATTGTGAAATTATTTTACCAAAATGCTGAAAGTTTTGCAGCTACAGTTCGCAAATTGCGATTAATTTGGGGTCACAATAATGCTCCAAAAGAGTCAACTGTAAAGAGATTAATGGATACATTTGCCGAAACTGGGTCTGTTAGTGATGTAAAGACAACTTCGACCAGGTCAATCGACCGAAAATGGCGCAGCTGTACGTGATGATGTCGCTTAAACTCCATCCACCTCAATTCGACACCGAGCTCAGCAAATTGGTATCTCCAAATCCACTATGTAGCGAATTTTGACGAAAGATTTGCATCTTCATGCATACAAAGTTCAATTGACTCAGGCACCGAAGCCAGCTGATGATGGACAGCGAAGGGAGTTCGTTAATTGGGTATTGAAGAGACAACATGAAAATGCAGATTTTGCCGATAAAATCATCTTTAGTGACGAGGCCCATTTCCATCTTGATGGCTTCGTCAATAGGCAGAATTGTCGCATTTGGGGTGAGGAAAATCCTCGAGTGATTCACGAGAAGCAAATGCATCATCAACGTGTCACTGTGTGGTGTGGTTTTTGGGCTGGAAGAATCATTGGACCTTTTTTTTGTGAAAATCAGGCAGGTCAAGCGCAAACAGTCAATGGTGTTCGGTATCGTGAAATGATAACCAGTTTTTTCTTGCCTAGAATTCAAGACATGAATGTGGAGGGCATGTGGTTTCAATAAGACGGCGCCACATGTCATACAGCCAGAGAAACAATTCAATTGCTGCATCAGTCATTTAAAAATTGCGTTGTAGTTGGGGCACCCCTTATTTGTTGATATATCAGTTGCAGAAGCTTTTAACAATTGTTAAGATGAATTCGAATTCGCTCGTAGACACACTATGAAATGATGGAACTGTAGAAGCTAGTGCACTTCGTATAATTCGCAATATTTTCCTTCAACATAATCGTTCTTCATCATTAGGAAGTTGTTTAATATAACTGCCCTATTTGAGCTTCTAAAAATGAAAGAACAATTGTTGAAAAGCCATTGCATACTGAACGTATCACTGTTTAGAGCGCTATGTGATATGGAGTCGTAATTGTACCATTTTTATACCCTCCCTGCATCACAATAGTGGATTTAGGCTGATATTTATAACGCTTATAAATATTGGTCCCACACCCACCTTCAAGAAAGTGATTCTGAGTCGATTGACCGTCCGTCCGACTGGCTGTTTGAGTGGCTGTCCATGTAAACCTTGTGCACAGAGTACATACAGGTCGCACTTTTAAAGATATTTCGATAAAATTTAGTATGAGAACTTTCTTCGGCCTAAGGACGATTGGGATGTAATTTGATTGCAATCTGTCCATTATTTCACCTAGCCCCATACAAATGTTAGATTTATGCACGTATTCAAACAAATTTCGCCACAAATAAGTTGTACCTGAAGCCTAATCATACCTAGAAATTTTGTACAGATGTGTCCATAATTGACCATAGCTCCCATATAAGCTTCACTTCCGAAAATCACTTTAAGAAGCCTAAAGGTGGATTCACCCATTTGTTCCCAACAAAAATTTTGTCCGGAGAAAAATTTTTTTAATTGAGAGTTTTTTGCAGCACGATTTACCCAATTTGTCCAAAAAATCAAACCTGTCATATGTAAACAAAATCTATTAGTTTTACTGGTAATACTGCGATTTATGTTGCTTTGGTTATTAAGTGCAGTGATGGCAGGAGATTTTTTCAGAAATCCCTACGCTTATGGAAAAAAATCCATTTTTTCCCCTACATCCACTTTTTCCCCTACACAACTTTTCAAAATTTTTCAAAAAATAAAAATTTATTTTTAATTTGTAAATTTTCAATTCTGGTACATAAGTTCAGGTTCATTTGAAAATGATATAAAAATAACATAAAATCGAATAAAACTACATAACATAAAATAACATTAAAATACCATAAAAATAACACAAAAACAACATAAAAAACTAATATAAAAAATAGTGAAAAAATTATTTATAGATAGAATTCTGTAGAATTAATTTTTTTCAAATGACTAGAAGTGCATTTAAAAGTTACACAATTAATTAAATTTGATTGTAAATGAGAGCTAATAATGCAAATAGAATTTAATATTTCATAAAGTTAACCATTCTTGTGTCAGTAAAATTATAACATCTGCGGATTTCAATTTGTCCTGCTTAGCTGCAAAAATATAATAAAATAGTCTATTGGAACTTGTCAATTATCCTGTCGATACATTTTTGATGGGATAGCCACCTTGTCGTTGATGTTCTACATATTTTTCTTTTTTCTTCGTGCATCATTTTCAACTGAGAACATCTTTTTGAACTGCCGGAAATGTATGTTTCACTTTGTCTTACCAAATCTTCGGGAGCTGTTGGCAACATAAGGCAAGATTTGTTTGCTACGACGGTAACAGAGTGGCATATACATTTGATTGTTATTACTTCGGGACTATCTGTTAAAAGTCTAGACGCGAATGAATTGTTTTGTCCAGCCATAACTTTAGCGTCATCGCAACACAGTCCAATGATATTATCAAAGGGAATGTTGTATGATAAAATACATTTTTTAAAAATGCCATAAAGTGCTTCAGCAGTACAATCAGCGTCCACGTCAATTAACTCCAACAACTGTATAAGAGCTTTCTCTAGCTTCTTGTCATAATACCTTTTTTTTTGAAGAAAGATCAGTACTTTCATCAATTAGCACAGAAAATTTATATATTTAAAGCTTTCTGATTAGATTTTCTTTTTCTTCCCTAGCTGAAACATTCAGAATGATTTTTGAACATTTGGTTCGCCCTAATTGGCATTTTTTATAATTCAAGAATCAGGTACAATTTATTTTAATAATGGTATTAGGTGATCAATAACTTGAACTGCTAAATTGTTTTTTAAGTTGTTAAAAAAAATTTGGGATTTAAAAAAAATCCCTACAATTCGATAAAAGTAAGAAATCTTTCCCTTTGTATGTAGGGATATTAAATTTTTGAAAAAAATCCCTTCAAAAAGGGAAAAATCTCTACACTTGGCAGCACTGAATAAGTGTCAAAAAACAAATACTAAATTGTTTTAAAATATTGTGTATTCAAAATGAATGAAAAGAGACAGTTGCTTTTGCTGATGGCCATGGAAATCCATATGTATATAAAATTAAACTAATTCAAGCTGAGAGTTGTTCGTAAAAAAAAACTTTTTCCGAACAAATATTTTGTTCAGAACTCTCTTGAAAATATTAACATTCAAATTATATTCAACACAAATACATTTCATACATACACAAATCATTCGATCCAATGTTTGGTATGATGTTTGGTCGATAATTATTCATAGCTACCATATAAGGTCCACAAAATGTCGATATCCAAATAAAATTTAATAGAAATAAGTTTTATTCCTGATTTTAATATGGCAATTTTATAATGGTCGGTCCATAATTACTCGAAGCTTCCATATAACACCCCCTACATAATTCACTTGAACCTCCATAAATCTTTAAAAAGTGTTTATATCGAGATAAAATTTAACACACATCATGTTTATATGCACAGAAGTAATGGCAATAAATTTTTGTAATAATAGGTCATTGCTCCCATATAGCTGTTTTTTTTTTTTTTTTTGCTGAAAAACTGTTTTTGCACATATACTTGGTGTAGGGAATTATATGGTTAATCAGATGCAAATTCGGCTAAGCTATCGACAGATATTAACAACAAAATTTTCGCATATTACTGATGATATCATGGAAATGTGGTTTCACAGGCACCCCCAAACGATGAGTTTATTGCAATCCAATATATTTCATAACGTTACGAAATTCAGCTGTTAATTAGACGACCGATTATACTATTTATGGTGAAGCTATGTCAAAGATTTGAGCTTTACAAAGCCTAGCGAATTAAATTGAAAACTTAAAACACAAAATCCATGATGTGATTAATAAAACAGATCCACAATTTGACCAAAAATGAGACTGAAAATGTTGATAAATTGATATCTGTATGCAAGGAAACTAAATGATTTTCAAGGCAACTTATTTTGTTGGGAAAACAAAGTTCTTATTGAAAAACAAACCGCAATCTTTAAAAGTTTTTTAACAATGAGTTAAAGTTACGATTCACATGTTGCAGCAATCTAAGTGTGATTGTAGTAATCGGTATATTAATGATTCATATTAATTCTATATTGATTTGGCGATTTCAGCATTCCCCGTAGACAAAGTTAATCATCCATTAGTCTGTGAATGAGTACGATTAAATTAGATGTTGTTTGAATACAGTAAGTTTAATGTCTAATTTTTTTAGATGAATCCACGAATTTTGAATTTTAGGGCAAAAAGCGACTCGACTTTTTATATGTTGATTCTATCTTTAAATCTCACAAAATTGTCTTTTTTTATATATATAACAAACACAAACTGCAAAGCTTTTGGCTTGTCTGCAGAAAACATCCAGAGTCTTTGGCTGGAATCGATCCCGCAACCCTTTGACTGATAGTCCGGCACTCTTTCGCCTAGTCTATCGGGGCACTCTATCTGTTAAATGTTATTAAATTCGAAATTAAATTTGATGCCTAAATTTATTAAGGTGATTGAAAATTTATGTTTAATTTTTTATCTCAAAAGAAAATATTAGAATAATAAGTTTGATGTTAAATCTAATTGCAATTAAAAAAAATATTTGGTATCTCATTTTCAGCAAATATTTAAGCAGGGTTCCCGAAACGCTAGTTAATAGTGAGCTAGTGTATCAGTCTGAGAGTTGCGGATTCAATTCGCTGCAGAGACTATAATGGTTTAATATAAAACTTTTCGTTATATTAGTATTAAAAACATCGATATAGATTTTTAAGAGTTTTTTTTATATGTTTGAAATACGCAAGGTATATTTAGAATATTGTCAGCATACAACAGCAGGTTCTGAAAACGTACTGCTGAAATGTTTTCAGCAATTCATGTGTAAAATTACACTGTGAGACAAATGGTAGGGGTCAGTGATCGGGAAAGGTTCAAATTACCGGGGAAAGTTATATCGGTAAAAAAGAAGTTATACGTGTCCCGGTGTTTCGCTGGGAGAAATTGTCACCTTTGGTGGTCTCTTTGTTGACATACCTCGGCGAAACGCCGGGGCACGTATAACTTCTTTTTTACCGATATAACATTTCCCGTTGGTTTCATCCCATCCCGATTTTGACTGTCGCATAGTGTTATAAAACACATCTCAGTTTACAGGACACAATTTCCAATTGGCTATATTTAAACATTTGTTTGTAGATTCCTTTATTTAGTTTTTTTTATGTTGTTGAATTTTCATTTAAAGCTATGTTAAAAAAGATTTAATTTTTTGTAATTTTTTTCACAGTCACAATCTGTGAAATACAACATTACACTCAAACATGTACATAACTACACATACACACTACACTCACTCGCAAGTTAAATGAAATTGAAATTAAAAGTATAAGACAAGTGGTATGTTGTCAGCATATGTTAAATGTCTCTAATAACATTCATTTCATTTAATGTTTATTGTTACTGAAGTCTTTTTCCTTTTTTTACTTACTTACATACATATATTGTTGTTTTTATTCGTTTGTTTTTTTGTTTTAATTTTCCAGCATTGCAGACAATATGGAAAGATTTTCTAATTGAACATTAACGCTAATTACGCGCCAGTAATTAAATGTCATAAAATGTTAGACAAATTTATAAAAGCTATTTGATTTGAATAGAGTTTGTTAGGAAATTAGGGGGCTGGGAGCGGAGAATTAATTTTTATTTTATATAGAATACTAGTAGCAAGAGTAAGAGTGGGTTATGTTTCCTTTGCTGCATCCTAAAACAATCTTAGATGCCAGAGTTACTTCAATAAATAAGTATATACTTAGTGAGCAATTGCAATTACTGAAGAATATACTTTTCAATGACTACAATATAACGTTTGCATTACTTAGAAGTACTAAAATAATAAAATTTTATTATGCAAGGTTATCGAACGAAATATGAAAATCATTGAAAAGTTAATTTTTTTAGAGCAGTTAGATTTGACAATTATAAATTAACTCAGACATGAAGTGAAAATGATATCAGACACATGTTCTGTTAATCACTTTACAGATTTTTCGACTGACTCGATTTTTTATATGTACATTCTATCTTTAACATCAGCCACACAAAAAAGTTTCTCTACTTGTCTAAAATCTCATTAACGGGCGGCCAATTAACTTTTGCATTTCGTGAAATTATGTGATCGACAGATTTGTTTTCCTCTAAATTTATTGTTTCTTCATCGACAAGAGTATCTCTCTATTAAGCAATTTAAATTTTCAATTTAATATTTCGCATTAGCTGTTTAACCTCGAGTACAAAAATTACCAATAAACACTTAAATATTTCATCACACATTTTAAAACACCCTCCTAAATAGTTAAAATCGTAAAACATTTATGCAATAAATGCATTAAGTCCAAAATTCAACAACTCATCAAACTATTGAATCTCAATTATAACACAAAATATTGCCTAACTTTTGTTGGGTGTTAAAATATGTATTTTAATGTTGCCATTAAAATGTTTAAACGAGATGAAATAAAAAAAGCACATAAGTGTTTATGACATCACTTCTAAACATCTCAAAAATTTCCGCACTACAAAATCTACTGACATAATGCCCTCTTTTGTATGCACTTAAAAGTCTTTCATGAACATGCCACTAACATTCAATGGGTGTATAAACCAACGAAATCTGCTGACTTGCTACTAACACAGAAAACTTTAACATTAAATTGAAACTATTTTAGTGGTGCTGATAGTTGTAACAGGTTTATAAGTTCCACAGAATTGCCAAAGAAAAGTAATAAAATAATGTTGAAAAGAAAAGAAACCGGTGAAAAGTACAATGACGTCTAATTAGTATTTTAAGGCTTCCACATGTTCATGCCACGATTTCAATGCAATGTGTTAGCTATTAGGAAGGTGGCTGCTGCCAACAGTGGCTGGATAAGAAGTTTCAGTTTTCATGTTAAGCTACGGCCTGCTGTTTTGTATGAAAAGGTAGCAAGTAATGTTAACGCCAATATTTTGTAGAAAAATGCAAAGAGTACTTAAATAAATATATGTATGTATGTGTATTAGAGTTTTAAAGCGAATACAATAGAGTTAGATATTTCCTTTGAAAATTACAAATATGCACACATCTATACCTATAAATTTTATCAGTCAAATTAAACAGTGTAGAACATCTGTAGATTATTTGAATGATATATGCATTTCATGAATAATTCAATTAGCTTTAAAGAGATTTTCAATACCATAATTCTTGAAAGTTAATTCGATAAACAAGTATGTATACCAAGAAAACAGCAAAGATATCTTAAAGTTGATTTCAACACACTTACATCATAAGCAGATATTTACAACTGAATTTATCTACCTAAACTTTTAAAACCAATCATGGTAAAGTGTAGAATTAATTATCTAATTACTAAAGTAATCACTGCATGTTGGGGTGCAACTAGTAAATAACTAGTAAATTCTAGTCATGACCGAGTTTTTAAAAGTCATGAATTTGACGTGGTACTAAAAAATGATTAAGGACAGAAATGTAGTCCATATATAGCGCGGTATTCAAAATGTTATGATCGAACTAAAAATAGCGACAATCGAACCACTCTATTGGTTAGGTTAGAATAGGATACGATTCGATTTTTGATATAAAAAAGTCAAAAATTTTAAACCTTTAATACCATTGTAAATATGCTTTTAATTGAGAAAAGCGCTTGAATCTAGGATCAGTATTATTTCTGATACAAAATTTACAGCGAATTGATCACGATATCGGTAGATGTTACATCTGATTTTTGTCATATTATTAATGTTATAGATATCACTGACATGTGTTTGCAACAGGACGGTGCCACATGTCACACAGCCATCGAAACAATAAATTTGTTGCAAATCAAATCGCATAATTTCCCACCCCGATCATGTAATTTAACACCACTGTATTATTTTTTGTTAAACAGTGTTAAAGACAGAGTCTCGACGGAGCCAATCTAATCAATTGCAGCCTTAAATTTCGAAATCCATGGCGGAAAAGAAATAGAGCTGTTTTTTTTTTTTTTTTGTCAAAATCTGATTGAATATTTTTGTATGCGTGGCCATCAGTAGATTGTCGTTTTTCATTCTTTATTTTGAAAAACTTATTCTTGTTGAATAACCCTGTATTATTATATGCATCATAGTTAAGAGTTTTACGGTTTAAATTTATTTTATGTCTGCTTTCAATACATAGATGTTGTAGAAAAAACTTATGATGATATAATTATTTTTTCCAAAATCGCGTTTGATTTTTTTTTTTAATTTCTGCCTTTTGCAATCTTCTCCATATATATGCCCCAATGTGCTCTGTGGCTGTGGTTTTGAGTTTATATATAGCAATTGTTGTTGCAAATAACCCTGTAAGCCTTGTAAAGTAGCTACTTGTTTATGGATATGAGGTCTCAGAATCCAAAAATTTTATTAATAAAGTTACATTTCATACGAGATGAAATGATATATTGAACCCTGCTGTTGGATTAGGCCCATTTGGTCCCATTTTTTTTTTGTAATCTCAATAACTTTTGAACGGTATAATATATTGTTTTGACGTTACGAATCCCGTATTTTATATTTGTAACAATATTACTTTGAAAATATTAGGTATCTAAAGTTAAGCTGTACGGAAAAAATTAAACAGTTCATAATCTTGTATTAGGGACAATTTGGTCCAGTGAATATTTTAAATTAATATGATACAAAACACGAAGCTTTTGTTGCCTTTATTTGTAAGAATAATATTATTTTATTGAAACCGGATTTCGTTACATGCTATACGACATATTTTGCGGTTTGTTTTGCAAAGGGTGCAGTAGCTTAATTGGTTAGCGCATTTGATCATTAAGCATGAGTTGGTATTTGTACCCCGGGTTCGATTCCCACTCAAACGACATCAGTTTCTGCCACTCAAACAACATCAGTTTCTGATAATTCATAGTTTTCTTTCTATCCATCATAACTAATATTTATCACAGCGCCCTCCTTCGGTGGTATAGCTTTCAAACGCCACCGAAGTAAAAATAATTAAATAAAGGCTATAAAATCAAGCTTTAACATTAATGCGCCTACTTTATCACCAGAGGCGCCGCAATTCCGCACTAAAAACAAACATAATGCGCAATTACAGAGTTGTGATATAAAAAGCCTTTTTCTTTCACCACCACCACCTTTACTGAGTGTTACTTCTCTTTATGAAAAAAGAAAATAAAACTTTCGCAATTGAAACATTTTATGTCAGATTTAGCCTTGCAACAACTACAGGTTCCCTGCTTTCTTGCCACCGCTTTAGAAGAAGCAATTTCTGATGAGCTCACGGAAATTAAAGATGAGTTTTGTATATCAGTCAATAGCTTAGCTGAAAACTGGTGTTGGGGTAATCTATATCGTTTCATTATATGGGCGTTTGCCAAAAAGAAATGCAGCCGGTGCACATGAAATATCGATCCCAGAAAGGAATATGTATGCGTTTAAAGCAGATACATATATCCAGCATATTTGCGAATACAATATTTGGCCACCTATTTGTTTTACGCTTTGTTGTGTAGGAGCCAATCATTTGGTCAGCAGTATCTACTCCTCTTAAAACATTAGGAGCCGTAGAAGAGAAGCGTCAATGCAGCTTTTGTTGAATTGTAGTAGCAAACAATATGGAGCTTCTTCTTTGCTCCACTGTCGTTAACTGCAGCTGTTTTGTGTATAGCTTATCAGTTTATCAATATAGTTGCTTTGATATTGTGGCTGACATATGACACCAATGTTGCAATGACACAGAAAGGAAACACAGATTTTACACAGTTGTTTTACATTCAGCAGCTATGTGGTATGAATGTTTTATTTTGGAGCACTGCGTCTTTCAATAAGTTTCCTTTCAAGTAATTTTTGCACTAAATCAAAAGAGGAAAATAAATATATAAATATAAATATATAAATTTTCGCCTGTTATATTTTGCCCCAGAAGATCCAACACAACTCGCTGCACTTGGTGCTGTTTAGGCTTTGCATTTTTAGCTTTTCCAAGATATGGCTGTATTTTCAATTGTGATATTCTCATGGCAATTGAAAAACGTTTAGAGAAGGACATGCTAACGGTCTTACACCTCACGAATAGGAGCAAACTTTTTGTTAGTTCGCATTTGTCGGCGACTTGAAACATTATCAAAGCGGAGCGCACTTGAAATCATGTGGAAAGTACCTTCAGACATTATTGCACGGAAAATTGGGCGACCAAAATTTGCATCAAATAGGTCATGAATATCTTCGTTTTTCCACTGTCATGCACAAATTTTACATACAATCATGTTACTAAATAAATGAAAAAGAATGTACATAGCGATATACAGTATTTATTAAGTGTTTAATCATATTGCATGAGAATGTACGATTAAGTTTATATGTGTACGTAATTTGGACCAAATGGTCTCTGAATACAAGATTCCCATATTTTTTTAATCTAACAGCAGGGTTAAGAGAAACATTCCTTACAAATTGCAGCAAAAAATTGTGATTAGATGGTTTTCGGTAATGTTTTAGATTTTTAATTATTTTTTATTTAAAACTCAACTTTAAAGAACTAGAGCAGTACAAAGTCGGGAGCAAGTAAAGTAAAATATACATTGTTTGTATTTATATACTCAGTTTTAAAACTCAGACAATAAGCAGTAAGAAATACTAGGTTCGACACGACTTACCGACTGTGCTGTGTTATAAAGAATACCAGTTGACATTTCTTTAAGCGGAATATGTTCAATAAACATTCGACGAACCTTTAGTTTGCCCTGAATGTTTGAATTGTGGTATATTATATAAAATAATATGCATAGTTGAATTGTAGTCATTGACTTTAAAATGTCGTAGTGTACAAGTTAACATTGTCAGGCATTTACTTCGTAATAATACATTGTGCTCGGTGCGAAATTGGAATACTTAAGCTATGTGTCCACGATAGTCAGATATTACAACGTTGTCAGAAAAATGTGCAGAAAATTTCTAACAACCGTATAAACTTAAAATTGTTGTCTTCCAACGTTGTAAGAAAAAGCATTTTCAGTACATTGGAAGACAAAAATATTGTCAGACATCTAACAATCGTTTAAACACACAATTTTGTCATTGTCATTGTTTTAAGACAATTGTCAAACACTTTTCATTGTCATATGTGCAAAGTTTATGCATCTGCCAATGGCAGCATTGTCATAGAAATTATTTCTAAATGCAACTCTGTATAGACATAAATAAACAAACAAGCATTGATCAGATTTTTGAAAAAAGTAGAAGAGAATTAAAGAATTAAATTAAAGTGTGCATTAGGACATAAGCAGATAAAATGGTTACAATTGCTCTTTTTTGTTCCATGACAATATTTAAAATTTTTAACAGAGCTGCAAAACGAATTTTACAATGCCACACAACAATCTGACAACCGTAAGAACTGACAATTTTGGTTGACAGATAAATTCATTGTGTGACAATTGTGTGCAAATGAAATTGTTAGTTTTCTTACAGTCGTCTAATCTGACAATTTACCTTTTGTTAAAACATTTTTTAATGTCAGTACATTGCAAGCAGATTGCTAGATATGACAACGTTGTAATATCTGACGATCGTGGACACATAGCTTTAGTGTGTAATCGAACGTGAAAACTACTTTGCTATATATTGTTCTTTTTAACAATGCTCCAATTGAATATTGTTTATTACAAATTATTGAATGTATAGGATTTTTATAATTGCTTCGTAAAACATGACCTGTAAGACATGGCAAAAATTTAATATCGCTTTTAAAATACAGATAATTTCCACCTAAAAAACTGCAGGGTTATTATACCATACACAAACTAATACCAAGACAATTATTAAGAAATTTAGTTCATAAGAAATAAGGACGTTATAATGAGCAGGAAACCGTAAATAAGTATGAGTATTTCTCTTGCCGAACTAATGATATTGTAGACGTTAAATTATGAACCCTAGCAAGCAAACAACACTTAAAATACTACAGAGTAAAGTAACAAGAAATGTTACTGCAACGGCTTAAAAACTCACATGTTTGCCAGTCTTAAATAACACATCTTTACAGCACACGTTTTTTCTCATTAAACGCACATATCGTTGCAACTTACCAATGACCATTAATGAAGAGAGTGAGAACTCTGTGGCAGGCCAGTACACATTTTCCAGAAACCAGAAGCATTAAACACTTTATTTTCTTCCACTGTTTTTAATTTTTTCCACTTTTAACGAACACACGCTTCTCACCTTTATAAGGTCAGACACAGTTACAGTCACAGCAGCAGCAAACGGCCAACGAAAACCCCCAACCAGCCAGCGAAACAGCCAACTCCAACGCCAAACACAGTTTCTTAGGCATACAAAGGAAATCTTAAACTTTAAAGCATTATAACCAGCACTAGGACTAGTCACTAGTACGAGCACAACCTCTACAGTTGCTTGCAACATACTCTAAAGCCCAACAACAGCAGCTACTTTAGTTACTATTTTCTTCAATTTATTTAAGTTTTTTTTTGTTTTTGCAGAGATACTCTTAAGCAAAAAGGAAATTGTTGCACGTTAAAGATTAGCTTTTTTTTTGGTTTATAAGAAAGAAATGAAAACTTGTAAAACCCCCCGCCAAAAACAAAAACAAAAGAAAAAAAAAGAATTGTTGCACGTAATACTACAAGCGGCAATAGTACAACAAGTACTAACAATTGCAGCAGCAGTAGCAGCAGCCGCAATAACTGGAGTGTGTGTTTGTATTATTATTGTTGTTGTTTGTTATTGTACAATGTTACATGAAACATGTACTTACTACTCACTACTTACGTTTAGGTTACTGTTGTTTTTGCAACTGTTGTCGTTGTTTGTGTGGCTTTTATGTGTGTTGGCGTCTTTATAGTTTTTTCGTTGGTCTCTACGTTTAACTAAAAAAGCATAAAAATCCCTGGTGTTTTCATCACAACGCCCGCATTTTCACAAGAGTTTCAAAATACACACTACATGTGTGACTGTAATATGGTTGGGGGGGCTAGCTTGATAAGTAAGCTTAAAGTTAAACACTCGCCTGAAAATTAACTAATACTATGTCTCCACGACGACTTGAATCACCTTCTTCACCCTCTGAATCATGTTCATGAATCATGCTGTTTACATGACTAATAAACTTGATTCGATTTGACAGTTGTCTTTAATAAACAAACAGAATAAAAAAAAACAGAATTTACAATTTGTGGAAAATAATTTTTTTTAATGGACAAACAAAAGTGAGTGGAAATTAGTTAGCTTATTTGAAAAAAAGAACACATTCGTACGTATTTACTTTCTTCACTTCCAGCAGCAAGAAAATAATTTGCTTTGTTTACAATAATATTAAATTTTTACAGCTAGTACAGATAAACTTGCGATAAAAATTAGAGAAGAGTGCAATTTTTCGTGCTTCGCAAGTAGATTCAATATGAATCTACTTGATTCGCTCTTAAAATTTTGTATGGTGAAGTTGTTTCGCACATGATTGGGGTGTGAAGCATGAATAGAGAGCGAAGCATGTACCGTGGAAACATAGTATAAGTGTCTAGATATCAAATCAATTAATACAAAGGCATATCATGATAGATTTTCTTATTTATATAGTATCAGCTGTTTTACCAAGCCTCTAAAATAAAACTAAACTTAAACTATCAGGTATATACGTACTTTCTTTACTTAATTATTAATTGAGCCACTTGTAAATGAACACATAAGTGTGGTAGCCTGCAACACAGTTTACAGCGTTCAACAGCTTAAACCACACAATTAGGATTTGAGTTAAAGTGTCATTTAACGTGTTGTTAAAGTCTATGATTCATGCGTGATTATAAGAATGGAAGAGCAAAAAAAAACGCCATATAATATAGATAATAATCACAAATCACTTTAAGGTGAAAACTAAAGAAAAAAAACACACACACACACATATATGAAGACAATACAGCTACCGAAATATGACCATCAAAGATCAAACTGTCTATAGCTTTATTTTTAAAAATATAATTAAGTTTTAGATTTTAACGTTTAAAAAAAGAAAATTGAGTTTCTCACCAAAAAAAGTTGGAAGAAGATTTTGTTAAGGAAAATTAATT
This sequence comes from Bellardia pandia, assembly GCA_916048285.2. NCBI lineage: Eukaryota > Metazoa > Arthropoda > Insecta > Diptera > Calliphoridae > Bellardia > Bellardia pandia. Next base: position 47,868,464 of record OU696531.1, read on the forward strand.
ATAGAGACGAACAAAGCAAAGCCAGTCAATATTTCTCTTAACTGTTAACTTTAAGTAGGTATGTACATATGTTTAATCTTCATATCTTCATTACATACAGCTGCGGTAAAAAAAAAATAACACTGAAGGCATGATTCGACTGTACATATGAATTATTCCCGCGAAATATAATTCAAATATGTCAATCATATATTTTTCAACGTCAAAGAGATTTACAATTTCAGATGAAGTAACAAAAATTGGAGCTTTATTCATTATAGATGTAAAAATATTAAACTACACCTAATTCTGTTTTTACACGGTAATTGGTTCCTGGAAATTACCCGTGTCAAAAGGCATTGATCGTAATCTCTAAAATCTATTCAAATTAGTGGAAAACAAGTATTTTTTAAAAACAACTTATCAGGTTTATAGTAAATCACATATTTGGGGTATTCACACGGTGTCCGATCAAGTCATATTGTCATAAAGTACTAAAGTTTTACAATAGTTTTAAAAAATTGTTGTTGTGCTTCAAAGAAAAAAGTTATAAAATAATAAGACCTTTTATGCTGTGTTTATTTTTTTGTCATAACTAAACAGTGTAAATCTAAGTCGAAAGGGAAAAACTCTTCATCGAGCCGGTGATAATATTTAGAAATTGCCGCATTGAGACATTTAAAAAAGGAAGAAAATTTTGTTTGTAAAATTTAGCTGACTGGCAGCCACCAAACGCATTTAAAATAACCGCCGTCAGAAAAATTTACATGTCGTTAAACTTTTTTAACACGTTTTGGTGCCACTTATTGGATTTTAAAACTCCAAGGTGGATGCTTCTGCGGTTTGTAAGCAAACCAGTGACGTTTCATAAGAACATTTCATTTATTTGTTCTTCATCGTCGTGATGATGATTAAAGATTTATTTATTTACTTAACTTGTAAATATTTCCTTTATTTACTTAAATCAGCCATTACAACACAAAATCAGCTATTATTTAAAATTTTTGACTTGTTTTTGGCATTTTTAATTAAAAAAATTTGAAATAGCACACTAACTTATGAGGGTTGCTCACAGCAGTCATATTTTTTCGTGTTATTATTTTATGACATACGACTTTATCACTACCGTGTGAATATCCCAATTGTATAGTGTTTTTACACCAGCATAGATATTAAAGAAAACAAAGATGTGCACTCTAAACTTAAAAGTAATGAAAAAAAATATATGACAAATTCATTTGATTGTATGCACAAAAAGATAATTATAATAATTAAATTTAACCAAAAGAAATTTAAGCCCAAAAGATTTTGAATCGTCTCAATGGAATTAAATCGTCTAAAAAAATATAATTTTTTTTTTATTTTCAAACCGTCTTAAATCAAAACCGTCTAAAAAAGATCGTGTAAAAACAGAATTAGGTGTATACATATTTCAAATAAATAAAATAAACAAGTAAGACTTTATATTCGGTAGTGCCAAAATCTTATCTACCCAACACTAAATCATCTCGTATGGGGCCAACTTCATAAAATATTGTGCCGTAGTTTCTATTTATTGTAGGTTTATTTTAGTTGAATTTCATCTCAGTTCCAGTTATAATCAATAATTTACACTTTGTTTATATATGTACATACTTATAACTGATCTGTTGAAAATTTCAGTTTAATATGGATGTTTATGTAGGTTAATGAGTTTTTCGGGAATAGTCCTCTAATGGGAACTCTGACCTATTTTGGGCCAATCGTCATGAAATTCTGTACAACGATTTTTATCTATATGCGAATTGTTTGTGTTGAATTTCAATGTAATAGTGATTTTTATACCAGATTTATGCGCATTAAGTGACTTTTCAAAGTGATCTTTATATAAATTGGGTGTGAATATTTCTATATATGTATGAACTATTTGTGTCGAATTTAAACTTGCTGCTGTGGCTTGTAAAACATTCATGCGTATTTAAGTGATTTTCGGAAGTGCACTTTAAATGGGGGCTATGGTTAAATATGGATCGATCATCATAAAATTTAGTACGACAATTTATATGTTCCTGCGGATTACTTATGTTAAATTTCGACTTGATAGTGATTTTTATAAAAGATTTATGCGCATTTAAGTGATTTTCGAAAGTGGTCTTTCTATGGGGATATGGTCAAAATATGGCCCGATGTAAAGAAAATATCGTTTAGGGATTTCACTTTGCATGAAACTTATTATTGCAGAATTTTGTATGGATACGACTTCTCTACACACATTGATGTACCATAAAGCCATATTCCTTAAAGACTTTTGTATGGGGGCTATGAGAAATCGTAGACCGATTCCTACCATTTTCAACAGTACTTGGCGGTCTCTAAGAAAAATAAAGTGTGCAGAATTTCATGGAATTTCATGACACTTTGATCTATAACTCAGATCCTATTAGACCGTCTTTTCCTATTTTCAACGCCAAACATTTCTTGGTAAAAATTTTATTATTCTATGTCGTTTTTTCGAAGCTCTATTGTGATTTCAACAGAATGATATGGCTAGATCGTCTTAGAATCTTATAAGGACCCAGAATATATCAACGTTTTGGTTTTACGACCATTATTTCGACGTGTTACAAACGGAATGACAAACATAATACAGACCCCATCTTTTGGGTGTTGAGAATAATAACAAATAAAATGAAGCTTATGAAACATATAACTTATTAATATTTTGTTGCATGACCTTTGTTGGCAATAACGGCGGCACAGCGCTTCGGCATTGAGTTAATTAAGTTTTCACATCTTTCCCTCGACTCCTTTAGTACAGGCCAAAAATAATTTAGTCAGTTTTATTTGAGATAAATTCTTCTTTATGTCAGCCCAAAGATTCTCTATTGGGTTCCAGTCAAGTGATTGCGCTGGCCATGGAGTGGCCCAAATATTGTTGTCAATAAATCACTGCCGTAATTTTTTGCTTGTATGTTTTGGGTCATTGTCTTGTTGGATGACTCAAATCAATAGCATTTCGTCCATGGCATAGGTAAGCATAAAATTATTTAGTTTATCAACGTAAACATGTTGATCCACTGTTGATTTTATGCCTGGTATTGGCCCCACTCCCTAATATGAAAAGTAACCCCATTATTAAATGTTAGATCCTCCATGCTTTACCGTCTTAGATGTAAATTGTGAATTGTATTCTGCATTTAGGAGGACGTCCCCGTACTGTACTGTACCATACGTAAGCACATTTAAAAACGTGCCGTACGTCAAACAAAAAAATTCCACTTTGCATTTGCACTAGTGTTATACACACAATAAACAGCCAGCTGTTCAAAACAAAATTGCAATATTTACAATACATAGTCATGCGTATATATGCATTTATGTAAACCGCGTGTAAGATGTAAAGAGGTTAAATTGCCAGAATATCAGTTGTAATGTCAGTAGTGTGAGCCAGCAGTACTAGTCGTTAGTTGCGTTCTAAGTCGATCAGTCGCTAAGTGCTTGTTAATAATCTAAAGTGTTTTCTTTTTTTTTAATTTTTTTTTTTGCATATTCTTTTTTATTGTATCTTCATTTTAAATGAACTAACAATAGGTATTCAAATCCTAAAACTAAAGTTAATTAAGATAAGTCCAGCCAATGCTAGACAAAATCTAGTTTTCAAATTCGATAGGATATAATGAGCAACTTGTATTTATTCATCTGAGAGCGGTGGTGTCCCTCCTTCTCAAACGGCTATGACCGGGATGTTGTAAGATGTCTCGAGCGAGGGGATTTGGATGAGTTTCCAGCTTACCCAAATAAAGGGCCACGTGTTTAGTTATTTCCCATTTGACAAGTGGAACATCAAGATCGTTGTGTATGTTGTTGTTTTTAATATACCAAGGAGCGGTAGTTATCATTCGTAGAATTTTGTTTTGACGGCGTTGAATTTTCTCAATATTGGAGTTGGAGGCAGTGCCCCATAACTGGATACCATAGCACCAAATTGGCTTTAAGATTGAGTTGTAGAGTAGAAGCTTACAATCGAGCCGAAGGACGGAGTTTCTGCCGATGAGCCAATGAATTTGGGCTGCTTTCAGTTTCATTTGAGTCAGCTTAGCATCTATATGTGGTTTCCATGTGAGGCGACGGTCCAGATGAATACCAAGATATTTCACGTGTGAGTTTTGAGGCACTATATGGTCATTAATACGAATAGGGGGATATGATTCCCTACGTAGAGTAAATGTTACGTGGGTGCATTTGTGTTCATTTATTTTTATTCCCCATTGTCTTGCCCATTTCTCCACTTGCGTTACGTGGTGTTGTAATTGAATCGAAGCATCTTTTGGATCTTTGTTAGTACTGAAAAATGCCGTATCATCAGCAAATGTTGACGTGTGAATTTCATTGTTTGTTGGCATGTCTGATGTGTACAGCAAGTATAGAATTGGTCCTAAGATACTACCTTGAGGGACGCCAGCACCTATAGGTTGAGGACGGCTTAAATAATCACCTTCTTTAATCATAAACTGACGGTCGATTAAGTATTTCCATAGTAGGTGTTGAAGATTCACCGGCAAGTTCTGCTTTAATTTAGATATCAGGCCTTCATGCCATACTTTGTCGAAAGCTTGAGAGACGTCAATAAAGAGTGCCGAACAGTATCTCTTTTCCTCAAAGGTTTTTCTTATGACTTGTACCAATCTATGTGTTTGTTCTATTGTACTGTGTTGACGTTTGAAGCCAAACTGGTGATTGGGAATGCAGTTGTTTTCATTCAAAATCGGAGTCAGCTTGGTTATAAGCAATTGCTCGAATAATTTGGACATAGTTGGTAATAGACTTATTGGCCTATACGACTCAACTTTGCAAGGATCTTTTCCCGGCTTAGGAATCATCTTTACTAAAGCGATTTTCCAAACCGGAGGGTAGTACTCAAGCCGTAAGATGGCATTAAAAATAAAGAGGATTAATCTTTTTGCAATGCGAGGCAGCTCAAAAATCATTTTATTGCTGATTTTATCAAACCCAGGTGCTTTTTTAACATTTAAATTATCAATAGCCTCAACAACCTCCAGATATTGAAATCTTATTTGTACAGGTGGTCTGGCAACAACAGGCGGTAGTTCGCTAATGTCAGTATCCGTATTGGGAGTGAATACATTTTTTAAATGACTTACGAAAAGGTTGCCTTTTTCTTCGTTATTTCGTGCCCAAGATCCGTTCAATTTTAATTGAAAATTAATCTTATTCTTATCATTATTTTTGACATATATTAAATCTATATCTACTTTGTATTTAACAAGCAAATCAAGTATTAAAATAAAATATTTATATACATAAAACTAACTAATCATTCTTACATTTACTGTGTTATATTTATATTGTTAATATTTTATACAGGTTGAGATGTGCTGTCAAGCATTTGCATTAATTTCAAACAACAAAACAGTATCATAGAAAGGAAAACCTTTTCCATTAAATAAAATGATTGTACTGTCGTGCGTCCATAAAATATTTTGCTATTTACTAGCGGGCCAGTTTAAATGTTAAATGTTGGAAGTGCTATTGTTTTTATTTGCCGGCACTGTATATGGAAAAATCGCTCATACTGTGAACATAAGGGAATATTTGTAAAAATATTATTTAATTTAAACATTTTTCAATTTAAATTATCTTATTTTAATTATACCCCTTAAAATTAAACAAAATCATTAAATTGCTATTAACAAATTATTTAACCTCATCACCTTCTTTTGTTATTGAAAATATTGCTCTATTTATGTTAATAACAACTTTTAACCTGCATAAAACCTTAAATTTCACTTTTCTTTAAACAAAACTACAAAAAAAAAAGAAACACATTCAACATCTTCCTAAATAAGTTTGTATGTATACAATTTATTAAACTTTTTATCATAGTAATTTATTTTTAATTCCTTTTGTTACCGCAACCAGCCACAAAAAGCAAAGCAAGAATCGTGATTTTATTTAATTGTTTTTACTTTTTAATTTCACTTTCTTTTTAAATTATTCAGTTCAGTTTATTTCATTATAATATTTTTTTTAATCATCTCGACTCGATCACAAGTCAAAATTTAACTTGGCGCATGTGTCTTAAATCTTTTGATTTCAAACACATCATCTGCTTGCCAAGTAGTAAATGTTCAATTAGTCAGCAATGATTTTTTTTTTTTCAAAGTAAAATTTAAATCATCATTATTTGCTTGTAATAAAACAAAGGTTTTTAGTTTAAACAATGTAATGCAAAAAATATTTTGTACAATATATATACAATACAATATATATATATATATGAATACACATATACGTTTTAGTTTATACGCGTATAACTATTCCAATTAAAGACCCACCATTGAGATATTGATCAATAGTTATTATGAGGAATTTTTGTAGCTGTTGCTGTTGTCTTGTTTCTTTTTATTATTCGCATTAAAAAATAGTTAACAAGCTTTAGATTTTGGTTTATCTACTGTGCCAAATCTCATGAAATATGGTGTATTTATTTTTGCTTTATTTTTGTTATATGAGGATAAAAAATCATATTGAAGATGATGACGCGTTTTTTTCTGTTGTTTGGGGAAGACTATTACACTTATAACTGTAATAGATTGGCTATTTAAAAATACCCTACAAAAGCTATGACTCAAATATATATTTAGTAAGATACTATTTTCAAACGACAAAGAAAGAAAGTACTGCTTTTTCTACAATCCATCTTAATTAAGAAAGTTACTCATATAAGCATAATTTCCCATCAGTTGCGAAATTTTAATTATTCGATTAAGATGATTACAAACAGAATCTACCATAAAAGAGAAATGACAACGATAACATTGATTGCTGATATTGTCAACCAGAAATAAAAACAACAACAAATTTGTAGTAATACAAAATTTGTAATAATAATATTTAGAATTGTAAACGTAAGTAAATTTCGTTCTAACTCATAACATGTAAAATTAAACATGTTTAATTCCCGAAATCTATTTCTCAATAATTGTGAGTTAAATAGATGATATTTACAAGTTGATTTTGGACAACAAACATTGCTGATGATGCCCCTGGCAGGGCAAGAAATGCATTCCAATCTGCCAATTGTCTAAAAATATTACTTCACAATGCTATTCTTTGTATTATTAAATTAATGAACTCAAGCCAAATAAAAATTTCTCTAATAATAATTCGATTAATTTTAAATGCACCCCCGATTTATTCCAGCAATAGAAAACTCATAATTTGGATAATCATATTAATCCCTAAGTTTATCATTCTGTTTGTAGGCAATATACGAACATAATTTATACTTAAGAAATACTTTATATTAAAAATATTTTACACTTAAAAATAATTATTAATTATACAGTGGGTGGCCAAATTATTAGTTACACATGCAAAATTGTTTAGTTTGAAGCCGTATAACATTTTAAAATAGTGGAAATTTATCCTTTTATTTGTTATTTTAGGTAAATTAAGTGTTTCTAATTCAATTAAAAATAAATTATTTTGTTTTAAAAATATATATTTGATGAAAAGAAATATTACAAAATTTTTTGAAAAAAATATCTTAATATTTCGTAGAACCCTCTTTGGCATCAATTACAGCTTGCACCCTTTTTGGGCATGCTCTGAATGCATTTTTGAACATTTTCTTTTAGTTCTTCATCGTGATACCAGACTTTAATCAATTTAATCAAAATTGCATATTTCACACTTCAGAGCAGAATGACAGATAATGATCTACAACTGCACTCTAATGTCAATCAGTGTTGACACTGCACAAAATATTTAACAGTATTACCAGAATTAAAATACGAAAACATCTGGTACAAGAAATAAATTTATATACGTATTAAAAGCTCTTGAATCTTAATTAATAAGTGTAACTAATAATTTGGCCACCCACTGTAATACTTTCGATTTTAAAATGAAATAAAAGAAAAGAAAGAAATGTTTATTAATTTTACCTCAATGAATTTATTTAAATAGAAAATCGAATGAAAACACGCTCTTTGAATTAAAAGTTATCAAACAGCTAACACTTTTATCTATATAAACCAGAGACGGAAAATAATGGGTCCACTTTAATTTTAATGGTTAATTTTCACCATTTACCATTTAAGCCTCTGCAACATATATATACTTCATATGTATACATCATATCTTATTAACAGCCACAGTAACAATTACTATGGCCTATCAAACTATGTAAATTTTAGTTAACATTCTGTTCTTTGCATCAAGTGCAAAAACCATAAGCTAGGTGTCCGTTCTTGTTTGAAATTTTTCGATCTTCTTAGGATTACGGAGATTTTCAACAGTTACATATTTGATAAAAGTAAATGATTAATAAAAAATAGTTTTTTTACTTCTGTTTTGTTGTATTACGTTTCTACGTAAGGTAAATATCCAAGGATTAGTTACTAATCCAGTAATTTTTGAATTTTATAGTTATTTTTGTAGAACATGAAATTTAGTGTTTGTGTCTTGTGAGTTACAATATGTGAAAAGGGACCTACTTTATATACATAATAGGAAAATTTATAGGAGTATTATTTTGTTTTAGAATGGTTTGCCGACATAAACTAAATGACGAAAATAACGTCCAAATACTTCACTGATGATCCTGACTTTGCTCCGGATTTAGATAAGTTTCTTGCAGAGTGTTTGGAAGATGTAATCGATCTCTCGATGCTGAAAAATTACGTGATTATTTCTTATGCTGAAGAAGAACCAGTACCTTCCAGTTCCAATACTTCAAATTCGATTAGTCTTACAGCGCTGTAGTGCGACTATCGGGTATGATTCTCCGATGACAGGATTACTTTGATAATTATTTAACGTCCTTGCATCTTTTGGAATATCTAGCTAAAGTAGGCATTTATGGGTTGGGTATCGTCAGAAGAAATAGGATTTCCGATTGTAAGTTGCCATCTTGTGTAAACATTGTGTTTGATGCTCTTTGGCCGCCATATAAGTAAGCGCCGAGTATATTACATTGTAAGTACAACAACTACCATTTAGCCTAAAACAAACAATATGCACTCATACCGTGGTAGTGGAACTGCCAAAAGTGTAAACGGACGCCTAAGGGACTGACGAGTTTGTCCGCTTATGAGAAGTGTCCGTTTATGAGAGAAACACAAAAAAAGTAATCAATAATCTTTAATATTGTACATACATATATTTATCTTTAAACACTTTTATTTCCAAAACAAAAATATACATATAAAGATAAGGCAAAATAAACAGAATTTTCATTTATGTTCTTGCGAAAAACGAAAAAAATTTAAAAATAAGGCAAAGTAAACAAAATATTCATTAATATTTTTGCGCATAAAAAGGAAAAAGCTTGAAAGACCAGATATTTAACTGGATTTAAAAAAAGTTCGAAATTTTAGCTTGGCGAGTTTTTCCTTTAATTTCAATATCTTGGAAACGCATTTGAAGATCAGTCAGCATTTTAACACTTTCAAGGTCGCTGTGATATACAGAAAACCCTTTAAGTTTTCTTATGACTAAATAAGCCTCTTTATAAGAAGTTAACTTGTCTTCAATTTCATTTTCTAGCTCAACTTCAGACGAGCTTTCCCCCATTTCTTCGGAAGCTATTAACATTTCACTACTAATGCTTTCCACATCTTCATCATTAATAACTATGTCATTATCTAAATTGATATAATCTTCGACGTCAACTTATATCTGGCTCTGAACTCGTTTAACGATATCGGAGAACAGCCATCATCATTTGGGCTATAATTTTCACTCAAACCAGCTTTTCTGAAGCAATATTTCACTGTCAAACTGTCCGGTTATGGGGAAATAAAACGTCATACATCGTGGAAAAAAGTTTCCGCGTCCTGTTATGGGAGGCTTGTCCGCTTAAAATCCCTTACAATTTTTTTGGTACTGAAAAAAGTATATGGAAGGTGTCCGCTTATGGGAAGTGTCCTTTTGGAGAGAGAATACTGTATATACTTACATACAAACTATTTTGATTTATAAGAAAAAGTTATGAAATATTTTTTTAATTAGCATGAATAAATCCTAAGGAAATATATCCTTTTACATAAATATCATAATTGTGTTTTTTTTTATTATGACTGCTTTTGGCTAGTGGTCGATTTTTCGACCAGTCGGGAAGGAAAATTTTGTGAAAAATATCCTTAATTGGAGTCTCTAAAGCAACCCTCTGCCAGCGTTTCAAAATATTCCTGCACTTTAGGTTAGCGGCCAATAATGGGTTAAAAGAAATCTAATTATAAACAAAAGGAAAGTTAATTAATAATTGTTGTCATCACACCTCTTTTCGTTTTCAGTTCGCTTTTGTAACGCAATCGATTTCCATCACATATCTGATGATAAAATTGTCATCTCACTTTGTTGAAAATTCGAAATTCAGATCTCCGCTTTGAGATCTCTTGATCAAATTTCATTCGTGTGAGAGACAAACAATAAATAATTCGAATAATTTAAAAATAATTTTTTTAGAAACAAATCTAATTAAGGTCTTTCCGAAACAACTTTTACCATGATTTTTTTTTAACTTTAACAATGATGATTAACTTATTTATAGGCTATTATTACAAGCTATTATTTAGCAAAATCTATATATGAGATCTTCTGCTATAAAAATTTTACACAGTTGAAAAAAGAAAAATAATAGTTTTTTTTAATTTCTATTGAATAAAGAAGATCATCAGCATTAAATGTCTTTATATTAAGGCCTCTCAAAATAGCAGTTATAACAGCTAAACAACTAAAACGAATAAAGATGAAAGTTAAACTATGCATTTACCAACAAGATATTTCTAGGTTTTTCTATTAAAAAAAAACGGCTAACAATTTTTTTTTAGCTGACTCATACAAATAATATTTACAGTTGGCTGTTGCTGTTAAGATAATGTTAGATGCCAATAGAGTATAGTACAGTACAGTACAGTAGAGTAGTCAGTTGTTGGAGCACAATAGATTTCAAGGTTTCGGCTTATAACCTTTTTTGTTCCTCAGCATTTGCATTTTGTCTTGTAGTTCAAAGTTTTTTTTTTTTTTTGTTTGTTGTTTGTTACTCTTAAGTTTGACTGTAATTCTTCTTGTTGTTGCCGATCGATATTAGTTTACTTGGCTATTTGAGAGTTGGTAAATGCGTCTGGTTGTGTGAGCGATTGAGTTTGTTTTGTGGTTAACGAACTTGTCCTTAATGTGTCACCAAACGGTAACTGATGTATTTTTAAATATTGTTGCAAAGTCTTTTTTATAATCAATGATCATGAATTCAAAGAAACAAACAACAACATCAGAAACAGAAACAATATTCATATAATACCACAGAGTTGTAGTAATAATAATAATAACAATAACAACAGCTGCCTGCCTACGCAGTTAAATATGCCACAGCAAGAAGCCAAGCATTCACTCATTCAGTCAGTCTTACTTTCCGAGCCATAATGGCAACCAAACAAACAAACAGACCAAAGCAGTAGAAGCAACAATTAATTGTTTTCTGCAGCTTACACTATGGAAAATTTCTTAAAATTATCAAACATATTGAAACAATTTCAAAATTCTTTGAAATTTAACACTAAACCATTGTGCAATTGACTAACATTACCCACAAACTTATATTGGAGCTACTACAACTGCCACTACTGGTGGTAAGCAAAGTTTTCCAATCAATCAATAACAACAACCACATTATGTAAATATGTATGCATGTGCTTTGCATTGTTTGCTGCCAATATCTCTGCAACTTATACAGCGCAGCGCGTACATCTATTTGAACATTGAAATTGTTTAAAGAACATGTCACAAATGATTACTAAATATGGTGATTTTCAGTTTAAAACAATGATCTTCTAAAGCCGTCTCTTTGCATCACAATAAATTCATTTAGTTTATTGATATAAACTATTGATTTTGTTTTTTATTTGGTTTTTGATCTTGGTTTGACTTTGTAAATACTAATCTTGTGATCTTATTTTTTTAGCGACGCAGAAAAAAATCTATGGAATTTTATGTGAAAATATTAATCTTTTATTTAGTTTTTTTTCTATAAAAATTTAAATAAAAAGTAACTTTATTTAGACATAAATTACAGTGTTAGATGGTGTGCATAATGACAACTCTACAAATCAGTTTTTTATATTTACTCAACATATATACACGAATGTGGTTAAAAATTAAAATATTAATTTAATTTAAAGTTGTATAGTGAAAAATGCCCTAAGTAGACTTTTTGAGAAAATTTCATCGGGTGCGAAAACAAACGATTATTCGAAACATTTTATTAAATAAAATAAAATAATAAAATAAAATAATAAACAAGTACAAAGACTTTTAAACAATTTCTCTTGGATTTTCTAAAGCCCAAGTAATGCAAATTCTTAATAGCGAAAAAATATAGTTGTACAAGTTAAACACAAAACTACAACCTATAAATATTCATACAATTGCGGTAATCATAATATGGTTAAGTTACGATTCAGATGATTACTACAATCATATATGGGTCAATTTAAAAAAAAACGCAATTTTTGTGTCCCCGCACTTTACACTACTATTTTATGTAACACACGCAATTCTCAAATTTGTATGTTTGTTGTTGTTTTGTTTATTCAGAATGGTGTTTTGTTTCTCCCTCTGACTGCTTCCATACAAAAGCATGTGTCCCCCGTTAGAATTTTTAGTTAACAAAATAAAATAAAATCAACAAAAAAGTAAATATGCAACATTTAATAACAGTTTTCGAATTATTGCGATTCTTTCCTGTGTTTTTGATTTGTTATAGTCGTTAAAAAAGTGAGCATTTGCGTAGTTTTTGTTAACACTATGGTAAGGGCACCATAAAATTTCATGAGCGTCATGCTAATTTTTTTAAAAGTGAATATATTAAATGTAAAAAATTGAAGTTGACAATGATTGTTTACATGGTTGCAACTAATTTTTTTAAAATTTGTGAATTTGAGAAATAAATTGCCTACGGAAAAAAACCAAAATAGGCAAATATTTTATGAGCATCACTTTTGAAATGTATTGCTTCATAGCTTAAAATGCTTAATTTAGATTTTATTTTTTAATTTTCAAGGGTAAAACAACAAAATTAACGGCGGCTGAAAGAACTCGATAAAGCGCGTAATGACGAATATAAAAGAAAGAAAGAAAGGTATAATCGTGGTATATTTGAGTTTAATTTTTATTGTTACTGACTGATTCTGTTTTTGCCTTAATTCGAAATTGGTAACAATGAATGAGAATGAAAAAAAGGCGCTTGTCCTTTCATGAAGTTTATATAGATTCAGAATAAGAATTCGAATGAAAATTTATAAATTAAATTATTGTTTTGCGTCAAATATTAACATATGTGTATAAGTTTCTTCAAGAATTACTTCCTTTTTTCTATTTTTGTTAAAGACATCAAAGAATATGTACATGTTTAGTTTTGTATGAAAATGTTTGTTTTTTAAAGAATTTTTTTTTATTTACTTTTTGTAAAAGAATAAACATTTTTTCGTTAAAGTTTAGATTTGGTATTATTTCTTGTTTAGGTGCAACAAAATCTCTTGATAGTCATAAAATATCTTGAGCGTCACACGTAGTTTTTTTCCTTAAAACGCTTATAATTGCAGTTTTTTTTAAATACATTGTTACAAGCCTATTACTTTGCAAGTAATCTCTAAGTTGAAGTGTTTTTTTAACAAAAATTTACATATTTTCACTTAAAAAAAAAAATTAAAAATCAAGGTGAATAGTGATTTTTTGTTTATAATCGAAAAGGTGATTTTTGCAAAAGTCAATCTTCAGAAACAAAAGAACATCGTAGTAAGCTTGAATTTCAAATATTTTTGCATGTTTAGCGATTTTTTATACATATTTGGTGTGTGACGCTCAAGATAGAAATCATAGAAAACCTAATAAAAATCCAAAAATATTGATTTTTTTGAGAGTCTAAAAGTACCACCGGATTTTTTTTTATCAATTTCTACTTAAATTGTCCACTCTTACAGGCGAATTGAAAAAACTTTAAAAATAAGCAAAACAAAACTCGTTGTGTACGTTTTTTTTTTAAATTGACCCATATAAAATCATATATATGTAACTATGTATGTATTTGCGGCAATCATGTTTACGATGACTTCATTTATTGTAATATATAATCACATTTTGAACAGTTAAAACTGTACGTGAGTGGCCGACTTTACACTAATACGGGATTAATTAATCCCGAAAAAGCTTGGGATTTTTTAAAAACAAATCCCGGGATTTTCAGGATCGGGATTTTAGGATTGACATTCCTAGTTTCGACCATAAGCACTCTAATCATTCGCTTTACCAGATAAGATTATTTTATATAATTTTTAAATGCACCAGCTATCCAGTGGGAAACTACGTCTTTCGCCCCAATACTCAATTCTGACAAATACCTATTCATAATATTTGGTTGTTAATCCCTTATTTGCTAAAATAATTTTATTCATATTGCACTTACTTAGATCTCTTTTGTATTATTAACAGCGTTAATAAAAAACAAGATGTTAAATTTATATTTAACACAAAAACACAGTTATAGACGTGCATACAAATATAAATAAACATAAAAATACACATGAATATTCATTTTCTATAAACATATGTATGTGTATATACATATAGTTATTCAAACACATTAAAATCTCTAAATCGGCTTTAAAAATGTGCCACACGCAAATTTGTCTCGTTTCCCACGATCAACGTTTGGACATACAATATTTCGCGGCTAAATGTTTATAATGTTGATTTTAGATAAAATACCTGTGTAAAATTACACACAAACATATATTATAAATGTAGTTAGATAGATAAATTTTAAAACACTCTCTCAAACATAAACACTCTAACATATTCAAATTTCATAAACAAATTCTTGCTTAAAAATATTTAAATCGCTGTGTTTGTAAATCACTGTTTATGATTTAAACCAAGTTTTTTTGTTGTTGTTGTGCTTCAAACATGAAATATATAAAGTGGTCAATCAATATAATGACCAAAAGTCGTTTCTTCTAACAGTCAGTTAGTTGTAGATGAAGCTGAAGCGTAGTATTTGCATTAATCATATAATTTTATCTAACTATAGTGTTCTCTATGGTATAGCTACTTGTATGTATGCATAGGTAACTACTCGTACATATACATTGATTTTTACTAAAAGCCAATATTCAGACATATTTGATATTGTCTACGTCTGACTTTGTGCTGGAATTGTTGGAAGTAAAATAATGGAAATGCAAAAATTACACACATTTTGTGTAAATGATATAAGACGGTAATTAGTGGAAATATTTGTGGTGGTTGTTGTTATTATTCTTTACATCGTTTAGTTGGTGTATAATTTTTTTGTTCTAATAATTTACTATGATTATTTGATTTCTTAGTATTTAGTTAACTATTGTTGGTCATTAACTAGAAATTAAGCTTGTTTTTAAAGTTTATTTGCAACGTTTTGTGGTAGTTGGAGGGGGTTATGACTTTATAGGCGAAGTCTTACGATACAATCTAAATAAAGAAGCAGATGTTGCAGTGTACGAATACAATCTAGATTATTATATTTTAAACAGAAACATTTTCCATCTTATTAATTTATGTTTAACAAGTCTATTAAGGTATGGTAACACATGGAAAATATTTACTCAAAAAAGCGTAACCACTTGTTTTAGCACAAATTTGTTTGACGTTGTTTACCCTCACAAGAGTTTTGCAAAAGCAAACAGCGTCAAGTAAAACAAAACTAAATATTTGTTGTCTCCTGTCGTAAATAAACGAGATTTTTTTTAATAAATAAACGTGTTCAAATATATTTTTTTAGTGGGTACGTCTTTTGGTCACACTTGGCAAATCTGTGGAATTTTGACAAAACAACCAATGTCGAAAAACTGAATTTTACAGTAGGACCAAAAAACACTTTTATAGGGTCACGGAATCGTTCCAGAACACATATAAGCAAATGTAACCTATTTTTATGGTGGAGAATTTAAATACTTTTATTTTCCAATTTGCATCTTTCTTCCAGATACAACAGTTGCCGAGAAAATGTCCAAAAACCGAGATGTGTTGTTTTGTCAAAATAATTTTTGATCGAAAAATCAACCCTTCTCTAGATAATTTCTTTTTTCATACTGAAAAGTAACAAATATTTCGCAACCTTTATGGGGACTAGTGCTTTTATTAAAATGAAATAAGAAAAATTCAGTGACATATGTTATTTTCTTAAATAGAATTCAGTTTACTTTAAACGAATATTATAAAAAGTTATGCTTTCTATTAGACCAATTACATGAATTTTTAGGTATGAAAAAGAAAAGTTGAAATTAATTGAAAAAATATAAATAAGAAATAGTTCATATATTATAATATATTGTAGTTCACATTTATATTAAATTGCTTTAATTTTAATTCATTCAGAAAAAATAAAGAATAATTCAGTCTACAGTTAATCATATTCGTCAATATCCTAATCATCTTCCAATTGTACTTCACCTTCAACGTGCAAGTTATTGTAAAAACTATGAGACTTTGCATTTATAAATGGCAGAACGGACTGTAAATCACGTTTTTTATTAGAAGATATTGGCAAAAGATCAGAATAACATTTATTAAATTCGAAATTTGTTATTTTCCGTCGTCGCTGTGTTATGTCTAGTTCCTTGAAGTCCTTGTCCGGCTGTAAAGATAGCTTGTACTGTAAAATTCCAGACTTAGATTTCTCATATCGCATCTTGTCACCTTTACAATTTGTCACCTTCACAAAACAACAACTAAACTTATACTAAAAATATACAATCATAAATAGTGTTACACGCACCTAATGTATTAGAATTTCTCCACGTGTATTTGTTCTTTAATATACTACCAAATTCAAAGTATTGATCTTGAACCATTTCAATTGCATTGTATTTGTGATTTGTAGTTGCTATTAAAGTCGCCCAGTCATGTGGGTTATGTATGGAATGCACATATTTTTTTTTTCGTCTTTTTTGGGAATGAACCGTGTCACATTCCATATGTGTGTGTCCAACAACCAGAAACTTGTAATCAATTAATTCTATAGTATGATGATCTTCTAAATATCGGCAGTTGAACAAAGGTGCAATGCCTTCGATAAACACGGCACCCTCTGGAAAAGTCAAAAATTCTAAAATCATTGAAAATTCCATACAAATTGACAATTTCTTTGGAGCCGTGACGTAGGTACCTTCAAAAATGCTGATAATTGCCGTAATCTTGTAAATCTATAATTCTTGTAGTCAATGTATTTACTTGCGAGAGAGTCACTGCTCCTCCAAAACATTGGAACCTTTGTTTTTTTTTTTTGTCTTCCTCTGTAAATTATTTTTGTTTTTCTATATTAGGAAACAACATATTTTCATTAAAAACGTCTTAATTTGTTACACATGCACACGACAAAAGCACTTGATTTGATATAGGTTCCTCTTATTTCATTAATTCCCACTACACTAAAACACTCATGTTAACATAGGATGTTTTAACTTTAGAAGGAAACGTGTTATTTTCGTTTATGCATTTGAAAAAAGAACATGAGTGCAAATAGGTTGTTTTGTCAAAATAATTTTAGTAAATTATTGGAAACCCATATTCAAATAGGTTCTTTTGTAAAAATTACGTTGTGATATTTCTCTTTGTTCCCTGCAGCATATTTCGATATGTGTTCTTTTGTCAAAAGCAGATTGTAAAAATTGCGAGATAGGTTAATTTGGGGGCTTCTATATCTTCCGATCTACACTATCTAGAAACACGCTGAAAACACAGAAATATGCGCTTTTAAAACTTATACATATGGTTTAAAAAGTGGAAAATTGTCCTATCTCGAGTTAGGTTCTTTTATCAAAACAGAAATATTTCCATACTTTAGTTTTATTGAGGAAAACATTTACCTTTTACAAAAAACTTTAATTGGTGTGAAAATGTATGTAAACATTTTTTATATTTTAGTTATTTTTGTAACAAAAATGCTAGAAAACTAAAATTAAAATCCCTTGAAACTGTGACAGACAAAAAAGAATTTCAAGTTTGTTTCTTAAGTCTTTTGTTTTTTAGATTTATAAATTTGTCCATGTGTTGAAAAAGTCATAATTTTAAGTTTTTACTCTTAACATTGAATTAAAAATATAAATTTTCAATTGTTCACCAAGACCTGTAATCTACTTCCTTTAAGATCTTTATCAAAGAAGATAAAAAGATGCTTTAGCTGTAGAAACAAGTAAAGCTTTTAAAACAAAATAAATTAAACTTACGCATGTTTACACACAAAACAATGAGTGTGTGTAATATTTAGGCATAAAGAAAATCTTACATTTTATAGCGGGTGTATTAAGAGGACAATAATAAATGCAAACATTATCAAAAAGATACATGAACAATAAAAAACAAACAAAACAAAATAGTATATGAATAAACTCTAAAAATCAGTCAGAAATACCTATATACATATACCTTTATTTATAACAATAGCAAGAAGTTCATGTATTCGAAAATGTCATTAAAGATTGCGCAAAATAATCGACAAAAAATATTAAATTTACGAAAACGATACCAAAGGCCAAAATTTTAACTTGAATAAATTGAGGTACTTACATAAATGGATAATACATATTTCAGTCACTATGTACTTGAATTTAGCTACTATAATGTTTAAAATCTTATATCTCGTTACTGCAAGTCGTTATAAAATAAGTTTAAATATTGTTTTGAAACATGAACTCTTCGCGATTTGTAATCAGATTTTCTTACAACCATTTGAAAGCTGAAACGTAGAAGTAATTTTCTTTAAATTAATATGTAAGTAATTTGAAATCTGCAAACGATTTAAGAAGAGTATTCTAATGGTTGAAAATTATTTGTAAATAAACATTAGCAGTGTAGGTTTCTTTTGCGATGGGCCCTTTAACCCTCCGTCTGACACATGTTTTGATTTTCACATTCGGAACGCATGAGCTTTAGCCAGACCCACTTAGAGATTTTCATGTACTTAAGTCCAAAAACAACATTTTTTTATTTAAATGTGAATGTGCCAAAAAAGGGAATCACAACTTTTATTATCATCAACATAAACATAAAGCAGCGATGGTGAAAAGTGGAACGACAGTTTCCATAAAACTTGTACCTTATGAATTAATAGATAGATTAATAGATGGAGTTACTTGTTAGTATGTCAATTGGTATTTTCCCGAATTAACCTAACCTAACCCTATTTAATAGAAATAAATAAATACTAATAAAACCAGCAAGAAAAATATAAAAACCAGCATCTACAATACAAAATATATATATGGGTCTAATCAGACCAATGTGCTATAAATGTGATGTGTGAAGGAAAATATTCGAATAAGTCTCTTTCAATATCCTTTCCACAATTTCTTTTTTAAATATTAATAGCGAAGGTCTTACCAGACCCATATGTAAGGCGAAGGGTTAATTAAAAAACTTATAAATATATGTTTCATTTATTATAAGGAGTTACTTTTGAAATGCTGAATTTTATATTATTTATTAAGTAAAGTTAAGTTACAGGTATGGGGTAGATAAGATATTCAATATATAATTGGGCTGACAATGAATAATAAAGGGTGTCCCTACTAAAACGCAATTTTTAAATTTTAAATAAAACACAGATATTTAAAAAAATCGTGGAACTTTATTATATCGTAAAGTAGACAGAATGAGGTTATGGAGCCTGGCGGTATTTACGGATGGTTCCTAAAAGGGAGAAAGAGGTTGCGGCGGTGTCTACATACATGAACTTAGAATCAGGATGTCTTTCAGGATTTCAAATGGTTGTAGTATTCTGCAGTCTGAAATATCGGCCATAAAAAGAGCAGCTAACTGTCTCAGTTATAACAGAATATCAGGAAGGGATATTTGTACATATATATACTAATAGTGAAGCTGCAATAAAGTCTCTGACAGGTGTATATACTACATCAATACTGGTCGAGGAATGCCGGACATCCTTGAACAGGATGGCGATACATTCAATAGTTACACTCATATGGGTGCTTGGACATGGAGACATAACAGGCAATTATATTGCTGAAGATTTGGCAAAGAAAGGAGCCATGCTACCTAATGGCGACATTGACCATCTATCGGTATTCCGCTATAGACTTGCAAGCAACAAATCAGTAACTATTACTATGAGCTTGCTTAGACCAGGTGGGCGAATAAACACACCTGTACAATCATACGATTAATTTGGCCTAGGCTAAATAGGGAACGCACGTTGTATTTACTAAAACTACAACGATCACAATTAAGTAACTTGGAGTCAGTGATCACAGGACACTGTAAATTCGGTAACCATGCAAGAAGACTAGCTATACCCTACAATGACTTCTGCAGAAGTTGTAATAATGAAGAAGATGAGGAAACTATCTCTCATCCTCTGTGTCAATGTGCAGCAATGAGTACTTTACGTAATATCGACAACCTTTTTGCAAATGTATCGTATGTTACAAAACTAAACTTTACAGGAAAAGGTTTTATTTGATTTCCTGCGGTTTGGGTGGTAATGTCGCAGCCAATTTTTAAGACATACCTTTACTAGACTTCTTTAATTTAAAAAAAAAAAAATTGTAAAATGTGCAGTATTTTTCGATATATTTAAATTTTTGTCACATACAATACTTTTGGCACTTCAAGTTTTGGCAGCTTGGGCGCAAAATGTGTAACATACAACAAATTGACAAAAATATTACCGATCAAAGTATATCAAAACAAAATTGTATAACGATGAAAATAGCAAAATAAAACCTTTATTTCAATATAGCAGTTATTTAAATTAATTTAGTTACATTAATTCAGTAATAAAATATTTTTTAGAGCAAAGA
The DNA here is from genome assembly GCA_916048285.2 of Bellardia pandia. Lineage (NCBI taxonomy): Eukaryota > Metazoa > Arthropoda > Insecta > Diptera > Calliphoridae > Bellardia > Bellardia pandia. The sequence continues at coordinate 47,889,301 of OU696531.1, forward strand.
AAAGTATAAAACGAAATTTACTTATATTATGAAGTAAATTATTTAAATGAAGTGAATTATTATTACAGTAAACTGAATTCAATCTTCGTTGTCCGTTTCTTGCAAAGTATCTTAAATTTTATTGGAATGGGTACTCACTATGATAAAAGGGGGAATACTGTTCTTAGCACATAATTTTTTGAGGTCAATATATTTTTTTGTTGATATGCTTAATTGGTTAGGGTATAGTAATTTAAGGTTATGGTTAAAATTAAGATTATTTATATTATTTTTATTAAAATCTTCAACATAGTTCTACTTTAACTCTATTGAAACAGGGTTTTTCTTTAAGGTAGCGATACGCAGTTTGCTTATATTTAACTTAATGTTAATGGGAAGTAATGAATCGGCAAACAATTTCCAATTATAAAAATCGTTATGGCTCAGTTTAATGCATTCATAACCCCATGGATTTGTTCTAGCATTTCTGATAACGGTGGGCCATTCACTAGGTGCCCATATGGTTTGATTTCTTACAAAGGATTCGATTGTGCTATGGACTGAATCTACTGGCATCATAGTGTGACCAGGAAGCAAGTAAGTTATTGTAATTTGGTTCAAACATTTGAGGAATTTAAAAAATAAGCCAACATCGCAGTACAGCCTTGTTCTTATTTTGACCAGCGCAGCTGTCGCAATAGAGACTCAGTTCCATGGTGGTTTTTCTGCTGTCCAAAATTAAGAGGTACTTCAAAAGTGTTGTGCATATTTCGTTGCATCCTCGTTTACCATCCCGCTCACCCCACAAGAAGCAAAAGCCATTTCGTGTCCCACTTTCATACACGCTTAAGTTGTAATAGGTATATTTCCGGGAGTAGAATAGTGTGGCATTTTTCGAAAATGGCGTATTTAATACTTTTTGCATGTCGAAACTAGCGCATAAAAATTGTGGGTTAGATTTTGTCTTCGTTTGTTCTTTTAGAAAAATTCCTTTAATTTCGTCTTTAATTTTTAAGTGAATTTTAAGTGCATCTGAATTTAAAACCTTTTCTTTATCTTCTGCATTAAGATTTTTCACATTTTCGCATGTGATGCATTTATCCTTCTTGGGTAAATGAAATCCAATGGAAAAAACATTTTTGAAAATTTTTCTAAAAATATTTAATGACACAATACTGCTTCCTAAGTCCTGCTCTTTGAGATACTGCTCATAACATTTGTATAGATTGGCCACGTTTCGAAACTCCTGGGGTATATATAAATATATAAATTACAATGTTATATGTACGTATGTCACATACGATATATTTGCTGTCACCAAAATATGTGCTGTCACATACGATAAAATTTAAACTAAGTTTCCGACATACCTATACAGAATACAGTTATAATATTTTACCAGGTGATCAGTTATAGGTGTTACAACAATTTTGCATCAAAAAGTCAATTTCGCAAAAATTGGCGTTTACGATACATTTGCAAAAAGGTGTCGATATGTTTCTGGGTCAACCATCGTTTAGTAGTCTATTCCAGATAGATATGAAATTTGAAAGGATTGATGGCTTCATTAGGAGTAGTAATTGGCTACCGGTATTTGATATTTAGATCCCTTTTTGTAGAATTATTTGGTCGTAAACGACTCGGAGTGATTACTCCATCTATTTTCTTTAAACATTTATGGACTCTACAACTCTTCCTGTTTACATCTACTTTCGGTCTAACTCTAACCCTATCCTTCTCTTTTCGTCTTTTTTTTATTTTTTTCAGGTAAAACAAGGACCAGCGAAAATAATAAACCTAAGTGAGCTGTGCACTTCATAGCTGCCTGTTAATCTAACCTAAACACAATCGAGATTTTGAAACACTTTTAATAATTTAGAAACCTGGTAACAAGTACTAACCTTATTAACCTGACCTGTAATCTCATCTGTGCTCTAAGTTTTGCAGCAGAGTAGAAGTAATATTTTGTTTTGCTGCCCAGTGTAATCAGTAATCAAAACGTAGACATAGTTTAGTAGCTAAAAACAATAAGTAAATAATTTGAAAACAATGTAGTTAAACAAAACGTCCAAATAATCGTATATTTAGACATCCATGGGTTTAACAATATTTTATAACCAATATTTATTTTCTATACATTGTCAGTATGTAAGTATCATATTGTATTGTATTGCATTGTATGTTAGTCAGTTGAAGAGATAAACAATGTCCGTTGACTAAGCAAATGCTAAGAAAAACAAAAGAAAAAAATAGAAAATGCAATAATAATATTAATAAGCATCTACAATTGTACATACTCGTAGTTAGTTATTTAGTTAGATAGTTACTGGTACTAAGCTTTAGCCGTTCCACCTGTAGCAGCTAGTCAGTCAGTCATTCATTCAATCATTTATATAGTCAAGTACCAAAAAGTAAAACTCCTCTGTATTTGAAGAAACTTTAAGCCATAAACATAAAGTAGTAGTACACGTAGTCATAGTTATACTCATAGATTGGTTTGACTGGGCTTTGGTTGTTCGATCGTTTGGTTGTTTGGTTTTTGGTACGCGTGTCTATTTGTTTTGTGATTTTTTTTTTAGCTAACTATACAAATATTTTGTTACTATGAATGAATGCTGTAGTGGTAGTAGTAGTTGTTGTTGTTGGTTCACGTTTATATGTCAATCTCAAAATCTTTAACAATCCGATGCGTGCCTTTATGTCATAATAACTTCATTTGATAGTTTAAGTTATTTTTGCTGTCTTTATATGAAATTTTATTTCGGTTTTTTTTTTTGTTTTGTTTTGTTTTGTTTTGGTTTCTACTATTAACCAAAAAGCCCAAAAACAGAGAAACACAAATGTATAACAATAATGTTTATAAAGTTGTAGATTTCTTGTTAGCATTTTTTTTTTTTTGTTAAATATTTTGTTTATTATTTGTGTATTTTTTTTCATCTTTCATTGAAAATGTACGTGTCATACAAACGTCTGATTTTTGTTAACACACTTATACATTTGCCACAGCTCAGTGGTATAAATCAAGACTCCATCCCCGTCTCCATCACTGCACAATATTGTGTGCTCAATCAATTTTGAACAGGCTTTAAGTTTTCTTAACAAGGCGTATAATTAACGTTATTTTTGAGCTGAAATCAATATCAAACACACAACAAAATAATAGGAAATTCACATGAATTGTTTGTATTTTGGTTGGCGGTAGAATTGAATTGTTGTGTGTTTAATGTGATTTAATATGTTTGAAAATAATGAAAATTTGTTTAAATAAGGAAATTGAATTTGTTTGGCATTTAAATTTTTAAAATGCAAATTTGTTTGTTTTAAGTAAAACAAGGGAAATTTTGTTGATATTTTTAATTAAGTTTTTTTTTTATAAATTGAGTTACTTATGTTTCATCTACGTTTAGTGAAATGTTTTTTAAATTAAATTTTAAAATTCTGTGAATAATTGTTTTATTTAAACAAAGAAATCTTTATGTCTGAGAAGCTAAAACTTATTCGTTTGTTTATAGCTTCTCTTGGTTACTTAGCACAAACTTACTGAATTATGAATTGGTTACTAACGGTTTCTATGAGATCCAGAATCTTTTACACCCGCTGGTTCACTGCCTAAATTTACTAATGAAAGAAGAAACATATTTAACGAAACGGAACCAGTTAGAACCGTATCTAGCCCTTATCCTGAAAGTATTAAACAAATTATTAATTTCAAAAAACAACAAATATGTATAATTACATATCGTCACCTAAAATCCATAAGGCTGTAACTACAAAAAATTCGAAATCGATTTATTTTATTAATTATTATATAATTAACCGAAATACATCTTTCTTTAAAATTTTACTCTCATATGCCAAAAAAAACGTCGATTTTACTTTACTAACATTATAAACCAAAAAGTCCCAACTACACTTTTAATTAAAAAAAAAAACGAAATATATTAAAACAAAGTTGGCATTTGTTTAACTATTAGTTGAAAGTCAATTTTTTTTTAAATTAGTAACATGGACGCTGTGGATATGTGTGTCTTGGAAACAATAAAATTGAAACTGATAGTGCCCATTATTCTCATAAAAAAGTTAATAAAAAATGTGAAAATGAAATATGCATATCATACATCTAGGAAAATTTTCTATAAAACCAATATTACAGATGAATATAATTTTTTGCCAACAGCGCACACAAAAAAAAAAGTTTTTAGATGTCGAACCAGTTCAGTTACATAAAGAAAAAATTAAAATATCCAAAAAGATATGGAATGATCTCCAGGGACTTAAATCTTTACTTCCGGCTGATTGCCACAGTTTTTACGATAATTTACCATACTCAGATTGGATTTATAAATTATACTTCGCATTTTCTTTTCATATACAGGTAAGCCTCCTACAAGACGACTTCCTACAAAACGATTTTGATTTTACACGAAAAAAAATTTGCGGAAGCCCTCCTCATCTACAACACGGTTTCATTCTAACTCGATAAAATGGAATTGCAACTTTATCATGATTGAGTTATTAAAATTGTACCAAAATAGTACAAAAGTACTAATTTTGTATGTATGTAGTTACATATTTCTAATAAAAATAATGAATTTAAAGAAGATATTTAATTAAAAAAAATTGATATTTTACACTGTCTCCTAGCCTCATATAACACTTCCTACAACAAGGCTTTTTCTAGGAACCTATCTACCGTCTTGTAGGAGGGTTACCTGTATACAATAATGAATTTTCGTATTTTTTTTTAATTTTGTTTTCTTTTCTTAAATAAAGTATATTTTTCTCGAATTCATTAAACTCGTTGTAATGAGTTGTATATATTTTATATTCAAAACATGGAAAAGAACTATCATCGAAATATGTTATCATAATATTTTCTTATTAATCATAATTTTATATTATAACATCATATTATAATTTAATATAATCATACAATTGTCATACATGATCATATAATGACCCAAGGTAACCATATTATAGTACAAAGTAATCATATTATGATCTAAAGTAATCATATTATGATCTAAAGTAATCATATAATGATTTAAATTAATAATATTGTCATCCAAAGTAATGACTATTTGCGCACTTTCAACGTATATAAAAAAATTTACATTTATTTTTAATTATGTTTAATAGATTTTTATTTTGTGAAATTTAAGATTATTTCTTGAAAGGTTTATATTTTGTAGTAATATTTAGTATATTTTAAATAGGAATTATTTTTTTCAATTAATGAAACATTTAAATGCAAATAAATAATTCGATATCACGCAGATAAATTACTGAACTGATGCAAAAGCATTCTACAAATGGTTAAAACAAAATATTATTAAAATTAAACATATTTCGTTTGCATTTTAAACATAATTTGAAAACAAATATGGAAGTTGGCCCTTGTTGTAAATAATATAATATGTGTGAATCATTATCATTTAATAGTTGTGGTTAACATAATTATGTTTCAGTAAACCATATTCAATTTTATAATTGCGATAAGCATAAGAATGTTTATAGTAACTAAAATATTGCTAAAATCATATTAAAATAACAATTATTTGTGTACCACACAATAATATTTTGTTACCAAAAAACACAGATTAATTGTCGTAACCATGTCTAATCATGTTTTTTCTCTGCGTGTAGCAACATAATTAATATTACAAGCTTACAACAACATATTTATTATTAGAGAAATTTTATTTGGCGTGAGTTTATTGAGTTCACCATCTCAATAAAAGGTGCTGATGGCGCCCTTGGTAGGGCAGAAAATGCCTTACAATGTGCCAATTGTCTAAAAATATTACTTTACAATGGTATAATTAATTAAAATGAACTCAAACCAAAAAATGTCTGTACTAATAAATCTCAAAAGTTCAGCAATTTGTCATTAAGAAAAAACAGAAAACTCTAAAATTAAAAATATTTATTTAAAAAAAAATCTGCAAATAATATTGACTGATGCAGTTTACAAAGTCTGGCTTCTAAACTCAAAAGTGTCAACACTTGCTCCGTAATAAATCAGCCACCAATTAATAAACCAGCATTATCACATTATTAAAACATTAAGCATTAATTATTAATTTCATAAACGGACTCTGCTTATATTTAAGCGTTGATAATTTAATTGTTTCTCTAAATGTAACTATCGGCTAGAAAACATTTATTAAAACAAGTTTTTTTTTTCTTTTGCAAAAATCAGCTACTCTCTAATCCTGAAAACAGTTTTTCATACAACCGTGTGTGTTTTTCTTGTTGCCTTAAACATGCAACATAAACAGTATCGTATTAAATCAAAAGACACTTCCAATTGTCTGTTGCATGTATTTTTAATCCGGTTACAACAATTTTATCGTATTTGTCATAAATCAATATCATGAGCTTTTATAACTCTATCAGTAACACAAGACACACAAAAATAACAATAATAAAAGGAAAATATAAAATTTTTAAAACAAAACAAAAAAATTGAATTCATAACCTAAGTATGAATGTTTGTTTATATGTATGTTTACATACTATTTATGGCTCTTAAAACACAATATGGATTTTAACATACATTTATGAATAAGACGTGGACAAAAAAATGCAGCAACAAAATCTTTATTAAATATAGCCAAAGAAGTTAGTATTCATTTGTATTGCATATTAATGTAGATGTTCGTAGAAAGAAAAATCAAAATAAAATAACTAACTGCTCTACATTTCATACGGATGCTGGCTGATAATAGAGGCTGCTCGCTCGCTCGCTCAATGGTTGGTTAGTTGGCTCGCTGGCTGTTTCTTGGTTACAAACGTTACAAAAAAAAAACTCATAAACAGTGCAGGCCTCACATTTTCATTGGACCAGAGGAGTCTCTTTTGTATGATTTCTTTTTACCTTTTTTCAGCTCGAAACTGTTTAAGAACTCGTATGTTTTGAATGAATGAATGAATTTGCTTTAGTGGAGAGTTGCTAAAAACTTTAACGATTAATCAATTTGCAATTTTTCAAAATTAATTCAACAAACAAGTATTCATTCACTATCAAAAAAATATATAAAAAAAAGATATGAAAATGTAAGATACTGCACAATGGGGAGGTTGTTAATTAAAAAGGAAGAAAAATTTGTTTTCTATTAAAGAAAGGAAACTGTTAACTGTTTTTAAAAGTTACTTTTACATATAACACAGCCCAACACGAAATATTGCGCCTTAAATTTTCTAGTCAATTTGTATATATCTTATTTAGGACTCCAATTCCTCTACTCACTTTTTTTGTATCAGCTCTAGAGATCGACAATAAGTTAGATGTAGACCAGGGAGAAGATGTTGGATCCATAGATTTGTAGAGAAAAAGATGCAGTAATCACTTCAGGTCATTTATGTATCCAATCGTGGTAGCCAATTACTTCTTCTAATGAAAGCATCAAGACACTCTAACTTTTTTCTGCTATTTCAGATAATCTATTAAAAGATATGTATATAATTCTTAAGAGATGCGTGCTACCAAAGGTAAAAAGTTATTGTTTATAAATTACATCATTTCTGAATTGCATTTTTTACTTTGTACTTTTATGAAAACCTCATTTTGAAAAACTCAGCTTGCTGTTGTAATTTAAGCTGAGTTTTAGGCCAACATTGAACCATAGTGTTGTATAATGGATGCCTAGAAATGAAAGATAACAAAAAATATTTTTCTTAAATGCTTTTTAGTTTTGTTTAAATACACTCGTTTTTAATGTATCTCATATGCCATTCAGGCAAAATATTATGCGAATATGTTGTTGCCAGCGTACACAAACATAACCCAGCAAAAAAGATTAAAGACATCATCAAACATCACTACTCGAAGAGTTATAGGATCTAGAATTTTTGTTATAAAATTTCTTTTGTAAATATGATGAATGGATTTAACACTTTGTTGTTCCTGAATTCTTACATAGATATTGAAAAACCCTTAGAAGGTAATATGATGTTAGTCGGCTTTAATAATTCTCTTTCAATTTAGTTTTGAATACGAATTTTTGCAAATGTTGCTGCATTATAGCAAATTGGGCACAATATTTTTATATATTGTTTATAAATTGTTTTTAAATGCTTATTTTCACAATTCCTATATATACAAATATTGAAACTAGCATAAAAGAAATTTCTTTAATTGATTTTGATTTCGAATTAAATTTGTATTGATTGTTTAAATTCCTAAATTAATTTAAGGAAATTTGAATTCTTTGATATAGGAATTTAAATTAAGTGTATTTATTATGAATGTAGCACTTAGTAGTAAAGCTGTTGTTAATGGTTTGCTTGAATTCTTAAAATATTTTTGAAAATCCCAAGTTGGTAGATTTTACTCCATCAGTTTAGGTATTCCACATTTGTTTGCTATTTCTTATAAAATACTAAAATATGTGATAACAACAATACAAATATTGTGGTTTACTTAAATTCCCACATAAATATTAAAAATCCCATAAGGGAGATTTTACTAATCACTTTTGAGAATTAAAAAATTGGTGATTTTAAACAAAATTGTGCCTATATATGTTTATTTAGTAAATAATAGTTGTGTGCTTAAATTCCGAAGAAAAAATTAGAATCCCTAAAATTAAATTTTACTAAATTTTACTCTAGGAATTTAAATAATTACTTATTTAAGTTTTTATATTTTGTTGAAAAGATGTACAAATATACAATTCAAGAAATTGACATTTATTAAAATTTTTACAAAGATATAGAAAATCCCATTAAAACGATGTTTTTATTTGTTTTGGGAATTCATAAAATCTTGAATCTGACAAGAAAATTAGCTAAATAATAAAGCAACAATTATAGAAATTCAAAAATAAAAAACAAAACACTAATATTTATAAGGGTTTTTACTTTTTACAAAGCTATTACAAATGCCAAAGCTTTTTCTGAATATAAAATTAGCTAAATTTAAATATTATTTCCAGTATTTAAGACTTGTTTGCATCTTTTACAAAGATATTGAAAAAAGCCCCAAAAAAGAGATTTTGTTAATTGTTTTTGGCAGTTCATAAAATGTTGCGTTTGACTAGAACATTTCGCTAAATATGAAAGCTGCCATGATAGCAATTCAAAAATGTTGGACTTGCTTTGCATTTTACGTGGATATTACAAATCCCATGAAGGAAATTTTTCTATTGATTTTGGAAATTCAGATAATTTCGATTCTGAGTAAAATGTTTGTTAAATATGAATGCTGGGATAAATAACAATAAAAAGATTTTAAGTTTAAAAGTTTTTTTTTTTAATATCGGAATTGTTTATATTTTGAGAAATATTTTTAAAATGTCACAAGTGTGATTTAAGGTATTAAGGTATAAAATCTTGATTCTGAGCAGAAAATAAATCAAATAAGAAAGCAATTATAATAGCAATTCAAAAACGTAAGGTCAACTTAAATTTTTCTAAAGCAGAACTTGCTATTGATTTTGGTAATTTTCAAAATTTGGTCCCAATTTACATGAGGCAATTTTTAAGCTTTAAGGTAGATAAAACGAGTACACACTTGATTGTATTCATTGCAATTCATGTTACTCTCTTAGTCGTATTACATATGTGTATAGATAAAAATACGAGCGATTTAAGAGTTGTGCTGTGTGAATGAAAAAATTGCATCAATTTTTTTAACAAGAATTGCATCGTGTAAATTAAGACAAAATTTTTGTCATATATATTGAAAACTCCATCAATGTTAATATGTTAATTGTTTTTGGGAATTCACAATTCGGAATAATGGATTAAAAATTTTAATTAAACATACAATAATAAAAAAAGTAAAACGACACTTTTTTCAGAATGAAATCTAGAAATTCTTAAAATTACAATTCCACATCGCAAATTAAAATTGGTTTCATTCCGAAAAAATTGTTCGTTTGGCTTTTTCTAAATAAGCAAAATACGACATTAATTCCACTTCCGAACGGAATTAAATTCTGTGACATGGCCGATATTTTATGTTTTCCATATAAAATACAGACGTTTAGTGTCCGGATGTTTTGCATTAAAGAAGGAAGCTTTTCGATGTGGTCATGCGGCCTATGCCAATAGTATTCTTTTCTACCAGACTGGTATTGCTTCACTTTCATTTCGTCGCTCCAAATAGCTCGTTTCCAGTCATCTACTGTCAAGTTTTTGTAGGTTTTACAGAAATTAAGGCATTTTTTTACATTTCTATCGGAAAGTGCTGACTTTTTCTTTTTCACACTGGCTGCTAAACCAATTATATTTAATGCGCGTCTAACCGTCTAGGAACTGACATCCTTAACACTGATTTTTGTAGCATTTTTCGGGGTCTTGATGTGCTTATTATGTAGCAACCGTTCAATCTGGCCGGCCTTACCATCAGAAAGCAGTCTTGGTCGGCGTTTTTTATATCATTTACGGTGGATTCACTTTAATTTAATTTTTCAGCAATTTTACGGCATGAATAATTATTTTGCAATAAATTTATCACATTGTTTTCAATAACAGTTGGCGTTTTTCTCATTTTTAAAAATCTTTTAATTTTTTATTTAAAAATCAAGTAAATCACTTCACAGGTCAAACAATAACTAATGCACAAATAGAGCAATAAAAGCTTGATAACGAGATGGCAACAAACAAAAAACCAACAGAGCAATATCCTCATAATGTTTTTTCTTTTACTGTGCAAAAGTTTTTTTTTTATTTTTTAACGAATTACGTGCTTTATAATTGAAAATAAGGTTCAGTTAAATAAAAATAAATATACTTATATGATAATATACCTATATTTGTATTATTTCTTACTTGCTTAATGTAAAACATCCGGACACTTTTGCTTCCCACTGTAGATACTTAACATTATTGGTTAGGGGGCCATACAGGAAACCGAACTATTTTATACTCCGAATGTGACTACATTTCTCGCTGGGTTATATTTATTCATAGTTGCATATCTGGGAGTATTTAAGTTTGTCGGCCTGTGTGTTTATATTTTTATTGTATTTATTACAGTAAAGTGTGGCGTTAACGCAAATAAATCAATTGTTAAGTTTTACATTGTTGTTTTTTTCTTTTAGTTACTGTGCCACATTTTCGTCTCTGTATGCCGCAACAATTAGTAAAGTTATTACTCAATTTTTCTAGCCTCTAGGGAAATTTTCAACAAAAAAAAAACCATAACGAAATTAACAAAAAAAAAAAAATAAAACGAAATATTATAATAAATCCTTATATAGCAATTTGCAATAAATTGTCTTTGGCAATCATGAAAAAACTGGCCTTAAAGTAAACCACTAAAAAATATTAAAAATTCCATATGAATTTTTGTTTTGTTTTTAATTTTGTTACTATATATTGTTGAAACCATAACTAACTACCCACATATGGTGGATACCACAATTACTTATTAATAGGAATACTTACTGCAACACACTCATACCCGTTACTGGTGATCATTAAAGAAAATATTATGTTAAATATTTTGACCGCCTCTCAAAACAACAAAAAAAAAAAACAAATAATAAAAATTTTAAATTAAATGAAAAAGAAGTTTAACTACATTTTATGCTTTTTAAACAAAAAAACAATAAAACTAAACAAAACAATTTAAAATATATTGCATTTTTTTGCAAAACAAAAAGTTCCTTGCCATATTTAAACATTGTTCGTTTACGTCTTGGAAAACGTGATTTGAATTCAAAAGTTTTGATTGTTTTCCAAACAATTTAATTTTAAGTATTTTTTTATTTTTTAGCTTAAATACCAATTAATAGTTAATTTAGATTTCTATTTAAAGAAAAAGTTATGATTTGTTAGACATGAAATGTATCGATATCAAACAGCTACGATTTTCTGTTTATTTTTTTTTCTAAGTATCTTTAAAAAAAAATGAAAAGGCACGTGCGAGAATTTGTTTAAATTTAAACAAGACAAACTATAGGCGCCTAATTTGGTAAAACTAAACAATTAAAGTCAAATATAAATAAATCGAAATGGGAGAAGCCATAAATTTGTTTTTATACTATACGATATAATTAAACAATTATATTTTATTGTTCGATATTTTCTAATATTGTTTTTATTTTTATTGCTTCCGATATTTCGTAACAACAATGTGTAGCATCTTCAGGGAAACAACAACAAAATTTAAAATTAATAACAATAAAAATATTTTTCAAAAATAACAGTAATTGTCAAAATTTAAATATTACACAAACAAAAATATTAATATGAAAAATATTTTAGTTTCTTTTTATCGTTTATTTATTTACATATTGATATATATTAAACTACATAAACACTAGTTAACAATATAAATTCAGATTATACAATGTCCCATACAAGTGCTCTCTAGTATAAATAATATTAATATACGATCGACAGGAATTACATTTGACCGAATACCTTTATTTGTTTGATCTGTAGTAATTACAGCTTTATTACTTCTATTATCACTACCCGTATTAGCAGGAGCTATTACTATATTATTAACAGATCGAAATATTAATACTTCATTTTTCGATCCAGCAGGAGGAGGAGATCCTATTCTATACCAACATATATTCTGATTTTTTGGGCACCCAGAAGTTTACAAGGATTTGGAATAATTTCTCAGGAAAAAAAAGAAACTTTCGGAGCTCTAGGAATAATTTACGCCATACTAGCTATTGGATTATTAGGATTTATTGTATGAGCTCATCAAATATTTACAGTAGGAATAGATGTAGATACTTGAGCTTATTTTACATCAGCTACTATAATTACACAGCACAACAGCCAATCTGGGGGGTGAGAAATTCCAAGTCAGGGTGATGGTACTAGGTCAGTATAGTAAAACCCTCAAAGGGTTTGGCGTTCGTATGTGTCAGTTTTTTTATGACCTTTTAAATTTTTTCCTTATCTTGATATAGATATAGAGGCAAAAAGTCGCCGCGTGCAATAATTGCGGAAATTTGCTGGTGGAGTAAGCTTGTGTGGCAAGACAAGGATGATCTTGATGATAAAGAATTTTCAGGAGATGCAGAAGGGCCAACAGTGGAGTCACACATTGACATTATGTGTGGTTCAGAAACTGATGATAGCGATGAATGCGATGCCACTAGTCCCGAACAACCACTATCGAAAAAGTCTAGGCAATATTTATTAAAATAAATAAAAATAAATAAATAAAATAAAAATGTTTACTTAATTTTTTTTAGTAGTTTATGGCCAGAAGTTTGGAGTTATTGGGGAAAATTTATAAAAAAGGCGATAAATGACACTTGTTTGAATAAAAACAAAAATGGGATACCTTCACTTAATTATAAATAAATAAATAAATAAATTCTTAATTTTTCTAAATTTGTTTCATCAAAATCGGACAAGTGGTTCTCGAGTTATGTTAAACTACGTTTTTGCCAAAATGTTACACTAAGCGAAAAAACATCAAGATAAGGAAAAAATTTAAAAGGTCATAAAAAAAACTGACACATACGAACGCCAAACCCTTTGAGGGTTTTACTATACTGACCTAGTACCATCACCCTGACTTGGAATTTCTCACCCCCCAGACAATAATCCCAAAAATGTTCCACAGTGTTATTGCTGTACCAACTGGAATTAAAATGTTTAGTTGATTAGCAATCCTTTATGGAACACAATTAAATAATTCCCCAGCTACTTTATGATCTTTAGGATTTGTATTTTTATTTACAGTAGGAGTTTTGACAGGTGTAATTTTAGCTAATTCTTCTGTTGATATTGTTCTTCATGACACATACTATGTTGTAGCTCATTTCCATTAGGTTTTATCAATAGGAGCTGTATTTGCTATTATAGCAGGATTTGTTAATTGATATTCTTTATTTACAGGATCAACTTTAAATGAAAAAAATATTAAAAAGCCAATTTACTATTATATTTATTGGAGTAAATCTTACCTTCTTTCCTCAGCATTTTTTAGGACTAGCAGGTATACCCCAACGATACTCAGATTATCCAGATGCTTACACAACTGTATCTAATTTAAAATTAATTCTATAATTTTTTGGTATATTAAAATTTCTAACATTTCTAACATATAACGACGTTTATAATTTTCTGTTTTCAAAACTGATATGTTCTCAAAGTCTGGATAGTGATTCAAATTTGCACAATGTGATGATAATGCTGTTTTTTGTGATGATTTATACCCTACACCACAATAGTGCTGACAATTAACTTTATCCACATGATAGACGAGTATGCAAAATACGCAGATAGTCTTCTTTGTTTATAATTCAAAAACGATTAAATTTGGATTCGACTGACCAGATTACACGTTTTCAGGCTTGTACTGTTTAATTTCTGTGCTCTTTGCCCAGCTCCCATTTAGACGTTGTGGTAGGTGGTGTGGCTTCAGTTCTTGCACCAACTATTTTTGAAAAGGTTTTACACCCAAAAATCTGAGCTGTCAAAAACACTCAACTAAAAAAAATTTGCTAAAAAATCACACATTAGATGCAATATAATAATAAATTTTTGATCTGATTTGTGTTCCTTAATTCTGTTAATTCTCTTTTGTATCTTTTTGTTTATCATGTAGGAATACAAAATTGTAATTTTAATTACAAATATATTAGTGGTGTTGTAAAAAATTTTAAATTTCAGCAAAATTATTATCTAGATTTCCTTATAACTTGTTTTATTAACAAACTATTAAGTATTTCCCTAAAAAAATCTTTAACTTTTCCCACCAACCTTTTACGTTTAGCAGAATCCCTGCAGCCTTATTTCGACACATCTGCTAAAAAGAAAAATACATATTGTACTAAAGCTTGTACTAAAGCAAACATTAGTTACAGTGTCTTACATTATTTATCAGCCACTTGTTGTTATTTGTGGCAGCCATATCATTGATCAAATTTCAATATTGACACAAGAAAAATTATATTTCTCCAGCGAAAAGAAAACCAGGGACCAACAAACAAACCAACAGACAACGCAAACCAACAAACAAACAAACGGTCCTCCTTTAAATATGCTTAACGAAAGTAAAAGTTGTGTAATACACCGTTACAAGCGGGCAAAAAGAAAACAAACTACAGTATTTATAGTGGCGAATCGCATAAAGTTACAATTGCCAAAGTTGTAACAGAAATTCATTTATTTTTTATTTATTTTTCATCGTTTTTTTTTTTCTTTCTTCTTTTTGCTTCTTTAAGTCATTTTTTTATGTTAAGAGTGCTAGTGTATGTGTTGGTAGTTTTCTTGACTTTTGTGTTTTATATTACAACTCCCGCGCTATAGAAGTTTCATACACGATCACCTTAAATTCAACAGGCCAAAATAAAAGCAAGCAAGAAAGTAGAGGGCAAGTAAAGGCGATCAATAAATGCGGTACTATTTCCATGAGATTACTGGGGAATTAGTGTTCGTTGAAGTTTAATGTCGACTGTCAGACCAATGAGAGCCAAACACAGCTCTAGGGGGCGTTTTTTTTAACACAAACACATCACGAAATCCAACAAAACTCTTAAACTAAAATAAACAAACATTTCATTCAAGGAAGCTGGTTTATGTGCTTTTAAGAAGAAAGACACCAATACTATATTTTCATTTACTGCCTTTTCTCTTCTTGTCTGACATTAAATTCCAATTTATTGGAATTGTATCAATCTTTTCAATTTTTATTGAAAAGATTGATACAATGTTTCCCGATGTCTAAAAGGTAATTAGCTTAGCTTAAGGAATTGCTTCGTGTAGATTGGGACTAATCTAAACTGATTCTGATTCTGGTGTGTGTCTGTTTCATGTAAAGATGCCACAATACTTGATAATATATTCTGGGGCCAAATTACCGCATTTGATATCGTGTAAAATTTATCGTAATTTTCTTATTTGAGATTATGGCATTTTATCATAATTTCAATATCGAAATCATATTTCGATACGATAGCTCATTCGATCACGAATGCGGTAATTTGGCCCCTGATCTTGCACCGCATCATTGATGTGAAAATTTAAAGGCTAGACAGAAATTCTGGTTGCATTATTCCAATAAAATTAATATTCTTTTATAATGTTGCAAACATCAATTCGAACTAATAATAACTCCCCCCCTACAAATTTCATTCAGAGTATTAAAAGTGGCTGGTTGGGTTTCTTGTGTGTGTCTAAATGTGTTTGGCGTTTTTTCTGCATTGATTGCAAATAGAGTTCAAAGTTTAAATTTAACCAAAATAAAGCTTGTTACGATATTTGATAGAAAAGCTACAACAACTCCTTTAATGTGGGTTATATACAATATCAGTTGATATGAAAAATTCCCCCCAAAACAAGACTTAAAGCAAAAACTTAAGCAACAAGTATGTGCGATTTAAAAATTACAGAATGGCAGCTGTTTTTATGTATGATTTTTATTTTTATTTATGTTTCCAGAAATTATAAAAATAAGTTTTAGTTAAACACATTTTTGCATATAAAACATTTTTTAAATCTATACAAATATTTATTACTAAATTTTTATGTATATTTTTTAAATATACATATAAATAATAATACATATGTATATAATAAATATACATTTTAAAATGCCATCATTAAATTTGGCCAAACATAATCTCACACATTCACAGCAACACTTATTTTATTTAAATATCCGTACCATTCCCATCAATCTCGAGTTTTAGGTTTCATTTTGTTTTTAATCTCTAAATTATCAGCAAAATAATATCAACACTAACAATACTATATGGACATTTACCAATCAAACTAGATATCATAAAATGCCATAAAAACTAAAACTAAATCTAAATGTTATTGAAATTTTACCAAAATTTTTATTGCTTCGTTTACAGTTAAAGATAATCGTATAAAATTAATTTTATACGAGTAGCAGGGTTAACCGATAACAATAACATACGGTCGTCAATAAAATCAAAAAAACATCTGTTTTGCATACAAACGCAATTTGAGATTAAGCACGATTTTTTCTAAAGTTAAGGCGCCAAATAATAAACAACAACAAAGTAACATTGTATACGAATTACACTATGAAGGAAATGACACACAGCAATGCGATCTGATTTATATAGGAACAACGAAACATACACTGGAGACAAGAATGGGTGAACACAAGCTGGACATAATGCGCAGAAAAGAGAAAACAGCACTAGAACAACACATCCTACATACTGGTCACACAATTAAGTTCGATGATGTTAAAATTCTAGATAAAGAAAACAAAGATCGAAAGAGATACACAATTGAAAGCCTTAAGGTACGGTCACATTTGGCAAATATTTGCCAAAAAAAGACGAAACCACTAAGGGCCAGTTTTTAGGAGAAGGATTAAACTTGGTTTGTTAGTGGTTTAGTTAAACTTTAATAATATTCATACTTTTTTTAATCCACCGAGTCGTTTTTCAGCGGTAGTTTAAAAAACGTTAAATTATTTAATGTTACCATATTTTACACATACTAAAAATATGGCATCGTTACAAATTTCTTATATAAATGTGGTAGCATTATAAAATTCCTGTTTGCTAACGGAAATCTCCTGATGTGATTTTGGAAATATTATAAAATGGTCCTTAAAAAGCGCAATATAATGGGACACTCTAGTTACTACTTTTGAAATCGTTGACTAAGAGACAATATTTACATCGACTATGGTCATTAACAAATTAAATGTTATTAATAACATTTGTTCTTCTGACAAAGCATTGTTCCTTAAAAAGTATGTTTTTCTTTAATTAAAGTATTAATTTAATTAACAAATATTTACCAACTTGGATTTTTAATGTGTGGACCAATAAGTTCCAAAATTCTATACGCTGATAGCTTGGACAGACGGAATCGCTGATAAAATTCGCCATCATCATATAAATGAAAATGGTTTGGACGAGCTCTTAATGTCCGGTGTTTTCCTAATATAGTTCTATTTAAATTATTATATATTTCCGAATCACTATAATCCTCATCATCTGAGGAAAAATCCATTTTATTATAATTTATTTTATGTTATTAGGTAAAACTTAAAATAATCAGCTCTTTTATAGTACTTTTAAACAGCTGATATGTTTTGACAAATATGAATCGAGTTTAAACGCCCATTCTTGAAGGGTTAAACGCCAAATTAAACAAAGTAAACTACATCCTAAAAACTTAATTTGAAGTTTAAACTAAGTTAAAACAATAAACATGGTTGAACTACATCCTAAAAACTGGCTCTAAATAACATATATTTGAACTCGTTTATTTCTTTGAAAAAAAAAAAAACTTTTCTTATTTAGGCCAAAGCACAACAAATATTTAATTTTAATTTGGTCTTGCAAAACCCTTGTAAGAGTAAACAACGTCAAACACATTTGTGCTAAAACAAGTGGTTACGATTTTTTGAGTAAATATTTGCCAAATGTGACCGTACCTTTAGAATAAGCGTTGCCGTTTTGGTTATTTTTAACCAAAAATGGTTATTTTTTTCTTCAATGTGGAGATGTGAACTTTTTTTCATTTTGGTTATTTTATGGATAATCAAAACTATAAATGTTTTGTTGTCTATTTAATTTGATAAATTTTTTTATTTTTTTTTTTTGCTTTTCAATATTATTTAAAAATAAACGTTGTTATAAACGCGTTTTTTTACGTTGTATGTTATTTTTTATTTCTTTCTTATATCCTAAATGTAATAAATAATTTAAATAAAGAATTTCATTTGGGAAAAGTGCGCCTTCCATATGTATATATCCAATTGGAATTAAATTTTAAATTAATTCTGAGTAATTTTACCAAAAGCAATTATGTTAAAAGCTTAATTTCGTTCGAAACGGTAAATTTATTTGATGAAAAGAATTACTTAAATGTAGAATATTTTTATTGGCCATAAAGCTGAACTATGTATACAGGAAAGTAACTTATCCAACTTAAAAAAATATGAAATTAACAAAAATATATACTATCCTTTTATATAGCACATTAGACAGAAATTTCAAAACGCTTTGACTTTACAAAAAAAGATATAAAACATCTTGCCATAATAACACCAAATCAAGTTTTAAGTAATTTAGAAATTTCTTTTGAGTCTTGTTATTGTTATCTTTCCCAAACTTACCAGGTGGCAATGAAGAAAAAATTTTAACGCAATGGAAATTATCAAGATTTTCAAACATAACTGAATTAAAAAGTGACATGGATATATTAGAATTTTGGGATAAAATATCCAAATATAAAAATGGAATAGATGAAAAATGTTTTGAAGAACTACACTTAGGTCTTTTTTTATGCGGTAGATGCGTTCCAAAGAAAACCGCATAAAGAAAATCCGCATAAAAAAAGGCTGATTTTCACACAAAATGGATGATTCGTTCAAAAAAGTTGAAAAACCGCATAACTTCAAATTTAGGTGTAAAAGTTAGACTAAAATCGCATAAAAAAGTCACAAGATAAAAAAATAACCGAAAACAATTCATTTATTTATTATAAAAATTACATAAAAAGGGGGAAAACAGTCAATTTTATTACATTTATCTGCTTAAACAGGTTTATAAAAGTTAAAAATGTACGAACTAAAAACCAAAAAAAAAATCATTTATAGAATTTAAAATTTGATACTTAAATGTAATATGTAATGTCTTACCATATATCGGAATCACTACTTGATAATGCATACAATCTTTATTTAGAATATTTTGATCTGTTTTTTTAAAAATAATTTGTCATTAATTTTTGAGTTGTATTTTTTTTAACTGATTGTGTTGTTGGCGATATCCTGACATAAGATTACAAATTTATCTATTGAGTTTAAAGGCTTCTGGTTCGTTCAGAAGGATTTGATTTTGTACCTCATTAGCTGTCTGAAGAATTTTTGCAACCGTTTGAACATTAAGTGGTGCTATAATGTCTTCGTCACAATCACTTTCTGGCTTTTCATAATTTTCTTTCAAATTTTGAAAATTACTATACAGTAGTGATGCCAACAAAATAATTCTGAAAACTCAATGAAAACAATAATACATACAAAAAAAGTCGATTTTAAAACCGCATAACTTCAAATCCGCATAAAAATAAACCGCATAAAAACAGACCTAAGTGTAATTTACTTTGTGCAAAATTTACTGACTGCTGCCGAAAGAAAATTTTAACAACTTAACTTAATAAAAAACAATTTTCGAAATATTATGCAAGCAAAGGAATTGTGCAAAGACCAAAATTATTCACACTATTTGTGGTCTGGCAAAGATATTTTTTAACTTTAGCAATTATTTTTTTTTTCTCAAATAATAGTGATAAATTTTTTATATCAAATAACAGTGATGAATTGCACCTGAAACTATTTTGTTGATCTCTATTTGTAATAAAATTACATATAAGGTGCTTTAGTTATTTATTATTTTATAAGTAAAATTATTTAATTTTTTTCTTGTTAACCCTGAAGTAATTTTAATTTTAGATATGTAAATATATTATTTTATTTATTTATTTATTTTTTTGCTTTATAAACCTATTGTAAGTTTTATGAATAAGGCCATAAATATATAATTCTATTTGAATTGAATTATCCCTGACGAAGCTATCCCTTGAAATCGGATAAACAATATACAAAGAAATATTTTTATATAAAAATATATTGAAAAATATATGATTTATACAAGGTGGCGCAAAACTAATCCTCCTATCATAAAATGCTATGAATTTTTCGATTGGCCCCTAATGTCAGTTCTGTTTTGACATTTGTGTAGTAAACACATGCGAAATACACGTTAATAAACAATATTACGCTACACTGCTCCAGAACGCGGAAAATTGCTGACTATTTAGAATAATCGGCCGGTTTTTTTTTTTTTTTTTTTTTTTTTTTTTTTACATTTAATTTATTTATTGAATCTTCAGAAATGAAATGACAATAAGTTTTCGAATCTTAATACTAAAAGAAAATAATAAGTCCAGCCAGTGCTAGACAAAATATTATGATACTACAAACAATTTATATCCACTGATCCAGTCATCTGTTTTGCGCTTGAGTTAAAGCAAGGGTATCCCTCCTTCTCAACCGAACATGGCCAGTAAAGTTAAGGATGTCTCGTGCAAGTGGGTTTGGATGGTGTTCAAGTTTGCTGACATATTTTGAGGCGTGTTTTGTAAATTCGACTTTCACCATAGGAATGCCTAGATCTTTGTGGATTCGAGAATTTTTAACATACCATGGAGCTGCAGTAATTGTACGTAGAATCTTATTTTGACCCCTTTGAATTTTTTCAATGTTGGATGCTGAGGCAGTACCCCATAATTGAATTCCATAACACCAGATTGGCTTTAGAATTGCATTGTACAACAAAAGTTTGCAATCCAACTTTAATGTAGAATTTCTGCCGATTAGCCAATTAATTTGCACTGCTTTTAATCTCATCTGGGTAAGTTTTGCGTCGATGTGAGACTTCCAAGTTAAACGACGATCGAGGTGGATTCCGAGGTATTTAACTTCATTGTGTTGCGGGATAATTTGATTATTTATTCTGATGAACGAGCATGTATCTTTTCGCAATGTGAAAGTTATATGAATACATTTCTGTTCGTTAACCCTGATTTTCCAAAGCTCAAGCCAATTCTCTAGTTTATAAACATATTTCTGCAAGTTCTGTGAGGCTATTTGATGGTCCTTATGAACGCTAATAAAGCCTGTATCGTCTGCAAAAGTTGAAGTATGTATTATGGGGTCTAACGGCATATCGGATGCATAAATCAAATATAAAGTTGGACCCAGTATGCTACCCTGGGGTACTCCTGCTTCAATTGGTTGAGCGGGGCTTAAAAAATCGCCTTCTTTGATTGTAAATTTGCGACCATATAAATAACTTTTCATAAGTTTGTGGGTGTTAGCAGGCAGAGTTAATTTAATTTTATGCATTAAACCTTCATGCCAGACTTTGTCGAACGCTTGCGACACATCAATGAAAAGGGCGGAGCAGTATTTTTTCTCTTCAAACGACTGTCTTATCACATTTACCAATCTGTGTGTTTGTTCGATGGTACTGTGTTTAGCTCTGAACCCGAATTGGTGCTTTGGGATACATTGAGTGTCGTTCAGAATTGGAATCAACTTAGCCAATAACAATTTTTCAAACAGTTTTGAAATTGTCGGCAGTAGACTAATTGGCCTATATGACTCTACTTTAGTGGGGTCCTTCCCTGGCTTAGGAATCATGGTAATCATAGATACCTTCCAATCTGCAGGATAGTATTCTAGGCGTAAAATAGCATTAAAAATAAATAGGATAATTCTTTTAGCTACACGAGGTAACTCCACAAGCATTTTGTTGCTGATTTTATCCATACCTGGAGCTTTTTTAAGATTCAGAGTACCAATAGCGCTTTGAACATTATTAAAGCTAAGTCTTAGAGGTACAGGAGGTCTAATAACGAGTGGAGGCAAATCAGATGCATTATTTGAGTTGTTTATAGTAAACACTTTTATCAAATGATTAACAAATAAAGTCCCCTTCTCGGAATCATTTCTAGCCCAGTCACCAGTCGGATTTCGCAGAGGAGGTTTTCCACTAACTGGTCTTTTTAAACCTCGTGCCGCCTTCCATAACGAATAGTCAGATTGTGGGGTACTATCAAGACCCTCCAAGTAAGATTTAAGTGAAGCCATTATTTGGGTTTCTAAGAAATTTCTTAGTATATCTCTGCATACCCGTAGCCTAGCTTTCAGTTCAGGAGACCTGTGAATTTGCCACTCTCTTCTAACTCTTCTTTTTTCTGACAGGAGATGATCGAGTTCAGCGAAATAAGTTCTATTTGTCCCACTTCTGCACTCAACGTCGTATGTGGAGGCGTGATGTACAGCTCTTCGTATGTCCTCAGTAAACTTGCCAATCGACCCGTCAATATCCTCGGTAGTTCTCAACACTACATTTTCCGTGCAGCGGGAACTTAAATACTTTTTATACTTTATCCAACTTACTCTGGTTTTAGATATGTCCCGAAATGGAGAGCCTATCCCTTGAAGGAAACGCATTGAAATAATAGAAGGAGAGTGATCTGAAGACAAGTCTAATGAAGGCTCCACTTGTATCGATTCTAAAGGGATATTTTTCACTACTCCGAAGTCAATAACATCGGGAATCTTCCGTCGGTCCGTCGGCCAGTAGGTGGGATGCCCGCTTGAGAGTACATCTAATCCCATTTTGGCAATGGTGTTGAAGAGTTCACGACTCTTCGGGGTCACCAGACGTGAACCCCAAAAAGTGTGTTTGGCGTTAAAGTCACCAGCAACTAAAAATCTAGCTCCAAGGGAATTGAAGAAGCTGTAGTATTGGTGTTCTTTTATTGAAAATCGAGGCGGCGAATAAATTGATGATAAAACAAAATTGTATTGACAGAATTCAATGCAAATGTTTGTTGCTTGGAGGTAATCCTCACTTATGTTATTCATTAGATAATGTTTTATTCTGTTCTTTATAAGAATTGCCGATCCTCCACATGCTCTTCCGCGGGGATCTTTAGTATCATACAACACGTAGCCATTAATTTTGAAGTACGCTGTCGCCGTCAGGTGAGTTTCAGCAATCATCATGACATCAATCTGGTTATCCATCAGGAAGTGTTCCAGTTCGTTTTTATGTTGGCGGAGGCCGTTCGCATTCCAAAAACAAATTTTTAAACAAATCATTTCTTTAAAATGGCTTGTAAGATAGTGGATTGCATTTTCAGCATTTCCTGCATCATGGATGTCATAGTGGTCGTAAAAGTGTTCATGGTTTGGACAAGTGTCTGCAATGTATTCTCTAGAGTGTTAATATTAGGCTCGTAATATTGTGATTTAGGTGCCTGCTCCAAACCTGGCATATTAGATTTAACCACGTTAGCGTAAGAAACTTGTCGAGAACTAGGCGCGTTTACATGACTGGTAGACCGTAACAATTGCGGGAAATTGTCACTCGATGCCAAAATAGGCTGTTGACGATGATCAGGTAATACTGACGTCTTGTTGGTACTTATGCCTTTCAAATGAGTGTAAATTGGACAACCTCTATAATTTGCGGTATGATTACCTCCGCAGTTACTGCATTTTTTGATTTTTGAGTCAGTTTTCGACTTATTGCATTGAGCAGTTGCATGTAGCTCCCCACACGCAACACAAACTGACGGCAATTTACAGTACGCCTTGGTGTGACCAAATTCTTGACAGTTGAGACACTGGACTGGTCCCTGACGCTTATGTGGTTCTTCCACGGTGATTCTACGATGCAGAAGGTACATCAGATTGTAGATGGGATGGGACTCGTTTTTCTTTAAGACAACATCTCCAGGTTCCAATTCTACCCTGAACATGGGCTGAGGGATCTTTTCACGGTTTCTAATATTCACTACGCTCTTGATTTTGAACCCTTTGTCCATTAAACCGGTCTTTATCTCCGTAGGATCAACACATGGGTCTATACCCTTTAGAACGACTTGGAGTCCTTTTGCGCTTTTCAGCTGGTAGGTATAGAAATCCCTAGTCTCCCTCTCTAACTGGTTGGACAATTTTCGAAAATCATCTTTCCTATTCACTTGAATTTTGGTTTCGCTGATATTTCCATGTTTAATTGATGTTACGCTAAACATATTTTCACCTATTACCGAAACAATTCTTTGTACCAATTTAATGGAAGTGGGCTCTCTCAGATAAATTGGTGGGGGCTTAAACGTCTTCTTAGGAAGTTCTGGCTCAACCGTCTGGAGGAGAGCAAACCTATTTTGATCATTACTCACGGTCTTAGGAGCTTTTGCATTTGATGACACTTGAGCAGACTTCGGGCTCCTCTGTCGCTTGAGAACGGTGATGTACTTATCCATACCTACTTGTTTTTTGGGTTTCACTGCACTACTTGATGAAGATGATGTTTTCTCATCTGTTGAAATCACTATATTGGGGGAACAGGAACGACACCGTTCTACGGCTCTTGTAGTGAGAAAATTCTCCAGAGATTTTTTTATGGATTCTTCCTCAGAGATCCATTTAGTTTTTCTAGGCGAGCTAAGCTCTTTCTCAGAATTACATCTGAGAGGAACACTCATACAGTTTTTATACGATTTTTAATGTTTTTTTTTTATATATTTTTTAACCTATTACGATTTTTTTTTACTTTTTGTTTAATTTCAACTTTTTACACTTTTTCACCTATTACGATTTTTTCACCGAAAATTCAGCCGCACTAAAAAAACACGTCCGAACAGTTCGATGAGACGAGACTGAATGAATCGGTCGGTGACAGCCAAAAAACATCGGAAGTTTACTTTTGCGCCACCTTGTATTTGTATGCTACAGGGCACATCAAAAACTTGTCAATGTGATTAAATTTCATATTGTGAGTCTATATTGTTTATGTGTTACATTATTGTACTTATTTTATTTGTTTATAATTTTTAAATACACAATCCCTAGAAAAAGTCGACAAACAATCAACGAAACGTCGGGAACAAAATATTGTAATTAAAAATTGATTTGTATTTACACTGAATAAATCTAGGCCATATTAGTTTAACAAAAATAATAATCATAAATTGTTATTTATTTTTTTTACAACTTATCTTAATCCGCAAATATTTATTGCGCGTTCTTGCTGGAAGAAAAAAATTATGTGGAAATTATATGAGGGCGGTTTGGAAACTTCCCATGAATTTCATACCATAATAATGATATTTTTATATCAAGAAAAATATATTTCAGAATTCTTTTGGGTATTCCAATTATACACGGGAAATGTGTGGCCAAAATCTAATAGTAAAATTTGTCCTTACATATAATTGATCGGTGAAAAATTTAAGTTTGATATCGATATTTATAAGATATTTACAAAGGTTAATGTATCTTTCGAAAGTCGTTCACCATAAAGTTGGTTACTATGATTTACATAAATATGTGGATAATTTCTGTCGAATTTCAACTTGATAATTATGTTTATAAGAGATTTATGTGCATTCAATTTTTAGAAAGTAGACTTTATTCGGTACTTGATTTATGTATATATTTGAGCATTTAAGTTATTTGCGGAAATTGACTTTATATGGGGACTATAATCAAATATGGACCGATTCAAACATACAGCCACGTCACAGAATTTAATTCCGTTCTGAAGTGAAATTAATTCTGTATTTTGCTTCTATATGATAGTGCAACGAAATTTTTTTCGGAATAAAACCATTTTTTAATTTAAAGCATTTCTAGGTTTCATTCGGAAAATTTTTTTCGTTTTACTTTTTCTATAGAAGCAAAAAACAGAATTAATTCCACTTCCGAACGGAATTAAATTCTGTGACATGGCTGATAATATCGATTTTTATTTATAATTACGTGAAAACTAATATTTGCTGAATTTTGTATGACTACTGCTTTTACAAATAGAATTTATAGACCATAGAGCCATAATCCGGAAAGAGATTATTAGATATAGTAAACCGATTCTTACAATATTTAATAGAACTTGTCCCTCTATAATTCAAATAAAGTGTACAAAATTTCATGATATTTTCCGCCTTATATCTGAGGAAAATATTAAAAAGATATCTAAAAAAATATAATTCTGATCCAACTGGAGCGATTTTGCCCATTTTCAATACCAAACATTTTGATGGATCACGGAATGTTTGGTAAAAATTTCATTGTTCAAAGTCTTTTTTTCGTGGCTCTATCATGTCTTCGTTGAACAGACGAACGGACAATGCTGGATCGTCGTAAATCTCCCAAGAATTAAGAATATAAATATATACTTTTTGGTTCTATGACAAATATTTCGCTATGTTACGAACAAAATGACAAACTTATTTTGAGCAAGGACAGAGTATAATTTTACTAACATAATTTATATTGTGACAATTGTAATGTAAAACAGGAAAAGGAAAATATGAATCAGACTTCTCATCAATCTTGTTGAAAATATTATAGATAGAATTATTTTGAAGGTCTTTGTTGTAGCAGCTCTAATAAGACATATTGTATTAGTTATCAAGATAAGAAAATAATAATTAATTACTTAAAATGTCATGTAAACATATACATTTAGCAAAGCAATTGATTGAACAGCTTAAAGCAAAATACATTTCCTTATTAGGCAACATACTACATACGAGTATGATTTCTTATCAGCAGTTAACATACAATTAAGAAATTTATTACGCACTTATTTATAGAACACAAGCAACCCACATAGAAAACTAACTAATTTTAATTTAGCTTAACTGACAATAGAATTATGTATTAAATTATTATAAAATACAAAGAAAGAAAAAACGCCAACAATGTCATTTAAATCATTCTGTTCTTTAAAAGTTAAATTACTTAGAAATGTCAACTGGCTAACAACTGGGTTGTTGGGCACACTGTGTGTCTTAACACATATGTCTGCTTGTTTATTTGTTTCACTGCTTGATTGAAAGTGTCCAGTTCCCAACAATAGCAATAATAATCTATTATTGTTCTCATGAGGTTGTAAATGAAATTAATTTGTTACAAAGTAATTATTTTTAATATAATTTATAAGCTTTAGTTGGCTTAAATGTTAGTACGAGTGTAGAAAAACAAAAGACTTAACACAGCAACTTGTTTAGCGGGCAGCACCACAACTAAAGAAAAACTAAACTAAA
This sequence comes from Bellardia pandia, assembly GCA_916048285.2. Lineage (NCBI taxonomy): Eukaryota > Metazoa > Arthropoda > Insecta > Diptera > Calliphoridae > Bellardia > Bellardia pandia. Next base: position 47,916,841 of record OU696531.1, read on the forward strand.
ACTACAACAAAACAGCAACATCAACAGCAATATTAAGCATAACAAAAACCTTTAGTTGTGTTTTTCTTGTAAGTAATAGTTTAAAAGATTTTGTTGCTGCTTCAAGTTTATAGTTTTTTTTTAGTTGTTTTTGTGTGAATTTTAAATATGAAATGAAGTGTTAATGCGTTAACTTTAAAAGTTGTACATAAATCAGCATTTTTGCTTAATTACTTTTTTATGCTAAATCCATCCAGTGCAGCACCAAACAACAAGATATGAGATATGAGAAAATGATTGAAAAATATAAAAAATTACACTGTAAGCTAAAACCCACCATAATTGTGGGTAATTTTTTCCTATATTTATCTCTGTTTCTGTTTTTTTTTTAGAGACAAATATTTATTCCTCTAATAGTTGTTGTTTGTGGTTGTGAATTTTAATACACGCGACATTAGTTGACATGTTTTTTCTTTAAACACTGCTGCAGCATGTTTTAAACATAACACTATAGTTTGTTTTGTTTCGTTATTTTGTAACTTTATAATGCTGCAGGTTGGAATCATTTTGTCATATCACTTGTAACATTGTAAACACTTTTTTATTAATAAATTGTGTTGTGTGAAACTATGTTACTCGTAATAGTTTGTTGGAATGTCCATCTTGGCTGAAGTATCAATTAAATTTTGTTTATCAAAACACAGTTTCGACATCTGTTTATTTCAAAATAACCAGAGTCTTTACGTATGTAACGGGTCCGCCATCTAACATTTTTTTTCAAACTAGTGCTTATTTTGTGAATGATAACACTTAGCTCATGTCTGATTTGACAGTTAATTACTTTTATCCTTCCGCTGAACGAATATAGTTGTGTATACGCTTGAACAACGCTGGGAAATATTGCGACATTACTTTGAAAATCATGGTAATGTTGCAGAATGTGTGCGAAAATTGCGTACGGATTTTGGAAGAAGAGAAGCACCGTCAGCTCCGTATGTTCGTTATCTTGTGAAAAAAGTGAAAGAATGCGACATCCTCTTCGATAAACCAAAGATGTGAAAAGCCAAAAACAGTGTGTACACCCGAGAATATTGCTGCTGTGGCAGAAAGTGTGCGTGAAGCGCCATCAACATCAATTCACCGTCGTTCTCAACAATTGAACATTTCGACGACATCATTGAGACGAATTTTGCATAAAGACGTTGGTATGACGCCATACAAAGTCCAATTGGTTCAGGTGTTGAAGCCAACTGACCATCCAATGCGTTTTCGCTTCGCTAATTGGATCTGCGATCGACTTACAGAAGATACCGATTTTCCCTAAAAATCTATGTACATATGTCAACATTTTATAAAGGGTCCGCCAAATAACTTTTTTCATTCGCTCACGAATGCGGTAATTTGACCCCAGACTTTGGTCCCAATAACCAAAACATTTTTTTAGTTTTAATATAATAACTAAATAATATTTATTTAGTTGTTGACTTTTCTTCCATGTCAATCTTTTGTCAAGGTGCAAACCGATGTATTTTACATCATCACTTTTTGGAATACATGAGTCATTTATGGAAAGCAAAGGACAATCATCTCTTCTTAAAGCAAATGTCAGTTGATGAGATTTTTCAGTGTTAGCTTCATTGTTCCATATACATAAGTAGCCAATCTTGTAAATAGTAGATTTAATAATTCTTGTACCATTCGTGAAGCTTCTGCTGTTATTTAATGACTTGCCAATATGACAGTGTCATCTGCATATGTGGCAATAGTTAGACCATCATTAGAAGGCATAGAGAAAATCCTTACTGATATCTTATCGCATCAAACATCCTCTTTATTGTATACTCGTCAAATTGGTTTCTGCAAATTGCGTTCTACAACAACAAACTTACTGGAATTTACTACTTTAATAAATAATGGTTTTGTAAATAAACTGCAAACTGACGTAATATACACAGATTTTAGTAAGGCATTTGACAAAGTAAACCACGTTATTTTACTTCAAAAATTATCGCTAATGGGTTTTAGTATTCCGGCTTTAAAATGGTTGAGTTCTTACTTATCCAATAGAACTCAACAAGTAAAGTTTAGAGAAGCTGTTTCAAACGTTATTAAAGTTACTTCCGGAGTACCTCAGGGCAGTCACCTTGGTCCTGTTCTATTTACACTTTTTATAAATGATCTTCCCAATGTCATCGTCCATTCTAAAGTACTAATGTATGCCGACGACGTCAAGATTTTTAAGAGCTTGGAAAGTTCTAATGATATACGTCTTCTACAGGAAGATCTAGACATGTTTTCTCAATGGTGCAGAATCCATTTAATGGAACTTAATATTAAGAAAATGCAAACACATGTCGTTTTACAGAAATAACAAAATTAATTTGAACTATAATATAAATAGTACAACTCTGGAAGAAGTTAACACTATTGTTGATCTTGGAATTTTGCTAGATCACAGGCTAAACTTCTGTGATCATATTGCGCTAACAGTTAATAAAGCTTTCGGTGTGCGTGGATTCATGAAACGCTGGTCTAAGGAGTTTTCTGATCCATATATTACCAAACAGCTATATACTGCCTTGGTTCGACCCGTTCTAGAATATGGTTGTATCATTTGGGATCCTTGCTACAGTATTCATATTAACAGCATTGAATCTGTTCAAAAGCAGTTTTTGATATTTTGTTTAGGTCATCTCGGATGAAAAAAACCATTTGGGTTAAATTGCATGATGTTTATAATCAAGAAATTTCAACAATTTATTTAAGTAAATTCTATGAAAAATAAAAAAACACTAAAATTTTGTCTGAAATTTTCAAAATTTTTGAATTGAAAAAAATTGTTTTTTAATTTTCAATAAACCATTGAATGCGCCTCTTAAAGACCTTTCATATGATGCCAAATTTACATATAGTTCCTTTGGAAGAAATGTGAAAAAATCAAAAAAACCTCTAAAAATTACATTTTTATCCTTTGATCCAGCTCACCAAATATTGACCCCAGGACAAAAAAATTGAGAAACGTAGTTTTAAAATGAACCAAATGTTCATATTAGTCGGGAACATCGATACCTTATTTTTTCTCAATACAAACGGGGTCACCCTAATGTACATATCTTAGTTGAATATAGCCACTATTCAGTAATATGTTGCGGGCTAATGGGTTTTTGTGCACTCTTCAAAATGGTTTATAAGTTATGAAAGAAAAAACTATATGCAAAAGATACGTCATGTGCTATGAATTGCTCATTTTTAAAGTATAATACAGCCAATATTAATCTATCCTTGCATTGAGCAATTGGCATCAATGAAGGTTATTTGTATTCATTTAATTAATCATATTCCGAGCCAGAATCAGAAGGCCTTGATGTTCTTCTACATAAAACTAAACAAATTTTGGGTGACAAAAAAAAACTTTAAAATAAGGCAGACCAGACTTTAAGTTCAAGATTTGGCAAAATGTGTTTGGTGAAAATAAAAAAAAATAGTTTTATAAAAGCAGGGTGTTTAAGAGTCGTGTGTTAAGGCACTAATTTTCCTCACATAAAAGTATGCTGTGTTACTTTGTAAGTCTGTATTGTTTCAAATGCTGTGTTATGATAATTCCTCTTCAGTTTTTTCCATTTTCCTTTTAAATCATTATTATAATTTACATAAATAAATTATTTAAAACCTGACAATGTTTTTTGCTGGCCAAATATCTCTATAATTGACTTTAATTGTGTTTTTGTTTTATGCTAATGAACTCTTTAAAAAAGGAAGAAAAGTTTAACATAAATATTAAATTGTTTTTTAAGTTTATTAATAAAATTAAGCAGTAAAAACAATTTGTATAGTCACTTATAGCTCTTGGCTAAATTCCCCTTTTTCTTTTGCACTTATTTCTTTGCCATATTGCTACTTATGGATTTCTGTTTCTGAGCAGTTTTCGATTTGTATTTGTTCCAATCTTAATTGAGTCATTAAATGCTGTTGAATCATATCATTTAATAATAATAATAGCACAACCATAAAATTGGCAAACCAATTTGTTAAAAATCAGTTATTGCAGAGACCAAACAGCCAATGAACGAGTCATAAAATCGCCCCATTTGTTTGCCGATGTATATACGAGTACAAGTATAAATCACTTTAAAGTGATTATATTTTTATGTTATTTTTTCTTTTTATTATTATTAGTAAATATATTTTTAAATAGTTGCTTGATTTATTTTTTGTTTTAGTTATTAAACGTTTTGCTTGGTAAATGTTTGTTAATTTTTATTATGATTTGTTATTTTGCTTAAAGTCAATCAAGTTGTTTGATTTGCAGCAAAATTGTCGAGTTTAATAAATAAAATTATTTATTAATCGTTTGTACACTGATGCAGTGAGTGAGTGAGTATATCTATTGATTTAATTATAAATAATAATTACGTTTAAATGAAATGTTTATAAATTTGTTGGCATTTTATGACAAACTGTTTAGTAATATTTAGTTTTATGGTTAATATGACTGGGTGTTTTTTTTTTTTTTTGCTCTTTACTGGTTTTATTAAATAATTGGGAAGTCAATTAAAATAAGAATTTAGTTAAGTAATAAACTGGTAATAAAATAAGCATTAAATTGTATTCGTTTCTGCAATAGTGAGATTTAGTGTCAAGGCTTAATGACATTACATGAAGTAGATTTGCGCATTGTTCGGCTTCTTATGAGTTCAATTTATTATGATTTGCTGCCCTGTACAAAAATAACCAGATCTACTACATAATAAAGTCAACTTTGATATGAATCTCTAGCAGCTAAGAACTAAATAAGCCTAAAACTTTACTGCAGAGTGGTGATATCTAATAAAACGTTTCTGGAAACACTCTTTTTAAGGTACGGTCACACTTGGCAAATATTTGCCGAAATAGACAGAACCACTAAATAAAATATTTTTCAACTCGTTTATTTATTAACCCTTAAACACCTGAAATTGAAATAAGTTTAAATTGCAGAAATAAATTGTTGTTCTAGCATGTACAGGGTGGCCCAAAATCAACGCAGGGTTTTGAATTCGTTATAACTTTTTATTTAAGACAGAATTATTAAATTTTTTTAATACAGTATATAAATGGGCAATATTTTTAGTTAAGTTATGAAAAATAATATGTCGCAAGTGGTGGCCATTTTCTGCTTCGCAAATTCGTGCTCTTTCCAACACATTTTCCATAACCTTTTGCAAAACTTTAGGTGTTATGTTGTTTATTTCGTCGCATATATTGTTTTTTAATTGCTGGATGGTTCTAGGCTTATTAATGTAGACTTTTTCTTTCAAATAACCCCAAAGAAAATAGTCTGGGCGGTTAAATCCAGTGAACGTGAAAGCCAAATAAAATCACTTGCACGCGAAATAATTCGTTTACCAAAGATGTCCCATAAAAGAGCCATTGTGCCCCTTGCAGTATGCGCTGTGGCTCTATCTTGTTAAAACCATACTTGCGGATGGTTTTCCTTAAAAAATTTTCCAACATTTTCCGATTTCTGACACTATTGACTGAAACGGCGACCCCGTGTTCATTTTCAAAAAATAAATACCAATTATCCTTTCCGATTAAACACCGCACCAAACCGTACAATTATCGCTATTGAACTACTTTCGGATTTTCCGTATCCCATATCTTGCAGTTTTGCTTATTAACGAACCCACTAATTGGGAATAGGCTTCGTCGCTCATAATTAAATTATTAATAAAATTTTGCACCCCTATCGTGAATAAAAATTCCACATAAAATTTGTTCCCTTTTATTTTTTTAACATTGAATTTTAATAGGAAAAGTGTGCAAAGGGAACAAATTTCATGTGGAATTTTTATTCACGATAGAGGTGATGATTTTTTTCTGCTTTTTGCCGGAAAAAAACTGCATAATCAAGTCGTTGCTGGCAATCTGTCGGTTTCAATTCTTGGACCAGCTGAATCTTGTATGGAAACATTGCTATTGTGTGCAAAATTCTCTGCAAAGATGCTCGTGAGAGGCCAAGTTGTGTGGAACGTCTTCTGGTTGATGTTTCTCCATCTTCCCGAATACTCATGTGTACCAGTTCAATATTGTCATCCGTGTGCACCGTTCGTCTTCTGCCAGCACAAGGAAGGTTCCTTACTACCCCTTGTTGTTTGCAACCAGACGGTTTATTGTTAAGTCTGAGGGTCCAACTCGCTCATTAAAATAGCGACGATATGGTCGCTGAGTCAAAAGAATGAATCGTTGATTTCAAAAATAAAGCTCAACAATTTGGGCACGTTGTTCAACTAAGTATTGCTCCATTTTAAATTCCCCAAGTCTTCTTTACAAAATACTGAAAAGAAATGAAAAGAAAAAAATTATAATTAAAAAAGTTATAAGCAATTCAAACCCCTTCCGTAATTTTGGGCCACCATGTATTGCTGCTGGAAATTGCGAATTTTAGATCCAATTCAGACAAAAATACTATTGGAGAGCTCCATGATGATTAAATGAAAGAATATCAGTTTTATTTTTACTTTTTTTTTTAATCACAAAAAGGTTTCTTGTCTTTGAAAAACATAGGTGGACGTTGGATTTGGTACAAAATGTGTATGCATCTGATTTTTTGCAAAATATACAGGATTTTATGAACCCCATTGTTCTTGTCGCATCTTAACCTATCTAAGGGATGCATGGCTTTTCTCCCACCTAGATAGCTACAAGAGCACCAAATGATGGACAACCAATGCCTCCCATGTGGGCAATATACTCACGGATGTCCTGTGGACAGTCAATATCATTGTATATTTTTTTCTGCCGGTTGTAGCGTCCAATTTGAGGCGATTGGTTGACTAAAGTGCTTCCTTAGAAAGGCATTATGCCAACAGTCTATTATTTTTTGCGTCCTTCCATAGAACTGTTGACATATCACACCCCATAAGCACTTCCAACATATTCCGTAGAAACCCCACGAGGCTCTTTTTTGAGTGCATCGGCTTTGTCCATTGGAACATTGGAAGTTTGCAATTATAGACAGTCTTAAGTTAGATTTACACGATTGAAATTTTCTTTAAAATAACTCTTCAAAATGCTTCTTTATTAAATAGTAAATCTAGCTTTAGGCGTTAAAGTGGTAAAAAAAAACTTTTTTTATTTAGAACAAGACACAACAAATATTTAGTCTTATTTTATGTGAAAGGGGTATCCCCGGAACTCATTGAAGTCGAGGCTTCACTGGATCTTTCTTCAGATCACTCACCCACTGTAATCACCATCAGAAGTCCTCAGCAAATCGTAACTGATGCCTTACTTCTTGTCAAACGTCTGAATTGGTTAAAATACAAAAAATACATCAGCACTCACTGCACAGAGAAACTCCCGTTAAAAACTGCTGAAGACATCGATGCCTGTATAAAAAGTCTTAATGAACATGTCGAGAAAGCCGCAAAACATTGCTCTTCCACTTACCGCCCGAATAGGTACAACAGAGTTTTTTCTGCAGATGTTGAGCAACTATTGTCTGAAAAAAGGAGAGTCCGAAGAGAGTGGCAACAACACAGATCGCCCCAACTTAAAACTAGGTTGAGAGAATGTACCAAAAATCTTAGGATCTTGCTAGAAGCGCAAAAAGCAGAGTCTCTCAAACAACATCTGGAAGGTCTAGACGCAACTTCCCAGTCAAATTATTCATTATGGCGTGCAGTCCGAAATCTAAGAAAACCCGTAATCGCAAAACCTCCACTGCGTACTTTGAACGGATCTTGGGCACGAAATAACGAAGAAAAAGGCAACCTTTTCGTAAGTCATTTAAAAAATGTATTCACTCCCAATACGGATACTGACATTAGCGAACTACCGCCTGTTGTTGCCAGACCACCTGTACAAATAAGATTTCAATATCTGGAGGTTGTTGAGGCTATTGATAATTTAAATGTTAAAAAAGCACCTGGGTTTGATAAAATCAGCAATAAAATGATTTTTGAGCTGCCTCGCATTGCAAAAAGATTAATCCTCTTTCTTTTTAATGCCATCTTACGGCTTGAGTACTACCCTCCGTTTTGGAAAATTGCACTAGTAAAGATGATTCCTAAGCCGGGAAAAGATCCTTGCAAAGTTGAGTCGTATAGGCCAATAAGTCTATTACCAACTATGTCCAAATTATTCGAGAAATTGCTTATAACCAAGCTGACTCCGATTTTGAATGAAAACAACTGCATTCCCAATCACCAGTTTGGCTTCAGACGTCAACACAGTACAATAGAACAAACACATAGATTGGTACAAGTCATAAGAAAAACCTTTGAGGAAAAGAGATACTGTTCGGCACTCTTTATTGACGTCTCTCAAGCTTTCGACAAAGTATGGCATGAAGGCCTGATATCTAAATTAAAGCAGAACTTGCCGGTGAATCTTCAACACCTACTATGGAAATACTTAATCGACCGTCAGTTTATGATTAAAGAAGGTGATTATTTAAGCCGTCCTCAACCTATAGGTGCTGGCGTCCCTCAAGGTAGTATCTTAGGACCAATTCTATACTTGATGTACACAGCAGACATGCCAACAAACAATGAAATTCACACGTCAACATTTGCTGATGATACGGCATTTTTCAGTACTCACAAAGATCCAAAAGATGCCTCGATTAAATTACAGCACCACGTAACGCAAGTGGAGAAATGGGCAAGACAATGGGGAATAAAAATAAATGAACAGAAATGCACCCACGTAACATTTACTCTACGTAGGGAATCATGTCCCCCTATTCGTATTAATGACCATATAGTGCCTCAACACTCACACGTGAAATATCTTGGTATTCATCTGGACCGTCGCCTCACATGGAAACCACATATAGATGCTAAGCTGACTCAAATGAAACTGAAAGCTGCCCAAATTCATTGGCTCATCGGCAGAAACTCCGTCCTTCGGCTCGATTGTAAGCTTCTACTCTACAACTCAATCTTAAAGCCAATTTGGTGCTATGGTATCCAGTTATGGGGCACTGCCTCCAACTCCAATATTGAGAAAATTCAACGCCGTCAAAACAAAATTCTACGAATGATAACTACCGCTCCTTGGTATATTAAAAACAACAACATACACAACGATCTTGATGTTCCACTTGTCAAATGGGAAATAACTAAACACGTGGCCCTTTATTTGGGTAAGCTGGAAACTCATCCAAATCCCCTCGCTCGAGACATCTTACAACATCCCGGTCATAGCCGTTTGAGAAGGAGGGACACCACCGCTCTCAGATGAATAAATACAAGTTGCTCATTATATCCTATCGAATTTGAAAACTAGATTTTGCCTAGCATTGGCTGGACTTATCTTAATTAACTTTAGTTTTAAGATTTGAATACCTATTGTTAGTTCATTTAAAATGAAGATACAATAAAAAAGAATATGCAAAAAAAAAAAAAAAAAAAAAAAAAAATTTTATGTGATGCTGTTTGCTCTTGCAAAACTCTTGTCCAACAAATTTGTGCCAAAACAAATGGTTACGCTTTTTTGAGTCAATGTTTTCCTTCAGTTGACCAAACTGCTTCAAAATAATTAAAATTCTTTCAAACTCAACTGAATATTTCATACACAATACCTCAAATATTAATAAATATCATTATGTAACGGCAATTAATACTTGTCGTTATAAATTTACCCCAAATAAAACCTTGCAAATTTTCAAAAACAAATCTTAGCTAAAACAACAATGTACAAAACTAAAAAAGCGCCTAATAAATGTGTCATTTATTTAAAAGACAACACAAATCATAACAACAACTATGTGTGGCAAATGTTCAAACAGAAAAAGCAACAAATTTTATTACACCTTGAATTCATATTTAAATTCAGCAAAAAGACCCTGACAATCTCTAACCCAGACACTCACTCGTTGTCATTTATAATGTTTGTCCTACAAAATAAAAACGGCGTTTGTCTAATGAAACTAATTATTTTTCATATGAAAACTAAAAGAAAAACTGCTCGAAAGTTAGAAAAAAAACAACGAACGAGAAATGAAGTTAAAGAGGCGTGAATTGTTTGGTAGTGAATTATGAAAGACAGACAAGTGAAACGAAAACTGCAGTTTGTTTTGAATTTATGCCACACACAGTGTGTGTGACGCGTAAATGGCTGCTTATAGACAAATGTGGCAAAGTATCAAAGTGAATGTAAATATAAAAATTTAAATAATTCACATTTCAAATCTTAGTTAAGAAGCAGTGGTTTATTTCAAATATTTCAGGGAATTTTCAATAGTTTTTACAAAATGTTTATTTTTATTGCTACAAGCTAAAGATGCTACTAATTGGTTTGAGTTTTTTTCCTAATTTAGTGGATAGTTAGTTAGAAAACTAAAGGTATGGTCAGACTTGGCAAATATTTACGCAAAAAAGCGTAACTCCTAGTTTTAGCACAAATTTGTTTGACAGTGTTTACTCTTACAAGACTTTTGCAGGATGAATTTCGTAATTGTTGTTAAATTTGTAATTGTTCCTAAAAAACATATTTGTATTATATTTAATGCTTAAGATTTTTAGTGATTATAAATAATGGTTGTATGAAGAAGTTCACCAAAATTTAGCAAACAAGCTCCCATATAATTATAAATTTCAAATAATCTTTATTTAACCCTGCTGTTAGGTTTGGACCATTTTGGTGAATTTTTGTTTTAGCTTTCGTTAAGAAATGGTTCAACATATCAACTTTCTTTTATTTATTTTATTTATTTTATTATCACAATATCATATTGGTTTCTTATTGCTAAACAATTTTGAGTTACTATCATTAAGATATTACAAACAAATATATACAAGATTTATATAATTAAAATAGCTTTTTACAAACATATTCCACTGTATCAGAAATAGATAGTAAGCAAAATCCTATATTAAATATTACAAAAGTATAGTTTTGAAAAGTTTTTTAAATCACAAACTAATTGAATAATCTATAGCAGTATGAATACAATCAATTAGTCAGTGTTTCACAAACTTCTGTCAATTTCAATTTAACGGTTTCTAACGGCTGGTATCAACATTTCCATTAGTAGAGTTTCTATTTACAAACATTGTTGATGGCAACGGCCATAGAAAGGAACTTTCCATTGTCTAGAATATGGCGCTAGTGTATAAATAGAATAAACAGGGCCACTCAAAGTGAGTTTATTGTGAGTTAACGTTGATTGAACATCAAAGCGTTCTCAAACAGTAATTTAGCTACTTGTTAATACTGATGTTGGGTTTGGAGCATTTTGGTCAATTTTTGTTTTGTTATTATTGCTTTGACTACGAAATGTTTCAACATATCAACTTGAACGTTTGGTATTGGGGTATTTTTTATATTTTATTACTCCTGAAAAACTTTTAGCCATAATTAATGAAATGAAAGTGAGAAAAATAAAAAAATTACGAATCTTGGGTTTAGGCACATTTTGATCCGTTATTGTTGTTTTTTTTTATATGAAAGTAATTTAACAATTGTCGATTTTCCATTGTTTTAGGAAAGTAAACAAGTCAGACACTAAATATAAACTGACGCTTCCAAGACAAACTGGGTGAGTATTATATATATAATACTTATAAAATTTGAACTATCATATCTGTGGAGTTTTGACAAAAGAACCTAACTCGAGATCGGACAATTTTCCACTTTTTAAACCATATGTATAAGTTTTAAAAGCGCATCTTTCTGTCTTTTCAGCGTATTTCTAGATAGTATAGATCGTAAGATATAGAAGCCCCCAAATCAACCTATCTCGCAATTTTTACAATCTGCTTTTGACAAAAGAACACATATCGAAATATGCTGCAGGGAACAAAGAGAAATTTCATAACGTAGTTTTTACAAAAGAACCTATTTAAATATGGGTTTCCAATAATTTACTGAAATTATTTTGACAAAATAACCTATTTGCAGTCATGTTCTTTTATCACATGCATAAACGAAAATAACACGTTCCCTTCTAAAGTTAAGTTCTTTTAATAGCCATTTGATCATTAGCATTCATTGTGACAAAACAACCTATGTGAACATGAGTGCTTTAGTGTAGTAGGAATTATCGAAATAAGAGGAACCTATATCAAATCAAGTGCTTTTGTCGTGTGCATATATAACAAATTAAGACGTTTTTAATGAAAATATGTTGTTTCCTAATATAGAAAAACATAAACAATGCACAGAGGAAGGCAACAAAAATACAAAGGTTCCAAAGTTTTGGAGGAGCATTGACTCTCTCGCAAGTGAATACATTGACTACAAGAATATATATATACAAGATTACGACAATTATCAGCTGTTTTGAAGGTAACTACGTCACGGCTTCAAAGAGTTTGTCAATTTGTATGTAATTTTCAATGATTTTAGAATTTTCGACTTTTCTAGAGGGTGCCGTGTTTGTGCACCTTTGTTCAACTATTGATATTTATAAGATCATCATACTATAAAAGTTTCTGGTTGTTGGACACACGCTTATGGAATGTGACACGGTTCACTCCCAAATAGAAAAAATGTGTGAATTCCATACATCACCCACATGACTGGGCTACTTTAATAACAACTACAAATCACAAATACAATGCAATCGAGATGGTTCAAGATCAATACTTTGACTTTGGTAGTATATTAAAGAACAAATACACGTGAAGAAATACTAATACATTAGGTGCGTGTAACACCAACTTTGTATATTTTTAGTATAATTTTTATTTGTTGTTTTGTAAAGGTGATAAATTGTAAAGGTGACAAGATGCGATATGAGAAATCTAAGTGTGGAATTTTACAGTACAAGCTAAAGATATCAGCCGGACGAGGACTTCTAGGAACTAGACACAGCGACGACGGAAAATAACAAATTTAAAGTTTAATAAATGTTATTCTGATCTTTTGCCAATATCTTCTAATAAAAAACGTCCGTTCTGTCATTTATAAATGCAGAGTTTCATAATTTTTGCAATAACTTTCACGTTGAAGGTGAAGTATAATTGGAAGATGATTAGGATATTGACGAATATGATTAGCTGTAGACTGAATTATTATTTTTTTCTTCTGAATTATAAAAATTAAAGCAATTTAATATAAATGTGAACTACAATATATTATAATATATTTCTATTCTATTTCTTATTTGTATTTTTAATTCAATTAATTTCAACTTTTCTTTTTCATACCTAAAAATGCATGTAATTGGTCTAATAGAAAGCATAACTTTTTATAATATTCGTTTAAAATAAACTGAATTCTATTTAAGAAAACAACATATGTCACTGAATTTTTCATATTTCATTTTAATAAAAGCACTAGTCCCCATAAAGGTTGCGAAATATTTGTTACTTTTCAGTATGAAAAAAGAAATTATCTAGAGAAGGGTTGATTTTTCGATCAAAAATTATTTTGACAAAACAACACATCTCGGTTTTTGGCCATTTTCTCGGCAACAGTTGTATCTGGAAGAAAGATGCAAATTGTAAAATAAAGGTATTTAAATTCTCCACCATAAAAACAGGTTACATTTGCTTAGATATGTTCTGGGACGATTCTGTGACCCTATAAAAGTGTTTTTTGGCCCTCCTGTAAAATTCAGTTTTTCGACATTGGTTGTTTTGTCAAAATTCCACAGATATGTAGACCTTTTAAAAAATTCGGCCATTATAAATAATATTATTGTTTGTTTTTAATATATTGTTCTTTATTTCGAAAGAAACTGACAATTGGTTACAAAGATATATGGGGAAAAAGCTTCCTTACTTTGTAGACTATTATAAAAATTAAAACTAAATTTCTTTTGTTCACTTATTACAAAAAAATACTAATATAGACCAACATAGTCCTTTACCTAAGATTTGTAAGTTTTTTTTTTTGACCTAACAGTAGGGTTAAGCCGTGTTTGTATAATTGTATGTGTAAAACACGTCTACATCTAAATTTTTTTTTGCAACAATTTGATTGCTTGACGGTGAAAAGTGAAAATCTAGACTTTTATTTTTCAATTTCCATTTAATTACTCAAAATTTAATTTTAAAATTGGCTGCAATATAACTTTGTCCATATTTTTCTAAGCTTCATAGGACTTACAATAACTATTCAAATCTAAACCTAAAAACTATTTGCTCTCAGTTGAGAGCCCTACAATGGACAAATAGGCCCTAAATTGGTAGAATGTTAGATCAGCTCTACAAAGCCATGTTTCTGTTTGAGTTATAGTAAGTAATCTAGCAAGCGGGTACGAATGGTTTTGCAACTTCAGGAAAAATAACATGATCCACCAAGAAAAAGGGGAAATGATAACAAAAACATAATACATTGTTGTTAATGATCTACAAAAAAAGTAGACGCAGCAAAAAAAAAACAAAAACAAATTTGTAATAATACAATATTTGTAAATAATAATAAAGAGGAATACACACACATTGTAAACATACGTAAATTTCGTTCTAACTCATAACACGTAAGAAAGAAATATGATGAATTCTCGAATTCTATTTCTAAAAAAAAAACGGTGAATTAAATAGATGAATTATTATTTTTATTTGAACTGTAAATTTTATATCTTTGATATTTCTTTCTTTAGGCTCGAGTTCATTAAATTATTTTTACTGAAGGTAGGAATGTAATCAGGTTTTCGAGACGAAGTCTTGACATGAATACGAAAAAACTGAAGAAAAGCAGGCAACATGTAAATAAATTGAAAAATGATAATTACAGCAAATTTCGAACCACCAGTAACACTGGTTAAAGGATTGATGTTTGACTGTTGGCTAGCGGGCACCGCAGTGGTGCAGAGGGTTAGAGTGCAAAAGAATTCTGATGAGAGAAAGTGGTGTTTCTCGAAACATATGTAAATTCAACCAACAACCCAGATTCGAATCCCAAGCCAAGAAAAATTATCAATACATTTTAATAATAATTTTCATGTAACAATTCCTACCTTCAGTAAAAATAATTTAATGAAAATTAAATTTAATTAAATAGATGATGTTTACAGATGGATTGTGGACAATGAAAATTGCTGATGACGCCCTTGGCAGGGTAGAAAAAGCCTTTCAGTTTGCCAATATTTCTAGTACTTTACAATAGTATTCTTTGAAATTATTTGAAAATTCGAACTATTAGCCTTAAAGAATAAAACTTTTCTCTTAAAGATAATATTAGTTCAATTATTTCTCTAATTAATTCCAGATATATCTCTCACAAATTTTTCTGAATTTATCTTTAACCAATGGTACGTCTAAATGTCTATAGATGTTTTCATTGCGTATATGCCATGGTGCTCCGGTCATGCTCAAAAGGAATTTTCGATTGGGCCTCTATATATGATTAATACTGGTATCCATAATTGAATTCCATATGTACAAGTGGGTTTTAAAACAGTTTTTTATAAGATGACTTTACAATCAAGGCCTAATTTAGATGAGTCGTTAATTAGCCAGTGCAGGTTAGACGATTTTAGTCTTATATGGAACCTATTGGCTTCTATGTGGTGACGCCAGGTAAAGCGTCTGTCCTTATCTATACCAAGTTATGTGACATGATCAGACTGTGGGATATTCTCATTGTTAGTGAAACAGGTCGACGATTTCCTCCTCTAGTGTAGTGGCTTCTGCAAACATAGAAATGGTTAAATTTTCACTGGTTGTCTAATCGGAGGTGTATAACAAGTAAAGTGTTGGTCCGAGAACACTCTTCTGTGGAACTCCAGCTTTGATTTCGTAGTCACTTGTCACTTAATCACTGTATTTAACCCTAAATAAGCGATCCGATAGGTAAAACTCTAGTAATCTGTGAGTACTAGGACGCATTAAGCCTGTATCTTATTTATCTTCTGTATTAGACCTTTAGCCAAACTTTATCAAAGGCATGTCTGACATCTAAAATAGCTGAACAATATTGTTTAAGCTCAAACGAGTTTATTTTCTCTCCAGTTACGCGGTTAATTTGCTCTGTAGTTTCTGTAGCAAATTGGTGAACTGGGATAATGTTTTGATCATTCAGGAAGTTTATAGTTATCTTTTGAAATACTTTCTCCAATTGTTTCGACAAACAGGATAGTAAGCTAATTGGTCTGTAAGAGGATGTTACGGTCAAATCCTTTTCTAGCTTTTATAATTTAGGAAACTTTCCAATATTTTGGAAAAACGGCTAGGTTTAAGATTGCATTAAATAATACTGTTAGCGCAATAATAGCTACATTAGGTAGGTTTTTTTATCATTGATAGTGTTATTTGATCATTGCCCGGAGACTTTCTTTTATTGTTTTGTGAATGTCTTCAGGAATGAATGTCATAACTCCGGAGTATAATGAAATAATTGCTGGTTCCTCTAATTCAAATTCGTTCATGAGAAGGTTTGATTGAAATACATATATTGTCCATATAAACATAATTGCACTTCAAAATCTCTAAAAACTCCTACTATATCTCTTTTAAATAACACTTAATATTTTGGTGTTTAATGTAAATACCACAATTTTCAAAAGTTTCAAAAGATTTTGTTATTTTCTTACAATAATAAATGCTAATAACACAACAACTGTGAAAATATACGCTAAGCAAATCTTATATACGAGTATACATTCATACCTAAAACTATGATTGCCAAATTCTGCCACAATTTTGCTTCTCCAATTCTTTTTTTGCCACAAAAAATCAACAAGAATTCTATGATTCATGCTAAAAAATGTGGCATAGAACGAACGAATATACCAAACATTCAAATGACTACAAAAAACACAAACAGTAATAATAATAATAATAACGTCAACGTTGAGAGTTTGCAACAAACATACACCAACAAACATACCAAACTCCCAGCTAAAAATTGCGGTCATTGTGCAAAATTTTTACATATTTTTACTATTTAGTTTTATTATTGTTAAAGAAAAAAATGCACAAAGAAAATCGTAACTGTTCTACAAAACTTCATATATGGCAGCGAATAATTTAAATCTTTTGCCAGTAACAAAACAAAAGACTTTAGCAACAAACTTGAATATTTGCAATAGTTTTACATTTTTGGAAACTTGTATGCAAAAGAAGTAAAAGAAAAAGAGTAATTCCTCTTAAAAATTAAATGTTATTTACAGAGTTTCGTTTGTAAAAATTCTACAATATTGGGGCTCTTGCTATTTGTATAAAGTCTTTCTTATAGATGGCGAAATTTACTTACCTACATATGTTTTACTAAATTGTATTTAATAATTTTTGGTTTCTTTCTTTGTTTATTTTTAGGTATGTTTACGAGTATATTACAAACTATGATGACAACAATGAAGAAATTGCAGCCTTAGGCTAAAGGAAATATTTATACAATAAATTTTGAGCTTGAGTTGTTTGTTTAGAGATATCGGGTAAGACTGATTACACCGTGTTACTAAGAAATAATTTAATTTAATTTATTTTATTAATTAACTTTTAATCTAATATAAAGCCAAACACAGTTATTATAAGTGTAATATTTTGTTTTAGTTTAGAGACCAGTTAATGAACAGACGTTCAAAAGAACTGCCAAGAGATTGAGAATATTAAAGTCAAACAAAGGCGGAAGTTGCCGAATTAAATTTTCAAATATTATGTTTTATTCTAAAAATTCATTGTCTTATTTACTAAAATTAAACTAGATTTTCTTTCTTAGACTTTTTAACCTATTGTAGCCTATTGCCACAGTATATTTCTCTATATTAGTTTCCTGATTTCTTATTATTTTGCTATTGTAATGCATGCAACCTAAATGTACTCAATGATATTTAACCCTGCAATGTGGGTCACATAAACAGAACAATTTATCAGGGATCTCATGTAACAAATGGGTGTTTAATTTATTGTGTCTGCATAACACATATATGAGGCACACTAATTCTTAATAGATTTTATATTTCTGATACGTTTAGTAAGGAAAACTAGTTCAGTTGTTAAATAATACAAACGATTGATTCATTTAGACCTTTTTTAACTTTTAAATAAAAGACTTAAATTATATTGTGTGTGTAACTTAAAAATCCAGAATTTTTTAAGTGTTTAACTTTCATTTTCAAACATTTGTGTAATATAAATTTATTCAAAGTATTGACCTTTGTTTACTATAACATTGTCCCATTTGCTTAAAAAGAACTGCTCATCATTTGATGCCACGAACGAATCAAATCAATAGCCTGATACTGGTATTTACTGCGTATTTCGATTCGAAAGCAAAAGCTTTTGAAATACAATGTAAAAAGTATACAAATTCGAATGATTTTCTTTTCGAATCGAAATACGCAGTAACCCCCCTGTTTTGAGGTGTATTGAAACAAACAAATAGTAGTCGGACGGTGCAAGATCTCGAGTATAAGGCGGGTGAGTCAAAGCTTTCCACAACATAAAGCCGAGTGTTGTCATGATGGAATGTTACGCTTTCATATATGGCCGCAGATTGAAGGCGTTTTTCGGGCAATGCTCGTTTCAACAAAGTCTGACCAGATAGGACTATTTTTCTCCCAACATATATAGAGCATTAACTTAGTGGCATGTATATTTGGCTTTCATACGTTCTTTCATGGGCTTCACATACGACCTTTTATACTTATGCTTACCATAATGGAACCAATTTTCATCCCATGCAATGATGCGGTTCAAAAATGATTTTCTTTTATAGTGTTTAAGCAGCTTTTCCGACATGCAAAATCGTCTCAAGGTCTCTCGGCTTCAACTAATATTGCAAGCTTTTGTTGAATGTGACAACAAAATTCATGCAGCAATGGCTCTAATTCCTTCTTTTCAAACTTGTATCATTGGCCTATGCGATCTTTGTCTTCCATGTCAAAATCACCACTTTTAAAATTCTTATTATAGTTTACTTGACTTTGTTCATTAATAATTAAGTAACCATTTAATTTTAAGGCCCTTTTTATTCAACTAAAATTGTTTTTCTTTTTTATTTTCGCTATTTTTCCTGAAGAAGCTACACAAAGAAGTAACGAAATATCGAAAGTAAAAAAAAAATATTTTAATAAAAAAACAATTACTGAAATACCACTTCTAAATTTAACAAGGACTTTGAATCCAATGCAATCATAAGCTTTGATAAGCAATCGTTGTACTTCTGCGGAATTTTTTCACATTAAAAAAGTAAAGTAAAACTTCACCCATATGACGCTTTGTTGGCACAAAATTTGAAATTTTCGATGCCAAAAAAAATGTTGTTGTTAATAAGAATAAATGTACCCTTCAAAATGACATATAATTTACTAAATACTAAAACCGCATTCAGATGATAAGCCATCTGTTATGAATCCCGCATTTTTATTTATTAAAACTAAAAGAGCCTTTTATACGAGTATTTTGAACTTTCCTTAAAATCGTTGTCAAAAAATATACATATCTAAATATGGATTAAATTTATTATTCTGACTCAACTTTAGCAACTCATGGATAAACTAATTTAGGCAATAGTTAAAATTTTTGCTATCTTAAGTTGTATAAATTATCTTAGAAACTTTATCAATACCAAATTCAAGTTCTTTATAAAGATAAGTTAAATGAAGAACTTTATGACTTCCTTATTTACATAAGTTATGACTATATATATTAGTTATAATATATAACTAATTGTGAGGCAGCTTCATATTGTTGAAAGCAAGTAACACTTATGTCAAATGAAAGTGTCTTTCAACACGACCAGATTCTGAATGACATTAACTGTAATATCACATTCTTAGACGAAACAAGTAAGAAATTGTCTAACTAAACACACCAAGTATATACATATGCAGAAAGAAATGGGCGCTCCATAAGACCTATGACCTATTATGGACCTATCATCCAAATATTTTGTGGCATGACTTCTGTTCATATAGATATTTTTGTGTTGAATTTTATCTCGAAATAATATTTACTTTTTAAAGATTTATATATGAGTTATGCTAGTTAAAGTGATTTTTGGATGTGGGCATTATAGGGGAGCTAGCTAAATTATGGACCGTGTTTTGCACAACATTTATACATAGATATGATTACGCTTCATGTAAAACTTATTTGTGGCGAAATTTTTTTGATACGTTTATAAATCAAACATTTATGATCGATATAGCCATACTTCGGGAGAATATTTGTACGGGGAGTATGTGAAATAATGCACCGAATTTAAATCCAACCGTTCCTGGGACGAAAATATAAATAAAATGTACCATATTTTATCGAAATATGCGACATATACTTTGCGCACAAGTTTTACATGGGCAGCCAGTCGGACGGACTGGTATACTTTTAGGTAGGTGTTGGACCATTGTTTATGGGCAAACATCAGCACAAATCCAATATACCCTTCCCACTATGGTGGTGTAGGGTATAAATACTGCCTACACCATATTTAGTCATCAAACCGTTTTAATGTAATAAGTTTTTAAGCAGTTGCAAGTCATTATCAAGTTGTTGCTGGGTCAGTTGGCGGCTTTAGACTATTTCATTTTATTTAGTAGCACAGTGTTAGCATTTTCATTTCAAATGATATTTAAACACTTAATATCTCTATATTTTCAAATAAACATTAAAAATTTTCAAATTTAAAGAAACTCCATGACAAACTTTTTTAACATTCAGTTAAATTAAGCTTTATTATATTTTAAGCTGTTGTTATATAGAAATCCTTCTTACTTTTCAATATTTATAACTTTCAAATAACTGTCTTAAATACAAAGATGCATACGTTAAAAAAAATCAAATGAAATTTTCAATTGACTGCACCCATAAATACAAAAGATGCCTTGAAGGAAAATTTCATCTGTTTTATTTTCTAAACCATGTAGCAGTTCTTTATTTAGACGCGATTATAAAAACCAAATTGCTTAATATAAATTAATAGACCTTAAACAATTCATTTACTTATGTTTTTGTGTTTTCTATTAAAATGTTAACAAACTATATTTAAATTTTTGTAACATTAAACTCAATTAATATTATCAAAAATAATATTCAGCTTGATTGTATCTATTTCCAAAATTCAATTTCATTTTCTAAACACTTTAAAACAAATATATTTATGATAATTTTTTGTTCAAAAACAAACAAGATTGATTTCCTTAATGACAGCAGCAACACAAAATTAAATACATACAACACACTGGACTAGACTAAATTGATGCAAATACAGTAGCATTATTAATGTCTCTACACAGATTAACACCTGAAGTAAAAACCTTTACACAAAAAAAAAACACAGAAACAACAACAACACTACAAGCTGACAGACAGATAAATAGCTAGATAGACAGATATCAACCATAAATATTATATAAAATTAAGTTTTTTCTCAGTTTTTGTGTAAAACAAAACATTAATAGTTCGATAAAACAAAACACAAAAATATACAAGACATTCGAACGCCACACAAACAACACCACCAGCAGCAGCAGCAGCAATACCAACAACATCAACAACTGAAATAAACAACAAAATTAATTAGTTAATTGGTCACACTTTTGATATGCTGCTACTGCTGCATGCAGTTCATGTGTTACGTCCAGCATTTTTATGCTGGTGTTGAATTTTTGATAACTTCCCACTCATTATTGGATATTTTTTCTGTGTATTTTTTTGTTTAATTCTCTTGATAATAGTTTTCCACTAAATACAAACAACATTTCACGCTTGTAAATGTACAAGTTGCCACAATAAATGTGTAGCAAAGTACAAAAAAATTGCTGTAGTTTTCTCGTTTGTTGTTACAAAGTGTCAGCTAAAAATCTAAAAATGGCAAAATGACAAAAATGTTTGAACAAATATTTTGTATGTTTCCTGCAAATTCACACATGTTTGTTGTCTGCGGATATTTAGTGTGAATTGTAAATATGAATGTGATTCGATTAACACAGGGTTTAACATTAAACGTGGTTTCATTTATATAAATTGAAAATTTGAAAAAGGTACTTTTTCAAAACGTTTACTTTTTAAAGGCTAATGTTTTTGAAAGTTTACTTTTTTATAGAGTATGCCTTCAAAAGGGTACATTTTTAAAAGGGTGCTTTTTTAAAATTGTACTTTTTTAAAGACTAATTTTGTAGAAAATATAGATACTTCTTCAATAGAGTACCCTTTCAAAAGTGTACTTTTTTAGAAAGTTTATTTTTTAAAAAGCAGTTCTTTTATAAAAGTTTCATTTTTCAAAAAATTAATTTTTTTTAAAGAATTACTTTTTTAATAGAGTTCTTCTAAGGGTACTGTATTAAAAGAGTCCTTTTTTTAAAGGGCACCTTTTTAAAACGATTCTTTTTTAAAAAGAAAGTACTGCTTTTAAAGTTATGTTTTTAAAAAAAGTTTACAATATATATACTTGAAAACGGGTACTAAAAATTTTACTTTTTTAAATACTAATTTTTTGAAAAAGTTACTTTTTTAACAGAGTACCTCTTCAAAATGTTACTTTTTCAAAAGGTACTTTTTTAAACGCTAATTTTTAGAAAAGTATAGATAGTTCTTTAATAGAGTACCTCTTCAAAAGGGTACTTTTTTAAAACGGTAATTTTTTAAAATGTTACTTTTTTTAAAAGGGTACTTTTTTAAAAGAGTACTTTTTTAAAGGGTACTTTTTTTAAAAGAGTACTTTTTTACGAGGTACTTTTTAGATGGTGCTTTTTTATGTACTTGTACTTTTTTAAGGAAAATTTTTTGAAAAAGTTTATTTTTTAATAGAGTTCTTCTTCAAAAGGCTAATGTTTTCAGAGAGTACTTTTTAAAAAAAAAAAAAAGTACTTTTTTAACAGTTTTATTTTTAAAAAATTTAAAAATGATATACGATTATGCAGCTTTTAAAACAAATAAATGAGTAAGAATGTACTAATTCATAAATACTTTTATAAGGTTTTCAAATTTTGTACTGTCAGAAATTTTTTTTGACATTTTAATAATAAATTTCTTACTAAGCACAAAATTAAAATTATTAAACTAATACTTTTTATACTCCCTATCTTAGCAATGAAATTCCAACAATCTCCGACAAATTACTAAACCCTGCACAGGTTTAAAAAAATCTATTTATATTTACAAAACTATAATAAATCTCAGCTTAAAGCAAACAAATTCCTACAAAAATAGGCCTGTTAGATTTTTCGCATTGTGCACAATCATTTAAACAACAAAATTTATACAAATAGTTTGTTTTTGTGTTGTCGTATAAATATTTTTACACATGTTTTGTTAATGAGACGAAAGAGAGACGAATAATTTTTTATAAAAATAAAATAAAACACAATAAATTTTTAAATAAAAATTAATCATGTAATAAATAATTTAAACTTTAACAAACAAGCACGCATATCAGTCAATGGAAATATTTTGAGATAAATCAAGTGAAAAACGGCGTATAAGACGGAATATTTATGTAGGTACTATAACAAATTTAGTAGTTTTTAGCAACAAATTAATTTAAACAAAAAAGCGATAAATATGTTCCTACTGAATTTAGTTTTAATATATAGTACGATTACCCTACACGACCATATTGGGGAGGGTATATTGGATTTGTGGTGATTTTTTCACTTCCTTTGTCACAATAATAACACCCACTTAACTCCAATGAAATTATTGATAAATACATTAAGCAATTTTTCAAACTACATACATATCGATTGGACATTAAAGAAGTTTTCCCCCATAAGTAACATATTGGCCTCTTGTATGGAACAACTTGGCCAAATCTTGGTTTAACCCTAGAACACTAACCTTATTTTTTATGCGTTAACACTAATCATTAGTCCGATTTTTTCGATATCTATATATGTAAAATTGACACATCTAATAAAGACTAATGATTTATTATAAATGTAAATAAAATAACAAATTTTAGTTTTTATAAAACAATTCATTTAAAATAATAATAAAAAAAAAAATTGTTTTGAGATCAACAAAAAAATACAGTTGTTGATCTAATCATTAGTCGATTCGACTAATACGAGGTATATAACTCCAAAATTGCAACACTTACCTCAGCAATGCGACCGTTCACAACGAGAAAACACCGACTACTGAGTATACAAGAGAGTTGAGAGTGATCGGTAAAAAAAAATTAAAAATGTGAGCGAAAACGTAAGTGATGTTTGTCAAATCCACTAACGTTAGTGTTCTAGGGTTAAAGGCGTACAAAATGCAACTCGTTCAAGAAATAAAACTACCAGACTTGAATTTGTACTTTGATTTCAGTCAATGGGCTCTGCAACATTAGATTGAAGCTGTATTTTCAAATCAAGTTTTGTTCAGTGACCAGCACATTTTTACTAAAATGGATACGAAAATAAATCAAATTGTCACAATTTATTTGTTGCTCGAATTGCCGGCAAACTTTTTGTTTCAGCTAGACGGAGCTACGGCACAAACGATGCGCTTAAAAAAGCTTTATTGAGAAATAATATGGTGAACGGATGACACTGTGCTAGACACTTTTCTATAGAATAGTGTGTGCGGAAAATATTTTTCTATAGAATAGTGTCTTATTATAAACATTGAATAGTTCTAATTTCTTCCAACGGCATCTGATATCAGATATAGGTTTATACACAGTCGGACAAAATAAAGTGCGATTTTGTCACCTTCTTCATTCCTTTCTTCTGCATGTGTTATTTACCCGCTAATTGTTGGAGTATTTTCAAAGGTAAATTATGTAACACATTTATATAAAAGAAAAATGTTTAAATTAAGTTGGAAAATATGCAAGGGTTCTGTAGCTTGATTGGTAAGCGCATTTGACCATTCCCAGCCGGTGCCACTCAAACAACATCAGTTTCTGATAATTATTAGTTTTCTTTTTTCTATCCATCATAACTAATATTTATCACAGCGCCCTCCTTCTGTGGTATAGCATTCAAACGCCACCGAAGTAAAGTAATTAAATAAAGGCTATAAAATCAAACTTTGATCAATGCGCCTACTCACCACCAGAGGCGCTGCAATGCTGCACTAAAACAAACATAATGCACAATTGCAGGGTTGTGATATTAAGCTTTCTTTTATTTTCACCACATTTACTTCTTCAATCTATCCCCTTTCCAAAGAAAGTATCTCCAATGTTTGTTGTAGATTATTTTGAGACATTTATTTTGAATGATGTGCAGCTTCTTTAAATGAGTTTTTACTGCATTGTACCAAACTGTTCTTGCATATGTCAATATTGGCCTTATTACACTTTTAAATAGTACAATTTTGTTAGCTTTGTTGAGACTTAAGCGTTTATTTATTATTGCCCATAGTGCTCTAATAGTTCTCGAAGCTTTTTTGCAAATTTCGTCAATATGTTTTGCATAATTTACTTTTTTATCGAGACATACACCAAGATATTTAATATCGTTGTTAATTGATAGATTTAAACAGATAAACGAAAGCTGTCTAAAAAGTACGTTCGCTAAGGAAAAGCCTCTTGTACGAGCAGCAAACATAAAAAAGCGGTTAGACTTTGCCAAGAAGTTCATAAATATTTGATAAAATAGTAACTAAATTAAAAATAAAACTATAATTGTTCAATATTAAATGTTTAACTTTAAAGTCTAATTTTTGATGATTGTAACTCATTGTTTTATTTTCCTGATGATGCTTACCGATGGTAGGCAAAATATTGAAAAATAAATAAATAAAATAATTGATTAGAACACAGACCTCGAGCCTGATTATTTACCTAATTTATTTACTATAATTTATAATTATTAGAAAATAATAAAAATCTGGAAATATATGAAACCGCGTTTTATTTTGTCCGACAGTGTAGGTGTAGATATCAGATAGCTTTGGAATAAATTAGAACTATTCAATGTTTATAATAAGACAGAATTCTATAGAAAAGTGTCTTGCTCAGACACTATTCTTTAGAAAAAGTTTCTTGCACAGTGTTTTCGTCAGATACTATTCTATAGAAAAGTGTCTTGCTCAGACACTATTCTTTAGAAAAGTTTCTTGCACAGTGTTTTCCTCAGATACTATTCTATAGAAAAGTGTCTTGCTCGGACACTATTCTATAGAATAGAGTGGAATAGTGGATACTATGCCATGGAATAGTGCAAGACAGTGTCTTCCAAATGCACAAATCAATAGAAAATTATCTTATATAGACACTGAATCAATTACTAGAAAGTTGTTGCAGCATTGATACAAAATAATGCAAATTTATAATAGCAGAAATTAGGATTACTAAGTTATTTAAATTGCATGTAATATTTTTGTTAAACATATTCTTATATAAGTTCACAAACCAAGTTTTAAAATTACATTTTCTTCAATGAAACCTTTAAATATTTAAAATTTACCTTATAAGTCTTTATTCACTCGCGTCCATCCATTGGCACATTTGTTTTAAGAATTTGTTAAGAAATTATAAAACAAAACAAAAAAAAATATTAAAAATTCTTAGCACGTGTTTTAGATTTTTTCATTTATCAACAAATGTCTCTCTAATAATAATAAAAAGAGATATATTGTAAATAGACAAATAACAATGTAAATATTTAAACATTTATTTAAAAACAAACATTTACACGTACACACGAACACACAACTGCAATAACAAAAATATAACTTGAGAAATTTAAATACAGACAGACACTAAGTATTCTGAAGCATACA
The DNA here is from genome assembly GCA_916048285.2 of Bellardia pandia. Lineage (NCBI taxonomy): Eukaryota > Metazoa > Arthropoda > Insecta > Diptera > Calliphoridae > Bellardia > Bellardia pandia. The sequence continues at coordinate 47,943,360 of OU696531.1, forward strand.
AATCGTTACAATTGCGAATTGCTATTATTGTATACCCTACAGTCAATCAAGGTAAAAGAAATTTGACTGTGCAAACAAGAATTAAAGAGAAAAGTTCTTGAATTTGAATTTGAACTAAACTAAATTAAGTTAGAGTTGCAGTTCCTAGCTCAATTTATACATATTGTGTAAATTCTATAAAGGACATTAATGCAACTCTAATATTATAACAACTGTTTTCTATACAGCTTATTCCCTGAAAGCTAATGTCTATAGAGCATTCGTTAGCCTTTTAAACACATTCACTTTACAATCTTCTTTATGTTATTTCCAACTAAACTATTTATAACTAAAAAAACCCTTCAGTTGACATTTCTTCTATTTAATAAAATCGTTAATAAAACTACAAAAACTTGCACACACAACAAATTACTGATTTCCAGTAAAATTAAATGTAATAAGAATAAAACTTTGTATATAAAACTTGATATTTTTTTGATCACTACAATAGATAAATAAATAAACACGTATTTGACACGCTTTTAAGTTCTAGGAAAATTTCATATATTTAGTTTGCAAAAATAAATAAAAACCATAGAAAAAAATATATAAAAAAATCTAAACAAGGAAACCAAAGTGACACAACTGATGTGATTTAAATAGTAAAGAGTTTAATGAAATGTTTTAAATTATTTGTGTTATTAACAAGTAATTAAATGCGGGGGGGGGGGTATGAAGAATAAACATAATAAAATAATTCTTAAGGCCCTTTTTTAACTTGTGTAATAAGTTATTATACCCTACACCAGCATAGTGCGGAGGGTATATTGGATTTGTGCTGATGTTTGTAACGCCTAAAAATATTGGTCCAACACCCGCTTTAAAGTATACCGATAGACTCAGAATCGCGTTCTGAGTCTATTTAAAGATGTCCGTCTAGCTGTCCATGTAAAGCTTGTGCACAGAGTATAGGTCGCAATTTTCAAGATATTTCAATAAAATTTGGTACGCGATATTTTTTCGGCCCAAAGAAGGACGGGATTAAAACTGCTGGAAATCGGTCCATTATTTCACCTGGCCCCCATACAAATGTCCTCCCGAAATTGGGGTTTACTGATCATAAATGTTTGAATTATGCAAGTAACCAAACAAATTCCATCACAAATGAGTGACAAATGAAGCCAAATCAGATCTACAAATTTTGTGGAGATCGGTCCATAATTAGTCGTAGCTCCCATATAAAGCCCACTTCAGAAAATCAGTTTAAAGAGCATAACTCACACAAACATGTTGGTATCCAAATAATATTTGCACAAATATATCTCATATGTATACAAACAATACGGTAGAACTTTATTATGATCGGTCCATCATTAGTCGTAGCTCCCATATAAGATCTACTTGCGAAAATCACTTTAACGATCATAAATTTCTTAAAAATGTTGGCAAGCAAATAAAATTCGACACAAATAAGTTTCTTATATACAGAAATAATGGCACCTAATTTTATAATGGCCGGTCCATAATCAGACCTATGGGAGCTTGACCCTGTCCGTAATTCACTTTAATCTCCATATATCTTTTAAAAGTATTTATATCGAGATAAACTTTAACACAGAAATCATGACACTAAATTTTTGGATGATCGGTCCACAATAGGTTATATCTCCCATATAATGCCCATTTCTGAAAAACTGTTTTATATATATACTAGGTGTAGGTAGGGTATTATATGGTCAGGCTTGACAGACTATACTTTCTTACTTGTGTTTTTTTTTAGACCTCGAATTAATGTTGGATTAAGAATTGTTTGTGTGTGTGCTTTTTGAGTTAATTACATTAAATTAATTTTTACAAATGTAAATTTTAAATTTCAGCAACGTTCACATGAAACATAATTTAACAAATTTTGGGTTTTTAAAAGAATATATTAATTCTATGTTTGGCTTCATTGATGGAACACATATTAGAAATGACGACTAGTTGGGTAAAACAGCACGACAATCGTAATTCACAGATATATGTTAATAACAAACAAGTAAGAGTTTATATTCGGCTGTGCCGAATCTTATATACCCACCACCAAATCACCAATAATGTGGTAAATTTCACTTTATAAAATATTGTACCGGAATTTCGCTTTATTTTAATTTTATTTTGTAGAATTTCATCTTACTAACAATATTTATAAGAATTTTATGCATATTCCAGTTATAATCAATAATTTACACTTTGTTTATATTTTTGCAGCGTGTAACGATTTACTTTGACACACAATAAATTAGATACCGAAAAGCCCTAGAAAATTTTGAAACGTCACAATCCTCTTTATAGTCTCTGTTTATCCTCGAAAGTGGCAGGTTTGGCCAATTATGAACCAACTTTCACAAACGTCAACAGTATAAGTTTTACATACTTATAACTGATCTGTGTAAAATTTCGGTTTGATATGGATGTTTATGTAGGTTAATGAGTTTTTGGGAATAGTCCTCATAAGGGAACTGTGAACTATTACTACCCAATCATCATGAAATTCTATAATTTATATGTATGTGCGAATTATTTGTGTTGAGTTCCAACGTAATAATGATTTTTATAAGAGACTTATGCGCATTCAAGAGATTTTCGAATGTGGACTTTATATGGGGTCTATGGTTAAATATAGATCGATCAGCATATTGAGGTTAACAATTTTTGTGTATGTAAGGACTATATGTGTTGAATTTCAACTAGATAGTGATGTTAATAAGGGACTTATGCGCATTTAAGTGATTTTCGGAGATGGTCTTTGTATGGGGCTATGGTCAAAATATGAACCGATGCAAACAAAATATCGTTTCGAGATTGTACTTAGCATGAAACTTGTTTAGATACGGGAAGACATTTGTATGGGGCTATGAGTAATGGTGGACTAATTCCTACCATTTTCATAATAAAACTAAAGTGTGCAGAATTTCATGGTATTATCTGCATTATATTTGAAGAAAATAGCAAAAAAAAATCTGAAAAATAATAGTCTGAAACTTTGATCTATAACTCGGATTCTACTAGACTCGGTGTACCAAAGAATGTTTAGTAAAAATTTTATTGTTCTGTGTCTTTTTTTCGAAACTCTATCATGCCTTCAACAGACGGACAGATGGAAGGCCACCTTTTCATAGGCCGGGTCATATATACTTATGTACATATATACCCTGATGTCTCAGGGCATGGTAGGTGGTAAAATATCAATTGTTTCGCTTTGGGTATCAACGAGGCCTTAACAATTATCAGTTAGCGGACCTGTACCTTAATGCACCTTAAATTAGGGACAAGTCACCGGCTGTTTAACCGATATCCGTGCTTCTAGATAGAGACTCTAGTCAGCTTCAAGTTTAACTGGGTGTAATATTGAGACTCTATCCAGTTTGAAGCTCGTGTAAGCTTATGGCACCGCCTTCGTCAGATCTCTTTACCAACAATTGTAATTGTGTCAAGGTGATGGAATTATATACACCAGAATAAATTACCCCTGGGGGTCATTAGTTAGACAATTGTCAGAATAGCATGAAAAGTATTTGAATAAACTATGTAGCGAGACATGTATGAGTTCAACATTGAGTAGAGTATACCCAACAGCCATCTATTCTAAACATTCTATTTTTTTAACTAAAATATATCTGTATAATATTATTAATATTTATTAACAGGTATTTGTTTAATTTATTATCAGCTATTTTCGTTTCAAAATAAAAAATATGTTCATAAAAAGATGATCAATTTATGATTAACGCCTACTCAAATATTTATGTAGATATGCATACATTGTGTTTATTATTTTCATAAAGTTAAAGTTTCTAATTCTTTAGCAGCTATTTAACACTGTTTCCAAAAAATAATGTTTACAAAAGAAACTAACTAATGTGTAATATTTTCCTTTTAATCTTCTGGGGACAAAGATTTCAATTGAGACTAACCTTGCAAAATATACATATACTAAAGTTCTTTTTGTGTCGAGCACTGATCTAGAAAGTTGGTTTAAAATGTTTATACCCTGCAAAAGCTTTATTTACCTAACAATATGACTTATGATTTAATTAAATAGTCAATCAGTTTATAGACAATAACTGAAAAGCTTAACTTGTTATGCTAGGGACTAATTAAAAACCATCGCAGATACAGCTTAGTAACAATCATGTCTTTCAAAATCTATCATATGAAATGATATTGCTGTTGATATACATACTTATTTCCACTTATTGGAAATGGTGCCAATTTTAATTCCTAAATAAAAAAAAAACTTCTTCTCTGTTGTATGTTTCTTTAATAATATTTTCAACAAATCCTATTAAATCTCAGCTTAAGCTAATTGTATTTTATTGATTTTAACATATAAAGCAACATATTTCATATGTTTATTTTTTTTTGTAAATCAAACAAATAAATTAACATAAATTGTTTAACATTTTGCTTAAAACAACATCTTTCATAAAACTGGAACTGGAGACAACACAAGACCAAACCAGACAAGACAAGAGAAGACAAGAAATAATTAACTGTTGAAGGAGAAATTGTGTTTGAGTATTTTGTTAAAACATTTGTTAAATAAAACGAATTATTTAAATGATTATTGTTGATTATTTATAATACAGCTTGCTTTTCCACCCACACACACTTAATAATAACTTTAGGATTTTTTCGATTTTTCGCTTTTGTATACAATTATCAGAAAAAATAAACATTTCACTTGAAATGTGTTGAAAATTATACATTTATTTTCGGTTATGTTTGAATTTTTTTTTGCTTGATAATTTTCGAAATTAAACTGAAGATGATGTTTTTCAAAAATGTAAAGTATAGGGTGTTTTTTTAAGATGTTTAAATTTACATTAAATTTACTTTCGAAAGATAATCTTCTGGCATTATAATTTAAATATGACTTCTGGCATATGACTATATCGGACGTAGTCCAATCTGTAGGTCCAATTGCGATAAGTTTTACCAACATTTGTGGCCGTGTATCGGCAATTGCTGTCCTCCAAGTGGTCATTCATTTCGGGCTTTTCGGCATAGACTAGCGACAGAAAATATAATCTTGGAGACCAATTCACGGATCCATAATGTGAAACTATGCGGTTACCAAATGTTTTCTTTCATAAATAAATTGTGGCATGAGCAGTGTGACATGTAGTACCATCGTGTTGTAACCACTACTCCTGCCCATCATGATTTTTCAATTGATGAACGAAAAAATCAGTAATCATGGCTCATAGCGATCACCATTGCCTGTAATATTCTGGCTAGCTTTGTTTTTAAAGAAGTACGGAACAATTATTCCACCAGCCTTTAAAGCACACCAAACAGTCAGTTTTTGTGGATGTAACGGTGTCTCAACATACACTTGAGGATTATCATCACTCCAAATACGGCAGTTTTGTTTATTAATGTATCCATTCAACCAAAAGTGAGCTTCATTGCTAAACAAAATTCGCTTATGAAAATCGGGATTTCGTATTTCAAACCATGATTTTTAAAATAAATTTGCACAATTTGGAAGCATTGTTCAACTCGGATATTGATTACAGATTTTATTCATGTTGAAATCCAAACCAAACTAAAAACAAATCACTTGACAACTGACAAAATAGCTGCCAGTTAAAAAAGTACTGCCAACTTAAACTTCTATACATCTAAAAAAAACACTCTGTTTTTGTTATTTTCGTTTAAAACTATAATTACTTTATTATTGGGGGGAATTTCAAGCATTTTAAATCACACGTGTTATAAGTGTGGAAACAAAAACTCTGTGGGGTGCTTGATTTCATAAAAAACTTTATTGTTTGGTGTTTAGACTTTCAGCTATTTAAAAAACAAATTAGAGGTGTATATTACCTCATTATGTCTTCTTTGAAGCAACAAATTATCTGTTTTCTTTATGAGATAAAATTAGAATTTCTGAAAAAAAAACTAGATACTTTTGGAGATATTTCTGAAACATGACAGCTTTTTATGCAATTTAAAATTGTTTCGCTGTTTTATTTAAACTGCGAAGCTTTTTGGCTTATCTGCAAAAAACACCCAGAGTTTTTGGCAGGAATCGAACCCGCAACCCTCTGACTCTATCGCCAACTCTATCGGGGCAAATTAAATCGGAATAAAATTTATTTCTTTTTTTCTACGTGATATTTTTAGAAATTCGTGATTACTTTGTTAAATTAGTATTCTTGATAAGCGACACGTTTTCCCCACAAAGACGAAATTGTTGTCATATTTATATCAAGTTTTTCTTCTTGTAAGCCCAACAAATGACTCACTAAGAGCAACCAACAATGTTTTTTTTTTTTGGTGAACAATATTTCCAAAAGTAATGAAAGTTTTGCGGCCGTAATGTTGACAAATTGTTAAGAATACGGTTGGTCCCAAAGTAAGCCATTGCAATCTTGGAAGTACTAGTTGCGAAAGTGTTGAAAAATGGCAGTCATGGACACAAATAACAAATTTCAAGAAGTTCTCTGCGGCGTACACTGTGGCCGTGTAGTGTTTTTAATGGCCATAAATCAAGAAGGTTGCGGAGCTTCATGAAATTTTTCACACATTTATTTTAATTTTTTTAAGAATTTTAATTTTTTTTTTACAAAAATACGCCCACTCTTACGCCCACCTCCCATACAACCTAAATAGAAAATAACTTCCATGATTTTATATATATAAACTCAGCTCCTGAAAATATGAACTTAATCCGCCCATTTTTACGCCCACCTCCCATACAAATGATATTTAAAAAATGCTATATCTTCTGTAAATTTGTAACTAGAATGTTAATTTTTCGCGAAAATGCATATAACATCTATTAAATCCGTCCACTGTAACACCCACCCACCATACAACTCCAATACAAAAATTTTGTCAGTTTCACTCTATTTCATTTATTAACAACTTGATCGTCACATCTTCGTGATAATCTAATTGTTTAAGCTTCACATGCAATGAAATTTTCGTATTTCTCGCTTCCAAATTGGCACCGGCTACGTGTACGAGTAGCAAAGAAAGAAAGAATACATACATTCTTATTTTATGCGTGCATTCTTTTTGCACGCATAAAATAACGCATAACGCATATTTTTTACTATAATTTTTTGGTTTTTCATTGTTTTTTCGGCGGTGCGCAAATTTGCGCAGGTTTTTTAGCTGAGACTCTCTCTCAGCTTTAATTCGGTATAGGACTCCATGTGTCGCACTGCTTCACAGACAACTAAAAGTCTAAGGGACAATTTTTTTTGGCTCAAAATATATTGTCAAAGGAAATTTTTGTTTTCCAATTTTTTAATTTTTTTTGTTTTTAATTTAAATAATGCTTAATGTCTATTTTAAGTGAAAAAATACTTTTAAGGTACATTCGGTGTATAGTTTATAAGTAACAAGCTTTTGAATATAACATAGAAAACCATCACATTTGAAACTTGTTCAAATACTTCAACTTTGCGCTGCTCGGGGCAGAAAACCAATGGAGATATTTGCATGAAATTTTCCACACATGACCTTTAGATAGTTTTTAACCATCTGTGCAAAAATCATCAAAATCGCAGAGCAGGTCCAAATTGATTTATTGCCGCAGTGGACACAGTGTGCGGCGTATACTCACTGAAGGTATGTGTTGACATCTTTCATCATCTTAACAAAGAGTGTAGATCAGGAGTACCCAAAAGTTGCTTATGTAAGAGCAAAATCTATCACATTTATGCAAAATGGTCATGTAAAATTTCAATAATATAAAGCAAATGCGCTAGCAAATCCATGCAGACCATTTGTCCTTTGTTCTATTTCATACATAACGCCATCCTGTGTATTTTAGGTTTCAATAAAAAATCATCAATCTGAGAAGGCTTTTTACAAAATTAAGTTTAAAATTCTATAAAGTCAAAACTAAAATAATTACTAAAATAACCATTGCACTTACTCGTTCACATCGTTTACATTCGAAATCGTATTAATATTTTACTATTCAACCTAATGAAATATTAATAAATAAAACATTTGTAAACACCTTCTTAAACTTGGTTTTAAACAAATTGTAATGAAAAAAAATATAATATTCTCGCACTAAACGCAAAAATATTAAGAAAATTTATTTCTCACCATTTAGTTGCCCAAGAACAAACAGACAGACGGACGGACACATGGAGCAATATTAAATAAAAAAAATTGCATATTAAATAAGTACCTTAAGTACAAGCCAAAATTATCACAATAGGGCATCATCAGTATTAAGATAAAATAACAAAAACCAACAAGAAAAACCAAAACAACAATCAACAATAACATCTTTACTAAACTAAACACACATTTAGCAATATACAAACTATCATCAACAACATCATTTTCAATGATCAACATAAGCAACAATATTTAGTTGCCGTCACATCGCAACAGATACCAAAAACAAATACTGAGTAAGAAAAAAATATATTGAAATCTTTATAAAAGATCCTAAATATTTCAAAAGTTTTGAGGAAAAGAAAATAATTGTAGGCGATCAAACACGAATATTTAAGATCCCTAGGGGCAAGGAACTGGTGATGTGGCTGGTTCTACAGAAGTAGAAACTGGGGTAGTTCTAATACTTCAACAAGGATACTAAACTGACAATCTGTGATTGTTCTAAAGTGTGTTATAAAGTACTAGCTGGATAATAGTTACTAGTTACATGGCTGGTCTCTTGGGGTTAAGAAACGTTTATAGTTCCAACATTCCAACCTCATTTTCGTAAAGACAAAGTTTCTAATTCTTCAACAGTTTGCAAAAAATAACATTAAAAAAAAACAGATTTTTGTGTAATATTTTAAATATCGGTGTAACTTAATAATTTCTTATTCTCCAATATTAAAACGTGTTTTTGAATCAGTTAAATTGATTCGTAAATATCGCGAAAATGCTGAAATTTCAATCTATTAAACACAGGTTACTAAATTTACAAGTGGAGTTATTCCTCTTAGACCTGTTACTTCAATTAACCTTGCTTGGCTTTCTAAAAACTCACAAACTTACCCACATAAAGACTATACACAATGTAGGGTGAACTCCCAAAAAAAAAAAAAAAAGTAAAAAACAAAACTATTATAAAAATCATCATAAAGAATATTGATCGCTATCATTGAATTGCATTTATAAGTACTTTTGTTTGTTATAGCTATTGGTGGTGGATCTTTTCTTTCTCAGATGATGAAGATGAGGACAACGATGATCATCAGCATGGTCATAATCATCATAGTCATCTTATATTGTGATCATGGCACAAACTATGTAAACATCAGAATAATCCAAAAAATATTCATACAATGCAAGCAAACAAAAAATTATGCCATGATTATGCCTCTGCTGTTGTTCCTTTGATGATGATAATGTGGCGGGCGATGACGAAAAAATAAAAAAATTTATCTTGTAAATATGTCTGTATGTACTGCCAAAAGTATCAGTTAAAATAAACCATCGATCGGCTGGCTGGCTGGCTGACAGACTATTCGCCGCTCGATCGCTCTCTTTCGCTCTCTGTTTCTGTTGAAGATTACCAGTATGGATTACAATAATTTAACATCATCATAATAAAACAATCAACGCATATAAACCCACAATGTAAAGTGATTGTTTGTTTGTTGTTTTGTTTTTTTATTTTTCTTTTTGTGGGCATAAGGCCGCGTGCTAAATGCAGATGTATCGACAAAAAAGAGGAAATTCTTATAGACGTTTTTTATGCAGCACACTGGTGTTTAGGGAAAAGTTGCGGGAGAATATAGCTAGCAATAAAGCACATTTAATGGAGGTGAACTTAAGTTTTATGGTAAAACGTGCTCCATTTCGAGAGGGAATGTTTACTATCATTTGAAAGAACATTCCTTCGCATTTATTTTTTGAAGATTATGTCTATCAAATGTTGGCCGTTGGTATGTCGCAGATGGTCTATCCGTTGAGTCCAATTTTCGATGACTCGTTCGAGCATTTCGACTGGCGAATGACACGCGTGATGTTTTCCTTCAAGGCCTGAATCGAAGCGGGTTTGTCCGCATAAACTTTAAAATTTACATATCCCCACAGGAAAAAGTCTAACGGTGTGATATCTTACAATCTTGGGGGCCAAACCACCAGCCCAACACGTGAAATTATGTGCTAACCGAAGTGTTCTCTCAATAAATCAATTGATTGATGTGATGTGTGGGAAGTGGCACCGTTTGGTGGAAATCAAATATCGCCGAGATCACGAGCTTCAATTTCAGGCATAAAATAGTCGGTTATCATTGTAATTTGACATTATCGATTACGGAATGTGGTGGCAGTGATTACAGGCCATAAAAGAAGCAGATAGCGAGACTGTGCAGCAACTCGCCTGCAATGCAAAGCTCGTCTTGGCGAATTTTTCCAGCACCATCTGTCTGGTTCGCACATCATATGGCTTGTTTAATAAATTACTAACTTTGTTCCATTGCTAAAATGTTTAATAAATTTATTTAATTTAAAGTGTTTTTCGGAATTGGGCCTTATATGTGTGTTAAGATCGATTCTGTACTGATGGTAATTTTTAATTTTCTGATAATTTTTTATGTCAATGGTTTTATTATTTGAAAACTGGATGATAATTTTATGTGTCTGATTATGGACACGTTTATTCTTATTAATGTACTGTTGCTTAATAAGCCTTGAAAATTTATTTCGCTGTAACTACGAGGGCGATTCGGAAACTTCTTAGAATAGTTAGTTTTTCAAAAACATTTTTATTTTTCAATTTTTGATAATTTTTGTTAGGCTCAAGTTCATTAAATTTAATTTTCATTAAATTATTATTTTTACAGAGGTAGGAATTGGTTTTACAACATGAAAATCTTATTAAAATTTATTGATAATTTTTCGGCTGAGTTGGGGATTGAACCTGGGTTGTTGAATTTAAATTTTTCGAGAACCACCACATTCTCTCATCAGAATTCTTTGAGTTCTAACCTCTGCACCACTGCGGTACCTGCCAACAGTCAAACATCAATACTTTAACCAGTGGTACTGGTGGTTCGAAATTTGCTGTAATTATCATTTTCCAATTTTTATTTACATGTTTCTTCCTTTTTCAATATAATCCCCTTAAATTTCAATACACTTAGTCCAACTCTTATCTAGCAATTCTATCCCTTGATTAAAATGGTTCTCCTCAAGGCCTTCAAAATAGTGGGTTGCAATTATAATTGCATCTTCATTTGAGATAAAACAGTTGCCAGCTGGGAACAGGTAAAAGTCATAGGGAACTAATTGAGGAGAACAAGGTGGGTGGTGAAGCAACTCGTACTTTAATTCGTTGATTTTAGCCATTGTTAAAACACTATTGTGCGCTGGTGCGTTGACTTGATGAAAAGTTATTTTTTTGCGTTGTTTTTGTCGAATTTTTTACATTTAATTGAATCAAAAATATTGCAATAATACTCAGAATTTATTGTTTTACCCTTCTGCAGACAGTCAATCAATAAAATACCTTTAAAGTCCCAAAAACCCTTTGCCATAAACTTACCACCCGATTGAATTGTTTTTGACTTCTTGTCTCTGGAGTATAGTTGTGGATCGATGTCTCATCCACAGTTATGAAACGACGCTTAAAATCCATTTTATTTATCTTAAAACGATCGCAACAAGCTTGAGAAATTTTCATTCTTATGCGTTTTGGGCGACTGATAACAAATGTGGCACCCATCTTGCAGAATCCGTTTTCATCTGTAGTTCTTCAGTCGATCATTTTAGATTCCCATGATATTGGCTATTTCACGTACTTTTACTAGTCGATCGTTTAATACCATCGCATGCACTTTAGAAAAAATTTCTGTTGTTTTTTGACATCCACTACGTGGTTCATTCTCGATGCTTGTACGACCAAGTTTAAATTCAGCAACGCATTTTTCTACTGTACCATAGGAGCACTTTCACCTAACACATTCACCATATGATTATGAGTTTCTTGTCTCGATAAACCTTTCTTGTTTAAATATTAAATGATACTACGAATTTCTATTTTTTCCATTGTAAAAAAATCGCGGATGTTTTTTTTTGGTTTTGAACACCTGTTTCTATATGAAGGACTTGGCAGATCTAAAACAAGTTTAACATATGTTCATAGCACAGATTAAAGTTTCCAAAATACTTACCTTTTTTCTGTTTATACTGGGCTTACTGTTTTAGTCTAAGAAGTTTCACAACAGCCCTCGTATTTCCGATTTCTGGTTGCTTGGAAACATATAATTGAAAACGAATTTACTTTTCACAACTAAATTGTTTTCTCTCTGTAGTAACTGATTAATGTAAAATCTGCAAAATCTCTCCCTTGAGCAATTCGATTGGTGAGTTTAATTTGAGGAAAATAGTAATTGAAATTATAGTATTTGTTTGCTTAAATCACTGTGCAGTGAACATTTATTGTACTAAACAAACATAAATATTTGAAGGAAGATGATGATAATGGGCGCCAAGATCCTTTGTATTTGTTTGTAGTTTAACACGAGCTTTTCATTCAATTGATATTTTAGTGGAAACTTCAAAAAACTACGTAAATACAATGGCAGCAACAAGACGCTGGCCACAATTATTTATTTATTAAAATCACTCAATATGCCAAAAAGCTGACAAAAATCCATGAGTTTTAAGGCCTTACGAAGTTTTTAACATAATACAATGAGACCCTAAATATTGGCTAGAGAAAACTAAATTATTTTTATAAAATGTTCTCCAGTTATTATATTCTATACGCAAAAGGCAGCCAACTTAATTTCTTCATCGGTAATTTTTAAACATTTTCTGATGCGTTTTAATAACAACAATTTTGTTTGTTTAAAAAACTAAATTTACTTTGCTAAATATTTGAAATAATTTTGGCATTTTCCACTAACCAGACATCATCAACAAATGTCAAACTTAATTAAAAACAATTTACAAACATTGTTGCCAGTTTTTTGTTAATAATTTAATAATATCTTGTGTTTTGCTTCCAAAAGCCTGTAGCAACAATTGTGTTTTTAAACACAACAAATTACCCGTGTGTGTTTTTCAGTTTTTTTTTTTCAACAAATGTTTAATAAATGTTGCACGTTCATATATAAACACACATCTAGTGGGTATAAACTCCTCGTACATATGTTTATATTACTTTATTGTTGTTAATGTTTTCAGTATGAGGTCTACTAGGCAGAACAAAAAATTGTGGAAAAAAACAAAGAAGAATATGTTTTTTTATCGTTTCGTATTTAGACATTGGATTCTTGGTTGCGTACATAGCATTTGTATGATGCCACGTTAAATTGAGAGGTCACTTGTTGCAGATGCAGTTGTTGAAGCTGTGGCATGTAATATTGCATACAAATTTGTTTGAACTGAACTGTGTTCTGAAGTGAACTGTATAAAGAAAAAAAAATTTCCTTTACAGCTTTTATTTTCATTTTTGTTTAAGTAAATGTTTTTTCTGATTTTTTTTTTTTTTTTGTTTTTGTTTTGTTTGTTCTTTGGCTAAAGCAAATGTAAAACGATGAGTACTTAGAATGACTATAGTAATATGTATTTGTGGTTGTTTTTTTTTCATACATATGAATACATTTTAGTTGTGAGCGCCAAAGTAATTGATGTGCTCGCCTGACCTGTAGGAGTTTTTAAATCACAGATTATCTACAGCAGACAATTGCTGGCTTTTGTATTCTACAGATACGCCTCTATTTCGTATAATACATATGTATGTATATTTATATATTTCTTTATATATGTATTTATGTATTTCTGGCTGATTTTTAGAGTCTATTCATATGCTGTTTTGTTTTGTGTTTTATTGTTCATGTATCTTTTTGATAATGTTTGCATTTATTATTGTCCTCTTAATACACCCGCTATAAAATGTAAGATTTTCTTTATGCCTAAATATTACACACACTCATTGTTTTGTGTGTAAACATGCGTAAGTTTAATTTATTTTGTTTTAAAAGCTTTATTTGTTTCCACAGCTAAAGCATCTTTTTATCTTCTTTGATAAAGATCTGCAAGGAAGTAGATTACAGATCTTGGTGAACAATTGAAAATTTGTATTTTTAATTCAATGTTAAGAGTAAAAACTTAAAATTATGACTTATTCAACACATGGACAAATTTATAAATTTAAAAAACAAAAGACTTAAGAAACAAACTTGAAGAAAATTTTTCTGTCTGTCACAGTTTCAAGGAATTTTAATTTAGTTTTCTAGCATTTTTGTTACAAAAATAACTAAAATATAAAATATATACATTTTCACACCAATTAAAGCTTTTTTTAAAAGGTAAATGTTTTCCTCAATAAAACAAAAGTATGGAAACTTAAAGTACGGTCACACAAAAATATATTTCAACACGTTTATTTATTAAAAAAAAAACTTCCATTATTTAGGACAAGACACAACAAATATTTAGTTTTACTCTTATTGGTAAGAGTAAACAAGGTCAAACAAATTTGTGTTAAAACTAGTGGTTACGCTTTTTTGAGTAAATATTTGCCATGTGTGACCATACCTTTATAACACTTTAGCTTTTTAATATAGTGCCAATACAATTCGTTATAAATGTTGGCATTTTTACTTGTTTTATTTGTGATTAAGTAAACTCCTTTATTATTACATTTTTATTTATTTTTTTTTCCATTTAAATATTAAATTTCCCACGAATTTTCAATTTTTACTTACAACTCTTTTTCTTTATTATAATTTAATGCAAAACATTTTTTTTATTATAATTTCTGTTGTTGTTATTATTGTAGATTTGTGGTTATTTTAAACTATTACAAATTTAGCAACAGTAACAGCAACACCAACAACAACAACAAAAATTGCATGAATTATATTCATTAAAAACAATACAACAACTTACTTTGATGCCACAGTTAAAATAATAACAACAACAACAACAAAAAAAAAGAAAAATGGCGTCAATATGCCAATAAGACAATAAATATTAGAAATAAAATGAAAACATTAAATAACTTGTATATTGGCAACATTATAGCAGCAAAGAAAAGCAAAAAAACCAAAACAAAAAAAATAACGAAACACATGCAACAAATTTATTTAACAAATATGTAGTTGTTGTAATTGGTGCTGTCTTTGATTGTGACTGTTGTTGTTGCTTTAATGACCAATAGGAATTCAATTCAAATGAGCTGAAAATTATTCACAAAACAATATATACAACATACAATACCAGGCGAGTATTACAAATTACATTATAGTAACATTAAGAGAAATATAGCAACACTATTGCCGTGTTTGCCAGTATGACTTAAAGGCGAAATAATAATTAGTTGTAATATTGTGTTTATAAAAATCTAACATTGTACTGGGCAAAACATATGAAGCACAGTGTAGCACACAATATAATAATAGTTAAACTTTTCATTATATCAATTATGGCCAAAAGCACATAATATATCATGTAAATCGTTAGTTTAATCTATTATGATTAACGTATTCATATAAATAATGAAAGTGACCATAATATGGTTAAAAAGATTTTTTAAAATTTCAAAATAATTGCAGTGTACATGATACAACTCAATTCTTTTCCTGGCGTCAAGTATTTTTTTTTTTTTGTAAGTTCCCAGTTTCTTCAACACGATTTTCGTTTCCTTTTGATTTGCGATCCTTAAGGTTTTATAACATTATTTACAAAATAGTTTGTAAGTTTTAAATTTGGTTGCAATTATTGAACCTAACAATGTTAATTTTTAAGAATATTATGTACGTTTTGCTTTCTATTTTCATTTGCTCAGTACTCCCACAAATGTTGACCTTATTAAACTTATTTGGTGATAAGGTGAGCGAGAATGACCATTGAAAGAGTTTTATTTTAAATGCAACTCTTTTCGAAACCAAACAATGGAAAAATATTTGATTAAATAAACTGCATAAATTGCAGAGTTTATGAAACTATTTTGATTAAAAGATAAGCAACATGTTAAGTGTTAGGTTAGGTTAGATTCCGTGGGCAGCCATTCTTATAAAACAGCTCACTTGGGTCCATCATGTTGATTCCATTGTGTAGACTCATTTGGTAGACAACTCGATCATTCAGCACTTGTTGTTTCCCTGTTAAACCAACCAGATTTCTTGACGAAAGTGTAGATACATTTAGGATTCATCCTTGATAGCTCCCCTATGCATTATAGGTAGGGTGCCCCCAATATACGTTTTTGTTAATAGGGCTGGGCATTGGCAGAGAAGATGAGTTATTGTTTCTTCATCCTCCTCGTTGTGACAGCTTCTAGTATTCTGGCGTGTGCTCCAAAAGTACAGTGGCCTGTAAGAAAAGAGACAACAAGCCTAATTAGGTGACGACGAAAGATAAGTAATGAATTCGTTCTCCCCAATTCAAATATGGGTCATATGGACCTGGCAATAGAACAAGTTGTTTCATTTAACCACTTTTCCTTAGCAAGTTGAACAGATATTTTCAGACTCGTAATGGTGATGCTAATAAAACGGTCAATCGCCTCATCGATCATAATTGTACCCTTCCCAGCAAAACCATCAGCAATATAGTTGCCCTATACCTAACTATGTCCAGGGACCCATATTATTGTTATCATAGAATGTTCCGATATCTCATTTAGAGAAACCCGGCATTCTGTGGTTCACCTAAACGTCGAATAGACACCTGCTATACTTTGTACGGACGCTTTGCTATTTACTGATACATATATCTCCAGCTATTCGATAATACCTCAACCATATAGCAGCCCGCTTTATGGAAGAGATCTCTGCTTAAAGAATAAAGCAGAAATCCCGAAGCCTAAAATAGGATTTGATTTCAAAATTTTCAACGAAGAATCCACTACCAGCTCAATTTGCCCTCCTGGAGCCATCAGTAAAAATCCTTGTTACATCATTGGGGGGATATTATATGTTGCTTGTTGATAAAACGAGCAACACAATATTCAGGTATGTGATGGAAAACGATAACGATAACGAGTGAGTTTTACAAGTTATTTTTTCGTAGTATTTCTGTATTAAAACAGTTTTATTCTGCAAAATATAAAGATAATTTGCTATTAAAGAGAATCTTAAAACAAAAATTTTAAAAATTTAATTAGAAATACTTTAAAATGGACTTTAAAAACTCACTCGTTATCGTTATCGTTTTTCATCACATACCTGATTAATTTTTTTGAAATAATTTTGAAATGATCGAAAAATGTTTGAAAGTTTTCTGTTATCAACTGTGAAAAAGTAGAATGGGTGATTTATCTTTAAATTTAATATTTTATACAACGCTTTTGTTAAATTAAATTAATAGACTCACTTGTATTCGCCATGTTTTCTGTTGTGATAACTGAGACGAGAAGTTTAGAGAGCACAAATAAACTCAGAGACTGGCCAATTTAATGTTAAAAATTATTTAACAAAATCTCCTGATAGATCTGTCAATTCGTGCAGGTAAAATTCGCTCAGACTAACCAATCTTTGATTGGCAAGGGCCGGACATTGACGGAGGAGATGGCGTTGTACAGCAGTCATTATAAGGTAGATTTCAACTCCTAGCAAGAACACCGATCAGACAGTGACTTGTGATTACTGCTACTACATTGCGTATCCGACCATGTGGAGTGTATATCAGTGTTGCAGTTGTGCCAGTTCTGCGACAGTTTTAGTTGGACCATATGGCACTTGCTGTCGCACAAGTGCTCTAAAGCGACCACCTAGTTTGAACGCATTTGTAGAGTTGATCAGGAACCGAAAGGAAAGCGGAATTTCATTTAAGATTTTGATGTGATTTCTATTCTTTTAAATACTTTTCTAAACAAACTGAGCGACTAGTTTCTGAATGTAACTAGCAACGAATCAATTTCAGTTATCTTTTAGTTAAATTAAAGATAAGCGACAAAGGCTTTAATATTTTCTTCTATAAGCTTCTTAAATTGTATATTTTATCAAAACGATTTTTAACAAGAGCGAGCGACACAGTCCTGAACAGCGATGCCAACTAAGCCCTTTTCGGGCTAGATTTAGCCCGATTTTAGTCACTCAAAATGCGAAAAAGCCCGAAAAAAAGAAAATTTGATGTGATTTTATATGGATTTTTTTCCATTTAGCCCTTTTTCAAAAATGTTTACGCGTTTTGAGTCTCAAAAGTTGGCATCACTGGTCCTGAATGTTGTTCTGCTCAGAGTTTTCAACATTTTTCCTCATTCAATAATTTAATTTCAATAAAACTACAACTATCTCTTTTTGTAAAATATTGCATTATTTAAAACTTGGGAAATATTTTATAGATGAACGCGGCGATTATATCTGCGGTGTGAATATAACTCAAGCAATTTTCCAAGATTAATTAAAAGTAAAAGAAGTAATAATTTGCAATCATTTACCAACAAATTTTGGATTTTCTAGGAAGTTTCTATAGAATGACCAGGTTTTATGTCAACTATTCAATTTCAATATAAAATTGTTTATTTCTTCAAAAAAAAAACTGCTTAGATTTTAACCACTATTGTTGTTGTTGACCATTAGATACTATTCATACAATTTAATCAATATAATATACAGTAGTTTTTATAATAGTGTAAAATTATATGTATGTCTATCTAATGTTTTGCTGTTCATTTTGTTTGTTATTCCGTAAATGCATGACATTGTAAAACACAATAATTTTGTAAAAATAATAATTATAATACAAATATTACAATTGCTGCTAGCCAGCAGTAAACAATAACAAACATTGCTTGTAATTAGATGATTTATTTGTATATATGACAGTTCAAATACAATGTATGTAAGTATTTCTCTTAATCTGAAACACATGAGCAAGTCCCACAATGGGGCAAATCAAATGAATGTTCCTATTAATAATTTTTATTAAAACAAATTTATTTATTTATTGTGTTTTTTTTTTTTTGTAAAATAATATTTAGATTTGCAAATCCCTGGTTTTTTCCCATAAACACATGTGTTTTATCTTTATGTTGGGCTGGTTGTGCTCAATGGGTTGTAATCCAACAACCACGGGGGCCACTTCTGCTTTAAGATTGCTTTTGTTGTTGCTCTTTGCTTTTGCTGTAATAGAGATTGTGTAACAATGATGAATATAGATTTGCATTTATTTTAGTTTTTTTCTAAAATTTTGTAGACTTTTAAGGCGTTTTTTTTTGTTGTTGTTGTTTTTGTGGCATAAAACAATTGTTTGCTTTTTTTTTTGTGGAAAAAATCCTTAAAGAAAAGCTTAGCAGCAATAAGAAATACATGGTACTACAAATTTAACATCATGTGAAAAAAGCAAATATTGTAAATGTTGTTTTATGTTGTAATCTTTAGGAGATCACAAAGACCACCACTGAAGTTTTTCTTATTTTTGCCGATTTTTATTTTTTTTGTAAAACAAGTTAAAATACTAGTAATTGTGAGATTAGACTTGTTTGAATTTTTGTTGTAAAAAAAACAAAATTATGGCCCTTCTTAATATGCATAAGTAAAATATTTCCAAAGCAGTGATTTAAAAACACTGAGCAACAAAGAAAATATTCTTTCCTAGTAACTAAACGCTAATCTTAGACCAGCTTGTTTGGTAGCCTTTTTCAAAATTTTAAAAATGCAAAATAAATGAACAACAAGTCACAAGCAACTGATTTTTTGACAATTTCAAAAACGGGGTGATGCAATTCTACATCTTGTATATAATATAAGATAACTCAGGCAGAGAAAATGTTGCTGTTTTTTTTTTAACTGATGATAATATGTGCGACAATGTCCAAGAAAAGTGTTTTTAATTTCAATGAAATTCTTCGGTAGAAACTTAACAAACTTTTTTTGAGTCTTGTCTGCTATTAACTGTATTGATGATAGTCTGGGCAACATATTCTAAAATTTTTCTAACGATAAAACTCTTAAATGTTGTCTTTATAGTCTTTTTTTTTTATATAATATATTTATTTAAATTTTAGTTAACAACAATTTTAAGTTGGTCTCAGCGTCACTTGGACATAGTTGAGACGAGTTGGCAAAATAAATATTACAATGAATTTTTCTTAAGATTATTACAATTTAAAAATATATATATATAAAAAAAGGGAATAGATTATATGTATATAAAAATATGAATATATTTGGAAACCATTATAAAAGGTGGTTAAATTTCAAGGGCCGATGTTGATTTTGAATAAAACACAGACTATTTAGGAAATTATTGTAATTTTATTTTATTATGATATATTGGTATTACTCAATTATGTATGGAACAAAATATCGGCCAAATGGGCCGAATTATCTCATCCTTTAGCTCTTGAATTGTTGCTGGCTTATCGACGTACACCTTTTCTTTCAAATAACCCCAAAGAAAAAAGTCCAACGGTGTCAAATCACATGATCTTGGCGGCCAATTGACATCGCCATTACGTGAGATAACACGGCCATTGAATTTGTTGCGCAAAAGAGCCATTGTTTCGTTAGCTGTGTGTCAAGTGACACCGTCCTGCTGAAACCACATATCGTCCACATCCATACCTTCCAATTCGGGCCATAAAAAGTTCGTTATCATCTCACGATAGCGAACACCATTCACAGTAACTGCCTGACCGGCCTCATTTTGGAAAAAATACGGACCGATGATGCCGCCAGCCCATACCGCACCAAACAGTCACTCTTTGTGGGTGCATTGGTTTTTCGACAATCACTCTTGGATTCTCATTCGCCCAAATGCGGCAATTCTATTTATTGACGAATCCACTGAGGTGAAAATGTGCCTCATCACTGAAGATGATTTTCTTCGAAAATTGATCATCCACTGTTGCCATTTCTTGACACCATTCTGCCCATTCACGACGTTTGGAATTGTCAAGAGGCTTTAGTTCTTGAGCCAATTGCACCTTGTAAGCGTGTAAATGCAAGTCTTTATGCATAATGTTCATCAACGACGAGCGTGAGAGGTGCAATTGTTGGGCACGACGCCGAGTTGAGGTGGACGGCTCTTCAGCCACACTATCGCGAACAGCAGCAATATTTTCTGCAGTACGAGCTGTACGAACATCTTCTACAGAACCGGTTTGCTCGAATTTTTCCACGATTTTTGCGATTGTACGCACATTTGGACGATCAAATTGACCAAAAAAATCACGAAGTGCACGATATGATTTGAACGCCCATTTTCATAATAAGTCTGGATAACTTTAACACGTTGTTGGATTGTGTATCTATCCATGGTTCAAATTGAGTAAGTCTGAAATAGAGAAATGTCAAATAAAATTCGGAAAAAAGCTTGGCGTTTAGGTGTGGTTCACATTTAACATCGGCCCTTACAATTTAACCACCCTTTACTAGAAGCATTTCTAAGTTTTGAAGTAAAAATTGTTTTATAGTTTTTTTAAACATTGAAATTCTTTGTATATTTTTAAAATTTTCCGGAAGATTGTTAAACTCCACAGTACCCGCATATTCGATCCTCTGTTTTGTAGTTTCCAACCGACATCTAACCACTCTAAGATTAGAATTGTTTCTTGTATTATGTTTGATTCCTCGAGACAGATATAGTGTGATAACCGATGTTATTTAAGATCTTGAAAACGTATGTAAATAGGCGCATTTTATATAATCCATACACTGAAAGAATTGTTTTAGATATTTCTTTATACAAGGTTAATGTTGGAAAATGTAAGGGCAAATTAAAAACAGATTTCAGTGCTTTATTTTGACATCTCTGCAAGGATTTTAGTTTACTGCTTTTCCTATAAGCATATATATTTGGTAAGTAATTTAAGTGATATTGTATCAATGACTGATATATAATGAGTTTAGTTCTCGTATTAAATTTATTTTTAAACTTATAAAGTAAACGACAAATCAGCAAAACCCCATTTGTCTTCTTTAACCTATTTTGAGCCGGAATGCAAAAATGTTCGAATTGTAAACTAAAAAGTACTTTTTTGATCTAATTAGGCCCCAATTACTATACAAAACCGTTATCAGGAATTTTGTATCTCCAACCGTTTCCCCAGAAACGACTGTTCGACTAGTCGAACAACGGCCGTAGGCGACAAAAAAAATTTATACTATCATACAAAAATAATGTTTAGGTATCGGCAAAAAAATCATATGTGGAACAAAAACAAGATTGTAATGTTTATTGTTTTTAATTATTTATTATATATATTGTAATTAAATGTACTTTTTGTAATTTTCATTACTCTTGCTCCCATTTATGGTAAGCAGCAAAACACTTATTTTCGTGCAAATGGACTTGGCACTTAGAGCACATTCTCTGTGTAGGCTTTTGACAAACATTGCAACGCCTGGCATGTTTTTCGGGTTGTGTTATGATTTGGTGATGACCTGATACACGAGGGTGCGGGCGAATCTTAAATGATGTATCTTTAGTAATGTCATCCTTCGCAATATCTTCGTCGTGGCATTGTATGCTGCACGATTGAAGAACCAAGTGTTGGATTAGTAGACCAATAGCATCCAATTTGTGGCAACTTATTGTAGCCCGACAATATTAAAATTCCAATGAATATTTTTAAAAGGACTGTATTAAAAGTTTGAGCAAAGTGTTCGTCATTCTTTTGCATAGCGTATCGTTTAGATTCGATAACAATTAAATCGCAAACCTCATCATCAAACAAAATAAAGAATATATCAGAAGCCGATTTATCTTTGAGCTTATGTTGTATTGCGAGTTGCATATCTTTCAATAGCTCCGGAACATTAACAACAGCAAAAGGTAATTCCGACCCCTCAGTCACTTTTTTCGATTGCGCTGCTGAGAACGCCGAAGGCAGTTTGTACTTTGGCAACGGTCCAACAACGTCTAATTCACCGTATTTATCTCGATCACTGTTTTTCCCAAGTATAGCTCGTCTTTTTGCACCAAGTATTTTCCATAATATGTTTTTTTTTTTTGTATATGACCACTTTCAGCCGATGTTGAAGGTTGCTCATCATTAAAAACAGTAAAAGCATTGCGACTTGACTTTCGAACATTATCTTTGGTTGCAGGCGCTTCATCTGCAAAGGCAGACAAACCTTTGCGGTCTTTAATAGTTTCAATCTCGAATGTTCCGCCTATATCCTTTGCCAGAGATTCCTCGCCCGTCAACAATTGGTCGTCAATATATTAGTTCGACTAGTCGAACAGTGAAATTGGCGGGTCTCTAAATATATCTGGGGATTCTAAAACTCGGGAAAAACTTACTGATCGACTATTTTAGACCTTTGCGAACAATAATAAAGTACTTTTATAAAATTTAAATTTATATATATTTTCCATTTTATCCAAACAAAAAGTGTCTATATGCAAGGTATTTTTCAACCCCCCCTTGAAGCGGATCACAGAAGTGGGGGATAATTATTATATACTTTTTCTGAAAGACAATTAAATTTCATATAATATGGTATCACTTTTTTGTGTGTCGGGAACACTTAAACACATAAAAAATGGAGGTGAAAAAAGAGAATTTTGCTGTTCGACTAGTCGAACAGCGGCTCAAAATGGGTTAAGCCACTTTTCGAAACAAAATGAGCGACATAGTCCGGAATTACACTGTCACCGTCAAATTAATTTTGTCTTTCATCTTTAATAGAAGGTAAACAAGTGAGAAAAAATTAGCCAATAGAAACACAGAATGTGTGACGTCACAGGGTCAAAAAAATCTTTATTTTATCATTCTTGATAGTAACAACATGTTGTTGTACGCAACCTCAAAGTAAAGAAGAAAAACAACAAATTAGTAGTTTTTTGGATTTTCGCAATTATGTTATGTGGTATCAAAAGTAAGTACTCATGATTTTTGTATACTATTCAAGTACTTACTTGCGATCACTGGTTACTGCGGCCGCTGCAGGATGGTTAAAGCAATGAAGGATAAAAGTAAATGAGCAGAAATGCACATAGCCTTTGCATTGCGTAGAGAAGCATAATCTCCTATTTATATCAATAATCAAGCAATAACATAAAAATCCGCAGTTAAATACCTTGGTATACACCTTGATCGTCGCCTTACATAGAAATCCCATATATGTAGATGCAAAATTGACTCAAATGAAATTAAAATTAATCCAAAGTAATTGGCTCTTTGGCAGAAACTCTCAGCTTAGTTTAGATTGTAAACTCCTACCTTACAACTCAATCCTAAAACATGTATGATGTTATTGAATACAGCAACTGTTGCTTGACTTCAAAGACTCCAAAACAAATTGCTACGAATGATCACATTTCGTATTAAGACCTTTAGTTAACATTGAGATCCAAAAACAGGCAGAAAATATTTAAAAAAAAAAATCTTTAAGTACACCAAAACCCATTAAACTGCAACATAATAATTAAGAGGAACTAAAATCGACTAAGAAGATGGGATACAGCGGATCTGAGTCAAAGACAAAAAAGACAAAAAGGAATGCCTACTTAAGACATACAATCAACAATTGTCAAACAATTTTCGTCCGGCACTGGCTGGACTAATAATTAAAGTTCATTCATACTTATTGTTAGTTAATTTTTAATTACGATACAATAAATAAATAGAAGGAAAAAAACTTCAATAAAAACCAGATAAGCAATAAAGTTTAGCACACTATTTTAACAAAAATAATAATGTGTCAGTAAAAAAAAATTCGTGTTTTTTAAAGCACATAAGAGAAAAAGCGCATAATCGAGCGCTTCAATAAAAGCGCTCTTTTGAAGCAGTAAATGCAGTAAATAGAATTTGTTCTTTTATTGGTGTACGCGAAATGACGTAAAACACTTAAGAAAAGTGCTTTATTTGCATGTTTGATTAGGTTAAAAAACCGGGAACACATCATGCATCCCATCAGCAGGTTTGAAGCGATTTGAGGTATGAATTCATACATAAAACCTTCTCCTTTTGGAGCACATTTTTTACTGGGGTAGTATACGATGCTTTAATTTGACGACAGTGAAAATTGCACAAATTTTGTGAATTAGTTGTCCTGACATAATATTAAATTTGCCATATTTCTTCCGAATCTCTATTAATGTCAAGTAGAGCGTCTATCAATTGAAAGTATGTAATTTGTTGTAACTATTAACCACTTTTCGATACAAAATATGCAACAAAGTCCTAAATTAAATGGAAAACTATGACAATTTACAACAGGTTGATAAGAAGATAAGCTACAAAGACACCCCGTTGTCTAAAAGCTAATCAGCTTGACTTAAAGAATTGCTTCGTGTAAATTGGGACGTAGTTTATCAATAAGTTTTTACTAATAAATGAGCTACAAAATCTATTCAGTCTCGTCTCATCGAACTGTTCGGACGTGTTACTTTTAGTGCGGCTGAATTTTCGGTGAAAAAATCGTAATAGGTGAAAAAGTGTAAAAAGTTGAAATTAAACAAAAAAGTGAAAAAAAATCGTAATAGGTTAAAATATATAAAAAAAAAAAAAAAATAAACATTAAACATCACATAAAAACTGTATGAGTGTTCCTCTCAGATGTAATTCTGAGAAAGAGCTTAGCTCGACTAGAAAAACTAGATGCATCTCTGAGGAAGAATCCATAAAAAAATCTTTGGAGAATTTTCTCACTGCAAGAGCCGTGGAACGGCGTCGTTCCTGTTCGCCCAATATTGTGATTTCAACAGATGTAAAAACATCATCTTCATCAAATAGTGCAGTCAAACCCAAAAAACAAGTAGGTATGGATAAGTACATAACCGTTCTCAAGCGACAGAGGAGCCCGAAGTCTGCTCAAGTGTCATCAAATGCAAAAGCTCCTAAGACCGTGAGTAATAATCAAAATAGGTTTGCTCTCCTCCAGACGGATGAGCCAGAACTTACTAAGAAGACGTTTAAGCCCCCACCAATTTATCTGAGAGAGCCGACTTCCAGTAAATTGGTACAAGGAATTGTTGCTGTAATAGGTGAAAACATGTTTAGCGTAACCTCAATGAAACATGGAAATATCTGCGAGACAAAGATTCAAGTGAATAGGGAAGATGATTTTCGAAAATTGTCCAACCAGCTGGAAAGGGAGACTAGGGATTTCTATACCTACCAGCTCAAAAGCGCAAAAGGACTCCAAGTCGTTCTAAAGGGTATAGACCCATGTGTTGATCCCGCGGAGATAAAAACCGGTTTAATGGACAAAGGGTTCAAAATCAAGAGCGTAGTGAATATTAGAAACCGTGAAAAGATCCCTCAGCCCATGTTCAGGGTAGAATTGGAACCTGGAGATGTTGTCTTAAAGAAAAATGAGTCCCATCCTATCTACAATCTGATGTACCTTCTGCATCGTAGAATCACCGTGGAAGAACCACATAAGCGTCAGGGACCCGTCCAGTGTCTCAACTGTCAAGAATTTGGTCACACGAAGGCGTATTGTAAATTGCCGACAGTTTGTGTTGCGTGTGGGGAGCTACATGCAACTGCTCAATGCGATAAGTCGAGAACTGACTCAAAAATCAAAAAATGCAGTAACTGCGGAGGTAATCATACCGCAAATTATAGAGGTTGTCCAATTTACACTCATTTGAAAGGCATAAGAACCAACAAGACGTCAGTATTGCCTAATCGCCCTCAACAGCCAAATTTAGCATCGAGTGACAATTTCCCTCAAGTATTACGGTCCACTAGTCATGTAAACGCGCCAAGTTCTAGACAAGTTTCTTACGCAAACGTCGTTAAATGTAATATGCCAGGTCTGGAGCAGGAACCTAAACCCCAATATTCTGAGCCGCATATCAACAATCTAGAGACAACATTGCAGACACTTGTCCAAACTATGAACACTTTCACGACCACCATGACATCCATGATGCAGGAAATGCTGAAAATGCAATCCACTATCTTGCAAGCCATTTTAAAGAAATGATTTATTTAAAAATTTGTTTCTGGAACGCGAACGGCCTCCGCCAACATAAAAATGAACTGGAATACTTCCTGATGGATAAGCAGATTGATGTTATGATGATTGCTGAAACTCACTTGACGTCGACAGGGTACTTCAAAATTAATGGCTACGAGTTCTACGATACTAAAGACCCCCGCGGTAGAGCTTGTGGAGGTTCGGCAATTCTTATAAAGAACAGAATAAAGCATTATCTAATGAATAACATAAGTGAGGATTACCTCCAAGCAACAAACATTTGCATTGAATTCTGTCAATACAAATTTGTTTTATCATCGATTTATTCTCCGCCTCGATTTTCAATAAAAGAACACCAATACCATAACTTCTTTAAATCCCTTGGAGCTAGATTTTTAGTTGCTGGTGACTTTAACGCCAAACACACATTTTGGGGTTCACGTCTGGTAACCCCAAAGGGTCGCGTACTCTTCAACACCATTGCTAAAATGGGCTTAGATGTACTCTCAAGTGGACATCCCACCTATTGGCCGACGGACCGACGGAAGATTCCCGATGTTATTGACTTTGGGGTAATGAAAAATATCCCTGTAGAATGGATGCAAGTGGATCCTTCACTGGACTTGTCCTCAGATCACTCTCCTACTATCATTTCAATGCATTTCCCTCAAGTGTGTGGTTCTCCATTTATGAACATGACTAAGACCCGAGTAAGTTGGATAAAATACAAAAAGTATTTAAGTTCTCATTGCACGGAAAATGTTGTGTTGAGAACTACCGACGATATTGATGAGTCGATTGGCAACTTTACCGAGGACCTTCGACGAGCTGTGCATCACGCTTCCACTTATCACGTTGAATGTAGAAATAGGACAAACAGAACTTATTTCTCTGAACTCGAACATCTCCTATCAGAAAAAAGAAGAATGAGAAGAGAGTGGCAAATTCACAGGTCTCCTGAACTGAAAGCTAGGCTACGGGAATGCAGAGATATACTAAGACATTTCTTAGAAACCCAAAGAACGGCCTCACTTAGATCTTACTTGGAAGGTCTTGATAGTACCCCACAATCTGACTACTCGTTATGGAGGGCGGCAAGAGGTTTAAAAAGACCAGTAAGAGGAAAACCTCCTTTGCGAAATCCGACTGGTGACTGGGCTAGAAATGATTCCGAGAAGGGGACTTTATTTGTTAACCATTTGAGAAATGTGTTTACTATAAACAACTCAAATAATAACGAATCTGATTTGCCACCACTTGTTATAAGGCCTCCTGTACCTCTAAGACTAAACTTTCGTGATGTCCAAAACGCTATTGGTACTCTGAACCTTAGAAAGGCTCCAGGTATGGATAAAATCAGCAATAAAATGCTTGTGGAGTTACCTCGTGTAGCAAGAAGAATTATCCTCTTTATCTTCAACGCTATTTTACGCCTAGAATACTATCCTGCAGATTGGAAGGTGTCTATGATCACTATGATTCCTAAGCCAGGGAAGGACCATACCAAAGTGGAGTCATATAGGCCAATTAGTCTACTGCCGACAATTTCAAAACTGTTTGAAAAATTGTTAATGACTAAATTGACTCCAATTCTGAATGACACTGAATGTATTCCTAATCATCAATTCGGCTTCAGAGCTAAACACAGCACCATCGAGCAAACACACAGATTGGTAAATGTGATAAGAGGGTCGTTTGAAGACAAAAAATACTGCTCCGCCCTTTTCATTGATGTGTCGCAAGCGTTCGACAAAGTTTGGCATGACGGTTTAATGCACAAAATAAAATTAACTCTGCCTGCTAACACCCATAAACTCATGGAAAGTTATTTATACGGTCGCAAATTTAAAATCAAAGAAGGTGATTTTTTAAGTACCGCTCAGCCAATTGAATCAGGTGTGCCACAGGGTAGCATACTGGGTCCTACTTTATATTTGATATATGCCTCCGACATGCCGTCAGACCTTAAAATCCATACGTCAACTTTTGCAGACGATACAGCCTTTATCAGCGTCCATCAGGACCACCAAGTTGCATCACAGAATTTGCAGAATTATGTTTATAAACTAGAGAATTGGCTAGAGCTTTGGAAAATCAGGGTTAACGAACAGAAATGTATTCATATCACTTTCACATTGCGAAAAGATACCTGCTCGTCCATCAGAATAAATAATCAAATTATTCCTCAACATAATGAAGTCAAATACCTCGGCATTCACCACGACCGCCGTTTAACTTGGAAGTCTCATATTGAAGCGAAACTTACACAAATGAGATTAAAAGCAGTGCAACTTAATTGGCTAATCGGCAGAAACTCTACATTGAAATTGCATTGCAAACTTTTGTTGTACAATGCAATACTAAAGCCAATCTGGTGCTATGGAATTCAATTATGGGGTACTGCCTCAGCATCCAACATTGAAAAAATTCAAAGGGGTCAAAATAAAATTCTACGTATAATTACTGCAGCACCATGGTATGTTAAAAATTCTCGAATCCACAAAGATTTAGGCGTGCCATTAGTAAAAGTCGAATTTACAAAATATGCGTCAAAGTATGTCAGCAAACTTGAACACCATCCAAACCCCCTTGCACGAGACATCCTTAACTTTAGTGGCCACAATCGGTTGAGAAGGAGGGATACCCTTGCTTTAACTCAAGCGCAAAATAGATGACTGGATCAGTTGATGTGAAATTTTTTTAGTATCATAAAAATTTTTGTCTAGCACTGGCTGGGCTTATTATTTTCTTTTTAGTATTAAGATTTGAATACTTATTGTCATTTCATTTTGAAGATTCAATAAATAATTAAATGCAAAAAAAAAAAAAAAAAAAAAAAAAAAAAAAAAAAAAAAAAAAAACAAAATCTATAAAGTTGTTTTGAATCTCTTCAGTTGAAGACCATATAAAATCTCTTTGCCTTTTATCAAACTTTTTTAGGCGAAAATTAGCAACAATTACTGAAAGTTATAATTTTGCTAAAACCAGTGATATAATCTTAAATACTGTTTCTTCCACAACGCTTTTAATGGTAAAATGGGCGTCTATCAATCGAAAGTAATTTGTTAACTATAAACTAACTTTTCCAGAGAAAATAAACATTATAAAATGCTGTTCTAAATAAACAATTATGACAATTAAATTTTGTTGCCCAACTTGAATAAAACTAGGAGGAAGACAAAGTCAGCGATAAGAACTTTAATTTTGTGTTCTATCAACTTCTTCAAAATATGATGTTTTATTAAATAACTGTCTTTGCAGACAATGAAATGTCTCTTGCCTTCTATCAAACTTTTTTCAAAACGAATTAAGCGAGAAATGTTGTCCTGTTAATAAAACGATTTTAAATTTAGCTTCTCTGCAAAAACACTACTAATGAAAGACAAATTACTGCTGCTGCTTCAGCCAATAGAAATAGAATTTGTTAACTATGAACCACTTTTCGACACAAAATAACTAACAAAGTCCTGAAACAATTATGAAAATTTAATTTTGTTGCTAAAATTAAATAAAACCTGATTGAAAACAAGATAAGTGACAAACGCTTCACTTAAGTCATCTAACAACTCAATGGATGATAAGATAAGCTAGAACTTCTAACGAGCTAAATGTTGTCTTATAATAAACTTTGTTATCATCTAGTTTAGCGACAAAGTATTTAATAATATACTTGTGTGTTTCCTAGTTATATAGAAAAAAAAATTAAGCTCGAATAGAGTCTGAGAATTTCACCTACACCTAGTATTTTGTATTAAAGCTATAAACAGTGATGCTATGAACATAATGTAATGATTTGAAATCAAATAATTTAAAATCCTATGAAACACCACTTGTGCCAACAACCTTCCTTCCTTCCTTCCTTTCCTTCTTACAAAGTTAAACTATCATTAAATTTTGTAATTATCTCTCCACTACATTAGACAATTTTAAATTTTTCAATTTAAAAATTAAATTTATTTTTTTTTTTGTTTCATCTAAATTTCTTTAAAAAAAAAACCCAAACTACAGCAACACTTAAAATGC
The DNA here is from genome assembly GCA_916048285.2 of Bellardia pandia. Taxonomy (NCBI): domain Eukaryota; kingdom Metazoa; phylum Arthropoda; class Insecta; order Diptera; family Calliphoridae; genus Bellardia; species Bellardia pandia. The sequence continues at coordinate 47,974,175 of OU696531.1, forward strand.
ATGTCATTTTCAACTAATTTTCATTTATTTAAGTTGTCTTGAATTTTAGCGGTTTTTTTTCGGTTGTTTGTTTGCTGAATGTCTAGAAATCGTTACAAAAATAAAGAAACAAACGAACAAACAAACAAAAAAGGCAAACAGTACATAGCAAATCTTTGAAATTGAATAGAGCAAGTGAAAGGCATTTGATTACAATTTAACACAAATAATAAACATGATTTTAACAGGAAATCCAATCAATTGAAGATACAATTTTCAATTGAAAACAAACAAAAAAAAAACGAAAAATGGCCAACAACAAACTACAAAAAAGTAACAGCATTAAACTCGTGTTAAATAATGCCACCGTTTTAGATGGATTTTTGTTTTTGTTTTACTTTTATTTTAAATTGTTTGCTGGTTGGAAATTGGGCACTAAAGTCAAAGACAAACGAGACAAGTCATTTAAATCACTTTTACCAAAAATCATAGAAAATTGTGAAAATGACAACCAGACTACACCTAGATATAGAAAACAAAGGAAAAGCAAAAATAATGCTGAAATGTATCTGATAAACTCAGCATTTTATCTGCGGTTTTGATTCTGCTAACCAGAACTGGACAATTCTTTGATTTAGCGAAAAGTCTGATACAATTGGTCAATGCAGAGGTGATATTGTAGTGTCGTAGGAGTTGTACGTCGTCTGAATTTACAATAGTTGTACAAATGTTGTTGGTAATTTTTACATAAATATTTTGTACAACACCTACAACATTTTTAAATATGTTTCTCGAATGTTGTATGATAGTTTAAGTGTTGCCAAAACTTCAAATATGTATCTCAATCATTTTGATATCAATTTGATATTTAAATATAACACGATTATCACGAATAGAAATTGTTGGTTGAATTATCGAGCAATGCCATATTAATTGACATTAAATGATTTTTAGGATGAATCTAAAAACTAAAGCTTAAAATGTAGTTAGTCAGGATTTCAAAATCGTTATTCTTGAAATAATAATTCTAGTAATTTTGGAAATACAATCAAAGGATGCACGAATATACATATATATTTCACAAGGTTAACTTAATAAACGCAAATAATATTCTTAAAGATTCAGAAGTGGCCCTCTAACTCTATATTTAAACAAATACAGACAAATCCCAAATAAAGATAATTTACAGGAAGCATTTTATTACGAAACGAACACTGTTTCTTTGACTTTCTTTCTTCCTGGAGCACTAGTTGCATATCGTGAACAAACGCTTTATCTGGTAGCATTTTTCAATAGATACCAGTTTTGTAGCATTTATAATATCACCAGAATGATGATATAAAAGGATTCTTTGAAGAAATCTTACAACGTATTCTTTTTTATTACTTGCAATAAATAAATGCCAGTCGAGTATAAATTTGTTTAAACATTCGTTATAAAATGTTGCCATACGATATATCGAATTTTTGACAAAGTAAGTTTGTATTTAAGCTTTATTATTATTTTACAAATACATATTAAAAATGGTAACGTGGAGGTCTAAAAAAGTACATTTTATTTATATAGTTGGTACATTTTCCATCAGTGTACCAAACCATGAATCACATAATAAAGATTACGCATTGCGCAGGTCCGTTATATTTTACAAAAACTGTGAGAGTAAAATTGAGAGCAAAATATATTCTTGTGACGTCACAAGCCAAAAATATTTTTATGTTTGCTTAACTTCTATATAAATTTGAATGCAAATAAAAGTTTTAAAGTGAAGTATACCGGTTTTAATTGTGAAAATATTAAAAAAATAACATAAATTTAAATCTTTTTCGATTTCCAAAAGAAAATAAATTAAAAAAAAAAAACAATGGACACAATTTTGCCACCTTGATGAAAAAAAAAATTAACCCCCTGGCCCACGATGTCGAACGATAACGTTCGCTTAGATAAGACTTAAGACACACACTTTTTATCGTCTCTATTTTTTACTCAATCAAGTTTGTTTATTCCACAATCAAGTTTGTGTCTTAAGTCTTATCTAAGCGATCGTTATCGTTCGACATCGTGGGCCAGGGGGTAAAAGTGTCTCATAGAGTTTGTATTGAACACTTTAAAAAAATGGGTAACTGAAACGTTTTACGTTTAAGATACTTTATATTAGGATTGGCTACTGTGTGTCTTGTGTGTCTGTGTGGCTTGTGTGTCAAATTAAAAATCTGGAAGCTGTATTCAATTCTTGGAATGGTAAAAATCTCTGGATTTGCAAAGAGTAATTAAAAAAGCATATATAGTTGTAGACAATCGGTTGGACGTACTATAATTGTTTCTGAACATAGACAAAATCAAAAACTTTGCGATAATATTTTTTTATTGCGATTTATTAGGTTAAAAGCTTACAAATAAAAAACAAACTAAAAATATTTTGCGCGTTTTAAAGAAAAAATGAGAAAAAATTAAGAAAACTTTTAAATTGTCTGAGATATTCCTTTAGACGCACTGCTAAATTAATGAGAATAACCAAGAAATAACAATAGTTTTTCGGACATTAGTACTTTGTGTGACCACCCTCATTTCGTATAACAGCAAATACTCTGTTGGGCATTGAATCAACTAATTTTTTATGATATCGGTGTCAATTTTACACCAACATTCTTTAATTTTCGCTTTCAGGTCATTAACAGTCGAAAATTGTCTTTTTTCATATACTTTGGAGGCCAGAGTTACCCAGAGATTTTCAATTGGATTGTAATCTGGACTACATGCCGGCCATGGCAATACATTTATATTATTGGAAGAAACCCACTCCTTACATAACCTAGAAACGTTAATAGGGGCGTTGTTCTGTTGAAAAATGTATTCTTCATCAACATTTTTATCCAGTCCGGTGATCAAAACATCTTCCAAAAGTTCCAAGACATTTAAAAGGCTTGACAACATAAACATATTACATTGCTAAAAATTCTAGAACAGAATTTGATAATTTTACTTTCAAACAAGTAAACTGAAACCAATTACTTCTTTATATGATAAACTAAAGCTGTAGTTTAGAGGCCACCTACATATGTATATAGATATGTATTTATAGCTAGTTTTAGGAAATCATTTATATTTGAACAAGTTAGCGAAAAAGTCGTCACTTTTATTAGAAACTAGCTAAACCCGGTGTGCTTTGCTACCCCCCCCCCCTCGTCATAAAATAAAATAAAACGTATTTATATATTTACAAACATTTATTTATTTAATTTTAATGTATTTATTGCAATGCTTTAGGCGAGACCATGCCCCTTTGTCCACTTACATAGTCAAGAATTTAATATTTCGTAAGAATATCCTGTTGTGTAAATTTAATGACAATCGGTCCAGTAGTTAAGACTATATTACGATGTTTAATTTTCCTAAAAAGGGGCGTGGTCCCACTCACTTTTCTCCTGGTACGTATTCCTAATTATGCCAATACCATATGTACCAAATATCACCGACGTACGTCAAAAAAAGCCCAAAATATGGCGGGTTAAATTTGTGGGTTATATGGGCGGTGCCACCCCCGTTTATACAATCAAAACTTCATATAGCCTATTATTCCTTCCAGAGTCACAGTAACATGCTGTACAAATTTCAGGCCGATTGGTCCAAGGGTTTGGCCTCCTATTAAGCACAAACATACAGACACACATTCATTTATATATATATAGATTAAAAGCAATATAATTTAAGGTGAAATGGGGCGAAAAATGGGGATTTGGTAATAAAAAAATGTATGTAGTTAAAAAGTATATAAAACTTTAGGTAAATACATATTACAAAAAAAGTATTTTGTATAGCAAACATTGTTAGTGGTATAAGTAAGTATCTGAATTAAAAAAAGGGGGCGATGAAGTAGGCGTAGTTCATAGTTATATGGCGACGTTAACAGTATTAAGAGCAATATACTACCAAATAAAAAAATACGTTGGAATGAACAAATTTGTATAGAGAATAAAAATTTCAAAAATTTGGCGTGAAAAGGGGCGTGGCTTAAGAAATCTTTATTTTTACCTCGCCTGGAGTATATAATGTGTATACAATTTGAAGTAAATCTGTTAAAAACTATATGGGAGCAATTACATAATTTTTAAAAAGTGGGCGTAAAAATGGGCGTGGTCAAAAAAAAGTACCCTATTAATCATACCAGAGTTCCAGTTAAATGCTGTGAAAATTTCAAAAATAGCGGTCCAGAGGTTTGGTCTCCAATTACAATATTTAAAAAAAGTGGGCGTAAAAGTGGGCGTGGTAAAAAAAAGTACCCTATTATTCCTTCCAGAGTCACAGTAACATGCTGTGAAAATTTCATCAAAATCGGCTCAGCCTTTCGGAGTCTATACGTTACATACATACATACATACATACATTGAATTTTATCACTTTTATTAGAATTTTCCAACTGGGTGTTTTAAACATTATTTAAGTTTTTAAAGTTTTTTTTTAGTTGTTGTTGCTAGTTAACTTAAATTTTTTTCTACTTCTAACTGATGTTTATTTTAACTACACCAAACAGCAAATAGATAGATGTATGTACATTTCATTTCATGTCGATGTTGTTGTTATTGTTTTTGTTTTTATATACATACGTATTAAATGTCCTGTATACCGAGTCTTTAGTGTCCCTCTTTCTCCAGCTTTCCCTCTCTCTCACTCTCTCTCTGTCTATCCTTCCGTTACCCTGTGCAACCAACAGCCAACAAATGAAAATCATTTAGACATTTACATTGTGTTTGTACAACTTTTAAATTTCCTATTTAAATTGTTTTTCATTGATTCCAAAATGTTGTAGTAGTTGCTGTTATTTTTGTTGTTGATTATTGCCACGACTACTACTTTACTTGCTGCATAACAAGTGCACAATTATTGTTATGTTGTTGTTCTTGTTGTTGTTGTTGTCGTTTGCTTTTGCCAACAACTTCAAGAAAGAGGAGTCACTTTCTGGAACGAAAGAAAAGCACTAACAAAAAAATAAAAGTTTAATTCACCATCAAAAGCGTGACTTTAATTTTATTTTTATTTGATTTCGTATTTTATGTATTTTTTTATTTGTTTATTGTTTGGTTTTGTGTAATAAAATTTAATTTTACGTTAAGAAAATTGCAAATTAATTTTCCAATTTAACACATTTAATCAAGAGTAATTTTATTGTGTGGAAATTGGATGTTTTGAAGTTTTTTAATAAAAACTTTTTAAGTGTTTAGTTTAATCAATTGAGAATGACAGAAACCTAAGCTTCGGTCACACTTGGCAAATATTTACTTAAAAAAAGAGTTTTGCAAGTACAAACATCATCGAATAAAATAGTTGTGTAGTTTTCTAAATTAACGAAGTTTTTTTTTTAATAAATAAACGTGTTCAAATATATTTTATTTAGTGGTTACGTCTTTTTTGGCAAATATTTGCCAAGTGTGATTGTTCCTTTAGAATATGACACTAAATTTTATTAAACAAAGCCGCCAGAGCTCCACTAATGGGTAATTGGTAATTTCCTTGTAGAAAAAAACATAATCACCCTTATTCCATTTAAAGTCATCAATACGAAACGATATTGTTTTGTGTCAATTGTTGTAAATCGCCATGACCATTGTCAAAGTAAAGTAAAAAAGTACCAAATATATACTGAAATTAGCCCTATTTTACCAATTAGTACTTCAGCTGCGAATAGCATATTGTGAGCAGCGTTGCCACGACCAAAAAAAATTTGTAACCAAAATGTAAAAAAAAGTAACCAAACGCAAAAAAAAGTAACCAAAATTTTTATATATTTAAAATCTTATTTTATTTGTACTTCAGCTAAAAAATATATATGTAAAATATAAATTAACCATTGCATTTCAGTTTGTAGTTCAGTCTTATAATTAGGTACAATTGAAAGAAAAAAATAATTCAGCACTAACAATATTAATAAAAACCAAATGTAATTAATTTCATTACATTTGTTACAAAACACTAGTAGATAAAGTTTAAGTAGATGAGGCTAAAAATCTGTCTTGAATGTTCTTAGATGATTTATCCATATGGCGAACGACTAGAACTAGTGATTTCTTTGTGGATACGTCTGTTGTTTCGTCTGCTATTAACGAAAACTTTGTCGTTTTTAGTTTGGAAATTAAATTTGCTTTAGATTTACTTCCTAATATTTCTGTTACTTGAGTTGCTTTACCTGCCACATTTAATGTGTTTCGCAATTTGAGAGTCGGGACAGCGCTCCTCTAAGAAGCCTGGTAGATAGTCCATTAATAAAAAAAGACAAATTGTGGGAAATAAGAAACATAACTAATGTTAGCTCTGTTTGGTGCACTTGCTTATTAAGAGTTTCTTTTTGAGAACTTGCAAATGTTATTTTTATTTTCCACATTTTGCTTATGAACACTTCTTTAGTGTGCTTTCGTAAATAACTTACGTGATTTGCAATTTTTTTCACAGACAGCGCAGAAACAACATCCATCCTTGTTTCTTAGCCACGGAAGCTCATCCAACCACAATACACGGAATTTTCTTTACGGGCTGTTTTTAATATCACTAAACAACAAAATATTATTTAAAAAAAGTTATTGAAATTGAATGAAAATATACCTATTCTCATCATCACTTCCAGAAGATAACTCGACATTATTAGTTTTACTTTGAGCAGCCTTTTTAAATAAAAATCTAACAAAAATAAAAATTGTGCTTAAAACCAATATTATTATTTTTTAATTTCTTTTTTACGAAAGAAACCCAATCTTAACTATTTAAAAAACACTTTATTATTAAAAAATTAAATAGCACGCTAATTTGTAAAAAGCTTTTTTTTTTGGTTTTCTGGTAAAAAACATGATTTATGAATGTTTATTAAGGTTCGTTCATGTCTAAAACAAAAGAAAAATTAACTTGTTCCGATGTCAAACATCAATATGAAAATGCATTTAGTAGCATGTTTTTAGATGGTTTTTCTGAAGAACCTTTTACTCGTTCAACAATACAATGATTGTGTTTGTTATGTTTGGAGACAGGCATGTATTTTTTTGTAATCCTTTGTTTAGTGTTTTAAAAAACTTTTAAATTGTGGTAGTTTAGTTTATCACCAAAATTAGTGGTGTAAATTAAGTCAAAGTAAAAACAATGTAAAAAATGGTTACTTTTGTGTTAAGAAAAAGTAACCAAAACGGAAAAAAAGTACACAAGTACACATTGGAAAAAAAAGTAACCAATTTTGGTTAAAAGTAACCAAAACGGCAACGCTGATTGTGAGTTAAATTTTGAGTGGTTTATTTTATCTGTATTAGCTCTTTTATAAAAAAGAAGGCTTTTACTATTATTACTTTTACTATTTATCGTTGATCTCTTTTTAAAAAGTTTTATATAGAATGTATGAAATTAAAAAAAATATTAAAATAAACTTAATTTTAAATAACAAAGAAATTCTAAACTTAGTGCGTTTGTTTTCTCCAGTAATATTAATTAATATAAGAAAATATATAAGAAAATTTTGAGCACTGAAGTTGATACTCGCCTAAAGACACTTTTGGATCTTGCATTAAAGAATTTTGTATGAATGAAAATTTAGCCTGTGTTAACGAATTTACACATTTTAATATTGAAAATTCTCCCATATTTTCCGGCAATCGTTTCAGCATTTCTTATAGATGTCTCTTGAACGTTTACTCGGATTATTTCCATATCTATTTTGTTTAATTCAGTTTCAAACTCAGCTCCACATACAAGTAACATTGACAGATAAATAAGTCAATGTTACTTGTATATTTTTATTGACTTTAAATGGGGTCTTCACCATATAGTGGCGACACAACTTAAACAATGTTAATAGAATGCCAGATATATAAAAACATTAAATGCTATATTGTTAAGAAAAATTAGTCAAAAAACTCGCCATCTCATTTAAAAACCCGCAAGAAATCGCCCTGATAATTAGTTGTTTTCTAAAGCATTGTTCATATAAAATCCAGCCACTCTTAATCCTCTAAACACTTTCGATTTTTCCGTGATTTGTTTTTTATACATAAACAAAATTTAGTTAGTTTGTGAAGGCCATTCGAAGACAGTCGGAATATGTATATTTCTACAAGTGTTAAAAATGAAGATGAAAATAGAAAGAAAATCATACACAAATTCCTTGAAAATTTAAACATTTCGGTTTCAGTGATGGCAAAAAAGCTAAAGCTTCCACAATGTACTGTACATATGTACTGTAAATTATAGCTTAAAAGACACAAGCAAATCTTAAGAACAGATCGCAAATAAAAAGAAAGCAAAACTTAAGTTCAAATAAAACCTCAATCTTTACTCTTCAATATTTATTTATAACATTTGCCCTCAAATGCAGAAATAACTTGTAATTTTAACTGCAAAGCAATGTACTCGTTTTTTTTCATTCCATTACTCCAATTGGTGACACTTCAAGATCACAAGTCAATTGAGATTGATTACCAACAACTCTACCAAATACTTGTACAACACAAATTGGACATTTTATAGAGCAGCAACGGATATAATATAAAAAGATTGTAAATAAATTCAGTAACAGACACAGGAGACAAACAAATAACAGAAGAATAAAACACATACGGATGCCAGACAAGACACAGATTTACATGTATCTGAAACAAACTACTGACTATTAGCATAAAAGAAAACAAAAAAAAACACCAAAAGAGATTAAAAACGATTTGAAAATAAAACCAGAAAATTTGTTCTAACTATATAACTGAGAATATGCGTAGGAGAGCAATTGCATGCAGAAAAGTAACCACAACATACAGGTGATCCCCTTTTAACAGGAAGAAAACAGATTTTAAATAAAAATCTCCTCAATAACTTACATATAAATTCAGCTTGTCCCACTTTACCTGTTTACACTGTAGTAATCGATTTTTATTTCCATTTCTATGTTTGTTATTAACTATTTCATACCTTTAGTTTGTCTTTGTCACTTTACCAACCAATCAAAATTAACTTCTACTTCATAAACCCCTGATCTGTGCAAAAAATCATCATCAATTGTTAATGATGGCAGCAGACTTTTTTCTTTTTTGCTGTAATTTATAAATAAAAATATGTTTAAATTGCATACTTTTACGGCAAAAATAATAAATATAGAATTGTTTTAAACAAAAAAAATGTACGTCAAATTGTAAAACATACCAATCGATACGATGTCATAGCAAAGTTTTGTTAACTTTGGATTAACACGGGTACTTAATATTGTTATACACTCAGAAAAAGACAGCTTATCAAATTTATTGTATTTTTACAAAATATATTTTCTTAACCCTGCTGTTATTAGATTAGGCCCATTTGAAATATTTTTGAAATGATTGAAGAAATAGCTATTTACAGTCCTTTGGACAATGTTTGCTAGGACCAATAGGTGAAAAGTGACACTCATTTTAAAAACAAACCCTGTATGACCAAAATTGACCAAAATGTCCAACTCCGGCACTTCTGGACTGATAGAGCTGAAAATTTGTGTCTGGCATACTATCCAATAGTACTTAGGTTGGTGCAAATTTCATCCAAATCGATTTTTAACATTGGGGCACTTGACGTAAATTTCACCAGAAATATAATTATAATAATATAAATAAATTGTCGCCTGTTATATTTTGTCCCAGTAACTCCAACACAACTCGCTGCACTTGATGCTGTTTAGGCGTTTGCAGGATATGGCTGTATTTTCAATTGTGATATTCAATTTTATTATTATGTATCGTCAATTGTGATATTCTCATGGCAATTGAAAAACGTTTGGAGAACAACATGCCAACGCTCCCACACCTCACGAATAGGAGCAAACTTGTTGTTAGTTCGCATTTGTCGTCGATTTGCAACATTATCAAAGTGGAGCGCACTTGCAATCATGTGGAAATTACCTTCAGACATTACGAATATCTTCGTTTTTCCACTGTCATGCACACATTTTACATACAATCACGTTACTAAATAAATGAAAAAGAATTTACATACCGATATACAGTATTTATTAAGTGTTTTATCATATTGCATGAGAAAATAGGATTAAATTCATATGTACGTAATTTGGACCAAATGGTCTCTAAATACAAGATTCCCATATTTTTTGTTTTATTCTAACAGCAGGTTTAAATGAATAATTTAAATATGTATGTAATTTTTAACTTAAATTGAATTTGTTGTTTGTTCTAACATTAATTATTTGAGTGTAACTCTATAACTCGTGCAGCTCTTATTCGTGCTGCTGCTGCGTCAGGTTGGATTCATACAAATGTACATGCTAAATATTTACTACATGCTGCTGCTCTCAGCCCCATAATAGCAAATTAATGTGTTGTTGTGTGACATTTTAAGGACAAGTATGTTTGTTATGCTGCTGCGTTTTTCTGCATTTTACCAGAATTTAAATGTTGGTGTAGTAGACTTACCCAATAGGAAATGCCGTTGCGAGAACATTTTCAATATGATTACTTGGTTCAAATCGTCAGGTTGTGTTAATCTAAATAATTTATTTTCCATATTTCTTATTCACCCCTATCCTGAATAAAAATTCCACATGAAATTTGTTCCCTTTTCACATTTTTCCTATTAAAATTCAATGAAAAAAAAAATAAAAGGGAACAAATTTCATGTGGAATTTTTATTCACGGTATGGGTGGACATAGTTTATTTGACCTTGTCCGTTTAATATTGAAATATTTGTGTTAGCTTAAGATCTTTTTTAAATAAAAGCTTTATTTTCGATATTTCGCTAGTTCGTTGTGTAGCAACTTTGGGAAAAGTTTTTTTATTTAATAAATTTCAAACTATTTGTCATATGACAACTATGTATAGTAAGAATAAAGATTGTATTTAAAAAAGATCTAAAGCTTAAACAATTATTTGAATATATGTATGTAAATTTGTTTTCCGATGATGTTTTAGAACAATGTCTGCAAATAACAACAGTCAAGAACTACTGTACCCATCCTTTTCAACTAGCATTTGGCCAAAGCTGTAGACAGCTAGGTTTGTTATATATTACGTCGACCAGATATTCTCGTTGCTAAGCCCTTGCAACTTTTGAATAATGACAGGTAGCTAAATCTTTACAAAATAGTTGTGACGCCTAATTAAAGGTTCTATAAAAATATCCGAAGTCATAGTTCAAGACATGAATATGTGCTTGTGGTAAAACATAAAATTTTGGTCGCGGTGTTTGTTTAAGATTTTCTTGGAAAGAAAATGATGACGTACCTACATATTGTTACGTTTTTACCTTTCAAAAACGGTAGTTTCTTTCCTTTAAATAAACCGGATTCCTTTTAATTGCAAAATAAAAGCGTCAAGCCGTTTAAAGAAAATATAACAAGCCTTTGTTTATTTAAATGTACACAAAAACAATTTTAATGAACACTCTGTCCTTTACAGCACTCTTAAGTTACAGTTTGAGAACACAACGATGACTCAATAAACTAACTAACTTGAGTGGCCCTGTTAGTCTATTTATACACAAATCATAATTTCTAACAGGGTGTTATTAACAATGTTTATAAATTAAAACATAAAGATAAACATGCTGTATGTTGATACCGGCCGTTAAATTTAAATTGAAATACAATTTCGTAGCAGTATGTTTTTCAAAACAAAATGAAACAAAGAATTTATATAAAATTCATTCAATCATTCGCATGCAGGCGTCAATTCTTTTATCATTATATTTGAAATCAAATTTTGGCAAAATGGTGATAAATCCTATGATTATTGTGACCAATTAAAAGCTCGATTACGTGAAATTATGCGATCGGTAAAATTCATTGGCAATAAACTCATTGTTTCGGTGGCTGTTTGACATGTGCCTTCGTTCTGTTAAAATCACATCTCTGTGATAACCACATAATTAATAATAGCTGGAAATTTATTTCTTCACTTAAAACCCATAAAAATTAAAAAAAAAATCCTAATTACGCCTGCAGACCAAATAGCGCAACATGCAGTGACACGTTTATTATGGAAAGGCTTCTGAACAATTGCTGTTGGATGTTGAATTTTTTTGTATCAGAAGCCAAGATGCCCCAATTTTATTAGAAGGACGATTCTGTTGTCCGAAAAAAGCATACATTTTACGAAATATAGCTTTTACAGATCCACCATATTAATAGTAAACATAACGAAATTGATTTAAATACTTATAACACGTTATAAAGTGTAAATATCTTTGGATACTGCAGTTTGCGAATAAATGACAGATGAATTTAGAAGCGTTGTATGTTAGCTGTATTAATTTAAAAAGTGGGATTCATAACAGATGGCGTATCTTTTTGTCCCTAGTAACATTTTCATATGTCATATTGAAGGCTACATATATATTTGTAATGCGTATATCTCGTTGTTAAAAGATAACTATTCCAGGTGGTAATATGACCTGGTGTATTTCCATCACCTTGACGCTTTTACCATCTTGGGGAAAGATATGGCGGTGCATTAGCTTGCAGGTGCTCGAAACAGGTAAAAGTTTTGATTGTTTCATCCCAATTTAAAGTCGCAGCTGACTAGAGTCTCATTTTGTGCTATGGGATCAGACTGATGAAGTTTAAATGAAAAATGTTTTTATGAAAATTCCAAAGACGCATGCGCAAGCTGAAGATATCACTTATTTGAATATTTTTTTTTTTAAGTATTACCTTTTTAAGTATAAGACAGCAAAATATTACTATTAGAACTTTATTAATTAACTTTTATTTTCCCATATACAAGCGATAAACCCTACTTTATAGTCAATGCGCGGGCTCTTACATTTAAAATATTTCAATAAAATTTTAAAGACTTCTATTTGAACTAGTAACACAACAAAATTTTGCTATTATAAGACGATCTAAAACAAAACAAAATTTCACCCCACCCCACCCTATTGTATAGACCAGTGATCCGAAACTATAAGATCATAAGCCATTTGTACGATAGTTTGCCATAAAATGTATTCCTATAAAATATCTCCAGCTAATTTCCAATTGGGTTCAAACATGCATTTACCACTATTGGTTAATTATTTCTCTAGGTGTGTGTGAATATCTATCTATCGATATTTATTGACATATTTCTTTAACAAATGTTTAAAAAATATTTGCCTATGGCATCAATTCCAACTACTCTATACTGCTCACTTTACTACTCAAAAAAAAAATAAAACACACTTTGCTATTTTATTGCAATGACAACAATAAATAGTTACAATACAACAAATAAAAATTGCTTTCAACTATAAATAAAATGACACTTTGGTGTAGAATACAACACATACAAATGAATTTATACCCAGCGAACCATCGTGGCCGTCAGCGCTACTCAAGTATCAATTTGCAACTATTTTGACCGCCTTGCCACTTTTTTAAAATGTTCAAAATTTGCCCCATTTTGCCTCTTTTTAAAATACCATCACTAATTTCAAGTTTTCATCAGCTTATTTTATATCAATTTGTACAGAAGCTAAAATGTTTGTAACGAAATATGAAAGTTTTAGGTGATCATTGCATTTGTCTTTGTTTTTTGATCTGCAAATGTGGCATGTACTACATATATACTTAAAACCATGAAAAAACTAAACAAAACTTTCCAAAGTGAATCTTCACAAATCATATTTCTTGTTTCCTCTACAAAATATATACATTATATTAGAAATATTTAAAATTTTTTTTAAAAAAAAAGAACACTAAAATACAACAAACTTTTGAAAATATTGACTATAAAAATTCTTTATATGTATATAAAGGATATAAAGGACATTTGTATTAGTCATGAAGCTGAAACTGATATATGTATGTGTAGAAAAACAGTCTGAAGCATCTATATTTGAGATAAAATGCAATTTATTAAAATTTTACCAAAAACTGTGTAGTGAAGTAATGTCTAGAATTGACATTTATGATAAAAACCTTTATGCATTACGATTTTTAGATCCAGCCAATGAAGATATTAATTATTTTGAAATTGTTTCAAAATTCGCTTATATCTATAATAACTGACCCAGAAGAGTTTATTAACGCATTCAAGTTATTAGAAAGTAAAATAAATGACAAAAGCTGTGTGATATGTATCTTTACAAATTGAAGTTCGGAAACTTTTTGGTGGGAAAGCTAAAAAATACATTTGGTGAACCTTTATTAGTTAATTTATACCAATTTTCATCGTATATATTTACATATGTATGTACGTTATGTGGCAGTGTTTGTGATAAACGTATTTTTTTCAAAATTAGCACTTATGAAAAATACGTTGTCAAACCGATTAAAAGTTAGTGCCTGTAAAAATATGTTTTCAGCCTTAAACTTATTATATGTTGATTTGTAAGATTGGAATCCAAATGAAAAGCTCGTGAAAAAATATCTTAGCACAATTTCAAACCATTAAATTAGAAAAAATTATAAAAAATAATAAATAAATGTCATGTATTTATAAAAAATAAAGTACACTTGAAGTGTGCTTTTAGACAAAATTTGCATACAAAATTTTCTTAAATTACATTTGAAGTCTACTTTAATTTTTTATATGTAAATACGGCAGTAAATTTTTAAAGTTTTTCAACAAGTTGTTGATTTTCGTAATAAATTTTGAAACTGCTGCAGTAAATAAATAAACTACATTATAATAAATTTATTTTATTTTGTTTGTAGTTATAATTAAATTTTTTATTTTCATGAATAAAACTAAATATTATACCGTGTTTAATCGTTAATTAATGTTTTTTCAATTGTTGTCCCTCTTTTCAAAAAATCCCCTTTTTGGTGGCACTTTTTCTTCTGAAATCCGCTTTTTGTGCCACTTTTCGAAATTTCTTAACGGTCACGCTGCAGCGAACACCAGGTCATCATCTACTCGCAAAGTAATATATATTTATTTTATATAACATTAAGGAATATAATATTTGAAAAGCGCGTAAGAGAAGTGGAAAATTAATTTACTCCCTGGCCCACGATGTCGAACGATAACGTTCGCTAACATAAGACTTAAGACACAAACTTTTTATCGTATGTATTTGTTACTCAATCAAGTTTGTTTATTCCACAATCAAGTTTGTGTCTTAAGTCTTATCTAAGCGAACGTTATCGTTCGACATCGTGGGCCAGGGGGTTAATCTTTAACTACTGAAATGAAATATTTCGGCTTAGTCATTGTGGTGGTGGTAAATTTTACCCCTTTTTCATTTTTAAAGTTTTTTGCCAAAAAAAAAAATTCCTTTTTTCATTATTTCTTTGCAGTTGGAATTAGAAAATACATTTCTAATTAATAAAGTAATCAAATTAAAGAAAAAAAATTCGAATTAAACAAAACAAGGATTTTATTTCATAGTCACTTTTCTTAAAACTAAAAAAAAAACTATAGAAATATAAAAACATCAGGGTAAAATTTACCATCACTTCAGTAGTTACCGGTTAACACAGATTACTTCCATGGAAGTGATAAAACTGTGGTCCCTTCACTACTTTTAACGACATCAAATATATACCCATAGTTTTCTTCATTTATAAATATCTTAAGAATAAGATATACCCCCTTTTTATTTATTTAAAAAATTGTTAAAATTGTTCTCAAAGTTTCAGCATCTGAGAATCTTTGTTGGGTATTTGTTTAAATATTTGTATCTATAATTACGACGTATACGTAACTAAAGAATACTTAAACTTCGTTCGATTAGTTATATAACAATTTTATGAAATACTTAATCGTAACACTAATAAAAAGAATCTGTTAAATTATATATCTACTAGTCATTTTATATTTATCGGCATTAATAATTTGACAAAATATTTTGTCGTATACAAACAAACAAAAACTAAATAAAACAAACTCCACAAATAATCCATCTATTTTCAACAATTATCTATGTGAAATTCTTTATATTTGCTTTTCATAGACAAACAGTTAAATATGCACGTGCAAATCTATCTATAAAATATTAAACAGTTTGTTAAATCTAAACAAATAAATGTTTGTTTTTCAAATTTTTGCGATAGCGCCACTTTGACTTGGCAGGGGGTGATTTATCACTTACCTTGTATCAGCTTAAGTTGGAGAGTCATTATAGGTACCCTTTAACCATCATCATATACCATTTACATACTTATGTATTTCTATGTGAGTCATTGTTAAAATGTTTGTTTGGTTTCTTTAATAAAAACTATTTGGAATAAGATTTCAAAATGTTAGGAAATCTGCTAATAGTAATAATTAAAAGGTGAATTTCAAGTAAATTTTTTTAAAATGCAACTGAAAATTGCTTTAATGTTGCTAATTTGTCTGACATGGCCGTTATAATGTTAGTGTAAAACAGGCTCATATCTAAAATACAAAACCGAAATGAAAGAGATTTGTGTTAAACGATTATCAATAGTCTAAGCTGCTGGATATTAAGAATCAGCAAGATTGGTTTAGCAAAATCAAAGTTATAAAGCAAAATATTGCTTGACAATTTTCAAAAACTCGTGTTGCTATTAAAAGTGAATTTGAAGATTTTTTTTTAAATTCAACTAAAGCTAGCTTAAAAATTCTTAATTCGTATGAAATTCTAAAACTATTTAGGCAAAAAATTGTTTTTTTCTTCATACATTTATTTATAACTGCGAAACTGTTATTTATATAGCGAAACGTTGTATGAACCGATTAAAGGGATTGTAATTCTTAATTTTTCTAAATTTGTTTCAGCTTATTCGGAATAGTGGTTCTCGAGTTATGACAAACAAAAGAGCCTAAAACGTGACAAATTCCCTATACGATACTTACTAACTTCAAATTAGTTTTTAAATTACTTCTTCATGTAAAATGACCAAACGAATGATGCAGAAGTTTTTCTTTTTGGGGCTACTTTCATAAACAAGTATCAGAATTGAGTCCCGAAATTATGTGTTGTACAGTGTAATACAAGATTAGATTTTTTAATTTTTTCCGTACAGCTTAACATTAGATACCTACATAATATTTCCAAAGTAATTTTATGTTAATGCATCTGGATCAAAGAAAAAAAATAAAATTTGCGTTAATTATCCCGATTATCTAAAATATTCTTATTTATGAAAATAAGTTAACCTTGTTAAATATTCGATAATTCAACCAATAATTTCTTGTCGTCATACTCATCTTATGGATGCATATTTAAATATCAAATTGATATCAGTTGCAAAATGTCCATGAAGTTTAATAAAATGTCTTTTGCTTGCACTTTTAAACAAATAGTAACTTAAATGATGGATGATTGATCTGAAATACCAAATTTGATACAACAGTCAGCGTTGTCAACTTGGTGTGTTTCGCACCATTTTTGGTGCTTTTTTAAATTTTTGGTGCGAAAAATTCTTTAGTTATTGCGCGGTGCGCTTTTTTTTAAATTTTGGTGCGCTTTTTAATTTTTGGTGGCACCAAAGCAAATTCAACACAACTTTTTGTTTCAGTGTGAGAAAAAATCTTTCTACAATAAAATACACCTGTTTGAGTACCACTGCGAAATTTTTTTTGTGTATTTCGGTGTGTTTTTTAATTTTTTTTGAAAATGTGATGAAATCTTTATTTTTACTAATTTTTAATTGCAGTTTTTTAAAAATTCATAACTCATGACATCTATACGATGAAAAATGTATTTTAAATACGAATGTATGATAAATGAAATCAAATTCTTTAAAAATCTTTGTTTGAAAATCAAATTAACATTTTAAACATGTAAATAAAAATTCTTGTATAACCTGATGGTTTGGTCTACTGAACTGTAGACGAACAGTAGAGTACCAGTGTAATCCTAACAAATTTTATTGGAAAAAATCAAATAGTAGTACTTTAACTAGAAAACATAAATATATAAAAAAAAGTACCAAATATGTACTGAAATTAGCTTTTTTACCAATTAGTACTTTAGTTCCGAATATCATATTGTGAGTTAAATTTTGAGTGGTTAAATTCTTATTTTATCTTTATTAGCTCATTTATTAAAAAAAGGCTTTTACTATTATTACTTTTACTAATAATCGTTAATAAAAAGTTTTTTATAGAATTTATGATATTAAAAAATTTCAAATTAATTCAATAAATATTTGAAACAAAAACGAAATTCTTAACTTGGTGCGTTTTTTTGTAAATGGTGCGCTTTTTTCTCCATTTTGGTGCGTTTTGAAATTTCAAAGTTGACAACGCTGGCAAAAGTATTTTGAAATTGTACCAAATGACTCGTGGTAGTACCACAGTACCAACTGTGTCTAAAATGTATCAAAAAAAGTACAATTATACAATGTTTGCCATCAGTGAGACAAACACCCAGTACTTATTAGTATTAGTACCAGTGTTAACGTTGAGAATTTTCAAAACGTCGCTCAAAAGGTCGTTTAAAAAAAAGTCGCACAAAAAAGTCGGTTTGAAAAATAAAAGTCGAAAACTTTTTTAATAGCCTTCCATAGACTTAAATGATTGGTTTTTGCTAATCCCGCGTAGCACTAGTTTCATTTCTGCAATTATAGTTTTTGTTTTTTTGTGCTTTCATGTCGCTGTAGATGATTGTTTTGATTGATCAGGAGCCATTTATATTTAAGTTCCCTTTCTTTGGAATAATATCGCGACACATTAGTTTTCTTAGAGGAAACTGTAGCGTTGTTGACATTTTGTGACTCAGGCTCTGTTTCTGATTCAAAGTGGGACTGTGAGCACGCGTCTATGGGTTTTGTTTTAGGTTTTCACAATATATCTGAGTTTTGAGAATAACATTTTATACCGGTTCTTTTTTTAATAAAAAAAGTATACATACGTTTCCACGTTTGAAAATATTACGAAAAATACGTACATATGTATATTAAACCGACAAATAAAATAATCAGCCTTATTATGAGTGTCGTTTTCTTTTTACGACAACGACTCTTTCGTAATAGATTAAAGATAAAATTAAATAAATTTATTACGAAATAGATTATAAATGAATAAGTTGCTAAAAAAAAGCTGTCCCATATCAATGTGTCAAAAAAAAATATAAAAAACAATGTTGCCAAACGAAGAACAATTTGTTGATTTCTTTTAATACTATGGCGTCGATGCCATACTATTTCACTGTTCATTATTTAGCAATTTTTTATTAAAAAAATAACAAACAAAAACAGCAAATTTGCAATGCATTGAAAAGTAAACTTTTGTGTAGGTAACTATACAAAAAAAGGGAAAAAGTCGCAATAAAATTAAAAAAGTCTCAAAATTAGGTAATTTTAAAAAATCTCATAAAAATTCGCAAGCCGCCAAAAAAGGGTCAAATTGCGACTTTAGTCGGCGAACGGTAAGCCTGATTAGTACCAAATTAATTTCGATTTATTTACTTCACACACTCGTCTTCATCTCTCCTTTAGTTAATAGTCAGCGGCCGGTGAGTTAAACACGCGAGTGAGTGTAGAAATTGTCCGAGCAAATAAAATTGAAGTTTAAAGTGGTTAATAATAGATAAAATTAAAATATTTTTGCACAAAAATATCCATAAATATGTGAAGAATGGAATAAAAGTCATATAAAGTTGTAATTAATTATATTTTGTGTGCAAATTACCAGTAAAGAAAGTAATGACATTGAAAAATTTAGTTTTGTGATTTTTTTAATGTTTGGCAAATGCATGTATGTAATAACAAAAACAAAAACAAGTGTATTTTGTAAAAACAATAACAAAGTTTGTAAAGAGAAGAGAATATATTCTCTTAAGACTTAAGTTTACTTAAAATCAGAACAACAACAACAACCAGAACAACAAGTGTGTGTTGCAAAAAACTTTGTAAAGGGAATAGGAACTGTTTTTGTTTTCTGATGCGAAATAATGTAAATAAAAAAAAAATGAGCAAAAACAATAGGAAAACAACTACAGTATATTAGTAAAGTTTTTGTTGTTTTCTTAAAAAATACCCGTAAACGGTACGAAATTAATAGGCAAACATAAGTAGCTTAGCATTGTTTTTGTGGAAACCTTTGTTGTTTTGGGAACTCAACAACATTGGCTGAAAGTGGCCGATTTTTTATTTTTTTGAATGAGCGTAAAAAACATGTTAATTTGAAAAATCGATGAACGCGTTTCGCTTTTATTCATAATTAAGTAAAGGTATGAATTTCAAAAATTGGCTTAAGTCGGTTTTACTGACTTTTTTCAAATCACTATCAAAATTTTATCACTAATAGAATTTTAAACTCTGATTTAAATAAAAAAAAATTGGGGCGGTCATGCCTATTTTCGAGGAGGCGGTCCCGTAAAGTTGAAAATATATAGGCCTATATCTCGGGAACTATTACATGGTCTTGGCTATTTATATTAATAAACTAAAATAACACTTATATAGAAATTTTTTTAGATATTAAAAAAAATTCGGGTCAAAAAATATTCTTTTCGGATTTAACCCATATTCGGTCCATATTTTATAATCATGATATATATCGTTGGAAAGGTATTTTTAATACCTTTAATTTAATGTATTACAAATTATCAGACAGTAGTATTTTCAATTTTACGGGCCCGCCTCCTCGAAAATAGACGTGACCGCCCCAAAATTTTTTTTATTTCAATCAGAATTTAAAATTCTATTAGTGATAAAATTTTGATAGTGATTTGAAAAAAGTCACTAAAACCGATTTAAGCCAATTTTTTAAATTCATACCTTTACTTATTTATGAATAAAAGCGAAACGCGTTCATCGATTTTCATGATTTATGTCTCATTTTGTTCATAGGTTATGCGACTTTACGTGAAAGTAATAGGACTTGAAATTTTTTTTTACCGTTTTGGATTTTTTATGAATTAAAAATAAAAACATTCAATTTTTTAGGCAAAAAATAGTTTTTTTCTTCATACATTTATTTATAACTGCGAAACTGTTGCTTCTATAGCGAAACGTTGTATGAACCGATTAAAGGAATTGTAATTCTTAATTTTTCTAAATTTGTTTCAGCTTATTCGAACTAGTAGTCTCGAGTTATGACAAACAAAAGAGCCTAAAACGTGACAAATTCCCTATTCGATACTTACTAACTTCAAATTAGTTTTTAAATTACTTCTTCATGTAAAATGACCAAACGAATGATGCAGAAGTATCAGAATTGAGTCCCGAAATTATGTGTTGTACAGTGAAATTGTCAGTTTAGACGACTGTAACAATTTCATTTGCACACAACCGAAATTGTCAGTTTACACGGTTGTCAGATTGTTGTGTGGCATTGTCAGCTCTGTTTGTTTTGCAGCTCTGTGTGTGTGTTTAAAAATTTTATTAATGCACACTTTAATTTAATTCTTTATTTTCTTCCACTTTTTTCAAACAATTTATTAATGCACACTTTAATTTAATTATTTAATTTTCTTCCACTTTTTTAAAAATTTTATTAATGTACACTTTTTTTTAATTCTTTAATTTTCTTCCACTTTTTTCAAAATTTTTATAAAATTTTTTTCGTGCTGAAAGTAATCAAATAAGAATAACTTAAGTTGGTACTTAGAAAAGTTTAACCTAAATGATATACATACATACATACCTATTTATCTATTTGATCTGAAATATGTACCAAATTTGATGCAACAGTATTTTGAAAATGTACCAAATGACTTGTGGTAGTATCACGGTACCAACTGTGTTTAAACTGTATCAAAAAAGTACAATTATACCATGTTTGCCATCAGTGAGACAAACACCCAGTACTTATTAGTATTAGTACCAAATTAATTTCGATTTATTTACTTCACACACTCTTCTTCATCTCACCAATAGTTAATAGTCAGCGGCGGTTGAGTTAAACACGCAAGTGAGTGTAGAAATTGTCCGAGCAAATAAAATTGAAGTTTAAAGTGGTTAATAATAGATAAAATTAAAATATTTTTGCACAAAAATATCCATAAATATGTGAAGAATGGAATAAAAATCATGTAAAGTTGTAATTAATTATATTTTGTGTGCAAATTACCAGTAAAGAAAGTAATGACATTGAAAAATTTAGTTTTGTGCCTTTTTTAATGTTTGGCAAATGCATGTATGTAATAACAAAAACAAAAACAAGTGTATTTTGTAAAAACAATAACAAAGTTTGTAAAGAGAAGAGAATATATTCTCTTAAGACTTAAGTATACTTAAAATAAGAACAACAACAACCAGAACAACAAGTGTGTTGCAAAAAACCTAGTAAAGGGAATACCTAACTGTTTTTGTTTTTTGATGCCTAAAAATGTAAATAAAAAATGAGCAAAAGCAATATTAAAACAACTACAGTACATAGGTACATACAGTGATGGCAACTTTTGAGACTCAATACGTGTAAACATTTTTGAAAAAGGGCTAAAAAGGGCTAAATTGAAAAAAATCCGTTTAAAGCCACATCCTGTCAAAATTTTCGATAAAGTGCGAAAAGGGGCTCAATTATAAAATGTTTCTTTTAAAAATATAATTTTTTAATAAAATAATTTATTAGAAAAAACGGACTACCATGAGATACATATTCAATTATATTTCATATTACATTTTAATAAATAAGATACATTGTAGATTAAATACCTACATAGTATTAAATAGTATACATTTAAAATTGGTCGTTACTGAACAAAATTTCGATTTCTTGTTCATCATCATTTTCAGTCCAAATATCAATAAAATATTTAGATTTTTTTATATGCTTCATTCGAATTAATTTTTGAGCACACTTCGTCAGGTATTTTGTAGTTTAAACAACATATGTACATTATCTCTTTTTAGGCTATATTTTAAAATGTATTATACTGTTACACGTTTAATCAGGTATGTGATGGAAATCCATTTTAAAGTATTTCCAATCAAATTTTTAAAATTTTTGTTTTAAGAATCTCTTTAATAGCAAATTATATTTATTTTGTGGGATAAAACTGTATGTACATAGCTTAGCATTTTTTTTGGAAACTTTAAAATCTCAACAACATTAGCTGAGTGAAAGGGGCCGATTTTTTATTTTTTTGAATGAGCGTCAAAAACATGTTCATTTCAAAAAGCCTTTATGGGCAAGAAGCTTTCGGTTTTAATGTTATAGTAAAGCTTTAAAGCTCAGATCTATATATTACTACCTATATCTCTGCGATTTCTGAACCGATCCAGGCAATATACATAAACATATATAATTTTAAATTGCTCTGAAATACCTTTCAAATGATGTATAACATGAGCCATTTTATTAACCCACTAAAGCACAATTTCAAAAATTATACTTTTTCTTGGCAGTTTTTTTTAGAAAAGTCCCGTTATTTCGAAAATTCATCGATATAACAGTACAATAAAATATCTAGTGATCAATAGACAACATTCCAACCTTTCATTTGATATATCCTATATATCTACTCATATATTTGTAAATTAAGAAAAGTTTGGAAAAGTTTTTAAAATCCAAAAATATTCTCCATTAAAATAGTGTTAAATTATATGATCTTAAGAATCGTTTGGTTTCAATGGTGTATAATATTACCCAAATATTTAACCCATTAAAGCGCAATTGCAAAAAACCTTACTATGCGTAGCCTGTGTTCTGTATAGCATAGAGCAGAAAATCCATTAGCCTGGCCGTAGACAGGCAATACAGGAAATCTTTCGTATGCGAAGCCGGAGTTCTGTATACCATAGAGGAGAAAATCCTTTAGTACTGGAAATCTGTACTATGCGAAGCCGA
This sequence comes from Bellardia pandia, assembly GCA_916048285.2. Taxonomy (NCBI): domain Eukaryota; kingdom Metazoa; phylum Arthropoda; class Insecta; order Diptera; family Calliphoridae; genus Bellardia; species Bellardia pandia. The sequence goes on from OU696531.1 coordinate 47,997,782, forward strand.
TATTCTGTACACCATAGAGCATAAAATCCTTTAGCCCGACCATAGGCCGGCAAAAGAAGAAATCCTTTAGTCAATACTGAAAAATACAAAATATATCAATAAAAAACATTTCTTGGTATACATACATACTATATTTAGGTTTAAAAAAAGTTTAACTTTATTATTTACACTGCAGAACGTGTATAGATAGCACTGTGAACTTATTGTATATTAATTCATTGTTAACAATTTTCAATTTAATTCGTCAGTTAAAAGTTGTTAAAAAATATCGTTGAAAATCGCTAAAAAAAAATAAATTTTAAATGTGTTAAGAATAGTTGGTAAGATTGCATTATTCAATGATGAATTCAATTAGGAAACAATCTGGTAGCTTTCAAGCAAAAATAAACGAACAAGTTAATTTACCGTTATACTTCAAACGTGTTATTAGTTAAATTGTGTTAAAAAGTGAAGTGCAAAATTTACAAAAAAAAAACTGGAATGTAAAATAATTGACATTCACCGGCTATATAAATGCGAGTACGACGGCCCAATATCCAGAGAAGATGAGTGGAAACTAATCCCAGCCATCTTAACAATGGAGGTAAGTTATGTGAAATTATTAGTTAGGTATTTATTTATTTTATTTTGAATATTCTTAGATGCTTAACAAAGTATAGCAAGCATTATTCAAAAAAGCAAAAAATTCGGCATAAGCCGAACGATATGCCAACATCATCAGCAACCTCTCTGATAGTGTTCCGACGATTATCCAAAACCATTTTCTTCACTGCTTCAATGTTTTTATCGGTTGTTGACGTGCTTGGGCGACCAGAACGAGCATCGTCATTGACATCTTCTCGGCCTTCCTTAAACGGGTTATACCACAATTGAACTTGTGTTTTTCTCATAGTGGACTCGCCAAACGCCACAGTCAACATTTCAAATGTCCTTGCGCATTTAATTTTATTTTTTACACAAAACTTAATACCGTTTCTTTGATCCATTTTTTCGAGTAGTTAAAAATCGAGCACAGCAAAAGGCGACTAAACTTTTTATCTGTCAAAAACAAACTGACAAACCAAAATGGCTGATATTACCAATATATATGTATAACAGACATGTTACCAACTAGGGTGTTCAGATCTAATTTTTTCGACGCCGTAATTATTTTTTAATTTTTTTTCAATTTGGGCCCTTTGGTTCTCAAAAGAAAGCTTATACAATTTACTTTAAGGCCTTTATAATCGCTTAATCTGATGCGAGTGGGATATCTATCAAAAAAATATTTTTTTAAATCAACAGGATTTTTCAATATTTGGCACATGTGTCATTTTCATTTTCCCCCATTTTTTTATTTTTTCAAAATGGAGTTTTTTTATTTTTCCTCATATAAGTGTTATTTTAGTTTATTAATATAAATAGCCAAGACCATGTAATAGTTCCCGAGATATAGGCCTATATATTTTAAATTTTACGGGCCCGCCTACTCGAAAATAGACGTGACCGCCCCAAAATTTTTTTATTTCAATCAGAATTTAAAATTCTATTAGTGATAAAATTTTGATAGTGATTTGAAAAAAGTCACTAAAACCGATTTAAGCCAATTTTTTAAATTCATACCTTTACTTATTTATGAATAAAAGCGAAACGCGTTCATCGATTTTCATGATTTATGTCTCATTTTGTTCATAGGTTATGCGACTTTACGTGAAAGTAATAGGACTTGAAATTTTTTTTTACCGTTTTGGATTTTTTATGAATTAAAAATAAAAACATTCAATTTTTTAGGCAAAAAATAGTTTTTTTCTTCATACATTTATTTATAACTGCGAAACTGTTGCTTCTATAGCGAAACGTTGTATGAACCGATTAAAGGAATTGTAATTCTTAATTTTTCTAAATTTGTTTCAGCTTATTCGGACTAGTGGTTCTCGAGTTATGACAAACAAAAGAGCCTAAAACGTGACAAATTCCCTATACGATACTTACTAACTACAAATTAGTTTTTAAATTACTTCTTCATGTAAAATGAACAAACGAATGATGCAGAAGTTTTTCTTTTTGGGGCTACTTTCATAAACAAGTATCAGAATTGAGTCCCGAAATTATGTGTTGTACAGTGTAATACAAGATTAGTAATTTTTTAATTTTTTCCGTACAGCTTAACATTAGATACCTACATAATATTTCCAAAGTAATTTTATGTTAATGCATCTGGATCAAAGAAAAAGAATAAAATTTGCGTTAATTATCCCGATTATCTAAAATATTCTTATTTATGAAAATAAGTTAACCTTGTTAAATATTCGATAATTCAACCAATAATTTCTTGTCGTCATACTCATCTTATGGATGCATATTTAAATATCAAATTGATATCAGTTGCAAAATGTCCATGAAGTTTAATAAAATGTCTTTTGCTTGCACTTTTAAACAAATAGTAACTTAAATGATGGATGATTGATCTGAAATACCAAATTTGATACAACAGTCAGCGTTGTCAACTTGGTGTGTTTCGCACTATTTTTGGTGCTTTTTTAAATTTTTGGTGCGAAAAATTCTTTAGTTATTGCGCGGTGCGCTTTTTTTTAAATTTTGGTGCGCTTTTTAATTTTTGGTGGCACCAAAGCAAATTCAACACAACTTTTTGTTTCAGTGTGAGAAAAAATCTTTCTACAATAAAATGCACCTTTTTGAATACCATTTCATTCAACACAGCAACATTTTTTTGTGTATTTCGGTGCGTTTTTTAATTTTTTCAAAAATGTGATTAAATCTTTATTTTTACTAATTTTTAATTGCAGTTTTTTAAAAATTCATAACTCATGACATCTATACGATGAAAAAATGTATTTTAAATACGAATGTATGATAAATGAAATCAAATTCTTTAAAAATCTTTGTTTGAAAATCAAATTAACATTTTAAACATGTAAATAAAAATTCTTGTATAACCTGATGGTTTGGTCTACTGAACTGTAGACGAACAGTAGAGTACCAGTGTAATCCTAACAAATTTTATTGGAAAAAATCAAATAGTAGTACTTTAACTAGAAAACATAAATATATAAAAAAAAGTACCAAATATGTACTGAAATTAGCTTTTTTACCAATTAGTACTTTAGTTCCGAATATCATATTGTGAGTTAAATTTTGAGTGGTTAAATTCTTATTTTATCTTTATTAGCTCATTTATTAAAAAAAAGGCTTTTACTATTATTACTTTTACTAATAATCGTTAATAAAAAGTTTTTTATAGAATTTATGATATTAAAAAATTTCAAATTAATTCAATAAATATTTGAAACAAAAACGAAATTCTTAACTTGGTGCGTTTTTTTGTAAATGGTGCGCTTTTTTCTCCATTTTGGTGCGTTTTGAAATTTCAAAGTTGACAACGCTGGCAAAAGTATTTTGAAATTGTACCAAATGACTCGTGGTAGTACCACAGTACCAACTGTGTCTAAAATGTATCAAAAAAAGTACAATTATACAATGTTTGCCATCAGTGAGACAAACACCCAGTACTTATTAGTATTAGTACCAGTGTTAACGTTGAGAATTTTCAAAACGTCGCTCAAAAGGTCGTTTAAAAAAAAAGTTGCACAAAAAAGTTTGAAAAATAAAAGTCGAAAACTTTTTTAATAGCCTTCCATAGACTTAAATGATTGGTTTTTGCTAATCCCGCGTAGCACTAGTTTCATTTCTGCAATTATAGTTTTTGTTTTTTTGTGCTTTCATGTCGCTGTAGATGATTGTTTTGATTGATCAGGAGCCATTTATATTTAAGTTCCCTTTCTTTGGAATAATATCGCGACACATTAGTTTTCTTAGAGGAAACTGTAGCGTTGTTGACATTTTGTGACTCAGGCTCTGTTTCTGATTCAAAGTGGGACTGTGAGCACGCGTCTATGGGTTTTGTTTTAGGTTTTCACAATATATCTGAGTTTTGAGAATAACATTTTATACCGGTTCTTTTTTTAATAAAAAAAGTATACATACGTTTCCACGTTTGAAAATATTACGAAAAATACGTACATATGTATATTAAACCGACAAATAAAATAATCAGCCTTATTATGAGTGTCGTTTTCTTTTTACGACAACGACTCTTTCGTAATAGATTAAAGATAAAATTAAATAAATTTATTACGAAATAGATTATAAATGAATAAGTTGCTAAAAAAAAGCTGTCCCATATCAATGTGTCAAAAAAAATATAAAAAACAATGTTGCCAAACGAAGAACAATTTGTTGATTTCTTTTAATACTATGGCGTCGATGCCATACTATTTCACTGTTCATTATTTAGCAATTTTTTATTAAAAAAATAACAAACAAAAACAGCAAATTTGCAATGCATTGAAAAGTAAACTTTTGTGTAGGTAACTATACAAAAAAAGGGAAAAAGTCGCAATAAAATTAAAAAAGTCTCAAAATTAGGTAATTTTAAAAAATCTCATAAAAATTCGCAAGCCGCCAAAAAAGGGTCAAATTGCGACTTTAGTCGGCGAACGGTAAGCCTGATTAGTACCAAATTAATTTCGATTTATTTACTTCACACACTCGTCTTCATCTCTCCTTTAGTTAATAGTCAGCGGCCGGTGAGTTAAACACGCGAGTGAGTGTAGAAATTGTCCGAGCAAATAAAATTGAAGTTTAAAGTGGTTAATAATAGATAAAATTAAAATATTTTTGCACAAAAATATCCATAAATATGTGAAGAATGGAATAAAAGTCATATAAAGTTGTAATTAATTATATTTTGTGTGCAAATTACCAGTAAAGAAAGTAATGACATTGAAAAATTTAGTTTTGTGATTTTTTTAATGTTTGGCAAATGCATGTATGTAATAACAAAAACAAAAACAAGTGTACATATGTTGTAAAAACAATACCAAAGTTAGTAAAGAGAAGAGAATATAGTCTCTTAAGACTAAAGTTTACTTAAAATCAGAACAACAACAACAACCAGAACAACAAGTGTGTGTTGCAAAAAACTTTGTAAAGGGAATAGGAACTGTTTTTGTTTTCTGATGCGAAATAATGTAAATAAAAAAAAAATGAGCAAAAACAATAGGAAAACAACTACAGTATATTAGTAAAGTTTTTGTTGTTTTCTTAAAAAATACCCGTAAACGGTACGAAATTAATAGGCAAACATAAGTAGCTTAGCATTGTTTTTGTGGAAACCTTTGTTGTTTTGGGAACTCAACAACATTGGCTGAAAGTGGCCGATTTTTTATTTTTTTGAATGAGCGTAAAAAACATGTTAATTTGAAAAATCGATGAACGCGTTTCGCTTTTATTCATAATTAAGTAAAGGTATGAATTTCAAAAATTGGCTTAAGTCGGTTTTACTGACTTTTTTCAAATCACTATCAAAATTTTATCACTAATAGAATTTTAAACTCTGATTTAAATAAAAAAAAATTGGGGCGGTCATGCCTATTTTCGAGGGGGCGGGCCCGTAAAGTTGAAAATATATAGGCCTATATCTCGGGAACTATTACATGGTCTTGGCTATTTATATTAATAAACTAAAATAACACTTATATAGAAATTTTTTTAGATATTAAAAAAAATTCGGGTCAAAAAATATTCTTTTCGGATTTAACCCATATTCGGTCCATATTTTATAATCATGATATATATCGTTGGAAAGGTATTTTTAATACCTTTAATTTAATGTATTACAAATTATCAGACAGTAGTATTTTCAATTTTACGGGCCCGCCTCCTCGAAAATAGACGTGACCGCCCCAAAATTTTTTTTATTTCAATCAGAATTTAAAATTCTATTAGTGATAAAATTTTGATAGTGATTTGAAAAAAGTCACTAAAACCGATTTAAGCCAATTTTTTAAATTCATACCTTTACTTATTTATGAATAAAAGCGAAACGCGTTCATCGATTTTCATGATTTATGTCTCATTTTGTTCATAGGTTATGCGACTTTACGTGAAAGTAATAGGACTTGAAATTTTTTTTTACCGTTTTGGATTTTTTATGAATTAAAAATAAAAACATTCAATTTTTTAGGCAAAAAATAGTTTTTTTCTTCATACATTTATTTATAACTGCGAAACTGTTGCTTCTATAGCGAAACGTTGTATGAACCGATTAAAGGAATTGTAATTCTTAATTTTTCTAAATTTGTTTCAGCTTATTCGAACTAGTAGTCTCGAGTTATGACAAACAAAAGAGCCTAAAACGTGACAAATTCCCTATTCGATACTTACTAACTTCAAATTAGTTTTTAAATTACTTCTTCATGTAAAATGACCAAACGAATGATGCAGAAGTATCAGAATTGAGTCCCGAAATTATGTGTTGTACAGTGAAATTGTCAGTTTAGACGACTGTAACAATTTCATTTGCACACAACCGAAATTGTCAGTTTACACGGTTGTCAGATTGTTGTGTGGCATTGTCAGCTCTGTTTGTTTTGCAGCTCTGTGTGTGTGTTTAAAAATTTTATTAATGCACACTTTAATTTAATTCTTTATTTTCTTCCACTTTTTTCAAACAATTTATTAATGCACACTTTAATTTAATTATTTAATTTTCTTCCACTTTTTTAAAAATTTTATTAATGTACACTTTTTTTTAATTCTTTAATTTTCTTCCACTTTTTTCAAAATTTTTATAAAATTTTTTTCGTGCTGAAAGTAATCAAATAAGAATAACTTAAGTTGGTACTTAGAAAAGTTTAACCTAAATGATATACATACATACATACCTATTTATCTATTTGATCTGAAATATGTACCAAATTTGATGCAACAGTATTTTGAAAATGTACCAAATGACTTGTGGTAGTATCACGGTACCAACTGTGTTTAAACTGTATCAAAAAAGTACAATTATACCATGTTTGCCATCAGTGAGACAAACACCCAGTACTTATTAGTATTAGTACCAAATTAATTTCGATTTATTTACTTCACACACTCTTCTTCATCTCACCAATAGTTAATAGTCAGCGGCGGTTGAGTTAAACACGCAAGTGAGTGTAGAAATTGTCCGAGCAAATAAAATTGAAGTTTAAAGTGGTTAATAATAGATAAAATTAAAATATTTTTGCACAAAAATATCCATAAATATGTGAAGAATGGAATAAAAATCATGTAAAGTTGTAATTAATTATATTTTGTGTGCAAATTACCAGTAAAGAAAGTAATGACATTGAAAAATTTAGTTTTGTGCCTTTTTTAATGTTTGGCAAATGCATGTATGTAATAACAAAAACAAAAACAAGTGTATTTTGTAAAAACAATAACAAAGTTTGTAAAGAGAAGAGAATATATTCTCTTAAGACTTAAGTATACTTAAAATAAGAACAACAACAACCAGAACAACAAGTGTGTTGCAAAAAACCTAGTAAAGGGAATACCTAACTGTTTTTGTTTTTTGATGCCTAAAAATGTAAATAAAAAATGAGCAAAAGCAATATTAAAACAACTACAGTACATAGGTACATACAGTGATGGCAACTTTTGAGACTCAATACGTGTAAACATTTTTGAAAAAGGGCTAAAAAGGGCTAAATTGAAAAAAATCCGTTTAAAGCCACATCCTGTCAAAATTTTCGATAAAGTGCGAAAAGGGGCTCAATTATAAAATGTTTCTTTTAAAAATATAATTTTTTAATAAAATAATTTATTAGAAAAAACGGACTACCATGAGATACATATTCAATTATATTTCATATTACATTTTAATAAATAAGATACATTGTAGATTAAATACCTACATAGTATTAAATAGTATACATTTAAAATTGGTCGTTACTGAACAAAATTTCGATTTCTTGTTCATCATCATTTTCAGTCCAAATATCAATAAAATATTTAGATTTTTTTATATGCTTCATTCGAATTAATTTTTGAGCACACTTCGTCAGGTATTTTGTAGTTTGAACAACATATGTACATTATCTCTTTTTAGGCTGTAATGTGTATTAAGCTGTTAGACGTTTAATCAGGTATGTGATGAAAATCGAAAACGAGTGAGTTTTTGAAGTCCATTTTAAAGTATTTCCAATCAAATTTTTAAAATTTTTGTTTTAAGATTCTCTTTAACAGTAAATTATATTTATTTTGTGGGATAAAACTGTTTCAATACAGAAATATTACGAAAAAATTACTTCTAAAACTCACTCGTTTTCGCGTTCGATTTCCATCACATACCTGAATGACATTTTGTTCCTAATTTTATTTTTGAATAAATTCATGACACTAAATATGTGTTTGGCAAAACTGGACAGTTTAAGGAATGGGTTATTACCAATAGCATTATTTCGATATTATTAGATTAAAGGAAGAAAAAGTACAAAAAAAACCAAAATGTAGCCATATCAAGCAAAAAGTAATAAAGGGCTAAAAGATAATTGTAAAACGTGCTAGATTTACGCGTTTTTTATTTTAGGGTCAATTTTCTTTTTTCGCGGTTTGAGTGACTAAAATCGGGCTAAATCTAGCCCGAAAAGGGCTAAGTTGGCATCGCTGGGTACATATTGATATTAGTAAAGTTTTTGTTGTTTTGTTAAAAAACCCGTAAACGGTACGAAATTAATACGCAAACATAAGTATGTATGTATGTACATAGCTTAGCATTTTTTTTGGAAACTTTAAAAACTCAACAACATTAGCTGAGTGAAAGGGGCCGATTTTTTATTTTTTTGAATGAGCGTCAAAAACATGTTCATTTCAAAAAGCCTTTATGGGCAAGAAGCTTTCGGTTTTAATGTTATAGTAAAGCTTTAAAGCTCAGATCTATATATTACTACCTATATCTCTGCGATTTCTGAACCGATCCAGGCAATATACATATACATATATAATTTTAAATTGCTCTGAAATACCTTTCAAATGATGTATAACATGAGCCATTTTATTAACCCACTAAAGCACAATTTCAAAAATTATACTTTTTCTTGGCAGTTTTTTTTAGAAAAGTCCCGTTATTTCGAAAATTCATCGATATAACAGTACAATAAAATATCTAGTGATCAATAGACAACATTCCAACCTTTCATTTGATATATCCTATATATCTACTCATATATTTGTAAATTAAGAAAAGTTTGGAAAAGTTTTTAAAATCCAAAAATATTCTCCATTAAAATAGTGTTAAATTATATGATCTTAAGAATCGTTTGGTTTCAATGGTGTATAATATTACCCAAATATTTAACCCATTAAAGCGCAATTGCAGAAAACCTTACTATGCGTAGCCTGTGTTCTGTATAGCATAGAGCAGAAAATCCATTAGCCTGGCCGTAGACAGGCAATACAGGAAATCTTTCGTATGCGAAGCCGGAGTTCTGTATACCATAGAGGAGAAAATCCTTTAGTACTGGAAATCTGTACTATGCGAAGCCGATATTCTGTACACCATAGAGCATAAAATCCTTTAGCCCGACCATAGGCCGGCAAAAGAAGAAATCCTTTAGTCAATACTGAAAAATACAAAATATATCAATAAAAAACATTTCTTGGTATACATACATACTATATTTAGGTTTAAAAAAAGTTTAACTTTATTATTTCCACTGCAGAACGTGTATAGATAGCACTGTGAACTTATTGTATATTAATTCATTGTTAACAATTTTCAATTTAATTCGTCAGTTAAAAGTTGTTAAAAAATATCGTTGAAAATCGCTAAAAAAAATAAATTTTAAATGTGTTAAGAATAGTTGGTAAGATTGCATTATTCAATGATGAATTCAATTAGGAAACAATCTGGTAGCTTTCAAGCAAAAATAAACGAACAAGTTAATTTACCGTTATACTTCAAACGTGTTATTAGTTAAATTGTGTTAAAAAGTGAAGTGCAAAATGTACAAAAAAAAAAAAACTATGGTATTTAAAATAATTGACATTCATCGGATATATAAATGCGAGGAGGATGGCCCAATATCCAGAAAAGCTGAGTGGAAACTAATTCCAGCTGAAGGGACGTGTATGGCTGGATATGGAGGTAAGTTATGTTAAATTATTAGTTAGGTATTTATTTATTTTATTTTGCATTTTCTTAGATGCTTAACAATGTATAGCAAGCATGTACATACATATATACATATGTAAATAATATATATGTATGTATATATAAATATATATAGTATATATATGGTGAATATATATTGATGAATTTTCGAAATAAAGGGACTTTTGTAAAAAGTACCTTTTTTACAATTGTGCTTTAATGGGTTAGCAACATGGGCCATGTTATACATCGTTTGAAAGCTATTTCAAAGTAGTTTCAAATGATATACGAGGTGTGATCAGAAAATAACCGTTTTTAAATTTTTTCAAAAAGTATTTATTTATTCATCAATAACTATCTTCAAAGTAATCCCCCTCAGATATAATACACTTATGCCAGCGTTTTTTTCCAATGCTCGAAACACTTCTGAAGTGCGCTTTTTAGTACCGCCAACAGCTCCTGTTTCGATTTCGATATTCCTTATTGACCGTACGACCTTGTGGCAAGAATTCATGATGCACCACGCCATTGCAGTCGAAGAACACAGTGAGCAAAACCTTCACAATGGACCGAACTTGACGTGCTTTTTCGGTCTTGGCTCTTGGGACGTTTCCATTGGTATGATTGGGCTTTGGTTTCAATGTCATAACCAAACACCTATGATTCGTCACCAGTTATGACCTTTTTGAGGAAATCTGGATCGTCGTTGACGATGTTCAACAGCTCCTCAGCGATGTCCATACGACGTTGTTTTTGCTCACAATTTAGCAATTTTGGAACAATCTTCGCTGCCGCACGTGTCATGCCTAAAACATCCGTAAAAATTGCTTGGCAGGAGCCAAACGATATGCAAACATTATCAGCAACCTCTCTGATAGTGATTCGACGATTATCAAAAATCATTTTCTTGACTGCTTCAATGTTTTCATCGGTTGTTGACGTGCTCGGGCGACCAGGACGAGCATCGCCATTGACATCTTATCGGCCTTCTTTAAACCGGCTAAACCTCAATTGAACTTGTGTTCTGCTCATAGTAGACTCACCAAACGCCACAGTCAACATTGCAAATAGTAGCACACCAAAACACGACTAAACTTTTTATCTGTCAAAAACTAACTGACAATCCAAAATGGCTAATATATGACATAACAGAAAAAAAACTCGAAAATCGAATATTTTTAATCAGACCTCGTATATTTTATATAAAATTTATTTTTGTCGGCCCGAAAAAGCTTTCAATTTAATAATTTGTTGACGTGAAAAACCCGTTTAAAAAATTACGATTTGAATTTTTGATATTTCTTTAGTCAGGCTCGAGTTCATTAAATTTAATTTTCATTAAATTATTTTTACTGAAGGTCACGGCTGCCAGGTACTTTTTTCATCATCCCCAAATTTAAAAAAAATATTTCCCCAAAAAATCCTCTGCTGTAAGAAAAATCCCCAAAGTAAACCCTCATAATACACCTTTATTAACAGAAATTGTTTTAATTTTTTAAAGAGGTTTGTACTGTGTTTTACAAAGAAATCATTTTTATCATAAGTTGTATTTTAAATACATAGTATATACACATTAACCCCCTGACCCACGATGTCGAACGATTACGTTCGCTTAGATAAGACTTAAGACACACACTTTTTATCGTATCTATGTTATACTCAATCAAGTTTGTTTATTCCACAATCAAGTTTGTGTCTTAGATCTTATCTAAGCGAACGTTATCGTTCGACATCGTGGGCCAGGGGGTAAAATAGTTTACAAAGTGTTTCTAATGTTTTTTTTTTTTTTTTGTTTTTATTCAAAGTGAGTTTGAAGGATATTTTTAAAAATGTCAAAATTGATTAATTTGTATGAAATTCAAATATGCTTTTCAATTATTAGTGTAAATCACCCTTACATCTAAAATTTAAAACGAAATTAATAAGATTAATGTAAAATATTTGCCTTTATGTAAAGCAGTTGTTAAAAATCTGCTATATTACTTTTGTACCTACATATAGAAACAATGGTCTGAATCAAAAACTGAATCAACCTTAATGAAATTAACATTCTACAATATTTCTATTACTTATTTGGTTTCTAATAAAAGCGAGTTTAAAAGGTTTTTTTAAATGCTGAATTTTAATGAAATTCTAAGTTTCTGTTCGACTGTTAGTGTAAATCAAGCTCACATCTACAATACAAATCCAAAACAAATAAGTTCCATATATAATGCTTACTATTGCCATAGACAGTCTGGTATTAAATCTCAGCTGTTTTAGTAGAAACAAAGTTATGAACCAAAATAAGATTAAAGTTTGAAAACCTTTGTAGGAAAATTGCGTTTTACAATATTTTAATGAATCTGTTTTTGAAAATGCAGGTTACGTATCTGAGTTGAGACTAATACCATTAACGGTGAAATGTATTAAATTACAAAGCTTAAGAAAATAAAATCCCACTTTTCAATAGTTTAAATAAATAAAATCGTTATAGTAAAATAATAAATAAAATAATTGTATATATATCTACATACTTTAAGAGGCTTTTCAATAATAAAGAAAAAAACTCAAATAAATCGCGAAACGATTTATGTTTTTCAAACCTGATGAAAAAGTGAAAATAAAATTTTTTTTTTAGAAATCTTAACTGTGTTAACAAAATAAACTTCCAACCTTTATAATCCATCACCGGCACTGTTCTCCTTTTTACTCATAACAGCATAGCACAGCATCAACATCATCATAATTTATTCCTGTTTATCATTATTATTGACCATAATGGTTACATTTTTTCCTACTCCCAAACAAACACTTAGTCAACACAACAGTATACATTTAGTCAATCAATAGATAAACATATTTTACAATAAATAATTTATTTAATAAATATTTATAGCAGAGAAAAAACAACACAGTGGCCGATAATCATTTTGAAATATATTACGCAGATTTAAAGCTATTTTTCATTACTAACAAAATATTGTAGAAATAAATTTTAATAAATTGTTCGATTGTTTATCATTTGATAAGCAGCCAAAGTCAGAAGAAGAAAAAAAAAAACTTGGTTTAAAACTATCAGCATGAAGAAAAAGAAGACCTCTGTCCACAAAAACAAACAAACAAACAACATACACGCAATTTTATGAAGACTTACACAGAAACATATGTCCGATGCATGTTTATGAACAGTGTGTCCGTACGGTCTTCTGAGACAACAAAATAAGTCGTTTTTAGAATTGTAAAAATAGACTTAGTTCCAATTTACATGAAGTAATTCTTTAAGCTAAGCTGATTACCTTTTAGATATCGGGGTGAGGGGAAGATAGGACGAGTAAACACATGATTGTTCTAGTAATTCGTTTTACTCTCTTATTCGTAATACACATGTGTATACAAATGTCTGTATGCTCTCAAATAAAAATACGAGCGATTTAAGCAATAATAATTATGCTGTGTGAACACCGAAGAAATTTCAAGGAAAAAATTGTATCATTTTCTTCTTTTCAATAAAAATTGCTTCGTGTAAATAGGGACTTACGGCAGTGATAAATAATTATTACATGAAACTAATTATTACATAAGCCAGACTGTCAGTACTTTACACCTTAAAAATTATCGACACCGCCGCTGCTAAAACTTATTGCAAAACGAGATGCTAAAGCTTTGTACAGACGGTTGTCAGATCTTACAACATTGTCCGAAAAATGCTCAGAAAATGTGTAACAACCGTATTAACTTAAAATGTTTGTCTTCCAACGTTGTAAGAAAAAGCATTTTCAGTATATTGTAAGACAAGAAATATTTTCAGATATCTAACAATCGTGTGAACACTTTTTTATGGCATTTAAGATTGTTTTACGAAAATTATCAAACAATTTTAATTGTCATATGTGCAAAGTTTATGCATCTGTCAGTAGCAGAATTGTGAGAGAAATTATTTCTAAATGCAACAATAAATATACCTCAATAAATAAACAAGCAAAAGTTTGCATTTTGGAAAAAAGTGGAAGAAAATTAAAGAAAATAATAAATGGATAGCGACATATCTATTGATGAATATTGTTTCATAGAGTACAGCTATGGGCCAATTGAATTCAATTGTTCTATTTAGTTTATGGGATGCTGGTTGCATTGTGTTGAATATAAGCTTCCCAAAGATATTTTATGGCAAGAGATCGCAGATTCCATACATTTGAAAAACGATTGCAAAGGACAATGGGCAAACCTGCGCACCTCATTCAAATGCAATTTTGCGGCGTTTTTTGTTATCTTTTTTTGTTCCATGACAATATTTAAAATGCCTCACCACGAATTTGACAATCTTTGCCACACACAACAATCCGACAACCGTGTGAACTGACATTCGGTTTACAGGTAAATTCATTGTGTGACAATTGTGTGCCAATGAAATTGTAAGGTTTTCATACAATCGTCTGAACTGACAATTTACTTTTTGCTAACAATTTTTTAATGGCAGTAAATTGCTAGCACATTGCTAGATCTGACAGCATTGTATGATCTGACAACCGTCTATACATAGCTTAATTTCTTTTAACTCAGTGTCAAAAAACTCTCTTAACACACTGTCTGTATGATTGTGTGCTTTAAGCTCTTGTATAATTTTTTTTTTATATTTTTGATGTACGAGTATTTTTTACACAATTTAATGCGTTTTTTTCCGATTGTTGCTGTTTTCTGTAGATTTTAAATGTTTTATAATTTTTTTTCTCTCTAAATGTTTGAAACCGATCAAACGTCTGTTATTGAAATTGAAAAAGATTCCCACGTTTAATTTTAAACAAAAAAATTAAATACAAATAATGAACAGGGTAGAAAACAACATACAAATGTAACGATCGATCGAACGAACGAACGGTCAGTTTTATTTATTTAATTTTATGATTTTTATTTTTCAAATTTCATATGTTCAATGTGTGTGAGAATATTACTTAATTGTTTACTTAAATATTGATTCATTTGATATTTAATATTTATTTATTTATTTATATTGTTATATGTTTCTTTTATTGATATTGGTGATTTAGTAAAAATCTATAAATTATGCAAATTTTCAAACAATAATGTGTGTTGCAAACAAATATGTATGTTTTTAGTTGGGCTGGATTTGTTTTGTAAAAGAAATTATTAAGAAATTTATATTTAAATGACTCAATTCTAAATAAATTATGGACATGGGAACTTGACACAGGGAAATGTTATTGAAGTTTTGCTTATGATGGGAAAATGTCTGTTGAGAAATATACAAGAAAGCTATTAAAATGTAAAGTAAAATTTATCAAAATGGTGCAGAAATTATTTATTGTTGGCAAACAGCTTCGGCTGATAAAGGAAACAATTGTCTCAACTTGGAAAAAGCTTTTGGTTCCGAGTTCTTATTTTTTTGTCCTTCTTCATTAAAAACTAACTTATATCCAATGAAATTTAATTATTTAGTCCAGCCAGTGCCGGCCGAAAATTGTTTGACCATTGTTTATTTTATTTATTAAGTTGGCATTCTTCTTTCTTGTTCTTAGTCGCATATAGCCACTATTATTTAATATGTTGTGGGCTAATGGGTTTGGGTGTTCTTCAAGCTTTTTTAAGTGTTTTTCTGGATTTTGTTTCGATCTCAGTTTTTACTAGTTTTAGAAGAAAATCTCCTTCTTTAAGCTTTTTTTCAAATGTTTTTTTTTGATGATATTGACAAGGTTTGTTCGATAGTACTGTGGTTTCTTCTAAATCCAAACTGATGATTCGGAATACAATTGTTTTCACTTAAAATCGGGTATGACTTGCTCATTAGCATTTTCTCGAATAGCTTCGATATATTTGACAATAGGTTGATGGGTCTATATGATTCTACTTTTATGTGATCTTTTCCCGACTTTGATATCATGGTAACCAGTAAAACCTTCCATTCAGGTGGATAATATTTAAGGCGTAATATAGCGTTAAAAATAAAAACTTTTATTTTTATTTCTATCCGGGTGGCTCTATTAGCATCTTGTTACTGATTTTGCCAATACAAGGTGCTTTCTTAGAGTTTAAATCAATAATATCCTTTTCGATCTCTCGAATCTCAAAACGTGGGGTACAGCTGGTCCTAATTGCTGTGTGACTGGTGGCAAGTCTATTGATTCATTTGATGGGATTTGGGTAAATAGTTTTTTCAAATGATTAGCAAATAGTTTGCCTTTTTCAGTTTCATTTCTTGCCCAACCGCCACTTCAGCTTCGTAAGGGGTGCTTACATAACACAGGTCTTTTAAGATTTTTAGTCGCTCGACATAGCGAGTAATCTGATTGCGAAGTTGCGTCCAGACTTTCTAAATATTTATTTAGTGATTCAATTTTCCCATATTCCAGGAGCTCTTTAAGTCTTTTTATGCAATCTTTTAGCTTAGATATGAGTTGAGGCGGTCTGTGCTGTACCGAGTTCTATTATTAATATGTATTATAAGAGTGTGAAGTTAATTCGTCATAACTGACAACTTGCATAATGAGGAATCATTTGTGGAAGGTTCTGAAATTCAACATTTTGAAAAGAGTCCTAAAGTTTTAAAACATTTTTAATTAAAAGACCTCTTAAACGTTTTCGGAATGAATTTAAAATGGTTGGCAGCGAAAGTATGCAAATAAATTTATAATTTATTATGAGCAATTTCATAAAATGTTAATTTTTTTTTTGGTAAAATTTGTTTATTTAAGTATGAGTAAGTATAGTATCATTGTCATAACATGATATATTATGCAACCACAGCAATAAGCTAACAAACAAAAAAGAACATATAATTTAATTTTTTTTGTTTATAGCTGTTTTCTACAACTCGTTGTTGTTTTCCTCTACATACTCGTAGATAATAAAAAAACATTTGTGTAACCTTCTACAAACTTGTAATGTGTTTGGTGTTTTTCGATTTTGCAATAAACTACAACTAAATTTTGCCGAAAAAGCGAATAATAAATCTATAATTGTCCATAAAACTAAGAAAAATCATAATTCATTATGCATAAAAACACACGGCAAAATAGCAGAAAAAAAACTGAAAAAAGAAGGCCAATAAAAACAACAACATTAATAATAAAACAGCAAAAAAAAAAAAAAAAAAACTAACAATTTACTATTAAAAACAATGCAAAAAAAAATAAAATTAATAAAGGCACCCGCATGCTAGACAAATAAATGAAACAAGAAATAACTATTTACAGTTAATAATAACCAAAAACAACAAAAACTTAAAAACAAATAAAATAATAAATACATAAATAATTAAACTAGGAATATAATATGGTCATAATTACACAGGCAACTACATTTATTAGTTAATAATATTGAGTTTATTAACAGGATTCAAATAAATAAACACCCATTAATCAAATTCATATTTTTATAACACACATCAACCAGCTAACAGCCACAACATTTATTTTTCAATTGTTTATTAACATGTCTCGTACGAGTACATGGCTTTGTTAAATTTATAAGTTTAATGTTAATTAAAAATTATAAATAATTTTTCATAAATATGTCCGTGTGTCATTATCAAATGCTCATTAACACTACCTACTGACCAATTAACCAAACAGCCAACCGAACACCCAACCAACCAACTAATCAACCCAACAGCCAGCCAGCCAGCCATTCAACCAATCTACTGATACACCATTAAAAAAAAAACAACAACAACAAGCATTTAGACCAACTAAAATGTCATTATTTACTGTTATTGAACACACTCCGTTACATTTAGACCAATAAATATATGTTGGCCATTTCAAAATGATCTAATATATGTATGTATATGAAAATGTTTACACCTTAAAGTGCAATATGAGAATGTACACCGAGCTGGAAAAGAATAAGGTTATTATGGGTTTTCGGTAATTTTTACTATACAAGTCCCAATTAATACAAAGCAATTCTTTAAGCTTAGTTGAACAAAAAAAACGTTAAATAGCGGACCCGTTACATGAGTTATGCTAGTTGGAAGTGGGTATTATAAGGGAGCTAGCTAAATTATGGACCGTGTTTTTCACAAAATTTATAGATGTGATTAAGCTTCATGTCAAACTTATTTGTGGCGAAACAAAAAATAAAATGTACCATATTCTAGCGAAATATACTGAGTCGACTGGTATACTTTTAGGTAGGTGTTGGACCATTGTTTATGGGCAAACATCAGCACAAATCCAATATACCCTTCCCACTATGGTGGTGTAGGGTATAAATACTGCCTACACCATATTTAGTCATCAAACCGTTTTAATGTAATAAGTTTTTAAGCAGTTGCAAGTCATTATCAAGTTGTTGCTGGATCAGTTGGTGGGTTTAAACTATTTCATTTTATTTAGTAGCACAGTGTTAGTATTTTAATTTCAAATGATATTTAAACACTTAATATCTCTAAGTATATTTTCAAATAAAAATTAAAAATTTTTAAATTTAAAGAAAACCCATGACAAACTTTTTTAACATTCAGTTAAATTAAGCTTTATTATATTTTAAGCTGTTGTTATATAGAAATCCTTCTTACTTTTCAATATTTATAACTCGCAAATAACTTTCTTAAATACAAAGTTGCATACGTTAAAAAAAATCAAATGAAATTTTCAATTGGCTGCACCCATAAATACAAAAGATGCCTGGAAGGAAAATTTCATCTGTTTTATTTTCTAAACCATGTGGTGCTTCTTTATTTAGACGCGATTATAAAAGCCAAATTGCTTAATATAAATTAATAGACCTTAAACAAATCATTTACTAATGTTTTTGTTTTTTTTTTCTATTAAGATATTAACAAACTATATTTTTTCTTAACAGTGGAGGGGTTACATATGTATATATTTAGAGTTATTGCTAAAGCAACTTTATCACTAAAACGCGCAGTATAACACTATATACTGGCTAAATATTATTTTATATTTTAAACTTTAGAAACAAATAATATACCACAAACAAATCCAACAATAGAAACAAACAAATGAACAAATAAATAAATATACATAAGTATTCGTACAGCCCCAATAACTTTAATGTTCACTAATGTAAGATAATTAATTTATGGCGACAATTAACATGACGTACATTGATCTAAAGCTAATCACGGACATTGCACAAATGCCAATTTATCTTTAACTAAATAAAACAACTACAAATATACGAAAAATTACAAAAAAAAAAACAAATAAATAAAATAAATTAATGTATATTGTTTGATTGTTTTTCTAATGGTGGTAAAAGCTGAATATACATACAGCAACGATGGCGTTATATGATTGTGTAAAATAATAAATTGCATTAAATTTTATTAATTTATAAAAGTAACAAAATAAACATACATATTTCTTTTTTTTTTACGGACATATTTTCAAATTCGTTTTTAAGTTTTTGCAAAATATTTCGTTTGATATGCTACATTTTGTTTGATATGCACAAAACAAAAGATTATGGTCGTCGCCGCGAACAATGTTTATTAGTGCAAATGGGAAATTAGTCACTGACTTTGTTTCTGGCGTTTTTTTTTTTGTTGTATTTTGGTTACGTTTTCTCAATTTGATAAATTTCAAGTCATTTTAATGTTGTTTACACGAAATACTTGCAACACATTTGTATACTATTCGCACACATTTATACTACATATGTACATATCGATGGTCTCATGTAGAAAGGCCCTAACTCGCATTTTTGAAACTTTACAGGAGAAGGTAAAAACATAAGAGAAACTGTAATACTCAACATGTAAATTTTTTTGTACAACTGCTTATAAAAGCGTTATTTTTTACACTATTGCAATAAATTTTTGTGAGGAGGTGTATTTGGGTTAAATGCATTGGAATCGCAAAAAAAACAAATTTCGAAAAAATAGCGAGTTAGGGCCTTTCTACATGAGACCAACGATATGTATTTGATAATAAAATACATAAATTTCTTAGAATTTATTTCGAAAATCGAAAGCAAACAAAATGGTTATATGATCAATATACATACATAAGTATATGCTATACGAGTATGCATATACATATGTACATATAAATTAGTTAAAAATAAAAATTAATTATATTTGGTTTTTTGCATTTAATTTGCGTCTTAAAAATTGACATCATTTTTATTTTTATTAAAATTTATTTCGGAAAACATTGTTTTATTATAATTATAATGATTGATATTGAATTAGAATGTAATATTTCTAACTAAATATTTATACCTGTGCAACAAGAAAACTGATTAAATTTTTTTGCACTAGAAATTACTACTCATTTATGCTGGTTTTAGACGGTATGTATTTTGCAGTGTACTTGTCAGTTGTACGATACATATATGTGTAATTGTGCATGACTGTCAAAATTGGCAATTTACAGGCAGTTTATAATTTTTGTTTTCCACGTCGGTTTTTAGGTGCCTATTATGAGCAAAATTCAATTTTCGACTGTGGTCGAAAATGCTTATCTAACGAATTTTCATTTTCATTCGATCAAAAAACGCTATTGTGAAAATCAATCTTTTTGGGTTATTCACAATAGTACATTTTTATCAGCTGGCGCTCTACTTGTTTACAAATTCTTAAAGAAAAATAAATTAAATTTGAAATGACCACCACGGAATTATGATTTGATATTCGTCTGATGAAGATGAATCCTTACTAGAACTGGCCAGAAGCCCCGATAGACTAGGCGATAGTGTGCCAGACTATCAGTCAGAGGGTTGCGGGTTCGATTCCCGCCAAAGACTCTGGGTGTTTTCTGCAGATAAGCCAAAAGCTTCGCAGTTGTTGTCCATGCTAATTTTAAAAAAAAAAAAAAAAAAAAAAAAAAAAAAAGGCTGAAGGATGCTTCCAACATTTTGAAAATGGCTTCCACCACTTGAGTATATTATTTAATGAGGTTTTGACAAGGATATTATATATTTAATTTACAGATTTATTAAAAATTATCGACTCTGTAAAGAGGCGTTTGTGGACTTGCTGTCCATTACTGATGAACTGCTGCAACAATGCTCAAAGGGCAGAACAATCCCAAGCATATTAAAATTGGCAACAGTTTTTCTGATCTTCCTCCATGAGAGAAACGAGCTTCTCCAATTGCTGTTTTGTATTTAGGACCTGAGACCCGCAGGATATTAACAAAAATAATTTACAAGTAGTATTTGGTTCACCAAAACCAAAAAAATAAATAAATACATACTTACATTTTAAATAAATTTTGCACAGTTTTATACAGCGTTGTTTCGATGAACAACGAAATTTTCGACAGCGATGCCAACTCATAATACAAATTTTACATTCGATAGTCGATTTTCAACAGCCAGCTAATATCGATTGTCGAATGCAGCTCATAATAGGGTCCTTGTGACATAATCTACAATAGAGGACAACAGCTGTTTTCATTGTGAATACTTTGGCGGAAGGTTTGTGTTCTTGCAAATATAGTTTGAAAGGATGGATTAAAAAATTAAATAATTTTTATTTGCAGCATTATTGTAATAATAGCTGCTATAAAATATAAAAATAAAAAAATTAAGCAAGAGTTAAAGAGAAAATGTACAATATGAAGCCAAAAATTGTTGTATTTAAGTTAAATAAAAATTAATATGTATAAATAGGTTTTTTCAATAAATATTTTAATAGAAATTATTTTTTTTTTACTGCAATTTTTTTAAATATAAATTTGCTGAATCACAAACACTATGGTCTTGGTGCCATAAACAATTGTCTTAAACAAAAACAGCAAAACAGTTGGTTGCAGGTGCTTTGTCAGATAAAAATAGAACATATTCAAATTGAAAATTTTACACTGTAAATGCAGGCTGACATTTGCAGAATCATTTTTTTTTTTGCTTTTATACGACGTGTATGCATTTTACAGTGGAAAAGCAAAATACATACCGTCTAAAGAGAGCTTTATTAATACATATTAAAAAAATCCTAAAATTAATTTACTTTTAAAAAATCCGCGCTTTGGATCGCATTTACTGCTACATAATCTTCGATAACTCGAACATATATTCAATTACACTCAATCTTTTATATATTTTATATATTTATATATTTTAATAAAATTGGTAATAGGTTTGTAAAATTTGCGCTTATTACAGATGCTTTTTTTAAGCGAAACAAAATGATTTACCTTAAATGAATTTATGTCATTTATCTTCCTAAAATATCTTTATGGGAGAAGCTGTAATCAAAGAAAAGACATTTAAAAGAATTTAAAGTTAAACTTTAGAAATTGTAAGAGAGTAAAAAATGTCTTTTACGGTTAAGAAATAGGATACATTTTATTTTAGCTGTTAATCGTAAAAAAAAGAAAATTGTTAAATTAGTTTACAAAATAATCTATGCAACTATTATACTGTACAGTAGCCTACGAGGGAGTATTAGGATTATGCCCGTTTTCATACAATTGCCAACAATTTTGACAACTTGACAACAAAAATTACATAGTGAAAACGTAGTAAAATCGCGGCCTTAGACTTAAAAAGGTTATACTTGAAAAAAAAAAAATATTCAATTAAGCGAGAACTTAAAATTTTTGGAATTTTCATACAAACATTTTGCTTTTTCAATTGTAAATTTATTTTTCATTTAAACTTCAATATTATCGCAGTTGTTGTAGAGTCTATGTAGTGTTTTATGTAATGTATTAATTTTTAGTAACAAAATAATAAAATATTTAAATAATTGAAGTTTCGCACCATTTTTAGTGCTTTTTTAAATTTTTGGTGCGAGGTACGCTTTTTTAAAATTTCGGTGTGTTTTTTAATTTTTCCGAAAATGTAATAAAATCTTCATTTTCACTAAATTTTAATTGATAATTCATTATCATGAAATCTATACGATGAAAAAGGACCGCATTGAATGCATTTTATATACGAATGTATGATAATGAAACATTCGCCACATGAAGGCTATTGCTAAAGCTGAATAGGATGAAAATGTTTGTATATGAAAATAAAATTAACATCTTAAACATGAAAATAAAAATTCTTGTGTAGCCGGATTGGTCTACTGAGCTGTATGTATGTTTTCTATTTGATTGCATTATTCAGTTTCAAAATAAAACACATTTAGATTATTTTTTTTTGTTTAAATTTTATTAAATTTTTTGTGCCAGCACTTTGGTGGTTTATTTTTTCCATTTAAATTAACTGTTTTTTGTCATTCCATTATTTTCTTTCTTTCTTTTCTGCACGCCTACTTGACAAATACATACATACATTAAAGGAATTTCTTTATTATAATTTAATTTAAATAAAAATTGAATTATTATCAATTCAATACAAGTAATTAAATATTATTTGTAAACATTTATACAAATTACATTTATTTTAATACATACAAACTAATTTTACAATAAGACACGGTTTAATTTTTTTTTGTTTTTTAAATATTTAAGACACTTTTTTGTTTATTTTCAAGGTTTAAGGAATTTAAATACTTTACAAACTATTATGGTTATTATTTTTATTTTTACTTAAAGGAAACGTATACACAATAAAAATTATACAAATAATAGTAGTTAATAATTTAAAATTATAATAATAATAGGGGCTAAGTTAGGGTAAAACAGAATTTCTTTAAAGAATTTTAAATTTTTGGGAAAAATAAATTATTTTTAAATATACACAACAAACAAAAAATTAAATAAATTTAAAATTTAATTAATAGTTAGAAATAATTATGGCAAATATTTTTGTAATAAACAAATATGCAAAAAAAAAACAAAACAAATTCTTTTTTATTTAGTTTAATAGTATTTTAGGTTTAATTTGCTTAAATTTGTTGTGTTTGTCTTGCTTCTTATAAATTGCTAATTTTTTTATTTTGTTATTATTTATTTATAAACTAACATAACTAAAGTCCTTTGGATTGTTTGATAATAATGAACATCATTAGTGTGTTTTGTAATTTTTTTTAATATGATTTTTTGATTTTTCGGTTTTTTTCCTAGTGGATGATTTTGTGCTTTGTTGCTCTATTTATTTTTCGGTAAATGCCTTTTCATATGCAAAGCCAAATGATCACTGCGTGCAAAACTTCTTTCGCACACAATACACTTAAAGGGTTTCGCTCCTGTATGTTTGCGATAATGACGCGTTAACTCATCGGAACGTGCAAATCGCCATTCACATTCAGGCCATTGACAGGTGTAGGGTTTTTCGCCTGGAATTAGTAAAAGAAAAATGTTAAGTAATGTATTAGTTTTTTTTTTCTCAAAACAAAAAAGTTTTTTTTTTGTTTATTTTTTTTTTTTTTGAAGAATGTTAGTCACATATACAAAATATGAGAGACAGAAATCTTTTGTTTAACTCTTTCGCCGTATTGAAATCATTAATGATTGGTTTTCACTATGTCATTTTTGTTGTCAAATTGTCCAAATTGTTGGCAATTGTATGAAAACGGGTTGTCATATGGCGTCATCTATGCTTGCCATACTTTTTAGTATTATAAAGTATATTTTAAGAGCTGGTCATTGGAAAAATTTGTGGTACTATTAAAAAAAAGTACTGTTTTTGATACTTTTTTTTCTATTTTTAAACTCAATTGTTTTCTCTACATTATTTTTTACATTTGGGTAAAATAATTACGTAAAGTACAGGCATAAGTAACAAAAATTCTAAACTAAATAAAAAATTCGCTTTTCTGTGATACACAAATTGTGTTTTTGTCGTCCACATTCAAAAAATTAAATATTTGTAAATGTTCCTTAAAATTATGGCTCATATGATCTATTAGAAATGATATTATTCTTTTATGAATCTTAACATTTTTTTGGTGATCCATAAAAAACATAAATTTTATTCGTAGAAACCTTCCAAACACAATAATAATTTTTATTACATGCATAGACTAAAAGAAGACTTTATTTTTCAACCAACAATTTAAATACCGTTGTCAACAGCAAATGTTGCCTAAATTTACGCTTTTAATTAAATGACAGACACTCTGGCTGACAACTCTTGCAAAACTTTGATTTAAATCTTTCTCCACTATTGATTTTATTACATGAAACCCACATTTTTAACATTAATTAGACAATAAACTTGCAACAAAATTGGCACTTTTTTCCAGGCAAATGACCACAAAATTTGTTTCCTAACTCTTTTGTTATTTACAAAAACTAAAAAAAAAGATTTCGTTTCACATTGCATAATATTGAAATTGCTATAAAAAATCTACCACCAACTAAAATAAACCAAAAGAAAAATTGCTATCAAATCTTTGACATCACATTAATTTCCTTTATTAAGAGAAAAGAAACAAAAAAAAACAAATACAAATAAAGAAAAAATACTTTTAGTCTGAGGTGTATGTATGTTAGTAAGCTGAGACTGTGTAAGGCAATTGGATTTGATTATTATAGTCATAATAGTTAACGATGCAAATCAAAACAAATCAAACCAATCATCACAACTGCCTGGAAAATGTCAAAAATTTACTTTTTAGCCGCCAACTAAATACAATAAACAGCCAATCATCAAACCAAAATTTATAAAGAGGCAAAGCAAAAAAAAAAAAAATCACAGGAAAAATCTTTACAGAGACACTGCAACACAACCTACTGCCATCAAATCAATGAGCCATATCAGACAAGAACTCAACTCTATTAAAGTATTTTTTTTTTATATTTTTGATCATACTCTTATTATGAAGGAAAAAAACGTAAACCGAAAAAGGTTTAAGTGACGTCTCTTAGAAAATCTTTGCCACATTTTGAGCAGATATGCTACAAAAGCAGCAAAAAATGCACCATAATTGCTTTTAACAAGACAATGTAATGCATTGATTAAATCCCCAAACAAGAAGTTAAGCTAAAGCAGCAACGAAACTCAAACTGAAAACAAAATTTGGCAACAGTTTTTTTGATTGAAGCTAATATGCCGCCTACACTCACATACACTTTTCTAACTATATGCTCATATAAGTCTACTAAACGGGGCAATGAACACACAGCAAAAAAAAAAAAAAGAAACTATATAATAATATTGTAACAAAAATTTCAGAAAATCTTAAAGTTGGTTGGTTTGTTTACTAGAGCCGAGCGGAGCAGTGTAGTGCAGTGCAAAAAATAAACCTTATAATGTGTGACAGGCTTTTCTTAAATACAGCAATATTAAAAGGCATATAGAAGCAGGCATTCAACGAAGCAGACAACAATTCAACAGCTAAAATAAACAGGCGTTTTAATATAAAAGATAAAATTTTCAGTTTTTTTTTTTGTATTTTTTTCCTCTATTAAGGCTTATGTTCCTTCAAAACACATACTCAAACTCAAAATGTATAATAAACCTACAACTGCAAGTGGAGCATTCATAAGTGGCAGTGGCAGCAAAGAAAAATATGAACAACAACAACAAAAATATATGTATAGAGAGAAAAAAAGTCAAGCTCGTTAGTGTGGAAATTCTATTTAACAGAATTCAACAATCATGTTCATGAAAACGATTGATGTTGTCAGTATTTTAGCATTTATAAGCGTGCTCGCCTTATTTAGTCCATTAATAGGCACATAATTGCAATTGCAACAATAATAACAATAATACGAGTACTTGCAGCAGCAACCAGCAACAACATCAAAAACCACAACCTCTACGTCTAATGCTGCTAAGCTTCGAAGTTTTCAACAACATCCACCACTATACATACAGTAGCGCTAAAAGTTATTTAGTAAAACGGCAGTTAGACATTAATATCATAAGATAACTGTAATATTGAATTTGCTCCCCTTTTTTTTTTTTTTTTTTTGGTTTGCTATTGTTGTAAATGTTGTGGTTGTTGCAGGGGCCCCCATTAAAATAGGGTTATTAAGCAACAAAATTACTTTGGCTAAAGCCAAAGGAACAACATACAGAAAGCTTTTTGCAAAGTTTTAAATATGTGTTGAGTTTTTCGAGTTCAGTTTTTAAGCTATAACAATAGTTTGTGTTTTTTTTTTCTATAATAGATTTTGTTGTTGTTTGATTTTTTGTATACTGTTGACGTTGTTGTTGCTGCTGTGCGTAGGTGTTAAAAAAAATCCACATTAATTGGTGTAATGCATGAATCATAACACATTGTTAAATTGAAATTGAAGGTTTTGCGCACACAGCACTTTTGAGTTATTGTGTGGAAATTGTTAATTGATTTGATGAAAAATGCATTGGCAGTTTAGCTTTAAAATAAATAGAATAATTGGTTACTTTTTTATTTAAAGATTTATAACTGTAAATAGTTTTAAAATATTATACAATAATAAGTTTTATGAATTATTTTTATTTGTATCAACATTTTTTCTAATGTCTTTGAATAAAATGTGTATTAGAACTAAAAACTTTAAGAATAATGAATATGTTTGTATATAGAATAAGCTATAGGCGGTTAATTTGGAACTAATTTTAGAGTTTGTTACTTGTATAAATTAGAATCTATTAAAACAATTATAACTTTCTGTAAAGACAATGAGCTCAAAAAGCTTCAATGTGCAAAAAAGCTTTTTATAAAAAAAGTTGTGAAAATGAATTTTAAAGCTGAATACGCCCACTTGTTCTGAACATAAGTTTTGTCAACACAAAAATTGTTTTACTAAGATTCACCCATTTTGAACGATTTGTCTGGAACATCATCAGCTGCCATATGAAAACAAAATCTATTAGTTTTACAAGTGGTAGATAATACTGCAATCAGTGATATATTTTTCTTTGGTTTTTAAGTGTCGAAAAACAAATATTGAATTCTTTTAAAATATTGTGTATTAAAAATTAATGAAAAAAGAAAGTTGCCTTTGCTTATGGCCATGGAAGTACATACGGCATTATTATTTGTATACAAAAATTTAACCTACTGACAACTAACAATTCAAACTGAGAATGGTTCGTAAAAAATATGTTCTCTCTCTTAAACAGAGAGGCGTCAAACTTCGGAACAAAGGAGTGAAGCCACCTTAAATTAAAACCTTTCTCAAAGATTATATTTTTTGACAAAAAACTTTTTTTCTAAAAAGCTTTTATGCTTTTCATTAAATAACATGTATAAGTTTTTGTAAGGACAATGAGCGAAAAAAGCTTCAATGCGAAAAAAAAAGTTTTTTGTAAAAAATGGTGTAAAAATAGACTAAATGAAAAACTTTCTCAAAGAGCATATTTTTTGGAAAAAATTCTTTTTTCTAACTTTAAAAACATTATACATTTTTAGAAGGGATTTTCAACAATAAAAATGTTTCTATAATTTTTATTTTAATTTTTTATGAAAAGGCTTTTTTCTAAAAAATTTATTTAAAAAATACACCATTTATCAAAAAAAAAAAAACGTTTAAAAATTTTTTCTGGAAAGCCCTTTTCAAACTTTAGAATTTTTTGAAAAAGCTTATATGTAGATTTTTTTGCTCCACTTTTTGTCGAAATTTGTCTGGGTTCTTTATACCCTACACCACCATAGTGGGGTGGGTATATTGGTTTTGTGCTGATGTTTGTAACACCCAGAAATATTGGTCCAACTCCCACCTTAAAGTATACCGATCGGCTCAGAATCACTTTCATATAAGGCCCACTTCCGAAAATATCTTTAACGGTCATAAATTTCTTAAAAATGTTGGTAATCAAACAAAATTCGACACTAATAAGTTTCTTATAAATAGAAATAATGGCACCTAATTTTATAATGGTCCGTCCATAATTAGTCGAAACTCTCATATAAGACCCTCTCCGTAATTCACTTTAACCTCCATAAATCTTTTAAAAGTATTTATATCGAGATAAAGTTTAACTAGGTGTAGGGTATTATATGGTCGGACTTGTCCGACTATACTTTTTTACGTGTTTTTTATTACAATGTAGTTTTTCATGTTTTGTGAAAAAGCTTTGTTATAAACAAAGCTTTTTTGGAAAAACCTTAAGCGTTTCTGCAAAGGCATATAAATGAAAAAGCTATTTTATAAACCGACTTTTTGGAAAGAATGATTTTTAAAAAAAAATTGTTTATTTCGTTTCCTGTTATATAATCTTCTGTAGATCAGCTGAGAATATTTAATATACACATTTAACTTAAATGACAATAGAACTATAATACCTATTTAAGTATATAATTAACTTATTCTTTTATTACATTATATTTATACTTGTCCACTTCGTTAAAAAAAACTAATTACTATGCAATTTCAACGCCATAGGGCAGTCTTTAAATCTAATAATCCCCAGCCTTCTTACGTTTTTAATTATATTCATTACTACATTTAATTCTTAGCAAACCATGACCGCTTCATGCTTGTATTTTTTTCCCACGTTATTCTTGAAATAATATTTTTTTGTTTTATTCGTTTTTTTTCTTTTACATTTCTAAACTTGTACATTTTTTTCCTCGTTTTGTTGAGATTTTTTTTTATTATTTTTTGTTTTAATTAAAATATACAATACATCAAAAACAATTTGTCAAATGTCGTTTATACGAACAAACTATATTTTGTTGCAAATATGCTAAAAACTATAAAGTTGTTTGTTTCGTTTTATATGTATTTATATACTTTTAATAACTAACAAATGCAATGCTAGTTGCACAATCAAATAAAACAAATATATTATGAAAAAAAATCACTATAAATTCTAATTCATGGATGAATGCTAACGAAAAAAATCTAAATAAATGAAGAAAAAATAATAAAAAAAACAAAGAAAATTAAAACAGAAAACAAGCGTTGAAACAAGACAAGAAACTTGAAAAAAAGATTTTGTTTGTTTTTCGCTACGTATTTCCAGCAAACATTGAAACAATTGACAAGAACATAAATGCAACATGTACGTACAACTGCACTGTAACTGCAACATTAGAAACATACAGGCACACTCATGCTCAATCATTATTACACAGCGTTTTATGGAATCGAAGACATGGGTCTATCGACTATAATAAATGCTAATACGTGTTTTGGCCAAGACTTTTTTTTATTTTGTTTGCAGACTTAGACATCGTCGCTTTACAACAATAATAATAAAAATGAAATCAATTGCAAATAAATGCTAAAAACAAACGAAATAAAACAATTTTTTTTAAGAAATAAAAAAAAATACAAAAATACAGAAAACATTTGTCAGTAAATGCAGCCCCACTACTGCTACTACTGCGAAATACCAAGTGTAATAAAAGTTATATTGAAAATTATTTGGGTTAGAAACGAAGTTATGAACACACTACATAAATGCAAAGAGCAAAGAAAAATTAAGTGCTAAAAAGGAAGTAAATGATTTTCAAACAGTTTTAGGAGACTGTTGCAATTATAAAGTCTCCTGAGCTGTAGCAAGCAGCCTAATATAATTCAGATGAAATTTCGACACACCTGGAAATTAAATGAAAATCGGAATGATAAAAGAGTTGTATGTATTTACAACACGGATTTGTCTTTATTAAAGATAGACATGGACATGGACATACGTACAAAATTATCAGGCTATAAAGTGTTGGAAATAGTTGGTATCTGAAAGTTGAATGTTATTTTCATATTTATCAAGTATTTGATGAACAAAATGTAATAAGTTAAACCAACTCTTCTTTCAAAATATTTTTTTATTAAAAAATCTTTTATATAAATACATTTACAGAACATCATTATTTGCGCCAGGTAAGATCAACTAAACATTTCCCAAAATGTTGTTTATTTCATTAAATATTTAAACAATGTAAACGTGACTTACTTATTTCAGATACCAGCTGTTTTATTTTATTCTTATGCTTTTATTGTTCAAATTTATTGAAATTTAGTTTTTAAATTAAATGTCTCCTACTTATTACTCACTCGTAAGGTACCTGCTATAGGGCTCTGAATAAAAGGTGTATATTTTATAACAAATAAATTGAATTTCTTATGAAAAACGTGGCTTGATTTAATTGAAATATTCAGAAATATTGAAGTTAACAAATTTATGATTTTATTTGAAGTATTTTTTTTATATTTTATTAATATTGTTTATGTTTTATTTTTTTTTTGTAGACAAACCAGAAATACCTTGTTTTTTTAATTAAACACAATAAGAATTCTTTATACATATCTAATTACAAAACTATTGTTTGAGTAGGTTATTTCTAAATATAGATAATTTCCTAACTTTATTTGATATTTATCCGTATAACGAATATTTGAATATTTGCATTCATCCAAATTATTTTAGTAAATTCCTGAAATGTTTGATGTCTTTTATTTCTTACTTTAAAGAGTGTTTTAAACTTTTATACACACCGAGAAAAATCATGGTTGTAGTAAACATAATCTGAGAGCAACATATTGTGATAATATTTATGATTGCGGTCAAAATATATTATGATGAATATAATTGTCATGAAATATCATATTATGATCAATTATCATCATCAATTTCATCATAATATTTTCTTTTTAATCATAATTTGATATTATAACATCATATTATAACTCAATATAATCATAAAATTGTCATACATGATCATATTATGACTCAATGTAACAATATTATAGTTTAAAGTAATTATAATATGATCTAAAGTAATCACGTTATGATATTTTTGTAAATAGAAATAAATATTTATGCACTTTCAATGTATATAAAAACTTTACATTTATTTTTAGCTTTGTTTAATAAATTTTTATTTTGTGCAATTTAAGATTATTTCTTTTATATAATAATATATACATATAAATCGTCGTAAAGAATTTTATGATAATTGGTCCGTAATAGGTCATAGTTCCCATATGAGGACTACTCCCGAAAACTCATTAACCTACATAAATATTCATTTCGAATCGAAATTTTTTGCAGATCAATTATAAGTATGTAAAAATTATACTATTGGCTTTTGTAAAAATTAGTCCATAATTGGCAATGGACTCCCCCCATACAACGTCCACTTCAGAGAACAACCACAGAGTATACAGACGAGACAGTTACACGCTGCACATACATATAAAAACAAGGGGCAGTTCATATAACATTGGATTATGTTCCGTCTCATGACACCTCCATATACTTTGTGGAATAACTGGAATATGCTTAAAATTCTTGAAAATGTTGTTATTAAGATGAAATTTACAACGA
Organism: Bellardia pandia; assembly: GCA_916048285.2. Taxonomy (NCBI): domain Eukaryota; kingdom Metazoa; phylum Arthropoda; class Insecta; order Diptera; family Calliphoridae; genus Bellardia; species Bellardia pandia. Next base: position 48,029,769 of record OU696531.1, read on the forward strand.
ATCAGCTTCAAATAAATACAAATTACGGTACAATATTTTATTCCTTTCACTATCAGGAATTTTTTTATAATTTTTGGAATATATGATCTCTACTGCATATGAAAATATAATTAATGATTTTTTATATCCTTCATTTTTATTAAATTTTAAAATTTATATTTTTTTAGTTAATATATCGCACCCTAAATACAAAAGGGTCACGACTCAAAATACTAAAATTGTCTCAGGAGAGACATTTTATTTAAGTTTTTTAAATAAAGTTATTGATATCAAATTCAACTAAAAGAAGCCTCATCTTATAATCTTACCTATTTTTTTTATACTCTGTTTCTTAACTTGTTGGGTATATGGAAAAATCCTTTTTTTAAGATTGTTATAAATATCAGACAAAATCTGTAAATTATGGTGAGAATTGGTAATTACATTAATTTTAAATGGTCAAAATTATATAAAATCTCAAAACATTTGAAATAAATTATATTGTTTTTAAAATTGTTTTTCAAACAATACACAAAATGCTAATAAAATGTGTGCTAAGAAGTGGAAAATGTCTTGAGAGTTTCTAATTATATCAATTATAAAAGTGATTTACGACCAACATGTTGTAATATTGTCTTTCAAACAATATATAAACTAATAATAAAATTTGCACTAAGTCTGAATAGAAAACACAGCATAAGGATTTTCCAATCCTATAACCATTATAGTTTTTCTATTTCTTATTATGTATGTTTAAGTGGAGGGTATTTAAGATTCAGCACAGCCGAATAACTTGTTTAGTTTCTAATTATGTGACCAATTTGATATTGCGTTCTTTACATAGTATTGATGCTGTGATTTTTTTTTTTATTTTATACTTAATAATAATTTGTTACTTTACTATTTCTAGTTATTAGTTTTAATATGTTGAACTAAATTTTAAAATATATGAACAAATATATATGCTGAAAATTCCTTTCTAATTATATGGCCACCACTGTGTATTATATTTATTGACATTTAAATATGGAAATTTCTTTAGTAATTTTGCAGAGAAAGTTAATATACATATAAATACATGTATGTATATTTTTAATTGTCATTGTTTAATTGTTTTACCCGCACCAACACAACTGTGTAATTCAAATTCCTTTTTAAGAAAACTAAATTCAATTTTTTTTTCTTATTCCTACCAACAAATTTAAAGTAAAAGTTTATTGTTTGTTTTATAATATTAATCAAAATTCCGACACGAAATGAATACAGCAAAAGCACAGGGATTTTTGTCTTGATTATTACTTGATATTTTTTTTACACCATAAGAATAATGTTCAAAGTTTGTAACAACTTTAGCTTTATTTTTGGGGAGATATCAAGCTAAAAAAAATAAAACAAACCAAAAAACCTTAACAATTACATGTACAATATATACAATAACAATAATAATAATAATTTTTTTATGGTATGTTTTTTTAATGACATTCATGCCAGAGATCTACGTTAAATTTTTTATCGGTTTGGCTTTAAAATAACAAGATGACAAAAATATACTGCGAGAACATGTGTGTTATGGGTCTTTTGGTGCGTTTTATAGACAAACAAGTTAGAGTGCTTTATTCGGCTGTGCCGAATCTTTAATACACTCCACCTAAACGTAATAAGAAATACAAAAACTACACTGGCTGTAGGACTAGTATATCGCTATTCTGTGTTTTCTATTCAGATTTGTGCAAATTTTCTTAGTATTTTCTATATTGTTTGAAAGACAATTTTACGATCAACATTATTTTACATGTTTTCTAATTTTATCTAATTTTCGCCATTTATAATTACTGTAATTACCGATTCTTACTATAATTTACAGAGTTTATCTGATTTTGAAATAATATTGAGCGTAATTTAATAATTTATAAAATTAAAAGAACATTTTTCCATATTCACAACAAGTTAAGAAGTAGTGTATAAAAAAAGTTAAGGTTATAAGGTGAGGCTTCTTTAGGTTGAATTTGATCTCAATAATATTATTTACAAAAAATTTATGGGTGGCATAGTAGAAGTAGACCAATTATGGACTGATATCTTTTAAACCCAGTATCCACTAATGTTGTTTTTTACGAATTTGAGGCTTATTTTGGTGGAATTTCATCTCAATAACGTTATTTACAAGAGTTGTATGGTTTTTTAGTATGCTCGGAAGTGGACTGAATTTGGGAGCTATTGCCAATTATTGCCTGACAGTTACAAAATCCAGTAGCATATTTGCCGTATAACCGATATTAGTATGATTTCTGGATTAAAATTACTGATCTATATAAAAGTTGGTTCGATATTTATTCGACATTTTTGTGGGTTAAATTGTTTTTCGTAAATGGTTCTTATATGGCAGCTATGACAAATTATGGGCCCAACTTCTGAAATTTTGGAACAGTGAATTTTATGCATATGAGGATATTTCACGTTCAATTTCAACATAATAACGGTGTATTTAAGATATATATTAGTATAAACGTGAATTTCGGAACCTTATATGGGGGATATAGTCAAATTTGGACCGATATTTTCAATATCCAGCAGTTTGATTTTGGCATGTATGTAAATGATCCGTGTAAAATTTTGGATCCGTACCGTTATTTGTAAGAGTTTTATGAGTATTTAAATGATTCTCGGAATTGGGCTTTATATGGGGGATACGGTCAAAAATGGACCGAAATTCACAAAATTTTGTGGCATGATTTTTGTATATATGTAAATGATCTGTGAGTCGGTACCGATATTTATACGATATATAAAAAGATAAATGGCTTTTTCGGATGTAGTTCTTATATGGGAGCTATGACCAAATATGGGCCGACCAACATAAAATTTAGTACAACAATTTATTTAACTATAAAGATTATTTATGTCAAATTTTAGCCGTTTAACATTATTTATATCAGTTTTATACGTATTTAAGTGAATTTTGGAATTATACTTTATATGGGGTCTATGGTCAAACATGGACCGAACTAAAAAAAAATTCGTTTTGCGATTTCTTTTTGCATAAAACTTATGTTTGCTGAATTTTGTCTTAATATTCCAATTTTATAGGCATTTATGTATAATTGAGCAATTATTCGGGAAGATTTTTTTTGTATGGGGGCTATGAGAAATCATGGACCGATTCTTACTATTTTCCTCACACTTTCTTCTTCTATCATAAAAACAACGTATACAAAATTGCATGGGAATATCTGCAATATATATAAAAATATAGCAAATATCAAATTTTTTATGGAAGTTGCCTCAAATTTTGGTCCAGTTCTCATATATTTGAGAACTCCAACATTGATATTGTATGCGTTTCAGAAACATGGTTTCATACAAGTATCACTGATCTTTCAATTTCTCTAAGTGGCTACAATTTAATAAGGGTTGATAGAGGTAGGCGCGGTGGTGGAGTGGCTATTTATATTAGAAAAGGCTTACAATATTAAAAGCACATCTTATAGTAATGATGATGGTGATAGTAATAATTGCTTGGTGGAATACGTCTTAATAGAAGTCATATCCGATAGAAGAAAATTACTGGTTGGAAGTTTGTACAGGCCTAATAATAATATACCAATGGAACCGTTTTTTTCAATTTTGGAAAACTTCACAGCTTTATATAATGACGTTGTCCTTGTGGGTGATTTCAACTCAAACCTTTTGACTGACAGTAGCATTATCGACATCTTGGCACCATTAGGACTTGTTCCAACTAACGTAACCACACCTACTCACTTTACCTCGTCCAATAGCACTCTAATAGATCTTCTCTTTGTTGGTAATAACAGGAATGTTCTATTTTATGACCAACTGTCTGCCTCGTGTTTTTCGAAACACGATTTATTGTTCATAACCTATAATTTACAATTGCAAGTACCACCCTATTCAATAACTTTTCGTGATTTCGAAAATATTAATTACACCACACTGGAACTAGAATTACTCAGAATTAATTGGAATGCAATCTATTTTATGGCTTCACCAGAGGATCAACTAGCCTTTCTTGAGCGTAATATATTATGTTTGTTTGATAAATCTGTTCCAATAAAAACCAAAATAGTGGGTACAAAAAATAGACCATGGTTTTCACCATATTAAGCAAGTTATTAAGCAAAGAGACTTAGCTTTTTCTCGTTGGAAACGGTTTAAAACAAACGATCTACACGTTGAATATTGTTCAGCAAGAAAGACAGTACACAAAATAATTAAGCAGGAAAAATCTAAATTTTACACTGAAAAATTCTCCACGGCTCTGGGATCAAAAAGAACCTGGGATATTGTAAAAGAAATCGGTGTTGGTAAATCTAGAAATTATGACCCTGTTTTTATTGTTCCAGATGTTCTTAATGAAAAATTTTTCAATATTCCTTTTGTAGAAGCTGATATTAGTTTTTACAATCATAGCCATAACAATCGTGAACCTCATTATAACTTCTCTTTCGATTGCGTAGATCAGTTCGATGTTATAAGGAACTGTATGTCAATAAAATCAAATGCAGTTGGCGTCGACGAAATTCACCCAAGATTCTTTAAAATAATTCTTCCAATAATATTGCCCTATGTTACACATATATTCAACAATATAATTACCACTAGTCATTTTTCCTCAAATTGGAAAAAATCTAAAATTATACCAATACCTAAAACTAAATCAGAATATAGGCCAATCGCTATTTTACCCTTTATGTCCAAAATATTTGAGAGGATAATACATAGTCAGATATCTAATTTCGTAAATGATCATAATTTGCTTAATGATAAGCAATCTGGGTTTCGGCAAAAACACAGTTGCATAACTGCTCTTGTAGATGTTGCGGAAGATATAAGAAGTGAGATAGATGAACGAAAAACCAATATTTTAGTACTTTTAGACCATTCGAAAGCTTTTGATACAGTCGATCATAACGTCCTATGTTATAAACTACAGCACATGTTTATGTTTTCTACAGCCGCTACACAACTAGTATTTACATATCTTACCAACAGGCATCAGTATGTTCAAAGTGGTAACGATAAATCAAATTTACTACCTGTTATGAGAGGTGTATCGCAGGGGTCAATTATTGGGCCTCTACTATTCTCGCTTTATGCTAATGACCTGCCGAGTCAACTTACGCACAGTAAAATCAGAATGTATGCTGACGATATACAAATTTACATCAGTTGTGATTTATCTAAAATTGAACAGTGTGTCTTAACTCTAAATACCGAGTTAAAACATATTTATAAATGGGCTACTGCTAATGGTCTTAGTATCAATCCAAAAAAGTCTAAATATCTTCTAATCCAAAAACGGACTACTATAAGTGATCATATACCGGATATTTTTCTTAATGACACACGTATAGAAAGGGTAAACTCAGCAAAAAATCTTGGAATAATCTTTAATAAGAACCTGACATGGAGCAATCATATTAATTATGCATGTGGCCGTACGTATTCCATGCTTAGAACTCTCTGGCAAACGCAGTATTGCACACCTGTCAAAATAAGAGTACTTCTTGCAAAAACCTATTTATTGCCAGTTCTGATGTATGGATGCGAATTATTTGCCAAATGCGATACCGCAAGTACAGGAAAACTAAACTCAGTTTACAAAAGTATTGTGCGCTATGTATATGGCGTGAAAAGGTTTGATTCTGTTTCGCCTTTTACGGCAAAACTATATGGTATTCAGTTTGATGCCATACTCAAAACAAGAGTACTCCTGTTCATGCACAAAATCGTGTATACCCAACAACCACAACATCTCTATAACCGCTTAACCCTATTGAGTTCTAATAGAGGAAAGCGAATCTTATTGTTTAGACATCATAGTTTAACTTCTGATTGGCAATTTTTTCTTAATGCAATCCGGCTTTGGAATCTACTCCCGCACAACATACAAATAATAAGTAACGCAATGAGATTTAAAAAATGCATTATTAATTTTTTTACATGTTAATTTGTTAACTAAACACTTTTCTTTTTCTTTTTTGTTTTCTTTTATAAATTTATAAATTAATTAACTAATTAGTTTAATCACTTTATCTTTAAGAATTATAATTTTTAATTTTAATTTTTAATTTTTAATTTTTTTTTAATTTTTTTTTCTTTTTAATGTTTCTGCTAAAACAATGTTCTATACTGCAATAAGAGACTTTAAGTCTTGTGTATAGAATTGGAAATAATTAAATAAATAAAATAAATAAATAAAATAACGCTGGTTCTACTGTACCGAGTTTGCTGATTTTCACTAACAAACTGCTTAGGAAAACTATAAACGGTTTTTTGTAAACTTTGTTGATTTCGGTAGTATCCTTTCGACGTGAGAGTGTTTTACACAGACAGACAGACGAACACGGCTCTATCGACTTAGAATTTCATAAGGACCTCTTGGTCTCAGATGAGTATTTCTTAGTTTTACACACGGAATAACAATGTTATATGCCCTCATTCGTTACTTATGGTGGTGGAGGGTATAAAAAGGAGGCTAGAGCAGGCAGACAAATAATTTGTTATACTCTAAACAGTTAACAAAAATAAATAATTTAAAGTTCTTTGAAAGCACATAAATACTTTGATGTATATTAGAGATTTGCGGTAAATGTTTTTGTAACAATTTCTTATGTTTCAAACGATTTGTACAGCTAAACATACCCCCTGAATACTACCTTGAATTGTATCAAAAAAAAAAAACAAAATTAAACTGAAATGAAATGAAATGCAATGCATACAAAGTCTAGCTGCACTTACAAACATATAAAATTATTATGATTATTTTCTTATTATTATTAAGCACAAAATCAACCGAAATAATGTGAAAACATAATAAAAACACAAACAATTCGTAGAAATTTTTATTAACAATTGTTTGTGATTAAATGGTTGTTACGAATGTCTGAGTTGAGTACTTGAGTGAGTGAGTAAATGAATGAGTAACAACACAATTTTTATGAATTTTATTTCGTTAAGATGAAAATAAACTTAAACAAATAAAACAAATGACACAGTTATTTTTCAGTGTGATGGTTTTTTGAAGGATTTGTATTTGTATAAAACGATGACAAATCTTGGTGAAATCTCAGACATGATCTCGTTGTTAAATTGATGTTTACAGTTTAGCTGTTTTCTGTTTTCTTTATTATTATTTCTTATTTTTTTAAATTTAATTGTCATTGAATTTATTTATAATGTATTGTGCACAGAAGGTTACATACATAGAGATTTTTAAATTTATTCTACCTAATGTTTTTTTTTTAATTGTATTTAAGTTAAATTTATGTGTGTGTGTTTTTTTTTTTTTGCTTCTTTCAAGTAGAAAATAACTAACAACAAAACTTATTGACTTAATAATTGGAAAATTACTAAGACGTCAAATTATAGTTTATCAGTTTAAATTGATCAGAGCATAAATTATATATTTTTTCTTGTGTAACTTTATAGTGGGTTATATTTAATAATAAATACGAGATTTCGAATGAAATAGTTTAGGTTTTAATAGCTAAATTTACCACATTTAATTTTTATAAAAGAGTTTATTATTTACGAGCTTGAAATTCCGTTTAAATAGTTCAATTATGTTTATTATGTTTTAAAATATGTTAAGGTGTTTAAGGAAATGTAGAGGATGAAGTGCGAATTAATAAGAAAGTAGAGAAACATTGTCTAGTTATTGAGGGTAGAATGGGATAAAAGAGTGAAATTTTATAGTTTCATTCAATAATTAATAATTCAAAATACATATGTACATGAAATTGTCACGTTATTGTCTTCTAAATGACACTCATAGGTAATGAAGAACAAAATTAAGTAACCTGCATTGAAAAATATGGCACAAGTAAAATAAAAATAATGTTTATAAACATAGACATTATAATTAAAGGCATGAGAAGTTTGTTTACATTGAAAAGGCCTTTTCTAAATGGCAGTGGTGTAAGGCATCGTAACATTCACCCTCAAACTTGCAGAAGACATAATTTTTATAGGAAAAGTTCCTACCTTAAAGCTGGTTTTGTGTTTGTTTTGGTCAGCATAAATCATTGCTTTTGAAATTACTCTCTTAAAATTAATAGTTTATTCTAAAACACTTGATAAAATGCTGCTCTTAGTAGCATTTAACACGTGCTATTGAACTTTAAAAAATAAAGTGTGGCGTCTCCTGTGATAAACTCGAGTTAAGCTTGTCAATACGTCTTCCGAATAATTATCAAATCCCGAAAACTAGTATTTACTTACAAGGTCATCAACAAAATTTCAAATTTTAGAAAGTATGTCGCGAAAATAAAGATGAAAGTTGTGAAATTCATTTTGGATTGCCAAACTCGAACGCAGTATTTGATGTGTCTAGGATTTTTGGAATTTAGAAATTCCTATGCAAACTCTTCTTTGCAGGATTTTTTCTTTATTGGTGAAATAAATCAAGGTGTTGTAATTCATGTTCAAAATTAAAGGAAGAATTTTTAAAAAAGATCTTAGTATATATTTATAGTATAAATTTAGCAAAAAAACAATATTATAGAAATATCCATCATCATGCAAAAAAGATTGCATTCAATGTTATGATGGAAATTTTCACCATTATGTACAGAAGGGTTAAAACCTCAAGAGGTGAAGAATTTGTTTTAATTAAATTAATAGTTGTCATTTTAAATTTGAGCTCTTTGCCGCGTTTATGTTGCCCTTTTATTTATGCTCAAAGAGGTATCAAAGAGTGATCTGGTGAAATCTCTGCTTAAAAGCAACCAAAAAAGAGTGATTTACTCAACACTTTTAAATTTTTGAAAAAACCTAAAATTGAAGAGTGAATTTGATAATGAGATAGAAATATTTGGTATTAGAAATGAATTAAATACCTTAATTGCGAAACGAATGAAATAACGAATGTAATCGAAATATAATATATCCCACCATAAAACCTAATAATGTCTGTAATAATGTTGAGAAAGGATTGTTTTAATATGTGACCCGGCCTATGAAAAGGTGGCTTATGACTCAACAAATTTTTCAATTCCATTTATTATCTTGATTCTGGATTTTCAATAAAATTATGTTTTTATGTCATTTCTGCTCTTCTTTCTCTACATTTTTAGTACACTTCTAAGCAAGTTAGGACTTTTTATCGAAATCAAAAAAAAAAGTGGAAACATTTTGTTTTAGTCATAAGCCACCTTTTCATAGACCGGGTCACATATAATGTTTTCTTTTTTATTTATTTATGGTTTAGACATACTAAACTTGTAATCAATTTCAAAACCAAATCTACTAGAAAAAGTATTTTTTTGTTTGCTATGTGCCAAAAGTAATCCGCTATAATTTTGCCAGTTTTAACAAAAACATCTATAACTTCCTTTTAAACTTAAAAGCTTTATAAAAATGTGTAGTTGTAAACTTATTAGAACAATATATTATACAATAAGTAAACAAACTTTATAAATTTTAGGGAAACTTATTGCCAATAATATTAATAAAGATGTATAATCATATACTAAGTGCTATTTCACACATTTCAGTTTTAGCTGCCCAGTTTTTGTTCAATTCTGTTTAGAAAATATAGAAAATTGACTAGTAACTTCAAGTATGTACCCCTTTAATTCTCTTTTTCCTTCTCACCCAAAAATACTTGCCTTGAAGAGTCAGAATTGAAACGTGTGAAAGCGGACTATTTGAAGTAAATTTTTTGGAATTTATAATTATGATCTTTTTATACATATGTATATATATAATATATAATTAGTAATACAAAAAGTGGTGAATAAAGCTACGAAATAATGAATTCTGAAAGTCATTAAAATTAAGAATGTGAATGTAAGTAAAGTTTTTGCTGGGCAACTTATTTAAAAAATGCAGGTACTATTTTGTTGGCATATTCAACTACTATTGCTTTATTAGTTTATAACTAAATTTTATATTACAATTTTGATTCTTAATATTTAAATAATTCAAAAATATTTAAATAAATATGTTTTCTCACATTTTCAATAAAAGATTTATTTGGCACAAAAATCAATCAACCTCATTTTTGTTGGAATTTGCCTATGTGACTCTAACTAAACATTGCTGTCATTTTTCTATAATATTTTCGTATTGGTTTTTCCTTTAACTACAATATTTTAAATAGGCACCTTTTGACTTGTGATGATTAAAAAAAATATTCTGACATTTTCACTTATTTGCATAATATTTGCTGTTTACACCCCATAATATCGGCAATTTTTGCTGGTTTGTTTTTATTTTAATAAAGATGATGTTACCTGTAGAGGTAGCTGCAAAACTTTAAAAGATATTATTAACCAAAAGTAGTCAACACATTATTTATAATCTGCTAAAATATCACATTAACAGACAAATACCATAAAGTTAAGAAAAAACAAACACCAAAATATTCGCCAAATAATAAATAAGAAAAAATCTACATATCATTTGATACAAAATAATTGTGATTGCATTTGTGCATAAACTATTTAAATGTCAATTGTTATAAAAACTCAAAAGAAATATGAATAAAAAAGTTAAAAACAAATAACATAAGGAAGGTATGACCACTGCAGTTTAAAATGTTTTAAATTGTTTTTTTTTTTAATTTCAAAAGATGACAAACTGACATTATATGGAAAAATATTATGTCTTTTAGCTGCTAAGAAATGTTTAAAAACTAAACATGTTTTCAAGTTTTTTTTTTAGCCAAAAAATATGTACATATGTACATACTTATTTAGGTCGTTTGTTTTGTTATTGAAATGATGATTTCCTAATAGTTATATTACCTAAATTATTTCGGTATTTAACAATGCTGCTAGTGTTTAAGATTACCACACTTTCAATACTTTTTTTTAAACAAAACACATTCAGCTGGGCGTCTAAAATTATATCATTTCAAAATCCATTATAGTTATTCTCTAAGAGCAAACAGACAAAACAAATAAATTTACAAAATTTATAAAATTTGCTGCCGTTTGTCTAAATAATTTTTCAATTTGAAATCTATGTTGTTGTTGTTGTTGCGGGATTTCGCAAAACGTGATTTAAAGTCTTGTGGTCAAATTTTATGCAGAAAAATCACTCCACATGGAAGAAACAAATGTTGATTGTTTAGATTTTTTTGAACGCCTTTCGTGCTTTAAACCATGCGTTGTTGCATCATCATCAACAGCCTCATGGACGTCTTATTATTAAAGCATCTACAAACAAAAAAAAAAAAAAAAAAAACTAACTACAAGCTGAAAAAATAGTGGGTTTAAAATGAAATAACATGATCCCCCCTGAAAGCAGCAGCAGAAATTTGGTCATACAGTTAGATACAAGTACCAGCTTCCTGGCCGAGTATAAGGTAGTGTGGCAGTAGTATAAAAGTACAAATGTTAGATTTGTTTAAGACAACAAACTTAAAAAAAAAAAAACGTAGCCAAACCAGTGATGTCTGTATAGAAATAAAGGAGTATTATAACTGACTGTGACTCAGATTACATACGCTAAAATTTTGTTTAACCAATTTTGAGTTTTATTTATTTTTCTTTTTTTCTGTGGCATCTACAGATTTGTAAAATTTTTGTGTGCATTTGATATCATTTCATTACATTTTCTTAGATATATATGTATGTACATTTATACGCCTGATTGCAGAAACAAGCACACAAATTAATAATATTAAATTGCAGCATTTATTTTCTTTTTAAACCAAAAAAATAAATAAATAACGAAATTGTCTGCATGTTTGACTGCCAGCCTGTTGCTGTGTATTCACTCATTTATTTGTTCATTCATCTTGTGGCTGTTACCAGCAATTTTATGCTATATAATGCTGATAATTAATTGTGGGGTATGTGGTGATTTATTTAAGCTTTTATTAAATGAGACAAAAAAAAACAAAACCTAAATAGCAAAGCTATCAGTTTTAAGCTGAAAAATGTTTCTAAAAAAACAAATAATTTAAATGTTTCGTAAAAAGTAAAGAGCATTAAGCAGAATATTCTTCGTTTCAATTCAAAAGATTCTTTAATAATACTACCGCCTTTAGAGCTGCTATAATTTTGGAAGCCCTAAGGTAGGCTACATATTTCTATATTAGCTGTATAACAGTAATAAGCCTTTACGCGTTTCTCGCATTCTAAACAACTGTCAAAAAAGTAGAATCAATGTATTCGTATGTTTTAAGTTACACACTTAAAAGCGTTGACGCTTGAAAAGTTAAAAGTTTGAGAGCGTCGCAAACATCGAACAGCTGACATTGACAAGAACTAAAACAAAAATGATTGCCGCGAAAAATCTTCACATGTAACTTGAAATACTTTAGAAAACTATAAACGCGTTGAAGCTAAAAAGCCAGGTGTAGGCCTCCAGCTTTAGTATTTGCAGTTTAACAGGAAATTTAAATTTCTGATGATAATTTTGAAATTAAGAAAATTGAATTTCAAAATCAAATTCTACTTTGTTAAGGAATTTTATTAAAAAAAAGCATGTTTTTTGTTTATTTAATTTTTAATTTTTTGTTTTAACAGAAAAGAGAATTTTTTCCTAGAAATGTGATTTAGTTATTATTTAGAAAATTTTTATTTAAAAACTATTTTTGTAATTGCTGCTGCAAAATTAAAAATGTTAAAAGCTTTTTGAATCGAACTGGAACGAAACCCCAAAGAAATACTACAATGTCAAGCCACCAACATTTTCTTGATCTATCTTAATAATACTTCATGTTAAAGTATTATAAAAAATAACTACTTAATTTAGATGTTAGAGAAAATATTACTCTCAAATCAGTTTTTATTTTATTCACCCCTATCGTGAATAGAAATTCCACATGAAATTTGTTCGCTTTTATTTTTTTTTAAATTGAATTTTAATAGGAAAATGTGAAAAGGGAACAAATTTCATGTGGCATTTTTATTCACGATAGGGGTGATTAGTTTTATAAAAGCCTTCATCAAACCTAGAAAGCTCCAAATACTTGAATTTTTACTTATACAAATCTCGATGCAATTTAATCCATTATCTACCACAATATTTCGTAATTATAATGAAGAAACAAGAAACCCCATATTAACACTAATTTAATTTTCTTCTTTACAACAACTCCTTAAAACTGTCATAAACTCATTAAAATATCTACATCAACCATTAATCTAGTAACCAAGATTATATTCATTATCTCAATTATTTGATTAAATCTCAGTTTCAGCAACAAGATCTAAAAAAAAAGATTTCAAAAGCAATAGCAGCAGCACTCACTCTCTAGCAAACTCCCCAAAAAAAATATACTTGTTGCCAACAAATATTTAAACATCATCAAATTGCTGGCAGTAGCCAACGACTTAAAGAGTTTTGAGTGTTTTTGTAATGAAAACAAGCCACCTTTTCAACAAACATGCAGCCATCCAGCCAGCCGCAAATATACAGTAGTGCGAATAGTATACTATAGAAAAAAGTACAAGAAATTAAAAAAAAAAATAAACAGAATTTAGTTTAAAGGTTTCGTAATGAGGTATGGACACGTTCTACTAACTAAAACTGTATGCTATGAAATGTTTGTTTGATATTGCACGCCTCTTGTACACAGCGTCCTTTTTTTAGTTTTTGCTTATATTTGTCTTGTGTTTATATATTTCTTTAGACTTGATTTTTTGCACGTAGTTGGTTGATATTGGGGGGATTCTTTTGTATGTACATGAGCAATGAATGCACTTTATTGGGAAGTTGTTATTGTAGTTTTTGTGGGTCACTGTGTTAAGTTGTTGTATTACGTTATACAACAACAGCAACAACAACGACAATAATAATAATAATAATAATAATAATAATAACAGAAGCAGCAACAATAACAATAACATCTACAATCAAGAAGTCAGTCAGAAGCAAGTGAATGCACAAACAACGCAAAAACCTAAACATACAAGTGGCAGTGGCAAAAGCCTTTTTTTTTTTTCTTATTTAGCTTACAATACAAACTGCCTCTTATAAATTAGGTTAAGTGATGAATGAACAAATGTAGCATCCATTCAAGCAGCCATTCAACCATCCAAGAATATACACCACTACGAGTATGTTCGTTGTCTGTGTACAACTTGGTACCATAAATGTTTGTATTCAAAAGTGCCTGAATGGTCAGCAAATGAAAGAATAATACAATTTTGTTTCTTCACTTTAGTTTGTTTTGTTGTCGTTGTTGTTGTTGTTGTTTCAGTGTGTTTAAATTTGGGGTAGACATACAAATGAAATTCTCAACAATATATTGCAATTTATTCTTTTGTTATGAATTCTTTTGTTGAAAAATAACAAAAATAACACAAATTTTATATTAAAAAATGTTTTTATGTAAAAGAAATCTACATTAATTTTAATCACCTGATAACGTGGGCTGCTGATGAAAATATTTATTTAAATTTTTTTTATCGAAATAAAGATTTACAATAACAAAACATTCTTATTTCATGAAAACTAGATCTGTGTTTTAATAATTACCTAACAGAAGGCCATAATTTTTATAGTATTATTCTTAAAAGCCACGCCCCCATCATTATAAGAAATTTGTAAAAAAAAACTATTTATTGCCTGGATCAAAAGATCGATAGTTAGAGATATTATTTTAAAAAACATAATGGAAACCTAAACTTGTTTCGCGGTTGTCGCCTATTTTGGTTCACAACTTTTTTTTTTATTTTACCGACTTTGCTGATATTCACTGTTAAACTGTCTTGGATAAAATTGCCTATTTTAGGTAAAAATCATTTCAGTTTTATATTAACGCATGCTCACTATCTAAGACATACTGAAAGGCGTACTAATTTTGATTGAGTGTGTATTTCATAAGGAGTTGAAATATATAAACTATCAGGTCTTGCTTTACGTTGAATGATAAATTTAAATTTTTCTAATTTTTAGTTTCGGTTTAACACGACAATAATGTTAATTTAGAAACAAAATCAATACTTAAAAAAAAAACAAAGAGATTCACAAATCTTTCAAAGGCTGTCGCAAGTTTCGCGGAAGATTTCAAGCAATTAATAAAAATGGAGCATTACATTAGAGAATGATGAGTTTTAATTGAACGATAAGTTTAATTGCAGTACGGATTAGTACGCTTGTGTCTTTTAGATTACCGAACCAGTACAGTGTTATTTAGGCTGACGTTTCAGCGAACTGACTAAGTTTCTATCAAGTATATGTTGTGGATATTCGGATTTATAGCTACTGCCTTTAAAACTCTTTCCCGGGCTGGTCATCTCTGAATGAGTTGACAAAATATTCTTTAGTTAGGCTCCTTTGGACACATCAACATATCACACGCAGCTGCATTGTGCAAAATAATTGTTCAAGACAAAGAGACTGATACAATAGTTTGAAATCCGCTTTCATGGTGCAAACGTTGAGTCTATGACGATCTATGAAGATCGAATCTTCTTATAATGAATTCTGTGGAAGCTGTCATGATGAAGAAGATGACGATATTGTACGCCATCTTAACTCTCCTCCATTCCCGGCCCTGACAAATTATCGACTGAGAGTGTGAATTTTTCCTGCACGTCTTGAAAGACCTGTTAGGGACAAAGGTCAGAAGGTAATTGGAGCGTTGGTTTGATTGAAATAAATAAATAAATAAAAACTAGTCATCTATGGGGAATTATCTTTCTCTCTGAACTTTTCTGGTCAGCTATGGGAATTTTCTCTCCGAACTTTTCTTTTGGGACACCACGTTTGTCAATTTCAAAGTTGGCTGCCTGTTAAACATAAACTAACCTTGATATCCTCTGTTCGAGCAAAATCATTCTAAGCTGTGAAGCACATGCTCCAGTTAATATATTTGTTAATAGTTTTTAATGATAATTGGATTAATAATTTATGTTAACAGAATTTCTTTATGAGGCTATTTTAAGCCATAAATTTATCTTTCATTCAAAGACACCCTTAAAATTCTGCAAATAATTTTTTTTTATTTCCATGTTATTGATTTTAATTTCTCTTTTTCTTTCAGATTTTCATATATTTTTTGGTAAGTCCTAAAATGTAAAAGTTTTATATATTTTTTATTTCAAAACCTCCAAAAATTTCTAAACTAAAACCATTCTAAATTAAAAAATGTTTGTGCATCTAGTACAAAACGTATTTTTAGCACTTAACACAATTCAATTACTAAAGTACAATTTGGCTGCTAAAGTATTACAGAGCAAGCAATTAGTACTAAAACATGACTTTAGTACTAAAATAGAAGAATACATCTAACCTATAAATTCTGTACTAAAGCACACATTTTAATACAAAATTACAATTTATTACTAAATTAAAGTTTTTTACTATAACATAATTTTGGTATTAAAATACATTTTTAGAACTAAAAAACAGTTTTTGGTTTTTGTACTAGAACACAATTTTAGCATTAGATAGTGTTTTAAACAAAAACGTAATTTTGGTACCGGTTTATCCTACTAAAATACAATTGTTTACAATTTTATTACAACAACTAAATTCTAGTACTAAAAAACAATTTTTTCAACAGAATTTTTGTCTTAAAACTCAATTGTATTCCATGTTTGCCCAAAATTCAAAATTGACAAAACAAAAGACTTAAGGCACAAAATTGGTCTTTAAATTGATTAAATCTCTTAAACCTTAATAACTTTTAAATTTATCTATTTCTCCCTTTTAATTACTAATTAAACAATAATTACAAAAATAAAAAAAACATTTCTTTACATTTTTGCTTACCTGTATGTATCCTTTGGTGTGCCTTTAAATGTGAACTTTTGGTATAAACTTTTGTACAACCTGTCAATAGAAGAGAAAAAAAAGAAAAACCCCAAATAAATAACACAAATATACATAAATATTAGAAAGGTTAACAAGAAACACATAATAATAAAAATAAAACCGAAATACTAATAACGAATTATAATTTAATAACACATATTTTTTAAATCATTACAATTGTAATCATTATACCACAATAACACGATTAACACGATTTTTTGTGGTGGCTACAACAATAAAAATCTTCCCTTTTGCCACTTGTTCAGAAAACTAAAAAATTGAAATAAATTCTTTCTTTCCCTTCCCTCCCCTGCCCTCTCCATGGTATTTGAAAGTCAAACTCTAACTGTAAATTTTAATTTTAAAATTTTACATTGTACCCATACAATACTTACAACAAATAAATAAACATAAATAAATGCATATAAAAGGTGCCAGATAAATAACTAAGTAGTTGTTGTAGCAAAAGAAGAAGTAGGAGATATTTTGTGTTTTATTCAAAACCTAAAAAAAATATACTTGCAACACTCTGAAATAAATCTACCTTATTTGTGGCGAAATGCAATTTAATGCACAAAAATACCAAACAAATAAAATCACTAACAGAAATAGACAGCAACTAAAAAAACAGAATTGGAAAACCACCTTATAGTACTGAACTATAATAATAATAATGGTATGTAGAGGAGTTTGCTTGCTACATGTTGCATGTTATTTAATGTTGGCAACCTGTTGCTTGTCGTGTTTTATGTTCACTCTTAGAAAATCACAAATAGAGGGGCAAAAAAAAACAACACTATCAAAAATTGATATTCAAACATACTTAGCTCATAGTGGTTTAAAGGAATTTATTCATTTTGTAAGTAACTCACTAATTTTTAGTCCATATAATGACTATTTTTATATACAAAATATGGTAACAAATATCGAGCCATTACCGCCAAAACATTGTATCCCACACCATAATCGATTGTTGTTTTTTTTATCGAAATCGATAGTTCAACATCATTTAAAATTATTAAAATTAAATGTATTACACAAAACAATATTTACATTATAAATTTTAAAATAATGGCTTTATTCAAACTGATTTTATTTAAAAAAAACCTTCCCCTATAAAATTTTGAGTTTGTGGGATACATTTTTTCGGCGGTTATGGCTCGATATCATTGTGACAATATCAGCAGATAGTACTAACACACAATTTAACTCAAATCGGATCGTTAAATAATAGAGTTTTAGTAACGAAATTCGTTCTTAGTAAAAATTTAAAATCTTAGTACCGAATTGAAATTTTGCTTTTATAAATACATTTTTAGTACTAAAATCGTATTGAAGTAATAAAACAGAATTTTAGCACTAAAACACTGTTTTAGTACAAATTAGTACACAACTTTAGTTATAAGAGATAATTTAGTAATAAAACAAAGTTTAGTACTAAAACATAATTTACAATAAACGAAATTTAGTACTAAAACACAATTTTGTACTAAAATAAAAGTTGACGCCAAAATACAATTTAGTTTTAAACGAAATTTAGTACTAAAATAAAATTCACCGCCAAAATACAATTTAGTATTAAACGAAATTTAGTACTAAAACACACTTAGTACTAAAACACAGTTGAGTACTAAAATAAAATTGAATAGCAACATATATTTAGTAGTAAAACACAATTTAATACCAAAACACAATTTAGTACATACTCAAATACAATTTAGTATCAAACTATATTTAGCACTAAAATACATTTTAGTATTAAATGAAATGTAGTACTAAAACACACTTAGTACTAAAACACAGTTTAGTACTAAAATAAAATTGAATAGCATCATATACATATTTAGTACTAAAAAACAATTTAATACCAAAATACAATTTAGTACTAAAATACAATTTGGTATTAAACTATATTTAATACTAAAATAGAATTTAGTATTCAATACATACTAAAACACAATTTAGTGTTAAAACACAATTTAGTACTAAAATACATTTTAGTACCAAAACAAAATTTAGTACCAAAACAAAATTTATTAGTACTTAAAACACAGTTTAGTTCTAAAACCATATTTTGGTAATAAAACACAATTTTAGTACTACATCTAAATTATAGTTCAAAAGCTCCCCATTTTGATGCCGAATCTCTATTAAATTTTAGTTGTAAATCACCCAAAAGAAATTTTTAAAACCACTCTTATTTTTTAGCTGTTAATGTTTTCATACCTTTACAAAAACCATGTCCTCAACTAACAGTTTTCTATTAGATTGCTTTATGGATTTATTTGTTGTTGTATGTCTTATTATAATATGTTTTTATGTGGTTAAATTTTTTCCACAACAATTTTTCGTAAACATTTTGAAGCGTATTTATTTTTTTTTTTTGCCAGCATCTTGATATGGTTAATATTGGAAATATTAGTAGTAAATGCAATTCTATAGCAACAACGAAACAAAAACATAAAACAACAATAACAAAAAATTTGAATGTATGAATTTTTACTTAAATAACACAAATTAAGGTTGTTTATTGGGTCAATTGTATGAGAAGATAGATATGAATTTGAAATGAAATGCAAGCCAAACCAATCCAATCCAATCGAATCCACCAAACTATTCCTTATTAATGGTTAACAAGTGGCAAAACAACAAGTGAATGTTTTATATTTATTTATTTTTTTGTTTGTTTTTGTCTTCTAAGATGTGGGTAAAATGTTATTTAAACTAATTATATTTTGTAAAGTGAGGAGTTGGAAACAAAAAATTACACCAAATAAAATATGTATGTGCTTTTTTTGCCTCTAATTTACATGAACTTTTGTAAATTATGGCTTTATTTGTGTGTGGAATTGTTTAAAGGAGAAAAAAATATTTTATTGGCACCTTTAGTTTATTATGGTTTTAATCTTGACAATAATACTTAAATTTATAAAAATATAATGGAAAAAATTTTAGACGTGTTTAAAATAAATTGAACGTGCTACGCATAATAGATAAACTTGAGTTCTTTTTTTTAATGTTATTGCTGCTGTTGCTGTGTTTGTTGTTAGTTTACTCCAACATGGTTATTTTGTTGTTGTTGTTGTTAACTTTAAAGTTAATACACTTGTTTGGCTTATACTTTATAAGCACGTTACATTATTGGTAGTTGAATTGACATTAAGACTAAGAGAGTTTATATTGTATTGTTTATTGCAAGTTTTTTGTTGCTATTGTTGCTTCGCAAAGAGTACCCTACGGTAGTTTATTTTTAAATTACACATTTTTTTTAAATAAATTGTTTTCTTTTTGCATTAAGAATTAGCAAATCTAGCTTCTTTTAGTTTATGTTGGAAATTTTTAAACCAATTTTTTAAACCACTCTTACAAATGTTCAATGAATGTACTTGAATTTTAAGAAACAACAATTTCACTTAGAGTACTGATGTTAGAAGTCGTTTATTTCCCATCAGAATTGTTTGCTGGCAGCATTTTGTTTCTTTCATTTTCATCAATTTGAGTTAGTTAACATTTACCAGTAGTCTTTTGACTGTCATTGCTGTTGTTTGGTGTCTGTCTAGTGTGATGTTTTCAAAAAGGCAAAAAAGCAGAATGAAGAAAACAATCTACACAAAACGCATTTTTTGAGGTTGCTATTGTACATTTTTTTGTATGTAGCCTTTATTCATTGTCCAATATAAAACAGCAGCACGTACAGAATATTTGAAATGTCTACTTCAGTAAACTTTAACTATTCTTTACTATATTTATCGAGACAATAGTCTTTGGAAATAATACCGTAAGAATTCATCCATCCATACATACACACGCTCAAATAACTTTGAGACTCTAAGACAGGCGGACAGATGGACGGACAGACAGACACTTTGGTACGCATGAAAGTTTATATTTCTACTCTTTTGCTATGTTTTTTCCTCTAGTCTCTAACACATTCAAACAAAACATATTTGTATTGAATGTTTGTTTGTACATTGTGTTTTTCTACATGTTTTTTTTTCAGATATTTTCTTGCTTACATATTTTGTATTCAACATTACAGATGTCAATCTACAATCTTAACAATCTGATGCGTGCATTTATGTCATAATAACTTCATTTGGTAGCAGTAAACGTAAAGTAAAGTGAATGAATAGCAAACTTGTGTAAAACAAGCCAGCAAACGTAGTCACTAAAAAAGAGATGGCAGTTTAGACGGACGGATAGACGTACAGTTTGACATACGTATGGACATACAAGCGGACAGACAGTCACCTATGTATGTTTACCGGCTTTTTGTGCCAAAATTGGTATATAAACGTGTCACATATGCTTTTTAGACATTTATTTAACAATTTTCTGTATTAAGTATGTCTTGCAGTTTTTTCTTCTCTCACTATTTGTTTTGTGTGGTTGCTGGTTTCTTTCAGATTTGGGTTTTTTTTTTCTAAATAAATTTAAGTTAATCTCTTGCAGCAGGACGAGAGTTAAATGTGTGGTTTTTTATGGATTTTTTATGGATTTTTCATACATATAGTATATTTTGTTCTATTTATTTCTATTTTAAATTTTATGACATGGGTGTTGTTTGTAAGGAAATTAACCTAAATTATATACATACATGCTGTGTGTACAAAAAAGAGAAAATATTTATCTTTGGGTGTTTTTTCATCATTCTCTTAACAATAAATAGTACGTGTTAATAATGTTTTGTTTACGTACAATTTCAGCTAATTAGTATGAATTCAATGTGGCTTAAAAACAAAAGACTTAAGAAACAAACTTGACAAATTGACAAACAAATTTAGTGATATCGGAATTAGCAGAAAGTTTATATAATTATTAGCTCTTGGAAATTCTATATAATAACTTTCCCAAAGGTCAATACATGTTATGTTATGTTAAAACTAAAGTTCCATCGAAATCCTCGCAAAGTTCGAAGAACGTCGATAGAGTTTGCAGATATTGTATCGGAAATATAAAGAAATTATTAAAAAGCAATATATTTATTTCGATAGCCAGAACATTGGATTAGAAAGGAAGAAATATAAATTAGAAATATTTACATGCCGCACACCCAAATTTTACTAAAATCTTGGGTGACTTTATAAAACAACTACATACATACATGGTGAAGGCAAAAGCCATTAAAACTTTTTCCAAAAAACTTAAAATCGTAGACAATAAAATTTCATATATTAACAAACTTTTTAAAGCTCCATAGTAACAGCATTTGGAGAAATTTTTCCGAAGCTGATGCTATACTATAAACAATGGGGCACATGGATTGAGATAGTGAAATATTATACCTATACATGTTGATCGACCTCTTTTTGGTTACTACTAATAGTTTATATAGTTTCCTATATGCAGAATTTCAGGTCATTGTTTTAATGTAAATAAAAGATTATTTATTTACTTTTCAATTATATCCGACGTTTCGTTGGCATATTATACCATTAATCACGGAAAAGTGAAGTATTTAGGTATTTTACATCAGGAAAATCAATAGGTTAGGATTGTCAAAAATGTTTTTTATATGAATGAAGGAATTATTTTCAAATAATTTTAAAAATGTATAAACTTATAGTCATTCCCTAAATAAATAAATCAAAATATTTAATAATACAAAATTTCAATAACAATGTATTTTTCAAATTAAACGTATTATTGAGAAAATGAAGAAATTTTAGAGAAAAAACCTGGTTATTAAATTTAAACTTTTCTTCACTAATAACCAAATTAAATTTATGAATTTAGTATTTTATTTACTTTTTATGTATATTTTAATAAAACTTTGAAATTGAAACAAAAACATAATATTTTTGAGTGCAAATTTTTCAAATATTTTTTAAGGCGCATAAAACTTTTTTTAGAACATATTTGTGGTTGCCTTGCTTATTATATTAAACAGTTAAATCAAAAGTGGAAAACTTGGTGAAATTTATAAGTTTACGAAAAGATAAATTAATCATCTTATTACTGTTTCAAATGTTTAGTTTAAAGGTGAAAAATATTGTAAAAAACTTCAAAATCCTCTTCTTGTTTGTTATACAGTTTAATTATCGAAAGGTGCCTATTGAGGTATTTTATCAGTCAAATATATTTCTGTCCATGTTTGAACTTTGAGATTTAAAAATTTTAAACCTTATATCGCAGAATAGAAAGAAGACATAAAACTCTTGTTTATTGCTGCAAAGAATATTTTTTTTAAACAAACACAACTGCGAAGCAATTTGGCTTGTCTTTAGAAAACATCCAGAGTCTTTGGCGGGAATCGAACCCGCAACCCTCTGACTGATAGTCCGGCGCTCTATCGCCTAGTCTATCGGGGCAACCAAAAATGTGTCAAACTAGAGTGACTTGGAAAAATTACTTAAATAATCAAGTTTATTTATTTTATTATTATTTTATTTTAATTATTTATATTGAAAAATTTTACAGAATATTCTTCTAATATAAATTTAAGAATATTATCAAGAAATCCTTCATAGTTTTATTTCCTCTGAATGTATTTGTTAAACAAATAAGTATTTTTTTTAAATTTTCTAGATGTATTTTAATATATATGTCATATAGAAAAAATTATCTTTTCAGCAATTTAAAGTTACTTTAAAAAAAGTTTCAGTTTGCAATGTGTTTATATTTTTCTATTAGAAATATTGACATCTTATACCTCAAACATTAACATTTTTTACCTGGAGTAGAATTTTAAAGAAACATATTATTTTTAAAATTAAACTGCGATTTAAAATTGAAAATAATAACAAAAACTGTTTAATAACTTTCCTTGAATTATTTCCTTAATATTAACAAGCAATAACGAATGCGGTATTGTGAAGGGTGTCCCAAAAGTTACACAACAATAAGGCTATTTTGATGTAATCAATAATTGTCGGCTGACAATCGTTGTCGCGAAATTAACATTCTTTGGTCTAATGAGCCCAAATTTATTCCAAACGAAGATCCAATTTTCATGGGATCTATTAACAGTGACTGATGCTCGATATCTCAACATGATATAATTTTTATGCTTTAACAAGACGTTTACATATACCATACATCTAGTGAAACATCTAGTACATGAGACATTTGCTGGTCACATTTTCTGCCATTTTAGTAATCAGTACAGTCTATTTAGGCCAACAAGCCGTTAACCATGCGTGCTTTTAGGAAGAAAACTAAATGATACATCAAAATAAATCCGTTAAGTTCAAAACTGTTATGGAAAAGTTTGACAAAAAAGTGCTTATGGATAAAGCTATGGCTGATATTTGCACGATGTGCTTTTTTCTGTACCAACCCTATTCTGTATATGACATTTTTAACATAATTTCAATATAAAGAAGAAGCTTAAAAACTTGCGTAAATTTTAGGACACCCTTAATAAAACGACTTTATGAATTGAGAATATGATCTAGACATACGCCAGATTTTTCTAGGAACAAGGAACTAAAATTGGAAGATAAAAAGTCCTAATAACTACAACATTATCTATTTATATGTATTCCCTATAAATGTAGTATCAAAAATTTAGTCAAGCATTCTTCTAGAACTTTGTTTAATAAAACTAAATGTGATACAAAATTAAAATCCTTTTGAGAGCTGTTTTAAAACTCATTTAACCATGAGAACCAATTCCTTTGACAAAAAAAAAAAAACCCCAACAAATATTTCTATAATTTCAGCATAAAACAATGTTCCATTAAATAAACAAAAAAAATCGCTACAACAGAAACTAGTGCAAACTACACTTTTAAGACAAACCACAACAAGAAATTCTATTTTGACATTGTATGGTTTGTTACATGTCATGTGTTACATGTGTGTGCACAATATTGTATCTTACTGTCTGTCTGTCTGTCTGTCTGTCAGACCGTCCGTCTGTCCGTCCTTCCTTCTCTCTGTCTGCTTTGGCATCATCAAGCAAATAAACGATGTCTTCGGTAGACGAACAAAAAAAAAATACAAAAAATCTAATATCGAAATAATATTAATAAAAAAAAAAAAACGTAAGCCTGGTTGTATAACATGACATTAATGCAGAAAATCCACTTTTTTCAAATTGCTGTTGTATTTGTCTTCTTGTAACACACTTGAAAAGACTCATATGAAGTATGTGTGTCTCAGGAAACAAGACACAAAAGAGGTGTAAGTGTATGAGCATAATTGTAACGTTTGTCAGTTTGTTGTTGTTGTTGCTGTCGTTTCATGTAAGAAACTAGGTGATCTAAAGCACTGATTAAACTTGCAACATGCAACATAAGCAAAAATGACAAACACCACTAACAGCAACAGCCACAACAACAGCAACAACAACAAACACTAAACTTAACATTATAAACACTAACATATGACAAATGAAACTGAAACAATGTTGGGATATGAATAAAACAAGCAAACAACGAAAGACTGGCAACAAAAGTGTTACATGATGGAGCATACAAAAAAAAAATAATAAATAGAAAACACAACACAACACAATAACAGAAAAAGTGAAAAAATAACACTTTAACACTAATCCCAAAAATAGTTAGTGGGTGGTTAAAGGTGGTTGTTGCTGGCTAAAACTAAACTTCAATGTTAAAAGCAACAGGCAAATAACAAAAAACTTACAACTTAGTTTTAATTAATATAATTTTTTATTTTTACTTTTTTGATTATTTTTTTAATTTTTTCCGTTTCTTTTTTGTTTAATTATTTTTTTTCTCCTTATCTTAATTTTTAAGTTTTAAGCGTGTGACATTACTTTTTGTTACACACATTTAGCCAATTATCATTTAAGTGGTAATTACTTAACACAGACAGCGGCTTTTAGTGTTTTGTACAACCTTTTATAGTCAACACCACCGAGTGCGTGCTTTGCACAACATAATAATTAATTATTTAATGTTTGAACAAATATGGCAAAAATGTATTAATTAGTATCAAATTATGGTCAAAGTTATGTGTTATGTGTACATTCGTTCGTTTGTATGCATGTCGTTTAAAACGAAAATTGCTAACGCAAAAAAATATATATAAAATGCAAGCAAACAATGTGGGCAAAAATGCCTTGAAATTCCATGTAGAAAAATAAGGAAAATTTCCCACGACTTTAAGTTTTGCAAAAAAAAAAAGACAAGCAAACTTACAAGAAGATTCTTAAACTAGAACAATCATTAAGATTTCTTAGCTTAAGTTATAGTTTTAGTACAGTTTACAGGGGATTTAGAAACTTTGTTTTTATGTTAATGAAAATTTATGTTTGTTCAACCAATTTTATGGCAGTTATCAACGACATTCAATGTTTTGTTGAAATTCTTATTTTTTTTTGCAAATAAAAAGTTTGTGTCTTTAGTCTTTTGTTTAGCACGGCTGAAAAAAAGTTATGAAAATATAATCTAGATGTGTGTTTGTAACTAGATTTGGATTTTCGTTTAAAGTACATAGTAAATTTCTAAGTCTATATCATGTATGTGTCCTAAATCTATTGTTTTTATATATGTACATTAGGGTGGCCCCGTTTGTATGGAGAAAAAAATAAGGTAAAGACCATTTGGGTTAAATTGCATGATGTTTATAATCAAGAAATTTCAATTATTTATTTAAGTAAATTCTATGAAAAAATAAAAAAAAACACTAAAATTTTGTCTGAAATTTTCAAAATTTTTGAATTAAAAAATAATTGTTTTTTAATTTTTGGTAACCCATTGAATGCGCCTCTCAAAGACCTTTCATATGATACCAAATTTACATATACTTCCCTTTCGGGAAATGTGAAAAAAAATCAAAAAACCTCACCAAATATTGACCCCAAGACAAAAATATTTAGAAACGTAGTCTTAAAATGAATCAAATTTTCACATTAGTCGGGAACATCCGCAACTTTATTTTGGCGCCACCCTAATGTATATATATAAAATTTTGAGTTGTTTTGAATAAAACAATTTCTAATTATCAACATCTTTATCAAAATGAAATGATATGAATATCAACTGAGTGTCTAAACTATTTTAATATCTTCTTTCAATACGGAGTTTTAAAATTTTATAATTGAAAAATTCAAACAGGTACAAAAAAATAATTTTATGTGATTGTATATATTTTGTCAATACTGATTTCTAAAGCGGCAGCAATATGTCTCTGTGAGTTAACACCTCAATGGGTGACTTTTGGCAATCAGTTTATTCTGAACGTATTTCTATGCCTTTTGACAATTAATTTTTACACTTATCTAAACTAACGTTTAGATTTGTGTTGTATTTTCCAATACCGGATATAAGCTTTTGAACTTTAAAATTGCAAAATTCAAACAGTAACCAAAATTTGTTTAAATGAGCTACTTCTCTAATGTGGTACTTTTAGAAAGAATTCTAAATAAAATTAATTTTCATACTTTTTTAAATTAATAATTCTGAATAACAAATACAAAGATGATTATAAAGGATTTTACACTTTTTTCATTTTAAAACTTGAAATTCGAAGAACCATCAAAATTATTATTTATGTTGAGTTTTCCATGTTTTATGCATGTACAGACACTCAGGGGACGACACTTACTCATGCAATGCATTGTTTTGGAACTAGTAAATATTAGTTATGGGAGGGAGGATAGCATTTGTGAACATTTGATTTCAATTTTCCTGTATTGAAAGTGAGTGGGAGTATTTCTGCAGGAAGTTTATTCGACATACGGAGAAAGTTTTCCCTGTAATGTATTGTGCGATCCACTGCCCCGTCGACCATAAATGGATGAGCTTTAACTAAAGAACGTGTATTACGCAAAACATTACTAGTTTCGCGAACAAGTTCCCTGATTTCAGCATAATACATTCCATTATAGTATCGATAGAACGGTGAAACACAACCCACATGCTCCTTTGAATCAATACAGTTGGATGCCCCACTGTCACCGATAAGCACCTTCACCCTCTTCTGTACGCGGTCGAGTAACTCCAAAATAGACTTTGAAGCACAGGATAGTTTTATTACATTTTCAATCGAATGTAGGCTATGTAAATTGTAAGGAGATTAGATGGAGTGAAGTCTTTCCTACACCGTTTAAGGAAACCAAAGCATTTGAATGCTTCTTTTAACACTTGAAAAATATGTTTAGTCCAGTGGACATCACACTGAATTATCATGCCTGAAACATTAACGGCGTCTAATTCATTAATATTTACACTGTCCATAAAAACAGATGAAGCAATATGAACTGTCATGTGTTTGTGTGTTAACCCCATTCTGAGATTGTCACACAAGATCTTGGTTAAGTGCATCATTGATGTTTTACCTCATTGCCTCAATCTTCCTAGGGTATGTGATTGGTCTATGATTGAATGAATATGTATGGTAAATGTTGCTATCATCGGCATAATAATAGATAGATAGGGTTGAAAGTTTGACGTAGAAGGCCATTTAGAAAGATAAGGAATAAAGTAGGAGAAAGAACAGAGTCCTGCCGTACCCCTGCATTAACCTTGAACTCGTCTGATGAGATCTCATATAGTGCGATTTCTGAGCAAACTCCATATAAATCGCAAGAAGTTATCACCGGCACCTTAATCCATAAGTTTCGATAAAAGAGCACCATGCCAGATTTTGTCGAACGCTTCCTAAATAACGATGGCTTTATATAGTGTAAGCTAAAATGGACAGTGCTCCACTAAATTTTTTAAAAGTAGAACTACTTATGCTTAAAATAACTTGAACTAAATGAAAATTATACTGATTATTTGACCAAAACTCTTTGGTCTGGGAGGATTTGTTATTCGAGTAGACTTTTAGTGAATAGCACATTTTAATTGGTTGTACTTAGAATCCCTCTATAGAAGTTGAAAATTGATGAAACGTTACAATTTAGAAGATTGCTATAAATGAAGAAGGTCATTCGAACATTCAAAAATATGTATTGATTTACACATGACGCCTTCATAATCATTCAATTATAAGCTACGACTGCCGATTTAAGATTGAAGTCAAAACATGACTGATACCCTTTAAAAGAATCTTCAAACGAGAGCATTACATTATTACTTTCTGTGGAAAGGGGATAGTCTAAAGAAGTATAGGTGGTTAAAGTAGAAGAAAGCTTTTTATATCGCAACTCTACAATTGCGCGTTATGTTTGTTTTAAGTGAAACATTGCAGCGCCTCTAGTGGTGAGTAGGCACACTATTTTATACCTTGCTTTATAACCTTTATTTAATTATTTAACTACGGTGGCGTTTCAAAGCTATACCACCGAACGAGGGCCTGTGATAAATATTAGTTATGATAGATAGAAAACTACTAATTTTTACCGACAAACTGGGCACCTAGTGGGTAAAGCTAAATCGAGTACGCTGAAACCAGTGGTGCGAACAGTACTTTTAGCTGAAACTGAAAACTGTTGAGTTTATTTAATTCATTAAAAAAAACCGAAATTTGGCAACAAAATTATCTTTAAGATAATAAAACGGTGAGCACCACTGGATTCAGCGTAATCGATTTAGTTTTATTCACTGCATGCCCCACTTGTAGGTTTTTTCAACTAACACAGTGTTATCAGAAACTAATGTTTTTTGGGTGGCAGTGGCTGGGAATCCAACCTGACCTACATATACCAACTCATGCTTAATGATCAAACGCGCTAACCAATTAAGTTACAGCACCCTCATCAATAACATCAAGATCTGGGTAACGTAAATTCATATAATTCAAGTGTCAAATAAAACATTCAAGCGACACTGTCCAATACGAACTTCATTCAATGACGATCTCCTCACTATTTCCACCGCATACATTCAAGCCAAACAGTAATATAACTCTAATGCAGGGGCTTCAATTTCATAGCACAATTGTGCCTACCACTACCAAGACATATTTTTATGCTCTTCAATTCAGTCGTCGATGTGACTTCGACAAGTGCACATGTCTAGCGAATGCTATGTTATTTTTTTCAGGTTAACAGATGATGACACTCAAAAATATTGTGCGGTCAAAAATGCTTTTGGTACATACATAGCAAATTATAAAATGTGTATATTACTAATATTTTTCTGCGGTTTTAATTTAATACATTCTCTCAATTTTATTACTCTCTCGTACTCACTAATACACTAGCAAAAATTTTTTGGAAGCCCCTGCTCTAATGTATGAGCTGTAGCTTTACAGTCTTTTATGGAGCTACTCAACTGGTTAAAATTGAAAGCCATAACATTTCTGGACAACACTGGGGTTGTCAATCTATTGACTTATTGAAACATTACGGCGATGCGGACTGTGTTTCACTGTCCAATAGATATTACAATTAAATGTTTTAGCATTTCCTGGTACCCTCAAATTTCTATATAATGCAACCTTGTCCAGCACATGCCATCAATTTCGCCAAAGAATCACTAAATGTTATCTCAAAAGAAAAGCAAAACACTAACCCTCTTATTCATAAAAATTTACAACAGGTTTATAAAGCAAATTTCCATACAAAATTTGCTTAATAAACCGCTTATAAACCTGTTGTAAGTTTTATGAATAACGCCTTAAACAAATAGTATTTTAGCAGTACCAATTCTTTAAATTTCAATTTAACATCCCTATATTAATAAAATTTCACCAAAACTTAAATGTTACATATCAAAAAGCCACTTGGTTCTGTTCCCCACCCAACTTACCCACATAATCACAGTGATGTATACGTCTTTTCTCCAACTCGGGATTATTGCGACGATTATAGCGAACAGAGCGCACAGATGGCACAATTAAGTTAGCCAAATGAGCAGGTGTAGCTGAGGCAGATGACGCAGCCGATGCTGAATGACCACCGCCCCTAGTCGTTGAGCTAATGTTGCTGTTGTTAGTGGCTATTGCTGCTGTATTGCTATTGGCTGATGGATTAACCAACACCTGAGCACCTGTTTGGCCCAATGTGGTTAGAGAACGACCCGGACTCATAAGATGGCCCACAGCTGTGGGAGAACTAGAATGCAGTGTTATAATATTGGGGCAGATGGAGGAAAGTGGATGACCCTGTTGTTGGAGCTGCTGTTGCTGCTGTTGGTAAGGTGGAGGAGGTGTTGTGCGCCTGTTGTTTTGCTGTTGTTGCTGTTGATGTTGATGTTGATGCTGGTGTTGTTGTTGCTGCTGATGTTGATTAGCTTGAGCTACAGCATGTGCGGCTGCTGCTGCCATTGAACTACCCGGACTTCCGGGATCAGAACTGGGAGGTGTTAGTGGTGGCACAAACATATGCCTTGAACTACTATTGCTGGCCGCACTGCTGCTGCCACTACTGGTTTGTGATTGTGCGGCCGGTATTACAGCAGGTGGACATAATTGTGCATTTTGTAAATGATGAGGTGGTGGCGGCGGTGGAGCAGGTATTTGGTATTTACTATGAAAAGGCTATTAAATTAAAACAAAAACAAAAACAACAACATAATAATATTACGTCAATAAAATATAAAATACATTTAATATGTTGGTTTAAAAATAAAAAAAGTAAAGCTCTAACCAAGACAACTTATTTATTTCTATGTTTTGTTTTTCTGTGCGAAATGTTTGTAAATACAAACGAACGAGCGAACGAGTATGAATAATGATAATAAAAAAATGCAATTAAATAAATATTTCATTTTGGCCGCAAAACCGAACTCACCTGACTGCTATGCCATGGATATGTGGTGGTTGCAGCAGTTGTATAATTATTATTGTTATTATTATTATTATTATTACTTGTATTGTTGTTATTGTTATTACTGAGATTTTTAAGATTTTGTAATGCGGCGGTGGCGGAATTCTGAGACCCAATTGTTGGCGTTGAGGCAGCTAAAGGTGTTAGATGGTGTTGATGTTGCTGATGATGATGATGTATTGATGTATTTTGAGCCAATTGTGTTGTTGTGTTTATACTTAAACTATCATTTAAATAATTACTATGACCATATTGCTGATAGGCGTTCACATGATCTGCAGTCGAACCATTTAGATTTAATAAATTTGTGTTTTCTGCATTAAGAGCAACATCTGCATTGTGACTACTGGCGGTGCTGCTGCAACGGTTTGAGGGACTATTACTATTGCTGTGCAGCAATATGTTTTGTTGCTGCTGCTGCTGTTGATGTTGCAGAGCATGTGCATGCGCATGCGCATGAGGATGAGTATGGGAATTTAAATTGGTAAACATGGTTGTCAAATGATGCTCTTCCGTTAAACTGGGATGATGCTGGTATAAATGTTGTGATTGCTGTAAATGATGCTGGTGGTGTTGGTGTTGTTGTTGCTGCTGCTGCTGTTGCAAATGTTGAGGCTGATGGTGTTGATGTGTCTGTTGTTGCTGATGATGGTGGTGATGATGATGAGGCTGATGTTGGTGTGGATGTGAGTGTAGTGAGTGATGTTGCTGCTGATAAGACTGCTGCTGTTGATGTTGTCCGTAATAGTGGTGCGTGGGTGTTTGTTGTGTTGCCAACGGTTGCATGGACAGACTATTGGTGACATTCTCTTTCTTTATCTCCAAAGGACTGAGCAATGGTGTTGCTAAAGTCTCTAGCAGAGTATCATCAATTG
Source organism: Bellardia pandia (assembly GCA_916048285.2). Lineage (NCBI taxonomy): Eukaryota > Metazoa > Arthropoda > Insecta > Diptera > Calliphoridae > Bellardia > Bellardia pandia. Next base: position 48,061,995 of record OU696531.1, read on the forward strand.
CTTCCATTTTAACTTGTGTTAGCAGGGTGTGATCTGTGGGTGTTGTTGAGTTTTGGTTTTCTTGCTGCTGCTGTGTATGCACATGTTGATGCATTGAATTTGGATTTGAGCCTAGTATCGGAGCATTTTCAGGATCTATATTTTGTATTGAGCTGGCTATTTCCTCCCATAAAGCTGGGCGTCCATAGGGATCATCAATATTGGTGTAGGGATTACAAAGAGCCTCTTTATTTTTGGTGTCTAAAAGAAAGAGGAGTTTTCAGTTATTAGAATAATACACAGTTTTGAAAAGTTCATTAAATAATATTCTCTAGCAACTGATAATTTTATGTAGAAAAAAATTTTATACAAAAAATTGTTATAGAACATATTTTCTCTATAACGAAATGTTATATACGAAATTTTCTCTACAAAAAACTGTTATACAAAAGTATTTCCTAGAAATACTGTTATACACGAAATTTTCTATAGAAAAACTGTTATAAAGATCATTTTCTATAGACAGAGCTGTTATACAGAACATTTTCTATCGACAGAGCTGTTATGAATAACTTTTTTTTATTGAGAAATAAAAAAAAGAATTAACACTACGTAATATGGCGTTCAGACATGCATTTTTAATTGAGTCAATTATGGGTTAATTAAAAATTGTTCACACATGCTCAATATTGCTAATTTAATTAGCGTTTGACAGCAGCTGACAAAAAAAAAATGCATTTATATATTTGGTTCTAATATTATAATTTTCAGCCTAAAAATATTCTTTATTAATTTAAAAGCAAAACAACTGGCATTTTAGTTGTTACTTGTCACAGGGTTGTATTTTTAATTTTAACAATTATTAGAACAATTGAAATTTTGTATGGATAATTTAATTCAATTAGACGTTAATTAAAAAATTTCAATTAAAACTGCATGTGTGAACACCATAAAAACGAACATCCAATCATTCTGATTCTACAAGAATGTTCCAAAAAAAAAAAAAAACAGTTATACTCGAAATTTTCTCTAGTAAAAACTGTTATACAAAACATTTTCTATAGAAAAAATAGTTGTTTCTATAGAAAGCATACAGTTATTTTATTTTATAGCAAATATACAAAATATTTTCTACAGAAACAGCTGATATATGGACAACATGTTTTTTTGTGAAGTAAAAAAAATAACACTACGTAAACGAACATGATTGTATCGAACTGTCAATCATTCTGATTCTTATGTCTCGATATTTCTCCTTTAGTATCTGCTTTTAAAATTTTCCAATCGTTTCTTTACTGCTAACACTCACTGTATTAACACGTTTCTAGCTTAAGCCTTACGTTTTCATTCAAATATAAAAGAAAAAAAACAATCATATTCATAGAAATTTGCCAGTGTTTTTTTTTTTCTTCAAGCAACCATCTATATCACTTACAAAATTTCTCTCTAGCTAGTTTCATAGTTAAAACGACAGACATGTTAAGCGAAAATTATAAAAAAAAAATATCTCAAATTCAAAAACGAGTATAAAAACACGCAAACGAACAAAATATATTTATGTATTTAATATTTGTTAAAATAAACACCATTAGTTCAACCTTACAGCACATCGCAGCCAACTTGACAGACGCAAAACACACAAATACGAAAGCGATATGGAAATAAATTGACAGCATCTTTGGATTTTTGTTTACTTTCCTCTAGTTTATTTCTATGTGTTTTTATCAACGTCAAACTAATAATATAAATTTTAATCTAGCGTTAAATTTACGCTGAATATTTTACAAGAAGTTTCGACATTAAAATAGCGTTTCAAATTACAAATATTTCCAAAATAAAAAAAGATAGAAACTAATTACGAAAAAAAACTTAAAACTCACCAAATAAATATTCTTTATCGCTGGCTGCGGCCGTTGCGACCGCTGTATAATACGTGTTGGTAACGTTTGCATCATAATTGTTATTGTTGTTGTATGATGAGGATGATGTGTTGCAGGTGATGTCATTGGAGGATGCGGCGGGTGTTGTTGGCGAGCGAATAGGAGGATTTTCTATTGTATTATTGCTGGTTAGGTTATCGGTGGGTGTTGTGTGCTGCTGCTGCTGCGTTAAGTTATTGGTGGCAGCTGTTGCTGCCGTTGAACCCACCACCAATACAGTGGGCTGTGCTGTATCATATGCATTTGCTGAGGCTGCAGTTGGGGTGTTTGAATGCTCATGATTTGTGTTATGCGGCCATTGATCATTTAAATGATTTGTATTTGTTGTACTATTTGTATTACTAGTTGTACTGCTGCTATTATTAATATTACTGTTGTTACTACTACTATTGTTGTTGTTGCTGCTATTGTTGTTATTACTACTGCTGTTGTTGTTGTTGTTGCTGGTGTTGTTATTGCTATTACTACTATTGCTGGTATTACTACTATTGCTAAGTTGTGTGGTTAATTGTTGATGTTGAAAATGTTGATTGTTGCTGTTGCTGCTGCTATTGTTGGTTTGGTGATACTGCTGGTACTGTTGCTGCGGTGACAAATGCTGCAAATGGTGATGATGGTGATGCAAATGATGATGATGATGGTGATTGGCTGAGCTGGTGGCTGTTAAAACTTCCAATTCTACATCTGGTTCAATTTTATGCAAACGACCCATCAGCTCATGCCGATAGTCTAATTCGGGAGACTAGAAATGAAAAGGGTAATAACATTTTATTAAGAGACTATTTTTTCATATTATTCTTGTTTTTCCAGTTTGTTTGGCAAAATGCCTGGCTGGGCTTTAGTGAGCATCATCAAATTAACTTATATTCTTTATTTTGTCGTAAAAAACAAACACTGAACTTAAAATTAAATGTTATTTGTAACACCTTTTACGTAGATACAGTTTTATATGCTACAGTCATTAAGTTTAAGTAGATTTGAGAGAATATAGTGCGTGACGAAATAGAATAGGGGAAACAAATTCGATGTGAAGAGTTGTCTATAGAAAAATGTTGGATGGCAAGAGTTTTCTTTAGAAAATTGTTGACTGGCCAGATTTTTATTTAGAAAATTGTTGATTGGCAAGACTTTTCCTTAGCAAAATGTTAAATGCAGAAGTTTTCTATAGAAAAATGTTGGATGGCAAGTGTTTTCTGTAGGAAATATTGGCAAAAGTCTTCTATAGGAAAATATTGGCAAGAGTTGTCTATAGCAAAATATTGGGTGGCAAGATTTTTCTATAGAGAATTGTAAAAGTTTTCTATAGAAAAATATTGGGATTAGTTTTCTATAGAAAAATATTGGATGGCAAGAGTTTTCTATAGAAAAATTTTTGGGTGACAAGAGTTTTCTATAGAAAAATTTTTGGGTGACAAGAGTTTTCTATAGAAAAATTTTTGGGTGACAAGAGTTTTCTATAGACAATTGTAAGAGTTTTCTATAGAAAAATGTTGGATGGCAAGAGTTTTCTGTAGGAAATATTGGCAAAAATCTTCTATAGAAAAATATTGGCAAGAGTTTTCTGTAGGAAAACTTTGGGTGACAAGAGTTTTCTATAGAGAGTTGTAAGAGTTTTCTATAGAAAAATATTGGGATGAATTTTCTATAGAAAAATGTTGGATGGCAAGAGTTTTCTGTAGCAAATATTGGCAAAAGTCTTCCATGGGAAAACATTGGCAAGAGTTTTCTATAGAAAAATGTTGGATAGCAAGAGTTTTCTTTAGCAAAATGTTAAATGCAAAAGTTTTCTATAGAAAAATATTGGGATGAGTTTTTTATAGAAAAATATTGGATGAAATTTCTATAGAAAAATGCTGGATGGCAAGAGTTTTCTGTAGCAAATATTGGCAAAAGTCTTCCATGGGAAAACATTGGCAAGAGTTTTCTATAGAAAAATGTTGGATAGCAAGAGTTTACTTTAGCAAAATGTTAAATGCAAAAGTTTTCTATAGACAAATATTGAATGGCAAGAGTATTTTATAGGAAAATATTGGCAAGAGTTTTTTATATCAAAATGTTGGATGGCAAGAGTTTTCTATAAAAAAATGTTGGGTGACAAGAGTTTTCTATAGAGAATTGTAAGAGTTTTCTATAGAAATATATTGGTATGAGTTTTCTGTAGGAAATATTGGCAAAAGTCTTCTATAGGAAAATATTGGCAAGAGTTTTCTAAAGAAAAATTTTGGGTGACAAGATGTCAAGAGTTTTCTATAGAAAAATATAAATAATAAACTTTTTTTCAAGTTTGGCTCACTATTCTATTAATATTTCAAAGTTCAATGCGGTTGGACCGGTAATGAAACGGTAAGCGCAAATATGCCCTGGGTCTAAATAGAAACAAAACTTGTTCTTGGTTTTTGCTAAGATTTTGTCGTTGACTGTAGACTTAATGTTGACTTACTAACTAAACCCTCATTTGAAGTATTCTATTTAATTTCTTTCGACCAACCGAAAGAGCCATTCTTAAGTACCCAATTGGAAATTCTATCCAAAAAAAAACATAATTTCCACATCTCAGCACTTTTACTGCAGCTGATTTTATGTGATTAAAATAAACGTCATTAGCCATTACGAATAAAAATAAAGATATTGAATGTGCTGAGATGGCAATTAAACTTCATTATATAACTATATCAAGTAAGCAGGTTGTGTAGGAGAGACTTTTGTATGGGAGCTAAGAAACACCTAGTGCAGATACGGACGGAACTGTTAGTAAAAGATTTTAAGAAATTTTCTACTGGGTATTGTTAAACTATGTTGCATTTAAAGTTCAGTTTTCTTTCTATAATTCTTACACACATGTATGAAATCTTATGTTTATGTGATTTTTATTATAATTACTTTGTGTGTATAAATACATATGTAAGTCCTTTACTATTTTTATATTTAAATACTGTTGTTTAATTGTATTTGAAAGAGCATTAGTGTGTGTGCTTATGTCTGTCTGTGTGTCTGCTTAGGTTTAAGCTGTTTAGTGTTGTCTGCAGACAAATTTAAGTGATAAAGACCAAATAGACATTTATGTTGGTATAATTTATGGTGTAATTTTCAAATATTTAAGCAAATACTTTAGAATATTCACAGCTCAGAGATATTTCAATATTTTCACACATATTATGAATGCATTAGAGTAATATTTTTGTTTTGCTGTATTGTGTTGTGTGTAATCAAATGTTTAATATAAAGATTATTAGAGATTTGTAAAACACTTCATATAGAGTAGTCAAATTATTTCTTTAGTGTTATTAAATATTATGTAAAACATTAGTATTATTAATAAATCCCTTAAAATAGAATTACAACAAAGTAATAAAGTTTGTTATTATAAAAGTTTTCTCTCTGGGTTTATGTTTGTGGGTTGATGGTTTATGCTTGTTTTACTACTACTAGGCGATTGCTAATAAAATTTAAATGCTTTTTCTCTACTTTGCGTCATTTTAAATTTGTGTCATTTTTTCTTATAATCATAAAATGTTTAAGACAATAAAGTAAACACAAAAAATTAATTTATTCATATTTATTTTTAAGCACTTTGTTTATGTTGTGAATTAAATTTAATTTAATCGATATGGTAATACGAAAAATCAAAAAAAAAAAAAAAATATCAAGCTAAGAAACATTTTACATACCCTGCACTAAAAATCTTTTGCCTTTGGGATTTATATTTTTTTCATATTTGTTTCACATCTTTTTAATATATTTAAAGTTTGCCCACATCAACAGGTTTTTTTAAATACCTAAACTTAAGCTAGATTTACACGATTGAAATTATCTTCAAAAATGCTCTTCAAAATGCTTCAAACTCGTGTAAACAGCAAAATTTATTTTTATTTAATACCTATTAATAACTATTAAGTAAATAAATTTTGAAGAATTTTTGCTGTTTACACAAGTTTGAAGCATTTTGAAGAGCAATTTTGAAGAAAATTTCAATCGTGTAAATCTAGCTTTACAATTTTTTATGTTTGTGTTTCACTAAAGCTAGATTTACACTTAAGTCTTAAACCTAACGACAAACTTAATACGCCACCAATCTCATCATGGTCAATCACCCAAAGTAATAAAAACACATAAATTTGTTTATGAAACTCTATTGTTGTTTATAACGCAAAACATAAACCAAACAAAGTTAATAAACTTGGTTAATTTACAAAAATAAAATAAAATAAAAAACGAAAAAAATTGATAATACTACAAATTGAAATAATTGAAATTTTATGAAAAACAACAACAAAAAGACACAAGAAAAACTTTAACTTGCACTTGTTTTGCAAAATCACGCAAATGACCTCATAAGCATGCGTAACACGTGAAACGTTCATAGAACCAATCAAGAATTTTAAATACTTCCATAAAATTAAAACCTAAACGTTTTGTTTTTTTCTTTCATTATTCTTCTGTTGTTGTTGCTGATGATGATTACGACGACGACGACGACGCTGATACTTTGTGACGATATGTTAACTAAAAAATATAGATACATGTATTTTTGTGCGTATTATGTGTTTGAGAAAGAAATGTTGGCATGTGTGTAAATATGTGTGAATGTTCACTTTGACTGTTTTATGTTTTATGGTCTGAAAGCTAAACGAACACACACATTTCACTCAGTCACTCACTTACTCACTCATTCAGTCGGGCAGTACGTTTGTCCCTTAGTCAGTCACTTGCTTTTTCTCCGTTTTAAACTATTACTGCTACTTGCCTTGATAATTGAGTATTTACATCCTGGACTAGTTTAACGGAGAGAGTTATTTATACTCTTATTGTTCAATAAAAAAAATGTTTCTTTCGCATTGAAAGTTATCTAAAGAAAACTCCTCCCATTGGAAAATTTTCTAAGAAAACTCTTCCCATAAATAATTTTTTTAAAGAAAACTCTTCCCATCAAATAATTTTCTGAAGAAAACTCTTTCCATTAAATAATTTTCTAAAAAAAAACTCTTCCCATCGAATAATTTTCTAAAAAAGTCTTCTCATCGAATAATTTTCTAAAAAATTTCTTCCCATCGAATAATATTGTACAGAAAACTCTTCCCAACAAATAATTTTCTAAAGAAAACTCCTCCCATTGGAAAATTTTCTAAAAAAAACTCTTCCCATCGAATAATTTTCTAAAGAAAACTCTTCCCATCAAATAATTTTCTGAAGAAAACTCTTTCCATTAAATAATTTTCTAAAAAAAAAACTCTTCCCATCGAATAATTTTCTAAAAAAGTCTTCTCATCGAATAATTTTCTAAAAAATTTCTTCCCATCGAATAATATTGTACAGAAAACTCTTCCCAAAAAATAGCTTTCTAAAGAAAACTCTTCCCATCGAATAATTTTCTGAAGAAATATCTTTCCTTTAAATAATTTTCTAAAGGAAACTCTTCCCATCGAATAATTTTCTAAGGAAAACTCTTTCCATTAAATAATTTTCTAAAGAAAACTCTTCCTGTTAAATAATTTTCTACAGAAAACTCTTTCCATCGAATAATTTTCTAAAGAAAACTCTTCCCATCGAATAATTTTCTGAAGAAAACTCTTCCCACTGAAAAATTTTCTAAAGAAAAGTCTTCCCATCGAATAATTTTCTAAAGAAAACTCTTCCCATCTATTTTTTTTCTATTTTTTCAGTGTGTCAATTCTGTAAAATCCTTTGAGAGTAACAAATCCATGTTAACCCAGACAATAGTGTTTTAAGCCCAGAAATGTTTCTTTCAAACATTGTTTATAGTTTTTGTATTTTTACTTTGTTTTATTTTTGTCATTATTTTCTAAGTTCTTGGTAGTTTTGTTTGTTGTGATTTGTTGTATTTGTATATATTTTTAGTTTTAAACATAATTTTTTTTTTGTTGACCATAAAAGAACGGTATTTCGCGTTTAAATAAATGACGTTGTACATTTGTTTCTACAAAGTATGAATTTTAATATTTGTTTTTGTTGGTTGCCTTTTCAATCATTCTACATGTGTTTGGTAATACTATGAGCATGAGTATGTACGCGCGCGTACGTTTGGGTATTTTGAAAAATTTGTTTTTAATTTTTTTTCAAATACTGGCACAACATAATGAACCGTGTTTTAAAAGTGGCAAGAAAAATAAATCGTTTTGCAGTTATTAGGTTCTTTTTTTCATTATAGTGCTTGGAACACAACAAATAACTCCAGCAACAATAACAAAAAACAACAAACTTAGGAATATACCACAAATTTGTTTGACAATAATTTTATGTCACTTCGTTACAGTCAGCAAAGCAGTTTCATTTATTTGTTTACTGGCATAGAAGAGTTAAAATGTTTTCCCTTGTTGTATTTTTATTTTATTCCTTTCATTTATGATTGATATTCAAAGCATTTTCTGTACATGTTATTAATAAAATTTATTAAAAAGTTGTTTTCTTTTTTATTGTTATTAAACTCGGTTTGTTTGGTTTTTTGTGTTTTATTTTTTTTATAAATGGGATTTTTTGCTTTAATGATTTTTTTATTTATTTAAATGATGGTTGTAAAGTGTATATTCTTTTTTATGTTTTTATATATTATTAAGTATTTATAAATTATTTGTTTGTTTTTTTTCTGTTCTCTCTGTGGTTTGTTGACCAATGTGTTGTGGGTTGATTTATAAGCTAAAATAAAATTTAATTGTTTTGGTATTTAAATAAATTGTTATTTATATATTTATGTGTACGGGTGTATTGGCAATATTAATTTCAATTAAGGTGTTTGATTTTATCTACCATAGAATGTGTTGCATAAAAAATCTATGCTAAATAAAAACTGTTAACCAGGATCTTGGTTTTCTAATAGTTGCTGGCTATTTATGTTCACTATTTCTCCAACCTAACAAATCTCGTATTATAAAATTTTTAAATAATGCAATAACACTCAAACATAAAATTAATCTAATTTGTTTGTAATAAATATTTAGTTTTTATGTGCGAAATAATTAAGAAAATCAAATAAATGTTCACTACACTACTAATATTATTTAGGAGTTAAACTTTTAGAAAGCTATAGAATATTGTTGGTAGCGTTGATGAGTTTTCTATAAAGATATGTTTGTTATGAAGAGTTATCTTTAGGAAAATATTGGATGGAAAGGCTTTTGTCTGGAAACATTTTCAATGGAAAAAGTTTTCTTTAGAAAATTATTCGATGGGCAGAGTTTTCCTTAGAAAATTATTCAATGAGAAGAGATTTCTCAAAAAATAAATTGAAGGGAACAGTTTCTTATAGGCAATTATTGAATGGAAGAGATTTCTACAGAAAATAGCCTGAAGCGACGAGTTTTCTATAGAAAATTGTTTGAGGAGAAGATATATCTACAAAAACTTGTTTGAAGGGAAGAGATTTCTATAGAAAAGTGTTCGAAGAGAAGGCAAGAGATTTCTACAGAAAATTGTTCGAAGAGAAGAGTTTTTTATAGAAAATTGTTTAAACGGAAGAGTTTTCTACAGAAAATTGTTTGAAGGGAAGAGTTTTCTATAGAAAATTATTTTAAGGCAAGAGATTTCTATAGAAAAGTGTTCGAAGAAAAGAGTTTTTTTATAGAAAATTGTTTAATGGGAAGAGATTTCTATAGAAAATTGTTTGATGGGAAGAGTTTTCTACAAAAACTTGTTTGAAGGGAAGAGATTTCTACAGAAAAGTGTTCGAAGAGAAGAGTTTTTTATAGAAAATTGTTTAAAAGGAAGAGATTTATACAGAAAATAGTTTGAGAAGACGAGTTTTCTACAGAAAATTGTTTAAATGGAAGAGTTTTTTATAGACAATTGTTTGAAGGGAAGAGTTTTTTACAGAAAATTGTTTGAAGGGAAGAGATTTATACAGAAAATAGTTTGAGAAGACGAGTTTTCTACAGAAAATTGTTTAAATGGAAGAGTTTTTTATAGAAAATTGTTTAATGGGAAGAGATTTCTACAGAAAATTGTTTGATGGGAAGAGTTTTCTATAGTAGATTGTTTGAACGGAAGAGATTTCTGTAGAAAATTGTTTGTGGGGACGAGTTTTCTACAGAAAATTGTTTGATGGGAAGAGTTTTCTATAGAAATTTGTTTGAAGAGAAGAGATTTACATAAAATTGTTCGAGGAGGACAGCTTTCTATAGAAAATTCTTCAAAGGGGACAGTTTTCTATAAAAAATTGTTTAAAGGGTAGAGATTTCTGCAGAAAATTGTTTGAAGGGGACAGTTTTCCATAGCAAATTATTTGAATAGAAAACATTTCTACAGAAAGTAGTTTGAAGGGGCGAATTTTCTATAGAGAATTATTTGAAGAGAAGAAATTTCTACAGACAAGAGAGGAGTATTCTATCACAATGAAAAAAAGCTTAAAGAAAATCGTCTTTGGAGGCTACAAAACATATTGCTAATATTTGCCACTTTATCCAAAAATACACTAACATCAGCTTTACACAACAACAAACAATAAGTTCAGTTAAATTTTCTTTATTAAGGCATTTATACAACTACTATAAACCAAAGTCTCAAGAAACTCATTTCGTCTGATAAAATGTTTAAAAGGTGGGCAATGTTTTAAGACATTCCATTCCTGGAATTTTTGTTTCACATTAAATGCTGATAATTTGCTTCCTATAAAATGTCTGCATTAGCTAGACGTTTGCATACAGTTTTCCGCCAGCCTTTGAAATTTTTAAATACCAGACATTGTGTTTGTTCGCTTTTGTGCTATTTTGCTGTCATTAACAAATGATTTGTGAAACAAATATTTTGGCTAAAATTTTAAATACTTACAAGCATTTGCTTGGAAATAGATAGGCTGTTTATATTTCAGTTAAATTTACAATTATTTTCTTTTTTTTTTGTTCACATAAACAAAAGAGTTAAGAAACAAACTTTTTAGTTGTTATGCTTGTGGTATTTGTTTATTATTTAAAGTTTTTGATTATTTGACAAATAATTACTCAAAAAAATACTTTAATGGACCACAAACTGACAATTTCCTCTAAAAATAAAAATCACTTTTATTTTCTATTAAAATATTTTGGTTTTTTTCTGCTCTTCTACAATTGTTGTTTTTTTTTATTTGTTTGTAAGGAAGAAGAAAATAAAATCGTGCCTTAAGCAATTTATGTAACTTTTAGTTATAGTATTTTTTGTTTTGCTATATGGCTTTTCTGGCACTCAACTCACTTAATGACATTATCATCAGTCTCACATCATTTACCACCAGCCTCATCATTGGCATCCTCGTGCAATAGCAGCGCTTGTCCGCCAATTGTAAGAGGCACAATTGTAAAAGTTGCAAGAATGTCTAACAGCCATTTACAATTGACTTACTAAAGCAGCCAGTTAGCTTTATAACAAACAGCCAAAAAAAAAAAAAGATGAAAAACTGAGTTTTTTCTCATTTCTTAAACTCCATCATTTTCTTCTGACTGCCTTAAATGGTAAACTTAAATGACCCTAAACTAATACCTTAGTTAGTCTGAACAATGATGGGGTAAACTTTAAAAATATACTACTAACAAATTCAATTTCGTTTAAGAAAAACTTTAACAAAATAAAAAGAAAACAACGATGCCACAAAAAAAGGAGTTTAGACATGCAATTTATAGCCACAAAAATAGTCAATGAAAAAACGCGACACTAGTAACTATTTTTTGTTTGGTTTTGTTTGGTTTTGTTTGTAAGCAGCAGCAGCCTGCTGTTAATGTTAGTTGTTGGTTGTATGTTACACAAATCAACAACAGCAACAGCAACTCAAAATAAACGTGACAATAGTGACCTAATAGACCTTAAATTTTTTTCTCTATTCCATGGAGCTGCATAAAATTATAAAATAATGATACAAAAATGCGTTTAAATGAAAGCAGTTTTATATATTTTATAACTGTAAGGAATATACTTACATACTCGTACATATGAGTACTATACATGTAGGTAACAGCTTTAAGCTCTTTTTATCTTGCTACTTTTTTAGTCTTTCTCTAGTACTGAAATTACTGCAAAACCATATTAATTAAATTATTGACTTAAAACCACTTTTTCCAAACAATTTCTTTAAGGTATTTTCTACAAATCCGTTCAAGCAGCAGCCAGACAAGTGTATTTTCTTGCTTTGTCTATTTTTGTCTTTTCAAATGGTTTTTTTTTACTACCTAGCATTCACCTGTTTACATCAATAATCTCAATAAAATGTCTCTTTCTCGTGTTGAAATGAAAACAGAATTCTTCGTTTCTTTTCAGCATATATGACCATAGAAGCTGTTGCTTATTGAACCAAACACCCGTTTTATTAAAAGGAATGTAGTTTATAATAAATTGGTACATTGGGATTTCAAATGCTCTATTCGTAAAATCATGCAGTCTAACTCACTTATGTTACATACTTATGTTACTGACCAAGAATTTAGCGTTACAACTTCAATGGTTTTTTTTTAGAAAATAATGTTGCTGTGTTATCTGCTGTCCATTTAGTTTAAAATGACACTTATAGATACGAAGAAGGTGGTGGCTAAAAAGATTGCAAAGGATTTCAGCAAGAAACTATAATAGAAATAGAATTGTTTTAAAAACATTCACTTTAAGATTGTTGCTGCACCATAGGAAATTTCATAAGTAAAGAACTTTTAAATAAAAGGCTTGTTTTAAACAAGACCTGTAATTTAAACAGAACAGAAACTTAGAATTCAGAATATAGTTTATGTATACAAGTAAAAACAGGAAATGCTTCAAAATCTATCAAATTATCGAAGAAAATCTCAAAAACTTTTTTTTAAATTTTGCGATTATCAATCGATTTTGAAGTTATTTCAAGACGTTTTAAATATTGTGTATCCTTAAGTTTGTTTTTATTTTTGCTATTAATTATGGTGTTGGCTGGTATTTTTTATTCTTTGTGTTTAACCAGTCATTATAAATTAAGACCCCACTAAAGTTCTTGTAAAATTTAAAGTCGATTTGTGTGTGTAAAACACACTCATGTCTGAAATACCCAACCAAAATTAATAATATTTAACAGAAATGTTTATCATTGTTTTATGATGTTTGTTATTAAAAATTAGCTCAATTTGATAAGTAGCAAATAAATTTTTTTAGAAAACTAGGTTTTTATATTGATTTTGATACTAAGTTGATTGATGTAATGTTTATGCAATGCGTTTAAAGTGTGTAAGTAAACACATAAGTTGTACTCAAAGTATTGTTCACATAAAATCCGGCCATACTCTAACGATTTTCTTAAAAATCCGGCAGCAATACTTTCGTTTTTCTCAGTAATTTATTTTTTAACAGTTGTTCAAATAAAAAAAACGGCCTTTTGATCTCTAAGTAATTTTCTATGCTTTTATAACAAAGCATAAATTGTTCCAAATAGAAATATTAAAACCAATTTTCATGAGTCATTTTCTTGAACAGACTTCTTACATTCTAACCACAGAGAAAAACCTAAACAACATCACTTAGATTTGAGCTGGTTTATTTTCAAAAAAAAAAAACTTCTTAAAGTTTTTATAGGAAACTAGGCTCTTGTTTGCCATTATTCTGTATATTTGTTTTTATTATCGCCCATGCTAAACTGTTGTCATTAGTGTCATTTAAGTTTTTTTTTTTTTTGTATTGTCATATTTGTACGTAGGCTCCAATTGGTCTACGCACTATGATTTCCTTCCTTCTTGCTTAATACCTTGGCACCACGATCATCATCATCATCAGCAACAACCGTAAAAGCAGCAATAATAAAACAAGCAAATTTGCATGATTTTTTTCTTTATTTATCTTATTTTAAGGAAGTTTATAATTTTGTTGCAATAACGACAGCAACAATATTAGAAAAAAAAATCAGAGTAATTGAACAGATGTTCATTGATTTAGTTTTTGTAGTATTTGCCATTTGTTTCCTTTTGCAGTAATGATGATTATGCAAAATTATTCTTGCAAATCGTTTTCAAATGACATGACTTGTGTTTGTTTCTATGATTTCTTTGATTGAATTTATATGTTTGCTGATTTATTGATTAAAGGTGGGGGGATTATTTTCGGAAAATGTAGGTGTATTAATAAGGTCTATTAAATATATGGGTTTTGTAAACTAATTTATGGGAAATATAGAACAAATACTGGCAGAATTGATTTTGAAAACTGTTTTAAAATTATTTACTTTTAACAGAGCCCTGCTGTTTTAATTTGATTTAATTAAATGTCTTAAAATTATGTTTAAAACAATGTGTATAATTATGTCTTTAATCATTTACTAATTGATTTATTAAGCAGCTGCTGCCAACATTTAAACAGAAACACAACAGATGTATTGTAGATATTTATTTTCATTCAAATCACACTACTTTATCACCTCAGACAGGGAGTTACTCCCACTCAATTATAAAAAAACAAAAACAACAAAAATATTTCATTACAAAAATCATAAACTCATGCCACATCAAATATCTCGAAAAATAAAAACTATAACTAACATCCCTGCAACAAAGATGAGTTGACTGGCATATGGTCATTTTTGTTAAACTATATTAAATAACGAAAATTGCATGTCAGTCTAAAGTTAAATGCCTACAAAAAAACATAAAAAATATAATAAAGAAAACAAAAAAAGATTACAAAGCAAATGTTAACCGCACGCGCCACTCATTTCACCAAAAGAAAAAATAAAACAAAACACCCAGGAAAAACATAAAATATACACCCATCACTTCAACTAAAAACCAACCAGCATTTTGTGAAAAAAAGAAACGAACTCATCATCACCTCTCTAATTTTGGACAGTTACACACGCTATAGATGTATGTAAATATTTAGTCTTTAATTTTGTTATTATTTGGTTGTTTTACTGGCAAAAGAAGGAAATACATTTACACATTATAGTCTGCTTTCTTTGTTATGGTAACCTTTTGACCCCTTCCATAACTAACCCACTTCTCATTATAAAACTTGGCTTTAGAAAGGGCTGTATCTTGATGGTGAATGACTGACATGGCATTTAGTTTAGAATTGATAGTTGACCATTAATGTTTAATATTTAGCACCTTTTTGCCTGTTTAAAAAAACCCTACAGGCTTTGGAACTAGGACTCAGTTGGCATACAGCTAGCTATATACCTACCTAAGGCTTTAGCATGCTTGTTAACATTATTATTAAGTCTTTGAGAAATAGGCAATAGAATGTAGTTAGAACTAGTGATTTTGTTGGTGAAAGTTAATGCAATGTTAAGCAGTGTAGATTTGTTGCATTACTTTGGATCAACAAAGTAACTAGTCATCAAGAGTTTAAGAAATAGAAGCTATTATGTAGATAAGGTACTATTAATTTGGCTAAGCAATAACTATAAGCAATATCCAATATCCAGTTGCTAATGAAATTACTATGGCAGGGTGGTGGCTTTTTATTGATTTTACTTTACTTTAGTGTTTCTTTTTAGCAGTTCGGCTCGAACGCTCATTCATAATTATATCATGTATTCAAGCTCTTTTACCATTTAGCTAAAAATATACATACGTTTGATGCATTTCGGCAATGTTGGTTTATTTGATTGTCAAACCATACATCACATGCATTACTTAGGATTAGTTACGTTACTAGTCACAAAATGGCAAAGTAAACAGTTTTATTTGATTTTAAAACCGCTCAAGGTACTTATGGAGAACTAGCTAATGACAATAAGCAATAATATTGCATAATATATTGTAAAAAGGAAAAACGATAAGAATTATGTCGATAATTTTGAGCAAGAACTATAAAAAGCGCATAAAAACAGCAAAAAATGGGGAAAATCGATGAAAAATGGGCATGAAAATAGGTTATAAATGTTGATTTTCTCAGTTGAAATGTGCATTTTAATGGTGGAAATAGTAATTGCGAGCCGTCTAAAGATAACACAAGAAATTTTGAATACGAAAAGCGACTTAAATGGGCTGAAAATGGTCAAAAATTTACAAATTGACCAAAGTTCAAACAAACCGCCATAAAGTTTTCCCAATGAACCAAATTGGCACTTTTATATCAAATCCACATTTATATCAAATGGCCACTGAAAATTTTCACAAAACGTGCAAATGTCTCAGCAAATCCTCGAATTGTATGACTAAATAAAAATATGCAAAATTAAAGTCAAACAACTGGGTTATCTAAGTAATTCAAGTCTGGCGTAAATTTTTAAATATTATTAAATTTGTTGAATAATATACTAAAGAACAATTTAAGTATGACTATTCGTATTGCAAAGTACTCATTTCCCACCTTTAAAACTGCAGGGTACTCTCTACAAGTTGAGTGTGTGTTTGCAGTTGTATTTTTTAAGGACTCTTTTTCAAATGTTACCCTGTATAAACATTGTTAAAATAAATCCTTAACGAATGACCCTTAATTGTGTGTATCTCTCTGTCAGTTTTTTTTTGCGCTCGTGTCTGTCTATCGTTGGGAGTCCTCTTTACTACACCTTAAAAAAAAACAAATTTAACGAATTTTTATTTGCTGTTTAAACACTGTTAATAACCGTATGCGTGGACATGGCGTTATAAAAGGTACATATTTTTAATGGCTAACCCCTACAAATGAAAGTCAACTATTATTAGTATAAGATACTTTTTGTTACTAAAAAAAAGTAGAAATATTAAACTCAAATTATAGCAAAAACAATTTTAAAGGCAGGGGGACTGATTAGATATTAGTGAGGTGACGTTAAAAACAATTGTCAATTGTCATAATTTTTATAAACTTTAATATATTTCAGATAGAAGCTTAATGTTCTAAAATGTTCCAAACTATAAAGCACCACAATTGCGTAACAAAAAGCAAAGCTTAATATAAAATTTACGAAAGATTTTAATTAGAAACACAGAAATTACACATTATAGTTTTATATTTGGAATAGAGCAGTGACCAAATTATTTATACGGCTTTGCTGGTATATACGCACTCTTTTGTTGAAATTTTGCTTGAGCATTTGGCATAAATGTGGCTGAATTTCTTTAATGAATCATTTAATTTCCTCCTTCAATGTTTGGGTGGTAGTGGGCCTGTTGGCCTAGACCCTTGATAGAATTACAATGGTGCTAAATTACATGATTTAGGGCACCAATTCTTATAATAATTGTTTAGTATGTCTTGTTGCTACCACCAGTCTAATTTTCGAAGAAAATACATCCAGCCTAAATTTGTAAATAAATGGGGGGTAGAATAGAAATATTTTTGGAGGTAAATCTAACATATATTCTTACGGGATAAAATTTTATATAAGCATAGCCAAGAAGTTTTCAAGTAGAAGTTTTGCAACCAGCCCATTATACTGGGGCGGTGTTGTCGAGGATCAAATTAGGGCACTTTTGCAATTAAAATTTCCAAGTTTTGCAGTTTATTTTTTAATATCTTGGCAGAATGTAACACTTGGCAAATATTTGCCAAAAAAGATGTAACAACTAAATAACATATATTTGAACTCGTTTATTTATTAAAAAAAACCTTTTCATATTTAGGCTAAATCACAACAAATATTTTGTTTAATTTTATTTAATGCTGCTGGTCTGGCAAAACTCTTGTTTTGAGTAAATATTTGCCAAATATAACCGTACCCTTAATTTATATAAGATTAGCAATCATAGACAAACAAATTTCCAAGCTAAATATTTTCCAGGTGCAAATAAAACAATTTTCTAATTGAAAATTTAGAAAAATTTTAAATTTTTTAAGCGAAAAGTTGCTTTATTATTTTTTTATAAAAAAAAAAATTATTAAAAACGTAAATATATTAAATTTTTCTAAAATTTATCTTTACTGATATCATTGTAATATAAAAGTCATAAACAATTTTCCAAATATATTGCCTTTGTTATGTTTCAAATCGGTCGTATTTTTATAAAAATTTCAAAAACCCCAAAGCTGGTATTACAAAACGGAAAACTGTTTTGGAAACACTTATGTATTCCTTACTAATCCTGAAAGTACTTTACCAGATCCGATATACTTGAGAACATAATTGTTAAAAATTTTTGGGTTTTGTGCCCAGTTTTTTTTTTGGGAATTGCGAGATTTTTTTGGAATATTTGTTAAATTTATTTGCGTGTTCCATTTAATATACATACGTTGTAAATTTTATTACATTATGTTTTGTTGCTTAAATATTAATAAATGAGTATTAATTTTTGGTTAAAAAGTATTCAATCGTTTTTTTTTTTTTTTTTTTTTTTTTTTTTTTTTTTTTTTTTTTTTTTTTGTTACATAAATATTAAAACATTTATAAGACCGATTTATTTGTTATTTATTTTTCTTACTGTCTGTTTTAAAACTTTAAGTAGGGTTTTTATTAAACCCATGTGACATATAAAAAAAATCTTGCTCTATATATGTACAGTGGGAAGCAAAACTGTCCGGATGTTTTGCATTATGGAAATATATATATTATGTCCTGTGGTTCCTAGTAGGAACAAAGGGCCGCATTATGGAAATATGGTAATGAAAATAATACAAATAAAGGTATATTTTTATTTAATTGAAATTCTAAAGCAAAAAAACTCACTTAAATTTCTTTAAAAAAAAAAAAAAATACATTATTCGGACACTTTTGCACAGTACAAGAAATAAAAACTATCACTATATTGCTCTGTTAAAATGTAAGTCGTTGGTTTTTTTGTTTGTTGCGGTCTCGTTGTCAAGCTTTTATTGCTCTATTTGAGCATTATTGTTTGAACTGTGACGTGATTAACTTGATTTTTAAAACAAATTAAAAGATCTTTAAAAATGAGAAAAACGCCAACTGATATTAAAAAAAATGTGATAAATTTATTACAAAATAATTATTCATGCAGTAAAATTGCTGAAAAATTAAATTGAAGAGAATCCACCGTAAATGATATAAAAAACGGCGCAATATAGCTTGCAATAATACCCAAGGGGGTCGACCAAGACAGCCGGTTGTACGCACCGGAATGACCCGAGATCACTCGGCCAAGGGCTGTCAACTCAGCAATTACTGCTGTTACAACAACAACAACAGCAACCAAGACTGCTTTCTGCTGGTGATGCCCTGCAGAATAAGCGTTTGCTACATCAAGACCCCGAAAAATGCTGCAAAAAGTATTGGTAAGAATGTCAGTTCCTGGACGGTTAGACGCGCATTAAATAGAATTGGTTTAGTAGCCAGTGTGAAAAAGAAAAAGCCAGCACTTTCCGATAGAAATGTAAAAAAACGCTGTCCTTTCTGTAAAACTCACAATAATTGGACAGTAGATGACTGGAAACGAGTTATTTTGATATCAGTCTAATGGAAAAGAATACTATTGGCATAGGCAGCATGAGCGCATCCAAATGCACTTTCCTCAATGTAAAACATCCGGACATGTTTGCTCCCCACTGTATATTTCACATTAACCCCTAAAAGAACTCGTATTTGCCAAATAATACGCTTGTTGTTGTTGGCTAAAATGGGAATACTAAAAGCATAAGACTCATAAATTACAGAAGAGCACGCGACTTTAAAAAAAAAACTGACACACACTGAGACGCTCTAACTCTTAACACCTACATAATTTATTAATTTTTTGTTTTTTTCTATTTTAGTTATAATGTTTAAACAGTGTTATTTACCGTTAGTCTACAGCTAAAGGTCAATTAGGTTAAAACCATTATTAAGTTAACATATCTTAGATAAGACCAGAGACACAAGAGTCAAAAGGGGTTGTTAGTTGGTTGGTGCTTCAGAAATATGTATATAAAGTTTTGCATTTAGATAAATACTGTAGATGACATGCGTGTGACATACGGTTAATTTCATTGTTTTTGTTTTTCTGTTTGTTCTTTGAAATTTTATATTAATCTAGCTTTATAATACCAACAAATGTTATTTATATATGGATTTGTTAATACTTACATACTTGTGTATATAAGTAATTTCATTTAAGATATTTTCAACAGATAAACAAAATTAATTAGTTTTGTACAAAACAATAGCAACATCGGAAAGTTAAATAGTAAATAAAAGTAATAAAATTGTATTAATGGTTGAAACGAAGGGCAAAGTTAGTGATTAAGTAAAATAGTTACTTTAAATAAATTTGCAGATAATTTAACATAAAAATACATTGACTCACATTCAAAGACGGGCAAGATGATTTGAAAAATTTACTTTCAATAAACACTTGTGGACTATATCTATCAGCACTTTAAAAACTTACAGGTTCTTTTCACGAACGAAAGCAAATTTAATTTATGTGGGTCCGATGGTAAACGTAATGAGGAGTTTTTTGTGTCTTAAGTCTTATCGAAGAGAACGTTATCGTTCGACATCGTGGGCCAGGGGGTAATTTTTAAATTTGTATAAAAGACCCAGTGCAGGAATAATTTTTGATTTAAGATTCTTAATAGGTTAATCCCAAATAAGGTTTCTCTTTCTCTGAAAACAAATACCCAGATATTGAACAGATAAAACTTCTTGAATTTCTTTGCCATTCACAAAAATGCTAAAATCATTATTAAAGCCAGAGTGTGGTTTGAATCTTATAAGTCTTGTTTTATTATAATTTTAAAAAAAGTTTATTTAATCGAATATATTCCGAAATCAAAGCAGCAGCCTTTTCCATATAAGGTTTTAATGCAATTTCATGCTTATAATGATAAAAAAACACTAATGTCATCAGCATAAATGAACATTTTACCCGATAACTCCAGATTTTTCAAGTCATTTATGTAAATTGAAAACAACAACGGACCTAAAACACTTACCTGAGGAACTCCATGTACCACAGTTTCTAAAGTACTACACTTGTCATTAACCAGAACAAATTGTCTTCTATAATTTAAATAGCTCTGCATAAGCAAAAGCTCATTTCCGCAGAAACCATAGTATTTCAGCTTCTGTAACAATATGTTATGATCTATCAAAAATATTCCTGCAACAGCACTAAAACCTTCATCTAAACCAGGAGTGCCCAAAAGTTGCTTATGTAAGAGCAAACACCACTACATTTAAATAAAAACTAATTTTTATTCACTATTTTTTGTTGTAAAAGCCAATACATACAAAGAAACAACACACTTTTTTAAACAGTATCACACGTTAAACAAAAACAAAATCTACATTGACGATCGCAGTCATCAATGCATTGGTGACATGTTTACCAGTAGAGCATACGAAAGTGTTGTTGCTATGCGCTTGCGTGTATAGAGTGAAGTACGGCAAAAAAACAAATAAGGCAAAGTTGTTTGTGTATTTCGTATGGCTATGGCTGAGTGCTGTAATGTGTATACAAAACACACAGCCTATAGATAAGAGTTTTTACAAATACAAAAGAGCACCAAGAGTATAGGGCTTGGGCACTCCTGATCTAAAACCTTACAAATATAATATTGCAAATTGACAGTAGCCTCCTCAGTACCACAACCCTTCCGGAAGCCATACTGAAATTCACTCAATAGATTGTTTTGCATAAAACACAATAAACGTTTAAAAATTTGATTTATAACTGGAAGTATCGATATGGGACGGTAATTATCAACACTCGATGCTTTATTTACTTTTGGAATAGGTATTACTTTATGTATTTTTAGAATCTTTGGGTAAACTGAAGTATCAATCATAGAATTGAAAATACGTACAAGGATTGCCAAAATAAAATCTGAACAGTGCATAAATACTTTTGGATAAATATTGTCATGCCCACAACATTTTCCAGGTGATAAGTTTAAAATTATTTTTTTAACTTCTTCACAAGAGGTATAATTAAAACAAAATCTGTTATTAAAAGA
Source organism: Bellardia pandia (assembly GCA_916048285.2). Classification (NCBI taxonomy): domain Eukaryota; kingdom Metazoa; phylum Arthropoda; class Insecta; order Diptera; family Calliphoridae; genus Bellardia; species Bellardia pandia. Next base: position 48,083,648 of record OU696531.1, read on the forward strand.
TATTAACGTTCTTAAACCGTTACAGAAATCAGAAGGTGATTGTACTATTTTTTGCTTTATAATATTAACAGAGTGATAAAAATGAGAATTAAGAATTTCAGCTTTACGTGCATTGTCTTTATACGGTGTCGGAAATCTTCATTTTATAGAAGGCATAATGGATAAAAACATGTATCTTGATATTCTGAAGGCAAATGTTAAAGAAAGTGCTCCTAAATTGGGGTTTGCCAATAACTTTAAATTTTACTATGACAATGACCCGAAACACACATTGTATAATTGTCTTAAAGCCCTCAAAACACCTGCGCAAAGTCCAGACCTTAACATAATCGAGCATTTATGGGATGAGCTCGGACGTCGGATGCAAAATAAATTATGTACCAGTAAAGACCAGTTCAGAGCTGTGTTACTGGAAGACTTGGAACCAAATAAGTCCTGATGTGTGCAAAAAACTCGTCGTAACGATTCCAAAAAGACTTCAAGCTGTCGAGAATCAAAAAGGATACGCAACAAAACACTAAATATCTTATAAATAATTGAATTGAAAACCTGACCGACTTTCAGTGTGATCATACTATTAAGGTTTTTTTAATTATAATTAAATAAATTAAATAATTATTTTATTTTTGCTTCTGTATATTAATGGTAAAATATCATATTTATTTGTTTTTGTGTTTAATAATAAATAATTTATTTAGTTTTGAAAAATTTTTTTAAAAAATCCTAAACTCTCTTTTTTAAATAAGGTTTAATACTTTACAAACAGTTTGCCCGACTTTCATACATTTAAATCTCTACTGTATACCGTTTCCATTACATAGCAGTAATCTAATAATGAATTATTTATTACCTGATATATTATCGCCTAGTAACTAACCTGAGATTCTGCTTTTATTAAAAAAGAATATACATATTTCTTGTAAGCCTCGTAAAGAAACATTTTAGGCCATTTATTTGTACTAACTAGCAAACTCCATTAATCTCCTACCAAATCGGTGGAATATTGACAATTTGGAATCTGTTAAACCGCACTTGACAATCGTCAATACTTTGTTACACTTAACCAATATTTGGCACCAAAAAACCAAATACATTTCGATTAAAATAATTAACGAACGCAAGAGAGAAAAAACACCAATCAGGAAATCATTTTTATAAATTATATTGCGATTTGTTTTTTTTTTATTTATTTTTCTTATAACAAACCACTAACAACTTTTGTCTTTGGGTCCCGCCAGTTACCCTGATTAACACACATTGGTTTTATATAAATAATAAGAAGCAAATAAATAAAAACTTGCAACAGGTGGCAATTGTATGTTAATTTTTTTAATGCGTTCTCTTTTTTTTTTTTTGCTTGCAAATAAAAAAAATTTAGAGAATTTATTTTAATAAGCAAAAAACCAAATTAAATTAATTTAAAACGAGTTTGTTGTGCTCTGATTTTTTTTTTTGTATTTTTAAGTTTGGTTTTTATAATTTTTGTTTTGAAGTGAACTAAATTTAAAATTGGTTTAAATCAGAAGAAAACAAATAAAAAATTGTTCAACAAAAACTTTGTTTTCTTGCAGTTTGAAATTCTTTGACGGATGAGTTGAGTTTTTAGGGACAAACAGTCCAAATTCAGAAGTTCTAAAAGAGTGAGACGGAACAAGTAGGAGCTTAATAGAAATATTTTGAATGAATCTGCAAAAATTCTAAATTATCCGATATCACACATGACAAATATTTACTCAAAAAAATGTAACCACTTGTTTTAGCACAAATTTGTTTAACGTTGTTTACTCTTACAAGATTTTTGCAAGATCAAACAGCAACAGATAAAATAATTGTGTCTTGTTCTAAAGAAACGAATATTTTTTTTAATAAATAAACAAGTTCAAATTTATTTTATTTAGTCCCCTTTTCCAAAGGCAAATTTTTATTTGGCAAATTCTGAGTTTGGAGCGAGAGGGGTGCGAGGAAGAGAAACAAAACTTTGCCTGTTCAGAATTTGCGGTACACGCAAATTCTGCTTTGCTCTGTTCGTTGAAAACAATTTTGTTGACATTTCCTTTTTAACCTATTCGTTTTACTGGCACACAGCCGGCTTTTGTTTACAAACCTTTTGCTTTAATTTGTGCAAGTGAAATTTAATTTTTATTTTTTGCAATTTATATAATAAAATATATACACTTCTTCGAAAAATTCTTTAAAATGTAAACACTTTTGACGTTTCTTTCTTTCTTTTGTATTTTGATTCGCAAATTTGGCAAAGAAAAGTTTGCTAGTGGAAAAGCAAGCGAAAATTTCAAAAGAGAAAACAAAAAATTTGCCAAATAAAAATTTGCCTGTGGAAAAGGGGACTTAGTGGTGACGTCTTTCTCGGCAAATATTCCCCAATAATTAAAAAAATTCGGACTACAAAATACAAAGCTTTCAAAGAAGTTTAAAAGACCTCAATAAAGTGTACATAAACAACTGGTACCATTGTATAATTTTGCATTCATATTATGATTCATATACTTATAAAATCATAATTGGACAAAGAGTAAAAATAAAATTATATTAATTTAGTATATTATGATATTATGATAAAGTACTGTCATAATATAATTGCTTTAGAACATAATATGATATATACATAATATGATTACTTTAAATCATAATATGGTTACCTTGAGTCATAATATGATCATGTATGACAATTTTATGATTATATTAGGTTATAATATGATGTTATAATATCAAATTATGATTAATAAGAAAATATAATGAAATATTACGATGATAATTGATCATAATATAATATTTCATGACACTTAAATTTATTCATCATAATATAATTTGACTACAATCATAAATCTTTTCATAATATGTTGCTCTTAGATTATGTTTGCCACAACCATATTTTTTCTCTGCGTGTGTAGAGCGAATTTGAAAGAGTTATTGAGATTGTTCTAAAGCTTGGACTTCTCTGTGGGACACACGCAAAAGGGATTTCTAAACCAGCTTGATGACGATTATAACTAATAGTCAAAATCTTTGACGGAACGTGTTGGAATGAGTTGTTGAAATTTTTAAAAAAATTCCGAGGAATGCAATCAGTTTTCAGGGAATAGATTAATACGAGCTCTATAAGGTTTGCAAACCAGATGTGGTTGTCTTTGGCTTTCTCTCTGTTTATTTCAATGACCACCATATTGAAATACAGAGAGAGAAAGCTTAATTCCTACTCTAGGGTTTGTTCGTAGAATATAATAATTTTGCAAACAGGCCCCCTACAATAGCGATCTGCTGCAGATCAGACACATCAATTCACCGTAATGGACAAGAATTATAAATTGAAAGAAGACTTCTTTAATGACCCTACCAAATGACTCCGCAAGCAAAACTACCTTAAAACACAGTTGGATTATAGTAGAACATCAACAAGTGACTGGTGATTTCTTTAACGAAATCATCCTAATTCATGAAGCACATTTTCAATTTAATGGCTTTGTTAATCGTTAAAATTGCCACATTTGAGTTTTACAAAACCAATAGTGATTTTGGAAAAAACAAATACATGCACAACTTGTCATTGTTTGCATTTTGTATAGAACCAAACTTTATAAAAATAAGGCTATTCAAGCAATGTTTGTTACCTAAAATTGATGAAGTTGATTTAGACGATTTATGGTTTTAACAAGACAGTGCCACATGCTTTAACAGATCGTGAAACAATTTAATTATACTCTTGTTTTGGTGATCGAAATTGGCCCTCATAGAACATGTGGTTTAACATCATACGATTTCATTTGAAGAGATCATTTGAAGTTATAAAGATCCTTGCCAGCAAAACACAAAATTGCGATGCATTCAAGAAGGAAATTCAAAGTCGCATCTACCCAATTCATGCAAAATGATCATGCAAATTTTCCAAAAAACAGTGCGTATGTGCCAACAAAGATGTGGGAGCATTTGACCAGTGTTTTATTCCAAAAATGTACTTTATGTTTCACAAAAAAATTATAATCTAAAGGTGCAAATTTTGAGACACCCTTTATAACAAATTTAAAACTAAGTGGAAATATATCATTAATTTAAATATTGCTCATATTTACTATAAATAAAAGAGCCATTTATCAAATCCTTTCATGATTTTATTAGTTTTATGTGATGCAGAAGGCATTTCAATAAAGTATTGTTACATTCTGAAAAGGCAAATCTTTTTAAATGTCTTCTTTAATTACATTGTCAAACAAAATTACTTGTAGCTCATGATTTCTACAGCTAGATTTTATTTTCAAAACTCTACTAACTCACCAAACACCTGATAACAATTTTCCAATCTCAATCAAAAATGTTGCGATTGTAATGTCACTCACTGTTTCTAGCAAAAAAAAAAAAAAAAAAAAAACTAAAATCAAACATTTGTAAAATATTTCGATATTTAGTTCTGCCATAATCATCATACTAAACAGACATACAAAACGCTAACAAATGACAGTTGTATAGAAAATTGTAGAAACTAAATAAATGTAAATGTCATTTTTACTCATACGTTTATGTAAATGTAGGAAATCCAATGTAATACATAAAAATAGTTATTTTACTATTTATATATACTCGTGTATGTACACTAGGGTGTCCCATTCCAAAAAAAAATTTGGGGATCATTCTTAATTTGAATACTCATAAGGCTAAGAATTTTTGAGATTTTTTTCCGATTTTTCGGAGGTGGTTTAGAGGTCGCGCAAATTGATTTTGTACCAAAAATCGACCTTTTTGGGCTTTTTTTGAATTTTGGTTCAAAATTGGTAAAAAATAGATATTTCTTCAGCTTTTGAGTCAATATTCTTAAAGAAAATTTTCTGATCTTTAATTTTATGTGCATAAATAATAAGTTTCGTCAGGGATTTTCCACATTTTGATACATTATATAACAGTTTTTCGTAAATTTTTAGCAAATATGAAAAAAAAATGCTTTATAACTTTTAAAATTTGTATGAAGACTAAAAAAACTAATGATGCAGTTTAAAAGATTATGAAGTTTTAAATAAATTAGCGAAAAAAAAATGAATTTTCTCTCACCGTTCTCGAGTTATACCCTTTTAAAGCTTTGTACACATTGTATGAAATGTATAATACTATAAGGTGTGAACTAGGTTTGCATTGCTTTAAACTTTAAATAATTGGATTTAGAAAATGTAAATAAATTACCAAAAAAAAAACAATATAAAAGCTTTTATGCTAGAGCCCTCTCGCAGTAATTAGCAGTCACTATATATATAAAATCTGAAGTTTTATTGCTCCGGTAAGTTGAAATTATCATAAAGTAGTCCAAGAAATATTGGGTAATATTTTTTTAAAATATATATGCCTTTGTCGAATACAAGGAATGTGTGGTATGTGGGCAAAATTAAAAAAAGACCTGATATTTTTGGCATGCCGCCATCATATGATGGAACTAGTTGCTGGATCAGCGTTGAAGGCCCTTAATATTGAGGATCAAATTACATCCCCACAAATTAAAATTTTCGTCACTCTTCAGGGAAGGTGGGATTCCATTGATAAAAAAAATTTTCGGATTGTATAAACCACGAAATTGTTGGAAAAATTATTCCGGAGTTCATACGAAAAGATCTAATTATTTTTGTAAAAGGGCAGCTGGAGAATATGCAACCAAGGGAAGATTATAAAGAAATGCTGCAACTGAGCCTTATTTTTTTGGGTGATAGACCTGAGCCCTATCCAACCATAAAATCTCCTGGAGCCATTAACCGAGCTTGCTGGATGATGAAAATTATATACTCTCTAAAAATATGCATTTTTCGAAACCAGCTACAACCTTTCATTCAAAATTCAAAAATTGATGCCTTGCTGGAGTTTACCTCATTTATTTTAAGAGTATATATTAAAAATTGGTACCTATGCCAATGTCCCCGATACGCTCCTCTCAATAACCTTAGACTTTTGAAACAATTGTATGATGCAAACCTACTTCACACCTTATAGTATTATACATTTCATACAATGTGTACAAAGCTTTAAAAGGGTATAACTCGAGAACGGTGAGAGAAAATTCATTTTTTTTTCGCTAATTTATTTAAAACTTCATAATCTTTTAAACTGCATCATTAGTTTTTTTAGTCTTCATACAAATTTTAAAAGTTATAAAGCATTTTTTTTTATATTTGCTAAAAATTTACGAAAAACTGTTATATAATGTATCAAAATGTGAAAAATCCCTGACGAAACTTATTATTTATGCACATAAAATTAAAGTTCAGAAAATTTTCTTTAAGAATATTGACTCAAAAGCTGAAGAAATATCAATTTTTTTACCAATTTTCAACCAAAATTCAAAAAAAGCCCAAAAAGGTCGATTTTTGGTACAAAATCAGTTTGCGCGACCTCTAAAGCACTTCTGAAAAATCTGATAAAATTCTCAAAAAAACTTTACCTAATGAGTATCCAAATTAGGAAAGATCTTCCGAGAAAATCCAAATTTTTATTTTTTTTGGGACAACCTAATGTACACACATACATATTGCTTTCCTCAGAAGAAAAAACCAAAATTTTATTAAACCAGTCTCTAGCAAAAGTTCTTAGAGTTGGTGTTTGTAACCAGGTTCTATCTCTATCTTATACTCTTGGATTTTATAAAAAAAAAATATTTAGCATTTAAGATTTATGATCGCAAAGGCCAATAAAATGATTGCGAATGATTTTTAATGCAAATTGTTAATGTTTTTTATATTTATGACTCATGATAACAACGAAATAGATTGACTCTACATTTGAATAGTTTAAAGCTCGTGTATGTGTGTGTGTGAGTGTTGCTTTGCTGGCTTTAGAGAGCTTTAAATAGTAAAACATTATAGATTATAATAATTTTTTTGTGTGTGAGATTTTTTTTTAGTTTTAAAGACTGTAAACAATATTCATGAATGACACAAATCTTAGCTGTGTATGAAAATAAATCCTAAGAGGGGGTCTAGTAGCCAGACAGTTTTTTATTTTATTTTTTGTTAAAAATATTTATTTAATGAAATGTGATGAGGGTCACTTTAATCAGCACTCAAATATTTAAAGATAGAAATCTTAAATTAAATTGAGTCATGTTTGAATTTACTGCAAAACATTAAAAATCTTATTGTAAAACTTATTTTTATAACTTTCTCTGTAATTTTTTCAAGCAAAAACGAAAAAATCTTGAACTCCCATTATAAATGGCCTTAAAATAGAAATAAATCATTTTAGCTTTAAGTTACTTTATTATTTATCTATTTTTTTTTTTTTAGTTTATTCTAAACAAATTTTAGGAGTATTTACCATTGTTTTATTATCTTAAAGCCACAATTATTCATAAATTCACAAAATTTGTTATGGTTTCAAACTTTTTATGTAGTACTCGTATTGTAGATTTCTTTTATTTAAAGTCTATTGTTTAACACTCACACACAAAATGAAAGCACGTGCCTTAAAACTGTTACCATCAAGGAAGCTTTTGTGTCTATATATTTGAATCTCCTCTAATAACAAAAGAATATTTCTAAAACAGAAGCATTGTTTTTTTTTTGTCAAATCTTTAGGAAATAATCTTTTATTTTAAACATTCCACTTGATTTGTTATGAAAAATTAGAACAATAATTTTAGCCATTAATTTGTTTTTAAATCAATTGAGTAATAGATTAACTATTATTCTTTATATTCAAATAATTTAAAATTTTCAGTGCCATTAATTGTGATTTTATTCAAATATTATAACAGTGCCTTAAAATGTATTTCTAAATATGAAAAATGTATTAAATATTAATGGAACACTGGCTAAAATAATAATAATTTATATTAAATATAATAAAATAACAATTTCAAAGTTACAAAAGATGGTTAAATCTTAAAAATCTTAATTTTGAAAATATTTTGACGAATTATTCGGTTTTTATGCGATTAGTTAAAAAAAATTTATTCGAATAATTATTCTGGTATTTTTGTCAGCAATGTTAATAAATATAAAAATGTGAGAAGCTAATATCTTTTAACACAATTTTCTAAATTTATTCGTTTGTTATTCGAATAATTATTCGAATATTTTTAACAAGAACTTTTAATCATTATAATATTTCAATATATACTGGAAAATGGAAAATTTTAAAAATTTTCAAAGTTGATTCGGTTTTTGCTCGAATAATTATCCGAGTATTTTTGAAAAATATTTTTTTATTCGAATAATTTTTGTTCATTTTTTAATTTTAACACATATTAATAAATATAACATAAAGTGAACCATGTTAGTCACATTTTGTTCTGTTTTTATTTGGATAATTATTCGAATATTTTTAACAAAAATCTTGTGTATTATAATATTTCAATTTACTATACTGAAAAAATGTGTATTTAGAAAATCTGCAATGATTATTGGGTTTTTATTTGAATATTTATAATTATCAGAGTATTTTATAAAAAAAGTTTTAATAAATATAATAAAATATTACCACAATTAAAATTTATTTAAATACTCGAACTTGAATTTGCAAAAAAAAAAAAAATTAGCTTAGTTTTGTAAAAAGAAAGAAATTACTAAAATATTTCAATACAATCTTAGTGCCATATTTTGTCAAAATTTTGGATTTTGTTCAAATAATTATGCGGTTAAATCTTGAAAAACTATTTAAAAGATAGAAATACAATCTGGTGTTATGGAATTCAATTATGGGGTTCTGCCTCAGCATCCAACATTGAAAAAATTCTAAGGGGTCAAAATAAGATTCTACGTACAATTACTGCAGCTCCATGGTACGTTAAAAATTCTAGAATTCACAAAGATCTAGGCATTCCTTTGGTGAAAGTCGAACTTACAAAATACGCCTCAAAATATGTCAGCAAACTTGAACACCATCCAAACCCACTTGCACGAGACATCCTTAACTTTAGTGGCCATGTTCGGGTGAGAAGGAGGGATACCCTTGCTTTAACTCAAGCGCAAAACAGATGACTGGATCAGTGGATATAAATTTGTTGTAGTATCATAATATTTTGTCTAGCACTGACTGGACTTATTATTTTCTTTTAGTATTAAGATTCGAAAACTTATTGTCATTTCATTTCTGAAGATTCAATAAATAAAAGAAATGTATTAAAAAAAAAAAAAGAAATAGGTAAAACCTACAATATTTTATTATTTAATTCGATTATTTGTTTTTTAATTCGAATAGTAATTCAAATATTCTTTAAAAAAAAAATAATTCTTACAATATTTCAATATGTATATAAATCTGGACTTTTTAAAAAATTAACGATTATTCGGTCTTTTAATCGATTAAGTATTCGTTTTGTAAAAAATCAAAATTACTAAATTATTTCAATATGTATATATATTTATTCGGTTTCTTATTCGAAAATTTATGCGGTTATTTTAATCGGTTTCTATTCGATTACTTCAAAAAAGCTTTCTTTATTAAAATCTTTCAACATACTTCGAAAAATTGGTTCTTTAGACAAATTGAACTATTATTCGTGTTTTTATTCGTTAAATTATTTGTACAGTTTTGTAAAAAGAATCGAAATTAATAAAATATTTCAACATTAAAGTAATTTTACTTTTTTTGGTTGTTTACTTCCATTGAATTATTTTTAAAAGAACAGTCATTATAAAAATTTTTCAATATACCTTAAAAATAGACAAATTAAACTATTATTCGGCTTTTTATTCGTTAAATTATCCGGATAGTTCTGTAAAAGGAATCGAAGTTACTTAAATATTTCAATATCAAATCAATGTTACGTTTAATTTATTTTATTTAAAAAAAAAATTCTGTGATTATTCGGGTTTAAATGCAAAAATAAATAAATTAATTAATCAAATATTTCTTCAGACTTATTCGAATATTTTTGACAAATATTCATAGTTATGCCAATCTTTCAATATAAACTGAAAATGAATTTTTACCAAAAATGATTATTTCAACGACTATTCGATAAATTAGCCAAATAAATTCGAAATTAATAAAATAGTATATTCATATATTTACTATTAAAAATTTCACGATTTATTTCATTTATTGCAATTATTTTTTTATTCATTTTTTATTCGAATAATTAGGTTTAAAATATTTTAATTTTTTTTTTTGTAGAAAAGTTTAATTTTGTTATATTTGTTTTGTCTAATTTTTATCAATATTTTTAACAATCTCCAATAGAACGAACACAAATGTTGACTGGGTTACTCTTATATTTAGTACCAGACATTTGTCTAAAAGTGTAAGTGCGTACGTTGTACGAGTACATACATATATTTGTATGTAAATTTTCTTTAATGCCACAGAGCAACATGAAAACAGTCAACAAAAATATTGCGGTCATTGCACAAACTAACTAGAAAGAAATACAAAATATTGGAAAAAAGCTGCTGCTGATATAAATTGAAATTGTTTGATTTGATTGCTGGCTCGTACGCTCGCTCACTTATATTCATTTGTTTGTTTGTTTCATGCTGTTGCTTTATTTGTTGTGTAGTGATTATATTTATTTAGTTTGTTTATTTTTAAACGCTCGTATGGATTTGAAAACATTTAAATATTTTACTAAGCGAGCATCACTAATATTTTACGGTCAGTAAGTATTAGTGATGTGATAAATAAAAAAAAAATATATTAAAAAACAAAACAAACTTAAATGAAATTTTAACAAACTTTTCTGTTTTTCTTTGCAGCAGCAGTTAAAGTGGTAGAAATTGTGGCAGTAGTTTAAGATGAGTGGGAAAAAAATAAAAAGTTGAGAAATATTTATGTGGAAAAAAATAATATGGGAAAATATTTTAAATATAAATATTAGAAAAGCATTCGAAATAAATTGGGATTTTGTTACAGTTTAAATATTTTTGAATAAAATCTGACTAGTACCGAAAAATACCAAATATTCAGTGTTTTCATTAACTTTCAAACAAAAGATTTAAGACACAAACTTTGTTAGGTCAGCAATAGACTTATTATCAATTCATTGACATATTCTGTTTTAAATAAGTTGTATTAAAGCCTTCTAATATGTTTGAATCTAACTTTAATTACCCTTTAATTTTAATTCTAAATCGATTTCAGCTTTCGCTTATTTTATCTCATTATCTCCCTGACAATTTCCAATAGACTTTGAAAATCATTGCTATAATTATCACTTGACTTTTACATGTCAGACTTGTCTGTTATGATATTTTTAACACACAACAAATCAGCCATTTAAATCCAAACCAAAACATTACAACACTAACACTTAATAGTTGAAATATTTCTAACAAAATGTTACAAAAAAAAATCGCATACAATTTAAATAAAACATTGATAAATTGCCAATGCGTTTGTACGCAATCGCGTCTGAATCTAAAATATTTTTTTTTCTTTCTTGTTCACATTGCAACCCAGAGACAGTGACATTGCGAAAAATAATTTTAAAAAACACACATTAAGCAAATTTAAATGATTTAATATTTAAAGTTTGTAGCTTTTTGCAATAGCAACTAAATTGTTTATACTAAATTGCAGCGGATGTTAAAGCAAAAATTGTTAATTAATGAAAACTGGCAGACAACTAACATGCGGAAGTTCAATAAAAAATGTTTGTGAATTTAATTTTTAAATAAATGTATTTTGTCTGGTTATTTTTCTTAAATATTTCAAAAAAAAATATAAAGTTCAAATTTAAATATCTATTGCTGTTTTCTTTCTTTTCATTATTAATATTCACCGGAAATATTTAACATTTTCTAACACTTCAAAAAAAGTTTACCCGATTTACAGGTTACTTTATCTCTAACCATAAATCTCTTTAAATAAAATGGAATTTCAATTTTTATTACACTTTTAACAAAAGTTTTCAAAATACACAAAAAGAAAACACTCAAAATTCGAATGCCTCTGCCTAGTGACTTAAATGCACTAAATACCACAGGAATAGTTGTTAATCCAATTTGTGTATATGCTAGAATGTATAGGTATCTTATAACCAAACAATACCAGCAATAATTTACGAGCTTCTGCTATTCAAGATTAATTTATATGAGGAAATCATTGTCTACTGAACGGCCAACTAAATATTACGATGTAGCAAACAGATACTCTACTATTTCATAGAGTTCTTTTGCCACAGCAGCATCTAGATATTCTTAATTTTCTGTCGCCGCTGTTGCTGAGGAGTTTGTTGAGTTTGCTGTTGTTGTTGTAATAGTTTGGTTTGCTTGGCATCAATTGATTATAAAAGCTTATCCGAGTGTGGTATTAACCATTTGCCACGCACAACAACACAAATCACCACATGAGTTGTGGTTAAACGCACAGCAGGCAGCCTGTTGAAGATACTTTGGAGTTATTTTTAGGAGAAAATCAGAAATGCAAAATAATAAAGGAATGTATTCATTTACAGGAGGTATTAGTGGTTAACGTTTTACTACTACTTTAAATATCCTTATAATTATTCGAATAAGTAAGAATAACCGTTTATATTTGTACAAATAAAATAAATTAAATGTAACATTAAATTTATATTGAAATATTTTACTTATTTTGATTTATTACAAAAGATTTAATCGAATAAAAAACCGAATATTTGGTAAAATATTTCTAAAACGTTAATTTTTCAGTTAATATTACAGTATTACAAAAATGAAGACGTTTTGTTTAAAATATTCGAATAATTATTCGAATACAAAAAAATAATCGAATAAATATTCTAAAAAAATCACAGTTTTTAGTCTTTCGTACTTATTAAAATGTTCTACAAAACTGCTGGGCTAATCGTATAAAAAACGAATAATCTATAAAATTGTATTTTAAATGTTTGATTAATTATATCTTGAAATAATTCAATAATTTATCGAATAACAACCGAATACTTGTTATAATTTGTCTACAGAGTATATTTTATATATTTTGAGTATATTGAAGAATTATAACAGAAAAATAACAATAAATTTTAGAAATAATCAAATAATTATTCAAATAAATCATGCAACATGTGATAAAAGTTCTTAAATTTGTTTAATGTTTTTTTTTATGTTAACTGAATTATTTTAAGAAAACTAACCGGATAATTAATCGAAAAAAACACAATTATTTTTAAAATGTTTCCAAATAAAAATATAACATTATATTTTAATAATTTTAATTTTTTTTACAAAACTAACAGAATAATTATTCCATTAAAAAACCGAATAATCGTTAAAATGAATTATTTTTCGAAAACTAGCCTGATAATTAATCGAATAAACAACCGAATAATATTTAAAATTTTTCCAAATCCAACATAATTTTTATGTTGAAATATTTTAGTAATTGAAATTCTTTTTACAAAACTAACCGAATAATTATTTGAATAAAAAACCAGTCTATTTTGAAATATTAAAAGACTTATGGTAAAATTTTTTACAAATTCGAATAGAAACCGAATATTTATTGTAATTTTTCTACAGAGCATATTTTTTAAATTAATATATAAATGTGATAAAAGGTCTAACTTTTAATAATTTAGTTATTATAATCCGAATAATTTTTAAAATTTTTTCAAATAAAAATATAACATTATGTTTATATTGAAATATTTTAGTAATTGAAATTCTTTTTTCAAAACTAACCGAATAATTATTCGAATAAAAAAAACCGAATAATCGTCAAATTTTTTCAAAAAGTCAATATTTCTGTATATTTGGATATATTAAAAGACTTTTAGAAGACATTTAGTTACAAATCTATGAATTTTTATTCGAACAAAAACCGAATAATTGAATATTATTGCAAACAAAAAAAGATAGCAGTTCCCTACAGCTGTATTTTTTATCTTTGTTAAACTATATCTTACAAGAAAATGGCAAAATGTCTGTATTCAATAGATTTCCAGCAGTTTTAGACATTTAGTGTCACTAATATCTAATTACATGACCGACTTCAATTTATATATTTTTATTTGACTTAAAGTTAATTGTCACTTTAGTGTCCTCAAGTAATGTAAAGCAGCCACTTTAAACTATTTCTGTACTGTACTTTAGAAATTATGTTTTTTGCAGAAGTAATCTATTGGAGTGTATACTGTAATGTAAAGTTACATCAATTTGTTACTTTACGCCTCCACTAGGAGTTAATTGTCACTTTAGTAATCTACATTGGAATTACTTTCAACTATTTGTTTGTATTGCACTAGGCGATAGAGTGCCGAACTATCAAGCAAAGGATTGCGGGTATGATTCCCGCCAAAGACTCTGGGTGTTTTCTGCAGATAAGCCAGAAAGCTTCACAGTTTGTGTTTGATAATTATTAAAAAAAATGTAGATTTTGTACAGTAGTAATCTATTGTAGAGTCAATTATAATGCCAAGTCAAGTCATTTTGTTGTTCTATACCTCACAACTTATTTAACGTGAATATAAGTATCACTTAACTGTCTCTAAGTAATCTGGAGTGTAGCGACTTTCAACTATTTTTGTAATGCATTTTAGAAAGTAAATAAAATAAAAATAAATAAATAAAAGTCTATCGGGGCAACCTAATCAATTGTCACTTTAGTGTCTCTGAGTAATCTGGAGCGTAGTTATTTATTTTTACTGCCCTTTAGAAACTAGTTTTTTTTACAGAATATAATAAACATCGAATCTATTGTAAGAATCTAAGCAACTTTTTATAACAAATTTTGCAATTTGTGTGCGAATAGAAACCGAATTATCAAATAAATCTTGCAAAAAATTAGAAAAAATTGTATTTCTTAAATAGTTTTTACAAATTAATCCCGACTAATAATTTAAAATTTTTGCAAATAATATAAAAAAATGTAACATTAATTTTTTATTGATAGTATAATCGAAAAATTTGGATAAATTTAAAATTTTTAAAATATAAAAATAAAAAATTGGCACTGAGGCCACTTATATAAGGAATTAACATGATATGAATAAAATTTACAAATTGTTAAAAAAAAATTTAGTTTAAAAAACTTTTTTCAAAATGTTTACATTCTTTTAATTACTGCTCAGAACACCTCACGTTTCTCAATACTATCTTAACAAATATCTTGTACCTTTTGAATATCATTTTTTTCCTCTTTTCTTTCCTTTTCACTTTTATAACCATCTGACCGTTTGTTCACTCAGTCTGTCCATACGTTTAAATTTTTTTCTAGATTTCAGGTATTTAGTTGATCATTTTAGTATTGTTTTTTTCAACAACTTCTTTTCTTTATATAAACAGCCACACGTAAGCTATTTGCTGCAAAGTCTGTGCTCTGCTCAGGCTCTCATCAACACTTTTAAAACATAAAATTTTGTGAATGAACATTGATGTGTTTTATTTTTAGTTCGTCTTCTTGTTTTTGTATAAATTTCTTGAATGAATTTCATTTAATTTGCATAATTTTATTAATTTCTAATAAAAATAACAACAAACCACATAAAACAAACAGCAGCTTACTAGTGATTAGCTGTGGCGCGTCACTGGTTTCTACATTTTAGTGGTCTGCTGTCGCTGCTTCTCGTTTTTGTCTATTGTAACGCGTGTCTTGTTCTTAAGTTTAAATTTAAGTCGTTTTTTCACGCATAAATTAAACTTAAGAAAGTGTCAATATGACTAAAAGAAAAACGTTTATTTCTAACGTTGGCGTATATTTTATCTCTGTTGTTTTGTATGACACATTTTTTTTTTTAAGTTAAGGCTTCAATAGGCCAGGCCACTACTACTTAAGTGTCAACAAATTGTTGTCCAAAATAAAACAAAATGTTTTTTATTTAAATTTTTATCTCACAAATTGTATGGTTAAACACATGAGTGAGTATGTTAAAGAACGTTTGTGTATCTGTGAGAATGTCTAATCAAACGACACACTTCAATCAGTTAAAAAGTCGTGTTGTTAGTGTTTCAACAAAAAAAAAAAAAAAATAGAATTTATTGGCAAAACCAGTTGTTTGAAATTTTTACTTTTTAGCGGACTTTGGCAATTTGGTATGTGATTAGTTAGAGTTCAGAGTTCAAATTGTGTGGAGATACAACTGTTTGTGTCCACAATGTCACCCACTAGTTTGCAAGTTTCAGTGCTGGTCTATGAAATCTATGAACTTTTTGTTTTTTAATAATAATTTTTTTTTTTCGATTTTACTTGTATATGAAGTTTGTTTGTATGTTTGTGTGTTAGAATTCCTGTTGTTGTCAGTACAAAATGGAATTTTTATAATGATTAGATTTTTGTTTTGCTAAATTTTCGCTTAAGGCTGTCATGAATAAAAAAGAAATCAACTAAACATGTCTACAAATTATATTTATCGACATGTAGACGGACGAAAGGACGGACGGGCAGACACTATGATACTGGGTTTACGTTCATATGCTGTAAAATGTATGTATGTATATGTGAGTATTGTTTTATAATTGTTATTTACCACATTTGTTTATATCTAGAGACAGCAACCCAAAAAACGTGATTCTTTTCGTTTGTCTGGGAAACAATTTAAATTGTTGAAATTCCTTTTCTAACATAAAACAAATGGAAAAATCAGTTAATAACAAAAAAAAATAAGCTATTAAATAAAAATTGTGGCTTATAATTTACAAATTAATTAAAAACACTAAAATAAGGTTTAGAACTAAATTAATTAAACTTAGAGAACTAAATCATTAACATTTTCACACGCTAAAAAAATATAAATAAAATCTTATTATTTATTCTCCGAAAAAAATGTTTTCAACACTCGATTGTTTAAAATTCGCAATTTTATTTCATATCTAATGTGTTTAGGAAATTACAAAAACTCAAACTTAACATTAAAAAACAGCGTCACTTTGCCATAGTGCACAAAAAAAAATTGAAAATGTAAAAAATCGTTAATGAAAATAAAACATGAGTAAGTTTTTGATGGCAATTTTTCAAGATGTTTTTCTTGAAGCAGTTGTTGTTGTTGTTAGTTTACATGTTTTTGTTGTGTCTTGTGTTTTTATTGTATATTTCAAAAGCCATTAACAATAAACGCCCACATGCACACACTTTAAAACAGCAACAACTACAATAATAATAATGAAAACAAACGACAAAGTGAGACTTACAAGAGACATTTTCACACAATAAATATAAAAAACATCAGACAAGAAAACTACCCAGCAGTTCTGGGTGACTGTGCCAAGCCAGTGATTTTAGCTAATTCAAACAACAGACTTACAATTAGTTAGTCAATTGACACCACATAGATTACAAAGAGACTGTCAGGTAGCCGGTCTAAAGTAGCCAACATACAGCTGGGGTAAAAGAATAGCACTGAAGACAGGATTCGGCTGTACATGTGAATTTATCTACGATTTAAATCCCTCGTTATTCCCCTGACACACAATTGAAATATGTCAATCATTTATTCAACGTAAAAAAGATTTGTATATTCATTATAGATTTTAAAACATAAATAATAATTCAAAAAATAAAATGAAGCTGATGAAACAAATAACTTATTAATATTTTACTGCATGGCCTTTGGTGGCAATAACAGCGGTGCAGCGCTTCGGCATGGAGTTATTTAAGTTTTAACAACTTTTTTTTAGGTATTTTCTACTACAAATCCTTCATTACAGCCCCAAGGTGCTCATTGTTTGTCATTAGTTTTTATTTGAGATACACTTTACTTTACGTCAGCCGAAATATTCTCTATTGGGTTCAAGTCAGGTGATTGCGCTGGACACTCCATGACCTCAATATTGTTGTCAATAAGCCACTTACGTGCTTTCCTGCTTGTTTGTTTTGGATCGTTGTCTTGTTGGAAAATCGAAATCAATGGCATTTCGTCCATGGCATAGGGAAGCATAACACTATTTAGTATAAATAAATTAGGTAAATAATCAGGCTCGAGGTCTGTGTTATAATCAATTATCTTATTTATTTATTTTTCAATATTTCGCCTACCATCGGTAAGCATCATCAGGAAAATCTATACACAAAACAGAAATAATACAAAGTTATTTTATTTTACTATTGTGACAGAATATAAGGATAAAACTTACAAAACAATGAGGTACAATCATCAAAAATTAGAATTTTAAAGTTAAACATTTAATATTGCACTACATTTTCTATTTTGTTTTATTTATTATAAATATAAGTATAACTCTTTGATAAGTTTTCGATATCGGTCCGGTAATTCATTCTCTTTTCTTGTTCGACCTTGTTGATGTGTAAGATTTCCAATGTAAATGTCCGTTTATATATTTCCTCTCTTTGCAAAATTTGTACATTGTAAAAATCTGGTGAATGTCCTGTCATTGCACAATGGGCTGTAAGTGCCGTTTTTTCTGTTGATGACTTATCACTATTTAGTATATCATCGTAAACATGTCAACATAATCAACAATGATTTTATACAATGTAATGGCCCCACTCCGTAATATGAAAATCATTCCCATACAATAATGATAGAAACTCCATGATTTACGGTCTTAGCTGTGAATTGTGAGAGAACCTTTTCCATCAAATAAAATGATTTTTCTCTCGACTGTCCATAAAATATTTTGCCATTTAGAGATGTCAAATAAATGCCCGAAGTGCTATTATTTTTGCGACACTGTATATGTTCACATACTACTTCTACATAGGATCAGTTAACTTTTTAAATGACTGCCTAGTTAGAAACTAACTTTATAACTAGTTACCACTAGTGTTCAATAAAGTAGCTAGTCCTTAAATAAAAATATAGGGTGATTCAAGTAGAGATACTTTTTTCAATAGCCTTTTTTTGACAGATCACATGTGAGTCGTGTCATGCTGTCATTTAATTTTTGTTTAGTATTGTTGGGCATTTCATAATGGAAAGACTTACGCCTGAACAACGATTACAAATCGTTTAACTTTATTACGATAATTCACGTTCTGTGAGGGATGGGTTTCGTGGAATTCGCTCAACTTATGGTCAACATAATCGGCCCACTGAGCATTATATTCGCAACACCATCACCCATTTTGAGACCCAGCATTCATTTTATTGAATAATATTTGACCGAATAGACCACGTCCAGCACGCTGTGAAGTTTGTTGTGGGCCGGTGGAATCATCGGTCCATATTTCTTAAAACATGATGCCGATGCGAACGTAACCATCAATGTCGACCGTTATCGTGCCATGATAACCGGCTATTTGATGCCTGAAATTGAAGCTCGTGATCTCGGCGACATTTGATTTCAGCAAGACGGCGCCACTTCCCACACATCGCATTAATCAAAAGATTTATTAAGAGAACACTTTGGTGAGCACATAATTTCACGTTTTGGGCCAATCGATTGGCCGCCAAGATCGTGTGATATCACAACGTTAGACTTTTTCCTGTGGCGATATGTAAAGTATAAAGTTAATGCGGACAAACCCGCATCGATTCAGGCCTTGAAAGAAAACATCACGCGTGTCATTCGCCAGTTGCTAGTCGAAATGCTCGAACGAGTCATCGAAAATTGGACTCAACGGATGGACCATCTGCGACGTAGCAATGACCAACATTTACTAGACATAGTCTTCAAAAAATAAATGCCAAAGAATGTTCTTTCAAATTGTAGTAAACATTCCCCATTAAATTTGAATGTTCTGTGTTTTTTTTATTTCTTTAAAAAAGTAGGGAACCTCGAAATGGATCATGCTTTATAATTAAACAGGTTATTCTAGCAAAAACATTAAAATTATAATGCAACCCGTAATATATTGCATTGCATTTAATAAAATTAAAAAAAAAACAATTTAAAAGGCTACACTTGAGATTACTTAGAACCACTAAGTAACAATTGACTATCCCATAGATTAATTAAAATGGGTAAAATAACTAGTTACTTATAACTAGCACTGCAGTAGAAACTCTCTAGATTACTTAGAGACACTATAGTGGCAATTAACTTCACTCTAGATTACCTGGAATGTATCACAAAACCAATTGAATTATCTTTTGAATACAAAGAACACACATACGTATCAAATGATACACATCTACATTAATATTAATTTATATAAAAAAGTTAAAAGTGATTACGCTTTAGATAACCTAAACACACTATAGTGGCAATTAACTTCACTTGAGATTACCTGGTATGCCAACAAGTAACTATTGACTTCTCTTTGCAATACGAAGAATACTTAAATGCCTAATAAACCAAAAATAAAAATGTACATTGGAGTCATCAAAGTAACCAAAGCATTAATAAAACAGATATTTTGTGAAAGGGTTATATTATCCAATTGTAGAACTGCAGGTTACTTCGACACACAGTTAACTCCCTACAAAGATACATATTTATTCGTAAATAAAGAATCATTAAAAGAAAACATGAAGGCCACATGGTGAGAGCAAACAGCTACTGATGCATTTTAAATTTCATTAAAAACAATCAAGTAAGAAACACCAACTGTTGTCAACAATTTAAAATTATAAAGATTTTTTCAAATGTAAAAAAAATAAAAACGCCTAAATTTACACACTTTCAATTTGGGTTAGTTACACAAAAGAAACAAATTTGAAAATAAATTAATAAAAGTGAGCTTCCACAGTTACCATAAAATTTACAGCTAAAAATTTGTATTAAACAATATAAAAATAAATGCATGACAAACAAGCAAAAGTATTTATAGTATTCGAGTTATATACAGAAAAAAAAGCTCAAAAAATGTACCTGCCGCTATTTATACTCGTAGACCCATTTTGCTGAATTTCAATGTCAAAATTCGTATAAATCGCTAAATCGACATCACTAGCCATATGATTTGAAGTTGCCGCCATTGGTGTAGTTCAGTTTTGCCAACGAAAAAGGAAAACAGCTTCTGCAATCACTATTGATAATCACTCTCCACTGTATTTCAAAATTTTTCCAACCGTAATAATATTATAACGGCAGAGTTCATTTCATCTACTTCAAATTGCATTTTTTTTAATATTTCTTTAACGCCTTCCTTGTTAATTTCATATCTCTTTAAATATTTAAGCAAAATTACACCACCACTGCCGTAATATTATGATAGTTTTCTTGTCAGCCAAACAAAAATCTCTACAACAACTGAAACAGCTTTAATATCTACTTTATAAAATGATCTGTAAAATTCCTTGCCAGTTAGTGAGTTTATTGCTGCAGCTTTGTTTGGAAATGTGGTATTTAGGTGTGAAAATTAAGTGTTAGTAATATTTTGATAACACAGTGATTATGGAACAGGTTTAGAAAACGTATTTAAATGATTTTGTAAAACAGAAAAACCAAAAACTAAAATCTTTAACATGTAAATAATAAATAATAAAAAATAAAAATTAAACATAAAGCGAATACAGCTAAATAGCAACTAACCCAGCAAAATGTTTTAGAGTAGATCATAAAGATAATAAACAATTCACGAAAATATACTTCAAATAGAAATGATTCATTAAAGTAACAAAAACTTGCTTGAATTTTGTCACAATTTTTATTAATTTTTTCTTAATTTTAAGTTATAGTCAGGGTTTTGTTTAGAACTGCAAAACAATTGCAACTTATATTTTATGAATTTTAGCAGAAAATATGTAAATTATTTTATCAGAGTTTGCAATTTCTTAAAGAATTTAATATTAACAAATGAAAATGAATGTGTTACAGTTTTTAATACTTTCGGTATAAAGTTTCCGATTCGTAATCTAATACTTGAGATAAAGATAATATTGGCTTGAATATAACTGGGTTATTTGTAATGATCTTATATACTCTAAGATATAACTTGACAAATATTAGTAAAACAAATATAATTGGTCAAACTATACAGCCGCGTGCAACTAATTAGAGAGAGAAGTGTTCAATATTTAAATCGTTTTGTTAAAGGTAATATTTATTTGAGAAAACGCTAAAATTTGACACTTTTATCCTTAGGAGTGTTTTTAATAATTTGTGAAATAAATTAATCGTGCACTAAATGAGGCTGCTATTGCTTAATTGATTAACGCATTTGATCATTAGGCATGAGTTGGTATTTGTAGCCCGGGTTCGATTTCCAGCCGCTCAAACAACATCAGTTTCTGAACAAATTTGCGTCTTTTTTATTCCTGGAAATCAGATTAATTCTGGGAGGGATGTGGTGGACTGTATGTAATAGAGCTGTGGTCCTGAAGAAAAAAAACGCCTTTGCCTCAATTGTTTTATAATACCCAAAATGATGTGGGTATTATAAATTAGATGGAAAATAAATAAAAAAATGAATTGTTGGAATTCAATAGAGGTTAGAGGTTTTATTTATTTTCTGAGTTAGATGCTCACCCTTTGCTTATATTCTGAGAAGTGATAGTGGGTTCTTTTTTATCTTAAAGCTAGACCGGAAACTTCTATCTATGGTTTTTTTTATAATTCACAATAATTTTAAGTAATTCGTTACTTTAACATTTAATTTTACATTTTTAATAATTCACAATAGGTATTTAGTTTTGTGTCTAAAACATTTAATTTTAGACAGTTTCTGATAACACAAGTATACACGGTTTTGGATCTAAGCAACCAAAAGCTGTTTCTAAGGTTATTAAGGGCTCTGAATCCGAACTCCGTTTTTTTTAAATTGGTTCTAGTTTTCGAGATATTAAATAAACACATTTTTTAAAAATTTTGACAATTAATCTCCATTTTATTCATTAAAAAGTGTTAAATTACAAATGAAGAGCAGTCGAACTGAGTCGCTTGTACTGTTTGGGATCTGTTTCACGCATTAAAGTCCAACAGTAGTCGTTCATCATGCCCTCGTCCCTAAATCCTTGGTATCGTTTTTCGATTTTCGCCAAATCTTGGTGTAGTCGCTCTCCTTGCTCGTCGCTTGTATCACCCAAGTTTTCAGGGAAAAATTCCAGATGGGAATGTAGAAAATGTATTTTGAGAGACCTTCGAGCTCCAATCGAAGTGTCGAAATCCGGGGATTTGCGGTTACCGAGAAAGTTGCGAACAACATCTTAAAATGATACCCATGCTGCTGCTTAAATTGGGCGTTAAACATTTTGTAAAGTTTCTGTCGGCCATTAATTTTCGAATATTAGGTCCGACAAATATTCCCTCTTTCCCAACAGCTGACTGTCATTATGATAGCGCAGTGCTGCCAACATGCGCGAACTCATAAACTAGAAGAAATTTTGAAAAACGAAACCCGAATTTGAATTCAGCACCTCAACTAACGTCAAGATTTGTTCTCATCTGCTCTGATCCAAAAGTTAACTGGAATTTGTAAACTTGTGTATATTTTTCCGGGATGCAATGATGACTCATGGAGTACGCTTGGATTGCTGTCTAACCAATAACGCATATTTTGCTTATTGACGTAGCCATTCAGCCATAAATGAACCTCAACGCTGAAGATGATTGTTCGATAAAAATCCGAATCATTTTCAAGTTGTTGCTCAGCCCAATTAATGAACATACGACGCTTCTGGTAGTCAGGCGGCTTCAGTTTTTGCGTCAATTTGATCTTGTAAGGATGTAGACCAAGATCATTTCGCAAAATTCCCCACAACGATCTCACAGAGATGCTCAACGCTTGAGAACGACGTGTGAAAGACACATTTGGGCTTTCTTTAACTGAAGCCTCAGCGGCAGCAATATTCTCGACACTACGGGCACTTATTTGTCTCACTGGCACGGGAACATTGGACGTAGCGCTCTTAAAGTTGAGGCCACTAAACTCACACCCTCACCCAGAGACCAATATGGTCCATTGCGATGCCTTAGATTCTCTACCAAATGTCTGACTAGTTTACATATGTCTGACTGGTCTACAAATGTGTGACTTATCTCCATATGTCTGACTGGTCTATATATGTCTTACTCGTCTACCCAGAGTCTTTGGCGGGAATCGAACCCGCAACCCTTTGACTGATAGTCCGGAACTCTATCGCCTAGTCTATCGGGGCACTAAAAAATCTACTTTAGAAATAGTATTTTTTTTAAATATTACAATAAAAAAAACAGAAAATTGTATTTAAATTTCATTAGAAATTTGCTATAAATTATTTAGAAATTTTATTTGAGCAGTTAAACAGAAAGTAGTAAATCAATTAACTTTCAAAGTCAATCAAACGTAACACTACAATGAGTAGTAAACAAAAAAAAATACAAATAAACGCAAAAAAAAATTCAAACTAAAAAACAGTTTCTATCTATAAATTATAACAAATATCTACACTAGAGTAAATACTTACTGAGTATAAATGTATGTACATATGTATATTTACGTAAGTAAAAACAAATTGAAAATAAAGATTTAAACACGTTACGTAGTTGTATTTGACAAGAGTATTCATTGACACCTTAATTATATTTGTATACATATTTGTTATTAAATTGCTATTAAACAATACGCTAATGTGTGTTTAAAACATTTTACAAAGCAGTAACACAGTTAATATTTACACAAAAGATAGAAAGATACAATCCTCTAGATATGTACATATATTGATATACAAATAGATTAAACATTCAATATACGAGTTTCAATGTGTACGTATGCATTTACATTTAATTTGTCAATCACATACAGTTGCTAATAAATCATTTGAAAAACTATTGGTTTTTGGTCGTCAATATGTTTCGATTTCATTTGATTTGATTTGAAACAAGATATAAACGAGTGTGTACAAATTGCTTGTATGTACATATATTTTATGAATATTTGTTTGCTGAGTTGCTACGTTTGAATTGTTTTCTATCTCAAGTTAAACAATAAATATTATTATTGTTTTGTTTTTAATTTTTTTTTTCTGATCTATAGATCAATAAATATTTAAATAATGTACTCTCAGGTTTTTAGCCAACCTTGATTTAAGTTGCTTAGTAAATATAAAAATGTGTGCTTTTTATTTCTAATTTAATTAAATCGTCTTAAGTAATTTAAGCTTAATTTATAATTAGCAAAATCTTAATAAAATTATCTTGAAATACTCAAGTGTTGGCAAATGTCTTTTTTCTTTTTATCTTGCTGCGAAACTTGTTTTTTAATTATTAAAATTATTATATAATAAATTAAGAAAAAAATAAAGTTTGAGCTTCCTGCGAAAGAAAAAAAATGTTTCGTATTATTCTGCATATCAAGTTAAGCGAACTAACAGTTTGTTTTCAAGTTTTTAAAAAATGAAGAAAAAAAAGGTCAGCTGTAAACTAACCAGGGGCCAAATTACCGCATTCGTTTCGAGTAAAATTGATCGTCATATTCTTATTTGAGATTATAGCATTCGATATCGAGCAAGAAATTTATTTCGATATCGAAATCATTTTTCGATACGATAGCTCATTCGATCACGAATGCGGTAATTTGACACCAGATGCCAGCTAGAGAGACACAGTCTAACAGTTTGTCCTTAGTAATTGATTCATTCTCAGGGCAGCAGACTTTTCAATTAAATATATCACTATATATCACGTCAGATAAATAAGGATCAGTAAATGACAATAACTTGTGCAAAAAACCTAGAGCCCGCTTGTCATTCACAACACTAAAATGTTGTGTTGTCTAGACTACAATACAACATGCATTTTTCATACGATTAAGCCGATAAGTATTGTGAATTGTAATCGCATTTTACAACATACAACATCAAAATACTTAGTGTTGTTTCAAAAGTGCAGTACAAATAAATTACTACACTCTAGATTACTTAGAGACACTAAATTGGCAATTGACTTCATGTTATATTACCATGGAGGTATAAAGTAACAAATTGTATAACAATTAACTCTCACATAGGTACTTTTTAAAGTGCAGTAACAAAATAGTCGAAAGTCGCACCACTCCAGATTACTTAGAGCCATTAAAGTGACACTTTATTTCACTCTACATTATAATTAACTCTTCAATAGATTACTTCTGTAACAAATCGACTTTTTTAAGTGCAGTATAAAAATAGTTTAAAGTGACAATAAACACCATATTAAATTATCTGTCGGGTGTTAAGTAGCAAATTGATGTAAATTTACATTACAATTGCCTCTTTAGTACTGCACAGAAATAGTTTTAATTGGCTAGACTCTAGATTACTTAGGTACACTAAAGTGGCAATTAACTTTGCGTTAGATTAGCTGGGAGATATAAAGTAATAAATTGTTTTCAGTTTGCAATTCACTCTTCAAAACCTACTTTCTAAAGTGCAAAAAATAGCCAACTGTGACGAACCGCTATCCTCCCTCCCGTAACCTATTTTCCTAGTTCCAACACAATGCATTGCATAAGTAGGGGTCATCCCCTGAGTGCTGGTCCAAGAAAAAAAAAAAAAAGAAAAAAAAAACCTTTTTCTTTGCTGGGGTATATCTCGCCGGATACCCAGGGTCCACTCACAATAAATTTTATTTATTTGAGACTTCGTTAAAAGAAAACTCAGAAAAAGTATTCTTATTTTAAATTATACATTTATTATTATTTGTTTTCTATTAAATTAAGTGTTTATTTTATGTCGGTCATTACAAAGGCGTTGTTAGTGGGACACGATCACCCAGTTTCCAAGAACAAATGATGGCCGTACAGTGACAATTAACTTTACTTTATTTAACTTTGCATTGCAATTGTCTGTCCAAGAGGTTTTAGACAATACAGTGACTATTGACTTTACGTTAGATTACTTGGGGAGTATAAACTAACAAATTCAATTCACTTTACATTAGAAAGAGTAAGTACATAAGTGTCTTATAATAAGAGATTCATACAGGCATGTGATAGAAATCGAAATCGAAAACTAATCAGTTTTTTAAATACATTTTAATGAATTTATAATCTAAATTTTAAAATTTTTGTGTTAAGATTCTCTTCAGTAGCCCAATATCTCCATATTTTATGTGATAAAAGTTTTTCAATACAGAAATATTATCAAAAAAGTGACTTCTAAAACTCATTCGTTGTCGTTTTCGATTTCCATCACATGCCAGATAGTAAAAAACCACTCTTATATAATAATCTGGTGTTAAATACTCTTCCATGTAGTGAATTTTACTCATGTTTTGCTTTTTTTTTTGGAAACTAAATTTTTTGCACAATATTGTAAAGTTTGTGGAGTATTTTTCTAAAATAGCATATATTCGTAAAATATATAACAAGAACTTTATTCTAGCTTGATTAATTCAAAATACTTAGGAAAAACTGAATATATTTTTGGAAGTTAGAATCCAAAAAATGTAAAATAGTAAATCTTTGCTATAAACCTCTAGCATATTATAATTTCAGTTTTTTTATTTAATTATACATACAATTAATTTATTTAATTGGTATTAAATTTATGTGCACCATAAATCCCCCCCAAATAAATCAAATATTTTATCTTTAGAAAATCTACAACATATAAAAGTTAATTTCCATTATTTTTGATATTGTTTTCTGATTTTTTTTTTCGATAAAAGTTAATTAAGCAAATTAGTGTATTCATTGTAAAACTCAATGAAACGTTTAAAGTCAAAATTATACTTTTTGTATTTCAAACAAATACAGTGGCTAAATTTGAATAAAAGCTGTTTTGAAAAAAAAAAACACAACATAAAAAACATTATTTACTGTATTTTTGTTATTAGTATATTATAACAAACAATAAATTTTATAATTAAACAAAAGAAAATTAACAAATGTGTATTTGATGTTAAACTAATGAAGAAAAAACACCACAAACACACAATTAACATAAATAACAGCTACAAATACTCAATAATAAAACTATAAAGAAGACATTAACAAAGCCAACCAAAAAAAAAACGATAGAAATAAATTCACAGGAATTCATTGAGGCCCATAAAAAGTTGATTAATTCTGAACAAAAATCACTAGAACCAAAAAAAAAACAATTTATTTCGATTATTTATTGAACAAAAAAGACACCGAATTTTAGCATTTATATAAAAGAAAATGACAGAAATTCTGGTCATTCGTCATGCGCACATGGGCAGCCCAGCCAGCCAGCAATAAATATACGATTACAAACAACAAAAACAAAAATGACGTTTAATCTAGAAAATAAAATAATGGAGTCTCGGAAACAAAAACAAAACTATGTACTGTGAAGCAAAAACAGCTTTAATAAGTTTGTATGAATATAAAATGAACCCCCTTAAAATATTCTCTTTTAAATGGAGAGTGTATGTGTGTGGGATGGAGCAATTGGCTTTGCGTAACTCTTTACTTGTCAATATGACAATTAAAATGGCATGAACGGACATGTTTATATAGAAAAACATTGAAATAAAAATGTGTGAATTTGTATTTTTAAAGAAAGTATTGAAAAATGCTTGAAATATTATATCATATTAAATTTCTTTTAGTGTATTTTCAATATAAATTCAACTAACAATAAGTGATTGAATCTTAAAGCTAGATTTACACGATTGAAATTTTCTTCAAAATTGTTCTTCAAAATGCTTCAAACTCCTCGTGTAAACAGCAAAAATTAATAACTATTAATAACTATTAAGTAAATAAATTTTGAAGAATTTTTGCTGTTTACATGAGTTTGAAGCATTTTGAAGAAAATTTCAATCGTGTAAATCTAGCTTAAGTCTAAAAATTAATTGGGCAAAAATAATTCAATGGTCACAACGAATTTACAGTATAGCCCTGTTAAATACCCCAGGCTTAATTCCCTTTTTCGTTTATTTAGAGGGGACCACTCTTCTTTCCCCTCTCACTAACAAACTCAAAAGTTGAGCAGCAAAAGTCGCAGTGTCAGTGATGTTAACTGTACGGTAATTACCGTATTGTACGGTAATTTAGACCTCCGTACGTTAGGCAGGTAATTTCTACTTTTGTACGGTAATTTTAAAAAGCTTAAATTTTTAAGCGTTAGTTTTATTTTCATAATTGCCCCTATCGTGAATAAAAATTCCACATTAAATTTGTTCCCTTTTATTGTTTAACATTGAATTTTAATAGGAAAAATATGAAAAGGGAATAAATTTCACAAGATAGGGGTGAATGTGTCTACACATGATATACAATATACAAAATGATACAAAATATACCTCGGCGGTAAAGTAATCACAAGTCTTTTAAGTATGGCTATTTCAACACACAAATTAGCTGTATTTATTCAGCCCAATTATGAATAAAAATTCCGCGGGAGTTTTTTCCCTTTTTTTTTTTTAACATTGAATTTGAATAGGAAAAATGGGAAAAGGGAAAAAACTCCCGCGGAATTTTTATTCATGAGTGGGCTGAATTATTTTATATACAAAGTGCTCAATCAAATCAAATGCAATCTTTAAAAAAATTAATATAATAAATCCCGAACTGTTCGATACCAACAAATCCATAATTCCTTTAGTTTTGCATTTCCCAGAAGCTATGCAAAGGGATAAATTTAACGAAATTGATAAGGAATTTAGGCTAATAAGGTAAATAGAAGATGTTGATAAATGAGACATTCTTCAGTTTTACAAAATCGCCTTCAATATAAAGAAAAGGGACGACTCCATAATGTTTCCAGTTTTAAAAAAAATGTTGGTTTATATGTTTTCTTTGCCACATAGTTCGACTACTGTAGAACGAATTTTGTCAGTAATAAATCTAAACAAAACTAAAATAAGAAACAGGCTAAATACACTTGAAGGAATTCTACACGCAAAAATGTTTGTTAATTCTAGTGATAATTTAAATATTAAATTCAATGACAAACATTTTCTATATTTTAACCAAAATGCCTCTGATCATAAAAAATTAATAAAATCAAAAGCTTATATAGACAGCCAAGAGCTATTTTTGTTATAAAACCAATCCAAATGTATGAATAATATTACTAGCTAAGCTTTAAATATTACAAAAATCTATAAATAGATTTTACTGAAAGTACACATTTTAATTACTTTATTTTATTATTTTTAATATATTGAATTATGTATAAATAGAAACCCATTTTAATAAGAAAATATAATTATTTTTGTACAAGACAAAAACATACGGTAATTTTATCTAAAAAACGGTAATTTTTTTAGGGCTGTACGGTAATCGAAATAAAAAAGTTAACATCACTGGGCAGTGTCTAACCCGGGACTAATTTTTGCTTAAATACCTCAAAAAAAATTTCCAATCACTGACATTTCTGTTATTTTAACTTCGTTTACTTACCCAAAGCACCGTTTTATAAAACTTTGTAAGAATATCATTCAGGCAACTTCGAGCTTGTTAATTGTTTTCATTTATTGTTAGTGGTAAAATTTTGGAAACATAAGTTATCAAAAAAGTGGTGAATTTAATCAAATTTAAAGTGTTACGTACATATTTAATGAAATGACTCCCAAGAAAACATTTTTATCTATAAAGCAAAAACGGTTTATTGATCTCTATTGCTAAAAAAAAGAAAAAACAAAACACCAAATAGCTGCAGAATTTAATTGTAATGTTTCATGGCCCCTAAATTAGGTATTCTGATAGGCATTTAAGCAAATTCGTTTAATTGCCTTTACACTAGAGCCCCGACTTGCGTCGTTAATGGGGCGGGAGAAATGCGACGCAAATCGAAACGACGCAAATTGAATCACCTTTTTCTATATAAATGCACTGAAATTTGATTTATTGGGGAAAATATTCAAAACAAAGCATGTATTTTTGATAAATACATATATAAATACATTTTTATTTTGATCATGTATCCAAATTGAAAGAAGGGACTCCATCTTAACTAATAAGGAATTTCTTGCTATAGTATCTTGTTTAGATTGGAGTGGTGTGACAATTTCAGCCAATTGATTTATTTTGTCACTGTCTCTGTTGCAAATTGTTCTTACTGTTGTAGGTGCTAGTCCAAGAGCTCTTCCTATATTAACAGCCTTTTCTCCCGATTTAAAACATTTTATTACGTCCAATTTTAATTCCAAAGTTATTACTTTTCGTTTACTTTCACTCATTTTGTACGTCCTGAATGTACTCTGGCGAATCACACACTAAATTTTTACCACAACCAGCCAGTGGTTCTTAGCACCACTTATGTAACAAAGAAAAGGGAATTCCCCTTATTTCACACAATTTGAAAACTTCTTAAAGTACAGGTGACGATTAGTGTTGCCAGAACTTGTAAAAATGCTAAAAGACAGGAAAGATGCTAAATCAGGCACTACAAATGCTAAAAATGGTAATCCACAATGCTGCAATAAAAAAATTTAACCGTTTTTAGTGACGCAAATGGAAATAGAAACGACGCAAATCGGAAACAAAATGTCGCAAATCGAACCGACGCAAATTGGGGTCAAAACGACGCAACTCGGACCGACGCAAGTTGAAATTGCAACGACGCAAATCGAATTTTTCCAGTTTTTAAAAAGCGACGCAAATCGAAACGACGCAAATCGGGACGACGCAAGTCGGGGCTCTAGTGTATAAGGTAAATACCTTCCCCGGACAAGTACCCAAAAATTTTGGGTTTTTAACGAGGATATACTGTATATGCAAAACCACTTACTGATTTTGAATTCTTCTAATTAGACTTTCATTGTTTTGTGTGTCTTGTCAAATTCCTCACTTATCGGCAGTGTAAACTAAAGACCGATTTGAAGTGCCTTTTAAAATAAAACAAAATTTATTTATACTACTGGTCACAATTCACGACAACAATTGTTTATTTTTGTGAATTTTGATTTTAAAATATGTCATTTTTAAAAGAAATGAGAACTCGATAGAACATGACAAAATAACGATTTTTTTTTTATCTCTTACTGATGTGTTTTTAAGCAGTGTTCTATATAAATTGTATTATTTAGTACACCTAATTTTGTTTTTACACGTTCTTTTTTACACGGTTTTGATTTAACAAGATTTGAAAAAAAAACAAATTTTAAATTTTTTACACGATTTTATTCCATTCAAAATCGATTTAAAACGATTCAAAATCGTTTGGGCTGAATTTTTTTTTGACTAAACTTAATTTTTACGAAATATTTTCATATCACAAATTTAGGGGAATTCCCTTTTTATGGATACAAGCAAATTTACTGGTCAGAGCAATTGTAAATAGCAGAAATTTGGGGGAATTCCCTTAGTGTATATAATCAAATAAACTTTACATCATACATTTTTTTAACATTACATTTTTGTTTACATTTTACATTTCTTTAGTAGATATGCTTGTATAAAAACACATTGTACCGATGTACATATACATATGTATGTATGTATGTGGTTTAATATTATAATCCTGAATAGTTGTTCTTAAAAAATCCTCGTTTTTTCACTAATTTAAATAGGTTTTAGAGATAAGGAACCAATCAGCTATGTTGCATACGACCAATGTCTTTTTTCACGGTTTTTTTACACAAAGTTCTCCGGAACCAATAGGTGTATAATAGTTGTAAAAAAAAGTTTTGCAATTAACTGTAGTATGCTCAAAGTTAAATGCAAGGCAAATGACTTGTTATACAATGCATATTGACAGCGTTATATAGAGACTTTTAGGGGAAGTAAGGCGAGAACTTGATAAACAATCGACGCCGTTACATTGATGTTATGGAATACAAGTTTTGTAACAAATTTATGACGACGTCGATAAAAATTGATGTTGATATTAATTAGATGACAACGTCGTTAGATGGAATAAGGGTGACTATTTGTTAAATTTTTAGTACTTGTAAGAAAGCCTTAAGTTGTGTAAAATTCAAGCTCTGATCTATTAGCCCTGTATCATAAACAACAAATTTTTTCTCAAGAATGAATTCCTTTAAAGTTTTATTTTATTTTTAACTAGAATATAAAAATGTTTTTTTTTTTTTTGTCAACATTTTATCTATTCTATTTTAAAAGCTTTTTTGTTGAAAAAATTTTTGCTAGAGCAGCACATAAGTTGTCATTATTAGTTAGTTTGTTGTATTGATTTTTGTATCTACACATATACGACGTATGTATGTATGTGTACATGCTGTTTTTACTGAGAATAACTACCACCAAAAAAAAAAAACAACCACCTTAACTAATACTCTAATAATTACTAGCACTGTTCTACTCTACTACTTCTAATGCTTCTAATACATACTAACAAAAACTCTCTTATTATAACTTATTTGCTGTTTGTTATTGTTATTTGTGTGACGTTTGCTTTGTTTTTGTCTTATTTGGTTTTGTAAAATGAAATTTGATTTGCTGGTTTCATGTTTTTACAGTGTTGTACTCGTTTGTATAGATACATATGTATAAATATACAAACATATTTACCTGAACAAAACATATTCCATTCTATACAAACTCTGCTACTGCTCTTTACTATTTAGACTACTCCACATTTTTGAGGAAGCTTTTTGTTTTACTAACACTTGGATACATTTTTTTTTTTTTTTTTGTAAGAGTGTTAGGTTTTTGCTTTTGTTTTCATAATTTGCTACATTCGTGTAGCGAGTGGAGCTATTGTTTATCTACATTTATACTCACAAATCTTTAGACAATATTACGAGTATGTACATACCAGCCAACTGCCATTAAACGTATGTATGTATAGTAAATATATACCTAAATGTATCTATCTATATAGCTGTTTGTATCTATGTACATACATACATACATATGTACATGTATTTAGTTACCATCCATTGTTGTTATAATTTTTACTATAATTTAATGTGTATGTAAATATTTGTTGTAGTTGCTGTTGTAGCTGTATCTGTTTCTTTTGTTTTGTTTTATAGATTTTAATAATGGCATAAATTGTGTGAAATATGTTTATGCGCATGTCTGATTAAATTTATATACATGCATACATATATTTACTTATATATATGTTTGTATACATATATTAATTTATAATGGAGGAAATAATATCATTTTCGTACACTCATACCTCTAGTTTGTATGTGAAAAATATTTTTAAACTATTTAGACGCCGCCATTTTTAATTAGTTTAAATGTTTGTTGGCTTGTCTATTCATTTGTTATTCTATTTAGTTTCTTATAAATAGTCTACTGTAATGAATACTGTTATTAAGAACTTGTTTATTTAATATTAATATATTTCAATATATGTATTTCCAGAGACTTAAAACAATAGACGTTTTAATTTTTTATGTAGGTATTTTTTTCTTAATAGATTTTATGTTTCATATAAATTTTTGAATAAAACATTTTGATATTAGCCATTTTGAATATTTAATTTATTTAATATTGTTGTTGTTACCTATTATAATAAATTTTATGTTTTATCCAATTCTTTTAGCAATATTAAAAAATGTTTAGTTTGTTGAACGCTTACATTTTGAACTCATTCCCTAGAAGCAAGGGAAGTATCACAGCCAATTCAAGTAATTTTTGACATTACGGTCACATTTAGCAAATATTTGCCGAAAAAACGTAACCACTAAATAACATATATTTGAACCAGCGTTGCCACTTTCTTCACTATAGTGCAAAATCTGCACTATTTAAAATTTCTTGCACTGTGTGTGCACTATACACTTTTTGTGTAATTTTGCACTATTTAACAACACTGAATATTTGTTTTTTAATTTGGCAGTTCTGTTTTTCTGTATCGTTGTACAGCGCTGCTGTGAAAATATATTAGTTATATAAAATCAGATTATTTAAATAACAATGATTTGTTTTTTATTGATCATAAAAACAAGCAGCTGTTTACACAGCAAAATTAAATTTAACTGTAATGTATAACTATTTTAGAAACTTCTATATTGAAGTAATTACACAAATTAAAAAAAAAGATTCAAGTTCTCTATAGCTTTATTGATATAGTCAGTGCTGATATTCAGCCGGTTCGTTGTTAAAATTTTAAAAATTTTGCGAACCGGTTGTTGCATATTCACCCTTCTCGTGAATAAAAATTCCATATGAAATTTGTTGGGGTGATTATGTTTTTTGTTTTAACGGTTTTATATAATGTGTATTATTCAAGGTGATTAGTCTCGGCAACAAACACAATATTGTTCAGTTGTTCATTGTCTAAACGTACAAACAAATGATTTTATTTTGGTCATACATTGAATTCTTGGATGATGATGTTTTCGATAGCGTTTTCTTCAATCTTTTGAGAAAAAAATAAAGCAATTTTTTTTTACTTTTATTTTGCAAAATCAAAACTATTTTTTTAATAAACAAAAGTTTATATCATTTCCTTCAAGAGGCTTGTGGTCTTTTTTTAAGCGAACCGGTTGTTAATTGTTTCGAATATCACCACTGGATATAGTTGACCCAAAATTTGCACAGTCATTAAAATTAAAATCCTGTGTAATTTTTAAAACTCGATTTCCATTTGTTAAGCTAGATTACCAAAAATTAGACAATGAATGGCGTGAACATGCACTTTTAGATCACAAGGAACTTAATCTTTACGATGAATTAGGTGTTGAAAAATACTGGTCTAAAATTTTTAACTAAAAAACTGCGCTGGCGATATTCGTTTCCCAAATTTAAAAATTATAATAAAATTTCTATTGATTTTACCATTCTCAAGAGCTTCTGTTGAAAGGATTTTTAGTAAATTAAACTTAATAAAAACTGATACCAGAAATAACTTGTCAACCAACACGGTTGCATCGATTCTTTTTACAAAAGAAGGCGTTGAAAAAAATGGTGGTGCAAATTTTGAGCCTACTATTGAAATTATAAAAAAGAGTTGGAAAAGTTAATTTTCTGTACATGCTTATCGCTCCTTAATTGCAACATAGTCATATCTCAAAAAAAAAATTAACTTGGCAAAATGCGTTTAAAGTTTTAAAAATTTGAACAAGTAAAATTTTGGTTTTTGAGATATGACTATGTTAAGATAAAGGAGCGATATGTATTCTTAAAAGTATTGAAAATTCATAGATAACTGCATAAATATGTAAGTGACTTCTTTTAAATTAATGAATGAATTTGTTATATTTTTGTTTTGTTAATTGTTATTTACATACACATGTACATATATAAATAGAAACATAATGTATAGTACAAAAAATTATCTCTTTTTCCATTTTAAATAAATCCTTAAAATTTTTGTGCTCTATTTCATTTGGTTTTGAACTATTTTTTGCATGAGTCTGTGTAATTTTTGGTTCAGCCGGTGGCAACGCTGATTTGAACTCGTTTTTTTTTATTAAAAAAAACTTTTCTTATTTAGGCCAAAGCACAACAAATCAGGTATGTGATGGAAATCGAAAACGAGTGAGTTTTAGAAGTTAATTTCTTCGTAATATTTCTAAAATCTTGAGAATCTTGAAACAAAAATTTTAAAAATTTAATTAGAAATACTTTAAAATGATCTTCAAAAACTCACTCGTTTCCGTTTTCGATTTCCATCACATACCTGAATATTTGTGCTATTTGTGCAAGTGATTACGCTTTTTTGAGTAAATATTTGCCAAATGTGACCATACATTTAGGTTTTGATAAACTAGCACAGGTCTTAGGTTTAATATTAACGAAATGGTTCAGTTTTTGTTTAAAAAAACGACCATTGTTTAGACTCTAAACATATCTCAACTTTAAATAAAGTTAAATGAAGGCTTTTGCACTTTTAAGCTTCGAATTTAAATAATTAACGATATACCAAAAATTTTACAAAAAAAAATTTAAATAAATCAATATTTTGTAGAAAATAAATTGTTTTTGATAACAGCTTGACATCTGCGAGCCATTGAGGGAGGTCACCAAAAGATTGGAATGATGTGTAGAAATATGGAAACTGTAAGTTAGCTCTCTTTTGCAAATGGGGATGTGATGGTTCTTCTGGACAACAACAATACAAGCAATCCGTATGTGAAAATATTTTAGACACAGATATGTTTATAGTGTCGCTTGTCATTGATAAAACACATTGATGATTCGAAGACTTCGACCAGTACAATGCTAATAAAGGATATTTGGAAAAATCACACACCATCATCTACAAAATACTGCAGACCAATTAAATTTGAATTTAAAAAAAAACTCATGATGCCATTAACAAAGAAGTCAGTGATATAAGAGCTCAAATTGCAACACCACAGCCACTAGAATTAGAAATTGACGGCCAGACTTTGACTGACACAAGGTCTTCTTTCAGCTGCATCATATGTCAAAACCACATCAGGCCACTTAAATCAAGTCCTGGAAAAAGCATTAGATAATACTGATGCATATGATTTTTTTTTATCTGCATGTGCCTTTTTTATAATAAAATCAGATTCAACAAAACAAAAATCGCGCATTTTCATACTAAACACTACAAACAATCAAAAGTTCAATTTTGACAATAAATTTCTCATCAACTACTGAACCGAATTTAAAACTGGAGAAAAACTCAAGATGTTTTCTCTTTACTAAAATATCTCCATCGGTTCAAAAGTTACAGATTTTTGGCCAATGAAAAACATTTCTGTTGCCACTGTGCGGCGTTACCAGATATCAGAAACTAGTGCAGAAAAAAACCAATTTTTGGGGTTATATTGATATATAAATTATTGCCCATCTATTTGATATAAATGTTCAAACCATTTCGTTACTTTCAAAATTCCTTTACAATTAAAGAAATTATAGAACACATAATGAAACTTTCAACTAACTACAAGTATGTATTTATATTTGTTTTATTTCTAAAGGGGTTTAGAAAACTATTCAAGCAGTTCCATCGATTACCCAAAAAATTAACATAAACAATAAAAAGTGTTGCTTTTTATTTGAAACATAAATTAATTGCCCGCAAATCCTGTCGTCCAGTAGGAAAACAACAAAAATTTATAATTGATTTGAGCATTATTAAAGACCAAACAAAACTTTTTCTGAAAACTGTTGAATATAAAAACAAATTGAATGAAGTATTTAAACATGTGCGTACGAGAACAACGAGTGAGTACATTGGAACAATTTCAAGGTCCAATGAGCAGCACATATTAATGACTGCAACAATATCAACGAAAGCATTATACATATTTATACGTGTATAAATGTATGACCAGTTAAATCAACTGAGGCTCTAATCGGAAATCATTTGGCAAATAAGAAAAATTATAATAATAAAAAAGCGTACAATAATTTACCCTACTTCCGTTTAGTACAGAAAATATTCATAATATTATTTACAAAACGTAATGCAATCATACACAAACATTATGGAAATTTTGTTCATTTTTAGGAAAAGTGGGGAACAAATAGTAATTTTTTAGTATTTCAGGCTTGAATACACACGCTTGGTTTATATTTCTGCGTTTTTTTTTCTATACAAATATAAAGAATGTCTTGTAGAAGCAGGGGGTGCTAAGCAAAACATTTGTGTACATATTTGTAATGCATTAAAAGATGTGAAAAATTGTAAACAAATAAAATTACTAAAATATAATTTCAAATCATTTTTGTTTGATTTTCCCATGATCAAAAAACTCATTTATTTTTGAGTACTCATTCATATACACATTTTTCTATTCACAACAAAAAATTCCATTTAAAAATGTTTTACAAAAGAAAATAAAAAGAATTGTATTTAATAATTTATGTGTTGCTGCACCATTATCTATAAATCATACGCATTTCACAA
This sequence comes from Bellardia pandia, assembly GCA_916048285.2. Taxonomy (NCBI): domain Eukaryota; kingdom Metazoa; phylum Arthropoda; class Insecta; order Diptera; family Calliphoridae; genus Bellardia; species Bellardia pandia. Next base: position 48,122,013 of record OU696531.1, read on the forward strand.
CCTTTTGACCCCCCAACAAACAGGAGTTAGTGGAAAAGCACAGCAAATAGCTATGAAAAATTGTGCAAAAATATGTTTTTTTTTCTCTGTTTCTCTCTCTCGGTTTGTTGCATTTATGAACAAATAAATTAATCAACATTTCAAATTTTCGAATTTTCCTGGGCCCCTCAGAGAGGAAACTTGTTTGTTCCATTTAATGTGTGTTTTTTTTATCCAGTCTGAGTTAGAAAAAATGCGGCCAATTTAAAGGTGTATAGATGTGTAGATGTGGACTTTGAAGTATTGGTTTGTATATTTATAGCATTTTTTGTAACTTGTTTTTTTGCTGTTATTTGGTATTTTTTAGCCACTGTTAGTCATTGCTGTTGATGACCCATTGATGTGATCCCTACTGTTGAATGCAACAATGTTAATGGCCAACAACTATCAATCAGTCAGTGTGTACGTCAGTCAGTCAGTGTGTAAGTTTTATACAGTTATAATGCCCTACACCACCATAGTGGGGAGTATATTGGATTGTACTGATGTTTGTAACGCTCAAACCCACCTGAAGGTATACCGCCCGACTCAGAATCACTTTCTGATTTAACGCTGTCCGTGCATCCGTTCATCTAAAAGTGGTTGAAATCGGTCTACTATTTCTCCTAGCCCCCATACAAATGTCCTCCTGAAATAGGGGTTTATCGGTCATAAATGTTTGATTTATGTATGTAACCAAACAAATTTCGCCCTAATAAGAATACACATGAAGCCTAATCACGTTTATAAATTTTGTATATAATATAAGGCCCCTGCCGAAAATCACTTTAATCCTTACAGACCTGACGCAAAACTAACAGGAATTTTTTATAATTTCTGCATATGAAACTATAATCAATAAATAGGTTTTATTATTTTAATATCCATCAAGGATTTTAAGGACAAGCACACTTGATGCATCTCGGTCGATTTTCATTAATATAGGAATTGCCCCTTTTAATGCCTTCCAAAGTCCTATATTAAATACAGTAATTCTATTAACTTCAGGAATGACTGTTACTTGAGCTCATCATAGATTAATAGAAGGAATAAAACACGTTTTTATTGCATGAAACTCTTTCAATTAGTTTGACATATTAAAATTTATCATCTTTTTAGTTAATATATGTGCACTTTATTATTTGGAAACGATTAATGGCCTTATTCATAAAAAATTAAAATAGACTTCAAATGTACTTTAAGAAAATTTTGTCTAAAAGCACACTTCAAACCTACTTTATTTTTTATGAATACGGCAGTAATACTTTTGTAATTAAAGACACTTACTTCTATGACTCATTTAGCTAAAACTGAAATGTGACTGCAGAATTTCGCAAAAATTCAAGTAATGGTAAATCAAACAGAAGAGAAATGTGTGAAGCAAATATAAAAAACAATCAGCACAATCGATGCATGCCATTCTATTTCAAAATATTGACACCGAAACCCACCCGCACATTCGATGCATCACGGTCCGAAAGGGTTAAAGACTATCTTAAATGTTGGTGTTCAGATAATATTGAACATTGAAAATATGTTTTATATACTCGTATACGCAAATCATTCGGCGTTATTTTATGATAATCGGTTCATAATTAGTCATAGCTCCCATATATGTAAGTTCGACTTTTGAAAATCAATTTAATGACCATAAATAAAACTCTTAGAAGTGTTGGTAACCAAAAAAAAAAAAGATTTAAATAAAATACACCACAAATAAGTTTCACATATACAGAAATCATGGCATAAAAAATCATATAAGACTCCATTCAAAAATCACTTCAAATATTTTTAAATATTTAAATTATACAAAAGTACATATTTATATCAATTTAAAATTATACACAAAGAATATCGTTAACTTAATACAAAAAGGCCCTAACTCGTGTTTTTCATGTGTACAAAAGTCATGCCACTACTTTTCTGGATGATCGGTCCATAAGAGGTCATCACGTTCTGAAAATCTGTCTTTACTCATTTACTGGGTGTAGGATATTCTATGGTCGGCCTTGACCGACCATACTTTTTTGCTTGTTTTTGTTTTGCAAGTTATTGACCGTAAAGCAGTTTAAGGAAAATTGTATGTATGTTTTTAGGGAAAATGTATTTTTAGAGGGAAGTAATTTTTGGGGAAATTAGATTGATGCGATAAGCAAATTTGAAATCATGACATCACTTATTTACATTCACAAACAGGATATTGTTAAGTTTTAAACTTTTCATAAGTTCTTTTTTAAAAAATGGTATTATAAAAGTCTCAGATATAGTACTTTAATGAGCCTTGAAGTAAGTGTTTGTTTTTTTAATAGCAAAAGTGCCTTATTAAAAAGTACCCTTGTTAGTTAATTCTCAAACAAAATACACTTTAATAAATATTTGTTCCAAAAGCCTTTAACAATATTTTAAAAATTACTGTTTTTACTAACATAATATTGGGTGCCCGATAGACTACGCGATAGTGTGCTGGACTATCAGTCAGTTGCGGATTCGATTCCCGTGTTTTCTGCAGATAAGCCAAAAAGCTTCGCAGTTTGTGTTTGTTAATTATAAAAAAAACAAGTTTTTCCATTTATATATTTATATATGTATATACATATATTTATTATTTATTATATATGTATATATTTAATAATTTTACGTTGTTATAAACTTTATTTATGTCCACATGTTTTTCCTTTAAAAAAATGAAACTTCTCATTTCACACCATTTTAATGACTGTGTCTTTACAATTACCATTATTTATTTATCTTTTGGCCTCTATTAAAAAACTAGCGGTTAAATTTGATTATTTTATGGATTCTTCATTTCATTTATCAACATTTGTAGAAAAATTTGACACAAAAACCACTTAATTGATTTGTAACTATTTAACTGTTTTTGGTTGATTTTTTCTCTCTCTCTCTTCCAATTGGTATACAATTTTTATTGGCCATCGTTTAATTTTAATAGGTTTTTTTTTAATTTTTTATTTTGTTGAATTTTAGTTGTTGTTGTTATTCCAAATGTTATTCTATTGTTGAAAGCTTAAAAAAACCAAACACGATTTTCTAATTTTATAATGATCTTACTGTATCAATAAATAATATGAATTTAATTTAAAGATTTTTATAAATACTTTTTCGCTGGGGTTTAATTTTATTACCAATCAAATGATTATAAAGACGACATAAAGATGAAACTGTAGATATGTGTTTATTAAAGAAGAGAGAGCAAAAATCAAAAATATTAGCAGGGCTCAAAAAAGTTGTCTCTATTATGCACAGGCACAAAAAATACTGCCATGCACAAGCTTCTCTATAGAAAATACTGTGTTTCACAAGATTTTCTATAGGAAATACTGTTATACACAAGACTTTCTATTGAAAATACTGTTATATACAAGATTATCTCTATAAAATACTGTTATACACAAGATTTTCTATAGGTAATTTCTGTTATACACAAGACATTCTATTGAAAATACTGTTATATACAAGATTATCTCTATAAAATACTGTTATACACAAGATTTTCTATAGGTAATTTCTGTTATACAAAAAAATTTCTATAGAAAATACTGTTATACTCTAGACTTTCTATAGAAAATACTGTTATGTAAAAACTTTTTACAGAGAACGCTGTTCTAGAAAATACTGTTATACACAAGATTTAAATACTAATACTAAAATACTTTTATACAGACGGTCTGGTATTTAATAAAAAGCAAGAATTTAAACAATTTTATTTATAAATAATAAACAAATAAAAAATTAAACCTAAAAACACATATGTGTGTTATTACCTAATTTGTGATCAATCGTTTCTGATAACTTAAACTAAAACTGTTAAATTATTTCTCTAAAAGTGACAGTTAAGGGGTTAAGGAACATACATATTAATGAAATATTTGTTGAAATAATTGCAAGCACTAAAAGTACGGGCACATTTGGCAAATATTTGCCAAAATAACATATGTATTTGAAATCGTTTATTTATTAAAAAAATAAACTTTCTTATTTAGGCCAAAGCATAACAAATATTTAGTTTTAGTTTATTTGATGTTGTTTGATCTTGCAAAACTCTTGTACGAATAAATAACGTCAAACAAATTTCTGCTAAACTAAGTAGTTACGCTTTGTTGAATAAATATTTTCCAAATGTGACCGTACCTTAGATATGTTTATAGGCTTTGTTTTTAAAATTTAATAAAGTTTTTGCTTTTGCAAAAATCAAGTAAGATCAAAAATAAACTTTAGCTGCAAATATACTTATATACTTATTTCAACCAATATTTACACCATGTGAGTATGTATTTAGTTTGAAGTTTTTAAATATTTTTATTATGTATGTTTAATAGACCTTGTGCGGTATCTTTATTTATTTAAATAATTTAATACATTTAAAATAAATTTCTGCCAATTTGAAAGTACAACAGTACGTGTCAAAATCGTATACTAAATGTTTACCAGCAGCTATTGTTAGAAAATGTTTCATATTTTTCAACTAATTTAAGCAGGCTTTAAAATATTTGTTAAAAAAAAATTGACACAGTTTTATTTCTTTTAACAAAAAACCATTAATTCATTGAAATGATCATTACCAAATATTATGAAAGATTTCTTAAGGTCAGCTAAAGATAATAGGTTACACAGTTAGGGTCACTAATTAAATTCAAACTTTATTTTCATATGTCCAAAATATTTTAAATCTTGTTATTGAAATCTGTTGTTTTTTTCATTAAGCCTTAATTTCATCATCTCTGTGAAATCTTTTTAATCTTTAGTCGTCAAAAAAGGTATGATTTTTAGCGCCTTCAATTTATTGCCACACTAATAAAGCCTCTGTTACATTGAAATCTCAGTTGATAAGGGTTCCTGCTGATTTCTTGAGAATAAAATGTAACAGAAATCAAAACAACCCATCAACACTAATAAACTTGTTTAAAATTAAACATTACTTTTCATAATGTTTTCACAGAAAGCCAAACAAAAAAAAAACTGTAACATTCTTATAGTTTGTGTTTCCAATTCAATTAGTTTTTTCTTCATCTCTTCTATATATTTTAAATGACAAAAAGATAAACAAAATTTTAAATTAAAATTTAAACATCATGAGCACGTTTCTTTTGTTTTTTTGTTTTTTGTTTTGTTAGTTTTTTGACAAATTCCAATGAATTTATGTTCAAACTTAAAACACAGTCAGCCAGTCAGTCACTCACTTACTTACTCAGTCTTACATATTGATCACATTAATGATTGAAAATTACAGATAAATATTTTGGTTTTTTTTATAAGTATTATTAATTTTTTGATTTGTCTTTCTTGTGTTAAAAGCACACAACTTTTAAATATATAAAAATAGTTTTAAGTATTTAAAAAAATTATTTTTTTTTGTTAAAGAAAAAGGCACATCAAACAATGATCACGTGCTGTACGTTTTAATGGCAGAATGAAAAATTTATAAAAAATACCTAAAAAAAACAGTTTATTATTATTTAAAAATAAAAATAACTTTTAAACTTTTTTTCAATAACATTTGATATTGAGTACGAGCGCGCTATTGCAGACTATTTGAATATGAGTATAAAGCCAGAGCTTTAAAGATATTAAATCGAATTATAAAACTGAAGACAAGCTTTTACACATATATTTTCTATAGTCCCAACTTATACAAAGCAATTCTTTAAGCTTAGCTGATTACCTTTTAGACATTGGGGTGAGGGGAAGATAAAACGACTTGATTGTAATACATGTGTATACTCTCAAATGAAAATGCAAGCGATTTAAGCCATAGGAATTGCGCTGTGTAAACACCGAAGCAATTTGAAGGAAAAAATTGTATAAATCTTTTCAATAAAAATTGCTTCGTGTAAATTGGGACATACACAGACCCAACAATGTCATTTTAGCGCTTTCAATTTAAATTTCTTTTTATTTATTTTATTAAAGTGTCAAATTTTGCCATGTGATTTTGCCTAATATAAAGCAAAATTGTCGACTGCTATTTGCACAACTGGGATGGTTAAAAATTATTTGTCTCAATTATCCAGAAACATACATACGAGTGTATTCAAATTTTATCATTTCTGTTGACCTTAGTGAAATAAGTTGGAAAAAATCAAATCAGGGGCAACAATATTTAGCACTTTTTGCGCTTATTAGTTTGAAGAAGTTGCATGCGCGCTTTTGTTCAAAGATAGTTGGGATCTTTATATTGTCTTTCATTAAAATTAAATAAATAAATAATTCACTTAGAAAGCAATTTCTTGTCACAGAATTTGTCTCGTGTGGACAAATCTAGTCGATGTTAAGTTCTTGTTCGAAAAACATTGGCACACAAAACAACCTTTAAATAAATTACAAAGAAAACTATTAAGATGAACATCAACACGTTTTCCCCACACAGAAGAACTTGCACGAGTTTGTGTCCGTAATTCTGTAGACGTTTTGTTATTATGGCTCTGAGGATATGTTCCGACTGTAGATTTGTCCTCCATCGACTCTGTTGACAAAATCTTAAATTATATCTATAAAAGTTGAAAATTAAACCTCTGCTGACGATATATTCTTGAATGATTAATGTTTTATGTATTTTATGACGATATACGTGACAGTTGTCGATTGCAATTGGTATGAAAACTTCTGGTCATTCCTCATATTTCGTCCAGGATGTGTTATTGTCTTGTATGGGTTCAATTACTGAGGAAGTCTTAAACATAAAGCTCTCCCCAAGCAATGGAGAAAATACAGCAAATAACTAAACTACAGCAACACCAATATTTCGATTTAGAAAATAAGCAAAATAGCAATTGTCTTTCAAAATATGACCTTTTTATGAATGTCTTGTATTTTGGTTCATAACATTTTTTATATCAAACCGATTTGGCTAATATTCAATAACAAACTTTCTATGACAATGATACATTTTGTAAGAGAATTTCAAGAATCTCAATTAAAAATTTAGCATGCAAGCGTGTTTTACACACACAGTTGATGAAGAATGAGAAATACGAGTATAAATATACTTTGTAAAAACTGAACTAAATGTCCTTAAGAACTAAACATTAAAAACCAAACTTATGTGTTATAGAATGAGAGCAAAAGTTTGCTCCATTTTAAGGTAATATTTCTTAAAATGTTACAATTATCCTTTTCTTCATATGTGGTATCAAATGAAAGCTCTTTAAAAACTGAAATTCCTTTAAATCACTGCCTAAGCAATACTAAAGGTATTGAAGTATGTACGTAGAACTCTGGATAGATGGTTTTGTCTATTGATGTGTTTGTTGTTGTTGTTGTTTTTATTGGCTTAGTTGTTTGTTTGTCATTGTGGCAGTTAATGTTAATATTTTTTTCCAACTCTGCTACAGCTGATGTTGTTTTTGTTGTTGCGCTTACCTGTCAATATCTTAAGCTTTAGTAACCGCAACGAAAGTGTGAGTGATTGAATTTTATATAATTTGTGGCAGTTGCTTAAAAAGTCATTGTTCATTAATCTTTTTTTTATTTTTTAATTTTTCAACTTTTTTGTTTATAATTTTTTAACGTTTGGTCTTCAGTTTTTTTTTATAGCATATACATTTGATATGTTTCTTTTGTAGATTTTTTTCTTCTTATTTTTTAAATATTGACCTCTAATATTTCATAGAGTACGTGCCATTCTTTTGTTTAAATAATGAAACAAAAAAAAAAAATAGCAAAAAAGTAGTGAACAGCAACTTTATTAAAAAAAACCAAAAAATATATAAAAAAGATCTTCATTCATTTATTGGTACAATGAAAGATTTTAAACGTGTACAACAATTCGTCAATATTTCTCTATTAATTCATTGTTATGATTTCTTTTTTTTTTTTTTGTGCAAATCATATGAAAAATTGGCATTTAATTGATTTGTATCCCACTGCGTTCTGCTTTTAACTCCCGCTTCTTTTTTTATGTTTTTCTACTTTGAATTATTTGCATGAATATGTGTTTTTTTCTGTTTGTTTGAAATTTTGCCGTTATTTATTTCTTTCTTATTCAGTTTGCTACAATTTTTCATTATTTTTGTTTAATATATTATTTACTTGCTTATTTCAATTCGTTTGTTATATAATTTTGGTTTTAAATAAAAAAAGAAGAGTTTTAGTTAAATTAAGATTTTGCCCTGATTTCAGTTATTTGTGTTTTTGTTTTTTTTTTTTGTAGATAAAAGCAACGTATTTTTTTAATAATGAAATTAAAAGTTTGTTGTTTTTTGTTTTTCTTAATGCCAGTGGTGATTAAGCAGAAAATTAGTGGAAGTAGTTCATTGATAAATTTAGTTTATGTTTCAATGAAAATTGGTTTGCGGCTCTTTGACATTTTCAAGATTAGTTTTCAATATATGAGTTAATTATGGTTTGAAATTTTGAAGTTTTTTTAGAAATCTTTAGATTTTTGATTTGATTTACAGATGCATAGAACTTTGAAATTGAATAAAACAAAGATGATTTTTTTTAAATTGACATGAAATTAACTTTATTCGCTGGATAATGTTCTGTCATTATACTTTAAATATGACTTCTGACATATGAACGCCAGCCACGGCTGGCTCGGACGTAGTCTAATCGAGAGGTCAAATTTTTAAAGACTTTTTTAAAATTTTTTGTCATATATCGGCAATCACTTGGCGAATGAATTCATGTTGAAATGCCAAACCAAACTAAACATAAATCACCTAACAGCTGACAAAATGGTCCTCAATTAAATAAGTGTTGCCAACTTAATGTTCTTTACATCTAAAAAAAAACACTCTATACTTTTATTTATTAGATTTTTAGTTAAATCACTAGATTTGAGTAATTAAATTAATTCTAATCTAATTAAATCCAATATGTAAATACCTTCAGAATGTCTTAAGCAATAAATTAATAAAATTTCTGTTAAAGCCGCATACGAAAAAAAATACTATGGATTATACTGTGAAATGCAGTAAACTTTATCTTTACCCTACAATGTTGTTCCTTGAGTAACACTTGGAAATTTTAAATAAACTAATTGTTTATTTACACTTTTGATTCCAATGAAATTCTTTGATAATTTAGCTATGACCATTTGTTAGTATAAAACACTATCACGTCCAAAATACTGAAATAAAATTAATAAAATTCACTTATCCTATTTATCATTGTCTTTATGTAGTTTTCTATTGAACATTTTTAAAAACGATTCTGTATTAAAAATGTTATGAAGCAATATGTAAGACATCCTTTAATAGGATTTTTTTCTTATTGCTGTAATTGACTCACTATTGAAGTAAAATTAATGAATATAAGAAAGTACGTAGCTTTTATTTTGCCCATTTTTATAATTCCTCCATTGCTTTGTCTTTAAGACTTTTTCAATAATTGATGCTATACAAGACAATAGCAAATCCTTGACAATATATGATATGTCAGAGAATTAATGGCAACAACTTACAAGACTTTGTTACTTATATTAACTCCACACATATTATTGCAAAAGAGAACAAAATCTTTGACTTAATTTTCCGTCGAGTCATAAACCCATGTAGACACGGGCCATGCTCGACTAATGCTCTAGTCCCAATTTACACAAAGCAATTGTTTAAGCTAAGGTTGATTACCTTTTAGACATCGGGGTGAGGGAAAGATAAGACGAGTCAGTGATGGAAAAATTAAAAATTTAAAGGGTACTGACCGTCAACAAAAAGAGTACTTTTTTCAACATTTTGGTATTTTTTAGGAAACATAAAAAAATAATTCAAAAATAAAATTAATTCAGTTTAATAAAAAAAAACTATTATAACAACAAACTAAAAATTAATTCATTTTTATGTAAAAATATATGTTTCAAAAATTTTTATTTGTTGTGGGTTAAGATAATAAGCATATGAGCATGCCTGCATTTTGTTAGTATTAATGCCATATCATTAATAGATCGTTCATCAAAATGTTTGAAGTTTTCAAACTCATATGATACACAAAAATCTCAAACAAGAAATGAGAATAACAAAAATGTACGAAACATAAAAAATTTATCAAAATAGTACCACAAACAACTTTAATTCTTTATGCATCTGTTTACTTTTGTAGATTAGCTTATCCCAGATCAAATAAATAACATGAATAACGAATTTGTGCATTCCTTATGTTCTTCTGTTGAAGCCAATGTTGTCAATGATTATAAAATTAGTAACGCTTGATTTCTAAATAGGAAACAAAGCAAAACAAACAAAGAGTACTAAATATGATGTGGGGGTACTGTGGTATTTTTGTTGTGAAAAAGTACTGAAAATAGTACAATAGTATTAAATTTTCCGTCAGTGAGACGAGTACACACACATTTGATTGTTGTAGCAATTCGTTTTACTCTCTTATTCGCAATACACATGTGTACACAAATGTGTTTATGCTCTCAAATAGAAATACGAGCGATTTAAGCAATAAGAATTGTGCTGTGTGAATACCGAAGAAATTTCAAGGAAAAAATGATGTCAATCTTTTCAATAAGTATTGCTTTGTGTAAATTGGAACTAACATCGTAACGAATCGTCCACACGAGACAAATTCAAGTGCGGGCCAGAAATTGTTAGCTGAGTAAACAAACTGATGGTTACACAGTGATGCCAACTACATTTACAGTGATGCAACTAATATTGTTTTGTTAAAAATAGTATTAACAGAAATATTTGGAAAATTAATTGAAATTGGAAAAAAATTCTCCCCTGATGTGATTTGATCCAAATTATTTCACTGAAGTTTAAACTAAATTTTAACCAGACACAATTTATGTTAAAATTTTCATATATGTGTCTGGATTATTGAAAAAAAAATAATTTGCAAAATCCCAGTTGTACAGCAGCTTTGAAGTTGATAAGTGTTCCTTTATAGTTTGCAAAATCTTATGACAAAACTTTGGCATTTGAACAAAATTATATTAAAAGAATTTGAAATGTGATAATTTTGTGGGCGCCAGATATTGGGTTATTGTCGTTGCTTAATTCGTTGTTTAAAGAGACAAACAATTTGCATACGTAGTCTTTCAAGTTTGAATAAAGAAGAACTTGGCTATATTTCCAGCAGCCAATTCTAGTTCATATTCAAACCGTGTGACACCCAATATTTATTTCATATTCTCAAATTATTTTCAATTTTTTTATGTGAAAAACAAATTTTTGTATAACAGTATTTTCTATAGAAAATCTTGTGTATTATAGAATTTTGTATGGAAGATCTTGTGTATATCAGTATTTCCCTATAGAACATCTTTTGAATAACAGGATTTTCTATAGAAGATCTTTTGCATAACAGTATTTCCCTGTAGAAAATCTTGTGTACAACAGAATAGTTATAAAAAGTCTGAAAAATAATGGGATATTTCTAAAATAGAGTGAAAATTTTGAATAAATTTAATAAAACCCGATCATGGTGTAATTACACAAGGTGAGTGCAAATCGGCAACAACAGGCATTTTGTTTGTGTCAAAAACACTTGAAAAAGTATTAATTTTGACAAAAGTAAATTGTAAACAAAGTCAGTCAGCTGTGCTACTGCACTCACCTTGTATACTTACACCATGAACCCGATCTGGAATGAATTTCGAAATATAAAAAATTCACAAGAATCTTATATATGCACTAAATTTGAAAATAAAACCTTATTTTAGTAGAATGACTTGTCAATGTCTAATCCTTATTTTATTAAATTGAAAACTCTAAACTATTGTTGAGTCTTTAATACAATTTCAATTCAAGTTATTAAGCATACATGATCTTATTCAAGCCTCAGACAGAATAATAAAATTTTAAAACCAATTTATTAACTGTAAAGCTTAATAAATAATAAGGATTTATAAACTAATATAGAATAAAATTTAATATATGTTTTAAATGAAATCAATTAAACAGGGTGTGTATGTTTAAAACAGAAAAAAAATTAACAAATCAAGAGCAAGATTACAAATAAAAATCAAAACTCAAAATCATTTTTCATATTTTTAAATCTATCTATAAATTTATATCATTTCAATTTTACAACAATTTAATACAAATGATTTGTTTTGTGAGTACTTATGTAGTAAAATGTGCACAAAATTCAAAACCAATTAAAGCGGAAAAATATCCATAATCTAATAAATAATATTAAGCATTTATTCAGAATATCAGTTTTTTTTTTTTGTTTATAATCTTATCAATTAACCTCAATGAGTTTTAAGAATTTAAACCAGCATTAGCCAATCAGAAAGAAAATTTCATTTAGTTGTAGAAAATGGAATTTGGTTTTATTAATAAATGGGGGTGGCGTTTGTTTGTAGTTTTTGTTTTTATTATTATTAAATTTGAAAGTGAAAATCTAGTCATTTGCCAGGATTTTCAATAATTACTTTTGACGTTTTTTATTAATATAAATATATTTTAATTATTGTTTAATTAATTATTAATCATTATAAGTGAGTGAGTGTAAATGTTCTTTAAAGCTTAATAATTGTTTTTAAATATCTAATAAATCAATTGCAAACAAAATAATCATATAAAGGTGAAAACTGGTATGCAATTCAATTGAATCACAAAGAAAATAAAGGCATGGTTTAACAAATCAATTCCGTTTTTTTGCTTTTTCTTTTTTAGATTACTGATAAAAATTATGGGTTATTGATTGGCTTATAAAACTAAATTAATTAATTATTATTCTCAAAGATTAAGTATTGACGTTTGCAAAATAAAGTCAACAATTTAGCGCCACATTCTTTCATATAAACTTGGTGTTTTATGGAATGCGATTAAAGATCATTTGAGTTTGTAAATGGAAATGTTTTTTTGAATGATTCATGTTATGTTACAGCTTTTATTGGTTTACATATATAAAAAATTGTGTTGCTTTCTTTTCTTTATGTTTAAGAATTGGTGGAGTTCTTTAATCATAAAGCGTGAGCCAATTCGAGGTTCCCTAGTTAAAAAAAAAAAACAGAAAATTCAAATTTAATGGGAAATGTTTATTATCATTTGAAAGAACATTCTTTGGCATTTAGTTTTTGAAGATTATGTCTATCAAATGTTGGCCGTTGCTACGTCGCAGATGGTCTATCCGTTGATTCTAATTTTCGACTGGTAACTTGCGAATGGCACGCGTGATATTTTCCACCAAGTCTCCAAGGCCTGAATCGAAGCAGGTTTGTCCGCATAAACTTTAGACTATACACATCCCCACAGAAAAAAGTCTAACGGTGTGATATCACACGATCTTGGTGGCCAATCGACCGGCACAAAACGTGTAACTAAGTGCTCACCGAAGTGTTCTCTCATTAAATCCATTTATTGATGCGATGTGTGGGAAGTGGCGCCGTCTTACTAACACCAAATGTTGCCGAGATCACGAGCTTCAATTTCAGGCATCAAATAGTCGGTTATCATGATACGATAACGGTCACCATTGCCGGTTACGTTCACACTAGCATCATTTTTAAAGAAATATGGGCCAATGATTATACTGCTATATTTTTTTCACAGCGAGCCGGACGAGGTCTATTCGGTCGAATATTATCCAATAGGGAATGCTGGGTCTCAAAATGGGTGATGGTGTTGCGAATATAACACTCAGTAGGCAGATTATGTTTATCATAAGTTATAAATTGTAAACAAATCAAAAGCTTCTGGAAAAGCTGCACATGAACTAAATGAGATTGCGTTGTTCATTCGTGTAGCGCTCCATTTTTACTAACCTCGTACCTTCTACTAGCAAACAATAACAATTGTTCAAATGCCAAACAATGACGCTTCGAATGACGCCAAATTTAAAAATTGCGTTCTAGTTGGGACACCCTTTATAAGTTTGAATATAATGAAAATCCAAATATATATATTTAACTATCCTGTACTTTTAGCGAACCTCCTAATATTGTTTGGTTATGTTCAGTACTAGTCTTACCTTCCAAAATCTATTTTTATCAAACTCTTAACATTTTCCAAATAAATTTAGCATATCCATTTGGTTTACTACTTACAATTACAAAATAATGCATTACAGCCAATTCACAATGTGTGCTATTCTGTCCTATTTGTCCTATTGTCTAAAAATTTATGACTGTCATAGAAATGTTGTTGGTATTTCATATTTAAAAATATAATATGACAATACAACATTGAAGCTCATGTTTTTTGCTATGCTATTTAATTCAGTGATGACAGACTCACATTTGAACTTTGTTTGTTGATTCTGCCATAATTGTGTCTATTGCATATTTTTCACACAATTCCTCCATAATTTTTTTCTTTTTCTGTTTTGCTGGCCATTTTTTATTTTAATAATTGCGCCCTTAAAATATTTTTATTTATATTTGACGTTTGATGTTTATTGAATGTATGTATTCAGTAATGACGTTTATGACAATAAATAATATACGACAGGCCGTTCACAACAGTGCTATTTGGCCTTAAATAGTATTTTATGACTTAGGACTTTAGAACACATTGTGAATTGGCTAAATATGTATATGTAAGATATATAAAATATTATGATTTCTAAAATAAACATAACTTTAATTTTTAGACGTTTTAATCTCGTTGGCCCCGCTCTTTAAAGACCCTTTTTCTACTCGTTGCCATAATAAAACTGAAAACACTTGTAATGTATCGTCATCATCATCATCGTCATAACGAATTAACACCTTTTTAATACAAATAGTAAATTAATTGATGGGTTGATGATGATTGTAATGATGACGACTGCTAGCAATGATTTGTTATGAAAACATGAAAAAACAACAACAGCTACAACTACAACGAGATGAAATGTTACACATGCAACAAAAAGTAAACATGTAAAGTCAACAACAACATTAAGTCTTATAAAAACTGAAAATGAAAAACAACAATAACAACAAACTAAATGTTACATTTAGGAATCATTAACAAAGAATTTAAAGAGCCGACCTTTGGTCATTTAAACAGAGTATGAAAAGAGGGAAATCTTAATTATGATTCAGATGTTAAACTGTAAATTTCGTTCTAACTCACAACACGTTAAAAGAACTACATATGATAATTCTCGTATTATATTTCTCAGAAAACTGTAAGTTAAATAGATGATGTTTACAGATTGATCGTGGACAATAAAGATTGCTGATGATGCCCTTGGCAGGGTAGAAAATGCATTCCAATTTGCCAATTGTTCCAGTACTTTACAATAGTATTCTTGAAAATTCGAACTATTAGCCTGAATAAAAAAAGTTTTCTCTTAAAAAGATAAATATTAGTTTAATTCCTTCTCTAATTAATGTTATACACAAGATTTTCAATAGAAATTTTATGCACAAGATTTTTTATAGAAAATTGTGTTAAACACTAGATTTTCCATAAGATAACTTTAGAAAATATGTACTGTTGAATGTGATCAAAACTATCAACAAAATCATGCAATAAACGACCAAAAAAAGACTTTTGAAATAATTCCTTTAAACAGCTGCCTTAAACTCTTGCATTGATTTAGTATGTATGTATGTGCGTGTGTGTGTTCACAATGCATGTGTGTGGTACTACAAGTCATACACCACCCGATATCAAAAAATATACCGGCGGTAAACAGCCATAAGAAACTTAAAAATACACGTCTAAATCAATATAAAAAATCATAAGAAAGAAAACCCAGGCTACAACCAAAACAACAATAAAAAAGAGTGAAAACAAAAACAATTTAAATTCACAGGTATACATGGACACACATCTGCAAACAAATTTATAAACTGCTGCAAACGATTTGTTAATGTTGTTGTTATCACTTGCACTTTACTTTTGGCATGATGCTCTTAATAAAAAAATAAGAGATTTTTTCCTCTTCTGCTGAGGAACCCCACACTCGTAACCATGTACATATGTAAAAGCACTAGTTTGTATATGCGTGTGTTTTTTTAATGTTCGTTTCTTTAACGATTTGTGCGGTGTTTAAGAAAAGGGTTTTTGTTATTCTTGTTGTTTTTTTTAGCTCTGCGTCTTTGGGGGTTTTCGCTTTCGCCTTTTGTACAGACACACATATATATGTATGCACTCGTATGTAGGTGCGTTAGTATGTAAAGTTGTGTCCAAGTTTTCAATAATACTAGTTCTTGTTGTTGCTGTTTTGTTTGTTTTCATATTTATTTATTGTTGTTCGTTGAATATTTTCTTTTACAAAATTTATTGACTCTTTAGCTGTGTTTGCACGGTTGTGTGTATTTATTTATTAATATTTACTTGTGAAATTTTAAAAATAAATATTAAATTTAATTTGTATTTTTTTTTTTTAATTTTGTTTTGTTTTATTCAACAAAAAATAATATTATTTGTGTTTAAATATAAATGTTGAGACAAGTTGTCAGTGTTATTATGAAGGTTATTTTTATTCCTGGTGTGTTTCTTTCGGTTTATTTAGTTTTTGTTGTCTTTTCTTTTTTTGCTGTAACTGACGTATTAATTTGGGTTAAAGCAAGTGAGGGTGTCATAATTACAGTTTGAATTTTTGGGGACCAACATTAGAACAACTTTACGCTACTTTCCATAAAAAAAATATATTGAGAATAAGCTTTAATGAATAGAAGCTGTTTAGAGTACTACTACAATCCTTTTGTAAATCAGATGAAAAGCCTAAAAATTATCGGTAATACTGTGGAATGGTGATTATTTTGTGATATATATTTGCTTTTTAGAAAAATAACATTAATTTAAATTGTATTGCGTTTCTATTAGTAAGACTATTATAACAAAGATTAACTCTATTTTCCAGGTACTTCAATTTCAATAAAAACCATAAATTTTAGCCATAATTTCCATATTTTTTCTGTAAAATTTCAGTTTTCTTTATTTCCTTTTAGATCTCAGAAACATGTAACCTCTTTATTGATTTTCTTTTATTGTCGCTTATATTTTGTACTTCCTGTCATTATCTACATTTGTATATCGTAAAGTGTCATCAAATAAGACTTTACAAGTTGTTCCTTAGAAAAACTGTTTATTTTTTTTATGATTTTTGTTTAGTTTTAAACTCATTAAGAAGTGAGAAATATTTTTTTTTGTTTTGTGAGTTTTTCACTTTAATATTATCTTGGTTTATTGTCAGCCAAAAAATCAGAGATGTAAAACCTATGAAATATACACAACAATATAATTTGACAAGTTTAAATTATTCTCCAATAAAATCAATAAAAAATTACAAATGTCCACCTAAAAATTACAGCTAATTCTTAACAGATTAATTTACAATGATATTTTAGAATTAAAAATAATATTTTTTATATAGATTTCAATAAAAAACATAAAAAATCGGTTTTTCATTACATAATTGTTACCACTTCCAATGAGACCACTTACTTTATGCCTATGTGCTATTTTTTGCAGCACTCCCTAATAGTAAATTCTAATTATTTTTCACTTCCTAGAAAGTTCTGTTTTTACTGTAAATAACTCTTTTTGTGTTTACTTTAAATCTACGAAATTTTAAATTTCTGTTCTAATTATTGGTACCCAAGGTTGTTCTCAACTGTTTTACGAGTATATTGTATCGTAAGTTCTTCATAAATTCATTTCAATATCATTCATTTCATTCATACTAGCAATGTACATGTGTATGGGTATGAATGACTATTTCCAGTGATTAGGAGTGCTCAAAAAAAGCTGTAGAAATTATGGCAACTTAAATTAAACGTGAGTATAAACAATTTTAAAAACAATATGACTACTTTTCCCATATTTGTTTTTATATCAAAAGAAAGGTCTTTTTAAAGACAATTTTACTGCAATTTTTGGTTTTAAACAAAGCTTCTAAAAAACAGAGTTCAACATATTACATAGACTGTAAACATGCGTTAAACTGCTTCTTAAACATTTAACCGAAATTATCTTATTTGTTTTAAAAACTAAAAATAAAAACAATATACAGATATTTTATATATTTATTTTAATATTTACGGCTTCGCACCCATGAGAACCAAAGACCGCATCAGAGAAAGAACCACCAAAAGTCTGTGTAAAGAATTCAAAATGATCCCCAACTATTTCGGATATGTTTTAACTAGTCTCAACTTTGACAGCCCTAAAATATTAAATAAAGATCAAATTTCATATATGCGCGCCTGCCCATTAGTTCTGGCCTCAACGAATTTGCCTTAATAATTTAACACGTTTATTCAATGCGAAAATATGCGATTTATTGAAAAGCGTAACATTTAGTCCCAATTTACACGAAGCTATTTTTATTGATACAATTGTTTCCTTGAAATTTCTTCGGTGTTCACACAGCACAATTCTTATTGCTTAAATCGCTCGCATTTTTATTTGAGAACATACACACATTTGTATACACATATGTATTACGAATAAAAGAGTAACAGCAATTGCTAGTACTAACAAGTGTGTAATCGTGTTATTTTCCCCTCAAATTGGGACTTAGTGAGGAAATCGCTTAATCATTTCACTCAGCAAGAATTTATATTACCCTATGTTTTGACTAGCCATAGTTATGTGTGAACATAAACAAACCAATAGCAGAATTAGGCACACAAATTTGTTCATGTTCTCATGTGTATTAAAATTACATTTGATGGCAGACATAGTTCGCACATGAATTTGTCTCGTGTGGACATCTCTTGTCAATGTTATGTTTTTGTTCGCACAACATTAATTATACATATCTCATTAAATGGCAAATTACAATGAACATGAACATCAACATGCCACGCCATGCTTTCCCCACACAGCAGAACATAACAAATTTCTATGTTTAATTCTGCGAACCTTTTGTTCATGTGTACACAAAACAAAGGCTCATCAAGACGTGGAGTTATTTAAACCATTTCTCTTGTTGGTTAACTCTGCTTTACACTATGTCCACCAGATAAATGCTGACAAAAGACGCTGAAGCCAACTATATGCTGCAGATTGGCGAAAATTCAAAAATTAAAAAAGTCATTCTGGAAAACGTTATTGTATCATTGAAAAAGTTATCATATAGAGTTAGAATCCACTAAAAACAGTCAAATTTTACATTATTTATAGCATAAAAGAGTTATAAATAAATAAAACAAATTTATAATACTATAATTTTTTATCTAATTTACAAAAATATGGCCACTATTAAAAGTATACGAAAACTATAAGGCATTTTTTGATAATGTTTAAAATTTAATATTTAAAAATAAAAAAATATTTAATTCTTCAAATTCCTTCAAAGAAATTTGTATTGTTAGAACAACAGAATATGTTAAACGAAACTTGAAAATTTCAGTTTTTCATTGACAATTTTCTTTGCCCATTTTCTGGAGACTGCTAATATACATAAATAATGTACTCACTCACATGTATAACACTTTGTATTGTATTTATGAACTAATTAAGCCTAAATAGTTAAATAAATAAATAAATGTCGCTAAACTTCAAATAAGTCCAACACACACTTATACATTCATTCACACACTTACTAAACAAAACAATAAAAAAGCACAAAAACAACAAAATTTTAACAAAAAAAAAAAGAAAAGTAAAGCAAAAAAAAAACACTCTTTACTTAGAGTTAGTTGCCGTTAATTTGCACTCTTCTGAATTTTGTAGACATTTTGTCTCTATTTATCATTTATTATAATAGAAACAGTTTGGCATTGTCGTTTAACTACCACTTCCCCCCTTCAAAATAGGGGGATTTTTTTAAAGAAGGGGAAATTGTATAAAAATTCATGCAGTCATTCATCTATTCAACCAACCATCCATTTGACTTGGTTAAAAAGGAAGTTAATGATAAGTCAATAATGTTTAACAAACAACAATTATAATTGAGGTTTTTTGTTAAGAGCTTTCCAAAAAAAAAAAAAAAAAAAAGAACTCAAACTGTTGCTATTTACTTAAAGATAAACTTTGTATTTTTTTTTTAAAATGTTGTTTCTTTTTTTATATTTCTAAGATACTTGGTTCCCACGCGTGCTATCTTTTGTAAGAATTCTTTAACAAAAAATTAGAACACATGTAATTATGTTGTATTCTTGGAATTTACACATTATACAATACATACATACATATATATTGAATTTCATATTTAATTTTATTTATTTTGTCTCTTTATTTTAACAAATAACTAATAATTTCTAATTTGTTTATTATTTCCAGATGTTTGACCTTTTTTAAAGGTAAGTTCAATTTCCCTGTAAACTGTTTCATTGAAAAATATTATGTAAAAAATTTTAATAATTTTATTAAATATAAACGTGAGTTTTTAATTAACAATACAAATAATGGCGTAAAAAAGTTGCAAGAAACTGACTTTTGCTGAATTTTGTATGAACACTACATTTCTATAGATATTTCGGTACCATAAGGCCCAATATTTGATATGGGACTTGTCATTCTATACTAAAAATAAAGAGTGTAAAATTTCATGATAACTGCATTATATTCATAGAAAAGTGACAAAATCTGCAAAATTATCAAGGTTGTCTGAAACTTTGGTTTATAACTGGGATCCTACTGGAGCGATCTTATTTTCAATACTAAACATTTGAGTGGAAGAAAGAATGTTTGGTAAAAATTTCATTGTTCTAAGTAATTTTGTCGAAGCTCTATCGTTCCTTCAACAGACGGAGGGACATGGCTAGATCGTCTTAGAATATATGTATGTATAGACTTTTTGGTTCTACGACCATTATTTGGATGTGTTACAAACGGAATGACAAATTTAATATCCCCCATCTTTTTGGTGTTGGCTATAAACAAGGGTTAGTTTTTTTGGTTTCCTGCTTAATATTAGTTATTTTGTAGTAAAAATATTCAATTTTCATATAAAGACAATTTTTTGCTAAATGCCCTTGATTAAGCTTTTCTGGTTTCTACTTAAAAAAATATTTTTCTTTTCAGAATTGTATTTATAAGAGTATTTAAATAGTATTTTCATTTAAATTGTCTTTACATTATTTTTATTTTTTTAATTTTAAATAAACACTTCTCAAGAAGCGTAAAATTAAAATATTCTACAAATTTTTCTGAATTTTTAAAAATAATAAAGGAAAATAAAAAGGAAAAATCTTTTTGTGCCAGTTACTTTTACAAAATTGTCAAATTTTCAACAAAATGGCAAATAATCTGCAAATTTTAAACACATAGTTCGATTTTATTGAAACTACAGAATAGTAAAATGAAAGAATTTCGGAATGTAATAATTCTTTTCAAATTCAGCAGCATTGTCTGAAAAAGGACTTCCCAAGAAGCGACAAATTAAGTAGATATGAAATTAAAACTTTTTTTGTTTTATACTCTTGTTTTTTTTTACTTTTTAGCAAGTTTTTTCTGCTAAGACTGAATTTTATATAAACATAAACCGAATTTAAGGCCATTGCTGCAAAAATTAAAATATAGGAAAACTGTTATTTCTAAACACATAGTTCGGTTTTAATAATTCTTCTATGACTACAGCAAAATGAAACGAAAGACCTTTCAAATCACATAAATCTTTTTAAATACTGTTTATTATACAGCCTTGTTCTAAAATAACTTCCCTAGAAGTGAAAAAGCAAGTAGTTCATGTCTTTTAAAACATTTTTTCTACATTTACTTTATAGTTTGTTTGCTTTTTGGCAAGTTATTTTTTCTGCCAAAGCTGAATTTTTTAAAAATTTGTTCTCCTTAAGCCGATCACTGCTTTAGAGGAAGGAATTTCAAAATAAATCTGAAATTTCTAAAAGAATAGTCCAACTTTAATAAAACAACGAAGAATACGTACTAAAAACCTTTCAAACGTCACAATTCAGTCTAATTCCATTTCTTACTTTTAACAATTCAACATTGGCTTTAAAAGAACTTTCCAAAAAGCGATAAATTAAGATGCAAAGGAAAGTTTTTATTCAGAGTTATCAACTTTGAAATTTCACAACGCATCAAAATGGAGAAAAAAGCGCGCCATTTAAAAAAAAGACCCAAGTTTAGAAATTCTTTTTTATTTAAAGTGTTTATTGATTTTTTTTAATTTCATAAATTCTATATAAAACTTTTCAATAAAAGATCAACGATTAATAGTAAAAGTAATAATAAACACCCCTATCGTGAATAAAAATCCCACATGAAATTTGTTCCCTTTTCACATTTTTCCTATTAAAATTCAATGTTAAAAAATAAAAGGGATGTGGACTTTTTATTCACGATAGGGGTGAATAAAAGCCTTCTTTTTAATAAACGAGCTAATAAAGATAAAATAAGCATTTAGCCACTCAAAATTTAAGTCACAATATGTTAGAAGGGCTAATTTCAGTATATATTTGGTACTTTTTTAAATTATTTTTGTTTTCTATTTTAAGTACTTCTTAAGTACTGGTTGTTAGTCTACAGTTCAGTAGACCAAACCATCATTGTCATCTTTAAAATGTTAATTTAATTTTCAAACAAAGATTTCCACCTTATTCACCTTTAGCAATAACCTTCACGTGATGAATGTTTGATTATCTAAAATTCGTATTTAAAATACATTTTTTCATCGTACAGATTTCATGATAATGAATTATTAAAGAACTGCCATTAAAAATTAGTAAAAATAAAGATTTCATCACATTTCGAGAAATATTTAAAAACGCACCGAAATTAACAAAAAAGTGCACCGTGCAACAACTAAGAAATTGTTCGCACAAAAAAATTAAAAAAGCACTAAAAATGGTGCGAAACGCACCAAGTTGACAACGCTGCTTTTATTTAATTTTTCTACTTTTGTTGGGTAATTTCCAAACAGATGGAAATCTAATTTCTAATAATTAAACTCTGTTTGGGTGTAATGGAAAAGGAATATATAGAATAACTAGCGGCTGGTTAAAGAATCCTCAAATTGGCACAAATTGGAAATTTGTAAAATTGATCTGCTTTTAAAGGTTCTACAATATATTAAAGCTAATTCCTTCTTCAGTAAAAATAATTTAATGAAAATTAAATTTAATGAACTTAAGCCTAACTAAAAGAAAATATCAAAAATTAAAATAGTAACAGTTCAACTAAATACTACAATTATGCTAATTATTAAAGTTAAAATTATATCTTTATTAAGCTTGAGGTCAAAATGTTTTATTTATTTGATACAGGTGACAAATATTGAAAAATCCTATTCTTAAGTTGAAAAATAATTTTTGTGATCCCATTAAGTGATTATAAAGGCCTTAAAGTAAATTGTATAAGCTTTCTTTTGCAAAAAGGGCACAAATTGAAAAAAAAAATTAAAAAAACTATTTTTGGAATGATTGAAGAAATAGCTATCTAAAGTGCTTTGGACAATTTTTGCTAGGGCCAATAGGTGAAAAGTTACACTCATTTTAAAAAAACCCTGTATGACCAAAATGAACCAAAATGTCTTTGACCCCCTCTAACTCCGGCAGTTCTTGACTGATAGAGCTGAAAATTTGTCTCTGGCCTACTATCCAATAGTACTAACCTTGGTGCAAATTTCATCCAAATCGGAAGACATCGATTTTTAAAATTGGGTCACTTGACGTGAAATTCGCCATATATATTTTCCGATATTTCGCTACAACAATATGTAGCATCTTCATCGCGTAATAATTGAAGTTTAAACAAACAACAAATAGGCCATTCATAAAGCCACTCGATTGTGTTTGATATTGTTATAGTATTTGCTTTAAATAACCAACATTTCTGTTAACAAAAAACTATGTTGCTTTATTTGAATATTTAAACAAAAACAATATGAATATGTATTAGTTTTTTAAACCAAATTTCATTTCTTATTCCAACATCAAACTACAATTTGACAATTTTAAAATAAATACTTTATATTATTTTAAATTTATAATATATGTAATTTGGCTGGTGACTTTTTTTGTTTTTATTTACATATGTCTTAAAAAGTTTACTTTCTTTGTGTTACTACCCCCTAAAAAAAGTCGAGTCAAAAATATCAAATGACTATTTTTTTTTTCAAATATTTATATATTTTTTGCAAAATACAAAACAACAAAAGCACAGAAAATAAAATATAGCCATAAAAACAGAAATTCTATACCTACTCTATAAAAACTGATATGTATTTTATAAATTCGTTAATTCTTATCAGTCCGTCACAGGGTCTTATGAATCATTAGATTTAAGTTTGCAAACATGTTTTTTTTTTTTTTTTTGTGAATATATTTATTTTACACAATTTGCCATAAAGTTGAAATTTATGACACTAGAGTCTCATAATGATATTTGTTTTTCTACAAAAAATTTATAATCTATAATTTAAGTTTGAAAGCTAATTTTTGGAAATTTGATTTGTTTGTGTTTTTTTTTCTAGTTTGGCACTATTTTATTATGCACAAACAGAATTTGTCATATAAATTGTGAAAAATTTCCATTTACGTTTGTATTTGACTGTTTCAAGATGTTTTATTAATTTATATTATATTTGATTATTATTATATAATAATTAATGTTAATTTTTTGCCGAGAAACTTATGCTCAGTTTATTAATGGCTATATTAAGATATATTTTTTAATAAAATATTTAATATTTTATGCAAATAAGCGTGTCTACTAAGGCACCTAGATGCCTTTTCTCTATATAGCAAATGTTTATATAATTAAGCAATCGTTTTCTGAGAGTGTAAAGCAGCTAAGATGTTTTTTTTTTTTAATTGATAAACTTGTTTTTTTAGTATTTTATTTAAAATATTTTTAAAATTTATTAATGCAGTTTTCTTGTTTGTTAGCATCTTAACTTAATGGCAAAACATACACAATTTTAAGTAATAGAAAAATATGGCCTTAGCTCTTTTGCATGCTAAAGCGTAATAACAACCTAAAAACCCCAAATAAATGTACAACGTTTATTTTTTTATAAAAAGTAGACTAAACATATCCTGTTCTCAACTATCACCTGAATTGAAAATTTGTAAAAAAAAACAGTAGTTCAAATATCAGCACAATTAAAATAGTATTGTTTTTTTTTGGTTCCAAAAAACAACAGTTGCCGATATTTTTTAGATAATATGCATTAATGCGATTAATGTTATTATTTCATATCAACGCTGCTTAACGTTTATTTAAACAGACAAAATGATCTCTCAGGATTTTCTGAATTTATATCTAAAATTTACTACAGAAGTTGGATATAATAGAAAAGTATTTGAATTGAAACATTAACTAGATGAAAATTGTTTATAAACAATTACATTTCCGTAGATAGTCTATAGATATCCCCAAAGTTTTAATACTATTCGTTATTCGTTTTATTGTAACTCTATTTTAAATATGAATTTTCAACTGATTTCAATAAATTTTACGTGAAATTGCAAATTAAAAGCTTCAATAATAATGTAATTTGACTTTTTTAAGAAAAAAAAAATAAATGAAAAATGATAATTACAGCAAATTTCGCACCACCAGTAATACTGGTTAAAGGATTGATGTTTGACTGTTGGCTAGCGGGCGCCGCAGTGGTGCAGAGGGTGAGAACGTAAAGAATTCTGATGAGAGAAAGTGGTGTTTCTTGAAACATATGTAAATTCAACCAGTAACCCAGGTTCGAAAAAAAATTTTTAATAATAATTTTCATGTAACAATTCCTACCTTCAGTAAATATAATTTAATGAAAACTTAAATTTAATGAACTCGAGCCGAAACAAAAGTAATATCAATGATCGAAAAAAAAATATTTTCTTTTTCACCTTTTGGTCCTGTTATTTTCAAAATTCTATCGCAATAATTATGAGCTAGCTCAAAAATTTATACAAAAATCGAGCAATTCGTTCGAAAATACATATACAGGTCACACTGTTTGTAAAATATTAAACCCTATTTGAAAAAAAGAGACCTTAGGATTTTTTAACAAGTTTTTTTTTTCAAAACTAAATAAATTATTTATTATTTAACACAAAAACAAATTAATATAATAGAAACATTAAAATAACCTTAATACAGTCAAACCTCGCTATAACGACCCTCACTATAACGAATTCCTCGATTTAACGAATTTTTTGAAATCCCCTCTAAGGCTCCATAAGATTTAATACAAAATAAACCTCTCTATTACGAATATATTTGTCAATAGCCTCGTTATAACGTATTTTCATTCACTGCATTTAACGAATTTTGTCAACTTTCAACCTTTTCATAACGATTTCCATCAATTAATCCAAATTATATGAAACAGATAAACACAAAATTATTGTGTTTACAACGACAACGTCTCCAGCAAACCTACATTTGTAGTCGACAGCAGCATGCATTATAGTGGAAGGCCAATGTAAGCGTCATGCGGCCGCGGGCGGCAATCAGCTGTTCTTTTTGAAAAAAAGTTGAAAAAATTCTACTTTGCCGCTTCTCACAGCATTGCCATATTAAGCAAATTGCGATACTTTAAAAGTTTTCTATGAATAATTTTGTAAAAACCCAAAACTTTTATTCACTGGTAATACTGTTGCCGCCCGCGGCCGCATGCCGCTTACATTGGCCTTCCACTATTAGACTAACGGCTGAAATATTCGAAGAAAAATTTCTCACTGGCTCAAACTTATTATTTTATAACTATAAACTATTTTTAAATTGTAAAACTACAAAATACAGTGTTTTCCTTCAAATGTGTTTTGATTTATTAGCGGAAATCGTTCGCAAGCAGATGATGATTAATATACAAAATATTTTATTACCTCGTTATAACGAAGAGAAGTGCAACTTCACCTCGATATAACGAACCTCATTGTAACGAATTATTCGATATAACGTTTTTTTTCTAATCCCCTTAAGATTCGTTATACCAAGGTTGAACTGTAGTATGATCACACTGAAAGTCGGTCAGGTCAGGTCATTAAATTCAATTATTTATCAGATATTTAGTATTTGTCGACAGCTTGGAGTCTTTTTGGAATCGATTCATTCAGTTTTTTGCACACATCAGAACTTATTAGGTTCCATTCTTCCAGTAACGCAGCTCTGGGCTGGTCTTTTCTATTTTGCATCTGACGTCCGAGCTCATCCCATAATTGCTCGATTACGTTAAGGTCTGGACTTTGCGCAGGTGTTGGCATGGCTTTAAGACAATTATACAACAACCAGTTCTTCGCTATCAGCGATGTCTGCTTCGGTCCTGGTAAAATTTAAAGTTATTGGTAATCCTCAATTTATGAGCATTTGGTTTAACATTTGCTCTCAAAATTTCAAGATACATGTTTTTATTCATAATGCCTTTTATAAAATGAAGATTTCCGACACCAGAAGCAGCCATGCAACCACACACCATCACTAACAAGCCCCCGTGCTTTACAGTTTTCTTAGTATTTTTAGGGCAAAACTCCTCATTAGGTTTACCATCGGACCCACATAAATTAAATTTGCTTTCGTCCGTGAAAAGAACCTGTAAATTGTTAAAGTGCTGATATTGTCCACAAGTGTTAATTGAAAGTAAATTTTTAAAATCATCTTGCCCGACTTTGAATGTGAGTCACTGTATAGAATCTGGGGCCAAATTACCGCATTCGATATCGAGTAAAATTGATCGTAATTTTCTTATTTGAGATTATGGCATTCGATATCGAGCAAGAAATTTAGTACATTTTATCATAATTTCGATATCGAAATCATTTTTCGATACGATAGCTCATTCGATCACGAATGCGGTAATTTGGCCCCTGATTGCTGTAGTAATTCTTAAATTGTTTTTATACTATTGAAACATTTTAAATACCCTTTATTTCTTGCTAAATTTATCAACCTAAAATACAATCTTATCTCTTCTGTCAGAAAAGAAAACGGTCATTAGTTATCTTTAAAACTACATGACTATTTAAAACAAAGTATGAATTTGAATAGGCAATTAATCCCCAACAAATGTCAGACATAAATCTGAATAAAAAACGAATGTCAAACAGCGTAATGAATTTGCATAAGTGGTTTAAAACTCAAGAAGTACACCAGATAGTCTTTAATAAATTATATACATACAAATATATAATTTTTTAATTCCTCTTATGGATATTTGCTATATAGATTATTATTTAGTGCTTCCTTTAATATAGGTATAATAATTTATAGTTGTCTTATTAAATTAATGTAGTAAGAAATAAAAATCTAGCTGAAGAAAAGCATTTATGTGTCACTTTATATGGATATAAGGCCACTGAATTAAAAAAATATCGAGCTGTTAAAAAATCTCTTGAATAATTTTTTGTAGAATTTTATTAAGGCATAGCTATTAAACTTCATGAAAGTGATTTATTCTAGCTCAAATTATTGAATATTGCATAACGTTCTCTCTAGGATTTGATTAACTTGAGAACAAGTTATCCGAAATTCGCTTAATACCTTTTTGGCCTCAAAAGATAAGTAGTTCTTTTAACGCGTTATATATGTTATCAGAAAGATGAGAAAAGTTCATAGCTAGCAATGGCAAATGCATTGAAGAAATTTATATTATATTTACAAATGTTTCTAAACAAAAGCTAAAATTCAAAAAGAAAATCGCTTATTTTTAAGTTATAATCCGAATATTTGTTGATAGCTGCAAAAAGAAATATTTTTAACGCCAAAAACAGATTATTATTATTATTTTTTTTTTTTATTTTCTTTTATTATTCATTTAATTTTTTATAGAGTACTAGTTTATGAAAAGGGAATTCGTTAATTAAAGTTCTTCAATATCAAATCAAATTTTAATTTTATTCCAATAATTTTAGCATTAAATTTTTCCCAGCAATGCAAAACATTGGAAATATCTAAATTTTAATAATATTGATTTTTAGAAAATATTTTAAAGAATTGGGCCCTAAAAAGGAGGCGAAGAAAAAATGTGGAAATTTATATTATTAAAAAATTTAACACATTTTTACTACACGATTTTGTCAAAATCTTGTACATCCTGTGTTAAACTTTTAAATCTATACAAGTAATAGTTTGATATATGAAGG
Source organism: Bellardia pandia (assembly GCA_916048285.2). Classification (NCBI taxonomy): domain Eukaryota; kingdom Metazoa; phylum Arthropoda; class Insecta; order Diptera; family Calliphoridae; genus Bellardia; species Bellardia pandia. Next base: position 48,150,874 of record OU696531.1, read on the forward strand.
TCTCCTCTATTAATATGTATGTCAATTTTATTGCGAATCAGAAAAAATGGCAATGAAATAAACAATACAAATAAATTCAAACTAGTTTAGGGTATAAAACCACCACCACCACCAGTGGTAAATGAGTCTAAAGTGTAAAAATAGTCATCTAAGACACAACAAAGTATACGAGTCAGCGCTGCCTGAAGTAGACCTTATTTTTGAAGATTTTTTAACCGAAAAAAGATTTTAAGATTTTTTCCCCCAAAAAAAAAAGATTTTTTTGTTTTGTCTAGACGAAGGTTAGGTTCAAGTAAAAAAAACTTCTTTGTTCCCATTTAAAAAGTTGTAAAATATGAATTGTTTTTATTATTTTTAATAGAAAAAAAAACTACTTATTTCCAAAAATAAGACTTTTTTTTGGCGGAATTAAGATTTTTTGCTGAAAAGTTCTGGCAGCCCTGATACGAGTACAATATATTTTTGATCCTTATGAAATTCCAAGTTGATTGAGCTATGTCCGTCTATCTGTTCGTCCGTCTGTGTAAAACACTCTCACGTCCGAAATACATAACCAAAATCCACAAAGTTTACAAAAGAACATTTATAATTTTCCTAAGCAGTTTGGTATTGAAAATCAATCTAAGAGAACCAAAATTATGAATCAAAATCTAATACAAATCTAATACAGTTTTTCACACATTTTATGCTAATTTGTTTAAGTATTTTGTAGATAAAGCCATGCAATTTAACACAAATTATTTGTATGCGTAACAGACAAACTACGATGAAAATAGATGGATAAAATACTAAGATCCATGATTTTTCATAGCCCCAATACAAAAAATATATTTCAGTAATTGGCTCAATGGTACATAAATGCCTTTAAAATGACAATAACAATGAAACATTCAGCAAAAAGAAGTTTCAAATAAAAAAAAAATCACAAAATCTCATTTTCTTTCGTTCTCATCCATCCATTGACCATGGCCCCCATACAAAGTTCACTGCCGAAAATCATTTAAATACGTCTAAATCTGTTACAAATAACAATACCGATCTAAAATGTATGTATAATAAAGGGTGACCCAACTAGAACGCAATGGTGTCAATGGTGTTCGGTATCGTGAAATGATAATCAGTTTTTTCTTGCCTAGAATTGAAGAAATGAATGTGGAGGGAATGTGGTTTCAACAAGACAGCCAGAGAAAATGCATCAGTTATTTCCCGGTCGTGTTATTTCGCGTTTTGGAGACCAGAATTGGCCTGCTAGATCGTGCGATTTTACACCTTTAGATTTTTTTCTTTTGGGTTTTTTGAAGTCGATGGTTTACGCGAATAAGCCGACGACGACTCAAGCATTAAAAGAGGAAATTGGACGCTGCATTAATGAAATACCGCAGCATTTATGCAAAAATGTCATTGAAAATTTCATTAAAAGATCGCGTGTGTGCCAGCAAATCCGCGGCGGCCATCTGCACGATAACTTGTTACATACATAACCTCATTCTGTCTACTTTACGATATAATAAAGTTTCACGATTTTTGTTTTTAAATATCTGTGTTTTATTTAAAATTTAAAAATTGCGTTCCAGTTGGGACACCTTTTGTATAAATGTAACAAAATCTTTTAAAAATATTGAACTGATTTTATAAACATAAAACATATTTGTTGTTCTAAGCTTAGGAACAAAAAAATAAATAATCACAAAACAAATTAGGATTTCACTACAATTTTTCAAACAAAAGTTTCGCATATTTTGTTTCGAAATTGGTCTCAAAAATTCCATTATTTGCTGGCTCAACAATTTCGCAGAGATAAACTATCGAATGTCTTTTTTTTTCAAATTGCGATACAAAAAGTCATTTCAAATATTTTTGTGAACATAGGGTATAAATAATTTTTTTTTATAATGAGCTCAAAATTACAAAATATTTTAGACCAATTTTACAAAAATTTGCAAAACTTTTTCACAAATACTTTGTGATAGGGAATGGAATTTTTGGGGGATTTTTTAAATGTTTGTTTCACCACAACATATTCTAAAAAAATTATCTACGGGATACTGAAATGTAAAAAAAGTTCCCAGATCTAGAATATTCTTCATTGTTGTTTAACTTTTTAAATAATTTAGCAACTCTTTTACAAAATTACAGACTAAATTTTACTTTTAAAAGTTTTAAAAACTATGTCAAGGCTGCTGGGGGGGTTATTGAGTATTTCGATTCAAAAGCAAAAGCTTTCGAAATACAATGTAAAAAGTATACAAATTCGAAAGTTTTACTTTTCATATCAAAATACACAATAACCCCCCTGATTTACAAAATGCTCCATAATTTTCCAAGTTACACTTTTCTTTTATTTTGTTAAAGTATTTCATGTTCTTACACTTTTGTGAGCAATGTTTATTTTGCGAGTATTATTTTCCATTTAAAGCCCTTATTTATTTTTTTAACTCACCTGCATTACCCAATAATTTGTTGATGCTACAAATTGATCTCCAATCAATATATCCGTATGCATTTAAGCTAATATTTAAGTAATTTATTTAAAAATATTTTCTATTTATAAATTTCTTTTATTAGAAAACCACCAAAATGTAATAATTTGCACAGAACTTTTAATTTACTTTTTTTTTTAAACACAATACTTTTCAAAAGTAATGGCACATTAACTACATAAAAAAGAAACTTTTTATAATAGAATTTTTTAATTGGTTATAAAAAGGTTTTGTTAAGGCCACTTTTTGTTGCATAGATTTTCCAAAATCTTAAAAATTGGTATTTTAAATTCTTATTAAATTTATAAGGCACTGGTTTTATTTATATAAATAAAAATGAATTGCTTTTTCTTCAATAATTTTTTTTTTAATATTTTAAAAATTTTAAAATATTTGGTTTTTGCCGACGCTAAACTTAAATTTAAGGTTTCAAAACTATTCGGTTTGGGTTTTTGTAAATACTTTTTTTTTGTTAATTTTTTAGTTATTTAATTTTATGAAATTTTCCTTAGAAATTGAAATATTTTCTTTAAATTTGCAATTTTTATTTATTTATTTATTTTTTTTTTAAATAAAAATCCGTCCGCTTTTCGCTATTTTAATTTGAGAATTTTTTTCATTTGAAGAACACACGACGAGAAAAAAAGCACGTCAATCAGTCCACAGACAATCTGGCATGAATACGTGTGTTTGTTAGATAAATATTTTTGTATCGAATAGAATAGAAAGAATCGTTTGGTATTGTCGTAACGTTTGTTTGTTGTTGGTTTCTCTACTATCTTCTTTTCTTTTTTTTTAATATTATTGTTGTTGTTGTTGTTAGTACATATTGTAGTTGTTGTATTTTCTTTAAAAAGTTTTATGTACAAAAATAAAAAGTATAAAAAACACACACAAAATATTTTTTTTATTTAACTTTTCATATGATCGTTAACTCTTATGGAAATATGTAGCTGTTGGTTTGTTTGTTTTTTTTTTTTCATGAAATTTATTTATTATTCTGTTTACGCGTGTGCTGGCCGCCGTGTTTCTTTCTTTCGCTGTCGGTAACCGAGTTCAGACTGAATGACTGGATAAGCAAAGGTTCAGCTTAGACGTACAATAAAATGTGGTACTACTGCTGGTACTCCACCACCACCACTAATGGCACTAGCACCAGCGCTATCACCACTACCAAGCGTTAGTAGTGTTGGTTTGTCTTATACGAGTTAACGTACCGTACGTACCACCACACTCCAGCCCCAGCCAGCCAGCCATTCATTCAGTCAGTCAGAGCCAGTGAGTTTAAAAACAAAAACAAACCAAGCCAAGTTTTGAGCTGGATTGCTTGCTTGTACAAAATTTCTTGTTCATGCTTCTCTGGCTGGTTGGCAGTATAGCTTTTTTTTGTATGTATGTTGGTATATGGATGTTTTGTGTTTTTAAGACCCCAGTAAGTTATTTTACTTCCCAACACACAGGTGATGATGAGGATTTCTTTCAAGCAATTCTCCCTCACTTTGTATATGTATGTGTTTGTTAGTGTTCATGTTTACCTGCGAGTTTTAGCTCTCTCTCTCTCTTCAATTGATTATCGATCATTAATGTTTATCAAAATCAACTCTCTTATACGGTTATTATAAATTTTATATTAAAACAAACCCAGTTAAACACTTTACCTTACATTTAATGCTCTTTTAAAAAGAGTTTAAACTTCATGTGTGTGTGCTTTTTTTTTACAAAATATAAGAGTTTAGTTCATAAAATTTAGCTATAGTTGTCATAGTACATGTTTAATATCTATCACCTTTAAGCCTCAAAAAAAAAAACAAGGAAAAACACACACAAAAAATAGTAGTTATGAATGAAAATTCTTGAAATGATGATTGTTTGGTTGATGACTACGATGATGATCTTCTTAGATACAAGTAACAGTATGTTGCCAACTATGACTCTGACTTTTTGCGGTTTAAATAAAGTCCGGTTTTAATTTTATTCTTTGAATTTGAAGTGTCTGACGGCGGCTATGTGTGCCTTTTGCACTTTTAAAGAAAATTTATAATTTGATGTCTTAATTAATTATATTTTATCAGACGGCTGACAAATAAGTATTTGATTGTTTAAATAAATTTTACTTTGAATTAATTGGTTCATGAGTAAAACAACATTTCAGTATGTATATGTATATAAGTTTAGTTTTAAAAAACCTTTTGTAAAGTCTAAGCATTTAAATTAATAGATCTTTAAGGCCTAATTTAAGCATTGCTTACAAAAAACTCAGTCGCATAAAAGTTTTACGGTCTAATTCATAAAAAATTAAAGTAGTCTTCAAATATACTTTAAGAAAATTTTGTATGAACATTTTGTCTAAAAGCACACTTCAAACCTACTTTAAGGTTTTTATGTATCAAAAATAAATAATTGATTGAGATTGGGAACCAAAAATTATTCACCCCTATTCTGACTTTCGATTACGTCTCCGCATTCAGTTACGCTACGATCGAAAATTGGTATTCCAAACAAAAACTGAATCGAAAGAACATAAAGAAGACAACAATGTTTACAAAACCAATTTGTTACTATGAAATGTGGAATAGAAACAAAGAAATGAGCAAGTTTGTTACTATTTTAATAAACAAAAGTCACAACAAACAATATAAATAGGAAAATAAAAAATTTGTGCGATTTATAAGGAGAAATAATAAAAATAAATTATGTAATACAAAAGACTTGTGAATTAATAATAATAAAAAGATAATCATTTTTGTTTGCAAAATATTTAAGTGCTAAGAATCCTGTCAAGCCGGAGGTGGTATTTTTTAATTTTTGTATTTGAAGGAGAAATGGAATCCATGGCAGTAGCTTTATTGGTGGAAGAGGTGAACAACGTGATTTAGAACACAGAGGTAAGGCTTGAAAAGAAAATACCTGAACTTCCTCCTTGGAACGTTTATGGTAGCCGTAAGCAATATCCTGTTTTGTTGACATTAAACTTGCCAGCTTTTCGTATTGCTCTGATGTCGTTGTTTTTGACCTGGAAAAATAAATAAATAGGCTGTTTTCCTGTTTGTAGTGACAGTAATTCAAAACTCCTTCGTTCTACCATTACATATTTGTTTAACCATATTCTTTGTTGCTGTATATCACCTCTTGATTGGCCGTACAACAAAAATTTATTTAAATCACTTTTTAAACATTTTATACTAACATTTTATAAATTAAACCCTTTTTAAGTTTATGAAAAGAGCAATCGAAAAAAATTCCGTTGCTAAAATATAAGCGTAGAAAAACTTAACTACGATCGTAATACAGAATATCTACAATCGAAAGAAACGTAGCGGAATCGCAACTCTGAATACCAAAGTTACCAAACGGAGAAAATTTCGATTCGAATCGAAAGTCAAAATAGGGGTGATTGCTTGTTTATTAAAATTTAAGAAAAGCTAAAAGATGAAACAGATATTAGTTTTCTTTTATAAAAATCAATATTTTAACTGTTGCTCAACATTTTGTTCCACTTGCGTTGCATACTTATTCCCAAACGCTAACATTTTTTCATTGTTAATGACTAAAGTTCTATTCCTCCTTAACTTTCCCTTAATACTAGCCCAATATTGTTCAATTGGACAAAGCTGGGTACAATTTTGGGACTCATATATTTTTCTATAACATCGACCCGACTACTACGATACCGATGCGTTACACCTTATGAAGAATTACAGAATTGCTTTACTGAAGAGTGTTGATTGACGTCCCATAAGAAGCAGCAAACGTTTTTGCAGATATTATTTTATAAAAATTTCCGAAGTTCAGACCACTTTTTTTTATTTATATTTTCGGTCAGAATTACCACAGTTTGCTGCAATTAAAATGTTCCCGGAAGTTGTTTGAGGTCAATCATAATGGGGCAGTTGTTGAATTTTGTTAAAACTTTGTAAAGAATACGTTCCCGATTACTACGATATGCATATTTAATTGCACGATAGGTTTTACAACAATCCACCATCCAACTTTATGCAATAAACTGGTGTTGTTTTATGGCGTGGCCATTTTCGGCAAGACCCGGATTGAACGTTGTAATTCTTTTGAAAGTTTCTGGTTTCTTATAGTAACATTTTTGCTTTTTTTTTGTTAACGATCTGTGGCAAAGTTTGCTTCTTTTGGCTGAACATTCTAGTATCTTAGCTCCAAACCATCCAGAAATTATGATTGGTATATAAAAAGACTAACAGGGCCAAGCAAGTGAGTTAGTTTATTGCGAGTCATCGCTGTGTAAATACATGCGTTCTGAACTGTAATTTAAGTGTGGTATAAAAGACAGAGTGTTCCTTAAAATTGTTTTTGTAAATACATATTGAAATAAATAAAGACTCGTTATATTTTCTTTAAACTATTTGGCACTTTTATTTTGCATTAAAAGGAATCCGGTTTATTTAAAGGAGATAAAGCACCATTTTTTTAACGTACCTACGTAACATTTTTTTTATACGTAACAATATCATTTATTGTAATTATTAGCAGCTTGAGCATTTTGCAATCATTGAACGCGATAATCAGATTTTCAAGGAATTTGTACACGATTTTAACACAAGGTTTTTAAAGAAGCTTACGCAGTGAGGCCGGATTTTATGTGAACAATGCTTTACAAAGAAAAATATATAAAAGATTTAGCAACCAATCGAAAGAAAAGTTTTAAATAAGAATTATGATTGAGACAACCGAGCTTTTGTCACCACATCAAAAAGACACAACAGAAATTTCACGATCATTTGGGCTGAATCATGCGATGCAAACAATTCAGTTGCCACAAAAAACAATTTTCTTTCTAAAAAAATTTATAAATCTTTGTAGCAGATATATTACCAAATATCTATCTTAAAAATGTAAACATTTGTAGGTATGTTTTGCATGAAGCTAAAAACTTTGCCAGTAATAATAATAATAATAATAAAGTAAAAAATAAATAATAATAATAATAAAATATAAATAATTTTCTGAGATCAAACTTTTTAAAAATTAATGCAAAGTGAGAAAGAAATTCTCCTCTCGACCTAGAGATAAAGTTTCACTTCTTCGAGGCGTTGATGGTCTGGATCATAAAACAAAGTTCTCCTATTTCTAAGATTTTATCGAGATTTTCTTTATTTGTTAACAAGAAGCAATGTGCCTCGAATGTAATTTGATAACAGTACTTGAGTTTTCATAAGTAAATTTAAATTTACCTTGTTCACGATTTCCCTAGATACTGTCTATTACAAAACAGCAAATGGCGGTTAAATACTCGAAATAGGTCGATCAACGCTTTGAATACCTACTTATGCAATTTTGAAAAAGTAAAATAAAAATAATTTTACAATTTTTCTTGCAAGTAAACTTTGTTATTATAACTTTGGGAAAGTGATAGTCACTCCAATTTATACTCAATGTTTACGCAACTGGATCTTATAAAATCTGTAGAATAAGTGGTAACTAAAAATGTTTTAAGGACATTAAGATCAAAATGGATCAGCAAAGTAATTCTTTGAAGTTACTGTCAAAATTTATTTTGACCTGCACATAAAAATCAATATTTAAGAAACTGCCTAAAACACTGATTTCGTTATTAAAACTATGCAGACAATAATTGGTATATGTATTTATAATACCTATGTATAGAAATATTTATTTAGTCTATGAATATAAATCCCAACAGACTATTGACAAAAGAAACTTATTTGTATTTAAATTAGAAATATATAATAAAAAATTAAAAGAAATTTAAGAACTGAAAACGACAATAATTTTCCATTTACTTATACCTACTAGAATTGAGCCCAAAATCAACAAATTGGTATAAATCATTTAATTATCTACGTATTCAAAAAAATGGGTCTGCATCAGCATAATTTGTACTACATAATTTTACATGCAATGGCTTAAAGAATCGATAATTACAATATGGAACATTAAATTTTACAGATTTTAAAATATATTCACAATTTATATTTCCATTTACGATATTCAACATAATTTAATATATGTAGTCCGACGACTTTTCAAGCTGTGTACCTAATTTAATCACTGGTAATCTACTCGTATAAGATGGTAAATTAAAACATCTTAAACAAAAAAGTAAAAATTGTTTTTGCACAGACTTAATCTGCTCATTATAGATCTCATAATAAGGATCCCATATGATGGCTCCATATTCCAAAATGGGCCTAACTAGTGATACGTACAGTTTTTTTTTAGTTATGTATGAATCACAAAATTCCTTGGCCCACCGCTTTATAAAAGCAAGCACACCTCCAGCCTTGTTTACAGTTAAAGTTATATGAGGTAGGTATGAAGTTTAATTTTATGTCAAGTAGGATTCCAAGATGAATAATTGATTCGACAGGATCTAAAGGATAATTAATAAAAACCGCATGCATTTACATTTTTTAGGTGTAGCTCCATCATATTATATTTGTACCAACGATAAAAGTTATCAAGACCTTTTTGAAGCAAATCATGGCCAGTATAATCATTAAAAGAAAGAAATATTTTTTCATCATCAGCATACAATAGGTTATTACAATGCTTTATGATATTAGGGAGGTATTTAATAAACAATGAAAATAGCAGTGGTCCAAGATGGCGACTTCCTTGGGGAACATTAGAACATTGAACTGATGTTAACCTCCATGCTAGTATAACCATTCGCTCGAAATCTATCAAGTGAGCTCAGTTAAAGAACTTCCCTTTCTTCAGGAGATTTAATAACATTAAAATTTTTAAAATTTATTTAGTATTAAAATTAAAATTCCGCATTTTGCTATTTCAGATATCAGAAGAAAAATATTAAGGTACGGTCACACTTGGCAAATATTTGCCGAAAAAAATGTAACCACTAAAAAATATTTTTAAACTCGTTTATTTATTTAAAAAAAACAAATAGGTAGGTATTAAGTCTCATATTATTTGTTGCTGTTTGATCTTGCAAAATTCTTGTAAACATAAACAACGTCAAACAAATGTGCGCTAAAACAAGTGGTTACCCATTTTGGAGTAAATATTTGCCAAGTGTGACCATACCTTAAGACAATAAAATCTCAAACACTTGAATCTAGTGTGTTTTATTTTTGTAACGGCTCCTGATTTTTATTTTAAGGTTCAGGAATAATTGAATTTCCAAATATTTTTAGTTCGACAACTGATTTCATTTGCTGTCAACGATTTCCTATAATTATCATTTCTCTTTGGTTAATTATTTGTAATAGTATTAATTTAATTTACAGTAGTGAAACATTTTAACGGATTCAATAATTGTTGAAAAATAAACTTTTTGTTTCTCCAAATCAAATTTGCAAGAAATTTAAATTTAGAAGTTATAGAACACTTATAAACGGTTTATAGAAATACATATTTCAGTTATAATACACAATTCGTTTCGGGTGACTGGTTCCATCGTATAGTTGATAAAAGTGGTTAATATTAGTTAGCCGGATGCCATTAATAGCCGAATGGTTTAACTATTACTTGGTATTCTTATTGCGAATAAAGAATCATTAGTTAAAGGCAGAATTATTCTTTACTTTCTGTTCCGTTCCGAATCAGCTGACTTGATTCTGTTAAATAGAAAATGTGTAGAAGTCGTTAGTTGTTTTGTTACTTTCCGTGCCGTTGCGGACGAACCTGTTGAAAACAATAATTTGCTAAGTAATTGTAAGTGACAGCACAAACCAGCTGGCATCCACACAACAAAAGAAAATGTTTGGTTTATTACAAAAATTTTAAATTTCTTTGTTTTAAAAAACAAACGATGGATGACGAAAAACTCATTACTTTAGTCGAATGTAATGACATATTGTACAATAAATTCCATAAAAACTATAGAAACTATCTATCTGAAAAGAAGCGAAAACAAACAAAAAACTTTTTGATTTGTATTTTTTGATTTATTTTCGCGGTATGTGTTGTCTGTGTAAAACAGCTGATACGTTTATACGGAACAACTAACTACAAAATTTTAACTACAGAACGACACGGAACAGAACAATAACAGAAAGTAAAGACTAATGAAGCCTTAAGCCTTTGCCATTATTCATAAAACTTGCAACAGGTTTATAAGAGGTTTTCCTTACAAAATTTGCTTTATAAACCTGTTGTAAGTTTTAATGAATAAGGGGGTGTGAATTTAGTTATAAGTGATTTCAGTTACGCTAGTTCGAGAATTACTGATAACGTTTTTAAAGTAGGCCAGTAGCCACAATTCCGTAGAAAATCTGCGCTTTCCCATACAATCATTTTCAAGCTAAGGTATACCTACGCATAAATATGAAACAATTTAATAGAAGTTCTTCGTTGACCTGCCCAATCCCCGATCTTAAACCAATCTAGAACTTGTAGCAGATCGGTAACTTAAAAATCAACCGAGAAAATTGCAGAACCAAAGAAGATTTATTTCAAGCCGCAAAATAAGCCTGTGATGCAACATCATCTGCTATAATTATTAATTTAATACCTATCTTCTATGACTAAAAGATGTGTGTTTGCCATCCAGAATAAAGGATTCGCAACAAAATATTAATTTCAATAGTTTTTTTTGTACCTCCGCTTATATTTGCGAATTAAAAAATTTTTTAGTTTTAACTTTTTTTATTAAATTCTAAATTCCTTAAGTTGGTGTTTTTTCAATAATAACGATATAATAATAACATTGTTTTCTTAAATAAAGTTATCATTTAAAAAAAATGGACTGTGGGGGTGCTTAGGTTTTGACCGATACTGTATGTACGCTAAAAAAATGTCTAGATTATTTACTATAAACAATTTACATGAATTTAAAAAAACAAGTTTCTTTTGTAAAAAAAACTTTCAACTAAGAATAAATAAGTACCTACCTACCTACCTTCCTATATGTTTAAATTTTCCCTCCCCCACCACAAAACTTTAACAACTTTAATCACTACAATTCACGCTAAATAATTTTTAAAATAAAAATGAAACTACCAGGAATTTCACATGACCATTAGATAAAAAAAAATAATAGTAATAATAAACTTTAATGTAAAAATGTAATAAGAAAAACAACAAACTTAATTGTAAAACATTCTTCAAAAAATAAAAGAAAAATAACAAAAATTAATATGAATGTAGCAAAAATGACACTCAAACACAATATAGAATGTATGAAAACAATAACAAAAAATAACTAACACAAAAGTTAAAACACAAACTACCAAACACAATATAGGAGTGGCCAACCAGTAAACAACCAATCACAGCTGAGAAACACTAGAACAAAAGACATAAGAGAAAAAGAGACAAATTGCTTTATAAAAGAAAACGAATGGCTACCACAGCAAGTCAAAAAGAGAACAACCGAAAATAGCATGTGTATGAATGAATGAATGAGTATAAACACAAAATCACTACACACGAACTACTCTAACTATAATGAAAGTTTTGGAAACTAACAACAACAACAGCAGCAGTAACTATTTTGTATTATGTAGTTGGATGGATGGATGGATGGATGGTAGTAATTGTATAAAAACAAAATGAATATTCCCTGTGTTTTAACAAAACAGTATGTATGAACGTAGATAAGTACATATGTATGTATGTAAATAGTAGCTGCGTGTATAAAGTGAAAATTTGTTGTTCATGTACATTAAATTCACCATTTACTATAACTACCTACATATGTATGTACGTATTTAGATGAATGTGTGTGTGTGGTTTGGTGGTCAGGCCAGACTGTATTTTACAAGTGAAAATATGTAAAAAATTTATTGCTTTTTGTTTTTTCTTGCTGCGGTAGACGTGAAAAAGCTTTAGGAAAATTGATTTTTTTGTGTTTCTTTTTTATGTAATGTTCATTTCATACCTACATTGTTTTGTGTATGAAACATTCCGTGTTTAAACGTGCCACCAGTCTTGCCAGAAGATTTTGGTGAAAAATCATCCTTTTACGAAAAAAAATCATACAGTCGAAACTCTCTATAACGAACTCCTATATAACGAATTTTCTTTATTGCGAAGCAATTATAAGAACTTTGTGTTTTACTGTGGTCTACTTTGAGTGTATTATATTCTCCATATAACGAATTTCCCTATAGCGTATATTTCCTTATAACAAAGCATTTTTACGACCGTAACTTCTAGATTGAAACGTTTTCAATCTCCATATAACGAATTTATTCAAATAATTTTTCGTTATTATTTACATCAGTGGTAATCAAAACCGAACGCACGCATACAAAAAGAAATCGACGTCGCTTACTTTTTTGTTGACTTTTTTATGCGATTTTGTTTGAGTTTTAATGCTTTACTTTGAATTTATGCGTTTTTTCAAAATTCAGGGACGAATCGTTTTATGCGAATTTTTTTTATGCGATTTTCTCTGGAACGGATCAATCGCATAAAACGAGGTTTGAGTTTATAGCGAATTTTCTTTATAGCGAAGTAAATATCCAGTCCCTTGGAATTCGTTATATATATAGAGTTTTGACTGTATTTTGAAAAAAAAATTATCATTTTTAAAATTTTTAGTTTTTATTTGTAAAACATTAAAAAAAATAAATAACAATTCAAAATTTAAGTTTATTAGGTACGTTGATTGGTTATCAGAAATAATGACACTAAATTTGTGGATGATCGGTCCATAATAGGTTATATCTTCCAATAACAATCATTTCTGAAAAACGGTTTTATACATATAGGTACTGGGTGTAGGGTATATATGGTCGGCCTCGACCAACTATAATTTCTTACTTGTTTTATTAATAACCCGATAGTCAACCTATTTTTAATAAACTACATGTTTTACCAAAAATATTGTACGTACATACATATATACATATGTAGGTACATATATCTATTTATTTGGTGCAGTAAAATACATGTTTAAATAACTCATGCTTTGTGGTTTTGCTTCTATAAATGTCGGATATATTTAAGAATTTATGTTTCTCACCGCAAATGTCCGTCCAATTTAAAAAAAAAATATGCCACCGATCCAACTGCACACATTACCTTCCCAACAGAAACAAATCGATTTACAAATGGCGGAGATAACAAACATAAAAAAGTAACATAGAAGTCGGTTAAAAATAAATGTATTTATTATAGGTAGGTACCTACATAAAACATAAACAAAAACAATTAAATTTCATTAAAATTTAATAAAAAATTTATACATACATATGTTTATTTATAAGTAATATGTTTGTAGGTGGTTTTGAAATCTAATTAGTAAAAGTAAAGTTTTATAAAGTTTTTAATATTTTTTTTTATAATTTAATTACAATACTGAGAAAGTTTTTATATTTTTATAATTACCCCTATCGTGAATAAAAATTCCACATGAAAGTTGTTCCCTTTTCACATTTTTCCTATTTAAATTCAATGTTAAAAAAATAAAAGGGAACAAATTTCATGTGGAATTTTTATTCACGATAGGGGTGAATATCTTTATAAATTTTTAAATTATAGCAAGAACATTTTTTACCTAGTAAATAATCCTGTGTAAACAAAATACCTTCTAATGTTGCATTTTCAAGCCTGTTCCTGTACTTGGTTTTATTTAAATGAACTGGGAAGACAAATTATATTGGAAACAAATTTCGTCAATGTTGGAAAAAGCTAAGTCGTTATTTGCACGAGTTATTTTAGAAATTGTGGCCAAATATCTTCACAGTTAACATTTTCTAACTTTTGAAAATATTTTGTGAAATCTAAATGACAAAGTTCTTTAAATTCATCGTCTAACTTTTAATAATCTTTCCATAAGCGAAGACAATGAAGAAACTTTTTTATTAATAATATTATGTTGATCAAAAGAAGAAATTTCTTTTAAAGAAGTGTCGCTAAAATCAAAACATTTGGCTTATTATTAATGCCAAACAAATGGTTCAATATTTTCAACTACATATTGAATTTATTAATTATATTTGTTGAAAATTATGAAAGAGTACAGAAATACCTTTCGATAAATTAAATTTTTGCCTAACAAAAATCAATCAATATAAGCTGAGCTGTAAAGAGCCGAATTCAGTTTTGGCAAACATGGTGGACTGTAATTTCTTTGATACATTTTAGACACAGTTGGTACCGTCGTACTACCACGAGTCATTTTGTACAATTTCAAAATACTGTTGCATCAAAATTTAGTATTCCAGATGAAATATGTACATATGCCACTTAAGTTACTATTTGTGCCATAGAGATTTTATTTAATTTCATGAACATTTTGAAACTAATATCATGATCTTTAAATATGCATCTATAAGACAATTATTACGACAAGAAATTGTTGGTTGAATTGACGAGCAATGGAAGCCTCTGACATGTTAATTCACATTAAATAATCTTTAGTAAAGCTTAAAATGTAATTAGTCATAGTAGGCATTTCTTCTATTCTTGAAATAATAAATCCAGTAATTTTGGAAATACAATCGAAGGATGCACGAAAATACATTCCGAAATTATTTATATATTGGCCCTTAACAAATATAAAAAATCTTTATAATAAAAAGTGTGATTTGGATAGTTAATTTGTGTTTTTTTTTAAGTTTTGTAAGGAGATTTTAAAAAATTTTAATCGAAGTTGCCTTCAAGTTAAATATACAATTTATTTGAAAATAAATTGTTACACTACATTTATTTTTGAATATTTCTGTTATATGTTTTACATAGCCTTCCGTTGGAAAACATAAATGTAAAAACATAGTGTATACAATTTATTTTCAAATAAATTGTATATTTAACTTGAAGGCAACTTCGATTAAAATTTTTTAAAATTTGTTGATTAATACTCGCAAGAGGAATAATTCTCATTTAATTTATATAAAAAAAAAAGTTAAATATACAGAGTTTGAAAATAAAACACTATTAGACACAAAGAATGCTGATGACGGCTTTAGCAGGCCAGAAAATGCATTACATTTTGCTAGTGTCTCTTTGAATATTTTTGTATGTTTTTACATTTGTTTTCCAACGGAAGGCTATGTAAAACATATAACAGAAATATTCAAAAATAAATGTAGTGTAACAATTTATTTTCAAATAAATTGTATATTTAACTTGAAGGCAACTTCGATTAAAATTTTTTAAAATTTGTTGATTAATACTCGCAAGAGGAATAATTCTCATTTAGTTTTGTAAGGAGGATATTTATAATTTGATAGTACATATTCTATACTTATGTATATTTTTATGTAGTGCAAATATGTCAATCAAATTAAATTTTCACTAGATTTAACAATTGTACTTTATTAATCAGTATACAATGTATACTATACATGCACACATACATACAGGTACATATATCTAATGCTCAAGAAATAAATAAAAAATCCAACTTGTTTAATTTGAAACAAATCCAACTTGTTTAATTTAATTTTAAAAAAAAACTCTAGCACAAAATTTCCACTCTGTTAAGCTTTTCTAAAATAATTTAAATAATATTTTGTATTCATATTCACTCTTGACTCGCAAACAGACATTAATATTTTTTATTTTTCATAAAATGTGTCCTTATCTTGTTCATGTACATTATTAGATCTGCAACTTTGTTAAACTCATACCAACCAGCATTGTTTTCATATCTGTTCAAAAAGTAAGAAAAAAAAAACAAACTAAGAAACATTTCATACTGTCTTTTTGCAACATTTAACATTAAGAAAAAAACACACCCTCTCCTTTAAAGCATTTTAATTGAATTTTATTACGGGACAAAAGTAACAAGAACTGCAACAACTTTGGACATTTACTTTATGTTCAGCGTACATTAAGCTGTCAAAATGAACAGAATGCTTGGAATGAATGGCTTGGAATACTCTTGTACTCTATGGTACATACATACTAGTATGTATGTTTAATAAAAATAGAACAGAACAGAACAAAATAGAAACATTGTCTGAAAATAATAATGAACATATTGAACACATTTTACATAAATTGACATTTAAGCAATTTGTAATTTATTTGTAGTTAGCAAACATGCTCAAATACACGAGTTCAAATCAAATAATTATTTAAAAAAAACACACATACATAAATACGTTATTCTTGTAGGTAGAAAGGAATCCTTAAAGTACGGTTACACTTGGCAAATATTTCCGAAAAAGACGTAACAAGCAAATTTTTCTTTCGCTCCGAAAATGCTCTGTTGGACTCTTTTCTGACTCCTTTTTCGGATCGCTTCTAGGATGCTGGGTTCAAGCAATTGTTTTTTAATAATTCGGTTATTGTTCTTGACTGGTTTTAAAGTATAGTTTTGAGGATGATTTCAACAAAGCTGTACTGTTTTTGGACGCTCTTGGACATTATCCTAAGTAAACAAACGTCTATATCATTGCTTTCATAAAGCCTAGAAGGTATAAATACAATTGCATTCAAAAAGTAACAAAATTTGCTGCATTTTCATCAATTGTGGGTTAAAGTTTTAATAACACGACAATTTGTAAGTCTATTTCGAACCTTGATACCTTTTCAGAAATATAATTACACAGATTACGATTACGTTATGATTAATGGAAAAAATAATGTTAAGTACCATTTTATTTTTGCAAAAAAAAAAAAACACTTTTTGCCACCATACTTTCAATTTCATTACAATTACCACAATATCTAGTCAAACATATTATATTCTTTAACTAAACAAACTAAATTATTCCTTAACCGAAATAAAACTTCTTTATTTACACATGCATACAATTCCTATAAAAAACAACCCATTTTCCAATATGTACGTGACAAATTTTTTTCTCTTGAAAACTGTCAACTCAAATGAATTTCTTTATTTCTTTAGATTTATGTAAATCTCTTTTACTCCAATTAATCAATATTGCCACCGGAATTTAAAATTCCATACATTTGTCAAGTTGTACAAGTAATTCTTCTGCTTCGTCTCTGTATACAGTGGCTCACAGCTTAATTAATGTAGTGAATTTTTTTGTTTTCAAAGTTCCATAAAAAGATAACTAACAGGAACATAAAAAAAAGGAATTAGTGTCATTTAAAAGAAAACATTTAATAATCTAAGGCTACGGTCATACTTGGCAAATATTTTCCGAAAAAGATGTAACCACTAAATAAAATATATCTGAACTCGTTTATTTATTTAAAAAATAACTTCGTTTGTTTAGGCCAAATCACAACAAATATTTAGTTTTATTTTATTTGATGCTGTTTGATTTTCCAAAACTCTTGTAAGAGAAAACAATGTCAAATAAATGTACGCTTTTTTGAGTAAATATTTACCAAATGTGACCGTGGCTTAAGAAACAAAAATAATTTCTTGCATTTTCATATATTAAAACAAAACAATGCTCGTTTTTCCGCAGCTCATTTTATTTACACGATTTATTATTTGGTGTAATAGCCTTTCCTTTCAATTTCTACAACAGATTTAAAGCGATTTGTCAAAGATGCGACCAGTTTTACTAGTTTTTGGGTATTACTCAGTGAAATATTCTACCACTCCTGCAGTAGCGATTTCTTTTTAAATCGTTTATATTAGAAATTTGGGTTTCCTTAATATAAATTCTTCAACTGACCATAAATTTTCGTTAACATTAAGCGACTAACGACTGTGGTGGGTGGCGGTGTCATCAAATGTAAGCGTATATATGTATGTATTGTGATTTGGATCGTTATCCTAATCTTATACCCAGGTTCCTGCGCTTTCCAACAAGTTGTCCTTGAGAATCCACAGGTACAGAAACTTATCCAACAGCTGACATACAGCCCCAACCATGATCTGCCACCATCATGTTTCACTGTTGCCTTTTGGTTTTCATTGTTGAGTTCTGTATTTGGACTTATACGACTTACCATCTCAACCGAATATGTTAAACTTAGATTCATTGGCGCAGATGACCGAAATCCAAAATGCAGATTCCTTGCAAACATGTTCTTTGGCGAAATTTAGCCTGCACAGTCTGTTTTTCTATTTATAAACGGTTTCTTGCGTGCAAATCATGTTGGCGAAAGGCAGGACTTGGAATTGTCCTTATTTTTCTTAAAATGTGTCGTACCTCATTGAAATTGTTCAATGATTTTTTTGGACTGTGGAGTTGCAATTTTGTAAATGGTTTAATGCAATTGCCGTTGTTTTATCGTTGAACTATTTTAAATTGAGACTTGATGTTACAAAATCGGGCTCACAATTCAACAGAAAATATTGATAGAAGTAGAAAAAACAAGCTGTAACGTGAACAAATTAACATGTTATTATTTAATATATTAAAATGTAGGGGAGAGGGGGCACCTTTTTGAATTATTGACTTTTTCATAATTTAACTAATATGTAAATATATGTAACTTATTTTTAGTTCGATTTATATATATATTTTTATTTTTTTAATGGATGAAGTCATTGTGTTCAAATGTGCCCCCATACGAGGCAGCTTTGAACTAGGCTGGGGCAGCTTTGAACGGCAATTTTTTCTTGTAGCGCTTATATTCAAAAATAACATAAAAAGTTATATTTTTTATATATATAATAAATTCGATTTATTTATTAAGAAAAACATAAACATTAACAATTAAAAAATAAAAAAAAATTCAGCTCAAAAATAAGTTTTATATTATTAAGACGGAAAAGGCCTTGCGATTTCAGGTGACATTACATTTTGCTTTAAAGCATCATGATCAGCATTGGATTCGTCATTTTCAGAAAAGCAGAGAGAATCAACAATGTTTGGTACTTCGGTTACTAAATTAACATGTTCAAAGGTGCCCCTTTTTCTTTGTTTAAATCTAAACTGGCTTGCCATTTCACGGAAATTTATAATAAATATTTTTTTTTACATAAATTTCAAATAACTAAACTTAATTTTGTTTGAAATGAATTTTGGACTGCAATAAATTTCTTTCACGAAAGAAAACGATCACTGAATACTTCTTACACTTTTACAAAAAAAAAATAAAAAAATTTACAATGGCACTGCGAAAACTTCTTCACCCAACTACATTCGGTACGACTGAAAAAACTAGCAAAAGTTGTTGACGTTGCTAGAAAATAAGGTTTTTATGTGAAAAACTTGTTTAAGGGTCGGAAAAAATGTTAAACTGAGATTTTATCAACATTGTTCAAAGGTGCCCCCTCTCCCCTACATTTTGGCAATAAATATTTTTTGTTTGTTAAACTATAATTTTTTTTTCTTTTAAATGACATTAATTTAATTTTTAAGTTCCTGTTAGTTTTCTTTTTATGGAACTTTGAAAACAAAGAAATGCTCTGCATAAAATAAGCTGTGAGCCACTGTATGTATGTTTGTTACAAAAATGTATAAAAAACTATTTTTTCTGTCTCCTAAGATCGAAATAAAATTTACAAGTGTGTATTGAAAAAAAAAACACAAACACATAATTTTACACACAAATCTGTAAATCAACAGACGCATTTATATTAAAATGCAAGAAAAAACAAATGGAACGAAATTAAAGTCCGTTCAAAACGGACAGAGTTGAAAATTTTACCAGAAACCTGTTGCCTCACACAGGCACACACTTGCTTAAACTTGTGGCATGTGAATTGTTGAATGCATACATTCAATCGCACGGTTACTTGTTGCACTTCTCCGTCTGTCTGTCTGTTTGTCTGAACACTGCATAATAATAAAATGCAACAGTAATTTTTCTATATAAATAATTATCAGATGAACGAGTACCAGAGAACGAATCTGTGTTGTGTGACTGAGTGAGTCTGTGATATTGTATGTAAAAGTGTTTGAGTACTTTAACAAATGATTAATTACAAATCAGATGCATGACAATTTTTTTTCTTTCTTATTATTTTGTATTTTATTTTCTTTTTTTCTCTGTGTGTGTGTGTTTTTTTTTTGGTTGTTCTTTCCTTGAAAATTTAAAGAAATAATATTTCGAAAAGGCATCGATCTTTTTCCTTGTGTGTTTGTGTCTCTTTAATGTCAATATCAATGACAATGTCACGCTTCTTAACACAAGTGGCTGCTGTATATTGTTTGGCTGTGTGACAGTATCTGCTTAATTTTTATTTATTTTATTCTTTCAGAGTTGAGAGTGTAATTTTATGTCTGGCTGTTGTTGTGATTGTTTGATTTTCAAAATTATTTTTTTTTTAATTCGTTGTCCAATTCAAGTGGTTGGGGGAAAAGGTAGAATTCTTTAGAAACAATTTAGCTGTAGAGGAAAAACATTGGGGGAAATTTCAAAAATTAAAAAAGCGATTTTGTAAAAAAGAACTATATAATGAGAAGAACTATGTAAAAATTATAATCTAAAAAATAATTGATAAAAAAATTAATTAAAATTTAATTCATTAAAAAAATACATTAAAATAGTCTGGTGAAAATATAGAAATTTACAAACAGTGAAGTAAAAAACGTAATAAAATTTATAATTATATTGGTTGTATAACTTAAAATTGTGGGTTTGAAAGTTTTGCAAAGTTTTACTTCGAAAAACTATTTTGTGCCAACAAAGCGTCGTCATATGCGAATAGTTTTGCCTTACTTTGAAAAAAAAGTGACACTGGAACACATCGATTGCTCACCCAAGCTTAAGGTGACTGTGTTTCATCGCTTTCAACGTACGATAGATTGTTTGTGGTTCAAAAGTGATTTTGTTACGGAAGACAAAGATCGCTCAGGCCAGTCAAAAAAGTTTAAAGACCAAGAATTAGAGGCATTATACCGTGAAGATTAATGTCATACTCAACAAGAGCTTGCAAAATCATTTGGGGCTACAAAAGCAGGGAAATTGATAGACCTTGGAAGACGATTTTGCATGTCCAAAATGCTGCTTAAACGCTATAAAAGGAAATCATTTTTGCACCCGATTAATAGCAAGCATTTGCGAAAATATTACCTGAATATGCGTCCAGACTATTTTGAAAGAAGTGTTTAGGAAATTTTAGCACATTCGCCTTCCCTATAATCTTTAGTCCGACTACTATTTGTTTAGATCGATTCAGTAAGTTCTATCAGGAACACGCTTCACTAGAAGTAGTAGTAAATATTAGCAAATTGCAGTTTTCTCAAAATCCTTAAAGTTCAAAATACAGATACGGCATAATTAAGAGAAGTATTGGACAAAATGGTTTTGGTTTTTATTCTGGTATATATGTTAATCAAATAAGAGCTAGAATGGCAGTTTTCAAAGTTTTACAATTTAAAGTTTTTAATTGGCGCTTAGAGAACGAGATTCCAATAGTGAAATATGCCGGACACCTCCAAAATCCGGTTTTAGGGCTAAAAACCCGGTTTTTGTACCTTTGCGCATTTATAAGCCTGTAATTTTGTTGATAATGATCGGATTTTCAATTTCTTACTAGATTTGGAAAGAAAAAACTGAGATCTTTCGAATGATATATAATTTATCTTATATTAAACCCCCAATGAAGCAGCAGCATGGGTATCATTTCAAGATGTTGTTCACAACTTTCTCGGTAACCGCAAATCCCCGGATTTCGAGCAGAAAATCGACACTTTGTTGCAGAATTATTGCAAGATTGGAGCTCGAATGTCTCTCAAAATACATTTTCTGCATTCTCATCTCGAATTTGTTCCTGAAAACTTGGGTGATACAAGCGACGAGCAAGGAGAGCGACTACACCAAGATTTGGCGAAAATCGAAAAACGATACCAAGGATTTTGGGACGAGGGCATGATGAGCGACTACTGTTGGACTTTAATGCGTGAAACAGATCCCAAACAGTACAAGCGACTCAGTTCGACTGCTCTTCATTACTAATTTAACACTTTTTAATGAATAAAATGGAGATTAATTGTCAAAAACTGTAAAAAATGTGTTTATTTAATAGCTCGAAAACTAGAACCAATTTAAAAAACGGAGTTCGGATTCAGAGCCCCAAATAACCTTAGAAACAGCTTTTATTTGCTTATATCCAAAACCGTGTATACTTGTGTAATTAACTAATCAAAAATTTCAGTAAAATATTCAGTATTGCAAATTTATATCACATTCAAATTGCAAATTTATATAATCGTATAATCAACTTATTCCCCCACCCAACATTTAAGTGCATTGTGTTTTGATTCAGTTTTCTGGTTGATTGATTTCTTTAAGTATCAATAATCAAATTATTTGATTTGTTTGGGTTTGTTTTTTGCTCCTCTCATATCATAAAAGAAAGAAATATAAATTTTTTTGTTGAATTTGTTGCATTATCACAAAGAACCACAATGTTTTGTAGAAAAGACCAACAAATATTTTTATATTTAGATGTGAGTTGTCACCCTCTTCTCATAAATAAATAAATATTTCCAACAGAAAAGGTTACAGTAACAAACCCTTATAAATATTATTGTGTGGTTTCTGTTTTTTTTTTAATATAATCATGCTACAAAAGGCATTACAAGGCAATTTGTTTTGTTAAAGATTCAATTTCTTAAGAATTAACAACAATTAACAATAATTTTAATTTATATATATTTTTTATTTTGCCGAATTTCCCCTGTGAATTATGATTTTGATTAGAAATCTCCAATGATTTACATAAAATTATTTATTTAGTTTTTTTGTGTGTTCAAATCATTTTGATCTTTTATTTTTTTTTTTTGATACCACACACATTGGTGTTGTTAATAAATCTTTGACAAAAAAAAACACACACTTCAAACCTTATTTCAGAAATTAAGATTTTATGGCAAAAAAATCGGAAAATTGTAATTTTAATTTAACTAAACAGCCAACCAAGTAACTTGTCTCAACGTGAACGAGCAACAAACGCCTACTTAACACTAATAATCCATTATAAATAAAATGTTTTAGTTAAATGAACAGGGTGTGTGATAAAGAGTTTTTAAAGTCTGAAATCAATCATGTGAAACGTAACTTAAACATATTATAGTTAACACAATCATATAAATGAAAATCCTAAATATTATGAAATTTTGCAATTGAATTCAGTTTTAAAGTAGTTAAAGTTTCACAATTTCAGTAAAATTGTCAATACACATTTACTAAGCTTTCGATAATAATATTTTGAATTTGTTTTATTAAAACTGAGTTTATGAAATTTATTATACCCTACACCACCATAGTAATGAGGGTATATTGGATTTGTGCTGATGTTTGTTACCCCCAAAAATCGATGGATTCAGAATCATTGTCTCAGTTGATTAAACGTTGTCCGTCCGTCCGTCCGGCTGGCTGTCCCTATAAATTTTGTGCGCAGGGTAAAGCCAGCAATTTTAAAGATATTTCGATAAAATTTAGTACATGATATTTTTTGGTCCAAAAACGCTATTGATTGAAACTGGTTGAAATCGCTCCATTATTTCACAAATGTCCTCTTGAAATAGGGGTATCTCGGTCATAAATGTTTTATAGCTACCATATGAGGTATACTTCAATAATCACTTTAACATCTATAAATCTTTTATAAGTGTTTATAAAGCGTGATCCATTTCGAGGTTCCCTACTTTAAAAAAAAATCAAATTTAATGGGAAATGTTTATTATCATTTGAAAGAACATTCTTTGGCATTTATTTTTTGAAGACTATGTCTAGTAAATGTTGGTCATTGCTACGTCGCAGATGGTCCATCCGTTGAGTCCAATTTTCGATGACTCGTTCGAGCATTTCGACTGGTAACTGGCGAATGACACGCGTGATGTTTTCCTCCAAGTCTCCAAGGCCTGAATCAAAGCGGGTTTGTCCGCATAAACTTTAGACTTTACACATCCCCACAGGAAAAAGTCTAACGGTGTGATATCCCACGATCTTGGTGTCCAATCGACCGGCTCAAAACGTGAAACTATGTGTTCACCAAAGTGTTCTCTCAATAAATCCACTGATTGATGCAATGTGTGGAAGTGGAAATGGCGTCGACTTGCTGAAACCAAATGTCGACGAGATCACGAGCTTCAATTTCGGTTATCATGGCACGATAACGGTCGCCATTGACGGTTACATTCGCACCGTACACTCTCAGCTACGACCGCTATATTTTCTTCACAGCGTGCTGAACGTGGTCTATTCGGTCGAATATTATCCTATAATGAATGCTGGGTCTCAAAATGGGTGATGGTGTTGCGAATAGTACGCTCAGTAAGCCGATTATGTTGGCCATAATGTGAGTGAAGTGCACGAAACGCATGCCTCACAGTACGTGAATTATCGTAATGAAGTTGAACGATTTGTAAACGTTGTTCAGGCGTAAGTCTTTCCATTATGAAATACCAAACAATAGTAAACAAAAATAACATTACAGCATGACACGACTCACACGTGATCTATCAAAAAAAGGCTATTGAAAAAAGTATCTCTACTTGAATCACCCGTTATCAATATAAAATTCAACACAAAAAATATTTATGTGCACAGAAGTCATGCTACTATATTTTTGGATGACAGGAGCCCATTTCTGATAATCTGTTTTTAAACATATTTTTACTGGGTTTAGGGTATTATATGCTCGGGCATGACCGACTATACTTTCTTACTTATTTTTTAAATATATTACCTGATATCCTTAAATTTCAGATCTCATTTACGGAAATAAATAGAAAATATTCAGCTAAATATTGTCGGCTTTTATTTTCTTCCTTAATTGTTAGAATTCTTTGAACAAAATTTTAAAAAGTTTGCAATTACCATTCAAAAATTTGTAAAAATTTAATTAAAAACCATTATTAATTAAAACACCCTTTAAATGTATTTATGATAGATTAACTACTATTGTTACTTAAATTAGACATTAACCTACTTTTAGTTTATCTGGCTGTCTGTTTGTCTTTAACACCGTACGTGTTTAATTTTGTTTAGCTCGCTCTATTCTAACTTTGACTTCAACTTCAGTGTTAGAGGCGTCAATGTTAATGCCTTCCATATATATACATACATACATACATATATGTATATGTTAGTATATGTTTGTTAATTTGCTCTCAGTTGACTTGACTTCTTTTCATTATTGAATAAATTGTATGTTTATGCCCTTCTTCTGCTGCCACTACTTCTTGGCCTACCATCTTTGTCATCATCAGGGTTAGAAATGTTTTTTTGTTTGCTGAGCTTCATTAATTATTTTCAGTTTTATTAGTTTTTGTTGTGCTCGTGTCTGTCTTCTTATTTAAAATGGCTGTTTTAATGCAAATTCTATGCTAATTGAATTTAATTTTTTATATGTACATACATTTACATTTCCATACAACAGCAATAATAAATGTTACTAACAGAAAAAACATAACGAAGAAAAAAAAACTGAAATAGTTGCTAATACCTTGAGGTGTGAAAAAATATTATGATTACAATTGTTGTTTGTTTTGTTCATTGTATGTATTTAAAGAAATAGTTAAATGTATGCATATGCACATAAAAGAGCAAAAAAATAGTGTTGATCATTTGCATATGTTTTAAAAGACAAATTTCTTAAAATGTATAATTAAAACTTTCTTATTTTTGGATTTTAAAAAGTCATATACTACATGGGTGGTAATATATAATTTATAATTGATTGATTGATAACCCAAAGATATTTATTATTAACATAAATTTCAAAAGAAAGAAGATTAAGTATACTTATTTATAGTGACATCTTATGAGTTTGTCCATACTATTCATTTTTAGGCATATCACATACATACATAATTCTTTTGTTTAAATGTAAAAGCATTTTGTATTTCCAGTAAATTTTTTTTATAATTCATTTATTTACAATCTATCCATTTAAGGATAATAATTAAATTGTATAACAATCATATAACGTTTAGTGTTGAACTCCACTGAGAACAACAGCATAATATAATTCCTGGGATAATATAAAATTTTGACAGTTTAAACAATATTTACAAATTTATTATACATATATGTACATTAGGGTGGTTTTTCAAAATGCATTTTCGATTTTTAAAGGTGCTCACATCTAGAATTATGTAATTTAGTGTTAAAATACAATTGCGAAAATTTTAGCTCAATCGGACTATGCCTTCCCGTGCCGAAAGAGCCTTAAAGTTTTCAAAAATGCCTGTTTTTCACGAAATAGCGCCATGTTTCTGCTTTAGTTATAAATGCCATAATTTATTACAATAAATTTACTATCAAATGAAAGGTAATTACATTGACTTTAAAATATTCAAGCACAAAATATTCAAGCAGAAATTAAAAATCGGGGAGTCCCCAATTTGATTTTGACGTTGCGCTTGTAATGTTACTTTAAGAGAAATATTCATTTAAAGGTTTTTGTGTTAAGTGAACAGATCGTACAATAAAGATATTTAAGTCAAAATGGCAGTACTTCGTTCAATGTTCATATCCGTGCTAAAACTCAGATTTATTTAATTGGACATTCATCTCAACAAATAACCGGCAGCAAGCTACCATCAAACCATCAAGTACATACAAGGCATTTTTTTTATAATATGCGTAACATTGGATTACCCCTCTGTGAAGCCGCAAAACTCAAAACTCAAAAACTAAGTTTCTACCATATTTGCCCAAGTTTAATAATAAAAAAATTAAATATTGGAATCTATAAAATGTGTTCTTTTTCTCACTGCAATAGAAAATTTACAAAATATCTCATTCTCTTCTGAATCGGAAGTGGAAGAAATGGCTTCTGACAATGTATTTACCGGCGATGGAAAAATCGGAAAATTAGAAACTGAGAGTAAAAAGAAGAAATACAGTCGCGGATATAAAAAAAGTTATAACCGAACAGCTATCAATTTTATTAGATAGGTGCATTTTCGAAAACTTTGGGGCTTTTTCGGCACGGGAAGGCATAGTCCGATTGAGCTAAAACTTTTACAATTGTATTTTAACACTAAATAGAACATTTCGAAAAAAAAATTCCCATATTCAATAAAACCACCCTAATGTACATTGTAGTAGAAATTTATGATTTAGAATCGTAAAGGCAGATCCAGAATGTGGTATTTTTTAAGTCTTCTTACTTCTTCTGAGTCATCAAGTAGAGAAATAGCTAACTAACCCCCTGGCCCACGATGCCGAACGATAACGTTCGCTTAGATAAGACTTAAGACACAAACTTGATTGTGGAATAAACCGAGCCATTACCGCCAAAATAATGTATCCCACACCATAATCGATTGTTGTTTTTTTTATCGAAATCGATAGTTCAACATCATTTAAAATTATTAAAATTAAATGTATTACACAAAACAATATTTACATTATAAATTTTAAAATAATGGCTTTATTCAAACTGATTTTATTTAAAAAAAACCTTCCCCTGTAAAATTTTGAGTTTGTGGGATACATTTTTTCGGCGGTTATGGCTCGAAACAAACTTGAGTAAAAAATATATACGATAAAAAGTTTGTGTCTTAAGTCTTATATAAGCGAACGTTATCGTTCGACATCGTGGGCCAGGGGGTTAATCTTTCAAGATAGTTCTCGCTGAATCTTCTGATTTCATCTTTAATTGTTGGGATATGAAGATCATCGTGAATCGATTTATTGGTTACAAACCATGGAGCTGTTACAATAGACCTTAGAGTTTTGGACTGATATCTTTGCAAGATTTCCCTGTTGGAATTGCTGGCTGTTCCCCATAGTTGTATTCCGTACGTCCAAACAAGTTTTAGAATTGATTTATAAATTAATATTTTGTTTTCTAACCGTAGTTGTGATTTGTGTCCCAAAAGCCAATAAAGTCGTTTTGTTTTAATACTTAGTTGTTGTTTTTTATATTTAATATGTGTTTTCCATGTCAGCCTTCTATCTATGTGTATTCCTAAGTATTTGACGCACTCACTTTGTGGAATTTGAATGCCATTCATGTATACATTATTGCAATTTCCTCGTCGTAAGGATAAAGTTATATGTAAGGATTTTTCGGAGTTAACTTTTATATTCCATTTGTTTATTTAATCAAGTTTCAATTTCGTTGAGTTCTCTTTCCGCTAAGTTTGATGCATTGTTTGAAATACTTTTTGTAAGTCAGCCACTGCCGCAGTAAAGTTTTTGATGTAGTAAAAATATATAGTTATACATGATTACAGCAATTATTTTAACATGATTACAGAATAATCAAAAATCATGATTGATTTAGATTGCTAAAAGTTTGCTGAAAATGAAATGTGTAAATAAATCAATATATATACATACAAATTATATTGTCATTCTTTCTTGCATTCCCAGCTCTGTTAGTAGTTAAAGAACAATTTTATTTTATACAGCAAACCAATTCAAAGTCTTTAGTCACTCTTTAACATTATTAAATTTGTTTAAATCTGTAACAGTTTTAAAGAAAATATAAAATTTACAAAATTGTTCATGTATGCGTATGATTGATATTAATTCGGACTGATTTTATAAAAATGACATTTCCATATGGAATCAAGTTAAATTCAGTAATTCAGTAAGAACAAATCAAGGTGTATTTTTTTTTTGAAGATTTGTTTAACAATTGCAAAACAATTTTAAAAGCGCATGAACAGGTTTTTAAAAATTTTCAATAAAACAAAATTTAATTTGTAGAGACTTCTGATTTTTAATGGTTGAAAAATGGTTGAAGTTTTATATTAATTATTAGAAAAGATTTCTTATTATTTTGGCTTGAGTTCATTTTTAATTAATAACTCAAAGAATACCATTGTAAAGTTATATTTTTCTAGACAATTGGCAAACTGGAATGCATTTTCTACTCTGCCAAGGGCGTCATCAGCAATTTTAATTGTCCATGATCAATCTGTAAACGTAAATGCATTCCAATTTGCCAATTGTCTAGAAAAATATAACTTTACAATGGTATTCTTTAAGTTATTAATTAAAAATGAACTCAAGCCAAAATAATACGAAATCTTCTCTAATAAAAGAAAAATTTTTACAAATAAATTAATTAATTTTGACAAATTTGTTTTGCTAGATATGTATAGGTTTTTGGGGATGCCAAGAGGTAATAAGAAGATATACTTTTTTCCCACATCTCGTTTTTAATTATTGAGTTGCAGCCAATCTTTTACATAAAGCTAGTCATAACGTGTCGTCTGTGTGTGTAAAACACGCTTACATTCGAAATGCAAAATGAAATTTAACAAAATTCACCTAAATTGTTTATCATTGTTATAAGCAAGAAAATAAGAAAAATCAGTTCAATAAAAGAAATGTTTTTCAAGAGAATGTAATAATAGCCCCTTCTAAGAAGAAAAACACACTTTTCCGTACGCTTAAAGCAATTATTGTTCCAAACAAGTCAACGCCAAAAAAAAATCAGAGCTTCATATCAATTGTTGAACTTATTCTCAGTTTATTTATATTTGTTGCCTTTTACTATCCAATAAAAGTGTTCACGTTTTTACATTTTTATAACCTACACTACCATAGTGAGGAGTGTATATTGGATTAGTGCTGATGTTTGTAACGCCCATAAATATTGGTCCAACACCCACCTTAAAGTTACCGATCGAATCACTTCCTGAGTCGATTTAAGGATGTCCATCCCTCCGTCCGCCTGTCAGGCTGACTGTCCATGTAAAGCTTGAGCGCAGTGTACAGATCGCAATTTTACAGATATTTTGATAAAATTTGGTACATGATATTGTTTCGGCCCAAGGACGGATGTGATTGAAACTGGTGGAAATTGGTCTTTTATTTCAGCTAGTCTCCATACAAATGTCACCCGAAATTGGGGTTTACCGATCACAAATGTTTGAATTATGCAAGTATCCAAACAAATTTCATCACAAATGAGTGGTAAATAAAGGCAAAACACATCTACAAATTTTGTGCAGATCGGTTCATAATTGATTATAGCTCATATATAAAGTCCACTTCCGAAAATCACTTTAAAGAGCATAACTCTCTTAAAAATGTTGGTACTCAAATAATATTGAACACAATTTTATGCTGATCGGTTCATAATAAGTCAATTCTCCCATATAAGACCCTCTACGAAATTCCTCCATAAATTTTTTAAAGTTATTTATATCGTTTAACGTACATAATATTTATATTCACAAAAGTCATGGCACTAAATTTTTGAATGACCGTAAAGCGCCAATTTCTGAAAAACTGTTTTACACATATACTTTGTGTAGGGTATTATATAGTCGGGCTTAACCGACTATACTTTCTTACTTGTTTAAACATTGCCAAATTATGCGGTATCCTACAGCAACACATATTTTGGGTTATTGTTTATAGGTAGTTAATTGTGTAAACAATTTTATCAAGAGTACATACATATTAGATATTACAACAACGGTATAGTAGGAATTCTCAAAAGAATTTAAATGGATTTTGTTTTCATATCGAATGTCATAATTTATTTCGCATTCTTGATTTATTGTTAAATTTTTTTAATTTAAAAAATTTAGGATATTCATTTAATATTTTTGGCCTGTAGCTTTAATTTATTTCTTATCTTTTAACATACCATAGTAATTGTTTGTCTAAGTCTTTGTAGTATTTAAGCTAGTGCTATAAATTTGCACATTTCTGTGCTTCGTTTCTATTTAATGAATGTATAGGTACATATGCACGTATTTGTATATGTTTTAGCAATGTAATGGCAAACACATACACATGCTTGCTATTGGTATGTATCTTCATGTAAATTACAATCTAAATATTTTCTGTTAAAAGCCATTAGAAAAAAATGTTACGTTCATTTCAAATATTGGGGACATGAAAAAATGAGATAAGACTCCATATATTTCAATAGCGTTTAATTTATTAATTTTGTGACAATTGTTATATTTATACATAAGTATTATAAATGAATTAAATGTGTATGAATATTAATCCATTAAGTTCGTAAAATCATCACAATTAAAGAAGATACTCGTAAGATAAAGCCATGTATTTAAATAAATGCTAAGTGCGTTAAAATATCACCTATTTATTTTAAATAAAAGACAAGATTTGTAAAAAGAATGTTATTTCTCATACGTAACGTTATATTTTTGCATCAAATTCTCATGTCAAGTTATAGATTCGTCAGTATGTACCTACTAAATCGATCCTTAATATAAGTATGAGTGCAGAGAAAAAACATGGTTACGACAACTACTCTGTGTTTTTGGTAACAATAATTTTGTTGTGTGGTACACGAATAATTGTTATTCTAATTTGATTTTAACAATAATTTAGTTACTATAAACATTTTTATGTTTATCACAATTATAAAATTCAATATGGTTCACTGAAATATAATTATTTTAAAAAAATATTTACCACAACACATAATATTATTTACAACTATTTAAACTTAAATATAACCATTAAATGAATTTACTCCCAATGAAATAAGTCCCAACAAAATTGAATTAACTCCCAATTTTTTTGGTTTCCTTTTACAGAACGCTTTTTATTTCACAATTATATGTAAGCATATACATAATAGTAATAATAATATAATTTAAGGTATAACATGACCATGTAGGTAATAGAAATCCGAAGATATTTAAGAAAGATTATGACATTTCACCAAAAAAAATGCAATCTGTACTATGCGAAGCCGGAGTTCTGTATACCATAGATGAGAAAATCCTTCCGCCTGGCCGTAGGCCGGCAATACAAGGAATCTGTACCATGCGTTCTTTACACTCTAATGTTGAATAACTAAGTGAGAACAAATTACTACTAAAGACGAAAAGGATACGCCATCTGTTGAATCCGCACTTTTAAGTTATACACCCAATAAAATCTGGGGGGTTACTCGCAATTGCGATGCCAAAGCAAATTCGATGCGTAAGAATATTAATTTGTACAATTATCGCATCGAATTTGCTTTCGCATCGCAATAGAGAGTAAGCCCCCTGGTCGGCATTAAAAATTATTTCATCAATGCAATGAGTTTATATGCAAATTGAATTAATATTTTTCAAGAAAAGTAATCCTCCATATTCCGTTACATAAATAAATATTTCAATTAAAATCTTGATAAAAATCATGTCTACAAATTTGTAATCAAAACCCACGCTTCAAAAACCCCAGCAGATTTTTTTGGCATTTGACCTGAAAATAATTAAAAAACATAAATTTCTATCATCACCTTGATAAGTTTTTTTTTTATACAAATCTATTTTCATACAATAATACAAACTGTAAAATTGTAAAACAATCAACATCATTTCTTGTAACACTTAAGTACGCATTTACTATTTATGAATGATGATCGTGGATGCAACATCAAATACACAACATGTAAGTACTCGCTTCAAGTGGGCTTAAAGTTTAAATGGTAACAAATTTCATGCCGAGTTGAGAAGATGATAGGAACAAAAAAAAAAAAAAAACATTGAAATAACAAAAATTAGAAGAATCACCTTTCTGTTTATCCCTCATCTACGAGTATGTGCGATCATCTTTAACATGATTTTGAATTTTTAGCGCGTGCTTAATCTGCGTACGGCTGTTATATGTTTTTGATTCAGTTTTGTTTGCCGTGCATTATTAAACATGATTTCCAGGTGAGTCTTAATGAGCTGATGATGGCAAAACACTTCAAATTAAACTCTTGTTAAAAAAATTATTCAATTCATATATGTACATATGATTTGGTATGTTGATCGTTTGGAGTACGTTTGTAGTATATTTGTTGTATTACCTGTGATTGTTTTATGATACCCACTTAAAGGCTGTTAGACGTTTTCATGTAAGACCTCTCAAGGACCGGGTGTTTGTTACAAATACAATTTGTTGTAGCCTATTATTGGTTTGTGGTTGAAGTAATTTCCTAAGTTATTTGAAAAAAGTTGGTTATTGAAAGTTTTTGAATATGATTCGATTAAAATTCAAGTTGAGATATTTTGAATATAAATTTACGGTATATGTAAAAGAGTATAGTAATGTAAAGAATTTCATTAAAAAGTACTTATATATTTGATCTTATATTTCAAACATTACTTAACTACTTCTAAGTAATTGCAAGACATTACCAAGTTTTTGCTGGTTGCCTTTTCCCTAACCCTATACTCTTAATTACTCAGCAATATTATTTAAAGAGATCTTCTGCAACTAAATGGTAACATTAAGATGAGTTTGCTAACTACAGCTTATTTGGTTTGTCATTAGAAATGATATAATATCACTTTTGTTGGTTTTGTTTCGTGTATTTCCTTGTAAAATATGCTGGTTTTTTTCTACATTTGAATATAAAATAATATGTGTATTGAATACCTGCTGTGGTCTTTTTAAAACCATCTTAATAAAGCGTGTTAAGAGGGGGAGATAGTTGATTTTAATATGAATCGTTTTATTTATTTATCATTTTTGTTATTGTTAATTTTTTATATAATTAATTTCATTTATCCATAAACTCATGTAGAGTAACTGTTGCCATAATAACAAATAGTTAAAATGTTTTCACAATCGTATAAAAAAACTCATTGAAAAAAGAAATCTAAATATGAATTTGTATTATGGCTGTGGTTGGAATGATTTAAATGCACTCTACAGCATTCTGAATTCATACCGTCTGAAAGGGAACAATTTTCTATATACGAGTATGTACATTAGGGCGGGTCGATTTAATAATCGCCCATGGCTCAGTGAAAATCGTATTCTAGGGATCAAAATAAGAAACTTTGCCGAAGGAACCATACCTCTAAAACGAATTCTACTACCCCCCAACTGTTGACTTTTGTCCCGTACAAACATTTAAAAAAATCACCATTTTGGCACTTTATTTTATTATTTTTTATTTATTTTATTTATTTTTAAATATTATTTTTTAAAAATAAATAAAATAATTTAAAAAGAAGTGGTTGAGCAGTTTTATCTCACCCGGATTATAGTCCAAATCTTGTCCTGTCGGACTACCATATATTTTGATCGATGCAGCACGCTCTCTATGGGATACTCTTCGCTTCCGGGTATCAGAAATTACCTTGATTTGTTCTTGTTCAAAAAAAATGAGCATTTCTCTTGTTGCAGAATCCATATGTTGCCAGAAAGATATCAATAAATTTATATCCCCGATTTTTAAGTTAAACGCCCAATAATGCCCAATAACAAAAACATTTTTGGTGAGAAATTCAAGTGGTATTTCACAATTTAGAGCACTTTTAAAGCAAAAATCGATTTTTGCTGACAAATATAAGAATTCACATATGATACTCCGTTTTGAATTTAAACTACGATTTAAGCATCGTTTCATGACTGTTGATGAGACATGGATCCACCAATACTCCAGAGACAAAAGTACAATCCAAGCAACAGACTGAAGCTGGAGGAAGTGCCCCAAAGAAGGCAAAAACAATTTAATCGGCTGGTAAGGTTATGGCAACTGTTTTTTTGGGACTTCAAAGTTATTTTATTGATTTACTATCTGCAAAAGGGTAAAACAATAAATTCAGAGTACTATTGCAACATTTTGGATCAATTAAATGCAAAACTTCGACAAAAACGTCCTGCCTTACAACACAAAAAAATAATTTTTCATCAAGACAATGCACCAGCGCACAAGAGTGTTTTAACAATGGCTAAAATCAACGAATTTAAGTACGAGTTGCTTGACCAGCCACCTTATTCTCCTCAATTAGTTCCCTATGACTTTTACCTGTTCCCAAATCTAAAAAGATTCCTAGCTGGCAAATGAAGATGCAATTACAGTTGTAAACCACTATTTTGAAGGCCTTGAGGAAAACTATTTTAATCAAGGGATAGAATTGCTAGTTAAGCGTTAAACTAAGTGTATTGAAGTTTCAGGAGATTATATTGAGAAATAAAAATGTTTTTGAAAAACTAACTATTCTCTTTCTGTGCTAGGCCCTTCGACCCGCCCTCCTTTGAACACTTTTTGCTTTCAAGCCACATAGAAATTTATATTTTTGAATTATTTTTTTCTATGTTTTTAATGGATGAAGTCATTGTGTTCAAATGTGCCCCCCATACGGGGCAGCTTTGAACTAGGCTGGGGCAGCTTTGAACTAGGCTGGGGCAGCTTTGAACGGCAATTTTTTTTTTGTAGCGCTTATGTCCAAAAATAACATTAACAGTTATATATTTTATATAGATAATAAATTCGATTTATTTATTAAGAAAAACATAAACATTAACAATTAAAAAATAAAAAAAATTCAGTCCAAAAATAATTTTTATATTATTAAGACGGAAAAGGCCTTACGATTTTATGTGACATTACATTTTGTTTTAAAGCAT
Organism: Bellardia pandia; assembly: GCA_916048285.2. NCBI lineage: Eukaryota > Metazoa > Arthropoda > Insecta > Diptera > Calliphoridae > Bellardia > Bellardia pandia. The sequence goes on from OU696531.1 coordinate 48,186,384, forward strand.
CATGATCAGCATTGGATTCGTCATTTTCAGAAAATCAGAGAGAATCAACAATGTTTGATACTTCGGTTGATAAATTAACATGTTAAAAGGTGCCCCCTTTTTCTTTGTTCAAACTTGAACTGGCTTGCCATTTCACGGAAATTTATAATAAATATTTTTTTTACATAAATATCAAATAATTTAACTTAATTTTGTTTGAAATAAATTTTGGACTGCAATAAATTCTTCTAACATTCTTATAAAAAAAAAAAAATTACAATGGCACTGCGAAAACTTGTTCACTGAAAAAACTAGCAAAAGTTGTTGACGTTGCTAGAAAATAAGGCTTTTATGTGAAAAACTCGGTTAAGGGTCGGAAAAAATGTTAAACTGAGATTTTATCAACATTGTTCAAATGTGCCCCGTGTTCAAACGTGCCCCCTTTTTATAACTTTAATTTTTATTGATTGATTTTTTTAATATAAAGTGTAAAGTAAATTTGTAAACCTACAAAATAAAACGAAAAGAAGTGAATAAAATGATTTGATATCACATACATATTTTGAATTTCATAAAAAAATAAAACTAATTTCTTTTACTCACTTGTGATCTCGCCAGTTTTGGTTTAGTGACCTGTTTTTTCCTAACCAAGTAATAGAAACTTGGTCCTCATCAATTTCACATTGGATTGGCTATAGTGCAACATTGAGATGGTTACAACAAACAAAATAGACAGCCCACCTTTAAGTAGTGATAGCCCATAAACAAATCAATCTAAGTCATCATTAAAATGATCCATACTTTGCTCTATCATCAGCATGATCATCACCATGATTATTGTCATGCTTCCTACGCACGTTTATAATAATCATCATATTTTGTTTTATTGTCTAATCTTTAAAATAAATGTTAGAAAACAAATACGAGTACCTATGTACATATGAAAATTATAATTAAATTAATTATGTTTGTGTTAAATAATCGAAATTGAAATATATATTTTTTTGTGCATTATCTAGAAAAATGAAAAATGATCAGATACGTTCATGTTTTATCATGAATATGGTGGAAAATAAAACTTTGTTTAAGTGTATTAAAACGTAAATTTTTTGTGGTTTTTTTGTTCAAAAAAAAAAAGGTTGGCGTTTTATTTATGATGATTTTAACTTGTACGAGTATTTCATTATGTTACACCGAAATCAGAAGGTAGAGAAGACACTCAGACACTTAATAATTTAAATTTGAAGACTCGGCAGCTGAATTAGCTGGTTAATAATAATAATAAATGAGTAAACATAAGTTTAGATTTTAATACAATATTTTCTCTTAACAATTATATAGTCGTATTGTAATGAGTTTTAAAGTACTTGGATTTATTATTTGATGCATTTCATGAGGCGTTAGATTTGTTTTTATTTATATTTAGTTTTTTTCTTGGTTTTGTAAGTGTCTGTTTTTTTATACCCTACACCACCATAGTAGGGAGGTTATATTGGATTTGTGCTGATGTTTGTAACGCACATAAATAAATATTGGTCCAACATTCACCTTAAAGTATACCGATCGACTCAGAATCACTTCCTTAATCGATTTAGCGATGTCCGCCCGTCCGTCTGGCTGGCTAGCTAGCTAGCCATGTAAAGGTTGTACGCAGAGTGGAGGTCGTAATTTTGAAGATATTTCAATAAAATTTGGTACATGATATTTTTTTTAGCCCAAGGACGGATGGTATTGAAACTGGTGGAAATCGGTGCATTATTTCACCTAGCCCCCATACAAATGTCCTCCCGAAATAGGTGTTTAACGATCATAAATGCATGAATTATGCAAGTATTCAAACAAATTTCACCACAAATGAGTATTAAATGAAGCCAAATCAAGTCCACAAATTATGTGAAGATCGGTCCATAATTGATCATAGCTCCCATATAAAGCCCAATCACTTTAAAGAGCATAATCTCGGTATCCAAATAATATTGAACACCAATATGTTTCGTATATCTACAAATAATATGTTGCAACTTTATGATGGTCAGTCCATAAGGCCCACTTCCGAAAAACACTTTAACGAGCATAAATCTCTTAAGAATTTTGGTATCCAAATAATATTCAACAAAAATAACTTTCATATATACAGAAATGATGACACATAATTTTATAATGGTCGGTCCATAATTAGTTCACACTCCAATATAGGACATCCTCCGTAATTCACTTTTTCTTCCACACATTTTTTTAAAAGTATTTATATCGAGATAAAGTATAACATACATAATGTTTATATTCACAGAAATCATGACACTAAACTTTTGTGTGATCGGTCCATAATAGGTCATATCTCCCATATAGCGCACATTTCCGAAAAACTGTTTTATACATATACTGGGTGGGTATTATATGGTCGGGCTTGACCGACCATACTTTCTTACTTGTTTTGTAATAAATTATTAAGTACTTGCTGTTGTTTGGCTGTTTTCTGGGTAACAGTGTGGGCGTTTCGGGCGCGTTTTGTTTGCAGACACAATAAAAACAACTTTTGTTTTTTAATCATCAGTGTAACATCTTTTTTTCTGTAATGATTGATTGCATTCAGTATTTGTTTGAGAGATATAGAAAAAAATTGGCTCATTCATAACGACCGTGTTTGAAAATTACATATGTATTGTATATGAAACGGTAAATCTAATTATTCATTGTTTTTGAAAAAAATAAATCAAAGCTATTTTCTTTTTTTTTTCATTAAATTAATCATTGAAATATGAAAAAGAAATTTGGACCACCCTGTTTTATGGTTTTGTATTCATATTAATTTGAAGTCAGTTTCACTTTAAAGATTTTTGGTTTACAATAATATTTTTTGTAGAAGATATAGTAGGGTGTTCTTATATCCTACACCACCATAGTGGGGGAGGGGCCAGGTGAAATAATTGACCAATTTCCACCAGTTTCAATCACATCCGTCCTTGGGCCGAAACAATATCATGCACCAAATTTTATCAAAATATCTTCAAAATTGCGACCTGTACACTGCGCACAAGCTTTACATGGACAGCCAGCCAGACGGACGGACGGGCATCGTTAAATCGACTCAGAATCACTTTCTGATCGATATACTTTAAGGTGGGTGTTGGTCCAATATTTCTTCTTACAAACATCAGCACAAATCCAATATAGCCTCCCCACTAAGGTGGTGTAGGGTATAAAAATACTATTAGAAATTGTATTGTCTTTTTATTTTTCCAATTTCTTTTGACGTGTTTAAAATTCGAAATGACGAATTTTTTTGAAATTCTTCTGGCAGCCCTGGTTGTAGCTTAATATGTATATAGCTTATAACTTTTCCTATACGCAATTTAGGCAATAAAATTTGATTGTTTTACAATCATAGACTACAGTTTATATTAAAAATCAATTGTGTTTGTCTGCGCTAGTTACTAATTGCTAAGAATTATTTTTATACAACAGCATACTGGAATTTTTTTAAAAGATAATAAAAAAAAAGTTGCCAAATTAAACCGAAAAATAAACTTAATTAATCATCTACAAGTTAAATAAATAATAAATATTGATATAAACATTTTGAAATATTTATATACACTGGTTTCCCGGTTTAACGAATTATATATTGTCAGGCACATTCGTTATATCGAAAAATTCGTTAAATCCGGAAGTTTTTTAAATATGTTTTATTAAATAAAAAAATCATGCTTATTTATTCTAATTCATAACAAAAACAAAAAAATAATAATAATTAGTTCATATCACATTCAATTAAATAATTAGTTCAAACAAAACTAAAGAATGACTTTGTAACGATAATAAATAAAGCAAGATGTACACTAGGCTTTATTAAACGATGGGCAAAAGAATTTAATGATCCATATATTGCCAAAACTTTATTTACTTCACTTGTTCGACCGATACTGGAATACGGTTCAATAATATTGGACCCGATTTACATTACTCACAGCAATACAATTGAATCTGTGCAAAAACAATTCCTGATATTTTGCTTACGTTGCATTTCAACCCATTTAATTTACCATCATATACTGCTAGACTTGCTCTTATTAAGTTTCGTACATTAAAAAGTCGTAGAACTATGCTGAATATATCATTTATCCTGAATGTTATTAATGGTGATATATGCTCTGGTTTTCTAATCAATGAAATCTCTTTCAACATTCCGCAACGTGTATCCCGTAATTTTGCACCTCTATCTGTGAAATTTTATAGAGCCAATTATGCTGACGCTGATCCCCTAAGAAGAATGTGTAATCAGTTTAACCAGATGTACAGATTTATTGATTTTTCGTTAAATGTTAATGTCAAAAAAAAAAATTATAATTGTTTTCTTAAACCCATAATTATTTGTTACATTTATTTTATTCCTTCATGTGAAATAATATTTTGTAAACTGTCTGTAAGGAATTCATTTCCATAGACAAATAAATAAATAAACGTATAAATTTTGATTTTGGTGAGCGAAAAATTTCTTTACATACAAATAAATTTTTCTTTTAATCCATTTTTTTCGTAAAACGTCTCTTATAACATTGTACAAATGTAATTGCCAGCGTTGTCAATTTTGAAATTTCAAAACGCACCAAAATGGAGAAAAAAACGCACCATTTACAAAAAACGCGCACCAAATTTAGAATTTCGTTTTTGTTTCAAATATTTATTGAATTAATTTGAAATTTTTTAATATCATAAATTCTATAAAAAACAACTTTTTATCAACGATTACAATGTTCAAGTTGTAAAATGGTACTAACGTGAAAACCATATGGTTGTGTTTGGATGAGCCCCCTGACTACTACCCCTGCAAATAACGCGACTAGTCCATACATGCATGTAAAGACTAGTCCAAAGAGGAGTAGGAGTACTCCAAAACTACTCCAAATATATGAAAAAAAGGTGGTCGATTTAACATTGCGATGTCCTAGGACTTGACCATATAACACATCGGAGTAGTCCCAAAACTACTCCATGGAGTACTCACGAGGGTTAGTTTTAAACAACAACAACAACTCAATATGCAATCGTGTTAACACGAAACCATGTCGTTTAACTACAAACTCTTGTTTAACTATGACATGGTCCATGACTGCATAACATTGGACCATGTTGTGAGTAGTCCATATCATCTAAAATGGATCACGTAGTCCAATATTATTTGCAGGGACTCCACCGAAGAAACTGCCAATTGGGAAAATTTATGGCGTTTTGTTTGAACTTCGGTCAATTTGTAAATTTTTGACTATTTTCAGCCAATTTAAGTCGCTTTTCGTATTCAAAATTGCTTGTGTTATCTTTAGACGGCTCGCAATTACACAAAAATCAAAATTTTTAACCTATTTTCATGATTTGTGCCCATTTTTCATCGATTTCCCCCATTTTTTGATCTTTTTATGCGCTTTTTTATAGTTCTTGCACAAACTTATCGACATAATTCTTACCGTTTTTTCCTTTATACAATATATTATGCAATATTATTGCTATTTGAAGAAGAACTGTTGGAAGAACTGTTGTAGAAGAATTTGTTAGGATTCCACTGGTACTCTAACCCTGGTTCTTCGTCTACAGATCAGTAGATCAAACAACAGGTTATACAAAATTTTTTTTTAAATTTTTAAAATGTTAATTTGATTTTCAAACAAAGATTTTTAAAGAATTTGATTTCATTTATCATACAATCGTATTTAAAATACATTTTTTCATCGTATAGCTTTCATGAGTTATGAATTAAATAACTGCAATTAAAAATTAGTAAAAATAAAAATTTCATCACATTTTCGAAAAAATTAAAAAACGCACCGAAATACACAAAAAAAAATTTTCCAGTGTTGAATGAAATGGTACTCAAACAGGTGTATTTTATTGTAGAAAGATTTTTTCTCACACTGAAACAAAAAGTTGTGTTGAATTTGCTTTGGTGCCACCAAAAATTAAAAAGCGCACCAAAATTTAAAAAAGCGCACCGCGCATCAACTAAAGAATTTTTCTCACCAAAAATTTAAAAAACCACCAAAAATGGTGCGAAACGCACCAAGTTGACAACGCTGGTAATTATAGTGACTCTCTTTTGATTTAATTTATTTTTTTTTAATAAGGTACTCAATGGAAAGAATTGACTGTTCGTTAAATCGCGAATTCGTTAAATTGAGTATACGTTAAACCGGGAAACCACTGTATTTAATATGGTTATTTTCTAATACATAGTAAATATGTACAATGAATAATAATTTTTTATTAAATACATAAAAGAGATTCTTATCAAAAAGTGTATTTCAAAAACTAAAAGATAATTTCAACATTAATACAAATTATGACAAAATAAATGTGCATGATAATAAATTCAAAAATTAATAAAAAATAAATACTTATGTCACAATGATGATGAGCAAATAAAATTTCATTTTCATACAATTTGTACACACCCCTAAACTTTAGTAACGATACATTTTTCCTCGCTGCCTTCCAACTCAGCAATGTATCTATATGATAACACAGTGCAACAACCAAAATCCGAATGGGATGAGACCAAATACAAATGATAGCTGACATTGTCCATAACAAAACCTCCAAGGGATTTTTTTGGTTCAGTGCTAGAATTTTTTTTACAAGCATTTGAAATTTGTGATTTTGGAACCCTAACTAACGAGAAAAACTCATTACAATTTTGATCAAATAATGGCTATATATTTTTACTTTCCGGGAGAAATGTGATATATTTATGTTTATGGGGTCGGGGAATCCATTTGTGATATTATGTTTTACCTAAAACTAACGCTAGGTGGCGCTGTCATACAATTTTCGTTATTATTTGTAGACTTTCATAGAAAAAACGGTGCATATGCTTTCTTGAGGCTGAATAATCAATTTTTGTTGTTGGATTTATTTTAAAATATAATTATAATGCGTTTACAAAGTACATTTTATTATTGCCAGTACGTTTCTTTAAAAAAAATGCTGTTTTCTTGGAAAAAGATAGTTTTTATTGGAATTACCTATTTTCTATTACAAAAAATGTTTTATTAAAATGAATTATAACTTATTATATCTATTATATCATTTTGGATCTGCATAACTATAACTGTCAGTTTGTATTGTTTGAAGAAGTAGAGGGTTGTGGTTCTCTTTAACCACCAGCATAAATCACCTACCTAACATAGCGTCTAGTTTTTTTCCTCTATACCTGGTTTCCATTGTTAAAGTCACTTGATGAAAACGTTCACCTTGCTCATCTGATTCGGTTAAAAGTTGGTTTTCAAACTAATCCATATGTTGATGGAGAAAATGAATTTTTAAGGACATGTTTACTCCTAGTTCCTCAAAGGCCTGTAAGAGACGTTTTACTCTTTGTGAACTCTCTGCTTCTCGTTTTCTACCAAAAATATTTCCAATAACGTCCTTAATTGCATTCCATGCAATTAACTCATTTTGATTTAACGAATTATCAAAATCACAATTTTTCATCAATCTTCTAATGTCTGGACCATTAAACATACCTGTAAAATTAGAAAAAATTATTGTAAATTAATTTTTTTAAAATCATTATTATTTGTATACAATACCTTCTTTTACTTTGCTAGCACTGAGTCGTGGAAATATAGATCATAATGTAGTAAAAGCTGGTCCATCTGCTGAAAACACTTTTACAAAATTTTTGAAAATACCCAATTTTATATGAAGCGGTGGGAGCAATACTTTATCTGCTGGTACTAGAGCCTCATGGATAACATTAGCTGTTCCAACACGAATATCGTCTCTCTTTTCCCAATCAAGTTTTTGATATTGATTATTCAGCCTCAAGAAAGCAAATGCACCGTTTTTTCTATGAAAGTCTACAAATAATAACGCAAATTGTATGACAGCGCCACCTAGCGTTAGTTTTAGGTAAAACATATTATCAAAAATGGATTCCTCGACCCCATAAACATAAATATATCACATTTCTCTCGGATAGTAAAAATATATAGCCATTATTTGATCAAAATTGTAATGAGTTTTTCTCGTTAGTTAGGGTTCCAAAATCACAAATTTCAAATGCTTGTAAAAAAAATTCTAGCACTGAACCAAAAAAATCTCTTGGGGGTTTTGTTATGGACAATGTCAGCTATCATTTGCATTTGGTCTCATCCCATTCGGATTCAAAAAGTTTGATTTTGTGTCACAGTGTAATTATTATTAAAAAAAAAATCTTTAAACACACAAAAAACAAACGAGTAGGTCTTATCAATTTAACAAGAATAGCAAAAAATTCCATTTAAATTTTCGTTTTCTTTTTCTTCTGTCGATACGAAACATACATATGTACATACATTTGTTTTAATAACTTTCTAACATGTTTCCAGCTAAATTCAGACTCACTGTCGTTTAAATGGCAAATGAAACGAAACGAAACGAAAAATATACCTCAAAATAATCAACTGTAAATAAATGATAACAAAGACAACTTCAACGCCAAAAAAATCTACAATCATCGTCGTAAATATTCTAGTTTAATACACTTTTTTATAACAAATAAAAAATAAACATTAATCTTGAACATAAAAATGATATTATACATGGTATGTTTTTGAGTTCAAAGGAAACAAGTCTAACAAATATTGAAAACTATAAGAATTATATGGTTAAAAGTGTCTAAAAACACGCTAAAGCTAAAATTTGTGTTAAAGCAAATGAACAAAAGAGGACATTTCCAAAGTCCAGAGACAACAATAACAAAAACTAGCATTTGGTGGATAATAAAACAACAGTTCAAAAGTAAATTGGAAAAATTGTCATTAACTAATTGAACACAAGGTTAGTGTGTATGACCAGCCAGTTAGACAGTTCATTTAGTGTGTGGGGTAGCAGTATTGTGAAGGAGTAAAATAAATTAACAATTATTGAATTTTGGGACATTGGGGCATTGATAATATTTTCTTAAAACTATTACAAATCCCTCAGAACATTATAAATCTCAGTCTATTGGAATAAGAAATCCAGTTTAAGTGGAGTCATTAGCGATATGAGATATGCTAGAAATTTTAACATAATCACACCATTCACCGCCATGTGGCATAATTTCATTGAGCTGCATTTAATTTTCCCCATTAATGCAGGAGAGGTTGTGGAACTTTTGTTTTGTATAGACCATTTACTTCAAATAACCCCATGAAGCTAAATCCAATTATGTCAAATCAAACGATCTAGGCCAATTCCGAATACCAAAATCATGTTTCTGAATTTCTTTTGTATTACTTTTACGCTAGGACTGTGCTTTACATACTAATTCTGATATAAATGCATATTTTAACAACTTATAGTTTTCGAAACTGATTCTTTGGAAATAAATCCAAGAATGACAATTTCAAACATTTCAGAGAGAAATTTAAAAATTAAATAAGCAGATTTTCATTTGAAGAACATTGAGTTATATTATGACTTATTTAGTCATGTCGTGTGTGGAAACTATTTACGTTTAATAAAATTAATAAAAAAAAACTTTAACTTTAACTCATCCTGATCATCACTTGATGTCGTACATCCAAGTAAACATTCATCCTGCGAGCGCGACTATCATTGACTATCACTCAAATATGATAAATGTAAACAACTACTTAAAGTTTGTTCAATACACAACTTAATAAATACTTTTAAATTTTCTCCTCTTAATTATTCATTATATACTATATAGGGCCTACTCGACAAATCTAGTAGAAATTTGAATGATTCCAACAAAAAAATAACAGAACTTTTGTGTTAACGTTATATTCTTTGACTGATATATATATTGTCTTCTTTTAAAGAATGTGATCAAGGTTATTTTAAGACAGAGTCCACAGAAAACATCCCAGAAGTAATATTGTGTTACGTAACCTTTGTGCTCCTTTAAAGTTTAAACAATGTGTTCGAAGTCATACTCCTCTGCTAACAACCCAAATAAAAAGCTTTGCGCCAGTATAATCTTGTGTTTCTGATCGGTGTTATTATACTCACCACCAAAAAGATGGAGGTTTTTTATTCCGTTTGTAACACATCGAAATAATGGCCGTACAGCCAAAAAGTCTATATATTCTGGGTCCTTATAGGATTCTAAGACGATCTAGCCATGTCAGTTTGTCTGTTGAAGGCATGGGAGATTTTTAAAATGAGACAGAAGAATGAAATTTTTACCAAATATTCTTTGATCTACCGGAATATTTGGTATTAAAAATGGGCAAAATCGGTCGAGTAGGATCCGTTATAGTTATAGATCACAGTTTCCGACAACCTCGATATTTTTTGCTATTGTTACATTATTTAGTATTGCACACTTTATTTTTAAGGACAAGTCCTTTAAAAATGGTAGGAATCAGTCCACGATTTATCATAGCCCCATACAAATGTCTTCCCGGAATATGGCTTTACGGTACATAAATATGTGTAGAGCAGCCGTATCTAAACAAAGTTCTGCAAAAATAAGTTTCATGCAAAGTGAAATCTCAAAACGTTATTTTGTTTGCATCGGTCCATACTTTGACATAGCCCCATATAAAGTCCACTTACGAAAATCACAAATCTTTTATAAACATTTAAATTGTCGTACCAACTTTCATGATGATCGGTGTATATTTCACCATAGCCCCCACATAAAGTCCACTTCCGTAAATCACTTAACAGCGTATAAATCGTTTATTAGCATCAGCAGCAAGTTTAAATTCGACACAAAGAGTCGATACGTACATACTTATATAGAAATATTCATGCCCAATTTTATGAGGGTCGCTTCAAAAAATCTCTTACAGCCATGCCTAAATACCGACGGAAAGCGGAACGTATTTTTACGCTGAGCATTAGCGCTGATACCCCATCCCTAAACAGAAGCGTCAACGTTATGTCAAAACGATAAAAACAGGGTTATCAAACAAATAAATAAAACGACCCTGTTTATTGTAACAGCTGGACATTGTTGTTTTATTTCTCTTTTTTTGACTTTTCAAAATGCCAAAATCAATTTCTTTAGACTTTTTGGGACCTAATTTATTGGGTGTTAAAGTAAATCGCTTTATGTTGCACGCTGCAAAAATATAAACAAAATGCAATTCTGAAAGAAATTGACAAAGTGTCAATTCTTGATTATAACTGGAATATGCATAAAATTCTTATAAATATCGTTATTGAGATGAAATTCAAACAAAATAAACCTAAAATAAATAAAAATTATGTTAAAATATTTCATGACGTCCGCCTCATAATTGGTGATTTGGTTGGTGGTTATATAAGATTCGGCATAGCCGAATATAAACTCTTACTTATTTGTCTTTTTCTTTGTTAGACTTATCCGACTTTAATATCATTAAATGTTAATATTGATATAATAAATTTGCAATGATAATTCCTTGCCTTAACAAACAATTTCACTCCTTTACTTCACGACTTTCAACCAGTAGTAGGTGGGGGTGTTGAAATTTAATGCTTGTATTTTCCACACTTAGGTACCAAAAAAAAACATACTCATAAAATAATAAAAAAAGTACCACTAAAAGTCGACAAAAAGAAAACAACAACATGAAATTAGGAAATTAGAGGGAGGGGTGTTATTCACATGTCTAACCACAAACACGAGTCTATTAAGAACATTTTCATACACATTATTGATGATACTTTTTATTAAATGACTAAAAAACATACAATACAAATTACAATAACAACGGCAACAACAGTGACTGGAAAAAGAACATAAAACAGTAGTGTAACAGTGAAAAATCGTTAGTTAAAAAATTATATAAAAAAAGGAAAAATGAAAATTAAGCCTCTAAATGAATTTAACACGCTATGGCTATGAATATGAATTCAACATACAGTGAAAGAAATTAAACTGTATTTAATACTTTAAAGTCGTAAATAACGCGAATAATTGTTTTCATTTTGCTAAAAAAATTTATTCATTTCTGGAAACATTAAATAGCAAGTTTTATTTTAATTTACATATTGCGAAATTATAATTTGAGGTTTTGTAATATCTACTCATTGTGATCTTTAATATAATCTAAAGGCAAATCGACCCAGTTTTCGGAAATTTTTGTTAGTTTAACTGACTGATAGTTTAACTATCTAAAGGTATCTACGTTCACATTTGACAAATATTTACTCAAACCACTTGTGTTAGCACAAATTTGTTTGACATTGTTTACTCTTATTTGTTGTGATTTGGCCCAAATAAGAAAAGGTTTTTTAAATAAATAAACGTGTTCAAATATATGTTTAGTGGTTAAGTCTTTTTCGGCAAATATTTGCCAGTATTCATTTGTCGAGTATCACTTCATCAGCTTCAAAAGCTGCAATGTACTCGTATTGGCATTGGAAAAATTAGATCAACTTATTAAAGAACAAGAAAGAGAGCAGGATTTTGTATATGTAAAATTAGCTTGTGTTGAATTTTATTTAGATATCAACATTTGTTAGACATTGATGCTCGTTGGGAAGTGGGCCTTTTATGGGCCATTTTTTAACCGATACTTACAAAATTTAGTTGTTGTTTCTTATTGTAAGAAACTTATTTTTGGATAAATATGATGATGAAATAATGAACTGCTTTCAATTAGTTTTAAATAGCTTCGTTCTTGGGCCAAACAAATCTCATGTATTGTCAAAGGAGTCTGACTTAAAGTAATCTTTGAATAAATTCTTTAAAAGAAAGCTCTTATAGAAGGACTATTCTTTAAAAAAACCTCAGGAGTCATTTAAATTTCGACACCCCACAGGATTTGTCAGTTTGGGCCCACATATAAGTACTCTTTTAAATGGACTTATTTTTGTTTTTTCTCAAAATAACTGTTCTAAAATTATTTTTTGATATTGATAATTGTTATTTACAGTCCCTGATATTTTTTCTTAAGATGTTTATACCTCACAAAAACACTGTATTTTTTCTTATTTTAAGCGTTTGACATTCACCCCTATCGTGAATAAAAATTCCACATGAAATTTGTTCCCTTTTATTTTTTAACATTGAATTTAAATAGGAAAAGTGTGAAAAGGGAACAAATTTCATGTGGAATTTTTATTCACGATAGGGGTGAATATGTTTCCTGGGAAAAATCTCTTACCAATAAATCTTCATTTTTACATCACTGGTTTCATTATATCTACACTCAGAATATTATTACAGTAACGGACTGTAGTTTATTTAGGAAGTATTCCGTGCAGTTGTTTTTAACTAAATAAACATTTAAAATTGTAAGAAAATTTATTTTTAACTGAATCTAACATTTATTCAAAAAACTAAGTGCACATTAATATGGATTTTCAGTTGCATTTGATATTGACAGTTGTTTACGAGAAATTATTTTGTATGTAAAATGAAATGAAACTGTAATTTAAAATAACTGAAAATTTACTTAAAAACCGATCTACTTATTTTCATTTCATTTTAACAATTTTAAATGTTAAAATAGCTGACTTAACTATCAAAAGAAAAAGTCACGACTTCCGTGAAAATAAAAGATTTTTCCTTTGTGTATGCTATTTTTACTATCAAAAATTAAACTGTGAATTCCGTAAAAACAAATGAATTTTCAGTTATTTTATATATATAATTTAACTACCAAAAAATTGTTGCGTGTAGTATAATAATAATAATTCCATATTCTATGTTATAATTCTCAAACAGTCAATGTGCATTTTAATATAAGATATGTATAGATATTTTACGGAAGCTATGATATGATATAGACCGACCCTTAGAAAATTAGTTCAAGTTATTTTCAGTTATTTTATGTATTTTACATATCAAAAAACTAACCACAAATTCCGTAAAATGAAAGGAATTTTTTAGTTAAAATACATAAAATAACTAAAATACATTAAATAACTGAAAATTCTTTTGATTTTACGGAATTTGCGGTTAGTTTTTTATTACTTAAGTAAAACAGAAATCACTGAAAAATCAGTTATATCTGCGGATTTTGGGGTAAATTTTTCGATAGTAAAAATAGTAGAAACAAAGAAAAAATCATTTATTTTTACAGGTTAGATCAGTTAATTTTTAATGTTAAAAAACCTTTCATGTAATTTAAATGAAAAATGAGTTGACCGGTTTTTAAATGAATGTTCATTCATTTTAAATAACATTTTCAGTTAATTTTACCTACAAAATATTTTTGAGTGTAGCAAAAGATCGTATAAATCATTTTAGATGCCATCAATTTCGCAGTTGCTGGATGAATATGTACTTTGATGTCGCACAACCGATGTCAACATACAGCTTTAACAGTTTTAAGGTCTTCTGATCCCACATAGACGATGCTGTCCCAAAATTATGCCCAACATGCGTTCAAGGCTTTTATGACACTCCGATCATTTTCAACTATCCAGCCAAGAATCTTTTAACGGGAAGAATTAGAAGTCCTGGGGCTTTTATCTGACAGCGTCTGGTAACTCAATTAGTTGATTGGATGTATGACATTGTTCCCATCTTGATGACACCAAAGATTGGATAAATTCAAATCTTCAATTTCAGTTCATAAAATACAAATTACAAATAAGCTTGCAATATATCTGAGTGATCTTCAAATGAAAAATGGTTCTGATTTATAATTGACAGGAAAAGTAACAAAATAGTATTTAAAAGATATCTGGGGCCAAATTACCGCATTCGTGATAAAATGAATTATCGTATCGAAAAATGATTTCGATATCGAAATTATGATAAAATCTCAAATAAGAAAATTACGATCAATTTTACTCGATATATAATGCGGTAATTTGGCCCCTGTATTTATGTTTGTAAATTTGCGAAATATTAAGAGTAAGCATCCCTTTAACAAAACGATTACAATTGATTTTTTTCATCAATTCTTTAACAGCAATAACGTGCCAACCGGTTTTAATGTGAACAATGTGAATTAATAAAAAACAAAACTTGTAAAATATACCTAGATTTTCTTTCATTGTATTGATTTAGTACACATTTAAAAATACATACGAGTACTCGTACTTAGCTAAGAATACACACATAGATATTTCTTAAAATGTGTGTAAATGCAAATGTGGTCAGATATTGTATCTAGAGAATATCCTTCTATTCTCTGTTTCAGTGGTTTTTTCAACATTGTTGTTTTTTTGATGTTTTTTTCTTGTGTTCATTTATTTAAAGCTTTAACATTTTGACTTTTCATACTGTGTTGTTAGACTTTTTCTTTAGTTGTTTTGTTTTTTGTTGTCCAAAATAATATTAACGTCTATTTTTCACGTATGGTGGAATATTGAAGATAATTTATGATCTTTTTTGTTTATGTTGTAGTTTTGTTTAGGATTTTTTTTATTCTATGTTTTTCATTTTCATTTCGAAAAACAAAATCAACTAAAACTAATGTTTTGTAAAATTTACATATCGGACATTTTATATCAAAAAACATAGAAAATAAGAATAATAGAGGTTACACATTTAATTGTTATTAATATTAGCGCAGAGTATGACTACGAGTGAGTTGGAAATATGGTGGTTTGGCATTAGTGTTTCAGTAACATATTTGGTATACGAATATACTCGTATGAATATGACATTTATTTGGAGACACTATTTGTTATCAATTGTGTGTTTTTTTTTAGTCTTAAGATTTTGCTGGTTTAGCGGATCAAGGTTTTTATGGTAGAGATCCTGAGATTATTATTACAAATAAAAATTCCAGGAGAATATACTGTTTAAGATTTAAATGTTTGAGATCAAGTTTATTAATATTGTAGGGTTTTATATAATAACTTAAGTTTAGGTCAAATTTAATACCATTCCCGTGACAAAAAACTTATTAAACCTCAATTTGTTTTTTTTTTTCCAGGCAAAAAAACAAAAAACATGGTAAGTTAAAGAATCTTAATATAAATACGTTAAAGCACGGCCCTTTGTTCCAACTTCGAACCATAGGGATCAATATATATAAAGCTGGTTGGAATTATTCCATTGCCTTAAATTAAGAGAAGAATTAACCATTTTAATGTAAAAATTAGATTTTTTAGTATAAGATTGCGGTTTTTGCAGAAAATTGTTTTTTTTTTTAATTTGGTTACTTAGTGAAACCTTTATCAAAGTATTGGCTTGAATTGGCCGTAAACTTACTTTGATACCACAAGGCATTTCGCAAATCAAAATTTTTATATATTAAAATATTTTTAAAAGAAATTTCAAAAAATTAAAAAAATTTTGTTCGATTCTACTAAACAGTAATTAAGGATTTAAAAGGCAAATTTAAATAGTTGTACCTATTATGGTTTACCATGGAGACTGATTTGAAATTTTAGGATTTTTGCTAGAAATTTGCCACTTTCAAATTGGTGCATACAACCATTAAAATTTCCACTTTTACTCCCTTATTCAAAAACGATTATTAAATTTAATAAACGTTTATTATGACAGATTTGCATATAAAATTTGCCTTGATAAACGTTTGTTAAATTTAATAATCGTTTTTGAATAAGGAAGTTAATCTTTATTTAGTATTTATTAAAATCGAATATATAAAAAGTAGATCCTTGTGATATTTAACATTAAGTGACCTTGATTTTATTTCCCACTCCATATGAGAATAATAATAATAATAAATAATAATTTTCTTACACATCAATGCTTCATAAAATATAGCAAACTTCTTAGCCTAGCACAGAAAGAGATTAGTTAGTTTTTCAAGAAAATTTTTAGTTTTCAATATACACTTTTTCAATACACTTAATCCAACGCTTACCTAGCAATTCTATCCCTTAATTAAAATAGTTTTCCTCTAGGCCTTCAAAATAGTGGTTTACAACTGCATCTTCATTTGAGGTTAAACGCTTGCAAACCAGGAATTTTTTTAGATTTGGGAATAGGTAAAAGTCACTGTGAGCTAAATCAGGAGAATAACGTGGGTGGTCAAGCAACTCGTACTTAAATTCGTTGATTTTAGCCATTGTTAAAACACTCTTGTGCGCTGGTGCGTTGACTTGATGTACCAGGACGTTTTTCTCAAATTTTTACTTTATTGTTTTTTAGTTTGCCGGACTATCAGTCAGAGGGTTGCGGGTTCGATTCCTGCCAAAGACTCTGGGTGTTTTCTGCAGATAAGCCAAAAAGCTTCGCAGTTTGTGTTTGTTAATTATAAAAATTACAATAAAAAATTGATTCAAAATGTTGCAATATTACTCTGAATTTATTGTTTTAGCCTTTGGCAGATAGTCAATCTATAAAATACCTTTGAAGTACCAAAAAACCGTTGCCATAACTAGCTTCAATCCATTGCTTGTTCTTTTGTCTCTGGAGTATAGTGGTGGATCCATGTCTCATCAACAGTTATGAAATGACGCTTAAAATCCATTTAATTTTTCTTAAAACAATCCAAACATACTTGAGCAATTTTCATTCGTATGCGTTTTTGGTCGACTGTTACGTATGTATATTAGAAGATATTTTAATAAAGACATTTTTTCATGGCTACCACCATCTTAATCAACTGTCTATTGCTACTCTTAAAGGTGCTATCAGACGGGATGTATTTTACATATGTACTGTCACTTTTCTTACCCATATGTAATTCCGTATGTATGTCAAAATTTCCATTTTACATACGATTCATAATTTTTGCTATCACACCTGCTTATGTTTTTCCGTATGACATAACCTATAAATGTAAACAAAAGCTGCCTTTTTAACGTTTATAAATTTCAAGAATTGCTTCTTTTGGCCAATCTAACTGCAATAAATATAATAAACATAATTTAATTTATTAAAAATCGAAAAATTCATTTTCTTTAATTTTTCTTTCCAATATATTCTTTCAAACAATTTTGTTTCAAAACAAATCAGCTGTTTTGTTTATGTTTGTCACAGGAAAATAGAGCGTGTTCTAATCGAAAAAATTACATATGTATTTCCACATGTATTTTACACATGCAAAGTTTCATATGTATCACACGATGTGTACAACTTTTACAGATGTAAAATTTGACAGTACATATGTAAAATACATCCCGTCTGATAGCACCTTAAGGTGGCTATACACTACGTGTATTTGCTTATGTATTTTTAAGTTTACAACCCACATGTTTTTCTTTATGTCTGTCAAAATTGGTTATTTTACATAAGGGTTTTAATTTTTGGTCACCAACTTGTATGTACAATTACACGTGACATCGCCATGATTATTTACACATAAATTTCCATGTCGTTTCTTTGAAAAATGCGTTAAAGCCGCTGCAAAAATTTTTGGTGGCGTCACTAAAATGCCGGTGTCAAAAATATTGATTTAAGGTTTTTCGTCTTTTAATATGCAATATGTGTAGCTTGTATCAAATGTTTTTAAATAATTTATATCATTGTTATTAAATTAACAAAATGAGATAAAAAAAATATTTAATTTATCACATGCAAATTCTTCATACGGCCGGCTAATGATAGCGCAGATATTTAACCGTCGACAAATCTTTTCGCATGGCATATACATTTGAAAACATGTGTTTGAACATAAGAAAATAGAGCGTGTTCTAATCGAAAAAAATTACATATGTATTTCCACATGTATTTTACACAAGCAAAGTTTATGAGGTCACCAACTATATGTTTTAATTCCATATGTAAAATTTGACATATACAATGTAAAAAACACGTAGTGTATAGTCCCCTTTAATAAACTAAGAAACATTTTCAAATTCAGTAGTCGTCTCATAGTATTGTTTACTTTTCTTTTCTGTTTGTTTTAACTATGACACTAATTAATCATTAATAAATTTCAAATAAATTTTTAAAACTAATTTGTCATCAAAAACAGAGATATTTTTAAAAACCCCAACAAAAAAAAGTTTTATAAAATTTGACCACTTTTAGAAGATCATTTAGATCAAAACATAAACACATGAAAATGCTAAATAAACAACAACAACAAACGGCAAGTAAACCACAACAAAAACAATAACATACATAACTGCAATGAAACAAAAAACAAACAAATATTATAAATAATGAACACTATTAAGTAAGTGACAGATGAGTTGCTCGTGATTGATCACAACAATAAGTATAAACCACTTTTGTTATCTCTTTTTTTTTTCTTTGATTCTCGACTTCTGTCACACTGTATCGTTGTGTTTGTTTTGACTACTACTGTATGTGTAATAAATACGAGGTCAGACTGTAAAGTTTAACAAATATATGGTTATATATGTTAAACTATTTGTATAACACATTATATTTTACTGAATATATTATAATAATGCAAACAACTTATTATCTGATTGTGTGTTTGATAATCATTCATCAATTAAAATATGAACCCTTCATTGTTGTTGTGTTTATCCTCATCTATATTATCACTAACATTAAATTTTGAGCATCATTTTGAAATATGTTGGAGCAGCTCATGACGCATTACGTAGGAGATTCCAGATACTTCCTTGAACCATGGTTGATGACGTCATACAGAAATCCTATTGACCTTCTGTTGAGAGTCACATTAAGGTGT
Source organism: Bellardia pandia (assembly GCA_916048285.2). Taxonomy (NCBI): domain Eukaryota; kingdom Metazoa; phylum Arthropoda; class Insecta; order Diptera; family Calliphoridae; genus Bellardia; species Bellardia pandia. The sequence goes on from OU696531.1 coordinate 48,205,823, forward strand.
CTCTATGGACAAAATTTCTACAGCATAAACTGTTGTCCACTACCTTAACTTTCAATTTCAATGTTAATTGCGATAACTGGAAGAAACATTTTTCATTAAATTTATTACAAAATAAAAAATTCATAGCAATTTCAATTCACCTAAATTATTTTTGTATTGTAAATAAAACACAGCTGTTTTTATTTTTGTTTCTAGGGTTGCCCCTAAAAAATTAAAATATTGAATATTAACATGGAAAAAAGTAAACAAGATACCTAATTAAATAATTTGGCAATAATGCAATTTAGCAACTCAATATCACCAAGGTAACTAACGTAACTCAGACAAGCACTTTATAAAAACTCATTTGCTTACGTACTCGCCCGTGTACCACTCGTTCGCCTGAGAATACACTTGTTATCTAGAAATATGCCATTAAACTTATCAAGTGCCAATAATTAAAAAAAAAACATTATTATCTTTAAGTTTTGTTTTTGAAATATGTCTCAAAAAAAGAGAGAATTTGGTACCAAAAACATTAATAAAACAAACAAATGATAGAAAATGATTTTAATAATTCAGAAAATCGTCACTTCCAATGAAAAAAAAATCGTCAAAATGTGTACATGCTTTAGTCACTAAAGTTTATTTTGTAAAAATACTAGTCTGTTCCCATGTTCTGTAACTTCTCGAGTCGAAGAGATATGAAACAAAATATTCCATCGTTTCTCGAAAAGAGAGAAAAGAATGTGCCTACTAATCAAAGATATCGTTGACGGCGAACAAAATTTTTTAAAATTTAAAAATTAAGAACAATTATTATTTTTATTTGAACTGTTAATTTTAAATCTTTGATATTTATTTTATTTCGGCTCGAGTTCATGTAACAATTCCTACCTTCAGTAAAAATAATTTCATGAAAATTAAATTTAATGAATCAAATAAAAATAATAATTTGAATATTTTTGTTTAAATTATGTAGATCTTGCCGCGTTTTTATTTGTAAGTATATTTGACGGTTCACCGCAGTTCAACAAAAATTTTACAGACACTCGCCAAAAAAAAGTTGCAGACACAGTTTTGTGACAACAACAGCTGTTTGTTTAAATTTGTGGCATTTCTGTTTCATTCCAAACATTTCAATCGAAAAGTTTCTCGACACTGGAGTTACAGAACATGAACACAGATTGGATTGGAACATTCTCAATCACTTCTTGAACATCATTTATAAACAAATGCCAACAGTTTGCAACTACATTTTCGTAGTAATAACTCAATAACTTACTTTTCAATGACTACCACATACCGTCTGGTTTACTTAAAGTCAATAGTATAAGGTCACCCTAATAACCATTTGTGAGATGTGTAAAATTTAAAACTTTGAAAATTCCTCTCAGATCAACCTCGTTAAATGAATGACTTATTAACTCGGTTGCTACATGCTTGACTGGCTGACTGAATGGACTTAACTGATTCAAGCATCGTTTTGATGCTGTAGCTTTAGCGGCTGTGGGGCAAATGCTAAATGTTTGACTGCAATATTGAACTATCCAATAATAAAAAAGTAACTGTCAGAAAAACAGCTACAGTTGTATATATGTACAATGAGATATTTTTTCCAGTTCATTCTGTTGGATTTATTTGTATTTTCTTTGATTTTAAATTGTTTAACCGCAGCACAATATGGCAGGCGACATCTTGACGACAATCATAAGGCACTCACACACACTCAGCCAAACTCACATCCCAGCATACCATTTTCGGAGCGCTCCGAAAAAGGAGTCAGAAAAGAGTCCAACAAAAGAGCATTTTCGGAGCGCTCCGAAAAAGGAGTCAGAAAGGAGTCCAACTAAAGAGCATTTTCGGAGCGAAAGAAAAATTTGCTTGTTACTGTCCTGAGTCGGCACGCAGTATGACTCAGAAATTCCACTTAATTATGTGTGTACCAAAGCGTTGTTCTCCTGCTATTTGTGCTTTGAACAAAAAAAAAACAGCTGTACCACACAAGAATGATAAAAACAAGATTACACAGAGCACAAGAAAAACCTCATAAAAGACTCTTTTTTGACACTATCTAAGAGCTCTTTAAGAGCCCAAAAAACCCCTCATAAAAGACTCTTTTCTGACATTATCTAAGAGCTCTTTCTGACGGACCATTTTCGAACGTAATGACCCTCTTTTCTGAAGGTTTTCGGAGCAATTATGATTGTTTTTTGGGCTCATAAAGAGCGTTAACGCTCCGAAAAAGGTGTCAGAAAAGACTCTTTTCGGACTCATATGGCTTGCTGGGATGCAATATTGAACTAACTCACACTCTGTCACATTTATATTAAAATTATGTACTTGTAGACTTCAACTACTGCAAACACTAAACTACTGTATTGTTGTTCCAGTATTGTAGTGTTTGGTTTGCCGGACAGGCTGGAGATAGTGCTTTTTGGGGTTAAATTGTATTGGATTGTTTCTATGTGCTAGTGTTAAGATTAGACAGTAGCTGTTTTTTTTTTTGTTTTGAATGCAATTTGGTTCTGTCAAAACGACTCAAACCATGTGAGAGAAATATGTATTGAGCTGTATATTGGTAGATTGCATGGTTCCCTACACAAGGTGCGTTCGTTTGAAAGATTTTATTGGTTCTTATTGTTCCGAACTTAATTCACACAAGATTTGAATTTGCCAGCAATTGCACAGTAAACTGTTGCAACTTGGAGGTCACGGTCAGTTTTGGGAAGGGTATATTGGACTTGTGCTGATGTTTGTAACGCCCAGAAGTATTGGCCCAACACCCACCTAAAAGTATACCGATCGACTCAGAATCACTTTCTAAGTCGATTTAACGCAATTTTAAAGATATTTCAATAAAATTTAGTACATGCTATTTTTCGGCGCAAGAACGGATGGGATTGAAAGTGGGAGAAATCGGTCCAATATTTTACGTGGCCCCCATACAAATTTCCTCCCGAAATTGGGGTTTACTGATCATAAATGTTTGAATTATGCAAGTATCCGAACAAATTTCGTCACAAATGAAAGGTAAATAAAACCAAATCATATCTACGAATTTTGTGCAGATCGGTCCATAATTACTCACAGCTCCCATATAAGGCCCACTTTCGAAAATCACTTTAAAGAACATAACTCTCTCAAAAATGTTGATATCCAAATAATGTTGAACGAAAACATATTTAATACGTCTAAAAATAATACGGTCCAATTTTATTATGATCGGTCCATAATTAGTCGTAGCTTCCATATTTCCGTAATTCACTTTAAGCTCCATAAATCGTTTAAAAGTGTTTATATCGAGATAAAGTTTAACACATAAAATATTTATATTCACAGACATCATGACACTAAATTTTTAAATGGTCGGTCCACAACAGAGATGTACACGAGTTGATTCACTTTTTTCCTATATGTTAATTATTAAGTTAAAAAAAAAAAAAAAAAAAAATGTATGAACTCACTGTTTTTGTTTTGTTTTCAATCATCAACATGTGCTAATAACATTGCTTGCAGCGTTACCGTTGATGCGACTAAAGTGGCAATTTGACCCTTTTACAGATGCCTTGCCACTTTTTTTGTACTGTTTTTTTGTTTTAGTTGATACATATTAGTTTTTTTTATTAATTTTTTTATTATATGCATATGTAAACATACATCATATACAACATTTAAATGAAAAAAATACGATTTTTATTTTTGTTTTGTTTATTTTCCATCTTTTTAAAAGTGGTGCCCCTTTTTTTTAATAAATCCCCTTTTTGTGCGACTTTCTGAAATTTGCCAACGGTAACGCTGATTGCTTGCAGTGTTTACGCTCTCCTAATTGCTTGTCATTTTCTCAATCACTTTTTAAACGCCGTTAGCAATAAGGAATCAAAAATTATTAGGTATGTGATGGAAATCGAAAACGAAAACGAGTGAGTTTTAGAAGTTAATTTTTTCGTAATATTTCTGTATTGAAACAGTTTTATCCCACAAAATATAAAGATAGTTTGCTATTAAAGAGAATCTTAAAACAAAAATTTTAAAAATTTGATTAGAAATACTTTAAAATGGACTTCAAAAACTCACTCGTTTTCGTTTTCGATTTCCATCACATACCTGTATAACTGTGTTTTGATTTGTAAGCAAAACAATCAAATGATTCATAAAAGCTCAGATTGCATAGTGCAAAATCAGTGCGTTAATTTTTTTAAATAAGTTTTCAAGATGAACTCCGAAATAATAAAAAATATTGAAAACGGTGTTTTTCGTATTGTAAAAAATAAACAAAGCAGAAGTAAAATTTGGGATATTACAATAATTTATAAAAACAACAAATACATACATATATTTATCTTTAAATAATAAAATATTGAACATGAAGTATTACATTATTTCTTTTGCTAACCTCTGAAAAATGGCTGAAATTTGTACTTATTTTTTCTATCATTATCATTATCATTATTACTATCCCTATAGTAATACATATGTTTAAGCACTATCAAATAAAATTAAAAAGAATATGCGATAAATATAGTAAAGTGTATATTTACTCAAAAAGCTCTGCGTATATTCATAACACTCATACTGATTCAATGCTTTTGTGAATGGTAAGAGCTTACAGAATAAGCAAGCAATTATATGCATTTTGTAACAAACCATTTGCTGTGGTGAATCATGCAATGACAGCTTTCGTTTAGTTATGTATAGTGCTAACTCAGTCTTCACTTTTACAAAATAATAAATATGTCATTTGAATGGTATTCATGCACATCTCTGGTCCACAATAGGTTATATCTCCTATATAACGCCCATTTCTGAAAAACTGTTTTATACATATAATGGGTGTAGGCTATTATATGGTATACTTTCTTACTTGTATATACTAAAATTCCATTCCTAAAACCTTTTGTAGGGTAGCGCATCAGCAAAAAAAACCACGAAAACAAACTAATCGATTAAAAATGATTGAATGTTTTGGTAGTTACTTTGTTGTTGTATATGTATAAACGTGTGGAAGTGTGTTTGTGTGTAGATACATATGTATGTATGTACATATGTGTGCAACTGAGTCCGTGTGACTGTCTCTGATCATTTTCTTGTTTTTCGTTGGTTTCTTGATGATCTTTGATGTTTAAGAGGGTTATTGTTTTAACCTTTTCAAGTTAACGTTTTTTTTTATTTGGTTTGGAGGAGATTTCATTTATAATTGTTTTTTTTATTGTTATTTATTTATTTGTCATTGATAAATTCTAACAGATGACTGATTAATCCAAATTTCACGCATTAAAATGTCATTAAAAGGTTTTGATTTTTAATTGATTTTATTTATTTGAATGTACAATTTCAAAAGGGATTCGAATGTTGAAATTCTAAAGTTTTATTTGATTGTTGGTTGTCATAAAAGTAGAAAATCATTTTCATAAAACAATAATTGTTTGTTTATACATACTTGTAAAAATTCAGTTTTTCTACAATAAAAATAACAAAACGATTAAATTTGTGACTGTTATTGATCTAATATTTTTGGATTTTGTTTTCGTATATGTCGTCAGTGTAATTCTGAGGAGAAATTCCTAATTATTTAAAATTGGTTAACAAAGTTAACAGAAATTTTAAATTTAAGTTTTAAAAGTGGTATAAATAAAATTCAGATCATGGACCTTGATACCTCGAACTATACCTAATTTGAACTTTTATATATTTTAGAAATTATTTCTTTATGATTTACTTTAAAACTAAATAAATCCGATGACATTTATAGTGGAAGGTCAATGTAAGCAATTTACTTAATCTGGCAATGCTGTGGAAAGCGGCAGCACGGCAAAGTATAATTTTGTTCAGCTCTGCCGCTTAAAACGATGTTGCCATACACATACTTATATACTATACATATGAGTTTAATTAAAAATCAAACATTTTTTTAATCAATTTAATTTTTTGACATTTGCCGCTTTAAATAGCCGCGCACATTTGCCTACTTATAAATAGTATAAGCGGCAAAAAGAACAGCTGATTGCCGCCCTTATACCGCTTACATTTCCCTACCACTATTGCATTATTCGATATTCATAGAATTTTTACTTCCAGTGATTTAATAAAAATACTTATGTATTCAATATTATTTTAGGAAAGACAATAGCCGTTTATAAACACTTTATGTACTTGGATTCAAATTTCACTGAATTCTAATTTTGGTTATTCTAAATCACATTCATAAGGGTTCACTACGAAATAAATAACAAATATTAAAGAAAACTAATATAAACATTTTCTTACTATCACATCCAAAATTCAATACCGAATTTATTGAAATTTATGTCAAATATTTATTACAGCCTTAAACAGTATTCTGTTTTAAAAAGAAAAATATTTGGGTCAATTTAAATGCCAAAATGTGAGACAACCTCAAAGAAATTGAAATTTATTTACGAAAATTATTTTCAACATTGACACTGTTACTTAAGTTATGGTCACACTTTGCAAATATTTATTCTAAAAAGCGTAACGACCACTTATTTTAGCACAAATATGTTTGACGTTGTTTACTCTTACAAGAGTTTTGCAAGATCAAACAGCATCAAATAAAATAAGACCAAATATTTGTTGTGTCTTGTCTCAACAGCTTTTGCAGACACTTTTTTAAGTGAATTTCTCTCTCTATGGATCCTAATGTCAAAAATTGAAAACTTTATGCCTTGGGTTAAACTTCTGAGGGAATATTGTGTCTTTCTTTAATGTGTACTGGTCTGAATTATTGACCTTATGAATAAATAAATTTTGGACTCAGTTGCTAAAAGTCATAAAGAATATTTCAATTTCAGTACATTATTATTAATTAAAAGCATTCCAAAGAATATTTATATGAAAGTATATTTATATAATCAAAATTTATTTCTAGAAGCATCTCTTCATCAACCAAATCATTCCCCCAGTTATTGCATAAATTTTCCCGAAATTTTATATTTTAAAAAAATTAGCATAATTAAATATTGATTCAAGCTAAAAGAAGTCACTCTAAATTTGAATATAAGTTACAGGTATTCCATAACATTTAACCCTTTTTCTATTCTACAGTATTTCCTATTGTTTTCTTACACACATTGACTTATTGATCCATGTAACTCTAGATGTGTAAATATTTTGTAAAGAACACAAGCCCCTGCTACAGTAAAAACAAAACCAACCTCCCTCGCTTAATCAGACGTAAAAAAACGTTGCATTGAAATAGAGCATAAAATTGAAAACAGAAATTTGAACAAAAACTCTATTGTTTTACTTTCCCATCGTACAACATGACACAAGGTAAAATAAGTAAATAGAAAATACAAAAAAAAAATATATATAAAATAAAGTGACAAAAAAATTATATGGAAACGGATGAAACAAAAAACTAAAGTTGTCGGCATATTGCACTGTGTAAACATCCAATACAACCTTTCACATCCATTCATTCATACTCGCACTTATAACATGTAACATACACATATGTACATATCAAAGTTCTAGTTTCCGTAAATTACTGAGTGTCAGGCTGACTGTCTAGTTTCAATATCTAATAGAAAACGTTTCATTTTTAATGTTTACCTACATTTAAGTCTCACTGACTTTCTGACTGACGAATGACAAAAATTATGATGATGATGACGATGACGCGTTGTGTGATGACTTTGTTTGCTTGAATGAAATAGACAATTTTACGCATTTCTATTTGCTCTATAAACTAAATCAAGCAGACTAGAAGACTACAATTTACTGGTACGGCTAGTATTCTACAATGTCTGATATCTACAGTGGGTGACATAAAAATAATAAACATTTTTATAACTTCCGTTTTCGTAGAATATTGTAGTATAAGTCTCTCAAAGAATTTTGACGTTAGAAAAAATTAAGGAATTATTACAAGTAACATTTAAAATTATGCCTAATCTAAAAATTAAATGTTATTTATTAACGTTTTTAAAGTTGGTTTGATACCCATTCGTATTTTATAAATATACTCGTAAAAATAAGTTTATTGATTAATATCCAAATCTCCTCAGAAATTACTCAGTTAATGCAAGGAACACAACTGGAACAAACGACAAATTTCGCTCAACATGACGAACTAGTTGGTGACAATTCGCTGTGTAAATTCGTCGTATGAAGTACAATAACGCCGAAAAATAATAAATAATTTTTAATAATTTAAGATTTTATTTTCGTATAACAGCTGATAGGTAGTGTGACCATATTTAAAAAAAAATATATAAAAAATAAACCTTAACAAAAACACAGGTAAAAACAATTCGTATAATAAACTATTTTGTATATTTATTTTAAATTATATAAAGTAAAAAAATAAAACAATAATTAAAGTAAAAATTAACATTATTTACCAAAACATTAAAAACTAAAACGAAAAGTGGTCACCCCGTATTGTTTTTTCGTCATTCGCCGGCATAAGAAATTTCAGAGTTCGCGTCTATGACGAATTCAGCCGATGCCGTTATTGTGTGTATTTTCATAGGCACAAATCTGTTGTATTTTTAGAGACGAATGTTCGAGACCAAAAATTCGTCGTTCGTCCCAGTTGTGTTCCTAGCATAAGTTTTATATATCGAGCCTTAAAAAAGAAAAAAATCGTAAGTGCAAAACAAAAAACTTTTCAGAAGAAGTATTCTTATTATGGTTTGCATTTTTTTATGAAATTGTTTTTTCACTTAAGCTTACATTATTTTCGTTATTAACTTGAAAACGTGAAATAGTTGATACTTGTAAAGGGTGTTTCAATGAGAACGATGTTTTTTAACAGGGGTATATTGAAATCAGGGTTAGCGTTGAGAATTTTCAAAAATGGGCACAAAGAGGGCATTTTTCAAAGAAAATTGTAACAAAAAGGGTATTTTAAAGAAAAAAGGGTCAAGTTTTTTTATAAACAAACAAAATGATATTTATTTCAGTTTCGGTAAAAAAAAACAAAATATTTTAACAATTATTTAAATAATATTTAATTTCGTTTACAAACATTAGTTTTACATATTAATTTTTTAAATATTGTCCATATAGTACATATAGTACATATAGTACATATTGTACATTTTGTACATATAGTGTATATTGTACATATGTACAATATGTACTAATGTACTATATGTACTATATGTACTATTGGTTTCAATAGTAAGTACAATATATAAAAAGGGTCAAAAAGTAACATGAATAGATTTGAAGTGATACAAAAGGGTATTGAAAAAAGGGACATAAAAAATGGCAAAGGCCTCAAAAAAAGGGTCAAATTACTACTTTTCGATCACAACGGTAACGCTGATTGGAATGACATGCATTTTTTAAATATTAAAAATTCATTCAAGAACAGCGGGTTGTTCTGGCAAAATAAGTTTACAGACGAAGCCCATTTTTATTTGTCTAGATACGTAAACAAGCAATATTGCCGCATTTCGCCTTATGATAATACAAGAGCAACTGTTGAGAAGCCTTTGCATAGTAAATACATCATGAGAGATGTTAGAAAAAACTGGGGCCAAATTACCGCATTCGATATCGAGTAAAATTGATCGTAATTTTCTTATTTGAGATTATGGCATTCGATATCGAGCAAGAAATTTAGTACATTTTATCATAATTTCGATATCGATATCATTTTTCGATACGATAGCTCATTCGATCACGAATGCGGTAATTTGGCCCCTGGTCTATTTTTAAAGATGTGGATATCACTAACATATGGTTTCACACAGCCACCGAAGCAATGAAGTTATTACAAACTTAATTTGTCAATGTTAATTGACCTCGATCTTGTGATTGTTTTTTGTCGATCTATGATAAAAATACACAGACAAAAATTTCAATTAAATTTGTTAATGAAAACTCAAAAATTAAATTGAATTAAAGGAAAAACTGTTTAATTTTTTTATTATTTCAATCATTGGGTTAATAGGCTGATTTATGCCTGAAAGTTTTTTTGTGTGGAGTCTTTATAGACCCAAAAACAAAATCCCTGACGTGATTAACGAAATACGCCAGCTATTTGTCAAAAATTGAATTAAAAATTTTAATAAAAAAATCACCATCTGTTTGCGTGGTATTCGTCCGAAATAATTTTTCATTTATAATTTTCAATCGTTACTCTTTCCAATAAAATAAAAACTTGAAAGATTTTCGTATAAATCCTTTGTTAAATGATTCTAAATTATCGATTTTAAGTTAAACTTTTTTTACAGTTATGGCTCGATGTATACAATAAAAGTGAACAAAATTGACAGTACAGACATTTTTGGAATTGTTTCCATATTTTAATTCAACATACTGGCTAACATTTTCAAATTTTTGTCCTCTAATGTAAAAATTTTTTTACATTGCGTTTTTTTTTACCTTAAATCAATGAATTTCCATATTTTCAACTCACTTACATACGGACACATATATGAACTATATTTATACCCTGCACTACAACTGGGGGTGAATGAGCGTACATATAGGTTTGTCCATCCATAAGACCATCCTATAATAGCTTAATGTGTGTATAAAAATTACTGAGTTCCTAAATACAAAACAGTGTTGCCATTTTAGCACTTTCACTGCTAGATTTAGCATTTTTTTTTTCTCGAAAATGCATTGAAAATTTTAAAAATTATGCTAAATGCTTTTTAGCATAATTTGCTTGATAAAAAAACGATTTTTTTCTCAAACAAAGTTTTACTTTTTTACTCCAAAAAATACTTTTGGAGAAATAAAAAATAACTTTTATTAATATTTCAACCAAATTTCTTTCGGTGTGATAAGTAAATGAACACGGAAATTTTTGAATTAATATATAAAATGAAATATATTAAAACAAGTCAACAATTTTTCTGAACAAAATTAGAAAAAACTATAATTTATATTTGTAACATTTGAAATAAAAATTGTATTTTACATTGAAAAAATTTAGCACTTATTTTTTCTTCTGTAGAATATTTTAGCACTTAGTTTTTCAAGTTTTAGCATATTTTGAAATTCATTTTCTGGCAACACTGATACAAAACTAAAATCAATGAGATTGGATTAATATATTTGTTATTAAATTAAACACTTTGGTTTTGAAAATCAGTAAAATTGGTTAAGTGGAACCGCGAATAAATTTGATGTTTTTGTGAAAACAATTTTCAATAATATTTAGCTTGTTTTTGAAATGGCATTTTTGTGACGGAAATTTCAAGAATTTTGGAATACCTGTGTTGCAAAATTTGAGTCAATTGAGATAATGTTAAACACTAGGCCCTGGTATATGGAAGTACGTTTTCAAGTGTGAAACATTGATTTGTTTAACATGTTTGCAAATAAATTTTTGTAAATATAAAATTTGGTATTTAGTTATAATCGAATCGAAATTTATATAGCACTGTCTTTCTAAAAAGATAAAATAAAAATACAAAAATAGGCTTTAAAGTTTTTAAATTCTTAAAAATTCACTCGTCTATTATGTGCCACTGGGTCACTGTCGGTCACAGGTAACAAAAAAAAATCAAAAACAAATTATACTCGTTGGGGAAATTTAGTCCTCATATTCCTTAAGGTATGGTCACACTTGGCAAATATTAGCCGAAAAAGATATATAAAATAATCATTAAAAGTTAGGCACACGAAATAAGCTGAGAGCCACTGTAGGTTTTAAGGGTTTTATTAAGAATATTTACAAAACTAAAACCAAAACAGATTTTATTAAGAATATATACAAAAATTAAATCCAAAAACAATTAGATCTATAACTCTCATAATTTTGCTGTAACTGCGGTTTGAAATTTAAAGATTCCGGAAAAAAAATTAATTTTTACACTTAATGACAATTTTGCTTAAATGTGGCGGAATTAAAGCATGGGTGGTTGTAGACTTTGTTTGCATAGACCTTTGCTTGTAAATTAAACAATAAAATAAAGTTCACTGGTTTAAAATTCCACGATCTATGCGGTCAATTCTGATCATCAAAACGAGAAATTTCAATAGGAAATGTTGCATGCAACATTTTAATATCATCCAATTGTGGCAGCAACAACTAACTTATCTTAACTCGATATCGAGTACCAGTACTTGACCAGCCATATTTTCGAAGAAGTATGGTTTACCTACCAACACTAAACAGTTGCAGGTTGTGGTTGCATCTGTTACTCGATAATCACATGTGGATTCTCTGAATTTTTATGATTAAATAAAGGCATCAATGCGAAAATATCCTTCATTGCTTAGGATCCAAACGTTTCCTATACAAATTCCGTCAAATTAAAATTTTGCAAACATTTTGGAAAAACCTGTTCCTCTTTTCCTGACTCACCTCCGAAATTCAAAACTGAAATAATTGACATTTATCTCGAATATTTATTATTGTCTTAAGCTGTTTGGTGTTAAAAATCAAAACATTTGGAACAGTAGAAAGCAAATTAGGAATCAAAATCTGAAACAACCTCAAACAAATGTAATATTTCTTTCAGCACTTAATATATATTTTTATTTTTATACTGTTTATTTAAATTGTCTCTGCAAAAATGAGGAGTACGTGGTCCATCATGGTCCTATGTAATGCACTCATAGACCATTTCTTTTTCAAAGCAGAACTTCTTGTTACACGACAATTATTCGTGCTTTAAGGGAGTAATCGTTGTTGTAAAACATTTGAAGTAGTTGCAAGGAGTAATTTTAGAACTAGTCCCGTATTATGCAAAGCTGGATTCAATGGTCCAGTTCTAGGACATCGTAATGGTAAATAGACTAGTTTTTTTCATACACATGGATTATGGCTTTTTGCTTTAGTTGTATTTTCTGTTCGGTTTAATCTAAAATTGCAACATTGATGTAATTTGAATGTTAATATGGTTTTCAATGTTGACATAAGTTTAACATTACTTACAAGTGGAGGGCATTAAATATTCGACTCTGCCTACCACAAAACTAAATTTTTTATATTAAATTTGTGCAATACTCATACACTTATTCTGTCTAATTGTTCATACAAGTCTTTCTAAGTATGTATGTATGTATGTTCTTGTATAAATATGCTGGAAAAACATTTTGTTTTATTTTATTTTTGTTAAAATTTCCGGTTGCGTACTAAATTTAGCTTTTAACACACATACTTTTATGCCATATTTGTTTATTGTACTTAATTTTGTTGTTAAAGCAAACAAACAAAAACTTCTATTCATTGAGATAAACTAGTGAAGCTTGAAATTGGAAAAAAAACTAAAGTTTTTGTTACAAAATTTGTGACTGGTCATTTTTGTTAAAGGAAATTTATTTAAAAATGATGTTAAATTGTGTTAATGGTTAAATGCGTTTGAATGAAATTTCCAATTTCTATTGAAAAAAAAGTGGGGAACTATGGCGGGAAATTGAGACAAAGTTTAGATACGCAATTAAAAACGTTTCGTTCAAGTTTAAAGATGCATGTTGTAAGTTTGGTATTTTGTCTAATTACTGATAAAATTAAACATAATTTATTTGACACAATATTCATGTAACTTGTGTTTTTCAAATATTCTAACAATTTTTTTTTTTTAAATTTCATACTCACCAACATTTGAAGCTGTTTAAACACTAGAATTTTGCACCTGTGTTTTTTCTTCTAATTTAAAACTAATTTCAATCATCTTTTAGTTTTTACGAGCTTATACTTCGTTCTACTGCTCGCTCTCTTGCTTAATTTGGCTCATAAAAACTGTATGTCCTTAAAATACGGTAATAAAATTCCTATATAAAAAAAACAGTATTCATTCATTTAACAACAGAAACAATGATGATGAAAAAAAGAATAATGCACAAAGCTTAACCCATGAGGACATGTGCAGAGCAACGCTATACAAAGACTATTTACGACTGTTTTTTTTTAACTGCAAATGACAAGAGCGAATGGACAAAAATATTCACACATTAAATTCAAAAGCAGCTAGTGAGCGAGGAAGTAGAAAAAACCTGTAACATTAAAGAAAAGTTAAATAAAATAAAAAAACATTTTTAGTTGACACCTTTTTCTTTGGTTTGCCGTTGTTGTGCTGTTGTACAGTGCAGACGACAGATAGTCAGATACATTTACCACCGTCTTGTACGACTATTAAAATCATCTTTAGGTGTCTAAACAAATATTAATACTCTTGATAATAGTTTTTTTTTTATTTTCTTTTCTATTCCTGACTTGTTCTTTTTTTATGGAAACCAAGACGGACGGACGTACGTACGTATGTTTTACTTGAGGTTTATTTTGATGTTTGTTCTCTGTTAATAAATACGAGTAGTGTTTAGTATTTAGTACAATGTATTTATGAGTTTTGTCCAGTAAATTAAAGGATTTTGTTGACATTCTTCCTGCTACACAATAACTATGTTTGTAGTAGTCAGACAGAGCAAGACGTATGGGGTACAGAAGTCATATATTTTAGTATTTGGTTAAAAAGGGATCATATTTTGATGTTTTTATATTGGTTGGAATTGAATTTCAATTTAAAACGAAGTTTTATTGTTTTCTTTGGTTAATTTTAAACACCAGAACATAAAATGTTGTGAAATATGGCAATAAATAATTTTTAATATTTACCAGGAAAAAAATTATCAGTATAAGAGTTTTAGAACAATAAAGAAATGTGAAATGTTGCATAAAAACTATATTCAAAGTAACAATATTAAAAAAAAATATGATTTAAATATATACAGTCAGAGTCAAAATTTAGCGAACAATAATAATTCATGTGATGAATAATATCTTTAAAAGAAGTCTATATGTTTAAAAATTATTTATATAAAAATGCTTTATTAAACGGTTATTTTTTCTCTTACTGAAAGATATATTATAACTATTTTAGCATTTTTGCAGCTAAATTTAACTTATTTTAATGCGATTTAACTGCAAAATTTTACATTTGGCATTTTTTATACCCTACACCACCATATTAAATTGGATTTTTGCTGATGTTTGTAACGCACAGAAATATTGGTCCAACACCCACCTTAAAGTATAGGGTAGAGGGGGCACCTTAGAACACTTTTTGCTTTCAAGCCACATAAACATTTATATTTTTGAATTATTGACTTTTTACATAATTTAACTAATATATATGGAAATAAACTTTAGCTTAAGTCTACAAGTAACTTATTTTTAGTTCGATTTATATTTTTTTTTATTTTTTTAATGGATGAAGCAATTGTGTTCAAATGTGCCCCCCATAGGGGGCAGCTATTGTGCAAGCTTATTAAGACGGAAAAGGCCTTGCGATTTCAGGTGACATTACATTTTGTTTTAAAGCATCATGATCAACATTGGATTCGTCATTTTCAGAAAATAAGAGAGTATCAACAATGTTTGGTACTTCGGTTGATAAATTAACATGTTCAAAGGTGCCCCCTTTTTCTTTGTTTAAACCTGAACTGGCTTGCCATTTCACGGAAATTTATAATAAATTTTTTTTTTACATAAATTTCAAATAACTAAACTTAATTTTGTTTGAATTTTGAATTTTGGACTGCAATAAATTTCTTTCACGAAAGAAAACGATCACTGAATACTTCTTACCCTCTTACAAAAAAAAAGTAAACAAATTTACAATGGCACTGAGAAAACTTGTTCACCCAACTACATTCGGTCGACGACTGAAAAAACTAGCAAAAGTTGTTGACATTGCCAGAAAACAAGGTTGGCATATGAAAAACTCGGTTAAGGGCCGGAAAAAATGTTAAACTGAGATTTTATCAACATAGTTTAAAGGTGCCCCGGGTATAAACGTGCCCCCTCTCCCCTACCTATCGACTCAGAATCACGATGTCCGTCCGTCTGGCTGGCTGGCTGTCCATGTAAAGCTTGTGCGCAGAGTACAGGTCGCAATTTTTAAGATATTTCAACAAAATTTAGTACGTGATGTTTTCGGCCCAAAGACGGATGGTATTGAAACTGGTGGAAATCGGTCCATTATTTCACCTGGCCCCCATACAAATGTTCTCCCGAAATTGGGGTTTACTGATCATAAATGATTGAATTATTCAAGTATCCAAACAAATTTCACCACAAATAAGTATTAAATGAAGCCAAATCACATCTACAAATTTTGTGAAGATTGGCCCACTTCCGAAAATCATTTAAAAGAGTATAACTCTTTTAAAAATGTTGGTATCGAAATAATGTTGAACACAAACATGTTTCGTATATATACATAAAATATGGTAGAATTTTATGATAATGGGTCCACAATTAGTCGTAGCTCCCATATAAGACCCACTTCTGAAAATCACTTTAATGACCATAAATCTCTTCAAAATGTTGTTATCCGCATAAAATTTAACAAAAATGAGTTTCGTATGTACAGAAATGATAACACCTTATTTTATAATGGTCAGTTCATAATTAGTCAAAATTCCCATACAAGACCCTCTTCGTAATTCACTTTAACGCCTATAAATCTTTTACAACTATTTATATCGAAATAAAGTTTAACACATAGAATACTTATATTCACAGACATCATGACACTAAATTTTTGGATGATCTGTCAATAATAGGTAATATCTCCCATATAGCGCCCATATCTGAAAATTGTTTTATTGATGTACTGGTTGTAGGGTATTATATGGTTACTTTCTTATTTGTTTTTATATTGATTTTCCATTTCTCTTATAAATATATTCCGACTGACTAATTTGTTGGTAAAATAAAAGTAGTTACTTTTAAAAAGCAAATCACTGAAAAAGAAGAAAGTTTTGTTACCAGATTTTAAAATCAAGCTTTTGCAATGTGGCAGGATTTTATGTGGTAAAATCTTTAAGTACCTGTACAGATTACCGCGATGTACAAAATTAATTTTTTTAATCGTTCTTTTTTTAATACAATCTCAAATCACAGACATTTTAAATTTGAAAATTTGTACAGAAGTAGCTTAAACCCGGTGTGCTTCGCTACCCGTATCGTAGTGAAATAAAAAGTTTAGAGTTATTAAAATCTACAGTTTTCCTTTGAAATTAATTCTTATTAAACAGACACACAATCTCTTTTATATATATAGATAGATAAGGGTTTCAAATGTATACAAATTTTAACATTTACTTAATGTTGTTGCTAGTCAGCGCATTGGTGTCCTAAATATTAATATTGATAGCTGATATAGCTTTCCCTATATATAATTTGTCATCATATCTATGGGAGGTGCCACGCCTGCTATTGATAGTCCGCCCATTCTTGTCCTAAATATTAGTATTGATGGTAGAATAACCGTACCATATATCTTATTGTATG
Source organism: Bellardia pandia (assembly GCA_916048285.2). Classification (NCBI taxonomy): domain Eukaryota; kingdom Metazoa; phylum Arthropoda; class Insecta; order Diptera; family Calliphoridae; genus Bellardia; species Bellardia pandia. The sequence goes on from OU696531.1 coordinate 48,223,035, forward strand.
CAAAATTTAAGTATTATAGCAATTATAGTTTCCTAAGTATTTGCTTTTTAAAATTAACTTTGTATGGGAGGTACCACGCCCACTTAAAATTTCAGAAAAAAAAGTGAAAATTTCAAACAAATCAGTTCAGCCGTTTAGCCGTCTATAGATCCCAAACTAATAATAATAAACATACATACATACATACAGACACACAATCACTTTTATATATATATAGATCACGAGATGTACAAAAATCATTAAATTTTTTAATTCGTTCTTTTTTACAATCTCAAGCAGGGATGCAAAAGTTGGTACAATTATACTTTTTTTTAGCACTATTTGAGAGTCAAAAGTACAATAGCACTCCAATGACTTATTTAGCACTATTTAAATTTGTTTACTAATATTTCAAGAATTGCTAAAGGAATATAATTCATTTCACATTTATCTACAAATGTGGAAAAGATATTTTTGTATCAAACTGTAATAAAAACCAAAGAGAGAAACTGCCGACTGTCTCCAATTTAATCCAAACAAAGGATTTGCTGAAGTCATCTAATTCGTTCTGGTACAATTTAGAAATTAGTAAGAATTTGTTAGCAAGACAAGACGTATGTGAAAAATAATGCTTTTATATTCAGATCTCAACAACTAATAGTCTTTATGTACATTAAGAAATTAAAACATTAATATTAATTGTTAAGCTTATCTACATATGTATATGTATGTACGAGTAAGTACTTAGTACGAATGAATTTTAAAGTGATTTTTTATTAATTGTATAGTTTTTTACACACATATGTAAATGTATGTAGAAATAAGTTGTTATGTACGTTTTTAGTTAATTTTTGATAAAATAAGAAATGAATTTAGTACAATTGAACTGAAAAAAGTACACTTTTTCGTCAAATTTAGTACAATTTGTAAAATTTTATTTTGAATCCCTGATCTCAAGTCAAGTTAAATTTTAGAAATATTTTTAAACATTCAAAATTTACCAGAAATAAACTTATAAATTAAAGTTTTGGTTATTAGCCTGTAAATTACCCAACTTGTTTCATCATTTACTTTCAGTAAATTTAAAAACATTCATAGAAATCCAAAAAAAATGGAACTTATTCCGCTTTTCCGTTGGTGTGATAAGGGTTAATAACATTATTAGGTTTGTGGCTGTACTACAAGCTTATAAGTTAAAACAATATTGTATAGCCTATATTAAGGGGTAACTGAAATGGACATTAAACAGTTAGTAAAGACACTAACTAAATATTAATTATATACACGTTTAGGGTTTAGTTAAGCCACCAAACTTTGCTAAATGAAACTATGTTTATACAGTCAATTCAGCTGTGTGTACACTCCCATGCCGTAAGGTGGCGCATCATAAGTCTCCAAATAATATAAACCAGAGGCACTGTGAAATGAAATAAATTTGTTCAAGATTTTTTTTAGAATCTTTAATAAAAACTGTTTATGAATACATACTGGCAATAGTTTATAAATATTACCTTCTCGAAACTCCTTCACCCATATATGCTATAACTTCATCATTTTTCGCAGCAATAGCTTCTGCCAGTGAAGATTTCGTAGGAATGGCTTTATTTAACGTTTGCAAACATAAGCCAGAAAAGCGCGTTTTAATGGCTGTTAAGGAACAGGGTATAGCTGGAAAATTTTGTGGTAATGCTATTGATTCAGCATACAATATAACGGCTCTATTATGGCTACAACTGTCTGCAAGTTTTAGGTTTATTTAATTTTTTCTTCTTTAAAATTGGGTATTCTTGCACTTACAAGCCCCAAAAATTAACTTACTGGCACTTATTAAATTTACATCATCACAACCCTTTTGTGGTGCATGACCATAATTGGGATAGAAATCTGCTGTGCCACGTACTGTATTATCTCCAAATACTGGGAAATCGGTGTGTATAACATCTACAAATAGAGCGGCGTTTGTTTGTAAACTATCGGCTGCATTGGGGGTGAATAGTGGAAGAGCGGGATCCAAACCGGTTACTCGACCCACTGAACCATTAAAATAGCGGCCCATATTGCCGGCTATGTGGGCACCCAAACTATGTCCAATTATGTGCACCTCCGATAAAGGAATTTGATTTTTGCTACATTGGAAGTCATAAAATTTAATATTTGAGGTCCAAATAATAAAAATTCAAGATTACATTAAGGAAAACCATATTTAAATTTTACATTTTTTTTTACAAATTATTAAAAACTTCGTTTTTTTTTTCTAATAATTTTATTCGCGCAGAAACTCCTTCTTCCTTGATCTTTAACGACATTTACTTCAAGGTGTTTAAGGATAACAATATTGAAAGTCTACAATATTTAAATGCACTTGTGATATTTTCAATTTCTATTCAAAATGTTTTCGTTATTATTCTGGGACTGTATGTTTTTCTACTTTAATCTTTAATAATTTTAATCGTTCAACGACATATACTTACTTTAAGAAATTTTCCAATAATTTGGCCAAGAAAATAGCCACTTTAGCCACTGCTCTTCTAGAACTGGGATAATCTAACGAGGCCGCATCTTTCCAATCTGCTAAGAATACATTTTCCTTACCTTGAGCCATATAGGCTTACAGAAAAATAAAATAAAGATTTCATTATTATTAAGAGTGCGTTCACACGCTGCTACTTTTATCCTGCGACTCCAGATTATAGATACAATACGTAGTGGAGAGTAAGGGGTAGCTAGTGTCGCAGGTATTTGCGAAACAAAGCGACATTTGACATTTCTCTTTTGCATCTTCTTTTCTCTTGAATTATTTTTTTTTTTTTTTTTCAGTTTTTTATAATTAACAAACACAAACTGCGAAGCTTTTTGGCTTATCTGCAGAAAACACCGAGAGTCTTTGGCAGGAATCGAACCTGCAACCCTCTGACTGATAGTTCGGCAAACTATCGCCTAGTCTATCGGGGCACCCGATTTGCATTTCAATTACCAGCAGTGTTGCCAATGTTGTTATTGACGAATACCATGCACATAGATCACAATATAAAAACTGCTGTATGCAATATGCAATATATATTATTACACATATTTTTCATAAATTTCCAAAACTAAAAACAAGGTTCTATATGGCAACAGATCTGCGAAATAGGAGAAATGAACAATTTAATGTCAAAATGTCGCAAGAATGGTGCAAGAAATGTTTCATCATGTGAACAGACGATGAATTTAGAAGGGACACCCAAAGAGAACGTCAGCAGAGTCGCGGCGACAAATCGCAGCGTGTGAACCCACTCTAATTTAACATCTGGTTTAAAATATAGATAGCTTATAGCCTGTTCAGCAATCTCGAACGATAACGTTCGCTTAGATAAGACCTAAGACACAAACTTTTTATCGTATCTATTTTTTACTCAATCAAGTTTGTTTATTCCAAAATCAAGTTTGTGTCTTAAGTCTTATCTAAGCGAACGTTATCGTTCGAGATCGCTGAACAGGCTATTAGTGTGTAAATGCGATAAGTCCACATTTTATGTAAAAAATATTTTAGAATTCTTTTGTTTCTTATTTAGCATGCAAATGAGCCAAGTCCATTTTTTAAACTTACCATTTCTTAAAGGCCTTATAGAGTTATGAAAACGATTTCCCACAAAACCATGTACAATAACTTTTATATCCGTTTTGCTGGCCGGTTCAATAATTGTGTCCAAACTGAACTCCTGAGCTCTGCCATCTTGTAGCCTGGTACAAAATACCTCCAATATTATTATTTAATAAAAAACTTGAATTCAAATTCTTTTACTTACGGCTGCTGATAGTAAATATTAGCTTTTTGCACTAAATCGTCAATATTTGCTTGCGCTACCAAGCTATGCACAACAATAATGATCAAGTGTGTTATTATAAAATTTCTAAAATTTTCCATATTTCGTGTTTGTAATTAATTTCTCTAAAAATTGTTGTTTCAATTTTAAAGGTCTAGTATCGACTAAAGCTTACGAACAAATCATGATGCTTAGGTCAAGATTTCATTTCGTTTTATTTAGAATTATTTCTAAGGTATTCGCATGTCTTTGTACGTGAGTTAAACAAATTTTCAGTCAATTATTTTTTGTGATTATTTAAGCAATTTGGGAAATGTTTTGTTAATACTTATGACGTTTTTAGTTTACAGTTTGTAGAGAGATTAAGATTTAGATTTAATTTTTAAAGGAAGGCATAATAAACATATAATTATGTACGAGAGCGGTTTGGAAACTTCTTAGCCTAGCACCTTCACAGAGTTACAAACCCCATCGAAAAATTAGGGAGTTAATTTGAAACCAACACAAAACAAAACCAACACATTTCGTGAAAACCAGAGCTAAAAGATGCCATGGGTACCATATGAGTTGAAGCCGAGAAAACTTGAAAGACGATTTATATACATATCCGAAATGCTGCTTAAACGCTACAAAAGATAACAATTTCTACACCGAATAATTACTGAAAAATGGAGCCATTACGATAACCCGAATTCTAATAGATCGCATGTGAAGCCCGGCTAACCAGCCATATTGGCATCAAGGCCAAATATTCATGTTGCTAAGGTTAAAATGGTCGTATATATTAACCTCCGTATTCAAAAACGATTATTAAATTTAACAAACGTTTATTAAGCAAATTTTTATATATAACGTTTGTTAAATTTAATAATCGTTTTTGAATAAGGGGGTTAGAGTTGTAAAAATCTGACCAGACCGTCACAGGGAATCTGTACCGAATGCAACTGATTCGTAGAGAGAGAGAGAGAGTTTCTTGGCGCGGCATCCAGAAAAATGAGAAAATGCCATAGTAAACAATGGAAAATACTTTGAATAAATTTATATTAACATATATAAAATGTTTCAAAATTAACAGAGGAATAAAAAAGTAGGACCCCCTTTTCTTTGAATGCTTTCCTATAGTAAATTAGAGATCGTTATCAAAGCACAGGTCTTCTTATGAAGTACTGCTGATAATTATTTTTTATTATATTATTACAACTGTACGAGTGTGGCTATGACCCAAAATTGTAACATGTATAGGGTGTTTTTTAAGTGTATAGAATTTTAATTTGATTTGGCATTTCCACATGAATAGACTGACACCTGAACAACGCTTTCAAATTGTGCAAATTTATTTTGAAAATCATGGTTCTGTGTTTAAAACAAAGATGATTTTTTCAAATTAACATGAAATTTACTTTATTCTTTTTTTTTTTTTTTTTTTAATAATTAACAAACACAAACTGCGAAGCTTTTTTGGCTTATCTGCAGAAAACACCCAGAGTCTTTGGCGGGAATCGAACCCGCAACCCTCTGACTGATAGTCCGGCAAACTATCGCCTAGTCTATCGAAAAATAATCGTCTGACAGTATAATTTAAATATGACTTCTTGACGTCTAATCTGAAAGTCTAATTTTCTATGAATTTTTCCAACATTTGTGGCCGTATATCGCCAATAACACGGCGAATGTTGTCATTCAAGTAGTCAATCTTTTCGGGTTTATCGGCGTAGACTAGCCACTTCAAACATAAATAACTTGATAGCTGACAAAATGAACGCTAGTTAAAAAAGTGTTAACAACTTAATACATCTAAAAAACGCAATATAATTTAATAAGTGGAATTTGCTCGGATGATTCAAATAAATTATTTGTTTCTCTATTAATTTCACAAATAAAAACTATAGAAAACATCTTGCTGTACGAGTTTTGCTCGAAGCTACTGTAAATACAAAGTTTGAAATTAGAATCGCAAAATTTAACAAGTCTAAATTCTGAAAGCTTATCGTTTCAAACTTTGGCTCGGTTAGTTAGTTAGTCCGTAATACATACATATATGTATGTATTTGAATAGGTTTTTATAAAATGTTTAAACTTTTTCAATAAAATGTATTTTCTGTTTAATATTGTCCAACTGTTTATTCTAAATTCTTGTCATAATTTTGAGACAACAATTTGCTGCAATAATTTTAAAAGTTTCTCATTGAATTGTGCAAATTGAACCACAATCTCTTTAGATTGCAGATTATTTTTTATTGTAAAATAATTAAAACAAACACATACAACAACTCATCATTATGGCCACACACTCGTATATGTACCTACATACATACATACCATACAATATAAGAAATAAATCATAAAAAATACACATTTTATTTTTTTTTAAATTGAAAACATAAATACAATTTACAAATGCAACACATACTTAAATACACAACTGGCACATTGACCCACTAAGAATTTTACTTCAAATGAATAACATAATGTGAGATGACACACTTAGAAAATAATTAGAAAAATTTGTTAGAAATTTTAGAATAAAAAAATTCAATTCAATGTACACACTGAACACATACACACAGTAATTCACAGGCAGGAAAAAGTAATAAACCTGAAGAACTTAAATGTATTTATTTGTAGGAAATGCAATTAACGACGGTCATCTTGCTCCACATTCAAAGGACGTATCATCATTTTGGCCGTTTTCAGAGAATAGTTGGGACCCAACCAGTCTTGCCAGTACATGCCACGATATTGTTCAATTTTGTCAAAGTCTTTGTCATGATAAGGGCCCATTAAATTGCTAAAAAGAAAAAGAAAAATTGTATTTAACTTTAATTGTTTCTGTTTAGTAAAAATGTACGTATGTATGTACATATGTAAATAGAAACAAAATTACCTTTGATCACACCAATTGTACCACCAGGCTCCCTTGTGTGATTGCGCACAATTGCAATCGACACAACCATCGTTGTCATTGTCGAATGTTGAGAATTTACTGCCGGCATGATAACTAAATGAATCACCCGCATTTCCTTCATATTTACCCAACAATTTCAATTCATACGACTCTTGTTCATTGCCAATGGCAAACAAATTGTAGCGAGCATATTTACGTTGGTTATTAAAATCTTCTATGGTTATTAGCAACTCATGCACATTGGAAGCTGTTAAAGCATATAATTTCTCTAGGCCAATGAAAAACTCTCCGGCCAAATTGCCAAAACCATGTTTATATTCCAACCAGCCGCGTTGGAAATTGATGTCACCATTGAAACGGTTCATTATAACAGTCCAACCGCCACCGACTAGCTCTTCATCGCAGGCCACATAAAAGGGATCAGAGGTGGTTGTCAATTGCAGTTTTAGAATGCCATTTGTGGGTAAAGCTCCCTGAGCACAACTAGTGGTCAACTGTTGTGGACTGTTGGCAGTGGCATAGAAATTGGGCGCTAATGCTCCTCCTTGATTTTGTTGTCTTCTGAAGGCATTGTTGAAACGTCTTTGTAGATTTCTGTAATTGGTGAAAAAATAAAGTGGAAATTACTAATTTTATTTTTCTAGTGTAATAATTACATACACCAATTATAACAATTGTTTTATTTTGTTCATTGTGTTTACATTACCTTTTATACGTCATTTGCGTTTTGACATTGAACGTTTAAAAGTAGTTTTGTTTTGTATTCTGTTTTTTTATTTTAAAATACATAATAAAGACTTAATACCAGAATTAAAATGATCGATTGTGATATGCCTGAGAGAAGGTTTACCAACAATAAATGGTGCATTATTTAATTTATTTTACTTTACTTAACTTTTGCTAAATATTCAATATCTAAATATTCACACTGAGTGTTAATTTTCAGTGTTTAATTACTATCCTCTAAAACGTATACGAAAACATTGAATTAATTAATTCAGTCCTAGAGTCCATCTATGCATTTCCCACAGCCTTTAGATATGCTTGGAACCAACGTAGCATTATATAATGAATTTTAAAAGTCAGAGAAATCGGTCAAGCAGCAGAGAAATCATGTTTATACCTCGAGTATTAAGACATTTTAAAGGCGACATACACCATGGTAACATATTTCAATTTCCAAAAACATTTGTTCAAATTTTTTTTACAAATATGTACTCGTAGACGTGTTTACTGTGGCGAAGGCTTAGCCAAATCTACCACTTAAATTTATTTATACCCTACACCACCATAGTGGGGAGGATATATTGGATTTGTGCTGATGTTTGTAACGTCCAGAAATATTGGTCCAACACCCACCTTAAAGTATACCGATCGACTCAGAATCACTCCCTAAGTCTATTTAACGATGTCCGTCCGTCCGTTCTTCCGTCTGGCTGGTACAGGTCGCAATTTTCAAGATATTTCGATAAAATTTGGTACGTGATATTTTTTCGGCCCAAGGATGGATGGGATTGAAACTGGTGGAAATCGGTCCATTATTTCACCTGGCCCCCATACAAATGTCCTCCCGAAATTGGGGTTTACCGATCATAAATCTTTGAATTATGCAAGTATGCAAACAAATTTCACCACAAATGAATAATAAATGAAGCTAAATTAAATCTACAAATTTCGTGAAGATCGGTCCATAATTACTCGTAGCTCCCATATAAGGCCTACTTCCGAAAATCACTTTAGAGACCATAAATCTCTTAAAAATGTTGTTATCCGAATAAAATTTAACAAAAATGAGTTTCTTATGCACAAATAGGATGACACCTAATTTTATAATAGTCGAAACTCCCATACAAGACCCTCTTGGTAATTCACTTTAACCTCCATAAATCTTTTAAACGTATTTATATCGAGATAAAGTTTAACACACATAATATTTATAGTCACGGAAGTCATGGCACTAAATTTTTGGATGATCGGCCCACAATAGGTAATATCTCCCATATAACGCCCATTTCTGAAAAACTGTTTTATACATACATATACAGGATGTAGGACATTATATGGTCGGGCTTGACCGACTATACTTTCTTACTTGTTTTTATTCAATTTATTCAGTTTAATAATTTAAGAACTAAAGTTACAAAAAAAAAAAAGATATGTATGTAGATTTATGAATCCATAAATTTTGTTAATCCAATTTTAATGGATTGGATTTAATAAAATATTAATACAAGATATTTTAAGTAGTATGCAATGAAACTTTTGCATTAATATTGTTACGAAATTGTATTTCTATTTACATTTAACGGCTGGTATCAACACTTGCATTATTCGAAGTTTCTATTTACAAAAATGTTTGATAACACGCTGTTATTAACACGCAGTATGGCAACATTAAGTTTTAACGGCCATAAAAAGGAACTATCAATTGTGTTCTCTATATGCCATCGAAAATTACTAGAATATGGCGCTATTGTATAAATAGACTAACAGGGCCACTCAAATTAATTAGTTTATTGTGAGTCATCCTTAGGGTGTCCAGACGTCACGCTTTTGGCGTGATTGTCACACTTTTGAAATCTTCCTGGTGTGTCACGCTTTATTTTCAAAAATCACGCCAGATACAATGCTAGAGCTAGACGAGATAGATCAAAATTTTATAATTATATTTTTCAATCACCGTTCAAACTGAAACAATTTCTAAAATGTTGTTAGTTAATTTATATACAATGATTTAGCTGTCGCGTCGAGTATGCTAGCGTTAAATCGCGTCGCGTCGTTTCTGTCCAAGCGATAACGTCCCTACAAGAACAGTGTCGGTCATTTGATAGGTAAAATAACTGTCACTGATGAGAGATATATCCATCAAAGTTTCTATCAAGTTATTAAGGGCAATATGAACAAAATGATAGAGACTTTTGTGTCCGTGTGATTTTCTATCTCCCTTCCACTTTTTTTTTTGTATCTCCCTAACACATGTTGCATACAGTAAACATAAGTTCTTTCACACTGCTGACGCTTTTTATATTTGTGTTTACATGATTGAAAAATCAAGAACTGAAAAGTCAATGAATGACTTTTTTTGTTTTTTTTATTTTAAAACGTTCTTTATGTTTATGTTTATTACATTACTTAAAAATCGAGACCTGAAAAGTCAATGAATGACTAATTTTTTATTTAATAAAATTAATAACTTCAAAAATAATAAAAATAAAAAAATATTTTTAGAAAGCTTGTCGGTGTCAAGCACTTACTATAATAAATAAACGACTAATAAACTTTAGGTTTGAATGTTTTTTTTTTCAAACTTGCCACGGCGTCGAAAAAATTAGATCTGGACACCCTAGTCATCGTTGAGTGAGACATCGAAGTGTTTTCTAACTGTAATTTAAGTGTGTTATTTAAACTGTAATTGTATTGTGTGTTTGTTTGAATTGTTTTTGTGTACATTTTAGTAAATAAAGACTCGTTATATTTCTTTAAACTACTTGACGTTTTTATTTTGCAATTAAAAGGATACCGGTGTATTTAAAGGAAATAAACCAAAGGTAAAAACGTAACAATATGAAAAACACTTCTTTAATATAATGGTTACGATATCGAAGTTAATAAAACATTTAATTAATTTAGTTTGATCCTGGATCCTTATTAAGACGTTTTATACTTCATTATATCGTGTAAGCTGCGGAACATAAAGAAATCCATAACTAACTTATGACTAGGAAAAATTCCCTAGTATTTCCCAATAAATTTTAGTTGAGAAATTTGCGATTTCTTTATAAGTTTCCTTCCTATAGTCAAAATACTATAGCTGCACAAATAAAACAGATTTGGAATTTGTTGCGAATCGAATGATTTGAGCATATCCACAGATTTTTTCCCTACTATCAACCGCGTTGACATAGAGTAGAAATTTTATTTAAATAACTGAACTTTTGTCACCTCAACTAAAATGTTTCAGTCACAACAGAAAAAATCCTATAAAGTAGACTGAATCATTATCATGAAACGTTATCACAAGCAAAACTATTTTCTCTGTATGAAAAATCAGAAAAATATTTATCTAATCTAAGAAAATTTACTTTTCTTTTAGCAGCTCGATGTAATACAAATTGAAATTTTAAGTTCTTAAAGGAATCATTAAGAATTTTTGCCAAATTTATTTTAGTCAAACCTGTAAAAGTTAGTCAATTTTGACCGATTGAGAGGAAAATTTGTTATTACAAATTCCGGGGATTCCATAGGTTTTAATATTTCGTGGTAATGGCAAAAAGCTGGGGAATAAGGAACCCTAGTAATGACCTATAAATTATTTTTTTTTTTTGTTTTTTGGATTTGCTAAACATTTGCGAATTTCTTATAAATCAAATGAATTAAAACAAAATTTACGTTGTCGTAAATGAAAACAAAAAACATATAAAAATTTCCCTGTTAAAGTCCTGTGAAATAATTTTGTCGGCGTTGCGAAGTAAGGCCGCAAATGGAAATTGTGGGGGGGGGTCACATTTCATTAAAAATTTTAGTTTTAAAATTTTTACGAAAAATCACCCTAAAGGTTATGAACCATTGCACCAAGGTTGAATTAAAAGGTGGCCCCAAATGTTGGGATAATTTTTGTTAGGGAAAAATTGCCCCAAACGTGTAAATGAAATTTCAACCCAATTTTTTTTTAATTCAGCTCGAAATAAAGACAATAGTAATTTACAGTTTAAAGGTTTTTTATATATTAAATTAACAATTCTTTAAAGGAAAATTAATTATATTGCTTTTGTATTAAAATATTGTACTATTGTAACATTTTAAATATGTATTGTATTCCTGTAGCTTAATTTATTAACGCGTTTGATCATTAAGCATGAGTTGGTATTTCTGGCCTGGGTTCGATTCCCAGCCGCTGTCACTCAAAACAACATCAGTTTCTGATAATTCACAGCGGCCTCCTTCGGTGGTATAGCATTTAAACGCCACCGAACTAAAATAATTAAAATAATGGCTATCAATTAAGCTTTGATCAATGCGCCTACTCACCATCAGAGGCGCTGCAATACTGTACATATTATTAATAAACATAACGCGCAATTACAGTGTTGTCATATGGAAAGTTTTTCTCTACTTGCAGCACCTATTCTTCTTCTACATATCCCTTTCCAAAGAAAGTAACACAATTAATTAGTTAATAATAAGACATATTAATTGCCTGACTGTTACTTCTCTTTTATAAAAAAAAATCTTTTGTTTTCGATATTTTGCTACTTCTTTAGGAAAATAAATAAAAAAAAATACCATGTTGCTATTACATATGTTTCTTTGCATAGAAATAGTCTAAGAAACTTGAATATTTATCAATCTATTTTATGTTTTTATATCTTAGTCCTGTTTCACACTCATCAGTTCTGATCGTCAAGTCAAGTATTTTTCAATGAGAAGGAAAAAGATGAAAGATAATTTTCTCTTTCCTTCTCATTGAAAATTACTTGACTTGACGAGTCAGAACTGATGACTGTGAAACAGGACTTATAGAAATATTGTTCAATATGAGTTTTCTTGAAAAAATAAAATATTGAGAAATGTATTTGCAAATTACAAGACACAGCAAGTTTCCACAATAAAATGATCAATTCTGTTGGCAGTTACTTCCCCAGAATTTAAAATGTAGAGGAATAGACTAAGAACAAAAATAAATTGATTTCGATAAAGAATTTTTAATATAAGCAGCTAAATCTAATCTATGCTTAATTCGAGTTTAAATTCATTAATAAACCTTTTACTTAACATACGTCAATGCCTCTTGCGAGTACATCAACTCCCAGCTGACTAAGAAATTTTTTTTTGTGTAAAGTTTAATAAATTGCACAATAAACAAATATTTAAAATCACCTCTTTTTAAATTTAAAATTATATTTATCAATTGAATGTACATACGACTACATGAGTCTAAACTATTATGCGGTGACAGACTGGCAATTGGACATGTTGTATAGTAAATATATAAATAAATATTTATAATGGACTTTAAGCTATTCTTAGCTATGATCTTAACCGCCTTAAAATACCTTCTTAAAGATAAATAAAATTATAAACAGAGGGTCTCAAAAAGAGGTGAACATTTTAACAAATCAATTTTTAATTTAATGTTTATAAATTTTTAATTTCTATATAAAGAAATTAAGCCAAATGCATATTTTTAAATGTTTTAACAATTCTATAAATTTTCACTAATTGAACTCTCTTCATATACAAATTTCGGCTAGTAATTTATTGGTGATTGGAGGTTCTATTCCTATCAAACAGCCAAGTCTGAGTTCATTAAAAGCAGAGACCGAAAATAACGGGTCCACTCTGATAAACAGTGTATATACTGTATTTGTTGCTATTTCTCTTGGCAGATTTAAGTTGTATTGTTGTATTTGATATTTTTATATTATATATTGATATGTATATTCAAAATCTTAAAACTTATCTTTTTAAATCACTCTCTTGACTTAATGCTACAAAATTAAAATCTCTATTTTGTACTTACCCAGTTGTTTGTATCAATTTGGTGACATTTGCTTGTAATTGGGCCTGCAAGCCATTGATAGCAACTCTGGTGGATGTCAGCAACGTCGCCAAAGCATCTAATTTTTGTGAATCACTAACCGTAAATACACCCTGTGGCAGTTGAGATTGAGTCTGTGGCATCTGTTGTTGAGCTCTTTGGTCTGCTTGTCTTGATTTACGTAAGATATTTAATTCTACTATTAAAAAAGACAAAATGAAATCTAATTATTATTGTTTCGTCTTTTTTCTGCACTAACAAAACAGCTAACAAAAACAAAACTTGTTGTTAATATTACGAGTAACTTGTTGTTAAGAATTATTATTAACTTTGTTATTTTCATTAAATATTAAATTATTTATCAACATCCAGCACCAGCTATTTACCATTATCTGTATTGTCGTTTGTGTGATTTCTGTTATCGATTAAGTGTGTGTGATTTAGTATTTTCATATATTCTTCGAATTCACCTAATAATTGATCAACCCCATGACGTGTTAGACGTTGTATGTGTTCGGTGACATCCATACGTTTTGTAAAATCCGTTTGTTGTACGGCTAGCGAATCCATGCGGGCCAAATTACTGGATTCGAATTGTATTATTCTGGAAATAGGAGAAGAGGAGAGAAAATAGATGTTAGAAAACTGAAATATTACGAAATTATTGACTTTATCATCCCTCGTATGTATGTTCAAAGACAATATTTACTTATAAATTTATGCATACAATCTATTCTTGAAATAAGTTTTATTAAAGTCATTTATTTATACTTCCTTTTCAGTTCTAAACTTAAAAAAAAATCAGAAATAAACAGATTTATCTAAACGAATTTAGTTAAGGACAAGTAAGAGTTTATATTCGCCTGTGCCCACCACCAAATCACCTATTATGGAGATTTATAAGAGATTTAAGTAGGCTTTATATGGGGGCTACGGTCAAATATGGACCGATCAGCAACAGATTGAGATGGACGATTTTTATATATGTATAAACTATTTGTGTTAAATTTCAACTTGATATTGGTTTTTATAAAGTGATTTTATGAACTGGACTTTATATGGGGACTACGGTCAAATATGGAGCTATCATCATGAAATTTGGTACGACAATTTGTATGTATATTTTAATAATGCTTGTCGAATTTCAACTTGATGGTAACTTTTACAAACGACTTATGTTCATTTAAGTGAATTTCGGAAGTAGTCTTTGTATGGAGCTGTCAAAATTATGGACCGATGCAACATCTGTTTTTATGGGCGGTGTAAATATTAAGGAATCAGACGCTCTTGACGTTCTAGGCATGAGAATTTAGTGTGATGTCCTCTGAACCAAACACATTTTTCAAGTGTCAAAAGAAGCGTTCAAGTGCCTTGGTTTTTTAAAACGGTATAGAAAATACTTCACTCCATCTGATCTCCTTACTGTTTACACCACCTATATTGGACCGAAAATGGAATACAACTCTCATGTATGGGCTGGTGCTTCAAAGTCTATTTTGGAGTTACTCGACCGAAGATGCTTATCGGTGACAATAGGGTATCCAGCTCTATTGATTCATTGGAGCATCGTCGCAATGTGGGTTGTGTTTCACTGTTCTATCGATATCTGCTGAAATTAGGGAACTTGTTCTTGAAACACGTAGTTTTTTACGTAATAGACGTTCTTCAGTCAGGGCCCATCCATTCATGGTCGACTGGACAGTGGACCTCAAAACACAAAAGAAAATTCTTTGTTTAGCCGTACTGTCCTTAAGTGGAATAAACTACCAGCAGAAGTATTCCCTGCCACTTTCAATAGAGGAAAATGCAAATCAAATGTTCACAAACACTACTCTCTCTATCCTCCCTCCCACAATATATTTCCTAGTTTTAACACAATGCATTGCATTAGTAGGGGTCGTCCCCCGGAGTGCTGGTCAAAGCAAAAAAAATAAATAAAATGATTGATTTATTTCATTCTATTTTCAATTCTTCAATTATAAAAATAAAAATGTCACAGATTTTATTTTAGAATTATAACATCTTCAAGCTAAGCTACATTTATATAATTTTAGAAGATTATTCGACAAACATTACTATGAACTGATCGTTTTGTGAAAACCAGTTTTGAAATATTCTCTTGCGCAAATATTATTTAATTTTTTGTAACACACAGACGAGTGATGACAATCACCAAATAATCTTGGAGCAAATTAGTGAACCAGTACAAATCTGTATAGTAATTCTCCAATAATCGAAACAAGTTCATCGGCACATTGTTGTTCAGCAAATTCAAATTTAAGTTTTATTTAATATCTTTTGAAACGAGATACATTTTTAAAGTATTTGTAAAAAAAACGCTTCGAAAACAGGATAGTCTTTGGCTTTCCAGTGCACATCGCAGTCCATATATTGCAACTATTTGTTAAATCACTTTCAAAACTATTTTGGTAAAATAGCTAATGCCATAATTCTTAAGTTATATAATGCAAATATAAACTTGTATTTATTTAAGTGAACCTAGCCCCTTTGCACTATAAGTAATAATATGCCTCATGAAAGCAGAAATATATTATACAACTGTAGGAAGATGAAACCATAATTAATAAACACCAAATTCTTTTAGAAACTTTTACTATATGGCTCCATTTAGATTTGAAGCGCATTTAATCAGTAATCCAATTTTCAACTTAATAATAAAAATAAACAATTTCTTATTCAGTAAGGAAATTTTCACATTCTATTAAACACTTTAAAAATATAATAATTGAACATTTATAAATCATACATTTGTTATCAAATTTATTGTGACTGATGACTCGGGAATTGTCAGTTCTTTTTTGTGTTTTTTTTAATCTTAACATTTGTGTAGGGGGTGTAGAATTTTAAATTCATACTTTTTCATTTCTTTTCATATGACATTTGCGTTCAAATTAATCATATTATAAAATATTTACATATCTTTAAAATTTAATTGTATGTTATTTATTTTGTACTGGTTAATTCGCCCTAACGGCTTAAAAAGCTATTGCATAAATAAATGAAATAAATAAATAAAAAAGTTTTCAGAAAGTTCTAAAAAAAGCAAATATACATAAAGTTTTTAGGCAATATTATTATATATAAACGTTTTCGTTATAGACTCGTAATTGGCGTAGGCATGGTGTAACTATACAAGGTGAGTGCAAATCGGCCACAAATACAATACAATACAGAAACAACAGGCATTTTGTTTGTGTAAAATAATGTACTACTGTCAAAAACACTTGAAAAAGTATTAATTTTGACATAAATAAATTGTAAATAAAGTCAGTCAGCTGTACTACTGCACTCACCTTGTATAGTTACACCATTGACGTAGGGTATGATATAGCATTTAGTAAACAAACAAGTGTTTAGCATTTGAGTTTTATTTGTTCCAATTTGTTAAATAAACCGTATCATAATTAGCTTTTTTTCTTAGATAATGTATAATAAAAAACATCTTGTTTTAAATACAAATAAAACATACGAGGTTCACAGCACATAGCTGGGGCAAACCTGAATTTCTGAATTGATCTTTTAACTTTAGAAAAAAAATTATGCATAAATCATATTTTAATTTAATAACATAATTAATTATAAATAGTTTCGAAACAATTTTAATTATTTCGCTAAATCCATTTTTCATCTTTAACTGTTTATTCTAAACATATGTATGTATATGTATGAATATACACTGCCGGCAAAAATAATAGCACTTCGATCATTTATTTGATATCTGTAAATGGCGAAATATTTTATTTGGTGGAAAAGGTTCTTCTTCATATGTTAGACGTCTCACAAATGCAAAATAAAATACACAATTCACATCAAGACAACGGTTCAAAACATACCAGCAAAAAATTACGGCAGTGGTTCATTAACAACAATATTGAGATCATGGAGTAACCAGTGCAATCCACTGACTTGAACCCAATAGAGTGTCTTTGCACTGACGTAAAGAAAAGTGTATCTTAAATAAAACCGACGAAAAATGAGCATCTTTGGGCTGTAGTGAAGGGCGAAAATACCTAAAGAAAGATGTGAAAACTTAATTAACTCCATGCCGAAGCGCTGCGCCTCCGTTATTGCCAACAAATTATAGTTTGTTTCATCAGCTTCATTTTATTTGTATTTTATTTTATTAATTTGTAATATAGTTTATTTTTTAAAATCTATATTACAAAACCCAACGTCAATATATGTATGTAAGTGACGACGGCGGCACAATCATGGCACTTCCTTCGTCAATATCGGCGATAACTGATTACTGTTGTCAAAGAATTTATATTAATAAAGTCGGTTTTACGATGACGTTGACTTTGTTTTTGTCATGGTGAGTGCAGTAGCACAGCCGACTGACTTTGTTTACAATTTACTTATGTCAAAATTAATACTTTTTCAAGTATTTTTGACAGTAGTACATTATTTTACACAAACAAAATGCCTGTTGTTTCTGTATTGTATTGTATTTGTTGCCGATTTGCACTCACCTTGCAGAGTTACATCATGGTTTTTGTCAACGAACTTTTTAGTGTCGTCAAGTGAAATTGGGAAAATAATTTTATACGAATATTTTAAAATTTAAAAGGGGTAAATTAAAAATATATATATATATTTAAAACAATGAAAAACATAATGCCATTCAAAAAAATTATTTCAAATTAAATGTCAAAATAAATAGGGATGACAACAAATATATTTTTTTTAAATATCGATAATATGTCGACATCAACACACTCTCCTAAGTTAATATCGATTTATTGTTGAGTTAACGTCGGCGTCGCACAGTGGCTGAAAATCGTTTTTCATTGGCCAAAAGTCGATTTTTTTTTGTCACCGATTTTTAAAATTTTTACACCTTTTTGGAGCTAATATATCCATATTAAGGTAGCCAAAAAATTAGGTTAAACTATTAATAATTGTGGGCGTGGCATGCTGTCAAACTCAACTGTTTTTTTAATTTCAGAAAAAGGTGTTTTTTATTTGTTTTTTGTCAAAAATAAATGGTTACTACTCGCAAGCTTCGATAATGGCCTGCGGTCTTTTTTATAATGTTGGTAGGATTATAGTCTTTAGTTGTTGTAAGTGGTTACCGCTCTAGCGTTTAATATTAGGGGCGTTCTGAAATATTTTTGAAACTACTATATTTTTCTGAAATTTAAACTTTAGTGGAATAGAACTTCTAGGGAACAAAAGGGAACAAGAAACGTATACCACCCGAAGAAAGGTGAAAGTGTCTTCTTTAACCCTATATATACTTTTGCACCCGCCACGACCCGCCGGTAGAACACTTTTTTAATTTTAATGAAATTACTCTAAAAAAATTCAAATTACGATAATTTAAACAGCCCTATAGTTACTCGTATACAATGGTGTATTAAATTTTCAATTTTTCGCCTAAAGGTTTATGTTTTTTTACTTTAGACTACGTAAAACTAAAATAATTAAATATAATACCTGCGAAAGGGTTTTATGGCTTTGTTTTGATTAGCAAAAAAATAAGTCATAAAAATATCACAATAGGTTCTACAGTAAACATATGATCTATTTCTAATATACCTGTTATCAACTGTTAGGGTCAACCAAAGTCATAAACAATTTTATAATAATAATCGCGACATTAAACCACTAAAGAAAAAAAAACCCAATATTGGCGAGACACTAATTAGTTTTAACTGATATTAACCCTTTCGGCCGCACTTGAATTTAGCTGTGACTACCAAGAGCATCACATATTTTTTCACTTTTTGACTTTTTACTGTGGATCAAATGACGACTTATGGAACATATACTAAAAATCAGTTATGATTTGGATTTCGGGTCTTCAGGATCCATAAGAAACAATGGAACCAACAAAGAGTTAAGAAGTTCAAAAAAGAAACATGTTCAAGATGAATATCGCAAATTTGGATTAATTATAGATCAGCCAAAACAAGGGTCAGGCAATACAAATGATGACAAAAATATATACAACCAACTACCCATGGAGAAATATGTCTGCAACAGTTCACAAAATATTTAATATCATTAAATATCATTTGGTGCCACTTGGAGATCTATCAGAGGAGGCTCAGGAAAAAAGGAACAAGGATTACAGATTTTATAGAGAGCAAAATACTAGAAAAATTTTACGAAATTCCACAAATGAAGATCTATTTAATTTATTATTGGCAACATCAGATCCGTTCATATCCAATATTCGAAATCAATGGAAAGTGGAACATCGGGATTTAGATGAAGAAGCCAAAAAACTACTAAAGAACAGAAATAGCGCAGAACAAAATATAGAATATTTGCAATCAATATTTGTTTCAAATGAATAATAATTATAATTGCCTTCATTATTATTTAAGTACGAAAAACATAGAATTAGTAAATAATTCTTTAAAAAAAACCGACTTCAAAATTTCGGCCAAATAAAATGTTGGGTTAATTTTCAAAAATGTTTAATATAACTAATGTTGTTGCACTTTTTTGATTGAATGAAAAAATTTTTAAAATCTTGTTAATCTTCTAAAAAATCGGTTTATGCTAATGTTTTCCCATTAACAGATCTAAATTTTGACACCCATATTCGATATATTCTTAAAAATCGGTTTATGCTATATATCCCCGATATATTTTAAACAATTTTTTTTTACCTTAAATATATTTTTCTGCAAGCCATATCTTCCAAATAAAAAAATTATTTTTAAAATTGATTCATAAATCACGAAGTTATTCAACAATTTATAAGAGAAGCACAGAAAAAATATAGATAACGGTAAATAAAAAACCGTATGTCCGTCCGATCTTCATAAAAATTAAATGGGACCCACCTGCAAGCAACCCCTTTCAAACAAAAAAAGAATTTTTAAAATTGGTTCAGAAATGGTTATCGTGGAACAAACATAAAAAAAGCAACATACCATTCGAATTGATAACCTCCTCCTTTTTGAAGTCGGTTAAAAATAATAATAAATAGAACCTAATATTGTTACAAATGCTAATAAAATCTATTTCAGTTTTTATTTTTAAAATGTTTTTTAAAATTATCAAATCTGACAGCAAAAAAGAATAAATTTTTCTGTAGTAACAGCAAAATCCCCAGTGAATTTTACTATTTTTTTTAGTGTAAACATTTTTTTGAGTGTAAAAATTTTTTTGAGTGTAACATTAAAAAAATTCCATTATCACAAAAAATAATTATAATTATTATTAAGTTCCAAATATTAAATTTTTTAATATGTAAATAAAAAAAATAAACCCATATTTCACTCCAAAAGTTAAAAGAAATCAAAAGTTCAACTTTGACCTAGAAGTCCTTAAAAAGTCATCAATCAATTTTAATGTAATTAAAACTGAGTCAAGCTGAACTAAATATCTATCCATTAAAAAAAAATTACTTCAATATTTTGATCGGTTCAAAAGTTACAGAATTTTGGCCAATGAAAAACGATTTTCAGCCACTGTGCGTCGCCTAAATGTGATTGCAGCTAAAAAGTGCGATTTTTTACCATCCAGATTTTGATACTTCAGCTGGAATTGTAAATCTTTTCAATACAAAGTCAATAAAACTTATACAAATCTTTTTTACGTTAAATAAATGATTGACATATTTCAATTATGTGTCACGGGAATAACTATGTAAATAATTAAAGAAAAATTCATATGTACAGTTGAATCATGCCTTCAGTGCTATTTTTGTAACGCAGCTGTATAAAACAAAAACTATTCATTTTAATAAGACATTAATGTATCAAGCACATACTTAGTATGCAGGTATTTTTGCAAGTATTTTCATTAACAATCAGTCATTAATTGTAGGGCCATTATTAGTTTGTATGTCATTATGCCAGTCTATCAATAAAACAAACAAATTGTTCTTCAACTTCTGCGTGTGATTCTATTTGTTTAATTTTAATTATATACTCGTACATACCTATTTAAACAACAACTGTTTAAAATAATTTTTTCCAACAACTAATTAGCATGTAATACAGATATTTAATATGAACGCATTAATATGGCTCATACACGTAATGAGACACAGTAAGACACCCGACGATAAATGTTTGCACTAAGTTGAGCAGTACTCGTACTAATTTGTATATTTCTATGCATACACCCAGCATAATTTGTTTTCAAGCCAAAAGTATTCAACAAATTTAGTTGCTATCAAGGTCGTTTAATATTTATTTACATTTTTTATTTAGATTCTTGTTTAGCAAAATTAATTAAAAATTAAAATTAGATACAAATTAAATTGTTATTAAAAAAAGTAATACTAATAACAATAGTATTGCCAAAAAGTATTTAAAATTCATACGATTTGGCAGAGAAAATATTTTATAATGGATGTATGTTGGAACGAATATCGGTGCAGCATCATCATCTTCACCATTCACCCAACAACCAACATTGCTGTGACGTTAGTTAGCTTTTAACATGTTTCTGTTTTATAAATCAAGTTTTTGGTTGTTTGTTGTTTTTTTTTTTTTTTTTGTTTTTTTGTTAAAAGATCAAAAGTAAAAGAAATACCTAATTTAATTATATTTTATATAGTCATAATGATGTGAGAAAAACACCCTACTTCAAAGGAACGATTACTGCAGCCTTTGTTTGATCTTACGTGACTTTCTTGAGAGCAAATGATTTTGAGCATGCATAAATATAATATATAAAAATCTCTTAACCCAAATATGGCAACGTAGCTAGTTTATTTCAATAAGAATTGAAAACAAATACATACTTTAACTAGCTGTAGGGTATTTAAGACATAAATAAATTGTAAAAGACATGTGAAATTTGCTTGTGAACAATAAGAAGTATGGGGCTAAAAAATTTTATGAAATTCGAAATTTAAATGTCATGTTAGTTTTCATTTTACCTTTTCCTAACTCAAAGTTACTCAATAGTTCAGAGTTTAGGTTTGTTTTTAAGAAAACATTTTGAACAAAATGTTATATTATAGCCTTTAAAAATGTCTTGGCCAAATAAAATGTTTAATTGTAATTTTCCATTTGCACAAAACTTTAAACATGCATAAAATTGTCGTATGTGGATTTTATGCTGTGTGATCAATACAAATTGAATTTTGATCGTAACTTCCTGTTGAATTGATTTCTAATTTTTCACATATTATGCAAAATTTTATTTCTTTAATTTTCGACAACAATTTTAATAATTTCATCTTCTGTTATTCAAGTTAGACAAGCCAACGATTAGTTGGCAGTATGGTGTTCGCTATAAAATACATGAGCGCAGATTTGTTAAGCTTCTTATTATGTGAAATGTATTAACGATGTATGTTACAATTTTTAAGCCCTATTAAAACCCCGTCTTTTGCCCAGAAAAACAGTTAAAAAAGAAAACGATTTTTCAAAAACGAAAAGATGTTCAAAAGAAAAATTATGAAAACAGTTAAACGGTTTCCCATAAAGACATAATTATTTTGTATATAAATCAAATGCAAAACAATTAAAATATCGGCGGACAGTTATTACACATGTTAGATATAAATATTATAGGGTGTATTTTTTTGATGTATAGAACTTTAAGTTATCAGCATTTTTTAACTGGCAGCCATTTTGTCAGCTGTCAAGTGCTTTATGTTTTATTTGGTTTGGCATTTCAACATGAACAACGCTTCCAAATTGTGCAGATTTATTTTGAAAATCATGCTTCTGTGTTTTTTTAAAAGTATGTAATTTTAAATTGAACAAAACAAAGATAATTTTTTTAAGTTGAGAGTTGAGCTGCATTCTACAATCGATATTCGCTGGCAAACGAAAATCGACTATCGAATGTAAAATTTGTATTATGAGTTGGCGTCACTGTCAAAAATTTCGTTGTTCAACGAATTTTTTATCGAGCACAAATTTGCTGTCGACGGTGTTTAAAACTGTGCAAAATTTATTAAAAATTTATTTGTTCACTCAAAATATTTTGTAGGTAAAATTAACTGAAAATGTTATTTAAAATAAATGAACATTCATTTAAAAACCGGTCAACTCATTTTTCATTTAAATTACATGAAAGGTTCAGTTAATTTTTAATGTTAAAAAATTAACTGATCTAACCTGTAAAAATAAATGATTTTTTCTTTGTTTCTACAATTTTTACTATCGAAAAATTTACCCCAAAATCCGCAGATATAACTGATTTTTCAGTGATTTCTGTTTTACTTCAGTAATAAAAAACTAACCACAAATTCCGTAAAATCAACAGAATTTTCAGTTATTTAATGTATTTTAGTTATTTTATGTATTTAACTAGTTTGTTATTTTATGTATTTTAATTAAAAAATTTCTTTCAATTTACGGAATTTGTGGTTAGTTTTTTGATATATAAAATACATAAAATAACTGAAAATAACTTGAACTAATTTTCTAAGGGTCGGTCTATATCATATCATAGTTTCCGTAAAATATCTATACATATCTTATATTAAAATGCACATTGACTGTTTGAGAATTATAACATAGAATATGGAATTATTATTATTATACTACACGCAACAATTTTTTGGTAGTTAAATTACATATATAAAATAACTGAAAATTCATTTGTTTTTACGGAATTCACAGTTTAATTTTTGATAGTAAAAATAGCATAAACAAAGGAAAAATCTTTTATTTTCACGGAAGTCGTGACTTTTTCTTTTGATAGTTAAGTCAGCTATTTTAACATTTAAAATTAAATGAACTTTTTGTTAAAATGAAATGAAAATAAGTAGATCGGTTTTTAAGTAAATTTTCAGTTATTTTAAATTACAGTTTCATTTAATTTTACATACAAAATAATTTGACGTAAACAACTGTCAATATCAAATGCAACTGAAAATCCGTATTAATGTGCACTTAGTTTTTTGAATAAATGTTAGATTCAGTTAAAAATAAATTTTCTTACAATTTTAAATGTTTATTTAGTTAAAAACAACTGCACGGAATACTTCCTAAATAAACTACAGTCCGTTACTGTAATAATATTCTGAGTGTTTTGTTTTTTTTTTGGTTTTGGTAAACCAAATACTACTTGTAAATTACTTTTGTTAATATCCTGCAGGTCGTAAGTAGAAAATAGCAATTGGAGAAGCTCGTTTCTCTCATGGAAGAAGATCAGAAAAACTGTTGCCAATTTTAATATGCTTGTGATTGTTCTGCCCTTTGAGCATTGTTGCAGCAGTTCATCAGTAATGGACAGCAAGTCCACAAACGCCTCTTTACAGAGTCGAATATTTTTAATAAATCTGTAAATTAAATTTATAATATCCTTGTCAAAACCTCATTAAATAATATACTCAAGTGGTGGAATCCATTTCCAAAATGTTGGAAGCATCCTTCAGCCTTCTTTTTTTGCTTCTGGCCAGTTCTAGTCAGGATTCATCTTCATCAGACGAATCATCAAAAACTTTATCCAACATTTGTGGCCGTATATCTGCAATAACGCGGCGAATATTCTCCTCCAAATGTCAATCGTTTCGGACTTATCGGCTTAGACTTCAAATAAAATCACTTGACAGCTGCAAAATGGCCGCCAGTTAAAAAAGTGTTCCCAACTTAAAGTTCTATACATCTAAAAAAACGCCCTACATGTTTTTTCAAACTATTTCTATAATTTTTAAAGGCAACACCTACAAATTCTGGCATTATTTTTTTGTATTGCAAATAACAACAAACTAGAGAATTAGGCCGTAAATCCAAATAGCATGTGTGTGGCACCATTGGATTGCACTATTTCTTGAGGCTAACTTTTGAACTTTTCTTTACAAGCTTCTGATGACCATGGCAATTTAATTTAAAATAGTTTTGTTTTAACATATTCTATAGTGATGTTTATGAAAGATTAATACGTGATTTTTATGAGGGATTTATACGCATTAAGATTTTTCTAGGTAACTTTATATGCGTCAAATATGGACCGATCATCATAACATTGGGTATAAACACAATTTCTCTATATATACGGACTATTTGTGACGACTTTAAACTTGCTGCTGATGGTTATAAGAGATTTTTGCTCATTTAAGTGATTTCCGGGAGTAGACTTTATATGGACCGATTATCATAAAATTGAGAGCAACAATTTTTATATATTTATTTTTATATTATTTTTTTGAATTCCAACTTGAAATTTGATATGAAAATTGCAATGCATATTTTGATTATGCTTGTTGAATTTCAACTTGATAGTGATTTTTATAAATGATTTAGACACATTTAAAACATTTTCGGAAGTGGACTTTATATGGGGTTATGTCAAAATATGAATCGATGCAAATGTTTTGAAGAATTTTGTAGGTATACGACTTCTCTATAGACATTTATGTACCATAAAGCCATATTCCGTGAAGACATTGGTATGGGGGCTATGAGAAATCGTGGAACGATTCCAACGGTTTTCAACAGAACTTGGTCAACTATAACAAAAATAAAGTGTGCAAAATGGAATTTAATATACGAGTATATTTTCCTCAAGTATCATAAAAGTTTACCAAAAAATAACATTTCGCTAACTTTCTATGAGAAATTCCAAATATGACGATATTCGACATTTGACCTTCACGGTTTAAAGGTTAAACTTATTCTTATTTATTATCTGGATTATAATGTTCTGAAGGGCTGTAATTTTAAATTCATAACACTAAGAATTTTAAGCTTATTTTACAAAATATTTAAAAAAAATAGTTTTTTTAGCGGGAGGTAATGACATTTTGTTTATATTTTTATTTCTTCATATATTCTTAATAAATCACAAAGAGATCTTTAAAAATTTTAAATTTTGTCTAACAAAATTAAAAAAAAAACATATTATAGGTTAAGACTTGAATAAACATTTTAATAGAAGACGTTACAAATGTGTTAAATTTTTATATCGGTAAGGCTCAGCGTTGCGTTTTCGCAACGTGGGTTATCTGGGCTCCCACCGATCCGATTTACTTAAATTTTGTTTCCTTTGTGTCTGTCAAAAATTATAATAATTTAAAATAGCCTGTTCGCCGATCTCGAACGTTAACGTTCGCTTAGATAAGACTTAAGACACAAACTTTTCATCGTATCTATTTTTTTACTCAATCAAGTTTGTTTATTCCACAATCAAGTTTATGTTATAAGTCTTATCTAAGCGAACGTTAACGTTCGAGATCGGCGAACAGGCTAAAAGTTTCATAATCCTAGCTTAACTGCGTCTTAATGGGTTAATGTTAGATACTTAAGTTAATGCGGATATATTTAAGACACAAATATGCTTTAATACGAATATTTCTCAATATTTGTTAATATTTTACCTACGTTTCTTATTCATGTGGTCCGAAACAAATTAATTGTCTGGGGAATTTTAAATTTGTCAACCAATTTTTGTATTTTATATCTTATTAGAGCGATAATTTTGTAAAATGCAACATTAATTATAATTAATTATTTTTTAATTATATTTATTATAATTTATATTTATATTTATTTAATAGCAAAATTTTAATAAAGTTTTAAAAAATATTATTTTTTTCCCTTGTAAATGCAACGTTATCTATAATCTTGATATTTTTCAGAATAAGTTTCTACAATCCATAGATCTATTCTAGAGTGAGGGGGGCCTGTAGCTTGAACTTTTTTCGTTCATATAATCTATTGTAGTTTAACCTAATTTTATATAATTTTCTATGGTTCTATGATTTCAAATTCTAAGCGAGGAGACTGTAAATAACGAAAAATCGTTACGTCTTATGGCCAGTTTTTAACTTGATATTTAAATACGAAATTAGTGAATTTTTCCTTAAATTTAAGTTTTATTTAAATATGGTTAAATTTTTTCAGTCCCAAATTGCGTTTGGTATTTAATTATGATTAAAGTATGGTAGCACTATTAAATGTAAAAAAAATATAAACAACTTCTTCATTTAACAGCTGATTTACTATTTAGTTTACAAATTGTTGCAAACTATAGTATTCATTGGTTTCGTTGATAGTAATGACACAATAGCACAATGTTTTTATTTGCGGCGAGTTTATTTATTGAATATTTTTATCCAATAATAAAAAAAACTTTAATGTGCAATTTTCATAATTTGCAGAACTGTCAAAATCTTATGGTAGTATGAACAACTTAAGTTGTATTTAAATGGACGTAGTCAGTGATTTAATTTATATTTAAATATGAGCTATAAAAACGAATTTGTTATTTAAACAGAACTTAAGTTTAAAAACCCTTTGATTTTTAACTTAAAAACTGGCCATTAGTTTAATAACTGGTTCTAGATTACATGCATATGGCCAGTACACGTTTCGGTTTGAAATTACGATCAATGATTTTGTTACAAATTTTCAACTCCACAACTGGTTCTAAATAAGCTTTGTGGCGATGTGGAATGGTTCTTCAAGCATTTAATTGATCAATGAATTGTGTTTTTGTGTAATTGTCGCCAAATCAAACATACATACATTCTTACAGTTTTAAAATACATAAGTTCTTTCAATAGTAATTTTTGAATTTTAGCGCTTGAAAGTTGCTAACAAATTCCCTAATTAAGTATTTAATCATTAGTTCCCGGGCAGTCAGTAAGGAATTTAAAGTGGTTCTGATTAATCTGGTTCTAGAACAAGTTTTGTTTTCTTCGTTTTGTTTCTTAGTTTTTTTCTGGGAAATTTAATCTTTGAAAGGAAATTTCTTCGTTATCTTTAGTACATTTTAGGGCAATTTTATAAAAAAACTAATTTACAATAGCTTAAACCTGTCAATCGAATGGCATCAATAACATTGCTCCATAGCTTTTAAATACCATATCTCGGTACAATATAGGCTTAGAATCATATATGCAATAAAAATAACTAAAAAATGGTGTTCTAAAATGTCCCATAAGGGTATTGTACCAAAGGCCTATTAAGTTATTTTAAGAAGTACATATTTAGTCATAACAAAACAATAGTATTATTTAATAGATATTTAAAACGATTTTAGAAAGATTTTAGAAAGTTTTTTTTTTGTATCTACCCTGAATTTAATTTAAAGAGACTAAAGCTACGGTCACACTTGGCAAATATTTGCCGAAAAAGACGTAACCAGTAAATAAAATATATTTCAACTCGTTTATTTATTTAAAAAAACTTTGTTTATTTAAGACAGGACACAACAAATATTTAGTTTTATTTGATGCTGTTTGATTTTACAAAACTTTTGTAAGGACAACCAACGTCAACGAAATTTGTGCTAAAGCAAAAGTGGTTACGTTTTTTTTAGTAAATATTTGCTAAATGTGACCGTACCTTTAGCACGCTTAATGTACAACTAAGCAAAAACAGCAGTTTTCAAATATATTTTTTAAATTTTAAAACGATGTGCAGATTATTATTTGATTTCAGTCTAGTTTTTTTGTGTATATTTCTCCAAATTATTGGTTAATTTAAAATTTTTTAAAAATTATCACCAACATATTGACCGCTAATGCTTTAAAGGGTTAATTTTGATTAAATAATTAAATTATTTTTGACATTTGGACCCACTGTAAACTATATAAAATTATTTAAACATTTATCTTTGACATGTTGTAAATACCATTAAACCAATATCTTATTATCACTTTAAATATTTGCATTTAGTTGTACACAAATGACTGACAACTATTTGTTAATATTCAACACACATAACAACTACATTTTTGCTTATGTTAATTTATTTAATTGTAAAATCAACACAAATTTTAAATAAACTAAAACGATTTACAAAACATAATGTTGTGACTCACTTCTTTTCAATGTTATCCAAGCGTTTGCGCAGATCCTCATCCACCGTTGCCAGCAAACTTACGCGATCATGTAAATTTTTTATTAATTCTTTATAATCACAGTTGTGGGTTGTTGTTGAGACCGAAGTCGTTGCAGAAGGATTCTAAAAGAAGGTGTTTTATTTAAATTAATTTTTGACTGATTTGTAAACTTGAAGTGTGTGTGTTGAAACACGGTTATTTAACAAACTCAAACCAGCAAAATTCAAATCTTATCTGTAAAGTTGTTAAACTTGTCTAAATATATGTAGCTATGAATTAGTTTTTCAAGATCATTTAGGCAGTTTTTTCGTATTTTTTTTTTTTTGCTACGCATGCATATGAACATTTTGGTTTTGAATGTTAAAAATGTATGAAAGACTTGTTAAACATGAAATCGAATTTAAATCTTAAATTTCGTTAAGAACAAAGCATAAAAATTTAACTAGATTTTATTTGAATTTTATTATTATTTTTTATTTATTTAATTACAACATTTTTAAAACATTGTGCAGTTATTTTGTTTTTTTTTTTTGTAACTTGTTTTAAAATACATAATTCTTTATTAAATTAACACATCACTGACTGGCTGGCTGGCTGGCTGACTGGTCGGCTTACTTGAAAGAACATTGAACTTAAATGCACGTTTTGTAATACATATATTTTTTTTAATTATTAAATCATCTAAAATCATTTACGTTAAGAAGTTAAAACTTGTAACCCACCGTTTTCCAACGCGTTACGTTGCTGCGTGTTGTATGCCAGTGTCGCTGAGGGGCGGGCGCTGACGTAGCCGCCTCTTGCATATAACATGTTGTTAAGTTGGTCAATAAAACAATTAGTAAAACCTCCCCAAAGAGGTGTTTGAATTTATTTAATAATATCATATTTATTTTCTTTATAATTAGAATTATTTCCTTTTTTTTTATATAATACAAAATTTATATGTGATTCATATAAAACGTTTTATATGTTTTTTTATGTTAAATAAATTCGACGGTTTTGTTAATGTATATTTGCTAAACGAACCGCTCCGTTCAACGTTTGCAATGAGACTAAAAACTTAATGATCGCAAGTTTAGTGTTTTCTTGAAAAAAAAAGTAAACTTTTGCCAGCCAAATAGAAATAAATAAAATAAAGTAAACAAATACAAAAACAACTTATTATTGTATTAAGCTGTTATAATACAAATAAATAAATAAATAAAAACAGCAAAAATCATTTCAGACATCTCTCACAGAAAACCATCATCATTCATTTGCAGTGTGCTCCTCTTAACATGGTGTTGTGCGCTCACGATGGAGATGCTTCAATGTGGATTTTAATTTTTGCTGAAGATGTTTTTATAATTTTTTTTTTGGCAAGTTTTGTGTACCCTACACACGTGCTAATTACACTTGATGTTAGGTTAAATTTCACATTAAATATTATAGGGTGCTGTAGCTTAATTGGTTAGCGCATTTGATCATTAAGCATGAGTTGGTATTTTTAGCCCGGGTTCGATTCCCAGCCGCTGCCACTCAAACAAAATCAGTTTCTGAGAATTATTAGTTTTCTTTCTATCCATTATAACTAATATTTATCACAGCGCCCTCCTTCGGTGGTATAGCATTCAAACGCCACCGAAGTAAAATAAAATAAATAAAGGCTACATACAAAATCAAGCTTTAACATTAATGCGCCTACACACCACCAGAGGCGCTGCAATTCTGCACTAAAAACAAACATAATGCGCAATTACAGAGTTGTGATATAAAAAAGCTTTCTTCTTTCACCACCTTTACTTCTTCAACTATCCCCTTTCCAAAGAAAGTAACTCAATTATATATAGGGATATTAATTGCCTGAGTGTTACTTCTCTTTTTAAAAAAAAAAAAAAAAAAAAAAAAAATAATAAATTTAGAATTAAATTAATTTAAAAATTTAAACTTAATTTACAATTATTCTTTTATTTAAAATCCCTTCTTTCACTTTCCTCAATGTAATTATTAAGTTAACAAACCTTTAATTAGGCTTTGTATGAGGCATTAGTTGCTAGACCTTCCAATTGCCCTTCTCAAGTAGGCCTAGCAGGCATATGACCAGTAGCGAGTAGGTAAGGCCTTGACTAACAATAACACGCCATGTATGGGCTAACTATACTTCACATAATCCAATAGTCAAATTTGTACTTACTGATCTGTGTAAAATTTCAGTTTGATATCGATATTTATAAAATACTAGCTAAAACCCGGTGTGCTTCGCTACCCGTATTTTTTAAAATTAACTTTGTATGGGAGGTACCACGCCCACTTAAAATTTCCAAAAAAAAAAGTAGCCTATAGCTCCTTCCAGACATACAGAAATATACTGTGAAAATTTCAAGCAAATCGGTGATTTTTAAAATTAACTTTGTATGGGAGGTACCACGCCCACTTAAAATTTCCAAAAAAAAAAAAGTAGCCTATAGCTCCTTCCAGACATACAGAAATATACTGTGAAAATTTCAAGCAAATCGGTTCAGCCGTTTAGCCGTCTATAGACTTCAAACTAATAATAATAAACATAACGACACACATTCACTTTTATATATATAGATTTGCGTAGGTTTTTGTTTTTCGGAAGTGGTCCCTATATGAAAGCTTTGGCAAATTATAAGTCAATCTCCGTAAAGTTCGTTACTATGATTTATATATTTATACTTAAAGAGCCATCGCCTTGTGCGCACAAGAACAAAACTTTTACAAAATTACGGACACAAACTTGTTCATATTCTTCTGTGTGGGGAAAACGTGTTGATTTTCATCTTTATAGTTTTTTTTTTTTGTAATTTATTTAAATGTCTTTTTGACGGACAATGTTTTTCGAACAATAACATAACATCGACTTGAGTTGTCCATACGAGACAAATTTATTGACAAGAAATTGCTCGTTAAGTGAACAAATTGATGACTTGCCAATTAATTTATTTTATTTTAATCGAAGACAATATAAAGATCCCTACTATCTTTGAACAAAAGGCCGCATGCAACTCCTTCAAACT
Organism: Bellardia pandia; assembly: GCA_916048285.2. Lineage (NCBI taxonomy): Eukaryota > Metazoa > Arthropoda > Insecta > Diptera > Calliphoridae > Bellardia > Bellardia pandia. The sequence goes on from OU696531.1 coordinate 48,255,025, forward strand.
AATAAGCACAAAAAGTGCTAAATTTTGTTGCCCCTGATTTGATTCTTACCATTAAATTACCATTATTTTATTAAAGTCAACAGTAATGATAAAATTTTAATATATCGTCGTTGATACGATACTCGTTCCTACTTTTGGATTTTTTTTTGTATTGGATTTCAACTTAATAGGTATTTTTATAAGAGATTTATGAGCATTTAAGTTATTTTCGGAAGTAGACTTTATATGGGGGCTATGGTTAAATATGGACTGATGCAAACAAAATATCGTTTTATAATTTTGTTTTGCATGAAATTTATGTACGTATTTTCTATAGATATTTATGTACATACCATAAAGCCATATTTCGGAAAGACATTTGTGTGGGGGCTATGAGAAATCATGGACCGATTCCTACCATTTTGAACTGGACTTGTCCTTTTATAATAAAAATGTAGTGTGTAAAATTTCTGCATTATATTTAAAGAAAATTACAAAAATATCTGCAAAATATCGAGGTTGTCTGAAACTTTGGTCTGTAACTAGATCTAGATTTTACTCATTTGCAACACTAAACATTTCGGAAAAACAAGAAATTTTTGAGAGAAATTTCAGGGCTCTAAGCCGAGGCTCTAAAGTGCCTTCATCAGACGGACAGAGGGACGGACATGGCTAGAACATCTTAGAATCTCATAAGGATGTTTTGGTTTTACAAACAATATTTCGATGTGTTACAAAAGGCATGACAAACTTAATATACCCCTTTTTGGTGGTGGGTATAAAAAGAAGCAGGAAATATACATATGAATTTGTTTGAAAATTGTTACACTTTTTGTAATAATAAAACAGGCAACCGTACTAAAATGTCTGTACACTATAATCCAAGTAAAGAACACAGAACTGCTTAAACGTTTCGTTTTTGAAATGCAACTGTTACTTTAACATATTGATGTGCTTGTAAAGGGTAAACTGTTAGTCATGACTCATGACTGGTCAAAGAATTAAACCAAAAGCACAAAATTTAATTAAAATCAATTAAGTATATTTTTATTTGCCTTGCTTAAAATTCATTGATTAATTGTTAATATAATATGCGGGGGTATGTATTTTCAAAAGTTCACAAACAAGGATATGAGCTACTTAGTTACAACAATTACCTGTAATGTTATACATATTAATAAAGTTTATTTTAATTTACCATTGATTACGTTTAATATTAATTTTTTTTCCAAAAACTAAATATTTTTCCTAAAAACAATTACCAAAATTCTGGGCCAAAGTAGCTTCTTTCACTACATAAGTACGATTTTTGGTGGAAATTATTTTAACCAATAGCTTGAAATTTATTTCTCTTTTAAATAATTTTGTTTTAATAATTTTTATCTGAATGTGGAACTTCTTTTACAAAGAAAAGTCTAAAAACTAATTGATATTATAAACAATATTAACTTGCTGGCAATGAGATCATCTTAATTAAAAAATTATTTAAAAGAACGTATTATTTAAATAAATGATCAAAGAATGAAATTCAGCAAACAAATTCCATAAAAGAATGTGTGAAGAAGATTTTGCAGCATTAACGAACAAATGGGAAGACAAAAAAATGTTGGCATAAAAAATTTGCAACCATTGTTTGTTAAATCAATTCCCATAATGGGGTAATGTTACAGTAAGAACTAATGTTGTGAAAAATCAATAATCATGAAAAGGTTTGAGCTGTGACGTGATCTATTATGATCATTTCACAAACATTCAAGATCAGCAATAAGAGAGAAATCGATTTATAAAAAAATCTTTATTTCTTCTTTATTTTTATGTAGTATTGATTAGGCTAGTCATTTGAATAATTAACGTTCAAATAATCGAAGAATTTCAAAATGCCCATTTTCGAATAACGAATAAATCGATTTTATTTATGAAAAATAATCGAATAAAACGATTGTCGTTTCTGTTTAAAAATTATAATAATTTTATAATTAAACAAGCAAGAAAGTATAGTTGGTCAAGACCGACCATATAATACCCTACACCCAGCATATGTATAAAACATTTTTTCAGAAATGGGCGCAATGTTGGAGATATTACTTATTATGGACCACTCATCCAAAAATTTAGTGTCATGATTTCTTTAAATATAAATATGTATGTGTTAAACTTTATCTCGATATAAATACTTTTAAAAGATTTATGGAGCTTAAATTGATTTACGGAGAGGGTCTTATATGGGAAGTTTGACTAAGTATGGACCGACCATTATAAAATTAGGTGTCATAATTTGTGTATATATGAGACTTATGTGTGTTAAATTTTATTTGGATACCAACATTTTTAAGAAATTTATGGTCGTTAAAGTGATTTTCTGAAGTGGGCCTTATATGGGAGCTACGATTAATTATGGACCGATCTTCACAAAATTTGTAGATGTGATTTGGCTTCATTTACCACTCATTTGTGGTGAAACTTGTTGGGATAGTTGCATAATTCAAACATTTATAATCGTTGAACCCCAATTTCGGGAGGACATTTATAGAGGGCCAAGTGAAATAATGGACCGATTTCCGCCAGTTCCAATCCCATTCGTCCTTGGGTAAAAACAATATCATGTACCAAATTTTATCGAAATATCTTCGAAATTACGACCTGTGCTCTGCGCATAAGCTTTACATGCACATCCAGCCAGCCAGACGGACGGACATCGTTAAATCGACTCAGAAAGGGATTCTAAGTCGATCGGTATACTTTAAGGTTGGCGGTGGACCAATATGTTTGGGCGTAACAAACATCAGGACAAATCCAATATGGTGGTGTAGGGTATAAAAAAAAATCATTAAAAATGAATATAAAATTAATATAAATCAATATTATCAATGTTACCGATAATAGCTTGACATCTGCGAGGCATTGAGGTCAGCAAATTTCCCAAGCTTTATTTGTTTCGGCTTTCATGTGATCATTAAATTTTTAACAGAGGTTACTTTGGTTTTTACAACTTTGCATAAGCTCTCAATCGGGTTGCGATCAGGACTGTATGAAAGCCAGTCAAGAACAGTAACCGAATTGTTAAAAAAACCATTGCTTGACGTGATGAACCATATGCTTTGGATCGTTATCTTGTTGAAATATTCATGTTACTGGCATGTTCTCATCAGTATACGGCATCATTTTATCGCTTAGAATTCTTGCATACGGTAACTTTTCTATATTTTCCTTAATTTTGTGCAGCGGCTTCAAAGAGGCACGGGGTACTTTGCAAAGAAGTACCTTCATTGGACGGATGTACGAGTAAATGGAAAAGAGTATTTTTTTCGCACGATACAAAAAATAATAGGGACTCTTCAGTTAGAAAAAAATATGTTCGCAGGCCCAAGTTGAAAGAATTTGATCCAAAGTAATCGCGCCACTTTGAAGCATGAAGGGGGTTCTGTATGCACGTGGTGTTTGGCCGCTGCACAAAATTAAGGGAAATATAGATATGTTTCAGTATGCAAGAATTCTAAAGGTACGGTCACATTTGCCAAAAAAGACGTAATCACTAAATAACATACATATATTTTAACTCGTTTATTTATTTAAAAAAACTTTTCTTATTTAGGATAAAGCACAACAAATATTTAGTTTTAATTTATTTGATGCTGTTTGATCTTGTAAAACTCTTGTAAGAGTAAACAACGTCAAACAAATTTATGCTCAAACTAGTGGTTCCGATACGTCGTTGAAATGCACAAAGAACAGAATTATTAAAATGTATATCAGTGATATTACTAAAGGTGACTTTAGACGATGTTACTCTCTGTTGGACTTGATAAAGGAACTAACTTGTTACTTTACTTTATTTAAAATTTGTTGAATTATTCGAATAATTCGATTAGTTTTAAATGTGTGATCGAATTATTCGAACAAAAGAAAACTCGAAGAATTTCGTAACCCTAGTATTAATGGTAATTTAATATAATTTAGTATTTGACCTCAAAATATACAAACAAATTTAAATTTAAATAAATACACTTATTTAATAAATGGGAAAAACCACCTGATAGTTTTTCTCAGAAATTTAAAATTTACAAAAATCTAAAATATATTATTTTCAAATGTGACAAAATTCTTTTGGATTTTCCATAAAAATTGTATGTGTCAATTCAAGTTCAAGATAATTTAAAATGTTTAATATTGTTGAACTCTTAGTAGTAATCTTTTTTATGAATATATGGCAAAACATATACAATTTTTTTTTTGTAATTTTCTATCGAAAAACATTAATATAAAGAATTGAAACTTACAGTTTGTGTACTAATGCACCAAATTCTTAATACACAGTTCTTTGTGCGATTTGACAATAAATTATATTGTCATAATCAATCAAGCATGTAATTAAACATTGCACTAAAACTGAACGTCCCTAATAGCTCACTTTAGCTTTATCAGCAAACTGCAACCGGAAGAATCTTTCATTAAAGATTTAAAGATACATATTATTCCTTTAAAATGTTTACAAAGTAATTATTTTTTTAATAACTAAGAAAAATCTCCTCCTCACTACTTGTCATTGCCACAATAAATCATGGAGTAATAAAATTATGCAAAATGCGGTAGAGTTTTTAAAAAACGACTCAAAAATAAAAAATTAACAAAAAAAAAATAACAACTAACAATGTTTTATAACATCAACAATGAATTAACATATTTTCTAGTAATTTTCATTGTTTCTTAAAAAATACTATAGGTACATACTCGTATGTAGATATTGTAGTGTAGTATATTTGAAATAGTCATAGACAATATTGTCAAGGCGGATATTTTTTAAAAAATTCATTCATAAAAAAACCAAAACAATATTAAACTCATAGTACGTCAATGTCCGCTAATGACACTAACGTTTTACAAATGTGTAGAGTTTTTTTTAGAGCGTTTTGTGTTTTATTAGGAATTGTAGTGTATATTTTGTTTACTAAGAAAATCTAGGTCATAAATATTAATAAAAAAAAAGTAAATAAATAAATATTTTATTCATTGGCATGAAATTTGTAGTACAATTAAAATTACTTTAAATTATCTCATAGCAATTAAACGACATTTTTATAATTTTTGTTTAACTTGTCAATATATTCAGTTAATATATAATGGGTGCGGGTTAAAATTAACCTTGAACGGAAATATTTAAAACAATTTCATTAACAAAAGTAAATAGTTTAATAAAAACAATAGATTTTTAAGACTTGCCTGCCATTATTTTCATGTTAATTAGTGATTTAATGCTGCTTTTACAATCAAAAATTCTGAATTTGAATACCAAAACAAAGATGATGGAATTTTTAAGGTGATACACGTTTTTAATATAATTAATAGAATACAAAAAGTTAGTGCCTGATTAAAATGTTGTGTTGTCTCGACTACAACACAACATGTATTTTCATACGATTAAGCCGATAAGTGTTTTAAATCGTAATCGCAACAGACAACATCAAAATACTTAGTGTTGTGAACGGTAATCGGGGCCTTATATTTAATTGAAAACTATTTAAAATATCGGTAAAAACTGTTGCTTTAAAAAACTTTGTAAGTTCAATAAGAAAAAACTAGAATTGTGAAATATTGTCGTTACTTTAGGTCACCTTAACATTATCTAAACATGTTATAAAATTTAAATAAATAATTAGTTGAAAACTAATGCTTCGTTTCGGATTAAGAATATTAAAAGTTTTGGTTCGGTTTTGACCTGAAAAAAAACGATTTCAGTGGGACTCTATAAATTATCTATGGCGCTATAGTATTATGTATTTGGTTGGCCAAAAGGGTTCTATCTATTTTGAGCTGCTGAAATCTGGGCAGACTATTACCCGGAATTCAACTGATTCCTTTGAAATGAGCATTAGCCCAAAGACTCCCAAAATATACGGCCACGCATGAAAGCGTAATAGACCATTAAGACAACGCTAGGCCACATTTTGCAATACCTGTTAAAAACTATTTGGCAAGTAGTAATTGGTAAATTTTGCCCCACTGGGCTTATAGTCCAGACCCTCCAGACCTACTATTTGTTTAGTTCGACTTAGAGCGCTCTCTCTATCATACGTTTTGCTTTAGAACTGGGTATCCGAAATTGGCTTGATTTATTCTGGGTTTTAAAAGATGAGCAATTGCCAGAAAGATGGGAAACGGTCATACCAGTGGCTAATATTTTAAATAAATTTATCTTATACCAATGTTACAAACTAAAAGCTAAACATTTCAAAAAATAGGACATTTTTTAGTTACACACACAACATATTAAAAGAAGAGTACCTATTTGAAAGTAGAATTTTTATATAATTAACAAGTCAATTGTACTCGTATGTATGCATTTTGAAACGTTCTTGCGATTTTTGGAATGTATTAAATAATTTCATTCTCTGCTGGAATCGTACAAGCTAAAATATATAAGTATTTTAGTGCAATGACTAATCCGTTTATAAAATTAGTCAAGTTTTATTATTATTATAAAATGCTGTTTGGAAAATACTTATTGTAACCCGCCCGCGCTGTTCTTTTCTAAATAAAAGTAAATTTTAAAATGAAACGCATTTGTTTTTAAGCTTAAGAGAAAGAAATTTTACGAAAGCTTCTTAGAACCACAATTACACCAAAAACAAAACAAATGACAAATTATGCAGACCTTTGTTTTTGTTTTATTGTCTCTCCTGATAAGCGATATTGTGTTTGCTTAAAGGGGAATACCCATAAATCTGGGGGTTTACAAAAAACAAATCTAGATCATGAAAACCATTGAAAGTTCAAGAAGATTAAATCAAAATTTATTACACGAATATTTAATGTTTAAATTAAATGTTAATTCAAATGAATTGTTTAAAGATTTTAGTTTCACAATACAGTTGTCATATAAAAGTGTCTTTTGTTAGTTTTTTTTATATCATTTTTAAATTATTATTCATCATTATCTTTGGTTTACTTTCAAATATTTGAGAAAATAATAATTATTTTGAATTTTTGTTACAAAAGTAAGTAAATTTATGATCACATCCATCCATCAATAAATAATGACATAAACACTTTAGATGACAGCTTAAATGTTTTTTTTTTTTTGTCATACAAATAAGTTTCTAAATATGGCAGACAGTATTAAGCTCTTTTTTATTTATTTAAATGTTTTTGTTTTTAAACTGAGTATTTTTTCCACTCACGCCTTGTTTTTGATCGTTTAACAATTGATTATTTAAATTATTTAAATTAATATAGAAAAAATCTTACTCATGAATTTGTTTATTTTTATTTAAAATAAATTTAATCTATAAATCTGTAGACAAATGCACTTTCAGCTTAGGCGATCATAGGTTTCAAATACCATTAAGTTTTGCAGTCGGTGTGTAATGCAAAGTACATAGAAAAAACTTGCTAATGACTTGCAATTATTGAATAACATACTTTTCAATGACTAGCACTTACCGTTTTCATTACTTAGAAGTAGTAGAATGATGTCTTTGTATAACTGCTTACTTTTTATTCATTTTCATGAACGCATTTTAACTTAAATGATAAAATGAGACCTATCTATCAATGTATTACTTAAGTCATTACTTGTAACTAGTTTTTGTGATATTAAAGAATTGAGTTATAATTAAGCGGTTGTTGTAAGTAGTTGCTTCCAATGACGTCATCATTTTAAAAGAATTAATTAAAATTTTAACGCATTACTTGTCAATAAACGTTTTTGCCCGCTATATATATTTATATATAATTTGCTATATATATATAATTAATTTTTAAATGTTACGAGGGCGGTTCGGAAACTTCACAGAAAGAGAATAGCAAAAAAGAGAACAACAATTTTATTTTTCAATATAATTTTCTGAAACTTCAATACACTTAGTCCCTTGATTAAAATAGTTGTCTTCAATGCCTTCAAAATAGTGGTTTACAACTGTAATTGCATCTTCAGTTGAGGTTAAACGCCTGCCAGCTAGGAAGTTTTTTAGATTTGGGAACTGGTAAAAGCCACTGGGAGCTAAACCAGAAGAATAAGGTGGCTGGTTAAGAAACTCGTATTTTAATTCGTTGATTGTAGACATTGTTAAAACACTCTTATGCGCTGGGTCTTGATGAAAAATTTTTTTTTTGTGTTGTAAGCAGCGTTGTCAACTTGGTGCGTTTCGTGCCATTTTTGGTGCTTTTTTAAATTGTTTGTGCGAAAAATTCCTTAGTTGGTGCGCGGTGCGTTTTTTTAATTTTTCCGAAAATGTGATGAAATCTTTATTTTTACTAATTTTTAATTGCAGTTTATTAATAATTCATTATTATGTAATCTATGCGATAAAATTCGTATTTTAAATACGAATGTATGATAAAAGAATGTATACAATCAAATTCGTCACATGAAGGTTATTGCTAAAGGTGAATAGTTTAAAATCTTTGTTTGAAAATAATATTAAAAAAAATTTTATTGAAAAAATTCCAATAGAAGTACTTGAAATAGAAAACAAAAATAATTAAAAAAGTACCAAATATATACTGAAATTAGTTCTTTTTACCAATTAGTACTTCAGTTCCGAATATCATATTGTGAGCTAAATTTTGATTGGTTAAAAGCTTATTATATCCTTATTAGCTCATTTATTAAAAAAAGGCTTTTACTATTATTACTTTTAATAAAAAGTTTTATATAGAATTTATGAAATTAAACAAATGTAAAACTAATTCCATAAACATTTCAAATGAAAAAGAAATGTAAAACTTGGTGCGTTTTCTTTTAAATGGCGCGTTTTTTTTCTCCATTTTGGTGCGTTTTAAAATTTCAAAGTTGACAACGCTGGTTGTAAGCCAGGACGTTTTTCTTGAATTTTTACATTTAATTGATCCAAAATGGTGCAATAGAACTTTGAATTTATTGTTTATAGTGCATTTACACTTGTAATTTTCAAACTAGTTGATGATCATAAGCTACTTTCATAAACCATTAATGGCCGAATTCTCAGTCATTAGTTAACCATTGGTAAACTAATATACTAACTGTTCTTTAACTAATACATGTTATTCTTATGGCAAACTAAGCATTGCGAATAAAGAATCATTAGTTAAGCCTTTGTCATTAGCTAACTAAAGACTGTGAATTCGGCCATAAGTGGTTTATCTTTGATAAATCATAAAACAGCTGACTTTAATATTAAAAATTTAATAAAAATATGGACGTTGTTTTGAAAAAAACAAATTTTTAATTTGTGTTTTTCATCCAGGATGAATAAAATTCAATTACAGTTTCTTTTTTTAAACAAAACTTTTTTTTTATTTTTGAGCAAATGTCAAATGTGTCGAGCGTTGGCAGAAAAATGTTGAAAAAACAGAGTTGCATTAGCAGAAACTGGTTGTTTGTAACTAGTTTATCTCAAAAGCTAGTTGCAAAATCTGTTTTTGATTTGTATGGATAAACAAGTTTCTCAAACTAGTTTATCACCATAAACAACTAATAACTAGTTTATGGCGTAGGTGTAAATGCACTATTAATCCTTTTGCAGATAGTCAATCAATAAAAGTCCAAAAACCTGTTGCTATAACCTTACCAGCCGATTGAATTGTTTTTGCCTTCTTTGGGGCACTTCTTCCAGCTTCAGTCCATTGCTTGAATTGTTCTTTTGTCTCTGGAGTATAGTGGTGGATCCATGTCTCATCAACAGTTACGAAACGATGCTTAAAATCCATTTAATTTTTCTGAAAATAAACCACACAAGCTTGAGAAATTTTCATTCATATGCGTTTTTGGTCGACTGTTAGCAAATGCGGCACCCATCTTGCAGAAAGCTTTTGTAGCATCTGTAGTTCTTCAGGGAAAATTAAATGGACTCGATTATTTGAGATGCACATGATTGTAGCAATTTCACGCACTTTTATTCGTCCATCATTTAATACCATATCATGCATTTTGGCTACAGTTTCTTTTGTTGTGTTTTCGGACGTGGTTCATCCTTAATGTTTGTACGACCATGTTTAAATTCAGCAACCCAATTGTTTACTGTTGCATATGAAGGAGGCACTTCCATCTAACACATTCACCATATCATTATGAATTTCTTGTCCCGATAAACCTTTTTTATTTAAATATTTAATGACATTACGAATTTCTAATTTGTCCATTATAAAAAAATCGCGAATGCGACTTTTTTGAACACCTGTTTCTATATGAAGGAGTTGTCAGATCGAAAAGAAATTTAACATGTGGTCATAGCACAGATGGAATATTCCAAAACACTTAATTTTTTCTGTTTATACTGCGCTTTCTGTTCTAGGCTAAGAAGTTTCCGAACCGCCCTCGTTGTATATGTGTGTATATGTTAAAATAATAACAATAAAATCATTTAATGTTTTCTTTAATTTACTATAAAACAAGAATTGAGACTTTTCATAGAGCTAAGGCTATAGGGTTACATTCGTGTTCCAGCTATACTCATTATCAACCAATAATTTGCCATTTTTTTTTTGCTTTTCTTAATCAAAATATTGCAATAGTTGCTTTTGTACTGCTGAATGTTTAATTAATAGAATAAGAATAATATATAGAATGGAAATAGTATAAAAAAACAAAAAACATCTGGCTTTTATAGCGTTAAGATACATTGTTTAATCATTTATAAATATTTAAATTTCTTTAATTGATATTTTTATTATTTTAGAACAAATTTGTTCATATTGATTGTGGTATTTAATAAAAATGTGTGTCTGTGAAATTGAATTAAATTTAAATTTCAATTGTTTAACATTTTTTCATAAGTTTTATTTTTTAACTATTAAATTTGTTGTTTACTTTATTTTATGCTTTGCAATAAATGATGAGGTGTTAATTTACCTTAACTTCCAGATGTGTTAAAAAAACATAAATTTTGTTTTTTTTTGTGCTTAAAAGAAATTTATGACTATTTCAAACTACAAAGTGTTTGTTTTTGGAAACGTGCAAAATTTTACTATAAACAACTATCATCAATGAAATATTATGTTGATATGCTATTTTTAATAAGTAGGTATTGTGAGTTACTTACATTAAATGTAACATAAATGGGGTTATGTAAGGTTTTCAACACCATAGTCTGAGAAAAAATATAGTTGTACATGATCACCGCCGGCATTTCTACATTTTTACATGTATTTCAACAATATTATGGTCATTGTAATTATTGTAAATTTAATGATAAGTATTATCTAGTATTATCGAATAACCAAAAGTAGTAGAATTTGTCAGCTTTACTCTTAAAAAATTATTTATAAAACTGTATCAAATATCAAATATCGATCCAGCAAAAAATTATATTGATTTGCAAGCAGTTGAAGCATTTGTAATTGCTTCAAATACAGGTTCTTACTAGTACATATATTTAGCTTCCGAAAATGGTAAAAGAATCAGTAAAGTAATGTAAAGAACTGTCTACTGCTACACCAAACTAAGACTGAGTCTTTTGACGGGGTATAACGATTAACGATCATGTCAGAAGAAACATATTATTAGTATTAATTTGCGTGCATTGTGCTCGTCCCAAATATACCCAACATAAATCTAATTGTATGGTCACACATGGCAAATATTTACTCAAAAAAGCGTAACCACTTCTTTAAGCACATATTTGTTTGACGTTGTTTACTCTTACAAAAGTTTTGCAAGATCAAACAGCATAAAATAAAATTTGTTGTGTCTTGTCCTAAATAAACGAAGTTATTTTTTAAAATAATTAAACGAGTTCAAATATATTTTATTTAATGGTTACGTCTTTTTCGGCAAATATTTGCCAAGAGTGACCGTACCCTAAGTTAATTTGAAGTTAATATTGTGCACAGAGGGGTTATTAATTCAGCGTTTTTTTTCCTCATAATTCAAAACAGCCCACATGTAAGTTTAGTAAAATAAAATGGCGCATAGATTGATATCCTTCAGAGTAAATCCAAAATTTATTTAGTTTGGGCAATTGACAATCCTTTAATATGGCACAAAAAGTACAAATAGTTTATTTGAAACAAATGCATATAAATAAGAAAAAGTAGCTGTAGTTTCCAGTTAGAACTAAAAATAAAGAAAATTCCCAGTTTAGTTGAGAACATCGACCTATTTTTTCCTTTACACACAATCGATAACAACCCAGCCTACACATTTACGTTATTTAGTTGTGAGTAGTTTACTTTGTTTTCTTTTTCTTTTTAAAAAGAATTTTTAAGAGTTTTACTATTTGCCACAATTAATTGTATACAACTATATATACAGTGGGAAGCAAAACTGTTCGTATGTTTTGCATAAAGGAAGTAAGGTAATGAAAATAATACAAATATAAGTAAGTAATACAAATATATTATATTTATATATGTATTTTTTGATTTAATTGACCCTTATTCTAAATTATAAAGCAGAAAAACTCAAATAAATTGCTTAAAAAAAAAAAAAAAAAAAAAATAAAAAACTTAAAAAAAAAAATTCCCTATCCAGACACTTTTGCACAGTACATGAAATAAACACTATCACGATATTGCTCTGTTAAAATGTAACAGCATTTGACCCGTTGGTTTTTTATGTTTGTTGCGATCTCGTTATCAAGCTTTTATTGCTCTATTTGTGCATAATTGTTTGACCTGTGAAAGCTTTAAAAATGTGAAAAACGCCACTGATATTGAAAACATTGCTAAAAATTAAATTAAAGTAAATCGAAAGTAAATGATATAAAAAAACGGTGTAATGTAGCTTGCAATAATAACCAAGGGGGTCGACTAACATTGCTTTCTGATGGTAATGACCGGCAGATTGAACGTTTGCTACATAATTAGAACATCGAGACCATGAAGAATGTTGTAAAAGTTATTGGTAAGGATGCCAGTTCCTGAACGGCTAGACGCGCATTAAATAGAATTGGTTTAGTAGCCAGTGTGAACAAGAAAAAGCCAGCACTTTTCGATAGAAATGTGAAAAAACGCCTTCATTTCTGTAAAAGCCACAAAAATTGGACAGTAGATGACTGGAAACGGGTTATTTGGAGTAACGAAATGAAATCAACCGATACCAGTCTGATGGAAAAGAATACTATTGGCATAGGCCGCATGTGTGCATCCAAAAGCACTATCCTTAATGCAAAACATCCAGACAGTTTTGCTTCCCACTGTATGTATGTATGTACTACACATGTTTTTTAAATTACTGTTTATTTGTTTGATTTTTTTTTTTGAATTTTTCTTAATAATTTCAGCCTCATAAACAATTGGTTGCAAAAAATCAAATGTATTAATTAATAAACACTTCTAAATACATATAATCTTTTTTTATTTCTTTGTAAAACATTTCTTTAATTTATTTAAATGATTTGTTTATAAACGCCAGTCTTTTTATAATTAAAAGTTCAAGTACAACAAATTATGTGTATATTGCACAAAGTTATAAATTTTTTCCTTACACACAATAACTTAATAGATTTCAATAGTAGATACTTGTGCAAGATAAAGAATAATGATGACGTCTAATATATGTCTAATATGAATACATATTAAGTACCTACATACATATGTATATACTCGAACATGTCTGATTCTGATGCCTGTGAATTTAAATTTAACATTTTAATGTTATAAACAAACAAGCAAACTGAAAGCTTAATAACAGCTTTTAAGCTTTTGCTGTTTCAGTAACTGTTTAACTGTTATATATCAATGTATGTTAGTTAACATTTGTCAGTTAACAGTTTAATCTTAGCTGTTAAATTTGATTTCTAGTGTTTTGATTATGTGCTGTATATCTATTGCAAAGAATAATAAATGTACAACATAATTAGTTTGCTAAATTACTTGTTTTGTAACTAATCTTGATTCATGATTTTTGAATTTGTTTAATGACGATGATGATTTATTTTTTTTATTTGTTTTAATGAGGCAATAAAACTAAAAGTTATTCATTGTTAGAGTTCTCTAAAAATTTAGATTAATTTATACTAAATTTGATCAAGAGATGCAGATATTCACATAAATTACACAGTGCAACAACCAAAATCCGAATGGGATGAGACCAAATACAAATGATAGCTGACATTGTCCATAACAAAACCTCCAAGGGATTTTTTTGGTTCAGTGCTAAAATTTTTTTTACAAGCATTTGAAATTTGTGATTTTGGAACCCTGGCTAACGAGAAAAACTCATTACAATTTTGATAAAATAATGGCTATATATTTTTACTATCCGGGAGAAATGTGATATATTTATGTTTATGGGATCGGGGAATCCATTTTTGATATTATGTTTTACCTAAAACTAACGCTAGGTGGCGCTGTCATACAATTTGCGTTATTATTTGTAGACTTTCATAGAAAAAACGGTGCATATGCTTTCTTGAGGCTGAATAATCAATTTTTGTTGTTGGATTTATTTTAAAATTAATTATAATGATTTTACAAAGTACATTTTATTATTGCCAGTAAGTTTCTTTAAAAAAATGCTGTTTTCATGGAAAAAAATTAGTTTTTACTCTGTATCTTGCTTTGGTAATTCTGCATATTTCGTACCAACCTATACCATGCGTACTCTATTATATCTGTTTCTTCCTTTAATACCATTTAAACACACATAACACTCCGATTGATTGTGTTCACCTGAGAAGTTATGAAAATGCAAAATATGTACATATATGTATGTTATAAAATAAATTTTGAAAATTTACCTGGATTGTACCATATCATTGGAACACCAAACTGCATTGACTTCCTTTTCTTTTGAAACCACTCAGTTAAAGAACTATTGCAAGTTCTGCACACTTTTTCAGGTACCCAATCTACATTTTCAATAACCACTACTCCAAAATACTGTAAATACAATTGTTTCATACTCTCATATTTTGGCACCAAATTTATTTGTCTATTATATTTTCCGCAAAATTAGCAATAATATTTCAAATGCTGCAAACATTCATTAATTTTTAACTCAAAAAAAATGTAATTTGAATTCAAATTAGAAAAATTAATCACGCGATGATACAAAATTATTTTAATTTTAATAAAAATAAGAAGGAAAAAACGTGTAATGATATGTTTAGAGCACGATTAATGTCATCTTAAGCTATCTGTACACTATCTGATTTCTCATTTGAGTTTGACAACTAATATGATCTCAGAAGGTGAAATAGCAAACTTTACGGAAAAAATGTTAATGCTGTCTGATCTCAGATGAATATAGAAACTTGTATTTTTTCTTTGCAATTTTTAAAAGATAAATAAAGTAACATATGTACATTTTTATAATAATATAATACTTTGAAATAAAACGTTTTTTTTTTGTAATAGAAAATAGGTAATTCCAATAAAAACTAATTTTTTCCATGAAAACAGCATTTTTTTTTAAAGAAACGTACTGGCAATAATAAAATGTACTTTATAAAATCATTATAATTATATTTTAAAATAAATCCAACAACAAAAATTGATTATTCAGCCTCAAGAAAGCATATGCACCGTTTTTTCTATGAATGTCTAAAAATAAAAACGCAAATTGTATGACAGCGCCACCTAGCGTTAGTTTTAGGTAAAACATAATATCAAAAATGGATTCTCCGACCCCATAAACATAAATATATCACATTTCTCCCGGATAGTAAAAATTTATAGCCATTATTTTATCAAAATTGTAATGAGTTTTTCTCGTTAGCCAGGGTTCCAAAATCACAAATTTCAAATGCTTGTAAAAAAAATTCTAGCACTGAACCAAAAAAATCCCTTGGAGGTTTTGTTATGGACAATGCCAGCTATCATTTGTATTTGGTCTCATCCCATTCGGATTCCAAAAGTTTGATTTTGCGTCACAGTGTTATTAGTGTAATAATGACTGAAATATAATAATATGAATTTAATAATTAGTAAATTGATAAAAAAAAGCACGATCTGTTATAGCTCTAAAAATTTCAATTCTTTAACATTATGTAGCAAAAATTTTCATAGATGTTTGATGTCTAAAGAGTTTTTCCACAATAACTTTATTTTTTAAAACATTGGCAATGTGGCAACAGCTCCTAAATTATATGGATTACAAAAAATTCATAAAGAATATGTTTCTTTAAGACCAATTTGTTCATGTATTAACTCTCACTCTAAATATAATATAAAGAATTCATTAGAATTTAAAGATAAGATAAAGGAAGTAAAAATTTACAACATACAAATACAATCAAACTTCTATAATTTGAACTTAAAATTTTTTAATAAATAATTAATTTTATTATCAATTCAGTTACAAAATTAAAATAAAATAACAATTCATAAAAAACAAAATATAAAGTTTTATAGAAAAACAATTTCATTTTCACATTTTGTGGCCCGATGATGTCCACAAAACAGATTTAATGAAATATTCAGACCTTTTATAAGTTTGATTTGAATTAATTTTTAAGTAAACACTTGAAGGTAATTTGTAATTGCAACAACAAACTTTTGGCTGAGTTTAAAGAAAGTCGGTTTCTGATCTTTGGTTTAAAAAAATTCATTAAACCAAACGTTCTTTCGACTTCGGCATTTGAGTAAGGAAAAGAAAGTATACGAATAACAAATAAAGTATACAAATAACATGAAAAGTCTACGTCTTAGTTCGAGTACGTGATATTTTGTAAATTCTATTAAATTGTTCAATTATTTTATAATCTCTGCAAGACTTTTCGAAATGATAGCCAAGATAACAAAATTCATTAACGCTTTCATCTAAATTACCTTCTAGATAATCAAAGTTTGTAATACTTTTAATCAGGTAATACAAATCGCTGTAAAGCTTGACATTGGCTAACTCGAAAGATAGATTTACTTTTTGGACTTCTTCCAAAACTGCACCAAAAAAAATAGAAAAAGCGTCAAAAAATACCCTTTTTTAAAAAGGGTATTTGAAAAAAATAAAAGGTTAACGAGAATCGCAAAAATGGCAACACGGGAAGTAATGAAACGAGTGGAGCAGTGATACCAACTTAGCCCTTTTCGGGCTAGATTTAGCCAGATTTAAGTCACTCAAAACGTGAAAAAAGAAAATTGGCCCTAAACATAAAAACGCGTAAATCTAGCCCGTTTTACAATTATCTTTTAGCGCTTTTAGCCCGTTATTACTTTTTGCTCGATATGGCTACATTTTAGTTTTTTCGTACTTTTTCTTCCTTTAATCTAATAATATAGAAATAATGTTATTGGTAATAACCCATTTCTTAAAAGACCAATTTTAAATGTATATGTACTATTTAATACTATGTATTTAATCTACCTTATTTATTAAAATGTAATTGAAATATGTATCTCATGGTAGTAATTCTTTTCTAATAAATTATTTTATAAAAATGTGTTTGTTGTTTTGATTTACAAAAGAAACATTTTATAATTTAGCCCCTTTTCGCACTTTATCGAAAATTTAAACGGATTTTTTTTTTTTCAATTTAGTCCTTTTTAGCCCTTTTTTCAAAAATGTTTACGCGTTTTGAGTCCCAAAAGTTGGCATCACTGGAGTGGTGAGTAAAAGAAAAAAAAAAGTGAAGAGTAGAAAATAAATAAAGAGAGTGATACTACCAGCGTTGTCAACTTTGAAATTTCAAAACGCACCAAAATGGGGGAAAAAGCGCACCATTTACAAAAAAAACGCACCAAGTTAACAATTTCGTTTTTGTTTCAAATATTTATTTAATTAATTTGAAATTTTTTAATATCATAAATTCTATAAAAACTTTTTATCAACGATTATTAGTAAAAGTAATAATAGTAAAAGCCTTTTTAATTAAATGAGCTAATAAAGATAAAATAAACATAAAACCACTCAAAATTTAACTCACAATATGATATTCCGAACTAAAGTACTAATTGGTAACAAAAAAAGCTAATTTCAGTACATTTTTGGTACTTTTTTTTATATATTTTTGTTTTCTAATTAAAGTAATTCTATTTGATTTTTTTCCAATAAAATTTGTTAGAATTCTACTGGTACTCTAACCCTAGTTGTTCGTCTACAGTTCAGAAGACCAAACCATCAGGTTATACAAAAATTTTTATTTACATGTTTAAAATGTTAATTTTATCATACATTCGTATTTAAAATACATTTTTTCATCGTATAGATCAGTTATGAATTATTAAAAAACTGCAATTAAAAATTAGTAAAAATAAAGATTTCATTACATTTTCGAAAAAATTAAAAAAACACAAAAAGTTTTGTTGAATTTGCTTTGGTGCCACCAAAAATTAAAAAGCGCACCAAAGTTTTAAAAAAGCGCACCGCGCACCAACAAAAGAATTTTTCGCACCAAAAATGGTGCGAAACGCACCAAGTTGACAACACTGGATACTACGTTCAATACGCAGGTAGAAGATAAACACAGTATTGTTGTTGTGATATTAATAACGTGTTTATTGAAGAAGTGTAATGAGAAAATAAAGCAAAATATGTAAATTTTAAATAAGAATAAGGTGAAAGAAAACATATTTTAAAATCTGGTTAAATTATTGAAACAATTTTTTTTAAAAAGAATGCTGTAACTATTACTTGGAGAATTGAGTATACAAATACATGCAATTAATATTAAAAATTAAATCATTTGAATAAATGAGTGATTCAAAGAAAAAATATTCAACTACAATAAGGTATGGATAATCTGCTAAAGTAGTAGCTAGATTTTTATTATAATTTACTTGATATTTGTGAGATTATTTTTATTTCTTTAAACGCTTGTGTAAAATTAAGTGATTATGTTAATAAACATTTATTTTCTTAATCAGTATTAATGCAATCAGTATCTAACAAAAGCAAAAATGTTAACTTTAGGGCAGAAGGGATTCCCTAAAATCCTTTGTAAGTCCTATTTCACACTCTTCAGTTTTAGCTAACCAGTTTTTGTTAAATTTTCTTTGAACTTGTTAATTTATTCGCACACGTCAATTCAATTTTCGTAGTTTTTAATGCGAATCAACATGCATTAAAGAAAAAAACAAAAGGAAATAAGAAAATTAAGTACCGGCAAGTTTGTACCCCTTTTGTTCTCATTTTCCATCTCATCAGAAATACTTGCCTTGACAAGTCAGAATTGAAGATTGTGAAAGCGAACTAACTATGAAATGAGCCATGTTACATAATTTTTTAAAGAAAACACCAAGAGTTTTAATTTTTGAATTTTTTCCAACCTTAAGGTTTTATAATACGTCATTTATTTAAAGAAATTGTTGTTTATCGTTTCTTAATTATTACGTTACAATAATTTTTGTTAAATTTTATTTAGTTGCAATTTCATTTACGCTTTTTTTTTGTTTTTGTTATTTTATTACCATTTATTCTTCAATTAGTTTTTCGGTTTTTATTTTGAAAATTTTTAATTTTATTTCAAGTTTTTAAAATCCACATTTCTACAGCAGAAGAAAATAAATAGAAGAAGTATAATTTAATTAAATTTGTTTTGTTTTGTTGTTGTTTTATCAATACTAATATAGTTGATTTCTAATTTTCTTGTTTGGTTTTTTATTAATTAATTAATAATTTTAAATTATTTCTTTATAAAAATTTATAACATTCAACACGTTGTTATAAATTTATTATCAATTAGTTTTGTTTGTTTTTTTTTTGTTTTCTTTTTGTGAAATTATTGTACAATTTGAACTTAAAATTTAAATTATTTATATTTTTTTTTTGGTTTTTTGGTTTTTAAATACTTTTTATAAGAGACAACAAATATTTATAATGCTTTATTTTCATATTTAATTTTAAGTTTTTATTTTGTTTTTTTTCTGAGGTTTTTAAGACAAATTATATACAAATTATTTTAGAATTTATAATTTTCATAATTTCACTATACAAAATATATTTATTACTTTTTTTTTTGTGTGTAAATTAATTATAATTTTTATAAAATTTTCTTAACATAGAAATTGTTGTTTTATGTTTTTCATTATTTATTATAAACAAATTATTATTAATTTCATTTGTTTTAAACAAAGGTACAGTTAATTTATGAATAAATGTGTGTTTACTTTTTTCGTTTGTTTTTGTTTCATCAGTTTACTTTAAAATCATTACAGATTTTGTGTGAAAAAATGTCTACGTATTTAATTTTCATTAATTATTTTAATTTTTCTAAATGTTTTGACATTCACATTCGAGATTTTTCTTTATACACCAACATTCATACATAGAACTTAGTTTATGGTTTAATGTTAAGAAACGATGAATATTGATCGATTTTTTACTTAAAAGGCTAAAAGTAATTTTTCCAACGAAATACCAAACAGTTCAATTATTTAATTTGGATAGAATGGTTTAGCGTTTCTTTGAAGCGACATTACATTTTGTTGTATGTAAAATAATTTAAAACATATTAAAGGTACATTTTTTAAAAAGTTTTTGATCTGTGATCACTTCTACTTTGGATCTAAATAGATGTTTACATAGAAATTGAATCATAAAACGTGTATAACTCGGTAAATACTGCATTTTTTTTATTAAAATATATAACTGTAAACCTTTATGACTTTGTAAATACTGCATTTTTTAAGCAATTAAGCTCCATCTGTGATCATTTCTATTTTGGACTCTAAGCTAACTTTGTCATAGAAAATTCTATCAGAATTCCATCTGCGATCTCTTGCATTTTGGTTACAAAATTGGTTTCTTGATAGAAAATTTAAATCGTTTATAACTGGCTAAATACCGCGTTTTTTTAAGACAATAAGCTCGGTCTGTGATCACTTATATTTTAAATCCATAACCTATTTTTTCATAGAAAAGTCCACCAAAACTTAAATCGTTTATAATTCGGTAATTACACCAATACCTCGTTTTGCGTTTTTTTTTTCGAAGTTGCGTTGTGGTTTAATTAGTATTAATTTTCACTGTGCGTCGTTAGATTTTCGATGTTGCGTTGTTTTGTTTTTAATTTTGTTTAAATGTGTGCAAAATCTGCAACAAGTTCTTTGATGATCGAAATGGTCCTTGCTTTCTATTTGGACTGAAAATCAAGTTGCGCACAGATCACCATTAAGTAAAATGGTATTTCAGTCAAAAGCAAAAAGCTTATTTGATGACATAAAAAGAAAGCTAGCCGACGACTTAGTATTTTCGTAACCCTAGAACCCATCTTCGATCTTTACATGGTTTGCTGTAGAAAGTCTTAATTCACTTTGCGTCGTTTCAATTTGCGTCCTGTTTTTTTTGGAACTTAACCTCGGCGCAAAGTGTGATCACTTTTGTTTATAGAAAACTTGTTTAATTTTTAACATGGCAAATACTACTATTTGCATGCAAAAACGCTTTTAAAATTTTAATGTAAAAAATTAAAGTACTATTTATGTCATTGACTAGTATGCAATTTAAAAAGTACCAAATGCTAAAAATGTCATCTCAAAACAACAAATAATTGTAGTAGCTATTAAAAATGTTGAAACCGGATATTTAACACGTAAGTCCAAAAAAGTACCAAAAGTAAATTTTTTAAATTTGAATAGCAAATTTATATTATGTATATATATAATTGTACTCAATATCTTAAACAATTAACAATAATGTTAAAATAGGGTAAATTTTTTAATTTAAACGGAAAAACTTTAATATTTATGTAGTGCGCCAAGTACGCAACCTAAAATTACAAAGTACCAATTTACACAATTAGAGCCTCGATTTGCGTCTATCCTATTTGCGTCGCTTTTCTAAATGTGGTTTAATCCGATTTGCGTCGTTTTGATTCCGATTTGCATCGACTTTGAAATTTTGTGTCAATACATTTGTATAGAAAAACAATTTATTCGATTTGCGTCGTTTCGGTTTGCGTCGCATTTTCCCGACGGAAATCGGGACTCTAGTGTACTCAATTGTTGACATAAGTACATTGTACCTCAAAATTTCTTCGCTATCAAAAGTGCAGCAATAAATATACACACATACTTTACTGCTAAAGTACTACATATTTCCTAAAAAGTACCAAATTTTGTAAATAGATTAAAAGAGAAATTTTAAATTTAAAAATTGTTTAACAATATTTTTCCAATCAATTATTCATCATTTCTTACATTTTTGTGAAAGACATCTTTAAATCATACATTTTATTATATATTTACTTATTAATTTATAAGTTTTATGCCTACTTTCTATTATTTGATTAATGTTGTTTTTAAAATCATCAATCAGTTGCTACATAATTTCTTTAATTTATTAAAAGTTCTCACAGTTGTTGTAGTTGTTCTTGTTTTTAATGCCTAAACTATATTTCGTATTTCATGTATTTATTATTCAATGCAAAAAAAGCAAATTTTCTTTAACTTGAAACAAAATCAATTGAAAATAGCTGTAAAAACTATTTAACTAAATAATAAAAAAAGCTTAGCTTTATACCAATTTCATTTAAATGTTCAATTTGTTTTGTATTTTTTTTTTAATTTTTCATATTTGTTAAAAATCAAAAGAAATATTGCTTAAATTCTATGGACGTAACTCCGGGATGGGAAAGTGCAAAAAGTGCGTTACATTTCTTTTTATATTTAATTCTTTCGTTTTCTTTTTTGAAAAGTGCTTAAATTTATAAATGAAAATTTCAACTAAATAAAATAAAATGTTTTAATTAATGCTTGTTATTATAATAGTCCTTGCTTTTTAATGAACGGAAATGTTTACAGAAAAATTATTTTTGTTAAATTTGTTTAAATTCAAAATTCGCCATGAAAAAATATCGAAAATAATAAGGAAACGTTTAGTTTTCTTTTTATTTATTTTTTTTTTATTAATTTTATTATTAATTTATCAAGGTGCCAAGTGTAATTTGTTTCATTGTTTTTAATAATTTTAGAACAGTTTATCTTGTTAGTTTTTAATGGTTTTAGTGTTTGTGTATTGAGTGAGTGCTACGCAAAAAGGTGTCTAAATTTTGTTTGTTTTTCTTTTTTGGTTGTGTTAAATAATTTAAATTTTTCTTAGTTTGTTTCTATTCTTTTTAGTTAATCACAGCATAATTTTAAGTTTTAAAAAATGTTTTGTTTATTTGATTTTTTTGTCTATTATTACCTTTTATATTTCTTGCTGTTTCCCGTATTTTCTAATACTCATACAACCATATTGTTTTTTATTTAAATTTATTTTTGCATAAACTTTCCCAAAATAATATTATATTTATACCCTCCACTGTTAACTCATGATTAAATGAAATAAATTGTGAAATATTTTCCAGAAATTCCCAATTTGGGAATTAATTTAATTCGATTATTTTGTTACTTTTAAGCAATTAAACACATTTTTAGGTGAACTTATTGAATTTCTAAGCAGTTTTTATAATTCCCATTTTGTGTATTTAAAATTCCCAATTTAGGAATTAATTTAATTCGATTATTTTGTTACTTTTAAGCAATTAAACACATTTTTATGTGAACTTATTGAATTTCTAAGCAGTTTTTATAATTCCCATTTTGGATATTCAAAATCCCCAATTTAGGAATTAATTTAATTCGATTATTTTGTTACTTTTAAGCAATTAATCATGCTTTTAGATGGACTTAATGAATTTCTAAGCAGTTTTTATAATTCCCATTTTGGGTATTCAAAATCCCCAATTTAGAAAGTTTTTTAAATCGATAATTTTGAAACTTCTAAGCAATGAAATACGTTTTTAGATGGATTTGAAGTATTTCTAAGAATTTTTTTTACATTCCCCCTTTGGGTATTCAAAATCCGCAATATTGTTTAATGAAATTGATCTAAAGGATTTTCCTGCAATTTTATGAGTTCCCATTTTGTGTATTCAAAATCCCCAACTTTAGGAATTTACTGAAATCCCAAAATTAGTTACTTGTAACACTTCTGAACATAATTTACACGTTTCGAATCATTATAATACACGTATGGGTATATAATGAATTTCAAAGCAATTTTTAAATTCCCATTATGGTTATAAAAAATCTGCAATTTAGAAATTTATTAAAGTCCACCATTTTGTTAGTTTTTAAAGTTCAAAAAGGATTTTTTTAAAGACATTAAATATTTTTTTTAACTAAAATTAAGTATACTTCAAACAAAATGTCCCTAAATTTACATCCGTTTTTTTTTTTCGTTTTATAAAGTGGAGGGTATAAACAAAAATTCAGCCGTAATACCAAGCCGAATAAATACATACATATGTATGTATATATCGAGCCATAACCGCCGAAAAAATGTATCCCACAAACTCAAAATTTTACAGGGGAAGGTTTTTTTTAAATAAAATCAGTTTGAATAAAGCCATTATTTTAAAATTTATAATGTAAATATTGTTTTGTGTAATACATTTAATTTTAATAATTTTAAATGATGTTTAACTATCGATTTCGATAAAAAACATTAATCGATTATGGTGTGCGATACATTATTTTGGCGGTAATGGCTCGATATGTATTCTCATTTTATTAGCTTTTCATTTTCCTAAACAATTTCAATCGTGTTTTTTTTCGCATTTACTGTCAAATTTTGAAAAACAAATTTCCATGCCCCTACATTTATCTTTGTAATTTGTCCATATTTTTAATTAAAATTTATGTTTACTAATTGATCTACTATTTTAGTTTTAATTTAAATATTTTATTTTAATTAATTTTTTCTACTTTTGCTTTAACCGAAATTGAAAATATTGTGTTTTCTTTTAATTTATGGTTTGAGGTTTTTTTTTTCTTTTTCATTCAAATTCTTCACTAATAAAATGTTTAAATTTGTTGTTTTTGTTTTTTTTAAATATTTTTATTTCCCTACTAACTGTCTTTTGTTGTTAAACAAAAAGTTTTTTTACGTTTTCTTTGTTGTTGTTGTTCTTAAAATTTATTATTTATTTTATGATTTTTTTTGTTTTTTATATTTTGATTTTATGTTAAAAATTTTGTTCGTATTTTTTATTTTAGGTTTTTCTGTTTTTTGATTTTTTTTTTTAATAACTATTTTGGTTGTTGTTTTAATTAAATATTTTCTATTTTTTTGTTGTTGTTGTTCTTATAAATTTATGTTGAGTATGTAAAACATTATTTTTAATTAGTGTTACTTATTTTGTAGTATTTTATTTTATTTATATAGATATTTCTTTTGTTTTTTTTTCAATATTTTGCATATTTTCTTGATGGTGATGGTGGTGTTGGTTATACTATTTTACTTTTATCCGGCTCTGTTGCTGTTTTATTTCTGAATTACTCTGTCCCTGTTGTGTTTTAAACAGTTTTTGTTATATTTTTCGAAATTATATTGATGTTTAAAGGAAATTAAGAGAAAAAAAGCAAATTATAGATAATAAACAATTAGTTTATGTATTTGAGACAAATTCTGAAGCTACTCAAAACCATTTAGAAAAATTCTCAATTTGGCTATGCATAATCCCCAATTAAGGAATTTATTTAAATCTTTTATTTTGTTAAAGTTAAACGTTTAAAACAGTTTTTAAACGAATCTAAAGAATTTCTTTGCAATTTTGGGTATTTGAAATTCCCAATTTAAAAATTTATTAAAAACCACAGTTTTGTGTAATTTCAAGTCAGAGAGTCATTTTTAAATAAATCTACAGAATTTTTAAGTAGTTGTACAAATTCCCATTTTGGGTATTCAAAATTTCCAATTTAGGAATTTCTTAAAATTCACTAATTTGTTACCTTAAAGCTATTTTTATATGAATCTAAATAATTTCTAAGCAATTTGTAAAATTCCCATTTTGGGTATTCAAAATTCCCTATTTAAAAATTTACTAAAATCCACTATTTTGTTTAAATAAATTGACATAAAATTTAACAAAGAATTTCTAAGTAATTTGTAATTTATTTATTAACGTTTAAAATAATTTTAGAATATATTTTAAGAATTCCGTTGTTATTTTGTAAATTCCCATTTTGGTTATTCAAAATCCCCAATCTAGGAATGAATTAAAATTTATTAATTTGTTGCCCTAAAACGTTTAAATCTAGTTTTATATAAATCTAAGGAATTTCTAAGCAATTTTGATAATACCCATTTTGGGTATTCAAAATTCCCAATTAAGGAATTTATTAAAATACACGGTTTTGTTAAATTTAAATGTTTTAAGCAATTTTTAAATGAATCTAAAGAAATTCTAAACAATTTATAAAATTTAATTTTTGAGCATTCAAAGTCCCCCATCTAGGAATGTATTAAAATTTATTAATTTGTTGCATAAACGTTTAAAGCTATTTTTTATGAATCTAAAGAATTCGTAAGCAATTTTAATAATTCCCATTTTGGGTATTCAAAATCCCCAATTTAGAAATTTATTAAAATGCATAGTTTTGTTAAATTCAAATGTTGTCAGCAATTTTAAATAAATCGAAATAATTTCTAAGCAATTTTCGGAATTCAAAATTCTCTTTTATGGAATTTATTTAAATCCACTATTTTGTTGCGTTAAAACATTTAAATAATTTGAAATAGAATTTAAGTAATTTGTAATATTCCTTTATTAGTTATTCAAAATCTCCAGTTTAGGAATTTATTTAAAAAACTTTTATTACCTATATATCATGTATTTCAGACTTACTTATGTATGTAGGTCTAGTTTCTGTAGTAATGAGTACTTTTTTTTATTATTTTCCAATATAATTTAAACATTGTTCTAATGTTTCTGGCACTCTAAAATCAAATTGATGGATTAACTGGCATCAGCAGTCCGAAAGCAAATAAAAAAAAATATTGTAAACAAAAGTTAAAGGAAAAAAAACCAAAAATATAAAGTATTTGTTAAAAATGTTTTTCATTTTATTATTAATCACTTAAAAATTGTTTTTAAATTCATGTTATTAAAAAATAATAATTTTTAATTATCATACAAATTTTATATATCACTAATTGCATAAACTACAATCAAATCAAATGATAACACACGTACAAATAAAAATATTAATATTAATAATAGTAAACAAATTAAAAAAATACATGTACTTAAATGAATTAAAATTGCAGCAAAAAAGTTTAACTTTAACAAATATTTTACAAACATAGGAAAAATGTAAAAAAATACAGTCTCAACAGAGAGAAAATGAACAAATTTAAAGGTTTGTTTTAATAAAAAAAAAGCTACCGATTATGTAAAAATAATATGCAAAAGACTTTAAAGCGAGGTACAGCCACGATTTCTACAGGTTAAAAATAATTTAAAATAGAATAATTGTTGAATTGGATTAACAATTCTTTAAAAGTTTAATTGTTTTCTTTTAATTTGTCCATTTACTTTTAATCTGTCACACTGTCTAATTGCATTTTATTTTGAAATTAATTTAACAAAAATATTTGTTTATGCGTGTTTTTTTTTTGTTTACTTTTTTAAAGTTTAATTTATAAAAACTATATATATTATATAAAATACATATTTTTCTGGTATTCATTAATTATATTTTACTATAATACAAAATGATTGTTGTTTTATTAAACAGTAAAATAAAACAAATTTAATTGTTGGCGCAAACATTAGTTCGAAAAAAAAATAATAATATAAAATTGTAAAATAAAATAATAAATGTGCATATAAAAAGGCAAAAAATAAAATAATAATACATTGCAAAAGAGATAAAAAAACAATTAGTTTGGAGTATAAACAAATTTATAATTTTTTTTATAGTATTATCCTTTCATTTAACTATGAAAGAAAAGAAGGATAGGAAAAAATTCATAAATCTAATTATGAGTGAATCAACAAAACTTTGTGTCTCTGAGTCTTAATTGTTTGTTTGATCTATAAAATACTTTTTTTTAAATAATATTATTGTTGTGGTTTTTGTTTTATTAAAATGTTGTGCTGTTTTGTTGTTATATGGGGGCGGGGGAGAAGAATTTTAAAGCAGGTTAGTTTGTAAGTCATGTTGAAGGGATTTGTTTGAAATGTGGAAATATTTGTTTGCGAACATATTAAATAATTTAAAAATTTCCAGTTATAATATGTTTCCACGGTACATGCTTCGCTCTCTATTCATGCTTCACAATCCAATCATGAGCGAAACAACTTGCTTCACCAGACTAAATTTTAAGAGCGAATCAAGTCGATTCAATATGAAAAATTCCACTCTTCTCTAATTTCTATCACAAGTTTATCTGCACTAGCTGTGTTGTAAACAAAGCAAATTATCAATTCAATAAAAATGAAAGGAAAATTCATAAAATTTAATGAAATTAAATAAAAAAAAAACAATGGATAAAAAAACAAATTGTGAAAAATGTTATGGAGTATTCAAGAATGAGCTTCTTAAAAATAAATAACTTGGTCCATTTGTTCGCGTATTTTCTTGTTGCTGGAAGTAAATACGTACGAATGTATGTATTTTTCCACTCACTTTGTCCATTAAAAAAATTATTTTCCAAAAAATGTAAATTCTGTTTTTTTTTTATTCTGTTTGTTTATTAAAAATAACTGTCAAATCGAAGCAAGTTTATTAGTCATGTAAACAGCATTATTCATAAACATGATTGAGAAAGCGAAGCAGGTGATTCAAAGCGTCGTGGAGACATAGGATTAAAATAAACTGAAGTTGATCTCTTTCAAGTTTTGTATAACATGTTTTCTTTTGAAATACAGTGGCAATTGTGGTAAAGAATTTTAATTTTGTAGATTTGCAAATATTGATTTATTCATTTTTTGATTCTCAACATTCATTTTATATTACGTCAATCCTATGAGGAATTACAAGAAAATGTTATATAATTTAACTTATTGCAGTTTACAAAAGACTTTTAGATCTTAGATTAAGATTTTAATCAAAATTCTTAAAGAAATGCTTTGGCGGTAGAACTTTTTACTTTTTGTACTGCGCCTGAGAGCATGCCATGCTTTTTATTCAAGATTGCACATTGCACTTTGCGTCGTGTTTTTTTGGAACGTAACCCTGGCGTAAAGTGAGGTATTGGTGTACATGGAAAAAGCTTCTGAGCAGAAAAACTTTCAGATATAAACGCTAAAAAAAATTAGTACTTTCCTAGTCAAATTCGCAATCATAACATTACAATGAAATCATAGCGAACTAAAAATATATATTTGAGGAATGAAAACCTAATTAATGTCCCAAACTATGCTTAATGAAACCATATGTATGTATGTAGGTTATTAAAAAGTCAATAAAAAATACCTCTAAAATCATTTATAATATAAATCAGTACAAAAAATGCAACAATAAATGGTTGTAATTTAATTCTATATATACCGCAGCCATTTTTTTATTCAACTATTTATATGTTACCAGTTTTGTGGACGCACTCCTTACACATACATACATATATTAAGTATTCTCAAGTGTTAATTAGGTTAGGTTAAGAAGTACCCAGCCAGCCGTATGATTCTGAAAAGAGCCTTTTCTGACACCTTTTCCGGAGCGTTCACGCTCTTTATGAGCCCAAAAAACAATCATTATTGCTCCGAAAACCTTGAGAAAAGAGGGTCAATTACATTCGAAAATGGTCCGTCAGAAAGGGCTCTTAGATAATGTCAGAAAAGAGTCTTATGAGTGGTTTTTGGGCTCAGAAAGAGCTCTTACATCATGTCAGAAAAGAGTCATTTTAATTTTAAATACAAAAAATTCAAAGTTCACATTTTTTTAAATTGTTTTTACGTAAACAAAAAGGGAATTTATTTACAATGAAATAAAATTAGAAATGGAAAAAAATTAAATAAATTATATTTACAGTAAAAAAAAAATAATTTTTTAAGCAAATTTTTCTTTCGCTCCGAAAATGCTTTTTAGTTGGACTCTTTTCTGACTCCTTTTTCGGAGCACTCCGAAAATGCTTTTTAGTTGGATTCTTTTCTGACTCCTTTTTCGGAGCACTCCGAAAATTCTCTTTAGTTGGATTCTTTTCTGACTCCTTTTTCAGAGCGCTACTAGAATGGTATGCTGGGTATGTACATTCGAACTTCTAAAGAGAGTTGTTTAATAATATACATACATACATACATATATATATGTACATACATTCATATATACACAATTATGAAAGTATGTATATTGAATGGACTAGAGATCAATACTCTTATACTAGATTAGTCTCAAATTATTAATCAAACCCAAAATTAGCAACATAAATTAACTTCTAACAAGAAATACATTTATAAACCTTTTGAAAATTTAGAAATTGTTTGATATTTATTACAAAGCAAATAAGCAAATTTTTTAAACAAATATTTATCCTGCTAAAAAAGACTTCTTCTGCCCCATAAGTGGTCCAAAGACGAAACTGTATAATTTAAATTACATTTTTTATAACGTTTCTAAAGTGTTTTTTTTTTTAAATCGTTATCAATTTGTGTTTATTTTTGTTTTGTTTTCTTTTGTAAGATTCCTAAATGTTTAACATATTTGTTTTATTTTATTTAGTTTTGTTTTTTTTTTTTTTAATTTAATTGTTGAGGTGTTTCTTTTATTTTGATGTTTTGGGTTTATTTGTTAAATCGTATTTGTGATTTAGTTTTTGTGGTTGGTGCTTACGCTCATCAAGGACCTGAGGACCTGGAGGCACGTTATTCTTTAATTTTTGTTTTAATTTTATAACTACTTTAATTGTTGTTCGACTATGTTTTTGTTGTTTATTTTAGATAAAAGTTTTTCATTCGAATTTTTTGGCGTTTTTTTTATTCAATTTAAATTTAATTTTGTTTTAGTTAAACTAGTTAATTTTAGAATTAAATTTAGTTACTTAAATGTAGTTATCTGGGTTTTTTATGCGGAATATTTTAAACATATTATTTTGTTTCGTTTTAAATCATTATTTATTTGAATTAAATATTAGTGTTTTTTTCCATTCTTTGTTTGTTGCGGTTTCCTTTTCACATGTTTTAGTTAGATTTAAAAGAAGAAATTGTTTAAGAAATTATATAAACACAAGCACAATTAAATAAAAGAAACAAATTGAGGAAATTATTTGTATTTTTGTTAAAAAGAAAAATACTCTAAAAAATAGATTAGAAAACTTAGGGCTGTTTTCTCATTAGGCGATTATCTTTTTTCCCAACGAAAAACTGCCGATTAAAGAAATTTGGTTTTCTCAATATCTCATTTGCCTCTATATATTCTGTCGCCAAACTAACCAGCCCTCATCTGCCGATTATTTATTTGTTGTACAGATAAATTCAATCAGCTGACTGCTGCTCATATTTTTTATGTGACAATACTTTGAGTTTTTGTAAAAAAATTATATACAACGTCCTGTTTCACACTCATCAGTTCTGACTGTCAAGTCAATTATTTTTCAATGAGAAGGAAAAAGATAAAAGATAATTTTCTCTTTCCTTCTCATTGAAAAATACTTGACTTGACGAGTCAGAACTGCTGAGTGTGAAACAGGCCAACTTGTCACTTGAAGACAGAGTTCCCAATTTTCACATAAATTTTGAGAGCTATTGCCAAATGAAAATAATGTTTCTGTTGGTATATTGAGAAAACCAGATTTGTTAACGGACACATTATCAGTCTAATAAATTTATGTCGACATTTAGTAACAGGCAGTTTGTCGACACATTGAGAAAACGGGCCTTATTATTTTTGTATGTTTTACATTTTTAAAATTAAATTATATAGTGTGTGTGTTGTTGTTGGTTTTTAATGTTAAGATATCATTTATGGCTGTTTTGTTGTTGTTGTTGTTTTTGTAGTAGTAGTAGTTTATGTTGTTTTAATTAATAATGTTGTAGCTGTTGTTGTAGTATTTAATAGTTACTGCTAACAGTAGAAACGTACACCATCCACTGATAGGACTTGCTTTAATTTTCATTTACTCTGTCTATTGGGCTCCGGATACAAATGCACACCTTCAACTGTAAATATGGAGGTTTCTGAAAAAAAAACAAACAAAAACAAAAACGGGAATGAAATAAACGTTAACAGCTTTCTTAGGCTTAGTATACAAAAATGCTAAGTCACTTTTTGTATTTCTATTTTTTTCAACAGAGGCTCTAAACTTTTAATATATTTTGTTTAAATATAGTTTTCAGGTTTATATGAATATGCTATTGTAAAGTACTTTAATTTAAATATTTAAATTTTAAAATATTTTAATCTAAATACAGTTTTTTTTTTATTATTTTTCATTCACCAGACACTCGCATAAAAAAAATTTTAAAATTTTGCTTTGATAAATGTTTTAATAAACAATTATAACTTTTCAAAGCATATATGTATTTTTAATTGAAAATTTAAATAAAGATTTGTATACATACAGCTTATGTGGGAGATAATCATTTTGGCCACACAAACCACTTTTGAGTAAATAACAAAAAACTCTCTCAAAAAAAATAAACGCAAATAATCCTGTTTACATTAAATAATTATTTCACTTAAAATAAAACTTTGAAAGCTGCATTGCAAACTTCAAACATAAATTGTTTTAATTAAAAAATCTATAATTAATTATCACGTTGAATGCAACATGAAGGAGTCAGCCCAACAGAACAGAACACAACCCAACATATAAATGTTTTAAATTAGTAAAATTTATTAAGAGATTTAATTATTTATAAAATAGCCAACATAAATGTAGAAAAATAAAACATATCGATAGAAACCACAAATAAGTATAATTGAATAAACGAGTAAAACCCCATTAGGTAGATCGACAGACAGACAGACAGTCAGAGTAACGGACATGCACTTATATTTACACCAATGAAAACCACAAAATTTATACATATGTATGTATGTAATTGCTGGCAGGAGGTAGTTGCGGTAGTGGAAATTAAAATCCTGTTTAATATTTGCTCTGGTAAATATTGTATTAAAATGATACGGGCAGATTTTTATTTGCTTTGAAAATACAAAGTACACGTGCCCTATTTAAAGCAAATACATAGAAAAATGTTTTTTAAAATTTAAAAGCTGTTAGAATTAAATTATTTTTAAATAAATGGTTGCAATTAAAAAAAAATACTCTCCTCATTAGCTACAGTTAGGCACAGGTCATAAATTCCTTAACTGTTTTTTATTAGAGATGAACGATTTCTGTTGCCTATACCATATGCAAAAAATGTTAATTAGGGTGATACTATTTTCCAAATTGGTTAACAAGTTACATACATACATACGAATTGTACTAAGTTGTATAAAATCTATAAAAAAAACCGGGGGTACCAGAAAAACATAACGTTTTAGTAGGTGAATTCTTAATATTCAGGTATGTGATGGAAAATGATAACGATAACGAGTGAGTTTTTGAAGTATTTCTAATTAAATTTTTAAAATTTTTGTTTTAAGATTCTCTTTAATAGCAAATTATCTTTATATTTTGTGGGATAAAACTATTTTAATACAGAAATATTACAAAAAAATTATCTTCTAAAACTCACTCGTTATCGTTATCGTTTTCCATCACATACCTGATTAACTTTACTAGAACCTGAACTAGAACCTGGACTAGAATCTGGGCTAAAACCTGGACTAGAATCTGAACTAGAACCTAGACTAGAACCTGGACTAAAACCTGAACTAGAAAAACAAGGACTAAAACCTATACTAGAATCTGAACTAGAACCTGGGCTAAAACTTGGACTAGAATCTGAACTAGAACCTGGGCTAAAACCTGAACTGGAACCTTGACTAAAACCTCAACTAGAACCTGAACTAGAACTTTGACTAAAACCTGGACTAGAATCTGAACTAGAACCTGGACTAGAATCTGAACTAGAACCTAGGCTAAAACCTGAACTGGAACCTTGACTAAAACCTCAACTAGAACCTGAACTAGAACTTTCACTAAAACCTCGACTAGAACCCAGACTAGAACCTGGACTAAAACTTGGACTAGAACCTGGACTAGAATCTGAACTAGAACCTGGACTAAAACTTGGACTAGAATCCAGACTAAAACCTAGACTAGAATCTGAACTAGAACCTAGGCTAAAACCTGAACTGGAACCTTGACTAAAACCTCAACTAGAACCTGAACTAGAACTTTGACTAAAACTTGGACTAGAACCTGGACTAAAACTTGGACTAGAACCTGGACTAAAACCTAGACTAGAATCCAGACTAAAACCTAGACTAGAATCTGAACTAGAACCTGGGAGGTTATTGTGTATTTCGATTTGAAAGCAAAAGCTTTCGAAATACATTGTAAAAAGGATACAAATTTGAACGATTTTCTTTTCGAATCGAAATACACCATAACCCCCCTGGACTAAAACCAGATCTAGAACTGAACTAAAACCTGTACTAAAATCTGATCTAGAACCTGAACTAGAACTGACGTAGAATTTGAACTAGAACCTGGGGGCTAATTCTCGCATTCGTATGCAAGTAAATTTTCATTCGAACGTTCGAATTTTTTAACATTTGGGATTCTCTCATTCGATAGCGAATAAATTGTATCGAAATTTCTAATGATGGGATTCGATAACGAATGATTATTCGAACACATACACACATTAATACATATGTATGTATTGGAAGTTTCTTTCATCGTCAAAGGCGTTACGTCTTACTCACTTCCAGACGTTAATTGGAAGATAACAATAACAATTTACATTGCAGTCGTCTTTTAGTCATCCAGACGATGTTGGGAAGATTGTTGTTTACAACACCAGCCGAAAATGACATGTCCCGTTATAAATGAAATGAAAAGAATGCAAAAAAGAAGTTTTCGACATCATAGAAATTAGTTTTATTTTGTCATTTGCTCTGGTCGGTCAGTGGTAAAGTGTGGTTTCGATTTGTTATTGTTATTGTTGTAGTTTTTACATATTTGTTATCCCATAATCAATATGAGTGTATTATCTGTAAAGGCAAACAAAAATCAAAAGCAAAAGAGAGGCGAAGAAAATAACTTCTGGAAGTTACGCTGAAGTGACTTCTTGAAGTTACGCTGAAGTGACTTCTGGAAGTTACTTCCGGGGGGTACAACTTCTCAATACGGAAGACACTTCTACGATCAGAAAATGGTATCGCAGAAGATGAGTTTTAACTTCTTAGCGTCACTTCTGAGTCACTTCCGCAATAGAAAATGTTGGCAGGGTACTTATTTATACTTACTCATTGTTTGTCAATCTTAAGGGGTTGGAGGTGTTTATTATTTGTTACCTTATGTCAATAATGTTTTCAATCTCGTCAGAATCAAAAGACGATAAGTAAAAAAACATAACTGGACCCATTTTTAATTTAAAATGATTTCTTTAAAAAATTTCGCTTTTAATTGAGTTATTTTCTTCAGCACCATATGGTTTTTGTTTACATTTTCTTTTATTTTATTCAGTGTTGTAATACGTACTTGTTTCAGTTGTTTACAATACTGAAGCAATGAATCGATTCGATTCGCATCGAGTACCATCATTAGAAAATTTTGCACTGTCGAAATAAATTTCGATTCGAAAACAATTTCGATCACGATTGCCAGAATTAGCCCCCAGGGGGCTATAACCTGAACTAGAACCTGGACAAGAATCTGAGCTAGAACCTGAACTAAAAGCTTTAAAAAGCTTTCAAGTTCTGCAAAAACAGAGTGCATCCTTAGTTAACAACCCTATTACTCTATTACAACGAAAAACCCGAAAATTAAATTTCCATTTCACTGAATTTAATTTAAACTCAATTAGAGTTGATAAATATACACAGTAGACATATGTACATAAGTACATATGTTGGCAGAATATAATGGCATGCAGTAAGTAGCATTAAGAGTAGAATAGGAAGTAATAGTGGCCAGTAACTTGAACTCTACAAGTACTACATACACAGTTGCTGTAGAAACAGTCAGCACTAATTGACTATAGTAGTTGACTATAGGCATTTTAATTTTGGCATCGAATTAAAACAAAAAATATGTAAATATTTGTTTAAAAAACGTGCTAAAGTTGAGTAGTGTTGATTTTAAATGTTTACTTAGCTAGCAACAACAACAACAACTAACAAACACTTAACGATAATTAAAGGACTCGATGCGACTTTAGTTGAATGCATTCAATTCAACTCCCATAAAATGTCCATACATAATGAAAGTGGTTTTCAAAAACAAATATATCAACATATATTTTATTATTATTATTGTTGTTTGGCATTTGATATATGTATATGTAAGTGTTTTAACAAAAGTTAATCAAATATTTTTAGGTATAAAAAAAAAACCAAATGTAATAAATTAAGCCACTCGAAAATAAATCATCTGCATGAATTTATTTGTTTGGTTTTGTTTGGTTGCAAATTTGTAATAAAATTCAATTTGAAATTAATTGTTTGTATAATTCTATTTTTTTTTTGTTGTATATTATGTTAGTAGCTGTTTGCTAAACTTATATTATGACCAATAAAATAATTTATTTTGTGCTAAATCTAATTATTTTCTACACTATTCGATTTAAATAGTTATTAAATTGTAAATTCGTGTAAAGTAAAATGTATTAAATGACTTATTGCATTATGTTAAAGGCTTATTACCGCAGAAATATTTCATTTCATAAACATGAATAAATAATTCCAATGAAATTTCTATAAATATTTAAAATTTGTATTGCGTAGATTACAGTTAAACATGATTTTAATTTACTTGTCACCAATATAAAACAGTCCTCTATATGTAGTTGCGTTATTTAGGAACGAAATCGTTTGCTTTAACAATTGGGTTCAAAAATTTATTTATAATAATCCATTTTAATTAATAATTTCCACACAATTCTGCAGTACTATTAAATTATTTAATTTCTGTATAATTTTCTTTTATTTTATTTTCAGATCTTGAGGAACATCTGTTTGGAATCTCAAAAAAACATTAGCGCTATTCACGCTATTCATCATTGCATTTACAAAAAGGTTTACCATATTTTTGCTCTACACTAGCAAAATACACAGCAATACCAAAAATATGCTAAACCTTTTTGCAATACCATGTGCACAAGATTGTGTGTGAATTGGGCTATTAAAATATTGAAAAAGCTGCATGTACACGTGCAACAATCACAAAGGATAATGTAGCAGTCTAATACACCTTAATGATTGTAAAAGTATTTTAAATAAAAATAATTTTTAAAAATCACTAGTTTATTTTTTTTAATTTAAACCTGGTATAATTGTAAGTACTTCTTTCTATAACTCTAATACGACAATCGTACAAGATTTCATCGCAATTGGCCCATAAATGTAAAATTTACATACAGCCCCGAAATCACTTCCAAGTTCAACAAACAGCGTTTTTATTATTGAATTTTTTTGGGAATACCAGGAGAACATAATTGTCTAGCAGGTGGATTTTCAATATAGATATTACTCTAATCAATATATCTCGAAAACGAAAAGAGATATTTTGATGAAAATAAATGCACAGCGTAGAATAAGAATTGGGCTATATGTTAAGGCAAAAAATTAACGCCCACTGCCACGCCCACTATTTAAAATAAAGCGTTTAATTATTAAAATGTAAATAACTTTGCCCATATCCAGAGCTTTTAGGTAATTCTTTTAAATTGTGATAGTACTTATTGCTCTCTTTGATACTCCTGAATTTTATCGAAATTGCTAGAAAAATGTGAAAGTTATTAAGAAAATTATTTTTAAAGTTAAAGGCTTTTCTGAGTCCTAAAAATGCTTCAAAATGATTTTACTCCAATCGGCATATCTCAAAAACTAAAAGACATAATTTCATCAAACTAGCTTAGAATGATAGAAAGAGAATTCATCTATTTAAACAAGTTCATAATTAACGCCCTCTGCCACGCCCACAATATGCAATTATAAAGTTAGTTTTAAAACTCAAATAACTTTTTCCTTGGCAAATATATTTGAAAACTTTTTTACCAAACTGGCAGCCCAACGTCTAAATTACAATCCTTCAAAATATCACCGCGATTGGTCAATGAATGCAGAAGTTACAGCATAAAATCCCTCGATGCTAACGAGCGCTAAAAATTGGAAAAAATCGTTAAAAATTACTGAAATTTTTTGGGAATACCAGGAGAACATAATTGTCTAGCAGGTGGATTTTCAATATAGATATTACTCTAATCAATATATCTCGAAAACGAAAAGAGATATTTTGATGAAAATAATTGCACAGTGTAGAATAAGAATTGGGCTATCTGTTAAGGCAAAAAATTAACGCCCACTGCCACGCCCACTATTTAAAATAAAGCGTTTAATTATTAAAATGTAAATAACTTTGCCCATATCCAGAGCTTTTAGATAATTCTTTTAAATTGTGATAGTACTTATTGCTCTCTTCCATACTCCTGAATTTTATCGAAATTGCTAGAAAAATGTGAAAGTTATTAAGAAAACTATTTTGAGAGTCAAAGGCTTTTCTGAACCCTAAAAATGCTTCAAAATGATTTTACTCCAATCGGCATATCTCAAAAACTAAAAGACATAATTTCATGAAACTAGCTTAGAATGATAGAAAGAGAATTCATCTATTTAAACAAGTTCATAATTAACGCCCTCTGCCACGCCCACAATATGCAATTATAAAGTTAGTTTTAAAACTCAAATAACTTTTTCCTTGGCAAATATATTTTAAAACTTTTTTACCAAACTGGCAGCCCAACGTCTAAATTACAATCCTTCAAAATATCACCGCGATTGGTCAATGAATACAGAAGTTACAGCATAAACTCCCTCGATGCTAACGAGCGCTAAAAATTGGAAAAAATCGTTAAAAATTACTGCACTTTTTTTGGGAATACCAGGAGAACATAATTGTCTAGCAGGTGGATTTTCAATATAGATATTACTCTAATCAATATATCTCGAAAACGAAAAGAGATATTTTGATGAAAATAATTGCACAGTGTAGAATAAGAATTGGGCTATCTGTTAAGGCAAAAAATTAACGCCCACTGCCACGCCCACTATTTAAAATAAAGCGTTTAATTATTAAAATGTAAATAACTTTGCCCATATCCAGAGCTTTTAGATAATTCTTTTAAATTGTGATAGTACTTATTGCTCTCTTCCATACTCCTGAATTTTATCGAAATTGCTAGAAAAATGTGAAAGTTATTAAGAAAACTATTTTGAGAGTAAAAGGCTTTTCTGAACCCTAAAAATGCTTCAAAATGATTTTACTCCAATCGGCATATCTCAAAAACTAAAAGACATAATTTCATGAAACTAGCTTAGAATGATAGAAAGAGAATTCATCTATTTAAACAAGTTCATAATTAACGCCCTCTGCCACGCCCACAATATGCAATTATAAAGTTAGTTTTAAAACTCAAATAACTTTTTCCTTGGCAAATATATTTTAAAACTTTTTTACCAAACTGGCAGCCCAACGTCTAAATTACAATCCTTCAAAATATCACCGCGATTGGTCAATGAATACAGAAGTTACAGCATAAACTCCCTCGATGCTAACGAGCGCTAAAAATTGGAAAAAATCGTTAAAAATTACTGAAATTTTTTGGGAATACCAGGAGAACATAATTGTCTAGCAGGTGGATTTTCAATATAGATATTACTCTAATCAATATATCTCGAAAACGAAAAGAGATATTTTGATGAAAATAATTGCACAGTGTAGAATAAGAATTGGGCTATCTGTTAAGGCAAAAAATTAACGCCCACTGCCACGCCCACTATTTAAAATAAAGCGTTTAATTATTAAAATGTAAATAACTTTGCCCATATCCAGAGCTTTTAGATAATTCTTTTAAATTGTGATAGTACTTATTGCTCTCTTCCATACTCCTGAATTTTATCGAAATTGCTAGAAAAATGTGAAAGTTATTAAGAAAACTATTTTGAGAGTCAAAGGCTTTTCTGAGTCCTAAAAATGCTTTCATAATTAACGACCTCTGCCACGCCCACAATATGCAATTACAAAGTTAGTTTTAAAACTCAAATAACTTTTTCCTTGGCAAATATATTTGAAAACTTTTTTACCAAACTGGCAGCCCAACGTCTAAATTACAATCCTTCAAAATATCACCGCGATTGGTCAATGAATGCAGAAGTTACAGCATAAAATCCCTCGATGCTAACGAGCGCTAAAAATTGGAAAAAATCGTTAAAAATTACTGCACTTTTTTTGGGAATACCAGGAGAACATAATTGTCTAGCAGGTGGATTTTCAATATAGATATTACTCTAATCAATATATCTCGAAAACGAAAAGAGATATTTTGATGAAAATAATTGCACAGTGTAGAATAAGAATTGGGCTATCTGTTAAGGCAAAAAATTAACGCCCACTGCCACGCCCACTATTTAAAATAAAGCGTTTAATTATTAAAATGTAAATAACTTTGCCCATATCCAGAGCTTTTAGATAATTCTTTTAAATTGTGATAGTACTTATTGCTCTCTTCCATACTCCTGAATTTTATCGAAATTGCTAGAAAAATGTGAAAGTTATTAAGAAAACTATTTTGAGAGTCAAAGGCTTTTCTGGGTCCTAAAAATGCTTTAAAATGCTTTTACTCCAATCGACATATCTCAAAAACTAAAAGACATAATTTCATGAAACTAGCTTAGAATGATAGAAAGAGAATTCATCTATTTAAACAAGTTCATAATTAACGCCCTCTGCCACGCCCACAATATGCAATTATAAAGTTAGTTTTAAAACTCAAATAACTTTTTCCTTGGCAAATATATTTGAAAACTTTTTTACCAAACTGGCAGCCCAACGTCTAAATTACAATCCTTCAAAATATCACCGCGATTGGTCAATGAATGCAGAAGTTACAGCATAAAATCCCTCGATGCTAACGAGCGCTAAAAATTGGAAAAAATCGTTAAAAATTACTGCACTTTTTTTGGGAATACCAGGAGAACATAAT
Source organism: Bellardia pandia (assembly GCA_916048285.2). Lineage (NCBI taxonomy): Eukaryota > Metazoa > Arthropoda > Insecta > Diptera > Calliphoridae > Bellardia > Bellardia pandia. The sequence continues at coordinate 48,295,665 of OU696531.1, forward strand.
TGTCTAGCAGGTGGATTTTCAATATAGATATTACTCTAATCAATATATCTCGAAAACGAAAAGAGATATTTTGATGAAAATAATTGCACAGTGTAGAATAAGAATTGGGCTATCTGTTAAGGCAAAAAATTAACGCCCACTGCCACGCCCACTATTTAAAATAAAGCGTTTAATTATTAAAATGTAAATAACTTTGCCCATATCCAGAGCTTTTAGATAATTCTTTTAAATTGTGATAGTACTTATCGCTCTCTTCCATACTCCTGAATTTGATCGAAATTGCTAGAAAAATGTGAAAGTTATTAAGAAAACCATTTTGAAAGTAAAAGGCTTTTCTGAGTCCTAAAAATGCTTTCATAATTAACGACCTCTGCCACGCCCACAATATGCAATTACAAAGTTAGTTTTAAAACTCAAATAACTTTTTCCTTGGCAAATATATTTTAAAACTTTTTTACCAAACTGGTAGCCCAACGTCTAAATTACAATCCTTCAAAATATCACCGCGATTGGTCAATGAATGCAGAAGTTACAGCATAAAATCCCTCGATGCTAACGAGCGCTAAAAATTGGAAAAAATCGTTAAAAATTACTCAAATTGTTTGGGAATACCAGGAGAACATAATTGTCTAGCAGGTGGATTTTCAATATAGATATTACTCTAATCAATATATCTCGAAAACGAAAAGAGATCTTTTGATGAAAATAATTGCACAGTGTAGAATAAGAATTGGGCTATCTGTTAAGGCAAAAAATTAACGCCCCGTGCCACGCCCACTATTTAAAATAAAGCGTTTAATTATTAAAATGTAAATAACTTTGCCCATATCCAGAGCTTTTAGATAATTCTTTTAAATTGTGATAGTACTTATCGCTCTCTTCCATACTCCTGAATTTGATCGAAATTGCTAGAAAAATGTGAAAGTTATTAAGAAAACCATTTTGAAAGTAAAAGGCTTTTCTGAGTCCTAAAAATGCTTTCATAATTAACGACCTCTGCCACGCCCACAATATGCAATTACAAAGTTAGTTTTAAAACTCAAATAACTTTTTCCTTGGCAAATATATTTTAAAACTTTTTTACCAAACTGGTAGCCCAACGTCTAAATTACAATCCTTCAAAATATCACCGCGATTGGTCAATGAATGCAGAAGTTACAGCATAAAATCCCTCGATGCTAACGAGCGCTAAAAATTGGAAAAAATCGTTAAAAATTACTCAAATTGTTTGGGAATACCAGGAGAACATAATTGTCTAGCAGGTGGATTTTCAATATAGATATTACTCTAATCAATATATCTCGAAAACGAAAAGAGATCTTTTGATGAAAATAATTGCACAGTGTAGAATAAGAATTGGGCTATCTGTTAAGGCAAAAAATTAACGCCCCGTGCCACGCCCACTATTTAAAATAAAGCGTTTAATTATTAAAATGTAAATAACTTTGCCCATATCCAGAGCTTTTAGATAATTCTTTTAAATTGTGATATTACTGATCCCTTTCTACCAGCATTAAGAATTTTATTCAAATTACTGTACACATGTGTAAGTTATTAAGAAAATACTTTGGAAGTTAAATGCATTTATGAGTCTAAAAACACTTCAAAATTATTTCGCAACGCCCACAACATCCAATTAAATATTTAGTTTTATAATTTTAATAACTTTGTTTATTTTTTTTTTGCAATTTCATACAATTGCTGCAGTTATAAAATAATAGCACAAGGAAACGGTCTATTTTAAGGGTTTTTATATTTGCCGCCAATTGCCACCAAATAGTAGTGCTGTTAGCTTTGCATTACTACTAACACTAGCTAACATTGCTTGCATAATACATATGTATGTATTAACAAATTGTTTCTATTTGCATTTTAAAGTTAATTAGTTTTAAACACAGGAGATGACTACAGTTTTAATGTATGCATTGAAAGACACGACATAGACACACATAGTGCAACATACTTGTACGTTTACAGTTGCTTATAATGAGGTGGATGATTATCATTTTACTGCAACAGATACTGACGGTGTAATAAAAATTATCAAATATGCATAATACTCAGTAGTACAAAGTGCTGATGATGATATGAATGTTAGTTATATCCATGTACCCATGTGTCATTGCAATAATTGGCGGTTAGCTAAGTGGCTTAGCGCTGAATCCTATAAAGAGATTTTCGAAATAATTAACAAAGGAAATACGAGCATGCAACAAAAAATACTCGTACTATACATTCATTTGCTATTTTGATTTGTGTTATACGAGTATTAAGAGTAATGTGCAAATGTTTTTAGCAGTTCTAGTTTTTAGTTTATTTGTTAATGAGCTAAATATATTTAGTACAACGAATAAAAAAATATCAGTATTTTTCTTGAACTATATATGCAGCAGTTGCAGCTGCTGAAACATCATTAGCATACATTCTGCTAGGGTTATTAACACTGAATAAATATTAGACGGAATAACTAACTTTAAAGGTACAGTTACAGTTGGCAAATATTTGCCGACAAAGAACTAACCACTAAATAAAATATATTTGAACTCGTTTATTTATTAAAAAAACTCTTCTTATTTAGGCCAAAGCACAACAAATATTTAGTTTTAATTTATTTGATGCTGTTTGATCTTGCAAAACTCTTGTAAGAGCAAACAACGTCAAACAAGTTTTTGCTAAAACAAGTGGTTACGCTTTTTTGAGTAAATATTTGCCAAATGTGACCGCTCCTTTAGATACAATTACCCAAGTCACAAAGTTCATTGGGATACAATGCTTCTGTAGGAAATTTAAGACAACAGTGAATTGGAAAACAGACTAATATATGAACATCTCGATTCAAAGTAGTGTAAGTCCCAATTTACACGAAGCAATTTTTGTTGAAAATATTGTTACAATTTTTTCCTTGAAATTTCTTCGGCGTTCACACAGCACAACATAGTTACTTAAATCACTCCTATTTTTTTATATATATATGTATATATGTAATACAAATAAGAGAGTAACAGGAATTGCTAGTACAAACTAGGGTGTACTAATCTTATCTTCCCCTCACCAAGATGTCTAGAAGGTAATCAGCTTAGCTTAAATAATTGCTTCGTATAAATTGGGACTTATACCCGTAGGTATCTACCACTCATTTTTAAAGAAAGCATTTGGAGACGCATCGATACATTGTAATTGGTACGAAATTGTTTTACTCGAATTATGTTACTGTAAAGCATTAATATTTTAAAGTTTTTCTTTTGCAACATCTTTACATATTTTTAATTAAAATTACTTGTGATGCACAGGAATTATCTCTGCAATTGTTGTGTCTGTTCTTTTCCATTTAAAATTTTTAATTTGACAATTGTTTTGCAAATCAACAATAAAACAAACAAACAAAGTTTTCCTTCTATTATAACAAAAGATTTGCCAGGTTAATGTTAATGACATGGCAAAGTAAAGTAAAAAGTATAGTAAAAGTAAATGATAAAGTTATAAAAAAAACATTTGATTAAAATAATAAAACTTTTGTTAAAAACAACTAAAGGTTATTTTTAATAATCAGATAAATTGTATATTTCAATCATTAATCATTTAAAGAACGCTTACCATCAGGCAATTCGTATAGTTTTTTTGGTAACTGGGCAAAATATGTATGATGTAACGCCTCTTCGGCGCCTATTCTTTTGTCAGGATTCAATTGAAGGAAAGCATTCGCTATCGTTTCACCTTCCACAATGTCATATAGTCTAGGAAAATTGTGACCTAATTTGCGAGGACGATAAAAACCTGCAAAAAATAAAAATATAGAAATTATTATTTGAAATATGCACTTTGAAACTATGTACAAGTATTATTGTGTGTAAAACTTACCTAATTTATGGGGTTTATAACCAGGAAAATGTGTACACCCAGGCCACGTTTCTTCGGTTGGCGTACCCAGGATTTTAAAGATTTTATCCAATTGATCGTACGTATCACGTATACCGGGGAATGTTGGCATACCAGTTACCATTTCAACAAATATACAACCCACACCCCACATATCTAATGATGTGGAGTATTCTGTACTACCGAGCAGGACATCTGTAACAAAAAAACAAAATTTGTAAAAGTTTAAATGTAAAAAGTTATTTCTTTGTTTGCAATAATTCTTAAATTATATAAAGAGAAAGTAGTTTTAATTTACTGATCATATTACAATGAAGCTGTAATCATAATATGGTTGAGGTTAATAATAATATAATTGCAATTTAGCCATCATCTATTTAGAATACCCTGATTGAATTGAGGTAGAATAATAATATGGGCTGAATCCTATTGTGCTAGTGCTACTATTATAATATGATCGTTGAACCATAATATGATTAGTAAGTGATTAAATCATTATTAAGTAGTATTACAGTATGATATTTTATGATGCTTCATTATGTAATATAATGTTCAAATACGAAACAAAATATAATTTAACAGCAACCATAACATCCCATTATAATAAAATGCGGTGCGATTCCTGCCCTGTTATTATAATCCATAATCTCTTTATGCTTACCGCTGGGTTAAACCTCCAGAGTAAACATTTAATTAAACTATTCGAATATCTCTTGTTTTAGCAATCAAGCTTAAACATTCTTGAATAATATGCCTGTAATACTTAGTATCTGTATTTAAATACAATTCCCCATACAGCTTTATAATTTTTGGACAACAAAACTAATTTAAACCATTTATCCTACATATTTCTTGTACATTCCTTTTCAATTTAATACATTTTAATTCCAAAAATTCTCTATAAAATCTCATAACTTAAAGGCATGTAAAGCAATTTTTGAACTTACTATATCCTCTCCACATTCGGATGTCTATCTGTCTGTCTGTGTGTATTGTCTTGTTACGTTGAACATGCTTAAAAATGTTTATTAAAATTTTTTACCAAAATGATTACAATTGATTGAAGAAACCAATAAAGATTATGTTTAATTATTATTTCCTAGTTTATTGTAGCCCAGCAAACATTATTTTTAAAGTTTAATCAAACAGTGTTTTATCGTAAATTATGTTTTGCAATCATAGATAAGGTTCCTTTTATTTTCAGAAGGATATTAGCAATCATTGTTTTCTGCAGTAAATCATAGAAAGAGCAGGACAGTGTTCTCAATTTATTAGTATGGGTTTGGAGAATAACAGTTTTGTATTTCATAAAAACTTTTTGTAAAGTTGTATGATTAATGTAATATGTAGGTAACAACCACCCATTTTTAAGCAAAGCATTTAGAAATGCATCAATACACGGAAATATCCACTAATTGTTTTATTCTAATAATAATAAATTCATTTTAATGTTCGATTATTATTCCATTTTATTGAAATTACTTGTGACGCAGAAAAGATCTTCGCAAACTTATGGGTCAACCTCAGTGAAATTGACAGTTGTCGACTGGCAACTGTCAGCTGTTAACTTCAGTTGCCGAACATTGAAACCGAGAATTGTGGTTGCTTTGATTTTTATTTTAAGTGGTAAATTTTAAATTTATGTAATTTTGCTGTTAAATTATTTATATTTTTAATATATTAATATGTATTTGCTTTCTACTCGAAAACAAAGATTAAAAAGTCCCAATTTTCTCATTGAAAATATTGATACAATGTTTTCCTTGAAATTTCTTCGGTGTTTACACACCACATTATAATTGCTTAAATTATTCGTATTTTTATTTGAGAGTGTACACACATTTGTATATCTACACATACATATGTAATACAAATAAGAGAATAACAAGAATTGCTAAAAGGAATTGTCTAAAGCTAATCAGCTAATACTGTGTTCAGATATAAAACTCAATTGAGTCAATTTTCGGTTAATTGACAATATTATTTTAAGTGTACAGGCATACGCAATTTTCAGCTTACTCAATAATCATTTGACAGTTGGAAAACAATACAAAAAATACTCTATATAGTTGTTGTGTTTCTATGTAAACAAACTTACCTTCACATTGATTTTTTAATTATTTCTTTTGTTTTCTTTTGCGCAATAATTAATTGAGATTTTATATGAAATATTGAGCTCAATAATGGCGTTAATTGCGATTATCGAAATTAAGGTTCATATCTGAACACGCTATAAGCTTACAGAATTGCTTCGTGTAAATTGGGAAAAACGAACTAGCAACTGCCTATTATTGTTTTGTTTTAAAGTTATTGTTAATAAATTCCCACTACAGTTGTTCATTTTCTCCTTTTTAAGTTTTTAAATTGACAATTATTTATGTGTCTGAAGATAAATTAAAATTAAATTAGCACAGACAAAAACCTCATTTTTAGCCAAGCTCATTTTGCACTTAACAGTCATCATAATTGAATTCTGATACACAAATCTTTATATATAATGTCTGAAATGATTTCAGAATAAGAAAAAAATACATCTTAAGAAATAGGAAAAGGACCACTGAATGGAACTATGATAGGATTAGGATTCCAGTAAATTTGAAAAAAAAGAGTAAACTCAACGTTTGCTGGGTTGTATTTGAGCATAGTATGTATGTGTATATGTATGTAGTTAATTTGTAAGCATATGCGAATGTGTCTGTGAATATCTTCGGTAAGCTTGGAATTATGTAAATTTTGCAACAAATACAAATTGGCAAAACGAGAAAAAAGTTGAGTATTAGACAATAACACAAGCACACATACAATTACTAAAACAAAATAAATAATGTTGATTCTTAAAACCACAATTGAAATACTAAATACAACAAATGTTGAAATATTGGAGATTTGAAGTTTCATTTTTAAATATATAAACAAGTGTGTTAAGTAAAATAGTGAAATAAATTTAACTGAAATACACAAAATATTTAGTGAGTTACGTAAGTTCGATTTTCGCATTTTTTGTTCTTTTATGTTGGTACACATGTCTGTTATATATGGATTGTCAGTGTGTTTTGACAGATAAAAAGGTTAGTCGTGTTTTGGTGTGCTCTTCGATTTTTTACTATTCGAAAAAAGATCAAAGAAACTGTAGGTATTAAGTTTTGTGTAAAAAATTAAATTAAATGCGCAAGGAAATTTGAAATGCAGAACACAAGTTTAATTGTGGTATAACCGGTTTAATGAAGGCCGAGATAACGTCCGAGCACGTCAACAACCGATGAAAACATTGAAGGAGTGAAGAAAATGATTTTGGATAATCGTCGAATCACTATCAGAGAGGTTGCTGATGATGTTGGCATATCGGCTCATGCCAATCAATGGATGTTTTAAGCATGAAACGTGCGGCAGCGAAGATTGTTCCAAAATTGCTAAATTTTGAGCACAAACAACGTCGCATGGACATCGCTCAGGAGCTGTTGAACATCGACAACGACGATCCAGATTTCCTTAAAAAAGGTCATAACTGGTACCGAATCATGGGTGTATGGCTATGACATTGAAACCAAAGCCCAATCATCCCAATGGAAACGTCCAGAAGAGCCAAGACCGAAAAAAGCACGTCAAGTTCGGTATAATGTAAAGGTTTTTTTTTGACTGCAATGACGGTCAATAAGGAATACTACCTTGAAGTTATACGCCGTTTGCGCGAAGCAATTCGTCAGACACGCACATAATTGTGGAAAAACCAATCATGGATTTTGCACCATGATAACGCACCAGCTCACACATCGATGCTTGCGCGTGAGTTTTTGGCCAAAAAAAAAACCGTTATCATGCCTCAACCACCGTATTCACCGGACTTGGCCCCCGCTAACTTTTTCTTCTTCCCAAAACTGAAGACACCGATGAAAGGAAAGCGTTTTGCTACGATTGAGAAGATAAAAGAAAAATTAAAACAGGAGCTGTTGGCGATACCAAAAACCGCGTTTCAGAAGTGTTTCGAGGATTGGAAAAAACGCTGGTATAAGTGTATATATCTGAGGGGGATTACTTTGAAGGGGACAAGATAGTTATTGAAGAATAAATACCTACTTTTTGAAAAAATTGAAAATAAAGGTTATTTTTTGATCAGATAAATTTACTCAAAGTATTGGCCCATCTTTCTGAAGAAATATGCCAAAACAACTAATCATATTTAGAGGCCAAGAACGAAACAGGAACATTTTGGATAACGTATTCTGCAGTATCAGACAGAGAGAGCGTTTTGCAACGATCGACGCAAATATTAGTTACAGGCAATACCCAGTTTTCATCAGGTATTGTAGCATTTAACCGAGCTTTGTCATGATCCAAAAGCAAGGATTGGGTACCACACATGAAAGCGTAATGTGGTACCCATTTTTGCCTGCTTTTGGATAAATGCAGCTGCTCACAAATGTTTTCAAATTGTTGCTTGAGTAACTGCCAATAATTTTTCAAGCTCCTGTTGAGTTTATCTTCATGGAGTAAGTCCGGCAATTCTTGGTCTGTAAACTTTTTTGGCTGACCTGGGCAATCTTTGTTGTCCGTATCAAAGTCACTATTTCTTAACCGCACAAACCATCTCTCGCTCATTCAAATAGAATAGATAAACCATAAGCTTTGCTGAGCAATCGGTGTGCTACAACGTCACTTTGTTAAATTAAAGTAGAAAACAAAGCTTTCCGCATATGGCGATTTGTTGGCACAAAATTCGACAGATTGTTTAAGTTTAACGTGAATACCTGCCTTTTGCAAGGTGAACTCGGCTCATCACCGCATTTTGTGTCCAGCACGATTATAAAATATATGTTTTGCAAAGAGCATACTTGTATGAGGTTCAAGAACATATATTTAGCAATTTCTCGCTATATGACTGCAACGATCAATGTAAAGAGCACCTTGCATAAGAGCTTGGGTTATCTAATCCCAGCCATACAGTAGCTTAGCCAATCAAAAAAGGTTAGGTTAGGTTAGGTTAGCAGGCGGCCATGTAAAACGGCCCACTTAGGTCCATATTATTGGTCCCATTGTGATACCTGTTTGGATAGAAGATTATAGAGAGAAGAGAAAGAGTGAAAGAGTGAACAGGGTAGTAGTAGGATGAGTGTAGTGTAAGAGGGTGAAAAGTATGAAAGATTTGAAAGGATGAACGTGCAGACCAAAACCTAAAAAGAGCGCAGAATACCTAGATGGATAGATAAGGCTACTGCAGCCAATTACTGCTTCTGATAAAAGCGTCAATATCCTCCAACTTCAAAGCTGAAAATTCAGATAAGTCGTCGAAGAATGGTTGCCCCAGAAGAATGGTACGAGATCCACTCATTGCTGGGCATTGACAAAGAAGATGAGAGACCGTTTCTTCCTCCTCTTCATTATTGCAACTCCTACAAAAATCGTTATAGGGTAGACCCAGTCGTCTTGCATGATTGCCAAATTTGCAGTGTCCTGTGATCACTGACACCAAATTGCTAAGTTGTGGTCGCTGTAATTTCAATAAATACAGCGTGCGTTTCCTGTTTAGTATAGGCCAAATCAGTCGTGTGACTGTACTGGTTTGTTCATTTTCCCACCTAGTTTGAGCTAGCTCACAGTGGAAATTGCTGACTATTTGCTTGCATTTCGATAGCGGAATGCCGCAAAGATGGTCAATGTTGTCGTCAGGTAACATGGCACCTTTTCTTGCCAAGTCATCTGCGATACAATTACCTGTTATGTCTCCATGTCCGCGCACCCATATGAGTGTAACTGTCGAATGTCTCGCCATCCTGTTTAAGGATGTCCGGCATTCATGGACCAAGATTGATGTAGTATGTACACCTGTTAGAGACTTTATTGCAGCTTGACTGTCAGTGTATATACGTATATCTCTTCCCGATATTCTGTAATAACTGATCCAATTAGCTGCTCGTTTTATTGCTGATATTTCAGACTGAAGGATGCTACATCCGTTTGGAATTCTGAAAGACATCCTGATTCCGAATTCCTGAATGTAGACCCCACCGCCGACTCTCTCCTTTTTTTTTGGAGCCATCCGTGTATATAGACAAGCTCGTAGTATTAAGGAGTAGGCCCTCCAACAGTTCCATGTCGTCATGAATTATGAAGCCGAAGCTTCGAAAAATCAAAAAAACTCCGGACAGTTATCAGATCAGTAGAGTTCCACCGAAACTGTTTTTTGCTTTTTGAAGTCGACACCGAACCAAAATTAATATTCGGCCAAAAATTCATATTTGGCCTAATCCGGAAAAAACCGAAACTTTTAAAATATATCATTAATTTAAAAAAATATTTCTTTTAATTTTATAACTATATATAATGTTTAGATAATGTTAAGGTGACCTAAAGTACCGACACTATTTCATAAATCTAGTTATTTCTTATTGAGCTTACAAAGTTTTTTTAAAGCAACAATTTTTACCGAATTCTTAAATATTTTACACTAAAATATAAATTTTTGTATTCTATTAATTATATTAAAAAGGTGTAAAACCTTAAAAATTCCATCATCTATGTTTTTTCTTTATTAGGGTTTCAGTTTTGAGTATTCGGTCAAAATATGACCAAAAATCGAATATTGGCCTAATCCGAAGCCGAAAACGATTACTCTGTCGGACTCAACAGATCAGTATTCAACCGCTGTAGCTAGTAAGTGCTCATAATGCCAAGGACAGAAATCAATGCGAGGTTTTAAATCACCCAACTCCATGCGGCCCCATCCAAGACGAGTTCCTAACATCTAAAACGATTGCCACCTCACCAATACATTTCCTGAGCACATAGCCAATTGCCACCACTACTTTCAATAAATTAGTTACTTAGCATTACCCAAGAATTTACTGCGACTGTCACAGGCTGCATAACTAACCTCGTCCAAAGGCGGTTCATCAACACAAATGCCACGAAAGCTACACATTCCGTACATTTCCTGAGCACCGACCTAAGTCTTACCACTACTTTCAATGGCTCTGTTGTTGTTCAGCAACAGCACCTAAGACAATTTGGTGGAACGAAATTTGTTGCTCAAACAAACATCAGTATTTTAACCAACTGTCATTCTTGCAGCATTTGGGTTTAATCCACAGCCACTAAATGAACCCCGAAAGGACCTAAACCAATTATCAGTTAGGGGAACTGCACCCCAATAGTTAAGAGAGACTCTAGTCAGCTTCAAGTTTCAAGTTTGGGTGTTAACACAAATGAGATTCTAACTACATAGTTTCGACACCGTGCCAGTTCATAGAACCGGTGTCTCCATAGCTCTGCCCAGCATCGAAACCGCGTCAAGGTGATGGAATTACATCAGGACATATTTCCCCTGGGGGTACAAAAAAACTGTCTTGTTTACATTATAATGTTTAATAACTAAGTAAGAATAAATGATGGAAAGACAAAAGAAACGCCATCTGCTATGAATTCCGCATTTTTAAGTTATACACCCATTATATTTTCTATTAACTTAACTAGAAGTCCTTTATAATTTATATAAATTTCTTAGTTTTCTTAAAATTTCTTAATAATAATTAATTTTTTTTGAATTGACAAAAATGTTAAAGCTGTAAATTTAATAAACCAAAGTTTCCAAATCAATAAAAAAAAATATTTATTGATAAGATAAAATACAGCTTTTCAAATATACTCGTACATATATTTATTTTCTTCTAAGTTTTCTAATTTAAATAATTGTAGGAAATTTAATATTCCGAAAACGTTTAACTTGTTAACATGAACAAATACAATAAATGAGAAAAAATAAAAGAAATCCTTTCATATATTTGCTTAAAGCAAGCACAAAAGAATTAAAAAAATAAAATACTGAACATGAGTAGACAAGAAAAATAAAAATAATTTATTTGAAAAAAGAAAAGAAAAACTTTAAAAGTGTTTTGTTAAGAAAGAAAAATCAACATTTCTGTTAAAGGGATTTACAGATTTTACATTTTTTATACACTTTTTCTTATGCAGATATTTTTTTTCTTACACACAGCTTCAGCTTGACTTTTTTTGCTTTTAATTTTCTTAAAGGTTTTATAAAAACGAAATCTTTTTAACAAGAATTTGCATTAAAAAGCAAAATTATATTAAAACTTGTTGGTATATAAGTATTAAGGAAATTGGTAGGAGAATTAATAAAAAATTAACTGTCAGTTAGAAGACAGAGTGAAATTTAATTCAATTAAATGATTTTTTCGGTTTAATTTATGCAATCTTTGAAAATAATAAGAAATTCGCAAACACTTTCAGAGTAACTACACCATTTCGAGTTGAAATTAGGAAAATACAACCTGAAATTCAGAACTCCAAATTGATATTGAGAAATAACAACTTGAAATGCAGAAATTCAAGTTTATATTAACAAAAATTAAATTGAAATTCAGAAAAGCTGATTGATGTTGCGAAGTAACAAATTTAAATTGAGAAATGTAAATTAATATTGAGGACATACAAATTGAAATTGAGAAATAAATCATTTTATTAGATTTGTAACTGAATATCAAATTATGTATTTTAAAAGTAAATAAATATTTGAAAAATTTCATACAAATTATAATTTCTCAATTTAAATTTGTATGTCCTTAATATTAATTTGGATTTCTTATTTTCAATTTGTTATTTCTCAATATCAATTTGCTTTTCTAAATTTAAATTTTTTTATTCTCAATAATCAGGTATGTGATGGAAATCGAACACGAAAACGAGTGAGTTTTAGAAAAGGGTCATGTAGCTTAATTCGTTAGCGCATTTGATCATTAAGCATGAGTTGGTATTTGTAGCCCGGGTTCGATTCCCAGCCGCTGCCACTTGAACAACATCAGTTTCTGATAATTATTAGTTTTCTATCTATATTGACTAATATTTATCACAGCGCCCTCATTCGGTGGTATAGCATTGAAACGCCACCAAAATAAAATAATTAAATAAAGGCAACAAAATCAATCTTTAACATTAATGCGCCTACTCACCACCAGAGGCGCTGTAACTCTGCACTAAAAACAAACATAATGCGCAATTGCAGAGTTGTGATATAAAAAAAGCTTTCTTCTTTTACCACCTTTACTTCTTTAACCTATTCCCTTTCCAAAGAAAGTAACACAAAGTAAAGTAGGCATATTAATTGCATGAGTGTTACTTCTCTTTTCTAAAAAAAAGTTAATTTTTTCGTAATATTTCTGTATTGAAACAGTTTTATCCCACAAAATATAAAGATAATTTACTATTAAAGAACATCTTAAAACAAAAATTTTAAAAATTTGATTAGAAATACTTTAAAATGGTCTTCAAAAACTCACTCGTTTTCTTTTTCGATTTCCATCACATACCAGATTAATTTGGATTCCTGAATTTCAATTTGTTTTTTTTTACAATATTAATTTGGATTCCTGAATTTCAATTTGGTAATTCTCAATATCAATTTTCTTTTCTAAATTTCAATTCGTTTTTTTTTTCAATATTAATTTGGATTCCTGAATTTCAATTTGGTAATTCTCATTATAAATTTGGAATTTCTTAATTTCAACTTGAAAAGGTGTAGTCATTTGAATTGAGTCAACAATGTTTAAATCAAATCATTGGTGTTGCACTTATAATCGAAACATTTTGTCATGCAGAATCAGTAGAATTACCTAAATAAGGAATCAATGTGTTGCAACTTTTAACATAAACCGGATATCATAAGGTTAATTACATTAATTGCCCTTTCTTCCATAGAACCAGTTACAAAATTAGTTCCTAGGGGAAAGGAACCCGACATGGTACTGTAAAATTCAGTCTTAATTAACAGTAGTTTTAAATAGAACATATTGTTTTGCAACTGAATCAAGAATTGTTTAACATTTCTTACGACAAATTTAAAAGACTTAGTGTAGTTTCAAAAAACTTTTGAGACATCTGATGTCCTTACATTTGACAGACAGCGAGCGAAATTAAAACAATAGAAAAAAAAAACAATTATTTGTTTTGGAAACACACACAAAATGCAAAATTCCTGTAAATAAACATGGATGGAAATGAAGTTAAAGTTTTTCAAAACACTTTTAATTGACAAAAAAAAACATCCCTTTTTAAAAATACAAGGAGATGGAAAAACTTTTAAGTGAAAAAAGGAAAAATTTGCATGAGAATAATTTCATTTGCTTTGAAATTCAACATAGCAAAACAACAAATGTTGCCGAAACAATAACATGAAATTAATTAAAGTTAAATGATTTTAAAAACTAAACATAAACATAAATATATGTATGTACATTAAAAACTTACCAGGTGGACGGTACCATAACGTAACCACTTCATGTGAATATGTATGACTGGGTACACTTTTTGCTCGCGCTAAACCAAAATCAGCCAATTTCAATTCACCACAATCGCTGATCAACAGATTCTGAGGTTTGACATCACGATGTAAAACACGTCGTTTATGGCAGTAGGAGAGGCCACGCAAAAGTTGAAATAAAAATAATCTAACATTACGATGATCCAGGCCGCCTGGATGCTTTTCCATATATTGTGATAAATCCGTATTCTGGAAATATATTGAAAATAGGTTAATTAGAGCAGCTTAAAATATAGGATTCTCAGTCTACCACTTACCACATATTCAAATACAAATGTTAATGTTTCCCTCGTATGCACAATATCATGTAGTGTTACAATATTTGAGTGTTTCAGTTCTTTTAGTAGGGAGGCTTCACGTATCGCTGTAAATGGTGCACCTTCTTCTTCCTGCAGTCTGATTTCCTTTAAAGCAACACGTTGATAAGTTAGTCTAAAATTAGAAATGTTCAATTAATTTTTAGTTTTTATTATTTTCAAACAATTTTCTTATCATTACAATAATCATAAAATATTCTCTAACACTGGCTAATTAATTTAGACAGTTTAGAGCATTTTAATTGCTTTGCAAATGTCTGTGGTTAACCAGAATAATTACTGTGTTGCATAAAATTATATAAAACATTACTGCCAGTTTCTTCCAAAGTACAAGTGTCAATAAAATCTGCAAATTTAAATAAACTATAAAAACACTAGAGCAATTAAATTCCCCTGATCTTTGAATTTATTAATACGTATTTGTAATAATCATAAAGTTTGCATTCCATAACATTTTTCTGTTTTCCATTTAAACACTAAAAATACTTCCTGCACAACGTAGCAGAAATATGAATAGAGTGAGCGTCGAAACTAAAGAAGTATTTATGTAAAGAAATTTACATCTAAAGAAAAGAACATTTTAAACTACAAAGGAAAAAACAGGAAAAGAAAATGTGGTAAAAGGAATTTTTGTGTGCGTAGGAGTATGTAGGTATGTACATATGTATATACATAACCTCTGTTGAATGTCACACTTTTGTTCGTTTGCATGTAAAAGATGTACAAAGTCATAAAGTAACACAGAGAATGTGTAACACAATTACTATTTTACCACTGTCACATAGCAACAACAACAACAGCAGCATCAGCAATAGCAACAAAAAACAACTAAATCCAACTACAATAAATTGCAAGAAGTAGACATAAAAGCAAAAACAAATTCAAATGTTTATGTTGGACTAAATAACAAGAAAATGTACTAAAGCCCAAATTAGGATACATGTTTACATACTCTACAAATATGGACTTACGTATACATTACAGTTGAGGTTATTTGAATAGAGGCACTTTGATTTAAACAAGCTATTCACGGAAACTTATTTCATACACTTTTGAAACTATTTGTTCAATTCACAAGTAATGTTGTACTGTCATAGGAATTGTACGTCGCACAGTGGGTTCGATGACACCGAAAGTGGCGATTAATTCATGGGAGCCGTAATTTAAATTTTTTTGAAAATTTTTTTTTTCAAATCGTTAAACATACATAAAAAGGCATATTCTGAAAAAAAGATACACTGAAAAAAATTTTTTTTACGATTTTATAGACATTTTTATTTTTCGGAAAATTATAGTTTGTTTCAGAATGTTTGCCGTAATTTTAAAATGGAAAGTAATTTTTTTTAAAAATGAGAAGCAAACGAAAGCTTATATTGTCTTCTTGCTAAAAAATAAAAAAATAAATATATATTTTGCATAAATATGAACATAAGTTTAATTTAAAGTCTGAATTTGGGTATTGAAGGATTTCGAGAATTTTACAAATTTTTTAAAAAAGTAACGAAATAAATTTTTATAATTTTTTTTGTTTATCAATAATTGTCATACACTTAAAAAGAAACCATATTAAACAAAAAAAATTAAAAAAAATAAATTTTTGTCTGTTTGGGAACGTTTTTTCAATTTTGTGGAAAATGGGCTTAATGTACAAATTTTATTGTAAATTTAAAATAGAAAGTTATAAATGAAAATATATAGATAAATAAAAAATAATATATACATATATAAATATTTCAACATAATTGATTTAAACTCCTATTTGTCCTTACGACAAAATTTCATGAATTCTAAAATTTGTATAATATGTTAATAAAAAAATATGTAGGGTAAAATGAACTATAACAATTAAAAGAGATGGAAGCGTGACACGATATTTTTTAAATGCAGTGTTCGTGAGTTACATATAATTTTATTTGTTCGAACATTAAGTGTTTTCGTGATCATTTCGAGCTCGTGAGTTAATTTTAAATTTAATAAAAGCACGAACGTATGCAAAAATTAGAATTCGGTGTAAATAAAACAGAAATTATTTTTTGTAAGTGAGCGTGAGTCAAAATTAACTCACGCAACCATCTCTGATAGAAACCAAACTTATTTATAACAATAACTTTAATACCGAAAATAAAGACAAAAGAGAGTTAAAAACAAACAAGTTGATTTGTTGTTTGTTTTTTCAGATTAAGTATTTAGCAACTGGAGTTCTTTCACAAAAATTTTAATAAGTACAAAAACGCGGTGCCTCTGCAAAAGTTTGGTGTGGAATATATAAGCTAAAATACTATATTAAAATATCACTTAATAAAATTTGCTGGATCGCAACAAGAAATTTGTTGAAACTCTGTGTATATATCGAAAATACCCCAAATATGGAGCAATTTTTAAAAAAATATTAAAAATATTTGCAAAACATTTATCTAAAAAACATTAATGCAATTATGTAGCCAAATACCTGAAGTTGATGGTTCCATTTTAATAAAATTACTTTTAGAACGCTTAATAAGAATTATCAGCACCCAAAATATCTCAATTTTCAGTTTTAGGCACGGCACGAAAAATTTTGAAAAATTATTTGACTTTGACAGCTCACAGTCGATAAAGTAATTTACTCAAAACAAAAGTTTTTGGCAAATAGTGATGTAGAATTTAATTACCTTTCACCCAGTACCACACACGAATTTTCCAATGTTGTATAAAGGTTTAAGTGTTTCCAAAAGTTCAAATGCTTCTCTCAATCAAAAATTACTCTTTTTTATTAAAAAAAAAAAATAACTCAAGTCATAAACTGATTAACAAATTTAAACCCAGAAAATTAAATTAACTAATTCAATTAATGGATCAATTGACTCAATTGTTAAAATGACTGCTTTATATTTTTCATAAAGTTCGAAAATTTCGGAATATTGGTTTAACTACATCAATTATGCAGTTCAAAGTAATTCCAAAAATGCATGGAGATTGGATCAATTGCAGCTGCTAAACACATTAGTCGTTAAAAAACCAGCTAAAGTTCAAATGCCCTGCTCTCCGATTTTGATGATTTTTGCCCAGCTGGTTAAAAACTATCTAAAGGTCATGTGTGGAAAATTTCATGCAAATATCTCCATTGGTTTTCTGTCCCGAGCAGCGCAAAATTGAAGTATGTGAACAAGTCTCAAATGTGATAGTTTTCTATGTCATATTCAAAAGCTTGTTACGTATAAACTATACGCCGAATGTATTTTATAAGTAATTTTTCACTTAAAATAGACATTAAGCATTATTTTATAAAATTGAAAAAAAAACAATTCCTTTGACAATATATTTTGAGTCAAAAAAAATAAACATTTATGATTTTCCGTTAATAACAAAAATAGAGTGAAACTGACAAAAATTTTTGTATTAGAGTTGTATGGGGGTGGGTGTTACAGTGGGCGGATTTTCTTCATATTTTCAAAACGTTCTAGTTACAAATTTACAGAATATATGGCATTTTTGAAATATCATTTGTATGGGAGGTGGGCGTAAAAATGGGCGGATTAAGTTCATATTTTCAGGAGCTCATTCTACAATTATAATATTAATGTTTTATGAAAATTGAGTTGATATATTTAAAATCGTAGAAGTTATGACACATTTTCTATTTAGAAAGAAAGAAATACTAAGTATTGCCAATTTCAAGAAGCTCTCAAAAAAATATACTGAAGATCTTCATCTACATGCGTCAATCAATTGAAACAAAAACTAAAGACTGGAAAAGAGTTCGTTGAATGAATTTTTGAATTTCAACAAATATTTAGATGAGGTTTTTTGGACGAAAATCATACTAAATCCTTTAAAAATTGTTGCTTTTGGAGTTCAGGGAATATATGATATTCGAAAAAAAATGTACCCACAACATGTTACTGTTTGCTGCGAATGAAATTATCATTGTAGCAGACTTCTTCGAAATTGAGTTTGTGCAATCATCATCTGCTACTAGTGCTCGATATAGCCACATGATAAGAGAATTTTTTCTGCCCAAGTGGATTCAACAAAATTCTGTCATACGGAAAGTGAAACAATTCAATTACTGCATGAGACATTTTCTGGTAGCTTCAGCTCTCGTTTCACTAATCAGAGTTGTTCCCCTAGATCGTGTGATTAACCACCAATCGATATATTGGTATACAGTTGTCAAAAGCATAAGTTAATAAGTCCACCAACTACACATGCACTGAAGGAAGTAATTGAACGCTTCATTATAATTCTGCTAGATGATAATAGAAATATTTCGATCAAAAAGTGCATATGTGACATCAAATATGTTAAAATTTGTTAGAAATACCTTTCAAGCTATTCTATGCGCTTTGCAAGGACCGTGTTCAAATAGCACATTCATAGAGGACCTTTTTAGCATTTGTAAACGTCAGGGGCAATTTGACAAAGACAAAAGAATTGACAGCGCACTGGTGTCGAATTGGAGCCGTTTTTCCATCAACTATTGAAATTTAGTTTATCATGAACGACGACTTTACTCTTTTGCCATTAGGCTCAATTAATATGAGGCGGCATTGCAGGACATTTGGTGAATTTAGGTTTATTTAATATTATGAACATCAAGTAATTTTAATAGAATCTAGCGCAATGTGCTCATGCTAAAAATATCGTTGAATCTGTTGGCATTTTAATGATTGTTATTTTCTTTAAGCACTCCTATAATTGTGCCACTAGTAATGATAGAAGAAATTTGTCTGGCGTTTGACAAATTGGCTACCACTTGGCATTTAGGCCAAAACATTCAACTTTTATAAAAAAAAAAAAAAAACGTTTATAATATAATTAATAGAAAACAAAATTTATATTTTAATGTAAAATATTTAAGAATATGTACGGTAAAAACATTTAAAAAAAATTGTCAGTTCAAGATAAAAAACAAGATTTATGAAGTAGTGTCGGTACTTTAGAGCACCTTGAAATTACCTAATTCGGATAAGGACAAATATCGACTTTTTGGTCGAAAATTAGTTTCGGTTCGGTTTCGGCCAGAAAAAAAGGTTTCGGTCGGACTCTATAAATTAATTTTGATTACACAGTGTGTTTTTCAGTATTAGAAAATTTCGTAGCAGCTTGAATGTTTCAAGCGGTAAAATGTTTCAAAAAACAAATTAAATTAAAATCGGATTGAAGTCTTTAGCCAAAATGAGAGATACAGTAAAAACGTTGATTACGAAATGTTGGACTGTTTGGAAGAATTTCACGAAAGAAGTCATTATTGTCTGAACGTACCCGAAAGAAGAGACTCGAATTCGCAAAGAACTACTTCCATTGGACGGATGTGGAATTTTCGGACGAAACAAAAATGAATAGGGTCTCTCCAGATAGAGAAAATATGTTCGCCGGCCAAAGCTGAAAGAATTTGATCTAAAGTACACCGGCGCCACTTTAAAGCACGGAGGAGGTTCTATAATGATTTGGCGATACAATAATGCCGTATGCTGATGAGAACATGCCAGTAACATGGATATTTCAACAAGATAACGGCTCATCACGTTAAGCTATGGTTTTTTAACATTTCGGTTACTGTTCTTGAGTGGCCTTCATGCAAGTTTTAAAAACCAAAGTAAGCTCTATAAAAATAAGCAATTTGAATGATCTCTTTGCCGAAACAAAGAAAGCTTGAAAAGCTATTTGTAGTAGTATATGTAAAAATTTGGTGACCTCAGTTCCTCGCAGATGTCAAGCTGTTAACGATAATAATGGATTTGCAACAAAATATTGATTTATTTTTAAATAAATACTCTTCTTTTAATTTGTCGTATGTCCTTAATTAACATATACATATGCACGATTGAATCAATTTGTGAGAACATCATATTTGCTTCAAGTGTACACGTTAGTATAGTGTCCTTAATTAGTTGCACGTAGCTGTGATTTGCTTCAAGTGTACACGTTAGTATAGTGTCCTTAATTAGTTGCACGTAGCTGTGAGTATAGGTTTTTAAAGAAGAACCACGGTATTTTGATATCATTTGTCAATAAAACGATTTAATTTTATTTTAAAAAAATAAAATAATATTTTAAGTTCATCAAAGAACAATTTTGTAAAATTTGCTTCTAACATAACTAATGCATATTATAAGTCGACTTGCATCCGATTTATTTTTTTAGCGGCAAAGATTCCAGTCACAGCGAAAAATTTCTCTCATTATAAACACAATCTATTTTGTTGTGCGATTTTTACCTGCTTAAATTTTTAGGTTTTAGAAATTTTAGAAATAAAAAAACAGGTCAATAAAATTAAATAAATAACCATTATTTTATGAAATTTTCAATGATCATTCCTTGTTAGACAGCGTTCCAAAATCATCAACATCGCAAGCGTATAAAAAATATCTCACTGAACTGAAAAAAAACCTCTGGAAGGTTTTGTTATGGATAATGTCAACTTTCGATTGCAATTGCTTGCATGCCACTCCCATTCGAAAAGTTCGATTTTGTATCACTGTGTTAATAATTATAAGTATTTTTATTTGTTTGATAAACAGTTTATGGCGTTTATATACATTTTTCCATTCAGTTTTGAACATAAAATATAAAAAAACCCACGCAGTCTTTGTATGAATTGCCTGTAACAAAATATCAGCGAGTGTAACCTGGATACTACTCAAGAATAATAAAAGCTTAACAAATTTATGTGTGTATGAATGTTCTCAAGATGAAGATAAAGAAGAAGGAAGAAAAAACTAAAAGTGTCAAATTAGGTTAAATTTTATGACACCTTAATATTTTTTTTGCGACTTCTTACACTACTAAGCATGCAATACACTGCAAACTAAGAAGGGCAGCTGGAGCAGCAAAAGTCTCATCAGGCAGAGTAGCATGCGACTGCGAGAGTTTTATGAAGAATAAAAAATCGTATACACTTTGGAATCTGAAGAGTTGAACAAACAAACTAGCACATGTGGTTGATATTTTATGATGTTTGCCTGGAGTTGGAGACACTATTATCCCTACTAACAAACTAGTGGTTGCTTGCTACAACACCATAATACATTCATTCTTAGAAGCTTTGGATATCATTGTCATGCAGAAATGACGACAACGACGAACCTTGTTAGAAAAAACTTGTTGAAAATTGTTAAATTAAGAAAGTTTTTTCTTAGGTTTTTCTTGCATCTTTATGGCTGTTTCTAAAAGAAAGTTTACGAGTTTTATGCCGTAATACACACAGAGTTATTTGTGCTTTTATTCACAATGTTTTCACATGTGGGTAAAAAAAGTTTTATTGTATAAACCAAAAAAATATACTCGTATATATAGCAGTCGTATGTGCTATATTGTATTTAACAAAACTATTTGGAGTTCAAATTGAATTGAAATGTAGATGTTGACTTTAAATAAAGTTTGTTGAAAACTGCTATTGAATTGCTGTGCCACCGAATGAATCAGTTAATTGTATGGAAGGAATAACTATGATGAATATGAATAGGAGTGTATTGTAAAAGTTTTAAAAAACTGAGGTAAATGTTGAATAAACTAAATAAGCATAATTTGAAAGGCATACCAGTGGATTTTTTTTTTGCTTCAACTAATTGCAATAACAATTTTTATATACGAGGTCTGAATATAATAAATAATAAATAACCGTTATTTTAAATTTTTTCAAAAATTATTTATTTATTCATTAGGTTTCTTTTTAGCTTTAAATAAAAAGGAATAAATTATATTTAACATTTAAATTTCTGCCAATTACTGATTTTTCTGGATATTCATTAAAATGTACATATCACAGAAAAAAATATCACAAAAACGAAGCTGTTTATTTTTGTTGCGTGCTTTAAGAGATTTGTGCTAATTTCCAAAAGTGTTTTCTTTACTTTTGCTGCATATAAGTCTTTAAGATTGTTTGGGCATTAGGAAAAAAAAAGCTTCAAAGCAAAGTTCAATTTCTCCTACAAGCAAAGCGAAATTTACACACATAAAGGATTTTTTGTCAACAAAACAAAAAAACTAAAAGAAAAAGTAATCAAAGGTACGGTCACACTTTGCAAATATTTGCCGAAAAATACGTAACCACTAAATACCATATATTTGAACTCGTTTATTTATTAAAAAAAACTTTTTAGCACAACAAATATTTAATTTTAATTTATTTTATGCTGTTTGATCTTGCAAAACTCTTGTAAGAGTAAACAACGGCAAGAGCTAGTGGCAGCTGTGAAAGATACTTTAAGTATTCTGTATTTAAGTATTAGTCAGCGTTGAATTTGCTGACTATTAATTAGCAAAAACACACAAATTTCTGCTTAGCTTACACTAAAAACTTTGTTAGTGAGCAAGCAAAAATTATTGACTGTAGATTAACTATGTGATGTTATTTGCTGACACAGTCAGCCACACCAATTCACTTTAAAAAATTTGCTGCTGCTTAAAACTTACAGTTTTTGAATTTTTCTTTAATGCTTTTGCTGAGCTAAAAACTGTGAACGTTTGTAGTGCTGAAGTTAAGCAAGTCTTATTTTCGTTGTAGTGTTACACGCGGATTTTCAGTGCCCCAGAAGCGTAAATTTTGCTTATTTACGTACCCGCTATGATGGACATGGGCCTCATCACTCATGATTATTTTTGATGAAAAAACCGACCGATTATTGGTCAAATAAATAGTCAGCAATATTCCGCGTTCTGGAGCAGTGTAACGTAATATGGTTTATTAACGTGTATTTCGCATGTGTTTTCTACACAAATGTCAAAACAGAACTGACATTAGGGGCCAATCGCAAAATTTATAGCATTTGCTGATAGGAAGATTACTTTTGCGCCACCTTGTAGATAGATTGGAATATAAGAATTTTTATAAGAAGACAATATGATGCAGCTGCTTTGCAACTGGAAAACATCTTGTGAAATCTGTGTGAGATAATGACATTTTTGATGGGTAAGAGTACACCTAGATTTTAGTTAGAGTTCTTGACACTGCCACTGACCCAGTTTCTTTTTGAGATGTGTATGTGTATTGTTCTATGTTTACTATATTTTAAAGTGGAATATAATTATATCAGTTGTCCAAAGGCAAATTTGTGTGGCAAATCAACAATATGGATTACAAAAAAAATATATTGTTCAATTCACAAGTGAAGTTGTATGTTGTAGATTGTAGAAGCTTTATGTTGTAAGCCTTGAAAATATCAAAAGTAAAATAGGAAAACAAATATATAAAACTGAATAAATAAAATTTATTATACAAGTGAGAAAAACAAAACAATTTCCTCATTTTGCAGACATTTTAACAATTAAGTCAAGTACATTTATTGTTTATAAATTATATTTTCTTGTTTTAAATTTGTCAATCAGTTTATGATTTGAGTAATTTTTATGAAAAACAGACGACATACAACTGCTACGACACTACAACACCAGTTGTGAATTGAACATATGTATGTATTTTAAAAAGATATGCAGAATACAGTATACCCCGGTTAAATGCCCCACGCTTAATTGCTTTTTTCTTTTATTTACATCGCCTTGTAAATCCCCGTTTATTTTTCATATTTTTTAAAACAAAACAACACGTTTTAATAACTTTCGCTTAAATACCCAATTCGGGTAACATTTTCATTATGTTAATGGATACATTTTTCACCGCTAGTAATAATTCTTTGTAAAAATGAATTCCTTTTATAGCGTGTTAAGCAGCAAAATCGTGTTTCATGATCTTACAGTTTCAATTTACATGACAACCAATTTCCCTGCTTTTGGATGCTCGCATTTGTTTTGAAATTGTTACTTGAGTAACTCCCAATGATTTTGCAAGCTCTTGTTGAGTTTGACAACAAACTTCATAGAGTAATTAATGCCTCCAATGATTGGTCTTCAAACTTTGTTGGCTGGTCTGGGTGATATTTGTCGTACGTCTCAAAATCATTACTTCTGAAATCAATTTTTGCATGTTGAAATCGAAGGAACACATTCACCATAAACTACGCTAAGCAATTGGTGTGCTACAGGGCCTCTTTTCAAATTAAAAAAGTAAAGCAAAACTTTTCGCATATAACGCTTTTTGGCACAAAATTCGACATTTTCGAAGACAGATTCAAAATGACACATAAGTTACTGAAGACAAAATCCGCGTTTAAAATATAAGCCTCGTTTTTAAATTATCCAGCCAATATTTTGTGGGAATTGAAATGACTGGGAAATTAAAAGTCATTGATTGATTTAAAAACAATAACAAATATTACTATAAATAACACAACCCTCGCACTTACAAGCAATTAATATTGTCTACATTTGTTTGCCCTTTTTATTTGTATCTTCTTACTTGAACTATTGCACAGTGAGCTCATTTTAAGCATTTTAATGATAACAATTTAAAAGAACAATAATAATAATAACAAGAACGCTCATACATAAGAGTGTGTGGCACTCTCAGGCATAAAATTTATCCTTTCCCAACATTCATCAACGAAATTATTAATGACGACGATAATGAAAGTATCTAGAACTTTTGTTATCATTGTTGAGCATATCAAGTGCTGTTGTGATGTTGTTTTTGTTCATTATATATAATCATAGCTCTTCTACTCAGACTGATGTTCATAATTTCATGTTCACTTTCACTTTTTATCATCTAGTGGATGGATAACATACATTACATGTAAACATACATATTTACACAAGAATATATATGTATGCACATATGTATTTATGTAAGCGTATGTTATTCTATGTGCATTTGTTTAAGATGATCCTTTGATCCTTGTTGTTTCTTTTTATTCTTATTAATTATTTTGCTTTGTTATTGTGATTTTCTTTGCAAAATCACATTTAATTGGAACACAACAATAATTTGTATAACTTTTGCAGCGTTATTAGTTACAGTAACTAACGATAAGATTACATGTTACATGCATTCCAACATGCGAGTTCTTAGTTAGATAGTTGTGATTATATGAGACGTGCTTTTTTGCTGTTTTATGGAAATTAGAGGAAAATCAAGTGATTGTCGGCAAAATATTTAATAATGATGTGTGCTTTTTAATTAAAGTTGACTGAAATCTATGTTGAGTATGAAATAAGATATTATTTACGAGTGCAGAGATTCTAAATGATTGTTAGATATTGAATACACTCGAATGAGGCAAAGCATCATAGAAGTCCTTGTTCTCTTTTAATCTTTTAAGATTCTTACTTTATTAATTCTCAGTTTCATAATCACATGTTAGCAATTCGACAATATAAATGTTTTACTACTTTGTTTTTTAAGGACAATCGACTAAAATTTACTTAACAAATAATTTTGTTAAAATTTTAAATTATTTTATTTAATCAAACTCTACAACAAATATTTATCGAATTACTGTGCTATTCACAAGTTACTCATTAAATAACTGGCCCATTTTAATTGCCATTAATTTTAATTGAAACATTCAAATTGCAAAATAATTCATAAAATTAACCAAAAAACAAAACAGGAAAAACAAAAATAGAACAAATAATGAGTAATGAGTACACAAAACAGAAATACTGAATAATATTCCCCAAAGGAAAATACAATGGATGAACAATTAACCACAATTAATAATAAAACAAAATATGGCGGTAGAAATAAATATAAATTTCAAATTAAATTCAAAATAGAACAAAACTCGTGTAATAAGATTAAAATTACGCGATTTTTTTTTTATTAAATCAATATAAACTGTTTGTTCTTAACTAGGAAAATTCAGCCACGCTTCAAGAAATTCTTTTAAAGTTCAAATGAACAATAATAAAGAAGACAAAAGGAATGAGCAAAAACAACTTGACAAAATGTACCAACACTTGAAACATATTTCTCTGTGTCAGTGTGACATATCAGTGGCTGTGACATATTGTGCCTGCAAGTCATCAATCACTGGAACAAGGGCTGGAGAAAGAGAGCAATCAGCAGACGACCCAACCAACCAACCCATTTATGCCTGAAAATAATAGCGGAATATTTTTCAATGACATCAGATGCTTCCTGTACTTTGAAACAGGGATGGAAAATAAAATATTGTATCAAAATAATATTCAAATAATAAATTTTCCTACACAAAATTTTTCATAAAAAAAACTATTACACACAAGATTTTCTCAAGAAAATATTGTTAAACACAAGAATTTCTATAGAAAATACTTTTAGACACAAGATTTAAAAAAAAAAACTGTTATACACAAGAGTTTGTCAAGGAAAAACTGTTATACACAAAATTTTCTCAAGAAAATATTGTTAAACACAAGAATTTCTATAGAAAATATTGTTAGACACAAGATTTTCTCAAGAAAATATTGTTATACACAAGATTTTCTATAGAAAATACTTTTAGACACAAAATTTTTTATAGAATAAACTGTTATACTCAAGAACTTCTGAAGAAAATATTGTCATACACAAGAGTTTCTCAAGAATATATTGTTATACACAAGATTTTCTATAGAAAATACTTTTAGACACAAGATTTAAAAAAAACTGTTATACACAAGAGTTTGTCAAGGAAAAACTGTTAAACACAAGAATTTCTATAAAAAATATTGTTAGACACAAGATTTTCTCAAGAAAATATTGTTATACACAAGATTTTCTATAGAAAATACTTTTAGACACAAGATTTTTTATAGAATAAACTGTTATAATCAAGATTTTCTGAAGGAAATATTGCCATACACAAGAGTTTCTCAAGAAAATATTGTTATACACAAGATTTTCTATAGAAAATACTTTTAGACACAAGATTTAAAAAAAACTGTTATACACAAGAGTTTGTCAAGGAAAAACTGTTAAACACAAGAATTTCTAGAGAAAATATTGTTAGATACAAGATTTTCTCAAGAAAATATTGTTATACACAAGATTTTCTATAGAAAATACTTTTAGACACAAGATTTTTTATAGAATAAACTGTTATAATCAAGATTTTCTGAAGGAAATATTGCCATACACAAGAGTTTCTCAAGAAAATATTGTTATACACAAGATTTTCTATAGAAAATACTTTTAGACACAAGATTTAAAAAAAACTGTTATACACAAGAGTTTGTCAAGGAAAAACTGTTAAACACAAGAATTTCTAGAGAAAATATTGTTAGACACAAGATTTTCTCAAGAAAATATTGTTATACACAAGATTTTCTATAGAAAATACTTTTAGACACAAGATTTTTTATAGAATAAACTGTTATAATCAAGATTTTCTGAAGGAAATATTGCCATACACAAGAGTTTCTCAAGAAAATATTGTTATACTCAAGATTCTCGCAAGAAAATATTGTTATACACAAGATTCTCGCAAGAAAATATTGCCATATACAAGAGTTTCTCAAGAAAATATTGTTATACACAAGTTTTTTTATAGAAAATACTTTTAGACACAAGATTTTTTATAGAATAAACTGTTATACACAAGATTTTCTCAAGAAAATATTGTAATACACAAGATTTTCAACAGAAATTACTACAAGACAAAAGATTTTCTACACACAAGATTTTCCATAAAAAACTGTTAAACATTAAAAATTAGTCTCGGTAATTCCACGGTACTTTTTAATATGAAATTCAATCAAAAGAAAGTACGATTTTATCAACAGTATAATGTCTACTTTAAATTAAGGGAAGGAGAGTGAGAGATAGAGAGTTATATTGAGTGTGTAAAATGTAAGATAATCATTATTATGAAGAAGCACTTGAATGTTCTGACACTGACATAACACACGTTATACTTATATCAACACCCAAAAACGTGTTGGGCGTCACAATCCCATTTCCACCCAATCAAAGCTTCTAACATCACCAACAAACGCACACAAAAACTGGCTGTGGATGGTTTTAACATTTTAAAAAAGGACCAAACATGAAGAGTTATGTATATACATATTTTAACAAGACCTTTTGGCAGAAGTTCTTACGTAAAGTGAGTTAGAGTGGAAACATAAATAAATCACTGAAAATGTGGTAATTAATGTCTACAATGAATTTAAAGCAGACATTTTTTGTTTGCAACAATTTTTAACCAACCCAACCACCAGCCATGCCATAACATACAGAATTCTGTTGCCTTAGATAACAAAACAGCAAAATGTCTTAACAATATTTCAATATTTCTTAGTTAAATTTTTTTTTCTTGTTTGTTTTTGCCTGTTTTGCTGTTTTACGCTTTCTTTGCAGTTATTTATTAAAAAATGTATGCATGTCCTTCAGTGCTGTCAAATTTATGTTGTGCTCAAGCAGTTTTTGGAATATTTTTAACAATATAAAATTTAATTTTTAATTGTAAACAAACACAAACAAACTCTGACAAAGTTTTTTGCAATTTGATTTTCAGTTTTTTTGTTGACTTTTCTGATGACTATGATGGAGTATCTTTTAATATATTGTTGTTAAATATTTAATTTGTTTTAGTAAAATGCAGAAATATTTTGTTTATTCGAATACTTACTTGCTAAAACCCCTGTACACTGTGGCATATGAACCCTCTCCTAAAGGTTCCAATTTAACGTAGGCATCCTGTTTACCGAACGGTGAATCACCCTGTAATGAGAAATTAATTTCAAAGCAAATTTTAGTCAGCAACTTTCAATAAGATTTAAGTTTTATTTTGAAAAAGAAAAACTTAATTTGATTGTAGTATTTTTTTTTTATCAGATTTGTTACAAAAATCCAAATATACGCAAATTCTTTGAATATAAAAATGTTACCTAAAAAGAATTGTTAACATTTTCCTGAAAACCGCGTGATTTGAAATCACGCACCGTTTTTAAATCACGCCGACGATTTAAAACAGCTGACTTTTTAAATTTGTGCTTTGTTTGTTTATTTTGGTATATTATTAATGAAAATAAAAAGTGAACATTTAGTAAATAAAAATGCCGGGAGCTACTTTATTGGCAGTAATTAATTTAAGAAAACAGCATTTAAATAATGAACGTGTTACAAAACGTCATTTACGGGACTTATCAAATCCTATGGATACTAGGCATAAACAAAAATTAATGTTAGCAAAACAAAAAATAATATAAAAATAACAAAGTTGCCACTGTTTTTATCGATGAAACTTGCACTTACTTATTTCTAAAAATGCACAAAAACTACTAAATTATTAAATATTTTTAAATTTTTTATCAACAGTAATTAAATTTTGGCGTAAGTAAGGAACAGGATGGTATAAATTCAATAAATCTTACATGACATTTTACGACTGTGTGAATTTGGCAAACTTAAAAGTATATTCGAAAAAACAATGAGAAAAAGTAAATCACGAACATTGGTAAAGGCCTTATGACACTACATTTTTTGTTCATTGAATTGATATAGAATTGATAGAAACAGAAAATGTTAGAAAAAGCAAGCTATAAAAAATGTAAACAAAAAACATTTAATAAAATATACAAAACCATAACAATTTACATTACCATTTATAGTTTGGTTTTTCTAACATTATATGTTTCTTTCTATCAATTCTATATCAATTCAATGGACAAAAAATGTAGTGTCATAAGGGCTTAAACAAAACAAAAAAATTTCTTACAAAACAAGCAGTGTCTTTAAAAGTTGGTAAATATTTATGTTTTTGTGTATATAAGCCCTAATTTTATTATAAAAATCAATAAAAAACACATCATGCTTAATACAAAATAACATTTAATGGGAATTCTCTACAAATAACATAGACAAAATAGGCAAGTGATTTCAAATCGTCAGTCATTTAGCTGATCGGTTTAAAATCACGTGATTTCAATATTTTTTATGCGCAGAACACCTTTTGCATGATTTGAAATCACTTTGACAAAAAGTGATTTTCAGAACACCTGATACATGTACATAATATACAAAAAATTGTTTTAGACAAAATGTTTTACAGAAAAAAACAGTTATATAACTAAAATTTTGTATAGAAAAACGGGGACTGACGAAAATCGCTTAATGAACGCTGTGAATGATTTAATAGAATTGCAATTCGGGTTGCCAAACGGAACTGGTTTTTTGTTTCATATTAATACAAATTATTTTATTAATAATAAAAACTATTTATTTCAAAAAAGTTACTGACATATGTTAATTATAAATATGTTTGAAAGCAAACATCTTCTGTCCTCATATGTAACTATAATTAATCTTTACATTGATTTAAAGTTTATAAACTATTAATAATTTAAAAACATAATAATATTATATTGAAATGTTAGATTGATAAAAATTATATTTCATTTCGCCTTTAACTTTCTATATTTATTTAAAAGCAACAGCATGTTATCGGTCGATAAAGCTTCTTAAAAATATTAAGGGATCTATAGTTAAGAGAATCTTGATTAAATTTTGTTACCAATATACATATGTATGTGTGAAGCTGATGAAAAACAGCGTTTGTGGGCAAAATTGTTAGCAAAATCTTGTATTCTGACCAGTGTGACCAAATCTAAAAAAAATAAGCGACTAAATCAGTTTAAAAATAAGTTAAAATATGCTAAAACTTGTTTTAAAATGACAAAAAATGTGCGAAATTTTTTAAAATACTTTCTGGAAATGATTTTTTACAATTTGCAGTACACATGATTAAAAAATCCACTTTTTATATAAATAATGCAACATTGAACTCAAGAACAAAACTAATTAAGGTCCTCTTCATAAGTCTAACCTTAAAGATAAATATTTTTTGAGTAATTTGCGTACAAATTTCCATTATTTTTTTTACATACGTCTTTAGAAAAATGTTGGTATGAAGTTGGACAAAAGAGGGATGCTGGCAATAACCCAAAATTTTGCAGAATTAGTAAACTAGGATTATTTTTATTACTACTAAAGGGTGTTCTTTTGAGAGGTATAGAACTTCGAATTGAAATAAAACACAAGAAAATCGTTTTAATGACCATAAATTTGGTTTTATTGGAAGGATAATTTTATGCCATTAATGTTTAAATATGATTTCAGGCATGTGGCCGCCGCGGCTGGCTCGAATAAAGCCAATTCTACAAGTCCAATTTTCAACCACTTTTTCGAGCATATGGGGCCGTATGTCGGCAATAACGCCACGAATGTTGGCTTCCAAATCCCCTAACGTTTCTGGTTTGTTGGCGTAGACGAGCGACTTCACATATCCCCAAAGAAAATAATCAAATGGTGTCAAATCACACGATCTTGGTGGCCAATTGACAGGTCCATTCCGCGAAATTATGCGCTCATCGAATGTTTCCTTCAATAAATCGATTGTGGCGTGCGCTGTGTGGCATGTAGCGCCGTCT
Source organism: Bellardia pandia (assembly GCA_916048285.2). Taxonomy (NCBI): domain Eukaryota; kingdom Metazoa; phylum Arthropoda; class Insecta; order Diptera; family Calliphoridae; genus Bellardia; species Bellardia pandia. The sequence goes on from OU696531.1 coordinate 48,327,399, forward strand.
TGTTGGAACCACAACTCATCCACATTCATGCCATCCAATTCGGGAACAAAATAGTCGGTTATCATGGCTCTATACCGGTCACGGTGGCGAATCGATTCATTCGGGTCCTCTTCAACACTTTGCTCTACAGCGGCAAATGTTTCTTCGGTGCGTACTGTTCGACGTCTCTGCGGATGCGTATTATCACATAGAGTAAACATAGTGCGAAAACGATCCATAGTTAACCGAATTAATTGCTCTGATGGACGATTATGTCGACCATAAAATGGACGGAGCTTGCGGTAAACTTCGCGAACTGAACCGTTATTTTCGAAATAAATTTGCACGATTTGCAAGCGTTGTTCTTTTGTCAACCTGTTCATGATAAAATGGCAAACCAAACTGAACATAAATGACATTAGAGTTGCCAGATTTGACCACAAAATGCCAGTTTTATCTCTTTTCGAAAAACAAACCTGTAAAAAAAACACCCTATATTATATTGAAATGTTAGATTGATAAAAATAATATTTCATTTCGCCTTTAACTTTCTATATTTATTTAAAAGCAACAGAATGTTATCGGTCGATAAAGCTTCTTAAAAATATTAAGGGATCTATAGTTAAGAGAATCTTGATTAAATTTTGTTACCAATATACATATGTATGTGTGAAGCTGATGAAAAACAGCGTTTGTGGGCAAAATTGTTAGCAAATTCTTGTATTCTGACCAGTGTAACCAAATCTCAAAAAATTAAGCGGCTAAATCAGTTTAAAAATAAGTTAAAATATGCTAAAACTTGTTTTAAAATAACAAAAAATGTGCGAAATTTTTTAAAATACTTTCTGGAAATGATTTTTTACAATTTGCAGTACACATGATTAAAAAATCCGCTTTTTATATAAATAATGTAACATTGAACTCAAGAACAAAACTAATTAAGGTCCTCTTCATAAGTCTAACCTTAAAGATAATTTGCGTACAAATTTCCATTATTTTTTTTACAATACGTCTTTAGAAAGATGTTGGTATGAAGTTGGACAAAAGAGGGATGCTGGCAATAACCCAAAATTTTGCAGAATTAGTAAACTAGGATTATCTTTATTACTACTACCTTATTCAAATGCATCAGTTGAAAGAGTTTTCTCTATGTTTAATGTGGTAAAAAATAAGCTGCGAAACAGAATGAATATTTCAATAGTTGAAAGTGTTTTAAGAGTCAAGTACTCGTTAAACAATAAATGTCAAGATTTTATTCCAACACCTGAAATGCTCAAACTTTTCAATTCTATTGCAGAAGACTTTGCAACTCTTGAAATTTTTAGAGAAACCTTATTTTAATAAAACTAACCATATAGATGTTTATATGCAGCGTTACCGTTGACAAATTTGAGAAAGTCGCACAAAAAGGGGATTTCTTAAAAAAAGGGGCACCACTTTTAAAACGATGGAAAATAAACAAAACAAAAATAAAAATCGTATTTTTTTCATTTAAATGATGTATGTTTATATATGCATATAATAAAAAAATTAGTAGAGTATAATTTATAAGAATGAATAAAATATAAAAGATAAAATATTTTATCATTCTTGGTATGTACCTCAATTCAAATTTAATAGAGATATGAATGATGAAACCAGTGATGTCAACTCTTGAGACACAAAACGCGTAAACATTTTTGAAAAAAGGGCTAAATTAAATAAAATCCGTTTAAAGCCACATCCTGTCAAAATTTTCGATAAAGTGCGAAGAGGGGCTAGATTATAAAATGTTTCTTTTAAAAATAAAAACAACAAACACATTTTTATAAAATAATTTATTAGAAAAAAATTACTACCATGAGATACATATTTCAATTATGTTTCATATTACATTTTAATAAATAAGGTACATACGTAGATTAAAGACATAGTATTAAGTAGTATACATTAAAAATTGGTCATTACTGAGCAAAATTTCGATTTCTTGTTCATCATAATTTTCAGTCCATACGACACTATCAATAAAATATTCAGATTTTTTATATGTTTAATTCGAATTAATTTTTGAGCACACTTCGTAAGGTATTTTGTAGTTTGAACAACATATGTACATTATCTCTTTTTAGGCTATATTTAATGTGTATTAAACTGTTACACGTATTTAATGACATTTTGTTTCTAATTTTATTTTTGAATAAATTCATGACACTAAAACTCTTCTCAACTTCTGCGTTTGAGTACGGATATGTTAATATGTGTATGGCAAAACTGGACAGTTTAAGGAATGGGTTATTACCAATAGCATTATTTCGACATTATTAGATTAAAGGAAGAAAACGTACGAAAAAAACTAAAATGTAGCCATATCGAGCAAAAAGTAACGCGTTTTTTAGTTTAGGCCAATTTTATTTTTTCGCGTTTTGAGTAAGCGTTATCAGTTTAGGGGATTTATCCCCAAATTGAGGATTTTTTTTCGTGATTTGGGATAAAAATTTAATCTTGGGGATCCGGGGATTTGTTGAGGATGACAACACATATAATAAATAAAACAAGACATAAAATTTAGTACAATATTAAATGTTTAACTTTAAAGACTAATTTTTGATTATTGTAACTCATTGTTGTTGTAAGTTTTATCTTTATATTCTGTCGCAATAGTAAAGTAAATTAATTTGTATTATTTCTGTTTTGTGTATAGATTTTCCTGATGATGCTTACCGATGGTAGCCGAAATATTGAAATAAATAAATACAACAATTGATTATAACACAGACCTCGAGCCTGATTATTTAACTAATTTATGGCAACACAATTTTAAGGGATTTTCAGGGTTATTTTTTTAAAAGTGATGGTAACAAGAATGATTTTGTAGCTAAAAAAATGTGCGTCTGGCAAGTCTAAAAATGTGTGTTATTATTTATAGTGTATGGTTTCTAATAAAAAAGAAGTATGTAAATATTTAAAAAAAAGTATATTTTTTACCGTTTAAAATGGCTGCAAATACTAATTTTATTAACAAAAATCATAATGCTTCTTGGGAACGCGAAGATTGGGCAAAAGGTTTGAAATATACATATACGAGTATATTTTTAAAGGCTAACGCTTGCGTTGAACGCGTTTTTCAATAATGAATACTACCAAAACAAAAATACGTAACAAAATGCAATATGAATTATTGGAAGCACTTCTCAGAATAAACTTAATACTTTAAAAATAATTAAATTTGTTTTGAGAAATTTAATCCATCTGCTGAAATGCTAAAGCTAAAAAGCTTTATGTATAATTAAATTTCTGAGGCTGATGAATCAGAAGATTTTGATTCTGAAGTTTTTGAAATGCTAAAAAACTCTGGTAAATAATTTTTTATACTTCTATACAGGGCTGTCAGATATGGCGATTTCTCGCCAAACGTGGCGATTTTGAAACGTGTTTGGCGTCGAGATTTTCCATTTGGCGACATGGCGACTTTTTGATATCACTGGCGATTTTCTTGGCGATTTTCACCAAAACATCTATAATAAATTATGTGATGAAAAAAATCGTCTTTTTTTGGTTTTTATAAATCCAATTGTCAACGAAATGAATCATATGAATTTGGAATTTCAATCTTACAGCATGGATGCAGGAAGCATGCATGAACAAATGTATTGTACACTTCTTATGTTTTCAACAAAAGTTTTCAAACCTTCTATTTTATATAATACTGAAAACAATGAAACATTTTTCAATGATTTACATGCAGCTATTGATTCTTCAAATCAATTTTTGCCTCTAAATTCAATTGATTTTGGAGCAGAGTTTGAAATAGAATTAAGAAATGCGAAATTGAGCGAAATAGAAATAATCGTACTTAAAGAAAACTGTTTTGTGTATTTAAAAAAAACTTTTAAAATAGATGATAAGCAGATTACCAGAAAATATGAACTTTTTTAAAGCTTTTAGACAATTTTCTATTTCAAAGTGTGCGAATACATTATCTCAAACTAAATTTGGCGTTGTTCAAGAAACATTAAGACTATTTATGGATCCAAATGTAGCAATAGGCGTGTATGAAACTCAATAGGGAAAACTTCCGTTCATAAATTGAAATAATTATTTTAATAACGAAATTCCAACAAATTTACTTGAATTTTGGCCAAAAGTGTTTGATTATCACGATACAGCAGGTACGTACCATTTTAAGAAAATATCTTTGGCCGTTCTTATTATATTGATAGTTCTAACCAGTAATGTCTGCGTTGAAAGGGTCTTTTCAATAATGAATTGTACAAAAACTCGACTAAGTAATAAAATTAAATATGAGCTTTTAGACGCTCTATTGAGAATAATTAATCATATGAACGTAAACAAATTATGCTGCAATTCGTTTAAACCGACTAATAAAATGATAAAAAAATTCAACTTAACTATGTATGAAAGTCAAGACTCTATAAATGAAATCGCTGAGAATGAAGTTTACGAACTCTTAGACTTATCTACTTAATTTTACTTTTTTTATATATGATCTCCATTTTTATGTAATTTAAAACTCTCTCTTTTAACAAAGTTTTAAAATAGCAAAAAATACAAAAACGGATACAAATGTGTATATGTTTTACTAAAATATTGTTTAATAAGTAACAATTAATGAATTAAATAATAAAATGTAACAAAAACTAAAAGAAAAATTATTTTTGTCGATTTTGACTTTTGTGTAAATAAAATTTATTTCTTTTAAATAATAAAAAAAAATTAAAAACTGAACAAAAACGGATTTTGGCGATTTTTTACCTCCGTTTTGGCGACGAAGCTCAAAAAAATCTGACAACCCTGCTTCTATATATTAAATTATGTGTAATTTTTTCTTTACAAGATTTATTAATTACATATCTAATTAGATTGTTTGAATACTAATATATGTAGCTACTAGCTATCGATAAAAATGAATTTTTATTAATATTTTTTAAATAAAATAAAAATTTTGCAAAAAAAAAATATGAATAAAAAAAAATCAGTTTGGGGATAAACTCTAACAAAATACTGGCAGCCAGGGTTGTCAGATTTTTTTGAGCTCCGTCGCCAAAACGGATGTAAAAAATCGCCAAAATTCGCCAAAATCCGATTTTGTTCAGTTTTTAATTTTTTTTTTTATTATTTAAAAGAAATAAATTTTGTTTACACAAAAAAACCTAGTTCAATTTTTAAGTCAAAAATCGCCAAAAATTAAGAAAAAACCAAAAAAATCGCCAAAAATTTTTTTTTTTAGTTTTTGTTACATTTTTTTTTATTTAATTCATTAATTGTTACTTATTAAACAATATTTTAGTAAAACATGTACACATTTATATCCGTTTTTGTATTTTTTACTATTTAAAAAATTTTAAAACTTTGTTAAAAGAGAGTTTTAAATTACATAAAAATGGAGATCATAAAGTTCGTACACTTCATCCTCAGCGATTTCATTACTAGAGTCTTGACTTTTATACATAGTTGAGTTGAATTTTTTTATCATTTCATTAGTCGGTTTAAACGAATTGCAGCATAATTTGTTTACGTTCATATGATTAATTATTCTCAATAGATCGTCTAAAAGCTCATATTGAATTTTATTACTTAGTCGAGTTTTTGTACAATTTATTAATGAAAAAACCCTTTCAACGCAGACATTACTAGTTGGAACTATCAATATAGTAAGAACGGCCAAAGATATTTCCTTAAAATGGTACGTTCCTGCTGTATCGTGATAATCAAACACTTTTGGCCAAAATTGAAGTAAATTTGTTGGAATTTCGTTATTAAATAATTATTTCAATTTATGAACGGAAGTTTTCCCTATTGAGTTTCATACACGCCTATTGCTACATTTGGATTCATAAATAGTCTTAATGTTTCTTGAACAACGCCAAATTTAGTTTGAGATAATGTATTCGCACACTTTGAAATAGAAAATTGTCCAAAAGCTTTAAAAAAGTTCATATTTTCTGGTAATCTGCTTATCATCTCTTTTAAAAGTTTTTTTGAATACACAAAACAGTTTTCTTTAAGTACGATTATTTCTATTTCGCTCAATTTCGCCTTTCTTAATTCTATTTCAAACTCTGCTCCAAAATCAATTGAATTTAGAGGCAAAAATTAATTTGAAGAATCAATAGCTGCATGTAAATCATTGAAAATTTTTTCATTGTTTTCAGTATTATATAAAACAGAAGGTTTGAAAACATAAGAAGTGTACAATACATTTTTTCATGCATGATTCCTGCATCCATGCTGTCCGATTGAAATTCCAAATTCAGATGATTCATTTCGTTGACAATTGGATTTATAAAAACCAAAAAAAAGACGATTTTTTTCATCACATAATTCATTATAGATGTTTTGGTGAAAATCGCCAGTGATATCAAAAATCGCCATGTCGCCAAACGGAAAATCTTGACGCCAAAAACGTTTCAAAATCGCCACGTCTGGCGAGAAATCGCCATATCTGACAGCCCTGCTGGCAGCACTGGATGGTGCCGACTATCGATAGTTTTGCAGCTCTAAGTTTTGGTTGAAATGTATTAATTTATCGGAACACTCAATGCGCAAGATCATAAAGATCCTAGCAAAGGGTCCCACCATGAAAAACTAAAAAGAGATTAAATTTTTGTTTCAAACTTAATGCACATCGCACAAATAAAATTTCTTATACACAAATAAAAACAAACACACTGGGAATTACAGAATATAAAATTGCTAAAAATAGTCACGAACAAAATTAAATGAAAACAAAAACTTTGTTGTTTGTGTTTATGTGTACGCTGTGCAAAAGTAAAAGCAAAACAAAAAAGTGGTTGAAAATACACAAACAACAACAGCAACGCGTGGAAGTGTATGTAACAGAATCAGTGATACCGAAACTTGTTTTATAGGGGACTTTATTTTACAATTAAATAAATTAAATAGAGATAATACATAGTTTTAAATTGAAAACAAAACAGCACATTTTGTTGTCCAAAAATTTGATAAGAAAATTCTTTTACTAAAATTAATTCTGAATCTAAAACATTATTAATATGCTGTTAAAAAATGTTTGAGTACCTCTCGCTCTAAGTATGATGAACAGTGTTGACATTTTAGAAATAAAGAAAGCGTCAAGTGTATAGTAAAAACGGGTAAAAAGGGTAAAAAGCGCCAAAAATAATTTAACAAAAATTTTGGTATAGTGTTGTTTTGCTTTGCAAATGACACCTAAAAAAAATTAAAATTGGCAATAAAACAAAGGGTAAAAAAACAAGAAACTTAGAATATCAAAAAGCATGTTAAAATTTTTAAATATATAATTAATTTTATTATCAATTCAGTTACCAGGAGTAAACCAAAAATTATAAAACCAATATTGTCAGAATTGGTTTTAAAACCGGCAAGAAAAAATGCTTTGGTGTCATAGGGCACTGCTACACGTTCAATAAATATCAAGATATTTCTAGTATCACGACAATATTGGTTTCGATGACACCCCTGAATAAAATAACAATTCATAAAAAACAAAATATAAAGTTTTATAGAAAAACCATTTAATTTTCAAATACATCTGTTTCATAATCATCATCATCGGGCCACAAAACAGATTTAATGAAATATTCAGACCTTTTATAAGTTTGATTTGAATTAATTTTTAAGTAAACACTTGAAGGTAATTTGTAATTGCAACAACAAACTTTGGCTGAGTTTAAAGAAAGTCGGTTTCTGATCTTTGGTTTAAAAAAATTCCTTAAACTAAACGTTCTTTCGACTTCGGCATTTGAGTAAGGAAAAGAAAGTATACGAATAACAAAGTCAGCTAGTTCATGAAAAGGATTTTCTCCCAAATAATTTTTAAAATTGTAGACTTCAATCCAAAATTCATCAGTTCTTTCAATATTTTTCCATTTTTACAACGTTAGATTATTTAGGGAAATTTCTATTTTATTTATTAGAGACGAATTATCAATGAAGTTTTGTATGAAATCAATAATATCCGCTTCGCTATTTTTAAAAATATTGTCACCACTAAATAACGATATTTTTGAAGCAATATAAAATTTGAAGGAAGTCTACGTCTCAGTTCGAGTACGTGATATTTTGTAAATTCTATTAAATTGTTCAATTATTTTATAATCTCTGCAAGACTTTTCGAAATGATAGCTAAGATAACAAAATTCGTTAACGCTTTCATCTAAATTACCTTCTAGATAATCAAAGTTTGTAATACTTTTAATCAGGTAATACAAATCGCTGTAAAGCTTGACATTGGCTGACTCGAAAGCTAGATTTACTTTTTGGACTTCTTCCAAAAAAATAGAAAAAGCGCCAAAAAATAACCTTTTTAAAAAAAGGGTATTTGAAAAAAAAATAAAAGGGTAACAATACCAAAAAAGCGTCATAAAATACCCGAAAAGCGTCAAAATGGCAACACTAATGACGAATAAAAGCAAACTTCTTTAAATACGCAATAATTTTTTTTTATTTTTTCTTTTATTAAAAAGACGAAACAGTGTTAGAATCAGGGTTGATAACGTTGGTACAATTGTACTTTTTTTGGTACAATTTAAAACTAAAAAGTACGATGGTACCCCTGTGGCTCATTTGGTACTATTTCCAAATTTTTCGAACCCAAACATATTTTTAATTGGTATTAAAGGCAACGCTTATTTACTGAATGAATATTGTGAATAGATTTTTGCACTTGATCATTGGAAATAAATAGCAGGTGGTTTTTAGTATTCAGCTAATGTTTTCTTGTTTTTGTTAAACTTCATACATACATATATGTATATATACATAAAATAAAGAGAGCAATTGTAAAGTTTATATAGTTTGATAAAAAAAAGGGAACGAATTGCTTTGTTGTAGTAGAGTAGCATTTATCTTGGTAAAATACATGGCACGCGCTTAATTTTTTTAAACGACTAGAAAAACTTCAATACGGTTTTTTGCAGTATGAAAGCGTCGTCTTAGTTTTTTGCAAGTGGTACTAAAATAAAACTCTTGTTGTTACAACTTTAATATAGCAACTGGTTTGTTATCAAAAAATGTATAGATTTGATCTCATTTATTTGAATGTACCTTACTAATATTTTATATGACCATAATTATCTACAAATGTATAATTAATGAACATGTATGATATTGGTTTTCTCATTTATCATCCTTGGTTAGAATAATTTAGAGGTAAAATTTTCAAGAGATTTTAAAAGTCGTTTTAAAAAAATTAAAACGTTAATTATAATTGGCTTAAATTAGTAATATTGTATAGAAATGCTAACAAAAATGATTTATACTTACACCAAATGCACTGAAACGTTTACGACGCGGATGAGGATCTTGTTTATTGAGAAAGACTTCGGATTTAGGTCTAGGTGGCTTCTTGGGACGCATGATGACGCGTGTCTCTTCTCTAATATCATCATCTAACAATTTACTATCGGACGAAACGGACAATTGTCTTTGGACACGATCATGGTGGTCGGTGCTATCTGTGCTACGCCAGTCTGAAAAGAAACAAAAGAAAAAAAAGGAATGTAGAGCTCAATTTTTTAAATTATAAAGATTTATATAGGTATAAAACTGCATTTTAATAATATTATAACAAACTAAAATTTGCTGTTCAATTTATGTTTTCATTACACAATAAAACAAACCATAAACTTTACAAACATTTTGAAAATTTATAAAGTTTGGCAAAAACTTGTTCATACAGTTTTTGTTCAGTTTTTCGTAGATTGAAGTCTAAAGTTTTCAAGTATTGCAGTTAATAGTTCAAGGATAATTTATTGTAAGTTGTAATGCTCCTTGAAACAAACTATTACAACAAAACATTTTGAGTGACACAAACATTTCCTAAAAGAAATCAGGAAAACATAAAAGACCCACAAACTTCTTCTAACCATGTTTTTTGTGTTTAAAGATCTTGTTCTTTTCAGCGATAAAAGCGCAAAACAAAACAAAAAAAAGTGTCAACAAAAGAAAATATACTTCCGCTTATAAACTGAAAATAAAAGCAAAAGGATTTGTTTAGTAAGAACATGAAAGGAGCATTTGAAACACTTATGAAGAGTTAACACATTTTCTTTTAGCGCTTTGTTAAGGGGCAAAAGAAACAACATTTCTTGCGAGCAACAGAAAAAAAATTATTTTAAATAAATGATTTTAAAGCATACAAAAAAACATAAACAAAATTATTTAAACAGTTTTTCTCACTTCTCAATAAAAAAGCATATAATCCACTTTTTACACATCACGATACTCAAACAGCCTCAAGTTATGAAATTTCAACAATTTTACAAAATTTTAAATAAAATCTCTATTGTTTCCAACACTCGAACGTGAAATTTCCATTAACGCAACAAACAAAAAAAAAATGATGGTTTAATAAAATAAAAATATAACTACAATAAAATAAAAGGTTCGGTGCTGGCCGCCAACACTGTGAAAAAGTGGCTTAAAAATACACCTGGCCTTAAGGCATCAAATTACCAGCAACCACTTCACTATTTGCTACACCCCCATGACGAACACACACAGTTCACGCAAACACTCCCCTCTGTATACAATGATTTTTATTTTCCATTCCGCCTCCCCCATTCTGCTGTAACACCAGTTTATGATTCACAGTTGACATAACTAATGCATTTGCAACTACTGCCATGCCAGCCCCACCAACTACAAATATTAACTTTATTTTTGCAAATGAGTGTGAATATAAAAATTAAATTAATTTCATTTTAATACCCTACACCACTATAGTGGGGAGGGTATATTGATGTTTGTAACGCCCAGAAATATTGGCCCAACACCCACCTTAAAGTATACCAATCGACTCAAAATCACTTTTACAGGTCGCAATTTTGAAGATATTTCGATAAAATTTGGTATGTGATATTTTTTCGGCCCAAGGATGGATGGGATTGAAACTGGTGGAAATCGGTCCATTATTTCACCTGGCCCCCATACAAATGTACTCCCGAAATTGGGGTTTACTGATCATAAATGTTTGAATTATGCAAGTATCCAAATAAATTTCTTCACAAATGAGTGATAAATAAATCACTTATACGAATTTTGTGCAGATCGGCCCATAATTACTTGTAGCTCCCATATAAGGTCCACTTCCGAAAATCACTTTAAAGAGAATAACTCTCAAAAAAATCCAAATAATATTGAACGAAAATATATTTCATATGTCTAAAAATAATGCGGTACAATTTTTTTATGATCGGTCCATAATTAGTCGAAACTCCCATATAATACCCTCTCCGTAATTCAATTTAAGCTCCATAAATCTTTTAAAAGTATTTATATAGAGTTAAATTTTAACACATATAATATTTATATTCACGGATATCAGGTTATATCTCCCATATAACCCCCATAACTGTTTTATACATATACTGGGAGCAGGGTATTATATGGTCGGGCTTGACCGACTATACTTTCTTACTTGTTTTATTCCCCACTTGTTGTTTTATTTTATATAGATATACATACATACAAATAACCCCTGCCCAGATATATGTATGAATAATAACTATAAAGGTCGAAGAAATCAAAATTCGACCTTTGTTCTTTTTACAAAATAAAAAAGCTTTTCGAGCTCGAAGCCAATTATCAAAGAAATCAAAAATGAATTTGTAGAAATTGATCTAAAATAACGATGAAAATATACATACATACATATGTATTTCGATTGTATAAAGTCAACTCTAGCAGGGGTACTACTGTAGTGATCACATTAACAGCAGTTTACAAATGAATTGACATCAACTACAGAGTAAAAAGTAAAAATAGTGTTTAATTACCAAAATGATTGATATCAGCAAACAAATTTTCAAAAGTATGTTTTCTACTAAAATAATTACTAAAAATTGAAACAAATTGGAAATTGGCGACTTTTTATTCAATTAACATTTGTTTAACTTCTAAATATAATAAAAAATATAATGTACTATATTACATTGGACAATAAGCTATATATTTATAATAATAAAAACAGATCGATATAGTTGTAGTTTTTTTTTTTTCTTTTTTACACCAATTTTTGTAATTATTTTTCAGAATTTTAGCCAAGGATTTGATTTGTTGATAACAATATTCAGTAGACTTGTAGTACTTGTGATTTCAAAAAAGCTATTTCAACCATGACACGCATAGATGACACAAATCAATCAATTATCTATAAGGATCCAGAAAATATATAAAGTTTATTCCAATATTTGAATTTAATTTCGTCTATTGATTTAACATTGTCAAAAATGAAGAGAGTAATTGAAGAGAGATTTAAGCTAAATAAGCCGTCAAATGTCAATATCCAGGATAGTGATGACAACTTTTGAGACTCAAAACGCGTAAACATTTTTGAAAAAAGGGCTAAATGGAAAAAAACCAAGATTGTGAGTAATACTAATATGTTTGTAAGTATGCGTTTAAATGAAAAAAGGGCACTAATCTGTGATTACTCAAAATTCTCATTATTGTTGTAAAAATGCGTTTAAATCAGAAAAGGGCCTCAATCTGAATGAAAAAGTCAACATTTGTAAAATCCTTGATAACTTTGTAAATATGCTTTTAAATGTAAAGAAGGCATCAATCGCTCATATTTCTGATTAAAAATCAAATTTTTACATAAGAAACTTAAAAATCTTAAACCCTTAATAGTTTTGTAAACATGCGTTTAAATGAGAAAAATCGATTTTTTTTCAAACAAGAAAGAAATTATAGTCGGTTAAGTTTTTCATAAATGCGCGCTATATGCGAACTATGACATATTAAGGACTGACCATTCAAAAATTTCGTGTCGTGACTTTATATTACTGCGCATATAAATATAATTTGTGTTAAATTTTATGTCGATATAAAAACTTTTAAAAGATTTATATTCGAAGGGATTGGTATATTTTAGTTATGGCTAATTGGACCAAATGATTTATGTATATACCTATATAAAACATATTTGTGTATAATATTATTTGGTTACCAGAGAGTTATGCTTTAAAGTGATTTTTGGAAGTGGTTCTAATATGGGAGCGATGGTCAATTAGTGGTCACTTAATTTGTAATTTGTGCTGAAATTTGGTTGGATACGTACATAAATCAGACACTTATGACCGATAAATTAATTCCCGATTATTTCGGTTAAACATTTCTGTTATTTATAGGTTTTGGGATTTCCCGAAATATATTTTCAAGGGAAACGGTTAAGTATTTTATAAAATTGTATCATTTTATTAAAGAATAATAACACATTAAGATTGTTGCAAATTTTAAGATCATTGTCATTAAAAAAAATTAATTATTTTTTTTATAGAAATAAAAAAAATATTTTAAGTTTGTTTAGCAAAATAGAATTTAATAAGTCATCGTACGACTTTTTACTGACAAAATCTCCGTCATTCGCATTATAAATATTTTTTATTCGATTTCCATTTGCTTTAATTGCACTCGTATTTTTGGAAGTTTTGAGGAAATTTATCAATGACAATTTAACTTTAAAATGACTGGATCATCCTGACCATTCTTTTCCACTTAGTCTAGCAAACGTTGTCGGATTCTTTCTCTACATAAATCTGGATACAAACGGCTCTCAAGAAACTAAATTTATTTAAAATTGTTTCAAATGTTGCATTGTTTTTTAAGATTAATAAGTTTTTGATGAAATTCATTTATATATTTATATTGTGGGATTTATAACAGATGGAGTATCTTTTGAACACTGTTTTTATCTTTAACAACGCATCATATGCGGGAAGTTTTGCTTAAGCAAAAAAAAAAAACTGCTGCTGAAACACACCGATTGTTCAACGAAGCTTATGTTGAATGAGATCCATCGGCATCACTACATACAAATTGTTGTCAAACTCAAGAGCTTGAGCAGTTCTTTTATAGCGTAATCTATATGTTGCCAGAAAAATGCGAAGAGGTCGTATCCAAAAATACTTTGAATAAATTTATATTGTACAAATGCTTCAAAACAAAAGCCAAAAATTTTAAAAATTAAGCATTTTTATATTGTACACTAGAATGGTTCGCCTTTCACACAAAACAAAAATTGTGTCAGTCACCCCCTAAGATTTAAGATAATGTAAAAACAATTCTAGAAATTATTTTTTTATTTTTTTGCCACGCCTACAAATACCGCCCTTTTGTATTTTTTTCACTGTGTCGCTATTTTTAGTCCGATCATAACATTTTGTATACCGGTGTTCATGGCGCTTCTGTCCTTAATCATTTTTAACTGCCACGTCAAATTTTGAAAACCACAATAATGCTAAATATCGTTTTTTGAAGATTAAAAAACGATAGAAAAATAAAAAAATATTTAATTATTTGTCAAAAATCGCTAAACTTTTGTAAAATAAATATTTGAGTTTAAAATGTTTGGTCTAAAAACTTAATTCTTGCTGGTTCTTCTTTGTATATATTTATATTTAAAGCAATAATAACTTATTATTCAAATTTAACTTTGTTAAACATTTAAAAAATGTTCATTTTTTGTAAAGAAATTTTAAAACTACGTTTTTTTAAATATCTTGTTTTCTTGAAAATTCCCAAAACCAAATCAATTTTTGTACCAATTTTTTTTAACGAAATATCTTTAAAACTGTGACCTGTCCTGTGCACTCAAGCACTACATGGACAACCAGACGGATAGAGAAAAAACGACTGAGGAAGTGATTTATGGGCGCTACAAATATCAGCACAAATACAATATATTCATTCTCCCCACTGTGTGTAGTGTAGGGTATAGAAACGCATTATTTACCGAGTTATAAACGATCTAAGTTGTTTAAGGTATTTTTGACTATGAAAATAATGTTTACATCCAGTAAAAGAAAAAAACAGTGTTTACCGAGTACTAAATTCATGCTTTCATTTTTGGATACCCTGTATTTTATTGGGCCATAAATTATTATTTTATAAAATAGAAATGCACGGCAAATTTATACGCTTACCACTTGCGGTAAGCTATAATAAGTAAATCCAGCCATACCACTGATCATCCATTTTCAATTGTATTTAAATCCTGTTAAGGAAAAAAAACTTAAATAACTATAAATAAACTTTTTATAGGACAAATTTCAATTAAAAATATATATTAATACGAATTATTATAAATGCCCCAGAACAAATGGAAAATAAGTCAGCAGCAATTTTTTGCCTTAATTGTATTTACAATACAAACGAAATGAAAAACGAGAGAGAAAATACATTCATAATAATAAAAAAAAGAAAGAAATATTCAATTTAATTTTCACGTAATTAAAAGTTTCAGAGAAAAAAGTACAAAAATAAAAGTTTATAAAAACGGAAATTCTTTAACACATTTTGGAACACTGACATACTTTCAGGCGTTACACACAATTGTATGCAAGCATGGATGAATGTGGACACACCTATAAATAAAATTATGGGTACACTATGTCTATAAAATGTGTATTGAAACTGCAGGTCTTAAGTGAGATACAGTTAAGGCAAATATTTACTCAAGCTCTAAATTTGTTAAATGAACATGCAATATTTTAATGTACTTATAATTATTATCACTGCTATAAGGAGCAAAATAACCATAAAAAATTTTATTTTTTTAAGCCAAGAGTATGACTGACACACGCAACCAGTTACGGATACAGCAGTTATGTGATGATGTGATATTGTATTGGGGTGGGCGGTCTGATTCACACACACCATTAATACATGAATATTTTATAAAAAAAATTCTGAATTTGAACAATTCTTGTTAAGGTGGTTTTTGTTAAACTATAATTACAATCAAAATCCTTTAAGCACTCTACTCTGTAATTTAAATTAGAAGTTTAAAAGCGCATTGCAGTGTAAAACAAGTATTAATGACGATTATGCCTGAAGAATGTCCAGAATTAATTAATTTATTTTAATTATAGTTTAAAGAGAATAAAAAGCTTTAATGTTTCTTTGTTTATGAATTTT
The DNA here is from genome assembly GCA_916048285.2 of Bellardia pandia. NCBI lineage: Eukaryota > Metazoa > Arthropoda > Insecta > Diptera > Calliphoridae > Bellardia > Bellardia pandia. The sequence goes on from OU696531.1 coordinate 48,343,299, forward strand.
TAACTATAACAGGGAGAACAAAGCTACTTAATACCTTTCTACGATTCCTACTGAAATACATATCATTCACTTAGTTCAGAACTTTTGTACATACGACGTCTGATCAAAAAATAACCGTTATTTTTAAATTTCGTGAGTTACGTATGTTCGATGTTTTGGTGTGTTCTTCGACTTTTTACTATTCGAAAAAAAGGATCAAAGAAACTGTATTAAGTTCTGTGTTAAATAAGAATCAATTTCTGATTTAAAAACTAAAAAATCTTCCATTCTCAATATCTTTACAAGTATGTGTTTAAATGAGCAAAAGCCCTCAATCTGTGAACCCTCATATTTCTAACTCAAAATCGATTTTATATATACGAAAATAAAAATTTTTCAGTTCCTTAAAAACATTTTAAATATACGTTTAAATAAGAAAATGGTCGGCCTATATCTGTGATGACTCATATTTCTATCTCAAACGATTTTTCATATAAACAACTCTAAAATTTTAATCTTCAATATCTTTGTAAATAATATTTGTACTTAAAAACTAAGTTTCTTAAATCTCTAATAACTTTTTTAAAATAACGCACAATCCCACAAATAAAATTAAGCATTTATAATTGTTGAACTCAATCTAAATCCTTATGTTATTTGTAATGCGGACGAAGTTGGTCTCTATTGCAAAATGCTACCAGAAGAAACGTTTGTTCACCCTAGGAAGAAACATATTTAAGGCTAAAGTAACAATGAAAATTCTTTTATTTTTTGAAAGGCAAATATCCGGTTCGTTTCGTAAAAACGTGTAAATCATCTGCAATCAAATAAAGCGAAATACAATTCAATTATGGCTTTTTTAATCCTTGATATTTCCGTAAGCCATTCTTGCGAAGAACAATTAGTAAAAACTACAAAATTAGAACAAACGTGGACGGTACTTGTGGCATTTAATGTCACAACGATTAAAACTTATTTAAAAAAGGATTATAAATTTAGTGAATTCTTTAGAAATTGCCTGTATATAATATTTTGTGTGAGATTTTTGAATTGTGGCCGTCAAACTTTCAAATTTTCAGAAATATTTTTAAACAATTAAGTGCTCTATTTTACTAACCTTAAACTGGTTTCACTATACTGCACAAATCGCGACAAACTCAGATCATGCATGAACTTTGGAATACTCTTAAATAAGATAAAATTTAATATTTGTTGTGCATAGTTGTAATTAAAATAAGTATTTGAACTAAATAAACGAATTCAAATATATTTTATTTAGTGGTTACATCTTTTTCATCAAATATTTGTCATGTGTGTAAGATGATACATAATTATATTACAATAAAATTTCACAATATATACAAAACTGAGATAAATTACATATCATTCGAAAGATCTCAGTTTCTTCTTTCCAAATCAAGTAAGAAATTGAAAATCAGGCTTATAAGTTCGCAAAGGTACCGGTTTTTTAACCGTAAATCCGGATTTTGAAGGTGTCCGGCATAGTTCACAATTAGAATCTTGTTTTACTCGACAAGCCCTACAAGAAAAATAATATCCGGTCCCAGGTTATTTGGACTGTCCAGCGTGTTATTCGGAACAGATAGTACAGACTAATTCTGCATTTAGTCTTTACTTTTTGTTCCGTTCTGAATTAGCTGACTTGATTATGTTAAATAGAAAATGTGTAGAAGTCGTTAGTTGTTTTAAAAACAAAAATTTGCTAAGTAATTGTAAGCAGCGTTACCGTTGATGCGACTAAAGTGGCAATTTGACCCTTTTACAGATGCCTTGCCACTTTTTGTGCACCTTTTTTTTGTTTTACTTGATGCATATGTAAACATATATCATATACAAAAAAAAATACGATCTTTATTTTTGTTTTGTTTATTTTCCATCTTTTTAAAAGTGGTGCCCCTTTTTTTTAAGAAACCCCCTTTTTGTGCGACTTTCTCAAATTTGCCAACGGTAACGCTGATTGTAAGTGACAGCAAAATAATTTTGGTTTATTACAAAAATTTTCAATTTCTGTGATACGTTTATACGGAAAAACTAACTACAAAAATTTAACAACAGAACGACACGGAACAGAACAGAAGCCTTAAATTGGGACTACATATTTCTATCATTCCTGTATTGTATTCTTATTACCCCAACAACTCTCTTATTCTTGCTCTCTCCCACTAAAACGAACAAATAAGAAATTAAGAAATTACAATTGGTTTTTTATTCAGCTTGTGATTAATTGCCTTTTATATTGATCCTGCTTCGACAGGCATTCTGACTACTCGTGTTTGTTGTTTTTGTATACCGAAAAAAAAAAACAATAACAACGAACGACCCGTGTCGACGTGTAGTAATTTTAAAACGAGTTTTGAGACAAAAACCACAAGGAAAGCAGCGCTGCTTTTCACTTTTACTTTCTTTTCTTTATTTTTTTATAGACAAATGAATGATTAGGTACATATTTTCTATGCAAATAATTTTAACTTTAGATTTACATATGTTTGTACATAATTAATTACTTATTGAACTTACTTTTTTAAAAAAACTTTTTAATGCATTTTATTTGTGCAACATTTTAATAAATTATGTTAATTTATTTAAAACAATATTATATTTTCCATACTCATAAATTATAAAACATATTAAACTTTTATTTTTTTACTTTTGACACATTTTCTTAGAAATTTTTTAATGATTTTTATTACAGATTTATTTTAACACAGTTTTGAAATTAAACACTTTTCAAATATTAATAATTTTCCTAACAAATAAATGGGGTTGGCTTAAACTTTGTTATTTTTATTATGTGCTTATATTAATTTTGAACACACTTGAAACTTAAAGAAGAACAGACAGATTTTAACTAATTGCCTAGGAAAAGTGACAGTGCGTTTAAAGTTTAAACCAAGGTGAATTTAAATACTAGGTGATAACGTAGCGCCAGCTGATTATTCATGGTGAAATTGAAAATGTCAAAAAGTTATATAAAAAAAAACTTTTTGACAGTGACGAAGGTTTTTACATATAGAAAAATGCCTGTTGTTCTTGCCTTGTTGTAATTGTTGTAACAATGCTGTCACCTAGTATTTAATTTCACCATGGTTTAAAAGAAAGAATGCAAATGGGAGAGAGTAATTTAAAAGAGATTAATTTATTGTATATTGAATGCAGGGCTGCCATATAAATTTCGAAACAAATCGTCATAATCCCGATAAAAAAGAAAAACAATCGTCATTGCGAATTTTAAAAAGCGTCAAAAAAATCGGAAAATTTCTAATAGTGGTTGTAAATATTTATTTAAACGAAAACATAAAAAATCAAGTTTATATAGTCTCTTGTACTATTGTATAACAAAATACATACATAAAATAAGATTTTATAAATAAAAATCACAAAAAATATAATGATAAACACAGCTTGCGTAATATATTCATAAGATATTACAGTATTTTACAATTAAATGCCTGAATGTAACACATTTTATTAATTCAGGTTTAATTACAATTTCAAAACAATTTAGTTTATTATGTTATAAATAAATAACATTTTGAGTAAAATATTCATCCAATACATTTATTTTTAAAGAATTCCGTATTATTGTTTTATTTAAATTTATTTGGCTTGATATTTGCAATCAGCGATGTAAACTTGGTGCGTTTCGCACCATTTTTGGTGTTTTTTTATTTTTTTCGAAAATGTGATGAAATCTTTTTTTTTACTAATTTTTAATTGCAGTTTTTTTATAATTCATTATCATAAAATGTATACGATGAAAAGGGACCCCATTAAATGTACTTTAAATACGAATGTATGATAAATAAATACATACTATCAAATTCGTCACATGAATGTTATTGCTAAAGGTGAATAGGTTAAACATCTTTGTTTGAAAATAATATTAACACTTTAAACATGGAAATAAAAATTCTTGTGTAGCTTCATAAATTGGTCTACTGAACTGTAGACGAACAACCAGAGTTAGAGTCACAGTAAAAATTCAAATAGAAGTACTTAAAATTTAAAACAAATCTAATTAAAAAAAGTACCAAATATGGACTTTTTTACCAATTAGTATGGTTAATAAGTGAGTGGTTAAATGCTTTTTTGCTTTATTAGCTAGTTTATTAACAAAAAGGCTTTTACTATTAATCGTTGAACTCTTTTTAAAAAGTTTAATATAGAATTTATGAAATTAATAAATAAATTCTAAACTTGGTGCGTTTTTCTTAAATGGAGCGTTTTCTTCCATTTTGGAGCGTTTTAAAATTTCAAAGTTGACAACGCTGTTTGCAATTACGAAGGGATGTGAAGGAAATAAGAGAAAATATTTTAAGATGATAAGAGTGAGTTCTTGTGTTAAAAGTAAGATATTGTTGTTGTTTTAATTATTGAGACCATTAAAACAAAAACAACAAAAGCTAGACCAGAAAATAACAAAACCATATTAATCGAATAATTTTCGTTCGTTGAAAATATCGTTCAAAATATTATTACAATTCTACCTCATAAGGTAATTGGTTTTAAAATCCAAATTAAATGTCAAATTTTGGACGACTAAAAATTATTCGAATAATTTAATTAAAACGAATAATCTAAAAATTAGTGTCATTAAAATGAAATTATAGAAAACTTATTCTGCAAAAAGAATGGAAACAAATTTTTCAAAATATTAAGTTTTTAGAGAACATTTTTGAGCGAATAAAAATTATTCCAATAAATTACTTTTTACTTACACCAGTGATATGTATGTACTTACATATCGTTGGTCTCATGTAGAAAGGCCCTAACTCGCTATTTTTTCGAAATTAGTTTTTTTTTCGATTCCAATGCATTTAACGCAAAAACACCTACTCACAAAAATTTATTGCAATAGTGTAAAAAATAACGCTTTTATAAGCAGTTGTACAAAAAAAGTTACATGTTGAATATTACAGTTTCTATTATGTTTTTGCCTTCTCCTGTAAAGTTTCAAATATGCGAGTTAGGGCCTTTCTACATGAGACCATCGATATATATTTTAATGTTTACACCAGTTTCTTTGTCACAATTTCTAACATAGTATTATTAAAATAATTTTATTTAATAGGATTGCAAAACCGACTTAATTGCCATTAAAATTTTGTCCCATATATTTCCTAACACTCTGTACCAAAAATATATAAAAACATATGTAAACATATTTCCTATTCATATTCGGAAGCAAAGGTAAATGTCTTCAGGTTACTAGGTGACCCAGTAATATAATAACATAATCTACCATATATACATACATACATATGTATGTAGGTACAAATATGTATAAACTAAAACTGCAGAAGAGTACATGGTGATAATGGAACATTGTACGAAAGTGGGTGATGAATATACCAACTACTGCTGCCATTCACGAAGAGGAGTTGTATTCGTATGAATATAATTCATGGACCATAATATAAATTTAAATACTCGTACAAACATTTTCATACAAAAAACATCAGTGTGAAATATATTTATATGGACTGAGCTGTTATGGTGCTGGTTGGTATTTAAAACAGAGAAAAAACAGAAACAAAATAAAAATAATTTGGGTTACGAAAGATGAATGTATAGAAAAGTTAATTTTCATTTGGTATTCTTTATATGTATGTGTTTTTACAGGTCAATTTTACTGGCTAAAAATGTTGAATTCCTTGTAATTTATTTACTTTTTATTTATGTTACTGTAAATTTTGCAAACATTTTTTATAATAATAATTGTATGTTTTAAACTTAATATGCAGGGACATAAAACTCAGCACAGACAAAGAAAGTTTTAAAGAATGTTTTGAATGCGAACTGTGATGGAAATTTGTTTTAAAGTCACAAGTATGTACTGAGATATAGACATGTGAAAAGTGGAAACTTGTTTAATGTATTTGAAGCAAATCAGCTGTGATTGCTTATAATTACTTTGAATCATAATATGATCATGCATGACATGGTTATGATCATATTGGTGTTATCAGATCACATAATGATTAATATACAATATTACGATTACATTTCTTGTCCCTGTGACACCATGAATTTTCCATTGTAAAAAAATTGCGGATGCGTCTTTTTTTGAATACCTGTTTCTATATGAAGGAGTTGGCAGATCGAAGAGAAATTTAACATGTGTTCATAGCAGAGATGAAAGTTTCCAAAACACTTAACTTTTTTCTGTTTATACCGCCCTTTCTGTTCTAGGTTAAGAAGTTGCCATTTTTAATTTTTTGTTTTCATATAAAGTGCGAGAACTAGAATAAGGTACTAGATCTTTCCTCTAGGGAAGTCAATAAATTCTATGGATATCTGTTAATATATAGAAACTTTGTGCAACAAAGTTCCAGTTCGACGGACAACCTGCTAATAGTCACAACAAGTAAGGATGTACGTTTTAAATCAATGATTGTGAAGTTTGTTTATAACAAACATAAATAAAATTCTGTTTTTAATTGTCAACGATTTTCTGTGATCCCAAAAAAAGAATTAACTCCTTAAAACTGCTGCTTGATTATAAAGAAAAGGATCTCATGACTTGCAAATATAGCAGAATTAGAACTCGTTATCTGTATGGTGGTTGTAGTCTTCATTCAGTTGTATACTTTTGCACCATTTAATCTAGATAAGGAGGCAAGGGAGGAGATTTCGTTTTTTGCATTTCTGAATTCTTGTTAGTTTTTTGTTAGTTAAAAGTTCTACTCATATGGCTGCATCTAGGTTTTATTTTCTAGGATTTGCTGCCTTTGATTGTTGATAGTATGTGTAGTAGAATAAATATACAAATGCATGTCTAATCTCAAGGTTGTTTTTAACGAAATAGAAGAGTAAGCAAAACAACTAGTAAGAAAATAGAAATGTAGTTATAAATAAAATTCTAATGAATTCATTTATGAATGACTTGATACATATACATATGTACATTTATTTATATTCTCTTGAAAATAATTCTGTGTAATTTGAAACGCTTTCTTTTATTTCGCTAGACTCTGAGTTGAGGCTGAGGGGTAAGAGCGCTGTGTTGTTTTGAAAAGTTTACAACTTGTTACTGTGGTGACAATTATAATAGCAAATATTTTTTTTCTTGTTTCTTTAAACACGTTTAAATTTAGGCGATTTTTAGTTATAGCAAATATTTAGCTAAGCAAATTTATAACACAAACAGTTTTAATATTTAAGGTAATGGGCATATTAAAAAAAAAATTAAAAATTTAAACATTTAAATTTCGGCTTAATGAACATTAAACGAGAGAACAACTAATGGGATGAATTAAAAACAAACTGTGATTTTTTATTATTGCTATAAAGGCTTTTCAACGAGAACATTGTTTTATAAATGGAACATAAAAGTTTTGACATATAAAAATAAATGAGTTTAATTTCGCTTGAAAATTCACTATGCGAATGTTGGATCTGTAAAAGCTGCATTTCGTAAAATTCATGATATTTTCGGTCAATATTATCCAAGAGCAATTGTTTAGCATTTGTCTGGATGCTGTTACAGTGAACGAATCATAATATCGAGATTTTGTGCTCGATTTTGACACTTTTTTTTACCGACTAACGGGGCACCTAGTGGGCAAAGCGAAATCGAGTACGCTGAATCCGTTTTTCTAGGTTAGTCCTAGTTTTCGAGATATGGCGTTATTTAAAAGCGGAGGAGGTTGAGCAATAAATATTCGCGTAACTCGAACACTGTTTAGTTTCTTGAATTAAATAAAAAAAATCGAAATTCGGCAACAAAATTATCTTTAAGTAGGATTTTTTTAATCCGAGCAATCGCTTTGGAAACTGAAGATCAGAATTGGCAAAAAACATAATTTTTTATTTTATTTTTCATTTTGTCAAAATATGCTTGAAAATGTTGATAAAAGAGTAGACATCTGTATGCGTGGTTGTGGTGGACATCTGTCCGATATCATTTTTCAGTTATAATTGTTAAACCTTACTCTTTCCAATACAATACAGATTTGCATGATTTCCACTTAAATTCTTAGTTTTATTACGTTTTGAATAACACTTTATCGAAATTTTGGTGAATTATAAATGGATAATTAAAGAATACAGAATTAGTAGAACTTCAGAACTAAAAGTAATTTGGCAAACGTTAAAATGGATAAAGTATTAAGTAAAATTAATTAGAAAAAAAAACATCTGATTATTATTTTCAAGGTTTGGCTAGCTGAATTGTATTCCCAAATTATTAAATGAGATTTGTTTATTACATCATATATTCCTGTTAAATGTAGGCAAACACATAGAGTTAAGGTACGGTCACACTAGGCAAATATTTGCCTCACACTGGCGTGTGTAGGAAACAAGCCAAGATCAGGACACTCAAAGAAACTCTCTAGGCGAGATTTCAGTCTTATTTTAAGAGAAGTAACAATAACTCATAGAAAATCAGCGCTCAAACTGGGGGAAAGAATCAAAAATTTTACGGATAAAAAAGTTCAACTAAGAACCTTTTAAAGGACATTACGGGATCAAGAGTACGCAAGCCGAATTTGCAAAAACCCATTTAAATAAAGACATTGATTTTTGGAAACGAGTTTTATTTACTGATGTAAGTAATAGTAATTAAAATAGAATTAAATTTTTTGATTCAAAAACTCTTTCGTTGAGGAAAATTGATATTTAGATAGACTTAAGTCCCTAACTAAACAAAATATATACAAAAAAAAAACTAAAAAACCAGCAAAGCTAATTTATATCCTGTTACAAAATTCCAACATACTAATAAAGTTTTGCCCACAGCCTAGTTCAAAACAAACAAGCAAATATTCCTTTTCAAATCATCAGCATTTTTTAATCCTAATTGCAAATCTCTAGTATTCGCCACAGTTGGTATGCAAAAAATAACAACAGCAACAAAAATAACAATAAAAATAAAAAAATTCAATAAAATTGTTGACAACGTTTTCATATTTGTCCTGATTTGTGTGTGTGTGTTTTTTTTTTTGTTGTACAAGTATTTAAGCAACAGAAAACAAACAAACTGTAAACACATGTGCACAAGTAGTATGTAGTCTACGAGTAGTAAACATAAAAAACATTTAAAATTTTATATAATTTATGCACACTGTAAACTAACTTTACATAAAAACATGTGTACCCTGCCAACATTTTCTATTGCGGAAGTGACTCAGAAGTGACGCTAAGAAGTTGAAACTCATCTTCTGCGATACCATTTTCTGATCGTAGAAGCGTCTTCCGTATTGAGAAGTTGTACCCCCCGGAAGTAACTTCCAGAAGACACTTCAGCGTAACTTCAAGAAGTCACTTCAGCGTAACTTCCAAAAGTTATTTTATTCGTCTCTCTTTTGCTTTTGATTTTTGTTTGCCTTTACAGATAATACACTCATATTGACTATGGGATAACAAATATGTAAAAACTACAACAATAACAAATCGCAAAACCACACTTTACCACTGACCGAGCACAGCAAATGACAAAATAAAACTAATTTCGATGATGTCGAAAACTTCTTTTTTGCATTCTTTTCATTTCTTTTATAACGGGACATGTCATTTTCGGCTGGTGTTGTAAACAACAAACAATCTTCGTCAAACGTCGTCTGGATGATTAAAAGACGACTGCAATGTAAATTGTTATTGTTATCTTCCAATTAACGTCTGGAAGTGAGTAAGACGTAACGCCTTTGACGATGGACGATGAAAGAAACTTCCAATTGCTGGCAGGGTATGCATGTTAGATGAATGTGTGATTGTGTGTATGTCAACAGTATTTGTGTTATTGTTGTGGCATCCATATAAATGGGTAAATATTTTGTTGTTAGTATTATTATTATTATTATTACTGTATGTAGTTGTATTATCCATAAAACAAATATGTATGTAAATGTATCCATATATGTACATATACGTATGGCTATGTGCAATCTCTCCCACCGATACAGCTCTCAAGGCAATTTAATACCGAGTGAGCAGCGTTGTCAACTTTGAAATTTCAAAACTCACCAAAATAGAGCAAAAAGAACTTCTTTCTTATTTAAAATGTTTATTGAATTAATTTTACATAAACATCATAATATTTTTATAGTAGATACATATATGTACATATGTATAACAATAAAACAGTTCAGTGTTTTTAGAAAAATAATACAACTTAACAAAAGTAAAAATTAAGGCGCTAATTTTGTAAATCACATGCGTTCAACGCATCACCTACGAGTCCTAGACATATCTATGGAAAAACCCCAATTGCGCTCTACTGTCGACATCATGAATTTAACGAATAATGAGTAAGTAAAATAAGACTGTGGAGATTTACAATATTTTTAATTTACTTTTTAAAGATTTCAGATGAACTTTCAAATGAACAAGAAAACGTTTTCATATACATACATACATTATGTGAGATAGGTTCCTTTAGAAAGGAACTTCATCGTGTGACAGCTATTTTCAAAGAAGCAAAACTTGCGCTAAGAAAAATTTTAGTAGTATTTTATAGTAAATGAATATGTTTGTACATATATACATATTTACTTACATACATCGTATTAATAAAGTTCCCATAACATATTAAATTAATTGAATAATTTTGTTTTTTAATAATATTTTATTATTAAAAATATATAGAAAATGGAGGCGTTAAATTTAACAACGCAAGTGATAAAAAACTCAGCGTTGCGTTTTAGAAAATACACAATTTCAAACAGTTGTATTAACAACAACGTAAGAATCAGCAAACAATCACTTGCTTGAACGCCGTGATTTGCAAAATGTAATTTAACGCCACGAATTCATTTGTACTAGATATGTAATTATCTTTTTATAATTTCATAAATTCTATATAAAACTTATTAAAAAGAGATCAGCGATTAATATTTAAAGACTTTTTTAAATAAACGAGCTAATAAAGATAAAATAACCAATCAAAATTTAACTCACAATATGCTATTCGAAACCGAAGTACTAATTAGTAAAAAGAGCTAATTTCAGTACATACCTGGTAATTTCTTAAAGTAGTTTTGTTTTCTATTTTAAGTATGTACTGCTATTTGAATTTTTTCAATAAAATTTGTTAGGGCTCCAGTGGGACTCTAACCTTGGTTGCTCGTCTACAGTTCAGTAGACCAAACCATCAGGCTACACTAAAATGTTTCCATGTTTAAAATGTTAATATTTTATTTTCAAACAAAGATATTTACCCTATTCACCTTTAGCCATAACCTTCATGTGACGAATTTGATAGTATGTATTCATTTATCATACATTTAAAATACATTTAATGGGGTATTTTTGCATCGTATAGATTTTATGATAATGAACTATTAAGAAACTACAATTAAAAATTAGAAACAATAAAGATTTCATCACATTTTGGGAAAAATTTAAAAACGCACCGAAATTTAAAAAAAGCGCACCGCGCACCAACTAAGGAACTAAGGAAAAATTAAAAAAAAAAACACTAAAAATGGTGCGAAACGCACCAATTTGACAACAGTGCGAGTAAGTATCAATTACTTATACTCCCATAGCCACCCACTGTAGAATAAACATTCATCCGTTCGTGCCAATTCACTCTGCATTGTGTTTACTAGACAGCAGAGAAGAGATGAAAAAAAAAAATAATAAAAACAATAATAAATGTAAACAAAAGTGGCAGGAAATGCTCATAAAATAAAAACCAGGATTTTTTATTACGTTTTTTTTTTTGTTTTTGTGTAAACCACATAAATAGTTTGGCTTAAAGTACTTGTAGTTATAACAAATAAAATACCGAAATTTACGCACTTTGCAAACTGGTACAGTGGGTCATATTTTTAATAACATGGTAATACAAAAGTTTAATTTAAACTAATGGACTTTTAGCAAAACTTTAATTATTCATCCCTATCGTGAATAAAAATTCTACGCAAATTTGTTCCCTTTTATTTTTTTAACATTGAATTTTAATACGAAAAATGTGAAAAAGAAATAAATTTCACGTGGAATTTTTATTCACGATACGGGTGATTATGTTTCGAAATTGGGTGAACTACATACAGAGTGTCAAAGTTATTATTATCCCAGACTGTGAAAAGTTTATTTGGGGAGTTATACAAACTTTTGATCACTCCAGAAACTCAGAATATTGGTTACAAATTTGATATTTTAATAAAGGCGAGATTATGTTTGTATACATTTTTGATAAAGACGAGATTATATTTGTTTAAACAGAAATATTTGAAAACAAAACTTAATTTGGACACTAAAGCATTGATTCACATAAAATCAGGCTATACTACAGATTTTTTTAAAAGCCTTAATAAAATTCAACAAATTTAATCTGTAGCAATATTTTTGCATGATTGCTAAGCAATGGACAATCAAACTAAAGGGATTTTCAACCAGAACTTAATTTTCTAATAGGAGTATGTATTTTGAATATAGATTTGACACTTAACTTGTTGACATACATATCAGTAGTAGAAGCTTTAACAATTGTTACAATGACTTTAAAAACGTACTGAAATATAAAAAGAGCAATCCGTTGTTTTACCTGAAAAATAATTTTTCAGACGAAACCTATTTTCTTTTGTTTGTATACTACAGCCAGAAAATTGCCACATTTCAGCTTCAGAAAATACAAGAGCAATTGTTAAGAAGCCTTTACATTATCGACGTGTCACTGTATGTCGTGCTGGTTTGGTGGCGTGATTGAGCTATTTTTTTTTTATAAAAACTCAAAATTCGTGACGTGGTTAACGGAATAGACCCGTCTTTTTGCCAAAATGTGATTGAAAATTTTTATAAAAGAATCGACATCTGTATGAGCTGTCGGATATATGCACACTCGTATGTCCAATTGAAAGCTTGGCAATTTTGTTTCAATCTGATTTCAATTGTTTTTATCATGGTAAAATGTTGATTCAACATGATTCAGTGTCGTTTTAACATGTCAATGCTAATTTTAAATGAACTAACGTTATTCATATTTAATAAAAAAAACTAAAATGTTAAAAAGTTATTTTAACATTAGCCAATGTTTATTTAACATTTTTCAATATTATTTAACATGAGAACATGTTATTAAGAAATCGATAATAAATTTTAAATTGCTGAATGTTGTTTTGATATTTTGCAATGTTGAAATGATTGCCAAAATAATGTTGAATTGAAATTGGTACATGTTGTTCTAATTAGATCCAATATTGATTTTACGATATCAACTTTTGTTTTTACTATGAAAAGTAATTTTATAAAATCAACATTGTTATTTTAACATTATAAAATATTAATTAAATCAATGATGCTCAATATTATTTTAATGTGAATAATAATAAAAAAATAAATAATAAAGTGAAACGATCCAATTTTATTTATTCTTATGCGTTTTGGTCGACTGTTACTAAATGCGGCACTCATTTTGCAGAAAGCTTTTTCATCTGTAGTTCTTCATTCAAAATTAAATGGACTCGATGATCATTTGAGATGCCCATGATATTAGCTATATTTTATACGTCGATTATTTAATACCATTCATGTACTTTGGCTACAATTTCTGTTGTTATTGCCGATTTTTTCCACTACGTGGTTCATCCTGAATGTTTGTACGACCACGTTTAAATTCAGCAACCCAATTTTTACTGTTTCATATGAAGGAGCCAGATCGAAATGAAATTTAACATGTGTTCATAGCAGAGACGGAAGTTTCCAAAACAATTAACTTTTTTCTGTTTCTACTGCGCTTTCTGTTCTAGGCTAAGAAGTTTCGGAACCGCCCTCGTATTGTGCTATTCAAAAGATAAATCGTAGATGGTATAAAATGGGCATACATTCTTTTCGACAAAGTTTTAACAAAATTCAACAACTGTCATTATTTTTGCAAATATGTGCAAATGAACCTCAAACAACTACCGCTAAATCTATCACATTCTACTAAACTTGTAATCAGGAACATTAGCTAGTATTCTTCATGGCACAATACAATAATTTGTTAGCTTTACATTAGCATAACATGACAATGTCATTCATTTGACTCGACATAACATACACAGCATGCACAATTTAATTTTACAATTTTTAACATCTGTTGTTTTGTGACATGATTCTGATATTGCTCAGTAATAATAAAAATCGGTACACAAGTTATCGAGTTATCAGAAAATTTTCTGTGAAACAAGCTCTTCATAAGATTACTGAAGTTTCAATACATACAACGTAAATACGAGTGATAGCAAGATACACTAATAGAACCTTGAGTAAGTTCTACATAACTCTATTCAAGGAGCACAGATTTGACAGAACACCACTTAAGAATATGAGGAAAACTTAAATATTAAATAAAGTATGACAAATTCCAGAATATCTGAAAAACTTAAATTGTATGAAAACCCTAATAAAAAGCAACCCCTCAGACTTTAAGGACACAAAAAAGCTTAAACTAGTTAAAATAAAAAGTCCTGCGGCGTTTTAGAGATGCAAAAAAAAACTGATAATAAAATGTCAAAATATATTTTGTTGTAACAATAAAAATAGTGACCTTTTTTTTAAAAAAAGGTGAACATTAGCTACACAAACGATGTTCTTTAAATTCTACAGCTAAGTAGATAAACAAATACAATATATTAAAGATGAAAATATAAGTTTTGAAACTTTTACTTAAATCAGTTGGTAATTATTAAAGTCGTTACTTGTAACTAGTTAAAGTGCTGTGTTTAAATAATATAGGGTGATTCAAGTAGAGATACTTTTTCCAATATCCTTTTTTTGCCAGATCGCGTGTGAGTCGTGTCATGCTCTCATGCTATTTTTGTTTAGTATTGTTTGGCATTTCATAATGGAAAGACTTACGCCTGAATAACGTTTACAAATCGTTCACGTTCTGTGAGGAATGTGTTTCGTGCACTTCACTCAACTTATGGTCAACATAATTGGCCTACTGTGCGTACTATTCGCCACATCTTCATCCATTTTGAGACCCCGCATTCATTATTGGATATTGTTCGACCGAATAGACCACGTTCAGCACGCAGCAAAGAAAATATAGCGGTTGTAGCTGAGAGTTTACGATGCGAACGTAACCGTCAATGGCGATCGTTATCGTGCAATGATAACCGAAATTGAAGCTCGTGATATCGTCTACATTTGGTTTCAGCAAGACGGCGCCACTTCCCACACTTCGCATCAATCAGTGGATTTATTGAGAGGACTTCGGTGAACACATAATCTTACGTTTTGGGCCGGTCGATTGGCCACCAGATCGTGTGATATCACACCGTTAGACTTTTTCCTTTGAGGATGTGTAAAGTCTAAAGTTTATGCGGACAAACCCGCTTTGATTCAGGCCTTGAAGGAAAACATCACACGTGTCATTCGCCAGTTACCAGTCGAAATGAACGAACGAGTCATTGAAAATTGGACTGTGCGACGTAGCAACGGCCAGCATTTGACAGACATACAGGGGTGTCATAGAAACCAATATTGTCAGAATTGATTTTAAAACTGACAAGAAAAAATGCTTTGGTGTCATAGGGCACTGCTACACGTTCAATAAATATCGAGATATTTGTAGTATCAATGTATTTATTGAACGTGTGCAGTGCCCTATGACACCAAACCATTTTTTCTTGTCGGTTTTAAAACCAATTCTGACAATATTGGTTTCTATGACACCCCTGATAATCTTCAAAAAATAAATGCCAAATAATGTTCTTTCAAATGAGAATAAACATTCCCCATGAAATTTAAATTTTCTGTTTATTTTTTGTTTAAAAAAGTAGGTGAAACTCGAAATGGATCACGCTTTGTTAAGCAAATATTAAAGTGTCAGAATATTAGTCCATTACATATTAAATCCATTACATGGTAATGAAAGTTTTTGTTGGGAACTGAAACCCAAAAATTTGCCTCTACTCATATCAATGGAATGTTTAAAATTCAGTCACTAAAAGCATTAAAAAACCATACAATTTTCTGATTCTGAACACATTTAAGATGTTCAATTCAGAAGAGCAAGCATATTGTGTTAAGGTTTACACTGCAAATAGTCGAAGGATTTTTGAGATCTCAGGGAAGGTGTGTCTTTACAGTAGAGTAGTTGAAATTTGAGGTAAATTGTTTTGATCTGCAACTTAATAACGTTCGCTTTAAACTGCTTACACAAGATTTAAATGTAATCTTAGGGATATAATGTTTAGTCCTTTATACAGTTTGCCAACATTCCATGTACACCGCAGAGTACTCGTATAAATCTCTAGTTTGCAAATTGGCTTTTTGCAATACATTTTCCTTTACTCGTATAGATGTATAAACATACAAGATATCTACATATATACATACTCTTAAATACATATGTATGTATGTTTTTGCTATTTTGGAGTATGAAGCAATTTTGTGCAATTTATTTCGTTCTCAGATGTTCAGCTGATGATGTTTTGGTGGATGTATGTATGTAGTACATACGAACGAACGACTAGCAGGAAATAAATGCATAAAAGGAATGATTGACTGAGCGAATGACTCGGTATGAATGCATTTTGATGTGATTTATTATACGAACGAAGAAATTAAATTAATTTCTTACTCCAGTCAACACGGCAACAGTAGATACACAAAATGAAAGGAGTGGGTGGGAGTTTAAGCACTTGCTGTTAACTGCCTGCCTGCCTGCCTGCCTTCCCAGTGCAACAATTTAAGTGTAAACGGAAATTTATATAAGGAACAAGTGAACTTTTTTATGTTTCTTTTGATATGTTTTTTTTTTTCAATATTCAATTGTAAAATGATTACTTACACATAGAGCCATGATACATAGAAAATGGGGGGAAAAAAGTAAAAGAGTCTGAGAGACAGACAGTCAGTATGACAGACAATTAAATATGAAACTGAGTAGAGCTTATACAGGTAGCTGGTAGATGGTTAAGATTATAAATAGAAAATAAAAATCTGCTTAAAAATTCTAAGGAAAAATGGCAATTTTAGTAAGTAAATATTATTAATATTAAAAAAGAAGTTGAATAAAGTCATAAACAAGTCTGATATTGTTCTGTTTTTTTTAAGAAATAATGAAAAAAGTTTGCAGGTAAAAAAGGTTTTCTTTTAAAGTTTCTTGATACGTTTAGAATATTAAAAACATGTTTTTCATTGCAATTTATTATCAATAAGTCAAATGCCAGTTTCAGTTTTCTTTTGAAATTTAATGAAAGTTTTATTAAAATAACTTTTTTAGATTAGTTGAAATGATTGATATTATTGGAAGACTGTCAATCTTAAGATTCAATGCAGATATTTTGGCAAATTGAAATTATTAGTTTTCTGTGTATTTTTAATAAAAAATTGTTGAACTTTTGGTATTTATTACATATTAGAGAAATTTCATTTGGCTTGACTCTATTTCAATTAAGAATTCAAAGAATACCATTTACAAGTAATATTTTTAAATTAAATAGATGATGTGTACAATTGATTGTCCAAAAAAAATTTGGTGTTCAAGCATAATTTGAAATCTTATAGATTTTGGGATTTTTTTTTCAGATTTTTCGCACAAGTAGAATTTTCGCCAAAAAATCGAATTTCCCAACAGTTTTCTTCATAAAAATATCAGGTCAAAAACCACGATTTTCCTTAATTTTGAGAAAATAATTTAAAAGAAAAATGTCCAAGCTTTATTTTTGTATGCAAAAACTATTAGTGTTGGCAATGAATTTGCTCATTTTGGGTACCCTACATTACAATTTTTCATAATTTTTCCATAAATTTCGTAAATAACGCTTTATAACTTTTAAAATTTATATGAAAATTTGTTGAAAATATTACTCTTCATAATATTATAAACCTGATACAAAACATACTTTGTATTTATATTAATATTATTATCATAGTTGTTTTGCATTTTATATAACTATTGAACATTTTTATTTGTCATTCATTAATAAAACTTTGAATCGTTTAGAAACTTTTTCTTGTTTCTAATTCATATTTAACATTGGTTATGGGCCCAGGCGTTTTAAGGCTTCAAGAATAATTTAAGGAATTGACTAAAAGAAAATCTATTAAGGATGACATCGCCGTTTTTGCAGATTGAAAAACTAGATGAAAGGAATTATGATTCCTGGCATGTACACATGAAGAGTGTATTGATTCACAATGGATTGTGGAAGTATGCTAATGGTCAATTAAATTGTGAGCCTGGTTGGAACGCAGAACAGAAGGCAGATTGGGTAACAAATGATGAAAAGGCGCTAGCAACTATTGTTTTGAGCATCAAAGTTACTCAGATGAATTACATTAAAAAATGTACAAAATCTGCAGAGGCGTGGAACAAATTAGCAGAAGTGCACAAACCCAAAGGACCTATTCAAAAGGTAATGCTTTACAAACGTCTGATGAATATGAAAATGGATGACAATGAGGATATGATCCAGTATTTAAATAAATTCCAAGACATAATTGAAAGACTTGCTGATGTAGGTATTGAACTTCAAGATGAGTTAATTGTGATTGTACTTTTGTCAAGTTTACCGAAATTGTACGAACCTTTCATAATTGCTATGGAAACTCGAGATAATTTGCCATCATTTCATGTGTTAAAATTGAAATTGCTTGAAGAGGGTGACCGTCGAGGAAATATACAGCAAGAGGCCGAAGCGGGTGGACAGCAAGCATACGCAGCACGTTCTAATAAAAAAGCAAAGAACTGGAACGGTAAAGGGACAAAAGAGAACAAAATAATTACTGATAAATGCTACAATTGCGGTCGTAAAGGTCATTATGCGAAAGACTGTCGAGATAAGAAACCAATTGATCAAAAGACATGTGCTTTAATTGCTGCAGCAAAGGGGTTTAAACAAGACGTCTGGTATATTGACAGTGGGGCAACATCTCACATGTCTAACGACAAAAAATTATTTAAAATTTTTGAGCAGTGTAATGAAAAGATTTTTCTCGCCGCCGATAAATTTATAACTGCTACTGGTAAAGGCATTGTCACATTTAAAGCAGATTGTGAAATTGAACTAAAAAATGTATTATATGCTCCGGAACTACAAGGTAACTTTATTTCCATAAGCAAAGCAGTTGAAAATGGATATACTGCTACATTTAATTCTAATGGGGTGCAAATAAAAGACAGTGATGGTTATATTGCTATAAGAGCATTCAAAAAAGACAATTTATTTGTTATGTGTCAAGAGTCCAAAGAGCGTATTTGTGCAGTAAATAACAATGATATGTTGTGGCATTGTCGATATGGTCATTTAAATTTTACTGATTTGGGAGATATGTTCAAAAAAGGTCTTGTTAATGGTATACAGATTTCTAAGCAAGCAAAAGAAAACATTTGTAAGTCATGTATGGTAAGCAAGATTCATGTTATGCCATTTCCAAAATCAACTGGAAATCGTTCCGAACATGTATTAGAGTTAATTCATTCGGACGTGTGTGGTCCGATAAATATATCGTCTGTAGGTGGATCGAAATACTTTGTCACCTTTATCGATGACAAAACGAGGAATATATTCGTTTACTTTATGAAGTCAAAAGATGAAGTATTTGATAAATTCAAAATATTTAAACAACAAGTTGAACGTCAAACAGGAGAAAAAATAAAAATTCTAAGGAGTGACAACGGACGTGAGTATATTAATAATGCTTTCGATTCATATCTGCAGGAACAAGGCATTTTGCGTCAGTTGACAGTAGCTTATACACCACAACAGAACGGTGTTGCTGAACGTGCAAATCGCACATTAGTGGAGATGTCACGATCTATGTTAGCCCATGCGAAACTGAACCAAAATCTGTGGGCAGAAGCTGTTGCAACAGCTGCGTATTTGCGGAATCGTTCTCCTACTAAAGCCCTATCGAACAAAACTCCATATGAAGATTGGTATGGCAGGAAGCCAAAAGTTAGCCATTTAAAAGTTTTTGGTTCGTGTGCAGTAGCTTTAAATAAAAGGCCAAAGCAAAAGTTTGACGCAAAAGGAAAACAATATGTTATGGTTGGCTATTCCCAAGTAGCGAAGGCATACAGGCTGTATGATAAAGAATCTCACAGCGTTATTGAGAGACGTGATGTAATATTTGATGAAAATATATTTGAGAACTGTGTTGGTAGTACCAACAGTGAGGACAGCAACAACGATTTTTTCATTTTTGTCAATGGTGAAGATCAAAATCATTCTCAAGTTTCGAATGTTTCCGTTGATGAAGAAGCGATAGAAGATGGATTTATTACTGCTGATGAAGAAGAAAGCAATACATCTAACGAAGAAGAATCTGATGAAAACACAATAACTAACGACAACCAAATGGAAAAAGCTCAGTCGCAGGAGGAGTTCGATTACTCTGAAGTTCAGCCGCAGGAGGAGAATTCCGAAAATAATTTGCAAGAGGTACCAAAAAGAGGAAGAGGTCGTCCCAAAATAATTCGTGATGGTAAGCCTGGCAGACCTAGTAAGCAATATAATATGATAAATGGTTTATCAACACAAGTAAACTTCGTTCCCCAAACTCCAAAAGAAGCAATGTATAGCAATAAGTCAGCGGAATGGAAAAAGGCTATGCAGATCGAATATAATACTTTGAAGAAAAACAGAACATGGGACATGGTTGATTTACCAGCTGGGAAAAATGCGATCGGTTGCAAATGGGTTTATGCCATAAAAACTACGAAAAAAGGTGAGATTGAACGATACAAAGCAAGGCTTGTGGCAAAGGGCTGCAGCCAGAAATATGGTGTTAACTATAATGAAACATTTTCACCTGTCATACGTTATGCCAATATAAGACTTGTATTCGCCATAGCTGTTAATAAGGGTATGCATTTACACCAAATTGATATTGTTAGTGCTTATTTAAATGGTGATCTCAACGAGGAGGTCTACATGCAGCAACCAAAGATGTTCGTTGATAAAAACCATCCAAATAAAGTACTACGGTTACGAAAATCTCTATACGGTCTTAAGCAATCTGGTCGTGAGTGGAATGCTAAATTAGACCTATGTTTAAAGAAGATTGGTTTCTCAAGCTGTGATAATGAACCATGCTTGTATAAAATGAAAGTTGAAGGCAAACTTGTTTTATTAGCAGTGTATGTCGATGATATACTTATCGCATGTAAAGATAAAACTGTTATCCAAAAAATAAAATGTGAAATATCAACGGAGTTTGATGTTAGTGACAAAGGTCCAGTACAGCATTTTCTTGGAATGGAAATCAACAGAGATGGTGAAACAGGTGATTTAACAGTTAGTAACACCCAATATATAAAAACCTTATTGAAAAAGTATAACATGGAACAATGTAAGAAAGTATCGGTTCCACTTGATCCTGGTTTTCAAGTAGTATGTGCAAATGGTTGTACAAAAGCAGATGTGTTGTCATATCAGGCAATAATGGGAGAACTTATGTATTTAGCAATTACAACCCGACCTGACATATTGCATTCAGTGGCAAAATTATCACAGAGAAATACGGATCCACATACAGAACACATGAATGCTGCTAAACATATTTTAAGGTATTTATCCGGAACTACTGAACTAAAACTTAAATACGGATGTAGTCAAAACGAATTAACTGGATATGCAGATGCAGATTGGGGCGGAAATTCTGTAGATAGAAAATCATATAGTGGTTTTATGTTTTACTACGGAAATTGCTTGATTTCATGGGAATCCAAAAAACAAAGTGTGGTTGCATTAAGTAGCACAGAAGCAGAGTATATCTCATTGTCAAATGCTGCAAAGGAAGCAATTTATTTGAAAAGATTGTTACTTGAACTCGAGACTATTGATGATGTTCCAGTGGTATTGCATGTGGACAACCAGGGAGCTCTTAAATTGGCGTCGAATGCTATATTTCATAATAGAAGTAAACACATCGACATCAAGTACCATCATATACGAGAACTCATTAACAAAAAGCAAATTAATCTCAAGTATCTTAGCACAGACAACATGATAGCTGATATTTTTACAAAAAATCTACAAAAGATTAAACATACGAAATTTGTTGAACTTATGAACATAAATTAATTAAATTGTTTAGTATTAGGTTTAAGAAGGAGTGTTGAAAATATTACTCTTCATAATATTATAAACCTGATACAAAACATACTTTGTATTTATATTAATATTATTATCATAGTTGTTTTGCATTTTATATAACTATTGAACATTTTTATTTGTCATTCATTAATAAAACTTTGAATCGTTTAGAAACTTTTTCTTGTTTCTAATTCATATTTAACAAAATTAAATAAAATAATGATGCAGTTTGCAATATCTATTAATTCTAAATAATTTAGAGAAGATAATTTATGAATTTTTTTAAGCAGCATTTTTGGTGGTTTTTTAAAATTTTTGTGCGAAAAATTCCTTAGTTGGTGCGCTCACCTTTTAGGGTTCTAGAAAACATACAGGTCTAGGATGGAAATCGATTTCGTCCCAAAAGCGAACTGAAAACGAAAACATGGCAACACTTATTATCTTTCGTTTCGTTTTTAATTCGGTTTCTTTTTAAAAACGAATTCGATTTCATGTTCCATTTGTTTCTATCTAAATGTAAGCTGAAAAGAATGTGATGCAAAACGAAAATTCACTGTTTGAACAATATTTAAACCGAGAAGATAATTGTGCTCGTTTCAAAGAAAAATAGGAAATTTAAGCTCAAGTTACAAATATTTGGAAAATATTTAAACGAAAATGTAAGTAAACACATTTTAAAGTGTTTACTTACATTTATACATATATTTAAATTATCAGGAATAAAAAATATTTCAGGGGAAAGCATGAAAATACTTCTCAGGTAACTTTTGTGGAAAAACACCCACAACTCGTAAAATTTTTTTGGTCATAGCTGAGTCATTTCCAACCGACCTTTGAAAGCTGCCTTTTGCAAGGAATCTTAGCGTGGCTGGTATTTTATTATTATCAAGTGAGGCCTCAAGCACTACGGCCTATAAAATCTTTTCTGCAGTAGCGAATCCTAAGCAAAGAAAAATTTTCAATAATAATTTTCATGTAACAATTCCTACCTTCAGTAAAAATAATTGGCTGCTAACTCCATGGCCAAAGGTATCGACTTGGTTTTCACATGTGGTTCGAGATCTTTTCGAGAATCCAAATAAAACCGACCTTGTTTATACGAACCTAGTTTCTTGCATATTTAATGGGTGTGAAGCATCTTTCAATCTTTATTGTTGTATGTTTTCAACGCGATTCGAATTATTTATTATTAAAAAAGACGCTGATAAAATTAATGGAATTTTTTTCTATTTAAAAACAGCTTTAATTTTTTTAACAAAAGTTGTTATTTTTACTTGAAACAACTTGAAAAAAAAACCAAAAATTGATTTTGATCACATCTTACAATAAAACGTACCTGTTACAAAAAATTAAATATTTTATCCCATTAAATAATTTTCTAATTCAAATTTGAAATTATGGTTGGTCAAGCAACTCGTACTTAAATTCGTTGATTTTAGTCATTGTTAAAATACCATTATGCGCTGGTGCGTTGTCGTGATGAAAAATTATTTTTTTGTGTTGTAAGCTAGAACGTTTTTCTTGAATTTCTACATTTAATTGATTCAAAATGTTGCAGTAGTACTTTGAATTTATTGTTTTACCCGTTTGCAGATAGGCAATCAATAAAATACCTTTGAAGTCCCAAAAAACCGTTACCATAACTTTACCAGCCAATTGAATTGTTTTTGCCTTCTTTGGGGCACTTTCTCCAGCTTCAGTCCATTGCTTGGATTGTTCTTTTGTCTCTGGAATATAGTGGTGGATCCATTTCTCATCAGCAGTTATGAAACGACGCTTAAAATCCATTTTATTTTTCTTAAAACGATTCAAACAAGCTTGAGACATTTTTATTCTTATGCGTTTTGAGCACATGCAGAAAGCTTTTTCATCTGTAGTTCCTCATGCAAAATTATGAAGGAGACCTTTCACCTAACACCTTCAGTATATCATTATGAATTTCTTGTCCCGATAAACCCCGTTTATTTAAATATTTAATGACACCACAAATTTCTAATTTTGCCATTGTAAAAGAAATTGCAGATGCGTCTTTTTAGAACAACTGTTTCTATATGAAGGAGTTGCCAGATCGAAAGAATCTGGCACAGATGGAAGTTTCCAAAACACTTAATTTTTTTCTGTTTATACCGCGCTTTCTGTTCTTGGCTAAGAAGTTTTAGAATCGCCCTCGTATGGCGTCGTAAGAGGGGTGTAAACTGACACCATTTTCAGCTCACCGAAATCATTTGTTCTGTTTTGAATGTTAAAATACTGGTCAACAAATTAGATAACAATTAATTGTTTAAATGTTTACCTGATTTCTTTTAATTATTTGATAAATGTTTAACTTTTTGCCATAATTGAATAAGTCATGTGGTTTCTCCACTTTTCGTATGTCATAGGACCAGCCAACACATATTTCCCGCAGGAAAACTTTGAAAAATTTTAAAATTTCTTTTTAAATAAAAACTTATAACAATCTTTAAAGTACTTAAATGTCCCAGAAAATTCAATATATATTGCATATAAATAAAAATCACAAATTACTTTAATGAAATTTTACGCCTAATCGATTTTATCCTTTTCCCAATAAAATGCTTGAAAAAAAACTTTATTTCCAAAAGAAATCAATAAAACCCTTTACATTTTTCCAACTCTTTAAAGGCTGTGTGAGCTGCTGTAACCCTCATTAGGTTATAAAATTTTCTTTTCAGTCGATCCCTAAACAGCATTTAAATGTTTACGCATTAACGGCAGCAATACTTGTGCAATAATAATAAAAATAATTTATATGCTTAAAATACATACAAACCACTACATACATACTCGCACTACAAATACCAGCACACTACAAGGCTATAAAACAAATACTCGTACATACTACAAATAAAACACACATAAAGTGAAAAATACCTTTTGATTTTTCATTTTTTGCAGTTTCAGGACCTAAAGCGAAAAAAAAGAAAGAAGAAAAAAAGAAAAAAAAAGGACCAAATAAATATGAATAAATCATAAAGCAGCTAAATAAAGAAATTCTTTTGTTTTGTTTTCTGTTCTTTTTTGTGTTGTGTTGTTGTTGATGTTTAGTTGTAAAAGCATTACAGAATTAAACATTAATTAGAGGTTAATTAAGGTATTTTACATCATTAAGTTGGTGCAAAGAACAAATGGAGTTTGAGTTGAATTATACTCGTAAATACACTTGTACATTCAAAGGATTATTTTCGAAAAAACAAAAAATAAAAAAATAAAAATATGTTGAAATGAATGTTAACAAAAAGTTAGTAAAGGGGATTAATTGAAAATTGAGGTTGAGTTGTTAGATCAAGTTAGTGTAAGAAAAAAACCAAGTTAATAAATAAATTTAATTATGTACTAATGTGTATCGTTGAAAACATTTATAATTAACTTACACTTACAAGTGTTAAATAAATACCTTGCTAAAAACAAATTCGATTTATTTATAAAAAAATTTATTAAATTACTTGTGTTATTAATTTGGCAGTTTTTTTTTTTTCAATAAAATTTGAAATTAAACGTTGCTAATTGGCTGTCTCTGGCTGTAAACATATATCGTACATGCAGGGCTGCCAGATGAATTTCGGACAAAATCCCGATAAAAAAGAAAAGAATCGTCATTGCAAATTTTAAAAGTCAGAAAAATAAAAAGTCACTATTTCTAATAGTATTTTGAAATTTATATTTAAACGAAAACATATCAAAATAATACATAAATTGTAACTTTTTTAATAAGAAATCACAAAAAATATAATGTTAAACACAAATTGTGTAATATTTTTATGTCTTAGTCCGCTTTCACACTCTTCAATTCTTAATTCTTATAATGTCTTACTCCGCTTTCACACTCTTCAATACTGACTCGTCAAGGCAAGTATTTTGTGATGAGAAGGGAAAAGAGAACAACACAGGTACAAACTTGACGGTAATAGTCAATTTTATTATTTCTTTATTATTTCTGTTTTTTCTTTTATGCATGTTGATTTGCATAAAAAAGTACGAAAATTGAATTGCCGTGTGTACATGAAATGGCAAGTTCAAAAGAGAATTGAACAAAAACTGGTCAGCTAAAACTGAAGAGTGTGAAACAAGATTTACAGTATTTGATAAATAAATATCTGAATTTAGCTTTAGCTGTACGATTAACAGCTAATATAATAGCAGGTCATTTATTATTAACCCTGTTAGAAAATACTGGACCTTCAATATCAACTATTTTATTAAGACTATTAATATTTTATTAATTCAGGTTAAATTACAATGCCAAAACAATTTAGTTTATTAAATTTTAAATAACATTTTGAGTAAAGAATCCAATTCATCCAACATATACATGTATGTACTTATTTAAATTTTTTTGGCTGAATATTCTTTCGACGTTTTATTAAAATAGGGGAAGTTTTTGTAGAATTTCCCCGTACAAATTCAGAAATTGTTTTCTCTAAAAATTTTAGTTCATGGAATGCAGCATTAAAAATTGTTTTTCATGTTTACAGATAAATGAATAATTTCTACTATCCTGAGTGATATTATTTGGTATTATTCAGCCCAATCATGCATAAAAATTCTGAGTGAGTTTTTTCCCTTTTTATTTCTTTTAACATTGAATTTGACAAGGAAAAATGAGGAAATGGGAAAAACTTCCGCGGAATTTTTATTCATGATTGGGCTGATAATACGTAAACTTAACATTTGTCAATAATTAATTAAAAACTACTATTATATTTAGTTTTGTTTTTGAAATATGTCATGTTCTTCTTAATATTTATGACATTAAATGAGAAAAACAGTTGTTGTCGCAAAAAAGGAGACAATTTGGTAACAAAAACATTGATAAAACAAATAAACGATAGAAAATTTTAATAATTCAGAAAATCGTCACTTTCAGTGAATAAATCATTTAATCGTCACTTTGCTATTTTTGAAACAAAAAAAAAACGTTAAAAATGACGATAAATCGTTAAATCTGGCATTTATGAGTTCATGCCTCATTACACATTTCCCTTTCTCTCTTCTCTCCAGATTTGCTTTTAATCTATTAATTTCTTTTAAATCACTAACAGTAAAGCAACAATCAAATTGGTATTGTTGTCTTCTTGCTTCCTTCACTTTTAATTCCTTCCAAATTACTGGAGGTACTTTTAAATCATTAAAAAAACAACAAATAATAATGATAACAATAGCAAACGAAAAATATAAACCGAACTGATAAAACATAATAAAAGATGTTGTTACACATTGGAAAAAGAGAAAACAAACAGTCCTTAGAATTGTAAGAGCTGAGACTGATAGAAAAACAACAACCTGTCTAATTTAGTAACATGTTATCGAACCAACCCCAACCATCAACATCAACAGAACACACTCCAAACACTTTCCCTCACTTGACACCAGATTTCTAATACATCCTCTACTAGTAGTAGATGTTGTAAAAGTTATATTAAAACTGCTAGTAGAGGGGTAGTGTAGTAAAAGCAGCAACCAGCTGAAATAACATAAATCAAAGATAATACTTGAAAGAATTTATTTATTACTTTATTTTTGTTTAGCTTGGTATTTTCCTAAGATGCGATTAAGTTATAAAACTCGAAAAAGCTAAAAAAAAAAGAGTCGTAAAAACACGAAAACAGCAAGGACATCTAGACTAGCCGAAAGGGATGAATAGCACAGAACAATGAAATAAATATTAAGAATTTATTTTTTATCAATATTAAGTTTATTATATTCTATTCCCCAAAAATTCTTAAACTTATTGCCGACACCTGCCTTGGCCCCACCTCGCGCACCATACAACACTTTTACTCTCTTAAGCTAAATTGAATTGTTGTTGCGTAAATTAAGGCCTGTAAGACAGGGAGGAGAAATCTTGCCAGCAGACAGACTTAATACAAATACTTATTTTCATTGGAAGGTAAAATTTCAGGAATATTTATAGCAAATCTTTTCAACCTTTAATAAATTATTGGAGTTGAAGTGAAATTTAATTTAAAAAAAAAACTCTTTTATTTTAAATTTTAATTGAAAGAGTATTTGCAGAATTATTTTAGTATTATAATAATTTATTTAGATTTTCTTTTAAAGAAATATGTTAGGATAAATACAAACGCAATTTCATCGATGCCTAAAAGTCATCTTTATTCGTTATATTAGAAAGTCATTTCAACGATTGTCAAATAATAAATCAATTCAAAGCAAATTATTGACTTCAAATAACACAATGTATGTGATAAAAATTGCAAAATCAATTAACTAGACTAGAACACAGGCCTAAAACCCGGAAACTACCTATACTGGGAAATCCGTAATGACAGCAATGCATGCGGAGAGCGCAAAATTATTCTGATCTAAAAGGTACTACTAGTATATTAAAAATAGATGCCTGAGTTCAGATATGAAATCCAAAAATATAGTAAAATACACAAGTAAGAAAGTATAGTCGGTCAAGCCCGATATACGATATATAAAACAGCCAGTATATGTAAAAACAGTATTTCAGAAATGAGCGCTATATGGAGATTTTACCGATTATAGACCGATCACTTTATCTCGATAGAAATACTTTTAAAAGATTTATGGAGGTTAAAGTGAATTACGGAGAGGGTCTTATATGAGAGTTTTGACTAATTATGACCGACTATCATCATTTCTGTATATATGAAACTTATTTTTGTTGTATTTTATTTGATTTTTAAGAGATTTATGGTTGTTAAACTGATTTGCGGAAGTGTACCTTACATGGGAACTATGATCAATTATGGAGCAATATGAACAAAATTTGTAAGTGTGATTTGGATTCATTTACTACTCATGTGTGGTGAAATTCGTTTGGATACTGGCATAATTCAAACGTTTATGATCGTGAAACTTATATTTCGGGAGGACATTTGGATGGGGCCAGGTTTAATAATGGACCGATTTCCACCAGTTTCAATCACATCTGTCCTTGGGTTGAAAAATATCACGTACCAAATTTTATTGAAATATCTTCAAAATTGCGACCTACGACGGACATCGTTAAATCGACTCAGAAAGTGATTCAGAAAGTGATTCTGAGTCGATAGGTATACTTTAAGGTGGATGTTGGACCAATATTTATGGGCGCTATAAACATCAGCACAAATGCAATATACCCACTTCACTATTGTGGTGTAGGGTATAAAAATACATCTAAATCCTAAGTAAGTTTTTTCCCGTAATCTGGATCAGGATTTTTGAATTTTAAAATTGTGACAATCAATTTGGTGAAAGATTAAAGACAAAATAAAATTTATCATTGAATTGTCCACAACACACTGGAAACGTCTGCTGTCTTGGCCTTGGTACATTGGCCAATGTACACTTTGTGCCAGAATAATAAATTTTTAACAAGACACAACTCTGAAAAAAATATGACCACCTGAATCTGTTAATAAAATGTTAATACATTTTTCTAAAAACTAAAAACATACTTTGTTTGTTGTTAATTAATTTTAAAAACATTTTCTCTTCAATATTAAATACTGGTATTTTGATGTATGTATAACACATTAATGCAAAAGCATTAAAAGATCATTCGATTTTGTTCATGTTCTAATGTCGCGTTCTTTATACGAATTAATCGCTTGTTATCAGTTTGTATCAGCTAAACAGTTTTACATTTTTATTTGTTGGCTTTAACTAAAATAAAACTTATTGCTTATAATAATGACAATATTGATGTTCAAATTGTGTCGCGTTCGCTGTCGTATTTGGTTTTGTTTTCTCGTTTAAAGGGCTGAAAAATATGTGTGTTAAAAAGTAAAATTATGCTTAAGAAAATCATAAGTTTATAGGGCTTAGTTAAAGAGCACAAGCTAAATTAATTAAAACACTACATAAAAATGTGGAGGTAAAACATGTAGCGTACTAAATTATACTAAAGGTTGTGAGAAAAATGTATTAAAAATATTTTAAAACGACAAAATTATTCTATTGATAAATAATGATAAACGTTTTTTTAGAACATTTGTTTTTTTATATAGACGAGTGACTTGTATAATACTGTCATCCTTTGATACTGCAAAAACTTGTGATATCTCACTCCTGAAGTCAAAAGTAGTTTTTCGCCAGACACCGGTAGCAATGTTGAAAAGAGTCATAATTCGAGAGTTACTGGCAGCTATGCTGGAATATTGGCCTTGCCGAGTGAAACACCCACAGCTTAGTCGAGGCCAACGTTTGAATCAAATTATTTTAAAGAAGTAAATGTCAAAGTTTGCTCTTGGGGGGCAATAATAAAGATTTTGACATCCAGTTCTATTTTAAGCGTTTTATTTACAATACAATGTTGGAATAGCTATTTATGAAAAATGTGGACAAATTCTGACTGCAATAACTGCTTTACAGCAATTTGCCAATTCTAAAGTGCAGCAGTATTCCACCAGTAGCCGATGCAGTATAACGCATAATCGTATTTTACCGAAATCTTTGGATCTACTGCAAATTATTCGAATAACAGGAATAAAGAAAAACTTTTCAAATTAAACGAACAATTGGAATTTAAGAGATTATGTTTTTCGTTTCGTTAAGTCGTGCGTAAAGTGGTTTCGCCAAATGTCACCTAAATCATTACAATCATCAATGTCCTCCTCCTCCTCATATTCAGTTGTTTACGTAATAACGTCCAAATAACAAATAAAACATAATTGCCATTCTGCCAAAATATTTCTCCAACAGCACAATTTCTTAAGAATAAATATTCGGGTAAAGCTCACCAGTTTAGACAATAAAGGACTTAATAAGATTAAAGAAAGCTTTGTTATTAACAAAGAAAGCTTTGCTATTAACAAAGCTTAATAAAAGAGAATATAACGGTGAAAAAGGTGGCAAACTCAAAACAAAAATAAAATTAAAGAAAGCTTTGCTAATAAGAAACCTGTTAATAACAAACCTATCACGTCTGTGATAAGTTCAAACAATAAGACAAGCCAAAAGAAAGTACATTTATTAATGATGTCTAGAAATTCCATTACAAGGTCCCAACATCAACTTTAAATCTCAAGAGAACTTTTTCAAACAATTCTAGATAAAGTTTCCTTGGAATACATTTGGGGGGTCGGGTACTCTTCCCATCGACCATCAAGGAGTAATTACACTTTGCGTATGAACAATGTCTCAGGGACCTTCTCAGTCATCGCAGGGTTAATAGATCTGTTGCAAGATGCGTTGATTTCAATTTTAAATAGATCTGTTACGTGCCACTATAATAATTGCGTTAAAACTGCATAAAAACTTGGTGGAAGTAATAAAATAAAACTCATTTACAAGAAGCACCTTCTTCAGGCAATTAACCTACAGTACAACTCTGCTTTTATAGGAAATAAACATAAAATTAATTTCCTTAAAGGTGAAGAAATAAAGTACTTGACGGTTTAAGTTTGCTAAAGCTGCTCATATATGTACGAGTAGGAAAACAACAATAACGTAAATAATAGCTATAAATTGATAAAAATAAAACATCTATAAGAGAACATAAAACGTATAAATGTTTAATTTATGATCACATGTAATCGCACTAAACACACAGCTTCTGCTGCCCTCCAAAAGAAAGAAAGGAAAGAAGACACTAAGATGTCTGCAACTCCTTTGTTTTGTAGAGATTTTTAGGTGAATTTTTATCTTTAAGTTCATTTAAAATGTATAGATTATAGAAACGTGTTTGTATGATTATAATGGGGGGGGGGGAGGGGGTTTATCATCCCCTTGCTTTTGTATTAAATAATAATAAAAATAAAGTGTAGTTGGGGCTCATAAATTATTTACTTTTTATGATTTCATTTGATGTACGTTTTATGAGTTAAATATGAGAAGATGGTTATTTTTTGGTTGTGCATAAAATCTTTGTGTTCAAATTGTGGAAATAAATAGATTTAAATTTAAGAGAAGCGTTAAAGAATCTGTATTTTTACCGAAGTTGTTATTTGCTGATTTAGGAAATGAGAAATTTTTCGTTATCTCAAGAGTAATGTGCATATAAAAATTTAATAAAATAAAACCCCAAACATTATGAAAATTCTTGTAACGTATTGAATTTGTGCGGTTTTTTTTAATTTTGTTTTTTTAATTCCTTAATAGAATTGAAACATTATAAAATTCGTGAATTATTTTAGTAAAATTTGTTTTTATTAAAGGATACTTCTATTAAATATTTTCAATTAATATTCTTATTCAATTTATCCTGCTTAAATATTTTTTTTTAAGTCTTTAAATTTTTATAAAGAATTTTTTCTTTTTAATTCCTTAATAAAATTAAAACATTATACAATTCGTGAATTCTTGCAATAAAAGTTGTTTTTATTAAAGGATTTTTCTATTAAGTATTAAATTAAATATTTTCTATTAATATTATTGAGCCTTATTAAATTTTTCCTGTTTACATGTTTTTTTTTGAAGTCTTTAGTTTTTTTTTTTTAATTCCTCAATAGAATTGAAACATTATAAAATTCGTGAATTATTTTAGTAAAAGTTGTTTTTATTAAAGGATTTTTCTATTAACCCAATTTTGCCCGAATTAAGTAGGTACGTCAAATTAATAGCTTTTGAAAGAATTAAAAAAAAAAATTCTAAAAATACTGATTTTGGACACGTTCCCATTTTAGAACACTGGACTTACAGAAACATTGAAGTGAACAAAATGAAACACTGAACATTCCAATTCCAAATTATGCCAATATTGGAACACCGGGAAAAATAGGTTAAATACTAAATTAAATATTTTCAAATAATATTCTTGAAACGTTTGCAATTTGTTCTGTTTAGATACTTTTTTTTTAAGTTTTATTTTAAATTTCTTAATAGAATTGAAACATTATAAAATTCGTGAATTTTTTTAGTTGTTTTTATTAAAGAATTTTTCTACTAAATATTTTAATTTAAACCAAATTAAAATATGCATAACTCCTTTATTCATAAATTAATATAAAAAAGCAACGCATTATTAAATACCAAAGCAAACCGTGAAATATTCAAGTACTTAAAACACAACAAGAGCAAAAAAAAAATAGCTTTGTCTGGCAAGAACATGAACAACAACAAAAAACACTGCAGACGCGTTATGACAGAAAAAAAAACTTTGACTAAAAGCTAAAAATATGAAAATTACGACTCTAAACTTTGTACATTACAACACAAACAACCAAACAGCCAACAAGAAGAAAAAATCATTTTAATTAAAAATCTATGAAAATGACTTTATATTAATAATATTTGCCAAATAATAATAAAGTGGAAGAAAGAATGCACGAAAATAAAACCTTGTAAAGTCAATTCACGACAAAATGTACGAACAAAGATTCCTCTCCCTCATTAAGATTTTATAAAAAGGAAAACTTTTTTTGTTTTTATTTTTTTTTTTAATTCATTTTCCACTGTACTTAAAGTACACTGGCATAATGACACCAGAAATAAGAACTTTTCTATTCCTTGTTTTTGTTTTTCTTGTCGTTGTAGAAAACAAAACAGCCAAAAGCTGTATAATAAAGTGAAGAAAAATGAAACAGCAACAACTCCTGTGAATAATGTGAAGATTTTTCACATTTTTCCAAACTTTTATTTCTAGTTTTTCTTTTTTTTTTTTTTTGTTTAGTCGGTGTTTGTTTGTTTGTGTTATTCGCCTTCTTTGGAGTGCCAAAGCATGAGTAATTACACTCAGTTAATACCAATTTAAAACAACATTAATGTCTCCTAATTTCTCTGCCCTCACCCGGTAGCTACGGTGTAAAAATACACGGTTTCCTTTAGATAAATTTCATTTACAGTTTGGTTTTCATAATAAAGTTGCGAATTTTGCAAATTCTTTTTTTTCAGCTACAAATTAAATAAATAGTTAAGATCGATTTAAAATCCAACGTAAAGGTTCTTAAATCTTATTCTCAAAGTTTTAGTAAATGTGGTTTACAATTTGACAATTAAATATTTTCATTATTTTCAAAGATTTGTAATCAACTTCTTTCTGAAATATTAAACATTTTAGCATAATTTCCAATTTGCGAAAAATTAAATTATTCTCAAATTATGCCATTTCAATTAAAAATATGTGTCTGATTTGAAATCAAACTATTAAAAATATCAGTGAAATAAGGGATTTTTAAAATAAAGTTTCCTATTTTATACAAAATTGTTTCGAACTTGTCAAACATGTATAGGTTGTTGTTGATTAGTTGTTGTTTATATCCATTCATTAACGTAGCAAATGGTGTTTCATTAATACAGATTTGCCTTATTTTTTCCTTATTTACTTCTTAATTTCTAGCTAAAACAAATAGCCTTTCCACCCCTCCAACAAAATGCATGTTAAGATATTAAGGAATTTTTATTTAATTTGTATCCCTTAAAATGGGAGGAAACTCATTTCATTTTGGTTTTAGTGCTGTACAAAATTAAACGTTGATTTTCTTTGGGGGTTTTCAACTTTCTTCCTGCTTTTTGTCTTTGTTTTCCATACGTTTCTACTCCACCATGTACGCGTTCTTATTGTTTAATTGTAGCAATTTTCTTATTTATTTCATTTAGTAGTTTTTTCCCCCAGTACGTTTTTCTGATTTGTTTTATTGCATTTTTAGCATTTAGTCATTCGTTTAGTCAAAATTAATTGTATACAATTTCACATCAATTTATGAAATTGCAATCAAAATCTCATAATGAAAAAAAAAAATTGGGGAAATAGTAATGGATGATGACGAATGGTAATGGCGAAAAGTGTGCAGAGCAAAATATGTGGAATAATGAAATTAAATCAAATTCTGTATATTAATATAAAGAAGAATTGTAATGAATTGGCAAATTGGTATAAAATTTGGACAATTGGAAGTGAAATGGTTGCATAGATAAATGATATAAATGTGCAGAGTACATAGAATTTATGCAAGGAATCAAATTAAAGACATTTGATTCAGATGACAAGAATCTAATTAAGATAAAAAAAACATCTCATAACAGATTTGAGTCTTTAAATTAATGTACATGAATCCTATACAACAATTTGTTACAAAATCTTCGTTGGCCTGGCCAATTCCCCCTATCTTAACCAAATCCAGAACTTGTGACAGATCGTTAACTTAAAAATCAAACGAGAAAATTGCAAAGCCAAAGAAGAGATATTTGAAGCCACAAAATAGCCTGAGAAGCAATATCACCTGATATAATTAATAATTTAATATCCTATATGCCTAAAAGATGTGCCTGTGTCAACCAGAATAAAGGATTTGCAACGAAATATTGATTTCAATCACTTGTTTCTGTATCTTAAATTGGGGTGCTTTAGTTTAGTCCGCTTATTTTTGCATTTTCACTGTTTTTTTTATTACATTCTGAATTCCTTAAGTTTGTGTTTTTCAATAATAAATATATAAATAAATAAAAAATAACTTGTTTTCTTAAAAGATTATTATTTAAAAAAATGTCCTGCGGGGGTGCTTAGGTTTTGGCCGATACTGTATATGTATATTACTGAAGAAACATAAAATACAAAATAAAACTACAGCATCAAAAGCGAACATATTAGATTATATGCTGTAAGTCCTTATTAGCTTTTCATTACAACCCAACATTTATTATCTGTTCCGTTGGTTGGTTATAAATATCTATAAACTGACATTATTTAGAAAAAATAACTGCAAATTTGTATACCAGTGCTTGGACATACTTTTCCAAATGTAGAGTTTGCCTAAATTTTTACAGTGTCTTTCAAATCATCCAGATATTATTTATTTTGCAAAAAGATTCTGACAAAGAAGATGAACTATTCCCGCATATATTTGCCTCAGACAATTTGTTGCGAGACACAGTTTCAAACATATTTTGGTCTTATTTCTAGTTTCACTTTAAAACTACCAGATGACCACAATATCGTATATATTAAAAATGGACTTAGTTCATAATTAAGATTTTAATTAATTTTATTATAATCAATTTAACCGTTTTCATGATTAGTTGTGTCTTTTTCTTACAATATTTCTAAAAAATAATTTGTTATCAACATTATACTATATAGGACTTATTTCGAATAAAATGTATCTGCCTGTATATTATTTCCATTTTTTTAATCAAATTTTATTATTTTTTTTACTTTAAACAAAAACTGCATTTGTTGGCTAATCGAACAGTTAATGGGAAAAATTTTGCTTTTTTGGAAACAATTTTTCATTAATAAATCAAAATCATTATAAAATAATGTATGCTTTACATCAAAAGGAGACAGACTACTCCTTAACAGCATTGTTAAATTTGTGTGTGTTTAAACATAGTTAATATTCATCATAAATATCAAACATTTTAATATCCGTTTCCGTTATAACCAAACAGCTGTTCTGTTTCTCTCTCTTCAGGCAACACAACCTCCCTGATGTCTTTCATTACAAGCCAGCGATTGGTTTTCAATTCTGAACAATTTCATCAAAAAGTTGTAAATGTTATTGTTTGTCCTTTAACAGCATTTCAAGTGCTTCTAAATTTGGGATTTGCTTATTATTGAAATTTGATTTTTGTTTGCGATAGAAAAGCTGTCACTTAAAATTATATTTATAAAGTGGTGTTTATTGGAAACTTTCTTTGTAATCATTATTGTCAAAAACAATTTGCTGGAAGAAGGAAAACGCTAGGGCAGACAAGAAAATGTTGTTTGAAATTTAATATTTGAAAAAAGGTTCAAGGCGAAAGTTTAACAGCCATGAAGCACTAGAAATAAAGTACATATATAAAAAATAATCCTTTATACATAGTTACTGGAAGAATTCGTTCGAAAGTGTTGTTTGCTTTAGTTTAATTAATTTAGCTCATTTAGTTTAGTAACTAAAGCTACATTTACACGATTGAAATTTTCTTCAAAATTGCTCTTCAAAATGAGTAAAAATGTGTAAAGAGTAAAAATTCTTCAAAATTTATTTATTAAATCGTTATTAATAGTTATTAAATTTAATCGTTATTAATAGTTATTAAATAAATAAATTTTGAAGAAATTTTGCTCTTTACACGAGTTTGAAGCATTTTGAAGAGCAATTTTGAAGAAAATTTCAATCGTGTAAATCTAGCTCAAGTTGCAAAGGTTTTCAGTGATATACCTATGTATGTACGAGTACATGCTTTCTTTATAAAATTAATTTTCTCTGCTACAAATTATTTGTTTTACCATTTTAAGCTTAATTGTATTAAATTTAAATTTTAAAAGCCTTAAACGTTTAAATTGAATTTAATACCGAAAATAGTTTTCTATTAATTTTTATGGGAAAATAGTTTTAAAAATGATTTAACAAGATAGTATGTATTTATTTTTTCATTTACGGTGATATTGATGTTTATTATTTTAAAGTTTCCAACAACTGTCATAACATAACTTCTCTACATACTCGTACATTGCTACTACTGCATTATTATTTTAGCATTTTTAACTACCAACACTCAACAACAAATGTCAACATCTCATTGATATACACAAACACATACAAAAATATTTAAAACTTTTCGCAACGGGGCAAATTAAAAAGTCACTAAACTTAAAAATTCAAAAAGAATATTTTATTTTTTTCCAACTAAAAATAAATATGTTCCTTTATGTTTAAATATATTTTTTATTTTTTTTTATCATTCTGATGACTTTTAAATTCCACCACCTAACTCTATTTAATATTAAATTATACACATATGAGTGAAAAAAGCTTTTAAACTAACATAAAATATTGTTTATAGAGCAATGCAAAATAACAAAAAATTTAAAAAAAGTTATAAAACCTGAACTTGTGGTGTGTCTGTCTATATGCGCCAACAAATAGTGGGGAAACAAAAAATAATATAATGTGCAACTTTAGCAAAACTACACTCGATGCACAAGGAGTCGTTGAAAATATTGTAATAACCGCCACCTTTATCAACACATACACACACACACGACAAATAACTCTGTCGATGCATTCACAGCCAACCAAATTCATTCAAATGAAACCCGACAAACTAAGAACCATCATCATCATCATCACCATCATTGTGGCAGCCAGCAATTTTGATGTGTGATGAAATCTATACGTTAAAAGAAATAATTTTACTAAAAGCAAAACTGTTAAGAGAGTAATGAAAAAAGATAAAGAAAACAGTCATCACTAAATTTGCATAAGGATCGAAAGCGACTTATAGAAACATTACAATGATCTATTTATTGAAAGAAGGATTAAGCTGAAGCCACCTTTAAGCAGACAAAATAGTTGTATTGCACAATAGATTCATTAGAAAGGATCTCATAAACTACTGCTGCAATTAACATACAATGTAAAGTAAGAAGTGCGACAAAAAGGGCAACCAGCAAATAGCTAATATTAAAAGACTAGTCCTTAAGTCCTGCAAAAGCTTTCTGACAGTATTCTGACTGACAATTTTGAACGCATCAAATAGAATAATTTAAAAAAAACATTCAGGTATGTGATGGAAAACGATAACGATAACGAGTTTTAGAAGTTAATTTTTTCGTAATATTTCTGTATTGAAACAGTTTTATCCCACATAATATAAAGATAATTTGCTATTAAAGAGAATATTAAAACAAAAATTTTAAAAATTGAATTAGAAATACTTTAAAATGGACTTCAAAAACTCACTCGTTATCGTTATCGTTTTCCATCACATACCTGATTATTTTCAAAATACTGAAAGTATTTTTTCAAAAAATTTGTTAACATTTTCTTGGCTTTATTCAACATTGACTCAATTTGTTTAATAATTTTTCTTTAAAACGATACAGATATATTTTTTCTACATTTTAAAGACAAATTAGTTTTAAATACAACATTATTTTATTTAATTTTCTTATCTGTTATTCCACTTTACAATATGTAACAGCATATTTTATCTTTCCATACAATGTTAATATTACGCCTAAAAACATGCAATAGAAAATTGTAATATTCATTTGTAGTTTTTGAAAAAAAACATAGTATGTTAAACTTTAGCAAAAGTTGAATAACTTTTACAATTTTTGACCGATTTAATAAAAATATGAAATTTGTGCAACAAAATTAAATACAGAATAAAAACATAAACAAAAATTTATATGAATTTAAGGTTAAGTAGTAAAAAATCAATGTAAAATTTGAAAAACTGTTAAAGAAAAATATGTCTGATATTTTTATGAAATTTTTAACGTATTTAATATTGGGATCATTGAATACTTAATAAATAGAATTAGTGTTACAAATTGTTTCCAAACTTAAATGAAACTGTATGTTTTTTAATGTAAATTGGTATTTTTTGTAAACATTACGAAAATACTAAGTCATCGGCTTTCTTTCTAAAAAAATTGGTCCAATGTTTGTTGAACAGTTTTTTTTTTCATTGTAAAATAAATTTCCTTGTAGCAATTGTTTGCATTACTAACATTAAGTTGAATAATGATTTACTTTTATGTCATCAAATAAGCTTTTTGTTTTTGTCCATTTTACCATCTGCGCAATTTGATTTTCAATCAAAATAGAAAGCAAGGACTCCATTTCGGTCATCAAAGCACTTCTTAAACGAGTCTACGTTTTAGCATCTAATGATGTTGAAGATTATGCAAAAATTAAAAAAACAATTAAACACTCGAACCCAAAACAACGCAACCTTGAAAATCTAACGACGCACAGTGAAAATTAAACTAAACGACGCAAATCGAAGTATTGGTGTACTTATTTTTAAATATATTAAAATATTTAATTTATTCTTATTTCTAGCAAACGGACATACATATATGTAGACATATGAAGTAGAAATTTTAGCTTTAAACACTGCCTTTTTGGGTTCTATTCAAGTATTATTTCTATTTCTCTATTATTTGTAGAACTTTGAAACAAGTCTATACAGCACTTTTAAATTTAAATTGAAGGCGCATTTCAATGAAACAAATACAAATAAAATTTAAGATATTAAAACCAATTATTTTTTCAAAACTGACCTTGCTAATACATTTTCCTAAATATTTTATTTCCACAAAGTCTTGTCAAATACCCAAACTGCAGTAGAGTGTTGCAAAAAATATATATATGTACATATATACGAGTATATGAATATTAATTACATTTTCATAATGGAGTCAAAGTACACATTTAGGAATTTCTACAAGGATGCAATGACATAGACAAATAACTTGGCATATATACATACATACATTTAACATTGTAGCACACACAAACGAAGACCAACATGCATGCAACAGCAGCTCCATACTTATAAACATTAGTGATAATAAAAGGGGAAAATATGTCTAATATAAAAAACTGATTTTAATACAAATTTGAATTTAATGCATGTGTGTAAAACACAGTAGCCATATCCCAGCAAATATCTACTCAACAATTATCTAAGCAAATTTCGCAAACATTGTAGAATTATTATTACCAAGATCTTTGTAAAAGCATTCGTGTGAAAATTTTATCTAACTATTGAGGAAGCTTTCGGCATTGATCGAAATAAATAGTAATCGGATGAGGCAATGTCTTGTACTATCAAGCGGGTGAGGTAAAATCTTCCAACTTCTTGTTTTTCCTATCAAAGTAGAATCGTATAGGCTAATAAGTTTTCTGCCAACTATTTCTAAATTGTTCGAGAAATTGCTGATGATGAAGTTGACTCCCGTACTAAATGCTGGAGGATGTATTCCCAAACATCAATTCGGCTTTAAGGCTAAGCACAACACCGTTGAACAAACTCACAGATTAGTCAATATCATAAGAAAGTCTTTTGAAGACAAAATATATTGCTCAGCTCTGTTCATTGACGTTTCTGGAAATTTACTTATATGGCCGCCAATTTATTATTAGGTGATTTGACAAGCCCCCCCCCCCAGTCAATTGAAGCAGAAGTCCCGCAGGGCAGTATATTGGGTCCTACTTTGCATTTTATTTACGCGTTTGACATGCCAACAGGATTCCGAATCCACACTTCAACGTTTGCAGATGATACAGCATTTCTTAGCGTCCACGAAAAACATCAATTAGCCTCGCGAAATTACCAGGAACATATTTAAAATTTAGAGAAATGGCTCAAAATCTGGAAAATCACGGTAAGTGAATAGAAATGTATTCATGTAACATTCACACTACGCGAGGGAACATGCTTGCCGATCAAAATCAACAATCAAGTAATTCCGCACCACAATGAAGACAAGTACCTTGGTATTCACCTCGACCGTCGGCTAACGTGGAACGCTCATATTGATGCAAAACTAACTCAGATGAAATTAAAAGCAATGCAACTGAATTGACTTATCGGCAGAAATTCTACCTTGAAATTGGATTGCAAACTCTTGTTGTACAAAGCGATTCTAAAACCAATCTGGTGCTATGGAATTCAACTATGGGGTACCGTCTCGGCATCAAATATTGAAAAAATTGAAAGGCAACAAAACAAAATTCTACGTATGATTACAGCAGCTCAATGGTATGTTAAAAAACTTCTTGTTTCTAAATAATTTTAACAGGTATTTCATATGGCCGGCCTGTGATAGGCTGGCTGTGATAGTCTGGCCATATTTTAGCAGCTCATAATAGATAAGACTCTTTTGCTTCCACCAAACACAAAGCATTGCCTTTGCGCAGAGTGCTAATGAGTCAATAAATTTTCATTAATTTTTATTTAATTTGGGTCAATTTTGCATCTATATGAGATACTAATGTAAGGCGATAATGGAAGTGTTTAGCAAGCTATTTGACTTTGTATTGTTGTCTTATTGTCTTAAATCTAGATGTGTGAGTACGATTGTTTGTTGGAATATTAGATCTATATATCAAGTATAGGCAGAGCCCCAGGATACTTCATCGAGGCACTCCTGCTTGAATACTTTGTGCGGAGCTTAAAAAAATCTCTTTCTTTCGACTAGTTAGGTAGCTTTCCAATAGCTTATGTGGGTTTACGGGTAACTTAAGTAAAGTTAAACTTGCAACATATGATATTTCCGAAGCACGGAAATAAACTTTGCTCTTTACATTATAATCTTTAATAACGAAGTGCGGATAAATGACAGATATACAGGGTGGGGCAAAAGTCGCGAAGGGATTTGAAACAGTCATAACTTTTCTAATTTAATTTTTTTTTTTATTTTTCTATTTAGGACTTGTAAAATAAATCTGGGAGATTAATTATGGAAGGTTACAACGTTATCCAGCGAACCAAAATCATAGAACTTTATTTTGAACATCAGCGATCAATAATTCAAACACAACGAGCCTATCGTCGTCATTTTAATGTGCGGAATTCACCATCCGAATCAATGATTCGACGCTTAGTGACACGTTTTCAGGAACAAGGCTCAGTGAGGGATCTTCCACGAAGCGGAAGACCACATTCTGTAATTAGTTAAGCAAATATTCAACGCGTTCTGGAGAGTGTTGAGGAGAATCCTGAAACATCAACTCGAAGGCGCTCTGCTGAGCTACAAATGTCTCGGCGGTCTTTACGCAGAATATTAAAGGGAAATTTACATCTTTTCCCATTAAGGTGCAGTTAGTGCAAGAACTAAAGCCAGGAGATTCCCAAGAACGAATAATTTATGCAGTTCGCTCCCAAGAATTGGCCAGAGAACATAAACCCCTTCGTGACTTTTGCCCCACCCTGTACATATACCCTTGAAAATGAAATATTAGTTGCTGTTATGAATCACGTATTTTTAAATTATGAACCCAATACATTGTTAATTTCAAACTTGAATTATGAAATTTGACTTTTGATTTTAATATAATTCTTTCACATTTAATTTTTGTGTGGTACTGATTGCTGGGATTGCATTTCGTGTAAAATAATCACATAACGGTTTAACTACTTTTCTATTATAACTTTAAATATGCTCCAATGTAAGTAAAATAAACTCACAAACGCAAACACACACACGCACTATACATTATTTTTTTTAACCTTTAGCTACACATTTCCATATCCGTTGCGGGCGTTAGTAGTATGTGTTAGAGAAAATCTAATTTTAGCATAAATATATGAGTGGTGGTTTGTGTGTGTTTTCTCATACAGTGTATGTAAATATTTAGTTTTTTTTTTTTATTATAATAATCTAGTATTTTGTAGAAAATCTTCATGACATATGACTTGGTTTTTAAGAGCTTTATTCTTTTATATTCTATTGCATTCCATTCCATTTTGTTTAAACATTTTATCATCCTTGAGTTTTTATGGCTGACAACAATAAGAGAGCATCTGTTTTTTTTACTTGCTCACATTTCATATTGTTGTAATAATAATGCTGTCATTGCTGCGTTCCCTTGTAGGTGTGTGCATAGCAGTGTGTTGCTTTTAAAACAGTTTTATATTATTATTACAATTTACTTAAAAAAAAAACATTATTATTTCCGGTAAATTTAGTTAAGTGTACAAAATAAAAAAATAATGGAAATAATAACCAAGAAAAGTTTTCTTTTGCTTAAATGCATATTTTGCTGGAAATTTTAGTGAAACAAATTTTAAGCAAATCGATTTAATTTAAAGTTTTCAACAAGTTGTGAGAGTAAAGAACAAAATTGGGAAAAATAAATTACTTTTCCATAGAGCTCTCTACAAATTTGTATGTATTGGATTTGGTTAAAGCAGAATTCCTTGAATAAATCAAAGAATTGTGTAATTTTAGCAATTCCCTAATTTGTTTTTGTACATCTTTACGAATCGAATTTCCATTACGTTTAATATCTTGCATAAATGAAATACTTTTACGTTTGTTCTCTTTTTTTTCGTATGTAGATCACGTTTGCCATTGGAAATTACAACAGTCTGGTTACGTACAAGCTCTTCTTGCCTGTATTCATGTGTGAATTATTTATTTATAATTAATAGTTCTTTCAGTTTCAATTCAGCTGTCAATTACAAAAATAACAAAACACCATGAAACACTATAAATACTATAACAAGACTTAAAGCCTACACACCAGCTAAAATTGTTATTCCTTTTATTCAATACTTTTACAATGTGTTTCAGTATATTTGCCAAAAGGATTCGCAACAGACTCGATTGTTTTCTGTTTCGCCAACAACAACAACTACAACAGCAGCAGAAGCTTTTGCTATAACAGCCACACAATGCGTAAACTTTCATAATGAAAATACTATTTATGCCGAAATAGGATATTTTTATCAAAGGATAAAAATAACACAGGAACAACAACAACAAAATAACAATAACATGTGTATAATTGAGCAACAAACAATACAATCATAATAATGTTTTTGTTTCTGTGC
This sequence comes from Bellardia pandia, assembly GCA_916048285.2. Classification (NCBI taxonomy): domain Eukaryota; kingdom Metazoa; phylum Arthropoda; class Insecta; order Diptera; family Calliphoridae; genus Bellardia; species Bellardia pandia. The sequence goes on from OU696531.1 coordinate 48,387,488, forward strand.
CTACTTCAGTGTGTGAACAACAACAATTTATTAGATTAAAGATACATGGCACTAGAGTGTCATAACAAGAAAGGGGTAGAGAAAGAGAGAGTTTGGCTCTCACAAACTGTATGACTTGTTAAGGACTTTAACAACAAAAAGTAATAATAACAGGATACAGATATAATGCTGCTATGATGACTGTTTCATACATGTAAATATAAATTCTTTGCAACACTATTTAACTATAACAATAGTAGAAAAAGTTGTAATTTTCTAAAAGTTTTCAGTCAATTATCATAGATAATTGGACTCATTTAAAAATACATCCATAAAATAAACCTCGTTAGGGGTTTTACTTATCTGAGTAAATTGACATTAGCATTTGGTTCGGAAAAGGATAGCAAATGCTAATGCAATTGGTATCCTTGCAAGTTTCTAATAAAGCTATTAATTACCAAACCGTGCACAAAATGTTTTAAAAATACTGCTATGCACAGACATTTCTATAGAAAACACTGTTATACACAAGATTTTCTATAAGAAATACTGTTATACACAAGATTTTCTTTAGGAAACACTGTTTACTCAAGATTTTCTATAATAAATATAGTAGTACACAAGACTTTCTTTAGAAAAACCTGTTATGCACAAGATTTTCTATAAGAAATATTGTTATACACAAGATTTTCTATAAGAAATATTGTTATACACAAGACTTTCTTTAGAAAAACCTGTTATACACAAGATTTTCTATAAGAAATACTGTTAAACACAAGATTTTCTATACGAAATATTGTTATACACAAGACTTTCTTTAAAAAAACCTGTTATACACAAGATTTTCTATAAGAAGTATTGTTATACACAAGATTTTCTTAAGAAAAACCTGTTATACACAATATTTTCTATAGGAAATACTGTTATACACAAAATTTTCAATAGAAAACCCTGTTATACACAAGATTTTCTATAAGAAATACTGTTATACACAAAATTTTCAATAGAAACCCCTGTTATACACAAGATTTTCTATAAGAAATATTGTTATACACAAGACTTTCTTTAGAAAAACCTGTTATACACAAGATTTTCTATAAGAAATATTGTTATACACAAGATTTTTTTAAGAAAAACCTGTTATACACAAGATTTTCTATAGGAAATACTGTTATACACAAAATTTTCAATAGAAAAAACTGTTATACACAGGATTTCTTTACTATACTATACTGTTATGCACAAGATTTTTTTACAGAAAAACTGTTATACACAAGACTTTCTTTAGAAAACACTGTTATACACAAGATTTTCTATTGAAAAGATAATTGTATACAATATTTTCTAGTGAAGCTATTGTTATATGAGTTTTATATGAGATTTGCTATAGAAAAAATCTGTATATACAAACCAATAATAAGCCCATGTCATATATGTATGTACATACATACATGATTCATAAAAAGACAAAAAAGATCTATTGTAAAAAATTTAATTATCAGGAAAGTAAAGTAAAATATTTTCTTAAATTTTAACCAAATTGTATTTATTAAACATTTTATTTACTGCTACAATTATCATATACTTATAAACTGACGACATCATGACGCCACATTTGTATACTTGACGTCTGCTTATGTAAAATTACAGGGCATTTTTAGGAGGATAATCATTAAAAACGTTAAGCACAAAATAACCATTAACTACGTTGAAACATGTCATGCCTGAAATCTATCTGACGCAAGATGTTGTACATATGAGTACATACATATGTATGTATGTATGTATGTATATGTAGTTAAAGCCAAGGAAAGCATATATTCATATTAAAAGTTCTGATTTATCGACAGTTAGCCCGTGACTCTTGTCTTTGCTGGCCCGGCTGGCAGGCTGCTGTCAGTCATCTGGTTTAATCATGTGTTATTATTGACACAATGAAATCAATAATGCGAGTAAATATCCAAATGTTTTCAGTTTGGTTGGCGTATTTATGTGCTGCTACGAGTATATGTGTGATTTTTGGTCAGTTTTCTTTTATTATTTTTTACATTTGCTTTCCCCCTGCTCCTCCTTCAACTACAACTCTTAACTAGTCAAGATTTTATTAAACATTGAGTTTTTTGATGGACATTATATAGATGAGTATGGAAGAATGTTATTTTTGTTTTATGTGTTGTTAAGGCAAAATAGTCTTTTACATATTTGAGTGAATATTTGTGCAAATATTGAATGACAGTATTTTTGAGCTGTAGTTAGTTTTGTCTTATTTATTTTTTTGCATTTTGTTTTAAATAACTCAGTTTGTCTGGCTGGTGTTTACAAATTATAAACTATCTGTCACATAGAGTTTTAAACAAGCAACTAAATTTATAATGCAGAATTTTGTAGGTATTTATATTAAATTTTCCTAAAAGTAGCTATTTCGGAAAAATATTCTTAAATTAGCTTTTTTACACAAAGTTTTCTTAGAGTTTGCTATTTTAGGAAAATTTTCTACAAACAAAATTTGCTAATCCACAAAATATTAATATCCTTTACACACTAAACATTTAATATTTTCTCTTCCTTTATAATGCGCTTTAATATTTCAATTACTAACAAGAAATATAAGCTGCGAAGTAGACAAAGCATGATACCTTAAATACGCGCGCGCATTTATAGAACAAAGATTTACTACATCGCTTATATTGTCGTAAAAGAGATGATATGATGAAGCAAAACAAGTAATAAAAACCAATTGCAATGACGAAATGTGAGATTTATTACAGTTTTATTAAATTTTTTTCTTCCACAGCCAACGACCATGACAACATTTCTTTGCCATAAAAGAAAATGAAAGAAATCGTTAGAAAATCATAAAAACGCAATAAAAAGTAGTGAAATCGAGACAAAGATTTTAATGCACTAAAATACATTTTTTATCTTTCATGTTTGAATCAGCTGCCTTTGTGTTGCAAAGCATTGTAGATTTCTGCAAAATAGTATTTCATGTCAAAGTTTATAAGCGGGGCTGCGATTTGAAAGATGGTTTTAGAGCTTCAACAAAATTAGAGAGTTTTGGTATGAAAAATTAGCAAAATCTGCCCATAAATAGCAGAGATATAAGCAAACTCTTATAACTACTTGATTTGTTTGCCAATATCTTAAAAATCGGGGTTTCATAGCGAACAAAAATTGCAACAATTAAAAGAAATAAGTAATATAATAAATAAATAGAGCATATTTTGTCATGAAAGCATATTTATCAATTTACATTTTTGGTTTTATGCTCGCATGTATTTGTTGAATTTTTAGTAAACGAAAATCGCAGCCCTGCTTATACAACAATATGAAGAATGAAATTACTTTTCTTTTACCGAATTGCAACATTACATTGACAACGAAATGGAAGAAATTGTTGCACACGCTTTCGTTACGCCATACTAGATCATGGTAGACAAGACAACACAAACATACAGACAGACAGACAGACAGACAAATAGATAGTCGCAAACATAGACAGTTAAACAGACAGTTAGATAAATAGATAAAGAGATATTTTCTTGTTTTAGTTGTGCTGTGTCTGGAAAAAAAATAAACATTGAGTTTCTGTGTCTGCAAGTGAGTGAGTGTGTGTGTGTTGACAAAAAAAGCTTATCACTGCCACAAATCGTTAGCAGCAACATTAGTTGCAAATAGATATTTGTTGTAGGTTTTAATATTGTCGTTGTAGTTGCAGTTGTCATCATTACTTATAGGTTTCATAACAATCATTCTCGGCAATAGTTACCAGTAGTTGTTGAGTAGAATGAAGGTAAATAACAAAAGGTAGTCAGTGGTCTTTGTTTGTAATTTTGCAGTGGTTTTTGTCAATAAGGAGAATTTCTGTAGGAAATCATTACAATGAAACTTTAATATTTTATTGGCAATGGATAATAATTTTTTGCTTAATACGCTTGACAGAAGCTTTTGAGGTTTAAATGAAAAAAAGGTTAGATGGATATTGATAAAGGGCTTTAATTCAAGGTCTTCTTTAAAGATTTTTAAATAAAGTTATGCTAAAATTTAATATTATTCTTCAAAAATATAGTATGAAGTTTTAACCATGGTTTTGTTTTATAGCTAAAGTTTTGTAAAGTTAAGTAACAAAAGGCTAAATACAAGTTTTTTGATGAACCCTTTTAAACATTTAATCTTTCAGTCACAATTTCCTATGCCTTAATACCAAATCCACCAACTTAACATAAATGCTTATTTACAACACTAAATCCTTAAAAGTCAATTTAGTAGCAAATTGTGCACTTTGTAAAATAAGGGAAATCACTGAAACAAATTATGAATATAAATATTAAAACATAAAAAATATAGTAGTAGTAGTATTTATGTAAATATAACAAAACAGTAAAATTATACCATGCCACTTAGACTTTATTTGAACTTTACAGACAATTCGGTTCGTCAATTTGTTGAATGTTGCAATAACAACTACTCTATCTCAATGCTCAAACAAAGGCAGAGACAAGCGGGTGGACAGACGGAAAATAATTCAAACTAGACAATTATTACTACGTTTTTTTTTGTTGCTTTTGGTAAATGAAAATGATGCCAACGTACATATGTATGTATGAATGTATCATTTGCTATAATTTAAAAACTTTATGCAATAAAGTAAGTATTTATGTAAAGCTTTTTATTTTGTCAGAAATAGCAAGGAATGAAAACTTTGAAATTGGATAGATACATATAATAGTCTTAATTTTTGATTTATGTGTGTTTAATGTGTGTGTGTATCGATTTGTTTAATACAATTTGGTTAAAATTTAACAACATATTTTAATTTACATACTTTCATGATAATAAATTTTGGGACAAAATTATCTTTTTATGAATCATGTACATATGTAAATGAGTTTATTAAAAATATGTATAAGAGTACTTTTCTATAGAAAATCCTTAATAAATCTCATATAACAAAAGTTTCTAGAGAAAATATTGTATACAATAATACTTTCGATAGAAAATCTGAATATAACAGTATTTTCCAGAGAAAATCTTGTGTATAACAGAGTTTTCTATAGAAAATCTTGTGTATAACAGTATTTCCTACAGAAAATCTTATAACAGTTTTTTCTATTGAAAATCTTGTGTACGACAGGTTTTCTATAGAAAATATTCTGTATAACAGTTTTTTCTGTATGTATACAAGTTTTTTTCTATTTAAAATCTTGTGCATAACTGTTTTTTCTATGGATAATCTTTTGTAGGACAGTATTTGCTATAAAAAATCGTATGTATAAAAGTTTCTTCTATAGAAAATCTTGTGTATAACAGTTTTTTCTATTGAAAATCTTGTGTATAACAGTTTTTTCTATTGAAAATCTTATATATGACAGTTTTTTTCTGTAGAAAATCTTGTGTATAACAGTATTTCCTACAGAAAATCTTATAACAGTTTTTTCTATTTAAAATCTTGTGTACAACAGTTTTTCTATAGAAAATCTTCTGTATAACAGTTTTTTCTATATGTATAACAGTTTTTTTCTATTTAAAATCTTGTGTATAACTGTTTTTTCTATTGATAATCTTTTGTAGGACGGTATTTTCTATAAAAAATCTTATGTATAACAGTTTCTTCTATTGAAAATCTTGTGTATAACAGTGTTTTCTATTGAAAATCTTATATATAACAGTTTTTTCTGTAGAAAATAGTTTTTTTTTTAAATATTGTGTATAACAGTTTTTATTATAGAAAATGTTGTGTAACAGATTTTACTTCTTGTGTATTATATTTTTTTTTCTATTGAAAAAATTCTTTATAGAATATCGATTTTTATAGAAAATATAGTGTGTGACGGTTTTTTCTTTAGAAAATCTTGTGCATAACAGTTTTTCCTATAGCAAATACAACAACAAAATTGTTTTTTTGATTTTTTAAATCAATAATTGATTTAAATCTAACTTTATGATAGCTCTATTCTAACTTTAAGGTTTAAAAAACTTATTCTTTTACTTTTCTGCCATAATCACATAACACAAGGCTATTAAAAATGTTTTTTTTTTATTTGTAAACTGCAGCCAAGGACCTTTGCAACCAAAACTATGATGGAGTAACATTTACAATATGTATTTGGTCATGATATTAGGAAAATTAAAATAGTTTTTTATTGGTTTATATATTAAAGACAAAGTTATAAATATTTAATTTGCAATTATAGAAAGCAAAGTAAAAAACTTTACTTGGATCCATAAACTTTAACAAGTGAAAAGGCCAGTAGTGACATAAATAAATAAATATATTTAAAACTCATTAATAAATTTTCTGCTTTTCTAAAAATAAAGAACAATTTATAGTATGAGACTATTAGCATAAATAAAAAATATTTTGAAAACTTAATGGTGAAACCCCAGCTGAATTTTGTAAACAGAACTTTTAAAGGATAATAAAAATCCTTGAACAAACAATAAAAATGTCAAAGATGTATGTATATTTTTACTTTATATTGTAAAGCAAGAAAAACTAGGCCTTTAAATTATAAACCCTTTTTTACACAATTACGACCTTCTTTATGCCAAACTTTCTTTAGATATTTACACATGCTCCCAACTCAAGACTTCAGTTTTACTTGAGACTATAAAAAACAGAAAACCAAACCCAAAATTTTTGTTTTCTTATTGTTGTTTTGGTTACCGCATGAAGTATTTAATTTAACTCCACAAAAATCCAGCCTCATGAACGGTTTTTTTTATTATTTTAAAGGCATTTTGAGTTTAAAGGATTTGCCTAAATACACAGACGCACCTCAAGGAAGTTTACTTTGCAAGCTGCAAAAGGATTTAGGAAAACAATTTAAATAAACAAATATGCATACTGATATTAAAATTAGCAAAGCGTATCTGGAAAAAGCTTATATATTTTCTATAATTTAATGCTACGAAAATTTGAATAAGCTCTCACTATAAAACCCAAAACATTTGCTAGGAAATAAATAAAAATGTTGATTTTTTTTAAGTTGAAGCGATAAGAGATCTTAGACACTTGAAGACTGTTAAGGAAATCTGTGTATAATTTACTCATTCAATAAATTTATTGTTACAAAGAAATAAACTTGAGATATAAGTTGCATAAATAGTTGTTTAACCTGTGTTTCACGGGAGTCACTTTATGAGTTATTCATCATACTCAAGATCTAAACAAAATTAGCTAAAAACATAATTTTCTTAAACTTGCTACTTTATTATTTAAGCTTTAGGTCTTGATAAAATAAAACAAAACTTTAAATTATAATTATTAGAAAATAATAAATACGTGTTTTAAGAAAAAAAAAAAACAGAAAATATTTGAAACCGCACTTTATTTTGTGCGACTTATTTATGAAGTTAAATCTGGTTGGTTGTTTTAAAACATATAAGGAGTGGGCTACTAAAAATTTAAACAAACATATAATTAAATGAATAAAAGATGACTGGGTTAAGTTAGAATTAAAATTAAATTTTTCTGAATTATAGTTTTTAATTAAAAGAACTGGCTTAAGAAATTTTTGGAAAATTTTTCTTTAAATTCTTTAAAGAATCTGTTTTAAAATGTTCAGCGGTTGTGGTCACTGTTAAGGTATTTTTATACCCTTCACCTTCATGAGAAGTTTGTCATTCCGTGGAGTCTATTAAGCCATGTCCGTCTGTCTGTCTGTTGAAATCAATTTTCTGAAGTCCCCAGATATCTTCGGGGTTCAAATCTTCAATAATTCTATCAAACATGCTTTCGAGAAGTTTGCTATTTAAAATCAGCAAAATCCGTCCATAAATAACGGAGATATGAGCAAAAATCCGAGACAACCTCTGAAAATTTCATCAAAACTAAGTGAATTAATATGGTTACGAACAAATTCATCAACAAATAACGTTGATCAAACGAACAAATTCATCAACAGATGGCGTATTTATCGACATAATTATGCATAATATAATTATGCATCCACAACAAAGGTGAATATAGCACTCTTACTTGTTTTATCTTGCTTATGTCTAATATCTTTTGATTGGCCTGTAAATATCACGGACGTAAACGAAGTAAAAATGATCTAATAAAATCAATAACAGGTCAGAATATAATAGGTAAAGAAAGTGCATAAGTTATTATTATAATCAATATTCAAAGTTTTCTCTATGTCGATCAAGGTTGTATGCCAGGTGTCGGCATATCAGCTATTAATTGCGATTTTGTTGCATTTCTAACAATGTATATAAACTTCAATAATATTCCTGTTGTTTATAGGTAACGTGACTAGAAAGGTTTTATCAAAAAGCGGGATGTAAAGGGTGAAAAGCGGGATTGCAAAGTAAATACAATGAAAAAAAAAAAACGGAATTTTTAAAATAATTATATGAATAAGCTGGTTTTTTACATAAGCTCACATTTATTACTTTTGAAATTTTAAAATGTTTATGTTTTTTTGCAAAATCGTTAATTATAAAACTAACAAAATGAGAATCACTGCTAAATATTAAATGACATCCATTATTTTATAATTCTAGCGAATTAATATTTTTCAAACTGCTAAAAATTATGTATATTAATATTTTTTTAGAACTTATATAAGTTACCAAATTCTTCAAACAAAAACACATTGATTTACTGACAATTTAAACACGAACATGAATCTGAACATTTTTCAAAATTGAATTATTCTAGAAAAACGTTAAAATCAAAATTTTTAGAATCCAAATTTTTTGGAAATAAGTGTGCCATTTCCAAATGGCTGGCCCGATCGGGACTGTCTGAACATAAGTCAATGAATATCCTTGCAATGATACGAAAATCCCAACAACTTTGTTTTTTACCTTTCATTTGTTGCTGGTAAAATCGTTCAACGGTCATTAAAATCTGTTAGGAAACCAACCTCAATTAAATTCAAATGTTTAAAGAAGCAAAAAGCGGGATTTTGGTTTTAAAAGCGGGATATAAAATTTAAGCGGAATTAGCTGTCAAAAAAAACGGGAGAATCCCGGCAAAGCGGGATGTATGGTCACGTTATTTATAGGTAAATAACGGATCAAGTCGGAACCCCTGGGGACTACGAGTGCCGAACACTGTATTAAATAGTTCAATCAGAACTATTGTTTCTTTTAACAAAAAAAAAAATATTAATTTTGATTTCCATTCCTTTTTTCTAATAATTTGTATGAACATCTATAAAGGTAAATAACTACTTAAGTTCAAACCTCTGCCAACCACTTTTTCCTCTTAATAATTAGGTTCTGATTAAACTTGAAATTATAAAAAAAATTTTGTATCCGATTTTTTTTATATAAATTTAATTTCTATGCCTTTTCTCTCTCCGTAGAGTACAAACAAACCAAATTCAAAAGTGTATTAGATCTGCCAATCTGTGAGAATTTTGACTAGCAGAGATTATTAAGACAAATTTATCTTACCATTTCTAACCACGCACTCCTTCGAAACAACTGCCAAGAAATTAAAATCTTCTTTTGCAAAAAAATAAACATTTTAAATGTATAAAACACTACTTATAAGAGACGCGGGAGCGAAAGAGAGACAAAATAAAAACAAATATAATTAATGACCCATAAAAACTTAAAAAGCTGTGATATATTGCTACTGCTGCAGGCTCCCACGCGTAGTTGCGAATATTAAGTGTTTGTTTTTTTTTTTTTTGGCGGTTACGATATTTTGAAAAACATAAAAACAAATTGATTTATGTTTGGGAAAAAATGTTAAACAAAGTAAAGTCAATAACACACTCCTTAAAATAGCTCTACTTTGAGGATGCTAATATTAAGGCAAAATGTAATAAATTAGTTGAAAGTTTGAATTAGTAAGTTTACTTTAGATGTTACGAACCTCAGCTAAAACTTATATTAACGCCGTAGCAGACAAGTTTCTGCAGTATAAATATCAAATTTGTTTTGACTGGAGAATTATGCCAACGAAACCACAACTATTCAATGATTTCTACATACATACATATGCTTATGTATGCTTGTTTGGGTAGATGTGTTATAAGGATTAAATAATATTTCATTTCCTAAGAGTATTTCATACTCATACTCGTACACAGACTCTAACGCTCATATGCAATCATAAGATGAATAATATAAACTCAAGAGAATAAATAGTTTATAGTTGCGGTTTGTTTTATTTAGTACCCAATAGGAAATTTTCTTAAAGATATACAAAACGTCCAATATCTGCTACAAAATTTGATCATTGCAGAATTCTGGACAACTTGTTGTTATTCAGTTTCTACTACATTAATCATTCAATTCTTCCCTAAAACACAAATCCTTTATAGTTTTAATGACGCACTCCTTACCATACTGGCTCTCTTTATGTTACTAACTATTTACAAAGCACTGACATGTCTCTCAGATATTAAAACTTCCTCATGGGTTATTAAAACAGTCATTATTATTATTTGTACATGTGTACAAATAATGTATAACACTGTCAGTTACATATGTATGTTAAAGACAATTATAACAAACACAACATAACAAGCAGGGCAGCAATATGTTTTCAATATTTTATAGAATATTTAGCAATAAAAACAAATATTCTTTGTTTGTTTTTTTTTCCAAATTTGTGATTGTCTAAATGTCTGCCTGATTCCGTGCACTTCCTCTATAAACGCAAAATTAATGTATACATATGTTTCCATATTAGTGATAGTTTGTTTAGAAGGGGCGGAAATACTAATTAGTTTCGGTTGAAAGACATACATAAGAACAAACAATAAAATGACAAAGGAATTTAGTTTGGTTGACTAATTTAAATTATGTTATAAAATATAATTGACAAATTTTCATAAGAGAAATTTTTAAAAATGTCTTAAGGTTTTTTTTTTAATAACTCTCTGAAGTTGAAGAAAGGACTATCTCAAAAAAATTGAATTTTTTTTCTTTTTTTAAGAGAAGTAGCACTTAATATGCCTATATATTAATTAATTAATTGTGTTACTTTCTTTGGAAAGGGATAGGTAGAAGAAGAATAGGTGGTGAAAGTAGAGAAAAGCTTTTTCATATGACAACACTGTAAGTGCGCATTATGTTTATTAGCAGTACCGTATTGCAGCGCCTCTGGTGGTGAGTAGGCGCAATGATCAAAGCTTGATTTATAGTAACACAACAACAATTTTTAAAAGTGATATTTTATAACTAAACTATATTAATTTGACATTCTGTTGATCATACTGAAATATTTGCATTAGTTGTTTTACAACAGTAGCAACATATTATGCGGCCTAGTTTGAAATAAGGATTAGTTTAAGTAATTTCAAAGGAGCTTTAAATTTATTAATTATTATTTTATTCTTATTTGACCTTTATTTTTATAATGACTTTTTTAATTATTTAAGCTTGAGGTCTTTATATATATAAAATATTATATTTATTATTTTCGATATTTCGCTAACCTTTGGTTAGCATCTTCAGGAAATTAATTAACAAATTTTATTAAAAATAACAAAACGATAACAAATTTATGAAAAAAAAATAAGTTTAATTAGAAATGTATTTATTTATAACTATGTAAGATATATAGGTATTATTACTAGGTTAAAAAATTTTTATGACAAATAGTTCTTTGAATTTAATTTATGACAAAAAAGAAAAATATTTTTTCATAAATTTGTTATCGTTTTGTTATTTTTAATAAAATTTGTTAATTAATTTCCTGAAGATGCTAACCAAAGGTTAGCGAAATATCGAAAATAATAAATATAATATTTTATATATATAAAGACCTCAAGCTTAAATAATTAAACAAATTAAGAGTTTTTGAATGGAACAGAATAGCGACCCCATAATTCTGAGTAGATAATTTTTGTAGAACAAACTTATGGTCCAGCACGTCTGAGTTTTTTTTTACAGTGGGTCAAAGTTTTCATTTTTTGGTCGAAAAGAGCATTATACTATATGAATAAAATGTTGTAAGTTAATGTCTAGAATTCTTATGGTCAGAGTTGTATTGTGGAATTGTATGAGGATTATTTTTGTGGAAGATCTTAAACCTCTAACTGGTCTCTTTATGGGTCAATTTGACCCTTTTTTCGATAAAATCAAAAAATATCCTTTAAAAAAGGACATTTAAGGATTAAAATATTCTACGAAAATGTTTGGCGGAAAATTTCAGTGGGGGTCGCCAAAGACACCATTGTTGTAAATAAAGCTCTTTACGATTTGTAAGCTGATTTGTAAGTCACAGCTGACTAGACGCGAGAACTCAGTGTTTGGCCCGGCCGAACTTGACGATGTTTTCACCTGCTTTGTATGTGTTGGCGTGTAATTTTGCCAATTAATCGTAAAGAGCTTTATTTACAACAATGGTGTCAAAAATAATCCTCATACAATTCCACAATACAACTCTGACCATAAGAATTCTCTCAGACATTAACTTACAACATTTTATTCATATAGTATAATGCTCCCTTCGACCAAAAAATGAAAACTTTGACCCACTGTAAAAAAAAACTCAGACGTGCTGGACCATAAGTTTGTTCCACAAAAATGATCTACTCAACATACCCTTTCAGAATTATAGGGTCGCTATTCTGTTCCAAAAATGGTGTTGGACAGTGTTATTGTTTAGAAATACTTTCAAATACGTACATAAGTGCTTCAATTATTTTTTTTTAACTAATCTTAAAGGAAAAAAATTTGTGTTTGCTTCCTATTGTGCAACTTCTTAAGCGAAATATTTTTAGGTTTTCTGCCACATTGTAATCATCTAAATTAGCGAGTGAAAATAATAAAAATAACTATTTTAGGAAAAAGATATACTTGAGTTAGCCAACGCACACACTTTTTTTAGTTAAAGCTACTAAAGTTTTATTTGAATTAAAATTTCAAACGAATTGTGTAGAATTGTGCAGATTAATTATAGCAAACAATGATGTAAGTACAAAAACGTGACATTTGAACATTAACAATAACAGTTTTATTGCCAATATTTTAATAAGAAAAACCTAAATTGCATGTTAAAATAATAAAAGCATTAGTTTTGTTAAATATAGCGAACGCGACACACATTAAAAAATCGAAATATTAAGCATAAGTATTACAGTGGTGGTCCAGTATAACGAATGATATAATGTCCAGGGTCGATCGGTGTATCGAATATTCGTTATATCGAAATATATATTTCTTTTCATAAACATTAGCATAGTACCAAGTTAACCCTCTAACCGGCGAGCCTGCCTTTAGACGGTGTGCAATAAATACGTTGCTATGCAGCTCTATTCATTAAAAATTCTGTTATAACGGTATATATCTGCAGAGAAACAAATAATGCTCTTACTGATGTAAACAGCAGCAATCATTTGTCAGTTGATTGCAAATTGTTGAGCGTCGAAGTTATTTTTTTGAAAAAGTGTATAAATAAATTATTTGTGGAACAAGTGGAATTTTTAAAAAACTATAAAATCCTATTATTGCACAATTCAGGTGTACAAAAATTATTTTCATAAAGATAAATATATATTCTTTTGTGTTCAGTGTTTTGTATATCGGCATTTTAGCAAAACTTAGCTTTTAGCCGGTAAAAATTGGACACCGCCTAAAGGCGGACCTGCCGGTTACAAGCTACTTTTGCATACACATTGCTCGAGTTCGTAGCGTTTTTGTTCGTTTCATTTTCCTTTAAATATTTTCGGTCTTAGACATTCTAAAAAGGAATTAATTGACTATAAAATGTTTTCACAAAGAATAATTGTAAATTTTCAAAATTAACTGAAAAGGAAATTGAAGCACTCATGTCTGAATCAGTAGATGACGCAGATTCAGGGAACGATTAAGACTTTGACGATGATGATGATTTGGAAGACCCAGACTTTCAACTATCAAACGTTGACTTTGCCGCATTAGAATAAGAATGGGATAATGCAAACAACAACGATTTCCTTTCTGAGATCATGAACGTTTATGAAAACAATTTGCCAGAAGAGAACGCCAACGTGAAGCACTATGAAGAACCCTTAGTATCAAAAACTAAGAGCAAGATCTCCTCTACCAGAAGTTGAAGCTGGTGAAAGTCCAGTGGGGATTTGTAGGAAATGTAAAAGATATTTCTCCCCAAAACCCAGAATTCAAAATATATCTTATATATATCTTATATTTTGACAATTTATATACCTCTCTATCACTTCTTATTTATTTACGGAGCAGAGGAATTTATGCATTAGGAACTGTGCGATCTAATAGGATACCCAACTGCAAGGTGACAAAAGAAGTGGAATTGAGAGATAAAGAACGTGGATACTCAGAAGAGTTCATTGGCCGTGCCTTCGGAATAGATATATCTTGTGTCCAATGGAAGGATACAAAATATGTACGATTACCATCTACGCATGTCGGAATTAAACCTTTTAAAACACTGAACAACAATTCACAACCATTAAAAATATGCCGTTATGATCGGAAAAGTAAATCCTACGCCGATGTAGACTGTCCAAATATAATCAAAGAATATAATCAGCATATGGTTGGTGTTGATTTGATGGACAGTTTACTTGGTCGCTACCACATCAGAATAAAAACTAAGAAATGGACTTTGCGTTTATTTTATCACTTGATTGATATGTCGTTTTTTAATTCATACCTTCTTACCAGCGTAGACATGGAATTAACTGTAAAGACGTTACACATAAAAAATTACCAGATTTTCGTATTGAAGTGGCTGATGTACTTTGTCGTTATGAGAACGCTAATGCTAAAAGAGCTGTTGGTAGACCGCAGGGACAAAGCCCACAGCTTCAAAAACCCAAGAAATCGTATAGTCCACCAGATGACATCCGTTTTGAAGGGCTTGGACATATGTCTGACATTTTGGACCGCAGTGGTAAAAGAGTATGCAAACTACGGCGATGTAAGTCTGAAACACAAATGTACTGCACCAAATGTAAATTAAATCTATGCTTATCAAACAATAAAAAATGTTTCCAAATTTATCTCACAAAACAATGAACACCTGAATAAAATTAAAAATTTAAAACATCCCTTAAATAACTTTTTTATTACGTTACCAGGCAGGTCCGCCTTTTGGCGGTCAATATATTTTGTCACCTGGAAGGTGCTTTTTATTTTTTTTTTAACTTTCACTACTAATATATGTTTTATTTGCCCAAAACCTACCAATAAATAATTTTTTTAAATCGAAAAAGAATTGACCGTTTAGAGGGTTAAACTCTATTCGTATTAATTAATTTATTAAAAAACAACGGAAAAAAATTATATACATGAACAAAATTAATTATTTTTGGAAAAAAATCTCCAATATGTGTTTGTTTTTTTTTTTAATTGTTGCACTGAAGTCAATGGCTTGTTCTTGCAATCTCCTTAAAATAAATACTTTGCTGTGCTCAATTCCATTTTCTTCTGCCCAGTTGATACACGTTTGGAAAGCATTAATGATATTCTTTAAAGCGACCAGTTGTCAACAAATCTCGTTCCCTTTGTGTAAGTGCACAAAGCAAACAAACAAAACAAAGCATCGAAAAAGAAAGCATTCGTTATATACAAGGTGGCCCAAAAAAGACTGAAGGATTAAAAATAGTTATATCTTTTTTGTGTTTAATAATTTTTTTTTTTTTTGTCTTTTGCAGGTTATTTACTGGTTTTTGGAGATAAATCATGGCTACATATGATGTGCAGAAACGCGTCAAAATCATTGAATTTTTTTATTCTTCTGGAAGGTTAAAACTCAACGAAATTATCGTCGTCATTTTAATGTCCGAACAGCACCCAGTGACAACATGATTAGGAACTTAGTCTCCCGTTTTGAGGACCATGGAAGAAAGTCAGATCTTCCAGGAAGAGGTCGATCTGTGCGCAATGAAGCAGTTGTGGAGGCTGTACGGCAGAGTGTAAACGAAGATCCATCTGTTTTTACTCGTCGTCGTCCTGCTCAATTGGGAATGTCCAGAACATCCCTGCAAAGAATTTTGAAGCGGGATCTTAAAATGTTTCCGTATAAAATTCAAATGGTACAGCAACTGCTTCCCCAAGATCATCCTTTCATTAATCATCATTAATCTTTCAGTCTTTTTTGAGTCACCCTGTAGAATACTTAATTTTTCAACCGTTCGTTATTTAGAGTCGTTATACTGGACCACCACTGTATATTCAGTAACTTTTTCTAGCCACGATCTAGCAGTATTACAAATTTAAGAAACGAGGATATATGTAGGCAGAAGAATTCGACATTAGAATAAATTAATTAACTTCTGTTTTCATTACAATTTCGTAATAATAAAAGCTAAGATTTAAAGCTTCTATCAATTTAACGCCTAAAGGCAGAATTAGTCGCTACTTTCTGTTTCGTTCCGAATCAGCTGACTTGATTCTGTTAAATAGAAAATGTGTAGAAGTCGTTAGTTGTTTTGTTACTTTCCGTGCCGTTGCGGACGAACCTGTTGAAAACAAAAATTTGCTAAGTAATTGTAAGTGATAGCACAAAACAGCTGACTTCTTTCTGCACAACAAAAACATTTTTGGTTTATTACAAAAATTTTCAATTTCTTTGAATTTAAATAAGTTTTTGTATTAAAGTTATAAAAATATAAAAAAATAAACAATGGATGACGAAAAACTCATTACTTTAGTATTGTACAATAAAAAAAAAACTATGATTTGTATTTTTTTATATTTATTTTCGCGGTCTGTTGTCTGTTTACCTAAAACAGCTGATACGTTTATACGGAAAAAACTAACTCCAAAAATTTAACAACAGAACGACACGGAACAGAACAGCAACAGAAAATAAAGACTAATGAAGCCTTAAGACCGTCTATAGACGGTCATTAGTTGAGTATTATAAAAAAAAACCGGGTTTTCCCCGCTTAGCTACTAGGAGCGTCTACGACTGTATTCCTTGGTTTTGTCCTGGAGCTTTCAAGGAGTATTTTTTTCTGAATTGGAACTGAAATTCGTAATTTGCAGATGAAATACATGCTAGAACAAAAATTTATTTCGTATTTTCAATTTCAGGTATTTTCTTTTGCTTTTCAACATTGCCTTTAAAAACAAAACTTATTTCGTTAGCAGTCTTTAATAATAAAGATTTTCTCATGCCTTAACATTAATCTTCAAAACATTTTCATTTTTCTCATAAATATGTGCATATGTACATACTCGTATAAGCTATACACAAGAGATTAATATTGATTATACCTATAATAAATTGTTAATTAAGCACATATTTTTATACCCAAATTAAAAAAAAAGAAATAACGAATGATGATAAAGGTTAAATTCAACAACAAATAGAGAATGGAAGAAGAGAAACAAAAAACAACAATAATAAAATCTAGAATAAATGACATTTAAGACTCACCTCCATATCTGCAATTTGTTTTGTCTGTTGGTATATTACCATTTGGTTCCAGTCTATCCAAATACTCGTCGGAATTGTAACCATTGTAGGGAACTTTATTACCGTGATTGTGACTATGACCACCTCGATGATGGTGATGATGATGATGGTGATGGTGTGTATCATCATTATCTTCTCGGGATATTGCTATAGAAAAAAAAACAAACAAACCAAAAACATACGAGTTTAATATAAATTTTATGTAAAATTTTAAATAAAATTTTATTGGAGTTTTTCGTTTTTATTTTTATTATTAGAAAACATTTGTAATTCAGGCAAACATGTTTTAGAAGTGGCTTTTGTGGTTTAGCTGGGCTTACATGCACGTACAGACGTCTTACGCACGCATAACATTACCACCAACGAACACAACATCAAACCACAAAATTCAATTTTATGTCCTTTTATTGTGATCCCCATAAAAACCACCCTTTAAAACGCAACGCTTTATGTTGAATACATGTTACTGTGTTGGATTAGTTGGATGATACCTAATATGGAGCTACACAAATTTAACATATTGCTTTGTATTTCAGCTAAATTTCTTTCAAGTATGTCATGTCATGTGTAAGCATCGCTTTATACATATTCTGGCAAAGATATTACAAATAAAGGGGTTACTAAGGATAATGCTGTCTGTTGTTCACTGGTTGTTGCTGCCATAAAATTTTAAATTGAGTGACAACCACTTATTGCATGAAATTAAACTTAAAGAAAACTGTTTTAAATTCATTTTAAATCAAGCGAATACTTGTTTTTCGTTTGAAAGGGGTTTTTTTTAATAAATTTTATAAAGCCTATTTAAAGGAGTAAGGGTGTTTTATTGAACGAATCCAACAATTTTTACAATCTATTGTAAACCAAAAATAAATACGTGTTTATGGGCCAGAGTTGTGACATGGAAATTATTATTATTTTTCTTTTATTGACTTTCTCAAATTTGCAATGAATCTAGTATTATTCTTAATAGTTTTCAGTTCAATAATTTAAAATGGGAGATGGTTCTTAGAATCAATAACGTAGAAGAGACAATGTAAATATTTGACAGCGAGATGTTTCATTGCATTTGACCAAAACCACATAAAATATTTAACGTGGTCACACTGTACACATTTTTTTTTTTTATTTTTATTAATATTATATAATACAATTAATGACACTATATAATACAAGTTAAAGAGAGTGCTAGCAACTGAGGCCTTCGACTCTTGTACACATTTATTTGCCTTATTTGTTTAATCAAACAGCAAAGAAACAGTGTTAAACACACAAAGTGGAAAACAAATTGCCTGGTGGTGACAATTATGCCAATATTTTTTTTAATAATTTTGTTTATAAAGCAGCGAAAAAACATTCATTTCTTTTTTTTTTCTTCAAATAGAAAAGTTTTAGAAAGTGAAATTTTAAAACATGAAATTACCTAAAATTTATTTAAACGTCAAATGTTTTTTGTTTCTAGTTTGTACATAAAATAGTTTTGTAGTGCAAACAACAACACAGCTGATTTTCGTCAAACAAATTTATTTGCCAACAGTAAAATGTTTCGAATATGACCAATGTGTGACCACTAAACAGCAAATATTTTTTTTTATATTTTTTATTTAATCTGCAAGTCATTTGAAAGATCAAACAATGGTAACTAACAGCTGTTGTAGCATATGTCATCTTAAAATCAGTGTTGATATATCATAAATGGAAAATCGCTAAATAAGAAAAAAAATCGCAAAAAGATGAAACGATGGAAAACAATATTAATTTTTTTATTTAAATATATAATATAAAAATAACAAAACAATTCAGACATTACAATGTAATTTATAATGAAATTTGTAGATTTATTCGGATTTTGGACAAAAAACAAAAGAAAGTTTAATATTTATATAATAAAATGATTTTCTATGTATAGACCCAATTAACCAAAAACCTATGTATATGATAGTGAATCACCCAAAAGGTTAATTAAATTACTATTTTAAATAATTTGTTTCTAATAAAATAAATAAAACACTAACACTTGGTAAAAATAACTTGAAAAATAAAAATATACGCCTATGTTCTGTATTCCGCTACGAAGTGAAACTGAATTTGTTTTCAATTCCACATAGAAAATTTCACGATGTTCTAGAAAACGAGTGAAACTTTTTGGCTACGATGAACCAAACTAAAAATGATATTTTACTTTTCACTTCATTTTACAAATGTAAAAGCCAGTGATTAATTAATTTTTGTTAAAAAAAAAACACATATTAACGATTGATTTCATTAGCTTTAATTAACATTTTAAGCAAAATATGTTATGCATTGTGCGTGAAGATAAATAGTTAATGATGAAACAGAACACGACCGCAACTTCAAGCAAAAACGACTCTAAGAGAAAACATGTCCATAATTGAAACGACGGCTGCAACTTCACAAACTGTTATTTAATGTTTTTATATTTCTACTGTGTACCAACCTGTAATGCCGACGGCTTTTCCAATTTTTGTCCAAAAATCTTGTTTTAAATAAAAAATTTTTGTACAATGGCGATTGCAAATTATATATGCAATCATGCTTTTGTACTTCTTCAATTAATTTGTCTATAATATCACTTATTTTCTTTTAAATTACAAAAATCTCACTTTTAAACGTTTCTTTTGATTTTCTTTTGTTTTTATTTTTCTTGCACCAAAGCTGCAAAAACATATGTTTTTGTTTACAAAATGTATAAAATTTAATAAAAGTTAATAAAAGTATTGTTGAGAGCATTTCTGTTTAAAAGTGAGAGC
Source organism: Bellardia pandia (assembly GCA_916048285.2). NCBI lineage: Eukaryota > Metazoa > Arthropoda > Insecta > Diptera > Calliphoridae > Bellardia > Bellardia pandia. The sequence continues at coordinate 48,407,597 of OU696531.1, forward strand.
ATAAGAAAAAACGCTGTCAAAATAAAATAGATTCTATTTTCACGACCGCATTCTCTGTCATAATTTCATGTCAAACTGTATGAAAAAAAACGTTCAGCCCCAGTTCTGTTTCATCATTTATAGTTGGAAATTACTGTAGTGAAAAATATCATATTTATATTGCAAACGATATAATGAAGGTGGTACTATATGCCGTAATTACTATCACTTTCAATTCAAAAACGACTATTACTATTATTATATCTAAAGCAAGTAGAAATACGAGTATATAGTAAAAAAAAGTAAATGAACGAAATTTTCAAACTCTAAAAACTCATATTTTAATGTGTAATTTTTTCATATTTATCGCCTATAAACAACCGCATTGACTATATTGTTGTATTGTCCACAGTATTGCCAGCAAGACAATATATATATTCATAATACATTTTAAATGGCAACACTATATTGTATGCCAGATGTTTATGCTTAATACTATGTACTTTGCCATTTAATTGTTAAAATTGTATTTAGATATAAAATAACAAATGTGGACGAAAAATTCGAAATTTATAATTGCGACATAAAATAAGTAAAGTTTTGCCTAAAACATTTACCAAAAATATTTAAATTTTTTATTTTTAATTTACTGACATGTCGAGCAAACATTTTTATACCCTTCACCATCGTGAGAAGGGTATATATAAGTTTGTCATTCCGTGTGAAATTTCCACAATATAATTTTCCGACCCTATAAAGTATATATATTCTGGATCCTTATAGATAGCGAAGTCGATTAAGCCATGTCCGTCTGTCTGTCTGTCTGTCTGTCTGTCTGTCTGTCTGTTGAAATCAGTTTTTTGAAGTCCCCAGATATACTCGGGATCCCAACCTTCAATAATTCTGTCAGAAGTGCTTTCGAGAAGTTTGCTATTTAAAATCAGCAAAATCGGTTTAGGTTAACCAGAGTTATGAACCTATATGTGAGACCACCTCCATAAAAATTTGATATTTTTCGTCCATTTTACTGCAATATTTTGAAATATATTGCAGATAATACCATGAACTTTTGTATACGTTGTTTGTACTATAAAATAAGAAAGTGTGCGGAAAATAGTAAAAATCTGTTCATGATTTCTCATAGCCCCCATACAAATATATATATTCCCGAAATATGGCTTAATGATAAATAAATGCCTATAAAATTGGAATATCAAGACAAAATTCAGCAAAAATAAGTTTTATACAAAAAGAAATCTCAAAACGAAATTTTTTTTTAATTCGGTCCATGTTTGACCATAGACCCCATATAAAGTCCACTTACAAAATTCACTTAAATACGCATAAAACAGATATAAATAATGTTAAACGGCTAAAATTTGACATAAATACTCTTTATAGGCAAATAAATTGTTGCACTAAATTTTATGGTGGTCGGCCCACAACTGGTCATAGCTCCCATACAAGGACCACATCTGAAAAAGACATTTTTCCCTATATATATTGTATAAATATCGTTACCGACTCAAAACTTTGTACAGATCATGTACATATATACAAAAATCATTCCACACAATTTTGTTAATTTCGGTCTATTTTTAACCGTATGCCCCATATAAAGCCCTCTTCGGAAAATCCCTTTAATACTCATAAATCGCTTATAAATAAGGGTACCAATCCAAAATTTTACACGGATCATTTACATACATGCCTAAATCTAACTGCTGGATTTTGAGAATATCGGTCCATATTTGACTATATCCCCCACATAAGGTCCACTACCGAAATCCACGGTAATACTAATATATATCTTAAATATACCGTTATAACGTTGAAATTCGACGTGAAATATCTCCATATGCATGAAAATAACTGTTCCAAAATTTAAGAAGATCTGCCCATAATTTGTCATACCTGCCATATAGAAACAAAATCCAAAAACAAATAAATTCGGATCAAAAAATATTCTTTTCGGATTTAGCCCATATTCGGTCCATATTTTATAATCATGATATATATCGTTGGAAAGCTATTTTTAATACCTTTTATTTAATGTATTACAAATTATCAGACACCCAGTAGTTCACGAGATATAGGCCTATATATTTTCAACTTTAAGGGCCCGCCCCTCGAAAATAGGCGTGGCCGCCAAAAATTTTTTTTTTGCTGGTATCTCTTCTAAAATCCCTATTTGTTTTTTTTTTTTTTTTTTAACAAAATCACTAAAACCGAATTGTACCCCTTTTTATACCCTTCACCATCGTGAGAAGGGTATATATAAGTTTGTCATTCCGTGTGTAATTTCCACAAAAAAATTTTCCGACCCTATAAAGTATATATATTCTGGATCCTTATAGATAGCGAAGTTGATTAAGCCATGTCCGTCTGTCTGTCTGTCTGTCTGTCTGTCTGTCTGTTGAAATCAGTTTTTTGAAGTCCCCAGATATACTCGGGATCCCAACCTTCAATAATTCTGTCAGAAGTGCTTTCGAGAAGTTTGCTATTTAAAATCAGCAAAATCGGTTTAGGTTAACCAGAGTTATGAACCTATATGTGAGACCACCTCCATAAAAATTTGATATTTTTCGTCCATTTTACTGCAATATTTTGAAATATATTGCAGATAATACCATGAACTTTTGTATACGTTGTTTGTACTATAAAATAAGAAAGTGTGCGGAAAATAGTAAAAATCTGTTCATGATTTCTCATAGCCCCCATACAAATATATATATTCCCGAAATATGGCTTAATGATAAATAAATGCCTATAAAATTGGAATATCAAGACAAAATTCAGCAAAAATAAGTTTTATACAAAAAGAAATCTCAAAACGAAATTTTTTTTTAATTCGGTCCATGTTTGACCATAGACCCCATATAAAGTCCACTTACAAAATTCACTTAAATACGCATAAAACAGATATAAATAATGTTAAACGGCTAAAATTTGACATAAATACTCTTTATAGGCAAATAAATTGTTGCACTAAATTTTATGGTGGTCGGCCCACAACTGGTCATAGCTCCCATACAAGGACCACATCTGAAAAAGACATTTTTCCCTATATATATTGTATAAATATCGTTACCGACTCAAAACTTTGTACAGATCATGTACATATATACAAAAATCATTCCACACAATTTTGTTAATTTCGGTCTATTTTTAACCGTATGCCCCATATAAAGCCCTCTTCGGAAAATCCCTTTAATACTCATAAATCGCTTATAAATAAGGGTACCAATCCAAAATTTTACACGGATCATTTACATACATGCCTAAATCTAACTGCTGGATTTTGAGAATATCGGTCCATATTTGACTATATCCCCCACATAAGGTCCACTACCGAAATCCACGGTAATACTAATATATATCTTAAATATACCGTTATAACGTTAAAATTCGACGTGAAATATCTCCATATGCATGAAAATAACTGTTCCAAAATTTAAGAAGATCTGCCCATAATTTGTCATACCTGCCATATAGAAACAAAATCCAAAAACAAATAAATTCGGATCAAAAAATATTCTTTTCGGATTTAGCCCATATTCGGTCCATATTTTATAATCATGATATATATCGTTGGAAAGCTATTTTTAATACCTTTTATTTAATGTATTACAAATTATCAGACACCCAGTAGTTCACGAGATATAGGCCTATATATTTTCAACTTTAAGGGCCCGCCCCTCGAAAATAGGCGTGGCCGCCAAAAATTTTTTTTTTGCTGGTATCTCTTCTAAAATCCCTATTTGTTTTTTTTTTTTTTTAACAAAATCACTAAAACCGAATTGTACCCCTTTTTATACCCTTCACCATCGTGAGAAGGGTATATATAAGTTTGTCATTCCGTGTGTAATTTCCACAAAAAAATTTTCCGACCCTATAAAGTATATATATTCTGGATCCTTATAGATAGCGAAGTTGATTAAGCCATGTCCGTCTGTCTGTCTGTCTGTCTGTTGAAATCAGTTTTTTGAAGTCCCCAGATATACTCGGGATCCCAACCTTCAATAATTCTGTCAGAAGTGCTTTCGAGAAGTTTGCTATTTAAAATCAGCAAAATCGGTTTAGGTTAACCAGAGTTATGAACCTATATGTGAGACCACCTCCATAAAAATTTGATATTTTTCGTCCATTTTACTGCAATATTTTGAAATATATTGCAGATAATACCATGAACTTTTGTATACGTTGTTTGTACTATAAAATAAGAAAGTGTGCGGAAAATAGTAAAAATCTGTTCATGATTTCTCATAGCCCCCATACAAATATATATATTCCCGAAATATGGCTTAATGATAAATAAATGCCTATAAAATTGGAATATCAAGACAAAATTCAGCAAAAATAAGTTTTATACAAAAAGAAATCTCAAAACGAAATTTTTTTTTAATTCGGTCCATGTTTGACCATAGACCCCATATAAAGTCCACTTACAAAATTCACTTAAATACGCATAAAACAGATATAAATAATGTTAAACGGCTAAAATTTGACATAAATACTCTTTATAGGCAAATAAATTGTTGTACTAAATTTTATGGTGGTCGGCCCACAACTGGTCATATTTCCCATACAAGGACCACATCTGAAAAAGACATTTTTCCCTATATATATTGTATAAATATCGTTACCGACTCAAAACTTTGTACAGATCATGTACATATATACAAAAATCATTCCACACAATTTTGTTAATTTCGGTCTATTTTTAACCGTATGCCCCATATAAAGCCCTCTTCGGAAAATCCCTTTAATACTCATAAATCGCTTATAAATAAGGGTACCAATCCAAAATTTTACACGGATCATTTACATACATGCCTAAATCTAACTGCTGGATTTTGAGAATATCGGTCCATATTTGACTATATCCCCCACATAAGGTCCACTACCGAAATCCACGGTAATACTAATATATATCTTAAATATACCGTTATAACGTTGAAATTCGACGTGAAATATCTCCATATGCATGAAAATAACTGTTCCAAAATTTAAGAAGATCTGCCCATAATTTGTCATACCTGCCATATAGAAACAAAATCCAAAAACAAATAAATTCGGATCAAAAAATATTCTTTTCGGATTTAGCCCATATTCGGTCCATATTTTATAATCATGATATATATCGTTGGAAAGCTATTTTTAATACCTTTTATTTAATGTATTACAAATTATCAGACACCCAGTAGTTCACGAGATATAGGCCTATATATTTTCAACTTTAAGGGCCCGCCCCTCGAAAATAGGCGTGGCCGCCAAAAATTTTTTTTTTGCTGGTATCTCTTCTAAAATCCCTATTTGTTTTTTTTTTTTTTTTTAACAAAATCACTAAAACCGAATTGTACCCCTTTTTATACCCTTCACCATCGTGAGAAGGGTATATATAAGTTTGTCATTCCGTGTGTAATTTCCACAAAAAAATTTTCCGACCCTATAAAGTATATATATTCTGGATCCTTATAGATAGCGAAGTTGATTAAGCCATGTCCGTCTGTCTGTCTGTCTGTCTGTCTGTCTGTCTGTCTGTTGAAATCAGTTTTTTGAAGTCCCCAGATATACTCGGGATCCCAACCTTCAATAATTCTGTCAGAAGTGCTTTCGAGAAGTTTGCTATTTAAAATCAGCAAAATCGGTTTAGGTTAACCAGAGTTATGAACCTATATGTGAGACCACCTCCATAAAAATTTGATATTTTTCGTCCATTTTACTGCAATATTTTGAAATATATTGCAGATAATACCATGAACTCTTGTATACGTTGTTTGTACTATAAAATAAGAAAGTGTGCGGAAAATAGTAAAAATCTGTTCATGATTTCTCATAGCCCCCATACAAATATATATATTCCCGAAATATGGCTTAATGATAAATAAATGCCTATAAAATTGGAATATCAAGACAAAATTCAGCAAAAATAAGTTTTATACAAAAAGAAATCTCAAAACGAAATTTTTTTTTAATTCGGTCCATGTTTGACCATAGACCCCATATAAAGTCCACTTACAAAATTCACTTAAATACGCATAAAACAGATATAAATAATGTTAAACGGCTAAAATTTGACATAAATACTCTTTATAGGCAAATAAATTGTTGTACTAAATTTTATGGTGGTCGGCCCACAACTGGTCATATTTCCCATACAAGGACCACATCTGAAAAAGACATTTTTCCCTATATATATTGTATAAATATCGTTACCGACTCAAAACTTTGTACAGATCATGTACATATATACAAAAATCATTCCACACAATTTTGTTAATTTCGGTCTATTTTTAACCGTATGCCCCATATAAAGCCCTCTTCGGAAAATCCCTTTAATACTCATAAATCGCTTATAAATAAGGGTACCAATCCAAAATTTTACACGGATCATTTACATACATGCCTAAATCTAACTGCTGGATTTTGAGAATATCGGTCCATATTTGACTATATCCCCCACATAAGGTCCACTACCGAAATCCACGGTAATACTAATATATATCTTAAATATACCGTTATAACGTTGAAATTCGACGTGAAATATCTCCATATGCATGAAAATAACTGTTCCAAAATTTAAGAAGATCTGCCCATAATTTGTCATACCTGCCATATAGAAACAAAATCCAAAAACAAATAAATTCGGATCAAAAAATATTCTTTTCGGATTTAGCCCATATTCGGTCCATATTTTATAATCATGATATATATCGTTGGAAAGCTATTTTTAATACCTTTTATTTAATGTATTACAAATTATCAGACACCCAGTAGTTCACGAGATATAGGCCTATATATTTTCAACTTTAAGGGCCCGCCCCTCGAAAATAGGCGTGGCCGCCAAAAATTTTTTTTTTGCTGGTATCTCTTCTAAAATCCCTATTTGTTTTTTTTTTTTTTTTTTTAACAAAATCACTAAAACCGAATTGTACCCCTTTTTTATACTCTGTTTGTTAAATTACACAGAAGATTATTATGAACATCAGACAGACTCTGTAAATTATGGTAAGAATTGGTAATTAAATCAATTAAAAATGGTAAAAATTAGACAACATTTGAACATATTTTACATAAATTATGTTGGTCGTAAAATTGGCTTTTAAACAATATATCAAATACTAATAAAATTTGCACTAAGACTGCATAGAAAACACAGAATTAGGATATTCTAGTCTAGTGTAGTTTCTGTATTTCTTATTACGCTTAGGTGAAGGGTATTTAAGATTCGGCACAGCCGAATATAGCACTCTTACTTGTTTTTTTTGTTTTTGGACTATTTGATCAAACAAATATTTTATGAAAGTGATTGTTATAATGTGAACATAGGGCAAATATATTTGATGTTTATTTTTCGCAGTAGTTTGATGAAATAAAAAGTGCAAAATAAAATTAACTATAAAATAAGAAAATTAAATAAAATTTTATTAAACATATTGGTTTATAATTTGAAAAATGTGCAATTATGTATATTAAAAAAAAAATTCCAAGATTTAGTTGTTATTTCATAGGTAATCATATAACTAGTGGTTACATTAGGAAAATATTTTGTATGTCGGCAAATAATTTTGTTTGACGAAAATATTTTTTTTTTGTTGTTTGGTCTAAATTTTATTTGTGGTCAGTTTCAAGCAATGACATATTTGACGAAAAATCTCAAATATTAGCCTAGTCTGAGCGTGCCTTAATATAATAAATTAGGGTTCTTTTAGCGACATTTTAATGTTTTAACACGCTACTTTATATTGCTTTATTCTCACTATTTAACAAGTTAAGGCAGGCAAATGGAAAAAATTGGCGGAAAATCAAAAATTAAAAAGTCCATTTTGAAGAAAGCATTATATCAGCGAAAAGTTAACAGTTTTCAATATAAAATACCATCATTAGCAAGGGAACTCGAATCGAAATTGGTACTTTTTCTTCTAATTATTCCTTTATAATATCAACATAAGAGTTAACAATGTTCTTTTTAAGAGGGTTAAGGCTTCTAATGGTACTTTTTTTTAATTTTCTAAAATAATAAAACTGGCAACATGAAATTAGGCCTGCATACAGTGCCGGCCAAAATAATAGCACTTCTAGCATTTATTTGAAGTAAATGGTAAATAGTTAATGCCGAAATATTTGATGAACGGACAAGAGTAAATTCATTTTATTTGATGGAAAAGGTTCTCGTTCATCTGCTAGTCGTCCTCCAAATGCAGAATACAATTTACCAATCACATCTAAGATAAATTCATACGTACAGTCGAATACTGCCTTCAGTGCAGCTGTAAGCCTGAATTAAAATCCACAGTGGGAATTTTTTAAACTTCTCTTTATTAGCTCTAATTTCGGAATATATTATATTACAATATATGTAAGTATATTAAAAAGTAAGTAAGTAAGTAAAAGTTTTACTTGTTTTGCAAAACGTCGTGAAATTGTCTATGTGAAATTCAAAACGATTTTAGTTTTAATAAACTAATTATTTTGTGTTTAATTAATTTTTTTTTTAAATAATGATTTCATATAGATTTTGAAATTCACAATGTGATATTTTTAATGGGCCGGCTTGGAAAATAATTAGTTTAAATATGTTTGACTTACATGACGTGAAAATCGTTGGGGAACATTAAGAGTAACATTATTTACAAGAAATTTGGAGCAGATTTCACCATTAATTATACTGATCTTGATATATCATCGGCTAAGTAACTCAATCATTAGTTTTTCAATCGGAAATTACTAATTTCCAGTATACCAAAATGGTTTGTGTCCTATTTTAGTTTGAAATTTAAAAACCTTAAATTTATTCCTTTCAAAACACAACCTATTCCATATAACTTGGCTTCTGTGTAAATAACTACACATATCAACACATTTGCACAAGTACTTTTGTCTGTAGTGGCACAATCGTTACAAAGTAAGTGGCTAAAATGTTACATAAAGCTAGAAACAAAAATAAAAGAGAGAGCTTACAACAGTCAACACACGGAAAAAAATAATCCTTTGACAAAACAAAAACACTTTTAAACACATTTGTAATCACAGAATGCAAATGTGTTTGTTACAAATACAAATGTGCTACATTGTCCTTTGTCAATAAACCTAAAATTATGCCCTAGAATTGTTGTGGAAATCAAAAAAAAGAAAGAAAAAATTAGCACCAAAAATGTAAAAAAAAAAAAAAAAAAAAACAAGGCGGACTATGGCCCTGCCCCTTGCACACACATATAAACTCATTGACTGATGCTGGCAGTAAACAAAATAAAAGTTTTTGTTGCTATCCCTTTGATACTCAATAAAAGTTTTTGCTTCTCTGGGCTTTCAGAATACACATACATACTTGCCAACATACATATGTGTGTACATCAGCGTCATCATCCTTTGCCTGGTATTAGTTGATAAATTGAGAGTTGAAAACTCAAAAGGGAGTAAATAATTAGTTACAGTTACAAACAGAATTCGTGCGAATGACTGAACTGAAACAACAAAAATCGAGTCTAGAGTTAAAAAGCAAAACAATCGTTAATAAAGTACTTGTGATATCAAAGAATCTCTCGAATAGCTTTTTAAATTTTATTTTTATTTTCCACCACATGAATATTTTAAAAATTTTTACAATAACAAAACAAATATGTATTTGTTTGAAAAAAACAATTCGAGTATAAATCCCCATTTTGGATGCTGTAAATAAAATTTGTATATTCGGTAATAAATACTATTTACCCTCTAATGCTTGTGCTAATGGTTTTTTTTTTTGTTGGGTATACACACTACAAAGCCAATAACTATGGATGTAGGTACATAAATGGTCAATACCGACTATTAGTTGCTGTGCACCATTTTCACAGTTGTAATCCAGCGACTTAAGTTTGTAATTTAAATAACAATTTAATGGCTTTAATAAAAAAAAACTTACTGCAAATAATAAACAAGCTAAACAAGACGGTAGTCTGAGTACAAGCCGGTAGTCTCAGTATAAAAAAAAATTACATGCAACAAGATTTAAACAAATTTTTCGATTGGTGTGTTCTGAACTTAATGGAACTAAACCTAAAAAAGTGCAAGCATATGAGATTTTCAAGAATCAATAGTACTGTCGGTAAATTCTTATTAGGTGGACATCAACTTGAATCAGTTACAGAATTTTTGGATCTTGGTATTCTTCTGGATCCTAAATTAAATTTTAAAAATCATATAAACATGATTGTTAATAAAGCTCGTGGTGTGCTAGCTTTTATAAAACGATGGGCGAAAGAATTTACGGAGCTAACGATCGCTAAACGGTTATACACTTCTTTGGTAAGACCAATTTTGGAATATGGATCTGTCATTTGGGTTCCTGATGCATATTGTGATATAAATAAGATTGAATCGGTCCAAAAGCAGTTTCTTCTCTTTTGTCTGGGCAACTCAACTTGGAATCCTGATTTTCTTCTTCCATCTTATTCTTCAAGACTGTCAATAGTAAAATTACCAACCTTGGAAAGCAGAAGAGTCATGCTTAATGTATCTTTTTTATTTAATTTAATTAATGGTAATATCTATTCTGATTTTTTGCTAAGCAATATAAATTTTAATGTTCCACAACGATCAACTCGCTATTATATACCATTATATCTGCAAGTTTTTCAATCCAATTATGCCAATGCTGATTCATTAAGAAGATTATGTAGAATTTATAATGAATTTTATTTTCTTATTGATTTTTCTATTGATGTCAGTGTTATAAAACGTAATATTATATTGTACCTTAATACTAATTAATAATTATATTATATTGTAAATTACGGGTCTGTAAGGATTTCTATCCGTAGACTTATAAATAAATAAATAAATAAAAAGACGGTAGTTTGAGTATAAGACGGTATTCTGAGTACAAGACGGTAGGCTGAGTATAAGACGTAGTCTCCGAATAAGACGGCATTGGAGTGTGTCTGCAGCTGTTACCCTGCAGCTGTTACTTAGTGTAGCGTGTCAGTGCAAAAAAAAAAACAAAACGAAAAATTAGAAATGAACATTATTTACACGAGATTTTTCTTCTTTGTTTTGTTATGTTTTTGTATTAAAAAATACTAGCAAATAAATTGTGTATGCAAATCTACAAAATCCAGCTCCATAGAAATCAACTTCGGCGGTTTTCCCCTTTTTTTTTACAGTTTTTGTTTCTTCATGTATAATTTGTATTCGTAACCATTTTCTACGTTGTTGTTTAACAAATTTTTGTTTTGGTTTCTTTAGTTGTTCACAGGACAGGATTTCCTGTCGCTCTATATTTACACAGTTCTTAGTTTTGTTATTGTTGTAATATATTTTCTGTCATCATTGTTTTTGTTACAATTCACAGAGTAATTTGCATGTTTTTTTTTTTTGGTTGTATTTTAACCCAGTTTAACTTCCCATTTTTCCCATTTTTCTTTCAATTGTTTTGGTTAAATTGTGACATTTATTTAAATAGTTTTTTTCTGCTTACTTATTATATTTTGAGAGTTTTTTTATATAGAGGAGGCGACAGGAGGTTTCTTTTTAAAAGACATAAAAAGTTATTTAACATTTGTATATGATTTTCATATAGTCTGCTCCTTGTTGCACACGAATTTAATGTATTTTGGCTTGTGTGTTTTTAGGTTAAAAACTAAATATTTTTTTCAGTTTCAGAAATTGCTTTAAACGGATGTAGTGTGGTCTTCCAAATGAATACATTAAGTACATTTTGGTTTAAATTATCTGACAATTATATTTTTGATCACTTAATTAAAATATTTTAAACAAAATATGAAAAATAACTGTTATAACATAACTTTAGAACATATAACAGAGGTATACAAAAATAAATTTCAAATTTTTTCTATTTAACTTTGAAGTAAACCTTCGAATAAATAAAAATTTTTTTAAAAAATTTTTTACAATAAAATAATACTCGCAAGAGGAAAAATTCTCATATAGTAAATTTGAAAAGTTAAATATAAGAAATTTGAAAATGAACAACAATAGACACAAAGAATGCTGACGAAGGCTTTAGCAGGCCAGAAAATGCATTACATTTTGCTAGTGTCTTTTTGTATATTTCTGTATGTTTTTGCATTTACGTTTTCCAACGGAAAGCTATGTAGAACATATAACAGAGGTATACAAAAATAAATTTCAAATTTTTTCTATTTAACTTTGAAGTAAACCTTCGAATAAATAAAAATTTTTTTAAAAAATTTTTTACAATAAAATAACTGTTATATTTATAGGTTGGCTATAAAATTTTTTTGGAACAAATTGTTGTATACATTTAAGCGTTTAGCTCTGAATGCATGAAAATGGTTAATTCTTCATATTTATCTGACATTACCAGTTTTCGAACTTTCATTCATTTATTATTGGTAAATATGCGCAAAGAATATGCTTCAAATAACCAAAATCTTAACAGTGGTCGGCTCTCAAGAACCGAACCCATTCGTCTAAAGGTACGATCACACTTGACAAATATTTCCCTAAAAAGACGTAACCACTAAATAAAGTATATTTAAACTCATTTATTTATTAAAACAAACTTCATTTACTTAGGACAGGACACAACAAATATTCAAATATTTACTCAGAAAAACGTAACCACTTGTTTTGAAACAAATTTGTTTGACATTGTTCACTCTTACAAAAGTTTTGCAAGATCAAACAGCCTCAAAAAATCATTTGAGAGGCACTAAACAGTAACAAAATTACAAGCTGCATCTTTCCAGCAATGAAAGTAAAATATTGCATTCTTGGAGTCTTTAAGTTATTATTATTATCAAGAACTTTGTATTTTACCATTCCGCTTTATCTGTGCTTTGATAATAACCCAATATTGTTTAATTGGCCAAAGAAATAGATGAATGATAGTTAAATAAACTTATTTTTTTTAAGTTTAATTTTAAAACTTTAATAGCCGGTTAAGGGTCGGAAAAATGTTAAACTGATATTTTATCAAAATTGTTCAAAGGTGCCCCGGGTATAAACATCCCCAACCAATGATTTATAAGAGATGATTACGGGTAGGTGTTGTTGTTTTATGCATCATTAATATTTAACTCACACATGCAGATGATAAAATGCAGATCAATAAAAATTGCTTCGTGTAAATTGAGACCTAAATCGCTCGTATTTTTATTTGCAATACGAATTAGAGTAACACGAATTGCAAGTACAAACAAGTGTGAACTCGTCTTATTGTCTCTACACCCCGATGTCTAAGAGGTAATCAGCTAAGCTGAAAGAATTGCTTCTTGTAGTTCCAAGCAATAAAATTGTGCTGTGTGAACACCGAAAAAATTTGAAGAACAAAATTGTATTATATGTAAAGTTAAGATTAACAACTCAAAATTTTAGCACTTTATTTCTAAAATAACAGCCAACATGGAAGACGTGAATTTAAATAAATTTCTTGTGTAAACGCTATTGTTTTGGAAATGCTTTGCAAAAAAAAAAAAAAAAAAACAATTTTCGTTAAGTCTTCGAATTATGTGACAGTAATTTGTTATTTTTTTTTTTGTTTGTGCCAGCAGATTTATGTCGCAACACTTTTTTTTAACAAATTTTCAAATACTCGTAAATAAGCCCAGCATCCATAAAACTGTGCTGCATTTTATTTATATTTTACTTTACTGTGACTAAGATTATATTGTTGATTTATACTGGTTCTATTTGGTTGACTTTTATTGTTTTATTTGAAATTTTTGTTTTAAACAATTCGGAGTTTGTGATTTTATTTTCTTTTTTTGTTAATACAAAAAGTTTGTTTTAAAAACACATTTTCGGGCTTACAAATTTTATGATTTATGGCCAAAATGTGTGACTAGAAAGATATTTATTTAAAAGTAAAAGACTAGAAAGTGGGTGTAAGAGAGCGAGAGGGAGACAGAGAGATTTACTTTTAGCTAATTTATAAAATTACATTTTTTTGTACCGGTAAGAAAGTGTGTATAATTAACAAATTTTTTCTGTATTAATTTATCGACTTTAATTAATTAAAACAAGTTTGAAACGTACAGGCAGTAGAAGTGGGAGGAATAAAAAAAGTAACGAAACTTTCAGTCAACTGATAATTTCAGGTTTCTGCAGCATTTACCATTTTATTCATTAGCCGGACCAGCAATTTGTATTTAAACACACACACCTTATCGCCATCAATTTACCTTAACAAGCTATTCACAGCCTTTCTTACCATTACCGGTCGTTACATGTTATACTCAAACACAAAAAGGACTTCCTTCCACAAATACCTAAAAACAACAACAGGCTGTCGGTGTCTAAAGTCTGTGTGTTTAAATATTACAAATATACTCGTATATACAGTATGTATAGTACTATGTGTGGTATAATTTTCTAGCACTTTAGCTTGCCAATAATGTCGGTCAACTGGTGCTGTTACTGCTACTGCTACTGTTGCTTCTGCTCTTGATAGATTTGCTTGAGTGTTTTTTGCCTTTGCTACTATGACTGCTGCTGCTGTTGCTGTTTTACTGATGACCCAATTAATTATTGGCTAAAATAATGAATTTAATATTGATGTCAACTTTTACGAGTATAAGTGGCCATTTGGTTATAATGCACATCAATCGAGTGGGGCCAATGTACCATGTTGTCATCATCATCATCATCAGCACCATACCAGTAGCAACAGTATTTAACACCGCCCAACCATCATGTCTGACTGTGATTGTAGGTGTAAGTTTGTGTGTTTGTGTGTAGGTAAGTGTATTTTAAAATGGAACACTGGAATATTTGCCAAATATGTCGTGTAACGTCTGCTTTGTAAAAGTGAGCAATAGTTTGGCCGGGGTGGCATATTGCTTTTAATAATTAATTTCTTCAATAGTGTTATTATAACCTATCAAGTGCAAGCAATTAAAGTTTAAACTTAATAAAATGTAGAGGGTGTGGAAGCAGGGGTAGTGGAAATAATTAACAGCATTACTTCAATTTTTAATGAGTGGCATATAATTTATTTTACAGATTATCCCATCTTAATGCGCATTAAGTTAGACGTAAATGCACAAAATCAAACTGAATTTATACTGCATTTAGCTATTTCAATATGGCAACATCGTCGAAAATCAATAATATGTTATCAAATTGTTTACTATTCTAAAAGAAGAAGAAGACAATTGTAAAATTTAAATAATAAAAATAGATTTCCACAATTGCCTTTCTCTTATTTCAGAGTGTCCGTGTCCACATGTAGCAACACGTTTAGGTTGATGGTTGCTGGTGCATTAACAATTTTTGCATTATGGAGCAGTTTCAGCAAAAGTAATTTCAGCTTTTTTTCAAATAAATTCTGATTTTTCACCAAATGCCAAACAAATTTTTTCATAATTAAACAGTTGTTTACAAACAAACAGCTGTTTAAATGCTGTTTTAAATGCAGAAACTGTCGTCTGTCACGGTAAAATCTTAATTCACATTAGTGAGATTTTAATGCAAATTAACTCTGTCGTCTGTCTACGGTATAAGTATGGGAAATAAGTTGGCGTAATTTAACTAAATACGTTTATATTATAGACTCGCCACGGCTCGTTTTATGAAGAAGATGTGCCTATTATGCCAGAAGAAACGTTCATAGAAAATTTGCGAATGAACCGGCAAAGATTTCAATTGCTGTGTTCGTAGTTGACGTCAATGACAAAAACAGACAAAACAAAGAAATGTTTATTTATGTAGTTTGCCGGAAATTTTTTTTATATCCCGCTCTTTTTATTATTTTTTTCTTTTTAATTTATTTTTGTGGAATTGTGAAATTTTTCTTGTTCAGTGCTGTATTTTTTTTAGTACTTTAGTATGAAATTCAGAGTTGTATTGCAAGATTTTGTGAGATTTTGCCAAAATCTCGTGACGAACTAGATTTTGTTTTGTATGGAAAATCTAGTAGAAATGAACAAGATTTCGCTCAAAATCCTTTAAGTACTAGATTTTGCGTAGGTGTCACAAAAAGCATCGATTTCAAACAGTTTCAATCCAATTCGGACGCGTGCTTTACTTCATTCAATAACCATATTTTGTTTGTAACATTATAAATGTTAATAAAATTCAATATTTATTTACGAACTTTTTGGAAACAAAATGTTTTTCTAGTTAATTTAACACCTGCGGACTTTAAACAATTTAAATATGTATATTTTGTTGATTTTGTAATATTTTGCTGCTGTCTTTCTATCCTCATCTATATTTTGTTTCTAAACCATTAAATTCTAATTAAGCTTAATGATGTTTCACACTAATTTCATATTGTTTGTTCTAGCATATTTAAACTTTCAAAGAATTAATAGCAAAAGCAAGTGATGGGTAGGAGCAGGAGTTACAACAAGAAAGAAAACTTCATTATACTTAGTGATACTTACACATAAACTTGTATATTATATTTACAACAAAATGTGAAAAAGCAACAGAGTACAACAACATGATTGTAATAAAAAGGTGTGTCACAATATCAATTGACATGTAACACCGGCTAGGCTACCTTTGATGTTTCTTTGAGGGTGTGTCAGTGTTTAGTAGGTCCTTTGTTTGTTATTGTTAAAGGATAAACACAACAGTTGGCTATAAAATCAACAGAAATAAACATACTTAAAAAAATTAATAAATTAAAATTGAAAAGGGATTGAGCATTTACTGCAAATAATTTTTAGCTGGGGCAATTATTCCCCCAGCTTACAATAAACTTCTAAAGAAGCAAAAAAGTAAGTTCAAAATAAAGTAAGAAAGATGTAAAGGTGTTACTAGCACTTTTTAAGTTTAAGTGAGTCCTTTTAAACTATTTCTAATTATATCTCTAACAACAACCTTATTTCTTTAAGTGTATTTGGTGAGAATTATATACAGCATAATGTGCAAGTTTCCAATTTCTCTTAAGATGATAGGAAACATAACACTATACAAACATACGTACACCGGATATAAGGAAAGAGCAACAAAGCTTTTATTAATATTAAAAAAATACTTAAAATAAGTAAGAAATTCTAGATAAAACAAGCATTTATTTTTAATTAAAAGCAACAGTCTTTTAACAACAAGTCCTTTACTGAACTCAACTCAACTCAATCTGTTGTTGTTGTTGTTGTAGCGTTTGTTTTTCTCTTGTCTATTATTTTAAAATATTTTGTTTTTTAAATTTAATTATACACATTTCAAGCAACTTTTAAAAGCTGGCTGACTGACTGCTGCAACATTGACCCCTAAAGTTATAACAACGACTAACAACTATACTTTGGCTTGAAGAAAGCCAAACAAATTTAAGGATGTTTACACAAACAGGCGAAATACAGTCAGCTCAGCTTTATAAAAGGATACATGGCTGGACATTAGCAACCTTTATAATTTGGACTCACAATGTATGTATGTCTGGGTATTAAGTGCTTAAAGTAAATGTGCTGACTTGGTAGTAAAATTGTATAAAACTGTTCAAAAATAATATATGTAATAAAGAAAATATCTAATTTCATTTAAATGCACTTTGTAAGGTATAAGACATTTTCTACTGCTGTGCATAATGGGATTAAGGAGTTTTACTAAGTAATGATTATTGAAGCCAGTATACTCAGGATTACTAACTAAAGCTTGTTTTTAGAAAATCTTAGTTATAACAGTCAACTCATTACTGATAAGAATATTTTGTTAACACTACAAATACACTGGTTGCAAGACTTAGTAGTGGTATACGCAGGCGGTTCGGAAACTTCTTAGCGCAGAAGAGAGACCGTGGTATAAATAGAAAAAATGTTAAGTGTTTTGGAAACTTCCATCTCTGCTATGAACACATGTTAAATTTCTTTTCGATCTGGCAACTTCTTCATATAGAAACAGGTGTTCAAAAAAAGACGCATCCGTGATTTTTTTGCAATGGAAAAATTAGAAATTCGTGCTGTCATTAAATATTTAAATAAAAAAGGTTTCTCGGGACAAGAAATTCATAATCATTCGGTGAATGTGTTACGTGAAAGTGCACCTTCATATGCAGCAGTAAAAAATTGGGTTGCTGAATTTAAACGTGGTCGTACAACCATTGAGGATGAAGCAAAAGAAATCGTAGCCAAAGTGCATAAATGATCGACGAATAAAAGTGTGTAAAATAGCTAATATCATGGGCATCTTAAATGATCGAGTCCATTTAATTTTCCATGAAGAACTACAGATGCTACAGAAGCTTTCTGCTTCGCTCTCTGAATCATGTTTATGAATCATGCTGTTTTACATGACCAAAAAGCTTGCTTCGATTTGACTGTTGTTTTTAATAAAAAAAAAACAGAATTTACAATTTGTGGAAAATATTTTTTTTAATGGACAAAAAAACTGAGTGAAAATTAGTTAGCTTATTTGAAAAAAACATACATTCGTACGTATTTACTTTCTTTACTTCCAGCAACAAGAAAATAATTTGCTTTGTTTACAATAATAAAAGTAAAAATTAGAGAAGAGTGCAATTTTTCGTGCTTCGCAAGTTGATTCAATATGAATCTACTTGATTCGCTCTTAAAATTTTGTATGGTGAAGCAAGTTGTTTCACTAATGATTGGGGTGTGAACCATGAATAGAGAGCGAAGCATGTACCGTGGAAACGTAGTACTAACGTTTCATAACTGTTGATGGCACATGGATATAAGGTTTTTGGAACTTCAAAGGTATTTTATTGATTGACTATCTTCAAAAGGGTTAAACAATAAATTCAGCGTACTATTCTAGCATTTTGGATCAATTTAATGTAAAAATTCAACGAAAACGTTCTGGCTTACAACACAAAGAAATAATTTTTCATCACGACAACGCACCAGCGCACAAGAGTGTTTTAACAATGTCCCAAATCTAAAAAAATTCCTATCTGGCAAGAGTTTTACCTCAAATGAAGCTGCAATTACAGTTGTAAACCACTATGGAAAACTATTTTAATTCAGGGATAGAATTGCTAGATAAGCGTGTGACTTAGTGTATTGAAGTTTCAGGATATTATATTGCAAAATAAATATGTTTTTGAAAAACTAACTATTCTCTTACTGTGCTAGACTAAGAAGTTTCCGAATCGTCCTTGTAGTAATGAACAGTTCATTCGAATATTCGGTATCAGATTATGGCAAATATAGTACTAGTGCTAGATTTATCACTAAAGTAAAGGTTGACTATTTGGTTTCGAATTAAAATTGGCCAAAGATAAATAAAACTCTTTTTTGGCAAATATTTGAAAACTAAATAATTTTGTTAATGCATTTTAATTCCCAATTGCATTTAAATAACACCATTTATTCATATAAATCACATCATTATACCCTACACCACAATAGTGGGGAGGGTATATTGGATTTGTGCTGATGTTTTTTACGCCCAGAAATCTTGGTCCAACACCCACCTTAAAGTATATTGATCGACTCGAAATCACTTTTAAAAAAACATTTAAAAAAAAAATGTTTAAATAAAAAAAAAATATATATATATATATTTTTGGAATGATTAAAGAAATAGCTATCTAAAGTCCTTTGGACAATTTTTGCTAGGACCAATAGGTGAAAAGTTACACTCATTTTAAAAAAACCCTGTATTACCAAAATGTCCAACTTTTACCCCCTCTAACTCCGGCAATTCTGGGGCCAAATTACCGCATTCGATATCGAGTAAAATTGATCGTAATTTTCTTATTTGAGATTATGGCATGCGATATCGAGCAAGAAATTTAGTACATTTTATCATAATTTCGATATCGAAATAATTTTTCGATACGATAGCTCATTCGATCACGAATGCGGTAATTTGGCCCCTGGACTGATAGAGCTGAGAGTGTCTGGCCTACTATGCAATAGTACTAACCTTGGTGCAAATTTCATCCAAATCGGAAGACATCGATTTTTAAAATTGGGTCACTTGACGTGAAATTCACCATATATGTATGTCAAGAACTCAGAAGCTGTTGTAGGTTTGTTCTATGAAGTATCAAATGAATTATTTATGTCCCTCGCTTTTATAAGATAATCACCAGAATTTGATGGAAACTGGTATAAAATTCTTATATAGAGGCCGATGTTTTAAGTCAATGCTTTCCAAGTGGTTGTTCTTGTCCCCCTGGAAATCTGCAATTATAGTCTTAATGTTTTTAGCGTAGAGATTCGAAAATTATTACAATAATAAAGAGTGTGAATTGAATAGAAAACTTAGCTTTTTCTTCAGATTGTAATTTTGTATTGTATTTAATCTTTTGTCGAAATTTTCTTATTCACCCCTATCGTGAATAAAAATTCCACATGAAATTTGTTCCCTTTAATTTTTTTAACATTGAATTTTAATAGGAAAAGTGTGAAAAGGGAACAAATTTCATGTGGAATTTTTATTCACGATAGGGGTGATTATCGGATTAATTACACGATCTAAGGGGACAAATTCTGATCACCGAAATGAGAGAGTCCATGACTAGCAAAGGTTTCGTGCAGTAGTTATTGTTAATTGTTTCACGGCCTGTGAACTCGTTTGATTGTAACCTCATATCGACCATGTCGCATGGACCGTATAGTCCAACGGTGAAACATGCTCAAAATCTACACCAAACAGTGACATGTTGTGATTGCATTTCTTTTGTATAGAGTTCTCTTAACCACAAATCCGTCAATTTGGGATTAATGGAGGCATCAATGTGCGATAACTCGGTTTACGAACACCTTTTCCAGTGCCAATTGAATTTTGTATGAACGAAGGATCAGATATTTCTACGTATGACACAGAATTTGCACTGTTTCGATTTTAAGACTGAAAGCCTAATGTAAACGGCATGCGACCGCGGGGGACAATCAGCCGCTTTCGCCGCTTATCCTTTTTACAGATAGGCGGTAAATGTCAAAAAATTAAATTGAATTGTTCACTACATAAATAAAATCAACAATTTTTATTTTTTTAACATTGTTTTAAGCGGCAATAAAAAATGATGAACAATATTCAACTTTGTGAGCGGCCGTTTCTCACAGCATTGCCAGATTAAGTGAATTGCTATACTTTAAACTTTTTGTATGAATAATTTTGTAAACAAACAATACTTTATTTACAATACTTTTATTCACTGGTAATAGTGTTGACGGACGCGGCCGCATGCCGCTTGCATTGGTCCTTTACTATAATATTTGAAAGACTTATTTTTGGACCAAGTTAGACCATTTATTTTCCAAATTGTGCTAGCCAAACTTTGTTTATGCCAATATTCAACTATAATTATAACTAAATGTAGATCTTGTTTGAATATTGAACTTTTAAACTTCGAAATTCCAAATTTGCTCTTTTGTTTTGTAAAAAAGAAAAATCTCTTGTTGAATAGAAAAGTCAAATTTAGAGTATTTAAACTAGTGTATTTATTATTATGCACACAAGTGTACCATATTTTCAAGTTTTCCCCAAAAAAAAAAAGCTATTCATAAGAGTTTTAAACATGTTTTAGCCCCAAATTGCTTTCACTTGTATGAATCATCCTCAAGGTATGCTTTAGAATAATAACTTAACTTGTAACTCCTTCTATTTATACTTTTAAATACTTATGAGCTCTATTGAATTTTATTTTAGCCAAACTACTCCTCCCCATTTGAAACTTTCTTTGCAAAATGTCCTTTTGTCGTCTGGTCATTTAACTTTAATTTTTTACATTTCATTGCATTATTTTCTGTATGTTTTTTTTTCTCTTTTTGCCTAATCAGAAGCAGCAGTAAGAAACTTTATTAAATCTTGTTTCTCTACTTTGTAACCAGCAAATAAAGTACGTGCTTTTTTACATTTCCAGCTATAGGAATACAAATATTTTAAGGTTCCTTTAGCTGTAAAAGCTACAAGTTTGTATGAAAACTCATACATAAATTTATATTTCTATAAATTCTAGTAGGGATTTACAATTGGTGTAGTGATGACATTTGTTTTGATTTAATTTAGATTTTTTTGTTTGAAAGATTTATTTGATTGTATTATTATTTTGAAATTGTATAGAGTTTGTGGCCACATCCACCAGACAATGCAGAGTACACGTATTAATCTGTAACCTTTTTTCTGCTTGCGAGATTTTCCTGATGATTTCATTCAATTTATTGCTTGAACAATGACAGCCAGTCAGTCAGTCAGTCAATCTGGGTCTGGGGACAAGCAATTTGTTAGTTTTTTTTGTATTGTTAGGTGGTGACAATTATTTTGCTGCTTTTTTATGTCTCTGTAATTTTTTGCTATCTGTCCGTGCTGTATCGTTATTTTTCTATATTAAATCTATGTTTTCGAACTAACTAAGATTTTGTTTAGTTGAATGTGTGGTTGTTGTATTGAAAAAAAAGCAGAGAAATAAACTTAGACATCTTGTCAAATAAATTATTGTTGCAATATGTCGATGTCATAGTTTATTAGTTTTGAAGGCGTTGTGGGTAGCCACTTGTCTTGAACAAATTTATCTTTGAATGAACGTTGATTAATAAGGGCTTAAAAGGACAGGTGCTTGTACTAACAAGGACACGCTGAAGATGTTAATCGCTATTACTTTAATTTGTAGAAAAATTTAATGTTTTTAAGATTCAACTTGTAAAATATATAAATAATTTAAGATCTGAAGTTTAGAATGGCAAAATTATGCTCTAGTCTGCACTATAGACTTAACTGTAGTCTGGAGTATAGACTGAGCCACTTTTCCAAGATTATTTTAGAAAATACACGAGAAGTTTATTTTTAAAGAGTTTTACTCCTAAAACCATGCAGTGCCTTTTGTTAATTAAATTTGTAGAAAAATTTAATGGTTTTCAGATTCGTTTTATAAAAAAAAATTAAAGTAATTTAAAATCTGAAGTTTACAATACCAAAGTTGTGCTCTTCTAGCCTTCATTATGGACTTAGCTCTAGTCTGGGCTATAGGCTGAGCTTTTTATTTATAGTTTTTTTTTTTTATTGTGACAAGATTATCTTTGATATTTCTTTTATTTCGGCTCGAGTTCATTAAATTTAATTTTCATTAAATTATTTTTACTGAAGGTAGGAATTCTTATATGGAAATTATTATTAAAATTTTATTGATAATTTTTCTTGGCTTGAGATTCGAACCTGGGTTGTTGGTTGAATTTACATATGTTTCGAGAAACACCACTTTCTCTCATCAGAAATCTTTGCGTTCTCACCCTCTGCACCACTGCGGCGCCCGCTAGCCCACAGTCAAACATTAATCCTTTAACTTTAAATAAAAGAAATATCAAAGATTTAAAATTAACAGTTCAAATAAAAATAATAATTGTTCTTGTTACAAGATTATTTTAGAAAATTTAAAAGAAGTTTTTTTTTTAAGTTTGTGGGCACTATTTTGTCTTTTACCGCTAAAACCATGCCTGTTGTTATTTACCATTCAAAATAAACATTGGTTTTACAAAGTAAATAAACTATAAACACTTTATCTTTATTTAAATCCCCACCCTCTATATATTAAAATTATATATATTTTTTTTAGATATGTAGAACATTTATATTATTTTACTTTTTTACACTAAATCCTCATTTAATTTTATTGTTAAATGTCATAACAATTTTCAATAGTCATCTATTTAATGAAAATTTGGTTTTGGTAATGGAAAACTACAAAGTTAAACCAGACTCCCCATAGTTTTGCTCCAATTTGTAGCCAGCAAATATGTAGAAAAAAGGAAAAGAATCGTAACAGAAACCATTCATTCAATGGAGTTTATGTAATTACATTATATTTTATATCCGTTTCCTGTGTTTTGCTGGCTGCTGGAAAAAAAAAACTGACCAAATAAACCTGGAACTCTACAAAACACACACAAGTTTTTTTCTACATTTGAAACCCAGAAATATAAAAGTAAACATGAACCAGAATCCCCGGTAGCAAATAAAATTTACAAATATTAATAAATATTTAAACATTACTGTGGAATGCAGTGGCGCTGGCTGTTTGGTAACAGCAGAAAAGGTTATTTTTGGGACAGTCCAGCACTCAATAACCAGCTAAATATACATACATTCAACTGTAATAATAATCAAAATAAATATGTATAAAACAGGATCTATGTGAAATATAAATGTGTTTGTTTAAGGATTCTCTGTCGGTGTAGCTCTGTAAATGTAATAGTGTTTAACTGGAAAACATAAATGTATTCATTACATTTACAAGCCATAACATAAACATTTTATATCATACTTTATGGTCCAAATAACTGCTACAGCTACAACACAAAATACGAGTACATAACATAACATGAATAAATACACTTATTTAAGCATTCATCCAATCCAATCCAGCCCGTATGCCTCACAAGTATAATTCCATAGACATGTGTGCTTATGCCTGGTACTCTGTGTGTGATAAACTCTAATACAATCTAAATGTCTACATATATGTACATATCTTACGGCTGGCAATGTACATGTAAATATGAATAAATGTTTCATTTATTCATGTCTGTTGAAATCTACAAATTTAATTTCTTTTCGTTCTTGTTTTTCCCTGCTGCAGTTAACCAGCCGAAATTTGTTTTGCTAACCAGGCAGAAAATCTCCAAATACCTTTTACCAGACTTATAAATATTAGATTTTAATATGTTCATTTAGAAAACTGTGTTAGAAATTAATTTTTTTTAGGGAGACTTTCAGCAAAAAAGTAATAGAAAAGATTTTTGTTTGGTAAAAATTGCAGCTAAAGTTAAATAAATGAATGAATGTAGTTACTGGTGCAAAAGCACTCAGAAATTGTTATTATAAGGATAAATGCATGCTTGTGAAATTCTAAAGAAAATCTATAGTAATGTGTTGCACCTAAAGCAGTAGAAATAAAAAAAATAATATTGCTACGAAATTATATTTCAATTTAAATTTAACGGTTTGTAATGTATGGTATCAATATGCAGCATGATTATTTGCATTAGTAGAAGTTTCTATTTACAACCATTATTGATAACACGCTCTTAGTCCTGCTTCACACTCTTCAGTTTTAGCTGTTTAATTCTCTCTTGAACTTGCCATTTCATTCACACACGTCAATTCAAATTTCGTACTCTTTAATGCAAATCAATATGCATGAAAAAAAAACAAAAGGAAATAAGAAAATTGACTAGTATCGTCAAGTTTGTACCGCTTTTATTCTTTTTTCCCTTCTCGATCAAAAAAAAACTTGCCTTGACGAGTCAGAATTGAAGAGTGTGAAAGCGGACTTATTAACATAGTTGAGCAGTATGCCAACATTTGAACGCCTTTGATTGATGCCCCTATTGCCGTTCTCAACTCAACTAAGTTTGGTCGTCTGTCAGTCAACCCGACTTTAACTCTACATTAACTCTACTACATTTAAGTTGTGAATGGCAATACCGATTTATGAAAGACGACCAAATTATTAAAAAAGTTGTGAACCGCAATAGGGGCATGAATATTACAGAAAGTCCCGTTTGATTGTTGTCTCTAGATGCCATCGGAAATTACTAGAATACGACGCTAGTGTATAAATAGAACAAAGGGGTCACTCAAAGTGAGTTTATTGTGAGTTAAGTCTCAGTTAGCCGAATGTAATGGAATGTAACTGCAACAATAAGAAACAGCTGGTGGATATTGTTATGTGTAAATTAATGCAAATGGTTATGGAGATGTAAAGTAACGCAACACCGTAATGCATGAATCAGTAAGAAATAGAATTTCCTTACATTTTCACGTCATTACACTACATTCCGTTACAGTCGGCTAACTGAGGCTTTAGTGAACATCAACGCGTTTTTAAACAGTAATTTAAATGTGTGTTAAAATAAACTGTAAAAGACTAAAGTAAAAACGTAACAATATGTTAAATTCCATATAAATTATAATTTTGTGGAAAAACTGAAATTTTAATGAAATGAAAAAATAACATGTCATGAATTTCTTAAATTCTGCTAGATTAGAAAAGTCAATCTTAAGAAATAACTTTCAATACATAATATAAAAATTTCAACGGAAATAAACATCAAGCAAACATTATTAAATCGACTCCCCCTACTTACAAGGATGTAAGGTAGACCTACATGCGCTAACAAATGTTCTAACAACTTTGTTCAAACAAGAAGATAACATCGACATGAGTTGTCTACACGGGACAGATAAATTGTTCGCCGAGTGCACAAATTTATGGGTTGTCAAGACGAGGATAATTTTCTATCGTGGTCATTTTTTGGCTGTGAATACTGCTACTTAGGATGAAAACTTATAAATATATTCCCTAAATATCCTGACGAAAAGAACGTATTCCCTAGTAGGAAACTACAAACAAGCTAAATGCAACAACAGTTAAAAGCACTTCGAATTAAATTACTAAATTTAAAAAGTCAATCATTTTGCAATTCGTCTCAGAAATAGAAATTATACAAACAGCTTTGGGTAATTGATTGAGAACTTGTGCACATGGCGGTCTGGTTTGGTGAAAAACTTCTTTTTATTGTTGAAATTAAAAAAAAGTATGAATTATCGTGTCACATCATCCAAAACGACGAGACATTCTAATCTTCTGTGTTAAAATGAAAATTGAAAACCCACAGCATTATTTCACATATAATTATCGAAAAACAAATGCATCCAATATAAAGCAATGTGAGAAAAGAGGGCTGTATGGTGTTCGATATCTCGAAATGATAACTGATGCCTTTCTACTTAATGATGATGCTGAGGACGACATATGGTTTGAAAAAGATGTCACATGCAATTGAATTTTCGATTCGTTGATTAGAATTTGTCCTTTAGATCAAAGATCTTTGTTAAAAAGTACTCAACCACTTATGTATTTCTTGAAGGAGGACATTTTAACGAAATTCAGACACATTTATGCAAAATGATCATGGTCATTTTTAACAAAAGAGTGCTTTTAAGACTGCCCTGTGTACCATATTTTTCAATAAAAATACTTTCATTTAATTCAATTCTTAACTAAATTTTGATATATTCTTTATATGTATTTATTTATTACTTGTTAATAAATGTATTTGCATAATCAAAGACTATTTTTTGTAATTAAATTTTAGGTTTATTTATCTTATTACACATTTTAATATTTTAAAAGAGAGTATTGAATGACAATACACAGCACAACACAACAATATCTTAAACAAATTTCTTTTCCAGATATTCATAATAATATTAGAATATTACAATATAAATTTAAGTTTTAACAAAAAGAACAAAAGAATTTTCAACAATTTATGCAACTTCATTTCTATTTCATCAATTTATAATTTAATTGCAAAAAAAATCTCTTTGATTTCTTCAATTAGTATAGAATTTCTGGCACTTAATAAACAACATCAATTATAAATTCAATGCAAATAATTTATTTTAAATCTCCACCCCACTCTGCCCTCAAAACAATCAAGCCCCAAGCTATTCCGGCTGCCTTTGTTTTAAATATATTAAAATAAATAAAATATTATTTAATATCCGTTCCATTTAGTGTGTGTGCATATGTACATACATATATAAAAGAAGTGTCCCTCACTGCTTAATAGTTATTTGAGTTTAGTTCTTTATTTCTATTTAATTTCAAGGAGACTTGTGTGTTCAAGAGTTTTCTTTCAAGTCTTTTTAATTGTATATTCTGTGTAAAGTTTTACTAGATTTTAGATAAAATTAGAAGCAAACATCTGTCAATATCATCTTGAAATAGTAAAATGTAATGCAAATGTAGAGGGCTTTTAGGGGCACAATGTCAAATGCATGCAGGTATTTTTTTTTTCTGTAAACAATTTAAAGTGAAAATAGTTATGAAAAGGAATTAAAATATAAGTAAAACAATATTTTAAAATATTTAAACATTTTTTTTTAGTTTATTAAAAGTTTATAAAAACAAAATTTCCACACGCAATTTAATAAATTTATAAGCAATTTATTTATCTTATATTTAACAATATCCATCAATCAACTTGGATTAAATTTCCCAAGAAATATGTACTTGGTAGACTTTTTAGCTTTATCACGAAATCCTAAACAAATTTCATAACATCCAAATTACACATAAAACTGTATAGCATACATTTAGGCGTATTAATCAAATCAGTGTATAATTTGCTAAAGAAATTATTATAGCTTTAAGCTGTTTTTGTGTAATGAAACTGATTGTAAACAAATGTTTACAAGAACCGTAACACCCCCGATCAAACACTATATATAAACTATTATACACTAGTTAAACAATATTCCTTGGGAAAATACTCAACAATGACAATGAAAATATAAATGCGGTTTCTTTAGCATTTCTGCACCCCAGCAGCCTCCCACATTGTAAAGCAACATTTAAAAGCCATTAGTTTCTGAGTGTAGCCACCAACTATAGAGAGGTTGATGATAATGATGAGGATATTGACTACAAATAGGATGATGACTGACATGATGTTTGGTATTTGTTACGTTTTTACTTGCCACATCATGCCTTCAAGTGAATTCTGTAGTATTTGTTGTTCTGCAGCATTTTATTAGTTTGACAAAACTTTTAAAAAGCAAAACAAGGAAATGCTGTCTTTTTGTGTTTAGTGTGGAGACAAAAGGTGTTGAAAATTTGTATAGAACAGCAAACACCTAAATATCAAGAGAAAGGGTCGATTACGTTTTTGCCAAAATAAATTTTCAACTAAAGGAAATACTGACGCGTCATCATCATATGAACGACTGGAAGGTACTTAAAAGCTTTTATTTTTCACATGTATTTCTGTTTGTTTTTTTGTTTAGTTGCAGAGCGTGCTTTGTTAACCCGACACATGTCACACACACATTTAAAAAAGGAATATTTTTTGTCTGCTGATTTTGCTCAAGGTCTATTTAAGTGTGAGTTTGAGTATGCGGTTTTTAATATAGTGCTTTTTAAAGGAAAAGGGTTTACAGGAAATCAGTGCTACAATTTTGAAGGCAGTTAAAAGGAATTAACTTTAAAAGGGAAATGAATTTGCAGAGGAAGAAATTCAATCTGAAGTACTTACTTATTACCACCGAATAATCGTTAACTTTTTTTAAAATCGTCAATGTTTTTAATATTTTCGTGTGGAAGAATAAAAATGTGGAACTTTTTTCGAATATTTTTTTCAACGATTTTTCGAATAATCGTTACTGTAGCTTTTTATAAAATTTCTAGTTTGTTTTATAGCTAAATTATTACTAACAAAATGATTAAATTGTTTTTAATTTAAAGTTTTTATTGCGGATTCCATTTTTTATGTAACGGTTATTCGGTTTTACGATTATTCGTTAAAAATATTTAATATTTTTACTATTATATATAATATAATTTTTTGTATGCTAACATTAAGGTAAAATTTGTTTCGAATTAATCGACTATTTATTGTAACGGTTTTGCGAATAATCGTTAAAATTTTAGCATTTAATTAAATTTCAAGTCTGTTTTATGGCTTAATTATTACTAACAAATTTATTAGAATGTTTTGATTGATCTATTTTTTATATTCGAGTTCTTTTGGAACGATTATTCGGTTTTACGATTATTCGGTAAAAATTTATCAAAAAAATCAATATTTTTACAAATTTTGAGTAGGAAAATATAAATGCGTAATTCGTTTCGAATTAATCGACTATTTATTGTAACGGTTTTCCGAATAATCGTTAAAATTTTAGCATTTAATTAAATTTCAAGTTTGTTTTATGGCTTAATTATTACTAACAAATTTATTAGAATGTTTTGATTCATCTATTTTTTTATTCGAGTTTTTATTAGAATGTGTCTCTATCATGAACTTTTCCTTATTCGTCTTATTTTTATTCGGATTACTCTTAATATTCGATTTTTTATATTCGACGAATTTTAATTTTTTTGAAGATATGATAATTTTCAATAAAATCCTAAAGAGAAAATTCATATTTATTTAGAATTTGTTATACAATAATTTCAAAAAGCTTTGATATGCTGATGTACAAGTTACAATTGTGAATATATTCCTTTATATTTCTGACCATTAATGACATTCTCTACACAATTGTACACTAAATTCAATGGCAAAGAGTTTTTCGCCTTTGGCACTCAATAAAAAAAAACCTCAGATTTCAGTTGTAATGACAAAAAACAAAATATGCGTTTTTCAATTCACTCTTTAGAAACCGTCGAAATGAATAAATAACAGTGCTTTTCAACAAACTGTCAAAGTGAAGTGAGCACTTGTGTGTGTATGTGTAAGTAGAAATGTCATTATCAGTTAAAATGTTACAAATTGTGTATTTGATGTGATGGGGTTTTTTTTTGGCATAAAAACAAAGAGGAATGAGAAAAAAGTTTAAGTGTGGTAAAAAACACCACAATTTATTGAAAAACAAGGTACAAAAAATCACTTGTGTGCTGCAAATGAAGTGTAAAGTGACACAACAACATGTACACACTTCAATATTTCGAGGACACATTGAATAAGATCCTGTGACTATCAAAAGGAATAGGTAGTACAAATTTATAAAGTTTGTAAGAGTTGAAAAATTTAAACACAAAAAAACTGTTTACAGTTTTTTTGATCGAATCAAATAATACCAAAATGTCAAACATTTCTAGGCATCAATTATGGCAGATAAGGATTAGGGCCTGATTATCGTTCACAACACTAAAATGTTGTGTTGTCTCGATAAGTGTTGTAAATCGTAATTGCAGTTTACAACAAACAACATCAAAATACTTAGTGTTGTGAGAGGTAATTGGGGTCATAATGTACCTGCAGCTAATAAGTAATAACTGGATGGATGTCTGTAAACTTCTTGTCAAACAGGATTCTGGACTTGGTGGCAATTTTGCATAATTTTTCAAAATATTTCGACATAAAACAATCTGTTCAGTTTGTTAGTCATCTCAGGGCCTGTTTAAAGGCTTTTAATTATTTTCCATAACCTTTGCTGCAATAATCTGACAATGTTTTGTGTGTTTATACTTTTTCGAAACACAATTTGTTTTTCATTCTTTGTAATCGCTTTAAGAACCCTTAGATGTCATGTTCGAAAACATTTCTTTTTTTTTGCAAACACATTGTATGCTTACGAAATAAATAACAATAATGTTTGTTAATTTTAATTTAAAGCAAAAAACAACACTCACGTAGACACAGCAACTAACAGTTACCACCAGACCTCCTTCACTTATTAGTTAAACCACACACATACATTCTGTAGTGCTACACACATTTCCTTCCACTCAAAAACAATTTGTTAGTGATTTGAAAATATTTTTAAGGCACAAATCAGCACTGTTAGTTAAAGTGATTTGCACAAAAAAAGGAGTAAAGAGAGCAGGGGAAGGGTGTGTGCATTTAAAACTGAAATAAAGTATAGCATACTTTTAGGTTTACATACATACATACGAGTATGTGTTTAAAAGTGTTTACAAATAATCTGTTATGTATTGTAACACGTAACGATAACGGTTTTATTTTTTGCAATTAATTTTCCAAAATTTACTTACACATGTTTACTGACATATTCGTATGTACTCGTATACGAACAAAAACACCTACGCCAACATGTGTATGTTGTGTTTAAAGGAATTTAATTGCAATTGTTATGGCAATGTTTGTATGTGGGCGGGTGGTTGTTAAAGTTTATTATTTCCTTGTTTGTAATCGCAAGTTTTTGCGTGTAAATTTCATAAGCCTAAAGGTAGACTTTAATTTAATGAAAATTGAAAGGCCTGTATGGTTGAGTAAGTATTTGCAACATTACTGCTACTTAATTGAAAGTTGTGTGTAAAATGATTTACTAATGTAAAATGTAGGTACATACTAGTGTTTTCAAAAAACCGACTTTTTTGAAACCCGGTTTTTCGGCTAACCGAACTCGAAAAAACCGGTTAATCGGTTAACCCCCCATTAAATAACAAAATAAATTAAACGTAAAAAACAATTCATTTTAATTTAAAAAACAACAAAAATTTAAAAAAACAACAAAATTTGTTACACAAAATGTGTACTTTGTGGTAAGAAAAACAAAAGTAGTGACTAAAAGAAATTTATAAAGACTAATGCCCTTATTTATAAAACATAAAACAACAGGTTTATAAAGAAAATTTCTATACAAAATTTGTTTTATAAACCTGTTGTAAGTTTTTATGAATAAGGGGGTACATAAATGTGAATTTTATGAAATTTTTTGAAAATAATATTTCAAAAACAAAACATTCTGTTTAACCGGTTTTTCGGTTAATCGGTTATCCGAAATTGAAAACACTAGTAGGTACAAACATTTTCCACAGCGAAATTAAAATCTAATTTTGTACAACAAGATCTATACGAGCAGTTAAACTAGAGTTAAGAATATAATTTTGCACCATTTTAAATCAAAAGTCTTCAAAAAATTGACTGAAACTCGGTTTTAATATTCGTATTAAATTTTGACTTTCTATTTAATTTCAAGTTTGTTTTATGGCTCATTTATCACTATCAAATTGCATAAAATTCTTCTGTGGATTTTTTTGTAATTCAACTTTTTTTTGTACACTTATTGCTTTTATGGTTATGCGCTAAAAATTTACGTATATGGAAAATTAATTTTTTTACGAATCTTAAGTTGAAAAACAGTTTTCCAAATAGTCGTTAAAATTTAGCTTTTAATTCAGTTATTAATAACAAATTGATTTGAAGTTTTTCGTTTAGTGATTTTTTGTTATTCGGGTTTTTCTGTGTAACCGTTATTCGGTATTACGATTATTTGTTAAAATTTATATAAGCATAATTCAATATTCTTACCCATTTTGTATTGAGCGAATATTTATTTCAAAGGTTTTCTGAATAATCGTTAAAATTCATCCTTTATACTAAATTTAAAGTTTGTTTTATGGGTCTGTTGTTATTAACAAATTAATTTTTAGTTTTTATACCCACCACCAAAAAGATGGGGCGTATATTGCGCTTGTCATTCTGGTTGTAACACATCGAAATAATAGTCGTATAACCAAAAATTCTATATATTCTGGGTCCTTAACAGATTCTACCACGATTTAGCTAAGTCCGTCCGTCTGTCCGTCTGTTGTTGGCACGATAGAGCTTCGAAAAAAAGACATAGAACAATTAAATTTTTACCAAACATTCTTTGATCCATCGAAATGTTTGGTATTGCAAATGGGCACACTTTATTTTTAATATAGAAGCGCAAGTCCTGTTGAAAATGGTAGGAATCGGTCCACGATTGTAGCTCCATATTTGACCGTAGCTCCCATTTAAAGTCCAGTTCCGAAAACCACTTAAATGGGCATAAATCCCTTATAAAAACTACTATCAAGTTGAAATTCAACACAACTAATTCATACATATGTATATAAAAATTGTCCATCTCAATATGATGATGATCGGGCCATATTTGGCCATATCCCCCATATAAAGTCTACTTGTGGAAATCACTGAAATGGGCATAAATCTCTTATAAATGTCCATAATAGGTGATTTGGTGGTGGGTATGTAAGATTCGGTACAGTCGAATATAAACACTTGCTTGTTCTCCTTGCATTGGGTTCTTTTAATTCTAGTTTTTCTTTGTAACGGTTATTTGGTTTTATGATTATTCGTTAAAATTAAAAAAAAGTGAATATTCTTGTTAATTTTGTATTGGGAAATATACATATGTACTAATTATATAAAATTCATTTCCAATAATTCGAATATTTTTATCACTTTCTACTTAATTTTAAGTTCGTTTTATAGCTCCATTATTACTAACAAATTGATTTAATTTTTTTTATTAGGGTTTTCCAATTCGAATTTTTCTCAAAACAGTTATTCGGTTTTACAATTATTCGTTAAAATAATAAATAATAAATATATAAATGTAAAATTTGTCTCCAATTAGTCGAATATTTATTTCAATGGGTCCATACAATCCTTAAAATTTTACATTTTTTACTTTATTTAAATTATTTTTTTTAACAATTCAATAATTTATCAAATGTTAAAATCGTTGCGTCTTTTTTTCTCCAGATTGCTTGGTTTTCAAATTATGTATTCGTTAACACTCGGTAGAAAAAAAAACTTAATTTTTCCGAATTTTAAAACAAAAATACGAATTTGTAAAATAAAATTTAGTTTTTTTCTTAACTTTTCTTAAATATAAATAAATGAAATTCAATTTGTGTTTCATGTGGTATTCAATCGTTTTTTGTTTTACATAAATATTAAAATTTTTGCGCGAACGGAATTAACGTGCACAATGCTTTCAAATTGTATATAAAAATTATATGTACATAATATAAATACATGTATAAATACGGATATACGTACATATCCTTTAAAACTCATTATTATGAAATAATTTAAAGCATACTTCTAGGTTGGCATAAATATTAAAACTTGTTGTCTACTCTCAGAACAACACTCATTTCTCAGCCATACATCTTTAATACTTTCTCAACCCCAATATTGATATAAAAACAAAAGCAAATAAAGCAAAAAATCAAACTTTTTAACAAACAAAATTTCACGATTTTTGTTTGTTTCAATATTAAATTTCCACAAAAAAAGAAGAAAGAAACTTTTCCAAGTATTAAACAAATAATTAAAGTGTAATAACAATATTGTATTGTTTATGCCGCCGTTATACATTGTTGCAAACTCTTTTATTTAAACAACAAATATTAACATTAGAATAATTATTATGCAATATTAAACTTGCAAAATAAAATACAAACACCCACTCTGACACAAGTGCTGTTTTTTTTTATTGCCTTTGCAATTTTGTACGTTCATACGTTCCGGTCTCTTACACTTTCTCTCTAAATTCTCTTCTTTAACGTATTTTGCTTTGTACGAAAAACCAAAAAATAAAAGAAAACCATTTTAGATGGTTAAATGAAATTTTCAAGTACATTTATGCATGTGTGCTTATGTAGATGTGAAAGCCAACACACTGTCAAGCAAAAGATGCAGCAGCAAAAAGCTAAGAAGATGAAAGGATACTTGTTTGTTTCAAGGATATCTAAAGTTACCAAACAAACATTTTAAGTTATGTTTTTTCTATATTACTTTATTTTTATTTTTTGCTTGGTATTTCCCTCGTCGACTCCTTATTTAATTAAATTTCTATAGACTACTACTGTTGGCATAAAGTTTCATCGTCATTAGCTGGCTGCAGCTATTTTTTTGTTCGTGTTGTTAAGGATGTATAACAGACAAATAACGTTTAAGTCTTAAGCAAGCAGTTTAAGAACAAGGAAGACTTCACATGTATCTATGTAAGATAGAGAGTGAGTATGTGTATCTAAGGCCAGCATGTTCCATATGATGTTGTAGATAAAATTGTATTTAGTATTTAAATAAAAATTTATAATGTCACGCACATGTTTAACTTCTTAAAAGCACTTGAATTAAATGAAGGCATCTACAAAAAAAAAAAAAAACAACGAATATATCCTTAGCAAAAACGTTAGCCAAGTCAAAATATTAAATCATTAAAATGCTTCTATGAGCAAAAAGAAAAAGGGTTGATATGTAAAAAAAGAACAGAAAACCAAAAAGTAAAGAAACTCACACAGGGCACTTAATAATAAAAGGTGTTGAAGAGCTGGAAAATATAAAAACATTGACTTTGTAAATAATCTTCAGATTGTTTAAAGTGAAATTTAACAAAAAATAAAACTGCTGCTATAAAGACAAGTGGCGGTGACATTGTAACATGTTTTAGTTTACTAATCATGTCGTTTTAAGGTCCAAAGGACATGCGTAGTCCAAATTAATGTCAAAAGGTAAAGAAAATTTAAATGAAGAACTTTCAGGTGGCGTAGGAATCAGGTATCTATGTATATGAACCTGTATTTATTTTTCAGTTTTATAGAATTATTAATAAAATTCTTAATAATTCTGATTTTTTATGGAAACGAACCACTGTGCAATAAGAAACCCAAGAGCTTGTTTTGTATATTTTAGTATACATATTTACTTAGAAGATTTTTTTATTTGTTATCAATTAATTTGCTTTAAATTTTTAAACAGTTTGTTCTAATTTAAGATTTTCTTTGTAACGATTATTCGGATCTACGATTGTTCTTTAAAATTTTTAATATTCTTTACCATAATAATATATTCGTAATAATTTTCTTCTTACCAATTTTGCATTAGAAAATATGAATATGAAATTTATTTTCAATTAATCGAATATTTATTTCAACGGTTTTCCGAATAATCGTTAAAAGTTTGCCTTTGTGTTAAATTTCAAGTTTGCTTAATAACTCAATTATTAATAACAAATTGATTTGAATTTTTTTCTTTCATTAGATTTCTCCGAATCGAGTTTTTCTCAAAGCGGTTAATCGGTTTTGCGATTATTCGTTAAAATTTTTTAAAAACAAATTTATATTTTTACTAATTTTGTGTTGGAAAATATAAACGTAAATTTTTGTCTAATTAATCGAATATTTTTATCAACTGTTTTCCGAATAATCGCTAACATTTTACTTTTCTACAAAATTTGAAAGTTTGTTTTATGACTCTATTATTACTAACAAATTGAATTGAATTTTTTCTTTTTCGATACTAATTTTTAGTTGAAAAATATAAACATAAAATTTGTTTCCAAATAATCGCATATTTCTTTTAACGGTTTACCGAATAATCGTTAAAATTTTACTTTAATATTAAATTTTCAAACTTTGTTTTATAACTCAATTATTACTAAAACATTGATTTGTGCATTTTTATTATTATTCAATTTTACGATTATTCTTATTCTTACAAATTTTGTATTGGGGAATATAAATCTGAAATTTATTTCCAATTATTCCAATAATTATTTCAACGTTGTTTTTTTTCGAATAACAATAATCTCTAAAATTTTTCATTTACAAAATTTGAAATTTGGTTTTTGGTAGAACTGTTTTGCAACTTCTCTGTTTCAAAACACTTTTACTTCATTTTGAAACCTTTCTCTCAGTGCTCTCAATCTCAACATTAATAGAAATATTTTTTTTTATTTATAAAATTCCTTACTACTTTTAATTAATCCTTATAACTTTGTTTTATTTCACTCTAGACAGTAATTGTGGTTTTGTAATAGTGCTTTATGTAACCAATTTTCACTATTTTCATTTCACTTTGCTGCTGTTTTTTTTTTTTTTCAAAAGAAAATAACACCAAGTAAAAGTACTATATTGTGGTTTTAGATGTTTTCCCGTTTCATTTTTTTGCTTTAACGTTTATCGTTAAGTTGTAATTCTATTGTTAATGTAATGTCAACCATACATTTTTCTTAATGTTTCCTTTTTAAATTGTTTGTTTTTTTCAGTAGCATTAAATGACAACGTTGCTAGCAGTCCTTAGAAAGGCTGGAACAATACAGGGAGGGAAAGTTAGTTTATTTTATAGTAGAAAGAGTTGAATTAAATTCTTTTTTCTAATTTGCTTTCGCTGTTTCTTGGTAATGAGCTAATTTAACATTTTATGTAGTCATTCATTTCATTTTGGTTTGTTTTGTTTTTTATTTATTGTACCTTACACTTATTCGTCCTGCTTTGGTTTATGTTTTAGGCATTTGCATGTTTAAGAAAAGAAACCTTTTGTTTTTTTATAAAGTCTAGGAAATTGTTAAGTTTTCTGTTGCATTTAGTTTTTAAGTTCTGGTCTATTTGTTAGTTTTGTATTTATGTTTGACAATTAGTGTTGAAATGTAAAAGAAATACATTGCTAAGGAAATAATTTACTAAAGGTTGTATGTGTATAGCCGTATAAATGTAGTAAATGTTTGCACATTTATCTTAAACACCAGAATTTATTTTATTTTAAGCCTAAAAGATGTTATTAAAATTATATTTACTACCAGCCTAAATATATGCAGCAGATTTTTTTAGAATTTTTGTAAAAGTAATAAATATTGAAAATATGAATATGTATATAAAATAATATGCCTAAAAGTAGGCATTATATTAGCATTATACCATATATACATTTTTAACTTAACTGCTTATATTAAATTTGTCTTTAAACTCTTTAAATATTAAACTGCACGTAAATTATGTTAAAAACAAGCAAGTATGTACTTGTACTTAGTATTTTAAATTTCCTGCCTTTTTTGCTGTAAGGG
This sequence comes from Bellardia pandia, assembly GCA_916048285.2. Taxonomy (NCBI): domain Eukaryota; kingdom Metazoa; phylum Arthropoda; class Insecta; order Diptera; family Calliphoridae; genus Bellardia; species Bellardia pandia. Next base: position 48,445,559 of record OU696531.1, read on the forward strand.
GGAGCATAAACTTTTTGTTTCTATTTGATGAGAGTGTACAAGCGTTTTTTCGTTTTCATTCGTTTCTTGTTGATTTTTTTTGCTGCTGTTGTTTGTCATTTCAGATTATATTGTGCAGATTTAACACGTTTATTCCGCCACATGTTGTAATCTCAACTCATGTGTATACATGTTGCAAATAAACAACGTTGACACGATTATTATAATTACTAACCCTAAAGGTATGCTATACAAAAATACCTCGAGTGCTTTACACGCTTTACACTCTCACACTATCAATTGTACTTGCTGGTGCTGTTACTGTTACTTAAAACTGAACTATGACTACTGCTTACACCCTAATGCAATCATAACGCAGTTCAACAACAATAATAAGAGAGAAACAAAAATTTTAGGTATGCATGTTGTGTTGTAAACAACGTACTCGTATATATGTGGTGAGTGAGTGTGTGTGTGTATACAGAATGTACAATAACTTTCTTTAAAGTGTTGTGCCACTAAAAACACTTGTGCCTAAAAGTATGCAAGTGTTTAGTGCGTGAGTAGTTGTTACGTTACTCTTGTTACGTTTGTTGCTGTCGTGTTTATAAAATACTTTTAAATAGGTTTTTTTTGCTGCTATTGTTCAACAACATTGTTCTGTAACTAGGAAGAGTTTATTGTGTTTGTTCTAGTTGTTGTTACTGGTGGAATTAATGAACTCGTCGTATTTATAAGAAAAAAGGAGTGGCATGCAATGTTTTCAAATCGATTTGGCATATGTTTAATGGGTGTTAAAATTTTTTATATAAAGAATTTAAGTATAAATACAGCTACGTGCAACTATTTAAGAACACGATGCTAACATGTGAGCTGGAAGCAAATAATACGAAAGGTTTTATGATATTCCTAGAAAATGACAGCATATTGTGTCAAATTAATTATTATTTATTAATCTGTGAGTCATATTTTCAAACAAGTCGTGATATCAGTCGTGTATATAATTAAGGACAGGAGATCATTAAAATTGCTTATTTTTACAGAGCTTACATTAGTTTTTACAACTTGCGAGATCAGGACTGTATGAAGGCCACTCAAGAACAGTAACCGAATTGTTAAAAAACCATTGCTCAACGTGATCAGCCGTATGCTTCAGATCGTTATCTTGTTGAAATATGCATGTTACTGGCATGTTCTCATCAGCATACGGCATCATGTCCATATTTCCCCCAATTTTGTGCAGCAGCCCAACACCACGTGACGACATAGCACCCTAAATCATGCTCCAAAGTGGTGCTGTGAATCAAATTCTTTTAACTTTGGCCGTTGAACATATTTTTTCTATCTGGAGATGCCCTTTTAATTTTTGTTTCCATTTCCATTCCAATTAGTTGTATGTAAATCTGTTGCTATGCAAATATTTAAATATTAATTTGATTTCTAAAAAATTTTATACGTATTATAAAAAACTATTTTTATGTCTAGAAACTAAGATTTTTCAATTTGAATTGATTTATAGAAAATTAAGAAAGGTTTAATTTGCTTGCAAAAATAAGAGGAAAAACGAAATTTATTCGAAATGTTGAAATTTATTCAAAAATTCAAATTTTCCAAAACTTTAAATTTATTTGAAAATTGGCACTTTATTCGAAAATTTTAAGTTTTTGAATAATTTACAAAATTTCGAAAAAATTTTTTTGAAAATTTGAAACTTATTTTTTGAAAAATTTTAAATTTACTTAAAAATTTTAAATTCATTAAAATACACCTAATTCTGTTTTTACACGGTCTTGATTTAACACGCTTTGAAAATAAACAAATTTTAATTTTTTTTACACGATTTTTTTTTTTCAATTTAGCACGATTTAAAATTTTTTGTTCATATCACAAATTGGGATTTAAAAAACTAATACGGTTTGGCATCCCTACTACATAGTTATACGAGTAGTTTGGAATACATACCAATGATTTTTGTTTGAATTTTGCACCTTCGGTACAAGTTCTATGGAAGAGTTAAGGAGTCATATTGACTTTCAATATTGACAGTTTTTTTAATCGTTGTCCTTTTGTTTAAAATTGTCATCTACAGAACTAGTTATACAGAAGTACTGATTTACAATGCTTTTAAGCAGTTAGTCTTGCAGTTAGTTTTGCTCGAAATTGCCACACTTGTAATAAGCAGCTTTTGAGACCATAATTAAACGTTCACCGGCAAAAAGTCAAGCTAATCAAATAAACATTTTAACTTAAAGAAACCTTTGCTCTATAACAATTATAATTTAAGCTTATTTTAATGGAACTTTAAAAGTTCAGGTATTAATCTCATTTATTTATTTCACATATGTGCATATTTATTAATTTTTTATCTTCTAAATTGGTTTTTTTTTATAAAATATCAATAATCTTTAATAACATTTCCAAACGAATAAGAACTACAGGCAGAATAGTTGATGATATGGGTTGTATTTCATATTAACCAGAAATATTGTTTCTCTTTACAAACCAATCAAACAACCCCTTACACAAGCAAAAATCTTCTCCAATGGCTAAGCAGCCATAACCATCAAAAAACATTAACAATTTCATCAATAAACGCTACGGAAAACATGAATGGTTTTATAGCCTGTGAAAATGTATATTGTGTGCCTGTATGACTTTTTGATATTGAAATATAGTTTGTTTCTTTCACCACAATAGTGGGGAGAGTATATTGGAATTGTGCTGATGTTTGTAACGCCCATAAATATTGGTCCAACGCCCACCTTAATGTACACCAATTGACTCAGAATCACTCCCTGAGTCGATTTAACGATGTCCGTCCATCTGGCTGTCCATGTAAAGCTTGTGCGCAGAGTACAGGTCGCAATTTTGAAGATATTTCAATCACATTTGGTACGTGACATTTTTTCGGCCCAAGGACAGACGGGAAACTGGTGGAAATCGGTCTATTATTTCACCTGGCCCCCATACAAATGTCCTCGCGAAATAGGAGTTTGACGATCATAAATGTTTGAATTATAAAAATAACCAAACAAATTTCACCACAAATGAGTAATAAATAAAGCCAAATCACATTTACAAATTTTGTTCATATGGGTCCATAATTGATCATAGTTCCCATATAAGATCCACTTCCGAAAATCACTTTAAAGAGCATAACGCTTTTAAAAATGCCGGTATCCAAATAATATTGAACGAAAATATATTTCGTATATATAAATATAAGACGGTAGAATTTTATGATGACCGCCCATAATTAGTCGTAACTCCCATATAAGGCCCACTTCCGAAAATCACATAAATCTCTAAAAAAAAATTTTGTTATCCAAATAAAATTTAACAAAAATAATTTTCAAATGTAAAGAAATGATAAAATTTTATAATGGTCGGTCCATAATTAGTCAAAACTCCCATATAAGACTCTCTCCGTAATTCACTTTAATCTCCATAAATCTTTTAAAAGTATTTATATCGAGATTAAGTTTAACATACATAATATATATATTCACGGAAGTCATGGCACTAAGTTTCAGGATGATCGGTCCACAATAGGTTATATCTCCCATATAGCGCCCATGTCTGAAAAACTGTTTTATTTATATACAGTGTGCAGGGTATTATATGGTCGGGCTTGGCCGACTATACTTTCTTATTTGTTTTATTTTGTATGTATGTGTATGTTTCTTTTCATATTTTTGTTTAGTTAGGATTTTTCATATTTTGTTTAATGTAAAAAAAGGCAAAAAACCAAAAAAATATACAAAATATATTGTTCCATTTGATTACATGCTCAAATCTTATTTGATTTTTAGTTTCTGTTGCTCCATTTTCTTTGATTTTCTTTGTAAACATTTAGGCATTTAGCTATTTATGAATGAGTTTTCTTATTGTGAAAATACTTTGATTTTTGTCGATATTTTAACTAAATTGCTGGCATGCGTGCTTGTTTTGTTGACAATAGTCTTATCATATTTTTTCTACCACAAATTGCTGCTGATGAACAGCCTGTCATCAGGCTTTTGAAGGTTTAGGATTTGAAGCATTAGAGGGAATAAACAGCTAAAGTATGAGTTAGATAAATATTAGTTATGTTTGTGTGGTGTTGTTAACTAAAAGGAAAGGAAGTGGCCAACAAATGACTTGTTCGTCCTTTTGTTTTTTTGCGTGAAAATTTCTTCATTCAGCAATATTTTATATAAACAAAAAAAGGGCGCAAATTTATTAAATTTGCTCATCAGAAAAATACATTTGGTAGGGATTTAATAATATTTATTAATGTAAATAGTGGGACAGATAAACTTTTCTAATTTATTGTTTAAAATTATTTTGCTAAGGTTATATATATTTATCTTAAAGTATGGATATTCAATTGTTAGTTTAAATAAAAAACCCAACCGAATACTGTATATTCCATTTGTAAAAATTAAGTTACATTTTCTAAATTTTAATATTTCACAAAAAAACTGTATAAGTTTTGTAACGAGTATAAAAAGCTTTAATTGATTTAAAAGCTCAACAGCTGAAGAATTAGATTAAGCCCTTTTTCGTAGTGTTATGAATCTCTGCTTTATTTATGCTTAAAGGGTGACCAAAAAGTGATCTGGTGAAATCTCCCCTTAAAAGAAACTAACAATTTTAAATTTTTTGAAACCCAAAATTGAAGACTGAATTTGATAATGAGATAGAAATGTTTGTTAATAGATTGAAATATATGTAGCTACACAATACCTAATAATGTCTGCAATGATATGCAATAAAATGTTAAATAAGAATTGTTTCGGAGGGTGAGAATACAAGAATTTGCTAATAATTTTGTCTACAAACGTCAGATTTATACGCATATTGGTAACAAAATTAAATGAAGATTGCTTTTATAGAAGTTAAAGGCGAAATGACATATTATTTTTGTCAATCTAACATTTCAATATAATATTATGTATGTTTGTTAATTTATTAATCTATACATATAGTATATGTATATAAAAATTAATGTCTGTCTGTCTGTCTGTATGTTTGTGCTTAATAGAAGGCCAAATCCTTGGACCGATCTTAATGAAATTTTATTACTGTGACTCTGTTAGGAATAATAGGCTATATGAAGTTTTGATTGTACAAACGGGAGTGGCACCGCCCATATAACCCAAAAATTTAAATTGCCATATTTTGGGAATTTTTTGACCTATGTCGATGATATTTGGTATATAGCTGTGAGTGGACAAAGGGGCGTGGCCTCGCCCATATAACCCAAAATTTAAAATCGTTATATTTTGGGAATTTTTTGACCAACAGCGGCAGGGTATTGGCATGAATAGAAATACGTACCAAAAGAAAAGTGGAAGGAGCACGCCCCTTTGTTTGTGATATATTGGAGGCTGGTCCTGTTAACCGATCTTAAATTATCACGGGGTGCAGTTTTCACTCAGGAATACATATTACATGATAATATTTTTGGACCATGTAAGCTTCTGTACCTACTTTTTTACAACGCATATTAAAGGCTTTACTTCAAAGAGGGGTAGCAAAGCACACCGGGTTCAGCTAGTGGTTTATAAACTTCAATTTAAATTTTTTGTTTTCAAACATATTTATATTTAAATAACTTTTTAAGTAAATTTTTTGAAGTAAATAATTTTTATTTTTAATAAACCAATTTGATTTAATATAAAACAAAAATCTCGAAAAATCCCGGGATTACATTTATGAAATCTCGAATCCCAAGATTTGAAAAACCAGTCAAGTATGACATCCCTAGATGACACACATTCACCATAAGCTTCGGTGAGCAAAGGTGTATTTTAGGGACACATTTTCCAAGTTAAAGAAGCGTAGAAGAACTTGCCGCATCCCAGCAAGCCATATGAGTCCGAAGAGAGTCTTTTCTGACACCTTCTTCGGAGCGTTAACGCTCTTTATGAGCTCAAAAAACAACCATAATTGCTCCGAAAACCTTCATTCGAAAATGCTCCGTCAGAAAGAGCTCTTAGATAATGTCAGAAAAGCGTCTTTTATGAGGGTTTTATTGGGCTCTGTGTAATCTCGTTTTTATCATTCTTGTGTGGTACAGCTATGATTTTTTTTGTTCAAAGCACAAATAACAGGACAACAATGCTTTGGTACACACATAATTAAGTGGAATTTCGGAGCCATACTGCGTGCCGACTCAGGACAATAACAAGCAAATTTTTCTTTTGCTCCGAAAATGCTCTTTAGTTAGAATCTTTTCTGACTTCTTTTTCGGAGCGCTCCGAAAATGCTCTTTAGTTGGAATATTTTCTGACTTCTTTTTCGGAGCGCTCCGAAAATGCTCTTTAATTGGACTCTTTTCTTTCCGCGTTCAAAAGATTTTATTTATTTTTATTATTCTTGAAATTCTCAACACTAATTGGAATTTTCAAAATTTTAAATGAATTTTTGTTAATTTACTTTGAAAATATCAATTTCAATTGGAATTTGTTTTCCAATTTCAGATATAAAAATTCTCATTTTCAATGCGATACTTTTCAATTTCATACTAAAATTTTCAATTTCAGTTGCATATTTCTCAATTTACATTGAAATTTTTAATTTCAATTGTAATGTTCTCAATTTCAAATTGATATTCGCAATTTCATACGAAATTTTCACAATATCATGTATAAGGTTCTCAATTTTAATTACATTAAAAATTGTGTAGGTTCCATTATAAAAAGGGAAAAGAGTCAACTTTAGAACTAAATGGAATTTGCCAGCCGTCAAAATAGAAGTAAATCTTAAGTAAACATGGCTTGAAAGCGTGCAACATTTTTCATATTAAACAACTTACTAATGTCCTGTAACAATTAAACAAAATTTACAATTTAAATTTCTCTAAAAAAAATATTTACCAAAAGTTCTAGACACCATTTACAATAAAAGTTTGTATGAATATTTCAACGTTAGCAGTGAAACTAAAAACTATTTTTCATATTCTATTTAACAACGTGATGATTTCCGTATCAAGGGGATTAGTAAAACTTTGATAACTGGGAATGAAAATGTAACCAATTAACAATAATGACTTAGATAGACTTAAAACAATGCAGAGAGACGCATATACACACAGTTATACGTATGTACATATTTATATAGATAAATTTTGTAGATAAATATAAATTATGACTTTATGACTTAAGCTTGTTTAATATTTATTCATGTATTTGCAACACTAAATATTTTAAGGCGTCAGTTATGGGTGTACAAACAAAACAAAAAAAAAAGAGCAATTAAGTAATTATGAGATTATGAATATTAATACTTGCCGACGACATCTTTGGTAAATGGAAAGTTTTATTTAAATTTTAAGTAATTAAAAAAATAGGCTTACCTGTAAAGACAAGAAAAAAAAGAGAAATGGGAATAATTAGTTTAAATTATAATTTAAATATAAAAAAGTTATAATAACAGAGTTTGGTTGTAATTAAAATTAACAAATAAATAAAACAGCTACAGTGGTTTATAAGATTTGAATTAAATTTCTTTAAAATGTTATTAAACTCCTAAAGTCTTGAGTTTTATTAGTTTTTGTAAACCAAACCATTACATTACCTTACCTAACTATTGAGGTCATATTTCTGAACAGTTAACCCATTAGAGGTCAAATGAAAACGGGATTTAAGATTTTGATTTCAGATTTTTTTATTAATAGATACGAGCATAAACAAGCCCAAAATGAAAGAAAAATTATATATTTTTTTTTTTGGAAACGAGTTTTAGGGGTGTACTCAAATGAGTACACTGACCTGCTACATACGAAATTTTTCGAAACATGGCTTTTCGACACAAAGTGTTTTAACGCATTTTTTGCACTGCCAACGTACTCTGGAATGGCAAATTACGCACCGTAACTGATTTTCTATTTTAGCGGGATAGTGCCCAACTCCATCTTGGGGTAAACCTTCAGATATTGATGCAGACTGCCGTGATTTGTTGTATCCACCTTCGCGTAAATAATAACGTGCAATGTGACGGCGAAACAAAAGTTGATCCATGGGACTCTCATTGCTCAGTACATGTAGCCGCCAAGCATTAGAAATTGCTAAATCAATCATATATGTGAATAACACCCACCACCACTTCTTTCCATGAACAGCAATCCTATACAAAGAGATTGATTGATCGAGCTCGTCAACTCCACCCATAGCTTTATTGTAATTTTGAAATAATTTGGGTATAACCACGTCAGTTTTCTTGAAAGAGCTTTGACCACTATCTCATTTCCAATATCTTCATCCAAGGACCAGTACAGTGGTTCGCGTGGTAATTTATTGCAACCGGATAATATCAAAACTCCTACGAAATTTTTCAAATCACACTCCTTCAGGTGAAATTTGTGCCTGTTATTCTGTTTTGCGTAAGTTGTCGAATTGGAGATAATCAAGTCTATGATTTTCTCATCACATCACAAATTGTATTTGCTCTGTCATAAACTACAGAGTTGTGCTGAGAAGCTAGTCTTGGTGGTGGATGACATTTGTGCCAAATGGGATTTCTTTGGGTTGCCGAGCACGCTTTGACTGTAATGGTTCATCATCACTGTTATAGTCACTGCGGTTTACAAAAAGTTCTATTGTTCCAGGAATATCTTGCGGTAGGGCAGACGATATCACATCATCCTCAACACCTTCCTCTTCGTCAGTTAGTTCACTTGGACTAGGTTGGTATGATTACCACATCAATTTCCTCATCTTCACTATCGGCTAATATATTATCAACGGCCTCTTGAAGTCCTCTGAAACTCTGCTGGCCCTTAAAACGTATTCCACTCATATTTCAAATCTAACAAAAAAAAAACTATTTTTTACTTATGGATGCTGTCATTGTACTCAACCGAGTACAGCTAACTTTATACCTTTCTATTTTATTAATTTTCTTACTTTTAAGTATTCTTTGCTGCTTTTATGTTTTGTTGTTACTATTTTTATAAAAATAGTGCAAGAAAACCGAAAAATTTTTAGTATTATTTAAAATATTTAAAAAATAGTTTACTAAACCACACACTGCATTCGCGCCACAATTCAGACTAAAAGTTTTGCAGAAACAACAGAATATACACAAAAAATCTTTTTCTGCAGTTCTTGGTATTGTTGTTGTGAAACTAAGTCACGGTAAAAAGATTGTATTTTCTTACGTTTTGCTTGGATATACGCAAAAATACAAGTGTACTCAGTTGAGTACACTGACTTCTAATGGGTTAAGTATTCAACCCCTTAAGGTATACTATACAAGTCATATAATTTGAATCATACTTATACATGAGTTTTATAAGGTACCTAAAAATATGCTTTATTGCTTTCATTCATTTTTCCATTATTATTATTGTTTCTTTGCTTTTGTTACAAAATTAAATTCCTATCCTGATCTCATAACTGAATTTTCTTTAATTTTTCTTGTAAAACATTTTGTTTAAATGTTTCTTTTTGCTCATTTCTTATTCTGGGTAAGCAAACAGAACAGAATAGAAAAAAAAACTATAGAAAATGAAATAGCAAAAAGCGAACAAGAAAATTCCAATATAAAACTAATTTTCTGTGTTACGATTTTTTTTTTTTTTGTTACGAAATTACATTTTTTGTGGCTGAAATTTTTTAGTTGCAGGTTTAAAGCAAGTTCATTCATGTTTGTATTTTTAGTATATTCGAGGCAGGGTATAGCTTCATTAATTTGTTGTTGTTTTTTTTAGCTTGAGCTATTAAATGCATATCATTTATAATTTAAAAACTTAAGAATTCGGTGAAAAACTTGCAAACAAACTCTGCCAGAGGCTAACTTCTAATAAAATAGTTGTCACATTGATGTTGTGCTGTTTTTTTTTTATTATATTTTGCTGTTGTCTCTTTTTTGGTTCCGGACATGATATCAAGCCGGTTAGTTAAGTAAGGATTCTACAGAAAAGCAGTACTTTCAAGAACATGGTCAGCAATTTTTGTTGATGCTGTCTGTTTTTCTTCGTTTTTCTTTTTTTCTGTGAAAATTTTGAAAGTCATTTAGGTTTGTTATAAAATGTGTCATAGTTTTTAGGCTTTTCATATAGTAAAGACAGCCTTGTGTTAGCAAAAATAAAAAGCTACATTTGTGTGTATTCATTTTTAAAATAAATGAATTTAAATGTTTAAATTTCTTGGAAAAAGAAAACTTTTGTAATAAACTCCTGAAGCTTGAAGTATAAAACGTTCAAAATGGGCTACACCCTTGAGATGAGAAAATTTCAATTTAAAAAAGAAAGAAAACTATTTGTCAACATTAATTAAATTTATGTCAAATTAAACATTAATTTTTAATATACTTAAACTTATAATGACAAATGTATAGAAAATATCAAACTCCCAAAACATTTAACTCAAAGGACCTATAAATACAAAAACCAATCCAAGTTCAAGTTACGCTCTCACGACGCAATATGCCTGTAAGATAAACCGACAAGTGTAAAACGAGCCAAGGCATAGTGCAAAAATTCAAGCTTAATTTGTCAATCAATTGCGTTCAAGGCATCTGCTACGCTTTTGCGAACTCAATACTAAAAATATGAAATTTTGTAAATCACTACGTCATTGCGTTTAGCAAACGCAGAAATATTACGTTGTTACAATACTGTCAAATCATTGCGTGGTTATTGTTGCCATTGTAAATGTTGATACTGAAATTTCAAATGAAAATTTACATAGAGCTACACTTATTTTGCATTGGCAATGCTACAAACCTATCAGCTGTTCAATAATTTTGTTTGGTTATTTAGCAAGAAAATATTTCAAATTGTGAAGAAAAAAGCTTTTAAAGCAAATAACTAGAAATACAAAGACACTAAGGAGTATAAAAAAATGTTCGCACTTATGTCTTCTTCTGCGGAAGATGAAGATTCTTCAAGCGTCCTAGACATATCTATTGAAAAACCCCGATTGCGCTCTACTATCAACATCATGCACTTAACGAATAATGATCAAGTAAAATAACACTGTTGAGATTTACAATATTTTTGAATGAAACTTCGCGGGTGTTCTAATTGGTGGCCCAATTGCATTCAGGAGTTTCGACGTAGTTTCCCAAACATTATTAACAGTTGCCTTTGAGCTGCCAAAATTAGGGATTTCACGAGCCACATCTGGATGCTTTTCCATTTCAGCTATCAACAATTCAAATTGAGCTGCCGTTGTGGCTTCTTTTTTCGCCCTAAGAAAATTTTTAGTAGTATTTTATACTAAATGAATATGTTTGTATATTTACTTACATCGTATTAATAAAGTTTCTATAAAATAAGAAATTAATTGAATAATTTTGTTTTTTAATAATATTTTATTTCAACTTTTAAAACTAACGCCCACAAAATGGAGGCGTTAAATTCAGCGTTGCGTTTTACAAAATGCACAATTTCAAACAGTTGCATTAACAACAACGTCAGAATCAGATGTTACAATGCAAACAATCACTTGCTTGAACGCCGTGATTTGCAAAATGTTATTTAACGCAACGCTTACAAAATTGTGGCGTTTTACAAAATTAGGGCCTTATGCTTGGTTTTCACTATGTCATTTTTGTTGTCAAATGTCGTCATCTATGGCGTCAATCATGATTGCAAACATAGATGACGCCATATGACAACCCGTTTTCATACAATTGCCAACAAAAATGACATAGTAAAAACGCGGCCTAAGAATGGATTTAAAAATCGTAAGCAGACTTTAGCACACTTCTATTAAAACGATTCTCATTCATTGTTAATGTAGAGCAAATCCCAGTTTCTCAACCAATAATTTTATTTTTTTTTTACAATTCAGAATAAGGTTTCTCATTTATTATGACTAGTAATAAATACATATGCAGATAATAATGTCTAAAATATATTATATGTACAAGTATATATTGTGAGCGTCAAAATAAAGTCAACAACACACATTATTAAGAGAAAAGCTTAATTATATTATTATAAATAATATTCTATTAGAAAATTGTATTGGATTTGTATATATGTAGTTATTTAAGTAGAATTTAATTCACAAAAACCGATCTTTGGCCCCTGCACAAAATTCGTAAATGTGATTTGCTTTATTTGCCACTCATTTGGGATGAAATTTGTTTGGATGCTTGCATATTGCAAACATTTATGATCGGTAAACCCTTATTTCGGGAGGACATTTGTATGGGTTCCAGGTGAAATAATGGACCGATTTCCACCAGTTTCAATCCCATCCGTCATTGGGCCGAAAAAATATCACGTACCAAATTTTATCGAAATAATTTCAAAATTGCGACCTATACTCTCTGCGCACAAGCTTTACATGGACAGCCAGTCAGCCAGACGGACGGGCATCGTTAAATCTACTCAGAAAATGATTCTGAGTCGATCGGTATACTTTAAGGTGGGTATTGGACCAATATTTCTGGGCGTTACAAACATCAGCACAAATCCAAAATACCCTCCCCACTATGGTGGTGTAGTGTATAAAACAAAATAAGCGTATACAAGTTTAATGGATATATGGACAAAATAAAGTAGTGACATTATGCAAAAAAAAATAACCTGTCATTCCAAATGTAGTTGCAATTCTTTTAATCTTTCTTTGTTTAAAACAGAACGGTTAATTGGCGTTAAAAATTATAGCAATTTCATAATTTTTCATTAAAAAAGCCTGAGTTGTGACGTCGAGTAGCGAAAAATTTACTATAAGAAGACAAACATCAATTGAAATCAAATCATAATAGACCTACACAGAAATGGTTCTGTGTGAAATAGGTAAAATCGTTACAAGGCATCAGTGTACTATATAAAAAATGATAGACAAACAATACCGCAGAAAATAAATAATAATAAATACTTTAAAATGTTACGAAAACTTCTGGAAAACCTGTAAGCTTGAGTACGACGTTAGATTGAATTTCAAAAAAAATGTAAATAAACAGGCCTCAAATTTTTTGCAATAATATTCTTTTCGCCGACGAGTAATAAATAAGTTACAAAGACGGTAAAACATGGCGGCGCTCAGTAATGATCTGTTATTGTATGGCGGCATGTAATCCCTGGTCATCTTACTTTTATAGAATATAAAATGAAAAAGGAAGATTATGCCGACATTTTAAAAAACAATGTAGACCCTAGTGAAGAGAAATTAGAACTAGAGCAAAACTGGATTTTCCAACAGGACAATGATCCTAAGCATACCTCCAAATAGACTTTAGATCATCCTCTGCACACCTTATTCCAATGGGAATATCTGGACAAAAAAAAAATTATACAAAAAATATTTCAGGATGAATGGAACAAAATTTCGCCTTAACTGAAAAACTCGTTGATTTTTTGTGTAGAAGAATGTCAGCTGTGATAAAGGTAAAAGGACTACAAACAAAATATGTATTAAATACAATGTTTTACATAATTTTAATCTACCAGTTTATTTTATTTTGACGCGAAAAATCTGAGAATTTTAAGTTAAAATTTAATTTAATTTAATTTTTCTAGTTTTTCTTAATGAGTTACATTTTGCCTAAGTTACTTATGAATTATTCTGTTTGTTTGTTGACTGACTGTTTATTCTGTTACACTACTGTACTACTGTTCTTAAGAGTTCTTTTGAAGCGTTCAAAAAAAAAATGCCAACAATTTGTTATTGGTTTATTGGATTTTTCTTAATCATGACGAAAAAAATATAATAACTACTGCAATATCGGAGTGCCTTTCATTGTGTTTACTGTAATAAAGCGATTTTGCCTATTTTCAATATCAAAGTTCTTACTTCAATGATAAACATTCTCAGAGAATCCCAGCAATTGTAGCTTTGTATGTTGGACGTAAAAGTGTTTTACACAGATAGGCAGACAGCCGAAATAACTCAATTCAAAAAAAGTTTAACATTCACTATTTTTAAAACTAGATTAAAACTAAATTTAATGCAGGATCAACTAATTTCAGCTACATTTATGCAGAAAAGCCTTGGGAAATTATGACAAAAGAGTGCACAGCCGTGGAGGGATGTCCCATACATAACCGCCCTCCCTATAATTGTGAAGAGTCTAAATAAAAGAAATTTATTTTATATTGAATTCAAATCTTGCGTAAATTTAAGCACAACCTTTAAACGTATTGCTTTTATCGAATCTAATTTAAAGACTTTCATTATGACACTCATAGTAGCAATTTCTTAGCAATGAAATCTGTGCAACGCATAAAACAAACAAACATTTGAACGCAAATTGCCGGAAATCACCAGTTTATCACATACATACATACATACGCTTATAAATGACTCTTGTTAGCGTATGTTTAAGTAGTTTATGAAACGCGAAATAAATGCAAACTATGTCAAATGACATCTTTAACAAAATTCAAAAAACACCAAAAGCAAAAAAAAAAAAACAACAAAATCGCAACTCAAAATACACATTAAGGGAGACTTGACATGGTTGATGGCTAAAATAATTTAAATTCATTTAATTTTCTGCTTCAGTGTTGCAGCATAAACATGATTTCATCAGCAAATCGCTGGTATATTCATTGTTTTTTCGTTGTATTTTTAATTTTCTAGTCCTCAAAGGAAACACTCAATTTATGCAAATGAAATGTAAATTGCTTAAATGTCATGTTACATAAGAAAGTTGTACATAAACACAACTTCAAATTAGGTAATTGTTATTAAGAGGCCATAATTTAATTAAGCACAGTGATGGTGGAGAGCACGTTGACGATAAAAGCAACAGTAACTGGCAACAGTAACTGGCAACAGTAACTGCCAACAATAGCAACAATGATGAGTATTTGAAGACGAAAATAGTTAGTTGGTGATGGAGGGGGAAGAAAGACAATTTCAACTAAATACAATATTGATTTTGTTAAAGTTTAAACAAATGTTGCTGTGTGATTTGTATATGGTTAAGAAGCACTTTAAATTTAATGAGTATTTAATGAAAACGCCCAACCTTACATACACTAAACGCTCAAAATTAAAGGAAGTTGTTGAGCAAGTCAGTTTTCAGGGTGTCAATTAGCATAAACAAAGTAATTTAAAGAAGGGGGGCTAACAGAGGTAATGGCAAATTGTAAGTAATATTTCTGACAGTTATTTAGAATTACAGTAATTTAATACTTTAAATGAATTAGACATAAATTATTCAAGTTTTAGTTATAATTTGAAAAGAGTTAATTATATTTTCAAAAAGTGGAGTATAGTTTAAGGGGGTTTCTTTTATATATAGGGATTTCCATAGAAACGGGCACTAGAAATGGAAATGTTTAAATTTGTATATTTTCTTAATTGTTATTATGAGAAAATTGTCAAAAATATATTTGCTAATTAAATTTTTTTCGCTATTAATTGTTTACAATGAAATTTTTCTATTAACAAAAAATTATTATAAGGAAATGAACAGAACAGAAGTCGAACAAAGGTAGATTAATGGTTAATCTTTCATTTGATTTTGTTCATTTGCAAATGTCGCGTTCTGTTTTCTTTCTCCACGATTGTTCCAATCAAGTGGATAAAATTTGGAATTTAAATTTTATGGATTTAACTAAAAACAATATTAAAAATTATAGCACAATATTAATTGTAATTACGTATTTTTTGAAAAACATATTTTTATCATTTTAGCATATATATAACATATATGGCGCTGTAAGGGCTACATTTCTGTCCTTAATCATTTTTTACTACCACGTCAAATTCTAGTAATGAACACCGGTATATAAATTGTTATAATCGGACTAAAAATAGCGACACAGTGAATAAAATACTAAAAGGGCGGTATTTGTAGGCGTGGCAAAAAAAGAAAAAAATTTATTTCTGGAATTGTTTTTTCTTTAATCCCAAGAGTTGACTGACACCCCCTGGCGAACCACTCTAAAGAACATTGCAATAATACAGATAGGACGACGCCGTAAAATATATATATATATATATATAAATTGGCGAAAATAAACAGCAAGTTTTTGAAAGATAACATCGTATAAAAAACATAGACAAATTAACCTTACTAGAAGGCATAAAACTAATCACCCCTATCGTGAATAAAAATTCCACATGAAATTTGTTCCCTTTTCACATTTTTCCTATTAAAATTCAATGTTAAAAAAATAAAAGGAAACAAATTTCAGATGGAATTTTTATTCACGATAGGGCTGAATGACTTATATAGTTAAACTGCTTAAGTATGTCAAAGCAATAAATTATAAATATGAGGCTTTTGCTGAAATTATTTGAAATTATCCTTATTACAAACGTGACGTTAAAATATGTAGCCTACTAAATCATATAAAAGTTTGTGAAAAACGAATGAAAATATGATGGCTTTGCAAACAGTTGAAGACGAGTGCTATTCTTGTGTAGCGTTCTCGATCTCTTGCATTGCTAACAAAAAAAAAAAAAAAAAAACGTTAAAACCTGCCTATTGAACTAAAAATAGTGATACTAAAATGCCAAAGAAAAATTTAGACAATTTCAATATTTTTTTTTTTACTTCAAAGGCCTATGAATGTCGCGTTCTACATCTTAAAAACGTTCATGTAACATAATTTAAATTTAAAGATGTGATTATTATAGTTTTATTTAACAAATATTTTTAAAATATCACCTTCATAAGGGCTAAGAGTAAATAAACAACTTTAATGAAAACTTGAAATTTTAGTTGTTTTGAAAATCTCTGCTAAAGAATGTTCCCTGAGTTTTTAGTAAATATATTTGTTTAGCATAATATTAACAGTCTTTATGAAAGTTGTCTAACTTAATGGGGGAAAGTAACTAATATAGCTTAAGGCACATAAACATTTTATTACAACTTGTTTTTTCTTATTAAGGAAAGTGTTGTTTTACATAATTTAAGTGAATGGTTTGAAAGTTAAATAACACGCTTTATTTAATGTGCAGTTTTATTATTAATAAGAATTTAATATGATTTAATACAAAATATTTAACTACAGAAATATATTGCCCAAAGGCAATCAAATATTTGCATATTTTTACTTGTCTATTATCACATAAATATTATTGTCTAATTTTTGGAGAAAAGATTTGAATTGCTTGAGGTGAGTCAACTTTTGCTT
Organism: Bellardia pandia; assembly: GCA_916048285.2. Classification (NCBI taxonomy): domain Eukaryota; kingdom Metazoa; phylum Arthropoda; class Insecta; order Diptera; family Calliphoridae; genus Bellardia; species Bellardia pandia. Next base: position 48,462,576 of record OU696531.1, read on the forward strand.
TAGTAAACGTTTTATGAGTATTCTCTTTATATTTAATTATTGCCTTTTATTAATGCTTGAAATTCACTACCTACTACAAAGATATGCTGTTGTTCGAGTAATCTTTTGCCCAAGTTTCTAAAATATAATAGAAATTTAAAGCAATTTCCTAAAGTTAAACTTGGAAATCGTATTAGATATTAATAATTTCTATATTATGTGTATAAAATCATTCATAAATGCTTTATGTAATTCCTTAAGAACAAAAATTGAAATAGTTTTTAACGAAAGAAATATTTTTGCACTACAATGCTGTGGACCATGAATAAGCAGCATGCATAATATTTTTTTGCTCTTTTTTTTTTTTGCATAAAGAAATTTACAAAAATAAAAAGAGCTAGAAATAAAGCAATGAACAATAGTTTTATTTAGTTACATATGAAAAAGGAAGAAACCAAAAAAAAAAACAATATTTGTTAAATCCAAGATAAGAGGATGCATATTTACAATGATGAAGCGCCTCTCTTCAGAATGCGAAAAAATTGCATAAGGACACACACATGCACCAAGAAGTAGAAAAAATCTAAGAGGATAATCCCAACAACTAACATTCATACACACTATCAGTCAACCCAGTAAATATTTTTTTACGAATTAGATTTGAAATCGTTGATGAAGTTGTTGTTTTCTATAAAATTAATCTAGCTGCAGTGTAGCACTTTAACAAAGACAACTGGTGCCTAGAATGCACTAAAACGCCCACCTTTAATAACAATATCGTTCCGTTTCATTAAAGAATCTGAGTATTAAAGAAAACGCCCATCCTTAAGTACAGTAAACGCTCTGAATTGCAGGAAATCCTTGAGCAAGTCAGTTTTCAGTTAATAAATTAGCAAAAACAAAATAATACTTTAATTTAAACAAGTAGAGAAACAGAAGATATGTATTGTAAGTTGTAAGTAATATTTTTGAGAGTTATTTAGAGTTGCAGTACTTAAATAATTCAAATGATTTAGGCAATTATTCAAGTTTTAGTTATAGTTTGCAAGGAGTTATTTATACTTTGAAAAAGAGCAGTATAATTTAAGGGCTTTATTTTTTATATGGGCATTTCCACGACAAGGTGCACCAGTTATGAAAATGTTAATAAACAATTTTTTTCTAACTTTGATGAGTAAGTTATAAAAAATAACGTTTTTCTTGTGTTATAAATTAATAAAATGGTTGCTTACATCTTTCTATTACAAGCAAATAATATAAAGAAATGAACAAAAGTTGAACAAATTTAGATTAATGCTAAATTTTTTATTTGATTTTTTTTATGTTCCAATATCGCGTTCTTGTTTGTTTAGCAATACTTCACAATCGTGCTAATTTAAATTAAAAAATGGTGCTAATTATAATAATAATCATTCATTCAGCATTTTATTTTCAAGTACAAAGTTTAGCGTTCACTATCACAATTGTATCTTTTTTCAAAAACTAATGTTTTTATTATTTTAACATGCCTATCTAGATGCTTAAAACTGCCAGAAGAATGCCGTAATTGGAGTAAATTAAAACAAAACTAGGAATTTGAAATAATTTTAATTTCACTCCAACTTCAGCTAATTGTTTTAGAGCTCTAGCAAATGTTCTGTACATGTATGAAAAAAGTCTCAAACTAATCTATTAAGTTTTCAGTAACAATTTTAGAAAATTCATTTAATGTTTTCACAAACTTTAGAAAATTATGTTATCCGCCATAAATATTTGCTGGGTTCACACACACATTGTCTTCAGTACAGTATTCGTTCGTAAACACACACGCAGCCAAATTCCAAACAATGTGAATGTCAGTGCATGATTTAGAATGTTATAAAAATGTTCCTTTTTTTAGATTTTCCCTACACTTTTTTCCTCTATACATATTTTGTTATTGCTGTTGTTTGTGGCTCAGGATTTTTTATTTAGATTTTTGTCATGATTTTGTGATGTTGACTTTTTTTTTTTGCTTCTGGTTTCTTATCTCTGTTCGTTATTTTATTTAGTTTTTTGTCGTTTATTCAGTTTTTTGTTGATAAATAACAATATTGTGTTGTTATATAATTTAAACAAACACTTGACAATAAATAGAAACAAAACTAAAGTAGTTGTTCTTATATTAAATTTAGAAAGTTTGGAGAAATTTAATAAAAACACTAGCAACTAGAAACAACATTTGTTATTGTGAGCAACTACAGTTAGTCCAAAAGGGTCTGGGGCTTGTTGTATTCAAAACACCACAAAGATAACACCAATAATGTGTATGAAAATTTAGGCAAGAAATGACTACATTAATATTCAGAGAAGTATGTTTCACAATTCCAAATTAATTCTATTATTGTTACAACTCAATAGTAATTTTTAAAAGAAACTAAAAAACAGCTAATAGCTAATTAAAGCAATCTAGTAATTTGTTCTTTATAAAGAGTGATTTTTTGAGAACTTTCAGATTTGATTTTCTTTATTTGGTCCATACGATATGTCCAATTTTGGCATACTCTCTCCTACATAATGGCCAGTCTCTCAGGAATAAATTCTTCAATATTAGCTTCCTGTTCAACAACCGTTGCGAACTTGTCGCTCTAGATATGAGTCTTAACATAGCCCCACAAAAAAAAATAGTCTAAAGGCGTTAAATCGCGAGATCTAGGCGGCCAATTGACCGGCGCTAAACATCAAATAAACTGTTCACTGAACTCACCTGGACAATTGTTTCGCGTGCTGTGTGCTACCATCTGGTTAAAATCACATGTCAGCCAAGTCCAGCTTTTATAATTTGGGCAAAAAAAAAAAAAAAAAAATTAATCATCGCTCGGTTGCGCCCGCCACTCACATTAACGTTCCTGTCTTTGTTGTCTTTGAAAGAGTAAGGTCCGATGATATCACCGGCTCATTATATTTTTCGGAATCCAGTGGCAGTTCGTGTAATGCTTCACACCAAATACGACAATTTTGGGTGTTTATAAACCAGACATAAACACAATTTTCCAAAAAAAGTGAACGATGCACTTACTTAACCGAGCATGAATTGTGATAATAAAATTCATTAATCTGCAAGCGTTGTGCGTTTGTAAGTCGAAGTTGCTCAAAAATCACCCTTTACTTGCAAGAATTTGTTACTATTTTTATTTAGTTTAAGCAACAAACCGTTCCTTGTCATTTTATTATTATCTGCATAATTTTATTTTAATTATAAACTCAACTATTTTTAATATACCTATTTGCCTTTATACACATTTGCATAATTTTAATTATAAAATAAACTGTTTGTGCACCTCACTTCCAGGAAATGTGTTATTGACTTTTACAATTGCATTATTTTAGAATAAAATTTATTGCATATTTATTTCAGGGGACACTATACTATACGAATACATATAAATTTTATATGCATATTTGTGATTTAGTTTTTCATATTTTTGCTGATAATAAGGTTTTAATTAGTGTCAGCTGTTAAAACTCCCCCAAAGTATGCAATGGATTTTTGAATAGTTATTAATTACAATTTTTGTTAAATATTTATTAAGCCAGAAAGTATGCTAATGTTATTTGTAGTAATTTGCTAATAGTGTAAAAAATAGGGGAAATTTAGGGGATAATATGCAAACAGAAAGCTTATTATTTATAGTTTTTAAATTTACAAAGAATTCTGCAGGCGTTTCTACTCATGAGTTGAAAAGAATTAATTCTTAAAACAATTTTTAAAATCAGTACATTAAGACCATTGAATGAATATCTTTAAGTATTAATTTTTTATATATATATATATTTATATCATTAAAATTGTCATTAACTCAACTACATTACAAGCTTAGGCAAATATAGGGAATCTTTTTTTTAATTCTATTACAAATGGGATTAAGAAAATTATTTGCAATTATTTCAAAAATAGCAAAACCAGCACAAATTGAATAAACTCTCGAACATTTTCAGAACTTGTTATAAAAAACTAGATCCAATTCAAATTCTTTAATGGCTTTAATAGTAATAGAAACAATAAAAATTCTTCGTCATTTTCTTCCTGCAGCAAAAATGTTTCTAAGAATGTGTAGAACTAGTTATAGGGAACAAGAAGCCTAAAATTTCAAAGAAAAATTTTTGTTTAAATAACAGGTTCCAGAACCCTTCCCAATTGAGTGGGCTAGCTCTTTAAAGATTACTTAGAAACAGTTATGCGCATGACAATTAAAAAAAAAAAAAACATTGATCAGAACTCCAAAGTAGCACAAAAACTGTCTACTTTCATGCATTCTAGAACTAGTTAGGGAACTAATGCAGTTTTTCTTCGAAATAAAACATATTTTTAAATAAAAGCATTTGAATGAAACAGAAGAATACGTTTGGTTCTATGCAATGAAATGCGGAGATTCCTTAATACTAAATTAAGATTTCGATTAAGATGCAAAGTTCTGCCTGTAGTGTTACATACTATTTGCGTATTTTTGGGGTTAATTTTGTATATGATAGTAATATATGTATAAAATTTTAAATAACATTCAAACATAATACAACAAAATTGCCTACTTTCAGGGTCAACATAACAATTAGTAAATGTTGCCTACTTTTAGGGAACACTAAATTTTAAGCAAAATTTTTAGAATTTAAGATTTATTTACATGAAAGACATAATTTTTCTCTCTAATAAAAAACAAATTTTAACAAACTCTCCATGAAACTTTAGCTAAGACATTTTCCTTATTTCCAAGTCTTTGCTTTACATAATTGAAAATATAGCAATCACAAATTCATTAATGTATCAGTTTTTATACAGTTTCATTTAGTTTGCAATTATTGTTTCTGACAAATATATTTTATTCCTTTGGTGTACAAATCATTATGATTACAACAGGTAGAAAATCATCATCATCAAATTACACAGCCCGGGATCGGTTACAAGTGCAAATAAAATGCAAAATATTGTCATTTCCTGAAGTTTCATTCATATTTTTTGTCGCTGCTGTTTAACTGTTGCATCATCAATTTTAACTTCATTGCTGAAGCTAGAGAGCATCAGCAAAAAAAGAAAACAAACCACAATGACTTGAAAATGAACTAGTAAATTATACAAAAAAAAAATAACAATCAAGTGTGATGATGTTGATGATGATGATGAGTAAAGAAAAAACCAAATAAATATTTATATAAAAAGGAAAATAATAATCAAAATAACTAACTACTACTACTCTGGGTACAAGTACAAGTATAACAGTAGAGTTGTTGCTTTAAGTACCCAACTATCATCGTACTTATTTGCATTCAAGCAATTTCTTTAAGAAAATAAAAATATAAGAAAAACTCTTGAGAATAATTTATTCTATACATCTTGTCATTCCTGGTGTTCTGGGTGCTTTATTTGTGTAAAGATTTGATTTTTATTCTGCTTAAAATGCTGGAATTGCAGTTGAAATTTTTAAATATTTTTTGTTGTTATCTGTTTGTGATTCTAACTTCCACTGAATCAATTTGAGTTTTATTTCAACTTTTTATTTTTACTTTATAAATAAATATTTTTTTATATAATTTCCATTCAGTGTTATTGACATCATTCTTTTTATGTATATCAGGCCACCAACCAGCCAGCAAACAACCCACCATCCCTGCAACTGGAGCCACCAACCAACCCAACCACTTTTGTCTAGGGTTTTTTATTTTATTTGATTCTTTATTTTTTGCCTCTTGCAGTCAACCTTAACTTGAATTTGTCATTCAGTTATTGTCATTTAAAGTTAAGTTTTATTAAAACTTGTTTTTTTATAACAAAAATTTTGTATTTGTAACAGAATTTTTATTTATTTTTTTTATTTTTGGAGAATATTTTTATAATGTAAGTGGAGTTATATAAGGCTTTGCTGACACTCTATATTAAAATCAAATACAGAAAATTCCGAAAAATTTTTAGAACTGTCTTTAACTATATATAGGTACTGTAAAAACATTGTTAGGCGTTTTTATCAATAGAGGAAAATATAAAAAAGTATCCTAAGAAGAACTAGTTCCTTATAGTTCATGAAAAATATAAACAACAGAAGCAATAAATATTAGCAATAACTTATGAAAAATATTATGAAAACTTTGGCTCTTCAAATTTTACATACGAATTTCTATTTGTAAGCCTTTGATGTGCCAAAAAAAAAAATCACAATTTTTCGATAGAATTTTAGTAGCACAATTTTAGTGTAAAATAATGGTTTTGTTACTATATTGTTTCCAATATATTAGCAATAAACATTGGATGTAGAACGCGACAAAAAACATACAGCCATGTCACAGAATTTGATTCCGTTCGGAAGTGGAATTGATTCCGTTTTTTGCTTCTATAAAAAAGCAAAACCAAAAATGTTTTCGGAATGAATCCACTTTTAATTTGCTATGTGGAATTTTAATTTTAAGAATTTCTAGGTTTCATTCCGAAAAAATGCTTCGTTTTACCTTTTCTATAAAAGCAAACAACGGAATCAATTCCACTTCCGAACGGAATCAAATTCTGTGACATAGCTGATAATTTTCCAAATTTCGCGTTGAAGTGGAAAATTTTATAGACTTCCTAAAATTGTTTTATTCTTGTGTCAATTTTCAATAGCATTATGTTTAACAAACAGTTAGGTTGTTTAGTTTTATAGCTAAATACTTATACTTAAACTTGGTATCATGAACGTGACAAATATACAAATACAACTCGTTTTACATTCGTATCTAGAAAATTTTGGCATTTTAATACCAATATCTTTGTGTAAAATGTAGGTTTTGTAGTTTTATAGTTTACAATATATTAGCCATAAAACTGTGATCCCGAACGTGACAAAATATAGAACTCGTTTTCCATTCACATTAAGAATTAAGTTCAATAATCTGCGAATTAGAACATCATTTTTAAAATCTTTTTGACAAATTTCTTAAACAACTTTATGTTAGCATTTCCTTAGTCCAAAACGCGAAACTACTACACGCTTCAAATAATACAGAAATCTTGATTTAATTTTGAAGAAGCAATTTAGAAGCAGTATGTTGAATGTTAAATGTGGGTTTAGACGTTGTTTCCAATATATTAGCAACGCGACGAATAATATAAAAAGTGATTTTTTAAGAGCTTTCGGATTTGGTAAAAAAAACACATACAATTTAGAGAAATACATGAAATCTTTATTTGAGTCGATAGACGGATCATATAACTTAATGTTTAAATATGATTTAATGTATATGTTGATCGCGGTTACGCCTCAAATGATTCATGCGCTGGGTCACAATATTGACGTATTCTCTCTAACGTATCGGCCAGTATATCATGAATAAATTCTTTAATATTAGCTCCCAGTGCGTCAACCGTGGCGGATTTGTGCCTACATATATGTGTCTTAACATGGCCCTACAAAAAGTAGTCCGAAGGCGTGAAATAAACTGTTTACCGATATCGCCTCTCAATTGGACCATTCTTTCGCGTGCTTTGTGGCATGTAGGAGCGTCTTGTTAAAACCACAGTCAGCCAAGTTTAGCTCCTCTATTTTGGAAAAAAAAAATAAATGTAACCATCGAACGGTAGCCATTCACTTTCTTGTGTTTCCCGTGCAAATATGAATGTTTAAATAGAAAAAAAGCATTTGCTTTTAAACAAATTTCCACATGAGATAGCGAACGCGACACATTTTGAAAATGACACGTATAGTGAAATTTCTAAACTTTTTTTCAATTGAAGCCAGTAAATATTGTTATAAATTACAAACAGCAGCAACTTAATTAGAACGATCACATAGTTTTGATAACAAACAATGATTTAGGTGCAAGAACGCTACACCAAATGCTTAAATCTTTCTATTTTTTGGTGTTATTTTATTGTTGATAGAAGATTTAATAAAAAGTACAAACATTAAAATTTGCTATTTTCATTTCTCAAGTTCTCATACAATTATTATAGAAAAAATTATTTGTTCATTAATATCCTTATCTTTCTGTGGGAATGTCCATATTCTTTAGGAAATTTTGTATTCGTTATAAATCAGTTTTGAGATTATAACTATTAGGAAATTCATGTACATAACATATTTCTTATTTATTTATTTTTTTAAAAAATTGTTACAAGTCTTTCCCAAAAATTTATTTTATTTATCTTTAGACAGCATAACATATTGTCTTGGTTATTATTTCATACTTTTTTTAGGTAAACTGTCAAGCGTGTTTTGATAGAATTACGAAAGACAATAACACTTGACAAGTGATAGGTTATTTTACAAAATATTGGATTTTCTGAGAATTTAGTAAAGGCATTTATTAATCATGTTTTTCAAAGCAATTGGTTGATAAAAATGATATCATTGCGTATAAAGTTTCCAGGAAATATAAAACAGCACAATATTTGAGAATCAGTAAAGGAATACAAGGGCTGTCCCTAAATTTCAGCAAGATATAATCAATAAAAAAAAACTTATTGTTAGTGTTATTAACTTGTTCAAGGAGCTTTAACGTACTAGTACACAGCAAATTCTCTATTTAACGATTCCCGATCTTGTGATTTTTTAAGGTCAGTTTTTAAACAGTTTCACCCAACATGTTTTGTTTTGGCAAAAGATTTCCTTATAAGCTTTTCTCTATAATCTCACTTAAAAGAAATTTAAATAACCAGCAGTAACAAGAAAAACTCCACCCCAATGATTTCTTTTTAAAAAAATTTGTGTATAATGTAAACAATTATTTAAAATCTCAACCCTTAGTTGGATGTCTTAGAAATAACTTCACTGAATGATAAATGACAAAATAAACTTTTCAATTAAGCTTAACAGAAAAATATCACAGGGAGAAAACATCAATATTTATTACGAAAAGCAGTCGGACACCTTAAAATATGCAACATTTATGCTTGAGGGCAAACTGCTGACATCCCTAAAAGTATACTATGAAAATCTTAACAAATACAAGCATTCCAAATACACAATGTTTATAATCCTGCGGCAATAATGGCAAATTCTATAGAAATAAAATATAATCTAAACACTATAAAGAGTTCATCCCCCCAAAAAGTATGCAATATATTTTCTTTAGCAACACAATATTTGTTAACATCTACGCAAACAAATCAAAAATGTTGTTTGTTACATGGTCTATTGATTATGAGTATTACCTGTTTATGGTTGTTTTATGTTCAAAATTTTGTTCTTAACATTGGGAGAGAGCAAGAAACAAAAGCTGCAAAATGCGATTAACAACCACAAAATGATAAAAATTGTTGAAAATATATGAAAAAAAAACTGTTTGTATTGGCCGGCAGGGTTTTTATTTCAGCTTTATCTAAATTCTAGAGGGTTTAAGCAAAATAAAAACAAGAGTGGTGGTTGCATACAACAAACTGCATTGTTACGATAACAACCTTGATAGGAAAAATAATACCGGAGTTTTAGGCTTGAAGTACTATTTCTAAGTATATAGAAAAAACTACAAGCATTTTATGAATGATGTTATAATGGTGAGAGTTAAGTACAGACACGTGTGTCTTTAAAACACTTAAATAAAAATACAAACAGGAACGTATGTATATAAAAATGCAAAACAGTACAAAAAAGTATACCGGGCTTTATAATACCCCACTTGAAGTTTTATTAAAAAAATAAAACAACAAAAATTAAATAAAACGTTATATAGAAACACACAAAACTTTTTATAGAAATTTTATGGTATTTTTTTTTGTTTAAATCCTGTAAATAGGCAAATGTTTTTTATGATTACATATTTTGCTGCCACAACAAACCTGTTTTAATAAAAATAAATAATTTAATAAAATTTATGAAAAGCCAGAACAGGAAATATTTTATAATTGCATTTTCCCCCATAAACTGTAGATTTTATTTTAAAAAAGCAACAGCAACAATAGCTGAAACTAAAACTTCTGTTAGAATAATAAATTAAGAAATATATTGTAGCATAACAGCAGGGCGCCAAAAAGGTATATTATCCAACTTAAAACTTTAAGTAATATTGTCAGTGTGCTGTGCAATATCTCTGTACTAGAAGGTTGTATGAAAAGCGAATACACTGAGAAATTCTGCAAAGTTTATGAAAAGGGAACAAATTTCATGTGGAATTTTTATTGACGATAGGGGTGAATATATAATTAGTAACTATAAACGTTTGGAGAAAATATTACTGGACTTAAGGCATTGTTCACATAAAATCTGGTCACACAACAGAAGTTTATTTTAAGAACTTTCGTTTTTTTTTGTGCCGGAATTTAGTTTTACAATTGCTAAAAAAAGTCAAATTATTATAGAAAGAAACTCGTAAAGTAAACCCTTTTTGTAATAGCATTTAAGCGTATTACTTAGTAAGGTAACTGTAATTACTTTTCAAAATTCAAGTTCCCTAAAATCCATCAAATCTAATCATATACTTTCATACATTTCCTATATTGTAAAATTGTTTTCAATTGCTACCAATACTTTTAAACACAAAAACTCAAAACGCCTTAAGCTAATTTACTTTACAAAACTCTAACTCAGTTGCTACAACTTAAAGTAAGTAATAAAATCTAAAATTCAATTTAGTTTAATCCCAAAAGGATCCATATACATTCTCACAGTGTAAATGTAGAAACACTGACATTAGTTTAAAAACAGAACTTACACAAAGATAAGTTTTTTAAACTAGTCATATCCGTAATCATATTTCACAAACTCAAAGGGTGTTTTTTTTTTCTTCTTTCTACTGTTTGAAAGTTCTTGTCGTTTGTGTCAACGTTTTCTATTTTTATTCTTTACAAGAATATATGGAAGTTTTGTGCTTTATTTTGTTTAGTTTAAAGGCAAAAGTCATCATCATCGTCATCGGCACTGAATATAGTTAAAGTTCCTTAAGTGAAAGAGTCAGGATTTATAATGATAGCTACGAGGGTAAAGAAGTTAAGTCGCTTTAAAAAAAACTTACATTAGAGACAATAAAATCTTTAAACTAGTTATAGTTATAGGCCTTATTTGCAAAGTTTAACTTATAACTAAATATGCCTAGTTCAGGTACATATGTATATTTATTGTTATAACAAAAGAAAAACGTTAAATATTTGTTAGTCCTTTCTTGTCTTCTCTTTGTACAATCATAAAATACTATAAGGTTGTGTAAAAATTCTTTATCTCATCCATGTTCTTTTACTTATTTGTAAAAACTGCTGTTAGTGCCTTTTGCAATCTAAGCCAACATTTAATAAGCACTGTATATTTCCCATCTTTTTTTAATCGTTACAAAAGTTTTACTTGTAACAGCATATGAGAAATATTTCCCCGTTTACTTTTTTTTAATATTTTTTTATTTACAACTAAATATTGCCGACAAGTTTAACGAGATTTTACAATATGACAAGTTTATTTTTCGTTTCGCTTTTATTCCTTTTATGCAAATGTGTAACAACAAAAAGCGACAAAAAAAAAAGAACGAATTGTGGAAAGAGAGAAAAATAATCCATTTAACCATCTTTCATTATCAACCCTTATAAATCATGAAAATAAAAATCGAAAAGAAAAAAACCCACAGAAAATCTTTTGTGTGGCTCTGGTGTAGGTATCATCAGCAGTGTTGCTGTTGTTACTATTGCAAGGGTGTTGATATTATCGCTGATACAAAGAGATGTTGGTTAGGAGTTTAAGTAACATTCGTTGAGGATCTTCGATCTAAAGTTAAGCTAGACTCAATTGGCCAACAACTTTTGATAATAGAAGAATAATTAAGGCAATAATATTTCTGTAAATATTTAAAAGATCCGAAATTAAACCAAACTGAGTTTAAATTTGAAAGGATGATGAATAAAAATGTCTCAAACAGATGCAACAATTGTTAATCTGAGAGTTCTGCATTAAAATTAATGGATATATTATGTATAGCAACGAAACTAGAGTTGGGTTGCCAATAGCCAATGCAACTGGCATGCAAGTTGTTATTATGTAAGGCAACTTTCGTTTTTAATCTTTTTTTCGAATTTTCGAATAGAAAACAAACATTTATATGTTAAAACTATAAATAATTTAACACCAACATTTAAAATTTACCACTTAAAATATAATAAATCTCACATTTTCGGCAACTGAAGTTAACAGCTGACAGTTGCCATCTGTAATATGTTTTTGGCAACTGTCAACTCCACTGAGGTTTAGTTGCCTTCCGTAATCGACATATAAGATCTATAAGTGTGAATAATTATAACTAAGTTTGGCAACAGATTCTTCTCTGATTCTCAAATCTTTAAGAACATTTTGGAAATTGTGGGGAAAGTTTTTATTTTTAAATTTTGTTAAGATCAAAACTACATCATTGAGACATGTTTTAGATTAAATAATTGATTCCTGCAATTTCTAGCCAATCCCTGGCTTCCACTGGCCAAACAGAATTTCCTTTAAGAATGACGTGTTCTTACTTTTTATATCTGATAAACCTGGGCATCTTGGGGTATATAACTTGGTGACGAGGAGATTGTGGCGTATCAGTCTGATTTAGAAAACGCCTCTTATCTCACCAAACTGTTTTATACTAACGATATTTACTATCCTGCAACTTCATTTGCTGAAAAATCTAAATTTTTACTTTGTAACGTCTTAATTGATTTAAGTCAAACAGTATTTGCAAACTAAAATGTAAAATTGTCGGCCTAGACCCTCCTAAACAAATAAAATGAAATCTAATGTTGTTAAATCACACAATCATACGGAGCAACACCAAAACAGGACAGTATGAGGGCGGTTCACAAACTTCTTAGCCTAGAACAGAAAGCGTGGTAAAACAGAAAAAATTTTAGTGTTTTGGAAACTTTAGTCTGTGTAATGAACACATGTTAAATTTCTTTTTGATCTGGCAACTCTTTCATATAGAAACAGGTGTTCAAAAAAGACGCATACGCGATTTTTTTACAATGGAAAAATTAGAAATTCGTGGTGTCATTCAGACAAAAATATTTCTAACTGCAAAATCAATTGAATTGAACATAAACACACATTTCCAAAAGAGTGCATATTTCCCAGAGGGACTAAATTGTTCTATTGAAACTTTAGAATTAATATGCAACCATAAGCAAATAAAACACTAAGGTCTTACAGATGAAGCCAAAGCTAATAAGTAAAGAGTCTTTAACATTCGTATTGGCTAATTTATTTCTAATAGTCAGCGTAGTCAACTTGGTGCGTTTCGCACCATTTTTGGTACTTTTTTAATTTTTTGTCTTTTTTTATTATTTTGAATTTCGGTGCGTTTTTAAATTTTTCCAAAAATTTTATGAAATATTTATTTTTACTAATTTTTAATTGCAGTTTTTTAATAATTCATTCTCATGAAATCTATACAATGAAAAAGGACTCCAATTAAATGTATTTTAAATACGAATGTATGATAAATGAATACATAGGTACTATCAAATTCGGCACATGAATGTTATTGCTAAAGGTGAATAGGGTGAAAATATTTATTTGAAAATAAAATTAACACTTTAAACATGGAAATAAAAATGTTTATGTAGCGTGGTGGTTTGGTCTACTGAACTGTAGACGAGCAACCAAGGTAAGAGTCCGACTGGAGCCCTAACAAATTTTATTGAAAAATTTCAAATAGAATGTACTTAAAATAGAAAACAAAATTAATTTAAGAAAGTACCAAATATGTATTGAAATTAGCCCTTTTTACCAATAAGTACTGCAGTTCCGAATAGCATATTGTGAGTTAAATTTTTGCTTATTTTATCTTTATTAGTTTATTTAAAAAAAAGACTTTTACTATTAATCGTTGATCTCTTTTCAAAAAGTTTTATATAGAATTTATGAAATTAAAAAATACTAATTTCATATCTAGTGCAAAGGAATACAGACAAATTTGTCTAGTTTAATTTTTATTTTTGTTAAATTTTATTTTGTTTTTTCTTAAAATACTGAACTATAGAAGACTGTTTTATTGTTAAATGTATTTATAATACAAATATTTTATACTTTTTATGTAAAATTAATTGAATAAACATTTTAAATAAGCAAGAAATTCTTTTTCTCCAGCGTTTTGAAATTTCAGAGTTGACAACGCTGCTAATAGTGTCAAACAAATATTTTCTTTAGTTTTCGGATTAGGCCGAAAATCTGCGTAATACCAGTATTCGCTATTCGTTCGAAATTTGCATTTAAACAATATAAATACATATATACATATTTTAGTTTGGACCATCCAGAGACATTCCTATTATAAACTACGTAACAATTCTTAATACATACATTTGTAAAATAATCAGCCACAAGCAATTTTAGAACTTAATTATTTACTAAGAAATTGCAAAAAATGTATAACATACTACGATTACACTCCTTTACTTCTGCTCTCTTCACACTTTGAAGCACTCTTTTTTGTTATTATAGTTTACAATGTAAACTTTACATTGTCTTTGCTCCCCTTTTATTATACAACAAAACATACACAAACCTCTATACTCAATGCATTTATTTACAATAACAAGAACAATGCACACAAAAGCACACCAACACAAAAACAAACAATAAATATAGCGAAAAATATGATGTCATTTCTAGAATATTTGTTTATTATTAAAATATCATTTTACACTTTAACTTCAATGGAAATAAATAGTTTTTTTAATAAATTTTTTATGAAATATGTTGATTGAAATATGTTGATTGTATTAGTTAAGAAACAATAATTTAAGAACATAAAATCACGACGCGTCGCGACGGCCAACGTATAGAAAACTTGTATATTCATGGAGATGACAAAGAAGAAGAGAAATAAATTCGCCGTTAACAGCAGTGCTGTCAAGTGAGTTTGCAAGTAAATCGCCAAACTGCTAAGAGTTAATTAAAAACGATAAATCTAGCGTAAAACCTTTAAATAAGATCTAAAACCCCTGAAAATAATTTTAAGATTCAACTTTGTATCAGAAGGAAACAAGGCAATTCAATGTGAAGAGTTTTAAACTATAGTAAAATATACTAGGTTATTTATGAAAGGATCTTCAGAGAGCTAAAATGGCAACTATAGAAAAGTTCTTTCAAATATTGCAATACATTACGAGGGCGGTCTAGAAACTTCTTAGCCTTTCCTTTTTGATCTGGCAACTCATTCATATAGAAACAGGTGTTCAAAAAAGACGCATCCGTGATTTTTTTGCAATAGAAAAATTAGAAATTCGTGCTGTCATTAAATATTTAAATAAAAAAGGTTTCTCGGGACAAGAAATTCATAATAAAATGGTGAATGTGTTGGTGAAAATGCTCCTTCATATGCAACAGTAAAAAATTGGGTTGCTGAATTTAAACGTGGTAGCATAAGAATGAAAATTTCTCAAGCTTGTTTGGATCTTTTCAA
This sequence comes from Bellardia pandia, assembly GCA_916048285.2. Classification (NCBI taxonomy): domain Eukaryota; kingdom Metazoa; phylum Arthropoda; class Insecta; order Diptera; family Calliphoridae; genus Bellardia; species Bellardia pandia. The sequence goes on from OU696531.1 coordinate 48,477,894, forward strand.
GAAAGATAAACTGGATTTTAAGCGTCGTTTCTTAACTGTTGATGAGACTTGGACCCACCACTATACTCCAGAGACAAAGGAACAATCCAAGCAATGGACTGAAGCTGGAGGAAGTGACCCAAAGAAGGCAAAAACAAAGATTATGGCAACGTTTTTTTGGGACTTTAAATGTATTTTATTGATTGACTTTCTGTAGAAGGGTAAAACAATAAATTCGGTGTATTATTGCAATATTTTTGATCAATTGAATGTAAAAATTCGACGAAAACGTCCTGGCTTACAACACAAAAAAATAATTTTTCATCAAGACAATGCACCAGGCGCACAATAATGTTTTGCCAATGGCTAAAATTAACGAATTAAAGTACGAGTTGCTTGACCAGTCACCTTATTCTTTTGATTTAGCTCCCAGTGACTTTTATCTGCGTTTAACCTCAAATGAAGCTGCAATTACAGTTGTAAACCACTATTTTGAAGGCTTTGAAGAAAACTATTTTAATCATGGAATAGAATTTCTAGATAAGCGTTGGTCTAAGTGTATTGAAGTTTCAGGAGATTATATTAAAAAAAAATATTTTTGAAAAACTAACTATTTTCCAAACTGCCCCCGTAAATAAATTACGGAGTAAGTCGAATATTAGTTCAGTTTGATGGGTGTGAAACACAAATCGCGACAGAATTTACTGCTATCCCCAACTTAATAGTCAAATAAAGCCCATCCTTTTGCCAACTTACTGCTCTGCTACCACTATTTTAAATATAAATTTCTCAAATATTTGATGTGTAACATCGTCATCATCACCAGTCAACATGAGAAATTACAAAGTTAAATATTATTTGGTTTTGAATTTACAATTAGAATTCAAGTTTAATACTATTTATTTTACTTTCATACTTTTTCAGGGTTTCAAAGAGCACTCTACCTACTTCACCTTAATGGCTGCATGCAACAGACAAACCTTAAAAATATATTCTCGTATATATGTAAATCTCATTAAATATCCCGGAGTGTGTTGATGTGTATGCTGAGTTTCAATGATACAGTCAGTTCGTTTACATAATTTATGTTTTTTTTTTGGTTTTTTGGATTCGGGTTTTTCTATTTGTGTTAAAAATTAAAATTCAGACATTTGCATACGTTTACTTAAGGGTTTGGGGTAATTGCGGCTAGACATAAGGACAGACAAGGAAACTCGAAATTGAGTATCAAATATCAAAAGGTACAATTGATATATGAAATAAAAGAAAACATATAAAGAACAATTTCATTAAAGCTCCACTTTAAACTAATACATCCCAAACTAATTCTATAGATCAGTGTTTGGCATTAAAAGAACATGATTAATAATGGAGGGTTGTTTTCTAAATTTCTTTTTTTTTTATTGTTAGCTGACCAGCTATGATGTCTGTTTCTCATTTGATAATTTTTAACAACTAAATTGACAGTCGTATTGTTTGCAAGTGAAAAACTGACAAAGTTCAGCACCTGCTGTCCATGAGTGCCGACCATTGGTTTATATCATTCACTGTAGATTTAAGCACCTAGATAAAATAATTTTAATTTGTCAATTATATATTTTAAGTTTGAAAATGCTAGTTAAATGTAAGTATTTCATGTATTACAAATTTAAACATTTAAAATTTTGCATAAATTAGTAAATGATTTTTTATGTTATCAAAACAAGCCGCCACAAGACACGACAAAATTATTCAATTCCTACAATCAGGGCAAGTGTTATAAAGCTAAAATATTCATAACACGCAGGGACTGTGTAACCAATTCAGCCTTAGGTGGAAAGATGTAAAGGTTTAATTAAAATAAATAAATGAAAAGAAATTGTTTAAGAATATATATGAACTAATTTCATGTTATAAATTAGAATTGCTTAAGCTTTATTTGTCTCTGCCAAAAAGCCGCAATGAATATTTTGTGAATGTGAAGGCACGAATTAATTTTTGTAAAACACATAAAAACTGGCCAACTGATGACTGAAAACGAGTGATATGGTCGGCTGAAACAAAATTAATCATTTACAATATAATGGAATACAATATTGTTGGGAGATTGTTGTCAAGCAAACGGTGATACACGGTGATGGAAGTGTAATGGTGTGGGGATGTTTCACTTGGTGGGGCATTTGTCCTCTTTTTAAAATAGAAGGAATTAAACTTTAAGTTTTAAAAGATTAAAAAAATCTCCTTAATGCATTTTTTTTTTCTATAAAAAAAATGGCTCCTTAAGACAGTTTTCTATAGAACAGTGTCTGCTATAGAAAAGTGCCACCTTAAGACAGTTTTCTATAGAAAAGTGTCTCCTTAATTAATTTTTTTCTATAGAAAATCTCTCCTTAGACAGTTTTCTTTAGAACAGTGTCTCCTTAAGATAGTTTTCTTTAGAACAGTGTATCCTTAAGATAGTTTTCTTTAGAACAGTGTCTTCTATAGAAAAGTATCACCTTAAGACAGTTTTCTATCGAAAAGAGTCTCCTTAAGACAGTTCTCTATTGAAAAGTGTCTACTTAATTAATTTTTTTGCTATAGAAAAGTCTCTCCTTAAGACAGTTTTCTTTAGATCAGTGTCTCCTTAAGATAGTTTTCTTTAGAACAGTGTCTTCTATAGAAAAGTATCATCTTAAGACAGTTTTCTATTGATAAGAGTCTCCTTAAGATAGTTCTTTATTGAAAAGGAGACATCCTTTATTAATTTTTTTTCTATAGAAATGTTTCTCCTTAAGATAGTTTTCTTTAGAACATTTTCTCCTTAAGACATTGTCAATCTTAAGACAGTTTTCTATTGAAAAGAGTCCTCTCAAGACAGTTCTTTATTGAAAAGTGTCTCCTTAATAAATTTTTTTCTCTCCTTAAGACAGTTTTCTATAGAAAAGTGTTTTAAGTTTTCTATAGAAGTCCCGATTTAAAATCCATTCTAATACCGAATGAGCACCGACCACCGGAGGATCTTTGGTCAAGAGTTTCAGCGGAATGGGCTATTATTTAAAGAATAAAGGACCTTTAACAAAATACTGAACAAAAAATTGTATTGAAACAGTGAAATTTAAAATATGAACAATACTGGATAAAAGCGGCCACAACTTACATTCTTTTTTTATTCGCCTATAGAAGTGAAACTGAAGTGATTTTCAATTCCGCATAGACATTTTCACGGTGTTCTAAAAAAACGAATGAAAGTTTTATTCTACGATGAAGCAAACTGAAAATGATAGCTTACTTTTCAAATCAATTTCACAAAATTTAGAACACAACTTAATGAATATTTCACTTCCACAAATGCAGAACCCAGGTGATTAACTTCCTAATGACATTGTGTACTGTTTTTAAGTTTTTATTGAAGAAAATTGTTTAAGTTTTATGTTTAAAAAAAGTTTCAAGTTTCTATATAAAATAAAAAAATGTATAACAAATTTAAAAAAACTTTTAATTTAATGTATCCACTTTAGTCCACTACTGTATGTACAGAAAAGTGTTACCTCTCCTTTGATATAATTATTTTTTCGAAAACGTTTCTTTTGAATATTTTTTAATTTCCGCCGCCCCAATGTGCGGTGAGTTTTTTCTTTTAACTACATTTTTAAACAAAAATGCATGTTTATTGTTGGTGAGTTGTTGTTGTTGTTTGCAACTCCGGCAAAAGTAAATGAAAATGTTTTTAAAAGCAACAACAAACAGCACAAATAAAAGAAATAAAATAAAATTGAAAGAAATATGCAATATTTAGATGGCATTAAATATAGAATAAAGAGTAGGAGTAATTTGAGATACAATTGTTTTTATTATAATAAATTTGTGTGTGTGTGTGTTTTTCTGTTCTTTTTTCATGCATTAATAAGACTGAAATGGGCGGCTGTGTAGCAAGATATAGTAACCAACAGGAGATAGAAAATCAAACACTCAGAGTATAAATGTTAGTAAAATTTTAGCTTAGATATTTTTGCAATAATTTTTAAGTCCTCAGGTTGGTGTTATGAAAACAGAATATGTCGCCTTTGTAAATGTATTGCAATGTTACATAAAACTAAATTTATGGTTGTGTTCTTGATGAATTATTTCCTATTTGTTGCCTGTTTCTAATTAAAAGAGATTCGCTCATATTGTTTGGTCCCTGGTGGCCATGAATGTCCATCACTGCGTAACCTATGTGTCTTCCCTTTAAAAGTATTGGTATTCGGGAAAATTTTACACAAGTTACGAAGAGCAGTTAAATTAAAATCTGAATATTCCCTATTTATATTTATGATTTCATACAATATAAATACAATAAATACCTGCATTATGAAAATTTGTGTGTTTAAAGATTTCCAACTTACCTAAAAATATATAAAAAAAAATATTATTTGATTAGTGTTTAGTTAAAAAATGAAATTAAACAAAAATGTAATTTAATTAAATTTAACAGGACTTATAATACATTAGACAAATTATTTAATAAAACAAAAGATAAAGTAAGAAAATGTGATATGTCAAATATAGTATAAAAAATACCCGGAAAGCCGGGATAAAAACTCTTTATTAACATTAAAAATCAACAGGCGCATCTAAAATTTATTAAAGAACTCGTTACCAAAGACCTAAACTTATGGAACATGTTATTTTGGCGGACGAGTTTAAGTTTAATATCTTCGGCTCGGATGGTCAAACTTACGTTTGGCGCAGCCTAATAAAGATCTCCATAAACCGAAAACCCTCAGTAAGCGTGGTCTTGCATGGCATTGTGTTGTGTAGGAATATTGAAGTTTATTGAAAGTGGGATGGACAAAAATATGTACCTTGACATTTTAAAGTTCAATTTACTGCAAAGAGCTGTAAAACTAGGTATTAGGGAGCTAATTCGGTTCTATCAGGACAACAATCCGAAACATAAATCAAGTATTGGGCCATCATGGTTGATTTGGAATTGTCCCAACTTGATATAATCGCCGGCACAGTCACCTGATTTGAATGTTATTAAGAACTTAGGGGCAATTTAAAATCAAATCGTTCGCAAGCACTAGATTTTGAACAAGAATGGCCTTCAAAATAAAATAGGAATGGGCAAAAATAACTCCTCAAACTACACGAAAATTTGTGCAGAAAATTCTAAAAACTGTATTTAATCAAAAGCAGGCCATACTAAGTTTTAAGCATGGTACTCTGTTCAAATTTGCGAAATTTGTTGAGCAACATCAATTATTTCGTTTGAAAATTTTGACAATTAGCAAGTAGTGATAATGCCGCGATTTAGAAGAAAATTGTCGTTTTTATTGCCCTTAGGTATGCAACATTGTTTATTTTATGTAAACAAAAACCATATGTTTTTATTTTATGTGTTAAAGAAATGGATACAAAAATTATATTATTATCCATGATGCTTTTATGGCGTTGCGGTTGCAATGTAATATATTGGTTTTATTCCTTATATTTTTTCTTTTTCGTACTGCCGATATGATCATATGCTTCTCAGTTTCACTAAATTTATTTCTGTCTTTATTATTTTTTGTTTTATTAGTACTATTTTCAATTTGAATAATTTTTGTGCGAAATTATAAAATTAAAAACACAATAACAAATAAAATCTAAACAGCTGTTGTTTTCAATTTCGTGCGAAATAAGGGCCGCTTACATTATTTCGCAGTTGAAAAAAAAATGTTGCCATATACATTTTTTGGTTGAAAAAACATGCTGCCAGAAACATTTCGTAACTTTTCACAACAAGAACAGAGTACAACTTCAGCAGCATTAGTTCGCATTTATTTCGCATCAATTCTTTTTTTTTTTTGGGCTTTTGATAGTATTTCGCACGAAATGACGAACAGAATACCATGCTTTAGTGATAAAAAATTATTTTTTCTAATTTAAATGTTTTTTTTTTATATAACTGTAGCTGGTTTCTGTATTGCTCGCATTGTAAAATTTTTCGCATGGAATTAGTGAATTGCAACAAAAACAATTAAAAATTAAACAAAAAATGGTTTTTCTCACACAAGTGTTTCTGTAACTTTATTTTGCGAGAAATGTCTGCCATTTAAATAGTTTTCCAACAATTATTGGAAAAATGTGTTTCTGTAAGAATATTTCGCGAAAAGATTCTCACAAGAACTGTCAAAAAAAATTCGCATTTCAAATTGGTGCGAGAAACACACAATTCAAAATATATGTACATGTAGATATTTTTAAATATGTAACATATTGGCAAACGCTTGAAATAAGAAAAAACGAAAGAGTTTTTGCCAAATATAAACACCTAAAGAAAAAAACATCAGGGATATAAATATCAATATTAAAAAATAATTTTAGAACATTTATTTTGAGAAAAAAAAACAAAAATAAGTCCATTTAAGCAGTTTTTTATTTTTCGTGTTCAATTGTAATTGATTGAATCGCGGATGTTTGCTATGCTTCGTCCAACAAGAATGAATTTCAGAAAAAAAATGACAATAACCATCCGCATGTGTTCTCATCGCGACGACTGAATGAAATTTTTTTTACTTCGTTGATGTTTGGATTGCATTTGACACTTACTTACTGGAAATATTCCAATAAAAACAGATTCAGCGTCAAGAATGATAAAATAAAGATTACGCAATGCGCATGATTTCCCGTTATGTGACGTAGAAGGGCCATTCTAAGAGTTACCAAGAATGTTTCATGTGTTAGAATTAAAATTTCTTGCGAAAAATGTATGTTTTATGTGATAGTTGGCAACCTTGCAATTGAAATCTCTGAGAGCAGGGTTGTCAGATTTTTTTGAGCTCCGTCGCCAAAACGGATGTAAAAAATCGCCAAAATTCGCCAAAATCCGATTTTGTTCAGTTTTTATTTTTTTTTATTATTTAAAAGAAATCAATTTTGTTTACACAAAAAAATCTAGTTCAATTTTTAAGTCAAAAATCGCCAAAAATTGAGAAAAAACCAAAAAAATCGCCAAAAATAATTTTTTTTTAGTTTTTGTTAAATTTTTTTTTATTTAATACATTAATTGTTACTTATTAAACAATATTTTAGTAAAACATATACACATTTGTATCCGTTTTTGTATTTTTTACTATTTAAAAAATTTTAAAACTTTGTTAAAAGAGAGTTTTAAATTACATAAAAATGGAGATCATATTTAAAAAAAAAGTAAAATTAAGTAGATAAGTCTAAAAGTTCGTAAACTTCATTCTCAGCGATTTCATTACTAGAGTCTTGACTTTCATACATAGTTGAGTTGAATTTTTTTATCATTTCATTAGTCGGTGTAAACGAATTGCAGCATAATTTGTTTACGTTCACATGATTATTAGTATTATTCTCAATAGAGCGTCTAAAAGCTCATATTGAATTTTATTACTTAGTCGAGTTTTTGTACAATTCATTATTGAAAAGACCCTTTCAACGCAGACATTACTGGTTGGAACTATGAATATAGTAAGAACGGCCAAAGATATTTCCATAAAATGGTACGTACCTGCTGTATCGTGATAATCAAACACTTTTGGCCAAAATTCAAGTAAATTTGTTGGAATTTCGTTATTAAAATAATTATTTCAATTTATGAACGGAAGTTTTCCCTATTGAGTTTCATACACGCCTATTGCTACATTTGGATCCATAAATTCTTAATGTTTCTTGAACAATGCCAAATTTAGTTTGAGATAATGTATTCGCACACTTTGAAATAGAAAATTATCCAAAAGCTTTAAAAAAGTTCATATTTTCTGGTAATCTGCTTATCATCTCTTTTAAAAGTTTTTTTAAATACACAAAACAGTTTTCTTTAAGTACGATTATTTCTACTTCGCTCAATTTCGCATTTCTTAATTCTGTTTCAAACTCTGCTCCAAAATCAATTGAATTTAGAGGCAAAAATGAATTTGAAGAATGAATAGCTGCATGTAAATCATTGAAAAAATTTTCATTGTTTTCAGTATTATATAAAACAGAAGGTTTTGAAACTTTTGTTGAAAACACAAGAAGTGTACAATACATTTTTTCATGCATGCTTCCTGCATCCATGCTGTCCGATTGAAATTCCAAATTCAGATGATTCATTTCGTTGACAATTGGATTTATAAAAACCAAGAAAAGACGATTTTTTTCATCACATAATTTATTATAGATGTTTTGGTGAAAATCGCCAAGAAAATCGCCAGTGATATCAAAAATCGCCAAAAAGTCGCCATGTCGCCAAACGGAAAATCTCGACGCCAAACACGTTTCAAAATCGCCACGTTTGGCGAGAAATCGCCATATCTGACAGCCCTGTCTGAGAGTTCTAAAATAAAATCTGTTTAAAAAAACAAACAAAAAAAAAAACAACAAAAAATATAAACATGAAGAGTGCAGTGAGCAAATGCAAGCAAAACATGAGTAAAAAAAACAAGTGAGAAAAAATTAGCCAATAGAAACACAGAATGTGTGTCAAAATGCGCAGAACATTTTAAAATTTTACGCTTGTTGGCGTAATCTTTATTTTATCATTCTTGTTCAGCGTTGTCTGTTTTCGCATTCAAGTACAGAAACACTTTTTTCTCACAAGTCGAGAAACGATGAAATTTTTTGTTTCACACTTTATGTGAGAAATTTTTCGTTGCGAGAAATACAGAAACGAGCTACTGGTTGAAATAAGCTGTGACTATTTTTGTACCTAAATTTTTAGTTTTTAGCTTGCAAGTTTTTATAAGTGTAATTTGGAGACTGAATAAAAATCCTATTTTTCATTTAAAAAAAATGTTATAAACCTTTTTTTACACTTATTACATTAATTTCGAAATTATACGCACTTTATATTTTTAACAAAAGCTGGTTGAAATAAGCTGTGAGCCACTGTATAAAGTTTTTTCGTAGGACACTATTCTGTATAGCATTAGTTTTTATGGTATATTTAAATAATTTTATTCTATATTCTTCGACCTTTTTAATGATTTTTATTAAATAATTTTTAAGCTTGAGGTCACTTTTTTTGTTTTTTATAAAAGATTTTTATTTCTTATATATAATTTACTCAATATTTCGATTTCCTTTGGAAATCTTCTTCAGGAGTTAATTTAATATTATAAAAATTTTCTATGTGTAAAAATTTTTTTGATATAAGTTTGAAAGGGGTTGACAAAATTGAAAACATGTTTTACAGAAAAATAATTTTAAATTTTCGATAATAACATTGAACAGTAAAAAATTATAACAGAAATATACATAATAACATTTTAAATAATAACATTTTGGAATTATAACATTTTTTAAATACATAAATTGTGTTAATTTCTCCTATTGTTAATATTTATATTTTTGTTCAATAGGTGTCTGTAATTTTGAGCTAAGTTTTCTGTGTCTTTCTTAAAATTTATCCTTCTTTCTGATGGTACATTATTTATATGTAACATTTCTAACATGTATCTTCGTTTTGTATGATTTTCTGTGTTCAATATAGATGTGTTATCAAAATCTGGGTAGTGGTTAAAATCTCTACAATGGGTTGATAAAGCTGTTTTTTGTGTTGAATTATAATTTCTATATTTCTGGTCATGTCTATGTCCTGCTAATCTAGTTTTAAGTTTTGTCCCTGTTGTTCCTATATATATTTTGTTACATTGTCCGTTACTATTACCACCACAAGGAATTTTATATACTAAATTTGACATATCTGTCTTTTCTAATCTATCTTTAGTTTTTGTGAATAATCTTCCTACATTATTATTTACCTTATGTGCCATTTTGTATGTTGTTTTGTTGTATATGTTTAAATGTTCTATTCTTTCTGAAAATCCAGGTATATATGATATTGACTTATAAATTTTTGGTTCTGAAATTCCATTATTAATATAGGATTTCTTTGTATTAAATTGTTTTATTAATCTGCAAATGAGTTCATTAGGAAAACTATTATCTATTAATATATTTCTAATTATTTCTTTATTTTTCTTATGAAATCTAATGTCACTAATTGTTAATATTCTATCTATAAGATTTTTAGCAGTGTTTATAATAATTCTTTTTGGGTGTTTTGAGAAATAATTTAAAATTCTTCCTGATGAAGTTGGTTTTTTATACCAATCAAATACTAAATTATTTCCCCTTCTTTTAACTAATATGTCTAAATATGAAATTGAAGAATTTAATTCTTTTTCAATAGTAAATTTTATATTCTGATCAAATGAGTTGAATGTTGATAATAAATTATCAATTTTATTATCTTCAATTATACAAAATAAATCGTCTACATATTTTGTTAGTATTTTTGGTTTTATTGATAATTTTTCAATACATGTATCTAATAATTTTTCCATTACAATATCTGCTATTATTGGAGATGCTGGTGAACCCATTGGAAGTCCCTTTTCTTGTTTATATATTTTGCCATCATATTGGAAATACCTATTGTCAACTATACAGAATTTTATGATTCGTAAGAATAAATTTTTATTAATATCAGTAAATTCGGAAATTTTGTTCCAATTTTCTTCTATAATTTTTATTGCTAGGTCAACTGGAATACTTGGGAATAATGAAACAACATCAAGTGATATTAATTTTTCATTATTTTTGATAGAAATATTTTTTAATTTATCTTTAAATTGTATTGAATTATTAACATTATATTTTGAATTTTCTGTTAAATTTTTAAGGATTTTAACAATATATTTACATAGATTATGTGACGGTGAATTTATTGATGAACAAATTGGTCTTAATGGAAAATTTTCTTTGTGTATTTTAGGTAATCCATATAACCTGGGAGCTATAGCTATGGAAGTTTTAAGTTTATTTTTCTCTATTGGTGTTATTAAATTTAATTTAAAAAGTTCGTCTATTAAATTATTGTTAATTTTTTGAAATCTGTTTGTTGGGTCTTTCTTTAAAACTTGAAAAGTTTCATTGTCGTTTAAAATGTTTTCAATTCTAGATGTGTAATCTATTTTATTGATTGCTACTGTTGTGTTACCTTTATCTGCTCTTAAAATCATTATATCTCTATTCTTTTTTAGAAATGTTTGGCAATTTTTTACTTTATTTATTGTAAATCTATCTCTATTATTTAATGAAACTTTGTTTAAATGACTATCAATTACCGTTGTAAAATTTGATCTTGCAATTTCTCTTTCTTCTTTATTCTCTATAGTTTCGATCAAATCTTCTCCTTCAGATATAATTTTTAACATTGGAAAATGTTCTTTACTTTCGGGAAGTGCGTGTTTTTCACCTAATGATAAAATCCACCTAACATCTTCTGGTATATCTTTGTTTGTTTTGTTCACAAACCATTTTTTGTTAAATGTTATTCCTAATTCTTTCATTTGCAAATCAACACAACAATTAAACTTTTTCATATGTACCTGTTTTTCTTTTTTCATTAATTTTTCGGCTAATATGTCCTCATATTTTAAAAAATTGTCCAATGTTTTTTTATCAAAAATCTGGTTTAAATTGTATCTTAAATATTGTAATTCATCTTCACTATCTTTTAATATGTAGTGTTTTTGTTTTATAGATGAATTCAAAATTTTGTTCTGTATATTTAGAACATATTTTTCTACTTCTTTCTTGATTGCATGATTTGAATGTTCTTGAAATAGGTTTGAAATATTTTTTGTTGAACTCTTTATAAATTTTGGTATAATTCCTTCATTTCTGCATTTGATCAAAAATGTAATTGTAGCCTTGCATTTGATTATCTTTCTTCTTACTGTCTTGAATCTGTTTATTAGCTGCTTATTACCCTCAAATTTTTTGAAATCTTGATAATTCATCGTGCTTATCTTCTCTTTGTAAATAATTTTATTCTATATTCTTCGACCTTTTTAATGATTTTTATTAAATAATTTTTAAGCTTGAGGTCACTTTTTTGTTTTTTATAAAAGATTTTTATTTCTTATATATAATTTACTCAATATTTCGATTTCCTTTGGAAATCTTCTTCAGGAGTTAATTTAATATTATAAAAATTTTCTATGTGTAAAAATTTTTTTGATATAAGTTTGAAAGGGGTTGACAAAATTGAAAACATGTTTTACAGAAAAATAATTTTAAATTTTCGATAATAACATTGAACAGTAAAAAATTATAACAGAAATATACATAATAACATTTTAAATAATAACATTTTGGAATTATAACATTTTTTAAATACATAAATTGTGTTAATTTCTCCTATTGTTAATATTTATATTTTTGTTCAATAGGTGTCTGTAATTTTGAGCTAAGTTTTCTGTGTCTTTCTTAAAATTTATCCTTCTTTCTGATGGTACATTATTTATATGTAACATTTCTAACATGTATCTTCGTTTTGTATGATTTTCTGTGTTCAATATAGATGTGTTATCAAAATCTGGGTAGTGGTTCTCCAATAATAGCAGATATTGTAATGGAAAAATTATTAGATACATGTATTGAAAAATTATCAATAAAACCAAAAATACTAACAAAATATGTAGACGATTTATTTTGTATAATTGAAGATAATAAAATTGATAATTTATTATCAACATTCAACTCATTTGATCAGAATATAAAATTTACTATTGAAAAAGAATTAAATTCTTCAATTTCATATTTAGACATATTAGTTAAAAGAAGGGGAAATAATTTAGTATTTGATTGGTATAAAAAACCAACTTCATCAGGAAGAATTTTAAATTATTTCTCAAAACACCCAAAAAGAATTATTATAAACACTGCTAAAAATCTTATAGATAGAATATTAACAATTAGTGACATTAGATTTCATAAGAAAAATAAAGAAATAATTAGAAATATATTAATAGATAATAGTTTTCCTAATGAACTCATTTGCAGATTAATAAAACAATTTAATACAAAGAAATCCTATATTAATAATGGAATTTCAGAACCAAAAATTTATAAGTCAATATCATATATACCTGGATTTTCAGAAAGAATAGAACATTTAAACATATACAACAAAACAACATACAAAATGGCACATAAGGTAAATAATAATGTAGGAAGATTATTCACAAAAACTAAAGATAGATTAGAAAAGACAGATATGTCAAATTTAGTATATAAAATTCCTTGTGGTGGTAATAGTAACGGACAATGTAACAAAATATATATAGGAACAACAGGGACAAAACTTAAAACTAGATTAGCAGGACATAGACATGACCAGAAATATAGAAATTATAATTCAACACAAAAAACAGCTTTATCAACCCATTGTAGAGATTTTAACCACTACCCAGATTTTGATAACACATCTATATTGAACACAGAAAATCATACAAAACGAAGATACATGTTAGAAATGTTACATATAAATAATGTACCATCAGAAAGAAGGATAAATTTTAAGAAAGACACAGAAAACTTAGCTCAAAATTACAGACACCTATTGAACAAAAATATAAATATTAACAATAGGAGAAATTAACACAATTTATGTATTTAAAAAATGTTATAATTCCAAAATGTTATTATTTAAAATGTTATTATGTATATTTCTGTTATAATTTTTTACTGTTCAATGTTATTATCGAAAATTTAAAATTATTTTTCTGTAAAACATGTTTTCAATTTTGTCAACCCCTTTCAAACTTATATCAAAAAAATTTTTACACATAGAAAATTTTTATAATATTAAATTAACTCCTGAAGAAGATTTCCAAAGGAAATCGAAATATTGAGTAAATTATATATAAGAAATAAAAATCTTTTATAAAAAACAAAAAAGTGACCTCAAGCTTAAAAATTATTTAATAAAAATGGTATATTTAAACTAAAATTTTATAATTTACCAACATTTTTTCTCTGGCATTAAACCAAATGTTTGTGGCATGAAATGCTAGAAAATAGAAAGAAATTTACAGCTACTTAAGAAAACAATATCTGCGTTTTATTTTCTCTGCATCACGTTTCTTATTTTTTCTGGCTAGATTTTGCTTAACAAAAGTATTTTATTTCTTATGTCTTGCCAACAATAACATGGCGAAAAGATAAAAAACATTAAACCTTAAAAATAATAATGAAGAAATAAAAAAAAAAATAAAAAATTTTTATAACAACCAACAATAAAAACAAAGTGAAATAATTTCAAGACCAAAGTTATGTAAAATGAATGCACTCCGCTAAAAATAGACGAGGGAGGCGTGTAAGTATCACATACATATATTATGAAAAAAGCGGCTATTGTAACATGTTACTGGTGGTGTTGGTTTCCACTTGTCCATCTTAAACTGTCTGGCAAAAATGTCTGTGAGTGAAGTAGAATTTGTACGCAAAAAATAGCTACAACTTGCCTAAGCCCTCTTAACAAGAAAAAAATCTTCCTTGAATTTTCATTTGTTTTGCAATTTTGCAATGTGTGTTTCCATTTCAGTTAATGTTGTTTCTATTTAAAACTTATTTTATAAAGTTTCTTTACATTGCTCTTGATATGAACATGAATTTCATAAAACGAAAATACATTTGTTTGCATTTATTGTTTACAATTAAAAGTTAAATACAATAAAACACCAGAGCCAAAAAAAAAATGCCGCAATAGTTTCATAAACAAACTGTAATTAAAAACCTTGGCGGAAACAAAAACAATGCTGTTGCTGCACAAATAAAAACAAATTGTAAAAGAAACTGTAACAAGAAACACACGCGTTAAAGTGGCCCTCAGTCTGTAAAAAACAAAACGTCAACAGAAACTGAAACAAAACCAAAAAACCAGCCTCACTTTACAGCAAGTGACAAGCATGTTGACACAAAATCCTTACAGACTTGATGTTGCATGCGTTGTATGTGTGAAATCCTCTTTACACAGCTCTGCAGCAGCAAGAAATGCTGCTACTGGTCCCCTCCAAATGTCAAATGTTGCAAATTAATTCTACAAAAATACCGAAAAAGAAAATGAGTTAAACTTTGTCTTTTGCTTCAAATGCCACTAGCAGCAGTTACAACCAGAGAGCAAAAACAGCAGTTATGTAAGTTTTAGCCCTCGAATGCCTCCCCAGGGACTCTTAGAGAAAAATAGAAAAATGTGCAATTTTATTGACATGCATGAAATCGAAAAAGAATGTACAAATGCAAGAAAAAACTAAAAGGATTCTTAATAAATAAGCCTGAAAAACAAAATAATTAAAATAAAAGTATCACATGGTAATGGAAATTAAAGTTGACAAAAGCTAAAAGAAAAAAACTTTGCTTTTAAATCAAAAGCAGACTGTCCACTTATCGTGTGCATAACTTACAAGTAAAGGGTGATTTTTTTAGCAGCTTTCTTTTTGTTTTCGTGTAACATGATACTAGTTAACGTGTACATTTTGTTCACATTATTATTTTATTATCATAATTCATGCTCGGTTTAGAAAGTGCATCGTCCACTTTTTAATTGGAAAATTGTGTGCAGCGACAATGCTAATTTCTGGTTGAATGGATACGTAAACACGCAAAATTATCGTATTTTGTGTGAAGAACAGCCAGAGGCCAATACATTTCGAAAAATGCAATGGACCGGTGGCATCATTGGACGGTACTCTTTCAAAGACGACAAAGGCAGGAACGTTACTGTAAATGGCTGCATGCCACACAGATCATGAAACAATAGCCCAATTGAGAGGCGGGTTCAGTAAACCGTTCATTTGACGTTTTGGGCCGGTCAATTGGCCGCCTAGATCTTGCCTTTAGACTATTTTTTGTGGGACTATGTTAAGGCTCATATCTATAGGGACAAGCCTGCAATGGTTTATGCCAGGAGTACCCAAGCCCTATACTCTTGGTGCTCTTTTGTATGTGTAAAAACTCTTAGCTATAGGCTGTGTGTTTTGTATACTCATTACAGCACTCAGCACTAGCAATACGAAGTACACAAACAACTTTGCCTTATTTGTTTTGTTGTCGTACTTCACTCTATACAGGCAAGCGCAAAGCTCTACTGGTAAACATTGGTGACTGCGATCGTCAATGTAGATTTTGTTTTTGTTCAACGTATGATACCGTTTAAAAATGTGTGTTATTTCTTTATGTGTATTGGCTTTTACAACAAAAAATACTGAATAAAAATTAGTTTTTATTTAAATGTATTGGTGTTTGCTCTTACATAAGCAACTGTTGGGCACTCCTGGTTTATGCACTGAAAACCAATATAGAAAAGTTTATTCGGGAGCCGGTCGATATGTTGGAAAGAATATGCCAAAATTAGACCCAGCGTATAAACCATTTGAGTCGTAGCCGCGGTAAACATTTACATGAAATCATCTTTAAACTTTTAATTATTTAGATCGTTCTATCAATTCAAATAATGATTTCGTTTCGAAAGTCCTTAAAAATCACTCTTTAGTTTGTCAGATTGGCTTATAGCACAATGCAGTCTGCATTAATCTAAATGGCAATATATATTATATTATTGTTTATATTTATTATACCAGCAAAGGGGAACATAAATATGGAACTGATCATCAGTTAAAGCTTTTTATATAGGAATTTTCAAATTCAAAAAACCGTAGACACATCAAATCAAGTATGGCAATCCAAAATTAATTTTAATTCTTTCACAATTATTTCTTCGAAATACTTTTTTAAATATAAATTTTTTTGTTCGGTTGCTGTTGGTGGTTTGTCAATTACATTGCTGATGTCTAGTGGTGATCTTATAGCTATGGCAATGTTTAGGTATTTGTCAGACTAGGCTCTCTTTAGCGTCTCGGCTGGCAGGTATTTTGGAGCTGTAGTGCGGGTTTGCCCGGACGGACTGCAATGGGAGGCTGGTTGTTCCCTTGCATTGCGACTTGACGCTGCTTGGTAAACGGCTTCTATTTTTTTTGCTTGTACCAGCACTCAGGGGACGGCCCCTACTTATGCAATGCATTGTGTTGGAACTAGGAAAATAGGTTATGGGAGGGAGAATAGAGGGAGTAGTGTTTGTAAACATTTGACTTGAATTTTCCTGCATTGAAAGTGGCAGGGAATACTTCTGCAGGTAGGTTATTCCACATACGAACAGTACGGCTAAAGAACGAATTTTCCCTGTAATGTGTTGTGTAATCTACTGTCCATTCGATCACGAATGAATGAGCCCTGACTGAAGAACGTGTATTACGCAAAAAACTACGTGCTTCGGGAACAAGGAACCCTAATTTCAGCAGAACATATTCCATTATAGTATCGATGCTTAAGTGAATCAATAGAGTTGGATACCCTATTGCCACCGACAAGCATCTTCGGCCTTTAAATAGACTTTGAAGCACCGGCCTATACATGAGAGTTGTACATATTCCATTTTCGGTCGAATATAGGTGGTGTAAATAGTAAGGATATCAGATGGAGTGAAGTATTTCCTACACCGTTTTAAAAAACCAAGGCACTTGAACGCTTCTTTTGACACTTTAAAAATGTGTTTGGTCCAGCGGACATCACACTGTATTCTCATGTCCAGAACATCTGATTCCTTAATTTTTACACCACCCATAAAAACAGATAAAGCAACATGGCTTCTATTGGTTTCCCCTTTCTAGCTTTAATTGTGCTGCTGAGTCATTTTTATGACTCTGGGTCTACCCGTTAGGGTGACCGTTGTTTATTGTTCGTTTGTGGTTGTTCGTGCTGTCCTTTGCTGATGTCACATATGTGGCCAAAGTGTCGCTCGTGAGGGCGGCTGTTCAATGTCTGTGTGTTTTGTCTTGTACCCTTTTGGTAGATGTTTGTGGATTTGCGGGTCACCAGTCCCGGACTAGTTGGAGTCCAACTGGTAGTAATAAATTTTGGTTTAGATACGAGGTCTGACCGGAGACTTAATTCTGGTATCACGGGAGTCGGTAGTCCATGGAAATTCGGTTTCCTTCTGACTATTGGTGAGGACCTTCTGGGTGTAACGTTTGGGTTTATACCCAAAACGCAAGCTCGATGTGGAGTTGCACTTCAACCGGGTGCGTTTTAGATAGGTTCCGCTCTTTGTCAAAAGGGGAGGTTGTGTCCAAATGCACAACCTCGAATTGGAACTCGTGGGCGCTGGTGGACGTAGTGTCTTCACCCGGTGTTAAGAGCACGGTGACTTTGGGTCTTCGTGGCAGGTACTCACGTTAAACACTTGGACTTCTGTCACATTTCTAATGACATCCTTTATTATAAATAACTATTATAAATAATATTATAAATTATAAATAATATTTATCTTCTTATGAGATAAATAGCTTCATTAAATAAAAGAAAAACTAAAATAAAATTATTACAAGGAATTTTATTTAGATAACTAAAAAGAACAAAAAAAGTTGAATTTTAAGATAAAAAGGTGCCTTTTGAAAATTACCACATTAAAAAGGAAGTAAATGCTGCAATAAAAAAAAACTGAAAAGTAGCAAACAACAAAAAACATAAAGAAGACTTAAACTTTTGGTACTTCTGTGACTTGTAAAAGAAAATACTGTAACAAAATTACTAAAGTAAGAACATAAACAAACAAAATTTTGTTTTTAATATATTCACTTTGCCGGAGACCAACACACACATGAGCACACTAATATTTAATATACAAGGGTCAGCAGGAATAAACCAAAAGGCCTTAAATGAAGAGGCTACAAGGTCCTAAACAAAATGAGAGCTTTACAAAACTCAGGGAAAATAAATTGAAAGCACTTCCTCATAAGAATTATTTAACGTTATGTTATTACTGCTTAATATAAACACTACTACCTACCGTTTGCATTACTTGGAGTTTGTTAAGTAGTGACTTGCTATTATTTATTAAATATAACACATTGTAACAGACGAATTCTAAGCAATGCAAGTTCTTACTAAGTAACCATGTTAAAAGAAAATTAAACAGGATTTCTGTGTACAATACAAGGCCTTGTTTAAGGCCTTTCTAAACATATTGTTACCCCCATTTATAGGAGAATAAGATCATGCCAATCTGTCTGTTATTAAAAGAAAAACTCAAAAACAAACGTACCTACTCAAACAAAAAAGTTTCAGTTAAAAAACAAAAAACTAAACTTTTTTTAATCTGCAATTCTATACAGAAAATAAAAATTGAAATGAAAGTAAGGAAAACATAAATGTTACTACAGTAGCAAAGCTAGAATGTGTTTTATTTATACTTTCATACATTTTCTTTTTAAATTTATAATTCCACCCAAAGGAGTTGTAAATAGAATTTTAAAGAGAAATGAGAACATGTGATATAATACAAAAAAACATATACAGCTGGTGACAAATAAACAGACTAGAGGACGTAAAAATGGTTTTGCAGATTAATACATTACAAGAGAAATAGAGGTACATGCGGACTAACAGCCCGATTTGTAAAAAATTTGTTAAAGATTTAATGCTACTTGAATTTTTACTCACCCGGTGTAGTTTTTTTTTGTACACAAAACCTACTTAAAGGAAGCAAAAAAAAACGTAGAATTTATATGAAAAGCCATTTGAGTATCTACTAAAGAGAGAGAGAATAGGCATAATTTAAAAAGATACTGCTGCCGGAAGCTAAAACAACCTGACAAGATGGAACAAGAAAAAACATGCACTGAACATGAACGAGCGAGCAATTGAGTCGCCCATAAAAAGAAAAATACTGAATAAAATATACCTTGAACCAGTTCTTTTTTTTTTTATTTTTTTATAAATGGAAATGGAAACAGAAATACAAAGACCCAGAATGCAGATGTTTGGTTGATGACTGACACTAACAACGTAGGTGTCAACTGCAACAATAACAGCTACAATGACAACTATACCAGGATAATAATTCTACTTATAAAAAGTATAATAAAGAAAGTGTTAAAAACTTGTTTAAACATAAATTTGCAAAGAAAAAAGTGTTTCTTTTTGTATTAAGCTCAAAGGTATTTCTTATAAATATGCATGAGCACAAAAAAAATAAAAAAAAAATGTTTTAAGGAAATATTAAGAAATGAAAAGAAACTGTTTAAGAAATGTTTTTATTTTATTCTTAAGAAATCTTTAATACTAAACTTTAAGCTTCTTAAATATGTTTAAAACTTCTATATCTTTTATTTTAGTTTTAGATTTTTCACACTTTTGGTTTTGATTTTTTTTTTTTTTTTTTTTTTTTTATTTACCTACACACGCTTTTACTCATGGTCAAAGTCAATGTCACCGCACATCTGCTTGTAATTTGATGTGCGAGTTTGATTGTCTTATTTGCAATTGACCAGGGTGTGTGTCAGTGTATTTGTAACACTAAAATAAAAATTTGCTAAATTTAAATAAAAAAATATATACGAGTACTTAAAATTAAATACAAAACAAAACGATGCAAAACAACTGTAAGAAAATACCCAAACAGACAGACAGACAATGTCAAACAGTCATTGAACTTAAATTTAATCGGTATCAGCACAAAAAAAAAAAACAGCAGAATTGTAAATAAATAATACACAGTCGTTTAATACATGAAAAGAGGAAGATACAAGTACAGAACAATTCAACATACATATATAAAACATGACATTAAATGTTAAGAAAGACTAGTGAAAAGTGTAGTGGGAGAGAGACACTATTAATGCACTGCCATTGATAATTGAATAATTATTCAGCTGAAAGTACATACCTACATATGTATACACTGTTTTGCATTTGCAACAATTTTTGAAGCATTTATCTGATTATTAATACTGGATTCATTCCGAAACAAATCGATATTTGTACATATGAAAGGGTTATTGCCGGAAATACTTTTTTGTATTTATTTTTTAGAAATAATGTTTGGCCATCACAGTTTTAAATACCCCAGCAAAATCGTTCAATTGTTGAAATCACCTCGCACACCATTGGTGACCACCATTTCTACAAGGTGGCGCAAAAGTAATCCTCCTATCAGAAAATGCAATAAATTTTACGCTTGGCCCCTAATGTCAGTTCTGTTTTGACATTTGTGTAGTAAACACATGCGAAATACACGTTAATAAACAATGTAACGCTACACTGCTCCAGAACGCGAAATATTGCTGACTATTTATTTGACCAATAATCGGTCGGTGACTTTGGCACAACGTGAATTTCGTCGCAGATTTCATGGCCGTCCAACGCCTACTGGTGAAACAATGCGACGTTTAGCCGCTCGCCTCGAAGAGACTGGCACAACACGAGATGCTGCCAGGCGTGGCAGACCCCGGAATAGCCGTTCTGCAGAGAATATTGCTGCTGTAGCCGAGGATGTCATGGAAGCGCCGTCGACATCGACCAGACGACGTGCCACGCAAATGGGTATCAGTCGACGGTTTTTACAGCGAATTTTGGTACAAGATTTGAAGATGTTTCCGTACAAAGGCCAGACGGTGCATCAGCTGTTAGCTGCTGACCGCCAATCGCGTCTAACATACGCTCAAGCCATCCTTAATCACCACCAAGAGGAAGATGATTTTTGATCAAAAATAATCATGAGTGATGAGGCCCATTTCCATCTTAGCGGGCACGTAAATAAGCAAAATTTACGCTTCTGGGGCACTGAGAATCCGCGTGTAACCCACGAAGAGCCATTACAGTTTTGGCCAAGAAGAATCAAAGTTTTTCATTTTTTTTTAATTACAGCCAAAAAACTTTGGAAGTTTACTTTTGCGCCACCTTGTATATAATGTAATATGCGAACCATTCGCCCAATTTCCAAACTGATCACAAATCTTCTCCAGAAATTTTTTCAAAAAATTTAAAATTTTCAAATCCAAATTACTCGGATCACAAGATTATTTCAGATATCGCACTATTACACTTCGAACAAGTACTCCTTGGACCACCATTTCTATACAATGTAATATGCGAACCATTCGCCCAATTTCCAAAATGGTCACAAATCCTTTCCAGAAATATCATATTTTTCAAATCCAAATTTCTCAGATTCCAAGATTTTTTCAGATGTCCTATTATTAATTTGATCCCAAAAATTATTATTTATGTTCACCGAAAATAACCATTTTCATAGTGAATTTTCGAGCGAAATAAAATTTATTGTCAATGTTTCTGCTGCTGATATAAAATTTGTTGAAATATGGAAATTTATTACGAAATTTTATACGTTTTAACCCTTTGCCCTCCAATATGAAGTCTCACATGGGGTTTCTAGTCCCACCATGGAATAAAAGCTTGGAGTGCAAGGGTTAAATGTGAATTTAACTTATAAGCTTTTGATTTGAATTTTTCGCTTTCTTGTAAAATTCAGTCTGGTAATATCTGCCTATTTTCGAGTGATGCCCAAAATGTAAATTACAATTTTATAATTTTTACAATTTACAATTTTTAGTATTTACTTTCTAATGAACGATTTTGCAGGATAATTTAGAAATAAATTAAATTGTTCAAATAACAATAAGATCGTAAATATTTAATTTCTCTTTCCCGATTTGAAACAGAAACCCATTACATTTCTTTATTTCTGTTTAAAAAGATTACAATCAAATAAAATAAACCTTAACACCGTAAAATCAATAATTAAAACACGTCTGCAGAAATAAAACGAAAACCAAAATAATCTAAAAAAAAAGAAAAGAAAAACAAGCTGAATACATGTAAAGGATAACACTACTAAATTCACACTGTACCGACGTGTAAGTACAATTACATTGAACAGATTATTAAAAACAAATAAACAACAGCAACAGAAAAGAACAAAACAACACAAGACATGTAATGCAAACAAACACGTTTTCTCGTACTCTGTACCACGGTTGGGAAATGTGGCACAATAGTGCCATTTTTGGCACTATTGAATGGTCAATGGCCCCACAAAAAACCGTTTTGGCCCTTTTTCATTCATTTCATTTCGAAATATTGTCAAAATTTGTTAAAAATAAATTAAATAAAAAATTTATTTTTTTTTCTAAAATTAAAAAAAAAAATGTTTTTTTTATAATTTTTACTATAATTTAATTAATTAAAAACACCAAAAAGTACCAATTTGTTCCTTTTAAGAATCCTAATTTTTACAATTTTTTACAAATTACATATCAAATATGTATATTATTTAATTTACTAATCGTAACTGAATGAAAAAGGCAGTTAATTTTATAAAACTTAATTTTTATTATTACTTTTGGACTGAATTGTATCTTTATGTTAAATAAAAACTAAAAAAAAAAATAAAATTTTATTTACTCTATAAATTTTTTTTGTATTTAATTTATAAAAAAAATTGGCCCTTTTCAACCCGTTTTGGCCCGTTTTAGTCTTCAACTTGGCACTAATTGAAAATTCTCAAATACCAACACTGCTCTGTACACAGTATTTGAGGTTTTGATGTACGAACCGTATGTAATGAGAGAAACAAGAACAAATCATAAAGCAACTACAGAAATACATACATACATATTTACTTCATTGACATTGTAGTGCATGAAGTGAGAGTATGTACAGTGGCTCACAGCTTATTTTATGCAGTGCATTTTTTCTATAAAACGAAAAGTACATGATTTAATATATTTGGTGTGATAGTCTTTATTACGTACAACATATTTAAGGAGATTTGGCATAGATGCGTCCAGTTTTTGGGTAATACTCGGCGAAATTTTCGGCCACTCCCTCAGTAACGCTTTTTCTAGTTTTGTGTTTCCTTATGCTGATTTCTAAAATTGACCATAAATTTTGACTCTGGTGGCAGTGCCATCTAATTTTAGCCACGTTTGCACAATACTCGATTTGTGCTTTGAATCGTTATACTGGTAAAATCGAAAATGTGATCTTATACTTTGCGCTCTTCAACAAGTTGTCCTTGAGAATCTGAAGATACTTAAACTTGTCCATGGTTGTTTCAACAAATGTTAAATTCCCAGCACAGGTCCAAGCTATGATACTGTAACCACCATCCTTCACTGTTGTTGACTTTAGGTTTTCTTTGTTGAGTTCTTAATTTGGTTTCCGCCAAACATGCGACACTCCATCTGAACCGAATAGGTTAAACTCAGATTCATCGACGAATATGACCTAATTCCAAAATGCAGATTCCTTGCAAACATGTTATTTAGAGAAATTTTGGCTGCAGAGTCTGTTTTCGGGTTTATAAACGGTTTCTTGTATGCAACTCGGCCATTAAAATTAATGTGGTGCAAGGCAATTGTAAATTCTGGATTTCTTTTAAATGTGTCCCTCATCATGACTACTGAACATTTTATTTGCTGCCTTTCTGTCTTTGTTATGAACCCGATTTTCATGGATTCAGCGCTCAATCAGTTTTTGGCTTGAATGTCAACCATTTATGTAATTTTTCTTTATAAGTAGCCATTTTTGAAATGGTTTCTATCGCATTTATATTGCTGATCACGGACTCATTGAAACCATTATAAATTGACACTTAATATTACAAAATCGGACTCACAATTCAACAGAAAATAGAGATAGAAATAGAAAAAAGGAAAAACAAAAAACCAACAATGCTGAAGCTATCATCGTTTCAGTAAAAATTGACTGCATAAAATAAGCTGTGACATGAAAAAACGAGCATTTTATGGTATTTTTAGTTTTAATATATTAAAGTGTACAGTTTTGCAATAAATTATTTTTCTTTTTAAATGACACCAATTTCTTTTTTAAGTTAAACAAAAAAATTCACTGCATAAAATAAGCTGTGAGCCACTGTGAATGCACTTTTGTATGCATGTTACAACATGTTTGTACAATGTCAACAAATACATAGTATACGAGTATGAAAAAATGTTTTACTAAATATTAAACCCTGGTATGAATAAATGTGTTCTGCATAATAATTTTTCATGTTTTTTAGATTATGGATATTGTAAAGGGGTTAATCAATCTTAATATTCTGGATAACCCTCAAATAACTAGGAGGGTAGTTGGAGAATTTAGTTAGTTATTGATGGTGTTGACAAGTATGTATGTACAGTGTGTCACACAACTTTGTTGCCTACTCATTTACAAAAGCAAATTGTTTTACATTCAACCATAAAATTGTAAATTTCTTTTTTTCAATTGATTAGACATTGTGTAAATTGGGAAAATCCAAAAAAAAAAAATTTAACAATATGCTTTTTTGTTTAGTTGTTGTTGTTGCATTTTATTAATTTGCCTTACAAATTACAGGTCATAAAAGTAATTTGCATTTGAAATGCCAGCTAATTTTGTTGGGTTCTTTGATTCTTAGATTCTACATCCATATACTCGTACATACATATGTATATGTATATAATATACGTATTCATACTTGTCTCAATATCATCAAACCACTACTCATCTTTAAAGTTTGAAGTACTCATTATATTCATACTTAATCTTATGTATGATGTTGTTTATTTAGACTCTCCTTAACTCAATGTACGTAGACGATAAAAAAAATAAGTATGACTCGCATATACTCATGTGAGTGTCGTTCATTTTTTACAGCCTGCTTATAAAAATTATATAAAATAATAAATTTTATATTTTCCCAAATATGTTTTCCTATAAACTTACTTGTATGTTTTTATATTTCTTTTTCACTTATTTTGTATAAACACCTAACGGAATAATTTTTTTTCAATGACTTAACTGAGTTGAATACTTTATGAGTATGTGAGTATTTTTCTTAAAATGTAAATCTAAATACCGCGGTTTATGAATCAAACATATTGGGAATGGTATGAACTCGATGTCGGCGTTGTACTCATACTTATATCCACCCGCATTTATAAGTCAACGTTGTTGTGAGTTTGAGTAACTCAGAGTAGTTAAATTGCAATGATGTAAAACCACTTATACTTAAAATGTTATGAGTAGTTGTGAATCGTAAAAAAACGATTTATTGCCGATTTCTGATATGTATGTAGGTAAATAGATTTTAATAGATTGCTTAAAAATATATTTTCAATTATTTCTTTATAATAATGACACAGACCTGCTGAAATAAATATAATCAAACGTATCACGTTTTTTTAATAAAAATATAATTTTGCTGCTAAATTTTGGACCCATTCATCAAAAAGTCAGTACATATGTATAGAAAAAAGTGATTCGAATTGACACGACGCAAATATAGTATATAATGATCCGATATACACAGCTTTAGATGTCAAAATTTTACTTTTGTTCAATAAAAATCACTTGCTCGCACCTGAGACCCATAGGGTCTCTTATTCTACAAAGGAAATAAGAAAACTGACTACATACCGTCAAGTTTGTACCCCTTTTAAATACTTTTCCCTTCTCAACCAAAAATACTTGCGTTGACCAGTCAGAATTGAAGAGTGTGAAAGCGGACTAATTGCATTTACGAAAGCAATTGTTTGGTTTTTCGTAAGGGAAATAAAAATCATACTAGACAATACAATTTTTAGGAATTCATAAATTTTCTGCTTTGAATCCAAATAAGAGCCAATTTAATAACCCCCTCCCCCCCTGGATTGCTTAATATATTAAATTAGTCCATGTTAAATATAAAGCGCAAATAAGGGGACCACTTTGCCACCATTTATCATTTCTATTTCGTTTTTATACCACTGGGAGCGAAAAACAAACAATTTTCTACTTAACTAAACGAATTTCCAATCATGTTACCAGAAATGTTTAAATTTAGCAATTTTTGCTAATTTTACTAGAAAAAAATTACAAATTCCAAAATAAATTTCCTAATTTTATAAACAAATTTAGTAATTGTGCCACAAATAACTTATTTTACAAAAAATTAACAAATTTCAAAAATATTTAATTTAATACATATTTCTCTATTTATTTAAAAAACATATGATTCATTGTATATAAATGAATTTTTGTTTTATATTTCCAACTTCCAGATTTAAAAATGGCAGCAAGCCTGTAGAATTACAAATATTTCACTTGACCTCTAGTACCTATAAGCCCTTCCGTTTTGAGTTGCTGATTAGAAAAATCAATACATGTTTGCATGATTATCCCCTACAATTGGCTGTATGGTAAGTGATACTAATTTGTCATAAAATCAAAACCAAATGTTATAAAAAAACATTTATTTAGGTATCCGAAACTAAAGTTGGTAAAAAGTTTAACATTATTCCGTTTGAGAGCAATACTATTCCATTTTAACCCGAATTCTTTTTGGATTTATTGACGAAATTAACAGGAGGCCGGCCCATGCAAGTGTTAGGAAAATATATAATATGTAAACAAATACATAAAGCGAGAAATATTTTTAAAATTTGTATCAAAATCACTCAAACAAATATTAAAAATTTTAGTGATTTTTTTTTTTGGCAAATTTAGTCTTAAAAAAATGTCTGTCCGTTGTCAATTGTAAAAAAAGTTTAAATATTCTTACTTGATTTTTACAATTTTATGTTTTATGAATGAAAAGCATATTTCTTTTAACAATGAGTAGGCAAAATAGTTTTGCAATACACTGTCTGTATGTTACTGTGAATATTAAGGTTACTTTTTCATCAAAATTAAATGTTTTTTTTTCCTTCTGTATTTAAGGTAAAACAAACAATGCATGAATGTAGTTTAAGTATTTTACTATCAAACATTATCAGTCACAATTAATAATGACTTGATAAAGCACGACTGACTCAACACAATGACCCCATCCATCCATCCACCGCACTTTTAAAACCGAGAATATGATAAACGTAAATTGAATTTTCAAGCAACATGATAGATTATTATTGACCACAACCAGAGAACGACAAGACAAAAACAAAAACAAAAAAATAACAAAAGTATAAATACAAAGACAAACAAAAAAACCATCATAAATAACCATGTTGTTAAATATTATCAGCAACAAATAAACCAGCCAATACGCTGACAATAACAAAAATGATAATAAACAATATAAATAATAATCGACAGCATTATTAAATAAGCAAATGCAGCAGCTCTCTGGCTCTGCTTGTCTACTGTAATCGTAAAAGCGTACTTGTACTTGTACTTGCACTATACCAGCAATGTACTGTTGCTGTTATCAGCAACGAACAGTACAACAATTATCAGCCAGCTAACAACCAACAATTTTCTTTAGTCATTCATTCATTCAAGCAAGCATACAAATAGGCATTTCATTAAGTAGCTTTTTGTCTAGGAATAGGGGAGATTTAATTTGACTACCACACCACTTCATACGAAAGTATTTATTGTAAGTATATGACTTACAAACTATAAATACTCGTAGGGGAAATTACGAGAAAAAAAACTAAAATAACAGTGAGATAAGGTCCACTTTTGTCTTTGGTTATGTCATGATTTAGTCTTAATGATTTATAAATAAAACAAGAAAACAGAAACTTGTCTTGTTTAATAATAACTACTGATAAAATTTGAAATTTTCTTTGAGATAACATCAGTAATTTATGATGTTTTTTTCGCACTTAATTATGAATATGTTTGCTATTAACTAAATATTTATAGTTTTGTTGTTTTGTGTGTGTGCCGTCGCCATCACATGATACGAAACTGCTTCAGCTGCTTGCTCTCCATACAAAGTAAGAAGTTTTAACATTTTGGGTTTTTGAATTAAAAGAATCCATTAAAATACAAACTTAAAACAGAGTTGAACAAAAAAAAAAAAAGAGTCAGTAATGCTCATAAACCAGCTTTGCCTATTTAGCTCTTGATTAACTACGTATGTAAAGAGGATAGTTAGTTTTTCAAAAACATTTTCATCTTTCAATAAAATCTACTGAAACTTCAATGCCCTTAATCCCACGCTTATCTATCCCTTGATTACAATAAAAGGCCTTCAAAATAGTGGTTTACAACTGTAATTGCAGCTTCAATTGAGGTAAAACGCTTGCCAGCTAGGAATTTTTTTCGATTTGGGACCTGTTCGTGTTGTCACTGGGAGCTAAATCAGGAGAATATGGTGGGTGGTCAAGCAACTCGTACTTGATTTTAGCCATTGTTAACACAGTCCTGTGGGCTGGTGCGTTGTCTTGATGAAACATTATTTTTGTGTGTTGTAAGCCAGGACGTTTTCTGGAATTTTTACATTTAATTGATCCAAAATGTTGCAATAGTACTCTGAATTGTTTTACCCTATTGCATATAGTCAATCAATAAAATGCCTTTTTTTGAATATGTAATTAACAAACACAAACTGCGAAGCTTTTTGGCTTATCTGCAGAGAACACCCAGAGTCTTTGGCAGGGATCGAACCCACAACCCTCTGACTGATAGTCCGGAACAGTATCGCCTAGTCTATCGGGGCACCCAATAAACCGTTACCATAACCTTACCAGCCAATTGAATTGTTTTTGCCTTCTTTGGGTCACTTCCTCCAGCTTCAGTCCATTGCTTGGATTGTTCTTTTGTCTCTTGAATATAGTGGTGGATCCATGTCTTATCCACAGTTATGAAACGACGCTTTAAATCCATATTATTTTTCTTAAAACGATCCAAACAAGCTTGAAAAATTTTAATTCTTATGCGTTTTTGGTCGTCTGTTAACAAATGCGGCACCCATCTTGCAGAAAGCTTTATATTCGGTAGTTCTTCATGCAAAATTAAATGGACTCGATCATTTGAGATGCCCATGATATTAGCTATTTCACGCACTTTTATTCGTCCATCATTTAATACCATATCATGCATTTTGGCTACAGTTTCTGTTGTTGTTGTTTTCGGACGTGGTTCATCCTTAATGTTTGTACGACCACGTTTAAATTCAGCAACCCAATTTTTTACTGTTGCATATGAAGGAGCACTTTTAACTGACACATTTACCATTTTATTATAATTTTTCCATTGCAAAAAATCGCGGATGCGTCTTTTTTGATGACCTGTTTCTATATGAAGGAGTAGCCAGATCGAAATGAAATTTAAAATGTGTTTATAGCACAGATGGAAGTTTCTGTTTATACCGCGCTTTCTCTTCTAGACTAAGAAGTTTCCGAACCGCCCTCGTAGCATATTTAATAGCACAAAGTTCTAACATTTTGATAGTGAACTATCCCGTGAACGGAAGGTGTTAGCGGTTAAATCTGCTGTGAGGACCGGTGTCCGCCTACGGCAGATTTCACTATTTTACCTAAAAAAAACTATGATGGAAGCTTGGAGATCTATATTTGAAGATATAAGAATAAATGTGATTAATAATATGCCTGATCACATTTTTAAGTTGATTCAAAAAAAAGTAGGCCACACATATGATAAAATTCTATAATTTTGTGAACATTTCAGTGTATTTTTAGTTATGAAACAGTAACTAATTTCTTTATACATTTTTTTGTTAAATAATATTTGTTTTTTTTTTTTGTTAGTAGGTAAAACTGTTTTACTTACAAAGTTGAGAAAAGATTTATGTATTTATAGTTATGCAAGACAGTTTAGTTGTGCAAACGTAAATATAACATCGATAAAAGTGAGACAGTTTTTTTTGTTTTGAATAGAAATTATTTGCTGTGCGAACAAAATTGTCAAGAATCGGCAGAGCAGATGAACAACTAGCGACAATAATTTGTTCATGTATGGGGAAAACCTGCCGATGTTCATGTTCACAGTTTTCGTTGCGGTATCTGAAAATGTAATTTGATGGCAGATATAGTTGTGCAAACAAATATTCTGACAATATGAATCGAACAAGAACATAACATCGGCAAGAGTTGTCCACACGAGACAAATTTTTATGGAAACAAGAAATTGTTCGTCTAGTGAGCAAATTGATGGCTTTTAAGATGACATGAATTAATACTCTACAAAATGCTTTTGAATATTTGCAAATGTTTGTTTCATTTTTGTTGCAACAATATTTATAAACTATCTTAATGGCGCTTTAAAAATAACTAAAGACTTTAAATTTGTAATCAGCATATTCATAACAAGGAAAAAGAAAATGTATTCACACAAATGGATTAAACATTTAAGGGCTCAGTGGTTATGACTTTTGCCCCAAAACAAACAATAACAGAATAGGGAACAAAAAATAAACAATTTGGGTATAAAATTCACAGTAAAATTATACAAGCCCAAAGCAAAAAAAAAAAAAAAACTGAGAAAAAAAAATCATTCAACAAATGTGAGAAGGAAGCATCACTAAAAATAAAAGCACAATCCTAAAAATAACAAAAAAAAAAACTTTATACATTTTTATTTTCATACATTTTGTTAAAGGATACAAAAGAAAGTCCTTAAAAAAACTAAAATTTCCTTATAAAAAACATAACTATAAAAGTTCTAAAAAAATGTTGTAAAAAGACTCCAATGAAAAACATAAAGAAACATTCAAACAACATTTAATGGAATTCATCTGCTGTGATAGAATCTTCTTAGCAAACACAGGCGTGCTTAAATGCAGTGTTGCCATTTTAGCACTTTCAATGCTAGATTTAGCATTTTGCTAAATATTGCTAAATAAATAAATGTTTTTTAGCATAATTTGCTTGATAAAAAACAATTTTTTACTCGAAAAATTTTTTACTATTTTACTCCAAAAAATACTTCTGAAGAAATAAAAAATAACTATTATTAATATTTCAACTAAATTTCTTTCGGTGTGGTAAGTAAATGAACACGGAAATTTTTGAATTAATATATGAAATGTTATCTATTAAAACAAGTCAACAATTGTTACAAACAAAATTAGAAAAAACTATAATTTATATTTGTAACATTTGAAATAAAAATTGTATTGTTACATTGAAAAAATTTAGCACTTTTTTTTCTTCTGTAGAACATTTTAGCACTCAGTTTTTCAAGTTTTAGCATCTTATGAAATTCATTTTCTGGCAACACTGCTTAAATGCAAAGCAAAAAACAAGAGGCTCTGGACCTACAAAAACTCGACAGATAACTTAAAAAAAGGACTTTGCCACAAAGAAAACCAAACGAATTGAATACAGAATGACAACCAATCATGAATGTTCGTTTGAATTAGTTAAATAGCCATTGGCAATATGTTTTTGTGTTTGTTTTGTTAAACAAAGCTTTGTGCATCTCTTAAACAAAACGGTTTTCAAAGGTTTTTTGAAGAGAAATATGTATATTTTGCAACAAAATAAATGTTCAATAGATAAAAATTATTAAAAAAAAAAGAATTTTTAAGATATCTTCAAATCTGGCCTTTCTTGTTTGGTTGAAATATTACATAAATTTTTTATTGTTTTATTTCAATATTACATAAATTTCTTTAAAACATCATAGTTTTATATATATTTATTTAACAATGATAAGAGAGCTGCCTTATTTCAAGCGTTGCAAAAGAATTTCAGGTGTTATTTTATAAGATTTTTAAAGGACTTTAAAATGATTTCACTTGATATGCGGCAACATCATGCCCAACAGTTTTGTTTGCTGCATACAAAAGAAACAATAGAGTGCTCTATTCGGCTGTGCCGAATCTTTAATACCCTCCACCTAAACGTAATAAGAAATACAAAAACTACACTGGTTATAGGACTAGTATATCCTTATTCTATGTTTTCTATTCAGTCTTAGTGCAAATATTATTATAGTATTTTATACATTGTTTGAAAGAAAATTTTAAGACCAACATAATTTATTTTAAATGTTTTCAAATTTTATCTAATTTTGGACATTTAAAATTTATGTAATTATCAATTCTCACCATAATTTACAGAGTTTATCTGATATTCACAAAAATCTTGAGTGTAATTTAACAATTTATAAAATTAAAATTAGATTTTGCCATATGCACAACAGGTTAAAAAACAGAGTATAAAAGAGGATAAGATATAAGGTGAGGCTTTTTTGTTTGAACTTGATCTCAATAATATTATTTACAAAGATTTATGGGTGGCATAGTAGAAGTGGACCAGTTATGAACTGATAGCTTCTTAATCCAGTATCCACTAATGTGGTGTCTACGTATTTGAGGCTTATTTTGGCTGAATTTCATCGTTATTTACAAGAGTTATATGGTTGTCTAGTATGATCGGAACTAGACTTAACCCCTAAATGCATACTGTACAATATATGGTACATAAAAAAATTTGCTTTTTTTTTTTAATTTTCCGGAAAAACGGTGCCGAATTTATAATTAGTGAGTGGTTTTATATAAGGGTAGTGTACTCACGATTCAGGGTTCTGACCTCATGTATTTAAGGGTTAATGCGGAAGCTATTGCCAATTATTGACAGACAGCTACAAAATCTAGTAGCATAACTGCCGTCTGATCTATATAAAAGTTGGTTCGATATCGATATTTATTAGACATTTTTGTGGATTAAATTGTTTTTTTGAAATGGTTCAGCTAAAGAAATTATGGGCCCAAATTTTTAAATTTTGAAACAGTGATTTTTATCCATATGAGGATATTTCACGTCGAATTTAAACATAATAACGCAATAATAATAACATAATAATATGTATATTAGTCTTAACGTGGATTTCGGAAGTGGACCTGATATGGGGAATATAGTCACATGTGGACCGATATTCGCAAAATCCAGCAGTTTAATTTTGGCATCTACGTAAATGATCCGTTTAAAATTTTGGATCGGTACCGTTATTTATAAAAGATTTATGAGTATTAAAGTGATTTTCAGAAGAGGATTTTAAATGGGGCATACGGTTAAAAATGGACCGAAATTCACAAAATTTTGTGGGATGTTTTTTGTGTATATGCAAATGATCTGTGTAAAGTTTTGAGTCGGTACCGATATTTATACAATATACATACATATATAGGGATAAATGTCTTTTTCAGATGTGGTCCTTATATGAGGGCGACCACCATAAAATTTAGTACAACAACTTATTTACCAATAAGGATTATTTACGTCAAATTTTAACCGTTTAACATTATTTTTACCAGTTTTATACGTATTTGGAAGTGAACTTTATTTTGGAAGTGAACTTTATATGGGGTCTATGGTCAAACATGGACCGAACTAAAATAATTTTCGTTTTACGATTTCATTTTGCATGAAACTTATTCCTGCGGAATTTTGTATTGATATCCCAATTTCATAGGCATTTATGTATAATAGAGCAATATTTCGGGAAGATTTTACTATGGGGGCTATAAGAAATCATGGACCGATTTTAACTATTTTCTTCACACTTTCTTCTCTTATCATACAAACAACGTGTACTTTCATGGGAAATGTACAATATATTTAAAAAAAAAATTGGAAGAAAAATGTTTAAAAATATTTTCAATACCAAACTGCTTAAACGGTTTTTTGTAAACCTTATAGTTTTCGGTTGTGGCCTTTGGTCGTGAGAGTGTTTTACACAGACATACAGACGACTCAATCGACTTAGAATTTCGTAATGACCAAGAATATATGTATATATGCACTTTGTTGGGTCTCAGATGAGTATTTCTCAGTGTTACACACGGAATGACAAACTTATATATAACCTCATTCACCACTTATAACAACTAAAAAATAAAACTTCTGAACAAAAAATCTAAATTTAACATGTCGTGGCTGAAGTAAAAAAAAACCTGTTTAAATGTTACAAAGTTTTAGAAGCATCTAAGAAAAAAATGTAATAATGTAAGAGAAGAGAATTAAAATACATAATTTTTTTTTGAGTACTTCGAAAAATACGTAATTTTTTTTATTTTGATCATATTCTCCTTTCAATTATTTTACACAAGTAAATCTACAATATTTTAAAAAGCAACTGCTTTTTGTTTATGCATTAAAATTTAAAAAAAAGTGCGTCATAATTAACACAATACAAATATAATCATGCTATTTAACAGCGAAACAATAGGCACTTATCTTTATTACATGATAATGACGGACCTCCATTAAACATCTGTCACATGTCAAGAATTGATGATTTTAATTATTGTGTGGAGATGAATGAAACCATGTTGTTTGAGTTAATTTAAAATAAAAGGAAACATATTATTAAAATGACAATGATCAACACGAAACAAAATACTGTGAAAGTGAAGTGAATGTAATGTTCAAACTGGCAGCAATACTACTTTGCATTCAAACTATAATTTTGTGTAAAATCTGCGTTCCTGAGTAAAACAATAAACTATGTATTGTGTAAATGATAAGGTTATGTATGAAATTAAGGTTTTGTGTATTATCTAAGTTTTTGTGTAAAGTTTACAATTCTGTAATGTCTCTGTAAAATTTAAATTTCTGTGTAAAATTTCAGTTTCTGTGTAAAATTTTAATTTCTGTGTAAAATTTACGTTTCTGTGTAAAATTTCAGTTTCTGTGTAAAATTTTAATTTCTGTGAAAAATTTAAATTTCTGTGTAAAATTTTACGTTGCAGTATAAAATTTAAACTTATGTATGTATGTGAAAAATTTTAGTTTCTGTTTAAAATTTCAGTTTTTGTGTAAAATTAAAATTGCTGTGTAAAATTTCATTTTTATGTAAAGTTTAAATTTCTGTATAAAACTTTAACTTTTGTGAAAAATTTTAGTTTCTGTGTAAAATTTACAATTCTGTGTAAAATTTCAGTTTGTGTTTAAGTTTTATATGTCTGTGTAAAATTTTAGTTTCTTTGTAAAATTTCAGTTTTCGTGTAAAATAAAATTTCTGTGTAAAATTAAAATTACTGTGTAAAATTTCAGTTTCTGTGTAAAATTTAATTTTTCTGTAAAATTTAAATTTCTATATAAAATTTTATATGACTGTGTAAAATTTCAGTCTCTGTGTAAAGTTTACAATTCTGTGTAAAATTTCAGTTTCTGTATAAAATTTAAACTTCTATTTTGTGAATTTTTATTTAGAAACTACTTTTTTACTGTAAAAATTACGTTTTTTTGTAAAATCCACGTTTTATTGTAAAAACTTCTTCTTAGTGCAAAAATTACTTTTTAGTATAAAAACTACTTTTTAGTGTAAAACTACCAAAAAAAAAACTGAGTTTTTGTGTAAAAACAGTGAAAAATATAAGTTCTGGTAAAAAGTAAGTTTCTATGTAAAATTTAAATTTTGTGTGTTTGAGTAAAATTTTGAGTGAAAAACATTATTTTTATGTAAAAAATATAGTCTTTGTGTAAAACATAAGTTTTAGTATAAAAACTAAGATATTGTGTAAACATATTTTTTGTGTGCCTTTGTGTTAAATTTTAAGTTTTGTGTAAAATCCAAATTGACTATATTTGCGTAAAATTTAAGTTTTGAGTAATAACAATGCTATTGTAAAAAAACCATAGAGTTTCGTTTGTAAAAACTGAGATTTTGTGTAACAGCTGAGTTTTTTGTGTAAAAATTGTGTTTTGTGTAAAATTATTAATTCTGTGTAAAATATTGGACTTTGAGTAAAATTAAAATTTTGATTTTTGTAGACAATTTGTAGGTCAAACTCGGTGTTAAAGAACAAAGATCAATATAATATTTTTGTTTATTAAGGCATGATAACTTTTATAAGAAAGCATGATTATATCCAAAATATGATAAACATGCTCCAACAGACAAATGATGTTTTATGCTAAAACAAATATGAATGCCTTTAAATATAAAGAACACAAAAAGAAACACATTCTTCTAGTATTCCTAAGTCTAGTAGTAATCCATTTTCATTTCCTGCCTTAAGAATCCAAACACACAAGAAAGAAACAAACAAAATTTGTATGTGTAACACAACATGACAGTGATTTGTTTAAATGAAAGAAACAACAAGAATAAAATCTAAGTACTTTTGCCTTTGGAAAGGAATTTACAAGGAATTTACAAAGATAGAAAAAAAAAATCCGAAAAAAATGTATAGATTACATACAAGAGGGAGCTAAAAACAGTTTTTTGTTGTTAAATCTATTTGATAAATTGTTTAATATTTGAAAATACATAAATTACTAATTTCTCTAAATATTTCAAACAGAAGGAAAAAAAACACAAACGTATAGAAAATATTGTGAGAAGTGCAGGGCAAAGCAGCATGAATGAATGAATTTTAGTGTAACAACCACCATGACTAATATTTGGCTGATGAGGCCTGGTGGCAGTGAGGGAAGGGGCCAGCCAGTTAGGCTGGGCTGATGGCTGCTAACTCGTATGTTCGTTTACAGTATGGCTCATTAATAATTTAGGCAACATATTTTAGTTGCAATCAGGCCATGTATTATATACTACATATTAAATGTAATTCTTTCATTCATTCATTTACTCATGCTGCCAAAGAAAAATTAAATAAAACACACAAAAATAAACTCATACCACCCAATTTGCTTTATGTTTTTTTTTTTTCAGTTCGAGAAGTGGTTGTTGTCTTCTTTTTTTTTTATTGGATTGGTATGCACAGTGGATTTGGTTGGGATTTGGTGGTATCATGCGGTAGTTGTGCTGATGATGGCGTTGGAAGGCAGGAAGGAATTCAATGCAATTGCTGTATTTTTCGTATTTTTAGCAAATTTCTTAAGAAATTCCAAAAGCAGCAAGCGGCAGCATGTAGTAAAATCATTAAGTTCTTCAAATTATGTGCTTCTTTTGCTTTTTGTAACGATGAAGTTGCCAGCATCTAAAGTTATGTATTTCAGTGGCTGTGTGTTGGCTGTGTTTGGTTAGGAATTGGTGGTAACTTCTTTGTATCATTGATATTTTTGTGTACCAATGTGTTTCGTAGTGTAGGTTTATGTGTATATTTTGAATTGAAAAATGTATACATACTATATATGTATGTTTAGAGTATATGATTCCGAGTGTATGAAATGAATGACTGGAAAAGGCAATGAGCCTCATGAAATTTAGATTAGCACCACGTACTACGTACTATCAGCTTCATGTACAATGATTATTCAACCATATATTCATTCGATACATATAGAGGATGTTCACCATTAATAAACAGTGTATTAAAGGAATGCATTTGCCAGAGATTTGTGGCACGCTTTCTGAAGTCAGTTAACAGCCACCGAAACAATTAATTTATTGTTTTCAATTGGCCGATCAAGCGATTGAATACCACTGACACTCCATATTAGATATAGGCCTCTAATGAAGCCAAAAATCTAGTTCGGTGAAATACTAAAAACTCAACATTATTGAAAATCGAAAGAATTTGGTTCTAAATTTACTTGAAAAACAAACTGGCCCTGTTAGTATATTTCTACACTTACATCATTTCTGGCTGATTCGGAGCTTAGAACTAGCAGGTTCTTGTCTAGAATGTTCAGCCAAAGCTGTCATAGTGCTTAACTATATTTATAACAATGTTTGTAAATAGAAACTTCTACTAATGCAAATGTTGATAATCATGCCGTTACAAACCGTTAAAATTAAATTGAAATATATTTTCGTAACAATATTAAGTAGTGCTTAAGATTGTGTATACGAACAGCGTATTATTAGTCCCAATTTACACGAAACGATTGTTTAAGTCAAGCTGAATACCTTTTAGATATCGGGGTGAGCAGTGAAGATAAAACGACTACACACTTGATTGCACTAGCAATTCGCGTTAGTCCGCTTTCACACTCTTCAATTCTGACACTTCAAGGCAAGTATTTTTGGGTAAGAAGGGAAAATAAAATAAAAGGAGTACAAACTTGACGGTACTAGTCAAATTTCTTATTTCCACCATATCGTTAAAACGTTAATATAATCTAAGTCCTTATAATATTCTAAGACGATTTAGACATGTCCATTCGTCTGTTGTTGGCATGATAGATCTTCAAAAAAAAAAAAAAAAAATGAAATTTTTACCAAGCATTCTTTGATCCACCGAAATGTTTGGTATTGCAATTGGGTGCCCCGATACTGTTGGCGATAGTGTGCAGGGACTATCAGTCAGAGGGTTGTGGGTTCAATTCCCGCCTAACGCTCTGGTTGTTTTTCTGCAGATAAGCCAAAAAGCTTCGCAGTTGGTATTTGTGACTTATAATTAAAACAAAAAAAAAAAAAGAGAATTTGAGTTATAGATCAAAGTTTCAGACTATCTCGTTATTTTTCAGATATTTTTTGCTGTTTTCTTTAATTATAATGCAGATAATATCATGAAATTTTGCACATTTTGTTTTTATTATAGAAGGACACGCACTGTTGAAAATGGTAGGAATCGGTCCACGATTTCTCATAACCCCTATACAAATATTTGCCCGGAATAAGTCATATGGTACATAAATAACTATCGAAAAGCGGTATCTAAAAAAAATTCTACAATAATAAGTTTCATGCAAAATGAAATCTCAAAACAATATTTTTTTGCATCGGTCCATAGTTTTGTCATAGCCTCATACAAAGACCTCTTCCGAAAATCACTTACATGAACATAAATCGTTTGTAAAAATGACTTGTCGTAACAAATTTCATGATGATCTCGCCATAATTGACCGTGTGTCCCCATATAAAGTCCAGTTCCGAAAATCACTTAAATGTGCATAAATCCTTATAAAAACCGCTATCAAGTTCAAATTCAACACAAATAGTCCGTACATATATAAAAATCGTCCAACTCAATATGAGGATGAGCAGTTCATATTTGACCATATCCCCATAAAGACTACTTGTGGAAATCACTTAAATGCTCATAAATCGGCACAGTCGAATATAAACTCATACTTGTTTTCTTTTATGCATGTTGATTTGCATGAAAAAGTAGGAAAATTGAATTGCCGTGTGTGAATGAAATGGCAAGTTCAAGAGAGAATTGAACAAAAACTGGTAAGCTAAAACTGAAGAGTGTGAAACAGGACTTATTCACTAATTCGTATTACATATATGTATACAAATGTGTGTATACTTTCAAAGCAATAAGAATCGTGTTGTGTGAACACCGAAGAAATTTCAAGAAAAAAATTGTATGAATATTTTTAATAAAAATTGCTTCGTGTAAATTAGAACTATAAATATTCCACTGTATTTGGTATAAGTAGAGATCAATAGAATGTTCTCTAAATAAAAAGTTTAGCATGAGCGATGACATCAAAACGATTGGGAAACACCGATATTGAGGATTGGTTAATGGCTCCAAAATGGTCTTAGCCAGATTAATTTATCAATATAGTTTGCAACATTATATGCTGTCCTTCCAACAAAGCACTCTTTCAAATCCCTGCTCTTTTCCTTTTCTACACTTAAAACCACCAAGTTTATTTGCTCTACTAGTACCACAACGTAATTTTAAGTATCTTTAAAACTATCTTTAAATTTTTAAGTACATTAGAGTTTTTTCGTTGTAATTGTACACGTCATGTGCATGTTTCATTATGTTAAATAATTCCAATGTTTTTTTATAATATTATTGTACGTAGTACTGATATTTAGCCGCTTTAAAACAATTGTTATTAAATTTTGGATTTTATTTATTTTCTTGCGGTAATAAATCACTGCGAAAGTAAAATTAAATTCAAACAAATTTATGTACAACGTACATACTCGTATTATTATAAAAAATGTACTTTGTAAACTTTAGGAATATTAAACATTTTATAGGATTTGCAAACGTAATCGAACAAATAAAACAAAAGAAATAATAAGGCTGCTTAAAACTCTAGAGGATTTAAAAAAGCAGGATAATTATCATTGAAAATTAAAAAAAAAAAAAACAAATGAAATAAAAAAAAATTACATTTCGAATTGGATAACAAAAGCAATCTAATGTTTAAATTGATATTTAGCAAGCTGTTGTTTATTTAGGTTTTTGAGGAAAAGAAGCTCATTAAAATAAGTTATAATTACTTGTAGAAATTTTTATGTTCAAAGGACCATAATGGATTATTCATATAAATCACAAACAAGGTTAGATAAATAGGAAAGAAAATTAAATGGTCGTGAAGCATTAACTGTTGTTAAAAATAAAACCATAAATTTGTTTAGTATCGAAATAAAAGTAAATTGATTTTAAGGTTCGTAGGACCCAAACACTAAACTCAAATATCATTTATGTCACAGATATACGTACATATATTTAGAAGACAATGTGTTAAAAATTTAATAGCTTGTGGGACTAAAGATGAGTTTATTTTATGTAAAAAACGTATTAAAGCTTTCGGATTTTTAAGTTTGCAAATACTGCTGGCTGCGAAGGACCATTTACATTTTACAGCGAAAGCTTTAAAGCAGCGTAGAAATAATTTATTTGCATCATATAAAGTAAGGATTTTCCTCAAACCTCCAACTACTTAAGTTAAAGTATATTTTTGGCAAAAACTTAACTTGTTTGTCTAAAAACAAAACTAAAATCAATACTAAGTATTTTTCTCGAAAAATTTCCTTGTAGCAAAAGTTGATGTGGCAAAAATGTTTTTTATTTCTACTGTTTCCTAAACTAAACTGATAATAATAGCATTTGTTTAAAAGTATTTTCTTGTACTTCACAACATAATCATCTAAAATAAATGTTGCCTTATGTTTGTGTTTAGTTTTTTTTTTCTCTTTTGTTCTTTCATCTTCAGCTTATTTATTTATATTTTTAGTGAATGAAAACATTTCATAAACATCATAGGAAAAGACAAAAGACAAATATAAAGAAAAATATTGGAAAAATAATAAAACCCGATGTAAAACAATGAGTAGAAAATCTGCTCATACTCTTAAAGATTGTGTTAAAAAAGCAGCAAGCAACTCCAACGAATATGTTGCAAGTCTTCATATTCTTGTTTTTGTATTTATTCATACAAGCACAACAGAAAGCAATAATAAATGACAATAATGATGATGATGACGATATTAAAAAGCAGAAAATGGCCATAATCTTATAGCAAGAAGGTGATGATAACAATACTGATGCTATCTGTAAATTGTACAAAATTTCAATCAGAATCACAATCAAAATCAGTATCAATATAAAACGATTATCTGCTTATCGGATTTGATACACTTGAAAGCATCGTTACCCTGCAAATAATATTGGACTACGTGATCCATTTTAGATGATATGGACTACTCACAACATGGTCCAATGTAATGCAGTCATGGACCATGTCATAGTTAAACAAGAGTTTGTAGTTAAACGACATGGTTTCGTGTTAACACGATTGCATATTGAGTTGTTGTTGTTGTTTAAAACTAACCCTCGTGAGTACTCCATGGAGTAGTTTTGGGACTACTCCGATGGGTTATATGGTCCAGTCCTAGGACATCGCAATGTTAAATGGACCACCTTTTTTCATATATTTGGAGTAGTTTTGGAGTACTCCTACTCCTCTTTGGACTAGTCTTTACATGCATGTATGGACTAGTCGCGTTATTTGCAGGGTATTTATAGACAGATAGACACACACACAGTCAGACACA
Source organism: Bellardia pandia (assembly GCA_916048285.2). NCBI lineage: Eukaryota > Metazoa > Arthropoda > Insecta > Diptera > Calliphoridae > Bellardia > Bellardia pandia. The sequence goes on from OU696531.1 coordinate 48,519,837, forward strand.
TTACACTCAAAATCACACTTTAACAAACACAATTGGCAAAATTACTGATAGAGTAAAAGTGGCTGGCTGATAAGGGGGTAGTTTTGAGAAATATAATGGTGCTATTATAGTTTGCATTGCAAAGCAGTCTTTTAAATGCATAAATTTTATATATTTTTGGCAAGAGATTGCTGTACACAGTTTGTAAGTCACAGTTTTAAAAGACTGTTTTGTATGCAAATAAAAAATGTAAACACTTTTAAGGATTTTCAATTAAGATTAATTTTTTTTTTTTTTTTTTTTTTTTTTTATAATTAACAAACACAAACTGCGAAGCTTTTTTGGCTTATCTGCAGAAAACACCCAGAGTCTTTGGCGGGAATCGAACCCGCAACCCTCTGACTGATAGTCCGGCAAACTATCGCCTAGTCTATCGGGGCACCGTAGAATAAAAGCAGTAAACCAATGCATGTTTATAGCTGTACTTACTTAATCTTCCAAAACTGTGTGAAAGTCTCTTTTTGAGCTTTTGCAGTGCGCCACCTTTTTTCTCACGCATCGTGACACCTGAAATTGGAAAATAACAATAATTTAATTAATAAAAATAATCATTTAAAATCAAAGCGTATTTTTTTAAATTATAAGCTATTTACAGTAAAATTGTTAAAATACTCTCAAGAGTATTCCCACAAAACTCACAGAGTATTCCTTGAATTCGTTCAGAGTATTCCTTGAATTCGTTCAGAGTACTTCTCCGATACTCACAGAGTATTCCTTGAATACTGTCAGAGTATTCCTTGAATTCATTCAGATTATTTCTCGAATTATTCTACAGTATTTCTCGAATACTCTCTGAGTACTTCTCCGATAGAGTCACAGAGTATACCTTGAATACTTCCAGAGTATTCCTTGAATTCATTAGATTATTTCTCGAATTCTTCTACAGTATTTGTCGAATACTCCCAGAATGTTTCTTAAATACTCCCCAAGTATTCGAGAAAGACTCTGAATGAATTCAAGGAATACTCTGGGATACAGTTCCTCCAATTCATTCAGAGTATTTCTCAAATACTTCCATAATATTTCTGCGACACAAACAGAATATTCTTTGAATACTTATAGACTACTCTTCGGATATTCACAGAGTATTGTTCGAGTACGTCTTTTAGGGAAATTTTTCTAATATTAGCTTTTTAATACCATAATTAGCTACTAAACTTCTTGTCACTAGCAAGCTGTTATCTCTAAAAAAAAACCTCCATCATTTACTCTACATCATTTCAAAAAAAGCAAATAAAAAACTTTATACACATGCTCCCACAGCAATTATATCAAATTAACAAAGAAACTGCCTGCCTACCTCACAGCCAACTAGAGCAGCTGGATTTCCCATCATTCCGTCAACGAAAAAAATGACTAATCTTTGTCATTCTCTCAAATAATTATGATGAAAATATGACAATGACGAAAACGTGACTTTAATACACAAGAACTTTTTTGATTAAAAAAATTCTACGTAAAATTCATAAACAAACTGAAATTTACAAAGGAAAAAAGCAAGCTCTTACACAAATTTAAGAGGGCAAGACCAAAAAAGAACAGCATTTAAGACAAAATTAAAAAAATCTCATAGGAGAAGAAAAATAATAAAAACAAGCGATTTTACTTAACATGATAAAGATGACGACAAGGAGATGATGAGTAAGAGACGAGAATGATGTGCTGAGAATGAGTAAGTGTAGAGTCATCTACATAAATAAGGAGCATATTTTCATTGTCATTAATAAAAGATTCAATGAAGTGTATAAATATAATAATGTTGTCGTTTTTAAATGGAAGCAAAAAGAAAGAAATTAGAAAAACATAACGACATGAATGATGCCGAGGAGGTGGAGCAAGACTTTTAATAGGAAACGCAAAAAAGTATGAAATTTTCTGTTTACCTACTGTTTACATACATACTGTGAGCGTCGATATAAAGTAAACACCTAATATTGTTTAAAAAATTGTGTTATTATACATACAAGTACAAATTTAAAACAAAATATATGGCGCAATTCTTAAGTAACTTAAGCAAAATATAGATCATTAACAAAAACTAGAAAATAAAGGATCATAAAAAATAATTAAATTTTAACGGAAAAGTACCAGAGTTTTTGTGTCAAAATAAAGTTCACAGTTACATTAGAATTATGTAAAACATTGTATTTAATATTTTGTTTGTAATCCTTTTGCCTCAAAGAGTTTTTAGTGAATTGAGGATAAATTTTGTTATCTTTATCCTGTATTACCTATACTGTCTTTAGGTTATCCTTGCAAGAAATATTTCTTTGTCTATTGTTTTTGCCCTGATACTCCTACAGGTGCTTAATTGGCTTGAGGTCTGTGGACTTCGTAGAATGATGTAAAGTTGTTGGACAATTTGGATTAAGCCACCACTTTTTCACAATTTTGAAGGTATGCTTAGGATTATTTTCCACCACTATTGGAAAATCCAGTTCTGAGCTAGTTCTAATTTCTTTTACACTAGGGGCTTCATTGCTTTTTTTTATATATCGAGATAATCTTGCGTTTTCATTGTAGATTCTATAGACATAAGATTACCGACCCCTGATGCCGCCATACCATCTTAGTAAGTCCTGTTTTAGCTGACCAGTTTAATTTTCACTTCTCTTTTGAACTTGCCATTTCATTCACGCAATCATGCCTAAACCGATTTTAATGATATTTGGTAGGTAGATAAATTCACACTTGGACGTGCAATTACGCTTATGTTTTTTTCAAGGATAAAAAGGGGGAAAACGGTTAATAATATGTGGTGTTGACTTTATTTAGACGCTCACAGTACGTGTGTCTGTCACCCAATCACTCACTTATTTCTTTTTTTTTTAAACTTTTTCAACTCTATGGTCGAATAGTTTTATGGAAATTTCTATTGAGGGAAATGGAAGAGCGCAGGGAAATTATAATACTGATCTTGTGATGAACTTATTATAAAGTTTTTTAAAGTATTAGCAGTAGTTGATTTTGTTGCTGTGGTTGTTTAAACAATCATTAGAATAATGACAAGTATTTATTGTTGTTTTTTATTGTTATTATGGCATCTTCATTCAAGCAAATAAATTGGCAAAAATAAAGTTTAATACAATGCAAATAAATATTTAAACGAGAGTTGTGAGAGAAGTTATAGGCTAAGGAAAATTATAAGCTGGAATAAAAAAAATTCTTAAGTACAAATTTGCTATTTAATATTTATATGTTAGTCTGCAGAATAACCCTTTAGTTTATAACATTAACAAGACAACATAGCATAGATTTTGTGCCATTTATATGCCTTCACACACAGACTTCCTTTAGCTTAACTTTTATTGTAAACTGTTCTTTTATGTTAAAAAATTCCATTTATTATTTTTCATATTTCTACTTTATGTTCAAAAATATTCAAATTGCAAGAGCTTTCTTTGTTGTATTTAGATAGATATTTATGTATATGTTTTAATATAAAATTATACATATGACTAGACATGTTATTAGATAAATATAAAGAAAAATGTAGTTATTGTCACAATTACTTAAAGAAAAACTATAAAATAAATATATAAAACTCTAGACATAAGAAAACTACACTGTGAGAAATTTAGCAAAAAAGATTTTGTATAACCAAAATCGAAAGGATTTATGGCTGGAGGAATCATTGACTGATACTTCTTCAAAAATACAGCTGGTCAAGTAATGACTAAAACAGAGTTCTTGTGGCGACGTCTGTGGTTTTAACAACACAATAAGGAATATTGGGACATGATCGTAAAGGTGATGCAATAGAGTCTGACTACTACGACAACATTTTCCATCATAATATCAAAAGCACATAAGATTGTTTAGTATTTATAGCTATTACTATTCGTATTCTCAGCAATTTGCTATTGATAATAATTGTTATATGATTTTCTAAATTTATAGGAAATTTTCACAAATTAAAATTAAAAATGGATTACAAATTTTTAGTTTTTTTTTTTGTTTTATTGGAATTGTTTCCAACACATTTCTACAAAGCGAACGGTGAGGATCATGTTTTTCAAATTATTCAATATTGTAATCAATTAGATTTAGCCTGATGTCCGATGCTGAATAGACATACAATCCGAAAATTACTTGTAACATAGCGTAGACAACATGTTACTACAAACATAATTGTATCTACATTAACATTGTTGTTGTTTTTTATTACTCCAGGATGGATGTCTATCGATTATATTTTGGAATAATCGATTAAAAACTCAATTAATCGAAAGAGAATTCACGATACAATTAAATCGTTAATTGAAGGAAAATAATCGATTATTACTAGTTTTTCGATTAAACGTGCCATCACTAGTCTTTAGGCCGACTGTTCCGATTTGTAATTTACGCAGTGGTCATCGGGCCGATTGGTAACTCAATAGCTGTCAAGCTAATAATTCCCATATTGTACCCATAGGGGAAATATGACCTGGTGTACTTCCATCAATTTTTGTTTAAAAAAAAGAGCTATTAATTAATAATTTGTGTTGCTTTAGGTAGGAGAAGGATTGGTGGTGGAAGGAGAGAAAAGCTTTTTCATATGACAACACTGTAATTGCGCATTATGTTTATTAGCAGTACCGTATTGCAGCGCCTCTGGTGGTGAGTAGGCATTAATCACAGCTTGATTTATAGCCATTATTTTAATCATTTTACTACGGTGGCGTTTCAATGCTATACAACCAAAGGAGGGCGCTGTGATAAATATTAGTTATGATAGGATATAAAACAAATAATTATCAGACACTGATGTTGCTTGAGTGGCAGCGGCTGGGAATCGAACCCAGGCCACAAATACCAACTCATGCCTAATGACCAAAACGCGATAATAAATTAAGCTACAGCACCCTAATTCGAAACCGGATAGAGTCTTATTGATATTAACACACAAGGAAACTTGAAGCTTACTAGTTAAAAGCCTTAATTTAACTATTGAGGTGCAGGTCCTCTAACTGATAATTGGATGAGCGTTTGAGTGCGCCGTTTGGTCCTAAAAGGCAGGTAACCACAACTGCTCCCATATTGTATTATATTATTCTAACGAAATTTGTATTGTAAAGAATCAAATTTGATCAAAATCTAACAGCCTGAGCCTTGTCCCGATAAATTGATCTATACATATACAACTCGGGCATAACCCAGTATAAATAAAGAGGTATAAGTCGAACAAGAAGTGCCGTTTCTTAAGCGCAAAAGCCAGTGCATTTCGAACGAGTTCCAAGCTAATCCTAACAATATCTGCCATTGTTATTAATGTTATTTGCTGTAATTTAGAAATTTTAAATAAATAATTGAAATTGTTAAACTCCTGGTAAATAATTCGTGTTATCACTTAAGGTTCGTGGATCCGTTAGTAGACTTAGCTACTCCAGTCGACTTCAAAACCATGTCACAAACTCTTTACAATCTTTAAATTTGCAATATTAAGCAAATTTTGCTTTAGCTACTGTTGCATCAAAAATTCAAACAGTCATCAAATTGTCATGTAATATGCAAAAATAACATTAAACAACAATATAAAGCTGATATTGTATGCCAAGTAGATAATGATTTTATATGCAAATATTTGCATTTTATTAGCGTAATTGAAATGTTAAAGGGCAATAGCAGTCCGTGCAATGTTTTTCTCATTTTGTGACAAACAAATATTTCCCTTAATGAGAAATCGCAATTTGGTCATGTTACATGAAAACAACAATTACCGAGAAAATTTGCATATACTCGTAAACTTGCATATGCACGTAACTATATGCACATATTTATGAAAACAAAACAAAAAAAAAAAATAAACATTTAAAATTTCGGGGAAAAAATCGATCAGAATAAATAACGAAACATTTTATATGCAAATAACATTAAAATAATTGAAAAGCCCAACACATTAGTTACAGCTCAAACAGGCAGTATTTTTCTTTTTCTACTTTACAACAATAACAGAGTTGGAAATTTTGAGCTGGATGTACAATAAAACCCCCATAAAACAACCAAATTACAAGCAGTTGCTGCCTCAAATCCACCCACAGAGACCCAACCAAAACTCATACATCATTGTATTGTTTGTCATCATTTTGTTGTAGAATCCGTAACAAGAATGTTTTCATGATGTCTCTGTGAGAACAACGTTCGGTTGGTCGGTCGGTCTGTCTTTCTGTCTACATAGTTTATTTTAGTCTGTTAAGTTGCGGGCGGTTGCTGGGGCTGTCCGGTACTTTGACGGGTTGATAAAATTGCCATAAAATGTCACAACGTGGTCAAAAGTTTATGGCTTCAAAAATGTATTGCTGTTTGTTGTTGTTGCTGCTGTTGCTTTTGTGTTTCGCATTGTTTATACATGCCAGTCGTCTGTGTAGAGAACAGCATAAAACTGACCATTATCACTGTGAACTGCGGGTCGAAATTACAATGCGACTACAATGCACAGCAATAAAATGAACAATAACAACAACAACAAAGAACTGTATTGGTAAAAGATGGAAAATATACAGCAATATAAAACTCGCGTGCATTATTTTGTTTGTTATTCTTTTGCAAAAAAAAAAAAATCCAGACAATCTGGTAGGAAATTTTGGTAATAGCGAAAGAAGAGTTCAACTAGTTATTCTAATTACATACTACATACATATGTATGTATATAAATAAAGGTAAAAATAAATTTCTTAAACATTTCCGAAAGTATTTAACTAAATTGAATAAATGGGATATGAAGCAGTTTATATAAATACAACTTCAACTCAAACATTTGTTAAGATATTTTTTTAATTTTCAATAGCAATGGAACTAGCATCTTATTAAACCTATATACACTTTCCAAAGAGCCATAAATAGCTTTAATACCGAGAGATTGTGATTTTCACATACATACATACCAGAGATCAGTTATTTTTTTTTTTTTGTGCATATTCTTTTTATTGTATCTTCATTTTAAATGAACTAACAATAGGTATTCAAATCCTAAAACTAAAATTAATTAAGATAAGTCCAGCCAATGCTAGACAAAATCTAGTTTTCAAATTCGATAGGATATAATGAGCAACTTGTATTTATTCATCTGAGAGCGGTGGTGTCCCTCCTTCTCAAACGGCTATGACCGGGATGTTGTAAGATGTCTCGAGCGAGGGGATTTGGATGAGTTTCCAGCTTACCCAAATAAAGGGCCACGTGTTTAGTTATTTCCCATTTGACAAGTGGAACATCAAGATCGTTGTGTATGTTGTTGTTTTTAATATACCAAGGAGCGGTAGTTATCATTCGTAGAATTTTGTTTTGACGGCGTTGAATTTTCTCAATATTGGAGTTGGAGGCAGTGCCCCATAACTGGATACCATAGCACCAAATTGGCTTTAAGATTGAGTTGTAGAGTAGAAGCTTACAATCGAGCCGAAGGACGGAGTTTCTGCCGATGAGCCAATGAATTTGGGCTGCTTTCAGTTTCATTTGAGTCAGCTTAGCATCTATATGTGGTTTCCATGTGAGGCGACGGTCCAGATGAATACCAAGATATTTCACGTGTGAGTTTTGAGGCACTATATGGTCATTAATACGAATAGGGGGACATGATTCCCTACGTAGAGTAAATGTTACGTGGGTGCATTTCTGTTCATTTATTTTTATTCCCCATTGTCTTGCCCATTTCTCCACTTGCGTTACGTGGTGCTGTAATTGAATCGAGGCATCTTTTGGATCTTTGTGAGTACTGAGAAATGCCGTATCATCAGCAAATGTTGACGTGTGAATTTCATTGTTTGTTGGCATGTCTGCTGTGTACAGCAAGTATAGAATTGGTCCTAAGATACTACCTTGAGGGACGCCAGCACCTATAGGTTGAGGACGGCTTAAATAATCACCTTCTTTAATCATAAACTGACGGTCGATTAAGTATTTCCATAGTAGGTGTTGAAGATTCACCGGCAAGTTCAGCTTTAATTTAGATATCAGGCCTTCATGCCATACTTTGTCGAAAGCTTGAGAGACGTCAATAAAGAGTGCCGAACAGTATCTCTTTTCCTCAAAGGTTTTTCTTATGACTTGTACCAATCTATGTGTTTGTTCTATTGTACTGTGTTGACGTCTGAAGCCAAACTGGTGATTGGGAATGCAGTTGTTTTCATTCAAAATCGGAGTCAGCTTGGTTATAAGCAATTTCTCGAATAATTTGGACATAGTTGGTAATAGACTTATTGGCCTATACGACTCAACTTTGCAAGGATCTTTTCCCGGCTTAGGAATCATCTTAACTAGTGCAATTTTCCAAACCGGAGGGTAGTACTCAAGCCGTAAGATGGCATTAAAAAGAAAGAGGATTAATCTTTTTGCAATGCGAGGCAGCTCAAAAATCATTTTATTGCTGATTTTATCAAACCCAGGTGCTTTTTTAACATTTAAATTATCAATAGCCTCAACAACCTCCAGATATTGAAATCTTATTTGTACAGGTGGTCTGGCAACAACAGGCGGTAGTTCGCTAATGTCAGTATCCGTATTGGGAGTGAATACATTTTTTAAATGACTTACGAAAAGGTTGCCTTTTTCTTCGTTATTTCGTGCCCAAGATCCGTTCAAAGTACGCAGTGGAGGTTTTGCGATTACGGGTTTTCTTAGATTTCGGACTGCACGCCATAATGAATAATTTGACTGGGAAGTTGCGTCTAGACCTTCCAGATGTTGTTTGAGAGACTCTGTTTTTTGCGCTTCTAGCAAGATCCTAAGATTTTTGGTACATTCTCTCAACCTAGTTTTAAGTTGGGGCGATCTGTGTTGTTGCCACTCTCTTCGGACTCTCCTTTTTTCAGACAATAGTTGCTCAACATCTGCAGAAAAAACTCTGTTGTACCTATTCGGGCGGTAAGTGGAAGAAGCATGTTCTGCGGCTTTCTCGACATGTTCATTAAGACTTTTTATACAGGCATCGATGTCTTCAGCAGTTTTTAACGGGAGTTTCTCTGTGCAGTGAGTGCTGATGTATTTTTTGTATTTTAACCAATTCAGACGTTTGACAAGAAGTAAGGCATCAGTTACGATTTGCTGAGGACTTCTGATGGTGATTACAGTGGGTGAGTGATCTGAAGAAAGATCCAGTGAAGCCTCGACTTCAATGAGTTCCGGGGATACCCCTTTCGCCACGCCGAAATCGATAACGTCAGGAATTTTTTGCTGGTCAGTTGGCCAATAAGTTGGTTGACCAGTTGAAATCACATTCAGTCCCATTTCAGACAGGGAGTCGTAAAAGATACGACCTTTAGGGCTAACGAGTCGTGAGCCCCAGAATGTATGCTTAGCATTGTAGTCGCCAGCCGCTATGAAACGGCTACCTAGTGATTTGTAAAAATCTCTATACTGATCTTTTGTTATTGAAAATCTGGGCGGACAGTAAACTGACGAAATCACGAGGTTTTGACAAAAGTTCTCAATACAGATGTTTGTTGCTTGAAGATAACACTCTGAAAGACCACCCAATGAATGGTGTTTGATTCGCGATTTGACCAATATTGCCGAGCCACCACATGATCTATCTCTGGGGTCCTTGGTGTCGTAGAATGTATAACCACTTATTTTAAAAATGCTTCTCGACGTCATATGAGTCTCGGAAATCAGCATTACATCAATTTTCTTATTAAAAAGAAAATATTCAAGTTCATTTTTGTGTTGGCGTATGCCGTTTGCGTTCCAGAAACATATTTTGAGACAGTTCATGGTCTATTAAGTATGGCCTGCAGTAGCGTGGACTGCATTTTTTGCATCTCCTGCATCATACTTGTCATGCTTGTCATGAAATGGTTCATGGATTGCGCCAGATTCTCCATTATACCTTCAAGACGGCTAAAATTGTGGCTGTTTGTATCATTTATTGGTGATTCATTTTGCAGTGTTGGTTGGTTAGATCTTAGCACGTTGGCATATGAAAATTGGCTAGTGGATGCTTGTACTACGGGGGGGATAATTGTAATAGGTACTTTTGTCGTCTGGGTAGGGGTAGAAGCGGGTTTGTTGATCAAGGAGCGTTTAACAACCTCGAAAACAGGGCAACCCCTGTAGTTGGCAGTGTGGTTTCCACCGCAATTGCTGCATCTTTTTACCCTGGAATCATCCTTAGGTTTATCGCACTTTGAGGTGTCATGAAGATCCCCACAAACAACACAAACAGTAGGCAACTTACAATAAGATTTTGTGTGACTATATTCTTGGCAGTTCGAACACTGTACTGGGCCAGATCGCTTATGAGGTTCTTCCACTGTAACTCTTCGGTGCATTAAGAATTTCAAGTCATATATAGGATGTGTTTCATTTTTCTTCAGCTTAACATCACCAGGTTCTAACTCCACTCTAAATAATGGTTGAGGGATCCTATCTCTGTTTCTTATATTTGATACTGCCTTGATTTTAAAGCCTTTGTCGGCCAAACTGCTCTTGATCTCCTCAGGATCAACAAAAGAATCAATTCCCTTAATTACGACTTGTAGACCTTTTGCGCTTTTAAGTTGATACGTGTAAAAATTCTTTTTGCGTTTTTCAAATTCCGAAACTATTCTCCGATAGTCGTTTTCATTATTAACCTGAATCTTTGTTTCATTAATATTGCCACGCTTAATTGGAGTCACATAAAAAGAATTTTCACCAATTAATGAAACTAATATTTTTATAAGTTCGTTTGAGTTTTTTTCTCTTAAATATATTGGAGGTGGTTTTACTGGCTTATTCACAGCGTTAGGGACATCATTTTTCTCTTGGAGGATGGCAAAACGATTTTGCGAGCGTGGCTCTTCAGCATTCTTTGATAATTTTGCGGCTGGTGTAATTTCGGCAGATTTTGGGCTTCTGCCTCTCTTCGATACTGTTATATAACGGTCCATTCCTACCTGTATTTTTTGTTTTTCTTCAACAGCAACTATAGGAGCGGCCTTATTTGTAGGAATTAATGTGCCTTTTGCAGCTGTTGACGTCTCTCCAATATTTGATAACGAGGACCGTGAAGAAGGCGGTCCTTCAGTGATTTTTTTATTTAAATTAAATATGCTTTGAGCTAAGTTTGTGCCCTGTTCAACACATTTATTCAAGTTTGGTGCACTTGCACTTAAATTCAGATTTGTGCTTATTTTTGGTTTCACAGTTAAGTAGTTTTTATTAAATTCGGGATTTTTAATGTTCTCATTACTAACACTTGGCGAGCTCAACACGAAATAAGCATTTCGGCTCTGAGGCCCACTCGCACTGTTAGAGTTGTTACTCATTCACTGTCTCACTGTATTTAATTTTCTAGTTTTCAAATAATTAAAAATAAATTATTACAATTTATTAATTTTTTATTGCACCTAGTGCAATTATTTGACTTTGTAAAGTTTTTCACCTATTACGAGTTTTTTTTTCACTTTTTTATTTAATTTAGCTTTTTATACTTTTTCACCTATTACGATTTTTTCACCGAAAATTCAGCCGCACTAAAAGTAACACGTCCGAACAGTTCATAACTTCAGTTATGAGTACTGAAAAAGTGAGTATACTCGAATCATGACTTATAATTTGTTGTACTTATACGTACTCATACTTGTCTCAATATCATCAAACCACTACTCATCTTTAAAGTTTGAAGTACTCATTATATTCATACTTAATCTCATGCATGATGTTGTTTATTTTGACTCTCCTTAACTCAATGTACGTAGACGATAAAAAAAATAAGTATGACTCGCTAATACTCATGTGAGTGTCGTTAATTTTTTACAGCCTGCTTATAAAAATTATATAAAATAATAAATTTTATATTTTCCCAAATATGTTTTCCTATAAACTTACTTGTATGTTTTTATATTTCTTTTTTACTTATTTTGTATAAATACGGATTAAATACCGCGGTTTATGAATCAAACATATTGGGAATCGTATGAGCTCGATGTCGGCGTTGTACTCATACTTATATCCACCCGCATTTATAAGTCAATGTTGTTTTGAGTTTGAGAAACTCAGAGTAGTTAAATTTCAATGATGTAAAACCACTTACTCTTAAAATATTATGAGTAGTTGTGAATCGTAAAAAAACGATTTATTGCCGATCTCTGATACATACCCAGCATAAAACTAATTAACAGACTTTGTAGGGTCTACATGCCGCCTGCATTATTTACAAATAATTGTCAGTTTTAAGTTTATAACGATAAAGAGACATTTGCGGACACGTCATGAGCTATACTGACATTTGTCATAGTTTATAAATGACATTTGCCTACATGTCATGATCTGTGCTGACATTGGTTGGCCGCTCAAGATATGTATAGAGAAACTAATGGCATTAAAAACAAAGTTTAAAATAGTCCTTATTTTCAGCCACATTTTCTAGCGGGTCCCCCCCCCCTCTTCCACATAATTCTTATTAAGTTATATAGAACTGGTGCCAGTTTGACATGCCAAATGTTTCTGTGTTTCTTCTTGCTAGTTTTTTGCTCCTTTTAAGCGCCATTAAATATATACAGTTTTTGTTTCTAAATAAGTTTGGTTGCTATTTGGCCAGGTTTCTAAAAATATTTTATACTGTGACTTTGCGTTTTTGTCGCTAGTCTTTGGTTTTTTTTTTTTTCATCAAAGTAAATATTTTCATATTTATGTCATAGTCATTTATTTCATTTGGATGGAAATTCAAAATCTTGTTATGACGCGTATTGGATTTTAAAGCTAAAAATAAAAAACAATGGCAAATGTGAGTAATCTAAAGAGAGAGAGAGGAGGCGGACACAGGTAGGAGTAAATGTCTAAACAAAAGTCATAAGTTATTTTCAAATTAGTTTTTCTACACACAATACCTATTCCTCTGTTGGTTTAATGGCAGCTATAAATGTTTAAAAGGAAATAACTTCAAGTGTAAAGCTTGTAACAGTCAAGAAAGAAGTTGAATTATACTCTTTTGTATAACAATAAAAATTCTTTAATCATATCAAGGTAATTGCGTAGAACCAAATGCATAAGTTTTGAACTGATTCAACTTGCCTACAAAGTGTGTAACTATCAGAAATCCCCTTTAGTTTGAGCTTCAAATCTAAGCAATTTCTGTACAATTAACTTCAGGTTCCATCTACACCTTCCTAACACGTTTTTTCTAGTGACAATTAGCAATCTGTCTGACAAATGTCTGTCTGTATGAATGTACAAACATGCTTGTTTCTGAGTGTTTGTTTTAAAAATAAACATATTTTAAGTGTTTTAACACAAGTCAAGCAAAAAACCCAAAAACAAAGTTTTAGTGTTATGGAGTGTAATAGAATTTAGTTTGCAGCAATCAACTACAGTAGTGCAAAAAAATGCACAAACATATCGAAAACTAAAAATTTTTAAATATAAATATTATTTCAATCAAACCCTCCATGAACGAATTTGATCTAGAGGAACCGCCTATTAGTTTAATGTACTCTGGAATTATCACATTCAGTTCTAAAGATATTTACAAAACTATAAAAGACGATATTAACCCAAGAAAGTCTCCAGGTTATTATCAAATAACATCATCCATGGTAAAAAATTTACCTAACGTAGCTACTCTTGTGCTGACAGTATTATTCAATGCGATCCTAAAACTTGGCGTTTTTCCAACAGATTGGAAAATTTTCCAAATTATAATGATACCCAAGAAAAAAAAATTTGACCGTAACATCCTCTTAGAGACCAATTAGCTTACTATCCTGTTTGTCGAAACTATTTGAGAAAGTATTTCAAAAGAAATTTATAAACTTTCTAAATGATCGAAACATCCCATTTCACTAATTTTATTTTCGTGAACAACATGGAACTATAGAGCAAGTTAACCGTTTAACTGGAGAGATAGGAAAATCTTTTGAGCTTAAACAATATTGTTCGGCTATATTTTTGAGATGTCGCACAGGCCTTTGATAAAGTTTGGCATAAAGGTCTAGTACATAATATTAAATGCTTACTGTCTCCTAATACTCACAGATTACTAGAGTCTTACCTATTAGATCACTTATTTAGCGTTAAATACAATGATTATGTGACAAGTGACTACGAAATCAGAGCTAGAGTTTTACAGATATACACCCTTTATTTGCCAACAAGTGAAAATTTAACCATTTCTACATTTGCAGACGACACTGACATTCTTAGCTCACATGTGGATTCAAGTAAGGCATCTAGAGAACGGGATAGGTATCTCAGACGTGCGGAGATGTGGTTAAAAACTGGAGAATACGTGTAAATGAATTGAAAAGCAGACATCTTACGTTAACGCTTAGGAGAGGAAATTGTCTACCTGTTTCACTAAACAATGTGAATATCCAACAGTCTGGGGGGTTATTGTGTATTTCGTTTCGAAAGCAAAAGCTTTCAAAATACAATGTAAAAAGTATACAAATTCGAACGATTTTCTTTTCAAATCGAAATACAAAATAACCCCCCTGATCATGGAATACATATGGATAGACGCCTTACCTGGCGTCGCCACATAGAAGCCAAGAGGTTCCATATGAGACTGAACTCTTCTAATCAGCACTTTCTAATTAACGACCAATCTAAATTAAGACTTGATTGTTAAGTCATCCTGTCTAAGACTGTTTTAAAACCAATTTGGACATATGGAATTCAATTATGGGGAACTGAGGGCCCAATCGAAAATTCTTAGGACCATCACGGGAGCAGAATGGTATATAAGGAATAAAAACATCCATAGAGATTTAGAAGTACCATTGTTTAAAGATGAATTAAAACAAATCGTGAGAAAAAACCATCCGAACCCGCTTGCGAGATTGCTTACTAGAACTCAAACAGAAACATGGCTTCGTAGAGTTGATTTACCACTCTACTAATAGCAAATACCACAACAATTAACTGGAAATAGCAATAGCAAATACCAGAGCAATTGCCTATAAATAACAATATCAACTTCTAGAGAAATTGTCTATAAATAGCAATAGCGAATGTCTCAGAAATTTACTTAAAACAGCAATAGCAACTTATTGAGAAATTGTCTATAAATAGCAATAGCGAATGTCTGAGAAATTTACTAAAAATATCAATAGCAACTTCTTGGGAAATTTACCATAAATAGCAATAGCAAATACCAGATCAATTGTCTGAAAATAGCAATAGCAACTTCTAGATAAACCCACTATAATTAGCAATAGCAACTTCTAGAGAAAGTTACTAATAATGGCAATAGAAATTTCTAGAGAAAATTTACTATAAATAGCAATAGCAACTTCTACAAAAATTTACAAATAATAGCAATAGCAGCTTCTAGTAAAATTGTCTGTATATAGTAATAGTAACTTCTATAAAAACTCACCGTAATTAGCAATAGCAACTTTTAAAGAAAGTTACTATAAAGAGCAAAAACAACTTCTAGAAAAAGTTACTAATAATGGCAATAGCAATTTTTAGAGAAAATTACTATAAACAGCAATAACAACCTCTAGAGAAATTTACTGTAAATAGCAACAACAAATACCAGAGAAATTGTTCTACAAATAGTAATAGCAACTTCTAGTGAACTTGTCCGTAAATAGCAATAGTAACCTCTATAAAAACTCACTGTAATTAGCAATAGCAACTTTTAAAGAAAGTTGCTATAAATAGCAATAACGAATGTCTGAGAAATTTACCGCAAATAGCAAATTTTTAAACATGTTCCTATAAATAGAAAATTTTCAGAAACGTTTCGTTGAGAAATTTATTATATATTAAATTGTACGTTTAATTTCAACCAAAACTGTTGCTATGCACATTGTTTATTCTGATGTTGTATAGAAAAAAAAGGAAAAAAAAATTATTAGAAGTTGTAGAGAGAAAGCAATCAACATATACTTGGAATTAAGCCAATTATAATAAAATTTATTATATGAATATAATTTGCATGCAAATTTTCTAACTTGGTGTGAAAATGAAATTAAATTTTATTTATATTTAAAAGTCATAGACAGGCAGCCGTGGCAGAAGAAGCCCCACATAAAAAGTAAAAATATGAAGTTTGTAAAAATAAACAATCAAAAAAAAAATAAAAGAATAGAATCAAACAACTGAAGAATTACAAATGAATGAATGAAAGCATATTCTATTGAATTGTAAAATATTTTGTGTAAAAATAAAAGTACAATTTATTATTAGTAGTAAATTCTAAAACAATCTAACAGCAGAGTCTGACGGACTGGCTGTCTGTCTCTCCTTGCCTGCCTAAGAAAATAACACTCAAAGCTGTTGCAGAGATTTCTTAATAATGTTTGTTTAAATTTAAATTGTCTATCTAAATAGAAAATTACTTCATAATTTTTCGGTTTTTATTCGTATGTTTATTTTGTTAACTTAATTGTTAATTTGTTCTCTTTCTCTCTGCTATATTCGACCATGTTTTTAAAACAAATATCTTAATAAAACAAACAGAAATATTTCTTAGGAAAACATTTGTTATTTTTAATATGTATGTGACAGAATGTTTATATATAAAACTGAAAACTGATTTAAATTTATGTATCTGAGACAGCATCTCTAAGTTTTATTTCACGCAATGTGTGAATGGTGAGCGGTAAGTGTGACAGATGTCAACAAATATTTTTATTTTGAACAAAAATACAATTTGTCACACGTGCCTGAGAGTTGGCTAAATATCAGGAAAATTGAATTTAGAATGATTTTAAATTAAAATTTCAATACGTCCAAAAATACAGAAAACTCATATTAAAAATATAAGCTGAACTAAAACTGCCTATAAAATTGCAAATCAATACAAAATTCATCGTAAAACGAATTTTTTTTAGTTCGTTCTACGTTTGACAAATGATACATGTGCCAAATATTGAAAAAATCCTATTCTACAGTTTTTTTAGATAGATATCCCACTCGCATCCCATTAAGCGATTATAAAGGCTTTAAAGTAAATTGTATAAGCTTTCTCTTAAAAAAAAAAAAAAAATTTCAAAATTAAAAAAAAAAAAAATTTCGAAATTAAAAAAAAAAAAAAAATTCAAAATTAAAAAAAAAAAAAAAAATATTTTTGAAATGATTGAAGAAATAGCTATCTAAAGCCTTTTGGACAATTTTTGCTAGGACCAATAGGTGGAAAGTTACACTCATTTTAAAAAAAACCATGACCAAAATTGACCAAAATTTCCAACTTTGACCCCCTCTAAACCCGCTCTTCTGTACTGATAGAGCTTAAATTTGTGTCTGGTCTACTATCCAATAGTACTTACCTTGGTGCAAATCATCCAAATCGGCAGACATCGATTTTTAAAATTGGGTCACTTGACGTGAAATTCACCATATATAAAACTCAAACTACTGGATTATGAGAACATCGGTATATATTTACCAACTCCTCCATATAAGGTCCACTTCCGAAATTCTCTTTAGTACTAATTTGTATCTTACATGTGCTATTATTATATTGAAAGCTAACTCATATGTGTAAAATTCTCTGTTCCAAAATTTAAGAAGAGCGGCACATGATTTGTCATAACTGTCATATAAGGACCATTGCCGAAAAACAATTTAACCCACAAAAATGTCTAATAAATATCGATATCGAACCAACTTTTATACAGATGAGAAATATTAATCCAGAACTCATACTAATATCGGTTATACATATGTCATTTATGAGACTGAAGTTTTTAGCTGTCAGTCAATAATTGACAATAACTCCCGAATTAAGTCCACACTCTTGTAAATAACGTTATTGAGATGAAATTTAACCAAATTTAGTATAACATATGTACATACAGGTATGTGATGGAAATCGATCGATTTTAAAATAAAATCGAAATTTATAAACGTGATCAAAATCGAACGGTTTTATTTTCCATTTTTTTTTTTAATTGTTTCAAGTGAAAATAACAACTTTTGTTAAAAAATTAAAGTTGTTTTTAAATAGAAAAAAAAAATGGCCTTCATTTTATCAACGTCTTTTTTAATAATAAATAATTTAAAACGCTTTGAACACATACAACGAAAAAGATTGAATGATGCTTCAGACCCATTAAATATGCAGGAAACTAGGTTCAAAGAATATTTTCGTTTAAATATTTTCCAAATATTTTAAATTTGAGCTTAAATTTCCTTTTTTTTTTTTCTTTAAAACCTGCACAATTATCTTCTAGGTTTAAAAACAGTTTCAGCAGTGAATTTTCGTTTCTCATCACATTCTTTTTAGCTTACATTTTGATAGAAACAAATGGAACATGAAATCGAATTTGTTTTTAAAAAGAAACCGAATTATAAACAAGTAAGAAGCCCGACCATATAATACCCTACGCCCAGTATATGTACAGAACAGTTTTTAAGAAATGGGCGTTATATGGGAGATATAAGCTAAATTGGACCGATCATCCAAAAATTTAGTGTCATGATGTCTTTAAATATAAGTATTATATGTGTGAAACTTTATCTCGATATAAAATCTTTTAAACGATTTATGGAGCTTAAAGTGAATTACGGAGAGGGTCTTATATGGGGGTTTCGACTAATTACAGACCGATCATAATAAAATTGTATGTACCGCATTATTTTTAGACATATGAAATATATTTTCGTTCAATATTATTTGGATACCAACATTTTTGAGAGAGTTATTCTCTTCAAAGTGATTTTCGAAAGTCGGCCTTATATGGGAGCTACGAGTAATTATGGACCCATCTGCACAAAATTCGTAGATGTGTTATTTACCACATATTTGTGATGAAATTTGTTTGGATACTTGCATAATTCAAACATTTATGATCGGTAAACCCCAATTTCGGAATGACATTTGTATGGAGGCCAGGTGAAATAATGGACCGATTTCCATCAGTTTCAATCCCATCCGTCCTTGGGCCGAAAAAATATCATGTACCAAATTTTATTGAAATATCTTCAAAATTGCGACCTGTACTCTGCGCACAAGCTTTACATGGACAGCCAGCCAGCCGGACGGACGGACGGACAGACATCGTTAAATCGACTCAGAAAGTGATTTTGAGTCGATCGATATACTTCAAAGTGGGTGTTGAACCAATATTTCTGGGCGTTACAAACATCAGCACAAATCCAATATACCCTCCCCACTATGGTGGTGTAGGGTATAACAAAACGAAAGATAATAAGTGTTGTCATCACATACCTGATAGAAATCACATTAGTGGATACTGGATTTAGAAGCTATCAGTCCATAATTGGTCCACTTCTCATATGCCACCCATTAATCTCTTGTAAATAATGTTATTGAGATTGAATTTATACTCTGTTTCTTATCTTGTTGTGAATAAGGAAAAATGTTTTTTTAATTTTATAAATTGTTAAATTACACTGAAGAATGTTATGAAAATCACACAAGCTCTGTAAATTATGGTGAGAATTGGTAATTACATCAATTATAAATGGTTAAAATTGGATAAAATTTCCAAACATTGGAAATAAATTATGTTGTTCGTAAAATTGGCTTTCAAACAATATAGAAAATACTACTAATAAAATTAGCACTAAGACTGAAAAACATCAAACAAATAAACAAATTTGGTTTAAAAATTACAAATTCTATTTAACTGTCCACATTTTACCTCGAGTGTAATTTTTTGTGTTGTTAAATCAGGTAATTTATAATTTAGCTGACATATCAGACCACGCTCAATATTCAAAAAGAAAAAAAAAACAAGTGAAAATCTAGTTTTATTTTACATCAGCAATTAGTTTAACATCAAAATAGCAATAAAAAGTTTTAACACATGCAATTAAAATGAAAAAAAAATTTATATATTTAGTAGACAGCAATAAAAACAAAAAATAAAAATTCAATAAAAATAAAAACTGTAATTATTTGTGGCTCAGTGCACTTTGACATGATGTAGTTTCTACACAAATAAGTGTAAAACATTAAAAATTTCACATTTTAAACAACATTTCAACACACTTTGTTATTAAATCAAAATTTCAACGTTTTTTTTTTCGATTTAAAAGAGGTTCACACTTGATGCTGATTGGTTGGTTGGTTGTTTCACGCATTTAAAATGATGTATAATATACATATTTATTACCTTTCCTTCGTCAGACATACAAACATCACTGTACATCACTGCAATTTATACAATTTGTACATGTGTTTTTGTACCATGTTCAACATCATGTTTAAATTATTTAACGACACATACAAAACAAAAAAACATGCAATTTTCCTGCAATACAATGTTTTATTTTTTACAGTTTTATTTTTGTTTTGCTGCATGACTTCAGTGTGTGAAAGCTTGCTGCTGTTTTCTCAGCCTAATTAACAGAAAATCACTCACATTATTTGTTTTAATTTTAGTTTTTAAATTTATTTTAATGGGGAAACAATTGTGGTAGGAAACACCTTCGTAAATTGCAAAACGATTAAATCAATCCGTTTAATTTCTCTTGATACGACACATCAATGTAATTTGTAGGTACTTGCTTGTTGTGTTTAATTGAAACTTGTTATTTCAAATTGTACAAATTAATGATTAAATGACAGCAGACAGTTGAGGGATGGATGACAAGCCGTGTTATGAAAAAAGATATTTGTTGGAAAATTTGTAGAAGATTATTAATGCCAATATATCAGCCCAAAACAAATTTATAATAATTAATTTGAGACGAGAATTTGCTTTTTATATTAAAATTATTTTTCGGTTCGATTTTAGTTCAGTTCTAGTTCAGTTTCAATTCAGTTCTACTTCAGTTTTAATTCAGTTCTAGTTCAGTTCTAGTTCAGTTCTATTTCAGTTCTATTTATGTTCGAGTTCTAGTTTTGTTCTAGTTAAACTGTTGAATAATTTACTTTATTGAAAAACTAAAGCTAGATTTACACGATTGAAGGTATTTTGAAGTCTTATCAAAATTTTCAAAATTTATTTTGATGTTCTATTTACACGTTACAAAAATTTGATCAAAATATTCTTTCAATATACTTCAAAATCTTTTGATAAAAATTTGATCAAAATTTGTTAAAGCTAATTTACACTATTGGTAAACTTTTTATATTGAAAATATTGACTTTGATCAGCTGTTTTGCTTCTTTTGTGAAATAAGTAGCTGATAATAATGCAAAAAAAAGAAGACAACGAAAGGAACATAGGGTTAAACCCTTTCTTTAGAAAGGTATGTCTCTTTTAGGGAGCGATTGATAAGGAATGATCCTGACTTATACAAAAACTTTGTGCGAATGTCACCAGACAATTTTGATTATTTGCTTAATCTCGTCACCCCATCAATAGAAAAGGCTAATACTAATATGCGGGAATCTTTATGCCCCGGAAAACGCCTGGCAATTACTTTGAGATTTTTAGCGACTGGGGACTGTTACCCAAGTCTGATGTTCTTGTTTACAAGATCAAGATCATAGATATGCAATATTGTGCCTGAAGTCTGCGCTGCATTATATAAAGTATTAAAAGATGAATTTTTAAAGGTAAAACCTAATTTATTAAATAAAAAAACACATCAAAAATAATATCTATTGGTACAGATGCCAGCAACAGAAGAGGAATGGGAGAGTATTTCCCAAAATATAAATAAAATGTGGAATTTTCAATTCAATCGGGGCATTAGATGGAAAACACATCAATATTATAGCACCAGCTATATGATATGATTTTGAATCAAAAGAATGAACATGCTGTCAAATTTTTTATCGTTATCAATATTGCCAGATGCGATTTTGATGCTCATTTACCCGGCATCAATCAAATCTTCAAAAGTTTTGTTCAATAAATTTTGAAGAAATTTTGCTGTTTACACGAGTTTAAAGCATTTTTAAGAGAAACTTTGAAGAAACTTTCAATCGTGTAAATCTAGCTTAAGGAATGTTTTGAGTTTGAGAATCATGGCCAAAATATATCTACTATCACTCACTGCCAAACCATGTTAAATTGCTTTATTATTATCTACTTAACAATTATAAAGCTTGAATTTAATACTGATATTATTAAATAAAAATTTCTATTTACTCACTCAGTCATTCATTCATGCCATTATTAATTCATGTTTTGTCCCATGTCTACTACAAACAAATAAACAAACATCACACTCATAAACGCTTGAGTAGCAATAGTCATTGTAGAATGAAATAAGTAGCAGTTGTAGCTGTAACGTAGTCATACTTAATGACCATTGACCATGAGACCAAATAAGAAGTGAAATAAATATTAAAAATAAAATAAAACAAGTAAAAGTGCTATATTCGGCTATGCCGAATCTTATATACCCTTCACCTTTGTTGTGGATGCATAATTATATTATACTAGCTAAAACCCGGTGTGCTTCGCTACCCGTATCGTAATAAAACAAGGGTTTCAAATGTATACAAATTTTAACATTTACTTAATATTGTTGCTAGTCAGCGCATTGGTGTCCTAAATATTAATATTGATAGCTGATATAGCTTTCCTTATATATAATTTGTCATCATATCTATGGGAGGTGCCACGCCCACTATTGATAGTCCGCCCATTCCTAAATATTAATATTGATGGTACCATATATATTATTGTATACCATATATTTGATATTTTTTTAACTATCATCATATGGGAGTGACACGCCCCCTGTCGCTACTACTCCCATTTCCGCAAATATTTAAACAAACAATGGAATTGCTCATACAAAATTTAAGTACTATAGCTATTATAGTTTCCCAAGTATTTGATTTTTAAAATTAACTTTGTATGGGAGGTACCACGCCCACTTAAAATTTCAAAAAAAAGTAGCCTATAGCTCCTTCCAGACATACAGAAATATACTGTGAAAATTTCAAGCAAATCGGTTCAGCCGTTTAGCCGTCTATAGATCCCAAACTAATAATAATAAACATACATACAAACACACAATCACTTTTATATATATAGAAGATACATACATACATATATATTATATTGTTACGTGTTTACCTTTTAAATATTGATACGTTTTTACC
This sequence comes from Bellardia pandia, assembly GCA_916048285.2. Lineage (NCBI taxonomy): Eukaryota > Metazoa > Arthropoda > Insecta > Diptera > Calliphoridae > Bellardia > Bellardia pandia. The sequence goes on from OU696531.1 coordinate 48,542,761, forward strand.
TTTTAAAAACAGTGGTTTATTTCCTTTAAATAAACCAGATTCTTTTTAATTGCAAAATAAAAGCGTCAAGTAGTTTGAAGAAGATATGTATAACGAGTCTTTATTTATTTAAATGTACACAAACACAATTAAAAAAAGGGTATAAATACACACTGTCTTTTTACACACTTATATTACGGGTTAAGAACACACTTAAAGTTTTCGAACACTTTGTTTGATCAACGCCATCTGTTGATGAACAATATTAATACACTAAGTTTTTTTGATGAAATTTTCAGAGGTTGTCTCGGATTTTTGCTCATATCTCCGTTATTTATGAACGAATTATGCTGATTTTTAAATAGCAAACTTCTCGAAAGCATGTCTGACAGAATTATTGAAGATTTGGATGCCGAAGATATCTGGGGACTTCAGAAAATTGATTTCAACATAAGACAGACAGACAGACATGTCTTAATAGACTCTGCTATCTATAAGGATCCAGAATATATACACTTTATAGGGTCGGAAAATTATATTGTGGAAATTACAAACGGAATGACAAACTTATATATACCCTTCTCATGAAGGTGAAGAGTATAACAAGCACAAACATATGACCATTGCGTTGACATTATTCATCACCATAAAATGTTTTACTTTTTTATTTTATTTTGTTATTATTATTTTTTAAGTTTTTGCGTTACTTGTAGCAAGAAAGAAAGAGAGAGTGAGAGAAACACTCATAAAGAGTCAAGGTTAACTGCCGCATACGAGTACAAGTACATTTAGTATTATAATCTAGTAGATATATACCTACTTGTGGTGCTTTAAGTTTAAGGTGAAAGACCAGCAAACATTTGCAAAAGATATGAGTAGCAGTAAGAAAATTATCAGTTAAACAAAGTTTACTTTTAATAGCAATACCAATGGAATAGAGCTATGAAAGCATTTTAAAGTTCCACAAAGAATTTGCTGGGAAAGCAGCAACCTCAAGCACATGAATTATTAAAACCAACATTGGTTTCTTATGAATTAAATAAAAACAACAGAACATTAATTTAGTAAAAATAATTTTGCATAATGCGTGTGCGTTTATCAGTGGTTTTCTAAAATACTTTTCGCCAACCAAAAAGATAAACAGCTGCGGTAAAAAAAATAGTTATTTGCGTGACACATAATTGAAATATGCCAATCATATAATACAAACATATGTATTCAACGTCAAAAAAAATTGTGTAACTTTTATTGGCTTTTTATTTCAGGGTGAAGTGTCAAAATTTGGACGGTAAAAAATAGCGCTATTCATTAAAGATTTTAAAAATAAATAAAATAAAAAGCAAATAAAATGAAGCTGGTGAAACAAATAACTTATTAATATTTTGTTGCCTTGCCTTTGTTGGTAATAACGGCGGCGCACAGTGGTATTTGTTCATACAATGTTTGGCAAAAAATATAAGGAGTGCTCGTAGAATGTTGAAATTTGGCACAGAGCCTTTGGTTAGCTCAAATAAGAAAAATATAAAGTTTCATCAAAATTGGCCACGCCCTCTACCCACCGCCCATAGAACCGAAAATTTATTTTTGGTCCAAAGTTTTTGAAATTTGGCACAGAGCTTTTGGTTAGCTCAATTAAAGCCCCCACTTACTGCCCATATAACCCATACTATATTTTTTCCCACAACTTTTTGTTTCTTTACCAAAACTAATTATTTTATAAATAAATTTCAATACATGCATTTAAATATAGACTTTTATTCATCATCTATCATTTCTTTTATTACATCATCTAGTTCCAAAATATGTTTACGTGGTTGACGTCTTATACTACTTATATAGGGATCAGATGATGCAAGCAAACGATGCAAAACATCAGTATTTGTTGCAGTTCTACTACATTTTCTGGAAAACATTAATCTATAATTTCTGTAATCCTTATTACGTGCATCTTCCGCTTCCTCGGAGAGCACTGCTGCTTCAATTATGTCATTTCCATGTATCAATACTTTATGGACAGTAGCTGGCATGAAGTACCAATTGTATTTACGAACGAATAGCTCAGCAGTATCCCACGAAAATTTCTTAAACTTCCCCGTATCAATTTTGTGCCCACATGTAATTATTTGAAGAATAATTCGGAAGCGATCTATTAGTTCTTCACTAATACCTGTTATATCTGCTACGAGAGCAGGATTAGAAAAGAAACGCCTTGAAGTATTTCCGTCATTCGACGACCCAGTTCCTTGTTGTACAGTTTCCACTCGCAAGTTCATGCGTTCTTTAAATGCTTGTTGAATGCGCTGTTTGTTTTCTTGTTTTAATATCTTATTTTTTTAATCAATTGCAGACCACTTTTGAAAAGGCATATTATAAGATATATGGAGTTTTTTGTTATGCACTTTTTCGATATTGCTGTCAATCAATTATTAAAAAGTAAAAGTAAAAGCCTAAAAGTATACAAAACCTTTTATTGTAAATATGCATTGCAATTTAATGTAAATATTCATAAAAAATACGTGAGTTTTATCACAAAATTTATAAGTTTGTTCAGCGATCGCAAAAAGTCGCAGAATTTTTTTACATAAAATGAAAGAAAATATTCCAAACTGAAAATGCTAAATTTTTTGGAGTCATTTTGATTTGCTCAGATCTCTTAAACTATATATGTAATTTAAACATTTTTTCTTTCCTATTAAATTTAAAATACTATATTTTAATAAAAATGCTCTAAAACTATTGGTAGTTGAACCATATTTATTGTATAAACAACTGAAATGTAGTAAAATTTTCATCAGTTTTCGTTGTATAATATTTTTTTTATACAAAATTTTATTTTTTTTTCGAAAACAAATCATGGTTTTCTACTAATGAAACATTTCTCTACAGAATTGCATCATTAGATTTCTAAAAAATAACTGTAAAAAAATAGACTTTTTGCCAAAAAAAAATACCACTGTGCGGCGCAGCGCTATGGCCAAAAGTTAATAAAGTTTTCACAGCTTTCTTTAGGTATTTTCGCCCACGACTCCTTTCCTACAGTCCAAAGATAATCATAGTTAGTCGGTTTTACTTGAGATACACTTTAAGTCTTTACATCATCTTAAAGAATATTGTTGTCAATCTCAATATGAAAAGCATCCCCATACCATAATGATAGAACCTTCATGACTTACCGTCTTAGATGCGAATTGTGAATTGTAGTCTGCATTTGGGGGCCATCTAACATATGAACGAGAACCTTTTCTACCAAATAAAATGATTTTACTCTCGTCCGTTCACAAAATATTTCGCCATTTACTAGCGGGCCAATTTAAAAGTGCTATTATTTTTGCCGGCCTGATATGTATAAACTTGCTAAATAAAACAAATCTACTTAATGAAAACGTTTAGGCGTGTTAGGTTTTTGTTAATCGACATTTGATGTTTCAAATATTGTTTAATATTTTAAGTTAATTAATGTCATACACACACACAGGCCCAACAATAAATAAAAATACACAAAACATATCGTATATGTACCTGTCAACTTTGACAGGTTGCTTTCAAAGTTGTTGTTATTTTAATTTTTTGTTATGGTTAGAAAGATCAATTAACAAAGTTACTAACTAATATGCTTGAATATAAATGATTTTTCTTGTTATAAATTACGAGGGTCAATCGTTATGTGTTGCTATTTTATTTCTTAAGAATATGTTTTTTCATAGACATATTTCCTTAAATTTGCTATTTAGAAAATTTTACCAAAATATTGCAAATTTATTAAAAAGTTTCGAAGCTTTACTGTTTCATGGAAAACTATCTCACAGCTTTACTACTTTATAGGAATATTTCCCAAACTTTGTTTTCTGAAAAAAAAATGTTGTCTCAAACTTAGGAAACTTTGCTATTTTATTATTTCTCAAAATTTTTTAAATTTATAGAAAACTCTTAGTATTTTATAGGAAATGTTTTCAAAGCTTTGCTATTTTATGTTAGACTTTCTCAAAGCTTTGCTATTTCTTAAGAAATTTTGCCTAAACTTACTATTTTATAGAAAACTTTGCTTTTTTAAGAAACTGTACCAAAACATTACCATTTTATAGGAAACTTTCCAAACTTTGCTTTTTTATAATAAACATTCCTTTAATATTTTATAAGAAGTTTTCCAAAAAACTTTGTAATTTTATAGACAATTTTTTCAGATTATGCTTTTGGATAAGAAACTTTCCCGAAACTATTTATAGGAAACTCTTTTTTTCTTTAGTAGAAACTTTTCTAAAACTTTGCTATTTTAGAGGAAACTTTCTTTGAACTTTGCTATTTTATACGAAAATTTTTAAAATTTTGCTGTTATATTGAACATTTTCTCTAAAATTTGGAAATTTATAGGAATATTTCACAAACGTTTGCTTTTATAAAGACAATTTTCCCAAACGTTTACTATGAGGTTAAAACGTTTAAAGTAAATATACTCTTAACGATTGCTATTTCTAGTAAATGTGTCAGAAATATTTGCTATTTATCAAAAAATATTTAATAAACATTGGTTATTTATAGTAAATGAAGCAGCCCAATCATGAATAAAAAATCCGCGGGAGTTTTTTTCCCTTTTTATTTTTTAATACTGAATTTGAATAGGAAAAATGGGAAAAAGAGAACAAACTCCCGCGGAATTTTTATTTATGATTGGACGGATTTGCTATTTATAGTAAAGTTGCCCTAAACGTCTGCTATTTATTGTAAAATATCTAAAAAATTTGCTATTTACAGTAAAATGTTACAAAAATTTACTATTTAAAGTAAAATTTTTACAAAATTAACCCACATTCAAATCACTATTTCAAAGCTTGATGAATAGTTTCCCAAAGGAATAAACATGAGACATTTTAAACCATCTGGTTGGACCATCGATATCTATTTGTTAGTAGTTATCTCAATCTACTAATTTCAAATATTTAATCTTAAATTAAGTGCCACTGTTTTAAACATCCATATGAAGCCCTCAAACTCAAACAGAAATCATTTCAACAACTGCTAGTATTCCATATTATCATAATTTATAATCGTTTGTATGCAACATACATAAGTTCTGACAAACGTATAAAATCATTTGTCGGCATTAAATATAAACGTTTTTTGATTAAGTTTTCAATAACATGTTTGATTTTCTTTTAGCAGTTCATAAATCATTTCATGTGCCCATAATAAATGATTATTGTATGTGATTTGCAACAAACAAAAAAAAATAAATATTAAAGGTATTACAAAGTAAATAATGATAAACCATTTCCAGGAGGAATTCAAAAAAAATCACTTCATTATGGTTAATTTAAAAGAGTATGGAAATAAACCTTACTATTATATTGCCTATAGTTACTACATTAACTTACGTCTTAAAGTATTGCCTACATTTAGACCCTATTACAAAATATCAACAGATGAAAACTAAATACTGCAGATTTGTACTACAAAACGATTTTATATACGAAATCAAGACATTATTGTTAATGATATAAGGGTTTTGAAAGAAACTCTCTATTTGCATTGCCTATAGTTGCAAGTTTAGATAGGTCCCTAAGTATTGCCTATGTTAAGGCTGCATTAATAACTATATATAAGAAACGTCTTCAATGGGCAGTTGTTTAACATTATTATTATCATTAGTTTTGAAACACATCCCTTTATAGTATTAACTCAAACTCAGCATTAGTTTGTGTCTTTCAGTATGGCCTACATTTAGGCTGGCTTAACAAAAATCAATAAAAAAAACTATAGGTACTAAATTAAAAAAATGAACGATTTTAAACGATTTTACTTTAAATATTTAATATTTTCATAGTAGGAACAGATGTACTCGTATATGTAACTAAAAAAATTTTAAATTTTTGGCAAAATTTTTGTAAGCAACAGTGTAAACAGTATTGGGCCCAATGATTGAAAATATTAAGTAACTTTTGCGCTATAATTACAAATTGTAATCACAACAAAAGCTTGTTTTTTTTTTTTTTTTTTTTGCAAAATGTACATACATGGAAACAACATAATAGAAGAGTAAAATTAAAAATACATTTTGCACAATGAGTAATAAATACAAAAGTGTGTTTTTCGTTTCAATAATTTTAATTAATTGTGATTTTTTTATTATTTATTATTGTGTTCGATTTTTTTTTTTGCATTTGAAGGCAAAAACACGTGTTTATCGTAGCGAATTAAATAATTAGATTTTAATTATTTGTTATTGCTGTTGCTGGATTTATTTATAAATCTAAAAAAAAAAAAAAGTATTTTTATTTGCGGTTGTATTGAATTTTAAATGCCTATTAGTTAGTTTAGTTTAGAAAATTATTATGCAAATAACTATTGCATTGAATCTTTAATTGATAGAAATCAAGGTTGGTTATGGTAATGAAATGCAGCAAAAACGCTAACGGTTTTTAAAATATTACAGTTAACCTATACTTTGAGTATGTTTTGGTAACACTTAATTGAGAGCTTAACAAGTGAATGAGAGTTTAAAAAGTTAAACACAAATTAAACGGTTTAAATTGATACCTGTTATTTGTGGCTTTTCTGTTACATCCATTTTAAACTCACCTGTAAATAGAGGAAAATATAAATTTTATTAGTGATTGAAAATTAGTGATTAAAAATTTTCAAAATAAATATTTTAAATGAATATTTATTACAATTGATAAATAATTATAGATAGCAAAGGCTGTATAATTTATTTCTTGTATTTCAGAGAGCAAATTTGAAATGACTTTGTTTTTTAAATTCCTGAATTTTTTTTTATATTCCCGAATTTTTTTTTAATTCACTATTTTTTCCAAATTTAATTTATAATGCTGCATACTATGTCTGAATAAAAAATTATGTGTTAATTCTGTAAAAATAAAATTTTAGACTTTCAAAAAAAATTTAGTATTCCCAAAAAAAAAAATAGTGTATTTTTTTATAAATCAAATATTTTTCTTTAGCTTTTATTGTTTTTGTATTACTCTAAGAAAAATTGTGAATTCGCATAAAAAAATTTTAAATTCTCCAACAAAATTTAAAATTCCCAAAACAGAAATTACGAATTCTACAGCAAAAATATATTTATATAAAATAATAAACAAAAGACCAACCCATAAATTAACTAACTTCATCTACATTTTGGTAAGAAAAATAAAATTCCAAGTAATTTTTTTAATTGTCTATAAATAATGTAAATATTTTTAACTATAAACTCTAGAAAGCCAATTTCTTAGACTTTTCAGACCAAATTTTACTCTAAACTTGAAGAAAATAATGGACATACATATATAAATTTATTTCATTTTATGATATAAAATATTCTCAAATAAATTCAAAAATTTCACGAAGCAAAAATTTAAATTTTAAGTTTTTATAAAATTAAGAATTGCACAAAAGAATATTCAAATATCCCCATATATTATTTAGGCTTTACAAGCAGTAGTTGCCTGCGAATGTTAATAAATTAATACACCAATATATAAATTTACTAGAATTTAATATTTTCAATAATAACTTCATTTAATACTTAATATAACATTAAAAATACAATTGAAAAGCACCTAACAAGTTCAATGTTCTATTTATTTGAAAAATATAAATACAAAAAAAAAACTAAATTTAGATTTATTGTTTACTTGTATATTTATTTATGTTTGTATTTAATTTCTAAACAATTTTATATTTAGATTTTTAATTACCCATATTAACTTTGAAATTCCATTGGAAATTAAAACGTTTTAATTAGCGTTAAATAAATAAATTTATAATTTCATTTATACAAATAAATTGTCGTTAGAAAGCAAATAAAAATATAGCTACAAAAAAAAAAACACTTACAGGTGAATGTCATGTCAAAATAATTAATTACGTTAATTCAAATTACAGGGTAGAGCACAAAAATTAAATAGAATTTATGGGTTGGCTAAATAAAAATAAAAACTTTAATATTACTAAGAGAGAATCTAAGAAATTTCAAAGATTTATAAATATTTGTTTTTTATAAAATATATAAACAATAAGAAACTCAAAGGTAATTCAAACTAGAATATTAATATTTAAATTCTTAGAAATAAATGCCTAAAAATATGCAACAGTTTTTAACATTAAAGAGAGATTATTGCAGGACTAAGAGAAATTATCAGTAACAGTGATGGAAACTGGCTTTTGTACCAACACGGTACCATTTTTGATATTCGATAAATAATAATAAAACTTAACCAGAAACTCACTTTAACGAAAATTTGATAAGTCACTAACGGCAAAATTTTATTATAACTAATGTTTAAACGATTTTATACTCAAACGACCAAATTTTCAACATTGACATTTTTAACAAGAATGTCTCAAAAAATCGTCGAACTCTAATAGTATCGATATGGTGATAAAAAGGAATATGGTGCACGATTCCTTCAAAGAATCACAATCTAACTCTATTGGAAAATGCTGCCAGATAAAACGTTTTCACGATATACAACAAGTGTTCAAAAATGAAAGTTATCAAAGGATAAAGTAACAATTTTATATTAATGCATATGAAACAAAGATAAATTAGGGGCAAAGAAATAGAACTCGTTTCGTAATAAAATGTTTCCTGTAAATTATCTTCATTCGGGATTTGCCTGTATTTATTTAAATGAATAGTTAGTCTACTTCTGAAACATTAAGAATATTATTTTCATTTATTATCATCTATAACATTCTTATTTATGAAGTATCCGGATATATATTCGTACGTACTTCGATTAGATGTCCAAAAGTACAAAAAAAAATTTTAACTTTTAACGTTTTTTAAATTCTGATTAACTAAATATTAAGCTAGATTTACACGATTGAAATTTTCTTCAAAATTGATCTTCAAAATGCTTCAAACTTGTGTAAACAGCAACATTTCTTCAAAATTCATTTATTTAATAACTATTAGTAACTAAATTTAAATAAATTTTTAAGAAATGTTGCTGTTTACACGAGTTTGAAGCATTTTGAAGAGCAACTTTGAAGAAAATTTCAATCGTGTAAATCTAGCTTTAAGCTTTAGTTTCTGAATTGAGCCTCAAAATCATTTAATATTTCAGAGGTTCCCATTATTCGATAATTCAATCAACAATTTCTTGTCGTGATAACCATATTATAGATGCATATTTAAAGATCATATGGATGGATATCAGTTCCAAAATGTTCATGAAATTGAATAAAATCTTCTCTCCTACTTGCACTACTATACAAATGGAAACTTAAATCTAGAATATTTATCTACATATTACTTCTGGAATACCAAATGCAACAGTATTTTGAAATTGTAGCAAATGGCTGGTGTTAGTACCACGGTACCAACTGGGTCTAAAATGTATCAAAAAAAAGTACAATTGTACCATGTTTGCACAACACTGATCAGTAATACGTAATTGATTGAGAAATTTCAATATGACATTAAAAATTGTTTAAACAAGTAGACCTTGGACAACAAACATTGCAGGTCAGAAAATGCATTCCAATATGCCAATTGCCTAAAAATATTACTTTACAATTTTTAAAATTAATGAACTCAAGCCAAATAAAATATCTCTAATTATACAAGGTGGCGCAAAAGTAATCCTCCTATCAGAAAATGCTATAAATTTTGCGAGGCCCCTAATGTCAGTTCTGTCAGCAATAATCCGCGTTCTGGAGCAGTGTAGCGTAACATTGTTTATTAACGTGTATTTCGCATGTGTTTACTACACAAATGTCAAAACAGAACTGACATTAGGGGCCAATCGCAAAATTTATAGCATTTTCTGATAGGAGGATTACTTTTGCGCCACCTTGTATTAAATAACAATATTGTTTATACAAAAAATTAGTTATTAAGGATTATTTATATTAAAACCATCTTAAATAAATGCTGATTGCAATTAAAGATACTTTAAATATCTACCAATATTTAACAAGCTAAGTACATATATTAATAACCAGGAGAAAAAACTGCAATATATTACATGACAACATGTATTTTTTAATTAATAATTAAAGTTGTAGTTAAAAAAACACCAATTCTGTTTTTATAATAAAAACCATACTACCTGCAAAGAAATTAAAACCAGGAAAAAAGAGGCGGCTGAATGGGTGTTATATATAAAGTTCTATATATAAATGAATATTGAGAGAAAAAGTGAAGCCAAAAAAACCAGTCGAAAACAAAATGTTTAACCACATACCGGCAACGCTGATACAAATATAACGATACATTTCCCTTCATTTAAATGTATATGCAACAAATAATTGCAATTGCTGCACAAAAGACCAAATTAAGGTAAAAATAAATGTGTTGCTAGGAGAGAGGGTACACACAACAAGAGAGGGACATAGAGACAAACCATCACACGGTGGTTTTAAGTAAAAACCACAAAAAGGCTTAATGAAAAATCATAATATGGTTGGTTATGCTTCATCAATGAATGAATGAATCCATAAGTGAATGGATGGACAAATAAAGCCAAGGATACAGAGCAGTTCGCACAATGGTATGTATATAAGAATGTGTGCGTATGCAAGGATACTCTGATAAATAAACCCAGCAGTTGTGGCTGACCATGTGTCATATGTTAAAATGTGCATGTCCTAGGCGGCAGTCAGTTGATCTTTCATAGATTACAAAGAAACTGTTTGATAGCTGGTCTAAAGTAGTCAATGCTTCGTTGCCAACTTGACTAGTTATGTCACTAGTTATTTTAATGTGTATGTAATCAAGGCTACAAGTAGATAGTCAGTTCTTAGTATAGTGGTTAACATCACTTGGCAGCTGACAAAATGGCCGCCAGTTAAAAAAAATGTTGCCTACTTAAAGTTTTATACATCTAAAAAAACGCGCCATACTTGAGTTATTTCAAACTACTGAAACTAACTAACATTTAAATATGTATTTTATGCTTAAAATTATGCCGAGAGAATAACGCGTTTGCATCAGAGATCGGCAATGAATCGTTTTTTTTACGATTCACAACTACTCATAACATTTTAAGTATAAGTTGTTTATCATCATTGAAATTTAACTACTCTGAGTTACTCAAACTCACAACAAGGTTGACTTATAAATGCGGGGGGATATAAGTATGAGTACAACGCCGACATCGAGCTCATACCATTCCCAATATGTTTGATTCATAAACCACGGCATTTAGATTTACATTTTAAGAAAAATACTCACATACTCATAGAGTGTTCAACTCAGTTAAGTCATTGAAAAAAATTTTCAACTTAATCCGTATTTATACAAAATAAGTAAAAAAGAAATATAAAAGCATACAAGTAAGTTTATAGGAAAACATATTGGGGAAAATATAACATTTACTATTTTATATAGTTTTTATAAGCGGACTGTAAAAATGAACGACACTCGCATGAGTATATGCGAGTCATACTTATTTTTTTATCGTCTACGTACATTGAGTTAAGGAGAGTCTAAATAAACAACATCATACATGAGATTAAGTATGAATATAATGAGTACTTCAAACTTTAAAGATGAGTAGTGGTTTGATGATATTGAGACAAGTATGAGTACGTATAAGTACAACAAATTATAAGTCATGATTCGAGTATATTCACTTTTTCAGTACTCAGAACTGATCTCTGGTTTGCATTATAATATCATAATAATATAATCGCTGTGTTCTAAAGTTGAGTTTGGGCAATTTTTTTTTTCTAAAGTGCAGCTGGAAATACTGTATAGATGAATGGATCATGCTATTGAGAGATTAACACAATTAAAATTTGATGACATGGTTTCAACGGAACGGTGCCACGTGTCACACAGCCGTCGAAATAATGAATTTGTAACCAAATTTGCCGAACGCTTCTGTTAATTACCCGCCCTGATTATAATGATTATTTTGTTGTGGGGTTATACATATTAAGAACAGAGTCTATACAGATCCAATCGAATCGATTGCAGCCTTAAAACTCACAATCAGTGCCGTGATTAACGAAATACTCCCGACATTTCATCAACATGTGATTAAACACTGTGCTGAAAGTATCGTGATGGACATCTGCCCGATATAATTTTCATTTCTGATTATCAGACTTGATTTTCATTTACAGTCTTTGCTTTATTTTGTTTGGAAAACCAAAGTTCAGCATAAAACCACACTCTAGATTACTTAGAACCACTAAAGTGACAATTGTCTTTGCGCTATATTACCTGGGATGTATAAAGTAAATAATTGATTTTGCATAACAAAGATCACCCAAAAAAAATTAATGACTCAGATATTTTCTATTTTTAAAACTGCCGGGAAGTTAACTGTCAGCTACACTACCATGTTTGCTGTATTACTCGTATTTGGACTACGTGTGCCTGGCTCCTCTCATCATTACAATATATGCAAATTTTAAGGATTTTATTGTGAAACATTTTTATATACGTATTAAAAATTTTTTGTTATTTTCACTTTATTTTGAGTTTTTCATATTTTTACTTAAATTTTTGTTCATACATTCTCATGTGTATCGCTATTTGTGTCGAATTTAATGAATATTTAAATTAAATGTATACTACAATTTATAATGAAACAACAGAGTGAAAAAAATACATAAACTAGGCATGTATTTTTAATAATATACCAGAGTTACAGTGGTGGGCAATAGTAGCCAAACATTAGAGCTAAATAAGGATAAGTATATAAATAATAATAAGAGAATTGAGCTTATTTTCAAAGCATTTTCAAAAAGACACTTCTTAGAACCCACAAAAACATTTCAGTCCCCACTGTATCTTATGCTAATATGTACATCACAATTTACTAGCAAATTATTTTACAATTGAACAACAACAAAATGGCAAAAGAATATTTACATGAAATATTAAAATAACTCGGTGGTGCGTTGGCCTTTTTTAATTTGTATGAAAAAAAAATATCTGTAAAAATGTATTTCATTTTTATAATTAATATTAAAAAAAAAAACTATAAATACAAAGCCTACAAACATACAAAATAAATAAGGGTCATACAGCTGCGTGCAACTACTTAAGGACAGTAATATTTAATATTTAAATTGTTATGTTAAATGCTAAAATTTATCACTTTTATTTTTTTAATTTTTTTCTTTGTGGTGTTTTTTTAAAATTTGTAAAATAAATAAAGCAAACCCTAAATAAAGGACATTTTTTAACATTTTCAAATTCAGTCAATTTTAAAAGTTAGATTAATTCTCTGTGACTGACGTGGTTTTGTTCTCATAATTCCATTGACGTGGTGTACACCGTTGTCATGACCCATATTTTCCAAATACTGTTTCGTAAAGTTTTTAAAACTATTTTTTCTTTTTAGTCATGAGTGTAAGTTTTTATTAATATAAAAATTTTTTCTAATTAAAAAGGACAATTCGTGTTAAATGTAGTTATTTGAGATAGCATTAATTTGCAAAAGACTTTTTATGTTTGTTAGTGTCTGTTAGACTACCACGCACACTGTGGCCGTGTAATGTATTTAGTGGGAGGTTGCGGAGCTTCATGAAATTTTGCACACATTTATTTATACGGCTCATCACGTCTAGCAATGGTTTTTTAATAATTCGGTTACTGTTCTTGACATGCCTTCATGCAGTCCTAATCTCAACCCGATGGAGAACTTATGGCAAGTTGTTAAAACCACAGTCAGATCTGTGAAAATAAGCAATTTTAATAATCTCTTTACCAAAACAAAGAAAGCTTGGGAAGTCATATAAATAAAAAGTTTTGTTTTAAATTTGGGGTATGTCCTTAATTATATGCACGGCTGATTAATCCAATTTAAAAATATGACTCACAGATTCGTAAATAATAATTAATTTGACACAATATGCAGTTATTTTCAAGAAGTAAGAGTTAAATTGTCTAATTGTCTATGGCAAATTTTGAGAATATCATAAAACCTTTCGTATTATTTGCTTCAAGCTCATATATTAGTATCGTGTCCTTAATTAGTTGCACGTAGCTGTATGTACAAATTCAGGTATTTTATGATTAAATACCTTTAATTGGTTGTTCGCACAAACACAATACGTCATAATTTGCTTTTATTTATTTAACATAAATTAATAATTTTAATAATAATAATAATTTAAAATTGTATTTACATTCAAGTGCTTTTTTATTCATTCAATAATGTAAACATAGTTTTATTTATACAGCCAAGTAAACACTGAGAGAAATTAAAGATGTAAAAATAAAAAAAAAATAATGTTTATACGAATTTTAATACTTTTTACTAAGTTAAGGATTTTAAACCAAACAATATATTTTATTCATTAATTGATCTTTTAAATTATCTCTTAAAAAAACAGTAAAAAAATAAGAAAATTTTAATGTTTCGAAAGTTCTTTGGTTGCTGTATTCGTTATTTACTACAAAAACTAAAATTTTTTACAGTGTAGTTCATATTAAACATTATTTAATTTTAATATTTCTGTGAGTTTTTCTTATACATATTTTTATTGTTTATATAATGTAGTTAATTGCTCAAATATTTATATTTTTGAGTACAAACAAATAGTCTGCCGATGAAAAGTTTGCACGTTTAATTAAAAGCCAAAATATAGTAAACAAATTACTTTGAAATTAATATTTCAATGTATGTACATACTAGGGTATTCATTCGAATAATGATTGTTTTAATAATGTAACAATTTCTTGCGAATAATAATGCAAAGAATTTCAAAATGATAACTTTCGAATAACAAATAGAGTTGGGCCTCGATTATCCGTGATGGACGGGACCAGAAGCATTACGGCTAATCGATTTTCACGGTTAATCAAATTACAATTTTTATTATAGAGTTTTTAAATATTTTTATTATTTAACAAATGAACAATGGTGTACTACACACATATTTATAGTAAAAAAAAATTAATTCTTCTCAAAACTTCGTATTTTTAAGCTAGAATTTAAAACTCACATTATTTTTGAATGCTCGTTAATTATTTTAACTTTATCTTCAATATCACTTTTAAATGCTTCTGACTCTTCGTATGCAAACAAGGGAATTCCCCGTTTTTATGTTTATTATATTGTATGTATGATTTTGAAGTTAATAAAAAAAATTCTGCCATCACGGATATTAGAGGTAGTAATCACGGTTAATCGAAGCAAACAATTTGAAAACATTGCAAACAAAAAACAATAGACTGATATTTTTCCATCACGGTTAATCGGGGTTACCGGTTAACCGAATCAGGGATAATCGAGGCCCGTCTGTAATTCGATTCATTTTATGTAGAATAATGGAATAAAACGAATCAATATGTTTGTGTTAATTTAGCGTTTCTTTTAAGATTAAAGTTTGGTGGCTAAATATTAGCAAAATTTAAAGCACTAATTTTGTAAATCACTTGAGTTCAACGCATCACCTACCTACAATTTTGCGAAAGCATCACCAAAAATATGAAATTTCGAGTTTACCGAACGCAGAAATATTACGTTGTTACAATACTGTCAAATCATTGCGTGGTTAATGTTGGCCGTTGTAAATGTTGGTACTGAAATTTAGAATAAAAATTTAAATAAAGCTACACTTATTTTGCATTGGCAATGCTACAAACCCATCAGCTGTACAAAATTTTGTGTGGTTATTTATCATAAAAATATTTCGAATTTTGAAGAAAAAAGCTTTAAAATCAAATAACTATAAGTACAAAGATACTAAAGGGTATAAAAAATGTTCGATGAATATGTCATCTTCTTCGGACGATGAAGATTCTTCAAGATTGAAAAAACCCAATTGCGCTCTACTATCAACATCATGAACTTAACGAATAATGAGTAAGTAAAATAACACTCTGAAGACTTACAATATTTTTAATTTACATTTTGAAAGATTTCAGATGTACTTCCAAATAAACAAGTTCATATATATTACGTGAGATAGATCACTTTCTAAAGGAACCTCATCGTGTGACAGCTTGCAACAACAATAAGGTTTTTGTCAACGGGAGGGTATCAGAAGGGAATTGGGAATAAGCTCATAACATCTTTTTCACAGTCCAAGGTTAGTGACGTCATTAATGAATTTTTGTCAGCTATGGAACAGTCGCTTTGTCCAAAACGATTGAAGACGAGATGAAGAGAAAGATTGACTAGCTTCACAAACATTATCAACGGTTGCCTTTGAGCTGACAAAGTTAGGCATATTTTATACTAAATGAATATATGGTGAATTTCAAGTCAAGTGACCCAATTTTAAAAATCGATGTCATCGATTTGGATGAAATTTGCACCACGATTAGTACTATTGGATTTAAGGCCTTTATAATCGCTTAATGGGATGCGAGTGGGATTTTTTAATATTTGGCACATGTATCATTTTTATTTTCCCCCACTTTTTTATTTTTTATTTTTTTTTTTTCAAAATGGAGTTTTTTTTATTTTTCCTCAAAAGAAACTTTAGACCATTTCATTTAACAGCTTTGTGGTAACTTAATGGGATGCGAGTGGGGTATATATAAAAAAAACTTTTCAACTCAAAGAAGAAAGTGTTTCAATTTGTACCATATGCACTATTTTAATTTTTTTCTATTTATTACTTATAATACTAAATAAGAATAATAATAATAAATAATTTAATAAAATTAATATATAAATGAAAATGATACATGTGCCAAATATTGAAAAATCCTATTCTCGCATCCCATTAAGCGATTATAAAGGCCTTAAAGTAAATTGTATAAGCTTTCTTTTGAGAGAAAAAAATGGGTCCAAATTGAAAAAAAAAAAATAAAAAAATATAATTTAAAAAAACATTAAAATTAAAAAAAAAATAATTTAAAAAAACAAATTAAAAAAATATTTTTTAAAAATTAAAAAAAATATTTTTGGAATGAATGAAGAAATAGCTATCTAAAGTCCTTTGGACAATTTTTGCTAGGACCAATAGGTGAAAAGTTACACTCATTTTAAAAAAAACCCTGTATGACCAAATTGGACCAAAATGTCCAACTTTGACCCCCTCTAACCCCGGCAGTTCGTAACTGATCGAGCTAAAAATTTGTCTCTGGCCTAACCTTGGTGCACATTTCATCGATTTTTAAAATTGGGTCACTTGACGTGAAATTCACCATATATGTATCAACAGTCAACAATTTTTTGTTATATCAATTTGACATTGATTTTAGACATTTCAAAATGTTTTTAAATTAAACCAGTAAGTTATATTTCACTTTTATTTTGTATATATCGCATTCTTGATATTCTAAACTTAAATTAAAAATATATATTTTCTAAAATTAAGCTTTATTACTATAATAACTAATAATTAATATATAAATTATTTTAAAAATTATGAAAGATTAAATTATTTAACATTACCTATATTATTGTTGTTGGTTTTAACGTTGGTGGTAGCCAATATGGAGCCGTTGTTTGTGGTACCAAAATTAGTACCACCGATATGATTCAAACTTATGAACTCAGCAATTTTGATGGTGGTATCTTAGCAAAGATTTTTAACAAAATTTTATAGTTTTCTTATTTTGATTTATTTAAAATGTTAAATACTTTTCGTTTTATTTAGAGCGTAGTAATATGATTTCTAAAACTGTAGAGATTCTATAAAGAGACAGACACAACAAAATAAAATTAAATAAAATACTCGTACAATAACAAGTTGTTGTTTTGGTGGATATTCATGTGATTGTTGTATTTTAAGTCAATTGTGTCAAGTCAATGAGTTAAAGAATGAATGAAGGAAAATATGACTAGAACGAACAACTAGAACAAGAAGTCTGGCAGTTTGTTGCAGCAAAAACAAACAAATATCTTTGGGCAGAAGAGCTCAGCCATTTAGCAATGTTAAATAGCTGGCTGTGTGTTATGTATTGCTGTATTTTTGTTTTCAAATACAAACAAGGAACTAGGAAACAGGAATGGCTAGAAAGGCATAAACAAACTAATGTATAACAACAACAATGAAGCTCTAGGAGCTCTAAAAACAAGTACATACATACATATGTATGTAAAAGAACTTTGGTAAACACTTTAAAACCCATACAGTAGGTACTCGTAACAAGTAACATTTCTGCAAAAATTGTCTATATTTTTATTACACAATAAATTTCTCTGGGCGAGCGACTAGACTTTAGAGAGTAAATGTTGTTGTTGTTCTAGTTCTAGCCAAAGTTTTAGTTCAGGATGATGGTGAGTTAAAAAATTTGTTATTTGTTGGGAATTTTTGTTGTTTTTTGCCTTTGTTATTGTTGTCTGTTGTTATGTATTGTGTTACGTTATAGATCTTGTTGTTATTATTAGTTTCTGTTGTTGTTGCTTTCTTAAAAATTGTCTCACAAAAAGAAGTTAAAAATTTGACGACAAATTAACGAGGTCAAACGCAATGTTCTCGTCTATGTGTTATGTTTGTATTTTTCTGTAGTATCCCTGAAGGAAACCTGGGGGCAAGTGCCTCCACGTCACCACTTTTGTCTACTATTTTGGTGACGGTTTGGCAACATTGTCAACAGCATTGTCACAATAGTTATTATTAAACAATTATTTTTTTTCAGTTGTGAGCCCCGATAGACTCGGCGCTAGTGTGCCGGACTATCATTTAGAGGTTGCGGGTTCGATTCCCGCCAAAGACTCTGGGTGTTTTCGAATTTATTTTTAATTAGGTAATTTTTAGTATTTTATTTTTTTTTTAATAAAACTCTTTCTATTTCAGAAAAGTAACAAAGTGTAGACAATGTGGTCCCAAAAGAACTACCTTGTCAATAGTACCTATGTCAGTAGTGGATTCTCAATGGCACGCACATGTTAAATGTCTATAGTAATTAGCATTGTCTGGGGTATACTAAAGCTATGTGTCCACGATGGTCAGATATTACAATGTTGTCATATCTACCAATGTGCTATCAATGTACTGACATTGAAAAATTTTTAGCAAAAGGTAAATTGTCAGTTTACACGACTGTAAGAAAACTAACAATTTCATTTGCACACAATTGTCACACAATTAATTTATCTGTCAACCGAAATTGTCAGTTTACACGGTTGTCAGATTGTTGTGTGGCATTGTCAAATTCGTTTTGCAGCTCTGTGTGTGTGTTTAAAAATTTTATTAATGCACACTTTAATTTAATTCTTTAATTTTCTTCCACTTTTTTCAAAAATTTTATCAATGACACTTGTTTGTTTATTATTTATGTATATACAGAGTTGAATTTAGAAATAATTTCTCTGACAATGCTGCCATTGGCAGATGCATAAACTTTGCACATATGACAATGAAAAGTGTTTGACAATTGTCTTAAAACAATGACAATGACAAAATTGTGTGTTTACACGATTGTTAGATATCTGACAATATTTTTGTCTTCCAATGTACTGAAAATGTTTTTTCTTACAACGTTGGAAGGCAAAATTTTTAAGTTTACACGGTTGTTAGACATTTTCTGAAAATTTTTCGGCCAACGTTGTAATATCTGACGATCGTGGACACATAGCTTAAGTCACTAGTACTGGTGACTGTGTCAATAGTAATTCAGGAGAGTTTCACTATTGACATTTCCTGCAGGGATTTTTTTTTTTTTTTTTTTTTTTTTTTTACTTTTCTTCCTAAACAAACTCACATACAAACATACAATGAATATGAACTGTTACACTCTCGCATACACTTGTAATAGGTCCCAAATGTGGAGTGTTTGTTATTATTGTTGTTGTTGGTTTTGCTCTTTATACGATTTCACGCACATTAAAAAATAATTTTCGTTGGTTTTTTATGCGTTTTTGACTATATTTTATTTGTATTTATGTTTGTTTATTTTATTTTTTATTGGTGCTTTTTGTTATTTATGTTGCTATTTTATCGATTTGTATTGTTGTTTGATTTTATCTTATTTAATTTTTGGCAATGCTGTGAAAATGGAAATAAAAAATAGAAATTAATATAATTTAATTTGCTGGTTGTTTTATCTCTCTTTTATTTTATTTATTTATTTTTTTAAACTTGACTTATTTCTTTTACATTTATATTTTAGGGCTTTTTGTTGTTAATATTTGTCTTTAATCAAATTTATTACATTTGTTTTTCAATCACTCACACTTATATTTTTCAATATTTTCTTTGACAATTTCTTTACAATAAATTTTGTTTTGATTTATTTAATTCAATTCCACGCTTTAAATTTTGCTTGACAAGTTTCTTTTGTTATTTAAAGGAAACACTTGTTTAAAAAAATTTATTTACAAAGATGTTAAGATTTGATGCTAAAGGCAGTTGTTTGAAGGTATTTAAACATGGATAAACCAATTCATAAGATTGATGAAATTATGGATCGTTGGCTTATTCTGAAAAAGAGATGCTACTTAAATGGGCATTCCAGCAAAATAACGACCCAAAACATACGTCAAAAGTGGTTAAGGAGTGGTTCTAGAAAATTTGATAAAAGTTCTCCGTTGGTCTGCCCAATCCTCCGAACTTAACCCAATCGAGAACTTGTAAGAGATCGTTAACTTAAAAATCAACCAAGAAAATTTCAAAACCGAAGAAGATTTATTTGAAGCCGCAAAAATAGCCTGGGAAGCAATATCACCTGATATAATTAATAATTTAATATCATCTATGCCTAAACGATGTGCATGTGTCATCCAGAATAAAGGATTCGCAACGAAAGGTTGATTTCAATCATTTGTTTTTGTATCTCAAATTGGGGTGCTTTAGTTTAATCTGCTTATATTTGCGACTTAAAATATTTTTTGAATTTTAACTTTTTTTTTTATTAAATTCTGTATGCCTTACAGAATGTGTTTTTAATCATAACGATATAAACAAATAAATATAAAAAATTTAATAAATTTGTTTTCTTAAAATAGTTATCCGGCCCAATCATGTATAAAAAATCCGCGGAAGATTTTTACCTTTTTATTTTTTTAACATTAAATTTGAATAGGAAAAATGGGAAGAGGGAAAAAACTCCTGCGGAATTTGTATTCATGAGTGGGCTGATCTTTCAAAAAAATGTGCTGAGGGGGTGCTTAGGTTTTGACCGATACTGTATGTTCATAGCTAAAATAACCTAAAAAGGATCATGATCATGTTGTTGCCATAACTATTCTTATACATAGTAGAAATAACTGATTTTTAATACCAAACTACTTAAAACAATGATAAACATTATTAGGTGAATTTCATTAAATTCGTCTAAACAATTTTGATGATAGCTTGTTTTACACACACATTTACTTAGACATAGCTAAATTCTATTAGAAAGTTTTTTAAAAATCGAACCAAAAAAAAAATAAAAAATATAATTTGTTGCCTCTAATGTGAATAGTTTGCAGTATATATAATAAATTTATAATTTTCCTAGTTTCGACATTTTGTATACTGAACAAAATTTAGTGATTATCAATAACAAACTGCTTAAAACAATGACACAAATTTGTGTGTAAATTTAATTAAATTCGTTTATATAGTTTTGATGTGATACACACAGACATACATACGTACATAGTTAATCGAGAATCTTAAAAATCAAGAATATAATTGACTTTCTTCTTTATATGAATAATTTTCATTAGACATGAAATTTGCAAAATTTACAAAAATATACGAAAAAGTTAGACAGTCAATATAAAACATATTAAACACAAGAAAATGTTAAGTTTTCAGTCGAAAATAGTGGCCGCCAAACGGTCATAGTTTAAAGCAATATAATGCTTAGCGATGAAGCACGTTTGTCGAAAATCGAATGTATCCACAATGGGCCCAAATGCACCTAGAGGCTAATCCAGCAGTAGCTCTTTCTGATGCTCGATATCGTCATGATAACCGAGTTTTTTTTCAACCAAATTAAAGGATATTGATGATATTGAATGTCCTACAACCCTTAAAATAATTCAATTAAAACATTAGACGTTTCATAATCAAGTACACTCTCGTTTCGGTAATCCGAGTTGGTAACTTAGATTGTGTGAGATAAAACCATTGAATTTCTTTATATGAAATGTACAACCTTCTGCGTTTTGATGGAATACATCAACGTAATTCTTACACATTTATGCAAAATGTCAAGATACATTTCAACATATGCTGGCAAAGCCGGAACTTAACTTAATTTTCGACTACAAATCTGTATAATAAAAGCACTTGAATAAAAGTTGCCTAGCAGAAGATTTCTTCTATTAAACGCTCTGTTTTTCAAACATTTGCTTACTTTGCTTTCCAAACACTAACTCAATTTACATAAAAATTACTAAAACAATCTTCGTTATTCAGTGATCACAAGATGTCTAAAGCAAAGATGAGATAATAGCAATAAAACAAAAGTACAAGTATGAGTTTTTTTTTTACCGGCTTGGCCAAATCGTACTTCAAATACCAAACAAAAATTCGTATAATTTTAATATAATTATGCAAATCAATATTTAGTCTTAAAATAAAAGCAAAGCAGAGTGTTAAATTTATGCAAAAATAAATAAACAAATATATTGTTTGGCAAAATTTTAATAATCTTTTGTTGGCTTACAAAAAGATTTAATAATTTTTTTGTTTAGAAAATAACAGCATTTATACGATAATAAAAAAAACCCCCAACAATAGCAATAGAGTTATTGTTTAAGTTCAGTGACTTAAATTCTAAACAAAATAATGTAAAACCATTGTTGAGATATAGCAACACTGGTGTATATAAAGGGTGTCCCAACTATAACGTAACATTAAAAATGGTGTTCGGTATCGCGAAATGATAACCAGTTTTTTCTTGCCTAGAATTGAAGACATGAATGTGGAGGGCATGTGGTTTCAACAAGACGGCGCCACATGTCATATATATTGATTCCTATGGTTCCAAGTTGGAACAAAGAGAGAAACAATTCAATTGCTGCATCAGTCATTTGCCGGTCGTGTTATTTCGCGTTTTGGAGATCAGAATTGGCCGCGATTTAACACCTTTAGATTTTTTTCTTTGGGGTTTTTTAAAGTCGATGGTTTACGCGAATAAGCCGACGACGACTCAAGCCTTAAAAGAGGAAATTGGACGCTGCATTAATGAAATACCGCAGCATTTATGCAAAAAGGTCATTGAAAATTTCATTAAAAGATCGCGTGTGTGCCAGCAAAGCCGCGGGGGCCATCTGCACGATATCTTGTTGCATACATAACCTCATTCTGTCTACTTTACGATATAATAAAGTTTCACGATTTTTTTTTTAAAGATCTGTGTTTTAAATCTTTTTTTAATTTCGGCTCGAGTTCATTAAATTTAATTTTCATTAAATTATTTTTTTTACTGAAGGTAGGAATTGTTACATGAAAATTATTATTAAAATTTATTGATAATTTTTCTTTTTTCTTGGCTTATCAATAAATGCTTATAATAATTTTCATGTAACAATTCCTACCTTCAGTAAAAAAATAATTTAATGAAAATTAAATTAACAGTTCAAATCAAAATAATAATTGTTCTTATCTGTGTTTTATTTAAAATTTAAAAATTGCGTTCTAGTTGGGACACCCTTTACTAGGGATGCCAAACGAGATTGGTTTTTCAAATCCCGCATTTCGGGATTTCAGAAAAACAACAAATTGGTTCATAAATAACAACAATTTCTTTCAAAACGTATAAACGTATAAATATGTTTGAAAACAAAAATTTTAAATTGTTTAAACGGAATATTATCGATCGATAAAGCTTCTTAAAAATATTAAGGTATCTATAAAAAAGAGAATCTTGATTTAATTTTGTTACCAATATATAAAGCTGACGATAAACATGGTTTACATCTTTTGTAGGCAAAATTGTTAGCAAATTCTTGTATTCTGATTGCATAAACAATCCTTTCTCACCCTCCGAAACAAATAATTCTAATTAAATATTTTATTCCATATTATTACAGACATTATTAGGTATTGTGGGGAGGGGGGGCCTTTAACTATTACATTTAAATTCTTTATTTTATTCGTTTCGAAGACAACTTTTTTAATTCATTTCTAATAACAAACATTTCTATCTCATTATCAAATTCACTCTTCAATTTTGGATTTTTTCAAAAATGTAAAAGTGTTAAGTAGATCATCCTTCTTTTTTGCTGTCTTTAAAGCAGAGATTTTTGATATCTTTGAGCATAAATAAATGTGCAACATCAGCAGAGATTCATATTACAACTGCGACAAAGAGCTTTGTTTGATACTTTAACCGGATTTAAAATGACAACTATTTGTTTAAGTAAAACCAATTCTTCATTTTATTAAGATTTTAACCCTTCTTTGCATGATGATGGAAATTTTCATCATAATATTGAATGCATTCTTTTATTTCTATTTAGTATTAAGCTAATGATCTAACATTGCATGATGATGGAAATTTTCATCATATTGTTTTTTGCTAAATTTATTTTATAAATACATACTAAGATATTTTTAATAATTCTTCCGTTAATTTTGAACATGAATTATATCACCTTGGTTTATTTCACCAATAAAGAAAAAATCATGCAAGGAAGGGTTAAATCAATTAAAGATTTTTATATAGGAATTTCCAAATTTCAAAAACTGTAGACATAGTGCGGTTCGAGTTTGGCAAAATTATCCAAAATTAATTTTAATTCTTTTACCTTTATTTCTTTGACATACTATTTAAATTTTTGTTGATAACATATCGACCCCTAACTGAAAAATTCTCGAGTGTAAAACACAAATCATCTTTACGGCAGAAGCTTCACAGCGATTGATTGCATTACTATGTGCACAAATGATCAAATTAAACCATCCCAGTTTTCTGGCAACCACTAAACGAAGAGAAACTTAGAAGATCGAACACTTTTGTCAGAACGGTGACTGCACCGACAAGATAAATTTATGCTTTTTCAAGTTTTTATAATATTGTATGTTTTATTTAAAGTTTTGTTTATTAACACAAATAAGACAGTTGTTATAATATATGTTGTTTTTATGAAATTTTTTTGGCACTTCAACACTTTTAATTTTTACACTTTATTACAGCTCGACAAAAGTTTGACTGTTCACAATAAAATTAGAACTTAAATTGAGAAATAAATTGGAAAAAATTAAAAAAAGACCAAGGGAAATATTAACGTTTTTAAACGAAACTTAATTTTTCTATTTTCAATTGTTTTCGACAACATAGAGTAAGCTTAAGGTACGGTCACATTTGGCAAATATTTACTCAAACAAGCGTTAACACTTGTTTAAGCACAATTTGTATACTCTTACAAAAGTTTCGCAAGATCAAACAGCAGCAAATAAAATAAGACTAAATATTTGTTGTGTCTTGTCCAAAATAAACAGTCTTTTTTTTTTTTTTGAATAAATAAACAAGTTCAAATTTATGTTAATTAGCGGTTACCTCCTTTTTGTCAAATATTTGCAAAATGTGACTGTACCTTAAGAGGAACAAAAGTTTTCGAAATAGAAGATTCCAAATTCAAAGGTCTTCTATGGACTAAACTTTGAAAGCAACGATGGAAAAAAAAATTAACTCAGCCAAACGAAAGTTATCGCCCATTCTATGCCAATTCCACTTTTGATGCTTTCGAAATCAAGTAGCAAATCATTAACCGCGAGAGCACAAAAAACATTTAGGAATCTTCGCAAAAGCCAATAAATTAAACAATGATGCACGTAAAATTATTGAGAACGTTTAAAAATATTGTATCTTTTTAAAAAGATAATTCTATACAATTTAAAAAATAACAAATCTTAAACAAACAATATTTCTAATGATTCGTTATTGCTATCACTCTCGAACTTTCGGGAAGGAAGATTTTCCTGCCACAAAATGATAAATATTTTTCGAGTCATTTGTAAGATTTTTATAAATGTTAATAAAATATTCAAATACTCTGGCCATGTAGGTAAGTAAGAATGTTTAAACTAAGTTTGTTCTGTGTGGAATCGAAACAGTTAGCAGGTAAACGCCTGCTTACTGACGTAAATTATTCGATTTCTAATACCAGTATTCGTTCTAAGTTTTGCCGACTACCAAAACATTTATTAAGAAAATAGGAGATTCTGAAGGATTTTGAGTATTATTAAAAACTTATAAAGGGTGATTCAAGTAGAGATACTTTTTTCAATAGCCTTTTTTTTTGACAGATCACGTGTGAGTCGTTTCATGAGGTCATGTTATTTTTGTTTAGTATTGTTTGGCATTTCATAATGGAAAGACTTACGCCTGAACAACGTTTACAAATCTTTTAACTTTATTACGAAAATTCACGTTCTGTGAGGAATGTGATTCGTGCTTTTCGCTCAACTTATGGTCAACATAATCGGCCTACGTACTATTCACAACACCATCACCTATTTTGAGACCCAGCATTCATTATTGGAAAATATTCGATCGAATAGATCACGTCCAGCACGCTGTGAAGAAGCGGCCGCAGCTGAGAGTGTACACGAAGACTGTGGAGAGTCGATTCGGCGCCGTTCGCAGCAACTCGGACTGACGTATGGAACGAGTTGGCGCATTTTACGTCGAGATCTTAAATTTAAAGCGTACAAAATACAGCTTGTGCAACAACTGAAGCCGCTGGACCTTCCCAATGACTTTATTGAGAGAACACTTCGGTGTTCACATAATTTCACGTTTGGGCCGGTAAAGTCTAAAGTTTATGCGGACTAACCCGCTTCGATTCAGGCCTTGGAAGAAAACATAACGCCTGTCATACGCCAGTTACCAGTCGAAAATCTCGAACGAGTCATCGAAAATTGGTCTATACGGATAGACCATCTGCAACGTAGCAATGGCCAACATTTGATAGACAAAATCTTCAAACAAATAAATGCCATAAAATGTTCTTTCAAAGGATAGGAAACATTCCACGCTTTATTTTATTGTAAAATGTGTATGCATCCTGTAAAAACTGTTCCTTCAATAACATAAAAATTTCAGTTCAACAAGAAAAATCAAGATTATGTTGTCCATTCTATTTTCGCAACGATTCGATCTGAAAGAACCGTTTGGACTCTATAAATAATGAAGCTAGTTATTTCGACAAATATATTTAAGAAACGTTAATGATAAACGAGCTGAGTGGTAACGGTAGCCGACATTTAGTTTTTCATTAACTTGAAACGTAAAAAAACATTTTATAAAGGAAACTTTGTTTTGTATTGAGTAAAATAAAATGTTTAACACAGCATATACCTTTAATAAGGACATTGACTTTTCAAAGCCAGTTGTTACACCTTAACAAATTGATTTGTTAAGAGTTCAAGGTATTCAAAATTTGAAATACTAATGTATGCAATTTCACCATAAAAAGTTTATTGCAGGACGAAATTTAGCTTTATTAAAGTTATTTCGATTTGAATGACCTTTAGAATGTGCTCAAAAACTGAAATAAACATTTAACAATTTTTCTAAGAAATAATCTCATGTTTAAAATTGATTTTGAAACAATTTTTTCAAAGATTAAATAAACTTACTTTTTCATACAAAGTACGAAAAAAAATAATTCTTCATAATAAAATAATGAATTCTGGAAAACAATGTGCATTTCTTATGAAAAACTATTTATAACAAAAAATCAACAAAATTTGTGTTTATTAAAGCTTCATTCAGTATATAAAAAATTTAATGCACATAAAACTGCATAATTTATCACACACAACAATTTACCTCAACCCGGTAAAAACTACTCGTACAGAGAAACAAAACAATTTAGATAATGGTTTGCAAACAACAAAAAACCTCTACAATAGCTTAAAAACAGTTTTATTTAAAAATTATTTTTTCTACAAACTCTTATTAGAATTTAAAAATCTTTATTTATCTTAAATTTCTGTAACACTTTTCACACAACAATTTTTACAGCCATTGAATTTTCCTTTTTTTTATTTAATTTTGCTTTATTTTTTGCTGGAAATTTTCACCTTGTGCCAATAAAATAATTTTCATGCACAAAAAACTAAACAAGTAGAAAAAAAGAGGAAAAATATCCTTTATACACTCACACACAATAATTGACCGGGTAAATTGGAATACAGACTATGTTTTGCACTTATTTCTACGGTTTTTTCTATATAAATATTAAAACTCATACACACACTGTTGAAAAAGACTCGTAAGTTTTTCTTTACATCTTTTTGCGTCTAAAGGAATTTGTTAGTTTTTATTTACTTTTTTAGTCAATTTAGTAAAAAAAATTTTAACTACTACACAATTTGTAGTGAAAAAAAATACGAATTTTTGCCGTTTTAACAAGACTGGATGCGTCGAGATACCGTCACAAAATGAGGTCAACAAGATAGCTGAACATTGATACTACTATAATACCGTCGTACCGTCGTTATACGTTGTACTACTACGTACGTATGGCAAAAACAACTGCTGCTAAAACACATTGTAGTAGTAGTACACAGAAAAGCAAAAACACAGCCAACCATCCATCCATCCATCCCTATACTCCTACCTCACCCAACAAATGCTGCTGCTGCTGTTGTGGCTGCAAAGTGTTGCAGAAAAGGAAGAGGAAAACAACAATAACAGCAACTATATGCCATGACACACAAAACATTGTGAAATGCCAACCACAACATCATGTAGATATGCTAAGGATATACTGCTACACTGCTGCTGCTATCAAGGAATTTACAAAATTAAATATTCTAATATAAATTTTCTGTTCAAACGAGAGAGAGAGAGAGAGAAACGGTTTAGAGAGAAATAATCGCAGAGTATGTAGCAGAAAACAGTTTAAGGGATTTTTTTGTTGTTCTCAAGCTAAAGAAGTGTTGAAATTAAAGAGAATCTAACGGAATAACAGAAAACCAGTGATGCCTGTAAAAAAAATTAACCCCCTGGCCCACGATGTCGAACGATAACGTTCGCTTAGATAAGACTTAAGATACAAACTTTTTATCGTATCTATTTTTTTACTCAATCACGTTTGTTTATTCCACAATCAAGTTTGTGTCTTAAGTCTTATCTAAGCGAGCGTTATCGTTCGACATCGTGGGCCAGATGGTAAAGCTCAGAAACTATATTAATAAAGTCTTAAAAAGCTGTGTCCTTTTACAGGGTTTTGAATTATCCAAATGACTGGTTTTCCAACAAGAACTTTGTTGTTGTTTTCATTAGGGGTAGAAACTTTGGCAATCGTTACCATGAATTCAATCACCTACGAAAATTCGTTATATTTTCGATCAACATTATTTTCCTTCTGAGACCGCTATTAAGTAGTTGGTTGATAAAATTGTCATACTTGGGCTTCTGAAAATTTAAATGCAATTGTTCAGCAGTGTATGCAGGGTGAATGTGTCATTGCGTGGAGCGCTATATAGTCTGGTGGCGTAATTGTACCATTTAGACTTCCCTTCGAACTAGTGAAATGATAGGACCTCAATTCACACATTAAGGGTCTACTATATTCAATACCATTGACACAAATATTCCTCCCATATTCCATATGAAAAAAAAATCAAATTACAAAAACAAATCAGTAACAAATTAGTAACAAATCATTTCCAAAAAAGTAAACAAAACGAATCAGCTGACTCAAATATTAGATATGTGTGTTGTATGTATCAATAATACGACGACGTCGACACAAGACTGTTAGGGAATACCAAATTTGTATTGTGTTAAAGTGACGTTGACTCAAAATTGACGACGATGTCGAAGACGCCTAACAGAATAAGGATGATTAATTTGGTCATTGTTTAAAGGTTTATAGATATCTTAGCCAAGTTTTTTAGCTATACAGTTTCCGTAAAGTAAATTGAGCTGTATGTTTTACAGGAGTGCAGTTACAAATCATATTTAACGATCGAATATATGATCACTTTGGAAAAATTAATGCTAGACTTCAACATAGTGGTGAAACTCATTTCTTCATTCTTTAATCAGGGGTTTATAGAAATGTTGGGTCCTTTTATCAGCTTTACTGGAATCTTATCGTTTTGAGTGTGCCCATTTGAAAGCTTGACAGTTATTACAAGGCGTAGGTGATCATATATCGAACAATTTCACAGCTTACTGTTTAAAATAACACATTACCAGCATTTAATTCTAAAGACAACTTTAAGAAAAAATTAATTTTAAGTCCCAATTTACAGGAAGCAATTTTACTGAAAAGATTGATACAATTTTTTCCTTGAAAGTTCTTCGGTGTTCACATAGCACAATCCTTGTTGCTTCAATCGCTTGTATTTTTATTTGAGAGCATACACACATTTGTATACACATACATATGTAATACAAAGAAGAGAGTAACACGAATTGTTAGTAAAGCGTGATACATTTCGCAGTTCCCTAAAAAAAACACAGAAAATTCAAATTTAATGAGGAATGTTTATTATTATTTAAAAGAACATTCGTTGGCATTTATTTTTTGAAGATTATGTCTATCAAATGTTGGTCGTTGCTACGTCGCAGATTTTCTATCTGTTGAATAGGAAGTGGCGCCGTCTTGCTGAAACCAAATGCCGGCGAGATCACGAGCTTCAATTTCAGGCATCAAATAGTCGATTATCATGGCACGATAACGGTCAACATTGACGGCTACGTTCGCACCGGCATCATTTTTAAAGAAATATGGACCGATGATTCAAGCGGTGGTGGAATCACAAGACGTGGTCTATTCGGTCGAATATTATCCAATAATGAATGTTGGATCTCAAAATGGGTGATGGTGTTGCGAATTGTACGCTCAGTAGGCCGATTATGTTGACCATAAGTTGAGCGAAGTGCACGAAACACAGTCCTCACAGAACGTGAATTTTCATAATAAAATTTAACGATTTGTAAATGTTGTTCAGGTGTAAGTCTTCCCATTACGAAATGCCAAACAATACTAAACAAATATAACATGTCAGCATGACACGACTCACACATGATCTGTCAAAAAAAAGCTATTAAAAAAAGTATCTCTACTTGAATCACCCATTACAATCAAGTCTTGACCTTCCCGATGTCTTAAAGGTAATCAGGGGCCAAATTACCGCATTCGTGATCGAATGAGCTATCGTATCGAAAAATTATTTCGATTCGAAATTATGATAAAATGTACTAAATTTCTTGCTCGATATCGAATGCCATAATCTCAAATAAGAAAATTACGATCAATTTTACTCGATATCGAATGCGGTAATTTGGTCCCAGCTTAGCTTAAAGTATTGCTTCGCGTAAATTGGAACTAAACAAAACATATAAGTACTTGACAACATAAACGTCAAAACTATGCAACAAATATACATAAGTTGACCACACTGTATTAAAGGATTTCATAAACAGAGAACAAGAGAGCAGCAAACAGCTTTAAAGTCTATACATTTGTTTTTTTAAGTTATTTAAAAAGTAATTTATTTTATTTTTTTTTTTTTGTTTAATTTTCCTGAATTAAATTCACAAAATTTGATAAATTGGCCAATATTTAAATATTTTATACACAATTTGCTTTGATACATCGAACTGTTCGGACGTGTTACTTTTAGTGCGGCTGAATTTTCGGTGAAAAAATCGTAATAGGTGAAAAAGTATAAAAAGTTAAATTAAATAAAAAAGTGGAAAAAAACTCGTAATAGGTGAAAAACTTTACAAAGTCAAATAATTGCACTAGGTGCAATAAAAAATTAACAAATTGTAATAATTTATTTTTAATTATTTGAAAACTAGAAAATTAAATACAGTGAGACAGTGAATGAGTAACAACTCTAACAGTGCGAGTGGGCCTCAGAGCCGAAATGCTTATTTCGTGTTGAGCTCGGCAAGTGTTAGTAATGAGAACATTAAAAATCCCGAATTTAATAAAAACTACTTAACTGTGAAACCGAAAATAAGCACAAATCTGAATTTAAGTGCAAGTGCACCAAACTTGAATAAATGTGTTGAACAGGGCACAAACTTAGCCCAAAGCATATTTAATTTAAATAGAAAAATCACTGAAGGACCATCTTCTTCACGGTCCTCGTTATCAAATATTGGAGAGACGTCAACAGCTGCAAAAGGCACATTAAGCCCTACAAATAAGGCCGCTCCTATAGTTGCTGTTGAAGAAAAACAAAAAACACAGGTAGGAATGGACCGTTATATAACAGTATCGAAGAGAGGCAGAAGCCCAAAATCTGCCGAAATTACACCAGCCGCAAAATTGTCAAAGAATGCTGAAGAGCCACGCTCGCAAAATCGTTTTGCCATCCTCCAAGAGAAAAATGATGTCCCTAACGCTATGATTAAGCCAGTAAAACCACCTCCAATATATTTAAGAGAAAAAAATTCAAACGAACTTATAAAAATATTAGTTTCATTAATTGGTGAAAATTCTTTTTATGTGACTCCAATTAAGCGTGGCAATATTAATGAAACAAAGATTCAGGTTAATAATGAAAACGACTATCGGAGAATAGTTTCGGAATTTGAAAAACGCAAAAAGAATTTTTACACGTATCAACTTAAAAGCGCAAAAGGTCTACAAGTCGTAATTAAGGGAATTGATTCTTTTGTTGATCCTGAGGAGATCAAGAGCAGTTTGGCCGACAAAGGCTTTAAAATCAAGGCAGTATCAAATATAAGAAACAGAGATAGGATCCCTCAACCATTATTTAGAGTGGAGTTAGAACCTGGTGATGTTAAGCTGAAGAAAAATGAAACACATCCTATATATGACTTGAAATTCTTAATGCACCGAAGAGTTACAGTGGAAGAACCTCATAAGCGATCTGGCCCAGTACAGTGTTCGAACTGCCAAGAATATAGTCACACAAAATC
Organism: Bellardia pandia; assembly: GCA_916048285.2. Classification (NCBI taxonomy): domain Eukaryota; kingdom Metazoa; phylum Arthropoda; class Insecta; order Diptera; family Calliphoridae; genus Bellardia; species Bellardia pandia. The sequence continues at coordinate 48,575,411 of OU696531.1, forward strand.
TTATTGTAAGTTGCCTACTGTTTGTGTTGTTTGTGGGGATCTTCATGACACCTCAAAGTGCGATAAACCTAAGGATGATTCCAGGGTAAAAAGATGCAGCAATTGCGGTGGAAACCACACTGCCAACTACAGGGGTTGCCCTGTTTTCGAGGTTGTTAAACGCTCCTTGATCAACAAACCCGCTTCTACCCCTACCCAGACGACAAAAGTACCTATTACAATTATCCCCCCCGTAGTACAAGCATCCACTAGCCAATTTTCATATGCCAACGTGCTAAGATCTAACCAACCAACACTGCAAAATGAATCACCAATAAATGATACAAACAGCCACAATTTTAGCCGTCTTGAAGGTATAATGGAGAATCTGGCGCAATCCATGAACCATTTCATGACAAGCATGACAAGTATGATGCAGGAGATGCAAAAAATGCAGTCCACGCTACTGCAGGCCATACTTAATAAACCATGAACTGTCTCAAAATATGTTTCTGGAACGCAAACGGCATACGCCAACACAAAAATGAACTTGAATATTTTCTTTTTAATAAGAAAATTGATGTAATGCTGATTTCCGAGACTCATATGACGTCGAGAAGCATTTTTAAAATAAGTGGTTATACATTCTACGACACCAAGGACCCCAGAGATAGATCATGTGGTGGCTCGGCAATATTGGTCAAATCGCGAATCAAACACCATTCATTGGGTGGACTTTCAGAGTGTTATCTTCAAGCAACAAACATCTGTATTGAGAACTTTTGTCAAAACCTCGTGATTTCGTCAGTTTACTGTCCGCCCAGATTTTCAATAACAAAAGATCAGTATAGAGATTTTTACAAATCACTAGGTAGCCGTTTCATAGCGGCTGGCGACTACAATGCTAAGCATACATTCTGGGGCTCACGACTCGTTAGCCCTAAAGGTCGTATCTTGTACGACTCCCTGTCTGAAATGGGACTGAATGTGATTTCAACTGGTCAACCAACTTATTGGCCAACTGACCAGCAAAAAATTCCTGACGTTATCGATTTCGGCGTGGCGAAAGGGGTATCCCCGGAACTCATTGAAGTCGAGGCTTCACTGGATCTTTCTTCAGATCACTCACCCACTGTAATCACCATCAGAAGTCCTCAGCAAATCGCAACTGATGCCTTATTTCTTGTCAAACGTCTGAATTGGCTAAAATACAAAAAATACATCAGCACTCACTGCACAGAGAAACTCCCGTTAAAAACTGCTGAAGACATCGATGCCTGTATAAAAAGTCTTAATGAACATGTCGAGAAAGCCGCAGAACATGCTTCTTCCACTTACCGCCCGAATAGGTACAACAGAGTTTTTTCTGCAGATGTTGAGCAACTATTGTCTGAAAAAAGGAGAGTCCGAAGAGAGTGGCAACAACACAGATCGCCCCAACTTAAAACTAGGTTGAGAGAATGTACCAAAAACCTTAGGACCTTGCTAGAAGCGCAAAAAGCAGCCTCTCTCAAACAACATCTGGAAGGTCTAGACGCAACTTCCCAGTCAAATTATTCATTATGGCGTGCAGTCCGAAATCTGAGAAAACCCGTAATCGCAAAACCTCCACTGCGTACTTTGAACGGATCTTGGGCACGAAATAACGAAGAAAAAGGCAACCTTTTCGTAAGTCATTTAAAAAATGTATTCACTCCCAATACGGATACTGACATTAGCGAACTACCGCCTGTTGTTGCCAGACCACCTGTACAAATAAGATTTCAATATCTGGAGGTTGTTAAGGCTATTGATAATTTGAATGTTAAAAAAGCACCTGGGTTTGATAAAATCAGCAATAAAATGATTTTTGAGCTGCCTCGCATTGCAAAAAGAGTAATCCTCTTTCTTTTTAATGCCATCTTACGGCTTGAGTACTACCCTCCGGTTTGGAAAATTGCACTAGTAAAAATGATTCCTAAGCCGGGAAAAGATCCTTGCAAAGTTGAGTCGTATAGGCCAATAAGTCTATTACCAACTATGTCCAAATTATTCGAGAAATTGCTTATAACCAAGCTGACTCCGATTTTGAATGAAAACAACTGCATTCCCAATCACCAGTTTGGCTTCAGACGTCAACACAGTACAATAGAACAAACACATAGATTGGTACAAGTCATAAGAAAAACCTTTGAGGAAAAGAGATACTGTTCGGCACTCTTTATTGATGTCTCTCAAGCTTTCGACAAAGTATGGCATGAAGGCCTGATATCTAAATTAAAGCAGAACTTGCCGGTGAATCTTCAACACCTACTATGGAAATACTTAATCGACCGTCAGTTTATGATTAAAGAAGGTGATTATTTAAGCCGTCCTCAACCTATAGGTGCTGGCGTCCCTCAAGGTAGTATCTTAGGACCAATTCTATACTTGCTGTACACAGCAGACATGCCAACAAACAATGAAATTCACACGTCAACATTTGCTGATGATACGGCATTTCTCAGTACTCACAAAGATCCAAAAGATGCCTCGATTCAATTACAGCACCACGTAACGCAAGTGGAGAAATGGGCAAGACAATGGGGAATAAAAATAAATGAACAGAAATGCACCCACGTAACATTTACTCTACGTAGGGAATCATGTCCCCCTATTCGTATTAATGACCATATAGTGCCTCAAAACTCACACGTGAAATATCTTGGTATTCATCTGGACCGTCGCCTCACATGGAAACCACATATAGATGCTAAGCTGACTCAAATGAAACTGAAAGCAGCCCAAATTCATTGGCTCATCGGCAGAAACTCCGTCCTTCGGCTCGATTGTAAGCTTCTACTCTACAACTCAATCTTAAAGCCAATTTGGTGCTATGGTATCCAGTTATGGGGCACTGCCTCCAACTCCAATATTGAGAAAATTCAACGCCGTCAAAACAAAATTCTACGAATGATAACTACCGCTCCTTGGTATATTAAAAACAACAACATACACAACGATCTTGATGTTCCACTTGTCAAATGGGAAATAACTAAACACGTGGCCCTTTATTTGGGTAAGCTGGAAACTCATCCAAATCCCCTCGCTCGAGACATCTTACAACATCCCGGTCATAGCCGTTTGAGAAGGAGGGACACCACCGCTCTCAGATGAATAAATATAAGTTGCTCATTATATCCTATCGAATTTGAAAACTAGATTTTGCCTAGCATTGGCTGGACTTATCTTAATTAACTTTAGTTTTAAGATTTGAATACCTATTGTTAGTTCATTTAAAATGAAGATACAATAAAAAAGAATATAAAAAAAAAAAAAAAAAAAAAAAAAAAAAAATTTGAATAAAACTTATATTATGGGAGTTCAGGGTTCCATTTAAACCAGGCACTCTTATGACACACATTTGTTTTTATTCGTTTTTATTTTGCATCAAGCCGGAACAAATTTTACTATTTACGTCACATTTAAAATTGTTGTTGTTTGGTAGCTGTAAGCTCTTTATGTTTTTGTTTGTTCCAAAACACCCACCTAAATATTACACTATTAAGGTAAAGTGTTTGGTTTGTTTGGTTTTTTTTTTTTTTTTTTTTAATTTCTGCAAAACTCTTAGAAAATATAGAGTAGATTTTGGGTTTAAGTTTTATAATAAACAAACGACCCTGAACTCAAAAAAACGCGTTTATTTCAGTGTTTTTTAATATATTTTTGCCTTTACTTAAAAAAAACACTGAGAATATTAAATTGTAGCAAAACAAAACAAACTTTATTTAATATTTTGTTAACTTAAACTCACTTTTATTATTTGCAAATAATTCAAGATTTTTATCAGAAACTTTTTCGATTATAAAAACAAAACACACACATTAAAAAAGAGAAAAAACACTATTTTTGTAACACTAAACACGTATTTTTTTATTTTAATGAATTTTGCTTTCGTTAGTTTCGTCTACGAAAAAAATAATTTCAATTATTTTTTTACAGAAGGAAATTGTATAATTAAACCGGTAGCTTGTTTATATTTAGCACAACTATGCGTAAATTATTCGTATTTTGTTTATTTTAAGCAAATCAAATAATTACAACATAATAAAACAGCCCGTAAAACACGCGTAAATATTACACACTCGTCAAAAACGCGAAAATACGTATGTAGTGCCGTACGTACGTTAAACTCAAAGCTCATTTATGAACTGAAACGTGACATTAAAATACAAATTCAATGCAACCCTAAAAACTACAACAGACACTCATACTCTTAGTAAAAACAAGCAATTTCAAACATTTTCTACAAAGTGTTTGTGGGAAGGCAGCGGTGACGTACTGACAGATAAACACAGAGACAGACAGTCGGTAGCAGCAAGCAGCAAAACAAACAAAACAAATTAAATTCAAATATAAAAGAGTCTTTTTATCCATTCACAATAGTCCTAAATTTGACGGAATTTAAGACTCAACAAATACGCAAGAACAATGATAAATATTCTCTCGCTCTTCTCTTCGCGTATCTCTTTGTTTTGTTTACTTTTTAACAAATTATTAATCATTCATATGCAATCCACAACAAATTCACTATTCACCAGTCACATAAGCGGGAGAACAAGATACTTTGAGGTGAAACTTATTATTCATTCATTTAAAAAGTTTTGTATATTCTATAGATAAATTAAAATACCGGGTGTTTAGTCATGCTGGCATAATAATACATTATTTCTATATTAGCTAACAAAAGAAAAGAAACTATTGAATGACTAATAAACATAATGTATTGATATTTTAATAAAAAAAAAAGCAAAGTAGTATTTGTTAATCGATTAACCGGATTTTTTTTCGCGATTACGATTTTGATCAAAGTTTAATGTTTGATTCTTGACTTCAGAAACTTGAGGAGCAATGGAATGGGCGAAATTATCATATATTAAATAACTGTTCTGTACCAATATGGTATCTTTATCGAATGTACTGAGGTTTAGAAAACTCTTACTTCTTCTTTGAATGAATAATGATCATAAAGTATTGCAATTTTAATTAAAAGAACCAAAGTCTTTAGAAACCGTTTAACCGAATACTCCGCGATTACAGTTATTTTTTTCATTGGTTAACTTTCGGTTAATATCTTCATCCGATTTTTATCAAAATTTAATGCATGATTCTAGACCGCAAGGACTATCAGGAACTTCTCAAACGTTCTATACTAGAGTGGAAGTTAGCGTTATTAATGAGTAGAGATAATCCTCTATAATGTTTATCTATCACTGTTCTGTACCGAGAGTGATTCAGTTTCGAAACTACATTACAGAATAATCTCAAATGATATTTAGAAATCTCCTGAAAAAATATTCTCCGGAAAAAATTCGACAGGCAAAAGAAATGGGTACTTTGAAAAGTAATGCTTCTTATTTTAAAGATGAAAGATCAACTGAAGTTTTTTTTTTTTCTAAATATAATTAACAAACACAAACTGCGAACAGACCTGGGGGGTCTCAATTACATTTTGTATTTAATTACACCTATAATTACACAATTACATGTAATTGTAATTGAATTTTTTCAATTACAATTACATTTTTTTTGTAATTGAAAAAGAAGTAAAAATCAATTACAATTACATGTAATTGTAATTGAAGATTTCTTAAATTACAATTACATGTAATTGTAATTGAAGATTTTTAAATTACAATTACATGTAATTGTAATTGGAAAAAATCCAATTACAATTACATTTAATTGGAAAAAAAAAATTTTCATTAAGTAATTTAAAAAAAAACAAGTAATCATTACTTTTTTAAGTATTTATTGCCAAAAAAGTATTTAATTACAAAAATTATCAATTACATATTATAAAAAAATTTCAAACGTTCATCATTCTACCGAACTTTGTACAATACATTTTAATAAATTCATAATTATTCTATAATTTTTTTTATACATCCAACAATTTTTTTTCATATAATTTAGAAAATCGTTTTAAAAATTTTAAGTTTTATTTTATGGTTTTAAAAATGTAATTGAATTTTGTTCAATTACAAGTAATTATTTGTTGATTAATTACAATTACAATTACTTGTAATTAGTAATTGAACATTTTCAATTACAATTACATGTAATGTGTATTTGATTTTTTTCAATTAACAATTACAAGTAATTGTAATTGACATTTTTCAATTACAATTACATTTTATTGTAATTGAGTTAAGTCCTTACTTTCAATTACAATTACTTGTAATTGTAATTTAGACTACCTCAATTACAAATTACATGTAATTGTAATTGTAATTGAAATGTAATTGAGATCCCCCAGGTCTGACTGCGAAGCTTTTGGCTTATATGCAGAAAACACCCAGTCTTTGGCGGGAATCGAACCCGCAACCCTCTGACTGATAGTTCGGCACCAAGTAACAGTTTGGATTAAATTAAATGTAAACAAAACTATAACAGAAAGAATCTTTTGGCAACAAATTAAGTTCCGAATATGAAATTATCATTATGATTTCTCCTGCAACCCAAAGAATCTACGAAGCATATTCGTAGCATAGATGGGCAAAAACCATTAAAAAAGTACTGCATTACTATTTCCATTACCAATAAACTTTTACTGGTACTGCAATTTTTCATTTAATTACCAGTAAATTTTTACTGGTAATGAAGATTGAATTCCAGTACCAGTAAATATTTATTTCTAATTAAACAAAAATTACATTACCAGTAAACATTTACTGGTAATTAAATGAAAAATTGCAGTACCAGTAAAAGTTTATTGGTAATAGAAATAGTAATGCAGTATATTTTGTAATGGTAAAAAAAATTAATTTTTAGAAAAAAATAAATAGTAATTTTGTCGTGTAAAAAAATGCATAATTAATTTTGATTGAATTGTCTCAATATAATTTACATTAATATAAACTCCTAAAAAATATATTTTTTTTGAATATGCATAATTTTTTTTTTAATTTTATTAAATTTTTACTGGTACTGCTATTTTTTTTAATTACCAGTTAATATTTACTGGTAATGCATTTTTTTTTAATTACCAGTAAATTTTTACTGGTACAGCAATTTTCATTTAATTATCAGTAAAAATTTACTGGTACTGGAATTTTCATTTAGTTACCAGTAAAAATTTACAGGTAATGGAATTTCATTTTCATTACCATTAAAAATTTACTGGTACTTGAAGTTGATTTCAATTACCAGTAAAACAATTTACTGGTAATTGAAATTTTACTGGTACTGGAATGTGCCCAACTATGATTCGTAGTAATTGATAGTAATTATCATCACACTGTCCAGTAATAAGTCCTGTAAGTATTCTAAGATCGAATTGGTATCGTGGCAAAATAATTCATCTTTCTAAGGCCAAATATGGTTTTCCAGGGGCGAGCAAATACCCAATCAACCCAGGAACCAGACATTCCGCTAGTTTATCCAAAATGTATGTCAATGAAAGGTCCAGTTCAATCAAACAATTGACCTGTTTGATACCACAGAGACCTTATTGTGGCTGCTTAGTAATAAATCCATTAACAACTATCCAACGCAAATGAAGCTTGCCCCTTAATTTTTCAACTTAAAGATATTTTTCCAACTATTAGTTTATTCCAAGTGGAACAGTGGAAGAAATATCATTGTATCCCATATCACGTCAATTAATTAACATAAGTGGAAAACTTTTTCTAGAAGAATCTTGAGAAGCGAACAATGACTTGGGAGTTGACGAGTCTATTGTACATCTAGAATTTTCTGAATCATCATACATTTGGAGTTCAAATGTCGACATATGTAATTTAACTTGAAACAATCGGAACAAGTGAATAAAATAATAAAATTCTGAGTATCGTAGGAGCTTGAAAGACTAAATCTAACGATGTAATATATGGATTCTGCTTCAAAGAATACGATGTTTAGACCATAATCAGATCCAAGGCAAAAAAGATCCAGGCACTCACATTTCACATACATGGCGATAAGATACAACTGGAAGTCTTTGAATCGTAATATTGAATCAATTAATAAAGTAACTTAATGGACTGCTATATTGGTGTTGTTCTTATAAACTAAACAATATCTGAGGAGTCACTACGGATATATAAGTATTTCACAAAGCTCACACTAGTTAATCATTAAATTCCAATCTGTTTTGCAACTAAGTCTGGTCAGATAACACGATTTATTATTTCTGCAAGATTCTCAAACCTAAATTAACATAATACCTACTTTCTCACAGCAATTACATCCAATAAACTTCTAGAGAATTATAATAACAAAAAAATACATCCAAAAATTTTCCAAATTGAACTTTAATTTATTTGTCACTCTGCCACCACAAAACAAAGAAGTAGGGGAGCTGGTAACTGAGTTTCATTATTAAGCCGTATAACTGTATGATGTGAGGTTTGTCTTACTTTCCATGAGACTCATTCATATGCATGAGATTGTTGTAGTTGTAAAAATAGTAGTAAATTTTATGTTACATGCACAGGAAAGCACATACACACACGCACGCAAATAAATATAAAGGAGCAGATATGCATATATTTCAACTTGCATGTACAAACATATATTGGACCAAGCACAAAAAAATACACAAAAGGGATGGTAACTTAAGTTGATAATCTAGTACTGAATCTCAAGCAAAATAGTACTTTTAAAAACTTCACAGAGAAGATGAAACACTGTTTCTTCTTTCTCCCGGTCCTGGCAACTGCGGCAGTGATTATTGAAGGGAAATCCGAATCTGCTTGCATGCTTACCAATCGTCCAGTGACTGGTTAGCACAGCTATGATTCTAGAGATGTCCTTTCGTTTCTTATTCAGGATTTGCAAACTGCGCTGTGACGTTGTTCTTTAATGATTTCAGCGAATCAACGACGTTTTCCTATCGAAAACGAATAAGCAATGTGAAAGCTTGTACTACTGTTATGCCATCAATGATTATCTTGGAGATATGCACTGCGTGGAATCTGGAACTATCACCAACGAAGTATTCGCCAACAATATTTGACCATCTGGAAGAAGGAGGTAAAGCTGAACCAGGTTTTCAAAACCAGCACTTGGGTCATGGATGAAAAAAGCTTATTGGCTACCTACAGTACGATTGTTTGGTCAGAGTTGGTCACCTTCGTTGAGTGATACCCAGTGGAGAATTATTCAAAGCTGCCTGAATTCTAAAGGGTAATTTAAGTAGAGATACTTTTTTCAAAAAATAAATGCCAAAAATGCTCTTTCAAATGATAATAAACATTCTCTATTAAATTCCAATTTTCTGGGTTTTTTTTTTTAAGTAGGGAACCTTGAAATGGATCACGCTTTACCTGAAAAACGGCATGTTTATAATCTCGGCAAACAAAGTTGTATTGACATAATAAGAGTTACTCATATCCAATGAAATTCGGGACCATTCTTTCTACTTTTTTGGACTCCCTTTGAATACATTCCGATATAATATCTAAGAAAAAGTGCTAAATAAGCTGTAATTTTCAATAGTACCTACAATAGTATCCATTTTGTTTGTCACTTCTGCAGACATCACATGTAAACCACTACGACAAGTACGAGTGCTACTGTTACTACTTGATAATAATAAAAATAATAATAAAATAGTAAATAAGAAAAACTTAAAGCAAAAGCAGAGGAGAGCACGCTAAAATCATGGGAAATGTCAGGTTATGTGAAAAAGTAACAAAAATATCACATACATTTGCTTATTCACATAAAAATAAATAAAACTTAAAAAAAACTATATGAGTTTTTATGTGGCATGTTGCACATACGAGTGCGGATGCTCGTATATGAACTGTATTTTATTAAAATTGTGGCATGGTTTTATAAAATTTTTGTTTATTTATTTGTTGAATGGTTGGCTGGCTGGTGGTTCGTTGTTCTCTAAAGTTTTTATTAAAGAAGTTTTGCGAATGTCTACAAAGAAATTATTTAATAATAAATCATTATAGAGCAATTGAATAAAAATTCAAGAATCAAACAAAATTTTATAAATGGTTGGCGGCTGGCTGAGGCTTGTTAATGTGTGAGATTGTTGCGAAAAGTTCTTGACTTTATTTTATATTTATTTTATTACTTATTTACTCAATTGTGATATTTATGTGTCGTTTAGGCAAACTTTTTGGCAAATCAAGAAAAGTTATAACTTTGTTATTTATATTCAAAAGCTTTCAGTAACTTTTGCTTATTAAGTAATATTCAATGTTTCTGGTTTAGAGACACAATGTCAAGATATTTAGATAATTAGAAAATGTGGATGTCGTATTTTGGAAAAAAATAAAATATTATTTATGATCTCCAATTTCAAAGTATCAATTAATTTGAATCATTTACCATTGCCACACTTTTGCTCTACTTCAATCACAAAAAGATATTTGAGACGATTTTGCTGGAGGTATTTCCTAATAGTTTTCTTTGTTTGACTTCGATCGTAAAGAGATCTTGAAAACTTTACACATTCTGGAAGAATTTTGGAGATCTTGGAGTTAATCTTACTGGAGGTATTTCCTCTCAGGCAGCTTATCTTCCATCATAAACAAATGATCAAAACAGATGTTGACTTTCCATATGCTGGAGACATATTTCGTAAACATTTTCAGATACAATTTCTGTAAATTACACTTCTAAAATGACTTAACAATTTACCCATAACTACCTAAATTTGTCATTGCACTTTATCTATTAAACGTAATAAAGCCCCGATTAAACAATTGCTATTGCAAAATTTTAATAAGCAAACATACAATAACTAAAAAAAGTAAAAAAAAAAAAAAAAGAACAACTAAAAAAAATCTTAAGTAATAAACAATGCCAACGTATAAATTCTAAAAAATAAGAAACAAAAAATAAACACTTTATTAATGCAAAACAAAAACAAAAAAACTGATCTTTGCGTCATTAAGAATGCGATGCACATGAATATGCACTCTGAGTAGTCATACAAAATGATGAAATGAAATCAGTAAAAAAGCATCTAAAAAATAAAACTGAAAAATACAAAATTAAATGAAAAACTCGTAAGCATTTCCCCATTTGGCTGCCAGCACATTTCTTGTAATGAGCTCATTTAACTTATGAGAAGAACTCCACCGTACACATACACGCTCACACAGCTACTCACACTCCTAAACATGCTTTTACTGGCAGATATTAACGTAATACGGCTCTGTCATGCCACCTCAACGGATAAAATCTTCTTTACATTTCTACTCGTACATGTACAGCTGCAAAACGTGAATGCAAAAATAAAAAATCAAATAAATAAAACATGTGAAAGCACACATGAGGCATCCACAAATGCAACTCTAAGGCCCGTTTTCTCAATGTGTTGACAAACTGCCTGTTACTAAATGTCGACATAAATTTATTAGACTGATAATATGTATGTCCGTTAACAATTTTAGTTTTCTCATTATACCGACAGAAACATTATTTTCATTTGGCAATACCTTTCAAAATTTATGTGAAAATTGGGAACTCTGTCTTCAAGTGACAAGTTGTTGACATAAATCAGCTGTTTTCCAAATGTGAAAAATAACAAAAAATTAAACCAAAAAAAAAAGCAAATACTTTAAAAAATAAATAATATCCATGTCTGCCAGGTAGTTATGTTGGTCTGGCATGATAAACTCTTTCAACATTCACTTGGAATTCATGTTCTTCGGGTTCATCCTCCATCAAATTAATGTTTATTAATCTATTAAACATTTTTTCTAAAATCTATTTAATTTTTTTACAAAAACTCAAGGTACTGCTACATTAAAAAAATATATGAACAGCAGTCAGCTGATTGAATTTCTCTGTACAACAAATAAATAATCGGCAGATGAAGGCGACAGAATAGAAGCAAATGAGATATTGAGAAAACCAAATTTCTTTAATCGGCAGTTTTTCGTAGGGAAAAGATAATCGCCTAATGAGAAAACAGCCCTAAGAGCAGCATAAAAAAAACAACAAACGAACATGCAATTCCAAAAGATAAATTATTTAAAATATTTTAAAATGAATCATCAACAACATCATCTTGCCTTAACAGTGGCTAAGGGGGAGCATTATATTGCACGAAAATTTTGCGATGATTAGGTGTTTCAGTTTTGCTACGATTGAAGTTGTAAAATAAATCATTGTGGTAGTAAGTAATAGATAATCCATTTAGATCTTTTTTTATTTGTTTGTTTAGAGATCACCTGTGACCTGTGTCAAGTTATCAATATTGTTTGAAAATTCATCATGAAAAGGAACACACCGCAACAACGTCTCCAATATATTAGATGTATTACGAAAATCAGCGTTTTGTGAAAAATGTGAAATGTGATATTTTGAAAAATAACTTTGGTGAAGAACTAATTTCGCGTTCCGCACCTGTCAACTCGCCGCCAGGAACTTGTGATATCACAACTCTGTGGTTTCTTTATTTAAGGTTATGTGAAGTTAAAAATTATTCACTCTAACTAGAATCAGAGAACCAAACACTTTGCTGTCAGATAGCAAAGCATCGGCCAGAATTCTAACTTCACATAACTACACAACTAAATCCAAGAGTTTTCCGACAGTTAGTCATTATAATCATTATTATAATCTTGTCGGTTGAGAGTCCCAGCATATATCTTGGCCAATACAAAGTTTGCGTACAACACTGCTTCTCATAAAAGGTGTTTTTTAGACGTATAGAACTTTAAGTTGGCAACACTTTTTAACTGGCGGCCATTTTGTCAGCTGTCAAGTGATTTATATTTAGTTTGGTTTGACATTTCTACATGAATAGACTGACGCCTGAATAACGCTTTCAAATTGTGCAAATTTATTTGGAAAATCATTGTTCTGTTCGAAATATGTACGTATCGCGCACTACGTCCATTTTACGGGAACTTGTTCCTGGATCGCACAACACACTACAGGGAAAATTCGTTCTTTAGCCGTACTGTCCGTATGTGGAATAAACTCCCAGCAGAAGTATTCCCTGCCACTTTCAATATAGGAAAATTCAAGTCAAATCTTCACAAACACTACTTCCTCTATCCTCCCTCTCATAACCTATTTTCCTAGTTCCAACACAATGCAATGCACCGCTGAGTGCTGGTCCAAGGAAAAAAAATATAATCATCCCTCAGAGCAATTAATTCAATTAACTATGAACTATTAACGTAGAGCAAAACTCGAATCATTCTATCCGCCATCGTGCACAGAAATTGGATACGTGTCTATTCACTTTATAAAAGATTTAGCGAAAAGATCTTGATTTGCGTGCTTACAAAATATAACTCGAGCAAGAATTGAAGCGGTGAATGGGCCCAAAACAAGACTGCCGTTGATCGATTTTTGTTTTGCGATGAAGCTCACTTTTGGCAGAATAAACGTCAATAAACAAAACTGCTGTATTTGGAGTGATGAGAATCCTCAAATGTATGTGGAGACACCGTTACATACAGAAAAATTTACTCGCTGGTGGAATAATTGGTCCGCACTTCTTTAAAAACGAAGCTGGCCAGAACTTTACAGTCAATGGAGACCGCTACAGAGCCATGATTACTGACTTTTTTGTTTATCAAGGAGTTGTGGTTTCAACAAGACGACGCAATATGTCACACAGCTCGTGTTACAATTGATTTATTGAAGGAAACGTTTGGTTACCGCATAGTTTCACATTTCGGACCCGTGAATTGGCCTCCAAAAACGTGCGATTTAACGCCGCTTGACTATTTTCTGTGAGGATATGTTAAGTTGATAGTCTACGCCGATAAGACCGAAAAAATTGAGAACTTGAAGGCCAACATTCATACAGTTACAAAAAGTCATCGAAAATTTTACCTCCAGATTAGACTACGTCCAAGCCAACCAGGACGGTCATATGCCAGAAGTCATTTTTTAATTATAATGCCAGAAGGGTATCATTCAAATTTCAATTTAAAAAAAATCATCTTTATTGTATTCCATTTCAAAGTCCTATACATCTAAAAAAAAACACCCTTTACGTGGATTTGCAACTAAAGATCTATAAACGGAAATAAAAACTAATCACAATCTACAAAGTAAAGACAAAAAACAAATCGACTGAGGAAGTGATTCTAAGACGATCGGTATACTTTAAGTTGGGTGTTGGACTAATACTTATTGGCGTTACAAACATCAGCACTAATCCAATATACCCTCCCCACCATGGTATTGTAGGGTATAATTATTAAATAAGCTGGATTAACAAAACTGTGGATTCGTTTTAAAAACGAAAAACTAATGTTAAGAAACTATATTCTTAAATCTCGGAATGTAAGGAGATTATTAGGCTATCAGGCCACTTTGGCATCCTTTTACTTTGATAACACTAAGCTATGTAGGAAGTTCAAGAATGATCTCAAGCAATGGATATTTCCGAAGTACTTTCTAAATGTCAACTAGTTGGTATCATAAGGTGAAACCCCAACGGAAAAGCTATTCGAATCTATCACAATTTTTAGCTTATAAAAATAAATAACAAGTAATGCTGCAAAAGTATTTAATTTTATAATTGATTGCCCCACTGTACTGCCTTTTTTCATCATAATTATCACACATTCAAATTTAATTGTGTGTAAGTTAAACACAAGAATTTCCTGATGCATGCATCTATAATGTTGGCATTGTTGTTGGTGTAAACAAACAGAAACAGAGAAAAATAAATACAAAATAAAAAGAAAAATTAAAGCAAAAAAAAAAAAAAACAAGAACAAGAACAACAGCCACCATATAAGACTTATTTATTTATATATTACGTTGCCATATAGATAGACAGTCAGTCATATTCTAAGGAATTTGGTCACTTTACGCTGACGGAAAATAAATAAAGTGTAGAAAACTAAACCGACAGACATTTACTTACATACATACATTGGCACAAAAAAAAATTGGCGCAAATATTGTAATGAAAACTAGGAAAATCCAACACAGTAGAGAGAAAAAAATGAAATCACATGTTTGCAAAACAAAAGAGAGCGATTTCAAACTCTCTTTAGGACTCTCTGCGCTTACAACTGTGTAATTTGGCTTCCACAATTTTCAATATAAAAGTGAAATGGAAATTGTATTTTGAATTGTGGTAAATTATCACACATTCTGTTTATAAAACTCTCTTTCAGCTGTTTTCAAATTCCTCTCTTTTTACCTCATATCACTCTTTAATTCAAAAAGAACAGTATTAGAGTGTTAGAGCTTTTCAATGTTTATTTTTCTGTCTTGTATTGTAATGCGTTGTTTCCTAATTGTTAAATTATTAATGAGGGTCTTGTTGAAAAATTAAAAGCCTCCAAAAATAATGTTTGACCTAAAGTACGTGAAATTTGATGATGGCATCAAATAAAAACAATGAAATACACCCAAGCAACACCTAAATATTTTAATAGTTAGATTGTGGCTTATGTTTTACAAACCCTCTGACATACACTTTATTGGAGGTTTAGAGAATACAAAGGATTGTTTTGTTGAAAGCAAGGACATACGTAGGGGGTTTGGTTGGAATTATGTTTACTCATATTCTGTCTCTGGTTACAACCATTTACGAGAATAAACTTTATATTTATTTATTTTTTTTTTTGTTTGCAAGTAATTTTTTTTTTGTAGGTGCGTTTGTTGGGTTTACACACGCACATTGCTGTGCTGTGGCAGTTTAATTTTATTTTTCCTGAATTATTTGCCTATTTAAATTTGCGTAATGTTTGTTTCCCCATTTAAAATTTCATGAAAATGTTCCCCCTTTTACGGCTTTACTTTCTTCGTATGGAATGTTTAAGTTGTCTGGGGCAAGGGAAGCCAGGAACATACAAAATTTACCTTTTGCATATCTAAATTTTAAATGTCATGGCACGCATAGGTTAACACACAAATTTATGTGTGTAGGGGTATTTTGAAGAGTATTTTGCTACTGCTTATTCCAAGTAGAGACGTAATCAGTTATAAAGAAAAATAAAATTTAATAAATACCTTTAAAACAAAAAAATCCTAGAAATAAATGCGCAAATAAATAAAATCATATATGTATATTTGGAAACCTCAAATTAATAGCGCAATTCACAATCTTGTGCAATTGGTATTGCATCATAGCATTTGCAAAAAGATTTAGCATATTTTTGCTCTACAGTAACAAAATAGTACACAAGAAGAGCAAAAATATGCTAAACCTTTTTTTTTGCACAAGATTGTAAATTGCGCTATTAATTTCTTGGTCCGATAAACCATTTTTATTTAAATATTTAATGGCACCACGAATTTCTAGTTTCTCCATTGTAAACGTCTCCAAAGTAACAAAACATTCACAGCAGAAATACCTGAGTAAACCTTTAAACAATAGCGCAGACACGTTAATACAGTAACACGATATCTCACAAACAAATGAAAAGTAGCAATCCACACGAGTTAATACCACGAAAAGGCAAAGAAACACTTGTTTTCCAACTTTTGTTTCCACAATTCAATTTTCGCTACGAAATGAACCAAGTCCCACAAAGATTGTAAACCCAGGAATAGCTATATCAACCAAACGTTAGTTCTACACAGAAGAATTTTCAACGAAAGCAGACTTGCAACAATAAAAACTTTTATATTGGAACATAATCTACAATCGATTACTCGTACTATTCTTAAATTCAACCAAAGAAACTTTGGGTATTATTGATAAAATTTAAATGTTCATCAAAGGAAATATCGTTGCCCAACGTTCTTGCCCACAACAATTGGATCTTCGATCTGGAATAAACCAAGTCTCTAACTAGCTGGAAAACTAGCGCTAACTGTATCAACCAGAAGTTTTTTCTCCACAGAAGAATTTTCGACGACAGCAGACTTGCAACAACACAATCGACCACTATTGTTGAATTCAACCAAAGAAACTTTGGCTATTATTGATAAAATTTAAATGTTCATCAAAGATAATAATAATAAATAAAGAAAAAACTAGCGATAGCTATCTCAACCAGAAGTTTTTTTTACCCAGGGAAGAACAATCGCTGACAAATGGCTTTTTGCAACAACAACAAAATCTTATATTGGAACACAATTAACAATCAACTATTATCTAATTCTTATTCAAATACCCAGATAAAAAAAAACATGAATTTACATTTAACGGGTTCAGTTCCAAAGAATTTTGTCCAGGTCAAATCAACTACATGCCAATATTCTTATTAATACCGACCTCAAGCATTTGAAAGACAGAAGGTAAGCAATAGTGAAACCTCATTTCTTGTCAATCTCTCTTTTCTTGCATTACTTTATTCACCTTACCAGGTATGGTCAATCTAAATGTTGATGTTAAAATGTTAATTTTCTATTGGGAATTTGTAACTTTTACATGTTTAATAAATTTCCACATGTTTATAGAACAAGTCAAGAACATCCACAAACACGAGATAAAGGAAGTATAAGCGGCATAACTTTACATTTTGACAAACTAAAGTTGAATATTCATAGAATTGCAAACGAAAAATAAAAGATATTTATTACTAATCGAAATTGATAAGACAAGCAAGAGCGGCAGTAAAAAATGAATACGAAATAAACTTTACTGAATTACATCAATTTAATTGGGTGATAAAAATGGCCAAATAAACTACATTTAATAAAAACTTTTAAACTAACTTCTAAAGTACGAGAGTAATTGAAGCACTTAAATTAAGAAATATTTATTATTTCCGGCTAAATCAAAAAAAAAAAAAAAAAAAAAAAATAGAAGACATAGCAAAGACATAAGAAGTCAGTAACTTCATTATAAAAGTTTTGTGAGCCATAAAATGATTTAGGATATCTTGTTTTTTCTTTGTTTTGTTTGTGTATTTTTTGGTCTTTATTGGTACTAAGTGAAGATTCAAAAAAAAAAACCAAATTGAATATTGCACAATCAAAATTTGCTACGCCGAGTGAAAGAGTGGGGGAGGAGGATGGGTTGTATAAAATAATAACAAGGAGTAAAAGAACTGTAAACACACAATTATAATGCAACCGATTTTTGTGAGTAGTCCATCCCTAGGAACATACTTACACAACATGTATTCAAATGAATAGTTTTGATTGTGTTGTGTAGGAGTGGAGGAGTGAACAAAAGTCTCATTTAGCTTATAGTTCAATATTCATGAGTAAGTTAGAAGGGCAGAGTTATAATATAATCAAAAGCACAAGCAATCTTATTAATATTTGCAAACTCAAAGCTGAATTGAATAGCTGAGTGCCGTATATGAGACGTCTTATCCAAAAAGTTACAGTTTGGTGCAGACGTTGGTGAGGTCATGTCTACAAAAAATCTCATCTATGTTTGCAAGCACAAAACTTTGACTAGATGTTTGCCTAATATGGAACTCACACAACATTTACCTGGTTCAAATGCATTCAAAAAGTTACTGTTTAATGCTGTTTGTAAGCTTTGACGACTAACACAAATTTAATCTTATGGAAGTGCACGACACGTTTAGGTAAAACGGCGTTACATTTCAAACCTATCGTGAAGCTTTATAAGGGACTGGATATTATAAATATATTGAAGCAAAGGCGTTTTTTTAGACCACAACTCTATTACATACAATTCAAAACATCCCTCAAACAAACAATCATCTTCTCATACGGAGCTATTTGATCATCAGAAACTAAAAAAGACGCAATTGTTCATGGTTCTTCGAACCGAATATGAACCAGTCACCTATGGATAGTTTACCAGATGCAATTGCAGCCGAAAAGTTACTGTTTGGTTGGGATTTTTGAATCATATTCAAAAAAATCGTATCGATAGCAAAAATTTCACTAGTTTGGCATTCGTTTATAGGGGCGATGCCAAGCCAGACAAAGCATTCCAAAAGATGGTCTGGTGGCCATCTCTGTCACCGGCTAAAGGGGATGTATGTACGTGTACGCCACACAACTTGGATCTATGCGCTTTGCGAAGCACTAGTGTACCGGACTATCAGTCAGAGGGTTGCGGATTCGATTCCCACCAAAGACTCTGGGTGTTTTCTGTCGATAAGTCAAAACATCTTCGCAGTTTGTGTTTGTTAATTATATTAAAAAAAAAAAAGCTGCAGCGCATATTTGACCATTTGAATTATTGGAAACCCTTAACATTAAACATATTCGCCAGTCATTTGACATGTCTTTAAAGAACATTCTCTTAAAGTCCTGCATTTAGTTAGTTATAGCCAACTTATAGACCTTATGTTGTACATACATATGTAGCACTTGAATTCCAATAGTGTACATTACATTACATGCTACAATTACAATGAACGTCATAAACATCAACATCATCATCAGCAACAACAAAAAGCCTTTGCACTGTCGTTGTCGTCATCCTAGACTTATTTAATATTTTTGTGTTAAAGGAGGCGAGTGTTAAAAGTTGACATGTGTTTCATACATGACACACAACTCTGTATTCTGGTACACATGCAACCATATTGCCGAGGCATAACAAAAAGGTTTTTACAACACAATTTTTATGCCATGTGGACAAGTAATTTCTCCTTTTTTTTTGTGGGTGGAAAGGGGATTTTTTAATTGTGCACATTACACACTGACAGGCGAAAAAGACAACCAGACACACAGGCGGCTGGGTGGAGAGAAAAAAACAGACAGACAAACAGACAGTCAGAGTATCAGTATGATATGCAAAATTATACAATGAGAACCGAAAAGATATGTCAAATAACTATTTTGACTTGATAAAACCTCCATAAGTGGTCAAGTTAAAAAAAGAAAACAAAAACCGAAAAATAGCATACAGCCCTATATGAAGTTGCATTAAACTCAGTCACTCGCTTGGACAGTCACATTCCGCAATGAGATGCAAAGATGCAGGCTACATGCAAGCATCCAAAGCAGACACACTCAGACCGTCAGTTACTCTTTTAGACTCAGAGTCTGTTTTATATACAAGCGTATATGATGTTACAACAGAGAATAGTTATGATTATGGATGCAAAAAAGGAAAAATTATTATCATTACAGTTGTCTGTATGTCTGTCTGTCTCTCTACTGCATGAAGAATGTACGACTATGTACCTTCATATACTATTTGCAAGCAACAATAATCTCATATTTTGTATGGGGCAGATTGTTTGCGAATTTGATATGATATGGAAATTTTTGTGACAATTCAATTATAAACAGATTAGTTTAATTTAAATTTACTAAGATTTATAAACATGCATACTGTAGTATGCATGATAAATTTGCTTTGTTTTAAAGACAAGACAATTTTCTTTCTAAAGGTTCAATAAACGCTTAAATGCAATGGTTACAAATAACTAAACAAATAAGAATCTTTATTGTTTTTTACGTATTTAAAATAAATTACACTTCCGGTCTCATTTCTCATTTCTAGTCATTGAAATGCATCCCATTTATAATAACCCAACAAACAAAATCTCTAATCTCTAACATTAATTGAAATCTAATAATTTTCGACGTATGTATGTATATTAAATCATTTGAAGTGGATCAATGAGAGTAGTTAGAATAATGTTGAAGAAGCATTATCCTGGTTCATATTGTTTGGCTAGGTTTTCCAAAAGGTTACAAGTTTTTTTTTTTTTTTTTTTTTTTTTTTTTTTTTTTTTTTTGTTGTTTACGAACGAATTTCGTGGTTACTATTCTTTGTTAAGGCCCCTATTAGGAGCTGCAATCGACAATCGATATTCGCTGGCTATAGAATGTAAAATTTGTATTATGAGCTGGCATCACTGTCGAAAATTTCGTTGTTCAACGAATTTTTTATCGAATGTAAAATGTAAGTATTTTTTTTTTTTTTTTTTTTTGACGAACGAATTTTGTGGTTACTATTAGGAGCTGCATTTGACCATCGATATTCGCTGGCTATAGAATGTAAAATTTGCTAGGCTAGGTTTTCCAAAAGGTTACAAGTTTTTTTTTTTTTTTTTTTTTTTTTTTTTTTTTTTTTTTTTTTGTTGTTTACGAACGAATTTCGTGGTTACTATTCTTTGTTAAGGCCCCTATTAGGAGCTGCAATCGACAATCGATATTCGCTGGCTATAGAATGTAAAATTTGTATTATGAGCTGGCATCACTGTCGAAAATTTCGTTGTTCAACGAATTTTTTATCGAATGTAAAATGTAAGTATTTTTTTTTTTTTTTTTTTTTTTTTTTGACGAACGAATTTTGTGGTTACTATTAGGAGCTGCATTTGACCATCGATATTCGCTGGCAAGTCAGTCTCGTCTCATCGAACTGTTCGGACGTGTTAATTTTAGTGCGGCTGAATTTTCGGTGAAAAAATCGTAATAGGTGAAAAATTGTAATAGGTTGAAATTAAACAAAAAGTGAAAAAAAATAACTCGTAATAGGTTAAAATACATAAAAAAAAAAAAAAACATAAAAATCGTATAAAAACTGTATGAGTGTTCCTCTCAGATGTAATTCTGAGAAAGAGCTTAGCTCGTCGATAAAAACTAAATGGCTCTCTGAGGAAGAATCCATAAAAAAATCTCTGGAGAATTTTCTCACTACAAGAGCCGTAGAACGGCGTCGTTCCTGTTCGCCTAATATAGTGATTTCAACAGATGTGAAAACATCATCTTCATCAAATAGTGCAGTGAAACCCAAAAAACAAGTAGGTATGGATAAGTACATCACCGTTCTCAAGCGACAGAGGAGCCCGAAGTCTGCTCAAGTGTCATCAAATGCAAAAGCTTCTAAGACTGTGAGTAATGATCAAATTGTTTATCGAATGTAAAATGTAAGTATTTTTTTTTTTTTTTTTTTTTTTTTTTTTTTTTTTTTTTTTTTTGACGAACGAATTTTGTGGTTACTATTAGGAGCTGCATTTGACCATCGATATTCGCTGGCAAGTCAGTCTCGTCTCATCGAACTGTTCGGACGTGTTAATTTTAGTGCGGCTGAATTTTCGGTGAAAAAATCGTAATAGGTGAAAAATTGTAATAGGTTGAAATTAAACAAAAAGTGAAAAAAAATAACTCGTAATAGGTTAAAATACATAAAAAAAAAAAAAAACATAAAAATCGTATAAAAACTGTATGAGTGTTCCTCTCAGATGTAATTCTGAGAAAGAGCTTAGCTCGTCGATAAAAACTAAATGGCTCTCTGAGGAAGAATCCATAAAAAAATCTCTGGAGAATTTTCTCACTACAAGAGCCGTAGAACGGCGTCGTTCCTGTTCGCCTAATATAGTGATTTCAACAGATGTGAAAACATCATCTTCATCAAATAGTGCAGTGAAACCCAAAAAACAAGTAGGTATGGATAAGTACATCACCGTTCTCAAGCGACAGAGGAGCCCGAAGTCTGCTCAAGTGTCATCAAATGCAAAAGCTTCTAAGACTGTGAGTAATGATCAAAATAGGTTTGCTCTCCTCCAGACGGATGAGCCAGAACTTCCTAAGAAGACGTTTAAGCCCCCACCAATTTATCTGAGAGAGCCCACTTCCAGTAAATTGGTACAAGGAATTGTTTCGGTAATAGGTGCAAATATGTTTAGCGTAACATCAATTAAACATGGAAATATCAGCGAAACCAAAATACAAGTGAAAAAGGAGGATGATTTTCGTAAATTGTCCAACCAGTTGGAGAGGGAAAGTAGGGATTTCTATACCTACCAGCTGAAAAGCGCAAAAGGACTCCAAGTCGTTCTAAAGGGTATAGACCCAGATGTTGATCCTGCCGAGATAAAGACTAGCTTAATGGAAAAAGGCTTCAAAATTAAGAACATAACGAATATTAGAAACCGTGAAAAGACTCCACAGCCTATGTTCAGGGTGGAATTGGAACCTGGAGATGTCGTATTAAAGAAAAACGAGTCCCATCCCATCTACAATCTGATGTACCTTCTGCATCGTAGAATCACCGTGGAAGAACCACATAAGCGTCAGGGACCCGTCCAGTGTCTCAACTGTCAAGAATTTGGTCACACCAAGGCGTATTGTAAATTGCCGACAGTTTGTGTTGCGTGTGGGGAGCTACATGCAACTGCTCAATGCGATAAGTCGAAAACTGATTCAAAAATCAAAAAATGCAGTAACTGCGGAGGTAATCATACCGCAAATTATAGAGGTTGTCCAATTTACACTCATTTGAAAGGCATAAGCACCAACAAGACGTCAGTATTACCTGATCATCGTCAACAGCCTATTTTGGCATCGAGTGACAATTTCCCGCAATTGTTACGGTCCACTAGTCATGTAAACGCGCCTAGTTCTAGACAAGTTTCTTACGCTAACGTGGTTAAATCTAATATGCCAGGTTTGGAGCAGGCACCTAAATTACAATATTACGAGCCTAATATAAACACTCTAGAGACTACATTGCAGACACTTGTCCAAACCATGAACACTTTTACGACCACTATGACATCCATGATGCAGGAAATGCTGAAAATGCAATCCACTATCTTACAAGCCATTTTAAAGAAATGATTTGTTTAAAAATTTGTTTTTGGAATGCGAACGGCCTCCGCCAACATAAAAACGAACTGGAACACTTCCTGATGGATAAGCAGATTGATGTCATGATGATTGCTGAAACTCACTTGACGGCGACAGCGTACTTCAAAATTAATGGCTACGTGTTGTATGATACTAAAGATCCCCGCGGAAGAGCATGTGGAGGTTCGGCAATTCTTATAAAGAACAGAATAAAACATTATTTAATGAACAACATATGTGAGGATTACCTACAAGCAACAAACATTTGTATTGAATTCTGTCAATACAATTTTGTTTTATCATCAATTTATTCGCCGCCTCGATTTGCAATAAAAGAACACCAATACTACAGCTTCTTCAATTCCCTTGGAGCTAGATTTTTAGTTGCTGGTGACTTTAACGCCAAACACACTTTTTGGGGTTCACGTCTGGTGACCCCGAAGGGTCGTGAACTCTTCAACACCATTGCCAAAATGGGATTAGATGTACTCTCAAGCGGGCATCCCACCTACTGGCCGACGGACCGACGGAAGATTCCCGATGTTATTGACTTCGGAGTAGTGAAAAATATCCCTGTAGAATCGATACAAGTGGAGCCTTCATTAGACTTGTCTTCAGATCACTCTCCTTCTATTATTTCAATGCGTTTCCTTCAAGGGAATGGCTCTCCATTTCGGGACATATCTAAAACCAGAGTAAGTTGGATAAAGTATAAAAAGTATTTAAGTTCCCACTGCACGGAAAATGTAGTGTTGAGAACTACCGAGGATATTGATGGGTCGATTGGCAAGTTTACTGAGGACATACGAAGAGCTGTACATCACGCCTCCACATACGACGTTGAGTGCAGAAGTGGGACAAATAGAACCTATTTCGCTGAACTCGATCATCTCCTGTCAGAAAAAAGAAGAGTTAGAAGAGAGTGGCAAATCCACAGGTCTCCTGAACTGAAAGCTAGGCTACGGGTATGCAGAGATATACTAAGAAATTTCTTAGAAACCCAAAGAATGGCTTCACTTAAATCTTACTTGGAGGGTCTTGATAGTACCCCACAATCTGACTATTCGTTATGGAAGGCGGCACGAGGTTTAAAAAGACCAGTTAGAGGAAAACCTCCTCTGCGAAATCCGACTGGTGACTGGGCTAGAAATGATTCCGAGAAGGGGACTTTATTTGTTAATCATTTGAGGAAAGTGTTTACTATAAACAACTCAAATAATGCATCTGATTTGCCTCCACTCGTTATTAGACCTCCTGTACCTCTAAGACTTAGCTTTAATGATGTTCAAAGCGCTATTGGTACTCTGAATCTTAAAAAAGCTCCAGGTATGGATAAAATCAGCAACAAAATGCTTGTGGAGTTACCTCGTGTAGCTAAAAGAATTATCCTATTTATTTTTAATGCCATTTTACGCCTAGAATACTATCCTGCAGATTGGAAGGTATCTATGATTACCATGATTCCTAAGCCAGGGAAGGACCCCACTAAAGTAGAGTCATATAGGCCAATTAGTCTACTGCCGACAATTTCAAAACTGTTTGAAAAATTGTTATTGGCTAAGTTGATTCCAATTCTGAACGACTCTCAATGTATCCCAAATCACCAATTCGGGTTCAGAGCTAAACACAGTACCATCGAACAAACACACAGATTGGTAAATGTGATAAGACAGTCGTTTGAAGAGAAAAAATACTGCTCCGCCCTTTTCATTGATGTGTCGCAAGCGTTCGACAAAGTCTGGCATGAAGGTTTAATGCATAAAATTAAATTAACTCTGCCTGCTAACACCCACAAACTTATGAAAAGTTATTTATATGGTCGCAAATTTACAATCAAAGAAGGCGATTTTTTAAGCCCCGCTCAGCCAATTGAAGCAGGAGTACCCCAGGGTAGCATACTGGGTCCAACTTTATATTTGATTTATGCATCCGATATGCCGTTAGACCCCATAATACATACTTCAACTTTTGCAGACGATACAGCCTTTATTAGCGTTCATAAGGACCATCAAATAGCTTCACAGAACTTGCAGAAATATGTTTATAAACTAGAGAATTGGCTTGAGCTTTGGAAAATCAGGGTTAACGAACAGAAATGTATTCATATAACTTTCACATTGCGAAAAGATACATGCTCGTTCATCAGAATAAATAATCAAATTATCCCGCAACACAATGAAGTCAAATACCTCGGAATCCACCTCGATCGTCGTTTAACTTGGAAGTCTCATATCGACGCAAAACTTACCCAGATGAGATTAAAAGCAGTGCAAATTAATTGGCTAATCGGCAGAAATTCTACATTAAAGTTGGATTGCAAACTTTTGTTGTACAATGCAATTCTAAAGCCAATCTGGTGTTATGGAATTCAATTATGGGGTACTGCCTCAGCATCCAACATTGAAAAAATTCAAAGGGGTCAAAATAAGATTCTACGTACAATTACTGCAGCTCCATGGTATGTCAAAAACTCTCGAATCCACAAAGATCTAGGCATTCCTTTGGTGAAAGTCGAATTTACAAAACACGCCTCAAAATATGT
The DNA here is from genome assembly GCA_916048285.2 of Bellardia pandia. Taxonomy (NCBI): domain Eukaryota; kingdom Metazoa; phylum Arthropoda; class Insecta; order Diptera; family Calliphoridae; genus Bellardia; species Bellardia pandia. The sequence goes on from OU696531.1 coordinate 48,601,311, forward strand.
CAGCAAACTTCAACAGCATCCAAACCCACTTGCACGAGACATCCTTAACTTTACTGGCCATGTTCGGTTGAGAAGGAGGGATACCCTTGCTTTAACTCAAGCGCAAAACAGATGACTGGATCAGTGGATATAAATTTTTTGTAGTATCATAATATTTTGTCTAGCACTGAATGGACTTATTATTTTCTTTTAGTATTAAGATTCGAAAACTTATTGTCATTTCATTTCTGAAGATTCAATAAATAAATTAAATGTATAAAAAAAAAAAAAAAAAAAAAAAAAAAAAAAAATATTCGCTGGCTATAGAATGTAAAATTTGTATTATGAGCTGGCATCACTGTCGAAAATTTCGTTGTTCAACGAATTTTTTATCGAATGTAAAATGTAAGTATTTTTTTTTTTTTTTTTTGGTCAACCAAATACTACTTGTAAATTACTTTTGTTAATATCCTGCAGGTCGTAAGTAGAAAATAGCAATTGGAGAAGCTCGTTTCTCTAATGAAAGAAGATCAGAAAAACGGTTGCCAATTTTAATATGCTTCTGATTGTTCTGCCCTTTGTGCATTGTTGCAGCAGTACATCAGTTATGGACAGCAAGTCCACAAACGCCTCTTTACAGAGTCGAAATTTGTTTATAAATCTGTAAATAAAATTTATAATATCCTTGTCAAAACCTCATAAAAAATTATACTCAAGTGTTGGAATCCATTTCCAAACTGTTGGAGGCATCCCTCAGCCTTTTGCTGCTTCTGGCCAGTTCTAGTAAGGATTCATCTTCATCAGACGAATCATCAAACCATAATTCCGTGGTGGTCATTTCAAATTTAATTTATTTTCCTCTAAGAATTTGTAAATAAATATAGCGACAGCTGTTAGAAATTGCGTAGTACTATTGTGAATAACCCAAAAAGAGTGAATTTCACAATAGCGTTTTTTTCATCGAATATGCACCATTATACCAAATGAAAATTCGTTCGATAAGCATAGAATTTTGCTCATAATAGGCACCTAAGATTTGTCCTGGTTTCTGAATTGGAATAATATCACAATAGTTTGCCAATCAACAGAGTTACATGTAACACGATCTTGGGACTAATGGAAACTGCATTCATGTCTCTCGTAGTTTGTCAATTAGTTTTCCAAAATAACAGATAACATCGATGTTATGATATTGCATGTAAATTATGTTGAAATTATGGCATATTTGCATTAAGGTGGCACTTCAATATAATGCTAAACATAGATTATGGAATTTTGAAGGATATACAAGTTTTTAACTAAATCAAAATCGATTTTCCTTATAAAAAGACAACATTTCTCGATCTGTGATTATTCGTATTTAGGATTCAAAACCAGTTTTTCATATAAAAAAAATCCATAATCTTAAATTCTCAAAATGTTTGTAAATGTCTTCAATTTCTGACTTTAAACCAATTTTTCATACAAAAAAACTTAAATCCTTAATCTTTTCGAATAAAAAAAAACTTAAAAGAGTCTTAAATTCTTAATATCTTTGTTAATCTTGTGTTTAAATGAGAAAAGAAACTTAAGTTGCGAACACTCTTATTTCTGACTCAATATCTATTTTTCATATAAAAAGTCAATATTTCACAAATCCTTAAAATCTTCGTATACGAGGGCGGTTCGGAAACTTCTTAGTCTAGAAGAGAAAGCGCGGTATAAACAGAAAAAAGTTAAGTGTTTTGGAAACTTCCATCTATGCTATGAACACATGTTAAATGTCATTTCGATCTGGCTACTCCTTCATATAGAAACAGGGCATCAAAAAAGACGCATCCGCGATTTTTTACAATGGAAAAATTAGCCTGTATGGCAGCTCACAAAATTTGGTGTACAAAGCTCAACAATATTAGGCGTTTCAGTTACACAGAAGGGGTTAACTTATTAAAAACAATTTTTACAAATTGGATAAGCACCTACCATTAGTACCAATTTACACGAACCAAGCTGGGGGTTACTCTCTATTGCGATGCGAAAACAAATTCGATGCGATAAGCGTACAAATTAATACTCTTACGCATCGAATTTGCTTTCGCATCGCAATAGAGAGTAACCCCCCTGATTAACTTTTAGAACTCGCGGTGAGGGGAAGATAAGACGAGTATACACTTGATTGTACTATTCATACATGTGTATACTCTGAAATAAAAATTAAGCATGAAGAATTGTGCTGTGTGAAGAAATTTCAGGGGGTAAATTGTATCAATATTTTCAATAAAAATTGCTTCGTGTAAATTGGGGCTTATCAAAAAACAGAATTGCATTTCGAAATGCCTTGTCTGCTGGGTTATGTTGATGTATGCGTATTTGTAAATAAGAATATGCTCGTATGTTATTTTCACACTTTTGTTTTGGGGTTTACATTATTATTTAATTTGAATTGTAAATCAAGTAAATACCCTCTGTACACACATAGACATCAAACTTATGAATTAAAGTATATTTGATTTTTGCTTTTGCTGCTGCTACAGCTTTTGGTGTATGATATTTTAGGTACAGGAGCAGTGAAACTAAAGATCAGACATTGATAAACATAAACTGACATACGTATTTATAGGTACGGAAGGTGAGTGTGTGAGTTATGTAAACATATTGAAAATTGCAATTTTCTTATTCATGCATAAATTGTACTCGTACCCTGCAAATAATATTGGACTACGTGATCCATTTTAGATGATATGGACTACTCACAACATGGTCCAATGTAATGCAGTCATGGACCATGTCATAGTTAAACAAGAGTTTGTAGTTAAACGACATGGTTTCGTGTTAACACGATTGCTGAGTTGTTGTTGTTGTTTAAAACTAACCCTCGTGAGTACTCCATGGACAAGTTTTGGGACTACTCCGATGGGTTATATGGTCCAGTCCTAGGACATCGCAATGTTTTCATATATTTGGAGTAGTCTTGGAGTACTCCTACTCCTCTTTGGACTAGTCTTTACATGCATGTATGGACTAGTCGCGTTATTTGCAGGGTAGTAGCACTCACTATATGTAGCTACATACAACAACCAAAAATAAAGTCATTGAGTAAATAAGCATTTATCGCTAATGGATGAATAAAGTGTGTTCTTTTTTTAGTTGTTGTTAGTGCTGGTGTCATTTGTGCATGTGAGTGAGAAAGAGTGTCTAAGTGTCTGTATTGTTTGCATTATTTTAAAGCAAATGTTTTATTCAACATAGGAGGACAGGCTTAAAATATATATAAAATAATACTTTATGCTCAATCACTTTTATGTCTATTTCTTGCGCCTAAATTAAATCGCCTTAAAAAATCTCTCGGATAAAGTTAATAATGGAAATCGCTTGCTTTTACCATACCATACAATTTGTTTCTGAAATGTTTTGCAACTTATTGGGCACATATGTTAATGCTATGATCGCCATCTACCAGATTTCAAAAGAACTTCTCTGAAAGCCTTCTAACGGGTGATTCCAGTAGAGATACTTTGTTTGACATGTCACGTGTGAGTCGTGTCATGCTGTCATGTTATTTTTGTTTGTAATTTCATAATGGAAAGACTTACGTCTGAACAACGTTTACAAATCGTTCAAATTTATTACGAAAATCACGTTCTATGAGGAATGTGTTTCGTGCACTTCGCTCAACTTATGGTCAACATAATCGGCCTACTAAGCGCACTATTCGCAACACCATCACCCATTTTGAGACCCAGCATTCATTACTGGATAATATTCGACCGAATAGACCACGTCTTGTGATTCCACCACCGCTTGAATCATCGGTCCATATTTCTTTAAAAATGATGCCGGTGCAAACGTAACCGTCAATGGCGACCGTTAACGTGCCAAGATAACCGTCAATTTGATGCCTGAAATTGAAGCTCGTGACCTCGGCGACATGTGGTTTCAGCAAGACGGCGCCACTTCCCACACATCACATCAATCCATGGATGTATTGAGTGAACACTTCGCTGAGCACATCATTTCACGTTTTGGGCCGGTCGATTGGCCACCAAGATCGTGTGATATCACACCGTTAGACTTTTTACTGTATCATTCGCCAGTTACCAGTCGAAATGCTCGAACGAGTCATCGAAAAAGGACTCAACGGATAGAGCATCTGATAGGCATAATCTTCAAAAAATATGTGCCGAAAAATGTTCTTTCAAATGATAATAAACATTCTTTAATAAATTAAAATTTTCTGTTATTTTTCTTGAAAAAAGTAGGGAACCTCGAAATGGATCACGCTTTAGTACACATGTTTCAATACTATCATACTACCCAGTAAAAAAAATCTTGTTTTTTAAGCACTAAGAGAAAAAGCGCATAATCGAGCGCTTCAATAAAAGCGCTCTTTTGAAGCAGTAAATACTTACGAATAAAATATACAAAAAGACGCTTTTTTAGTGTTGACAACGAAGAAGATTTTAAAGATTAAGGTTAAAGATTAAAGATTTACGTATGACAACGAAAGTCAATTACAAAACGAATATCGCGCTTCTCAGTTACTATGAATTTTTCTTAACCCTGCTACTACGTTTGGGGTCTTTTGATGTCCCATTCGTATTTAACATTGCATAACTTGCAAAAAAAAACGTGTTTGTCCGCCAGACCGACACGCAATCACTCTAACGACGATATATTGCATTGATCACAAGCCTTAAAAATATTTTCGAAATGTACAAATTTGAATTTTTTCAATAAAAAAATGTGGGGTCATGTGTATTTTTTTTCTAACATAGTAGCAGGGTTAAGCAAAAACATTCAGATTGAATTTGTTCTTTGATTGTTACGTAAAACACTTTAGGAAAGTGCTTTATTTGCATGTTTGATTAGGTTAAAAGAAGCGCTTATTGTCAGCAGAAAGTAGTCCTCCAAACCGGGAACACCTCATACAAAAATCATGCATCCCATCAGCAGGTTTGAAGCGATTTGAGGTATGAATTCATACATAAAACCTGCTCCTTTTGGAGCACATTTTTTACTGGGTACATACTACATCTCCCATGTTTCTAAGTGACTTTTCTGAAAGCTTTCGTACATTCATTTGTGCGTCCCAGTATATATTAATATATCTAAATACATATCTACCAGAAAAACAAACATAGTAGGTACATACATAAAAACAAAACAAAAAAGAGCTCCATAAAATATAACGTATGTAGCGGAAGTCATGAAAAATTAGCATAAATGATATACGACTCCAAAACAAAAACAATAAAGCATAGACAAACGAAAAGCTTTTACTTTATAAATGCTGCACAAATGTTGACGATATAAACTATAGCAAAATCAATTGTGAAAGCGGCAGCATCAAGCACAGTAGCAACAGAATTTACACCATAAAGAGTCAATAAAGTCGTTCCTTAAGTATTTTAATTACAAACAACACTTAACATCTTGGAATAATAATAATATTCTAAACATTTAAAATTGTGTAAATAATGCATGGATATGATTAACATACTTTATTTAAGTGCTACACAAAAAAGGCAAAAGTTTAAAGGAAATGAGTTGAGTGCATTTAAAGAAAACGTCGTTATTGTAAGGAAACAAAAGTAATATCAATTTGAAGAAATATTTGCTGGCATATTGTAGACTATGGTGGGTTATATTTCATTAATCACATCACTGATTTTGAGTTTTATGGCTAAAATTGATTCGATTGGGTCTGCATAAAAAAAAAGAATTCTGTGGTGTTAAATCGCATGATGGGGCTAAATTTCGTAAAAATATGGCATCGGTAAAGTTGGTATGCAATAAATTTATTGTTTTGGTTGGTTGTTCGACTTGTTGTTACATATCATATTATCAGCCGCAGAGCTAATGTCGTTTGGCCACCTCGGAGCTGAGATTTGACACGCCGACAAGCCAGAGACAATTGACGCTTTAAAGGACAATATTCGTGAAGACATTGGTGAAATACAGCTGCACACAATCGAAAATGTGCTTAAAAATTGGACCGATCGTGTAGGCTACTGCATGGCCAGCCGAGAAAGCTATTTGAATGGAATTATTTTCCATTATTAACTGGAAAAATTTTACTTTCAAATAAAAAAAATTTCAAATTTGAGAAAATATTCCAGAGTTTTTTTTTATAGCATTTTGAAAAACAATTATTTGGCGGACCCTTTAGATGAGTGGCTCTGTTAGCTCCTTAAACAAATACATATACATATAAATGTTATTACAATAAGGTATAATTTTTAAAGTAAATTGTTTAATTTTTTTTTAAATTAAAATGCATTTCGAAACATATATTTTAGAGTCCACATTTTGGCGAAATTATAATATAATCACCCCTATCGTGAATAAAAAATTCCACATGAAATTTGTTCCCTTTTATTTTTTTAACATTGAATTTTAATAGGAAAAATGTGAAAAGGGAACAAATTTCATGTGGAATTTTTATTCACGATAGGGGTGATTAACTATATACAGCTAGGTGCAACTAATTAAGGGCACGATACTAAAATGAGAGCCTGAAGTTGAATGGAAGTTAAAGTCTGTTCACCGATCTCCTAAAACACCTGCTAGCTCTTACATTGCCCTCGGAATGGGGGTCTCTAATCATGAATTGAATATGAATTATTAAAATAGCTGCTAAAAGGGTGTTCAAGTCTGCTTACCGATCGTCCAAATCATCTTCTCTTTTTATAAGTTGAGTCGTGCCATTTTTTTTATTGTATTCAGGAAACGTTTCTCCAACGATTCAACTTCCAAGATATTTAATCAAACTGTAGTGGACTCAATTAACGGCAATGTTAGACAACAAATTGGTGACAAATCTTGCTACTACGATCTCCACTGTAATTCAATAATGTCTTTGTGTTGTTCAAGTATTTTTTCCATCATTCATAGCCATCGTTCATATCTACAACGGATTTGAGAAATATTATACACCGAAAACTAAGCAGTCCAAAACTCTCCTATTATAAAGCTATATGGAGTCGTATGTCCTTAAACAAATTGTTTTTCGTTTACATCCTTTTGAATCATTATTGATGGGGGTTTATTGTAATAAAGCTGCTGCCGTCGCATGTAAAAATTCCAGTTCATGTAGCTCTCAATGAGTTGACAATCTTTCAGCGAGTAAGACAAGTTTCGATACAGAGCAATTAGTTATTTTTTTTTTGTTTCGAAACGTATTTAGAAGATTTATTTGTACAAAGCTAAAACTACAGTTGAACTCTCCTTTTCTTCTGCTCTCTAACACATTATCAACTTAAACATGTTTCTCAAACCGTCTGTTATATTTATTGAGTAATTGCAACTATAGCAACACTATTTAATTACACTCTTACACAAAACTTACATTTTCAAATACACAAAACACTTAACTTGCAACACAATATTTTGCAAAAGTTTAACAGCAAGTTGATGCAGGTAATTCAAGCTTGCAGCGCACAAAAGAAACATCATCTAGTAGTTAAAACACACAATAATTGTTGTTCATGAAAACAAAACTTACCTGCAAAGAGAAGAAAGAAAAAACAAAATAAATGATAAATATTAAAAACAAACAATTGAGAGAAAATTTAATAAAACTTTAAATTAATATTTTAGTTGGAGTCATTATGCAACAAGCCTCATTTAAGAAAATCAAAAAAGGGAAACAAGTATAAACGTACAAACTGTATAGCTTATCCTGTTTGAACTGTAATATACATATAATAAAACTTTAACAATGCCAAATTAAAATAACTTTGCTTAGCTGGGGCACAAAAAATAAGCAAAAGAAAACATAATAAGAATAATATTTCATTACCTACATACATACAGTGAGTGGCCAAATTATTAGTTACACTTATTAATTAAGATTCAACCGCTTTAATACGTATATTTATTATATTTATTTCTTGTACCAGATGTTTTCGTATTTTAATTCTGGTAATACTGTTAAATATTTTGTGCAGTGTCAACAATGATTGGTGACATTAGAGTGCAGTTGTAGATCATTATCTGTCATTCTGCTCTGAAGTGTGAAATATGCAATTTTGATTAAATTGATTAAAGTCTGGCATCACGATGAAGAACTAAAAGAAAATGTTCAAAAATGCATTCAGAGCATGCCAAAAAGGGTGCAAGCTGTAATTGATGCCAAAGAAGGTTCTACGAAATATTAAGTTTTTTTTTTCAACAAATTTTGCAATATTTCTTTTCCTCAAATATATATTTTTAAAACAAAAGAATTTATTTTTAATTGAATTAGAAACACTTAATTTACCTAAAAGAACAAATAAAAGGATAAATTTCCACTATTTTAAAATGTTATACGGCTTCAAACTAAACAACTTTGCATGTGTAACTAATAATTTGGCCAACCACTGTACATACAACGTAAAATAATAGTTTTATCTTTTACTTGATTTTCCTAACGAATTGTTAACACAATCTTGAAGAGAAAACTTGCAGGATTCGTTTTTTTTTTGTTTTATGCTTCATTTTTTAAGTTTTTTTTTTTGGTTTTTTTTTCGAGAGAAAAAAAAAGACAAAAATTGTTGAAATAACAATGTATATGAGAATTTATGTTAATAAAACTTGCAGAGAAGCAGGTCGTTCAACATTTTGTTGCATAACGGATGTATTTTGCCAACATACCTAAATAAACTCTATGCTAAAGATGAAGACTTTCTTCATCTTTAAAATGAATGATAATAGATTTATTATTTTGTTTTAGTTTTTTTTTTTTTTTTTTCGTTTTGTTTGACTCAACAAGTCAACATTACTTATGTAGTCAAATGTTGTAAGTAGAGTTAAGTAAATGTAGTGCAGTGCGATGGTATTTGCATGCTAAATTTATATATTTACGAGTTTAAGTTTTAGTACTCGTACATCACATCATCAGCAATGTGCAGCAATGGAGAAAAAGTAAAGTCATAAAATCAATGCTTTTTACAAGACGAACTAGAAGGATTTGTTCGAGTTACAAGCAGTTCAAGTTTCAAGTTTTAATTCAACAAGCCATTGTTGTTTCAGAAATCTGTGTGCATAAGTTGGCCATAAATAATTTTTGCAATAAAATAAGAAGTTTGTGTAAATACGAGGGTTAAATGAGAAGTTTTATGTAGAAACATACGATATGAAAAGCGTAAGGGGCCTATATACTGCAATCCAGGATAGAGACTCTTACCCTAGCAAACCAAAGCTAGCTACTTGCGTTCAATCAATAGCAATAGAAGCGATTCTGAATAAACTTAAACTGGCATAAGTTTGGTTCTGCAAGTAAGGCAATAAATCTAGGATCCTTAAATGTCGGGCATTTCTATTTCGAGTATCCAGTATCCCAATGATGTGTATTTTTGGAAAATAAAGCTATAAATGGTAGATTAATTGGATAAAGACAATTTGATCTAACCTTTATATCAATTCTTCACTTTTATCGATCCAGGAAACATTCGGAAGATCTTCTATTTTTCGCATTTCCTCCCCACAAATTTATCAATTCTTCTACTTTCCACATGAAACTCTAAAATACTAACAACAGCAACAGTAACAACATCTTTTGTACTTTAAACAAGTTTTATGAACTCTAGTGGTTGCGTAAAATAAATTTTGCATAATTAGACAATTACCAGAGCAAATAGTTTGAGGTTACTACAAGTGCAAGGAGATGGAGCAGTGCTTAGGTACTTTCATCTACAAACAGATGAGCATTTTTTTGCTTGCAAGAAACTTTCTGTTGGCTGGAGCTGTGTTGTGGCAGCAATAAAAAAGTATACGATAAAATTACTTCTTAACAAACATATTTTTCCTGTTGCTGCTCGTGCTACCCATACTCCCTGATTTATTCGACAATCATGATAAGTCTTAGGAAAGCAAAAGAAGAAATTGTTTTCTGGGGAAAAACTAATGAACACACACAATTTTTGTTGGTTGGTTTTTTCTTTTTTAATATTCCTTTATTGCTTGTATCTCTGAACTGCATTTCAGTAAAGTGAATACATAGTGATAAATTAAGTTTGATAGTTTTAACTAAGTAATAGAAAGTAGCTGGCAGCACGAGTACAAGTTGTAGTAGCAAGTATTACGCTTTGATACTGGTAGCAACATCTATAAAACACATCGTTTGTTATGTGTGTGTGTTTTATTGTTTTATCTCTGTTTTGGAGAATTTTGAAGATGCAACATATTAAGAAAAAAAAAAAAAACACATTGTGCATGTTTATGGTCATGTCTCTATATCAGACAGATTTTAAATTAATGAATTTATGAAACTGAACAAATAACAAACGGTTGATATTTGAACAATACTCTACGAAAATATACGAATCGTATCAATTTGAATTTCCCAATTCTACTACTACAATGGTGTGTTAACAAAATATCTTAAGCAACTACAGACTAAAGTATTATACTTAGAACACCGTCTTATACTCAGATTACCGTCTTATACTCAGAGTACCGTCTTATACTCAGACTACCATCTTATACTCAGACTACCGTCTTATACTCAGCCTACCGTCTTATACTCAGACTACCGTCTTATACTCAGATTACCGTCTTATACTCAGACTACCGTCTTATACTCAGACTACCGTCTTATACTCAGCCTACCGTCTTATACTCAGACTACCGTTTCATACTTAGACTATCGTCTTATACTCGGACTACCGCAGCGTTGCTACTTTCTGCACTATAGTGCAAAATCTGCACCATTTAAAATTTTTTGCACTGTGTTTGCACTATAAATTTTTTGTGTAATTTTGCACTATTTAACAACATTGAAAATTTTTTTTGAATTGACAGTTCTGTTTTTTATTTTTCATTTTACATCGCTGCTGTGAAAATATATTGGTTATATAAAAGCAGATTCTTTAAATAACAATGATTTGTTTTTTATTGATCATACAAACAAGCAGCTGTTGTTTACACAGCAAAATGAAATTTATATTGGTGTAGCTGCACAAAATACTATTTCACACCGTTCTTTTTTACAACAAACTGTAATGTATAACGATTTTAGAAACTTCTATATTGAAGTAATTACACAAATTAAAAAAAGATTCAAGTTTAATTTATGATCTTTAGAGCTTTACTGATATAGTTGACCCAAAATTTGCACAGTCATTAAAATTAAAATCCTTGGTTTTTTTTTAAAACTCGATTTCCATTTGTTAAGCTGGATTACCAAAAATTAGACAATGAATGGCGTGAACATGCACTTTTAGATCACAAGGAACTTAATCTTTACGATGAATTAGGTGTTAAAAAATACTGGTCTAAAATTTTTCAACTAAAAAACTGCGCTGGCGATATTCGTTTCCCAAATTTAAAAATTATAATAAAATTTCTATTGATTTTACCATTCTCAAATGCTTCGGTTGAAAAGATTTTTAGTAAATTAAAAAGTGATACCAGAAATAACTTGTCAACCAACACGGTTGCATCGATTGTGGTGCAAATTTTGAGCCTACTATTGAAATGATAAAAAAGAGTTGGAAAAGTTAATTTTCTGTACATGCTTATCGCTCCTTTATTGCAACATAGTCATATCTCAAAAAAAAAAAATTAACTTGGCAAAATGCGTTTAAAGTTTTAAAAATTTGAACAAGTAAAATTTTGGTTTTTGAGCTAAAGGAGCGATATGTATTCTTAAAAGTATTAAAAATACATACATAGATAACTAAATAAATATGTGAGTTACTTTTTTCAAATAAATGAATGAATTTGTTATATTTTTGTTTTGTTAATCGTTATTTACATACACATGTATATATATATATAAAAACATATGCCCTTATTCATAAAACTTACAACAGGTTTATAAGAGGTTTACAAAGCAACTTTTGTATGGAAATTTGCTTTATAAACCTGTTTTAAGTTTTTATGAATAAGGGGGATAATGTTTAGTACAAAAAATTATCTCTTTTTCCATTTTAAATGTTATGTTTAAAAAATAATAAAATAAAAAATGTTTATCCTTAAAATTGTTTGCACTATTTCATTTGATTTTGAACTATTTTTGGCATGAGTCTGTGTAATTTTTGGTTCAGCCGGTGGCAACGCTACCGTCTTATATTTAGACTGCCGTCTTGTACTCACACTACCGTCTTGGATTTCTGTCAAACTCTCACTATTAAATACATGCACTCAAATACTTGTTTCCATTCCTTTATTTCCCTGTTTTCTTATTTATACCAAAGTAAATGATTTTTTTAGTCTATAATTTATGTGAAACTTTTGAAAATTAGCTGTGCGTTTTATATATTTCTTATATTCGCCATAAATTTCATTACTTCAAGTATGTAGTTGTGTTGCTTTTATTTTGACATTTTATTTTATAAATAAAATAAATTTTAACTCAAAATGAAATAGTTTCTATTTACATTTATATTTATGCCATTTAAATTGTTGTTAATAAAATAAATTTTCATTAATAACAATCCGGCACACACACATGTCTTTATTTCATTGTTTCTTTGTGTGTAAAATCTCAGTCGTTTAAATTCATATTTAGTCAATATAATATTTGTGGGAAAGTGTGTGTTTTTCTGATGTCGTGCCAAACAGCGATAATATTAAACGGAAATTGGAATTAAACGCACGGTTCTTCATATCAGTTATAATAAAATATAATTTTATAGACAAATAATAAAACGTTTGAAATTAAATCAAATGTATGCAAGCGTAACATGGTTGATAAAATGTATTGAAGAGTTGGGACCAAAAAAAAATTAGCTGGCCACAGATGAAGCGTAATATGTATTAAAAAAGTATGTATTAAAAAGAATAATTTATATTACTTTTGAATAGAAAGTAATAGTAAACAAATAAGTAAAGTAATAGTAAACTTTCTAAAACAGGTTGGTGCGTTTAAAACTAAACTGATTTCGGGATCATACTTTATGACTTTTTGGTTAAAATATTTGGAAAATATAAAGAAGTCTCCTTCTAAAGATGGTCGTTTACTCCTCAAACATTAGATGAGTCTAGCAAATATCATATTTTGAATGTGCCATTTGATTCGTCAAATAATCGTTCTGTTCGTTTAAAGCTCACGATCCAAATTTATGTGTTGATACGAAGTTTACACATTCTGTTGTATAATTTTTTTTTTTTTAAATTACATTATATTTGTGTGTATTTTTTTCCTAACGTATAAATGAAATAGTTTTCTAAACAATCCTTTTAAATAAAGCTTGATCCATTTCGAGGTTCCCTAGTTTTTTTAACGAAAAAACACAATAAATTCAATTTGAACAGCCCAAAACGTGAAATTATGTACACACCGAAGTGTCGGTTATCATGGCACGATAACGATATATGGATCAGAGTGATTTTATACTGAATTTAGCTATTTCAATATGACAACATCGTCGACAATCAATCATATGTTATCAAATTGTTAACTATTGTAAAAGAAGAAGACAATTGTAAAATTAAAATAATAAAAATAAATTTCCACAATTGCCTTTCTCTTATTTCAGAGTTTTTTTTTTTTTTTTTTTTTTTTTTTCAAATAAATACTGATTTTTCACCAAAATCTTTTCACAATTAAACAGTTGAAGCATAGCCGCGAATAACGTTGTAAAAGCCGATTTTTACAAAACCTGTTTTTTTGCAGATTACAGTTAACTTGACTCTTTTACATTGCTCAATCACCAAATCAGCCAAAATTATGCACCTTATCGCTATCAAAATACAATTAGAAAGTGTTAGTCAGTGGAAGAACGTTCTAAGTTACACACAAAATGATACGAACAGCATTGTCAAAAGTAATTGATAAGTGTAACAGAGGCACAAAAAGAAAGTGTAATGTAGAAAATTGGAAAGATAATGAAAGAAAAAGATTGAGAAATAGTGGAAATGAGTATATAACAAGAAAAAATAAAAGTGTTCCTTCCAAAAACGCCCCAGAACAGGTAATGTGGAAAAACGTTTTAAGTGCACATTGCGTTATTTTTTAATTGAATTCTTTTTATATAGATTTGTGATTGCTTATGCTACTTTTCTTGTAAAAATTTTTGCATAAATCAAATAAAAGAACATTTTCATAAATTTTATGAAAAAAATTATAATGAACAGACGCATTTTTTATCTTCCTTAATCGAATTGAGCGAGCCTCAAAGAAGAAGAGTTAAAGGAGTTACAAAAATTATAGGATGCAGTTTCTTCGGGAAGAACGTATTAAAATAGGTGACGAAAAGAAAAAGGATCTCCTTGAAATGGCATCATATTTGCCTGAGAAGTACGCCGAGTTCTACAAATCGGTCTGCAATTAAATTGAATAAATGTCTTTGTATTTCAAAGCTAACGAGCATACATCATTAACGTTTTTGAAATATTTTATTATTTATGTTACTGAAGCGAATTTTTGTTGAGTTTATATTTTTGTTATAAAATTTTTTTTTTTTAATAAAAACATTATTTAATTTGCATAATGCACCCTTTACATATTTAAAGAACAAAAACAAATCACACAAATTTTCTTGAATAGGAATGTTTCTTTTGAACGAAGAACGATTTAAATGCCATCGCACTTTTCGTTGTGCAAAATGGAATAACGTTTTATGTGACAATAACTGTTGGATATGTAACGTTTTTCCATTTTAAAAAATATGTAATAAATTTTTTATTAACCAAGTATTATTATAAAACTATTTTTTTCACTAAATTAGTTTTTTAACCCAAGTACGTCCATGATGAATTAAAAAAAAATTATCTAGATATTACCTGCTACTTTAAAAACGTTTTTTACGAATTGTGAACAATTTCAATTTTGTCGCTTACAACGTTATTCGCGGCTATGCTTCAGTTGTTTACCATAAAAAGACTTTGTTTTATAGATATACACATTAGGGTGGGGTGAAATTTTGTTTTGTCTTAGATCGTCTTCTAATAGCAAAATTTTGTTGTGTTACTAGTTCAAATGGAAATCTTTAAAATTTTATTGAAATATTTTAAATGTAAGAGCCCGCGCATTGACTACAAAGTAGGGTGGATCGCTTGTGTATGGGAAAAATAAAAGTTAATTAATAAAGTTCTAATAGTAATATTTTGCTGTCTTAGACTTAAGTATTACCTACTTGAAAAAAAATATTCAATTAAGTGATATCTTTAGCCTGCGCATGCGTCTTAAAATTTTTGGAATTTTCATAAAAACATTTTTCATTTAAACTTCAATATTATCGCAGTTGTTGTGGAGTCTATGTAGTGATTTATGTAAATGTATTAATTTTTAGTAACAAAATAATAAAATATTTAAAATATTGAAGTTTAAATGAAAAGTGTTTTTATGAAAATTCCAAAAATTTTAAGACGCATGCGCGGGCTAAAGATATCACCTAATTGAATATTTTTTTTCAAGTATTACCTTTTTAAGTCTAAGACAGCAAAATATTACTATTAGAACTTTATTAATTAACTTTTATTTTTTCCCATACAAAAACGACCCACCCTAATACACATATATATATAGAAACTCTTTATGTTGTATGAACATTAATTGATTTGTTTGAGCAACGCCACCTGTCGATGAAATTATTCGTAACAATATTAATACACTTGGTTTTTTTTTTGATGATATTTTCAGAGGTTGTCTCGGATTTTTGCTCATATCTCCGTTATTTAAGGACGGATTTTGCTGATTTTAAATAGTAAACTTCTCGAAAGCATGTCTGACAGAATTATTGAAGATTTTTATCCTGAAGATATCTGGGGACTTCAGAAAATTGATTTCAACAGACAGACAGACGGGCATGTCTTAATAGACTCTGCTATCTATAAGGATCCAGAATATATACACTTTATAGGGTCGGAAAATTATATTGTGGAAATTACAAACGGAATGACAAACTTATATATACCCTTCTCATGAAGGTGAAGGGTAGAATAACATGACAGCATGACACGACTCACATGTGATCTGTCAAAAAAAGGCTATTGAAAAAAGTATATGTACTTGAATCACCCGTTAGTTTCTAAAAAAAACCTTTAAATTTTCTAAAACACTGAAAAATTGTTTATTCAATGTCAAACTTTGTGAATTTGTTTGCATTTTTTTCACTTAATACTCGTACATGGCCAAAAACACCACATAAAACATTCATAATTCTTGGTCACAGGAAAAATCTGTTGTTCTTTTCATAGCTCAATGTTGTTTTTTTTTTTTTTATGTTGTGTTGTTGTTGTTGTGATATTAATATAATGGCGCCTATTTGACGCCCTTGTTTCCAGTCAAAACAATTATTTACAGTCTTTTGTGCACTTATTTTTGCAAAATACTAGAAAATACTAGACACAACAAACACTACTACAATTTTGATCTCTCTCTCTACAAAGCAAAAAATGTTTAATGTCGTACAATGTTGTAACTAGTCTGGTTGAAAGACGTTTAGACAGTCGTTCAGTCATTCAGTCATTCAGTTTGTTATTGTTTTTCTATGTTCCACAACAAGTGTGTGTCATGTCATTTGTCGTTTTTGCCAGTAAAATACTTATGACATGTAAAAAGAGTGAGAGCGGCAACAGAAAAACACTGAAAAAAGAGGAGAATCATCGTTGGTTTAACAAGTTAGTGTAACATGACAATAATGCTACCAACAACAGTTGCTGCTGCTAGTGATGATGATGAAAATGATGATGGTGGTGATAATTATTATTAGTTTCATAACTATCAACGACAATGACAGACAACAGCATTGCAACAATATCAGCAGTAACAATGTGTAATAATAATAATATGGTTGGTTGGTTGCATTTTGGTTTCGTCGCTTAATGCTGTGTGGCAGCCATGAATGAACCAGCATAATAACAACATTAAAATGTTGTTGACTCCTTTTCCACTGCTGTCAATGTTGCCTTCTGTTATGGATTGTTATTTAAGCTGATAGTTAAATTGTTCAAACATCATGTTTGCAATTAAGTTTATTTAGCAACAGCAACATTTACAACAACTACAAAATATTCAATTTGATTGTTGGTGTTTGTTGGTTGCACCGAAAAAAAAAACTCAAAAAAAAAAACACATTTTATTACAAAAACACATCTAACAATAGCAATAATAGAATAAAACAATGTTGTAAGTAAACGTAACATATTGTTAACTGTCACTGCAAATATATTTTGAATACTGTGTGATTTATATACTGCACATACCTTCAAGCATTTACACACAGAGAGTGGAAAATAAAACAAGAGTTAAGGAGTGCGTCAATAAAAATGTGAACATGTAAGTAATTGCATAATAGTTGCAGATAACTGCAGCAAGTGAGAATTCAGAATCCATTCTGGAGGCAGTTGTAACGTGACAATGTTCTCTGTAAATAATGAATGAGCAAAAAAGTTGACTGCATCGCATTCATCATCCACAAAACCATGTAATATAGCGTTATTTCTCTCATTCTTGATTCTAGAGATCAATACCTTTAAGCTGAAGATATTGTGATTAGATCTGAGCAAATGAAGTAAGAGCTCCATAATGTCTATGTTTTGCCAGCTATCCAACAAGCTACCATGTCGATATCAAGGCTTTATTTGGTTGTGATATGTGACTTTTGCACAACAGCATATAGAATAGGGCTCGGTCTTTCGTTCTCAACATGAGAAAAGTCTTGTAGTAAGATGGAGGCAAACAAAGTTATAGCTGTATAATGGCTACGTCTTGGCTGTGATCAGCTGTCAAATAGGGTGCAATCCAGACATCACGGTTTTTTTCGGTGGTATTACCATTCTTTTCTTATGGGGCTTTAACACGACGCTGTTAAACCATAAAGGAAAGCCCAGAGATGCGTAGCGAACAGAACAAATTTGAAGAATCCTCGTTCTGCTTACTGAATAACGATTTTATCTAACGGATTATGGGTAACTGCGCCAGCTCTCCTTACATCATCATACCGTCTGATAAACTTTGCAACAATTCGAGCAATAGTTTCTCTAGAAATCGTTTCACTGGAATGACCTATATAGACTTCATCATCTCTTAACGATGTCTTACATCATTAAAAATAAAGCTTTAAATAATTTACCAACTGGCCTTTCGATGATCTTTCGGGAACCTCTATGTTCAGGGCAAGAAGTTCTGTTCACTGTTATTATTGTAGCCGCACGTTAGATCTCAGCTGGTCGTCCTCCAATTGATGTTGCGGCCCTAAAAAATTAGAGTATTGACATTCGCAACATCAAACCAGATGCCTCCAGGATCGCATGTTGGTGTATAAAGACAATAGGAAGAAGGATGTTTTGGATAGGCCGCTATCCAAACCGACGAAGAAGGATGTCAGGATGTATTGAACACGCTCAGCACAAGTTTTTTCACATCAACCAAAGTTTCTTTGGCCATTAAGAAGAAAGCCACTGACGAGAGGGGAGTCAAGTGCCAGAGAATAGAATACAACGTTTAGTGAAAGACTTAAAAAATGGGTTAAGTTAACCCAAACTTGAAACGAAGGAAGAGTCTGATCATGGATTATTCAAATAGGCCGATGTCCCTCTTGTCACACTTGTTGCAAAGTTCAAGGAAGATCTTGTTTTCCCTCAGCTAAGCTAGTATTCCTATCAGGGACTTAACATCGTGAGAAATTTTTGGTTTAATAGCCTTCAATTTATATATTCGCATTTGTCACACTGTTGTAGGCATTAAAATATCAACACGGACTAGTGAGTACACTTACCAACAACTTTATTATAGTAGCCTGCCTTATTTTTCTACCCAGTTTCCACTAAAGTTTCTAAATTTTTATACAGCTAGAAATGTTGAGCCACATATCGTTGGAGCACTCCCACATTTTTGTTTTTCTGTTCATGTGCACATGTGTATTTCTTTTTAATGATTCATACTTCAATTTACCACCAACAATAACAATTCATGCCTTGAATAGGAACAACTGCAACAACATTTAGCAGCATTTAAAAGCATAAAGTAGAAAAGAGGGAGATAAAAATAAAACAACAATTGCTCTACAATAAAAACAACACCCAATAAAAATAAATGATTGTTGTACTCGACATGTTGGTGGTCAATTGGAATTGCAATTGCTTTAAATTGAAGTGCCTCCCTAACAAACAATAGTGTATAGAGGTTATGTACATATGTTTATTAGGGGGCACT
This sequence comes from Bellardia pandia, assembly GCA_916048285.2. NCBI lineage: Eukaryota > Metazoa > Arthropoda > Insecta > Diptera > Calliphoridae > Bellardia > Bellardia pandia. The sequence goes on from OU696531.1 coordinate 48,620,353, forward strand.
CAGTTTTGCATTAAATTAAATTAGTTGCTATATTTTTTAATAACTTTGTGGAGATTTTGTTGGCAAAGTATTCATCATGGGGCTTTTTCAATAACGATAGACTAGGCAATAGCATGCCGGACTATCAGTCAGAGGGTTGCGGGTTCGATTCCCGCCAAAGACTCTGGGTGTTTTCTGCAGACAAGCCAAAAGCTTCGCAGTTTGTGTTTGTTTTTAAAAAAAAAAAAAAAAAAAAAAAAAAAAAAAAAATTAATAATTGCCAATAATGCAAGCAAACCAAGTTAGTGTTTTGTAGGATTAATTAAGAATTCGATATGTCTCCTTTCTCCTTCTACAAATGAATCGAACAAGTGAATGCAAAAGAACTATACCCACTGGATGGTGTCTGTTGGTACAACCCTAATTCTCTAATGGAAACGCATTCACAATGGGTTGAAAACATACTTTTATTGGTCAAAGAGAACTGCATTGCTATCCATTAACCAATAGATCCGAAATTAATGTGTTGTTGTCAGGAATAAGTTTCCCGATTAGATCAGAATACATTAAATTTTGGAGCATACAATAGAAGACGGTTTACACTAAGTTATTAAAATATTTTGTTTTTATTAAAACACGGGCCTCTTGACCCATAGTGCAGCTACTACGATTGCACCAACTAACACAAATCATATTGCAGTTTTGCCTTACTTATTTTTTTTTTTCTTTGCAATAAATATTTGCTTAACTGTACAAGAGTGTTTGTATGAATTTTCACTGCAATCTATTTTAGTTTTTCGCAATTTTTTTTCGTTTAGAATGTTAAACACAACCCAGTATACCTACCTATACATTGGTTCCAAAAACATTTAAGAAAATTTGCATTGTCAGTCGTAGAGGCGCAACAAACAAACAACAGTCAAGCTAAATGGTCGAATACAATAAAATCAGTTAGCAGAAATTTAACCATGCAGAAACAAACACAAAAAAAAGAAATACATTCAAATAACAAAAAAAAAGAGTTTTTGGTATCTTTTAGGCTTTTAGTGAGTTTTAGGGAGTGAATATCGTTGCATCGGATACAATTTTTAGAAAATATACAAATTCAGGCTGGCAAAATATTAGAGAGTTTGTTGTTGAGTTAAACGGAAATAGTTTGGGAAAATAGATTCTTTTAAGCGTTTAAATGCAGGTGGGTAGTAGAGAATTAAACGAGAGTTAACCAGTGAAATAGAAAAATCTAACAAAGATTTTCACAATCACTGTTACAACAAAGATAGGGGCCGGCCATCAAAACAGTCAAAGCTTTTGATGTTTGAAAAAACTTTATAAATTTATGACATAAAATCTTTTTTATAGAAACAAAAAAAAAAAACACAGAAAATACTAATTTAATGGGGAAGGTTTATTATCATTTGAAGAAAACATTATTTGGCATTTATTTTTGGAAGATTTGTCTATCAAATGTTGGCCGTTGCTACGTCGCAGATGGTCTATCCGTTGAGTCCAATTTTCGATGACTCGTTCGAGCATTTCCACTGGTAACTTGCGAATGACACGCGTGATGTTTTCCTGCCATGTGTGGGAAGTGGTGCCGTCTTGTTAAACCTAAATACTTTCAATTTCCGAGTTGCTGCGAACGGCGCCGAATCGATTCTCCACGGTTTTCGTGTACACTATCAGCTACGGCCGCTTCTTCACAGCGTCCTGGACGTGGCTGGGTTCCAAAATGGGTAATGGCGAACAATACTAAACAAATATAACATGACAACATGAAACGACTCACACGTGATCTGTCAAAAAAAAAGGCTATTGAAAAAAGCATATTTTCTTGAATCACCCTTTATATGGCTGTTTATTAAAGAAATATATTGAAGGATCTTTTTCTAAATGCAAAAATCACAGTTTAAATTCTTTGCGGCTTCTTTTGCCATCAAACTTTTTCTTTAGTTTTAAAGTACTTGTAAGAATTTGTTTGCGTATTTTTTACTTTTTTCCTCAGTATGTTTTTGTAATTTTATACAAACGTATTTAGTTTAATGATTATATTTACTTTTACTTGGCATTTGTTGGTGGGTTCTTAAAGCATTTGCATTGTAATTAAAAGCAACTTGTTAAAATGTAACACAATTATTGAAGGGAGTGTTTGCTTTGGTGTGTTTCTCGATGACTGGCTGGCTGGCTGGCTGGGTGGATAGATGTTTTAATTAAAAGTGTAAATTTAATTTTATACACAAACAAACGAACTGAACAGTCGTGTTATATAGCAGTGTATCAACCCGGCAGTGCTAAAGGCAGTAATTGACAATATTCCATTAAATGCTTGGCTACTCATTCCAGTGTTCAAATTGATCTTAGAACGTTTTCAAATGCAAAGAAAGTCACTTGGTTGTTTCTGCATAAGCTTTTTGTATATGCCAGCTAACATTCGCCAATTTGTCAACTAGTACATTTAACTGGTTATCTGGTAAATGTCTCCAGCGATATCACCAATAATAGTCCTTCTCTTTAATTGGATCTACGCACCGGAACGACCCGAGTCTCACTCGCCCAAAGGTTGTGAACCAAGTGACAGCTATATCAATCGAAAGTATTTTTCCCAGGGAAAGAATTATTGAGATTGCGTCACTCGGTAGAAAAGATTTTGCGGAACATATTTTCATGCAAGGATGTAAGGATAAGCATAACCACTTATTTTAGCACAAATTTGTTTGACGTTGTTTACTTTTACAAAAGTTCTGTAAGATAAAAATAAAATAAAACTAAATATTTGTTGTGTCTTGTCCTAATAAACGAAACGAGTTCAAATATTTACCAAGTGTGACCGTACCTTAAGTCCTCGTCAACAGTTTCATTTTCCCGAATACTTTCGATGAACAAGATCAGATCTATCTGGCGATTAAATAGTTATGTTGGACACATTACAATAGAGCACAGAGTCCTGATTAATTAGAGATCAATTATTGACGCCTTGAGTTTTACTTGTCGGATTATTCTCGTGCCTGTATTGATGACATATTATTCCGCTTGGAAGACAGTGCAAGTGTTGAAAATCTTCTGTAATAAACCAATAGGTTGCCATTTAGAGCTAGTTCACAGGATGGAGTTTATATACCCTGTTTGCACACAATTAATTTCAAGCGCATCTATATCGCAATAAAAGTCTCAGGTGTCACTACACTCACACAAAAATTACGAAGAATCATCAAACTTCTCAAAGCAATTAATGCATGGACAAAGAAACTTGTTAACCTACAATGGTCAATTTAAACATTCTTCATCATCAGGACAAAGTGATGCGAATAATTTCGCGAAACACTTTAGAGCTCACCTTCAACATACTGTTTATGTCGTTAATATTCTCATATGCAAGAATCCTAGTTCTAGACAAGTTTCTTACGCAAACGTCGTTAAATGTAATATGCCAGGTCTGGAGCAGGAACCTAAACCCCAATATTCTGAGCCGCATATCAACAATCTAGAGACAACATTGCAGACACTTGTCCAAACTATGAACACTTTCACGACCACCATGACATCCATGATGCAGGAAATGCTGAAAATGCAATCCACTATCTTGCAAGCCATTTTAAAGAAATGATTTATTTAAAAATTTGTTTCTGGAACGCGAACGGCCTCCGCCAACATAAAAATGAACTGGAATACTTCCTGATGGATAAGCAGATTGATGTTATGATGATTGCTGAAACTCACTTGACGTCGACAGGGTACTTCAAAATTAATGGCTACGAGTTCTACGATACTAAAGACCCCCGCGGAAGAGCTTGTGGAGGTTCGGCAATTCTTATAAAGAACAGAATAAAGCATTATCTAATGAATAACATAAGTGAGGATTACCTCCAAGCAACAAACATTTGCATTGAATTCTGTCAATTAAAATTTGTTTTATCATCGATTTATTCTCCGCCTCGATTTTCAATAAAAGAACACCAATACCATAACTTCTTTAAATCCCTTGGAGCTAGATTTTTAGTTGCTGGTGACTTTAACGCCAAACACACATTTTGGGGTTCACGTCTGGTAACCCCAAAGGGTCGCGTACTCTTCAACACCATTGCTAAAATGGGCTTAGATGTACTCTCAAGTGGACATCCCACCTATTGGCCGACGGACCGACGGAAGATTCCCGATGTTATTGACTTTGGGGTAATGAAAAATATCCCTGTAGAATGGATGCAAGTGGATCCTTCACTGGACTTGTCCTCAGATCACTCTCCTACTATCATTTCAATGCATTTCCCTCAAGTGTGTGGTTCTCCATTTATGAACATGACTAAGACCCGAGTAAGTTGGATAAAATACAAAAAGTATTTAAGTTCTCATTGCACGGAAAATGTTGTGTTGAGATCTACCGACGATATTGATGAGTCGATTGGCAACTTTACCGAGGACCTTCGACGAGCTGTGCATCACGCTTCCACTTATCAAGTTGAATGTAGAAATAGGACACACAGAACTTATTTCTCTGAACTCGAACATCTCCTATCAGAAAAAAGAAGAATGAGAAGAGAGTGGCAAATTCACAGGTCTCCTGAACTGAAAGCTAGGCTACGGGAATGCAGAGATATACTAAGACATTTCTTAGAAACCCAAAGAACGGCCTCACTTAGATCTTACTTGGAAGGTCTTGATAGTACCCCACAATCTGACTGCTCGTTATGGAGGGCGGCAAGAGGTTTAAAAAGACCAGTAAGAGGAAAACCTCCTTTGCGAAATCCGACTGGTGACTGGGCTAGAAATGATTCCGAGAAAGGGGCATTATTTGTTAACCATTTGAGAAATGTGTTTACTATAAACAACTCAAATAATAACGAATCTGATTTGCCACCACTTGTTATAAGGCCTCCGGTACCTCTAAGACTAAACTTTCGTGATGTCCAAAACGCTATTGGTACTCTGAACCTTAGAAAGGCTCCAGGTATGGATAAAATCAGCAATAAAATGCTTGTGGAGTTACCTCGTGTAGCAAGAAGAATTATCCTCTTTATCTTCAACGCTATTTTACGCCTAGAATACTATCCTGCAGATTGGAAGGTGTCTATGATCACTATGATTCCTAAGCCAGGGAAGGACCATACCAAAGTGGAGTCATATAGGCCAATTAGTCTACTGCCGACAATTTCAAAACTGTTTGAAAAATTGTTAATGGCTAAATTGACTCCAATTCTGAATGACACTGAATGTATTCCTAATCATCAATTCGGCTTCAGGGCTAAACACAGCACCATCGAGCAAACACACAGATTGGTAAATGTGATAAGAGGGTCGTTTGAAGACAAAAAATACTGCTCCGCCCTTTTCATTGATGTGTCCCAAGCGTTCGACAAAGTTTGGCATGACGGTTTAATGCACAAAATAAAATTAACTCTGCCTGCTAACACCCATAAACTCATGGAAAGTTATTTATACGGTCGCAAATTTAAAATCAAAGAAGGTGATTTTTTAAGTACCGCTCAGCCAATTGAATCAGGTGTGCCACAGGGTAGCATACTGGGTCCTACTTTATATTTGATATATGCCTCCGACATGCCGTCAGACCCTAAAATCCATACGTCAACTTTTGCAGACGATACAGCCTTTATCAGCGTCCATCAGGACCACCAAGTTGCATCACAGAATTTGCAGAATTATGTTTATAAACTAGAGAATTGGCTAGAGCTTTGGAAAATCAGGGTTAACGAACAGAAATGTATTCATATAACTTTCACATTGCGAAAAGATACCTGCTCGTTCATCAGAATAAATAATCAAATTATCCCGCAACACAATGAAGTCAAATACCTCGGCATTCACCTCGACCGCCGTTTAACTTGGAAGTCTCATATTGAAGCGAAACTTACACAAATGAGATTAAAAGCAGTGCAACTTAATTGGCTAATCGGCAGAAACTCTACATTGAAATTGGATTGCAAACTTTTGTTGTACAATGCAATACTAAAGCCAATCTGGTGCTATGGAATTCAATTATGGGGTACTGCCTCAGCATCCAACATTGAAAAAATTCAAAGGGGTCAAAATAAAATTCTACGTATAATTACTGCAGCACCATGGTATGTTAAAAATTCTCGAATCCACAAAGATCTAGGCGTGCCATTAGTAAAAGTCGAATTTACAAAATATGCGTCAAAGTATGTCAGCAAACTTGAACACCATCCAAACCCCCTTGCACGAGACATCCTTAACTTTAGTGGCCACAGTCGGTTGAGAAGGAGGGATACCCTTGCTTTAACTCAAGCGCAAAATAGATGACTGGATCAGTTGATGTGAAATTTTTTTAGTATCATAAAAATTTTTGTCTAGCACTGGCTGGGCTTATTATTTTCTTTTTAGTATTAAGATTTGAATACTTATTGTCATTTCAAATATGAAGATTCAATAAATAATTAAATAATTAAATGCAAAAAAAAAAAAAAAAAAAAAAAAAAAAAAAAAAAAAAAAAAAAAATATGCAAGAATCAAAGCGCTAATACTTAAAGCCTGGATAAAGAAACTTCCAAGATAATTGGTCGGTCAGTAGTTAATTATGCTAATGCAGTGTTGTCACCGCCATTATAATCTCGTGTAACGAACTGTTGGAAGAGGCGTGCACTACGATGGTAGACGAAGATTCTCCCAGTCTTGGAACATAATGTCATATGGACAATATAGTTTCTTCTGTGATCCTTTCATGTGAGAGAGAAAATCATGAAATTTAAAACTCGCTTTAAATATGTTAGAAGAAACCTGTGTGTGTAGAAGTATATATGTATACAGAGATAGGATTAGAATGCATTGGACCGAATATCATACGACATGTTTAGGATGAAGATGGCCGTTTACTATGGCTGGGTAAATGCAGTGAAAACCCTGCGGATGAAGTCAAGAATAGCTCTGCGATAATTTAAGTGTGCTGTAGCTTAATTGATTAGCGCGTTTGATCATAAAGCATGAGTTGGTATTTGTGGCCTGGGTTCGCTTCCCAGCAAACAATATCTGCCACTCAAACAATATCAGTGTCTGATAATTATTTGTTTTATGTCCTATCATAACTAATATTTATCACAGCGCCCTCCTTTGGTGGTATAGCATTGAAACGCCACCGTAGTAAAATGAATAAAATAATGGCTATAAATCAAGCTTTGATCAATGCGCCTACTCACCACCAGAGGCGCTGCAATACTGTACTGCTAATAAACATAACGCGCAATTACAGTGTTGTCATATGGAAAGCTTTTCTCTCCCTTCACCACCTATTCTTCTCCTACCTATCCCCTTTCCAAAGAAAGTAACACAATTAATTAATATACAGGCATATTAATTGCCGAGCGTCACTTCTCTGTAAAAAAAAAAGTCGGAATGAAGCAACAGACTTACTGCTTACTATTTATGGAATAACCCGGTGAACTAAAGCAATTTGTTAATCTTGACCTCTATGCGCAAACCCCGATAAGGAAACTGTATAGTTTTAGTTGCAGCAACAACAATTCGCGCTGTTAGGTAACCAGAAGTGGCTTTTCATAATTCTTCAGTGTAAAACTAGTTCCAAGAGCTAAAGGGTTTTTACATTATTAAGCACATACTATTTGTAGAATATCTGTGTGTAATTTAATGTATAAATATATGTTAACATGCATAGAATGAAACAGTTTTTGTGCTGTTGCAAGCATTTTTCTACATACTGTTGTACTCTTTTTTCACATTTCACTCATTTAAGTGTTTTCCTTTTTGTCTATTTTTAACAATTTTCCTTTCGAGGCGAGAGTAGTATAGTCAGTTTGTTAATAAGATTCGTAACATTTAGATGACCTAAACATAATTTCGAAATTAGCTTTACATTGGTTAATATGAATTTTTGACAACAGCAAATATATCTATCACAATACATTCATCAATTAGTTGTGTTTGAAACTTTTCAACTAAACCTAAAAACGTAAATAATATGAAATAATTGGATCGTCTTCTTTGAATCAAGACATATTGTAGCAAATTCAAGTTGTAAATCTTTGTCAGTTGTCAAAATCCAATTCAAGAGATTGGAGAAATTGGAAAACCCTGAAGGCTGAAGTTCGATGAACATGTTGTAAGCTATTAGCTTCCAGATTTCGAATGTATGTCTGGACTATGGGCAACACAGACATGACAGACATGCTGCAATATGGACAAGTGGTTGCTAAAAACATTTTGCTAATCATAAATTATTAGAATCGTATTATGTGTTGGGTACATATAATTCGAATTAGTCCTATATGTTTGTATGTGTTGACACTATTTCTTGTTGTTTTTTTTTCTGGTTTGTAACAACATATAGTGTTGACATTGCACATCTTAGATTGCCACATGCTTGTCGTGTTGTACATTATTTTAGACAACATTGTATACGTGTGTTTGTGAGTATTTAGTGTAAAGCACTTGGAAAAACTACCAGAAAAAGTGATGCTGGCAAATTATATATCAACTTACATATGAATACACTGTAGGTTGTTTAGAATAAAATTAAAAGAAATTATTCTCTGTAACTAAAAGTTTAAATCACACAATCCCGTGTAACAATTCTCATCAATTAAACGAGAGAGTATACGACCGGAAAGTGTCTCATGAAGTAATTGACTGGCACATCATATTGTTGAACATCAAAATCATCTAATTTGCGGAGAAAGATATCAAGCACTAATGATGTGTCCAGTCCAAAATCATCGGATACATAAGGATGCATTTGTTTCTTGACCATGACATTGGCAATCGTTAACCACCTTTCTCTATCACTGTCCAATTAAAAATCATATTTTATATCGCAAACAAAGGGTTATTAATTGCCCCAAGGAATTATATGTCCTGGCGTAAATCCATCACATTGACGCTGTTACAATCCTTGGGTAATTTGGCGACACCGGTGCCATGAGCTTTAATTGAAAAAAAAATGATTTTTTTTTTCTGTGCTACAGCAGCAATTACTTCTTTTGTACGTACTATACGATGTCTCTTTGGATGCGTGTTATCATTTAGAGTGTACGTGGTGCGAAAAGGTTCCATAGTTATTCGAATTAATTGCTCTGATGGACGATTCTGTTGACCGCAAAATGGACATAGTGCGCAATGCGTATTTCGAACAGAACCATGATTTTCAAAATAAATTTGTACAATTTGCAAGCGTTGTTCAGGCTTCAGTCTATTCATGTTGAAATACTACAGCAATCACTTGACATCTGACAAAATTGCCACCATTTTGACAAAATGTCAACTTAAAGTTCTATATAACTAAAAAAAAAAAACACCCTTTACATATAAATAATCCTTAATCAATAATCCTTAATCAATCAAAAAATTCTAAAATTCTGTATAAAAGAGAACCGTTATTTCAAATATAAAGACAATATTTATACCCAATGTAGCGGACTACCGATGGGGTCACCAGCGTCTCCAGTTGTGGCCGACATCGTAATGGAGGAATTGTTAAGAAAAAGCGTCGAAAACCTAGATAGGAAACCGAGATTATTGACAAAATACGTTGACGACCTGTTTGCGATAGTAAGGGAAAATGATATTGACGAAACACTAAACCAATTAAATAAATTTCACAAGCGAATTAAATTTACAATAGAAGAAGAGAAGCACGGGCAGTTGCCGTATTTGGATACATTGGTTATCAGGAGAGAAAATCAAATAATAGTTGACTGGTATCAAAAACCAACTTCGTCGGGAAGAATCATTATTTTTCGTGCCATCCAAAGAGTATAATAATGAATACTGCAAGTAATTTTATTAAGAGAGTGTTATCAATCAGTGATAAACAATTCCATAAAGAAAATTTACGTAAGCTAGACGATATTTTAAGAAAAAACTCGTTCCCGAAACATATCATCAAAAAACTAATATACAAGAATAATGGCATTAAACATATACCTTTACCAGATAACTCTACTAGGATATATAAATCAATGACCTACATTCCAAAAATCTCGGAAAGGATTCATAATTCGGATATTTACAACAAAGAAAAATATAAAATAGCTCCTAAAACAAATAACACTCTGAGACAACTTTTTTCAAATACAAAAAGTAGAATTGACGACATGGATAAGTCAAATCTTATCTACAAAATAAAATGCATGGGGGACAACACTAACATATGCAACCAAGTATATATTGGGACTACAAAGAACAAGCTGAAAACTAGGTTAGCAGGACATAGATCGGACATAAGATGTAGAGATAAGTCATCAACACAAAAAACGGCACTTGCAGCCCACTGTGCAATGAGAGGACATACACCAGATTTTGACAATGTACAAATTTTACAAAGAGAAGAAATATATAAACGGAGACTTACATTGGAAATGTTGCACATCAACAGGGTCGAACAAGATAAGAGAATGAACTACCGGACCGATATAGAAAACTTATCAAAGAGTTATACTTATATAATAAATAAAACAAAACATAAAATTTAGTACAATATTAAATGTTTAACTGTAAGGACTAATTTTTGATTATTGTAACTCATTGTTGTTGTAAGTTTTATCTTTATATTCTGTCGCAATATTAAAGTAAATTAATTTGCATTATTTCTGTTTTGTGTATAGATTTTCCTGATGATGCTTACCGATGCACTAAGGTCCCAATATTCAAATTTTTGGCCAAAACTAAATATTTTACATGGGTTACGATTATAATTTTATTGTTGCAATCTAATAGCAAACACAACAGAGCAACCACAAATGCATTTTGTTTTTGTAAATTGCAATTTACCTTTTAACATTACAGTATTAAAGTTGATAAACTTCAGTCCACTTGAAAAAATAGTTGAGTGCAGGTGTTTTTTAACATTTTTAAATATTTTCTAGTTTTTTAAAAAAAAAAGTTATTTCTAAAGTTTAAAATGGAAAATAAAGCTGAAGGTATATAGTTTATTCAAAAGATTATAAAAAATTCAAAATATTGAAGGTGAAGTAAATAAATATTAATATGTTGGTGTATTATAAAATTTATGAATTTTTGACGATTTTTAAATTTACGTAGAGATTTAAAATTTCGGCTAAGTTCGGCTGGCATACGACCAAAAAAAAAAATAAGATATTGATGTATATTTTTCATTTCACCCTAGCTTGAATTGCGGAAATTTGCGATTTTTGAGTTATTCATCTTTTTATGTGCCGTGCACGGTGGCTCTTAAAGCAACTTTTGATCAAGGGTCAAAGCACATCCGTTTTTTTTCCTGATTTCGGTTATTTATGTCCAAATTTTGTACTAACAATGTTCTACAAAAATGTAGGCACGGCATAGGCGAACAACTTTTGTGAACATAGTGATACAATCTGAGCCTGTCTAGGCACACGAAAATCACTTTGTGCCTCAAAAATCGTCTTTTTTTACTTTTTGAGTTTACCTTGCAGGGAATCAAAATTGCTTACTACTAGTATTCTACAAAAATGTAGCCAGGGTATACGTGAATAAATTTGCAAAAATTTTAAAAATTTATTTAAAAAAAAAAATATTTTTAAATTTTTATAAAAAATTTTTGTTAATTTAAAACAAATTTAAATTTTTTTTAGTACTTATAAGGCATATTTTCCGAAATTCTTTTTTTGTGATTCTTGTTTTAGAAACCCTCAATCTTAAAAATTTCGAGATTTTTCAAATGTGGATAAAACACACAAACAAAAAAGAAAAAATTGTTGGATATTTTGCTGAGGACGCTGCGGAATCACGGCATAAAATATATAAAAGTGATAGGTTATGTCACGCTCGCAGAACAAATCGTAGTGATAACCTACGTCGAGTATTTAATAGATCAATGGATACATCAGATCCATTAATATCATCCCTTCGAATAAACACACGAGTTCACCAAAGAAAACATGCGGCCCTTTTACCAGAAGTTATCGAAATGTTAAAGTGTGAGGATCCCCCTGAATTATCTTTACAGGATCAGCAAGTGGACCTAGATGAAAGTACTGATGATGAGTATGATGAAGAATGTGGGAAAGAAAATTTAGTTTTGGAAAGTGAATTATAATATAAAGTTATTTTAAAATTATTATGCATTGAAAATATAAAGTTCATAAAATATAAGGAAACTGGGATTTCTGTTAAAATTAAACTGTTTTTTCTTGATCATTTGATGAAACATCTGAATTAGATTTAAAAAAGATTGCTTTTCGGATTTTTTCGGACTATATTGTGACCTAATAAGAAAAAAAAGAAAAAAAAATTTTTTTGTATGTTTACGAAATTTTACGAAAACGTATTTGTTATATATATACAACATATGCATGAAAGGGTTTAACGGTTTTTAAACCTTAGAAATTGATCCAAACTTAAGAAGATAAGCGTTAGCTTGGTTGTAAATGCTGTTTCATTAAAAAAAAGTATTAATATGGCTTTAAAATAATTTTGGCCAAATATTTGTTCTAGCGAACCCTATGTGCGATGGTAGGCGAAATATTGAAATAAATAAATATAACAATTGATTATAACACAGACCTCGAGCCTGATTATTTACCTAATTTATTTACTTAATCAATTGCTCTTGAGTGTAATGTAATATATAGCACATTCCTACAACGATATTCTCTTTCAAGTACATACTTTTATTTAGTATAAAACAATAGAAACTAAAAACTAATGTTACAGGTTTTGAAATTAGTGGTGACTTGTAAAAACTAATTAGATGCTGCAACATTGCAGAACAATGTAGAATGTAAAACCAAACCAAACTAAATAAATTAAAACAATTCTCAAGTAAATTGTAAGTATGTACATTAGGGCGGGTCAAATTTTTTGTCGACTAGAGCCGCCCCCTAGGATGATTCTATGGACAATTCTAAGCAACTTTGGTGAAGGAACCATGGGTCTATCTCGATTTTCGGGTCTCCCACTTTTCAAAAAATGAATGACTTGAAAGCAAGAAAGACTTTCAAAAATAACTTATTCCGCTTTTCTTCCACTAAATTAATTTTTTTTACACATGTTCTTATTTTTTAGGTTGAATTTCTGTTGAAAAAAATAAAATAAATATCAATTTTACCGAACATTTTTTCTCGGAAAATATACGAAAAATATTACAAATATGCATGAAACGCCCTCTGGTGGTGTTCATAGGTAAAAATAAAGATCAAAAATGAATTTCTCGACCCCAAAAACCCCCCATATACACATAAAAAAGATAATATAACGATGAATAAAAAATCGAATTTCGAATCAAAATGATGTTATAGGGAAAAAAATCATTTTTTGAAAAGTGGGAGACTCGAAAATCGAGATAGACCCATGGTTCCTTCACCAAAGTTGCTTAGAATTGTCCCTAGAATCATCCTAGGGGCGGCTCTAATCGATTTTTTCGGCTCCATACAAATTGGCCCGGCCTAATGTACATATTCTTAAAGGAAAACAATAAATTATTTTATTAAATTTCTTAAATTTTCTATCATTAAATTAAAAATAAAACAAAAATATTAGAGAATTCCTAGAAAACACCAACTTTCAGGGCATTTTCTACAATTAACTACCCTGAAGGAAACCTGGGGTCAAGTGTCTCCAAGTCACCACTTTTGTCTACTATATTGGTAACGGTTTGGCGACATTGTCAAAAGCATTGTCACAATGGTTATTATTATATAATTACTTTTTTTCAATTGTGAGCCCCGATAGACTACGCAATAGTGTGCCGGACTATCATTCAGAGGGTTGCGAGTTCGATTCCCGCCAAAGACTCTATGTTTTCGAATTTATTTTTAATTAGGTATTTTTTAGTATTTTATTTTTTTTAATAAAACTGCAAAAATTAGCAAAAAAAATTCATTTTTATTTACTATTTCAGAAAAGTACCAAAAGTGTAGACAATGTGGTCCCAAAAGAACTACTTAGTCAGTATTGACGCCGTCTACTGGTAGATTTCGTAGGACAAGCCTGTGCTAAATGTCAAAAGTAGATAGTATTAGTAAGGGTATAATTCGTCAATAGTAATGGTGACATCGTCAATAGGTAATCAGTATAATTTTACTATTGACATTTCCTGCAGGGTAGCTACATACATATGTATGTATGTATTGCAACCAGACTTTAAATTCGTTCATTCTTCTACCTTTATTATTTATAATTTTTTTTTTTTTTTTGTTTCTTAAAGCTACTTCACTATTTAACAGCTAAATAAACAATGGCAGCCGCGCAAATAACATCATGATGTGTGTGCAACCGCAATAAGCGCAAAATAAGCTTCGCAAGAAAATAATAATAATACAAAAAAACTCCAACAATAGAAAAACAACAACAGAAAATATTTAAAAAATCACTTGATAAAACAACAACAGCGCAAGCAGTCAGTCGAGTGGCAGCGGCAATCTAATGCCACACAATATTTTGTATGCACTCTCCACATATGAAAGAAAGTACACACACATCTATGAATGAATGAATGAAGGAATGACTGACTGACTGAAGGCATGAAAGAATTGGTGAGTGAATGTGTAATTGTGGTGGTAGAGTCGCGTGTAGATGCACTTCCTCGGTCGTTAACTTGCAAATTGCAAAACAACACAACAACAACAGCAGCACACCGGCAACAATAATAACAACAACAAACCAACGAGTATAGAAAAGAATCTAGAAAAAACCAGGCTGCATTACTGCGTGGAAAAATAAGACATTTTCCAGTCTAAAAGTAATGGCTGCATGCGGCAACAATAAAAACTACAACAACATCATACCAACCATGCCAACATTTTTTTATTATTAGTCTTGAAATATGTTTGCTTTTTTTTTTTTTTTTTTTTTTTTTTTTTTGTTAGTTTAGGCTGCTCTATTCTTGACTGTTCCAGCTCTAACTCTTTCCTTTCCATTTCTAAATCACTTAAAATGCCACAAAATACCTGCCTGCCTCTCACATCTTTACACGGCCAGCAATTCCAACAACAATGTATCGTATGTATTTATGTTTCACAAAAAAAAAAATTGTTAAGTTTGCTGTAGTTGTTTGTTATTGTTGCAACCCGGAAAGAAACAACCGGCTGCCAGTGGAAAAACAAATACCACACGAAAAGCTACGTGCAACTATTAACATTTCTCGGCTAGAGCGTTGCATTGAACGTATGTACCTCCGTAGGTACTCATTATTCGTACTCATACCTGTTACGAGTGTAGGCACTTTTACCATTTAGTTCCCCACTGCTGTGTGGGGCTGTTTTTTTTTTTATTTCGATTTCCTTCAACTTACACCCAGATTTTCCAAGTTTACATTTTTAGCACCTTTTTGTTGTTGTGTACTTGCTTTATGTTGTGGTTTATTGCCTGGTTTTTGTCGTAAAAAAACCCACCATAAACAATTGGAGGCAAAAACATGCAGTGCATACTTGCAATGTGCCACCGTATATTGCTTTAATACAGCTTAAACACATGTCAAATTTAGCTGCTTTGTTGTGTGAATCAATAACGTAAAAACAAGCATAAACTATTTTGATTTAGGTGCGATATTTGGATTTAAAATGTACTTGAATTGAGGGTCGGTTTATAAGCAGTAGGTTAAACTAGTTGAATAACTGAAGAACTTCAACAAACTTATGGACAGACGGATATCGATATTCGATAATTCGCAATAATTTTCAAAAGGAAAATGTTTTATTTGTAATAGTCCCAATTAACATGAAGCAATTCTTTAAGCTAAGCTGATTACCTTTTAGACATCGGGGAGAAGGGAAGCTAGTACAACGAGTACACACTTGATTGTACTAGCAATTCGTGTTACTCTCTTATTTGCAAAGCGTAATCCATGTCGAGGTTCTCCACTTTTTAACGAAAAAACACAGAAAATGTAAACTTAATGGGGAGTGTTTATTATCATTTGAAAGAACATCCTTTAGCATTTATTTTTTGAGGATTATGTCCATCTAGTGTTGGGAATCCCGGGATCCCGCAGTTTTTAACAATCCCAAAATCCCGGGATTGAGCACATAATCCCGAGATTTGACTTTTTAAGCTACAATAAAAAAAATCGTACATTAGAACTCTTAGTAATTCGAATTTTCAGGAATTCGAATCTGTTGCTTGAATGCATTAACCGCTCTGAAATTAGAAACAAAACGCCTAAATTTTACACAGTTGTTTTCGTTTAGTTTCAATAAAATAAAAACAAGAAGGGGATTCAGCATGAAATGGATATTTCTCATATTTGTTGTTGTAGATTAATGTCAGTAGTATTAATGATATATTTTGACTTATTTCACAGTGTACATTCAAATTCAGCCCAATCATGAATAAAAATTCAGCGTGAGTTTTTTTCCCTTTTCTCATTTTTCCTATTTAAATTCAATGTTAAAAAAATAAAAAGGGAAAAAACTCCCGCGGAATTTTTATTCATGATTGGGCTGATTAAATAATACTGATTTTTTTTTTAAATAATTATAATGGCTTCTTACGTTGACTATGAAGAAAAAAGTAATTCTACTGTTTGGAAATATTTCTTACGAAAAGAAAAGGGCAAACATAGATGACGCCATATGACAACCCGTTTTCATAAAATTCCCAACAATTTGGACAATTTGACATCTGTCATGATTGCAAACATAGATGACGCCATATGACAACCCGTTTTCATAAAATTCCCAACAATTTGACATAGTGAAAACGCGCCCTAAGACTAAAAAATAACTTAAAAGGTTAAAGTTTAATTAATATTAAAAGAAATTTATTTCACTCAAAAAAAAAAAAAAAAAAAACTTTGTTTAGTCATTATTAGAAATTAATTTAAATTTTTTAATTACTTAAAAAATTAATTAATACCTTTGCAGTTCTTAAACAATTATTTTAATTTTACAATTATTAGTGAATTTTAAATTGTCAAGTATTATTGAAATTGTCATTAAGCTTGGGATATTTTTATATGTCAACCATTTTAAAAAATAAAATCATTCTTGTGTATTTTTGTTTACGCATTTTTATTACGAATTTTATTTAAATTTAGTCAAAGACTTAAAAGTTTGCACAAGTGTTTTTTAATAGTTCAAACGTTCCTTAAAAATTATTAAGGAAAAACAAACGTAATCTTTAGATTTAAAAATTAAACTATTAAATAAACCTGTGGCACGTTGCCTCTTACACCAGCCATTGTGATTGGTTGATGTTTTCTATACGTTTGTTCTTTAAGAACATTTTTCTTTTGCATTTCAAAACATGTAAACTTAATAGATTTTTTCCATAAATTGTAGTAAAACATCCTCAAACCCTTTACACAGGTAATTGCAAACGTTTGGTTAAAAAAAAACCAAGGTAGATTTTTTAAAGCTACAAATACCATACCATACATTAAGGACATTGAAGGTGAACGAGAACAACTGGTTTTACCACCTCTTTTACTGCCACAAATATATTTATTCTTTTATTTTTATGTTTAATTTTAATTGTTTTATATTGTTGTAGCTGCGTTGGAAGTGGTTGGAAGTGATTGAAAGTTTGTTTAAATGAAGTAGTTGTTGTATAGGTATGTATGATGATGATGGGCTTTAGAACATTCTATGAAGCATAAACTTTAGAAAAACAATCTCGGATTATTTTCAAATCTGCATACGCCTCGATGAACAGGTTTACATATTTATATTTTTTATCTCTTTTATTTTCAGTATTTTCTAATTAAATATTTACATAAATGTTTGTTAAATTCTTCAAAGGTTTTTCTTAACGAAAATGGTGTAAATGAAATATGGTAAATGGTAATTGTTTGTGAAAATTCTAAACTAAAAGAATGTGATCTCAATGTAAGGCCATCCAAAAGTCGAATTTCGTGAAGGTTGTTCCTAGTAGTTTGAGGTTGCAGAAAACATTGATGTTATAAATAAACTGCATCTTCCTCCACTAGCTTGCATTCAATCTTTTTTGCATTTCTAACAAAACATGACGTTGCCCATAGACAATGTGAATATCTTCTAAGGCCCGGTTTAGATGATGATTTTTACGACGTCGTTTTTTATTAATTCTCTTTTGAAGATGCTACGAACATTTGTTTGCATTTATACGACGTTGTTTTTTCGACGTCGTTATTTTGTTTATTGTTCGTATCAAAAAATGTTCTTTGTCTTTTAACAAATAATTTTAAATTATGGCCACAATGTACGCACTAAAAACATCACACATATAAATAAATAATTACAGAAATCCAAACAAAGCAATTATTTTGCTTGTTTACAAAAATATTCACCTTATTTATTTATTTTATTTTTACATGTTGAATTCCTAAACGAACCTTTCAATTCAAAGTAAGAACAAAAATAAAACGGAACAACAAAAACAGAAATGAGTGTAAAGAGAAATATGAAAAAACAACATGAAAACAGAAATCGTGTCTTTTTTTCTACCCCGCCCGCCAACAAACCAAAAGCAACGCCTAAAAAACGACGTCGTTAAAATCATCATGTAAACCGGGGCTAAGTGGTTTAAGTCTCAAGAGACTAAAGGTTGGTACTTTTCAGGAAACTTGTCGTGAGTAAAATTATTTTAAGGTTTCATGGCACAGGGCCTTAAATACACGCAAATCCCGGTATAAAGAATGATATGCCATCAGTTCCATTTGTTAAATTGAAAAATTCGTATGATAGAGATAACTTTTGCGACTAAAATAATGACATTAGGAGACCTAGTTATCGTCCAAGTTTTTCCAACTTTTGTAGTTTGTAGTGAGTTGGAGTATTATGATGGATTAATAAAGTCTTTATTGTGAGGATTTCGGTTCTAAAAAATACATAAATAAAGCTTTATGTTACTGAATTAATTAATAAACTCAAATGGGTTTTTACTCTAATAAAGTTGATGTTCAAAGTTTATCGTTCTCAAAACTTTGGTTGTTCGTTTGATTTTGTTTTAATTTTCTCAATGTTCACGAATAAAACATTCGTTATATAAAGTAGTTAATGTTAAAAGGTTGGCTAAACGTTATATCGGATTTTCGTTATAGTGAGATTCGTTATATCTGGATTTGCCTGTAGTCGCAAATGCTAAGAATGTTGCGTTTCCGATCAATGAAAAATGTCTTTCGATCATAAGTGATCTAAAGGAAACAGTCCTTGGAGTTCTACTGTCATTAGGATGGGCTTTCCGCAGTGGAAATTTGTCTTGGTGTGATACCATCACCTTGACGCTGTTCCATGCTGGTGGTGAGATATAGCGAAACCGGTGCCATGAGCTGCACGGAGCTCGAAACTGCAAAGAGTTGATTGTTTCACACCAATTAAACTCGCAGCTGGCTAGAGTCTCATTTAGTGCCACGAGATCAGTTAAAAGCCCGGGTATTAGTCCTGTAACTGATAATTGGTGGCAGGTCTCTTCGGGATGCACTTGGAGTCTGTGCTTTAAACCTAAAGAAGATAGTTGGTTAAAAGACTAATGTTTGTGCTAGTGACAAATTTCGGACCACCAAATTATCTTTAGTTGCTGTTGCAGAGCCAATGAAAGTAGCAGAAGTAGTGTTTGAGAAAGGTGTTGGAGGGAAGAGAGTCTGCGGTCGACGGCCCGTTCTCGGACGGAGCTTAACGGTGCGGTCTGGTTAGGGGCCGCAACAAAAGTTGACTCACTTGGGCCAAGTACAGTAGTGATTGGTCGCGGGCATGCTAGGCTAGTGGCAGCGAGGGACTGTGCAGCTAGGGTGGACTGTGTTTGTTTTAACAATAGTCTTGGCCTGTGGCAATTTGTTAAGCTATGGATGGCAGAGATTATATTATCCAAACACTCAAACAAAGTGTTTGCACATTGATCTGTGCAATCGCTGTATGAGGAGTTGTGAATTGTGTGTCTTGCGAGACATGCAATATTGTATATTCTTGCATTGGCATGCAATACGTTAGTTGACCGATCGTCCACCCGGTGTGAAGAATACCATGTGGTAATATTCTCTGGACTATACTGCATGTAAAACCAATGGACTTATGTAATTAGGATGGGGTCTCTAAACTTAAATATATGTATAAACATTTTTCTAGTCTGGTGTAGAGTGGTGAATACTAAAGCACATCTACCCACTCTGTTCCAGATACAAAGAGACAGCTTGTTTTTGGGTCGCTAAACCTTTTCGTTGGTCTGGTGATCAAGATCCAGATAGAGAAAGTTTGACTTGCTGCTGCTGGCTCTATGAGTTACACTACTCAGGCCAGGCTAGAAATGATACTCTTCCTGATTTCTGCATCAAATACATCTCTGCTATACTAAATCTAGGACTCAAAGAGCACTTTTAAGGTCCTGATACCAGCACGAGATGAAGCGCAAATTCTGTTCTGCGGGACTACGAGATCTCAGTTCACCCGTCTTCCAGACAAAAAGGAGCACTTGGTCAGAAATTTTTTCTGCAGAACTTGAGCGACTCATCCCATGTCATTCCAATTAACTATTTAACTTTAACTCTTTTAAAAATTAAAAGTAAGGATATTCTTTTATGCAAACCAATAAGAAACACTTTTAATAATAAACCAGATTTTACTCTACGCTGCTGAATGGTCACTGACCTACAAAATATTTGCAAACTTGATACAGAGGTATAAAAAATAAACGCAATAAATTGTAATGATACTTTTTCTAAACACTTGTTGTTGCGCGTTTTTAAAACACATTACATTAATTGCAAAACCAAAAGAAGCGTTGCCTTATTTCACTTTTTCTGTACTCAAGCAGGTACAATGGCCATTAATGGGTTAAAGAAAGGGTTTTTGTTCATTTAATTTAAAAGTAAGAAAATCATGAATATTTATTTTTCCTGCCAGGAAAAGTAATTAACAATTAAAATGACAACCATTTAGATGCAAAACTTTTGAATTTAATTTGTATTACATTTACATTATATAACAATTTAAATTAAAAACAATTAAAATTATTGTTAATGCCCTGCAAGGGTTGTATAAAAAGAAACATCCTTTTGCGTCATAGGTACATAGAAGAACCTATAGCAAACACATTTACATATATAATAACAATAATAAATCTATTAGTTTAATGCAATTGTGTTGGTTGAACGTTGGCTGGGTGTTGGGTTGCAATGGCAGCCAGGATGTTAGTGCTACAATAGAACAAACAGTTAGTTGACATTGTTGTTGCATAATAAAAATAATAATAAATTTTTAATTTATGTCATGTTATCAGTTGGCCAGCATCTCTTTGTATCAGTGTGACATGAGGATGGATGGATGTATGAATGGATGGATGGATGGACAAATGAATTACAAACTTGCAGACAACAAAATATGATGGGTTTCTTTTCCTCTGCCTGCATCTCTGGGTTACTGTCTGTCTGTATGTCCGTCTCTCATTTGTTTGTTAAGTTGAAGTACAAAAACAGCTACAAATATGGTTGTCATTGTGCCAGTTGCAAGCATTCATTGTTGTTACATTTTCTTTGCCACATTTTTGCTACTGTTTCCCTGTATGTATTTGTAATCATAATGTTAATAATGATGCAGTTTTTTGTTGCAACTACATACTTATTTGCTTAGTTCATCATGATCATGTTTAGTCGGTGGCTTAATAATGCGCCTGCATATGACTTTGATTTGTGGTATTTTTCCAGTGTTAATGTCAAGGTTAAACATTGCACTTTACTTTCTTGCCATTACCCACAACTGTTTTTCTAGATTTCCTATTACTATTTGTTTTTCTTGTTCTCTTTTTTTGCTGTGGTATGAGTTGAGTGTCACTGGGAAACTACTTTCATATGTAAGTGCCTCATTATCTGCATTGTCTTGGCATTGTTAAAGCCACTTTTTGTGTTAGACGTTGCCATTCTTCTAGTTATAATGTGGCTCCATTGCAATCATCGTCCTAATCAACATCATCATCAACAGCAATCATTCTCTTACTTACTCTACAATAGTCATTGTCGTCATCACCATCATCATACTCGCCATCTGCAGCTTCAAGTTCAGTCCGTGTCTGTTGTCATGTTTGTTTCTGGAATTTCTTTTATATCTCGATTACTTGTTATGTTTTTGTGCATTGTTGTTAAAGTTTGAATAATTGTCATGTTTTATTTTTTTTTTTCTACTTCTGTTGCCCCTAATTCGACATCCCCGTCCACCTAGCTGTTTATTTGTTTGTCTTCTTCAATGTTCCTATTTAAGTTATTAATGTCATGTTTGTATATCAGTCCATTATGCAACCTTGTAGTGCCGTAATAGTGACACACTATTGCTTGTAGTTGTTGCAGTAGCTGCTTTAGTGTTGCAAGAGTTGTTGCAATTAATTTGATGTATTTTATAATTTCTAATATTTTATGCAACTTGATGTTAAAAAGCAAACATTTCTTGGTACAAAGTGAAGGTAGTAAAGCAGAAAATTATAAGTGTTATTTTGTAATACTTGTAAAAAATAATAATAATAATAATAATAATAATGAAATTTTATGGTAGGGAGAGAAAGAGATGAGAATTTTTAATATGGAATTGTAATTAACAGAAGTTTAATACAAAAAGAGCCTTGCAATTTAACTTAAATGAAGAAAAACCTGTTTAAATTGTTATATATATTTTAAGGCTTTAAAACATTTGTTAATAAACATTTAATATGGGGTTTCCAATTTCATTTCATTTCCTTTCCTTAACCAATTTAATTATAACGGAGATATAAAAGTCTAAATTGGTTGTAAAATGTTTATGTTATTAATAATTCCTTCAACCATTAAATGACCCAAATCACATGGCCTTTTCATGGTCAAGAACGCGACATACGCGACACTACGTTCAATAAATCAAAAAACTAAAACACTAGTGTAACTATCGCAAGAGGAATATCTGTAGATGTTGGTTTTCAAGCCAATCGTGCTATTAAATGTCCAAAAGCGACCAACTTTAAACATAATTCAACAACTGTGATGCTAATGAAGCGTATGTACATTTTTGTAAAAATGAACTTTAAAAAGCTATTAACACCAAAGTTGTATGTTGCAGCGATTTGCAGTTGCTGTCATAAGAGCATCACTTTTGTCACCTCTTCAACTATGACTTTGGATATTTATATCAAAAGAATGCATGCAGAAACTTTTGCAGCCGCTTATTAAATTTCGCCACTTATTCAAAAGTTCCAAGGGAATGGTAACAAAGAATTCAGGTCAACGTAATAGCAGCATATAAGAAAAATATTAGATTATTGCCCAAGGAGTGATACTGTATATCTTAATAATATAATGTTAGCAATTTGGTATAATGCGGATGGGAATTTATGTGAACAATGGTTTACCGATAAAATGGAGGCTACAGCAATCAGTGCCCATGTTGGGAAACTTTTAAAATTAGTAGATAAATCAATTTTATGGTAACTAAAAAAAATTATTTTTACATTTTTAGATTGTTTTTATTTTTTTTTTCTTTAGGGTTTTATGTTTTAAATTATTACCCAACAAATTAAAAATAATTTTTTTAAAATTTATTTTTTCAATTTTCTGTAAAATATTCATTCATCCATTACCATAAAATTGATTTTTCTACTAATTTTCACTTTGATAACCCATAAGTAGGCCCCTACAAAGCGTAGCATCCTTTCCAAACGCTCATTTCATAGGCTGAACAGTTATCTATCATATGCTCTTTAAACTGTTCAATTATCTTATTCGGTTCAAAAGATATGATTTTTGCAACGAAAAAACGCAAATGGCGCCAATGTGCGCCATACAATTTCTGCAACCATGTCTTTTTAACCTTTTTTACCTCTAGAAGCCAAACAGGCACGTACGGGCAGATAAAACCTTTTGAATTATGTAAAGAAATAATCAAAGAACAGGTTTTGCAAATATGGCAAATATACATTTTTTATTTTCCGCCAAAGTTGAAAAATAGTGATAAAACGGATAGTTTTTAAATAGTGATTTACCAGGAGAAACACAAAGCAAACAGGTAATTTTTATACATTATACATTTAATAAATACATCAATCAATACAAAGAAAAAAATATGGCGATTCGTTGCCTATTTTTAGTGATATTACACCTGAAATCGCAACAAATTGACTAAAAATTGTGTGTTTTTTTTGAACGGTTATATCTTCTAAACTAAAAATGTAAGTTTCTTATAACATGGGTTTATTCAAAACTTCGTCGACGCTCATGAAAATTTTGATTTTTGCAACCTCGTTTGCTCTACGGGCGCCACACAGAGGGATTTGTTCATACAATGTTTGGCAAAAAATATAAAGAGTGCTCGTAGAATGTTGAAATTTGGCACAGAGCCTTTGGTTAGCTTAATTAAGAAAAAAATAAAGTTTCATCAAAATTGGCCACGCCCACTACCCACCGCCCATATAATCCATATTATATTTTTTCCCACAACTTTTTGTTTCATTACCAAAACTAATTATTTTATAAATAAATTTCAATACATGCATTTAAATATAGACTTTTATTCATCATCTATCATTTCTGTAACTATATCATCAAGTTCCATAACCTGTTTACGGAGTTGACATCTAATGCTACTTATAAAAGGATCTGACGATACTAGAAGTCGATGAAAAACATCTGTATTTGTTGCAACTCTATCACATTTTCTGGAGAACCTTAATCTATAATTTCTATAATCTTTATTTCTGGCTTCTTCGGCTTCTTCAGAAAGCATGCCAATAGGAAGTATTGCCGCATCCATGATATCCTTTCCGTGTATTAGTATTTTGTGTACTGTTACTGGCATATAATACCAACTATATTTTTCAACAAAAAGTTTTGCTGTATCTTGAGCAAAATTCTTGAACTTCAAGGAATTAACTTTTTTGCCACATGTTATTATATGTAGTATAATGCGAAATCGATCAATTAGTTGCTCCTCTACACCAGTCACATCGGCAACAAGTGCGGGGTTAGAAAAGAAACGCCTGGACGTATTTCCATCGTTAGTAGACCCAGTTCCTTGTTGAACTGCATCCACTCGTATACCCATCTGTTCCTTTGAGGCCTTCTGAATTCGAAGTTTGTTTTCCAGTTTAAGACTTTTGTGTTCGTCCTTGAGCGCGGACCATTTTTCAAATGGTTTGTTGTAGGCGATATGAAGTATGCACTCCATAAATTTTATGCGAGCATGTAAGAAGGAAACGCCCATTTTGATTGCTTCACCATCAATAGAAAATAAACTCATTTTAATAATATCTTTTCCACTTCGATATTTTCACAAATTGTTTTATTTTTATTGTTGTTAAATCATATGGTTTTGTTTTTAATCTATTCTAAATAAGTTATTGTTGTAACTTAATGTCATTATAACGCACGTGCCTAAAATTATGCAATATATTTTTGTAATTTTTTAAAATTAAAAATTTCATGAAATCGGAAACCAATTTTATGATTTTATAAAAGATTATTAATTATTTAAATTTTTTTTTTTTTAAATGATAGTATGGAGTCTTACCTTTCATTTTATTATAGCGAGAGCACCGAGCACGACCGAGCAACCTTTTTTTTTTTCCAAGGAAGTTTGTAATCACGGCACATTATAGAACAAATTTTATTCTATCATATCTTTTAAACCATATGAGCGAATTTTATAATTTTTTTTTTTAATACGCAGAAAAGGCTATATTTGAAGAAAATCGCTATTTAAATCAGAGCAATAAAATTATCTTACGTACAAACACTTTGGAAGTGCCTTAACAGTTTTCAATATTTTGGACCAAAATTTACATGTGACTTTACTTCATTATTTCAAAGACAAATAAACGTTTTTTTAGATTCTGTTTATGGATTCTTCATACTGAATCAATTTTCTACAAAACTGCATCATTACATTTTTAAATTTTATGTGTCGAAAAAATGACTTATTGCACAAAAAATCCCACTGTGCGCCACTGTGCGACGTTGAAAATTTTTAAATTTTAAAAAAATTTTGTTCGCCGTCAACGATATTTGTTGACTGAAATTTAAATTTCACATCGGCTTTGAGATGTATATTATGACATTTCTAACGTAACGACTTTAAAAAATCCCGGTAACTAGTATTTGTTTACAAAGTCTACGGTTTTTGGTATTTGGAAATTCCTTTATAAAAAGCTTTAATTGATTTACTTCTCCCTTCTTAATCCTTATTTGCATGATTTTTTCTTTATTGGTGAAATAAATCAAGGCGATATAATTCATGTTCAAATTTAAAAGAAAATGGTTAAAACAATCTTAGTATGATAAATCTTAATACATATTATAAAATTTGGCAAAAAACAATACTTTTTTTTTTTTTTTTCAATATCATGATACATACAACTAGTTGTCATTTTAAATCCGGTTAAAGTAACAGACAAAAGGTCTTTGTCGAAGATACATTGTTGCCATTTTAGCAATTTCAGTGCTAGATTTAGCATTTTGTTTCTCGAAAATGCATTGAAATTTTTAAAAAGCATTTAGCATAATAAAAAAAATAAAAATTTTTTTGTCGAAAATTTTTTTACTATTTTACTCCAAAAAATACTTTTGGAGAAATAAAAAATAACTTTTATTAATATTTTAACTAAATTTCTTTCGGTGTGGTAGCGCTATGTATAGACGATCGTCAGATATTACAACGTTGTCAGATCTAGCAATGTGCTAGCAATGTACTGGCATTAAAAAATTGTTAGCAAAAGGTAAATTGTCAGTTTAGACGACTGCAAAAAAACTAACAATTTCATTGGCACACAATGAATTTA
Source organism: Bellardia pandia (assembly GCA_916048285.2). Lineage (NCBI taxonomy): Eukaryota > Metazoa > Arthropoda > Insecta > Diptera > Calliphoridae > Bellardia > Bellardia pandia. The sequence continues at coordinate 48,646,945 of OU696531.1, forward strand.
TCTATCAACCGAAATTGTTTTTCCAAAATCTTATTAATGCACACTTGTTTGTTTATTTATGTATATGCAGAGTTGCATTTAGAAATAATTTCTATGACAATGCTGCCATTGGCAGATGCATAAACTTTGCACATATGACAATGAAAAGTGTTTGACAATTGTCTTAAAACAATGACAAAATTGTGTGTTTACACGATTGTTAGATGTCTGGCAATATTTTTGTCTTCCATTGTACTGAAAATGATTTTGCTTACAACGTTGGAAGACAAACATTTTAAGTTCAAACGGTTGTTAGACAATTTCTGAACATTTGTCGGACAACGTTGTAATATCTGACGATCGTCTATACATAGCTTAAGTAAATGAACACGGAAATTTTTTAATTAATATATGAAATGTAATCTATTAAAAGAAGTCAACAACTGTTATGATCAAAATTAGAAAAAGTATAATTTATATTTGTAACATTTGAAATAAAAATTGTATTGTTACATTGAAAATATTTAGCAGAACATTTTAGCATTTAGTTTTTCAAGTTGTAGCATATTTTGAAATTCATTTTCTGGCAACACTGCAAAGATATCAAAAAGTGGTCTGGTCAAATCTCTCCTTAAAAGAAACCAAAAGAGAACAATGATTTACGCAACACTTTTAAATTATTGAAAAAACCCAAAATTGAAGAGTTAATTTGATAATGAGAGAGAAATTTTTGATATTAAGAATGAATTAAAAACGTTGATTGGTAACTTCGTTTGTTAACAAATTCTTGTATTCTGATTGCATAAACAATCCTTTCTCATCCTGATGTTTTTCGTCAGCTTTATATATTTTTAACAAAAAATTAAATCAAGATTCTCTCTACTATAGATACCTTAATATTTTTAAGAAGATTTATCGATATTCTGTTGCTCTTAAATTAACATTGGTAAATAACATAGAAATTAAAGGCAAAATGACACATATTATATTTGTCAGTCTAACACTTCAATATAATGTTATTATGTTTTTTATTTATTCAGGATCCAGGATTCATTTATGAAATACCGACTCCCAGAATTTGAAAAACCAGTCCCGTTTGGCAGCCCTAGTAGCAATGTAATCCCTGTTGATAGTTTTCAACATGAGTTACAGACACATTCTTTTCTCACTTTTCGTGAAATGAAATGGAATATTTTGTTTCGCATAGTTTAGTTCTCACTAAAGTTACAGAACATGGGCACAGGTGAATAATTTCACAATGAAAAGCAAGTTTTTTTTTTTGCTAAATAAAGCTTATTTGTCATTTACAGAATTTAAAATTATCAATATTTACCGTTTTATATAAAATTTTAGAAACTGACACTCACCTGCAAAGAAAAAATAATAATAATAATAATTAGTATTTAATATTAAATTATATCAGTTGTTAGAAAACTGTAAATTTTTTTCCACAATTTTGTTAAAATTTACCAATGAAACATTCCAGCATTTGGGTATGATTCGAAAAGGTAAGGCCTGAAAATCTTTAATAAAATGTTTTAATGCTCGATTTTCAATTATTATTCTTTATTTCTTTAATTTTCTGAATGCAAAAACAAACAATTTTTCTTTATTAGAAACTTTTAAAGTTATTAGATGACATAAAATAAATCTTTAAGAAAAACAAACTGCAAAATATCATTGTCATACAGAAACTCAACAATGCATTATATAATTTGGCACATGATTTAAGACACAATATGAATGTGCAACATTCAAACAGCAACAACAACAACAACAACAACATCATAATACTGCTAGAATACTTACATGACACAACACCACATGACAAGGCAGAAACTACAAGCAAAATTTAAAACAAAATAATTTAAAAGAACAAATCATACAAAATGTTAAAGAAAAGATAACCAAAATAAAACAAACCCAAATTGAGCAAGATGCTAAAAAAAACATGCAAAACTTTAAAACCAACCACAGCAACCGTATGAAAAAGAAAACAATTTTAGATACTTTTCTAGCAATGGCAACAAGACCACAAGGAAAAACTACAATAAAATTAGTAGAAGATGAGGAACAAAAAAAAAAAAAAACAAATTGAATAAACAAACCCAACACAAACATGATGGAGCAAAAACAAATTTGAAGAAAAAATAAACAAACAAAAGAAGGAAAGGAAACAGAACAAAAGGAAAGTACAACCCAAAGATAATGGTCGCCCAAATGTCTACAATTATAAAGTTAAATTTCAAGTTACAAGAGTGCAAATTCTGTGTGTGTGTGTGTAAAACACACATACAGAGACTTTTCACACATTTCAGATGGCCCTGGTAACAAAGGTGCCTACAGCAACACTAAACACTACTCGTACTTACTTACTTACTATCAAAACAGAACAATTCATGAAAATAAAATCAAATAAAATTGTTAAATAGGAAGATGTCTTCCTGGTACATATTCACAGACACTTACATATCGATGGTCTCATGTAGAAAGGCCCTAACTCGCATATTTGAAACTTTACAGGAGAAGGCAAAAACATAATAGAAACTGTAATATTCAACATGTAACTTTTTTTGTACAACTGCTTATAAAAGCGGATTTTTTTACACTATTGCAATAAATTTTTGTGCGGAGTTGTATTTGCGTTAAATGCATTGGAATTGCAAAAAAAAACAAATTTCGAAAAAATAGCGAGTTAGGGCCTTTCTACATGAGACCAACGATATGTAGGTATTTTAACACTTAAATGGTGCTAGGGGGAGCATTAGTACAAATTGTAAAGGAATTGTATAATGAAAATACTAAACTAGAACTGAACTTGATTGAATTAGAACTGAACTAGAACTGAATTTGATTTAATTAGAACTGCGATGCGAAAGCAAATGCGATGCGATAAGCTGAACTAGAACTGAACTTGCAGCGAAATACGTTTTTCAATTATCTAAAAGAACCAAAAAATGATGGCAAAAATAAACGCAAAAAGAACTAAGCAGCGAATTCGACATTTAGCAGCAGATAAAAACATGAGCTGCAGGCAAATAAAAGTACAACTCGACCTCAGTGTTACCCGGCAGCGACAGTTTTTTCCCCCGCAGTTTTTCACTTCCCGGGAGAGCGGGAAATTTTTTTTAATTTCCTGGGATCCCGGGATCCCGGGATCCCGCTCCATAGAAAAAAGAAAAATTAAATATGTCTTTATTTATGAAAAATCTTTTATTAAAAAAACGTGAGGGAAAAAACAAGGTAAAAAATACTTAAATACTACAAAAATTAGTTTTAATTGAATTATTACATTACGCTTTTCAATGTAAATTATTATGCTCTAGAATTTCAATTGTTATGATTTCCCGTTTCCCGGGATTATTTTGCGGGATTCCGGGAAATACAAAAACTGGCAACTCGCTCCTTATACTTAAAAAAGGAGTTAAAATTTGTTGAAGGAAGCGGTCAAAGAACTCAAAATATTGAAATAGTTTTTTCAGTAAAGCGGGCAATTTGTAAATAAAATCAGAAATCAGACTTTCTGACGACTCAATAAACGCTTTGAGTGTGTTAAAAAGTTATTTCCTAAGCCGTTAAAATTTTAGTATAGTTATTTAAAATATATTACTTTATATTTTATGAATTAAATTTTAAATTTTTTGATCTCATATCTTGAGCACCTGAATTTGTTTTTTTTTTACTATTTTTTTATGAAATAAATTGTTATGTTTATGTTTCTTTTTTATCTGGTATCTAGAGCATAATAATTTACATTTAAAAGCGTAATAGCGTAGACAGACGACACAGTTAATTTGCATTAACAGTCTTCATTCAAATTAACTCGTGAAATATCCCCATCCTAATGCGCATTAGGTTAGACGTAAATGCACAAAATCCGAGTGATTTTATACTGAATTTAGCTATTTCAATATGGCAACATCGTCGACAATCAATCATATGTTATCAAATTGTTAACTATTGTAAAAGAAGAAAAAGAAGACAATTGTAAAATTAAAATAATAAAAATAGATTTCCACAATTGTATTTCTCTTATTTCAGAGTGTCTCACTGCGGTCCCCACATATAGCAACACGTTCAGGTTGATGGTTGCTAGTGCATGAACAATTTTTCACCAAATGCCAAACAAATTTTTTCATAATTAAACAGTTGTTTACAAACAGCTGTTTACTAAATGCAGTTTAAATGCAGAAACTGTCGTCTGACACGGTAAAATCTTAATTCACATTAGTGAAATTTTAATGCAAATTAACGCTGTCGTCTGTCTACGCTATAATGTAATAATTCAAGTTCCTCTTTCAATTAAAACTAATTTTTGCAGTATTTAAGTATTTTTTTACCTTGTTTTTTCTATCACGTTTTTTAATAAAAGTTTTTTCATAAATAAAGACAAATTTAGGTTTTATTTTTTCTATGGAGCGGGATCCCGGGAAATTAATAAAAAATCCCGCTTTCCCGGGAAGCGAAAAACTGCGGGGATAAAAACTCTAGTTAGAACGAAATTTACGTACGTTTACAATGTGTGTGTAATTGTAATTTATTTTTTTTTTTTTTTTTTTTTTTTTTTTTTTTTTGCATTTAATTATTTATTGAATCTTCATATTTGAAATGACAATAAGTATTCAAATCTTAATACTAAAAAGAAAATAATAAGCCCAGCCAGTGCTAGACAAAAATTTTTATGATACTAAAAAAATTTCACATCAGCTGATCCAGTCATCTATTTTGCGCTTGAGTTAAAGCAAGGGTATCCCTCCTTCTCAACCGATTGTGGCCACTAAAGTTAAGGATGTCTCGTGCAAGTGGGTTTGGATGGTGTTCGAGTTTGCTGACATACTTTGACGCATATTTTGTAAATTCGACTTTTACTAATGGCACGCCTAGATCTTTGTGGATTCGAGAATTTTTAACATACCATGGAGCTGCAGTAATAATACGTAGAATTTTATTTTGACCCCTTTGAATTTTTTCAATGTTTGATGCTGAGGCAGTACCCCATAATTGAATTCCATAGCACCAGATTGGCTTTAGTATTGCATTGTACAACAAAAGTTTGCAATCCAATTTCAATGTAGAGTTTCTGCCGATTAACCAATTAAGTTGCACTGCTTTTAATCTCATTTGTGTAAGTTTCGCTTCAATATGAGACTTCCAAGTTAAACGGCGGTCGAGGTGAATGCCGAGGTATTTGACTTCATTATGTTGAGGAATAATTTGATTATTTATTCTGATGGACGAGCAGGTATCTTTTCGCAATGTGAAAATTATATGAATACATTTCTGTTCGTTAACCCTGATTTTCCAAAGCTCAAGCCAATTCTCTAGTTTATAAACATAATTCTGCAAATTCCGTGATGCAACTTGGTGGTCCTTATGGACGCTGACAAAGGCTGTATCGTCTGCAAAAGTTGACGTATGGATTTTGGGGTCTGACGGCATGTCGGAGGCATAAATCAAATATAAAGTAGGGCCCAGTATGCTACCCTGTGGCACACCTGATTCAATTGGCTGAGCGGTACTTAAAAAATTGCCTTCTTTGATTTTAAATTTGCGACCGTATAAATAACTTTCCATGAGTTTATGGGTGTTAGCAGGCAGAGTTAATTTAATTTTATGCATTAAACCTTCATGCCAGACTTTGTCGAACGCTTGCGACACATCAATGAAAAGGGCGGAGCAGTATTTTTTGTCTTCAAACGACCCTCTTATCACATTTACCAATCTGTGTGTTTGCTCGATGGTGCTGTGTTTAGCCCTGAAGCCGAATTGATGATTAGGAATACATTCAGTGTCATTCAGAATTGGAGTCAATTTAGCCATTAACAATTTTTCAAACAGTTTTGAAATTGTCGGCAGTAGACTAATTGGCCTATATGACTGCACTTTGGTGTGGTCCTTCCCTGACTTAGGAATCATAGTGATCATAGACACCTTCCAATCTGCAGGATAGTATTCTAGGCGTAAAATAGCGTTGAAGATAAAGAGGATAATCTTTCTTGCTACACGAGGTAACTCCACAAGCATTTTATTGCTGATTTCATCCATACCTGGAGCCTTTCTAAGGTTCAGAGTACCAATAGCGTTTTGGACATCACGAAAGTTTAGTCTTAGGGGTACAGAAGGCCTTATAACAAGTGGTGGCAAATCAGATTCGTTATTATTTGAGTTGTTTATAGTAAACACATTTCTCAAATGGTTAACAAATAATGTCCCTTTCTCGGAATCATTTCTAGCCCAGTCACCAGTCGGATTTCGCAAAGGAGGTTTTCCTCTCACTGGTCTTTTTAAACCTCTTGCCGCCCTCCATAACGAGTAGTCAGATTGTGGGGTACTATCAAGACCTTCCAAGTAAGATCTAAGTGAGGCCGTTCTTTGGGTTTCTAAGAATTGTCTTAGTATATCTCTGCATACCCGTAGCCTAGCTTTCAGTTCAGGAGACCTGTGAATTTGCCACTCTCTTCTAACTCTTCTTTTTTCTGACAGGAGATGATCGAGTTCAGCGAAATAAGTTCTATTTGTCCCACTTCTGCACTCAACGTCGTATGTGGAGGCGTGATGTACAGCTCTTCGTATGTCCTCAGTAAACTTGCCAATCGACCCATCAATATCCTCGGTAGTTTTCAACACTACATTTTCCGTGCAGTGGGAACTTAAATACTTTTTATACTTTATCCAACTTACTCTGGTTTTAGATATGTCCCGAAATGGAGAGCCATTCCCTTGAAGGAAACGCATTGTAATAATAGAAGGAGAGTGATCTGAAGACAAGTCTAATGAAGGCTCCACTTGTATCGATTCTACAGGGATATTTTTCACTACTCCGAAGTCAATAACATCAGGAATCTTCCGTCGGTCCGTCGGCCAGTAGGTGGGATGCCCGCTTGAGAGTACATCTAATCCCATTTTGGCAATGGTGTTGAAGAGTTCACGACCCTTCGGGGTCACCAGACGTGAACCCCAAAAAGTGTGTTTGGCGTTAAAGTCACCAGCAGCTAAAAATCTAGCTCCAAGGGAATTGAATAAGCTGTAGTATTGGTGTTCTTTTATTGAAGATCGAGGCGGCGAATAAATTGATGATAAAACAAAACTGTATTGACAGAATTCAATACAAATGTTTGTTGCTTGAAGGTAATCCTCACATATGTTGTTCATTAAATAATGTTTTATTCTGTTCTTTATGAGAATTGCCGATCCTCCACATGCTCTTCCGCGGGGATCTTTAGTATCATACAACACGTAGCCATTAATTTTGAAGTACGCTGTCGCCGTCAAGTGAGTTTCAGCAATCATCATGACATCAATCTGCTTATCCATCAGGAAGTGTTCCAGTTCGTTTTTATGTTGGCGGAGGCCGTTCGCATTCCAAAAACAAATTTTTAAACAAATCATTTCTTTAAAATGGCTTGTAAGATAGTGGATTGCATTTTCAGCATTTCCTGCATCATGGATGTCATAGTGGTCGTAAAAGTGTTCATGGTTTGGACAAGTGTCTGCAATGTAGTCTCTAGAGTGTTAATATTAGGCTCGTAATATTGTGATTTAGGTGCCTGCTCCAAACCTGGCATATTAGATTTAACCACGTTAGCGTAAGAAACTTGTCTAGAACTAGGCGCGTTTACATGACTAGTGGACCGTAACAATTGCGGGAAATTGTCACTCGATGCCAAAATAGGCTGTTGACGATGATCAGGTAATACTGACGTCTTGTTGGTGCTTATGCCTTTCAAATGAGTGTAAATTGGACAACCTCTATAATTTGCGGTATGATTACCTCCGCAGTTACTGCATTTTTTGATTTTTGAATCAGTTTTCGACTTATCACATTGAGCAGTTGCATGTAGCTCCCCACACGCAACACAAACTGTCGGCAATTTACAATACGCCTTGGTGTGACCAAATTCTTGACAGTTGAGACACTGGACGGGTCCCTGACGCTTATGTGGTTCTTCCACGGTGATTCTACGATGCAGAAGGTACATCAGATTGTAGATGGGATGGGACTCGTTTTTCTTTAATACGACATCTCCAGGTTCCAATTCCACCCTGAACATAGGCTGTGGAGTCTTTTCACGGTTTCTAATATTCGTTATGCTCTTAATTTTGAAGCCTTTTTCCATTAAGCTAGTCTTTATCTCGGCAGGATCAACATCTGGGTATATACCCTTTAGAACGACTTGGAGTCCTTTTGCGCTTTTCAGCTGGTAGGTATAGAAATCCCTACTTTCCCTCTCCAACTGGTTGGACAATTTACGAAAATCATCCTCCTTTTTCACTTGTATTTTGGTTTCGCTGATATTTCCATGTTTAATTGATGTTACGCTAAACATATTTGCACCTATTACCGAAACAATTCCTTGTACCAATTTACTGGAAGTGGGCTCTCTCAGATAAATTGGTGGGGGCTTAAACGTCTTCTTAGTAGGTTCTGGCTCATCCGTCTGGAGGAGAGCAAACCTATTTTGATTATTACTCACGGTCTTAGGAGCTTTTGAATTTGATGACACTTGAGCAGACGTCGGGCTCCTCTGTCGCTTGAGAACGGTGATGTACTTATCCATACCTACTTGTTTTTTTGGTTTGACTGCACTATTTGTTGAAGATGATGTTTTTTCATCTGTTGAAATCACTATATTGGGCGAACAGGAACGACGCCGTTCTGCGGCTCTTGTAGTGAGAAAATTCTCCAGAGATTTTTTTAAGGATTCTTCCTCAGAGACCCATCTAGTTTTTCTACTCGAGCTAAGCTCTTTCTCAGAATTACATCTGAGAGGAACGCTCATACAATTTTTATGCGATTTTTAGTGTTTTTTTAATTACTGATATTACCGTAGATTTTTTTTTAACCTATTACGAGTTATTTTTTCACTTTTTGTTTTATTTCAACCTATTACACTTTTTCACCTATTACGATTTTTTCACCGAAAATTCAGCCGCACTAAAAGTAACACGTCCGAACAGTTCGATGAGACGAGACTGAATTGTAATTTATGTATTTTGTTTTTTCTGAAATAAAATACAAAATAATAAAAACAAATTTGTGTTTTTAATAATAATTCACTATAAAACATTTCACATATACATATGTATGTGTGTATGTATGTAATTATTTGTCATTAAAGTGATTCCAACAAGACTTTCCTACAGTGTATCTGTAGTATTTTTCTTTCACATACTCGTACACAAAATTTAAAGCAACATTATATGGTTACAGCATCTAGCAAAAAAAGCAGCAAAAAAATTCTGAGTGATATAAGCAGCACAAACATTTTGCTGCTTTAAAAACAAACAAAAAAAATCAAGCCATCAAACCACATGGAAAACAAAAACAAAATAGTTTATCTATGGCAAAGAAAAAAAACTTAGCTGGACACGCACTGTTTTGGCACTACTCCAAAAAAGTAAAAAAAAAGTCTTACAATTTTTTATGCTTCATTTTCCTCCGCTTCAAATCCCCAAGAAACCAAACCAAAATCATACTAGAAGTCGTACAAATAAAAACATTTTTAACAAAATTGATTTGTTAAAACTACAACAAAAGAAAAACTCAAAAGGAAGACAAAAACTAAAAACGGCTAAAGACCCAAACACATCATAAACTCTTCTACACAATTTGTTTACAAGAGGAAAAAAGGCGGTTGTTTGAGAAAAAATCCATAAACTGAAAAAAAAAACGTTGTACAAGTTAAAAATATGTAATTCTATTTACTGCAGAACTATAGGAAACTTAAAAGCAACTTTAAATCTAGAAAAGAGCCAAGGAATTTTGCGGCATACACAGCGAACAGAGTTCTTGTTATAATAAAGTGGTGGCTAGAAAACTAAACGAAAAAAAATTATGACATGTCATAACATTTTGAAATGAAATGACATGGCATGTCTGTCATATGTTCAAATGGGGAATACAATGAAACAACACATACACATTATTAAAACCACAAACACATGAACACAGCAGCCACTCAAACAGCTAAAGACAGATAGAGAGACATACAAACAGACAGACAGACAGTCAAACATCCAGCCAAACTTAAACAAAGATAGATGTAGACAATTTGTCATGTCATTTAATTGAGAATTGTGAAAACTATTATATTTAATTAAAATTGTTTAGTATGAACTCTACTCACTACTCCCAGCAGAAACAAATTCTAACACATTCACTCACATTCCTTCATACACACACACACACTCACCTTACAGGATACTTACATTCGAGTTCTCTTCAAAAAAAAAAAAAAAGAAAGAAAAAAGAGAGAAAAAAACTAAAGATCAACTCATACAAGAATCCAGCAGGAGTTTTCTAAAAATAACTTCAAATTAAAATTTTACACAAGGTGTCAAAATTTGTGGTAAAACAAACTCACATGTTGCAATAGAAATAGAAATGTTACACACACACACACTAACGGCCAATTTATGTTGTTGCTAAAGTTGATAGTGGCATGGTAGGTAGTTGTTGTGCGGTAAATTTTAATAACTTTTGACATTTTCGTTAAGAATTTTATAAACTTTCAAATAACGACAAACTAATATTGCGGTAACAAGCTCGTGAAGAAAAAGTTTGTTTTAAATGTTTGCTTCAATGCATAATACTTTATATATAGAGTAATAAATAATATTTGATACAGTTTAGTTCATGTTCTAGCTTTGTTAAGATCTTGTTTAATTTTAGCTTAATTCTAGTTTAGTTATATGTTTCTAGTTTTGTTCTAGTTTAGTTCCATTTTATTTCCAGTTTCATTTTAGTTCAGTCGCAGTTTAGTTCTAGATTATTTGAGTTCTAGTTAAAATCTAGTTTACTTCTAGTTTAGTTATACTTTACGAGGGCGTTTCGGAAACTTCTTAGCCTAGAACAAAAAGCGCGCTATAAACAGAAAAAAGTTAAGTGTTTGGGAAACTTCCATCTCTGATATGAACACATGTTAAATTTCTTTTCGATCTGGCAACTCCTTCATATAGAACCAGGTGGTCAAAAAAGACGCATTCGCATTTCTTTACAATGGAATAATCGTGCTGTCATTAAATATTTAAATAAATAAGGCTTATCGTTACAAGAAATTCATAATGATATAATTCATGTATTAGGAGAAATTGCTCCTTCATATGCAACAGTAAAAAATTGGGTTGCTGAATTTAAACGTGGTCGTACAAGCATTGAGGATGAACCACGTAGAGGACGTCCAAAAATCGGCAATAACAACATAAATTGAAGCCAAAGTACATGATATGGTATTAAGTGCGTGAAATAGCTAATATCATGGGCATCTCAAATGATCGAGTCCATTTAATTTTGCATGAAGAACTACAGATGAAAAAGCTTTCTGCAAGATGGGTGCCGCATTTGTTAAAAACGCATAAGAATGAAAATTTTTCAAGCTTGTTTGGATCGTTTTAAGAAAAATAAAATGGATTTTAAGCGTCGTTTCATAATTGTGGATAAGACATGGATCCACCACTATATTCCAGAGACAAAAGAACAATCCAAGCAATTGACTGAAGCTGGAGAAAGTGACCCGAAGAAGGCAAAAACAATTCAATTGGCTGGTAAGGTTATGGTAACGGTTTATTGGGTGCGCCGATAGTGTTCCGGACTATCAGTCAGAGGGTTGTGGGTTCGATTCCTGCCAAAGACTCTGGGTGTTTTCTGCAGATAAGTCAAAAAGCTTCGCAGTTTGTGTTTGTTAATTACATATTCAAAAAAAGGCATTTTATTGATTGACTATATGCAAAAGGGTAAAACAATAAATTCAGAGTACTATTGCAAAATTATGGATCAATTAAATGTAAAAATCGACAAAAACGTCCTGGCCTACAATACAAAAAAAAATGTCATCAAGACAACGCACAAGAGTGGTTTAACAATGGCTAAAATCAACGAATTAAAGTACGAGTTGGTTGACCACCCACCTTACTCTACTCATTTAGCTCCCAGTGACTTTTACCTGTTCCCAAATCTAAAAAAAATGCCTAGCTGGCAAGTGTTTTACCTCAAATGAAGCTGCAATTATAGTTGTAAACCACTATTTTGAAGGCCTTGAGGAGAACTATTTTAATCAAGGGAGAGAATTGCTAGATAAGCATTGGACTAAGTGTATTGAAGTTTCAGGAGATTATATTGAAAAATAAAAATGTTTTTGAAAAACTGACTATTCTCTTTCTGTGCTAGGCCAAGAAGTTTTCGCACCGGCCTCGTAATTCCAGTATAATTCTAGTTTTTTTTAGTTATAGTTATATGTGACCCGGCCTATGAAAAGGTGGCTGGCTTATGACTCAAAAAAGAAATTGCGAGACACAGCTGTTAGAGATAAACAATGCATTTCGTCAGTGTGTGTTGGACAAAATTAGAATAATGTTAGGCCGCGTTTTCACTATGCCATTTTTGTTGTCAAATTGCCCAATTTTTTGGCAATTGTATGAAATTGTATGAAATCGGGTTGTCATATGGCGTCATCTATGTTAGCAATCATGATTGCAATGACAAACATGATTGTATGACAACCCGTTTTCATACAATTGCCAACAATTTGAACAATTTGACACCAAAAATGACATAGTAAAACCAAGCATTATGATATCATGTCTGCAATGGCGGCTGGTTCGAGGACTCAACACTTTCAGCACGTGAAAGAGCGTCTCAAAAACTATCGAAACCAAAAAAAAGTGGAAAAATTTTTTTTGAGTCATAAGCCACCTTTTCATAGGCCGGGTCACATATATAGATATAGTTTAATATTGTTGAGTTTAAGTTTAATCCCAATTTAGTACTAGATGATTTTAGTTCTAGTTAAGATCTAGTTTAGTCCCAGTTTAGTTCTAGATTATTTTAGTCTAATTCTAGTTCAGTTTTAGTTTAATCCCAGTTTAGTTCTAGGTTATTTAAGTTCTACTTAATATCTAATTCTAGTTCAGTTGTAGTTTAATCCCAGTTTAGTTCTTGACTATTTAAGTTCTAGTTAACATCTAACTTTATTTTAGTTCTAGTTAAGATCTAGTTTAGTCCCAGTTTAGCCCCAGTTTAGTTCTAGACTATTTTAGTTCTACTTAATATCTAATTCTAGTTCAGTTGTAGTTTAATCCCAGTTTAGTTCTTGACTATTTAAGTTCTAGTTAACATCTAACTTTAATTTAACTTTATTTTAGTTCTAGTTAAGATTTAGTTTAGTCCCTGTTGAGATCCAGTTTAATTCTAGTTTATTTAAGTTCTAATTAATATCTATTTCACTTCTAGTCAAATTATAGTTCAGTTTCAGTTTAGTCCCAGTTTAGTTCTAGTTTAGTTATATTTTATTTCCAGTTTAGTTTTAGTTCTAATTCAGTTTAGTTCTAATTTATTTTTGTTCTAGTTAAGATCTAGTTAACTTGTAGTTTAATTCTAGTTTAGTTCCAGTTTAGTTCTAATTCAGTTCTAGTATAGTTCTAGTTCAGTGCCAGTTAAGTTCCAGTTTAGTTTTAGTTGAGTTCTGTTCTTGAACATGAACTTCCAATTTAATACCCGTTCAATTTCTCCTTGTCAACTTCACAGCTTCAACATTTGCTTTCAACTAATTAAAACAAAAATGAAAAAAAATGCGTTTCAACTATTAATTTTCTTTAATTAATAATTAAAATGTTGGCTTAACTATGAAATCCAATTAGAATTCATTTTAAACACCAAAGAAAAAAGAATAAGGATTCAGAGGAAGAAAAAACCATAAGACACCAAAAACGAAACATTTCAAGTAATTAACCAAACTTGTGTTTGCATCGTCATCAGCATTTACATCCTGATAACGTTTCACGAAGATGATGATGACGGATATTCTAACACTTCATTTATTTATTAAGAAGACAGCAGCAATATAAAGAAGAAAAGATAAGAATCAGGGATAAAATCAAGATACAACATGACAGCAGCAAGAAGAAATGAATGAATGGTTGAATGAATTTAACGTTGAGCAAGGAAGAATAGAAAAAAAAACGGCGACAATTTATGACTCAATCAAGTTGTAATAAAATCCTGAGATAAGCAAAAAAAACAAAAATAAAAGGACAAAGGACGAAAAGCGAAGAATAAATGAGGGATAATATAATGTTTTAGTTAAAAGAAGGCCATTCCAGAAAATGTGTATTAAATGTGTTTAAGAAATTTCTAAAGCATTATAATGCAGTTTCATGTGTTTTAAATTAGTTAAACAATTTATTGATTTGAAATAAATTGTAATATTAGAGGTAGTCTTACGTTAAGGAAATGTGTGAACCATTGCTTAGTAAATTCTCTTCAGAGCACCAACAAACAACATAGAGTTTTTGATAAAAAATTCAAATTTTGAGTGATTAAGATTTTTGAGTTTTTTTTTTTTTTATATATGAAAAATCGATTTTGGAATGAAGCAGCTTCATAGATATTATAAAGAAAATATACTTATACATAATAGTGTCCTTATTATAACATTCTTAATAGTAAAAGCAACAACTTTACCATATTTTTTATCTATCATTTCACTTAAGAAAAAACTACATAAGAAAAACTTACTCAACAAGAGCCTGGCCAACAAGCTGCTGGTCATACAGTTTTAGTTCTTAATGTTTCCTTATGTTTGCCGAGTTGAGACTCTAATGAAATGTTAACACAATTTTATTTCTGCTGCATTTAGTCAGTCATTCATTCATACATTCATCCATTCTCTTTTTGTGCTTACTTAAACAATTTACCCAGCTTTTGTTTGCATCCTGCTACGGAAAGCTGAAATTTACTATTACGTTCAAGGGGTAGGGAGGCAAGTAACACGTGCTCTAAGTAACTACCACTACACGGTTATTATACGGTTAATGTGAAATATAAAATTTTATGTTCTTCCTGTGTTCAGGCCCCAAGTTGTTTGTTCACTTGCCTTTGCAGTAGTGAAATCCAGCGGGAAAAGTAGTGTAAACGTGAAATTTATAAAATATTACGTTATGCACATGTTGTTGCCACTTTACTCTGTGTTGCGATTTTGAAGTTATAAAATGTTATGGCTTGAAATACTATCACTGCCATCTCTATCAAACCCCCACACTACCGAACACATCTCTACATGTTGTCGTTTTGTCTCATTCAGTTTTATATGTAATATACACTTCTTTTCGTAGTAGAATTTGTTTCTTTTAATGCCAAGACCGTAAAACAAAATTGTGTAAATGTTGGTAAGTGGGGTGTGTGCGAGTGTGAGTGTGTGCCTACGTGTGCCAGTGTCTCCTCTGTTGATGCCATCGTTGTTTTGGGGTAAAAGAAGTGCTGCCAGATTCCAACAATTTGCAACAGCACGCGTGTCCTCTATAAAGTAGGAAATTAGTTAATTGTTCAAATGCTCATTTTGAAGTCAAAAAAAAAAAAACTTTACGAGGGCGGTTCGGAAACTTCTTACTACACTAAAAAATTCACAGCAAGAGCAAAAATATGCTCAACCTTTTTGCAAATGCAATGATGCAAAACAATTTGCACAGGATTGTGAATTGCGCTAATGAAAATTATAATTTGGAAAAACTTTGCATATAATTATGCAAATGATATCCAAATTGATTCATTGATGAATTAGAGAAATATAATATAGAAATATATAGAGAAAAATTAAAACGCAATGCACAGCGCAGAAGTTCTTAGTCTGCTTGTGCAGACAAAGAATGCTTTGGCTTGGAAATGGTTGTTAGTACCATGGAGTTGAAGCTTGATGTTGCAAAATCAAAAAAACAGTTTGCAGGAACAAACAGAGAGTTGTAGACGTCATTATAGACGCCGTCTCTGGAAGAGTAAGTGGTATTGGTGCCTGGAAATAGGGACATTGATGAAAACTGCAGCAGGCCGCATCAGTCAATATTTCAATGTGCTGCATTTCATCTTTATTTTTGCCAAGTTGAGAGAAAGAGTACACTTGCAAGGAGACCAGAGAAATTTGAAAAGTCTGGTTTCGATAGGCTGTAAAGCTTTCTAGATTCCATATAAGCCTAGGTTCCGTCAATACTAGTCTCTAGATGCTCCCTGCGATGCGACCAGAAAAGTATGTTCTACTTCTTCGACTTGCTTTCTATATTCCATCTAAGGACTAGACGACATAGTCTTTGGACTCTAGGTGCTCTCGCACAAAGACGAGGAACTCTGCACCTTCTTAGTCATTGTCCGGCAATTGGGTACTAAAGACGAAGAATGGTCAACAAATACTAATGGACAAGGCTTGTCTCTGCTAGGATGATATGCGTAGAATCCACGCTTTCGTTAAAACAACAAGATGGATAGAAAGTATTGGTAGCCAGGAACCGTGCAGTAGAAATCCAAGTTATCACAACTGAACAATTGTTTTTGAGCCATGTTTTAGGTGACTAATAATTCAAAATTATGGACGAATTATGCCTTTTACTAACCCTTATCTCCACTAATGTTAAAGTCGCAAATGAAGGCTTATTTATGATGTTTAATATTAGAGGGGCTGTTGCTCAAAGTGTATTATGTTTTAGGTTTTCTGTCCTAATTTCAAAAGTTGTCATCTTCCTTTCAACCACTGATATCTTCTAGTCCATCATGTAATTGTCGACCCAGTCACTTAATTTTGTGACTTTTCAGCCCCGCCTAATGACAGATAATATGCTCCAGAGATTTTAAATAAGTGATTCATATTGTTTTCCATGATCCTTATTGCGGTTACTGAGTTGACAGCCCTTGGCCGAGTGAACTTTTGTCATCCCCGTGCGTAGAACCGGCTGTCTTGAGAATGTCCACGCTCACCCTACAATCTGGCAACTGTCATGTGCAATCTGTAGTGCAAGTTCCTTGAGAATCTGTTGTTTACAGTGCCGTTCCTGTAGCAATTATTTTTTAACAGAATTTTTCACACAACAACCCTTTAGTAGTGTAGGTTTTTCCTCACTTCCAATTATAGCACAAACTCATTTGTAAGTTTAACCTTCGCTTTACCAATACCCACCCGGGTGACTTTTTCGGTCTTATTTCTTTAATAACTTTTTTAATTTTTTTTTTGATTTGAACAAAATTCATACTCACTGAACAAATTTTAGAGTTCTATAGAATTTAATAAAAACATGATAAAATTTTAAATCTTTTATGAGGTTTTTTTAGATTTTTTAAAATTTTTTTCAAGGTTTACCAGTACCCACCCGGGTGGTACAAAAGAAATTATTAACTCTATACATTTTTTAAACGTTTATTTATTTCAATTATAACTTATTATTTCATAAAAGCGCAATTCAACATATTATTTTGTTTATATTTCATTATTATAAGTAATTGTAAAGCAGTTACAATGACGAAGCATGGTGACAGTTGTCACATTTAGTTTGACATACGCTGTGTTCTACACAAATGGGCTTCTTGCACTTTACGCAAACTTGTCGTGTGTTTCTCTTTTGTTTATGTGAGAAACAGATATGACATTTACATTTTATTTTTATACGCCCAGTTGCATCTCTTTGTGGAGTTTCATCGGCTTCGAAATCAGCAGCCGGATCTGTAGCGGTAAGAGGTTCACCCGAAAAGTATATTTTTAGCATATTGTCTCTAAGATTTTTTTTGGACAATTTTTACCTAAGATGCACTCCATAGCTGACCTAATGGTAAATCTTCCAGAAATTTGAGGTATTTTTGACCTGGTCAATATTAACGGACGCAATAGGTCTTCGCCAAGCATCTCAATAAAGTGCTTCCGCTGCGATTGCCTCACATATTATTCCCCAATGTTTTCCTTGTATATTATAAATGAGGCAAGAGCGGTTGTATCCAAAATGTTAAAGAACAGTGCTAATGGCCACTGAAATTTTGCTCGTTTTGTGGAATACTTTGACAACATCTTATCCATTGTATCCACACCATCTTTACTTTCGTTATAATACAAAATTATCTCTGGTTTATTTTTTGAATATAATATAATTTTACCTTTGTGCATTGTTGACAATAGCACAACTGATTTATTTTTGGAAGGAACATAGGACACTAATGTTACATCTTCGAAAAAACCAAACACATTAGATGCAACCTCGCGGCCTCGGGACGGCTTAAATTCTTCAGGAACATACCTTTTGTTTTTTTAATGTGCCTACGACGGATAACTTCCAAGCGGTCAACTGTTTGGCTAATGACAGTGTTGTAAAAAAATTGTCCATAGTGACGTTTCTTCCGGAGTTTTTATACTTGCCCACCAACTCTTTTACTATACGCGACCTTAAAGTGGATAAAAAGTTTTGGAATCACATGCCCACCAGATTTTGATTCCATATTTAGCTGGCTTGGAAGGAATACATTGCGTAAAACGTGTTCGGCCCGAAAACCAAAGTCTACGGTTATAGACTCGTGTGGTCGATAATAAGCGCTTATGTTAGAATTCACCATCTCAAAGACATCCCTTATAGGAGCAGCTTTGTCTTTTTCCTGTTGGTCTACTGTTGTACGAGGGTTGCACAATATATTAGATATGCATTTTTTCTCCACAGCTCTGTGAGTATTCCTTAGATGAGTTATGGGCACCCATTATAAGCAAAATTCCAAAAAATCCTAAGAACTCCTCATCTGTAATTGGTTTCCGAGTTCTTTGATTATGTGAGTTTCAGAATTCCACAGTTTCGCCATTTTTGTTTGAAAATCGTCGAATTAAATATTTAACATCATTTTTAGGGGAATCTCTTTGGGGATACATATTTACACACAGAAGGTACATTATGAGTTTTTTTGCACTTTGAAAGAATTAAAAGCTATAACATATTATTTGAAACAAAAAAGTATAAATAAGTATGACAAACACTTGTTAGTCGCATATAAACATACGTAAAGAATTACTGTACCACCCGGGTGGGTATTGGTAAACCATGTACATAAAAACCTTTGGTAAAGCGAAGGTTAACGTGTTTCAAAATCAACCATTTGGCATCTTCACTACAACCACAGACGTCTTCTAATCCATCGTGCAATTGTTGACCCTGCTCGTTAATGCTATCGCGTTAATGCACCGGACAAGAACCGTTTTTAACTTATCTTCGTTTACGCTCTTCCTGCAGTCTGGTACCTGCCTTGTTCAACAAGATCCTTGAGACGCAATGCCTTTCATAGATTGATTATTTTCAAACAGACTTTCTTCAATTGAACTATATGGCTCAAAAAAACATTTTTATTCTCGTTGTCTTCAATATTCCGGTGTTATTGAAATATTCGAGTAGTGTGTGTATTACGCTGTGAGGAGATTGCTAATAGCAGATTGAAGGATTACGGACTGTAATGGGAGATTGCAAATATATTGAAGTTAAAAGGAAAAGGAGCCGAAATTTTAAAAGTTTTTCAAAAGCAAGCATGTGGCATCCCCCTACATGCTCACGTTTGCACTAAACATACTAAACCCGTAGTCACACAACCGAAACACAACTACACTTAAACATCGACCAAAATCAGGTCATAACATACGTTAAGCAATGATTTCTTTTTATCATTATTTCATGTATATTTTTTTTTGTTCTTTTTTTGGTATTATTTTTTATTTTACATACGTTTACATTACACAGCTAGAGTGAGTGAGTGAGTGAGTGTAGTTTTTCTGTTTGTTTTTATTATTATTTTTCATTTCAAATACATTGTTACAGCCTCCACGCCCTGCCCTCGAACCCCATCTTTTACAATTTACCAAAAACTAAAGCAAACACAAAAAATATATACATATAGCGAAATAATTGAAAATATCCTTGAAAATTGTGGTAAGGAAGATTTGAGCATTCAAAGAAGAACACAAACTGTACGAGTATTTTGGCATTTAAATGCGAAAATCTGTGTCAACTTTATTTACCCCACATTTCAATTAGCCCAGTTTAGATGATTTTGCTAAATTTCTTTGTTAGATATTTTGTGGGTTTAGCAGGGCCAAAAGAATTTTACAGAAACAATCATGAGATTTCAACAAATATTTTCATTACAAAAAGAAAGCAGAAAGATCAAGTTGATTTAAATAACAAAAAACGATAATAATAGAAAATAAATAAATATTAAAACTTAAATTACTAAAATTCGTAAACCCTACAAGTCTTATCTTTGAAAATTAAATTTACTTAATACTCGTATTTCACTTAACAAAACCTAAAATATTAGTTCTGGACAAACTATTTTTTATATTGCAAAGACGTTTAGATAATTATTCATTCATTAGCAGTTAATACAATATGTTGTAAATAAATTGTTGTAGATAAAGTAAAATAATTGAATTTAATTACATATTTGTAATACTTACATTTCCATGCAAATGTTTATAGCAATGTTAACATAACGATTATTATGTGTATTAACAAATATTTGAATAATTGTTATTTAATATTGAATTTTCAATACAATACATACCTGCAATGATATAGAGAAAAAAAGGAAATATTTAGACAATGAATGAATGAGAAACATTTGTTCTTATTTTATAAATTAATTTCTTCTTTACAATTTTACTGCAAACAATTGAATTGTATGACGCAAACCGGAAAATAAATAGAATATTCTTAAAATGAATGTTATTTATTGTTATTAAATTTACAATAGTAAATTGTTATTATGGGTGCACATACTGTGAGCGTCAAAGTAAAGTCAACACCACATATATTATTAAAAGAAAAGCTGTACACAGATGAAGATCACTTTCATGGGACATTTACTGGTTGCGTACTCCTAGTGCTAGATTAACACCATTGGATAGTGAGATTAATTGAAGGCGGAAATTCTAGAATGTTTCAACGCAATTTAGTCATATTCTTGCAAAATGATCATGGGAAATTTCGAAACAAAAATAGAAGTTGTGTATTAGCAAGCAAATTTATTTATATAATTTGTCGAAGTGCTGTCCCTTTTATGTGTACTTTATGTTTCAATAACAAATATGAATCTAGTCTAGTATGTTCTAGAATCAATCACAGTTAACTTTTTTTTAATCAAAGACCTATTGAAATAATACAGAAACGATATCTAATAAACTAAAAGATCGTAAAAGATTAAACTACACCAATACCTCGCTTTGCGTTTTTTCGAAGTTGCGTCGCTGTTTAATTAGTACTAATTTTCACTGTGCGTCGTTAAATTTTCAAGGTTGCGTTGTTTTGGGTTCGAGTGTTTAATTTTTTTTTTTTTAATTTTTGCAAAATCTGCAACATCATCATTAGATGCTAAAACGATGACTCGTACAAGAAGTGCTTTGATGATCGAAATGGAGTCCTTGCTTTCTATTTGGATGAAAAATCAATTTGAAAAAAAGCTGTTCAGCAAACATTGGACCAATATTTTGTAAAAGAAAGCCGACGACTTAGTACAGGGTGGCCCAAATGTTAAGTGATGTTAAACACGTATAACTCTTGTAATAACGTTTTTTTAATGATTTATTTTTATATGTTAAATACATTTTATGGAAATTTAACGTGACTATGTGTAAAATATGGCATCAGACAAATGACCACCATTTTGCTCGATGCAGGCATTGGCTCTTTTTAGCGCATTTTGCATTATACGGCGTAATGTTTCTGGTTGCAAGCACCGTATTTCGTCTCGAATATTCTGCTTGAGCTGTCCAAGTGTCGGTGGTTTATTAACATACACTTTATCTTTTAAATAAAAAAAATCAGGCGCAGTTAAATCTGGTGAACGAGGAGGCCAAGGGAATCTGAATTTATTGAAATTATGCGTTCACCAAAAATTTCACGCAGCCTCGCAGTATGCGCAGTTGAAACCACAAATTAGGATGTTGCTCCACCATTGGCCGCAAAAAGTTGTCGATCAATTGGCCGGAACGGTGACGAGTTGAGACAGATGAATCATTTGCAACACTCTGCTGCACAGCTTCCACGTTGTCTTCAGTGCGAATATTTCGATGAGCACCTCTTCCTGGACGGTCGGCAACTGAACCCAGTTCCTCAAAACGGCGAACTAAACTTATCATGGAAGATGTGGGCGCTGATCTTACGTTAAAAAAACTGCGATAATTTGGCGGCGTCAGAACAATTGATCGTTTAGAAGAATAATAAAACTC
The DNA here is from genome assembly GCA_916048285.2 of Bellardia pandia. Taxonomy (NCBI): domain Eukaryota; kingdom Metazoa; phylum Arthropoda; class Insecta; order Diptera; family Calliphoridae; genus Bellardia; species Bellardia pandia. The sequence continues at coordinate 48,668,922 of OU696531.1, forward strand.
GGTAATTTTATTTCGTTGTTGTGGACTTTAATTATTAATTTTAAATTTCCAAGAGTTCAGTTACAATTTTCAAAAAAAAAAAATAAATTATGTTAAAAAATGAAAAAGTTATTTGTGTTTCACATCAGCTGGTCTTATTTGAGCCACCCGTTATTTTTGTAACCCTGGAACATATCTTCGATCTTTTAATGGTGCTATGTATATAAAATCTTAATTCACTTTGCGTCGTATTTTTTTGAAACGAAACCCCGACGCAAAGTGAGTTATTGGTGTGTTGTTGGGGCTACATTGTTAGCTAGTAGAGTTTCACTTGGAGACCTTCAATAATGGACAAACTATAAACAAGCGATTCGGCAAATGTATACCCCTGATGAGCAAGATATAATCTCCGGCTTTTAAGCACCGATCAAATGTAATCCATAATTCCTAGGCCGGGTAATGACAAATAATATGCTCTACAATTTCTAACTGCTCTTCGTACCCACATGACCTACATTAGTAGATATTACTGTCGTCCCGGCTGCTAGTCTGAGCTTTAATTTAACAACAACCGGTTCAGATCCAATAGCAGTTTGGTACCTGTCACGGTCAACTTGGGTCACAAGACTCTTGAAACTCTATAGTCTACTATGCCCATCCAGGTCTGGTTAGACCTAAGCAGGAATTTCTCCAATATAAGCCAGCTACTAGGAACCAACGGTTTTACTTCATACAGTTCCTTTCATTCGTTTAGGACCCACTTTTAGTCATTTGCCCTTTCAGACTAACAACATAAATAGACATTTTACTGACAATTTTCAAAAAAGACATTCATAGAAAATTATAAAATGCAGCTATTGTCCATTTCCACTATATTGGCTGGTCCCTTTTTACCTTTGTGTAATCTTACGGAACTCTCCCACACATCCATATCTGGTTCACTATTGTCGATATTTTGCCAAAGTTAAATTTCTTTCAGCATGAAGAGATGTTCCTTTAAACTAGTTCTTATATGATTTACAGAAATATATATTAATAAGTAAAAAACACACAAATCAAAAAAAAAAAAATACGTTGACGCTCTTATTAAAGGGTTTAAGGTCGCCGGAATGAGATGCACCAGGTGTAATTTTTCAACACAACATGAGAAATTTTCAAAAAAGCCAGAATTATATTTGGATATTAAACCTTATAAACTGGCCAAATAAGGATACACTTAATGTGTCTCAACTGGCGTATCAGTCGCAATAACACTTGGAACTATTAAAAGTGAAATCTTCTGACACTGCTTTCAAAAGGCTGGAATTAGGTGGCGCAATTTGCACACTTGCAAGACCACTAGAAATATGTGGCCAGTATATAAGCACAGTTTGCAGCTCCTGAATATAAAACGAAAATACATTTCAAAATGCGGTGCTAGGCGGACTTTCCTTCAATAATCACTGCCGCAATTGTCAGCACCCGGGGAAAGAAGAAACAGTGTTTCATCTTCTGTGTGAATTTCCGGCTTTTAAAAATTCTAGACTCAAATTTTTCAACAATCATATACTAAACAACCTTACGGAGACATCAAGTATTAGATGGTGCGATTTCAGGGGATACCTGAACGCAATAGGCTGGATATTACATACTAGCATCTGGATAAGAGCTAGTCCTATCATTTATTCAACAAGTGGTGTAGTGTTCTTAAAAACGGAATCAAAAGGCAGCAGTCAAACACGTAAACCAACCAATAATTCATAAATTTTTAGCAATGGTTCTGTAACATTAAGCACAAATGATCACCAAATCCTTAAACAACAAAGTAATATACATAAGTTAAATAGGGACATTATTTTCTGACACTGTATCAAATATTCTGCCCAAAATGTTTACCCTATCGGAAGATGCTATAACTTCTGCAAATATTAATTTTGTTATGATATTTGAACAGTAAATAGTTATAGAATGACTTGGATTGCTCTGCTGGTGCTCAATAATATAGAGGAGGATTTTCATTTGAGCGGTTACGTAAATAATTATAATTTGCTCGTGTTGCCTCATTTACGACCAGCATGACATTGGTCATTATTTTTTGAGATTTAAATGGTAAAACGGGTATTGGGACTGTTGTTTAACGTTAACGTTCCTAAACACTTGTGCCAGCTATCCGCTACATTAATCTAGAACTAGTGGAAAGTCTGCAATGATTCAATTTTCGTTGTTAACTATACAACATTGATATATATATATATATAGCTTTTTGAATTGTTTTTGTTTGTGGAACTTTATGAACTTTGAATGTTTTAAGCCCAACATTAACTTAGAGAAAGCGTATGTATGTATTGATAGAGCTCGATGATGATTAAAGTTTCCAAATTCGAAGGAGTATTTCAATTTTAAGCTCTATTAAAAATGACAGCAAAAAAACTTTAGTTTTTTAAGTAATAGTTAGAGTAGGTCTACTTTATAGCTTCATATATTGTTTGGGATGTTGCAAAAATATCCTGTTGTTGTTTCAATATATTGTGTGGCACAACAAGCGGCACTTTCACATAAACAAAACAAAAACCGGCTAAAATGGGGGAAAAAGGCTGCTGATGATGCTGTTGCTGCTGCAGACTTAACGAAACACCTCAAAAACCATGAGGTATTAAAGAAGATGCCATTGAACCATACAGGAAATTCATTTTTCATTTTGTGTTTATAAAGTAGATAGGTATGCTGGCAAATGTGGTATATGGCGAAATGTGTGTGTAACTACAATATATTGAGATTTTTTTTTTAAGTTTCCGGTTACGGCAATGCACTGGCGTCATACACTACTAATATACGAGTATGTATACAGAAAAAAAACTCTAAAAACTAACGGTGACAAAGGATTGTTTGGAGTTTTTTTCTTCCACTACATCAACACCACATCCAACTTTAGACTAAAACGCACAATATCCAACAATACCAACACACATGCACACACCTACACATGCATATAAATATCTGTGCTATATAACTTTATATACATACATAAATTTATGAATCCGTTGTTTGTCTTGTCTAGGTTGCAAACCCTTTGTTAATGATGGTTTTAAGTCTATTGTAGCAACCCGGTTTCGTTAAAAACTTTAGTTTGGTTTAGTTTTTTTCTTTTTTTGTGTTGCAGACAACAAAAAGGCTGGGAAACAGGTATTACAAAAAATGACACGTGGAATCCGGTGTTGCACATGTGACGGTTGTGCTGGGGTTCCTGGTTTTTAGGTTCTGTTTTTATAGTTTCAATTCTCAAATGTTTGTTTAAGATTTTTTAACGGGAAGCTTTTGTAAATCACATAAACTTTGTTTATGTTTCTAAACATTTTAACCTGAATGTTGGTTGTCTAAAGGAGTAAAGCAGTCGTCATTTAACAACAGAAAATACTACAAAAGTAATGCGGAGGAGCTCTCTTTAGTTTTTGCCAATTCGTTAAGAATAATATATTTTTGCATTCTTTATGAATTTCTCTACTACCGCTGTTATTGTTTCTGTTTAACTCTTTGCAACACCCAGCAAGTCAGTGGTTTCAAGGAGTGTTTTTATGATAAGTAGTTTAACATTACAGATAATCTACTTTTACCCCTAATATATCGTTTCAGTTCGACTTCTTTATCGCCAAGATTTCATACATTTCTCTACATTGTGTGGGCTTTTTAAAAATCAAATCCGAAAGCTCTTAACCCTCCGCTGGGTAAGTTGTCCGTTGGCCTTTTAAGAAGTACAAGGTCCACAGGAACCTATTTCTATTTGGATGGACTTTTATATCATATTTTTTACGTCATTTTTTTTGTTTTCCTTTGTTATTATTTACTAATTATACATGTATAAAGAATGTAAATGAAACTTTTATTTAATTTTTAATTTATTTAATTTTTAATTAATTTAATTTGTATTAAAAAAAGACAAAAAGTAACTAAAATTCAAAGAACACGTTTATGATGTGTTCAAAAAATGCAAAAAGAAAGGCACAATAAAATAATCCGAAAGGTACTAAAATTCAAAGAACACGTTTTTGCATTTATTAATGATTTCTGGAAATTTCAGTACAAGGTCGCAGCGGACCTTTTTACACGGTCTCGTAATAAACACTTCAAAGCTGTATATAAATTAAACTAATAGTCGTATCGCCTTTAGATTATTCTAGATGAAATTTCTTTGGAATGCTTGTGGGGGTCGGGTATGCTTTCAATGGACCATCAAGGAGTAATTTCAGTTTGATTATGAAAAAGTTCCCTAGGGACCTTCGCACCCAACGGAGGGTGAAAATATCACTTAGTATTACGTCAAAAAGCCGTTCCTTTAACAAAGAAACGTTATTTAACCATAAAACCATTTATATGCCAATGAAACATTTGTGCACCAAAAAACTGTCTCAGCACAAAAAAAAATGTTTCAGTACTAAAAAAAAAACGTTTATTCACCAAATTACCGTTCTTACGCCAAAGAAACGCTATTTCGTTAAAATAAAACGTTTCAACACAAAACAACGTTATATTTACAAAAAACATATTCTTCAGCAAACAGACGTTATTTCACAAAATACTATGTACGCCAAAACGAACAAAAAACGTTTCTTCACTAAAAAACTAATTCTTAATTAAAAACGGTTTCTACATAAAAACAATTTTATTTTTAACAAAAAACTCCTACTCCACCAAAGAAACGTAATTTCACAAAAAATCGTTTCTGCGCCTGATCAACAAAAAACTCTTTCTATTTCATTAACAAAAAATACTGTTTTTATTTCGACAAAACGTTGTTTAAACAAAAACCATTTCTAAATACTTTATCAATAAAAAACATTTCTTCATTTAAACCCGGTTCTACAATCACCCCTATCGTGAATAAAAATTCCACATGAAATTTGTTCCCTTTTATTTTTTGAGCATTGAATTTTAATAGGAAAAATGTGAAAAGGGAACAAATGTGGAAGTGTTATTCACGATAGGGGTGAATAAAGAAATATTATTTTAACCATAAACCGTATTTTCACCAAAAAAAAACGTTTTGACAAAAAAAAAACGTTTTCGCCCTAAAGCCACTATTTCACTTAACGCGAACAAAAGAATGTTTTCTTACAAAACAATATACGCAAAAAAAAAGTTTTTTCAGCAATAAAAAAAAAAAAAAAAACGTTTCTTCAATAAAAAACTAATTCTTAATTAAAAACGGTTTCTACATAAAAACAATTTTATTTTTAACAAAAAACTCCTACTCCACCAAAGAAACGTAATTTCACAAAAAACTTGAGAAAGAAAAAACTCTTTCTATTTCATTAAAAAAAAGCTGTTTCTACTTCGGCGAAACGTTATTTAAACAAAAACCCTTTCCAAATACTTCATCATTAAAATCCGGTTATACAATAAAGAAATGTTGTTTTAACCAAAAAAAACTTGTGTTCATAAAAAAAAAATAAAACGTTTTGACCAAAAAAAAAAAACCTTAAAATATTTTTTTTTTGCTGGAATAATTAATTAATATTCTACCTTTACATGCTCGAGTATTTCAAGAGTATTTTTCGTTAATAATCCAAACGACAGATATGAAATTTCAAACTTCATTAAAACCAGGGGCCAAATTACCGCATTCGATATCGAGTAATATTTGATGGTAATTTTCTTATTTGAGATTATGGCATTCGATATCGAGCAAGAAATTTAGTACATTTTATCATAATTTCGATATCGAAATCATTTTTCGATACGATAGCTCATTCGATCACGAATGCGGTAATCTAAAGATCCAGGCTATTTTTCAAATAGTTTTTATTTAATTAATTCTAATTTCTTAATAATACTCCTCGAAACTTAACGAATGCATTATTTACATAGCTAGTTATAAAACGTCTAAAACCCCTAATAAGTGGAACACAATCAAAAGTATGAATTTCTGGCACCTGTTTTCTACGCTTTCGTTATTTTTTTTTTTTTTTGTTTCTAAACCACCAACGACGAAGTGAACTGAAATGAAATGAAATAAAACTACTAAAACAAATGCAGCACTTTGCGGTTTACCTTGTTTTCTAGTCTGCTTTTTTCTCTGAAGCATTTGTGTTTTTCATTTCTATATTTTTTTTTTTTTTTGAAATGCTGTCTTCCCGACCAGTTAGTTTCATTTGTTCATCTCAAGTCAGCGTTGCAAGTAACAACAGCTACAGCAGAGTAGAAACTGCAACTGTTTTCAACACAATTATGGTTTTCAAAAGCGTTAGAAACCTAGAAATGTTGGTTAACTCTTTTAGCAAACAGTAGTAAGCAGCATTAATAGAAGAGTATTTTTTTTTGACGCTTCTTGTACTTCAGGCTTATTTTTTAGTTAAAGTTTCTTTGTTTTGTTTAGTTACAATGAATATACACCTAACTCTGTTTTTACACGGTAATTGGTTCCAGGAAAACCCCCGTGTAAAAAAACCGTGTCAAAAAAGACATTGATCGTATGCGAAATAGGTGATTGGTTGCTTGTATCTAAAACCTATTGAAATTAGCGAAGAAAAGGATTTTTTAAAAGCAACTATTCAGGTTTATAATATTTAATCACATATACATATATACTTACATATTAAATAAATGTAAAATGTAAATGTAAAAATAAATGTAATGTAGAAAAAGATGACAAGTTCATTTGATTGTATGCACTAAAAGGGAATTCCCCTAAATTCTTGATATGTACAATTGCTCTGACCAGTAAATTTGCTGGTATCCACAAAAAGGGAATTCCCCTAAATCAATATAGTTCGCAAACATTAAATTTAACCAAAAAAAACTTTAAGCCCAAAAGATTTTAAATCGTGCTAATTGGAATAAAATCGCGTAAAAAATTAAAAAATTTGTTTATTTTCGAACCGTGTTAAATCAAAACCGTGTAAAAACAGAATTAAGTGTACTATAAATATGTATGTATGACGTAGCTGCAAGAAAGGAAGCGGATGCAAAACTTTTACTATGCAGGTGTGTGAGTGCGTGTGTGTTTGCTTTATTAAAAGCTTGGTTACCTTTTCTCAAAAGGACTGAAAAACACAAACAAACACTTTAAAGTTTTTTGTTAAAAAAGTTAATTTTAGTTGTAGTTTTCCTAATAAACATTATGATTTTGTTTTAGTGAAAAGCTTTTTCTAAATAAATTAACTTTTATTTGGGATTAAACTTTTTTTTAATATTTTTTTAAATTTTATAGAAAAGCTTTGCTTGAATTTAAATTTATTTGTTTATTTAATTTAAATAATATTCAAATTTTAAGTACAAAGCTAACTTTTCTGACTATTTATCTATGTATGTTAAACAATTATGTCAATGAAATAACAGATTTTCACAACCGTTTCTTTCTTCAATAAAAAAAACGTCTCTTCTGTAAAAAGCTGCTTCTACACGAAAGAAACGTTATTTCACAATAAAAATGATTGATTTCAAATCAACAAAAAACAAAATATAAATAGAGACGAAACTGATTTTTTAAATATTTAGTGAAATAAGTTTATAAAAGCTAAATGGCATTTTTCACTAGACCTGTTATTGTAGCGTATGATTAATATTAAAATAGTTTATAATTATAAACATACGCCTTGATGACCTGTTATTGTAGCGTATGATTAATATTAAAATAGTTTATAATTATAAACATACGCCTTGATAAATATTAGAGCCAGCGTTGTCAACTTTGAAATGTCAAAACGCACCAAAATGGAGAAAAAACGCGCCATTTAAAAATACGCACCAAGTTTAGAATTTATTTTTTATTTAAAATGTTTATTGAATTTTCAATTTCATAAATTCTATAAAAAAAATTTTAAAAAGAGATCATCGATTAATAGAAAAAGCCTTTTTTTTAAATAAACGAACGAATTTTACCACACAAAATTTAACTCACAATATGCTATTCGGAACTGAAGTACTAATTGGTAAAAAAAAAAGAGCTAATTTCTCTACATATTTGGTACTTTCTTAAATTGTTTTTGTTTTCTATTTTAAGTATGTACTTCTATTTGAATTGTTTCAATAAAATTTGTTAGAGCTGCACTGGAACTGTAACCCTGGTTGTTCATCTACAGTTCAGTAGACCAAACCGTCAGGCTACACAAGAATTTTTATTTCCATATTGATATTGTAAATAATTTTATTCTATATTCTTCGACCTTTTTAATGATTTTTATTAAATAATTTTTAAGCTTGAGGTCACTTTTTTGTTTTTTTATAAAAGATTTTTTAATTCTTATATATAATTCAGTCGATATTTCGATTTCCTTTGGAAATCTTCTTCAGGAGTTAATTTAATATTATAAAAATTTTCTATGTGTAAAAATTTTTTTGATATAAGTTTGAAAGGGGTTGACATTGATATTGTAAATTTTACATTCAAACAAAGATTTTCACCCAATTAACCTTTAGAAATAACCTTCATGTGAGAAATTTTATAGTATGTAAACGCACCAAGTCGACAGCGCTGATAAAAGCAGCGATTTATCAGACCGCGCTTTTTTGGTGGAAAATGAGCATAAACTTTTGTTTTTAATAAATCTGTCATTTCTAAATGGCTAATTCGAGCGGTTTAAACACACGGTTACAGCCAAGTAGTATACGAGCTTAGGTTTTGTAAATGGACCCTACACAACCCTCAGTGGCGGATCTGTGGGTACTCAAAGTAGGGCAAATTTTACAAGTGCATTTTCAATTGTGTTTTTTATTATTTAGCGAATTCAAAGATTTTTATATTCTTCGAAAGGTGTGGGTGTTCTATTTATCTCTTATATTTTTCGGGTTACGAGTATAGGCATTTGAAAAATAATCAATAAATTTTAATAATAATTTTCATGTGACAATGCCTACTACCTTCAGTAAAAATAATTTAATGAAAATTAAATTTAATGAACTCGAGCCTAAATAAAGAAATATCAAAGATTTAAAATTAACAGTTCAAATAAAAATAATAATTGTTCTTAATTTGAAATTTTTTCTCACCAGGGTCCGGGTTTTTGTAAAAATCGTGCAGAATTTTGGTCCGATTTTCTTAAATTTTGCTTGTTAGTTAAACAACAAAATTTCGTATAATAACACAATAAAAGTTTTCAAGCAAGATCTTTTACCCAATCAAAGCTAAAAGAATTTCAATATGAAAGTTTTTTTTTTTTCCTTAACTTTCCTTAAGTAAAAAAAAACATGAAATTTGTTAAATATTCCAAACTCGTCTTATTTTTATAAATTCTAGGCCTTTATAAAAGAAATTGTAAAAAATCCCATTTTAAGTATTTTCGTCTATTTTTTTTAAATTATGGGATTTGTTTTGAAATTGTTTTACTTTTTTAAGCAGATTTATAAATTTAATATACACAAAAAATTGCACTGCATTATGTTAGGAAATAAAGATTTTATGACAGATTACATACTGTAAGCGTCAAAATAAAGTCCACACCACTTATTATAAAAATAAAAGCTTAATTGTATTAATATAAATAATATTATATTAGAAAATTATATTGCATTTTTATATGTAGGAAGTTATTGAAGTAGAATTGAATTCATCAAAAACAAAAGAAATAAAAACAAAAGCGTATATGTACAAATTTAATATGTGGTGATACCCAACACTAATAAATACCTGTTTATACAACTGTTCTTTTTATACAATATTTAGTACAATATTTCCTACTATGTAATATTTTTTATTTTTGCTAATTTTTCCGACTTAACCGGTCGTTCATTTAACTTTGTGAAAAAGTTTCTTTCTTTTTATTATTAAATAAATAAATTTTAAATTAAATAAATTCATCTTTCAATTCGAACACCCCACAAATTGGTAACCCCGACGTTTGATAAAAGTTAAAACGAAATATGTCGATTAATGAGGAAAACAGCAACGTTCAACAACAACTACCGCAAAACGAAGCGGGGCCTGTCGAGCAAACAACCATAAACCGAGTTGCGGTCAAAGTGCCGCCTTTTTGGCCTGACCACGCTGAAATTTGGTTAGCACAAGTGGAGGCACAATTTGCTGTTGCAGGCATATTAAACGACACATCAAAATTTAACACAGTGGTTGCGGCAATAGAGTCAAACGTTCTAGTACAAATTTCAGACGCCATTTTAAATCCTCCGGAAAACGATAAGTACGGCAATCTAAAAAAGTGTATAGTCGAGCGTTACTGCGAAAGCGAGCAAAAAAAGACACAAAAACTGTTGTCAGAAATTGACCTGGGTGACAAACGACCAACCCAACTCTTGAATGAGTTGAGTACATTATCAAAAGATAAAGTGACAACAGATTTTTTAAAATCACTCTGGTTGCAGAGATTGCCGGCGCAGGTACGCGCAATTTTGCAAGCATCAGACGCCACATTAACTGAATTGGCCAAGTTGGCCGATAAAATAATGGAGGTTGGCGATTTTCAACATCTGGCCGCTGTTTCTTCTGCACCACCAACCCATAACGCCAAAGATGATATCGATAGACGCCTAGACCGCATTGAACAACAAATAAATAGTCTTTTCAACAACACCAATAAAACTTACACCCGTCGATCTCGTTCAGTTTCTTCACGGCGAGGAAAATTGACAGAGCCTGCCACTACCAATAGCACGAGAGCTGAATATTGCTGGTACCATCGAACATTTGGAGAAAAGGCTACCAAGTGCCGTGAGCCTTGTTCGTACGTACAACAAAAAACATCAAAAAACTAATTTCGCCTTCCGATCTAGCGGGCGGATCTCAAGACGACTACTTTATAGCCCGTCTCATTATCAACGACGACGTGTCGAAACAAAATTTTTTAATTGATACCGGCGCAGACGTTTCAGTGTTGCCGTTGGCCAGCGTCAAAAATGTTCGTGTAGGTGTATCAAAAAAACTATTCGCAGCAAATGGGACCCCTATTAAAACATGCGGCGAAAAACGACTAAATGTTTCCTTAGGTCTGCGACGTAATTTTCCGTGGACGTTCCTTGTGGCAGACGTTAATTCAGCCATAATAGGATCGGATTTTTTAAAACACTATGACCTACTAGTCGACATCAAAAAAGGTAAACTTATTGATCGCACTACTTTACTTGAATCAAAGGGTTGTACGCCACGTTCTCCTTGTATTCAAATTTTGGCATACAATACACAAGACAAATATGCCCAGCTGTTGAACGAATATAAGGACTTGGCCACAATTAATGCCAACAAACGCCCAATTGATTCAACGGTAACTCATCACATCACGACTATAGGTCCTCCTACATACGTAAGCGCCCGCCGCCTTGCCGCAGACAAATTGCAAGCAGCAAAAAAGGAGTTTGAGTACTTGATGGAAATGGGTATATGTCGGCCCTCAAAAAGTAATTGGGCGAGCCCACTCCATCTAGTAAAGAAATCGAATGGGGACTGGCGACCCTGCGGTGATTACCGTGCGCTCAACAACATAACCGTACCTGACAGGTATCCCATACCGTACTTGCGTGACGTCACGAGTATATTGTATGGGAGAAAAATTTTTTCAACTATCGATTTACAAAGGGCTTACCACCAAATACCGGTGGAGCCGTGCGACATTCCCAAGACAGCTATAATTACGCCATTTGGCTTATTTGAATTTTGCTTCATGACGTTTGGTTTACGAAACGCAGCCCAAACTTTTCAGCGTCATATGAATGAAGTCTTTAAGGGAATTGACTTTGTCTTTGTTTACATAGACGATATTTTGATCGCATCTACGTCCGAGGAGGAACACGCAAAACACCTCCGAATCGTATTTGACCGATTGCGTCAGTCGCGTCTGTCCGTAAACTTTGACAAATCTCAATTCGGAAAAACTGAACTAGTTTTCTTGGGCCACAAGATTAACCAACATGGACTAACGCCACCCGATAATAAGGTCGAAGCAATTCAGAATTTTCAAAGACCTAGAGTCGCTAAAAATTTAAAAAAGTTTCTGGGCATGCTGAATTTTTATCGTCCTTTCATTCGGCATGCAATTAAAAACCAAAACGTTTTGCTAAATTTGATTCCCGGTAATAGAAAAAATGACAACAGCATAATAAATTGGACTGATGAAGCCATCGCTGCTTTTGAAACATGTAAAAATGACATTGCACAGGCTACTCTGTTAAATTATATGGCACCGAATGCGCAACTAACGCTAACGACTGATGCATCGGATGAGGCTGTTGGAGCTGTCCTGCATCAAATAGTAGGAGATCAAATTCAGCCATTGGGTTTTTACTCCAAAAAGTTATCGACATCCCAGCAGAAATACAGCGCGTACGACAGAGAGCTCACCGCAATTTATCAGGGCATTCAACATTTTAAGTACGCCCTTGAAGGTAGAGAAGGAAGATCAAGTAATAAATTTTGACGAAATGGCCGAAAAACAAAGTGCTGATAGCGAATTACAATCACTGCTGAACAGCGACTCATCTATAAGATTTACAAAGTTGAAAATTCCTCATTCGACGAGGGAACTATTTTGTCATGTTTCAGCGAATAGAGTGAGACCATATGTTCCAAAAGGCTGCAGAGATTCTGTAATACAAAAACTTCACTCACTTTCACATCCTGGCATTCGTGCTACAAAACGATTGGTAGCTTCTCATTACGTGTGGCAGTCAATGGCAACGGATGTAGCTAAATATGTTCGCTCGTGTCTTCAATGTCAAAAAGCCAAAATACATCGTCATACAAAATCACCAATAGGCGAGTATGTACCAGTCGATGTCCGGTTCGAACATATAAACGTAGACATCGTTGGACCACTGCCTTCTTCTGACGGTTTCCGTTACTGTCTGACTTGTATTGACCGGTATAGTAGATGGCCCGTAGCCGTACCGTTGGTAGACATAACAGCCCAAAGTGTTGCAAGCGCCCTTTTAAGTGGTTGGATTTCCGTATATGGTATTCCGTTACGCATTACCACGGATTTAGGAAGACAATTTGAGTCGTCCATATTCAAGGAGTTAACAAAGTTGTTAGGTATCAAACATTTACGAACAACTCCCTACCACCCACAGGCTAACGGAATAATAGAGCGTTGGCATCGTACCTTGAAGTGTGCCATTAAGTGTTATGAAACAAATAATTGGAGCGCAGTTCTTCCATTGATTCTTTTAGGAATGCGATCAACTTTAAAAGCCGATATTGGGTTGAGTCCAGCTGAGATGGTTTTTGGTACCTCATTACGTATTCCTGGGGCATTCCTAGTTCATTCTAAAGGAAATACTTCAGAAACCGATTTCGTGCAATCACTACGTAGATTAATATCGAACTTGCCAACAACGAATCCAATCCGTCATGGTGTCAAAACAAGTTTTATTCAACCTGCTTTAGCAGAGTGCAAATATGTTTTCGTCAGGATCGACCACGTTAAAACACCTCTAGAACCAAACTACGAAGGTCCTTTTGAAGTTTTGAGTAAGCATGATAAATATTTTGTAGTAAAAATGAATCAGCGAAATGCGAAGATTTCTATAGATCGTCTGAAGTCTGCCTATATTTTCAATGATGTAACTCCATCCACCGAAACTGCACAAGATAACAACATAGGTGAAACCGACGATCATGTTCCAGAAGATGTTACACCACAAGATGTTTCACCAACTGTAGAGAATAACGACACTCCCGATGATGATATTTCAGTACAAAACCCTCGCACCACTTCATCTGGACGTCATGTTAGAATTCCTCTTAAATACCGTTAACCCTTAACTAGGAGGAGGGTATTGTGGTGATACCCAACACTAATAAATACCTGTTTATACAACTGTTCTTTTTATACAATATTTAGTACAATATTTCCTACTATGTAATATTTTTTATTTTTGCTAATTTTTCCGACTTAACCGGTCGTTCATTTAACTTTGTGAAAAAGTTTCTTTCTTTTTATTATTAAATAAATAAATTTTAAATTAAATAAATTCATCTTTCAATTCGAACACCCCACAAATAGATTTATAGTTAAAATAGACCACTTTTTACGCGTCAAAATAAAGTAAATAGTGCATCATCATTATGTAACAAAAAACTTTGTCATACCAAAAGTAGTGGCAATTCTCTTAATTGTTGCTTTGTTCGAAAGTATATTACTGTTTACAATAATTGCAAGTTTTAGAATTTATCATTAAAAGAGATTTAGTTGTGAAGTTAAGTAGTGAAAAAACATCAATTGACACTAGGAATTTGTTTTCAAAATTCCCGGGATTTTTCCGAGTAAATCGTTTTACATAAACTGAAGTAAGAGCTATAGTAAGAGAAGTAAGAGCAAACGCTGAAGATGTTACAAAAACTTCTGCAAACCCTTTAAGCGCGAGTTCGATTAGAAGATCTTTGCATCAAAATGGTTCACTTGGTGAAGTGCCACGTAAGAAGACCTTTATATCAAAGAACAACCAAACAAAACGTTTGAATTTCGCAAAAAAATTAAATAAACGAGCATAAAATGTTTTAGAATAATTTTCTTGTCACCAATATAGCGGCGGCTCAGTAATGGTCTGGTGAAAAAGGAAGACTTTCTTAACATTAAAAAAAACAAGTAAGAGTGCTATATTCGGCTGTGCCGAATCTTAAATACCCTTCACCTAAGCGTAATAAGAAATACAGAAACTACACTAGACTAGAATATCGTAATTCTGTGTTTTCTATTCAGTCTTAGTGCAAATTTTATTAGTATTTGATATATTGTTTGAAAGACAATTTTACGACCAACATAATTTATGTTAAATATTTTGAAATGTTGTGTAATTTTCACCATTTTTAATTGATTTAATTACCAATTCTTACCATAATTTACCATTTTTAACATTTTTAATTGATTTAATTACCAATTCTTACCATAACTTACAGAGTCTGTCTGATGTTCATAATAATCATCAGTGTAATTTAACAGAGTATAAAAAAGGGGTACAATTCGGTTTTAGTGATTTTGCTAAAAAAAAAAAACAAAATCAAATAGGGCTTTTAGAGGAGATACCAGCAAAAAAAAATTTGTTGGCGGTCACGCCTATTTTCGAGGGGGCGGGCCCTTAAAGTTGAAAATATATAGGCCTATATGTCGGGAACTACTGGGTGTCTGATAATTTGTAATACATTAAATAAAAGGTATTAAAAATACCTTTCCAACGATATATATCATGATTATAAAATATGGACCGAATATGGGTTAAATCCGAAAATAATATTTTTTGACCCGAATTTATTTGTTTTTTGGAAATGGTTCTTATATGGCAGCTATGACAAATTATGGGCCGATCTTTTTAAATTTTGGAACAGTTATTTTCATGCATATGAGGATATTTCACGTCGAATTTCAACATAATAACGGTATATATACGATATATATTAGTATTAACGTGGATTTCGAGAGTGGACCTTATGTGGGGGATATAGTCAAATATGGACCGATATTCTCAAAATCCAGCAGTTAGATTTAGGCATGTATATAAATGATCCGTGTAAAATTTTGGATTGGTACCCTTATTTATAAGCGATTTATGAGTATTAAAGTGATTTTCGGAAGAGGGCTTTATATGGGGCATACGGTTAAAAATAGACCGAAATTCACAAAATTTTGTGGGATGATTTTTGTATATATTAAAATGATCTGTGCAAAGTTTTGAGTCGGTAACGATATTTATACAATATATATAGGGAAAAATGTCTTTTTCAGATGTGGTCCTTGTATGGGAGCTATGACCAGTTGTGGGCGACCACCATAAAATTTAGTACAACAATTTATTTGCCTATAAAGAGTATTTATGTCAAATTTTAGCCGTTTAACATTATTTATATCTGTTTTATGCGT
This sequence comes from Bellardia pandia, assembly GCA_916048285.2. NCBI lineage: Eukaryota > Metazoa > Arthropoda > Insecta > Diptera > Calliphoridae > Bellardia > Bellardia pandia. The sequence goes on from OU696531.1 coordinate 48,684,671, forward strand.
ATTTAAGTGAATTTTGGAAGTGGACTTTATATGGGGTCTATGGTCAAACATGGACCGACCTAAAAAAAATTTCATTTTGCGATTTCCTTTTGCACAAAACTTAGTTTTGCTGAATTTTGTCTTGATATTCCAATTTTATAGGCATTTATGTATAATTGAGCAATATTGCGGGAAGATTTTTGTATGGGGGCTATGACCATTTCTGGGCCGACCACCATAAAATTTGGTACAATAATTTATTTATCTATAAAGAGTATTTATGTCAAATTTTAGCCGTTTAGCATTATTCATATCTGTTTTATACGTATTTAAATGAATTTTGGAAGTGGACTTTATATGGGGTCTATGGTCAAACATGGACCGAATTAAAAAAAATTTCGTTTTGCGATTTCTTTTTGTATAAAACTTATTTTTGCTGAATTTTGGCTTGATATTCCAATTTTATAGGCATTTATTTATCATTAAGCCATATTTCGGGAATATATATATTTGTATGGGGGCTATAAGAAATCATGGACCAATTTTTACTATTTTCCGCACACTTTCTTCTTTTATAGTACAAACAACGTATACAAAATTTCATGGTATTATCTGCAATATATTTCAAAATATTGCAATAAAATGGACGAAAAATATCAAATTTTTATGGAGGTGGTCATGGTGGTGGACATGGCTTAATCGACTTCGCTATCTATAAGGATCCAGAATATATATACTTTATAGGGTCGGAACATTTTTTTGTGGAAATTTCACACGGAATGACAAACTTATATATACCCTTCTCATGAAGGTGAAGGGTATAACAAGTAAGAAAGTATAGTCAGTCAAGCCCGACAGTTTTTCAGATATGGGCGCTATATGGGAGATATTATCTGTTATGGACCGATCATCCAAAAATTTAGTGCCATGACTTCCGTGAATATAAATATTAAGTGTGTTAAACTTTATCTCGATATAAATATGTTTAAAAGATTTATGGAGGTTAAAGTGAATTACGAAGAGGGTCTAATATGGGAGTTTTGACTAATTATGGACCGACCATTATAAAATTAGGTGTCATCATTTCTGTATATTATTCTGTATATTTATTTGATTACCAACATTCTTAAAAAATTTATGGAGGTTAAAGTGGTTTTCGGAAGTGGGCCTTATATGAGAGCTACGACTAATTATGGACCGATCACAATAAAATTGTATCGTATTGTTTGTATATACATATAAGAAATATATTTGCGTTTAATATTATTTTGATACCAACATTTTTAAGAGAGTTATGCTCTTTTAAGTGATTTTCGGAAGTGGGCCTTATATGGGAGCTACGACTAATTATGGACCGATCTTTATGAAATTTGTAGATGTGACTTAGCTTCATTTAGTACTCATTTGTGATGAAATTCGTTTGGATACTTGCATTTATGATCGATAAACCCCAATTTCGGGAGGACATTTGTATGGGGGCCAGGTGAAATAATGGACCGATTTCCACCAGTTTCAATCCCATCCATCATTGGGCCGAAAAAATATCACGTACTGAATTTTATCGCAATATCTTCAAAATTGCGATCTGTACTCTGCGCACAAGCTTTACTTGGACAGCCAGCCAGACGGACGGTCGGACGGACATCGTTAAATCGACTCAGAAAGTGATTCTGAGTCGATCGGTATACTTTAAAGTGGGTGTGGGACCAATATTTTTTGGTGTTACAAACATATGCACAAATCCAATATACCCTTCTCACTATGGTGGTGTAGGGTATAAATATATTAAAATGCACAGTCATGCTATAAAATTTTTGGATAATCGCTCCATAATATTTCATTGCTCCCATATAGCGCCCATTTCTGAATTTCTTACTTGTATTTGTTTAATTTTTTCAATTTCTGGAAAGATTTTCCAAATTTGCATTTATAGCCAAACTGGTTTATTGTGGTGCATTGAGTTTCTAATCGTTAATCACTATAATATTAATATACTGACAACTTAATTTTAATTTTGTACTTGAATGTTTTGGGTGTTTCAAGTTCTAAAAACTCAAGTAATGCCATTCTTGAAAATTTTATTCGATGAATGGCATTATAAATTCTAATTGATTAATGATGTACTATGTTCTAATTGTTTAAAATAAAAACGTTCTATTTTTGCGTTGAGATCAATAATTTAATTTATTTGATGCTGTTTGATCTTGCAAATCTTTTGTAAGAGTAAGCAACGTCAAACAAATTTGTCCTAAAACAAGTGGTTACGCTTTTTTGAGTAAACATTTGCCAAATATGACTGTACCTTAAGAATGTGTTATTGAAAGAAAATTATATTTTTAAAATACTTTAAAAATCGTTTGAAAACATATCAATCTACAATTTAAATATGCAGTTTGTCTCTTTTTCTGCAAAGTACTCTAAAATAAACATATGAATCCAATATCAATTACATAGAATATATGTTTGAAAAATTTAAAGGAAATTCATACTTTTCATAATTTTCCCAAAATGTGTCACCTTATGCACACATGTGCGCGCAATTTTACCTGTTAATGCCTGCGAAAATATTAATGATTTTTTAATTAACTTAAAATGCAGCTGCTGTAAATTAGTTTGGTACCTATAAACGCACACACATTTTAAATCATAAAACGCTTAACTAAAGGTGGATTCACCCATTCGTTCTTAACAAAAATTTTGTTCGAACAATTTTTTTTCTCTCTTTTTGAGAGAGAGAAAATATTTTTTCCGAACTTGAATTGGTTTAATTTTATATTTTTTCTGGACAAAAATGAATTGAGTTGCCAATAGGTTGCATTTTTTTCATACAAATAACAATGCCTTATGTATATCCATGGCCATCAGCAAAAGCAACTTTATTTTTTCATTCATTTTGAATTTATATCTGTGATTTTTGAATACACAATACTTTAAAATAATTTAATATTTGTATTTTAACACTTAAAACCCAAAGCAAAATAAATCAATGGCCGCACTTGTAAAACGAATAGATTTTGTTTACGTATGGCAGCTTTGATTTTTCAGAAAAATCTTTCGAAATGGGTGAATCGTGCTGCAAAAAACTCTCAGTAAAAAAATTTGTCTCCGGAAAAATTTTTGTTAAGAACAAATGGGTGAATCCACCTTAAGTCTTTTATAAGGTAGAATCTAAACCTAACCTAACATTTTTCTTGAACACTTTGCAGTATATAAGGCTAACGATTTTTGAATTTCTTATACACAACCAAAAGACGCTTAGCACAGTAAGCACCAAAAATTTGTATTGGAAATTTAAATAAATATTTTTTAAAATACCGCATTATTTTATAATTTTTGAAAATGGCACCACAAACTAAAGTTGAATTTCAAATTTTAAGATTAAGATTTTTGCCAGTTATGTAAGTTTTAAATTTTCAGTGATCACTTATTAACTATTTAATAATAACAATTTATTTACAGCTCTCCTAAAATTAAATTCAAATACAGGACGCATCCTCCAAGTGAGTCCTTGAATCAAGTTCAAGATTGGGTATGTTTTATACAAACAATTTTATATTTTTTTTTTATCTAAATGTATGCTGATAAATAAGTTTATTTCTGTTTTAGTTTAATGACGCTATGTCAATGGAAATATCGAGAATACCCTCCTCCCTAAGTGTGAGTTATTGTGAGTGGAGAATTACTTCAGATGATGTCAAATTATTTACGGTAAGGGGTTGTCTCTTCGATAAAATCACTGTATTATTGGGCGAAGAAGCTATACATTGGACGTTTTATCAAAGAAACAGACTGGGTGTTCGTATCGTAGGATGTAGTCCTTTTACAGTAAATTATTGTGCCTGCTGTTTAAATAGTCAGTATAAAATGATTATTGAATCCATCAAGATCGATTTAAATAGAGATTGCACCTGTAATTTATGCTTAAATTTAATTAATTAATTAAAAATTTTAGGTTAACGTAGGCTATGAGATTTGTAAAACTTTGAAATAATTTTATTAAAAAAATATAAAAAGTAAAGAAAAAATTCAAAATTTAAAAATGTTTAAAAATAATTTCATTAAAAAAATATAAAAAATAAAAAAAAAATTCATATACACATTAAACATTTTTGTTTTAATTAATTTACTAAATTGGGATAATCTATGGGCAAACCTTGTGTAGCAACGGGATAGATTTTCTTTTCGGGCTTGGGGATAGCTGGGCGAACAGTGGTTAATCTTAAAAGAAACAAGTAAGAGTGCTATATTCGGCTGTGCCGAATCTTAAATACCCTTCACCTAAGCGTAATAAGAAATACAGAAACTACACTAGACTAGAATATCCTAATTCTGTGTTTTCTATTCAGTCTTAATGCAAATTTTATTAGTATTTGATATATTGTTTGAAAGACAATTTTACGACCAACATAATTTCTGTTAAATATTTTGAAATGTTGTCTAATTTTTACCATTTGAATTGATTTAATTACCAATTCTTACCATAATTTACAGAGTCTGTCTGATGTTCATAATAATCTTGAGTGTAACTTAACAAACAGAGTATAAAAAAGGGGTACAATTCGGTTTTAGTGATTTTGCTCAAAAAAAAAAAAAAAAAAAAAAAAAAAAATCAAATAGGGCTTTTAGAGGAGATACCAGCAAAAAAAAATGTGTTGCCGGGCACGCCTATTTTCGAGGGGGCGGGCCCTTAAAGTTGAAAATACATAGGCCTATATCTCGGGAACTACTGGGTGTCTGATAATTTGTAATACATTAAATAAAAGGTATTAAAAATACCTTTCCAACGATATATATCATGATTATAAATTATGGACCGAATATGGGTTAAATCCGAAAAGAAAATTTTTTGACCCGAATTTATTTGTTTTTTTTTAAATGGTTCTATATGGCAGGTATGACAAATTATGGGCCGATCTTCTTAAATTTTGGAACAGTTATTTTCATGCATATGAGGATATTTCACGTCGAATTTCAACATAATAACGGTATATATACGATATATATTAGTATTAACGTGGATTTCGAGAGTGGACCTTATGTGGGGGATATAGTCAAATATGGACCGATATTCTCAAAATCCAGCAGTTAGATTTAGGCATGTATGTAAATGATCCGTGTAAAATTTTGGATTGATACCCTTATTTATAAGCGATTTATGAGTGTTAAAGTGATTTTCGGAAGAGGGCTTTATATGGGGCATACGGTTAAGAATAGACCGAAATTCGCAAAATTTTGTGGAATGATTTTTGTATATATTAAAATGATCTGTGCAAAGTTTTGAGTCGGTACCGATATTTATACAATATATATAGGGAAAAATCTGTTTTTCAGATGTGGTCCTTGTATGGGAGCTATGACCAGTTCTGGGCCGACCACCATAAAATTTAGTACAGCAATTTATTTGCCTATAAAGAGTATTTATGTCAAATTTTAGCCGTTTAACATTATTTATATCTGTTTTATATGTATTTAAGTGAATTTTGTAAGTGGACTTTATATGGGGTCTATGGTCAAACATGGACCGAATTAAAAAAAAATTTCGTTTTGAGATTTATTTTTGTATAAAACTTATTTTTGCTGAATTTTGTCTTGATATTCCAATTTTATAGGCATTTATTTATCATTAAGCCATATTTCGGGAAGATTTTTGTATGGGGGCTATGACCAATTCTGGGCCGACTACCATAAAATTTAGTACAACTATTTATTTGCCTATAAAGAATATTTATGTCAAATTTTAGCCGTTTAACATTATTTATATCTCTTTTATACGTATTTAAGTGAATTTTGGAAGTGGACTTTATATGGGGTCTATGGTCAAACATGGACCGAATTAAAAAAAATTTCGTTTTGCGATTTCTTTTTGTATAAAACTTATTTTTACTGAATTTTGTCTTGATATTCCAATTTTATAGGCATTTATTTATCATTAAGCCATATTTCGGGAATATATATATTTGTATGGGGGCTATAAGAAATCATGGACCGATTCTTACTATTTTCCGCACACTTTCTTCTTTTATAGTACAAACAACGTATACAAAATTTCATGGTATTATCTGCAATAGTTTTCAAAATATTGCAATAAAATGGATGAAAAATATCAAATTTTTATGGAGGTGGTCTCACATATTGGTTCATAACTCTGGTTGACCTTAACCGATTTTGCTGATTTTAAATAGCAAACTTCTCGAAAGCACTTCTGACAGAATTATTGAAGGTTTGGATCCCGAGTATATCTGGGGAATTCAAAAAACTGATTTCAACAGACAGACAGACAGACGGACATGGCTTAATCGACTTCGCTATCTATAAGGATCCAGAATATATATACTTTATAGGGTCGGAAAATTTTTTTGTGGAAATTACACACGGAATGACAAACTTATATATACCCTTCTCACGATGGTGAAGGGTATAAAAACAAGTAAGAAAGTATAGTCGGTCAAGCCCGACCATATAATACCCCAAACCCAGTATATCGAGCCATTACCGCCAAAATAATGTATCCCACACCATAATCGATTGTTGTTTTTTTATCGAAATCGATAGTTCAACATCATTTAAAATTGTTAAAATTAAATGTATTACACAAAACAATATTTACATTATAAATTTTAAAATAATGGCTTTATTCAAACTGATTTTATTTAAAAAAAACCTTCCCCTGTAAAATTTTGAGTTTGTGGGATACATTTTTTCCCATTTCAGAAATGGGCGTTATATGGGAGATATAACCTATTGTGGACCGATCATCCAAAAATTTAGTGTCATTATGTCTGTGAATATAAGAATTATATATGTTAAATTTTATATCAATATAAATACTTTTAAAAGATTTATGGAGCTTAAAGTGAATTACGGAGAGGGTCTTATATGGGAGTTTCGACTAATTATAGACCGATCATAATAAAATTGTACCGCATTATTTTTAGAAATATGAAATATATTTGCATTATATATTATTTGGATACCAACATTTTTGAGAGAGTTATTCTCTTTAAAGTGATTTTCGGAAATCGGCCTTACATGGGAGCTATGATAAATTATGAACCGATCTGCACATAATTTGTTGATGTGATTTGGCTTCATTTACCACTCATTTGTGATGAAATTTGTTTGGATACTTGCATAATTCAAACATTTATGATCGGTAAACCCCAATTTCGGAAGGACATTTGTATGGGGGCCAGGTGAAATAATCGATCGATTTCCACCAGTTTCAATCCCATCCATCCTTGGGCCGAAAAAATATCACGTGCCAAATTGTATCGAAATATCTTCAAAATTGAACAGCCAGCCAGACCGACGGACGGACGGACATCGTTAAATACTTTAAGGTCGGTGTTGGACCAATATTTCTGGTCGTTACAAACATCAGCACAAATCCAATATACCCTCCCCACTATGGTGGTGTAGGGTATAACATGTAGCCCCAAGTGTAAAGAAATTAGAAGTAGCGCAGAACTGGACACTGATCCTAAGCTTACCTACAAAATTTTTTAAAGAGTGATTGCTCAATCATTATCCTCCGCAGTTCCCAGACTAAAAAATTCATTGATTATACATATGTATGTCTGGAACATTGTCAACTTTGTTAAAGGCAAAAGGACTACAAACAAAAGATTAAATACAATGTTTTACATAATTTGAATTACATGTTTAATTTATTTTGACGCAAAAAATCTGCTAATTTTTCATTAAAATTGAATTAAAATTTTATGCTGCTTTATTTTGCTAGTTTTTGTTAATGAGTTATATTTTGCTTAAGTTACTTATGAATCATGCAATATATGTATATTGGTTGAAACTTGTACATGTAGTATAGGAATATAAAATAAAACATTTTTTTAAACAATATTAGGTTATGAAAATACAATTTTTAACAAAATGTTGAGAACAATTTCCTGCACTAAAACTTTTTGTTTAAATAAAAATTTCTGATCTTACGATCAGTTACTATTAATAGTTTATATAGTTTTCTATATGCAGGCTTTGAAGGTCATTAATTTAATGTAAATTAAAGATTATTTATTTCATTTTCAATTATATCTGACGTTTCGTTGGTATTCTTTCCAACTTCTTCAGGGACTGAATTTTTATTAAAATAATAATCTTTTTTGTCAGCTTTACATCATTTACAAATTGCATCACAGTATTTTGTATAGGTGGACAACACAACACAAAACTTAAGTTATTTAAATAAATGAATGTAAATTAAAAATATGTATGTATTTCGGTACAAAGTTGTGTAGCATAAGGGGAATTTAATTCAATAAATTTGTTTTCCTAAAGCTTCAAAACTAATGTACCTATAATTAAAACATTATTTTAGCCACCGGATTTTATATGAACGTAATATTAATTTACATTCTTTCCATTTTAAACAATTTATATTGCAGTTTTTTTTCTTCCAAAACGCAACAAAATTCTGCCAACAAATAAAGCAAAACATAATACAAATACCGGCAATAAACTAAAGAGAAAAGTTTTGTCCTTTGCACAATCCTTGTATCTATACTCCACACACGAGCACTCGTAGAAGAAAGAACTGCATACATATTAGATTTTATGCTGTGTTTTCAGTGTGTATATTTTGGTTAAAACATTTTACTTGATTGGTTTCATTTTTCACTGTGTTCGGTGTGTAAACCGAAACACACACACAAAAACGTTACGTAAAATACTCAAAATATTACGAACAAGATAAGTCATTCAAAAAATATTAAATGTAACATCCATCCACAACACAAACCAAAATAACACAAGTGTGAAAAATTCCACAAAAAAAAAAAGAAAAAAAGGATTAAAGTTCACCACTCCGACTAACGAGTTACGTACATACTTGTGGTTTATTGTCTTGGTACTGTTTGTACATTTGCATATTGGCTGCTTGAAAAACAGAAAAACAAAAAGATTTATGGAATTTCTCAGCCATTTAGGAAATTAGTCTACTGTCAAAATATTCACTAAAGAACATATATTTATTTTAACCTTTCACCTGGTTGGTTTTTTTTTAGGTGAAAGTTGCTTTATTATGTTTGGGACTGAGGAATGCAAGTGTTGGCTTGCTTTTAGTTTTTGGAAATCACTTCATTGGCAGCTGTCATTTTGGGGGCTTTAAATTAATGGTTGTTTATGCAAATTCCTTTTTACTCGTATCTCTACTTTTGGTAAAACGAGATGAGTTTTTTAGTTTTTTTAAAATTTCAACAAAAACATGGACAAACACTTTGTTTCCGTTACGTAGAAGTAGTTTAGTAATGTGTGGGTTATATTCAGCATAAGCTGTGGTGGTGCAGAGTATAAATACTTTATGCCGTCAGTGGCACCGCCCCATACATTTTTTCGGAAAAAGAAAATAGGAGTGGTCGTACAGCAATGAAATTTTGCAGAAACACTTCTCTGGGCTAAATTAAGAAATTTTGAAAAAATCGTGGGAACCGCCCACTGCACCCACCCACCTCCAATATAACTGCACTTGCCAAAATTTTTATTTTCGGACCTAGGGACTTGAAATTCGGGACACTTCTTAATTGAGTTCTCCTTATGATAAAAAATTAAACATATTGAAGATGACACGCCTACTTTAGATTTTACGCCCATTGAAAGTTGTAGATTTTAGGTGTTATTTTCCCCTGTCTAGAATCATATGAAAATTTCATATAAGTTAAAAATGTTAATTTTTATTCAAAAGTTAAACACGTGTTGTCTCCATACAAAAGAAGAGAATATCCCCAACAACCCTCCGCGAAAGATATTAGCCTTCAAATACACGGAAAATATCGCACAAATGCATGCCGCTTTTCTAGTCAAGTATGCCAAGTTAAAGTGTGTAACACCTATTATTATATATTTATACCTTTCAGCTTGATAAAAATCCAATATAATATACAATGTTTTAATTGAATATGTAACAGGCGAAAAATTGTGTTAGTTAGTTTTTATTTGTAATATTATTCAAGCACCATATCTTTAACAATGGGATCTAGTTCTAAGGAAATTTTGTTCGAATGACGCCTTATTCTACTTATGTAAGGATCCGAAGTTATAAGAAGTCTGTTGAATACATCAGTATTTGTGGATATTCGATCACACTTTCTCGAAACCACATGTTTTAATAAACGTGAGAGATTTTTGATACGGAAATAAGAAAATGTAGTAAAAAACTGTAACAAAAGAAAAGAATTTTTGTAAAATATAAATTGGTTTTGATTTTTGAACACTCTCATTTAGTTAGTACCATTTTAAGCATTAAATGAGTTGGATTTGAAAAAAACGACAAAAAATAAACATATTCTTTTAGTTAGTCAAGTAATTTTGAAGATAACAAAGTTTAACTCACCACCAGTTCTAAGTGCAGAAAAACCTCCATTACTTTGGAAATGTCAATACGGCTGTCTAAAGGGTCGCTCAACGATAACAACACTACACGAATTATTAAGGACTATTGAGAGACCATTAGAATACAAACAATACACGATGAAAACTTTCTTAGGCATAAATCATTCAATCCATCATTCTCTACAAGATCTATAGGTAGATGTTGAAACATACATCAGCATGACTTGATAACAGCGAAAAGTCAAAGCAAGTTGGACGTGGAACACCTCAAGGAGGGATTATCTCTCTTCTACTGTGGTTAGCTGTTGTTAACTGAGTTGTAACTAGAAAATAGGGGAATTAAGGCTGTTTCTTATACTGACGATCTGTTATTGTTATTATTAGGTATATTTTGGATGTCATTAGTGATATCATGACTGTTTATTTTTAAGACCAAAATACCGAGCTTCAGTCTACTAGGAAATTTTTTTTTTATCTAGGTATTATACTGGACTCAAAATTGTCATGGAAACTGAACGTACTGCACAGCGTGAAATAGGCAACGTACGCTTACTATACTTCTCTCAAGATGATCAGCACAAAATGGGAAAATTCATCTTCTCTGCAAATGTCTCTGCAGATATATAGGGTATGAGATTGTGCGATTTTATCGGATGAACCTGAACGCGACAAGTTAGATGAAAATTGCAAAAAATTACAATTGAGCTTAAACTAATTTCTGCTGCTATTTTAAGCTAACCAAACTGGTTTGTATTAAAAACAAAAAAAAACATTTTTTAACGCTAGAGAAACTAAAGCTCCAGGAAGAAAGTTTTCAAGGATAGAGCAACAAGTTTACCTTGTGCTAATGTATCTGTAACAAAGAAAAAATGAAGCCTCTACCAATGAAAACTTTATTAAACCTTGAAAAACTTCCGCAGAACAATTAGTAAAAACTGCCTCTGCTTAAAAATTGATAAACGAATTTTTTCAAATAAAGAATGGATCTAACAACATATCGTGCTTAATATAAGACATATACACGACATCTATATACGACAGCAGAGTGTGGACATCTTTTAACAAACAAAATGACAGAATCCATGTTACGACACAAGCGACAAGCAATGAAAGTGCTTCCTAGTATGCTAACGAGTCGTTACAAATGTGCGCAAAAGATTTAGAGTCATCAGTAAGTGTTTACCAACCGGACGTTTTGCTGAAATTTGTAAAGAAAAATTGTTTAAAATGAAACCACGGCCACGGCAGAACCCTGCCCCAGCTCATAAAGCAAAAGCAAAAATGGTAAAAAAAAAAAGAATTTATTTCCCATTCTCCTCATTTTTGCTCTATCGTAGGTAATAACATTATTTTATTTTAACGCCATGAGCTTAGTATTTGGGGCAAATCCAGCTCCTAATTACTTTCCATAGGCCCTATAGTGTCTTCAACAGACAGGCGTAGCTAGGACGTCTTAAAACTATGGTCCACATAGACTTTGTGGTATATGGACAAAAAAGTATATTTATATTAAGAAAAGATGGATCCTCGAGAGTAGTCTCTTTTTAGTAGGACCTATAGACTGAGACTGATCAAAAGCAGTGATCGTCAAAAAGAGAACGTAGAACTTGGATTAGGGTTTGACACAAAGGATTGATCCAAAGCAGTGTTCGGCTTAATGTATTTTTTTTCTTTGACCATCACTCAGGGGATGACCCCTACTTATGCAGTGCATTGTGTTGGAACTAGGAAAATATGTTATGGGAGGGAGGATAGCTATTTATTGTGATTTTTGTTTATTTTGTGAACATTTGTGTTATTTACAGATATGTTCTGCCCCGGATACCTATCAGTGCCGACCACTGGTCTAAAGTACTGATTTTTAGAAAAAAAAAAATATATATTTTATGAAATATACACCTTTTTGAAACACTATTACAGCTATAATGACCATTTACAAAATGTAGTGTAAAAATTCATGGAAAATATTTATCTAAATAACGGTTACTATGGTTAGGAGCGCACAACAAATCCAAATAAACTGAGAGACAGTGCGTTCTTCCGTCAGACAGTCAGTTAGGAATTTGTAGCAAGTGTCCTTTCATCACATTCTCAACAAATGTAGTAGATATTGTGTTACTACCTCAATACTTTCAGTACCACTTGTTTGCACAACAAGCGAGTAAATAATGTTTTCAATATAAAGGATTTGTTAGGTATCGTCTTCATTTTCAGTAGTATATAATATCCTTTACATTGAGTGTATTTATTCATTTGCCAAAAATATGTGGTGAATATTTGTGGCTTACCAGGTTCTAGGAAAAACATCTTTATGTTTTCATGTTTTCCTTTAAAGACGACTATCTACATATATAAATATTTTTCTATTTAGTTAGTAGAAATGTCAGCTTGGAGCTGCTGTCTGTATGTGTGTCTTTAGTTTGTTTGGTACAATATTGTTCTGACATTTCAAAATATTACTTCTATTCGAAATAAAATTGTTTTTATTTAAAGTTTGCAAGAAGGGAGCAAGAAGTTTAACTGCTATAAGATTTTTGCCTGCTTTAACACATGAATGCGAGTGTGTATTTGTGGCAAACTATTTTGTTTCTCATACCTGTGCCTTTCCTGCATTAGTTATTGATGAAGATTTTCAAACAAATTGTAAATATGTAGAAGATTTAACCATGTGGTTGGTTGCTGGCTGTCTTGTTTGAGATTGTAAATGGAATTTTAAATTTAAATTTATTTTAAATGAAGTTGGTGGGTTTCTGGCAGCATGTTTTAGGTTAAGACTGTTAAGGCTGGTGGTTGAAATTAAGATTTAAAGGAAGTTTTAAATGACAGAAATTTAAAGAAAATGTTTGTTAAATTTCTTTATTTAAAAATAGATATTAGGAAGAAAGTGCAGGGAAATTCATTGATAATCTTGGAAGGGAATCAAAATACTTTAATATGTATTTCCCAAAAATTTACCCAACTTGGCTCTGATGTGTCAATGTCACAATCACCCCTATCGTGAATAAAAATTCCCCATGAATTTTTTTCCCTTTTCACATTTTCCTATTAAAATTCAATGTTAAAAAAATAAAAGGGAACAAATTTCATGTGGAATTTTTATTCACGATAGGGGTGAATATTACATTACATAGAAGTAGTTTGGTAATGACTGATTTGTAATCTGTTATGTAATACAAGTACTTCTTTATTAGACATCTATTACATGATCTATTAAGGCTACATGCGAATAACCGTAACATAAAATCAATATAATACTCTTTTGGTATATTTAAGGCAAAAGTACTTTGTTACCTTCATTTTCTTACAAAAAGAAAAAGTTTGTCCTAAATTTTTTTCTCATTTTACTTCTTCACTTTGTACCTGCTGTTTATATTTTGGCACTTTTATTTGCAATAAAAATTAAGAAAAAAATTGTGACAAAAAAATAAACTAAACTTAATTAATGACTAATTAAAAGTTGTCTTACTCTTTAAATAACAAATACACAACAATTTGTGTTTCTTTTTGTTCCCCCTGTTAACTTTTAATTGACATTTTGATAAGTTATACTTGGGTAATATTTCCACATTCAATAAACTACTCGAAAGATAGTGAGTAAAAAACAAACAAACAACATTAAAGTAAAGTAAAATATGAAGAAGTAACGTCAATTTTGACATCACAGCAAAGTGGCATAGAGAGAAAAACAAACGTTAAACACTTTAGGAGGCAACCGAAAAGCAAATCGAAAAAAATAATTAAATAAGACGTTTTTAAAACAATTAATTAAGTTGACAAGCATGTGATAAGAATGAATTAGTTTTACTATCAAACAATTTAGAAACTAATTAAAGTAATTTAAACTGAAAAAAATAATTGATAAAAGAAAGGAATTTTTGGAAAATTTGACCAAAAAAATATTTAGCATTATTGTGGATACAAACCGTTTTCTTTTCTGGCAAAAATTTTACACTTTTTTCCTTTTTTATATGGGAAATGGGTAAAAAGTGTAACATATATAAAACATATATAGTAAAAAATGATCAAGGGCAGAAATGTAGCCCTTACAGAGCCATGAACACCGGTATACAAAATGTTATAATCGGACTAAAAATAGCGACAGCGTGAACAAAATACTAAAAGGGCGGTATTTGTAGGCGTGGCAAAAAATCCTAGACACAACTTTTCTTTTTGTATGGAAGGTGAACCACTCTAACGGACAGCCAGCTAGATGGACGGACGGACATCGTGTAATTGACACAGGAAGTTATTCTGAGTCGATCGGTTTACTTTAAAAGGGGTATTGGACTAATATTTATTGGCTTTACTTCACAAATTCATCACAAATCCAATATACCCTCTCTACTATGGTGGTGTTGAGTATAATAAGTTATTACTCAAGAAAATGGCTTATAAAATCGAACACTCTAAAGCTCTAAATTAACTTAAACACCAAAAAACGCAATATCAAATTGGTCACATAATTTTTTTTTTTTTTTTTTTTTTATTCATTAACAAATTTAGTTATTACAAAAAAATTATTGCCTCAATTTGAAACTAGAAAAATATATGCAAAAAACCGTGTGAGGTTTAACAAAACGGACTAATTCTTTAATATTTTGTTGGATAACCCTTGTTTATGACAATATTCACCAGTGTTTTTGGTAAACTCTTAATTAAACGCTGGCATGTTTGCAGAGATACGAGTATGTTTTTCCAGCTTTGTTGCAATTCATTCTTCGTGGATGTTTGTCCTTTAGGTCTCTTTTTACAATTGACCATAAGTTTATAATTGGGTTAAGATCAGGACTTTGGGATGGCCAGTCAAGAACAGCAATATATTGATCCAAAAGCCAACACTTCTCTAACCGTGAAGTATGCATTGGGTCATTATCATGCTGGAAAATGTATTGGACGACCATATTATCAAAGCAATACGGTTCCATCACATTTTCCAAAATGTTTTTATGTTGGTGCTGATCCATTATTTCCTGAACTCGTGCAATTGTAACCACATCACGCCAAGAAAAGGCACCTGAGACCATAATAGACCCGCCACCGTGTTTCACTGTTTTAGCAGTGTACCTGGGGTATAAGGCTTTATTTGGAGGACGTCTAACATAAGATTTTCCATCAGATTGGAACAAGTTGAAGTTAGATTCTTCGCTCCAGAGAACTCTATTCCAGTAACATGGATCTTTTCTGAGCATTTCTCTTGCAAATTATTTGCTCTTCAATTTCATCCTTTATTTCGCGCGCATATAAACATGGATTTTTTTACTGGCTCTACAAAAAACTCTATATTCTGCTAAAGTGGTCTTTCGTGTCCTAGGTTTTCTAGCTGGGGTTGCAAGCTCCTTTGTATTTTTGTAGAAGTGAATTGCACTAAATACAATTTTTTTTTTTTTTTTTTTTTTTTAACAAGAAAATTTTTGTGCAATAGCCGACATTAAAAGTTTCTCATTTTCGAAACTAAATCGTAACAAAATTATTACAAGTTAATGTATTGTTTAACAAATTATACTCACTTTGTCACAAATATTTTATGAACAAAATGGGCGTTTCTAATTACGTGGCCAGCAAAAACAAACATAATTGTGAAACTTAGAACTTAACGTTTTATGCATTAACAACAATTAAAGTGTAGGTCTTTAAAGAAGATTCACAGCGATCTTATTATATCAAAGCATCGTTTCTAATTATATGGCCTATGGCCACCACTGTAGGTACCAGCGTTGCCGTTTTTGGTTATTTCTAACCAAAATTGGTTATTTTTTTTTTCAATGTGTACATGTGTAGATTTTTTCTGTTTTGGTTATTTTTTTTTTTACTGAAAATATTTAGATTTTAAGACAATTAGTAATATATTGCAAGCAAAAGAATTGTGCAAAAATCAACAAAATGCCCATTTTGTTTGGTCTGCCAAAGACAAATTTTAAAACTCAAGCTGTGACATTTTAAGTAAAAGTGATCTCCATATTTATTGTAATATAATTACATGTTTTTTAGTATTTAAGAGCGTAACTTTCTAGTTCCTTATTTTATTGCCAATGAAAAATTTTTTGTTTTTATTATATACTTTTTATTTTTGTTTAAGACATTAAAAATTAATAATTAAACTTGCAAAACTTAATGTAAAGTATTGGAATTTTAAATTTCACAAATTGTAGCATTAGCTTATGTTTCTTTGCATTACTTTTTGCAAAATATGACGCTTAGTTTTTTAAAAAAATTATTTTTTAGTGTTAGGAGTTGTGTATGTTTTTTTTGTTACCTTAAAGTACAAATTATAGTTAAAATTACAAAAAATAAATAAATAGTACATGCATTTAAATTTGGTTATTTTTTTTTTAATTTGGTTATTTTTTTCATAAATGTTGGTTACAAAAAATTTTTTTTCGTGGCAACACTGGTAGGTACTAATAAACACCACGTTACAGCATACAGAAATGTTTGGTTGAGATCTCATCACCTTTACCTTTGTTTAATTGAATTTCCTGGCTATTTTTTTACTCGTTTCACCTTAATCACGAGGAACTTATTAAACTTTGTGACCATATTGGAAAAACTTGGAAATATATTTCAAAGATGAAACATTTTTAAGAAAAAGTTAATAAGACAAATTGTGTGTTACTCTTTCTAACTACGCTTTTCGTAGACATTCATGAATATAAATTTATTAAATTCCAAAAATTAATTTGAAATTCTAGCTTTATTTACAAATAGTATTTATGCAAAAAAGATAAAACAAATAACAATAATACTATTGAAATTAAAGTTTTCTCTGCGAGTAGTATTCTTAAGATAATCTGGTTGTTTTTATTATTGTTGCTAAATATTACTTACTCCCTTCATTGTATTTAGTTTTTGAAGCATAAATAGTTGATTCATTCATTATTATTGTTTTATCATGTTTTATAGATCATTTTTTTTGCGGTTGTTTCTTGTATTTTGTTAGTGATTAAAACAAAAATGCTCAACAAAAAAAAGAACAGAAATGGAATTATAAAACAAACTCTCAAATATTTTTATCAAAAACATGGAGGAGACACAACAAAAAGTAATTAATCATTGTATTACATGGATATTGTTTTTTCCTGGTTTTTTTTTTTTCTTTTTTTTTTTTTTGATGGAAGTTTGTAACTTATTTTTTGTGTAATGGGGGACAAACTTTATAAACTTTTTGATAAAACTAGTGCTAGCTTTAAAAAAAAACACATCGATTTTGTAAGTGGTTGGAAAATAAATAAATAAATAAAAGTATTAAAAATAACTGACACAAAATGCCATAAACTAAATCTATGAGTGCTTTTTAGTGTAATTTATTTCTATCACATTTTCAGGCTATTGCTTATAACATGACTGAAATTACGACATATTTAATAGAAAAGTTGTGGCCAAAAAAAGAATTTAATTTAAATCTAAACTGTCGGCCTTAACTGTTTAGTAGGGACAGTTAAAATACATATGTCATATTTGTACAGATTTGATAGAAAACAAATATTTGTATGCAGCAAAAACATAATAACTAAAACATACTGTTTTCATTACTTACTAAGCTGTTAGTTATATATAGCGATTTACTTATTAGACATCAGCATGGACACTTAATAAGCACACCAACAATTCTTATGTCATGTTCAAAATTATCAATATAATTCTCATTTAGTTGAGAATTGCTTCAAGAGAGGTGGCAATTTATGTTTTCTCACCAGTTTTTGGTTTAAGTATGTTCGACCGGCTAATAATGTCTATGATTTGATAGCAAATCCATTCCATTCCTTACTTTATTAGTTTAAGCCAAAGACAAGAAGGAATAATGACAGCTTAATAAATGGTGTTTTTTTAATAAGTTGGCATCACTTTTTTTTATGTTGTTGTTGCCGATTTTGGACGTCCACTACGTGGTTCATTCTTAATGTTTGTACGACCACGTTTAAATTCAGGAACCCAATTTTTTAATGTTTCATATGAAGGAAGTTTCCAAAACACTTAACCTTTTCTATTTACAACGCGCTTTCTTTTCTAGACTAAGAAGTTTCCGAATCGCCCTCGTATGTTAGACCATCATGCCATGCTTTATCAAACGCTTGAGAAATGTCAATAAAAAGAGCAGAACAATATTTATTTCTTCAAATGTTTTTTTTTCACGATATTGACAAATCTATGGATTTGTTCGATAGTACTGTGCTTTCTTCTAAATCTAAATTGATGATTTGGAATATAGTAATTGTTTTCACTTGAAATCGGGTATAAAGCCGAGTGTTTATCGAAAATGCGGGCAGACTTTCAATTATGTTAAAAAGCACTCAAATACTCGTACGTTCACATATTCGGCAAGCTGTCTTAGTGTCGACTGCTAGTATAAATATCGCAATTTATCATTTGATTCTAAAGTATGTAATTGTCCACAATTAAAATCCATAGAGGTTAAACAGTCAAATATATAGAAAGTTGCTATGGGTCACAACTACATTATGAAAAATAATAAGTCTACTGCGGACAATTCCAAAACTGTTTGAAAAATTGTTAATGGCTAAGGTGATTCCAATTCTGAACGACACTCAATGTATCCCAAAAACACAGTACCATCAAACAAACACACAGATTGGTAAATGTGATAAGACGGTCGTTTGAAGCGTTCGACAAAGTCTGGCATGAAGGTTTAATGCATAAAATAAAATTAGCTCTGCCTGCTAACACCCACAAACTTATGAAAAGTTATTTATATGGTCGCAAATTTAAAATCAAAGAAGGCGATTTTTTAAGTACCGCTCAGCCAATTGAATCAGGTGTGCCACAGGGTAGCATACTGGGTCCAACTTTATATTTGATTTATGCATCCGATATGCCGTCAGACCCCATAATACATACTTCAACTTTTGCAGACGATACAGCCTTTATTAGCGTTCATAAGGACCATCAAATAGCATCACAGAATTTGCAGAAATATGTTTATAAACTAGAAAATTGGCTTGAGCTTTGGAAAATCAGGGTTAACGAACAAAAATGTATTCATATAACTTTCACATTGCGAAAAGATACCTGCTCGTTCATCAGAATAAATAATCAAATTATCCCGCAACACAATGAAGTCAAATACCTCGGAATCCACCTCGATCGTCGTTTAACTTGGAAGTCTCATATTGAAGCGAAACTTACACAAATGAGATTAAAAGCAGTGCAACTTAATTGGCAGAAATTCTTCACTAAAGTTGGATTGCAAACTATTGTTGTACAATGCAATTCTAAAGCCAATCTGGTGCTATGGAATTCAATTATGGGGTACTGCTTAAGCCTCAAACATTGAAAAAATTCAAAGGGGTCAAAATAAAATTCTACGTATAATTACTGCAGCTCCATGGTATGTTTAAAATTCTCGAATCCACAAAGATCTAGGCGTGCCATTAGTAAAAGTCGAATTTACAAAATATGCGTCAAAGTACGTCAGCACACTTGAACACCATCCAAACCCACTTGCACGAGACATCCTTAACTTTAGTGGCCACAATCTGTTGAGAAGGAGGGAAACCCTTGCTTTAACTCAAGCGCAAAATAGATGAATGGATCAGTTGATGTGAAATTTTTTTAGTATCATAAAAATTTTTGTCTAGCACTGGCTGGGCTTATTATTTTCTTTTTAGTATTAAGATTTGAAAACTTAGAAGATTCAATAAATAAATAAAGGCTAAAAAAAAAAAAAAAAAAAAAAAAAAAAAAAAAAAAAAAAAAAAAAAAAAAAATTATATAGACATTGGTCGGTACAAAGATCTTAAGTAAAACGTATTGTTCAATTATGATTTTGTTGCTGCGTGTAGTTTTTTTTTATTTGACCATTGTAACGAGTTATACTACGTTTCCAAGGTACATGCTTCGCTCTCTATTCATGTTTCACACCCCAATCATGAGTGAAACAACTTGCTTCACCATACAAAATTTTAAGAGCGAATTAAGTAGATTCATATTGAATCAACTTGCGAAGCACGAAAAATTGCACTCTTCTCTAATTTTTATCGCAAGTTTATCTGCACTAGCTGTACAAATTGTACACAAAGCAAATTATTTTCTTGTTGCTGGAAGTAAAATACGTACGAATGTATGTTTTTTTTTTCAAATAAGCTAACTAAATTTCACTCAGTTTTTTTGTCCATTAAAAAAAATATTTTCCACAAACTGTAAATTCTGTTTTTTTTTTTTATTCTGTTTTTGTTTATTAAAAACAACTGTCAAATCGAATCAAGTTTTTTGGTCATGTAAACAGCATGATTCAGAGAGCGAAGCAGGTGATTCAAGTCGTCGTGGAAACATAGTATTACATACATCGCAATAATCGAATGCCATCTTTTTCAAATTGTTTCTACAACTCCTTTTCCATTGTAAAAATAAGCTATTTTTCAAAATCTATCTGTCTACTTGTCTAACATCTCTAACTCTTTTGTATTTAGAATGCTTATAGTTTTAAACAAAAATTCAGCAAAACGATGTCAATTGACAGTAATATTTCAAATATTCAAGAGTGTGTCACAAAAGCTTAAATCGAAACTACAAAATGTTGCTGTAAAAATTTGCTCGTTAAAAAGCAAAAGGAAAGAAAAACATACAAATTGATGTTGTAGATATATTCGTTCATTAGTTTTAAATCCAACACAGTGCACCTGACTTTGACATGAATTTTTCATTACAATTACTTTTGGAATTTGAGCACACAATTGTGTTCAAGCAGCACAAATTGAATGACAAGACAAGAAAACAAACATTTAGGTCATTTAGAAATTGAAGCAAAGCAGGCAGAAACAGGCAGTTTCAATGATTTAGTTATAAACAAAATATTAAAGAGTTAATAAATTTAAATATTTGCTACACTTTAAGCATTTGTTTTTTTATTTACTGAAAAAAAAAACCTGTAAAAAGTGTGTTTCGTTGTCATTATTCCTCCATAAGCTATCACTATTTTTGCACTTTATTTGATGACGAAATTTTAATGGATTTAATTTATTTTTTTATTTATTTACTGCCATTTATTTTCGTGTGTTTTTTCGTCATGTCCATAACGAAATATTTAAATTGAGTGTTGTGAATTTTTATTGCATGATTAATAGTTTGAGAGTCCCAGTCAATAGCGACAGATGAATGACAAAAAAAAAAGAAACAAAACAAATTTACACATTTTACATGTACACTGTAATAAATGGGCCTTAATTGGAACTAATTACTGCAACATCATGGAGATAATTTAATCTTAATAGTGAATGTATCTTCTTTAAGTAGGTGTCAAAAGCCAGTGACGTGGCACACAGTCTATTAGGGACAAACTGTGATATATTTTGAATTAGAGGAGTGAGTAAATATAGCACAAATTCGTGGTAATAAAGTTGAAACGCTATAGGTATCATTCAGTTAATAAAAGGATCTCAATATGCAAAAGAATCAACCATTATGAATGAATACAACACAATACCATAGTTGAGAGTTCAGCAGCCACAAATAGCAATTCTTGTTTTTTCTTTGCTTCAAGTTTCGTTGATATTTATGTTGTTTACGATTAAACAGCCGATCGCAGTTGGCTCCTGACGACTATGTGTGTCTGTATAATTGTATATTCTAGGTGTTTTTATTACAGCGTTGCATAGTCTCTAATGTTTAGTACCAGTATTTTTGGACTTTTCAGTTTTATAAATCACTTTCAAACTAATTTAAGCACAAATTCCCCTCTTTATTAACAGCCTCTACGTCACTGCTAAGGAGAGTAATAAAAAGCAATAAAACAATCTACTTAACAATTTCAAAAATGTCATAAAGAAAATTCCATTTTGAAAATTCCAAGTGCAATAAAAATTGTTTTCATCTAACAAACAGGCAACCGGAATGGAACGAGCTAAGAGCAGCAGCATCGGCATCGGCAACCAGCCAGCAACAGTAGTAAGTAATACGTACCAGTAGCAACTGTAAAAAATGCACAATGCAATGCTGCATGCATAATTTACTACATGAGTGAATAGAAATATTTCTATAAAAATTTTATAAATTCACTACAACTCTACGGACAAAACGTGTAGAGCAAAAAAAACAAAAAAAAACATTTGAAAATTTAATTTAATTATTTATGTTTGCATTTTAGCTTTAAGTTGTAGATTACACTGAATACATTTAATTAAAATGTTTATTATTTCAGAAAATACTGAGACTTAATTGTATACACACATACACACACACACACCCACTTTGTCGGTGAAGTTTTCTGTGGCAATTGTTGTTGTTGTTTCCATTGCTATTCTGTAATTATGTGATACAATTTCTTAAACATTTATAAACTTTTATCAGTTATAAAATTTGTTTAATTAACAAATGTCATTCTATTATTAGAGTAAATAAATAGAGGAGGCGTGTACATGTGTGGTTAGAGGTGTGTATTTGCAAAGCTTGATGTGTTAGTTAACAAAGATATATTTCCATGCAGGGAGAAAAACGGTCCTAGAACCTGAACTAGATTCTGAACTATAACCTGAAATTGCACTTGTACTGGAGCCTGAACTACAATCTGAATTAAACAAAATTAGAACCTGAACTAGAACCTGAAATAACCTAAACTAAAACTAAATTAGATCCTGAACTATAAACTAAATTTGAATCTGTAGTAGAGCCTGTACTAAAACCTGAATTAGAACCTGAACTAGAACCTGTAGTAGAAGCTGAACTAGAACTAGAACCTGAACTAGAACCTGATTTAAAATAACCTAAACTAAACTGAACTAGATCCTGAACTGTAAACTGAAATTGCACCTGTAATAGAACCTGAACTAAAACTGAACTAGAACCTGAACTAGAACTTGAATTAGAACCTGTATTAGAACCTGAACTAAAACTGAACTAGAAACTGAACTAAAACTATAACCTAAACTAAAACTAATTTAGATCCGGAACTATAAACTGAACTGAACCTGTAGTAGAACCTGAACTAGAACCTGAATTAGAAACTTAATTAGAACCTGAACTAGAACTTGAACTAAAACTATAACCTAAACTAAAACTAATTTAGATCCTAAACTATAAACTTAATTGAACCTGTAATAGAACCTGTACTAAAACCTGAATTAGAAACTTTATTAGAACCTGAACTAGAATCTAAACTGGAACCTGTACTAGACCTTTTTTTAAAAAGAGCTAACAATAAAGCAATTAATATGCCTATGTACTATTGCGTTACTTTCTTTAGAAAGGAGATAGGTTGAAGAAAAGTGGTGAAAGTAGAAGAATACTTTATATCACAATACAAAGCTCGGTATAACGAACGATATATTGTCAGGCCCTTTCGTTATAGTGAAAAATTCGTTATATCGCAGTTTTTTTTTATCAAAATGTGTTAAAAATTATTTAAGTTGGTGGAAAAAAATGATTTATAGACGTTTGTTTACAAGTAACTTGGAGACTCATTTGAAGAGCTTCTTCCTGTATTTTTCGAAGTACTAATTGTTTTGAAATATTAATATTATTTTGGGAACCCCAGTGTATACATTTATCAAGACATTTTATTACTGCTTTATTTTCGTTTCATTATTAGAAAATTGGTCAACAATTTAAATATTTTCCTCATTTTCGTCATCTTCATCCAAAGCATTTTCCAAAACAAACCTGTTTCATCAGCATTAAATATGGAATCATGTGATAAACATTCTTCTCGAATAAGTCTCTTCAACTTCCTCTTAAACGGATCTACCAAATCTTCTCTTGATGACAATTTTTTTTACCAGATTCCTTCAAAAGTCGTACACCTTTTCTTAAATCTGGGTAATCAGCCATCACTAGCATGAAAACCACCAGTGCAGAATTGGTTTTGAATTTCCATAGCCTTCAATATTAATGTTGTCCCATTGACCGGAATAAAAATCTTCCTTTGATTAAGAAACCACTGATAGAGCTTTTCCTCCATTACGGGATATTCTCCCTTTCTGAGGGATCGACGGCTTCTTGATCCATTGTTTGTAGTTTCAAGATTTGAAACGATTTTACTTTTCATTTTCTTTAATGTACATACAATTTTTTAAATCATTCGTTATACAGAGCTTGAAAATTATAAAACATTCGTTATAGAAGGTAGTCAATGTAAGAAATTTACTCATTCGTTATATCCCGAATTCGTTAAAGTGAGTATTTGTTATACCGCGCTTTGACTGTACTTCAATTGTGCGTTATTTTTGTTTTGAATAGAGCCTCTGGTTTAATTTTAAAGCTTGATTTATAGAACTTACCCAATTATTTTACTTCGATAGCGTTTCATATGTTGTACCACCGACGGAAGGCGCTGTGATAAATATTAATTATGATAGATAGAAAACTCAACAATATCAGTTTCAGATAATTATTAAGAGTGGCACCGGCAGAGAACTGGGGACTGAACTACAATCTGAGCTAAATCTTGAGCTAGAATTTAAACTAGAACCTGAACTAAACGATAAACTAAAACCTGAATTATAACCTGAACTACAATCGGAATGTATCGAATTCACTTTCACACCTAATTTTCTCCCAGTGCATTATTAACATTGGCAAACTTGCACATGATGCCTCCACTCTCCCTGCCCTTGTTCATCAGTTTGCTTTTGTGCAATTTATTTGATGCATCATGTATGTAACAAGGATTTTTGTCATGTTCACAAATACAAACAAAAGTTTACTTTACAGCTTTAGTTGTAGGATTATTTTCGTCTCTTCACCTCGCCAGTCGCCGGCGCCCACTCTATAACATGTGGGATTTTCGGTTAATTTTGGTACAAGTTTGACTTTGGCATATTTAATGTCATATAAGTACGAGTATTAAATTCATATGCAAATTTACTCAAACTAAATATTTACTTAAAAAAGAACGAGACTCTGTACGAACGGAAGGACAAAAATATTGAATAAATCTCTCAGTCGACAATGAAATACAAGTGAAATTTAAAATGCAAAAAATAATTGGAAACAATTATTGCTTGTGTTGGTTTAAAAGCAAATAACAGGTAACAATGTGGTATTAATTGAGGGACTGGGGGAATATTGGAGGAATTGGGAAGATTAACGGGTTAAGACAATGCTTTCATTTGAACTGGTATAAATAGTGAAGAAATTGTTTCTAAATTGACATTTTTTGCAATTATTTTAGAAAGTAAAACACCAAAGAAGCTTAAAGTTAAGACTTGATTTAATTGTTATCGTAAGTTGGACCTAAGAGTTTAGTTAATGAAAAATATATTGGACAAGACCCTGAAGACCCGGCTATTCATCGAATTTATTTCTAAATCAGATTAATTTCTTCAAAATTATCTTTTTAAAAGTAAAATACCGAAATTTTGTTTAATAATGTTTAAATATTTTCATTAACTCTTTCAGACTGTTTAGTTTACAACATACAAATATATTTATTCGATGTTTATTACAAACAAAAACCAAATTTTACCTTTTTTTTGTACAAGTTTATTGAAATTTTATAACAAACATTTGAAAATTTTGTTACGTTAATGCAATCATAATAACAACGACCAAAATCCAACAATTGTCTATTTGTTTTAAGAGGAATATTGGCAGGCAACAACACATGTGCGTGCTGTTACTTTATTATCGAAGCTTTCTTTTTTTTGTTGTCTCATTTGAACAAAAAAAAAATCCTTTCATTTGCAACGTTTTAAAATTTTACTGCCACATTTACTGGAAATGTGTTTTCGTATAGGTATTTTTGGTAACATCTTTGTGAGGAAGACATTTTTTTATGATTCCATTCTAAGATTTTATTATTTGTTTTTTTTTTTCTTCGCCATTTCACTTCCGTAATTTTTCTCTTTATTTGGTTTTTGTTGTTTTTTTTTTGTTGGCGGAAATTGTATTTTAAACCATCTTTGCCAGCCTTCAATAAAGTTTTTTGTTGTTGGTTGAGGCAAAATGAAAACATCTTATTTAATATAAAGAGTTTCGCTACATTTAATATTTTAAGAAACACATTGTGTGTGAGAATATTGCGTAAGTACGAAAGAAAGTGTAGGAATCTTCAGAAATAATATAACCTACAAACCTCAAGGATTGTCAATTATTTTTTAAGGAGTAGACGCATTTTACAAATTTCCTGTGGTTGGTTTTTTATTTCTTAATTTATATTTTTTTTTCTTTTTTTTGTTTTTTTTTTTTTTAATTTCTTGTAACGTGAAAACATTTGGCGTAAGTTGGTGGCAAGTAAAATGTTTGTATGTGTTATTTTTAAGCAAGGAAGTTAGTAAATGGGTGGGTGTATTTAAATTAAATTGCAAAACATTTGTTTTTTTTTTTTTTTTTTAATTCTCAGTGTTTTCTATAGAACTTTTGTTTTATGCAAGGTTTTGAAGTAATTTTACTTACTAGATTTTAAGATATTTTTTATTTCAAATTATTTCAACATACCTGCAAAGAAAAAGAAAACAATTATTAAAAAAAAAACTTAAAAATTAATTGATTTAATGGATTGATTGATTTAAATAATGAATTATGCGTAAAACAATCATGGAATTTTAAGAAACCAACGAAGAAACCTAAGCATACAAAATAAAAAGTTGAAAAATTATAGTTCATTTAGAAAGAAACAATATAAAGGCATGGTCACACATGGCAAATATTTACTCAATAAAGCGTAACCACCTGTTTTAGCTCAAATTTGTTTGACGTTGTTTACTCTTACAAGAGTTTTGCAAAATCAAACAGCATCAAATTAAATAAGACTAAAAATTTTATTCAAAAATATTTTATTTAGTCGTTATCTACGTCTTTTTCGGCAAATATTTGCTAAGTGTGACCCGTACCTTAATTTGCTCTAAAATTATTTTTTTTTTGCTTGGACCAGCAATGCATTGTGTTGGAACTAGGAAAATAGGTTATGGGAGGGAGGATACAAATAAAATATACATATTTACTAATTAGATAGTAAACATGTATTGATCAATACATTGAAACAATCTTGAAAATTGTAACTTTGAATTTTTTTTAACAAATTCGAAAATATATTTAAATATCACAGTTTTAAGGTGGAAAAACTTATTTGCAGAAATTACACTTTCTTGATACATTTATGAAAAATGTAATATGGTGTTCACACATGCATTTTTAATGGAATTTTTTTAATTAACGCCTAATTGAATTCAATTATCCATACAAAATTTCAATTTCAGACAATTGCTTCATTAAGAGTTAATTGTTCTAATAATTGTCAAAATTAAAAATACAACCCTGTGACAAGTAATAACTAAAATGGCAGTTGATTCGCTTTCAAATTAATAAAGAATATTTTTAGGCTGAAAATTATAATATTACAACCAAATACAGTGCACTAGGGAAAACGTCAACTAATTAAAACCGCGGATGTTGACGTTTAAAAAATTAAAAAAATCTGTTATTTTTTTTCTGCTGTTTTTTTTTTTCTTTCCATCTCTCTATTTATTACATAAAATTTTAGAGTAGGTAATGTAAAAAAAGGTTGACGTTTTGGGATGTTGACGTAAACGAGCGTTGACGTTTTCCCGACTGCACTGTAATTGTATTCTTTTTTGTCAGCTGCTGTCAAACGCTAATTAAATTAGCAATATTGAGCATGTGTGAACACTTTTTAATTAACCAATAATTGACTCAATTAAAAATACATGTCTGAAGACATTGTAAGAAACACTGCCGATTTGCTACGATTGTAAAATATATTCAAATTGTTATTAAAAACATCTTCAAAATAAAGAATTAAAGATATTTTCGAAAAGTGTACTTTTTTGTATTTTAGAAAAGGGTATTTTTTATAAATTTTAATTAAAAATTTAGCTAAATAACACAAAAATCTTACCCAGCAAGCCATATGAGTCCGAAAAGAGTCTTTTCTGACACCTTTTTCGGAGCGTTAACGCTCTTTATGAGCCCAAAAAACAATCATAATTGCTCCGAAAACCTTCAGAAAAGAGGGTCATTACATTCGACAATGGTCCGTCAGAAAGAGCTCTTAGATAATGCCAGAAAAGGGTCTTTTATGAGGTTTTTCTTGGGCTCTGTGTAATCTTGTTTTTATTATTCTTGTGTGGTACAGCTATGTTTTTTTTTTGTTCAAAGCACAAATAGCAGGAGAACAACGCTTTGGTACACACATAATTAAGTGGAATTTCTGAGTCATACTGCGTGCCGACTCAGGACAGTAACAAGCAAATTTTTCTTTCGCTCCGAAAATGCTCTTTTGTTGGACTCTTTTCTGACTCCTTTTTCGGAGCGCTCCTAAAATGGTATGCTGGGTATTAACTAAAAAACACGTATTTTTACAAATTATACTTTTTTGGTACTTTTATGAAAGATGTGAAAAACTACCGTTTTGCTACGATTTAAAAAACTATTTAAATTATTATTTAAAAATACAAAATTCTTATTTAATATGATTTAAAACAATTTCAAAAAGTGTTCTTTTTTTGTACCTTTCCAGAAAAGGGTAATTTTGTTAATTTTCATTAAAAAATGAGCTAACTAACAAAATAAATCTTTTTTAGATGAAAAATTATAATATTAAAAAAGTACTTTTCTGGTACTTTTATGAAAATTGTTAGAAAACAGAACCTTTTTGGTACGATTGCTAAAAAATATTAAAATTATTAATTAAATTTTTAGAGAATATTATGTCGAACTTTTTTATATTTATATATTAGAGAACATTTTTAATTAGGCTTGAGTTATTTGTTTAATTAATAACTCGAATTAGGCTTGAGTTATTTGTTTAAGTAATAACTCGAAGCCTAATTAAAAATGTTCTCTAATATATAAATTATTAATTAAAAATAAAAACGTTATTAAATATTGCTTCAAATAGTGAAAACATCTAGAAATTGTGAATTGAAGTGATTTTTTTTTGTTACTTTTGAAAAATTGTGGCTTTTGTAAATTTTTATTACCATTTTAGCTAAATAACTTAAAAAGTCCTTTTATGGTTAAAAAATGTATTTTAAGAAGAAGTACTTTTTTTGCTACTTTTGTGAAAATTAGTAGAAAACAGTATCATATTGGTACGATTGTTCAAGTTATTAATAAAAAACATAAAATTATCATTAAATATTGCTCCAAATAGTGAAAACATCTTAAAATTGTGAATTAAAGTGATTTTATAAAATATTTTTTTTGTACTTTTAAAAAATAGGGAATTTTGTAAATTTTCATTAACATTTTATTTAAATAATTTTATGAAAATTGCTTGAATTTTGGTGCGATTAAAAAACATTCAAATTATTATTTAAAATAATAATAACAATATATAATAATTTATATATTATATTACATATATAAATTTCATTAAATATTGCTGTAAACATTGAAAACATCGTAAAATTTTTAACTCAAAGTCATATTTGAAAAGTGTACCTTTTTGGTACTTTTAAAAAATATTTACTTTTGTAAATTTTTCTTACAAATAAATAGCTAAATAATCTAAAACGTCTTTTTAAAGTGGAAAAACATATTTTTAGAAGAGGTACTTTTTTGGTAATTTTTTGAAACTTCAGTTCCTATTAAAGTAGACCTACAAACAAAAAAGCAGCATAAACATTAAAAATAAATTTTCACAACACTTAAGCCAACTTATGGCGTTTTCTTTTCTGGCAAAAATGTTACACGTTTTTCCCATTTCGCATCTTTTTTAATTTTTTTGTGTTTTTTCTGAAAAAATGTCAACACTGCTAAAGTGTAGTGTGTTCTTTTCTATAAATGTCACACTATAAAATTAAAAAATGTTGCACCTTTCACACTCTGTATTTTTAGAGGGGGAGAATCGCACGATAAAACAGCTGGCATGTGTTTTGTTTATGAATGTGTGTTTATGTTAAGAAACAAAAAAAAATATACAAAATGAAAAATATTTCTACTTTTTTATGTGCTGAAAAATTTTTGGATGACTTGTTGGATTCATCTTCATCATCTGATGATGATGAAATATTTGATATGATTATGAAAAGAAATCCACAACCGCGAGTGAAAGGCTTTGTAGAGAACGTAATTAATGAATACTCTGAAGTTGATATATGTCAAATTCCATAGGAAAATATCTCCTGCTTCTTATACATATATGTAATGTATGTTTATATATATAATTTTTATAGTTTCAGAATAATTTGCGTATTAGTCGGGAAGATGCCATTGGCCTTTTTGAGAGATATTCATTGTCTTATTTCCAGCGATCTTATCGGCTTCTTCTTTTTTAACAAAAAAAAAAACAAAAACAGCTGTACATGAAAAAAAGTGTTACACCATTAAACACACATTAAACACACAAAAAAGACAGTAAAATACAAAATTAACCAGCCAAGCAACCACCACAAGCCCCAATCATAAAAAATCAGTTTACTATTGACGTCAGCAGAAATTTAGTTTTGAAAATAAATGGCAAAAAACAAATGCCACAAATTGTACTGCACTTTGCAACTGTGTGTATTTGATGCTAGCACTATTCTCTCTCTCTTTCTCGGTGCGACTTGAAGGAATTAAAGACGAATGTTTAGAATACGAAATGAAAATTAATGTTCAGTTGCTGCAAACACAATGAATGCAATTTCTTATTATTCTCAGTAAATGAAAAATGAACACTGAGCACTGAATGTTCGTACACATCACACACATCATATACATAAGTATCGTACAACATTGAATGTGGAAATAAAATACAAATGAAGATGCTACAAACATTATAACATATAGTAAGACAAAAAAACTAGAAACAATTGTGAATTACAATTTGTATTTAGAAATTCATAAATACACTAGAATAAGGTTATAATGAATTCACAAGTTACAACTTTTATTTATCGCCCATGTTCTGAAAAACGCAAAACGTTTAAAATTGGCGTTTTCAAATACAAATTCAAATTGAAAACGCCAATTTTAAGCGTTTTGCGTTTTTCAGAACATGGGTGTATGTAATAAACAAATATACTGGAGTTTTTTAAAACACTACAAATTCTTCGCTTTAGCCCGACTTAACTGTAAAACACTGCTGCTAGACTTTCACTGTGCTCGTGTAAATTGGTATGTAGTTTTTTTTACTACCACCTCAATTATCATCAGCAGAAGTTATCAGAAGACTCTATTGCCACACACGTACTCGTATAGTAGTAACAAGCAAATGCATACATATATATGTATATATGTACGAGTTACAATTATGTATTACAAATGACAACATATATTTATATACGTAATATGCATGTATGAATATAAATCTATGTAATCAGACATTTTAAAATTCATATTCATTGTTTAACTAGATTAAAGAAACAAATATAAGACTTTACAAATTCATATAAAATCTTTAATATACTGTAACAACTTACAATGAGAATAATATCCCCGCAGGAATTTATGCCCTGTAGACAAATGCGAAAGTATTTCTTTAAATCAAAGTCAGCAGTAAGACGTTTAAATGGAACTTTAGCACAGGGTTAACAAATCATTGTCTTAACATTTTGTATTTGAAAATAATTACTACAGAAAAATACTTGCTTTGGCACTTTTAGAAAAGTGAAAATTTTGGTACCTTTCTTGAAAAGAAATTTTTTTGCGCTAAATATCGAATATTCTTTTTAGAGAATTCTATTTTAATTTCATATTTTTAGGAAAAATACTTTTTTTGGTACTTTTATGAAAGGTGTAAAAAATATAATTATAATTAAAAATATAAAATTAAAATTCAATTTAGCTTGAAAGTTATGAATTAACATCATTTTGTGTACCTCTTTTGGTACTTTTATGAAAAGTACTATTATAAAAATATTAGTTAAAACAATAACTTGTTGGTACAATTGTAAAAAAAATATCAAGCTTTCATTAAAAATATAAAATTATTTAATAGTTTTTTTTTATAAACAATAAGGTCACTTGAATTTTATATAAAAATATTTAATTCATTTATATACATTTATTGAATTAAATATTTTTATATAAAATTCAAGTGACCTTATTGCTTATAAAAAGAAACTATTAAATATTGAAAAAGGTCAAATAAACGAACTAAATAATATAAAATTATTATTAAATATTGCTTTAAAATATTGAAAACCTCTTGAATATTATCAATTAAAGTTATTTTATGAAAGTGTACTTTTAGGCATTTTTTAGCGTATTTGAAATTAAAAATAACAAAATCCTTTGTTTAATATGAAAAGAAAAAAAACTAAATATGGCGAAAAGGTACTTTTGAAAATATAAAACTATTGTTAAGTTTGGCTTAAAACATGAAGAACATCCCAAAAATTGTGAATTTAGATCATTTTAGTATAGTACATTTTTTGGTACTTTTTGAAAAAGATAATTTTTTTTAATTTTTATTCAAAATTTAGCTAAATAACATAAAAATTAATTTTTAATGTGGAAAAAATATTTTTAGAAAAAGTACTTTTATGGTACATTTTTGACTATTAAAAAAATTTTATTGAAAATATAAAATTATCATTACTTAATTATCATTGTTGCTCAAAACGTTGAAAACATCTTGGAAATTTTAACTTAAAGTCATATTACTAGAGAATATTTTTTGGTACTTTTAGAAAAAGTTATTTTAATAAATGTTCACTAAAAATTAAACTAAACAAAGTAAAAAACCTTTTGAGATGGAAAAAACATATTAAAAAAAAACTATTTTTAGTACTTTTATGAATGTTGTTAGTAAACAGTGTTTTTTTTTTTGTAAAAAATTCAAATTATTATTGAAAATATAAAATTAAGATTATGATTTCCTCAAAACATTGAAAACATTTTTAAAATTGTGAATTAAGTCATTTTAAAGAATTTTTAAGTTGTTGGTACTTTCTAAAAAGTGTATTTGTATAAATTTTCTTTAAAAAACTAAGCTCAATAACATAAAAATTCCTTTTAAGGTGCAAAAAAATATTTTTATAAAAAGTTCTTTTTTATTACTTTTTTAAAAGTTGTTAGAAAACAGTGGCTTTTTGGATGTGTGTGAAGATAAATATGCCGAGTTAAATATGTTTTGACGTAACGACTTACGTAAAACATATTTAAGTACAAAGTTAAATATGTTTTGACGTAACGACTAATGAAATATAAAATACAATTTTAAATACCAAAAAACAATTTAATAAAAAAATTAATTTTAAATTGGATATATAATTTTATATGATTATAAAAAAAATATTACTTAAAATTAGATATAATTACGAAGTTCTTCGAAGTATTTTTTACAAACTTTTGAAAATTCACTTAAACAATTTTGGACTTCTATGAGGGATTTTGGCCAAAGTGGCCAAATGGAGCAAAGGCATGCATAACCACTATATAGGATATGTGCTCAATGGGAACAGCTATCAGATGCTGTTTTTGGAATTTCAGAATTGAATTTGTGAAATTTTTTACAAATTTTTGAAAATTCACTTAAACAATTTTGGACTTCTATGAGGGATTTTGGCCAAATGGAGCAAAGGCATGCATAACCACTATATAGGATATGTGCTCAATGGGAACAGCTATCAGATGCTGTTTTTGGAATTTCAGAATTGAATTTGTGAAATTTTTTACAAACTTTTGAAAATTCACTTAAACAATTTCGGACTTCTATGAGGGATTTTGGCCAAAGTGGCCAAATGGAGCAAAGGCATGCATAACCACTATATAGGATATGTGCTCAATGGGAACAGCTATCAGAACAAGTGGTTACACTTTTTTGAGTAAATATTTGCCAAGTGTGACCGTACCTTAGGTATTTTAATTCTTCAATATTATTTATTCCAGTTTTTTTTTACAAGTATTTTTTTCTTTAGGTATTCGCTTTTTCAAGATTTTGGCCCATTTAGTATTCCAAATGTATGAAATATGCAACGTAATGGTTTGTACAAGGTGGCGCAAAAGTAATCATCCTATCAGAAAATGCTATAAATTTTGCGATTTTTGCAAAATCCCTCATAGAAGTCCAAAATTGTTTAAGTGAGTTTTCAAAAATTTGTAAAAAATTTCACAAATTCAATTCTGAAATTCCAAAAACAGCATCTGATAGCTGTTCCCATTGAGCACATATCCTATATAGTGGTTATGCATGCCTTTGCTCCATTTGGCCACTTTGGCCAAAATCCCTCATAGAAGTCCAAAATTGTTTAAGTGAATTTTCAAAAGTTTGTAAAAAATACTTCGAAGAACTTCGTAATTATATCTAATTTTAAGTAATATTTTTTTTATAATAATATAAAATTATATATCAAATTTAAAATTAATTTTTTTATTAAATTGTTTTTTGGTATTTAAAATTGTATTTTATATTTCATTAGTCGTTACGTCAAAACATATTTAACTTTGTACTTAAATATGTTTTACGTAAGTCGTTACGTCAAAACATATTTAACTCGGCATATTTATCTTCACACACATGCTTTTTGGTAGCGCCGAAAAAATTTTTAAATTATTGTTAAAAGTACAAATTTAAAGCAAAATATATTGCGTGATGCATAAGTCACTTAAGCAAAATATGTATAACTAATTAACAATAACTATAAAATAAAGGAACATACAAAAATAATTAAATTTTAACGGAAAAGTTCCAGATTTTTCGTGCAAAAAATAAAGTAAAAAGGTACAAATTGTATTTAATATTTTGTTTGTAATCCTTGTGCTTTTATCAATGAATTTTTTAGTGAAATCAGACTAACTTTTGTTTCATTCATCCTGTATTACTGCCTTTATCCGTTATACTTGCAAGAAATATTTCTTTGCCAAATTATTTTGTCCAGATATTCCCACAGTTGCACAATTGAATTGTTCTAATTTCTCTAAACTAGGGGCTACATTGTTTTTCTAAATGTTGACATAAATCTTTTTTTCATTGTAGATTCTATAAATGTAAGATTACCGACTCCTGATGCCGCCATACAACCCCAGATCATTATTATGTTATATCGTCTTGGTAACATATTTATTACTAAAGGCTTTGTTCTTGGTTCGCCATATTTTTAGGGGCTTTTTGACTTTAAACCTCTCAAATTTACTTTCATCGGTGAAAAGAATATGATTCAAAAAAAATTTAGGCTCCGGCAAATTTTCTACGGTATTGTTTTTGGTAAACTTGTCTTCCTGATTTTACCTATTTTAAGCAGGTATTTACCTTTTCTCTTAATTTATGAAATAATAGTTTATGTGCAATGAATATAACTTAACTGCATCAAATAAAACTAAATAAAAGGAAGTATGTAGGTAAAATGAATATATTCATTAATTTACAACATTTCATTAAGTTAATCTAAAAATTAAATTTGAATATCAGATTTCCAAAATAATATTGAAAATTTCCAATTTAAAGTTAATAGAAAAATTAAAAATGTTTGGTGTAAACTTATAAACAAATCTTCGGTGCCAAGAAAACTGTCATTTTTGATTTGATCTAATTAGATGGAATACAAATTATTGATTCGTATTACACGGATCATAATTTTTAAACAACTTTGTGCCGGGTGCTGCTTTAGAGAGTTTATGATCTTATTGTTTTATGAAAGATGTTCCTTCTAACCTTTGGGATGTGAATTCTGTGTGAAAGAGTAGAAATTTTAGGTAGAATTGTTTAGAAATACATCACGTTCATCACTATGAAACTTATGAACTAAACTCAAAACATTAAAAATCTTACAAAACAAAAAAACATGACAAAATTTTCATTATAACGATTAATAATTATTTGTACTCCACCAAAAATAATTTAAATTTTTTGCTTTTTATTTTCTACCAATTCCTTTTTATCGAAGTAATATTAACAAACCGGAAATAAATTCCAATAACAAATACAAACGACCATAGTGCTTTGAAAAAAGCTGTTGCAGAAAATTAAATTTTTATTAACAATAAATGGCGTTTGGAAATGTTTAAAAAACAAATGTAAACAGCTTCAATTATATGAAAAGGCCTTTTTTAAATACAATAAAAGTATGCAAAATAAAATTCAACGATAAACATTTAAATGTCTTCAATTTCGCTTTAAAAGAGAAAATGGTCAAAAGCAAATAAAAAATAACGATAAAAGGAAAGAAACAGACATTTTTATCAACCAAATATGCAGTGAATAGAAAACATTTAGCATCATTAAAGTTGAAAGGCACGTGTTGATGTTTAGTGTTTATTGCAAAACGCTGCGGAGTGTAGTAATTAATAACAAATAAAAATAATAGAAGAAAAAAGAAAATTATATACAAAAAAAAAACTAAATTGTATTTATTTGAAGTGTAAATTTAAAAACTGCGTGACTTTTTTGCTAAAATAAATTGTTTTTTGGCAAAAATGAGTTTTATTTCTTCACATAGTTTCTCCTTAAGATACGGTCACACTCGGCAAATATTTGCCGAAAAAGACGTAAC
This sequence comes from Bellardia pandia, assembly GCA_916048285.2. Lineage (NCBI taxonomy): Eukaryota > Metazoa > Arthropoda > Insecta > Diptera > Calliphoridae > Bellardia > Bellardia pandia. The sequence continues at coordinate 48,721,318 of OU696531.1, forward strand.
CACTAAATAAAATATATTTGAACTCGTTTAATTATTGAAAAAAAAACTTCGTTTATTTAGGAAAAGACACAACAAATATTTAGTCTTATTTTTTTTTTGCTGCTGTTTGATCTTGCAAAACTTTTGTAAGAGTAAACAACGTCAAACAAATTTGAGTTAAAAAAAAGTGGTTACGCTTTTTTGAGTAAATATTTTCGAAATGTGACCGTATCTTTAGCTGTATACATTTACAAGTTCATTGCTATCCCTATATTGGTATTCCTTAAAAATACTGAATTTCTATTAAGCTCTTCAAAATGGGCGTTTGTTTCATTGATGACCTCTTCCATCTGTGTTCTAATTTTCTGGAGATTATTATAGATGGGGCAGCAGTTTGTAGCTCAATTTATGAATTTTTGCCATAGAATCATCCCACAGTTGTCAGCCGGTGCGTTCATAGTGGAAGTCTACTTTTTGTCTTTACTTTGCTTTAAATCTACCCAACAGCTGTATTAATATTCGCCGGTGATCGTTGTATTGCTTTCAATATAATCGTTGCGAAGGATGACTCCATGCTTTGCTACGGTTACGAAACGGTTTAAAAATACCCTTGTATTGCGGTTGAACATCGTTAAATACACCTATGAAGTAGTGACAAGAGTAAGCAATATTTTCATAAGCTTCTTTATGTCCAGATATTTATATTAAATGTAATGTACCCACTCAATTGAAATGTCTACAGCCTCAGCCATCTTAAGCACTTTTGTTCACCGTTCATTCAACATAAATTAATGAATTTTATCAACGATTTTTTGAGTGTCGATCATCAATTCTGAATGTTCGAAGTGAATTGTGTTGGTACGACCACAACGGAATTCTGGAAAAATCCTACAAACTGTTCTTGTTATAATTCCTTTCCTTTTTATTCCAATTGCAATTAAAGTCATCATTTCATTAATGTTAGTTAGTAATGCTAATGTGACATTGCGTGGCATTTTTGTATTCTGAATGCGACTATGATATTCCTACATTGAAAAATTTTGTAAAGGGTGATTTTTAGCAACTTTCTTTTTGGCAAAACCTTTTTTTTTTTTTGCAGCTCAGCAGTTGTGTTCGTGTAACATCTCACTGTTAAGCATGTTCAGTTTGTTTTATAATTTAACCATAAATCGATTTACAAACGAAGAAAGCTTGCAGACTATTTAATTTTATTATCAAAATTCATGCTCGGTTGAGAAAGTGAAAGTTGTGTTCAGAACCAAGCTCATTTCTGGTTGAATGGTATGATGTAAAGAGCAGCCAGAATCATTGCAAGAACTGTCAATGTATCCCCAAAAGTGTTTTTAAAGCGGGGTCCCTCGACTCTACTTAAGTGTTCGCACGTAGTGAACTACCACGTAAACCAACGTAAACCATCCCGAAAAGTGCACTGTTTGGTGTGGATTATGGGCTGATGGCATTATTGGACCATACCTATTCAAACACAACGAAGGCAGGAACGTCACCGTGAATGGCAAGCAATACCGTGCGAATTTTTTTTCACCAAAATGGAAATCGACTCAAATACAAGGTGGCGCAAAAGTAATCCTCCTATCAGAAAATGCTATAAATTTTTCGATTAACCCCAGTTCAGTTCTGTTTTGACATTTGTGTAGTAAACACAGGGTAGCGTAACATTGTTTATTAACGTGTATTTCGCATGTATTTACTACACAAATGTCAAAACAGAACTGAACTGGGGCCAATCGTAACAATATCAACATACAACAAATTAATCAATTAACAACATGTTTATCAACATTTGCATTAGTAGAAGTTTTTATTTACAAACATTGTTGATAACATGCAGTATGGCAACATTAAGTTTGAACTGCCATAAAAAGGAACTTTCGATTGTCTTCTCTAGATGCCGCCGGAAATAACTAGAATATGGCGCTATTGTATATATAGAGCAAACAGGGCCACTCAAAAGTTAGTTAATTATAAGTCATCGTTGAGTGAATATCAAAGCGTTCTCAAACTATAATTTAAGTGTGTGTTAAAGTAAACTGTAGAAGAGTTGTAAAAGACACAGTGTTTATTTAAATTGTGTTTGTGTACATTTGCATATTGAAAGAGTCGTTATATTTCTTTAACTACTTAACGCTTTTACTGTGCAATTAAAAAAGGAATCCGGTCCATTTAAAGAAAATAAACCACGATTTTTAAAAGGTAAAAACGTAACAATATTATTAGCATAAAACAAAGAAAACTTTAAAAATTAAACAAATATTTAATAAAACCAAAACACAAAAATAATAATTAAACAATACATTGTACGAGTGTTACTACTTATGTTTTGAGAAGAGAAAAACAAGTAGCTAATTTCGTTTCTTTTCACAAAACTTTTTAGTTTACATACTCGTATGAGAAGTTTCATTTCTAAATGAATGAACTCTCAAAACTGTGTTCGGCAAAACAGAACTTAACTACTTTAATGGTTTATAAAACGAATTCTTCGATTCTAATTCCGATGTGCAATCTCCAATTTAGCTTTTTGAGAATTTTAACAAGTTTCGTTCACAGTCTTGCCGTGTACATCGGAATAGTCGAAAACATTCGGTCATTGCTGCAAGACATGAGGTTTCAATACGAGTACTCCAACCAGCGAGCAAAGTCGTAACTAAAAGTAAAACAAGTACCATTGATTGTTATACATAAACATTAATATCCTTATAATAAAAAGCTATTTGTCTAAAAACTATTAAAATAACTAAAAATAACAGACTAACTGTGATCCCTCCTACCAAAACACATTAAATAATTGTTAGTATTATGTAGATTTTTTAGTATCTAAGTATTTAGTTTTAATGCTAGTTTAATTTTTATCTACGTAATGATTATAAACATATAATTTATTGTAATAAAATATTAAATAACAAAAATCAACCTTTAACGACGGTAACATAAAATATTGTCAGGTATTATAGAGTGTAAATAATTTATTCATGGCTCCTACTACTATCAAAAATATAAATAAAATATATTTATTTATTACATTCATTATGAAACACAGAGTTGTAAAAGTAATGATTCGTTTTTGAAGTAATTTAAGATTAATATATTTTTGTTTTCAAGCAGGGGCATATTGGTATAACATTAATGATTTGATATTTTACTTATTGGCATTCGAATGATATAAGCTTTGACAATTGTTTTAATGAATTCAATTTCCCTGGAAAATCACATTAAAGTATTCAAAGTCTACGTTGATAATCGTGGATCAGTAAAAGCTACATTTCGCACAATTGGCAATATTTTCGACCTTCTGAGACAGATATTAAGATTTTGTTGACAAATTTGGTTCGACTGTCGTGCTACATAATGTGCCAACACAAACGCTTGTTGAACCAGTTATTTCATTAAAAAAAAATATCTCAGCCGTGAGCCCCAGTGTCGAAAGTCCAAAAACGATCATAAAGCTGAAAGTCCATACCAAGCGTTTACGCGTTTCTCGCGTTCTAAACAACTGTCGAAAAAGTAAAATCAATGTAGTCGTATGTTTTAAGTTACACACTTAAAAGCGTAGGAAGCGTTGGCGCTTGAAAAGCGAAAAGTTTGTTTACTTTCTACTTTTGAAAGTGTCGCAAGCGTCGAACAGCTGAGATTGACAAGTTGTGTTGATAATATTTTTTACATTTTAATAGTGACAATAAATCAGAATGGAGAAAAAATTAATTGAAGCTGTAAAAAAACATGAAGTATTATATAAAATAAGCTGGCTTATTTATAGAAATAAATTTAAACGAGCAGCTGCTTGGAAATCGATTGCCGAGAAATTAAATGCACCAGGTAAGATCATTATTATTAAGAAATATTTTGTGGACAAGTAAAAGTTTGATTTTTTGTAGAGAATGTTTGCCAAGCTCGTTGGCAATCTTTGTGGTCAGAAAAAGCCGACAGTCTGGTGGAATAGCTCTCGCTGAACTTTTCTCTAGGTTATCCTTAAGGACTTTGAACAATCGAAGACATTTGGGGATAATCTCGTGGCTATACGAAATTGCTCTTGGCCGTTTTTTAATTTTTGGAAAGTTGCAGCAAAGAATCCAGACACTTCTCGTTCCAAATACAAAGGACGCACCCAAAATCGTCTTGTCTTCTTTTGGGGTCTATGGTACACAGTTGTAGCACAAAATATATTAACAAACTAAACTTTTTTTTTTTTTTTAATTTATTACAAATTAATTTGACAAAATTTAAAATTTTGTCTCAGCGCCCATTATGGCTTTATAGAGGCTAAATTCTAATTCAATGAATTCTTTAAAAATTTCAACTTCTTTTTCCATTTTAATAAATTTTAATTTTTTTAATTTAGCGTTATATGAGCTATGCGTTTCAGTGGGCGTGGTCATGCCCCTTTGTCCACTTACATAGTCAAGAATTTATTTTTTTGTAAGAATATGCTATTGTGAAAATTTTATGACGATCGATCTAGTAGTTAAGACTATATTACGATTTTTAATTTTCCTACAAAGGGGCGTGGTCCCACCCACTTTTCTCCTGGTTCGTATTCCTAATTATGCCAATACCATATGTACCACACATCATTGACGTAGGTCAAAAAATGCTCAAAATATGGCGATTTAAATTTTTCGGTTATATGGAAAGTGCCACCCCCATTTGTACAATCAAAACTTCATATAGTCTATTATTCCTTCCAGAGTCACAGTAACATGCTTTGAAAATTTCAGGCAGATCGGTCCAAGGGTTTGGCCTCCTATTAAGCACAAACATACACACACATTCATTTTTATGTATATAGATTAAAAGCAGATTAATTATAATTTAAGGTAAAATGGGGCGAAAAGAGGGAATTTGGTAATAAAAAAAATGTATGACTACCTTATCTGTAGATAAAAAGTATATAAAACTTTAAGTAAATACATACTACAAAAAAAGTATTTTGTATAGCAAACATTGTTAGTGGTATATTTGCCATTTCATCATGAACAGGTTGACAAAAGAACAACGCTTGCAAATCGTGCAAATTTATTTCGAAAATAACGGTTCAGTTCGCGAAGTTTACCGCAAGCTCCGTCCATTTTATGGTCGACATAATCGTCCATCAGAGCAATTAATTCGGTTAACCATGGATCGTTTTCGCACTACGTTTACTCTATGTGATAATACGCATCCGCAGAGACGTCGAACAGTGCGCACCGAAGAAACAATTGCCGCTGTAGAGCAAAGTGTTGAAGAGGACCCGAATGAATCGATTCGCCACCGTGACCGGTATAGAGCCATGATAACCGACTATTTTGTTCCCGAATTGGATGGCATGAATGTGGATGAGTTGTGGTTCCAACAAGACGGCGCTACATGCCACACAGCGCACGCCACAATCGATTTATTGAAGGAAACATTCGATGAGCGCATAATTTCGCGGAATGGACCTGTCAATTGGCCACCAAGATCGTGTGATTTGACACCATTGGATTATTTTCTTTGGGGATATGTGAAGTCGCTCGTCTACGCCAACAAACCAGAAACGTTAGGGGAATTGGAAACCAACATTCGTGGCGTTATTGCCGACATACGGCCCCATATGCTCGAAAAAGTGGTTGAAAATTGGACCTGTAGAATTGGTTTTATTCGAGCCAGCCGCGGCGGCCACATGCCTGAAATCATATTTAAACATTAATGGCATAAAATTATCCTTCCAATAAAGCCAAATTGATGGTCATTAAAACGATTTTCTTGTGTTTTATTTCAATTCGAAGTTCTATACCTCTCAAAAAGCACCCTATATAAAAAAAATCAGCTGGGCTTACGGCATCACCTGCGAAAGTACATAGACATAAAACAAAAATGATTGACGCGAAAAATGTTCACATGTAACTTGAAATAAACGCGTTGTCGCTAAAAAGCGAGTTGTGGACCTCCAGCTTAAGGCGCATTTAGCTTAACGAGTTGACTTTGAAGCCCTAAAGCTCTAGACCGTCTAGAGTAGATGTACTCTGGTGCGTCTAGAGTAGATTCACTCTGTTTCAACTAAAGTATAGTAAATCTACTAATTTAGATTCTGTTCCGACTTCAATACATCCTCTGTGATCTGGCTAGAGTAAATTATCTCCAATTTAACTAAAGTAGAATCACTCTCATCCAACTAGAGGTGATTTACTTAAGTTGTCATTAACGATGATGTATATTAAATCTGCTTTAACAACATGATGGACGACAAAAACCATGAAAATTGCCTCCAATTAATCTCTTTTGAATACAAGATGATGGCTCTTAAATTCTATAAGAAAAGACAATTAGTCCTGAATCTTTTCCGGCACCAACTCTGTGGACGACTAGAACGATGATACAATTTCGAACTGCAAGTTAAGCGTTAAAGCTGTAAAGGTTTTGGTCTTTATGCAGAACTCTGTTGAAATCTTAATGGGCGACGATTGTCTGTTATATTTTTTATTCTACCAATGGAAGGTAGAATAACTGACGTAACTTGGTATAAATTTGTCTATGAAATGAGAGATATAATCTGGCATAACTTATGAAAAGTTGGTGAACCTTTTTTTATGTCCTTTCTAATGATTGCGGCCTAGTCGGGAAGGTCGCCAAATTCTTTAAAGTTTTAATTTATTAACAAGTAGTACAAAATGGTCCCTAACGAAAATATGAACAAGAATGTCATACAAATTGTCATTTATAACAGACATCTTTATATAGAAGCCTTCGCTGAATTCCAATAAATTTACTTAAAAAATGATTTTGCCAAAAATTCAACCAACAACTTATTCTTTTAAAAACCTGTCTATTGCTTTACATGCATGTGTGAGCAAATAAATATTAAAGAAAGCAATAAAAATTAAATCAAATAAAATGAAATACAGCAACAAAGAAAAAAAATCTAAATAAAAAAAGATAATATATGTATAATAAAATATATAAAATAAAGTTTTGTTTTTAAGTTTTATATTCTTCTATTTTCGCGAACATTTCAACATCAAGTACATTAAGTACAAACCACTCATTCACTAACTCTGCAATCGCTCTGTTAGTCACTCAGTCAGTCAGTCAACTGGTGTATCAGTTTGCCATTCTGTCTATATATGTAAGTAGATAATAAAGAGAATTTTTTTAAAGCAAAAACAAAAAAAAAAGAGTTTTATTTTTGCAATTTAACTACAATAGCATAAAAATTCTATCTTATGTTTTAATTTTATAGCCTGCATCATCAGTGGTTAAGGGGATATTTAAGTTTGTTATTGTGTTTGTAATTTCCACATTTTTTTCATTTGCGACTCCATAACGTACATACTGGATCGTTATAGATAGCAGAAGTCAAGCAGAACGATAAATAGGGAAAATCAACCCACAAAGGTCTAAAATATAAGCAGAAAACAACGACCGCCTCGATTTGTTTACCTACTGACTGGATATTAATTGAAAACCATTTCAAAGACCTCACCAATGACATAGTCGAGTAATTTCAGGAAAAAAGTTAACCGAGTTTTTTTTTCCACAAAATTTTCTAATTTTATCAAAAATTTGTTTAATCTTTTTGTTGAGGAAGGGTATATTAAAATGTTGCACCGCCGAAGACTGCTCTATCTGACTTGTTTTATTTTGTGTTTGTGTTTTTGTTGTTGCGTCATAAAACTGAAGAGTTTTGTTGGAAAATTTCCAACATATTTAAATTTATATTTTATTTATTTATTTATTTGTTGAATTCATGTTTTGAGTACGTACTTTTTGCAGGATTAAAATGTATATGGCAGGCGACAACAAATATTTATATATACGAGGGTTGTTTGATGTAAATATATTGGGATATTAAGACTGTGTGAGCACATTGGGTTTACATTGTGGCGATAATTTTGTCAACGATAGATAGAGAGAAACGAGTATGTAACTAAATATAGCGCCAGAGAAAGTTAATTTATTTGCTCCTCAATGTTGGACTGTGTTAAAATCTAAAATCGAAGCGATTTAATTTATTGTCTCGAGGAAATTCCTGTCTTAAATTCGCACCAAACAGAAAAATATTGAAGTAAAATAGAAAGAGTCACGATTGAAGTAAAAAATTGGGCCCCGATTGAAGTATAGAAACAGCCACTATTGGATTAAAATTTGAAGTATTAAAGTACAAAAAGAGCCACGATTGGAATAAAGTTCGAAGTACACAAGCAGCCAAACAGCCAAACAAACAAAGAGAAAGATTGAAGTAAAATAGAAGGATCCACGATTGAAGTAAAACTTGAGCCCCAATAAAAATGTAGAAAGAGCCATGATTGAAGTACAGAACTAACCCCGACTAAAGTATGGAGAGCCACGATTAAAATAAAAATTAAAGTATAGAAAGAGTCACGACTAAAGTAAAAGTTGAAATAAAATTTATATAATTAAGTATGATTAAATTTTTTGACATAATAGTTATGTTTTTTTCAGGAGAGCTTCCTTAGTGTGAACAGATTTTATTTGAGCAATGCTTTAGGACACTTTCGACATAATTCTCTGTACATTTTGATCTTTTGGATAAACTGGGGACATTTAGTGCAGAATGGTTATTGATTCGGAAATGAAATCATTAGAATTTCTATACTTTATAAAGCGTTTTTTTCTCAAGAACTTTATTGTCTAACAAAGGCATTTGATATTTTACTAGTTGACATATCAGTAGTAGAAGCTTCGACAATTGTTACAATGAATTCAATTTCGCTCGCAATATTTTCGGTTCTTTTAAAAAAGCTATTAAGAAGTTGATTTTATAAAATTGCCTTCTGAAACTCCAAGATCAACTTTTCAGAAGACTTTTCATGTTAAACGTCTCATTGAATGGATGTTATTAGTGCATTTTATTTTTTAATAATTAGGAAATTCGCTTTCGGTGAGTGTATCACGGAATCGAGTGATGTTAGCAACCACATTGTGACTTATCATTGATGATATCATATCACTGACATGTTGTTTTAAAAAAATAAATGTATTGCAATACAACTTTACCGATCGCTTTATTTCACAAAATGCAGCTGTTAATTGTCGATCCCGATCATGCAAATTATCGCCATTAGATTATTTTGCGATGTTAAATAAGCAGTACTAATCGTATGTTTTACAGCTTTAACACACAAAATTCCTAAAAAAAATAGCACATAAATGTGCTAGGAATTTTGATATAAGAATCGACATTTATTTTCGTGGTCGTGTTGGACAACTTTCCCACATAATTTTTAATTTATAATTGTCAAAACTTACTCTTTCCAATACAATAAACATTTGAAAGATTTTCATACAAATTCTTTGTTCGATTTTGTTTTGCAAAATAATGTTGTGGTTGAAAAACTTTACATTCTTTCAAATCATATTAGGCAATAAAGCCCCTTAATTTTCAGTAAAGTGATGTTTCTGGAACAAAAGACATTGGCCAATCTTACATAGACCTATTTTTCGTTTCAAAACTTCTCACTCTACCTTTGCTAAATTTTTAACTACAAATAAATACACGTAAAAACAATAGATTTGGGAGCCATGAAAACAGAAAAAAACGACAACTCCTCTAGAGTATTTATCAATTTAAAGAACGAACACAGCCATTGAGGGAAAGAGTAAATATTAACTAGGAATATATGTACAGCAAAAATAAATAAATAAAATATGCACAATTGAATATTTAATTTATAGATTGTAACATTTTGCATATCTTTCCTTTTTTTGTTTTGTTTTGGTTGATATTTTCGTTTATTGTTGCTGTTATTGTTGAATAAATAAATAAATGTATGATGCAGATTACACACCTTTGTGTGACACACAACACAACACAACAAACTGACACTGCAAAATAAGAAATTTTTTTAAATGTGTAAAAATGTATGCATAACAAAAAAAATTGAATTTTGGCTTAAATAAATAATTTAAAGAAGATTGATTATTTACTGAAATAAAAATATATGAAGAAAAAGTGTTAAAACAAAATTTGTATGTTGAAATATTTTCATTTTCTATAAAACGTTTAAACAATTTTCCATTTCAATAGCTTTGCACATGTTTTGTCTATAGGGTGTGAAATTAAAAAAAGAACTATGATAATTTTTAGTAAAAAAACATAAATTAAAAATAGAGTACAATTGAAAAAAAATATTTTAAAATAAACAGAAAATGGCAAAGAATTGGATGTTTTTAAAAGTAATGTAGAACAAATTAGTTTTTACTTCTTATCATTTATTTGCTTATATCATTATTGATATTAGCCCAGTAAGAGTATGTGTATCTACGCTTGTGTTTCTTCACAAATGGAATAATGTTGCTTAGTATTTAAGGAAAGGTAAATTAATGGTTTTGCCGCTAGCAATTCATGCACGTTTAGTATATTCGACACAGTATTTGTGCAATGTTTACAGCAGTCTACTAAACACATTTAGTTCCCACTGTACTTTAGATCTAATTTTTCTTTCCACCTTTCTTGCTTCAAACCATTAACGTTAAGACATGCCAATAATCGCATTTGTAAACGTATTTAATAAATCTGTTTTCGTTTGTAGCAGCACAATTATAAACGTAAGCAAGTTTGTAAGTATTAAAGATAAATTATTAACGTAGCAATTTAAAATTTTTAATTAGATAATAAAGTAAACAAATATGTATAATGCTCGTAAGTACCTGCTGTTGGTTGGTTGTACATAAAAAACGTTTCAAATACACGCAATTGTACAACAATTGTGTGCGTTTGTACGTTCGTTCTTTCATTTGTTTACTTTATTTTTTTATGTTTGTTTATAAAGCTCTATTTAACTGAATAATTATTATTATTATTGTTAGAGAATATGCCGGCTTATTGCTAAATTGTACAGAAACATATTTATATTTAACAAATGCATTAAGAACAACAAAAAAAACTAATAATTTTTCTTAATTAAATAACTTTTTTAACACCTTCGAGATGCTTGTGCTAAAACAAATGAAAAAAAATTATAATTAATTCCTGAATTCAGTTGGCAATTGTTAAATAAATTTGTTTGTTATAGGAAATATGAAGAAATTGTTTAATTAAAATTTGTTTAGGTTTTAAAAGCATGAAAAATAAAGTTTGGGTTTGCCAAAATTTATATACCTACCTACCTAATTGATTTTAATGTTTGCCATAGCAATAGTGGAAGCTTAGACAATTGTTAGAATGTACACTTTATTCACTGTGAAAATGATGGCTCTGTAAAAGCTACACTACTCGTAAAATTTATGATTTATGAATTCATTTTATTAAGAAGTTGGTTGATGAAATTGCAGCATTTGCAAATTTGAAAATCAAACGTCAAATATGTTGAAGCCTTTGCCTGTTAAGCGTATCACCACTTTGTGGTGTGTTTGCTTGATTTGATTTGCTTTTTAGAAAATTCGGTCGAGATACGGTTACAGTGAATGGATCACGAAGCTATCAGCAGATTTACACAAATTAATGTTGGCTTATGATATGAATATCACCGAAACAATGAATTTATTGGAAACAAAATTTCCCAATCATATAATTTCACGAAATTATCATGCGTTTTAACACAACATGATAATTTTTTGTGATCAAATGTTATTAAAGATAGTCTCTCTATACAGTGACAATTGAATTAATTACAGCCTTAAATTCAAAATCAGTAAAAATCATTTTGAGAAAAAATGTGATTGAAAAGTTTGATAAGAGAATCGACATATGTATGTTTACGTTGCAGTGGTGGAAAACTGATATCTGTTTGTAACGCCCAAAATATTAGTCCAACATTCGCCCATGTGTATACTAAAGATACTCACAATCATTTCCTGACTCGATTTAACGATGTCCATCCGTCCGTCTGACAGGCTGTCATTGTAAACAGATATTTCCATAAAAATTGGTGCATGATATTTTTTCGGCCCAAGAACGTTTGGGATTAAAATTGTTTGAAATTTTCCATTATTTCATTTATCGTACATAAATGTTTGATTTATGCACATATTCAATGAAACATCTCAACAATTCAGTTGGACATGAAGCCTAATCACATGTAAAACTTGTGTGCAGATCGGTCCATAATTGACCATAGCTTCCATACCAGGTTCACAGCCGAAAATCACTTTAAAGAGCATATACCTACCTCTTAAATATTTAATAAAATGTAACACATATACAAATATCAACATTCATTCATTCATTTTATAAGGGTCGGTCCACAATTAGTCAAAGCTCTCATATAAAATCTCCTTCGCTCCCATATAGCGCCCATTTCGGAAAAACTGTTTTATCACATATTTGTACTTGTTTTTCATTTACAGTTGTCAAACCTTGCTTTTTCCAATACAATAAACATTTGAATGATTTTCAAATAAATCAAAAAGTTCCCACTGGAGATATTTTAATATATAAACGATTTCTAAATATTGATCACTAAACATTATAGAGCCTTTAAAATATTAAAAATTAGGTACCTACATACATATGTATATCCTTTTAATTAACAGAAATTTAAGAATACATTCATTGAATAAACTGGTACCCACCTACATATTTTAGATTTTAATAAAAGTGAAACAAGCACAAACCCGTCACATAAAATTAAAATAAATTTCGTTCAATAGATTATAGAACTCAATAAAACAAACAATGAACGAAAAAGAATAATTATAAATAAATAACACAAACAAATAGACAACTTACCATCTTTAGAATTTGTTGTAGCCGCAGAAGCCATTGTTGTTGTTTGGCCTGAAGCGTTAGTAGTGCCACCAGCTGATATGCTACGTTCCATGGAACAGTGCATTAGTCACGTTTTTTTTTTATTTTATCAAATCAAAAATTCAAATGAAAAATAATAATATACACGAAACGAAAAACAAAAACACTAAATGACGAACTTTATTTATTTATTTATTGTTTTGGCAAAAACGGGAAATTACTTATTTAAAGCACTTAATAAACACACACGCACTATTATTACTTTTATGTTTATTCTATTTCTAATGGTTTTTTCTATAGCTTTTACTTATTCACTACCTATATAATATAGTGTTGAAGTTAATAATTATTTTTATAGAAATAAATGCACTTCAAAAGACCTACATACATATGTGCAATTGCAATTTTATTTGTTTTTTTTTTCTTGTGTTTTATTCCATTATAGGCTAGCGTATCAATTATAAACAAATTTATTGCACATTTATTAATAATTTATTTTTATTTAACAATTATTTTTTTGTTGCATATAGCGCTGGTGATGATGAAGACAACAACGAAGTCAACTGACCGACCGACGAAAATACACGACACGACACGTTTGATACAAAAAATGAAAATAAGAAAAAAATAACTTTGCAAAATTTTAATTACAATAACAACAAACACTCATACATTCTTTTCACTGCTTTATTTATTTATTTTTTTTTTTGTGCACAAATTGAAGCTAAGATTTTTTTTGGAATTATTTGATTTTTTAATGTTAAATAAATTTCTCTAAACTGTTTTGCTCTAACATTCGTTAATAAATTGCAATAATTATGTATTAATTCCTTTAAATTGATTTAAATTTTAACACTTTATTTCTTGCCAAACAAGAAGAAATAGTCCAATTGATACTGAAGTAGTTCCAATTCGATAAATTAAATGCAAAAGCAAAACAACACACAGCAGGAGAATAGTAGCAAGAAGAAGCTGACAAAAGAGAAAAATAATTAAGAAACGAGTTATGAAAAATGCACAGAGAGCGGCACACGTTTTTCTTCCACACACATTCTCTACATTTGTCTCTTTCTAACACACACGTTTGTTAGGGTACTCTAAAACACAACTAAAATGACAACTGCTGTCAAGTGTTTTTGTCTTCTCGTTAAGAATATGAGTAGGCAGCAGAATAGTAAAAGGAAAATTTTTATTTTAAACTTTACTAAAAAATTTAGTAAATTTTCTTAATCAGCTTTTTATAAAATGTTATCAATTAACATTTTTTCATAATATTTCACCCACATTTCAGTTATAATTAATTGTAAGTATTTGTTTGCTTCCCTCCTTTTGTAGTTGTTACAAATTGTTGTTGCTTGTTTTTACAGCTCTCTTGCAATACAATTGGAATTTTCTTTTGATTTTATTAAAAATTCCATTGTTCTTTTAAATTTTACCGACACTGCAGTTTTTAATTAGTTAAGCATTAATATTCGTTAAATAATAATTTCGTATAATTTTAAAAATTATTTATGCATAATTTTCATCAATTTCGTGCAATTAAGTTATTTGTAAAACCACAGACTAAAAATAAAACCGTCCGCCACAGACACAAATTAGTAAACCTTTTTTACAAAGTAGAAAGAAAACTGAGTTGTGTTTTCATAAGAAAATTGACAAATAGAAACACTATTACAGACGATTTAATAAGGTGGCGCTAGGCTGCCAGCCGATATCTTAAACTTGCAAAACAGCTGTACTGTATGTCAAATTTAGTTGATTTTTTATTACAACAATAAAACGATAGAGGAACAAAACAGAATTGTGTTTGCGCTTGAAATTAAACAACAATTTATCAGAAACAAACTGTGTGTTGTTTTTCTAATGGTGCATATCATGGTGCAACTATACAAGGTGAGTGCAAATCGACAGCAAATACAACACAAAACAGAAACAACAGGCATTTTGTTTGTGTAAAATAAGGTACTACTGTCAAAAATACTTGAAAAAGTATTACTTTTGACAGAAGTAAATTGTAAACAAAGTCAGTCTGCTGGGCTACTGCACTCACCTTGTATAGTTGCAGCATGTTGCATATGGTGTAGTAATATGCAGCGTTGTCAACTTTGAAATTTCAAAACGCACCAACATGGAGAAAAACACGCGCAATTAGAAAAAATCGCACCAAATTTAAGCTGGAAGTCCACACCAAGCGAATACGCGTTTCACGCGTTCTAAGCAACTGTCAAAAAAGTAGAATCAATGTAGTTGTATGAGTTAAGTTACACACTCAAAAGCGTAGGACACGCTGACGCTTGAAACGCGAAAAATTCGTTTATTTTCTACTTTTGAACGCGGTGACAAATGCAAAGCAAATTTATTTTAAAGATGATGTCACCAGAAAAAATGACAGTTGAAATACCATTTTTTATATGAGTTTGATAAACAAACCGACAAAAAAATTTGTATAAAAAAATATCAGCTGTGCATACGGCATCACCTCCAAAAGTATATACATATAAAAAAAATATTGACGCGAAAAATCTTAGCATGTAACTTGAAATCCCTGACGCTTAAAACGTTTAGAAAGCTTAAAACGCGTTGACGCCAAAACGCGAGTTGTGGACCTCCAGCTTTAGGTTTTCTTTCTTATTTATAAAAAATAAAAAACTTAACAAAAATAAAAAATAAACTAAACATATGTACATATTTGTTTTTTTACCAGATGTAATTAATTTATTTTTACCCGGGTTACACATGCAAGTAACAGTTCAAAAAACTCAATACACTCACATTTTTTACTAATACACTCAAATTTTTTTCACTTGCAGAGTTAATCGAATTTTTCGAATAAGTTTACGTATATAATACGTACACAGCACTCGCATGCAAGTACTTGAATGTGTAAAGAAAGGCAGGTTAACTTTTAAAAAAAGTACTCTGTTCAAATTTGGGAAAATGTTGAGCCCCATTAATTATTTCATACGGAAAATTTGACGTGTAGCTAATGTACTTTTGTAAACAAAACACATATTATGTTAAAAAAAAACCTTAATAACATTAATAAAAAATAAACAAATGAAAATTTTAATAATTCAGTAAATCGTCACTTTCAATGAAAAAATTGTCACTTTTCTATTTTTGACAAAAAAAAGCGTCAAAATGACGATAAATCGCCAAATGTGGTAGCTATAGTAGGTGACGGACCCTCACTCTCTCTTTAACAATTCAATTTATTATTTTTCTCTTCTCTCTCTTCATTGTCAGCACGCATAAATGCAACACTGTTATCAGAAACAACTCTGTTCTTAAAATTGAACACCAGCAGCCAACAGAGGACGCCACCTTTTTTAGAGATGACCGTTCGTCTTGCAAAAAATTCCCATATTCTTTTTGTTTAAGAGTGCAAAACATCCAGCCATCTTAAAAAAATCAGTTTTTCCGCAACAGTCAGTGACGAGACGATGATGGTGTTAATAAAAATCGTGGTGGTGGTGAGTGTTTAGAAATTCACCACAAATACCATTATTCGAAAATGTTCAAGGTCATTGAAATTTTTCATCCTAAAAGTTGGCAATGAATGTGCTATTTTTTACAGTTCTACGGGGTGGTTGCTGAATTAGCTAATGAAAGAAGAAAAAGTCCTGCCGGTTATTTTTTCTTGTATGTGGTAAAAATAAATAAATGTGATGCTAGCTAACAATTTCTCTAAATAAAATTCTCTAGAAGTTGTGTAAAAAAAATCTTTGTTTTTTATGGCAATGATGTTGTGTTATGGTGGTGGGTTTAAGTAAAACCGTTATTTTAAATTATTATTAATTATTTAATGCTCAAAAACATTAAAATTATGAGATTGGGGAATGATGTAGCATTATTAAACAAGATTAATACAATGAATAAATGCTCAAAATATTCGTCGATTAATTTCTGTTTTAAAAATATTTTAAGAATGTAGCTAATTAAAATCTAGCGACATTACCCGAATGGTGGTATTGAGCTATCGAATGTTGGATTTAAGTTTAATTTTGATTAAACTTTCTCAAATATTAAATATAATTAAAGTAAAACTGAAATAAGTAATTTGTTTCTATAGAAAATGTTGTGTATAAAAGCATTTTCTTTAGATAATGTTGTTTGTAACTGGTTTTTCTATAGAATATCTTGTGTATAACTGTATTCTCTATGGAATTTCTTATGTTTAACTATTTTTTTTTAGAGAAAATCTTGTGTATAACTGTATTTTCTAAAATAAAGGGTGATTTTTTTGACAACTTTCTTTTTGGCAATAGTGTTTTTTTTTTGGTAGCTAAGCTGTTTTCGTGGAACATGTTAATGTTAAGCATGTTCAAGTTTGGTCTATAATTTAACCATGAATCAACTTACACACGAACAATGCTTGCGAGACAATGGCCCAATTGAGAGATGCGTTTGATAAACAGTTGAATTCAAGTTTAGGGCCAGTCATTTGGCCGCATAGATCGTGCCTTTAGACTATTTTGTGTGGGGCTATGTTAAGGCTATGTCAGTGGAAACCAATATTAAAGAATTCATTCGTAAGACACTGGCCGATATGTTGGAGAGAGTTTTGGCATACTCCCAGTGCACGAACCACTTAAGGGGCCGCGGTTAATATTTATTTGACATCTTCTTTAAAAATTTAATTATATATGTAGATCGTCCTATCGACTTAAATAAAGATTTAATACATTTATCTAAATTTTATGTGCTTTTTTAAATCAAAACCGAAAGTTCTTAAAAAATCTATCAACTGGGTTCTGCATTTGTAAAATGAAGTGGAAGTGAAATTTTCATTAAGTTTGTGTTCTAATTTTAGTAAAAATGATTTGAAAAGTAAAATATAATTTCCAGTTTGGTTCATTGTAAAATAAAATGTTCACTCGTTTTCTATGTGGAATTGAAAACGATTTCAGTTTCACTTCGTAGTGGAATATAGAACCTAGCCGTATATGTATTTATATAGAAGATTCTAATTATTAATATATTAATTTTAAGCCTTTTTCGCTTACCATTAATTGTATTTAAAGAAAACAAATTGGTTTTTTATGTTTTTATAGATTAAATGAATATTAACAACTAAATTTTGAAATCCGTTTGTTAAATGAATTAATTACGGATTAAGTAACAGCCAAAAAGAAAATAACATTTTTAAATTAGTTCAATTTCCTTAAATGTGCGTGTATCTATCTAATGGTTGTTTTAATGTTTTATTTTTTATTTATTTCAAATTTTTTATTATGCTTTTGGAATAGTAAACATACCTACAAGAAATAAAATTGAAAACATTTTAAAACAAACACCTATGGACTCAAAAAACAATGAATTTTTAATTGCCAGGCAGCAAGCATGGCATCATAATTAGTATTCCAAATTGACATAAAAATAACAAATCTGATGTGAATTTTAAAGTTTAAGTTTAAAGCCAACGGAGTAAAAAAATGCACTTTAAGTTGTAAATTATTTGAAATAAATTAAATAAAGCACGTTTTCTGTTTTTGGTATTTGTTTATGTAATAAAAAAATGAAAATATTGCAACTTGAAACAGTTTTTATTTCTGTTTGTAATATGTTAATAAAATTATTAAATACTTTTTATTTATGTAGTTAGCAAAGAAAATAAAAACTTTTACTTTAAACAAGCAAATAAAAAATTATAATTTAAACAAATTCATGGTCATTTTAGGAAAAAAAATAAGATTCTACAAAAAGGGGCTTTTATTTGCGTTTTTTTTTTTTTTTTTTTGAAAGAAATTAAAAATTTAGTAAATTTTTTATGAATTTAACAGGTGTGTGATGGAGGTGTGTGCTGGTGTTTGGAGATTGAATTGTATAGACTATTTATTTTGTTTTAGCTGCAAATAGAGTGAAAGTGTCTTAAATAGTTAAATGGAGACATACGAGTCTTATCATGATCCATATGATTTGAATTTGATGTTTCAGTTTGTTTAGTGTCGATCGGTTGGTTTGTTTGTGACTTGGTCTGTCATATTAAAACGTAACTGCATGAGTGAGTGAGTGTCTGACTAACTGACTGTATGAATGAATCGCGAGCAGTTTTTTTTGCGGCTTTTGCTACATGTTGTTTAAAATATGTGACGAAGGTGTTAATTATTTTATTTGTTTTTTTTCTCTTCGTTTACTTGTTTTTGCTTTAATATATAAAAATGCTAATTTGGCAATAACATTCAATATCAATATCAGTTGCAGTCGTAAATTTAAGTCGATTTTTTCACTTTTTTTTGGTTAACATCGACAAGACCCTCATCATAACAATGGGTGGACAATTGTTTAAGTCAATAAAGAAATGTTTCAATATTATGCAATATTTAATAGAGTATCTTTGTATTTATTTACGTACTTTGTTACGGGTCTGCTGGCTTCTTTGTTCAATTTATAATTTAGGTTACATATTTTGAGTTAGACAAGTGCAAAAAAATAAAAAAAAAATCTGTGAATCGGCTTAAATTGATTAAAGTTTTTAATTCTCAAATTAAAAGAGGTGTTAGTTGATGACAAAGTTTTGAGAAAATATGTAGCAATCAATGTTTTAATTATTTATGTACCAAATTGTTTAATTTTTAAATGGAATTTATTAAAATCCGCTGAGTCATTGAGGTTGTCTATTTTGTTTAGTTTCTATTTTTGTGTTTAACTTTAAAATTTCTGCGAATTTTATTTAATTTATTTGAATTTTATGTACCTTTGAAAAATTGTATCTACCTACTGTGAGCGTCCAAATAAAGTCCCCACCGCTTATTATTAAAATAAAAGCTTAATTGTATTAATATAAATAACATACCCTCTTATTACGAAAGCTAACGTCGATTTAAGTGACGCTGGCAATATTAGCAATAACCGATTAGTATTGTCAAAGAATTTGTATTAATGAAGTCGATTTTACGCCGTCTTTGACTCGAATTGACTTTGTTTTTGTCAACAAACTTTTTAGCGTCGACAAGTGAAATTGGGGAAAAAAAATTTTATAAGAATTTTTTAAAAAACTAAAAGATGGAAATGAAAAAAATATAAGTAAGAATTTTAAAAGAATTAGAGAAAGGATTTCATAGGAGCTCAACTCCTAGCAATTTAAAAAAGCAACACAAACTGCGAACGTAGCCTTTTGGCTTGTCTAAAGAAAACTCGCAGAGTCTTTGGCGGGAATCGAATCGGCTGATAGTTTATCGGGCACCCAAACAAACTACTGTCGATATAAGACAATCAATAGTCAAAAATATCCGGAAAAAAGTAAATCTACTGTCCATGACATTTCGCCCCGGTGGAAAATAGTATAGGTGCTCAATCATCTACATATATACAATTCCAATGCTGGGGTAGAGATGGCAAAACTGGTGCCATGAACTGCACGGAACTCGAAACTGAAAAGAATTGATTATTTCACCGCAATTAAACTTGCAGCTGAATAGAGTCTCATCTAGTACCACGGGATCAGTTAGAAGCCTGGTGATTCGTATCTTAACTGATAATTGGCTGTAGGTCCCTTCCGGGTGCACGTGGTGGCAATGGTTTAAACCTAAAAACACAGGAAGAAGATAGTTAAAAGACTGATGTTTGTCCTAGTGGCAAATTTCAGACCACCAAATTATTAATAGTGGTGACAATTGGCTATGTGGTAGGAAACGTATTGGAGTGGTGGCATTCGTGGCACTTGTGCTGACAACTCGCCTAGGACAGGTTTACAAGAGCGGTTTAGGATATGCCGCTGTAATTTCTCGTCCTTGGCAGTAGTGGTTGATTGATTGTTGGATGGCAGGGATTAGATAGCCCGAACTCTCTAACAAGGTGTTTGTACAGTGATATGTGCAATTGCTGTATGAGAAGTTGTGAATTGTGAATCTTGCGAGACCTGCAATGTTGTATGTCCTTGCAAGGCATGCAATGCGTTGGTTGGCCGTTCGTCAACCCGTTGTGAAGAACACCATGTGGTCATGTCATTCTTGACGATACTGTATGTTAAACCCCTGGACTCTGTCCACGACATTATAAAAAGATTCCATAATGAATTTAGACTGGTAAATAAAAGCAAATAAAGTCAAGATAAAATATTACATGAAAGATTTTTGAGGAAAGGATTTTTGGAAACAGGTAACTTGGCGGTGAATCATCTAAACAAATTATTTCCATTGAAAGTTTACATTATTTTAAGGGTTTGTTTATTGACGAAAGCAAGTTGAACATAAGTGGTTCAATTTGTAAAAATACAAGCAAGCCACAGTTTAGCATGTAGGAGGCTGTGCCATGGTTTGGGGCTGCATGTCGAATGCTGGAGTAGGCAATTTGCATTTTATAAATGGTAAAATGCACAAATTTGTCTACCTGGAAAGCAAAATGTAAAAAGCAAAATGCAGAGAAATTGGGAACCGAGAACAACTTAGATAACAATCCTAAGTTGCAAAGCTTTGGTAGATTCATTACTGCCCCAAACTGAACGAAACCCTTGCAACCCTGTTCGACATGTTAGCACAACTATGTCTGCCAAAAATGTAATTTTATGTTATGTTCTTGTGCTCACAAAACGATGGCTCATCTAGATGAAGTGTTGCGAACTCAAATGATGCCAGGTTGTGCTAACAAAACAAAGCGATGTTCATGTTCATAATTTACTTGGTATATTCTTTTTTTGAGAAAGTTACATTTGATGGCAGCTATAGGTGAGCGAAAAATATTCTGACAATGTTGTTTTAACAAGAACATACAAACTTTACCAAAAGTTGTCCACACTAGACAAATTCATATGCGGATATGAAATTAATGTTTATGGTTCATCAAGATGGAAATTATTGTTATGGGCTTAAGAAAATGTTTAAATCCAGGCAAATTATTAAGTACATACCTGAAAAGGTTACAAGATATCAAAATTAATATCCTGTATTCAAACCGAATATTTTCAAGTATAGTTTTCTGAAATTTAATATCCTCCTATATACGAGGGCGGTTCGGAGACTTCTTAACATAGCACAGAAAGAGAATAGTCAGTTTTGCAAAAACATTTTTATTTTTCAATATATTCTCCTGAAACTTCAATACACTTAGTTCAACGCTTATCTAGCAATTCTATCCCTTGATTAAAATAGTTTTCCTCAGGGCCTTCAAAATAGTGTTTATTTTACAACTGTAATTGCATCTTCATTTCAGGTAAAACGCTTGCCAGCTAGGTTTTTTTAGATTTGGAAACTGGTAAAAGTCACTGGGAGCTAAATCAGGAAAATATGGTGGGTGGTCAAGCAACTCGTACTTTATTTAATTCATTAATTTTAGCCATTGTTCAAACACTCCTGTGGGCTGGTGCGTTGTCTTGATGAAAAATTATTTTTTTGTGTTGTAAGCCAGGACGTTTTTCTGAAATTTTTACATTTAATTGATCCAAAATGTTGCAATAGTACTCTGAATTGTTTTACCCTTTTGCATATACATAGTTAATCAATAAAATGCCTTTTTTTGAATATGTAATTAACAAATACAAACTGCAAAGCTTTTTGGCTTATCTGCAGAAAACACCAAGAGGCTTTGGCAGGACTGATTGTCTGGAACACTATCGCCTAGTCTATCGGGGCACCCAATAAATCGTTGCCATAACCTTACCAGCCGATTGAATTGTTTTTGCCTTCTTTGGGGCACTTCCTCCAGCTTCAGTTCATTGCCTGGATTGTACTTTTGTTTCTGGAGTACAGTGGTGGATCCATGTTTCATCAGCAGTTATGAAACGACGCTTAAAATCCATTTTATTTTTCTTAAAACGATCCAAACAAGCTTGAGAAATTTTCATTCTTAAGCGTTTTTGGTCGACTGTTATTAAATGCGGCACCCATCTTGCAGAAAGCTTTTTCATCTGTAGTTCTTCATGCAAATTTAAATGGACTCGATCCTTTGAGATGCCCATGATATTAGCTATTTCACGCACTTTTATTCGTCCATCATTTAATACCATATCATGTACTTTGACTACAATTTCTGTTGTTGTTGCTGTTTTTGGACGTCCTCTACGTGGTTCATCCTCAATACTTGTACGACCACGTTTAAATTCAGCAACCCAATTTGTTACTGTTGCATATGAAGGAGCACTTTCACCTAAATCATTATGAATTTCTTGTAACGATAAACCTTGTTTATTTAAATATTTAATGACAGCACGAATTTCTAATTTTTTCATTGTAAAGAAATCGCGGATGCGTCTTTTTTGACCACCTGTTTATATATGAAGGAGTTGCCAGATCGAAAAGAAATGTAACATGTGTTTATATCAGAGATGGAAGTTTCCCAAACACTTAACTTTTTTCTGTTTATATCGCGCGTTTTGTTCTAGGCTAAGGAGTTTCCTAACCGCCCTCGTACATATTTATACATAGTTGTTTTGTTTTATTACTCTTATAGTTTTTAACAGAAAATATACATTTTTTAATATTTTCATTTAAACAGTTTTGTAAAGAAGTCACCAGCCTAGTATGTAAATGTTTCTTAAATTTTTCAAACACTTTCTTTAAACCCCTACAACCCACTCCGATACTCACCGAACAACAATTTCCACACTGACCTACATACATACATACATATGTAAGTATGTATATAGTGTAACGGAAACAAACATCAATAATAAAATATTTCATCATTTGCATATTTAAGTTAAGAAAAACTGGAAATAATACAAACGCTTTCTTTGGCTTATTAACCTCAAAAAACAACAGCAATAAAATCAAAAGGGCTTAGTAAAAATATTGAATAAGAAGAAAATAAAAAAAAAATAAAACTTTGAAATGTTATTTATACTTGTATATAGCTACTTTTTTTAATGTTAAAAAAATTTTTTTTATTGTTTAAAAACCAATAAATTTGTAAGGAATATGGGCAGCCACTAAATTTTATGGGGTAAAATTTTTAGTTGTTTAATTTTTTTTTTATCAAAATTTTGTCATTATTCAAAGTTGCAGGCATTAATGATGAATAAATCATGGAACAGAAAGAAAACCAGTTTCCAAATTATATGTAACCATAGTATTTGGTTCTTCTTTCATATTTGTTTTGTTAAACAAAAGGCTTTACATGCATAAACTGCATCCAAGTGGTCAAAGTACGTAAAGAAACCTTCGTCATGCTGAGCAGATATAATAAATCCAGTACTACAGTTTGCTTGTAAATAAAACTAACAACATTATAAAAACTGCGTTTAAAGGTCTTCTGCTGTTCTTTTTTTCTGTTCTCCAACATTGGCCATCATCAAATGCATCTTCATTTGTTGCTTTTTTAACTGAAATGTTAAGTCAAGTTCAATGACTTTTTATGGTGTCTGCAAAAAGTGTATATAAAAAATGCAATGAGAGACTCTTGAGCTGCTTTCAGTTGTTGGTTAACTGAAATCAGTTAAAGATTCTTTAACCAAGTTAATACTTTAAGTTGTTGAATCACTTTTTCTTCTTACAAAATCTCAGCATAAACTAAAAAATAAAAAATTAAAAGCCATTTTGCTTTAACCAAAAGTAGTTGGCTTATTAAATTTACAAGAAGAGAAATGAAAAGAGAAGTAAAGACTGGTTGGATTGCATAAAGATTGTTGTTAATAAGAGTACAGGGATTTTAAAGGGTTTTCCAATGAAATACAAAGTAAAAAGCGATAATTTAAAAGTTTTCAGATTTTATTTTATTTTGTATGAAATCATTATTTAAGTCGATAGAACGATCTTTTTAATTCAATGCTTAAAGAAGATTTCATGTAAATGTTCATCGCGGCCACGCCTCAAATGGTTCATACGCTGGGTCTAATTTTGGCATAGTCTCTTCAACATATCAGACGGTATCTTACGTATAAATTCTTTAATATTAGCTTCCAGTGCCTCAACCGTGGCGGGCTTGTCCCTATAGATATGATCCTTAACATAGCCACACAAAAACGCATTGATCTAGGCGGCCAATTGAACTGAACTCGCCTTTCAATTGAGATATTGTTTCGCGTGCTGTGTGACATGTGGCACCGTCTCGTTGAAACCACATGTCAACGAAGTCCAGCTTTTCCATTTTGGGGGAAAGAAATTTGTAATCTTTGCACGGTTGCGTTCACTATGTGCAGTAATGTACCTGCCTTTGTGTTCTCATAATCCGCACCAAACAGTGCATTTTTCGGGTTGCATTGGCGGTCCTTGCAATGCTTCTGGCTGCTCTTTACACCAAATACAACAATTTTGCCTATTTACACATCCATTCAACCATAAATTAGCTTCGTCGCTGAACAAAATTTTTCGATAAAAATGCATGAATGAGCATGCATTTTTATAATGAAATTCATTAATCTGCAAGCGTTGTTCGTTTGTAAGTCGATTAATGGTTAAATTACAGACCAAACTTGAACATGTTACACGAAAACAGCTGTGCTGCTAAAAAAAAAGTCTTGCCAAAAAGAAAGTTGCTAAAAAGTCACCCTTTATGATTTATCACAATGCAAACATAATTAACCAGGTGTCTTGACGAGATATCAACTTTGTTAGAACATTTGTTCGCACAATGATGTCAGCTGGCAAATGTGATTTTCATATTAAAATACTAAAGTTTTAAAAATCTTAAAGAAAATTAAGAATTTCAACGTTTTTCCCACACAGAAGAACATAAAGAAATTTGTGTTCGTAAAAATTGTTTGTGGACGTTGTGTACTATTCTTTTGTCCGCACATAAATTTGTTTAGTGTGGACTATTCTTGTCACTGTTATGTTCTTGCTTGAACAGCACAACTTTGTCTGTTATTAAATGTAATTTTCAGACAAAAATGGCCTCATTAAAAAAAAAATAGAAAGAAACCTATAAACATGGACATCAACACGTTTTCCCCAAACAGAAGAACATGAAAAATTTTGTGTCCTCAAATCTGCCGACTTTTTGTTCTTCGTGAGGCCACACAAAACTTGAAAACTTCTTTAATATAATTCAATAAGACTTTTAGAAACTTGATTGGAAATCAATTTCAAATTTTAATTTTCGTTAAGAGGTGCACCTAAAAATAACGTCTTATTAGCAACTATTGTCTTTTATGTAATCAAACCGGTCTGAACACTGCTCTTTTTTTATTTGTGTTCTTGTAAATTTAATAAGCCAACTACTTTTGGTTACAGCAAAATGGCTTTTGTAAGAAGAAAAAGTGATTCTACCACTTAAAGTGGTTTTAGAATCCGAAACTGATTTCAATTGTTGGTTTTTGCACGTGCAATTTGTTTTGCTGTCGTTTGCAGACAGCGTAAAATGTCATTGAACTGGACAACAACATGAAAAAAAATGCAATTGATGGTGGCTATAAAAATCTCAAGTTGGACAAATAAAAAATCTGGGGAAAAAAAACTTTATACGCACATTGTTTTTATGTTTATGTGTTTGGTTTTGTTTATAGGTATAAATCATGTTTGGTTTTATTTATGCATAAGATGGACAGCAGCAGGATGGTTTTTTTTTTGTTTAAGTAGCTCTTTATGCTGAGATTCTTTGGCCACACGCAGAGAAAAAACATGGTTAGGCATGGTTACGACAAATACACTGTGTTTTTGGTAACAATATATTGTTGTGATACTACAACAATATTTTAGTTACTACATATAAATATTTTTGTTTTTTAGCGCAATTACAAAATTGAGTATGGTCCACTGAAACATAATTATTAAAAAAAAAAATGTTTACCACAACTATTCAAACATATTATATTATTTACAACTATAAAAAGAAACTTACCATGTTTCTATATTTATACTCATATTCAGGGGTGTCACAGAGACCAATATTGTCAGAATTGGTTTTAAAACCGACAAGAAAAAATGCTTTGGCGTCATAGAAACCAATGTTATTGGTTTTATGTTCTAACTAGAATTAGTGTCGGTTTTAGGTGTCACAGAAACCAATATTATCGGTTTTTTATTGGAAATAAACCAAGCAGCTAACAGCTGTCAGTTTTCATTTTTGCACGCTTTTTTTAGTTTTTTTTTACAGCGGGATATTTTTTTTAGAAATTTAAGTAAATTAATTGAATATTTGCTTTATAAAAAGAAAAATTTTTGCATTGACCTTTTAATTTTCTAGGAGAAAACATAAAAACATACCATAACCATGGAATTCATGGAAAAATATCCGGATTTAGCAACAGTGAATGCCCTGTGGGAAGAACTGACTGATTCACTGAATAGGTGAATGGGTGGAAAAAGGTAAACAACATTTTTTCCACATAACAAATTGTATTGTTATAGAAATGTCTTTTTATTCGTACAGAAATGGACTGAGTGGAAGAGCAAGGTAAAAAAAACTAGCTCAAAATAAGACAGAGTCTAGGGCAACTGGCGGTTTCCATGCTGGTCCCTATTTGTGTACAAACAATTTGAATTAAAACTATCACACACTTACATAATTGTTTATTTTTATTTACATTGTGCGCCAATACTTAACCGCCTAAAACATACACCAAAATAAACAATGCAAATCTGCCAGCAACCAGCTGAACGTATAGCTTTTGACCAAAAAAAAACTGATAACACTGAATTCTATGACACTATATTCTGACAACCAAAATCATTTTTTTTTGTCGATTTCAATTCAGATGCTGATAACAATCAGATTCCACAACAACCCCGAATATGTTTTGACTTTAAACATAAATCTTATCATAACATGGTGCTCTTAGATTAAGTTTACCACAACCATGTTTTTTCTCTGCATGTAGTTTGTTTGATTGTTCAAGCTAATGCTTTTAAAACATTGTTCTCAAATGAGAAATAAAATTACTAAACATACATATGTGCCTACTTATTGTTTTAAAAGACTTGGATTTAGCCTTCATCAATATAAGACGCGTTCTGACGAAATTTTGAAACAAAAAAAAAACATTTGATAATAAGTTGCTTTTATATAATTAAAATAATACACATATCATGGTGCAATTATACAAGGTGAGGTGTAATTATACAATACAATACAGAAACAACAGGTTTTTTGCTTGTGTAAAATAATGTACATACTACTTGAAAAAGTATTTATTTTTGACATAAATAAATTGTGAACAAAGTCAGTCAGCTGTGCTAGTGCACTCACCTTGTATAGCTACACCATGATGCATATAGCATAATTAACATTTGATTATTATTATTATCAGCATTTGATTTTCTTTTAAAACCTCTTCCCAAATTTTACTGTCGTTTTTTAAGTGTTTGACATTTCAGGTTTTTCTTGGCTTAAATATGCTAATGTTATGTTGTTTTCTCGATATCTTATGGAATGAATATTATTGTTTTAGTTAATTTATATATGTATGTAGGTCAGCTAGAAAATTATAGAAATAATTATAAACTGAGATTAAATTAAGGCTTGTTTGAATAAACTCTTTTTCGTGAAAAACTTTAAATAAAGTTTACATACATATGTATATGTTTTTAATCTTATTTATAACTTCGATTGGGATATGTATATATATTTATATATTACTGCTAAAACAGTAATTTCAGTCCCGCGCCATTTTCTCCCTACCAAATTTTTAACTATAAGTTTCTTTCTTAAGTCTTTTGTTTTAGAATTCATCAAACAACAATTCAAGTATTTTTCCTGAAAAACAAACCGCATAGAAAACGTCCAATTCAAAGCCAAGTGCAAACGACGACGTTTTGGAGGCTTTAAGATACACAACAAAGTAAAGTAAAGTAAAACTGAAACGAATATGTAGAACATAAACAATATCATGCAAGTTGTTACAAGCCGGGTATAAATGCGCTTCTGCCAAACAAATTTCAAACAGTATGTAAAGTGAGTTTCAAGTGTTAACAACTATTGAACGTACAAAAGGAACGCACGCAATTTGATTGGATTACAGCAGTTGAAACTAAGTGGATTATTTAGGAATTTTTACATTAAATAAAAGCAGCAGCAATGCGTTTTTCGACCGCCATTGTAGGATTTTTCTTGGTGTTATCGCTCTGTGAGGCTGCCGTAGTACAAAGGCGTACTTATCGCAACACCGAAGAGATACTTGTGCCCGTCACCATTATAAAAGATGGTGAAGAAATTAAGGATTCTCCCGATCTAAAAGAAAACAAAACAGTTTCCCAAATTGAGAATTTAGCTGGGGAAGCAATTGCTGAAGATATTGCCACTGCCGTAGTTGAAGAACAAAAATTGGGGGCTGTGGTAGAGGCTCAACGTCGCCTAGATGAAGCCATAGTTGAGGAGGAAATTAAAGACGCTGTGCAAGAGGAACAGGATAAAGAAATTATTAAAGCCATAGAAAAGGAAAACAAATTGAGAGCCACAATTCCTGAAGTACCAGAAATTGTAGCTGTGCTACAACCCCAAGAAGACAGCGAAGCTATTGAAGAGCCTGTTAAACAAGTAGCTGAAAAAGAAATCATTAAAGCTTTAGATTTAAAAACAGTAGTGGTGGAAAAGGAAACTCCCAATCGTGTTGCAGTGATAGTGGAAACTACTAATGATGAAACGGAACAACCTGCAGGTACTGTACGTCAAGCTACACAAGCCACTAACACTCAATCAATAACTCCACAGAACTTCGCACAACAATTAATACAAAACTCTCCTTTGGGACAATTTTTCAATCAACTAACTGGACAAACTACTTCAGTGGCCAATGATGGAACCGCACCAGGTGTTCCTGTCCCCCCACTACCTGGTCTATTCAATCCCGTCACCGTCGCACAAAGTGCTGCTCAATCTGTAGTCAATTACAACACCCAGGCTATGCAAGGTCTCCAACAATTTGCCACGAATCTGGGCAATCAATTTCAAAATACTTTTTCCGGTTTGGCTGCCCAGCAACAAGGTTTACTCAATATGTTCCAGGGTATGAACAGACCTCAGGTCGCTACAGCCGTTACAAATCCCGAACCTGTGCCTGTCATAAAACCAAAGCTAGAAATCTCGGAACGAGCCTCATCTGTTGCAAATAACGAGCCTATTATTTCAACCGATCAAATTAGCAACGATATACATGGCAGTGCCGAAGTCAATGATTCTTTGAAAGACTCTGTCAACCCCGAAGAATTAATTGTGGTCAATAATGAAACCCCAATTGAAACTAATCAGGAAGAGAAGCAGGAAGAGAAGCAGGAAGAGAAGCACGAAGAGAAGCAGGAAGAGAAACAGGAAGTTCCAAAGGACTCAAGATAAAATGAGTTTTAATTGTGTGTTTAGTTTTTAGGTCCATAATGTAAGACTACTTAAAGTTTTTTTGTTCGTTCAAAACTCTAAATTTTTCTACTATTCAATTCATTTGCCGCCATTATCATCGCCATTATTTTCAATTTAATTTAAAAGAAAGCAAAAAAGAAACGTATTTTATAAGATTCTTCCATAACAACGAAATTATTTATTTTTATACACCTACATAAGTACTTATATTATTTAATAATAATAAAAAACAAAAATAATGTTTCAGAAATATTCAAAAGAGTTTTTCATGTTGTTAAGCAAAAGCAAAGGTTCGAAACAATTGTTTTTCCTTTTACTAAACCGATTTAAATTCATATTCACCCCTATCGTGAATAAAAATTCCACGTTAAATTTGTTCACTTTTCACATTTTCCTATTTAAATTCAATGTTAAAAAAATAAAAGTGAACAAATTTCACGTGGAATTTTTATTCACGATAGGGTGATATTATTTATTCCTTTAAAGAATTCAGGACGAATTCAAATTCATGTGCATATTTTTCCTTATTCAGTTCATTACATTGAGATTTAATTCTTTATGGAATTTTAATAATTAATTCTATGGTGTAATTATACAACAAATCAGCAACAAATACAATACAATACAGAAACAACAGGTTTTTTGTTTTTGTAAAATAATGTACTACTTGACACTTGAAAAAGTATTTATTTTTGACATAAATAAATTGTGAACAAAGTCAGTCAGCTGTGCTAGTGCACTCACCTTGTATAGCTACACCATGATGCATATAACATAATTAACATCTGATTATTATTATTATTATTAGCATTTGACTTTCTTTTTAAACCTTTTTCCAAATTTTACTGTCGTTTTTTAAGTCAAAGAAAGTGTTCGACATTTCAGGTTTTTCTTGGCTTAAATATGCTAATGTTATGTTGTTTTCTCGATATCTTATGGAATGAATATTATTGTTTTAGTTAATTTATATATGTATGTAGGTCAGCTAGAAAATTATAGAAATAATTATAAACTGAGATTAAATTAAGGCTTGTCTGAATAAAACTTAATAAACTCTTTTTCGTGAAAAACTTTAAATAAAGTTTACATACATATGTATATGTTTTTATTCTATATGATAGATTTTTTCTTATTTATAACTTCGATTGGGATATCTATTTTATATTATATACAATATTACTAAATTAAATATATATTTATATATTACTGCTTGTTATTACAAAATTTCAAAGGAAAATGTTCTAAAACAGCAATTTCAGTCCCGCTCAATTTTCTCCCCTACCAAATTTTTAACTATAAGTTTCTTTCTTAAGTCTTTTGTTTTAGAATTCATCAAACAACAATTCAAGTATTTTTCCTGAAAAACAAATTCAAAATTAAACCTAAATATTACTAAAGAAAATAATTCATTTGAACTCATTACAATTTCTAAGTAACAATTTACTCTCTATATAATTGGCTCAATCGATGTATAATTCACAAAACCTAAGGACAGCATATTGTTGCAGAATATTTAACAAGACTAAACAATGTTTCATCGACTTGCAAACCAAAAAAAAAAAAGCTCCACTATATTCCCATAACAACAATTCCAATACAAGACATAAATATTTATAAACAACTACATACATAAAAAAATACAAAAAAACAAAAACGCACAGATGAAAACGTTCAATTCAAAGCCAAGTGCAAACGACGACGTTTGGAGGCTTCAAGATACACAAATACACAACAAAGTAAAGTAAAACAGAAACGAAAAGAAAATAAACAACAACATACAAATTGTTACAAGCCGGGTATAAATGCGCTTCTGCCAAAGAAATTTCAAACAGTTTGTAAAGTGAGTTTCAAGTGTTAACAACTATTGAAAGTACAAAAGGCACGCACGCAATTTGATTGGATTACAGCAGTTGAAACTAAGTGGATTATTTAGGAATTTTTACATTAAATAAAAGCAGCAGCAATGCGTTTTTCGACCGCCATTGTAGGATTTTTCTTGGTGTTCTCGCTCTGTGAGGCTGCCGTAGTACAAAGGCGTACTTATCGCAACACCGAAGAGATACTTGTGCCCGTCACCATTATAAAAGATGGTGAAGAAATTAAGGATTCTTCCGATCTAAAAGAAAACGAAACAGTTCCCCAAATTGAGAATTTAGCTGAGGAAGCAATTGCTGAAGATATTGCCACTGCCGTAATTGAAAAACAAAAATTGGGGGCTGTGGTAGAGGCTCAACGTCGCCTAGATGAAGCCATAGTTGAGGAGGAAATTAAAGACGCTGTGCAAGAGGAACAGGATAAAGAAATTATTAAAGCCATAGAAAAGGAAAACAAATTGAGAGCCACAATTCCTGAAGTACCAGAAATTGTAGCTGTGCTACAACCCCAAGAAGACAGCGAAGCTATTGAAGAGCCTGTTAAACAAGTAGCTGAAAAAGAAATCATTAAAGCTTTAGATTTAAAAACAGTAGTGGTGGAAAAGGAAACTCCCAATCGTGTTGCAGTGATAGTGGAAACTACTAATGATGAAACGGAACAACCTGCAGGTACTGTACGTCAAGCTACACAAGCCACTCCCACTCAATCAACAACTCCACAGAACTTTGTACAACAATTAATACAAAACTCTCCTTTGGGACAATTTTTCAATCAACTAACTGGACAAACTACTCAAGTGGCCAATGATGAAACCGCACCACTTGTTCCTCTCCCCCCACTACCTGGTCTATTCAATCCCGTCACCGCCGTACAAAATGCTGCTCAATCTGTAGTCAATTCCACCACCCAGGCTTTCCAAGGTCTCCAACAATTTGCCTCGAACCTGGGCAATCAACTCCAAAATACTTTTTCCGGTTTGGGTGGCCAGCAACAAGGACAATCAGCTAATGATGGCACTACGGCCAGGCCAGCAGGTCCTATACAACAACTAGTCAACAGCTTTGTGGGCAACAATGGACAACAGGCCCAGCCAGTTCTTACACCACAAAGACCACTACAAGGTTTACTCAATATGTTCCAGGGTAACAACAGACCTCAGGTCGCTACAGCCGTTATAAATCCCGAACCTGTGCCTGTCATAGAACCAAAGCCAGAAATCTCGGAACCAGCCCCAGCTGTTGCAAATAACGAGCCTATTATTTCAACCGATCAAATTAGCAACGATATACATGGCAGTGTCGAAGCCAATGATTCTTTGGAAGACTCTGTCAACCCCGAAGAATTAATTGTGATCAATGATGAAACCCCAATTGAAACTAATCAGGAAGAGAAGCAGGAAGAGAATCAGGAAGAGGAGCAGGAAGAGAAGCAAGAAGAGAAGCAGGAAGAGAAACAGGAAGTTCCAAAGGACTCAAAATAAAATGAGTTTTAATTGTGTGTTTAGTTTTTAGGTCCATAATGTAAGACTACTTTAAGTTTTTTTTGTTCGTGCAAAACTCTAAATTTTTCTACTATTCAATTCATTTGCCGCCATTATCATCGCCATTATTTTCAATTTAATTTAAAAGAAAGCAAAAAAGAAACGTATTTTATAAGATTCCTCCATAACAACGAAATTATTTATTTTTATACACCTACATAAGTACTTATATTATTTAATAATAATAAAAAACAAAAATAATGTTTCAAAAATAATTAAAAGAGTTTTTCATGTTGTTAAGCAAAAGCAAAGGTTTTATTATTCATTACGAATTCAAATTCATGGGCATAGTTTTTCCTTAGTACAGTTCCTTAGTACCTCAATTTTAATAATTAATTCTATGGTGTAATTATACAAGGTGAGTGCAAATCGGCAAGAAATTTGTCTTCAATTCAAATCTGCTGCAAATAGGCTTTAGATGAATTTGTTCAAGTCATTTTGTAAATAATTAAGAACAAATCAAAAACAAATTGTTTTGATTTGTTTTGAACTAGAACCTTTAAAATCTATATTAACTCAACATAGAATGAATTATATTTCAAACAAACCCCTTTGAATGATGATGAAGAAATTATTTAGTTACGAACGGAATGAAT
This sequence comes from Bellardia pandia, assembly GCA_916048285.2. Lineage (NCBI taxonomy): Eukaryota > Metazoa > Arthropoda > Insecta > Diptera > Calliphoridae > Bellardia > Bellardia pandia. The sequence goes on from OU696531.1 coordinate 48,755,150, forward strand.
AGCGGGTATTTTAAATTCCGAATTAAAGTTTTTAATGAATTAAACTTAAATTTAATTATTTAATTCGAAACAGTGGCCATAAGATATGTAAAAGATCGCAATTCACAGACAATTAGATTGAACGCATTTAAGCAAAACTATTAACGATTGTATGGACGAAAAAAGATTTTAAACAACAGTCCGTCCCCATCTCTAGAATTGTGGAAAATATTATGTTGATAGGATAACGTTATAGTGGATGTTGTTTGTAACGCCCATAAATATTGGTCCAACATCCACCTTAAAGTATACCGATCGACTCAGAACCACTTCCTGAGTCGATTTAACGATGTCCGTCCGTCCGTCTCGCTGGTTGTCCATTATTTCACCTGGCCCCCATACAAATGTCCTCCCGAAATTAGGCTTTAAAGATCATAAATGTTTGAATTATGCAAATATCCAAACAAATTTCACCACAAATGAAGCCAAGGTCCACTCCCGAAAATCACTTTAAAGAGCATAACTCCCTCAAAAATGTTGCTATCTAAATAATATTGAACGCAAATATATTCCATATATGTATATACAATTTTATGATGATCGGTCCATAATTAGTCATAGCTTCCATATAAGGCCCATTTCCGAAAATCACTTTAACGACCATAAATTTCTTAAAAATGTTGGTATCTAAATAAAATTCAAACCAAGTAAAATGCATATATGCAGACATAAAGACATCTAATTTTATAATGGTCGGTCCATAATTAGTCAAATCTCCCATATAAGACCCTCTCCACAATTCCTCCACATTATTTTTAAAAGTATTTATGTATATTCACAGAAGTTATGGCACTAAATTTTTGGATGACCATACAGCGCCCATTTCTGAAAAACTGTTTTATCCATATACTGCGTGTAGGGTATTATATAGTTGGGCTTGACCGACTATACTTTCTTACTTGTTAATTGTTCGAAAATAAAAGTTATAACCTGACGTTTAAGAAAAAAAAAATTATTATAAATCATTCATTTTGATTATTTCCGTTATTTTCTTTTCTGTTTCTCTCAACCACTAACCTAAAATGTTCACTTATAAATGGCCGAATTCTCGGTCATTAGTTAACCATTGGTAAACTAAAATACTAACTATTGTTTAACTATTACTTGTTATTCTTATGACAAACTAAGCATTTTTTTACTTAAGCTTAAGGACGGCCGTTTCAAAACTCCAATTTAAATTTTTGAAAAATTTTGTTAAACAAAATTTTAAATATTTATAACATCTCTTTGGGATTTACTTTGTCAATACCTCCCATAGTTTTTCTGTAGCCGCGATTTTAATTTAATTAATTGGCCATATTTTGGCGAATAAGCTTTATTTCTTAGGTGTTATGAATTTTAAATAAATACCATCCAACATTATGCTTGGAACGCAACTGAAACGAACGACGAATTTTTGGTCTCGAATATTCGTCACCAAAAATAAAACACATTTGAATGTATGAAAATACTCACAATAATAGCGTCGGTATATTTCGCCTTACACTGTGCACTCTGAAATATGTTATTTCTATTTCTTACGCTTAAGGCCCAACTATAATGTGCATATGCTAGCTTAAGCAAACGTGCGAATACATATAAATTGTATGTGGCAAACTATAATGTACTTAACGAAACTTTTCGTTAAGTTTTTCAACTGTCATTTGCTTAAGCAAAAAGCGAAACTGATCGCATATTCCGTACGGAATCAGCTGTTTGTTGTTTGTTTGTGTTTTTAACAAAATGGAGAAAGAAGAAAATACATTTATTTTAAATTTAATAGAAAATGTGGAAAAAATAAGTGCCTTTACAATAAAAGAGGCCCTTTTTATTTTAACAAAAATGTCTTTTTGTCGCGGTTTATTTCTCTGACAGAACAAGAGCGTCTTCTTCTTTTACAGTGTAGTTCACTTGTTTATTTTAATGTGCACAGGCCTTCAAGCGCTAACTTTAATATTTTTATATTATTTAAATTTTTAAGTTTTTTCTCCATTTTTGCAAACACAATACGAAAATTAACAAAACTTATGTAAACGTTTATTATTATTTACAATTTTGTGCTGCCACAGCTGTACATTTTAGTACTTTTGCCGATAAATTAACAAAAGGAAAAATTATGCGTTTCGGGTACGAAGTTTTCTTTTAATTATAAAATAATATAATAATATTTATAAAATATAGTCATTTAATGGCTTTTTGCTAAAATAAAAACATTTTTTTTAAACATAAATGAGCAACTGTGGACAAAAAGTTTCAAAGTCATTGTAGCCACATGAAAGTTAACTCTGAACTGGTTATGCATTTGACAGCCTTTTCGTTAACTTTTGCAATTTGCTTAAGCTTGCTTATGCATATTATAGTTGGGCCTTTAGTTGTGTACATTCTGCGATTTGTCGCCGCGACTCTGCTGATATTCTCTTTTGTGTGCCTTCTAAATTCATCGTCTGTGCACATGATGAAACATTTTCTGCCCCATTCTTGCGACATTTTGACATTAAATTCTTCATTTCTCATATTTCGCGCATTCGCAGATGTGTTGCCATACACACTTATATATGACCATATTACTGATAATTTTTGACCACATAGTATTTATTTATTTAAAATTTAAACAACAATTTGTTTTCTTTTTAATTTATAGTTATTTATTCGCAGTGTTGCCAACCTGCGACACTAGCTACCCCGTACTCTCTACTACGTATTTAATCTATAAACTCGAGGCGCAGGAGAAAAGTCGCAGGTAAAAGTCGCAGCGTGTGAACTCCCTCCTAGTAATAAACCTTTATTCGTGAGAGTTAAATTTCGCTATATTTATTATTTCTATTGGAAAGATAGTAAAATGTTATAAATTTTTTTAATCGAACTTGCTGGGCAAAAATCTAAACCTTTAATCACACTTGGGATCAAAATTTTCCCAAAATTAAAGAAACACAATGTAAATTTAAGTTTTTTTTTAAATTCAATTACGCTTCTTAATTTAACGTTTTTTAATAAAGAATTTCTGAGACTTTTAAGTAAAAAGCGCTTTTTGGGCCAATATAAGAGTGATCACAGATTAAAATTTTTCTTAATTTAATGCGTTTTAACAAAGTTATTAGTGATGAAAGAATTTTCGAAATTATGGTCATAAATGAAAGTGATCACAGATTCAGTGAGAAGATTTTTGGGCATATATAAAAGTGATCAATGACTGTGTCCTCTTTGTGAGTAATCACAGGCTGAGCCCCTTAACTTAACATTCAATTAAAAGCACTTTCGCAAAGTCTCAATGAATTTTTAAGATGTTTATGTTAATAGTATATTTTTCGACAAATTTTAGTTTTTGACTTTAAAAGGAGATTATTTATAGACATGTTTAGTTTGGTTTATAATTTAACCATGAATCATCCTGCAAATGAACAATGCTTGCAGATTATTGAATTTTATTATCAAAATTCATGCTAATTCATGCATTTTTATCGGAAAATTGTGTTTAGCGACGAAGCTAATTTCTGGTTGAATGTATACATAAGTATGTATGTATATACACAAGCAAAATTGTCGTATTTGGTGTGAAGAGCAGCTTATCCAGCTTATTTAACCATTTCAGGTGTAGCCGCGGTCAACAATCATCTTTAAACATAAAGATCGTTCTATCGACTCAAATAAAGATTTCGTACATTTTTCTAAACCTCATGTGTTTTTTTAATCGAATCCAAAAGTTCTTAAAAAAAATCTTTTTACAAGAGTGATCAGAGCTAGATCTTAAGGAAAATTAAAGAAATTTAAAGTTTTTTAGGCAAAAAACAGTAATTTTTGTAAAAAAAATACAAATTATAACAAAATTGTTTTCTAATTGCAAAGTTATTGGCAATAAAAAAATTTTTGTAATTTTCATGTAAAAAATTGATTTTAACTCAAAAACAAAAATTGAACAAATTCAGCTTCTTTTCTTGTTTTTACAATGTTATTAACGATTAAACATTTTTTGACATTTTCATTTAAAAATAGATTTACTGACAAAAATTGGAAATGGTGTAGATTGTAAATTGTATTACTTTGTAGCATTTTATATTCCTACTCACCAATAAATTAGAACGTTGCGAAATAAATCCATAATCTCGACAAAAATTCGTTCACACAATTTAAATTGTTAAACATTAAAATGAATAAAATTCAATTAAACAAAACTAACACTGAAATTGTTATTACAGAACTCCCACTATTTAAATTTTAATTTACTTATTGCGAAATAAACAACACTTTTTACATACATATCTTTTTTTATGTTTTGATACATACAGTCGCACTTTATTATTCATAATTTTTTTTTATTTATTATTGTTTAATTATACATTAATAAAATTTTAAGTATTTCAGTTGTTTTTTTATTTGTTTTGTTTATTTATTATTATATTTTGTTTTATTGTTGTATTTAGGCTTATACAATAAGGTGGTTGTTTTTTATTTAAATATTATTTTAATAAGAGCAGGTAAAAATACATAAATTTATTATAAATAGTTGTTGCTTTTATTCAAATTTATTTGTTTTTAATTTTCATGTTCTTTGCTTTTGTTTTAAACAAAACAATTGTTATAAAATACAAAACTTAAATAAAACAAACAACAAGTAGCCAACTTAATTATAGATTTTTACACAAGTATTCAGTATAGTAAATAGTATTTTTGTTGTAGTTTTTAAATAATTTATTTATTTTTTTTGGTTTGTTTTTGTTCTATTAGCAAATTATTTGAGAATTAATAACAATAGGTTTTTGATTTTTTATTTTGTTGCAGTTGTTTTAGTTGAAGAATGCAAAAGACTTTTTCGTTTCAGGTTCAATTTAAACTGGTTTGTTGTGAATTTAGAATGGAATTCAAAAGCAGTATACATTTTTAGTTTGTTTTGTTTTTATTTTGCAATAATACCGTTATTTGATTGCATTAATGAGGGGAGAGAAGTATAGAGAGAATGTATGAAACAGTAATGTTTACAATAAAGCAATACAAGTTGTTTTTGTTGTAAATATTAAATGAAAACATTTTTAAAGGATTCTTATTTTGTATATAGAAGGTGTGAAGGAAATTGTCAATGTTTGTAAAAAGACATTTCTATTAAATATACATATGTATGCATGTAGGTACCTATGTATCTATGTATTAAGAAGTTTTCTTTTCGTGTACCTTTTTTACGAAAGCGTACTAATTATAATGGATATGAATTGCAGATCCATTGGTACCAAACATATAGACATTTTCAGAAAAATATGTATATTCCCCAAACTATGGGACATTTCTTAATAGATATTATGATATGATTTGAAATTAACCTAAATTGGATATCGCAAGTAATACACAGAGTATATGTAGGTAATTAGCAATCGACATTACAGATATTTGTCAATGTTTGTAAAAATCCAAAAATCTATACGCCTGTATTTTTGGAAAAACTAGACAAGTCGGAATAATACGTTATAATTTTTTCCAAGGTCTTAGCAGACTTTTTTCGTTTAAAATTTTGTATTTTTATGTAAACTTACGAATTTTGATCGAATACCTATAAAAATTAACATAAATTTAGCACCCTTATGATTAAACGTCTTTTATCAAAGTTATTTTAGGTTAATAAATGCTCATCTTTTTATATAAAATATCGATTTTTGGTAAGAGGAAATATGAGATTTTGGGCAAAACGAAATGTGATTACAAATAAGTCCATTTTATAATTTAACTCATTTTGATAGAGTTATTAATGATTAAAGAATTTTTAACTTTTTGATGTAAACATTTGGTTTTTGACCAAAAACTAATATGATCACAAATAAGGTTCGTTTTATTAATTTAACGCATTGTAACAAAATTATTTAATATTAAAGAAATTTCGAGTTTTTCAAGTAAAATTTTTATATTTGGTCACAAATAAGAATGATCACAGATTGAGCTTCTTTTTAAATGTAACCCTTTTAACAAAGTTATTTAGGATTAAAGAATTTTAATGAGTTTTTAATTTAAGTTACACGTATATAAAAGTGACCAGGAACAACGCTTTAACGCCTTTTAACAAATTTATGGTTAAATAACTTTTTAGTTTTTCATTTTTCATTTTTGTTCTAAAATAAAAGTCATCACAAATTGAGACCCTTTCCTAAATTTAACGCGATTTAACGAAAAAAAAATAAAGTGATCTAATATTAATTTTGGTTAAAAAACAAAACTTTGAGACCATTTTTTTTTTATTAAACGGATTAAAATTTTTTTGAGTTTTTCACGGCAAAAGGAGATTTTTGTACACATTTTAGAGTGATCACAGATTGAGCCTTTTTGTATACCCACCACCAAAACGTGGTGGGTATTCAACAATATTGTAACGCATCGAAATATTAGTCATAGAAACAAAAAGTATATAAATTCTGGATCCATAGAAGATTGTAAGGCGATCATGCCTATCTATGTCTGTTGAAGGCACGATAGAGCTTCGAAAATAGACTTTAAACAGTGAAAATTTTCTCAAAGTCAAGTCCAGTTGAAAATGGTAAGAATCGGCCCACGATTTCTTATAGTCCTCATACAAATGTCTTCTCGAAATATGGCTCTATGGTACATAAATGCCTATAGAAAGCTTTCGATGCCTGTAAATGCAGTTATTACATTTTGCGCAGTTGAACTCATATAAGAGAGCATATATAATTGAGCATTTAAAACATTCACCCCTATCGTGAATAAAAATTCCACGTTTCTTTTCACATTTTCCTATTTAATTTCAATGTTAAAAAAATAAAAGTGAACAAATTTCACGTGGAATTTTTATTCACGATAGGGGTGATTAATTTATACGATTTGTCACCTAATGACTTTTTATTATTTCCGTAACAGTTGGACTTGTTGAGTATTCACAAAAAGGAACAGCTCTGATTAATACCCCGGACAGCGTTCAAGGCATTTTGTTTATAGATATTACTTTACTAGCAAACAAACAAACAACTTATGACTTTAATTATTAAAGCAAAAGATTAGGGAAAACTAAAAAAATTAAAATACTGCTTCTAGTTGCTTTTATAGATTTATAGTTACTTTTTTAACATCTTCTAACACTTCTTGACAGTTTATATGAGATTATTCTGTTTAGTATTATCATCTTTTCATAAATAATTGAACACAGCATAATAGTAATAAATATATATGAATATGAATCTATATAGTAAATTTCTATGACTTTAATGATTACAATAATACATACAATATGTAAATGTAAATGTATTTGTTTATTTATTTATTTTGTTTTTAATTATAATGATATTTTAAGTACTTTCTTTTCAATTTTAAAGATTGAGCAAATATGTTTGGGTTTTACAAGGATTATAATTGATTAACCAACAGAAAGAAAAATAGTTAATATAAAATTTATATATGTATGTATAAGGTTAAAATATTTAAGTGTTTTGGTTTGTTTAAATATAGTTTAATGTTTCTCTTTTTTGGTGTTTAAATATGTTTAGTAAGGCCAAAATAAATTATAAATAAGTTATGAGTACATAAATAATTTTGTATTTATGTTAAATATGTTGTTTTGCTTTTGGGTTGTTTTTTTATAAAAAAGGTGGTGGTTAATTATTATAAATATGATTTGTTTTGGTTTTCTTTTTCATTTGTTTGTTTTATATTGTTGTTTAATATAGTTGGACCAAAATTATGTAATTTATTAATATAAATGAAGCCGTTTAAATGATTTGTTTTAGATTTCTTTCATTGTTTTTCTTTAGGGGTTTTAATATAATATTATTTGTTAATAACATTTCCTTTATAAGCTATAAATAGTTGTTTTATCTGGTATTTGGTAATTTTTATTAAATATAGGTTGATGTAAGTGTTTATGTGTAAATAGATGTGGCTGATTGATGTAAAAGTGTTACTTATTAGTTGTGTAATTATGTGTGTGAAAACTTTGTGATAAATAAATATTTACCCCCTTATTCATAAAAACTTACAACAGGTTTATAACAGGTTTATAAAGAAAACTTCCATACAAAATTTGCTTTATAAAGCTGTTGTAAGTTTTATGAATAAGGGCATTAAAAATTAAGCTTCTAAAGGCACCTATACACTATGTGTTTTTTACATTGTATACATACATATGTCAAATTTTACATAACGGAGTAAAAACATGTAGTTGGTGACCTCAAAAACTTTGCTTGTGTAAAATACACATAAGACAAAATTTCAATTAGAACATGTTTTATTTTCTTATGTTCAAACACATGTTTTCAAATGTATATGCCAGGCGAAAAGATTTGTCGACGGTTAAATATCTGCGCTATCATTAGCCGACCGTATGAAGAATTTGCATAAGTGATAAATTAAATATTTTTTTTATCCCAATGATATAACTAATTTAAAAATTTTTGATACAGTCTCCACATCTTGTATATTAAAAAACGAAAAACCTTAAATCAATATTTTTGACGCCGGCAGTTAAGTGACGCTACCAAAAATGTTTGCAGCGGCTTTAACGCATTTTTTAAGGAAACGACATGGAAATTTATGTGTGAAAAAAGAATAAAGCCTCAGTTAGCCGACTGTAATGGAATGTTACAGCAACAGTAAGAAACAGCTGATGCATATTTTTATGTGTAAAGTAATGCAAGTGGTTATGGAGATGTAAAGTAACGCAACACCGTAATGTATGAATCTGTAAGAAATTGAATTTCCTTACATTTTTACGTCATTACATTACATTCCGTTACAGTCGCCTAACTGAGGCTTAATATTTAATATTTAAGCGTATCAGCTGTTGTAAATAATCATGGCGATGTCACGTGTAATTGTACATACAAGTTGGTGACCATAAATTAAAACCCTTATGTAAAATAACCAATTTTGACAGACATAAAGAAAAACATATGAGTTATAAACTTAAAAATACATAAGCAAAAATACGTAGTGTATATGCAACTTAAAATGCTTAAGCGGAAGCATTTTAGTTATCTAACAGTAGCAGTAAAACATATAACGTAGGAAAAAAAATTAGCATACCTTAAGGCTTATTAGGACATTGTTTACATGAAAATACTGTTTTGTAACTTTTAAAAATATTAGAGATTTCTATAACAAAATAAATAAATAATTAAATTTACCTTTAATTCAAATCTGTAACAAATTAGCGTTAGCTAATTTTATTTTTTTTTATTTTAGATATGATTAATGTTTCTTCAATTTTGTATTAGATTTGAATTAATCTACAAATTATCATTAAAGGGTTGAATGAATTTTATTCTGAATTTGGAATGAATGAATTTTTTGTATTATAAATTATATAAAACTCTTGAAAATATTTGATTCTTTTGGGATTGATTTTAAGAAATGAATTGCTAATATTTTTATTCGTAATTAAGATTATGGTTAAATAAGCTCAAATTCAATTCTAAGCTCTGACTAAACTTAACTATTGTTTATAATATTGTAAATATAAAACAATGAAATCACATCTGTTTTGTAAATCGTCTGAATCAAACGATTTTGTACATTGAAACTGGTTTGTTTACACGAAAATAAAACGAGTAAATGATGTGGATTAGATATACAGAACACCTTATTCTGTTAAAAACAAAAGCTGCACCACTCGCTTTACAGGTCAAGGTGAATTGAAAAATAATTGAAAGCTGCCAACTGTATAAATTGTATCAATTTAGTCTGTCTTAACTATAAGTTAATATAATTTCGTTGTTCGTCCAATCCAGCCGGAATCACAACAAAAATGAATTTAGACCCCCGTTTGTCAATTTGTCTTAAAAATATTATAGTTTATTATAAAGAGTGAGTTTTTAAGAGCTCTCAGATTTGATTTAAAAATACACATAAAATTTTGAGGAATGTATGAAATCTTTATTTAAGTCGATAGAAAGATCTAAATAATTGAATGTTTAAATATCATGAGCCTGCGCGTCAAATAGTTCATACACTGAGTCCAATTTTGGCATACTCTCCTCAATATATTGGCCGGTTTGTCGAGAATAAGTTCTTCAATATGTCAGTTTTGTTGTCAAATTGTCTAAATTGTTATGAAATTACCAACAATTTGGATAATTTGACAACAAAACTTACATAGTGAAAACCAAGCATAACATAACCCCACAAAAAATAGTCTAAAGCCGTTAAATCTAACGATCAAGGCGGCCAATTGACCGGCCCCAAACGTATAATAAACTGTTCACCGAACACGTCTCTCAATTGGGCCATTGTTGCGCGTGCTGTGTGGCATATGGCACCCTGTTGTTGAAACCACATGCCAGCCAAGCCCAGCTCTTCCGTTTTGGACAAAAAGAAATTTGTAACCATTGTACGGTAGCTTCTTTCTGGCTGCTCTTCACACCAAATATTTATTCATATTTTTTCCGATAAAAAAGTCTTCATCAAACCGGTTAACATGAATTTGGAATAAATTAATTCAATTAAAGCTTAATTCAGTAAAATCTTAATTAAAAATTTAAAATTATTAGCTTTACATGTATGATTTAAATAATAATAAATGAAGAGCAATTATTTATCCTTAAAGTACAACATTCTGTGGTAGATTTAATTAATTTTTAAAATCGTTTGAAATCAAAAAAGCTTCAATTAATTTTTAGTATTTAATAAAAAAAACAAAATTAAAACTTTGCAAAAGAAATATGTTGGCAAAAACATTCCATGTATCGAAGGACTGGCTGAATGTGTATAAAATGTATATGAATTAATAATAATATAAATAATAATGAATTTGTTTACATGTCTCATAAATTGCTTGAATTTTTAATAGTGTTAATAATAGGTTTCCTATATACGAAGCTTTTGTTTGTATTAAATATGTTTGTTCTTTAAAAGGTGTGTTGTTTTATAATGTTTTATATTTTGTTGTAGTTTTCTTTTTATTATAGGTATTCTTTAAGGAAGGATTTGAGTTATGTTTCTTTCTTTCTTTCTTCTTTGCTTTTATATATATGTATATGTAAATATTGAGATTTCTATAGAAAAAGGTACTGCTTTATATAGTTTTTCATTTAATATTTCATTTAATATATAGAGTAAAAAGCTAAACAAAAAAGAAACAAAAAAAAGGGAAAAATCTAAACTTTTTTTAAAGTCTTATGACACAGAATTAGTAATAAAAATCAAAGAAAATTTAAAACCGATTGAATGGTTTGTAGGTTTTTGTGTATTTTAAATACATATTTGCATAAATTGATATTGTTGGTTGGTTTGTTTAATTACATGAATGTGTTATTACTATTGCTTTATTATAACTAATTTGAAAATGAATGCTTTTATGCCTATTTGTCTTTTTACCTATGTATATATTTTTTTGGTTTACACTTTTAAATGCATTATTTTTGTTGTTTTGGTTTTGTTTATTTCGTTATGCTGGCATTAGGTTATGTTACTCTATTCATATTTATTTGCGTTTTTTTTTTTTTTGTAATTTTAATATTCTTAAGCAAACTTCTTAGATTAGTATAAATTTTACATAGTATGTAATATACCTACTATAATATAATATGTATATTAATTGCTTATAGCGTTTTATTTTGGGTTTAGCGTTATAAATACGGTTGGCTTGTTTGATATATGTACATACATATGTATTGTTATATTTGGCAATAATGATGAAATGAGAAATTTATTTACATACATACTTATATCGGGTATGTCGATCGGTTTTAAAATAAAATCGAAAATTAAAAACGAACGTTTTTTTTTGTAAGATGTGATCAAAATCGAACGGTTTTATTTTCCATTTTTTTTTTCTTTTCAAATAACAACTTTTGTTAAAAAATTAAAGTTGTTTTTTTTAATACTAAATAATTCGAATCACAACGAAAAAGTTTGAGGGATGCTTCAGACCCATTGAATATGCAGGAAACGAGGTTCAAAGAATGTTTTCGTGTGTCAGTTTTATTTGTATTCTCCGAATCTTGAAAAGGTGAACCAAGCCTGAGCGAAAGTTTGCCAAAGCCTTTCTACTTCAACTCTATCACCTTTAAAATTTTGTTTTGCCAATTGTGGGTGTTTTTTTACCCACAATAGCTTGGGAATTTCGATTAGAATTAGAAATCATTACGATTAGAAAAATAAAATAATTTAATCATTAGAATTGAATTTTGATAAAAATTACAGGAAGAGTTCATGGCATAGCTTGGGAATAATGATTAGAAATCCTAATGATTAGCAATTGGATTAGAAATTTTAATTGTGCTGACCAATTGATTAATTATGATTAGTTAGCCATTTTAGACGATTGCTAATTGATTAGATTAAAAATAATTAAAAATCTAATCACAATTAGTGACGATTAGTATTTCTAATCAAATCTAATCAAAACAACAACAACAAAGTGAACCAGTTGTGTCAAGTGTTTAGATTAAGAACAGGGTGCACCGTATGCAATTTTATGCAATATTCAAAAACTGTTACATTATGTAAATTTAGCAGCAAATGTGATAAATAAATATTTTCTTTTCACAAAAATAGTTAAAAATAGTTAAACTAATCAAAAATAATCAAGAAATCTAATCAATTATTTTTTGGATTAGCATAATCGTCACTAATTGTGATTAGATTTTTGATTATTTTTAATCTAATCAATTAGCAATCGTCTAAAATGGCTAACTAATCATAATTAATCAATTGGTCAGCACAATTAAAATTTCTAATCCAATTGCTAATCATTAGGATTTCTAATCATTATTCCCAAGCTATGCCATGAACTCTTCCTGAGAAGTATTTGTATGCTTTTCTTAAAGTGTTTACTTACATTTTCGTATAAATATTTTCCAAATACAGTCGAACTTCTATAATTTGAACTTCTATTACTTGAATTGTCTATAAGTTGAAGCAAATCTCGTGGCCACAGCATCATGGAGAGCAATTCTATAAGTTTTTGTTTCTTTTTGTTAGACATCTCTTTGGTAGAAATAATTTTGGAAAATGGTCCTTGTATTTATTTGCCAGACTTGAAAATAGAAAAAATATTTCAAGATTTTTTTTTATTGAGAAAATCAATTTTGTCAAAAAAGTACAAAAAGGGGTACATATTTTAGGTCTTAAGAATTGGAATAAAAAAAAATACCAAAAAGATTTCTGGTCTTTATTAGCTGCATTGGTCTGTAGTAATTTTAGTCGGATGCATTTTAAATTTTATTCCTTTGTTTTTTTATTTAGAAGATACCGTTTCACCCGTTTTGATAATCTAGAATTTCAAATTTCTTAAAAGTACCAGACACCTGTCCCTTCCTTTTTTGAAAAAAGGTAGACAAGTTTAAAATTTTTATTCTAGTTTTATTAGTTTTGAAAATACACAGTTGTTGTTTTTACCCTTTTTTTGTCCGTTTAATACTCCTTAACGTCCGAATTTAAAAAAATCAATTCTTAGTGAATCTTTATGATCTAAAGGGAATTCATTCCCCGAATTTAAAGTTTCTAGCTTTACCGGTTTGGGCTGTGCAATAAAGAATGAATCAGTCAGTTAGTCACGTTTTTCTTTTATATATATATGTGTGTATGTATATGTATAAAGATTGACAAAAACTAATAAGGAACATAAAAAAATAATTAAATTTTAATGGAAAAGTAGCAGATATTTCGGGTCAAAATAAAGTAAACAGTTACATTAAAATTATGTATTTTATATTTTATTTGTAATCCTTTTGCCTTTATCACAGCTGACAATGTTCTAGGCATATAATCAACGAGTTTTTTAGTTAAATTAGGCGAAATTTGGTTTCATTCATCCTATATTACTGTCTTTAGGTTATCCTTGCATGAAATATAGCCAAATTTTTTTGTCCAGATATTTCTAACGGTGCTCAATTGGATTGATATCTGGGAACTGCGGAGGATGAAAGTAAGTTTTTGGACAATGATTGAGCACTCTTTTACACAAGGTGTACTCCTGTTGGAAAATCCAGTTCTGCACTAGTTTTCATTTCTCTTAAGTAGGGGCTACATTGTTTTTTAAAATTTTAAAGATTACTGAACCCTGATGCCACCATAAAACCCCATATCTTTACTGAGCCACCGCCATGTTTTACCGTTTTTATTTATTACTAAAGGCTTCGTTGGTCATATTTTTGAGGGGGTTTTGACTCCAAATATCTCGAACTTACTTTCATTGGTGAAAATAATATTATTCCAAAAAATGTGAGACTCGTTTACAATTTCTTTTTGCGAAATTCAAACGTTTGGTTTGATTGTTCTTTGATATAAAAAGCTTCTCTACCATGTAGGCCATTTTTCTAATCGTACTCGCACTTGCTTATTTTCCAGAAGTTTTCGTAACATTTTTAGCAATTTTTACAGCACTAGATGTTGGGTTTGTTGTAACTTTTCCTATTATAGTTCTTACTTCAGATTTTGTAAGATGATTTGGTCGTTTTGTAACGGGAAAATTTTCTACGGTATTGTGTTTTACTATAATTTTTTTTATAGTACAGTGATGTCTCCCAACGATTTACCTATTTCACACAAGGATATACGTTTTCTATGTAAGTCTATTATGATTTGCCCAGTCTCAATTGATGTTTGTCTTCCTATTGTAAATTTTTCACTATTTAACGTTACAACATATTCTCTTTGAATGTTAAAATATGAAATTATTATACTTTCAAACAAAGAAAATTTAAAAGAATTGCCACTACTTTTTGACAAACAGGGGGTTTTTGCAAAAGAATGATGCTACTGTGACTTTATTTTGACACGTAAAAATTGGTCTATTTTAATAATATGTATATCAATTAAATTTGTATTAATTACTTATTATTTATATTAATATAATTAAGGTTTTCCTTTAATAATATATGATGCTGACTTTATTTTGACGCTCACAGTATATAATATTGAATTAATATTTTGAAAGTCTTGAGTTTTTAAGAACAAATTTCTCATTTTACAGTATTGCCTTAGAATGATTCATACATATTTATTTTCAGCATTTATTATAACTCACAAAATAATTGTTAAATTAAAATAAATTCAAATGAAATTTGTAACTAATAATTTTATGACAACATAATAGTAATTGTCTTTACAACTGATTTATGATGTTATCAAAGAAATTTCATTTGTTTTTGGAATATTAGCTGCATTGTTTTTTTTTTCGAAACTAATTGTTATATACATATAGGTATATAAAATTTTGATTTAAAGCTTATCTCGAATACATATTTATAAATATATAATTATAATTATTATTTTGTTTAAATTTAATTTAGGCTAAACTATACATTAACACTAATTATTATATGTTTTAATTACACAATTATATCAGTATTTATGAGTATAAGTACGAATTGTTATTAGTAAATAAATATCATCTGTTTTTGATTTTGCAATAAACAATCTAAATATCATTTAGTAGATGAAACTACATACATACATACGTACGTTCTCGATAACCTTATTTAAATCTATTGATCGTACATGAACGATAATTTCTAACTAAATAGACTAAGAGAATATTTGTTACAATTTCATGGACACGGAAATTACTATTGTGTTTCTGGTTTTTATTTATTGATTTGATTTAAGGTTTTTATAAATTCGTTTCAGTTCTTTGGGGCATTGAACCATTTGTTGTAGTTGTTGTTATTGTATGATTATTATTTAAAGAGGAATTATTATTGGAAGTAGATGAAGACACTTTCAAATCGTTAAATTTTGTACAATTTCCTAGCGCGGCCATAGTTGAGGAGCCGGCTGCTGCATTCGTTATGTTTGAGGGCACTGAACTGGTATTGTGTTGATTTATGGTAGTCCTTACACGTTCTCCCTTGCCCGGTCCTATGCCAGCAGTGGAGGATGAAAACAGTTTTATATGTCTTATGGAAGCATGCCGGTTTGAGGGGGCTGCCGTTGCTGTGGTCATTTGATTGGAATTCGTTATGGGCTGTTGACTTCTGGTGGTGCGCATGGACCATTCGTTTTGTTTTAGCAGGAATTGTTTAACATTATATTCCATTTGGGCAATATCGACATTTTGCGTGGTTGTGTGTAGTTCGGCTTTAATGGCTCTCGTTTTATCACTATCATTCGGATAATATTTATAGTTGAGTATATCACATGTTGGCTGTTCGGGTATAATCTGAGAACACTGAGAGCTAGAGTCTTGACAATCTTGTGCAGCGATGTAGGCTACTGGTAGACCAGAACGCGATGTTCTTCTGTAGTAAGTTTGTGGTGTACTATAGATTTGTGTGTTCTCTGTTTGTTCCTGTTTGGGAGAATCTGTATTTGAGTTTGAGCTCATTTGTAAGAGATTTTGTGGAAAATTCAAGGGACTTTGATTGTTCAAATCTGATTTGGGTGACAAGGAATCGTCGGAGGTTTTAATAGTTTCATCTTGACTGGAATTGGTAATGGGCTGTAGTTGAGGTGTGGTCTTATAACCAGAGTCCATGGATAGTTTTTCCACTGAAACTGAATCTAATTGGTCTAAGGTGGAAAATGAGGATTGATGGTCGGTGCCGGATGAATCACAGTTATTTAAAGTACTTAAATGTTGCTGTTGCTGCTGCTGTTGTTCCATTTCCATTTGCTGGGTATTGTTTTGTACCCATTCGGCTACGCGACTCAATTGTTGTCGTCTCAGTATCACGGTCTCTTGGAAATCTATGTTTTCACTTATGGAACTTGATTGTGTGCCCGACATCTTGGATGTATTATCGTAATTAGTAGTTGTTGTGGTCTGTAAGCAGGGCTTTACTACTGGCTCCATCTTAATTTCTAACAAATTATCAGTCTTTTCATCACCACATACTAAAATGGTTTCTTCATTAGTTTTTGAGTCGGCTAAAAGCTTTGGACATTCCGTTTCGGTTTCCTCTTTTATTATTGTAGCCACTTCAAGGGGCTTTAGATCTTCTGTTGCTGCTTCCGTTTCTATGGCTTCTTTGGCCGTTTCTATTGTCACATGGCTTTCCATGGTGGTTTTGGACGTTATAATATCTTTGCCATCGTCTAGTTCTTCGTCGAGTAAACGTTCGCGTCGCCGGTAAATGACGGGAGTTAATGCCTCAATTGACTCGATATTGTCAAGTAGTATATTGCTTTGCCCATTTTGTTGTATGCGCATGGCACATAGACGTGGTCCTCGGTATTTGGGATTTTCAGCCTAAAAGAGAAATTTAAATAAATATTAATATTAATAGAATAAGAAATTTCAATTGTTGAATACCAACTAACCTTTATTGTTTTTATTAGATTCCTATTGAAATTCTCAAACATTTTTGCACCTTCACAGCTGCTGGTCTTACTCCACACACTATTCACACTACCCGAAATTTGTGTTTTTAACAGACTATTTGTAAGTTTGGTATCTACAGCACTTTTAGTACTGGCCGTGGGCGATTTAATGTGATCTCTCGCCACACCAAGTTCACAAGAGCTTTCAGCTCTTAGTTTACTCTTGGCTTTTAAAGAATCTCTCTCCTCCATTTCATTATCCAACAGATTTGAATGTATTAAATTGCTACCTAATAAAGGTTTCTCCTCATCTTCGATTTCATCATTGCCATTAATGTCTTCGTGGTTACTTAATTTTAAAGAGTGCTGCTTGGAATTCAATAGTTTAGAACGTTCTTCTAGCAATTCTAAAGCTGTACCGCCGCCATCTATGAAACGTCTCTGATAGCCATTCAAAGTTCTCATATTGTCTAAAATTGTATTGTAAGAAGTCTTAGCAGCGCCTGCCTGACCGTTGACGCTCTTCAGCAGCGAAGTTCGCTCACACAAACGATGATGTCCCAATATGGGATTCACCATTAAATCATCTTTTTTCGCAGGCGTAAATAATTTATCCATATCGTTGAGATCCGAAACGGAACTTTTCGTTTCCGATATCACTGAATCACTGGACTTGAGTAGATTCTTAGTGAATGGACTATTGGTGCGTGATGGTGAATTTAGATTGCTGTAACACCTTAAACATAATTGTGCCATTGAATCGTTTAGGTTGCCGTTACTGCTATTTGCATTTACAACAAATGGCGTCTGTGTGGCCACGGAATAGGAGCGCGAAACATCGGCCAGCACTGTTAAATCCTTGGAACACTGACACGTGTCACAGTGTTTTATTTCACCAGCCTTCAGTTCATCTTCTAGGAATTTGGCCATGACAATTGGTGAGATCATGTCATTGCCATTAAGGGCACAATTTGTGTTGGCTGTTGTTGTATTTAACGATGTAGTGGAGTTACGTATGGTATTGTTGCCTGAATTATTGTTATTGTTGTTATTATTATTGTTGCTGTTTTTATTATTGTTGAGCGTATCACTTGTGCTGTTATTGTTACTATTATTTGACAGATTTAATGTGGACTCGGAATTTTGTTTAGCATCTAGATTTAATAAGTTGTAATAATAAAAATAAAGAGTTATTATGGTTTCATTTGTTGTGAAGTAATTAAAACAAAAGCATTATTTTTCATTTATGAAAGGTATTGTGGCCTTTATAAAAATGGGAATTTATTTAATATTTATTTTTTTTCATATAAAAGGAGTCCCATTATTAACGCAAGATTTGAATTTCCTGTCACTTGTAAAGTAAAGTACTGCCAAGCTAAACAGTTTGACAGTTGACAGTTTATTTTCACTAAAAATGGAGATATCTCTGTCAACATTATTGAAAAATATGAAAAAAATAATGAAAAACAATTCAAAACAAATTATTCTAAACGATGAATCATAATTGAAGTCAACAATTTAACAGTTTGTCGTGGTTTACACTCTTAAGTTTTAGCTGACCAGTTTTAGTTTAATTCTCTTGTCATTTCATTCACACACGTCAATTTAATTTTCGTACTTTTTGATGCAACTCAACATGCATGAAAGAAAAACACAAAAGCAAATAAGAAAATTGACTAGTACCGTCAAGTTTTTTTTATTCAATTTTCCCCTCTCATCTAAAAATACTTGCCTTTACGAGTCAGAATTGAACAGTGTAAAAGTTTAGTAGTTTAGTTAAGAAATAATTAACTGCTGCACACAAGAGAAGAAGTATACTATGTTCTATGCGATATTAAGGTGAGCAGCAATCCTGATTACATTAGATCTGTCCGGAAGTATACAAAATACAGGCAACATTGCATTCCTATACTCTTCTTCTGGAAAAATTTCGCGTTTCCTATTTCAATTGAAACGAAATTAATGGACAGTCATACCTTGACATGGACGGCTCAAAATGGATGTAGAATTCTTGAAAACATTCTACAGTCACATGTGCGTGGACATACGAGGTCTGATCAAAAAATAACCGTTATTTTAAATTTTTTTCAATGCGGAATATAAGCAGCAAATTAGTAATTTTACTACGACCTCGTTTAAACAAAATGGGAGTATGAACCCACTTGCATAATTACAACAGTGGTATGGCCTAAACTAAATGAAGAGTGTTCATCATATCTGCTTCCAACTATGCAGAAGACAATGACTTCTACATATGAAGAACGAGAGGAAACTATTTCTCACCTTGTCACTGTCCAGAATTAGTGATCAATTCTTATCTTCTCTCTAAAATTAATATCTATATCTATCGTCTTTATCGCTCTCTATATATTTCTATATTTGGATTATTATATTTCTTATGTTTTTAGGCAATACATAGCGAATAACTGATACATGTATAGTATATGTAAAAATGGATCACAAAAAAGTACTGTGTTTATTATTTAATTCAAATCCTATGTAAATTTTGGGAAATAAAAAATAACTTTTAAAGCGCTATTTAATTAGAAAAGAAAGTGGTTCAGATATGGTCACACATGGCAAATATTTGCTAAGTGTGACTTTTTAGACTTTTTTTACTTTACAACTTTAAATTTGTATGAAATAATGCTTGGTGTAACTATACAAGGTGACTGACTTTGTCTACAATTTACTTATGTCAAAAGTAATAATTTTTCAAGTGTAGTACATTATTTTACACAAACATAATGCCTGTTGTTTCTGTATTATGTTGTATTTGTTGCCGAATCGTTCTCACCTTGTATAATTACACCATGAAATAATGCTTTTGCTTTTTATAAAATACTATTATGGTTTTATTTATTTGTTTTTATCTATTAGCAAATTAAAAATATTAAAACAAAAATAAAACAATATGTGTTACGTAAAAAAATATAAAATAATAATCAAACAATTAAAATGAAAAATAAAATAAATAAATAAAACTTTAAATAAAAGTTAATTCAGTTTTTGTAATTTAACAAAAACAGTAAAAATATGATCTGCAGCATCAAACAAAATATAAATGAAAAATCACACCTTCAACATACAAACCCAAAAATAATATTAAAAAATTCACCAAAAATCCCCCAAAGCAAAATGTAAAAGTTAAAAAATATTAAAAAAAAAAATGCTAAATAAATACAGCAAATTAAATTAATACAAAATAAAAAAAAATACAAATCAAAATGAAAATGTAAAAAAGCAAGGTCTACTAACACTTACCAAGGCCCCGCATAGAATAAACCATGGCTGTGGGCGGAAAGGGGCAGGGTGCCGGTGGTGGTGAGTCCGTTGCTGGAAGCACTTTATAGGCAGCTGTTGTTGAGATACCGATACCCGTTACACTACCCTCGGAATCGGAATGGGAATTTGTATCCAAGCGCATATATGTGGATACTTTCGATTGTATATCAATTGGAAGC
This sequence comes from Bellardia pandia, assembly GCA_916048285.2. Taxonomy (NCBI): domain Eukaryota; kingdom Metazoa; phylum Arthropoda; class Insecta; order Diptera; family Calliphoridae; genus Bellardia; species Bellardia pandia. The sequence goes on from OU696531.1 coordinate 48,775,819, forward strand.
TAAATAATATATTTTTTCTCTAAATAACAAAATTTTTTAAATAAAACTAAATAAAAGTCTTACTGAAGATATTTTTTGTGGCACAAATCCTTCGGGTTTGCAGTGCAACAATTGTATGGCTAAATTGATATCGGTTTTGTAACGTTCCTGCAAATAAACAAAGAGAGATGAAATCACATTGAATGTATTTGTTACAATTTTCATTTTATTTTTTTTTTTTCATTTTAAATCAATTTATTTGCTAGATACAAGTTAGAATTGGTTGTAGATGTGTTTATGTCGTTAGATAGAGTGGTAGCTTTTGTATTGTTTTAAATTTCATGTCCTTTTTTTTTTGCTGTTTTGTCAGTTTCAATACAATATAAATTTTACTAAATAATTTAAAATGTTGCCATGCATTTCGATTCGATTGTTTTTAAATTCTATGAATGTTAAACTAAACTAAATAAAATCAGAATAAAAAAGAAATAAATCCCAGTTATTTTTCTATAAAATTTTAAAACGTAACAATTGCATGTTTCTACTACATGTGCAATACAATATTGCTTCAGTTTTAATATTTTTTCAATATTTATCTCGAGTTGTTTTGAATCCCTACAATTGGTGTGGTGGGCAAAATAAGTTTTTCAATTTGTTGTTAACGTCTAAAGAGAAAATCAAAATAATAGATACAATAAATTTTAGTGAAAAACCCAGCAAAAACTCAAAAACATTTGTAAACAATTTTCATGAACACTGCTGCTCCCTATCCACTTCGAAACATCCGTAAAGAAAGAGTAGCATGCAATTACATTAATTCTAACCAAATTGCTGCCCCAACATATTCCAGTTTTCAATATATCATTGGCATGAAGGAATTGACCCAAATGTTTGTGATGTGTTTATTTGTGTTTAAATGCATTTTTAGTTAGAATTTGTTTCTTTTCCTTTCGGGTTTGTTTTCTTTTTATCTAACAGTTTTTGTTTATTTTCTTTGTGTTTGTATTCGTAAAATTGTTTTCATGTTTCAACTGAAAATTACACAGACCCACATGCACAAATGGCATTTTTGTTGCAAATCAAGTGAGTTGAACTAATTTATTTAGTTTCTGCAACAAAAACTGCATGATTTCAGCTGGTTTTTTATTTTTAAAGTTCTTTGCTAGTTATGAAAGAATGTACATATAAAATAGTAGGTAATAAAGTTGGAATATATTTCCAATAAAAATCCAGGAACACTGTTTTCTAAATTAAGAATATTCACAATTGCATAAATTACCTAGAATTTTAGACAAAACTGTTGCAAATTCAATTGAATTGTTATTTTTAATAAATTTTGTGGTTTCCAACATTTTCGAATTTAAGTTTAAATTGTTCATATTTTTATAAAGTGGTGATAAAGAAAGAAAGAATTTTTTACAAAACTTAATGAAATAAGTTTGGCGAGATTTTCCATGACAAATCTAGTATTTTTAGAGCTTTAAAAAAATTTCGAAATTAAGTTCGAATTTTCAAAATTGTATACAATTTTATATAAAACGTGGTTAAATTAGACTGGCAAGAATTTTGCCAATTTCGAAATAAAAACGAATTTTCGAAATTGCTTCATTACAAGACTTAATGAAATACGTTTGACGAGATTTTCCATGGAAAACCTGATATTTTGACAGCATTACAAACTTTTGAAATTAAGTTCGAATTATCGAAATTGTTAGATACTGTTGAAATTTAAAAGAATTCTTGAAAAAAACTTGTTTACTTAACTTTTTTGAGTTTTTATAGGGAATCTGGAATTTTTACAGCTTTAAACAGTTTTCGAATTTATGTTCAAATTTTGGAAAATTATAGAACATTTGAAAATTATGTAAAATTTCATATAAAAATTTGTTAAATTAGAATAACAAAAATTCGGCATGAAAATTTATTACTTACAATGCTTTAAATCAAATTCGAAATTCATACAAAGTGGTAAAATTGTGTAGAATTCTTAACAAAACTTACTAGCGCAATTCACAATCTTGTGAAAAAAAAAATTTCATATAAAACGTAATTAAATTAGACTGACAAGAATTCGGCATGAAAATTTATAATTACATAGCTTTTTCGAAATTAAATTCGAATTTTCGAAATTACTCGTAAGTGGTAAAAATCGTCTAGAATTCTTTAGAAAACTTACTAAAATTTTCATGGCAAATCTTTTATTGTGACATTATTACGTATGTACTTTCGAAATTAAGTTTAAATTTTCAAACTGATAAAATTGTTTAGAATTCTCACAAAAACGTAGTGAAAGAAGTATTTTGTTAGCTTTAAATAGCTTTCGAAATCAAGTTGGAAATTATAAAATTGTCGAGAATTTTATATAAAAATTAATTAAACTAGACTGAGAAGATTTAAAAAATAATACTTATTATTTTGAAGGCTTCAAATTAATTTCGAATTTTTGTTCGTATTTTCGAAATTGCCGGAAATGAGTCAAACTGTGTACAAAACTTACTGAGTAATTTTATTCGAAATGAAGTAGTTTGTTAACATTAATTAATTTTGAAATTAAGATCAAATTTTCGAAATTGTTCAAATTGTCATTTTTAAATTTAATACATATTTGTGAGAAAATTTCATTTTAATCAAATTTTAATTTTCCAAGTTCCCAGATACTGATAAAATTCTATGGAATTTGTTATAAATCTTAACGAATGACTTTATATATGTAATGCTTGGTTTTCACTATGTCAGTTTTGTTGTCAAATTGTCGAAATTGTTATGAAATTACCAACAATTTGACAACAAAACTGACATAGTGAAAATCAAGCATAAGTGAGGCAAAGCGCCTTAAACTTATCAAAAATACTTGCATACTTAATACTTGCAAAAAGTTATTGAAGACGTATACGTTTTTCTGCAAATTATATACGAGTATGTGTTACTCATACGCTAAGTTATGAAAGGTTTAGACTTTAACATCGATTAAGGAAGCATTCAAAATGCAAATATTTTACATAAAACTTATTTGTTTTAAGTTTTTCAATTATATATTAAACCAGCAGAAAAAGAAAATGTAGAGTAAGTAGAGAGCAGGAAAGTAATTATTAAGAAGAACATTTCATATAAAAAATTCAGTTTAAAGTTGTACTTGATGTCAATACAAATTTAATTTTATTTTCAATACAAAACAACTAATTTGAATCGTTCAAAATTAATGTTGTTGATTTTTATTATCCAATATAATACGAGTACAAAATAATATTTGCGTTTTCCATTCATAATAATGAAAACGTGTTTAATTTGAAAATTAAATATATTGGTAAATATAGGGTATCTTTTTAGATAGATGATTTAGATGATTTTTTTAAATTGGCATTTTTTTTTTAATTCAAAAGATAATCTTCTGGCATTATAATTTAAATATGACTTCTGACTTTGCTTTATATTATCTTCTTAATCTTTTATCTTCAGTTTTGCAATATAATGTGTCAGAATAAAACTATTTTAGAAAACTACAAAGATTGTTGCACTAGTATGCCCGTCGGTATATCTGGGTTAAATTTCAAAGTTTTATACTCCTATATCTAAAAACACTCTCGATACGTAATTGTATTTCAAGCAGAAGCATGATTTTCAAAATGTATTTGCACAATTTCGAAGCGTTGTTTAGACGTCAAACTAATCAAAACATAAGTCAGTTCACAGCTGACAAAATGGCCGCCAGTTAAAAGTGTTGCCAACTTAAAGTTCTATACATTTAAAACAACACCCTATATTTATATGTAGAGCATGAATGTAGGTAAATAAACATTAACGAAAAAAATATCAGCAATAATTTATATATTGTAATACATTTAATTAAACAATGTTGTATCTACAATGTGCGAATATATTTAATTAACTAAATAAATAAATATGAACGAAATATACATATTTAATTTATTATAATTAAATTTAACCAGTGAACTGGAAAAATGTAAAGCATTAAAACATTTTATACATATAATTTATATAATATAAATATTTATGGTAATCACAGATTATCAAGTTGTACTGACTACTTTAGCTTTAGTAGTACTTCTTTTTATGTTTTTATTATAAAGTAAATCCCAAAATCCACTTTTATCCAGTTTTAATTTTCCGACCATTTGTGCAGTAAAGTGCTGCCAACCTAAAAAAAACTGTTTGACAGCTGACAGTTTTGTATTAGTTCTCATTGTTGTATAATATTTTAAAAGCAATGAAAGTTTGTCGGCAGCAGCTCGAGCAGAATTATCTTAATCGATGAAGCATATCTTTGTCTGAAAAATCCATATGTGATTGTTTTAAAAATGCTCGAAATCGAGACATGTTAATACAGTAATTTCTGTTTAAATTGTGTAATTCTTAAAGAACAAAATTCTAAAATGTATCAACGAAATTCAGTCACATTTATGTTAAAGGAAAATAATGCCTGCTTAACTTTATTCAATAGCTGCTTTCGCTGGTATCAAAGATATCAGGTCGATCTAATGAAAACTAATTAATAATATTGGGCTTTTGACAAAGGATATTTAAAGCTGTTCTTGACAATAGTTTGATCTTGTACATCTACTAACGGGTTTGCCTATTGCTATGGAAGCAACTTTTAGTGTTAAAAACTTGCTTTTTTCAATTCTGTTCGCACTCGTTAATAGATTTTTGCAATCTCTGATTTGTGGTTTGGGAACAATAGAACATCTCTTTCGGACTCTTATTTACAACTGATTGACTTGCTTTAAGCTATTTAGCTATTACACGCATAAAATAGCTACATTATTTATTCACCCTTATTCTGTTTGGCGTTGTCAACATCATCGTCAAATTTTTAACAGTCTTTGTGTCGACGTCGACTGTTTATCGATATACAACATACAACACACAAATCTAATATTCAAGTCAGCTGATTCGTTTTCTTTACTCTTTTTGGGTACAAACAAAACTTTGTGAATTAATAAAAACTTTTTTAATATGTACATACGTATATTATTAAAATAAAATGATTTTTTTATTCGGATTCCAGCGAAGAAGAAAACAAGAAGGGATTTTCTCTTCTATGGTATACAGAACACCGGCTTCGCACAGTAAAAATTTCTTGTATTTTTATGTTGAAATGTCATAATCTTTCTTTAATATCTTTGGATACACGGTTATATTATATCTCAAGTTAAACCTTAATTGCTTGACTTTTAAATTTTGTAATTTATTTACTTACTCATTTAGACGTTAAAGTCATGTTATATATCGTTGGAAAGGTCTTTAAAATACCTATTATTAGATATATGTATACATATATATATTGTCTAATAAATAAATGTAGTTTTCAAGATATAGCTAAATATATTACAAACTTTGCAGCCCCATCCACTCGAAAGTAGGCGTGGCCGTAACATTTTTTTTTTATTTGAGTTAAAATTTAACTGCCGTATTCATAAAAAATAAAGTAGGTTTGAAGTGTGCTTTTAGACAAAATTTTCATACAAAATTTTCTTAAAGTACATTTGAAGTCTACTTTAATTTTTTATGAATAAGGGCATAAAACTCTAATAATGATAAAATTTTAAAAATGATTTCAAAAATATCACCAAAACCGAGCCAGTTTTTTTTTTCAGTTCTTCCATCAGCTTTTCAAATTGATTTGTGTTTGTAATTTGAATATTATTTTTCCATATTTTTTAATTATAAACTTTTCCTTTTTACTATTATTTTTACTATTTAATTTCTTTTCAAATTCTTCTTCGTACACAAAATAATACAATACTACACAACAAAACACAACACAATACTAAAAAAACCGCCGACAAAATGAAAGGCATCATCGGCGTCAATTCAAGTTACAGAATACCAAACAATGTCGACAGTCATCGATAAATGGCAATATTGGCAACGAGAATATAATTTGATATGTGTTGGCTAATTTGCTAAAAGTGTTTACCACAACAAACTAATGTTCTTTTTTAAAGTCATATTCAAAGTAAACACATACAAATCTAACGGTAAACTTTGATATTTTTATGCAAATATTTCAAAATACACACAAATTAGAGTACATGCCAGTTTTTTTGTAATAATTGTTTATTTGCCATTTATTTGCCAAAAACTGGTATTTTCTATTGTAAAACAAATGACAGGAAACATTTTTAAATTTTCTTTATTAGTTTTATTTTTATGCAATGAAAAGTGCACAAGTCACAAACATATACGTATTTGTGCTCCTTAATGTATATATATGATTTTCTGCTTTACTTAAACACTTATTTGCTACACTGTAGTCTCAATGAAGACTTAATTTGGAAGTGCATGTAAATATTTAAACACCATAACGTTTATTATAAAACTAATAATTAGATTAATATCGAAAATCCTTAATCAGATTAAACAGCGGTTTTAATTCCACTAAGGCAACTTGTTAACGCAACAACCATTAAATCCGTTTATAACAAATTTTAACAATAAAAACAAAACACTCAAAAGCTTCAAAACGCCAGCAACTGGTGGAATTAAATTACGAAATTAATTGTGGAAAAATATACATATGTATGTATGTATATAAGACAAACAAGAACAAAATACACAAAATACACATTACAAATTAAATAGTATTTTAACAAACAAAAAATAAAAAAAAATAGAAATAATGAATTGTTTAAATGTATTTGTAGTTGTTATTAATATTTTTATAGATGTACTAGACGAAATTCAAATGACCACGTTCCGTTTGTGTGTAATAAACAGGAAACGAAAGAAGGTGGTAGAGCTAAAGAACAAGAGAGAGAGAGGAAGCAAAAAAATACACATTAATAAAAAGCCTTAATTGTGAAAAACAGCCGTCGTCTGACAGTTTGTTTAAATAAACCATCAATATAACATGACATTTTACGTTTTCCGTAAGGATTTTAATTTTGCAACGAAATTATTTCTTACGATTATTTATGCCATCTACTACGTCAGCCGTTTCCTGGGCATTGCCTGCTTCAGCTACGATACCCAGCGCCAGCGCGCTAAAGAATCCTGGCTGGCACGTTTGTACAGTGCTGGCTCGCTCACCATTGTCCTGGCATTTATGCCATTTGCCATACGCATCCTGTATACAGAAATGACATTTCTACGACAAAATCAACTGCTTACATATGTGGGTTACATACGCTATGGCATGATGCTGCTGTGTGCCCTGGCCACTCTCTATATGCAGATGCATTATCGCAGTGCCATTATGGATTGTGTTAATAAGATGCTGGAATCAAGAGACCTTCTGCAAATGAATATTAATAACGATAATCGCTCGCATAAACGTGTCATTTGGAATATTATGGCCAAATGTTTAACAATCATGTTGCAATTTATATGGACTATATTCTTAATCCTTAATGATGAGGCGAGCAAACGTTTTTGGTATCTCGTCACCTTGTTGTATGTACAGTATTGTCAGTTGATTTTGGTGACCACCTTGAATTTGCTGTTCTATGGCAGCTGGGTGATGGCGTTAATAACTCAGCAACTAAATAACAATTTACGGGACAATTTAAAGCAATTAAAATTGTTAACGTTTCACCGAGCGGGCTATCACAAATATCGTCAGCAATATTTGTGCCATCAGCTGGAACAGGTTATGCAGCAACACTGTCAGGTGTACAAATTGAGTGGCACATTTTTGCATCTCTATAGTTGGCAATTTCTTTGTTTCCTGACATTTGTCATTATCGAGTGTGTAACACAAATATTTATCATGTATTTTGTGGCTGTCGATGTTTTATTTTGCAATCATGATTTACGTCATGGTGCGGCTAGAACTGTTGAATCCGTAGAAAATTATAACCAGGATGGTGTCGGGTGGAATAACGAAGAGCATGAACATACACCTGCTATTCTTATAAATCCTTATACTCTGCTGTATGTATTTGGCATCATCTGGGATATGTTTTTAATACTGCTGATGATTGATGAAATGCGTTTGAGTTTATTAAAGACACGTTTCATTCTCTCCAGTGCTGTGTGGTGGAAATCGCTGTTATCAGCGGCAAATCACACGTTGGATAAATGTGTAAGTGTTACCTATATTTATGTATGATGGCATGACAGTAAGTAGATTTTGTTTAGAGGGTGCATTGAAAGGAAGCTAAATTTATGTAACGTAAAAATGGAGCATTACACGAGAGAACAGCGCGTGTTCCTTGTAGAACAATATTTGAAAAAAATTAATGTTTGGCCGGCACATTTTAACCAACATTATCATATACGATGAAACATCATTTTCATAACTTTGTAATGTAAAAACTTCCTTGAAAATGAGGCTGCTGATGCAGTAACTGTTACTGATGCTCCATATCACGCCACTTAAATTGTATGATTTTGATGTGGACTTCTGATTCAAACACGACGGTTCCAATGCAATTAATGCATGAGACATTTCCTAACTTCGGTTAACAGAATTGGCGCTATAGATCTGATTTACCATCAAAGTTTTGTGCCAGCAATGCCACCACAGCCCGAAATTCAGCCACATTAATGCAAAATTATCATTGTGCCTGCAAAGCTAACTCTATCATGATTCAATAATAAAACAAGTAAGAAAGTATAGTCGGTCAAGCCCGACCATATAATAGCCCACACCCAGTATATGTGTAAAAACAGCGCTATATGGGATCTATGACCTATTATGGACAGATCATCTACAAATTTAGAGGCATGACATCTGTGCATATAAATATTTTTTGTGATTTATTTTATATGGATATAAAACACTTTTAAAAGATTTATGCATGTTAAATTGACTTTCAGAATGGTTCTTATATGGAAGCTCTGACTAATTATGGACCGATCATTATAAAATTAGTTGTCATGCTTTCTGTATATATGAAACTTCTTTGTATTGAATTTTATTTGGATATCAAAATTTTTAAGAGATTTATGGTTGTTAAAGTAATTTTCGGAAGTCTGGGTTATATGGCAGCTATGACTAATTATGAACCGATCATCACAAAATTAAGCCAAATGATTTTTGTATATATGTATGAAACAGTCTGATGTTGAATATGTTTTGGATACCAACATTTTTAAAAGATTTATGCTCTTTAAAGTGAATTTCGGAAGTGGGCATTATATGGTGGCTATGATCAATTATGAACCGATCTCCACAAAATGTGTAGATATAAATAGGCTTCATGTACAAAATATTTTTGTTTGAATACGTGCATTAATCAAATATTTATGACCGATAAATCCCTATTTCCGAAAGAATTTGTATGAGGGCTAGGTGAAATAATGGACCGATTGTAACCAATTTCAATACCAACCGTCCTTGGGCCGAAAAACCATGACGTAAAAAATTTTATAGCAATATCTTCAAAAATTGCGATCTGTACTCTGCGCACAACTTTGGACGGACGGACATCGTTAAATCGACTCTGGAAGTGATTCTGAGTCGATTGGTATACTTTAAGATCGGTGTTTGACTAATACTTATTGGTGTTACAAACATCAGCACAAATTCCCACTATAACAATTTTATGAAACAAATGTTTTCTATTTCATTAATATCTTGTGTAAATTTTTGAGACACCTTCTACATGACAAAGCCGACAGTTTAAGGAAAATTTTTAATGAGGAGCTGTAAAGTGTCAAGTTGTATATCTAAAAGAACTCATCAACTGATTTATCAATTTAGCCTCGTAAATATACATATTACACGTAACTAAATTTCTGCAATTTAATTGAAAATTCATTGATTTTTCATTTGATTTTGTTGTCATCTATTTCAAGTTTCCGTCTTCATCCTGCATCTTTTCAACATTATATTATCCTTAGCATTTACATGCTCTTTCTCTTGCTAAATATTTTCTGTGTTCTTTTCATCTCTTTGCAGCTTTCACAATTTAACCTTTATTTGTTACATCTTCAAACCAGTGTTTCGTATACCGCCTGTGGCCTTTTCACATTCGATAAACATTTAATTTTACGTTTATTGGAGAGCATTTTCTTGTATTTATTACTTTTGATACAATTTGATATAATAATCAATTAAACCTAATTGTATTCTTGTACCAGTTTGTTTATTTTGTTTATTTTTCTTCTTAGATTTACGATTATTTGCTGGTATTTTATGAAATTTAGTACAAAATTGTTGTATGCAACTTAATGTTTGAGTTTATTTATTAAGGTTAATAATAAATTTAATAAAAAATTAATTTTGTTGTTACACATATGGTTGACTTATATGCAAAATGTATTAACTTGTGAATTTTTTATGTTAGATTTATATAGTTTTTAAAAACATTTTGTTATTAAATATTATTTTTCCTTTTTAATTATAATCGATATCATTATTGAAGTATCTTTTTAAGAAAACACAAAAAACCCCTTATCACAGGTACGGTTAAATTGTGCTAGGTATAAAGAGTGTCCTAAACTTTGCATATAGTTTGAATTAAACATAATTTTTTACATTTTTTTTTTTTATTAAATTATAATCTTAGTTATCAAAATTTTTTTTTTGCATAAATAAGGGTGAATTTTATTAATGCATGTTAAATTTCTTTCTTTAATTCACAAGTGGTTGTAGACTTGTTGGCGAGTGACCTTGATCTTGTAAAGTCACACGATCAGGAGCCAATTCTGACTATCGAAATGAGGAAGAACCAGGACATGCCACTTATGCGGTGGCATGTGTTACCATCTTTTTGAAACATGTATCAATCATATCGTCAAATTTAAAGAAAGAACATTGTTAACGATATCAAGCACCAGTAACAGTAACTGCTTGGCCAGCCTCATATTTTCGAAGCAGTAGCAAGCCAACATTCCGCACCAAACAGTGGCATGTTGGATGTAGGCATCTTTTTTACAATCCTATGTAGGTTCCGTGAACTCTTAATGCGTCAACGTTAATAATTATCAAAGCCTTAAAAGCTGTACTTCATCGCTGAGGATGAATTTGTTCGAAAAATCAGCATTTATTAATAATATTCAATAATCCATTAATTCCATCCATACTCTCACTATTCTTTGTGCATGCTCATTAGGCTTTACTTCCAGAATCTATTTAACTTTTAAGGCATTGATACACAGATCTTAAGTGATTTTATGCCGTTGAGGACTTTTCGAAATTGTAATTCATTTACCGGACTTTTGTTAATAAGTCCTTTAAATTTTGTAAGCATTAGTATGCAAGGTAGTATTCCTTATTGATCGTACGACCTTGTGGCAAGAATTCATGATGCACCACGCCATTGCAGTCGAAGAAAACAGTGAGCAAAACCTTCACATTTGACCGAACTTGACGTGCTTTTTCGGTATTGGCTATTCTGGACGTTTTCATTGGCATGATTGGGCTTTGGTTTCAAAGTCATAGCCATACACCCATGATTCGTCACCAGTTATGACCTTTTTGAGGAAATCTGGATCGTCGTTGACGATGTTCAACAGCTCCTGAGCGATGTCATGCGACGTTGCTTTTGCTCAAAATTTAGCAATTTTGGAACAATCTTCGCTGTCGCACGTTTCATGCCTAAAACATCCAAAAAAAATTGATTGGCATAAGCCGAACAATATGTCAACATCATCAGCAACATCTCTGATAGTTATTCGACGATTATCCAAAATCATTTTCTTCACTGCTTCAAAGTTTTCATCGGTTGTTGATGTGCTCGGGCAACCAGGACGAGCATCGCCATTGACATCTTCTCGGCCTTCCTTGAACCGGTTATACCACAATTGAACTTGTGTTCTGCTCATAGTAGACTCGCCAAACGCCACAGTCAGCATTCCAAATGTCCTTGCGCATTTAATTTCATTTCTTCCACACAACTTAATACAGTTTCATTGATCTATTTGTTCGAATAGTAAGAAATCGTAGAGCACACCAAAACTGGACTAACCTTTTTATCTGTCAAAACCAAACTGACAATCCAAAATGGCTGATATCACGAACATATTTAACAGACATGTGCACCAACATAACAGAAAAAAAATGCGAAAATCCAACATATGTAACTCATGAAATTTGTTTGATCAGACCTCGTATGTATGTATATACGAACATACAATGTAAGTAATTGAAAACAATTAATTAGTTACATTTAAGTTAATTGCTAGAAAATATGCTGGCTTAAAATTATATATTAAATGGAATATGCCTGGATTTATAAAAGGTTTAACCCCTAAAAGCATGCTAAATAATGCCAATGATTAATTTAATACAATTTAAGTTTATGACGTTTTGATAAATGTAACTGTCAATGGCAGAAATGTTTACATTTCATTTTGGCTTTTTTTGCTCCAAATATTTGATGTACCAGAAGTAGTTAATATACATATGTAAGTATATATTGTATGTACATTTTATCAATAAAATTATTGTTGTTGCTGTTGTTTGTGTTTTAAGTCGATGTCTGCAAAAAGCCCCAAAACGGAAGTTAAACAGATTTGTGTTAAAATGTAATAAATGTGTACGCTTGTGTACTTCCTTTAACCAATAAATACAACTGGTAATAATATTCACTATTTTATTTATTATTAACAATGCTTGATGACTTCTTCAGACAAGCCAGTAGGGTAACCAATTTATTCGATTATTCTTTTGTTCGAATAAGACGAATAATTCTTATAAAAGATTTTGACAGGTTTGAATAATTCGACTACATATTTTAAATTAATTCTTTGTCTATTTCAACGTTATCATTCATCATCAATGCCATTTTAAATATATGTTTCTTCCACATCATTCGCCAGTACCTTAGGTTAGGTTGTAACGATGCAACTGGTTCAATTAAAAACCAGTATACATACATTGAAACTGAAGTGGTCAGTTTTTTTAAAGCTATTAGTAACAGGCAAAATGTGGACTCTAAAATATCTGATTCAAAATACATTTCAAACAGGTTCAGCATTTTACATTTATATATAGTATTTGTATTAGGAACTATCTTTAGAAAATAAAAAACGAAATTCGGTTATTCAGACGACATCGTTTGTTGTAAATCCGTATTCTCGTTATCAATATTAACATTTATCGATGACTGTCGACATTGTTTGGTATTCTGTAACTTAAATTGACGTCGATGTTGCCTTTCGTTTTGTCGACGGTCTTTTTAGTATCGTGTTGTGTTGTATTCTTTTGTGTACAAAGAAGAATTAAAAAAAAAAATAAATAGTAAAAATAAAAAAAAATTATAATTAAAAAATATGGAAAAAATCAAATTACAAAAACACAAATAAATTTGAAAGCTGGTGGAAGAACTGAAAAAAATCTGGCTTAAGTCGGTTTTAGTGACATTTTTCAAATAATTTCTAAAATTGTATCACTAATAGAGTTTTCAATTTAAATTCAAATAAAAGTTGTTTTGTCGTCCACGCCTATTTGGGTCATTTAAGGTCAACTTCGAAAAAAAAAATTTTGATCTGATATTTTTTTAAAAACTCTAAAAAATCCAGGAAAAACGTGTAAATGAGTAAGTATATAAATCACAAAAGTCAAGATCGAAAAATATTAAAGAAAGATTATGACATTTCAACATAAAAATACAAGAAACTTTTACTCTGCAAAGCCGGTGTTTTGTATACCATAGAGGAGAAAATCTCTTCTTGTTTTATTCGGTTCGATTATTGGAATGGATACCTTACTAGCCAGCAATCGTGTCTGAGCAGACTGAACTCTTAATAAGCATACATACTACATATATATAAATTAACATTTGTAAAAACATGTGTGTGTGATTATGTTTTTGTTGCTAAATACAACAACAATACGCAACAATGACATAATAAACTAATTAATTATTTAATTAAGTATATCAAATTAAATTGTTACTACTACTACTAAATGTATAAGAGAATGAGAGAGAGATAGAGAGACCGAGGTAGAGGAATGAGTAAGTATATGCAGTGTTGCCATTTTAGCACTTTCAGTGCTAGATTTAGTATTTTGTTTCTCGAAAATGCATTGAAATTTTTAAAAATTATGCTAAATGCTTTTTAGCATAATTAGCTTGATAAAAAAAACAATTTTTTCTCGAACAAATTTTTACTTTTTTACTCCAAAAAATACTTTTGCAGAAATAAAAAATAACTTTTATTAATATTTCAACTAAATTTCTTTCGGTGTGGTAAGTAAATGAACACGGAAATTTTTGAATTAATATATGAAATGTAATGTATTAATACAAGTCAACAAAAATTAGAAAAAATTATAATTTAATGCCCTTTTTCATAAAAAATTAAAGTAGACTTCAAATGTACTTTAAGAAAGTTTTGTATGAAATTTTTTTCTAAAAGCACACTTCAAACCTACTTTAGTTTTTATGAATACGGCAGTATATTTGTAACATTTGAAATAAAAATTGTATTGTTATATTGAAAAAATTTAGCACTTATTTTTTCTTCTGTAGAACATTTTAGCGCTTAGTTAGTCCAAGTTTTAGCATACATATTTTAAAATTCATTTTCTGACAACACTGAATATATGTATGCTGCTGTCTGGGTTGCCAGATGAATTTCGAAACAAATGGTCAAAATCCCGATAAAAAAATAAAAAATTGTTATTTCAAAATTTAAGAATCGTCAAAAAAGTCGGAAAAATAAAAAGTCACTATTTGTAATAGTATTTTTAATTTTTTTTTAACGAAAACATAAAAATTTGAAATAAAAAATTGCAGAAAATATAATGTTCACACTTTTCAATTCTGACTCGTCAAGGCAAGTATTTTTGGATGAGAACGGAAAAGACAACAAAAAATGTACAAACTTGACGGCACTAGTCAATTTTCTTATTTCCTTATGTTCTTTCAGGTGGATATTAGTAACACTAATATTTTTGGACGTTACAAACATCAGCAAAAAGCCAATATACCCTCCCTACTGTGGTGATTTTAAATACCATGAATTATATCCTTTATATCAGATGTGAATTAAAAAGATTAAATAAATGTTTTCAAATTATAGAAGATCAGACATTAACAAGCCTTATGTAAAAAAAAAATATGAAAACTTGTATGAAAATTAGGTACTCAAAACAACTGAGTTATCTTTAAGGTTAGACTGTTGAAGATAACCTTAATTAGTTTTGTTCTTGGGTTCAAAGTTGTATTATTTATATAAAAAGTTTATTTTTTAATCATGCGTACCTCAAATTGTAAAAAATTATTTCAAGAAAGTATTTAAAAAAAATTAGCACATTTTTTTGGCATTTTAAAACAAGTTTCGCTTATTTTTAAACTGATTTAGCCGCTTAACTTTTTGAGATCTAGTCACACTGAATACATATTACAAAAGTTTTTAATTAAAACTTTAATTGATAATTGTAACAGTAGTTAGGCAAAAAACATATTTGATATAGAAACAATTATACCCTCGAACACACAAACTCCCTAACAAGTAAACAAATTATTTACACACTTCTACACCTAAATACTCATGTTTGTACTTGTAAGTGCGGGAATACAGAAATTGTGTTTAAAATACAAATATCAATTATTAATTAAAAAAAAAAAAAAAAAAAAAAATACTAAAGAAATAAATTTCTTAATAAGAAAGTTTTTTTTTTGTATGTGAATACGATTTATGTATGCAGATTTAATCAAATAGAATTATTTCATATTGACATTTCAACCTGCAGCGTATTATTCGTAAAGAATTTTTTTATTTTAAACGCTTTATTGAAATATCATAAAATAAAAATTTCAGTATGAATAAGAGTCGTTTATATTGTCTAATTGAAATAACACCTCCCTTTTCATTACCCTGTAAACTTACATTTACATATGAAAGGGTTAGTAATTGTTTAACTCAGTGTGTGTAAAATTGTTCTTTTTCTGCTGACTTGCATTGCAAGCAATATGCTGGCAAAATTGTCATAAATTTGTGTGTTTGCACGCTGTGATATATGAGTAATTAAATTAAAAATTTCAACAAGCTAGAACAGACCTACACACACGAACAAGGACATGACTTATGAACACATTCATATGTAAATTAGGGAAGTTATCTTTTTTGCAGGAAATAGTAAAAGTGTAGCATTTTTTCTGTTACTGGTGCTCGATATCGCGATATGACTTCCGAGTTCTTTCTGCATAAATTGGAAGATATTGATGTGAATGATTATTTGCAGACAAAAGAAATTTCATTTGAAAAGTTCGCTCATTATACCATCTGAAAAGCTCTTAATTACAAAGGCACCCCACCGAAATTGATATCTTTTATCAAAAGAGACCACTAGTCTTACAATTCAGGCTCTACCTATGCACACAGCTATGAGACTTAAGGTATGCTCACACACGACAAATATTTACTGAAAAAAGCGTAACCACATTTTTAGCCCACATTCGTTTAACACTATTCGATCTTACAAGTGTTTTGTAAGATCAAACAGCATCAAATAAAATAAGTTTTTGAAATTAATAAATAAATGTAAATATATTTTACTTAGTTTAGTGGTAACGTTTTTTTTTTTTTTTTTTTAAATATTTGCCATTGCTTTAGACTACAGCGATGACATCAACCTTCTCTGTGACCTGTGATTACTGCTAAAACATTCCGTAGTCGATCATGTAGAATATTCATCAGTGACTAGTTTTGCGATAATCACATTTGGACCATATACCTTGTCGTCACACAGATTGTCGCAAACGATCATCTAGTTTTCGAGCAATTATAGAAACCCAGCGCAATCAATTCATCAGTTGTCTCCACATCCGAGAGTTGGGCTCCTGTTGTGGCCAAAGAAAACAGTTTCCTGGGATGGTTTGCAATCCTGGTATCCAGAAGAGTCCAAAGAAAAATGAATGTTTCAGCTTCCCAATCATTTCAATTCTTTCTAAGAAAGATGCAATCTCCTAACATGCACTCCGTAGCCTGTCACGTAGAATATTCACCAGTGACATAGTTCTGGTTCATAGTTGAACCATATGGTCCTTGTTGTCAGACACTTTGTCTCGAGCTACCATCTAGTTTTCGCAAAATTGAAGAGTTTATCATAAACCCAACGCTCGCACGATGTGTAGAATTCGAACCAATCGATCCTCATTCGAGAATGAGACTCCTGTTTTGGAAAATTAATCCCCAGTACAGTTTTCTGGGATATTTACAACACAATTCAAAAATCTAACCCTTTCAATTGCTGGGTCAAGGGTCAACTTTTTTATTGGGTGTATAACTTAAAAATGCGGAATTCCTTATAGTCCAGACCTTGACTCGTCTGACTACTATTGGTTACGATCAAGGCAGTAAGCTCTCTCTCTCTCTCTCTGGGATACACCCAACTTCAGAACAGTGTATTCAAAATTGGCTTGATTCGTTTTTAAGATATGGTCACACTTGGCAAATATTTAAACAAAAAAGCGTAAAAAAGCACAAAATTTGTTTGACGTTGTTTACTCTTAAGAGTTTTGCAATATCAAACAGCATAAAATAATATAAAACTAAATATTTGTTGTGTCTTGTCCTAAATAAATGAAGATTTTTTAAAAAAAATAAAAGAGTTTAAATATATTTTATTTAGTGGTTACATCTTTTTCGGAAAATGTGACCCTCAATGTGACCTCAAAAGATGAGCAGTTCTTTTGGCGCATAATCCATATGTTGACGGTAATATTCTGCTGACGGTTCTATTTAATTTTGTTGTAGGTAATCTAGTGTAAAGTTAATTGTCAGTAATCAAGAATGTAGCCACTTTAAACTTTTGTTTACTATTTTACTCATCAGAAGCAATCTATTGGATGAATGATTGTCACTTAGTGTCTCTTTTGCAAGTGGAAATATAGTATGTTTTTTTGCACCTAATTTTAATTTACATTTTCATTCATTCCGGCGTACTTAGTAATTATAAAAACATTTTTTTTATGCAATCAACTTCCAAAAGCAAAGGGAACTAATACAGGACTAGCCACGTAATTGTTTATTTAGAAATAATTATAGATTCTAGTTGTAACACTAAATGAAAGGGTACGACTTTATCAATACGATGCGATTGTAGGGGTTTTAGACACCCGATAGACAATCCGTGACAGATTTTTTATAAGCATTTTAAAAACTCTAGCTAAAATTGTTTTCCGTTGGCAAGTTTTTAACAAAAGCGAAATATATTTGCATTTTATTTGCCAAGTGATATGAGACACGAGTGTAACACATATCAAAGATAAATTAGTACAAGTTAGAGTTTAGTTATAACATAACATAAGAAAATAAATATTCAGAATTTTTTTTTAGAAAAAAAAGTAGAAAAACAATGGGCCTGTTCGTAAATGCACCACAATATGATTACTTTGCTGCACAATATGATTACTTTGCGCTGCCACAGCAAATCATATGTTGCTGATGCTTATTTTTGTTTATTTTTTTTTGTTGTTTGCATTTACGAACAAGCGAACACTGCGCAAAAATGGACAAAATATTTATAAATTTAATTTGTGAAATTGTGAACAAATATTTGTCAAATATGAAAGAAACGAGACTAAAAATGTTTACAAAGTGAAATAAACAAAAATAAATAATAAAAAATCACATTCTTTATACTTCCTCATTAGTTGCATCAGCCATTTTTGTGATTAGTGTTGCATTTTTGAATAGTTGACAATTGCAGTGATGCCATTGTTTGCATTATTGAATGTAATGCGCATAATATGCAGTGCTGTGATGCATTTACGAACAGGCCCAATGTTTTTCCTTGTAAACCAATTTGCAAACTTTAGAGCCTAAAAGACAAATCAACGCATTTCAGATATCTAGGTTTATTTCAAATGTGATATTATTCCCGCCCACACTTCTTGGTATATGAAAAAAGTAAAAACAGGACCACTCTAATGTACATATAAGGAAGGCATAAGGCTATGTAATAATATACACCTACATATGTATGTATGTATGTACGCTTGTGTTAGCAGTTAATAAATTTATGAATTATTTTTACACACTCATACATAAATAAAAACACTCTCAAATTTACATATCTATACAAATATACGAGTATGTACATACATACATATTTGAGTATATACTTTCTATTTACATTGCGTATATTACAAACACATGCTAATTTATTTGTGGCACAAAAGATTGTTTGATTTTATTTAAATTTTTACATGCGTACATATGTTGTGTGCATACAAATTTTAATCAAACTCATGCAGTTATTTCTGCAAAAAAAAATATGTATTAAAAAGAATTCATTATTATAATGTATTATTCTCATCACTTTTAAAAATATTAAAAATATAGAGAATATTTATATAGATTTTAGCTTATGTAGCAGTTTAGTGGGGGAGGGTGATGAGAAACAGGGGCGTGTATTAATTAACAGCTATTCATACTTGCCTGCATTAAACATTATGTATTTGACGTCTGCCAAATGCCTCTTGCATTTGAGGCGGCTTTACTCTAAACTAATTTTCAACAAAGGTTTCATTGCAGTATGAAGAGGGATTTGTACTGCTTGAAATCCCCTACAAACGTTTATGTTTTTCAATTTATTTTTAATATTTTGCATATTGTTTTTTAATCAAACATACACCTCTTTTAAATAACTGTCAATATTTTTTTATTTGTAAATGAATATGAACAAAAATCTGTGCAGATAAATAATAATTTTTTTTTGATTTATTATATAGTGGCAGGCATATTTCATTGTCATTTACATTTAGTCTTTATTGTCATTGCAAATAATAGACATTAGTGAGTTTGTAATACAAATGAATCGTTAAGCCTTGATTAAAATTTTAACCTTCAAGTTGGGTTCCTAATCGACAAGCATTTTTCAGATATATTTTTAGCAATTCTCCATGGAAATTAGATCCATTGATTTTTTCGATACTAGCTACATTTATATGAAAACTCGATTTTATATCAGAAATAAAATGAGTGAAATCGTTTCGAACTCGATACTGTATTGATTAAGAAAATATCACTTCTACTTTGGATCAAAAATGGATTAAAACTTAAATCATTAATACCTTGTTACATACTGCCAATTTTTTGAGAAATTATAATTAGTCAAAGCCCCATTTAAGGTAGCTAGTAAGGTAACCGGTATGTGAATTGAGTGTGTAACTATTTAAGCCTATTTGAAATCTTTAACTGCCGCTTAGTAGATGTACATGTTGAAATCACTAGTCACGTGTGGTTACCATAAATGACAGTTAGAAACTCTAGTTACCAACAGTTACCCGGAATAGCTGGGTATCACTGTAAATATTTATTACACAGACATACAGGTGTATAGGTTAATATCTGTTCACACAAACACTTACACTCGCACTTACTGGCATAAATTATTGATGACAAACCAATGGTCCGGCAGATATTGAAACAAGCATTAATTTTATTGAAATCAATTAATGCTTGTGTGTGTATACACATGTTGGTATTATAGGGAAGGGATTTTCATATTTCATCTTTTCAATTAAGACTGTACAATTTAAATATAACTACGCTGTATGGACATTTTTTTAAGGACAACATATTATTTATACATTAATACACGCAGAGAAAAAGAATCATCATTGTGGTATAATCACAACTATTTTGTTTAATATGTATACAAGTTTTTCAACAATATTATGACCACTGTAATTATTTATGTAACCATAATATGTAAGAGTTAGTCCAGATAATTACAATTAGGTATATGTTTGTGGTAATTAACCAATGCCATAATCATATAACTAAAATCAGTGATCATAACTATATTTTTTCTTCAAGTGTATTTAAATAATTTTTGTTATAATAATGATAATTGTTGCTGACATTTTCCTAGAATTGTAGAAATGATCAAGAATTTGTTTGTTACAAATAAATTGACATTTATGCTGTTGAAAGAATGAAAAATTGTACATAATTGTAAAATAATTGTAATGAAATGCTTATTAAGCAAACCACCAGTATGTGTTTTTTTAATTGTATGCCTGGGAATTGGAGCACTCCAATGCATCAAGCTGAAGGTAAATAGTGAGGGCAGTGCAATTAAATTACTGTAACATTTTTTTACGGATTTTTTTTTTGTATCTGACAGTAAAGTAAAATAAAACAAGTAAAATGACTTCTGCTGTTATTGAATTTCACTAATAATTTAAAATAAAATATATATAACAAGTCTGTTTAATACAATTTGGGATTTTAAGTATGAGCTATTTGGAATAATGTGAGACTTGGTAATAGAGTGATTTGCAAAGTAATTTAAACTATAAATATTTCATGTGCGTTTAGAAACACATGTAAACGTGTAAGATTTGGCAAACAAAAACAAGTAAGAAAGTATAGTCGGCTAAGCCCGACGATAGAATACCCTACAGCTAGTTAATAAATATAACAGCTTTACAGAAATTATGGACCAATTATCCAAACATTTAGGGCGGTTCGGAAACTTCTTAGCCTAGCATAGAAAGAGAATAGTTAGTTTTTCAAAAACATTTTTATTTTTCAATATAATTTCCTGAAAATTTAGTACCCTTAGTCCAACGCTCATCTAGAAATTCTATCCCTTGATTAAAATAGTTTTCCTTAAGGCCTTCAAAATAGTGGTTTACAACTATAATTGCAGCTTGATTTGAGGTAAAACACTTGCCAGCTAGACATTTTTTTTAGATTTGGGAACAGGTAAAAGCCACTGGGACTAAAGCAGAAGAATGAGGTGGTTGGTCAAGCAACTCGTACTTAAATTCGTTGATTTTAGTCATTGTTGAAACATTCTTGTGCGCTGAGAAATTTTTACATTTAATTGATTCAAAATGTTGCAATAGTACTCTGAATTTATTGTTTTACTCTTTTCAAGATAGTCAATCAATAAAATACCTTTGAAGTCCCAAAAAACCGTTGCCATAACCTACCAGCCGATTAAATTGTTATAAAACGACGCTTAGAATCCATTTTATTTTGCTTAAAACGATCCCAACAAGCTTGGAAAATTTGTATTCTTATGCGTTTTTAACAAATGGGGCACCCATGTTGCTGAAAGCCTTTTCATATGTAGTTCTTCATGCAAAATTAAATGGACTCGATCATTTGAGATGCACATGATATTAGATAAACCTTTTTTATTTAAATATTTAATGACACCAAGAATTTTTAATTTATCCATTGCAAAAAATCGCTGATGCGTCTTTTTTGAACACCTGTTTTTATATAAAGGAGTTGACAGATCAAAAAGGTATTTAACACGTGTCCATAGCACAGATGGAAGTTTTCAAAACACTTAATTTTTTTCTGTTCATACCGCGCTTTCTGTTCTAGGCTATAAAATTTCTGAACCGCCCTCGTATGTATGAATTTAAAATTTCTTCATTTAAGCAAAAATAAATGCCAAACTAATAAAACATTTCTTTAACATTATTTTAACACCAAATAAAAAAAATTTTTTTTTCGGAATACAAATAATTTGTCTTGTATAATTTCTCACATCTTTTCCTTTCCATTTGTAAACACAATGAATATAAAATGGACATTACTTCGACCAAGAAACAAATTTCATCTTTAAATACAAATGTTACATGTAAATATTTAAATTAGACTCGTAGAAGTAGTTTCAAAGTAATTTTGTTTGAAAAAAAACCCTCGAAGAAAAATTACAAAAACATTGCTGATCATATAAGGCGGAGCACAATGGAAAGAAATTTATACATACATTTGCTGGCAACTCATTCAAAAATGCTTTTTTTTGGTTTTGTAATTTGTTACATTTTTTCCCTTTATTTTTGAGTTTCTAATGAAAATGTAAATTTGTGACGAATTCATTCCATTTCATTCGTTTATTTTATTCATGTTATTGCAAATCATCTCTTGTTGTCTTTTTGTTGATTTGTTTTAAGTTTCATTTTGAAAATTGTTGCCATTTTCAACTTATACATACACATATAAAACTACAACAACTTGTTATCAAAGTGAGTGAGTGAGAGATCATAAGAACTAATACAGCAACGACAACAACAAACAACTACTGGGGCATAAATTTAACTTTGTATTTATAATCCAACAAACACATTTAGACACTCACAGTGTTGCTGGTTGCTGATGAATGGTTGTTAGTTGTTTAAGTTTAAATGTACGTAATACGACATCAAAAGATGTCACTTAAGTTTTTTGTTGGTAAACAAAAAATGTACCAACAGCAACAAACAAAAAAAAAAAAAAACACAAACAAAAAAAAAACACAAACATAAACATAAACACAAACTCAAAAGAGACCAAATATTTTATGATAATGAATACACACATTCACATGAGCAAACAAACATACATACATATGTACATAAAATTCATTCATAATATTTATGTATAAATTCATATACGGATGCACACTGTACAGTCGGCTGGCTCCAATTTTTTGTAGAACAAATTGTCAAAGTTTCCAATTGCGTACACATACGAGTATAAAATGAAAGTCTAGTTTAATGTAAAGATTGATATAATCGAACCACTTTAATTATTTTTTAATAAAAATCAAAGAAAATTTTTAAAGTTATTGGTTTTTATTTTATTACATACATACAGTGGCTCACAGCTTATTTTATGCAGTGCAGTTTTTTGTTTTTAAAGTTTCATAAAAAAAAAATAACAGAAACTTAAAAAAAATTCATGTCATTTAGGCCGCGTTTTCACTATGTTTTCACTATGTCATTTTTGTTGTCAAATTGTCCAAATTGTTGGCAATTGTATGAAAACGGGTTGTCATATGGCGTCATCATTGCAAACAATCATTATTGCAAACATAGATGACACCATATGACAACCCGTTTTCATACAATTGCCAACAATTTGGACACATTTTGAGAACAAAAATGACATAGTGAAAACCAAGCATTATTGTAGAAATGTAAACATTAATATTAAACTAAAAAATAACGAAAAAAAAATCTCGTTTTTCGCGTCACAGCTTTTTTTAAGCAGTCAATATCTTCTGTACCGATAGCTCAAAGCAGCGTTTTGTTAGTTTTGGTTATTCTACAATTTCTAGCAATATTTTCTATTGGATTGGGAGTCCGATTTTGTATATTTTGTCAAGTGTCAATTTATCACCTTCACAACTGGCCTCTTAACTTAACTGGCCTTAAATCAGTTGTAGATAATAAAGGCTAAACCGTGTAATACCAGTGCCTGCATAAAATAAGCTGTTAGTTTTATTTTTATAAAGCTTTTAAAACAAAAAAAAACCGCATAAATAGGCTGAGAGCCACTGTACATACGTACATATAACAATAATTAAAAAAAACTATTAAATAAATCAAAAAGAAGTTCCTTGATACAAAAGATCTGCTGTTTTAAAAAGTTATACTCTTATATGCCTTGTTTTGCTGTGTGATGCCGACTCAAGGAAACTGTTCTTCATTGCATCAAACACATTGTCATGTTGTGTCATTGCAACACTACAAAATTGTTCTGCTCTTTCATTAAGAATGCAAGCTGCTCTTGCAGTTTTTAAGTTTAATAGCAGGTGATGAAATATGTACAATAATAATTGAAAAAAATACCAAACAAAACTTGATTAATTGTAAATTTTTCATTTCATGTTGTTCATGTTTTAATGTAGTCTTCTTGTATCTAAGTCAGTGTTTGTTATCAATACTGCGCGATTGTTCTAATCAAACTTTTAAATCCGACTTTTAACATTATTTTTAATATGTAACGTTTTTTTAATGCAAACGAAACAGATCTCCTCTATTGGAAAATGTTAACCAGAGAAGAAAGTTGTTGAAGAATAGAGTGACAATTTACAAATAAAGTTAGTCTCATTAATAAAAACGAAATCGCTCCCAATGAAATCCTTATTAATTCTCGTTAATGTCACAATTCATTTTGCCAAATGACAATTAATAAAAACTATAAAAGCTGAACAAATTTGGACGATAATCACGCCTCCTAATGTCATTTAAACAATAAACATTATTACAAAAAAATCTCGAAATAATGAAACAAACATTAAAAAAGGAATAAAGAAACCACCAATGGGCCAAGTTAAAAAATTAAAATTATTAAGGCAGTATATGTATAAAAAGTATTTCGAACCAATAAATGTTAAGTGTAAATTACTTAATATAGAACAACTTCAAATTTATTATAGTATCCATTTTACGTTAGAAATGTAACGTGTTAAAACTTTTTGAAGGTTGTAAAAAATTATTGCACATTATTCCATTTAAATTAAAAAAAATTTTAATTAAAGAATTATGTTTAATTTCGCTTATTTGTGCATTTTCAAACCAATTCTATTTTTTTGTCGCGTTCTTAATAATGATAATTAATATTTTTTTGTTTTGCCTTATGCAATTTTAAGTTAAAAAACACGCGAAAATATGTCGCGTGCTAAATCAAATGCTGCTAACAAAATGCCACATTATTACAAATATGTATTTTAGTTAATAAATATCACTTAAAAAAATAATTTAATTCCAAGATTTTATAATTTTTTTAAATGCAGACAAAAAAAAGTTATAGATATTGTTGGTTAATTCACTTTTAAGTTGCCTTTTAAGTTTAAGCCTTATTACGAATGAGATAGGAAAATATGTTTTGCGTACTAAATCATAATAAAGGCTGTATAGGATAAAGAATACACATATTTCAGCAATGAATACAAAAAAACAATTTCAAAAGAAATTCACATTATTTTATTTTCATTGAAAAAAAACCTTTGGAAAAAAATGTTGTTCCAATTCACAGATTTTCTGCATTTTTGATTTCATTGTTAAAACTTTAACTTGTACTAATACATTTTACAAATGTGACGCGTAAATATGTCGCATGCTAAATCAAATGTTTTAAAACATAGGATACACTGGCATGACAGCTACCAATAAACTGAATGTCATATTATTATATGTATTTTAGTTTAAAGATTTCTTAATTTTTCTCAATACAGTCGAATACAAGTTTTATATTTTGTAACGTTCTTGAACTCATGTTTATTACATATACCTATATATTGCAAACTATAAAACGTATATGGGCTACTAAATCAAATCGAAAAATGGAACAACAAAATCACCCTTCTTCTGTTTGGCGTCGTCGACACTAGACAACATGATTTGTTGTAAATCCGTATTATCGTTGTCAATATTGCCATTTATCGATGGCTGTCGACATTGCTTGGTATTCTGTAACTTGAATTGACGTCGATGTTGCCTTTCATTTTGTCGACGGTCTTTTTAGTATCGTGTTGTGTTGTGTAGTGTTGTATTCTTTTGTGTACAAAAAAGAAATAAAAAAAAAATTTAAATAGTAAAAATAAAAAGAAAAAATTTATAGTTAAAAAAATATGGAAAAAAAATTCAAATTACAAACACAAATCAATTTAAAAAGCTGGTGGAAGAACTGAAAAAAATCTGGCTTAAGTCGGTTTTAGTGACATTTTTTAAATCATTTCCAAAATTTTATCACTAATAGAGTCGACAATGTCGACGACACCAAACAGAATAAGGGTGAATATTTATTCGTTTACTTAATAAATAAACAAACGTCACGTTCTTGACCGTGGAAATGCACAAATATGATAATTGTGACATTAAACTATGGAGAACGAAATAGTTTCGATTTATCGGTCTGTAAAATTTCTTTACACTCTATAATATAATACAAACTTAACTAGAAAATATAATACTTATGTCGTATAAATCGCATGATTTTAAGAATGAACAATTTAAAAAAACGAATAACTCACAAAGTGATGTTCTGTAAATCGCATAATTCTGTAAAACAAGTAAATCACGTGGATTCGATTTTAAAATCGAAAATTTTACTCTGTTACTTTTATAAGCAAATAATAATATGGTGCAATTTACTTGAGTTATTTTCGATATTGTCTTTGTATGTCCTGCCAAGCGCAAATTTAAAGGACATAGCATGACGTGACAATGTTTTTTGTGACAAGTGTTCATCAGTATGAAAAACAACTTTCCGTGAAATTAATTTTTTTTTAATAATTTACTAAGATCGCTTCAAAGATCTTATTTAATGGTTAGATTGAACAAAACTATACTTTCAACAGAAAAATTTCAGTATTTCCTATAAAAAAAACTTTCGTATATTGACATTTTCTATAGAAAATCATTTATACACACCTAATTCTGTTTTTACACGGTAATTGGTTCCAGGAAACTTCGTGTAAAAACAAACATTGGTCGTATGCGAAATAGGTGATTGGTTCCAAATCTCTAAAATCTATTGAAATTTGTGAAAAAGAAGGACTTTTTAAAAACAACTAATCAGGTTTATAGTATTAAATCATATACATATGTACATGTGTATACAATGTGTTTTTACACAAACTTAGTTGTTAAAGAAAAAAAGATAAAGTAATGTAAAAAATGTATTACAAGTCCATTTGAATTTTTTTTATTTACAATTGCTTTGACCAGTAAATTTGCTTGTATTCACAAAAAGGGAATTTCCCTAAATTTGTGATATGAACATATTACACAAAAATTAAATTTAACTAAAAAAAAATTAAGCCCAAAAGATTTTGAATCGTGATAAATGGAATAAAATCGTATAAAAAAATTTAAAAGTTGTTTATTTTCAAACCGTGTTAAATCAAAAACGTTTAAAAACAGAATAAGGTGTAACTGTATTTTTTTTCATGTAACAATTCCTACCTTCATTAAAAATAATTTAATGAAAATTAAATTTAATGTACTCGAGCCGAAATAAAAGAAATATCAACTGTATTTTATTTATACATAAAATTGTGAAAATATAAACTGAATACCGAAAATTCCTTTCATTTTCTATCACTAACGGTCTAATTGACACCGTTATGCCGGTCTTCTTTATACACAATAAATCTTTATTATAAATCGAAAAATTGTATACAATTAACAGGTGGATTGTATTTTTTGAAGATTTTTATTTCTTTTAACGATATTTTTTTCATAATTATTAAATATATTCATGAATTTTTCAAAATCTCACCACTGTATAGGTGAAATATGTGTGCGTTAACATTTCCCTTTGTCGGTATGTGTAAGTTTGTTTGTTTGTTTTTACAATAGAATGTTTGTTTGTTCGTCTGTTGACATCATGAATAATTGATGAGACTATTTTATACTCAAGTAGTAGTAGTAGTGAAGCATTATTTAAGTCAAGGATACGAATACATGCATAAATATGAGCATGAGTACAACTATAAAAACATACACATCTACATATGTATGTTTAAATGTGAAAGTATGAGTATAAGGACGAAATGATGATCAAATTGACAACCAGGGTAATGTTTGTTTAAGTGTACGAGTGTTTTATTTTTTGGGCGGATGTAAATTTATATGTATACAAATAGTATTTATAAAAAATATGCATTTTTGTATATGTTTTTAGAATGACGACTGTTGATTTTAGTAAACCAAAACCTCATCTCAAAAAGTTCTTCTATTTGTGACCATTATTTCAATACCATATAATAACAAACTTATTGTTGCTATTGATGTTGTCCTCATTGTTGTAGTTGTTGTTATAATTGTTGTTGTCGGTTACTACCCAGCGGGAAAGAGATGCTCTAAAGAAGCCTTCTTTGGCAGTCACAGGGACTTCCAGCCGCATGTCCAAATCATTTAAATTTTACATGGCGTGTCATTGTTAGTTAAGGCCTTGCATACTCGCTACTAGTTAGATGGCTGCTAGAAGGCCTACTTGAGAAGGGCAATTGGAAGGTCTACCAATGCCTCATAAAGGACGTAATTAAAGCTTTGCTAAATTAATAATTTCTTTGAGGAAAGTAAAAAATGAGTTTAAATTAAAAGAAGGGTTTTAAATTAATTTTAAATTATTTTGAACTCATCTCAGTTCATTTAAACCAATTCAAGTTCGTAAAAAAATATTTTCTCTCTCTCTAAAAGAGAGACGTAAAACTTCATATGAAAAAAACTTTGTCCGAACAAATATTTTGTTGAGAACGAATGGTTGAATCCATTATTAGAATGTGTAAACAGGTCTTTTATAAGGCCTGCAAATGGAAGCACTTGGAATTTTTTCCCGCTGCGTAGTTAATATACCATATACATAAAATTTTTATAATTGCTTGACAACACAAAAACAAATATGTAACCACAATAATTTATAATATGTATACGGAAAATATGTTGAAATTTTAAAACCATCTCAAAACGCAAACAGTCGTACACTCAAAGAAATTGTTTTGGGTATAAATTAAAAAAAAAAAAGAAAAAGATTCAAAGACATTTGGAAAATACTGTTGTACAGAATATTTTCTATAAAAAATTCTGTTATAAAGATTTTCCATCGAAAATTCTGTTTTAGACAACAGTTTTTTTAGACAAATCTGTTATACACAACGTTTTCTATTGAATAAACTTTCATACACAAACTTTTCTATCGAACAATCCGCTATACAAAAGCTTTTGTGCAGAAGTGTTATACACCAACTTTTCCATGCAATAAACTGTTATACATAAACGTTTCGATGGAATAAACTATTATACAAAAGATCTCTAGAGAATAGTTAAACTACTATACACGCTTTGCGTCGTTTCGTTTTGCATTTTTTTTTTTAAGTTGCATCGCTGCTTATTTGTACTAATTTTTACTGTGCGTCGTTAGATTTTCGAGGTTGTGTTGTTTTGGGTTTGAGCCCTTAATTTTTTTTAAAAATTTTGCAACATCTGCAACATCATTAGACGCTGAAACGATGACCCGTACAAGAAGTGCTTTGATGATCGAAATGGAGTCCTTGCTTTCTATTTGGATTGAAAATCAAGTTGCGCAGAGAATACCATTAAGTAAAATGGCAATTCGGACAACATCTAACGATAATGCTAGTGGTAGTAAAACACACAATTGCTACAAGGAAATTTATTTTACGTTGAAAAAAAAGGTGTTCAGCAAACATTGGACCAATTTTTTGTGAAAGAAAGCCGACGACTTAGTATTTTCGTAACCCTAGAACCTATCTTCGATCTTTACATGGTTGAAATAGAAAATCTTAATTCACTTTGCATCGTGTTTTTTAAAACGTAACCCGACGCAAAGTGAGGTATTGGTGTAATCGCTATTTTCTATATAAAATACTAAGATACTAATAATTAATGTTATTAAATTAAAATAAAATTATTTAATTATTTCTTTAAGTGTACTGTGGTGGTTGGTAGATTAGTTGGTTTAAATTTTTAAAGCCCTCATTTTAAAAGTTATTAGTTTGTTTGTGGGTCTCTTGATTTCTTTGCAATAAAATGTAAATATTTAGTTTGTGGTTACAATAGGAATTTTACACACAGCTTTGATTAGTTGAAGTTGAAGAAATCAATGGCAAAAAGTTGAGAAACCCAAATTAAATGTTATTTGAGCAAAAGGAATTTAAACCAAAAATCAAAGGAATGCTATAATAACGACTTAATAATTGCTTAAATCAAATATTCTTGTTACTTAAACACAACATTCAATTATTAAAACAGTATAATTGTTGTAGAAAACTCCCCCAAGTATTATGATTACATAAATATCTTAATTTAAAAGTTAGCAATTTATTATTAACAAAAACTAAAACTCTTTATTTATTTCTATGTATATTTCGTTTGCAAACTAACAAAAATCTTAAAATTCCAAACATTTTTCGTAATACATATGGGCATTTCCTGCAAATCGTCAACCAGGATCCAAAAATAAAATGTTGATAATCATCGTGTTTTATTGTTTATGATTATAAAAAAAAGTCTATATTTTTATAATAGAATGGGTTCATATCATATTTCAGCTGTTTTACATGAGGAAATTGGGCTGGAAAATGGAAAATTTTATATTTTGCTTTATGCTATTTATAAACCAATTTTTATATTTAATTATTTTACATGCAAAAATATGTTATTTATGCACTCTTTCTGCAAAATCTCTCCATTACAATCAATTCGTAAGATAAAAGTGTATCGAGGACAAAAAAGTTCGATTAACGGTAAATTTTTACTTTGTTTCTTATCTATGTTTTAATCGTACGTTCGCGACCGAAAATATCATTTTATTTTAATTGATTTGCATTAACTGTCAACAGGTGTCAGATATTACAAATTTTAATCAAGTTCGGTGTCACTAATTTATAATTAAAAAAAAAATTCTGGGCAACAATTAATTAAAATCTTTTTTATTTGCAAAATTTCGTACGTTCGCGACCGTAAGCAAATTTTTTTCATAGGCAATGCATTTATTTTCTTAACACGCAAATTTACTTTCGTAGATGGTTAAAATATGTGATAAATCGCAAAACGAAAAACAAAAGCGTTATATCAATAAAATTAAAAGCGATCCACAAAAGCTAAAAATTTTACGCGAAAAAGCTGCTGAGTGGATGCGAAAACGACGCTTAGCATTAACAAAAAATAAAAAGGTTTTAAAACAAATACAAGAAAAAGAACGTGCAAGGTAGAGAGAATACCGACAAAAGAAGAAAAAGAAGACGATCATGAAGCGTATTCGTGTAGACAAACTCTGGGCTGAAAGGGCATTACCAAGTGATTTGAAAAAAAAAAAAAAAAAAATTTAAGTTATTAAAGGACTATTTCAGAAGTATGTCGAACAGGAAAACGAGCAGAATAAAACATCTACGCAAGTTGAATGGGGCAGGAAGTTAGAAGTAGTGAAAGATATTTACTTGCGTGAAGATGTAATCGTTCAGTCGGCAGCCAAAAAGGACACCCTCATTGTTGATGGACAAATTGTTGCTAAACGATATATGCTGCTAACTGTATCGGAAGCTTACGAAGTTTATAAAAATTAATCAATTGGAGAATGCGTAAGCAAGACAAAATTCTTTCAGTGTCGACCCAAACATGTTCAACTCTCGACCAAAATGCCGCATAACATGTGCGTATGTATTCATCACGCCAATTTCAGTTTTTTATTAAATAGTTGCACAACAGTTATACAGTCTTTCCCCAAAACCTTCGAAAGTTTTTTACAATTAGCCTGTTGCAATATTAAAAACGAAAGCTGTATGACCAACGATTGCGAAAACTGTACAAAAGATGTGAAATCTATTGTTCCAGTATTATACTTAACAAAAATGGATGAAATTGTAAAATGGCAACAGTGGCGGAAAGTAGACGATAGAATAACTTTGACTGACTCTATTCCATAAAAACAAAATTATAAATACTGTTAATATTTTATATGAAATAAAATAGTCTATTTCTTTTTATAAGTACTACTACACAATACAAATTAAGTATTACGTATTTTGAATTAAATTAAGTTTTGATTTCTTCGACCTTTTTTTTCAATAAAATAAAAAAAGTTGTTTCGAGTTCGAGGCCACGTATTTACGTATTTTGTTAAAGAAATTTGAGAATATTTATGGGAAAATGCATGGTGATAATAGTAAAAATAACATATGGAAAAATCTTACGTTAGCGACCCGTACGTTCGCGACCGTTACTTAAGGCAATTGAACAAAAACCAATCGAGATCTTTTATTGTGTAAATAATGGATAGAGACCTACATTAATACACTTTTAAAATAAATTAATCACTTTAGAATATTCCGTTCCATTTCGCAGATTTTTAAATTTCACTACTGTCAACCAAAGTTGACTTCTATTTTATGGACGTTCGTGACCACATGTTTATAACTATCATTATGAAAACTTACACTGTATAAAATCTATCTTTTGTATTAAACATAGAGCTACTAAAATGCTATCGAATTGCAAAAAAAAACAATTAGGAAAAGTTTTGTTCTCTATATCTTTTGTACATTAAAAGCGTACGAACATACGTTCGTGACCCGAGGAAATGCCCATATTATACCTAAATCATATTAAATAACTCTAAAAAGATTTTTTGTGCCTTCATAAAATTACCACTAAAAAATAACCCTAAAAGTATGACATTTATTATTGATTATTTTACTAAAAACACTAAGTGCTGTGGAGCATAAAATTTGTAAATCCCTAAAATGTTTTAAAAGCCATCATAAAAAAAAGTTTACTTTTCTATAAAAACTTATATAAAAATATGAAAATTATATAATTCATAGCACACACATACACTCGTAAGTATAAAAATAGATCTGTATTGAAATATTGTTGTAACTATAAATTTAACCCAAACATTTATAAGATATCTTAGAAAGGATTTTTTTAAATTAATATTGTCCTTTTGTTTTTCGTATCTTAAAACGTAGTGTTGTTTCTTAGCAGGCATCTTGCTTCAAAAAGATGTCCCATTAAATTTGCCGCGAATTAATTTTAAATCAATTTAAACAACTGCCTGGCACGCAGATGCCCCCAATAAAATTAAAAAAAAACACTAACCAATTTTTACTCACTCACTGTAATTACAATTTTCTCTTTTTTTTATAGAAAAAAAAAATCAAAAAAATATTTATTTAATGTTAATAACCATAAAACACGCAAAATGTTAAAGTTGTTTTGGTTTACAACAAAAATGAAAAGGAACAAAAACTAAAACATGAGTGACACAAATTCTTTGTAAAATAAAAAAAAAAGAAATAAAATTGACGCCTAAAACTATGTTGTGTTTATTAAATATTTAAAAGGCCAGGAAATAGGCCAATTCAGCTCACTTTACATTAGAGGTTTTCAATAGATGTTAAAAATTATGGCAGTTTTCTAGATATTAAAAAGTGTTAATCATTTATTTACATATAGTAATAGCTAGGATGATTATCAATCATATATTTTTAAAACAAATCTCTTGCATATCTTAAGGTGCTTATATAGAAAATCTTGTGTAAAATAGAATTTTCTATAGAAAATTTTGTGTATATAATAGTTTTGGTTATAACTGGATTTTGACCATTTAAATTTTTTAGATTTAGGGTCGAGTTACTTTTATTTACATATCTTCGTAAGGTTTAAAATTACCTATAAAAACATTGTCATATATTCATAAACCATAATATTGAATAGCAATTTCCATGAGTCCTGTTACCACTTATATTCCCCTAATAAATTAAAACAAATTCTAATGTTTATATGTATTTAAGTTTCGTCCTAAATATTTGCAACAGTTTATTAATATACAAAATAACATCAATTTAAGAGTTATTGGAAATTTGTAACAGCACGTCTGCCATTTAGCTTAAAAGGCAGGTAACAAGAACAATGAATATCTAATGAAGTCTAAAAAGAATACATAATAATCTCTATGTATCTTGCCATACTTTATACTAAAATCATGTCCTTTTTGCCTTTTACCTCATCCTTATCCTTGAACACAATCCTCTTAAATATTTATGCGAAATTTATAAACAATTACACACATACACCAGTATTTAAGCATCTACTCGTATATAAACGACTTACACACAATTATACTTTAGGTAAATTTCCTTTAATCATAAAATACGCTTACAAGGATATTTGCTGCAAAACACATCATGCACGTTTATTAGCAATAAATTTATAAAATAAGTAAATATGATAAACAAAATTTAAGAAAAACAAATAAAAGAAAGAAAGACATCATCATCAATACCAGACAGTAACGAGACACACGAATTTTCTGTGTAAGCGGATGACAATGATGATGCTGATGTCATCTTACTAAAAAACAAAAAAAAAAAACAAAAAAACAGAAATCCCCAACTTGCTAACATGATGATGAAAACAATGTTGGTTTGTGGTGATGGCCATGGTGATGGTAATGATTCATAGTTATGAAGAACGAAAAACAGGACAAATACAAAAAAAAAAACACGTAAAATGATAAAAGAACATGTATGCTGTAGTAATACTACAGGATGTTAACAAACAGACACTCTTGTTCCTACACTTACTCACATAGACTCAGTTGTTCGACAGTTTTTTTTTTTTTTTTTTTTCAACAATGATGATGTTGTCTTAAGCTAACAAAATGATCCATGAATATTTATATTCCATTTGTATTTTTTTCCTGTGGGGACGATGGTTTTATTTATTATTACTGGTATTTTCTTGTTTGTTAATATCAGAAAGCTAGACACGGCCTGTTATACATAAGATATTACATAAGGAAATCTTGAAATACACAAGATTTTCTTTAGAAAATACTGTCACATATAGAAAAATTGTCTATAGAAAATACAACTGGCAAAATGGCCGCCAGGTAAAAAAGTGTTGCCAACTTAAAGTTCTATACATATAAAAAAAAACACCCTATAGAAAATATATGAATCCCCTATTGGTACTGTAGTTCTCGACAATAAGCAAAGATTAGTGATGTGGAATAAGTATGCAGAGCGGTTGGATCGAAATGGCATTCATTAAAGCGAAAACACAGAGTTTTATAACAGGAAATGAATTTCATTTCACCCATTTTAATACATTATGTCATTCCAATCATCATTGCAAACATAGATGACGCCATATGACAACCCGTTTTCATACAATTGCCAACAATTTGGACAATTTGACAACAAAAATGACATAGTGAAAACACGACCTTACGCTTAAAATGTGCAGGAACTTTTTATTTAGAAATATAGATTTGAATTAAGATTAAAATCTAAATTCAATATTATTTAGCTACAATGATCGCAGATTACTGATAACAAACGAACGTGACATAGGAACATAAACAAAATTTATGAACAATTTAATGTTGCTCAAGATTAGTCTCAAATGAAATATTTAGTGAGAAATATTCAATTTAGCTTTGCACTTACTATAACGAACGTTGTAATTTGTATTTATTTATTTACTTAATTTGTCTATGGAAATGAATTCCTTACAGACAATTTACAAAATATTATTTAACATATGGCAATAAAATACATGTAACAAATAATTATGAGTTTAAGAAAACAATTATTAATTTTTTATCACATTAACATTTAACGAAAAATCAATAAATCTGTACATTTGGTTAAACTGATTACACATTCTTCTTAGAGGATCAGCGTCAGCATAATTGGGAGGGAGGATAAAGGGAGTAGTGTTTGTGAAGATTTGACTTGAATTTTTCTATATTGAAAGTGGCAGGGAATACTTCTGCTGGGAGTTTGTTCCACATACGGACAGTACGGTTAAAGAACGAATTTTCCCTGTAGTGTGTTGTGCGATCCACTGTCCAGTCGACCACAATTGGATGAGCCCTGACTGAAGAACATGTATTAGACTCGTATGTTACAGAAGCCGATTCGGAAACAACCTGTCATTACAATTATTACAAAATTCAAATAAAATTCAAGTAAAATGTCTATTAATTATGATATAAATAACAATGAAATTTCACAGATAGAGGTGCATCAGATTTGCTGACCGATATTTTGTAACTTTATTTGTTAAAACCACTAAATGTTAATTTATATTAGAATTTACAGACTCCTGTTTACAACAAACGTGTAGTAATGACAACAAACTGTGATAAGATATACATATGTATCTATATTTCTTATAAAATTGCTTTAGATTAACTCAAACTAAAAAATTCTGTATTAAAAAATAGTTTTGCCAATTTTTTTTCACATTAACCAATTATAACAGCTCTAAAGTTAATTGGTTTTTGCCGTAAAGGCAATTAAAAAAATCCCTTCCATGTTCACAACTTTTTACCATACACACACACACGTATAGACCAAAATATTTACGTTTATGTTATTTGCGGCCATATCTGTCTATACGTAAAAGAAATCAATCACCAATAAAAATCACATTTTACTGTTTGCATGTTAAAACTCTATTTATAACACGGTCTAAATCAAATTATGTTTACAATCAACAAAAAATCACAGAAAATTTTACAAAAAAACTAAATAAATCCATGAACAAATAAAAAAAATAACAAACAGAAAATAATAAAAACCCAGAGAACAAACGTTAACAGTTTTAATAAGCGTTATGGCAGTTGTTCTTGATGTTACGGGTGGATGTACGTACATACGTTGGAATACATAAATATATGGAGCAAGTACGTGTGTGATTGCAAGTGTAGTACTTGTGTACAAAAGTGGCTTTATTGTGAAAGCATGTAATTTATCATTGCATGTTTCCACACTGACACTAAAAAACACTAAAAAAGGCAATAAGTGAACAAAAAAAAAAAAACGAATGCGAACGAACAGTGAAAAAACCAATTGCTCTCAAAAAAAGAATATGTAACATTCATTCATACATGTGTGTGTATGTATGTACGAATATGTACAAAACATCAATAAAATGAAAAATACACAAATTAAAAAAAATATACACACACTCTGAAGTACATACTAAAATGTTAGTACACTCGCATAGAAGTGTAATACTGTTAGTTCGTTCTAATATTTTGATGTGTCAGTGTATTTGCAACTGCATATGTAAGTGTTATAAACATGCCAAAAAATTTCAACAGAATTTCAAAATACATAGAATACTTAAATACTATTACGAGTGCGAGTGCGAGTGTGGGTATAAGGACGTCCAATACAAGAGAGAAACAACAGAAATCACAAAATAAAACTAACTGGGTTTTTGAAGTGTTAGATATGTATTGTTAAGGTGGTCCTCATTTAGCTATTTTTGGGTTTTTGCATGCTTTAAATGTCTATCTAAGAATGCAAAATCGGAATTTTTTATATGTCTGTGTAAAACACTCTCAAGTCTAAAATTGACAACCAAAATTAACAATATTTACATAGGTAAGTTTATAATTATCCTAACCTGCCAAAATGTGAAACAGAACCCAAAAAAGATATTGCTATATTTCAAAATATATTTATATAGTATATATTGTGTCTACTTTTTATGTGGCTCACAGCTTATTTTATGCAGTGCATTTTTTTGTTTTCAAATCTCCCTACAAAGAAAACTAACAGGAGCTCAAAAAAGAAATTGGTGTCATTTAAAAGAAAAAAATGTTATAGTCTAAATATTATTTTAGCACAAATTTGTTTGAGTTCAAATGAGTCCGCGTACAAAGAGAATTGGATGTAAACTATTTCCAACAGCGCAAATTAGCAGAAATGATTAAAATTTTCTACCAGAAACAAGTAACTCGAAAACCATTACAGATAAATAGTACACGTTATATTTTTTTACCCTACATCACCATAATGGTGTGTTTGTAAAGCCAAGAAATATTAGTATATGTACGTTTGTCTGTCTAGCAGGCCATGCAAAAAACGCGAGTACTCCATACACGCATGTATGGACTACTCCACAATGGACTAGGACTACTCCAAACATAATCCATTTGTTTGAAAAAAAAAACTAGTCCATTTAACATTACGATGTCCTAGGAATGGACCAATTACTCCAGCTTTGCATAACACGGGACTAACCCCAAAACTATCCTTGTAACTACATCAAATGTTTTTAAACAACAATTACGGTCGTTAAAGCACGAATAATTGTCGTGTAACAAGAAGTTCTGCTTTGAAAACGAAATGGTCCATAATTACATTACATAGGCCCACGTACTCCACAGATTTTTTCAGGGGGCTGGCTGGCCATGCTCGTATAAGGCTTGTGCGCAAAGTACAGTTCGCAATTTTCAAGATATTCCAATAAATTTTGGTACATTCTTGGTAAGGCAGATTGGGATTAAATTTGGTTGAAATCGGTCTATTATTTCACCTAGTTAACATTCAAATGTCCTCCCGAAGTAGCAGTTTATCGGTTATGAAAATTTAATTTATAAATGTATTCAAACAAATTTCGCCACAAATAAGTTGTATATGAATCACACCTAAAAATTTTGTGCAGATCGGTCCATAATTGACCATAGCTCACATATAAAACCCACTTCCGAAAATCACTTTAACGACCTTAAAGCTCTTAAAAATTTCACAAAAAATATTTATATGCACAGAAGTCATGCCATTAAATGTTGGATGATCAGTATTATGTGTTTTTACACATATACTGGGTGTAGGGTATTATATGGTCGGGTTTGACCGACTATACTTTCTTACTTGTTTAATGATAGAAAATCTGATGAATGTCAAAACATTGCACGCGTTTAAACAAATTACATGTCAAATGTGATATATTTTGAGCCCCCACCGCTCGCTCCTCTCCTAGAGAATTTATGGTGGCCATCTTTTAAACTTAAACTCGACGAATAGTCGTTTAGAACTTTTAGATTTATTTCCAATTACGAAGGCAAATATTTTATAGTTTTCTTTGCAGATATTTTAAAAAGGCTGTCTTTTTGTGTGGAAATGGCATTTGATGATGGACATACTCGTAGTTGTAATTTTCCTACATTTTAATAAAATGAGCAAACACTAAAATTTTCAGCATTTGAGAATTTAAAATGACGGATAACAATTTTAGACATCTACAAACCAAAACTAGCAATAAAAGGACCATCCTAATGTATGTATCTTTAGTTGTTGCTTTTTTATTATTACTGTGTTGATAAGCCAGTGAGTGGACAGACCAACCGAAAGACCACATATGGTGGAGTGTAAAACATAAATGTATTTCCTTTTATGTTACAAACATACAATAACACATACACACACATGCTCTCTCTGACATACACATCCTTAACAAAAGCAACAACAACTATTATTACAATGGAGAAAAACAAAAAAAAAAAAAAAAGAACATAAAATGAATTGCAATAGTACACACAAACATCATGTAAAAATTGTGTGTGAATTCATAGAAGGACTAAGATCAATCAAATTACTGCAGCAATATGAAACTTATTCGGCCCAATCGGAATTTTTAATTGTAAAAAATCTTCGTATTTATTATTCATTGGTTGTATATACATATTTAAAAATGTTACAATATATTCAAGCCCACTATTAATGTTTTTTCCCCATCTTTATTGCTTCTTCTAGAGACATAAGGTTTTAAATTCATGGTTTACATATTTATTACATGATTGCATATAATTTATATTATTTTTCATTTAACAAAAAATTAATACAAACATATAAAATAAAAGGAGCTAAACAAAACTTAACGATTTGATTTTATTCGAGTTATAATGTCGC
This sequence comes from Bellardia pandia, assembly GCA_916048285.2. Classification (NCBI taxonomy): domain Eukaryota; kingdom Metazoa; phylum Arthropoda; class Insecta; order Diptera; family Calliphoridae; genus Bellardia; species Bellardia pandia. Next base: position 48,815,639 of record OU696531.1, read on the forward strand.
GTTCTTGTACATAAATACTATGTAGCTAATTAGATAGGTAGTTAGGAAAAAAATTAAATCAAAACAAAGCCTGGTTTATGATAAACTTTACATTTGATTTTGTTCAAATGTTAATGTCGCGTTCTTGTATTTAAATACTATATAGCTAATTAGATGACTAGTTAGGAAGTGGGTTGTCATACTTTAAACACATTGGACCAGTTTTTTTACACTGATCTCCATCCTTAGGTGTGAAATGTATTGTGTTCCTGTCTGCCATAAAATATCCAATGTACAGTACACACAATCATGTAAAAATCATCACTCACAGGCATCCCAACACATACATTATTGCTAAGCATGAATTGCAACACAAATAGATTTTCAACACTCCTATAGACCCAGAAACTGACAAATAATCAAAAAAAAAAATACTGACCACCATCATCATCATTATTACCACTAGCAAACCGTGAATCATCAAAAAGAAAAAAAAAACGAAACTAAAAAGGCCTCATGCCACCCACCATCATAATCATTTTGGAAACGTGTCTCTTCTGTATCATCATCATGAACATGACCAAAATGTTCATGATGATGATACCGGCTACAGGTTTTGGGAAGGAATAATAATGATTTATTCAATTGAAATTCACTGTGAAAAATTTCCTCTTTAATGAAATGATGATTTTTGTATTTTAAATTTCAATGAATTAGAAACATTTTAAAATATTAGGAAACATACATATCGTTGGTCTCATGTAGAAAGGCCCTAACTCGCTATTTTTTCGAAATTTGTTTTTTTTTCGATACCAATGCATTTAACCCAAATACACCTCCTCACAAAAATTTATTGCAATATTGTAAAAAATAACGCTTTTATAAGCAGTTGTACAAAAAAAGTTACATGTTGAATATTACAGTTTCTATTATGTTTTTACCTTCTCCTTTAAAGTTTCAAATATGCGAGATAGGGCCTTTCTACATGAGACCATCGATATGTAGATAAAGAATTCTTTAACAAGAATTTAGTTTTTCAAATCAATATAAAACATAAAAAATAAAAATGTCTATAAAAATTATTGAAAAGTTTAGTTATTGGAAAGGTCTGGCAATTATAAATGAAAAATTATATCGGGCAGTTGTCCAACACGATCACGCTCACAAATGTCGATTGCTGTATCAAAAGACGGGTCTTTTTCTTTAATCACCTCATGGATTAGCTTAAGATTCTAATAGATTCAATTAGCTCTATATAAAATAATGCAATGGTTTAAATCACATGATCGGGACGGTCAATAAACAGCTAAATTTGGTGAAATTGTGCGATCGGGAAAATTGTTTTGCAAAAATTCATTGTTCTGTTGGCTGTGTGGAAGAGATTGTCGAGAGATTTAGTAATTGCATTTACAGAAGTATTTTCAAACAAAAAAAAAACAAAAAATGGCTCAATTACGCTTCCAGACCACATAGCACACTATACAGTGTCACGTTCAGCATGCAAAGGATTTTCAACAATTACTCTTGGATTTTCAGTAGCATAAATGCGGCAATTGTTCTATATCCAAACAAATGGCAATGGTCATTAAATGAAAAAAGATTTTTCATGGTCCTTAAAATAATTTTTAATATTTTAATGTGATTTTCGAACGAAATTTAAATCATCGCAACAATTGTCAAAGCTTCTACTACTGATATATCAACAAGTAAAATGAAATATACCGCTGTTGTACAACAAAGTTTTTGTTGCAAAGAAAAACGATATAAAAGGTACATTTCTGTAATAAATTATATTTGTTTGTTAGACTATAACATTTTATCTTTAAAATAACAATTTCTTTTTTATGTTTCTGTTAGTTTTCTGGTTCGATTACGGATGGCAGCTGAACTTCAGCGGTGTTGATAGTTGCCAAAACATACTAAAAAAAACATATTGCATTAACTAAGCTGTTAGTCACTGTATGAAGAGTGCATTACAACCACCTTCAATTTGGAACTCAAGTGGTAAAATACTTGTGTTCATTACTGCAGGTTTTTACATTCGAATTGGATCAGTGCCGTGGCAATCACAAACTGCTAGAAAATAAAATTTAAAGCGTCAATCTGGGCTTCGATAGAGGTTGAAATAGTTTTAAATAATGAAATAAAAAGTACAAAAAGTATATGAGGAATATATAAATATCCTAGTGAGCTTAAGGAACCTATAATCGGGACGACTGAAATGACGGAAACTAAAGATGAAGATGTTACAACGAGCCTATCTATGCAATCCTTGAGGGAAGATATAAGGAAAGAGTGGAAGGAAGAAATGGAATTAATGATGTACAGTAGACGCTCGGTTATATGAATATCTAGTTATGTAAACATCCAGAATAGTGAACAACAAAATTTAAACACATGATGTTCTAAAGAGTAAACACAGCCTATCTCTATTATGTGAACAGCTTTCAACCGTTGATTTTTTTTAAATGTTTGTCTCATTAGAAGTATGTTTTTCCCCGAAATAAGTGAAGAACCTGCAACCGTTGATTTTTTTTAATGTTTTGAGTGTTGAGTTGTTGAGTTTTGAGTGGTTGTCTTTTGAGATCATTAGTGTTTCTTGCATCGAAGATGAAGCGCAAGGTGTTAACGTTATCTGAAAAAAGTGACATTTTGGCAAGCTTGGACAAAGGCGCAAGCTTTACTTCTCTTGCACATTTGAATTACTTATTTTATATTCTCTCGATTATGTAAACTTCTCCATTTAGTGAACAGTCTATGTTTGAATTAGTTCATATAACCGAGCGTCTACTGTATATTTTACTTACGCATCTTAAACCATTCCATAGAAATGTTCTACGAGAGCAAGAAAGCTCTATAAAATAGTTAAAAAATTAATTCTGAGAAAAACGATGAAGGTGGAAAACTTCAAACCCAACCCGTTTGCCACAACAATAGCAATCGTATAAAGATAGTATCATCAATGTCACAATTGAATAACACACGGAAGAAGCACATGCAAGTATTTTACCGCTTGAGTGCCAAATTGAAGGTGGTTGTAATGCAATCTTCAATTTATTATTAGACACTGAGAATAGCTGTAATGCACTCTTCCAATGTTAAAACTAAACTAGTAATAAGATAAGACCAATTGTACTCATGTTCACATTCATTCAATGTTATCTATTTAATATTCCCATCACGCCGTGTGGTAAACAGCATAAAAACATCTCTTTTAAATGCATGTGTGAAATAAAATAAAATATTAAATATTGGATATAAACATATGTTCAAGTATACGAACACTGTATTTATTTAAACATTTTATTCGATTTATTTTCTTTCTGTCTGTCACCTTACTTATAGCACAACCCTCGTTTATATTCAAAAATCTAAACTAAAACATTCTCATTAATCTAACCTCTTAAGTTAACACATTGTACAGCTTTAAAATGTCCAACACTTAATTATTAGGAAACATAATGAAGTGCTGCCCAGAACAGCTTACCTCAGCTTTAGCTACAGTTCAGCTCTCCTACAACAACAGAAACACAACAGCAGCCAACAACGTCAGTTTAAATAAGACTTAAATGCAATTCGACCATGAGAACTTAGAAAACATACAAAAATTGTCTAAAGATTGACGTGGTTAAAAAAACAAAAAAAAAAAAAAAAACACATGAAAACAAACGAAACGAGAAAATATTTTAGTTTTTTTTTTTTTTTTTGTACAAAAGAGGAAGCAGTACGAACTTAGCAGAAACTGCTAAAGACTGTGACGTATGATTGATGCACAAGTTAAAATACATTTGCACATTTTCTATCACTCATACGTCACAGGGTATTTTTAATGTTTGCTGAAAGAAAATGACTTTTATTTTTGTTTGTTTTATAAGGATTTAAATTTTATGTTTGAATGTAATAACGAAGTAATTTTTAAACAGTTATAATCAAGGTAAATTGTTATTTGAATTTTATGTATTAAATTTGTCTGCTTATTTGTGTAGTTAATTTGGGGGCTGCTTTAAAATTTAATAACTAACAATGATCTATGTCAAAAGGTCTTTGTCCTAGTGTCAAGTCATTTTGGCCATTAAAATTGTATTTTTGTGTCTATGCTCGCTCTCCACATGTCATTAAATAGTACCACAGTTTTTTTGTTGTGTTTTGTTTGTTATTTGTATTGTAGAGACTCCTGTTGTCTATGTTTGTTTGCTGCACAGAAAACACTTTATATATATGTATGTATATTAGGGCGGGCCAAATTTTTTGTCGATTAGAGCCGCCCCCTAGGATGATTCTATGGACAATTCTAAGCAACTTTGGTGAAGGAACCATGGGTCTATCTCGATTTTCGAGTCTCCCACTTTTCAAAAAATGATTTTTTCCCCCAGACTTGAAAGCAAGAAAGACTTTCAAAAATAACTTATTCCGCTTTTCTTCCACTAAATTAATTTTTTTTTTTACACATGTTCTTATTTTTTAGGTTGAATTTCTGTTGAAAAAAAATAAAATAAATATCAATTTTACCGAACATTTTTTCTCGGAAAATAGACGAAAAATATTACAAATATGCATGAAACGCCCTCTGGTGGTGTTCATAGGTAAAAATAAAGATCAAAAATGAATTTCTCGACCCCAAAAACCCCCCATATACACATAAAAAAGATAATATAACGATGAATAAAAAATCGAATTTCGAATCAAAATGATGTTATAGGGGAAAAAAATGATTTTTTGAAAACTGGGAGACTCGAAAATCGAGATAGACCCATGGTTCCTTCACCAAAGTTGCTTAGAATTGTCCATAGAATCATCCTAGGGGCGGCTCTAATCGATTTTTTCGGCTCCATACAAATTGGCCCGGCCTAATGTATATACATATGGACATTAAGTTGGCATTTGTTTTTCACTTTTGTTATTTTCAATGCTAAATTGTCTTCTTGTTGTCTATCATCTTGAAACTTGCAATAAACTGTGAAACCTCTAAACGTTATTTAACATTTTCAACATTTAGTTTTTCAGGCCGGAGACCAATTTGAGATTTTTGGAAGCTTCGAAAATCTCAAAGTGACAAATAAGGGCCACCCTAATGAACATATGTGTAAATGGGTGTGAATACGAATAAATAATAAATTATGCGTTTTCGTGTCACTTGAAAGGAATGTCTTTTGTATTTATGTAAATGCATTTTCACATAGAAATTCTATGGCATCATGTCATTCACTCACTCTCTTTCTCGCACACGCTTACTAAAACACACTTTTACACTTGCAACCAACAGCCTTAAATATACACCTAAAGACAAACAGTAGTAATAAGGGATTCTCAACAAGAACTTTGTTTTCGAACAGGGACATACATATTTGAATAATATGCAAGTTTTGATATTGTACTTGATGACATATTGGGTGTATAACTTAAAAATGCGGGATTTTTAACAGATGGTATAACTTTAAACGCGATTTTACATACGGGTACATACAGTGGTTTCCCGGTTTAACGTATATGTACTCAATTTAACGAATTCGCCATTTAACGAACAGTCAATTCTTTCCATTGAGTACCTTTTATTACGAACAAATGAAAATGTCATGTACTCGGTTTAACGAATTTTTGCAAAACAGTTAAAAAAAATAAATGAAATCAAAAGAGAGTCATTGCAATTACATTTGTACAATGTTATAATAGGCGCTTTACGAAAAAAAATGGATTAAGAGAAAAATGTATTTGTATGTCAAGAAATTTTTCGCTCACCAAAATCAAAATTTATACGTTACAAAGTAATTTTTTAGTTTTGTTTGAACTAATTATTTAATTGAATGTGATATGAACTAATTATTATTTTTTTTTTTGTTTTTTGTTATGAATTAGAATAAATAAACATGATTTTTTATTTAATTAAACATATTTCAAAAACTGCCGGATTTAACGAATTTTTGATATAACGAATGGGCCTGACAATATATAATTCGTTAAACCGGGAAACCACTGTATCTGTTATTTATCTTCACTTAGTTATTGAACATTATAATGTAATAATAATAATATATAAACTATATATATATAAACATTTTTTGGCTTCGAAAAACTTGATTTTGGCGCGCAAAGCACAAATATTTTGAAATAAAGTAGCACTGAAGCACACCTATTGCTCAGCCAGGTTTATAGAAAATGTGTTTCATCTGTTTCAACGTGCGAGAGATGGTCTGTGCTATTCAAAAGTAGTGAGACAAAGATCGTCCAGACTAGCCAAAAAAGTTTCAAGACCAAAAATTGGAGGCATTAGTCAATGACGATTGTTGTCAAACTCAACAAAAGCTAGCAAAATCATTAAGTGCTACTCTAGCAGCAATATCAAAACAATTGCTAGCAGCAGGATATATCCAAAAGCAGGGAAATTGGGTACGATATGAATTAAAGCCGAAAGACAATTTTGCATCTCCGAAATTATGCTTAAACGTTATAAAAGGAGAAATAGATCCATTACGATAACCGGAAGTGTAAAAGATCATATGTGAAGCTCGGCCAACCAGCCAAATCAACACCAAAGCCAAATATTGGTGGGAGCGAATCGACACCAAAACCAAATATCCATGGCGCAAAGGCAATGCTCAGTATTTGGTGGGAACAAAATGGTCCTATCTATTATGAGATTCTAAAATCCTGCCAAACCATCACAGGGAATCTCTACCGAATGCACCTGATTTATTTTCCGGCCAGATATGAAAGCGTAATATTCCATGATAACAACGATCGAATCCATGTTTCAATACATGTTAAAAACTATTTATAATGAAGTGCAGGCCATACCCTGTGCGACTACTAAAGGGTGATTTTTTTTTTAGCAAATTATTTAATTTTATTATTAAAATTCAAGCTGGATGAAGATTCACGTAAACAAACAAATTGTCATAGTTGGTGTGAAGAACAGCTAGATCATTGCAAAAAACTGCCCAAAAAATATACTGTTTGGTTTGGATTTTGGGCCGATGGCATTATTGGAACGTACTTGTGACGTTGCCCCGATCATGAACTTACTACCATTGGAGTATTTTTTGGGGGACTATGTTAAACATAAAGTCCAAGACGTACAATAATCGAAAAACAGCAGGCATTTTGTTTTTGTTCATATGTATGTCAAAAATTTTAAAATCTATGCGAATTGAAATATAAACCAAATTAATTCCATTTGTTTCATTTATTTTTACAGTTTTTGACCAAAACAACACACAGTTTATTTATTTTTATTAAGTTAACTTTTTCAAACACTTAAATAATTTTATTTTACCTCACTGCGTTTTTTATTTTAAATAACAAATGTAAACAAAACAAAGTGTGGCAAAGGCATACATACATTATTTCACAGCCAATAAATAATCAGCTGATTTGTGGCATACACCCTATTTAAGAGACAATCAAAATCCGCAAAATGATTAACGAAATAGACCCATCATTTTGCCCAAATGTGATTGACAATTGTTAATAAAATAATCGTCAGCTGTATGGTTGATTGTAGTGGATATATAATTTTTCATTTGTAATTGTCAAACCTTACTCTTTTACAATTTTTATATAAATTCTATGTTTTATTTTCTTTAAAAAAAAAACAAAGTTCTCGTTTTTGTTTTTCTGTTTTCTGTCCTTTCATTTCCTACATTCACACAGTTAGATTCTGTGTTTGTTGTACATACATACATAGTTTTATACCTTCAGTGTGCATTGTTGTTTTCTATTTTCCTTATATTCATTCTTTTAGTATTTCTTCTTTTTTTTAAATATTAAAAGAAAAAAATATGCAATACATTCCGTTTTCAGCATTCTATTTGCAATTTATTTTCTAAGAGCAGAGTTAAAGCAAATATTTCTTAGTTTTTTTTTTGTGGCGGCAAATCTTTTACATTTTAAAAATATATTCTGAACTTTAAAATCTATCATTATCAAAGAGCCCTTCTTTAATGTCGCCTTAGCATGTTTAAATGCCCTATTAAAAATACAAAAGTGTTCTTTAAAAGCGAAATGTTGTATTTAAGTTTTTTGTTATTTAATAATAAATAAAAAAAATACGTTCGTTAGAGTAAAGCTAAGACGTTGATTTTCCTGATTTTTCTATTTTCTTCATCTGTTTGCCACATTTAGAAATTTTAGCAAAATTATTAGAAAATAAAGCGTGATCCATTTCGAGGTTCCCTCACAGAAAATTCAAATTTAATGGGGAATGTTTATATCATTTTTAAGGACATTCTTTGGCATTTATTTTTTTAAGACTATGTCTATCAAATGTTGGCCGTTGTCGACTGGTAACTGGCGAATGACACGCGTGCTGTTTTCTTCCGCATAAAAATAGACTTTACATATCCCCACAGGAAAAAGTCTAACGGTGTGATATCACACGATCTTGGTGGCCAATCGACCGTCCCAACACGTGAAATTATGTGCTCACCGAAGTGTTCTCTCAATAAATCCATTGATTGATGCGATGTGTGGGATGTTCAATTTCAGGATAACGGTCGCCATTTACGTTCGCACCAGCATCATTTTTAAAGAAATATGCAACGATGATGCCACCGGCCCACAAACCACACTACAGCATGCTGGGCGTGGTTTATTCGGTCCAATATTATCCAATAATGAATGCTGGGTCTCAAAATGGGTGTTGGTGTTGTGAATAGTACGTAGGCCGATTATGTTGAACATATGTTGAACGAAGTGCACGAAACACATTCCTCACAGAACGTGAATTTTCGTAATAAAGTTGAACGATTTGTAAACGTTGTTCAGGTGTAAGTAAGGCCCAATAAAACAGTGCGTATTTAAGTGTAGTTTTAGTTAATTTTCATAAAAACTTAAGTTGCATTTAAATACAGATTCATTTTTTCAGTCATACTTAATTGCTGTTATGATTTTGTGGTAAAAATATGGTAGCACTTTGAAATGTCAACAAAATTATCGATATATTTCAGAAAACAGCTGATTTTTTTAATAAAATTTGCCAACAATTTTGTGTTTCGGTTTTTGTGTTTACTTGTTGTATTGTTTTGTGTGTTTTATTGTTTTGTGTGTTTTATATATTAAATTTGGTGGCATAAATATGGATAAAAGAAGTCCCAACTTTTGACTTCTTGTTGGACGCTGTTAAAAAATACAGCAGCATGATTGAAAAGAAAAAAAAAACAAAAACAAATGTCAAAACCATATGTTCAATGTTTAAAACTTAAGTTGCACTTAAATGAACATCGTTGGCCATTTAAGTAGCATTTAAGTTTTCAGTGAAAAACAAAATTTTGTACTTAAATGCACTTTAAAAATAAATGGCACTTAAATACGCACTGTTTTGTTGGGCCTAAGTCTTTCCATTATGAAATGCCAAACAATAATAAACAAAAATAACATGACAGCATGACACGACTCACACGTGATCTGTCAAAAAAAAAGGCTATTGAAAAAAGTATCTCTACTTGAATCACCCTTTAAAATGCAGTAAATAAAAATTACAAATATTTTTTACGACTTGTATTTATTTGTTATACATATGTATGTATGTGTTTGTATACTACGTTATTGTTTTCATTCTCGCTCTGTCGTTATTTGTAAAAATTGTTTTCTTAAGGGGCTTTTTCTGTAGCTGTTGCAGGCGTTGTTGTTGTTTTGTGTTGTATGCCACCAATATCTTAAGAATGTACAAGAGTGTTTGTGCGTAAGTGTATGTTGGTATGAGTGTGGGTATCCTTAGTAAAAATAGTTGTATTAAAATTGGAACTGGCAGTGTTGTGTTGTTATTGTGTTGTTTCATTATAAATGTGCATTTAACATGCACAATACACTGCAAATAGAGTGCATAGAGCAAAAGGCTAATGGCCTTAGGATTACTATTTCTATACTTAAGTTAACGACTTACATACAAATTTAAACACATACATACTACATGCTACATACAACGTACTAGCCAACTATATATAAAACAGAATTTAAATATATTTTTAATTTGCGCATAACTGCTAAGAATTCTAAGAAGTGGATTTGTTTGAGCTTTTAAAACTATTGTATGAAATATATTCGATCTCGCTGTTTACACCAATATGTTTTATTTCTAGTATTTCGTATATTTCTAGTTTTATTTTTCCACTAATATTTATGCATCTAATCACACAAAGACATTTGCCACAATTTGTTTAGCTTACGGGGTTATTAAAGTTACACACACGCGACAACTAGAAAACAGAGCAGAGAGTATCATTTGTTGACCATTGCTTGACTTCATTGTAAAAGGATATAAATGTGTATGAATGAAATAATGAAATGGGAGCAACAAGATCAAACAAAGATTCTTTAAGATCAATAGAAACATTTCAAAATTAAATTAAATTTTTTATACCCTCCACCACCATAAGTGGTGAATGAGGGTATATATAAGTTTGTCGTTCCGTGTGTAACACTGAGAAATACTCATCTGAGACCCAACAATATACATATATACATATTATTGGTCCTTATGAAACTCTAATGGCAAAATTCACACTCTTTAGTTAGCTAATGGCAAAGGCTTAACTAATAATTCTTTTTTCGCAATGCTTAGTTCTTAGTGCCATAAGAATAACAAGTAATAGTTAAACAATAGTTAGTATTTTAGTTTACCAATGGTTAACTAATGACCGAGAATTCGGCCATAAGTCAATTTAGTTATGTCCGTCTGTCTGTCTGTCTGTGTAAAACACTCTCACGTCCAAAAGACACAACCGAAATCAACAAAGTTTACAAAAAAAAAAACGCTAATAGTTCTCCTAAGCAGTTTGGTATTGAAAATCAGCAAAATTGGCATAGTAGAACCAGAGTTATGGACCAAAATGTGAGACAACCTCCACAAAAATTTGATATTTTTAAACATTTTTCTTCAATTTTTTTAAATATATCTTGTAGATATGGCCATGAGATTTTGTACTCGTTATTTTTATAATAAAAGAAGAAAGTGTGAGAAAAATAGTAATAATAGGTCCATGATTTCTCATAGCATCCATACAAAAATTCTCCCGAAATAATGCTCAATTATACATAAATGCCTATAAAATTGGGATATCAATACAAAATTCAGCAAAAATAAGTTTTATGCAAAAAGAAATCTAAAAATGAAATTTTTTTTAGTTCGGTCGATGTTTGACCATAGGCCCCATATAAAGTCCACTTCCAAAATTCACTTAAATGCGTAGAAAACAGATATAAATAATGGTAAATAAATAATCTTTATAGGCAAATAAATTGTTGTACTAAATTTTATGATGGTCGGCCCAGAATTGGTCATAGCTCCCATACAAGGGCTACATCCGAAAAAGACATTTATCTTTATATATATCGTATAAATAGGTACCGACTCAAAACTTTGCACATTAACATATATACCAAAAACCATCCCACAAAAGTTTGTGAATTTCGGTCCATTTTTAACCGTATCCCTCATAGATGACTATATCCCCCATATAAGGTCCACTTCTGAAAGCTATGTTAATACTAATATATATCTTAAATATACCGTTATTATGTTGAAATTCGACGTGAAATATTCTTATATGCATAAAATCACTGTTCCAACATTTAAGAAGATCTGCCCATAATTTGTCATAGCTGCCATATAAGAACCATTTCCAAAAAAACAAATAAACCCACAAAAATGTGTATTAAATATCGATATCGAACCAACTTTTATATAGATCAATAATTTTAATCCAGAAATCATACTAATATCGCTTATACGGCAATTATGCTACTGGATATTGTAGCTGTCAGCCAATAATTGGCAATAGCTCCCGAATTAAGTCCACTTATGAGCATACTAAACAACCATATAACTCTTGTAAATAACGTTATTGAGATGAAATTCAACCAAAATAAGCCTCAAATACGTAGAAATCACATTAGTGGATACTAGATTTAGAAGCTATCAGTTCATAACTGGTACACTTCTCATATGTCACCCATAAATCTTTTGTAAATAATATTATTGAGATCAAGTTCAAACAAAAAAAAAAAAACTCACCTTATATCTTATCCTTCTTTATACTCTGTTTTATACTCTGTTTCTTAACTTGTTGTGAATATGGAAAAAGGTTCTTTTAATTTTATAAATTTTTAAATTACACTCAAGATTATTATGAAAATCAGACAAACTCTGTAAATTATAGTAAGAATCGGTAACTACATCAATTATAAATGGTCAAAATTCGATAAAATTTCAAAACATTTAAAATAAAATCACATTAGTGAATTACGACCAACAGGCAATATTGTTGGTCGTAAAATTGTATTTCAAACAATATATAAAATGCTAATAAAACTGAATAGAAAAAACAGAATTAGGATATTCCAGTTCAGCGTAGTTTCTGTATTTCTTATAACGTTTAGGTGGAGGGTATTAAAGATTCGGCACAGCCGAATATAACACTCTAACTTGTTTTTTATAAAATGACACAGTTATACACAAGATTCTATATGGAAAATACTGTTATCCTGAAAATTTTCTATACCTATAGAAAGTATTGTTATCATGAACTGTTAAACTAAACACTTTAAATTTAGAGAAATGTATAAAAATTTTATTTAGCGTTTAAACAGCATTTCAAACATGCAGACTCATATATTAAGGTATCTTGGCTTCAAGTCATCTGGTACCCAATATCCCTGTTTGTGGATGATTCTTGATTTCTACTCGCCAACGTTTTGAAATTGCAGATTTAGTAGCTTCCAATAATTTTGCAAGCTCTTGCTGAATGTGACAACAATCATTATTAAGTAATGACTACAATTCTTGGTCCTCAAACTTTTTTGGCTGGCCTGGGCGATCTTTGTCTTCCGTTTTAAAATCTTCACTTCTGACCAGTACTTCCAAATAACCAAGAAAACGTTTTCATATATATTATGTGTGATAGATCGTTTTCTAAAGGAACCTCATCATGTGACAGCTATTTCAAAAGAAGCAAAACTTGCCCTAAGAAAATTTTTAGTAGTATTTTATACTAAATAAATATGTTTGTATATATTTACTTACATCGTATTAATAAAGTTCCTACAAAATAGAATAATTAGTAGTATTTAGTTGAACTGTTAATATTTTAATTTTGATATTTTCTTTTAGTTAGGCTTAAGGTCATTAAATTTAATTTTCATTAAATTATTTTTACTGAAGAAGGAATTGTTTAACAACTTGAAAAATTTTTATTTTTGATAATTTTTCTTGACTGGGATTCGAACCTGGGTTGTTGGTTGAATTTACATATGTTTCGAGAAACACCACTTTCTCTCATCAGAATTCTTTGCGTTCTGGCCCTTGCACCACTACGGTGCCTGCTAGTCAACAGACAACATCAATCCTTTAACCAGTGACTGGTGGTTCGAAGTTTTCTGTAATTATCATTTTTATTAATTTCTATTTAAGTTGTTGTTTTTCCTTTTCTTCAGTTTTTTCTTTCGTATTCATGTCAAGACTTCGTCTCGAAAACCTGAATACATTTGTTTATTATGTTTGTTGTGCACTTTCGTACACATGTAAACATTACGGCTTGTGCCTAATGATTATATTAATTAATTAATATTAAATTAATTGAATAATTTTGTTTTTTAATAATATTTTAATTCAACTTTTAAAACTAACGCCAAGAAAATGGAGGCGTTAGATTTGACAACGCAAGTAATAAAAAATTCAGCGTTGCGTTTTATAAAATACACAATTTCCAACAGTTGTATAAACGACAATGTACATAAATATCAGCTGTTACAACGCAAACAATCACTTGCTTAAACGCCGTGATTTGCAAAATATAATTTAACGCAACACTAAGAAAATTGTGGCGTTGCATTTTACAAAATTAGAGCCTGAAATTTTGTTGTTCACTGTTCTGGATATTTACACAACTGAATATTTATATAACCGAGCGACTACTGTATATTATGTTTTTCTAAATCATTAATTATTTAAAATTACAAATTTATCATTAGTAAAAAAAATAAGCCTACAAATTGAACAAACTTTTATTGTTAAAACACAATTAATCAATTAGAGAATTTGAAAATTATCAATCAAATGAATTTCCTTTAGCCATAAACCGGCAACATCTACCATAATAAAAAAAAAACAATATAAAAAGCACTTAGAATCAAACCAAGGAAAAAAGAAAACTATTTATTTATTTATGTTTTATATTGCATTTCATCAATTCATCATTATATATACAATTATATATATGGATGTGTATGTGTGTATGTGTGTATGTATGTATACAGTATATAAAATAACAAAAAAACATAGATTAATATAAATAATGCATTTCTTACTCTAACGCTTTTGCTAACGTTCTGTCTGTCCTTGCTTACGTCCGTCCGTCTCTCTTTCCCTTAATGCATTTATCTGCTGCTTAACAATCTTTAGTTGACCAGATTTACAAAACCATTTTTCACACTTTAGCAAACATTTTAAGTTGTGTCTTTTTCTATTTTTTTTTTTGTTGCTACTTTAACAAAAAAAAAAGAAAATAAAAAACCTAAAGAAGAATGTGGCAACAAGAAAAACTTGCAGAAATAGTAGCAGAAACACGTAAGTAGGAAAAACTTTTTCATTTAAGCTTTTAAGGCAAAACTTGTCGCAAACGACCAGACAACGATGTTGTATTTTACAGCCATTATTACAATTTTTGTGGGTTTATTTCTTTTTTGGAAAAATAAAGTTTTTTTTTTGTATGTTTTGTATATGAAAATGTTCTTACTTATACATAGTTTTTTTTTTTAATTTAAATATGACTTTTTACACTATGTTTTTTTTTGTGGTTTGCAATGTTTTGGGGCGAATTGGGTAGGAAAAAACCAGAAAAATAAATTTTTATGAACGATGCCAAAGAAAAAAACCTACGAGTATTTTACTACAAGTGGTTGTTAGAGTACGAATAATATTTTTATTTTTTATCTTGCTTTAGTACCGAGTACAAGTAACAACATCTACAGAAATATGTAGCAACATTTACTTCCAGTACTCAGGGTGTTGGTCTAGTTAGAGAAAGGAACCAACAACCAAGGCTTTTTATTTGCCTCTTAATGCAACCAAACAATACGTAGTTGAAGAGCAGATAAAAAGTTTGTGTAGTTTTTAGTAAATATGTACTTAAAGCCGGTATCATTTATTTTCGTTTGCCATTTTTATAATTACAATGTGCTGTGCACAGAGCTGAAAATGAAGTAATTTCTGCTAGAATTATTATATACTTTACTCTAAAAATTCCAACAAATAGGAATTTAATGCATTTTTAGTAGGTTGTAAGTATGATTGACAATATTATTATTACAATATTACATAATAGACAAATCAGTTGGCATTTATTTCTATTGAAGTGATTCTTTTGGCATTAATTGAGTTTTGGCATTGTGGCAAAAGAAAACACAAAAAATACCAGAAATAATCCCATCAGATTTGTTAGTAACAATGTATGACTTTTAGACATTACTATTTTAGGAAAACAAAAATAAGTTCATTTCGCCACTTTATATGTCCCAGGTAATCTACCTTAGAGTCAATTGTCCGGTTAGTGTCCCTAAGTAAACTAAAGTATTTGCACTTTATACTTCTTCTTATATCCACCACCAATATTAAGTTTGTTATACCGTTTGTAACACATCAAAATATTGGCCTTAGAACCAAAAAGTCTATATAATCTGGGTTCTTATAAGATTTTAATACGATCTAGCATAGAGAGATAGAGAGTCCAATAAAGACTTAAAATAATGAAATTTTTCCAAACATGCTTTGTTTCAACGAAAAATTTTGTATTGAAAATGGCTAAAATCAGTCTAGTTAGTTCCGAATAATAGACCAAAGTTTCAGACAACCTCGATATTTTACAAATATTTTTTGCTATTATCTTTAAATATAAAGGAGACAATATCATGATATTTTGTACACTTTATTTTTAATGAAAGAAGGAAAAGTCCTGTGCCAAGTGGTAAGAATCGGTTAAGCTGGCTTTAGACGGTATGTATTTTGCAGTGTGCTTGTCAAATTTTCCACTGCAAATGGGATGAAACACAAAATTTTGAATTCTAAGTATAAGATATCGCAATTTGCAGGCAGAAAAATAATTGCTTTGTATAAAATAAGAAAGTCAAACAAAAGAAATAAAGAACTTATGTGGCAGAAAACGTAAGACCACAAAGCTAGACAATGATCATATTGCAATTCTAGCAGAGATATAAAGGAGCAACTAGAATTAAATATTTCGACACGAACTCTCCAAAGAAGACTTGACGAAAGCGGTCTAAAAACTACGTTCGTTAAGAAAAAGCCTCTTCTACGAGCTGCAAATATAAAAAAGCGGTTAGACTTTGCATAGAAGTACATAAATATTAGATAAAATAGTAACTGAATGAAAAATAAAACTATAATTTATAATTATTAAGGTACGGGACAATTGGCAAATATTTATTCAAAAAAGCGTAACCACTTGTTTTAGCACAAATTTGTTTGACGTTGTTTACTCTTACAAGAGTTTTGCAAGATCAAACAGCATCAAATAAATTAAAATTAAATATTTGTTGTGCTTTGGCCTAAATAAAAAATGTTTTTTTTTTTTTTAATAAATAAACGAGTTCAATAATATGTTATTTAGTGGTTACGTCTTTTTTGGCAAATATTTAGAAAATAATAAATACATGTTTTAATCAAAAAAAAAAAAAAAAAAAAAAAACAGGAAATATTTCAAACCGCACTTTCTTTTGTCCGACAGTGTATATACAAAATTATCATAGCGAACATTACAGTGGCCGGAACATATGGGGACCACTTCCGGAAAACACATTAACTTACGTAAATATCTTATAAACATCGATATCGAACAGAAATTTTACACAGATCAATTGCATGTAAGTAAAAATTTTTCTATTGCATTTTCAGTCCATAATTGGCCATAGCTCCCATATTAAATCCATTCCCAAGAATAACTTTAATACCCAAAAAAAAAAAAAACTCTTAGCTATGTGGTTATTGAGATGAAATAACTCAAATACAGTAAAATAATATAATATGTAATGGATCCCTTATAATATTTAATGTAATTAATACAAATTTGTTTTAAGTATGCAGAAATCACACTACAGGTATATTGGTGATGGGTTTATAAGTTTCGGCACAGCCACATATAAACTCAAACTTGCTTGCTTGAAATTAACTAAAAATTGTCTAATGGCCAGTTTTTAACTTAAAAATTAAAGTGTGTTTAAACTTAAGTTCTGTTTAAATACCAAATTCATTTTTATAGATCATATTTAAATAGACCTTAAATCACTGACTACGTCCATTTAAATACAACTTAATTTTTTCATACTACCATATGATTTTGACAGTTCTGCAAATTGTGAAAATTTCGCATTGATTTTTTTTTTTATTATTTGAAAAAAATATTTAATAAACTTGCCGCGAATAAAAACATTGTGCTTATTATTATCAATATCAACTAAATATCAAATAAAACAATAAAAGAGGACATGAATGATGCAGCTTTTGTCCATTTAGATTACAACAATTTGTAAACTAAATATGAAATCAGCTGTTAAATGAAGATGTTTATATTTTTTTTTGATATTTAATAGTGCTACCATACTTTTATCATAATTAAATATCAAACTTAATTTTAGACTGAAAAAATTAAACGGTATTTTAATACAACTTAGGTTTAAGTAAAAATTAACTAATTTCGTATTTAAATATGAAGTTAAAAACTGGCCATAAATCTTATTATAGGTTATTTTCACATTTTATATTGCAAACTAATTACACCAGCCCCGCCAAGTTTGTCACTTAGCATAACAAAAAACATTAATTCAATGCAAAACATTTCAATTCTTTATAAATACTTTAATTTTCCGTTATATTTCTTTTAAATTCTATATAAGTGTTTCATTTCACCATTTGTTCCTTAATCCATTTCACAAATATTTGTTATATGCCTCTGTTGTATATCAAAGCATGAAAAATATTAAACAAAAAAAAAATACTATTATTTATTACCACTTTCTGATTTTCAACTAAGGCATAATAACCCAGTTGGCCAAAGGATTTAAGTAAGATATTTTTTCATTTGTCCCTGTGTTTTTAAGTTGTCTTTAAGGATAATGTAAAAGAAATATTTGTTAATAACAACATGAACAATATAGATCAGAAAGGTGTGTTCTATTAAAACCTATTGGCAACAAAAAGAGCGTTAATGTTTTAAATTCTATAGTTTGCCAAACTCTACTGACATATATGTTGAAGTTTAAATAAGCGATAATGTCCTGAAGACAGAAATATTGCCGCGTTGATGCTAGTATGAAAAACAAAGACCTTTAAAGTTGTCTTGTACAAAATCCGCCTTAGTCTTAAATGTTATCGTTTGTCATGATTTTGTTGAAGACCAGATGAACTACAAAGTCCTAACGATGATGTCTGATGACAAGATTCTCTCATATTAAGCGACATAGACTAAAATAACTTCTATAGTTTTTTGGCAACAAGTTAGGCTACAAAGTTACTCTTTACTATTTAATTTATGGCTAGACAAGCAATGGAATGTTTCTAAAAAATTTTGTTGACTTCAAGTCTTGGGCAATCGGGTCTTAAATATGGCTCCTGTTAAAATCTGAAGACGACAGGGTAAGCGACATGTGTTTTTAATAAGATTGATGGTCGAATAAAAATTAATAAATTAAGATTAAATCGATGTTTATTTATTAAAACAAAATTAACGACATTGTCGCTTTTGATGTCTGGGACGAATATTTAAAGAAACTTATTATAGCTAATACGAGTATGTTAACAACAAAATGAGCGACATTGTAGATTTTGCATGACTTTCGGGAAATTATCGCTGTAAAATTTACGCAAATCCTATTTGAGAAAATCTTTAAAGAATTGCTCGGACAGTACCTCATTTGGTTCAGTTGGCTTAGTATTAAAAACATGGTCAACTGGGAAGTTATAGAAAATATATATTGCATATAGAGTGCACACACATACATACACTATATATATATAAAGTATATGCACGTGTAAGTTCTTGTCTACAAAAACTCTGCAGGTGATTAAATTGTCGGATGTTGAACACACTAAAAAACAACCCCTTATGATATAAAATTTGTCTTTAGTAACGTATAAAATTAGTAAACTTAAAGGTAATAGCAGACAGTGGAGTCAATAGTAAAATAAACGGTAATTACAACATCATATTATAAAGGGTGTCCCAACTAGAACGCAATTTTTAAATTTTAAATAAAACACAGATACTGAATGAGAATTATTCCTCTTGCGAGTATAAATTGTAAAAATTTTTTATAAAATTTTTTATTCGAAGGTTTACTTCTAGTTAAACATAAAGAATTTGAAAATAAAAAATATTAGACACAAAGAATGCTGACGAAGGCTTTAGCAGGCCAGAAAATGCATTACATTTTGCTAGTGTCTCTTTGTATATTTCTATATGATTTTACATTTATGTTTTCCAACGGAAAGCTATGTAGAACATATAACAGAGGTATACAAAAATAAATTTCAAATAAATTTTTATGTTTAACTAGAAGTAAACCTTCGAATAAAAAATTTTATAAAACACAGATATTTAAAAAAAATCGTGAAACTTTATTATATCGTAAAGTAGACAGAATGAGGTTATGTATGGAACAAGATATCGTGCAGATGGCAGCCGCGGCTTTGCTGGCATACACGCGATCTTTTAATGAAATTTTCAATGGCCTTTAATGCAGCGTCCAATTTCCTCTTTTAAACCATCGACTTCAAAAAACCCCAAAGAAAAAAATCTAAAGGTGTTAAATCGCAGGCGGTCAATTCTGGTCTACAAAACGCGAAATAACACGACCGGGAAATGACTGATGCAGCAATTGAATTGTTTCTCTGGCTGTATGACATGTGGTGCCGTCTTGTTGAAACCACATGCCATCCACATTAATTTCTTCAATTCTAGGCAAGAAAAAAACTAGTTATCATTTCACGATACCGAACACCATTTTTTAATGTTGCGTTCTAGTTGGGACACCCTTTAGTTATCAAACACTTTACATGATAAAAAAAAATAAGTTTGATTATTCATTAATGACATCATCTTACTGATTGGCGTACTTCGTAATGATTACCACATACCATGTGCATTACCATAAAGAAGTTCAGTAATAACTGGTTTGTAGAGTAGACTTCGATCATTAACGATATTAGGGAAAAATGTATCTGAATGCTGATTACGAAACATTTATAAAGAGAAAACAAAACATGCTCTAAAATTAAAAACTTCAAATTATAAAAACTTAATTCTTTCTTGGAAAAGTTTGGTTTGTTTTGCATTAAACCAATATTAATTCAAAAAAGCCCTTCAAAATCTTTGTTATGAATATTGCTCATTTATGAATTTAGAATAAATTATTTTAAGTGTTCATAAATCACTATTTATTACAATTATTTGTCAATCGGTTCCACTGTAAGGCAGCAGCTTTAATAACAACAATCAAAACAACTTAAATGTGCATATATGTATGTATATAAAGAGAGTGTGAAAAAGTGTGTAAGTATTTATATATTCAGAGATGGAATTGTCTTTATTATAGATAAATACCACACAAAGCCGATGATGTATTTAAAAATTAAAATTAGGTTTCAAATTCTGAACATGAAATGCTCAAGGTTTATCAATTAATCAAGTAATAATATAATAACATAGTCAGCCAAGTTTTTATTACGGAGTGAAATAAAAACAATTATTTTTGAAAAGAATACAGAACGCGACATTGTAAAATTAACAAAATAAATTTTACAATTTTGAATTTTTGAATTAATTTGTTTTTGATAGAAAGATTTCATAAGATAAATAGAAAAAAGTAAGAGTTTTTATTCGACTGTGCCGAATCTTATATACCCACCACCAAATCACCTAGTATGGTGATATACAAGAGATTTATGCACATTTAAGTGATTTCAGGAAGTACACTTCATATGGGGGCTACGGTTAAATATGGACCGATCATCATCATATTGAGAGTGACGAATTATATATATGTATTAACTATTATTATGTCGAATTTAAACTTGATAGTGGTGTTTATAAAGGATGTATGCGCATTTAAGTGATTTTCACTGCTGATGCTAATAAGAGCTTTATGCGCATTTAAGTGATTTCTAGAAGTGCCCTTTATAGCCCCCATCTACGGTCAAATATAAACTTATCGTCATAAATCTGAGATCGACGATTTTTATATATGTATGGACTATTTGTGTTGAATTTCAACTTGATAGTGGCTTCTATAAAGTTTTTTGGAACTGGAATTTGAGGGGCTACGGTCAAATATGGACCGACCATTATGAAATTTGGTACGACGATTTAAATGTATATTTTGATTATGCTTGTCGAATTTCAACTCGATAGTCATTTTTACAAAGGATTTATGTTCATTTAAGTGAATTTCGAAAGTGGTCTTTGTATGGGGCTTTGTGAAAATTATGGACCGATTCCTACCATTTTCAACATGACTTTTCCTTCTATAATAAAAATAAGGTACGCAAAATTTCATATTATCTGCATTATATATGAAGAAAACAGAAAAAATATCTGAAAAATATGGAGGTAGTCTGAAACTTTGGTCTAAACTCAGATCCTACTGGACTTTCAATACCAAACATTTCGGTGGATCAAAGAATGTTTGGTAAAAATTTCATGGTTCTATGTATTTTTTCGAAGCTCTATCGTGATTTCAACAGACGGACAGACGGACGGGCATGGCTAAATCGTCTTAGAATCTTATAATAGACAGAATATATAGACTCTTCGGTTTTACTTGGTTCAGGACAATTTTCTTAGGATATTAGCTGAAAATAAATATTATTATAAGAATTTATCTGCACCGGCTTGATTTTACACTTTTTTTTACTTGGTTCTACGACCATTATTTCGATGTGTTACAAACGGAATGACAAACGTAATATAGCCCCCTCCTTTTTGGTGGTGGGTATAAAAATACAAGAAAAAATTAGTTTTCAGGATAATTATTTTAGGATATCAATTAAGATTAGCTGAAAATAAATTATATTATAAGAATTTATCTGCACCGGCTTTTTACACTCACATAGCAAAATGCTTTCCTAAACAACATAAAATTTTAATTAGAATTTTATTATGGTACAACAAATACCACAATAGGTACATATTCAAATAACATTTCATTTTTAATCCGCTAACACTAACTTTTAATGTTAAAAATGTACTACACTAGTTAAGGTCAATTACTTATTCCAACCCTGTTGCACATGCAAGTGTGAGTTTGAAAGGCACAAAATTCCCTCTGCTCAAACGAGCCAACAAATATTTGTCTGTGTGTGTGTTTATTGTTTACATATTTACCGTTTCATATTTGCACTTTCTATTATGTTTTCGTTTCTGTTTTTGTTGTTGTTTCGTTATTGTTTGTTACGTGTGGATATGGCGCCAAATTAAAAAAAAACAAGTTATTTCCCCTCTCTTTCCACATTAATGTATCTGTCGCCTTTAAAGCACCAGGTATTATAAAAATAACAACAACTATAATGAATGTTTTTGTTAATAGTCCCTCTGTCTGTCTACGGTTGTGTGTATTATAATT
This sequence comes from Bellardia pandia, assembly GCA_916048285.2. Classification (NCBI taxonomy): domain Eukaryota; kingdom Metazoa; phylum Arthropoda; class Insecta; order Diptera; family Calliphoridae; genus Bellardia; species Bellardia pandia. The sequence continues at coordinate 48,838,238 of OU696531.1, forward strand.
TGTTTTATGCATAGCTAAGTTTTAATGTATGAAAATATACATACATACATATACATATATATGTGTGTGTCTATAATACAAAGGTAATAGTTAAAATATTGATTGTTTTCATGATTCATTTTATGTTGTAATTCTTTCTAGGGATAGAGTTGTGTTGTGGGGTATTCGATTATTTGTTATTTATAATAATGTAAGAAGTTTTCAAAAGTTATTGGTAATAAAAATTTAGGAATATGTAGATCATTCTTATAAAAATGGTGGAATTTTTATGATTTGTATAAATTAAAAAATTGTTGCGAATTTACGCTACAAAAATTGGTCTGAGCTTGTCATTAAGGCACACGATTGATTGATATATAGAAGCCATTCAAGAATATTGGTCTACTATTAAAGATGCTTTAAAAAAGTCGGGATAGTTGTTCTACGATTTTTTTATTGAACACAATTTTTCTCTCTGCAAAATTTATTAAAAATGTAAGTATTTCTTTTTTTGGTTTTAGTCAACCAAATACTACTTGTAAATTACTTTTGTTAATATCCTGCAGGTCTAAGGTCGTAAGTACAAAAAAGCAATTGGAGAAGCTCGTTTCTCTCATGGAAAAAGAACCACTGTTAGCAAAAGGTATTTGCTCTAAAGTATACTCACGTGGTGGGATGCATTTTTAAAATGTTGGATGCATCCCTCAGTCTTGTTCTGTTTCTGGCCAGTTCTAGTGATAGATCTAGTATATAGATATAATAGAAAATAAATCCAAAAGCTTGTTGTGTATTTAAAAAAAATTGTTTTTATGTCCACAAATCCAAGTGTTGGAAACTGCCACTATTTTCAGTTATTGAGCTTTTATTTTATTTTTAGGTTTTGTGTTGGTATTTTTCATAACAATTTATATTACCCTTAAATCGATTATTTTCCATCACTAACAAAGTTGTAATATATGTAAAAGTGTGCAATGTTTGTGTGACTAAGTTGCTACTTATAAAGGACTTTTATACAAAAATTACAAAAACCAACACACATACGAGCTCTGATCAAAAAATAACCGTTATTTTTAAATTTCGTGAGTTACGTATGCTCGATTTTTGACATTTTTTCTGTTATGTTGGTACACATGTCTGTTATATATGTTGGTAATATCAGCCATTTTGAATTGTCAGTTTGTTTTTGACAGATAAAAAGGTTAGTCGTGTTTTGGTGTGCGCTTCGATTTTTTACTATTCGAAAAAATGGATCAAAGAAACTGTATTAAGTTTTTTGGAAGAAATTAAATTAAATGCGCAAGGACATTTGGAATGCTGACTGTGGCGTTTGGCGAGTCTACTATAAGCAAAACACAAGTTCAATTGTGGTATAACCGGTTTAAGGAAGGCCGAGAAGATGTCAATGACGATGCTCGTCCTGGTCGCCCGAGCACGTCAACAACCGATGAAAACATTGAAGCAAAGAAGAAAATGATTTTGGATAATCGTCGAATCACTATCAGAGAGGTTGCTGGTGATGTTGGCATATCGTTCGGCTCATGCCAAGCAATTTTTAAGGATGTTTTAGGCTTGGAACGTACGGCAGCGAAGATTGTTCCAAAATTACTAAATTTTGAGCAAAAACAACGTCGCATGGACATCGCTCAGGAGCTGTCAACGACGATCCAGATTTCCTCAAAAAGGTCATAACGAATCATGTGTGTATGGCTATGACATTGAAACCAAAGCCCAATCATCCCAATGAAAACGACCAGAAGAGCCAAGACCGTAAAAAGCACGTTAAGTTCGGTCAAGGTTTTCTTTGACTGCAATGGCGTGGTGCATCATGAATTCTTGCCACAAGGTCGTACGGTCAATAAGGAATACTAGCTTGAAGTTGTGCGCCGTTTGCGCGAAGCAATTCGTCAGAAACGCACAGAATTGTGGAAAAACCAATCATGGATTTTGCACCATGATAACGCACCAGCTCACACATCGATGCTTGTGCGTGAGTTTTTGGCCAAGAACAAAACCGTTATAATGCCTCAACCACCGTATTCATTGGACTTAGCCCCCGCTGACTTTTTCCTTTTCCCAAAACTGAAGACACCGATAAAAGGAAAGTGTTTTGCTACGATTGAGGAGATAAAAGAATAATCGAAACAGGAGCTGTTGGCGATACCAAAAAGCGCGCTTCAGAAGTGTTGCGAGGATTGGAAAAAACGCTGGTATAAGTTTATTATATCTGAGGGGGATTATTTGAAGGAGACAAGATAGTTATTGATGAATAAATAAATACTTTTTGAAAAAATTTAATATAACGGTTATTTTTTGAACAGACCTCGTGCTACTACCACCAGCCTATACAAAGTTTCATAAACGTCAAACAATAAAAAGTTTTATCGAAAGTTTTGTATCAAACATTTTTGCCATGCGTTGCTATGGGTTGTAACCGTATTTAAAATTGTTTATTATGTTGTTGTGTTTTTTTTTTTTTTTTTCTTCTTCCAATTTTCATTATTTTTCTTTATTTTATGGTGAAAAACATGCAAACTTTAGATTCGTTTTTAATTAAAAAATATTGCAAAAAAAAAAAAAAATAAACATAAAAATCCCTTATGACTAATATTGACTGGTGAAGCAGTATGGGTCAGGTAATTCGCACAATTAAACAGAAATTGTAAATAAATAAAGGTGTTAAATTGTACAAATTTTGAGGAAAGATTTGTAAAAAAAAAAAAAAGCTAGACAATTCTCTTGTTTTGGTCATGTTCCAATGTAGCGTTCTGGTATCAGTACTATGCGATTGTTGTAATCTAGAGGCTGGAAATTTTAATTATTTTCTAAATTAAGTCTTAACATGTAATAATCACACTAAACACTTTATTTTGATTTTCAAAGTGTTCGGTATCGATTAAAGCGAATAATTTTAAAACCATTAGTTTTCCCAGTGCTTTCAATCGAGTGATTTAAAAAATATGTAATTTTTAACTATTTGTCAAAGTTTGTTTACCTGTTTTGAAAAGGTTTAATTATTTGAAAGTAAAACGAGTAAATTATGTCGTTTTGATTTAAAAAATAAATGGATTCGTTTTAAAAACGAAAGTGTTACTTGGATTTGGTTTACAGAACAGGCTCGATGAAACAAATCACTCTCATTTTATTTAATATTTGAATCATGTGAATAAATCATAAACAGCTCAAATATTTGCTACATTCATACTCGCTTTAAATTAAAGTTTAATCTACTGAAATAAAGTATAATTTTTCCTGTCAAAAACAATATTCATAAATTCCTTGCTGGTTTTATTGTATTAAAAAAATAAACGCTATTAAATTCTTTTTAATTGTTGTTTCCATTAATAAACAACCAAAGTTTTTTTTTGTGTTAAATTCAAAATAAAAATAAAGTAATAGCGAACCGACAGTTTTTACCAAAAAATTGTAGTGTACACTTCAATAAAAAAAACACTGTGTAACTAAAAGTTTAAAAAACTTTGTACTAGTTTTTTTGTTTAGGTGGGCAATGTTGTTTTTTGTTCCATTTTATATTGAAATTAAAAATAAATAAAAAATAAATTTATATTACTTCATTATAAACCATTATTTGGAGTATATTATAGCACACAACTCACACATTCATATGTATATCAGGACAAAGTTGGTACAATTTTTAATATTTATTTAAAACTCTTAACTAAATAGTACTATAGTTTTTTAGATGTTAGATTTGGTATTTAATAAATAAAAATGTTAACAATCATTAGTAATTAATTAAAAATATGCTAAATGGGCATTTACGCGGTCAAGAACGCGACATTGTTATGGTTTTGAAGCAATAAAATTAAGAAATCTTAACAATTACATTAGCTAGTTGAAACATAGTTTTCAAAACGAAAATACCTGGTCATGTCTAACATTTGGATATGGGTATTTTGATGGTCTAGAACGCGACATTCGTAAGATATTGAAACGAAAAGTAGCTACATAAATAGCTATCAAAAGTATATTTGCTATTTTAATGCCAGTTTTAAAATGATTATAAGACATATTAGCGCAAAATGCATACAGATTTTAGATCCAATATAGAAGTGATCGCGGATTGAGCTTATTTTCTCAAACGATTTATATTTTGATGCAAAATTGAAGTGATGAAAGATTGAGCTGATTTTTCCAAAAATACAGTATTTACCCAGTTATAAACAATTTTAGTTTTGATGGACTTTACTCTTAAAATTTTGGATCCAAAATAAAAGTGATCAAAAATGTAGCTTATTTTCACAAAACTGGAAAAATTTACCAAAATATACAAAATTTAAGTTTTGATACAAATTTCTATAAAAAATCCAAAATAACCATTACCACAGAACCAAGATATAAACAAATTAAGTTTTAATACGAAAAAAAATCAATTTTGGATCTCAGACTGAGCTTATTTTTGCAGTTTTGATCAAAATTTCTATGAAAAAATCCAAAATAACCATGACCACAGAACCAAGATATAAACAAATTAAGTTTTAATACGAAAAAAATCGATTTTGGATCCAAATAGAAGTAATCTCAGACTGAGCTTATTTTTGCAGTTTTGATCAAAATTTCTAAGAAAAAATCGATTTCGGATTCAAAATATGTAGAACTGATCTCAGATTGAGATTTTCTCAAAAAACTCAGTATTTGCTAAGATAAAAACAATTTAAGTTTTGATATGAAAAAATTGATTTTTGATCTAAAATAGAAATGATCACAGCTTGAACATATTTTCGCAGTAAGCAATGAAAGGTTTTTTGATACAAATTTCTATTAAAAAATGAAACTTATTCTCTCAAAAAACACAGTACATATTTACCAATCCAAAAACCATCTAAGTCTTAAGTTTTGATACAAATTTCTGTGAAGAAATCAATCCAAAATAGAAGTGATCACAAATTGAGATTTTCTCAAAAAACTCAGTATTTGCTAAGATAAAAACAATTTAAATTTTGATATGAAAAAATTGATTTTTGAACTAAAATAGAAATGATCACAGCTTGAACATATTTTCGCAGTAAACAATGAAAGGTTTTTTGATAAAAATTTCAATGAACAAAATTGAACTTGAATTTGATATTTCGGGGAACTTTTCTGCAGATGAAAGTTTTTGCTATCTATCAACTATAAACAAAAAAATCACATTTTTATAGAATTTCCCTGGTACCAAATTGCACTTTTCATATCCCATCCCTTTTTCATGCTAAATAAATAAATACATTAAAAATCACGAGTGTGTATGTGAATGAGCAGCAAGTGGATGTAGTAGAAAAAGAGTGTTATTTTTGACATATTGGTTCATTTTAATGGTCTTAATTACACACAGCTCTTAATGTAGTACTTTTAAATTCAGTGTTTTTTTTTGGAATCCTGTACATAAGAGCATTTGTACGCGACGAAAACATAAATATATGTAGGTTACCAGCAAATATAATGACTTTTTTATAGGTTTTTTTTTCTTCATTTTTTGTAGCAGCATAATAGATTTCAACTATACAAAAGTATTTGTGCCATTTTTGTTCACATATGTATGTGTAAAAGTACAAGTGTGTGAATGTGCGAGTGTGTAAAAACATTCATTAAAAATTTTGCTTGTACTTTTGTACTTTTTTATTATATGTACATGAGTGTTTTTTTTTTTTCATCGACATTCGTTACAACATGCTCGCACAAAAACAATTACTGCTTGCTTGCCTGCTACTCGTTCACAGAAATGTTGGGTTAAGGGAACAACAAACAAAATGTAGAACTTATTTTGTTGTTGCTGTTGTAATGTGAATATAGTGAGCTGTGTTTGTTTTTTAATCCAGATTGTTAAGAATTAAAATTACTTTAGGGATCGTTAAGGGCTATAATGGCAAATGGGGAAAATAATCAACTTCATTCAATCAATTTCCGGAAAATTTTTGTTTAAATTAATTGAAGTTTTCAGGAAATTCTTGTAATTTTATTCAGTTATTTGTTCTTATTCCTTTTACATGTACCAAACAATTTTTTTGTTTTTAGTGTAAAAAGTTTGCATTGTGTTATTTTTCAAGAAATGAATCAAAGTTTCGATTGAATTAATTCTTAATTCAACTTGCAATATCAAATAAAATTTTAAATCTTAACCTTTAGAAATTAATTCCTTAATTCAAAAATATTGCATTAATTGCTTTTAAAATTTATCCTTTATAGAACTAATTCAATATTAAGCCATTAAAGTTTTCTTTAATTCAAATCTATAGCCTATTTGTACGCTTATATAATTCTTTCAATTCTTGTAAATGATTAAAAGCAAAACAAACCCAGAATTTAATAGAGAAAAAAACATTTCACTTTTCAATAATAATTATTTAAGATTAAGGTATTTTTTATAAACTAATTTTATAAATGCTCATATAGGATTTGTAGAGTCCGACCGACTATTCGATCGAAACCGAACCGTATTTAAGAATACGGTAAAAACTGTTCCCTTAAAAAATTGTCAGTTCAAAATGAAAAATTTATATTTATGAAGTAGTATCGGTCGCCTTAAAATTATCTAAACATGTTATAAAATTTAAATTTATTATTATTTTTTTTTTTGGAAATTAATGGTATATTTGAAAAGTTTCGGTTTGTTTCGGATTAGGCCGAATATAGATTTTTTGGTAGAATATTAGTTTCGATTCGGTTTTGGTTGGACGGTCAGAATTTGTAATGAGTGAAATGTCAAGCACTTTAAGAGATATGAAAAAAGTTAAAACAGAATCTACTCTGCAAAACAAAGAGACAATAACTGACTATTGAATCAGTAAGTAATCTCGGGCGAGTAAAATAAATAATTTCTAAAATTAAATATATAAGAACCATACTTAAAGATTGGTTTTTTAATCGCCTACAAATTGCGACTTATACTCTTATAGGTACCAGAAGTAAGAGTGTAATTAAAAACAAGTTCTTAAAGAATAGCTAAGTGGAATTTGTCTACCATAAAAATAATTCAAAGTCTTGTGCAAACACTAATGATACGAACTGAAAATAAAAGTACGATTTTCAAAATTTTTGTAATTAATATAGTTACAGTCTCGCACGCGACAATCGAACGCCTTTTCATCTAAAGTAGTATTTGTGATTTTCTATTAACACTTGTCATGTTGAAATATTTGTATTCGGTTTGTTTTTTCAACCTTTGTTATGATTTTTCACGAAACATTTGTAACGCTTCATATTTTCCGTTACGTTTGCAATAAGGATTAGTTGCAGTAATTTCAGCAAAAGCTTTGTATTTATTATTTAATAGTTCGACATGCTTTTTCCCCTGGTATTTATTGGTATGTATTTTCAGCCTTGTTTACTTTTTTGATGTTCTTTTTTTATAATAGCGAACGTTACACTCTAATCAAATTAAAATATTTATCGTAATTATTATACGCAGTTACAGCAGACAAGCCAAATGGCTACGCGGGATTATATGTAAGAACTAAAATGTATATTAAATTAAAAAAGTAAATTGGAAAACTTATGTAACTTATAAAAAACTGATTATATATGTTAAGTTCATTATTTGTTTATTATTATATTTATAGACTCAAATGTGCAAAACGTACTTTCATATACATATTTTTAAAAATTTTAAAACTTTGTAGTTGTTTTTTTTTCAATTTCTTGATTTTTTTTGGTTTGTCCAGTTAAAGCCCCCACGATTGATTTGATTTAAATTTATTAAAATGATGTTTTAGTTACTAGAACGCGACATTGGAATATAAACAAATCTACTGATAAATTTAACGACTCGACTTCCTTTAGTTTATTATTAAAATAAAGATTTAGTTGCAGCCACTAAAACATCTGTATCATATTTACATCTTATTATATATTGTTCTGGAACCACTCCTTAACCACTTTTGTCGTATGTTGTGGGTCGCTATTTTACTGGAATGTCCATTTAAGTGGCATCTCTTTTTCAGAATAAGGCAACATCACTAGAAGATGCTGTAGGATCATTTTGGATTGTCCTTTCGCGAAGTTTTACGTTGCCTTCTTTCAGAATGAGTAGGAGATGTGCGACCAGTCTGTAAAAACTTTTTAAGTAGCCTAGATATAATTGATCTGTTGATCGAATATTTTGCACTCAATTGATGTCTTCATAAGCCGGCTAAGGAGTAGTTCCAGAACAATTTAATAGAAGTTCTCCGTTGGCCTGGCCAATCCCCCGATCTTAACCCAATCGAGAACTTGTGGCAGATCGTTAACCTAAAAATCAACCGAGAAAATTGCAAAACCAAAGAAGACTTTTTTGAAGCCGCAAAAATAGCCTGGGAAGTAATATCACCTGATATAATTAATAATTTAATATCCTCTATGTCTAAAAGATGTGCATGTGTCATCCAGAATAGAGGATTTGAAACGACATATTGATTTTAATAGTTTTTTTTTTTTTGTACCTTAAATTGGGGGTGCTTTAGTTTAGTCCGCTTATATTTGCGACTTAAAATATTTTTGTGAATTTTAACTTTTTTTATAAAATTCTGAATTCCTTAAGTTCTGTTTTTCAATAATAAAGCTATAAATAAATACAAAAAAATTAATAACTTTGTTTTCTTAAAAAAACTATCATTAAAAAAATGTACTGAGGGGGTGCTTAGGTTTTGACCGATACTGTATATCATATTTTATCAAAATTATTAACATTCCACTCTACTGTGCCCTGTATAAGTGCACTTTCTACAAAAAAAAAAAAAAAAAAAAACTCCAACAAATTACAATCTTAAATCTTAAATAACAACAACATCAAGAGCAGTAAATATATCGTACACTTGCATAACCGAGTAATGAATTCACTACAATCAACACTCACTCACTCACTTAGTCTCTCTCTAGCTTAAGTTGATTTTTATTTCTCTCAAGCAACAAAAAAAGAAGAAAACGGGAGAAAAAAAAAACAAAGAAATAATAACAATATTTTCTGGCAAAGAAACCCCTTGTTTGTTGTTTTTATTGAAATTGAAGAAAAATTGTAATAAGTTAAAATAGTGGGGCCACAAAAATGGGGAAGCCTGCATAAGACACTGAACAGGACTAAGATAAAAAGGAGTAAAAGTGTGATACTATACAGTTGAATGAGTACAACTACATACTACAATTGTATGTATGCATTGTATGTGTAAGTTGTTGTTTATTTGCAAACAAAAACAATCTGTTAAAGACCAAACTACAATAAACTCTACTCGTACTAACAAACTGCAGCAGCAGCACGGGCCAAAAGCAAAACAAACAAAGCGAAAAGAAAAACACACTAGGGGAATAAGAAAACACATAACAACAACAAAAAAGTACAATAAAAACTAAAAGTTCGTTTAATAACAAACAAAAAAACTAAAAAAAAAGATTTACAACAGAATCAAATGAAAAAAACAAAGCAAACAACAACAACATACAAGAAATAAAAATCAACAATCACACACAGTATGTGTATGGTTACATTTGTTGTTAACTACTTACAATTTCTTTTTATTTTTATGTGTTTTTCTTTTTCTCTTTTTCTGTTGCTTTTTTTTTCTCTCAAGACAGGATTAAATGTTTTTAATATGACTCATGGTTTATGTGTGAGTGCCTCTATGTGTGTGCAAAGCGTATTTGCTTTCAACAGGAGGGAGGACTATTTAAAGTTCCCTTCTTTCGTAAAGATTTTTTGGGCCGTTTGTTTTATTCCTTTCCTTTATAGAGTGTATGTTATTTTTGTTACAAAAACATGACCAAGTGCTTAAATTCCTTTCCGACACTTTTATTAGCTCGTTGAAGATATGTCGTCTGTGACAACAACAATAAAATGTTAAAAAGCAAAACAAAACAACAAAAATTAAACGAGAATGACAAGAGAAAAGCAACAAAAATATAATAATAACAATAATATACTCAACGCAATATGCTTGTTACTAAAAGGATACTTCCCAGCAAGCCATATGAGTCCGAAAAGAGTCTTTTCTGACACCTTTTTCGGAGCATTAACGCTCTTTATGAGCCAAAAAAACAATCATAATTGCTCCGAAAACCTTCAGAAAAGAGGGTAATTACATTCGAAAATGGTCCGTCAGAAAGAGCTCTTAGATAATGTCAGAAAAGAGTCTTTTATGAGAGTTTTTTTGGGCTCTTAAAGAGCTCTTAGATAATGCCAGAAAAGAGTCTTTTATGAGGTTTTTCTTGGGCTCTGTGTAATCTTGTTTTTATCATTCTTGTGTGGTACAGCTATGTTTTTTTTTTTCAAAGCACAAATAGCAGGAGAACAACGCTTTGGTACACACATAATTAAGTGGAATTTCTGAGTCATACTGCGTGCCGACTCAGGACAGTAACAAGCAAATTTTTCTTTCGCTCCGAAAATGCTCTGCAGTTGGACTCTTTTCTGACTCCTTTTTTTCGGAGCGCTCCGAAAATGCTATTTTGTTGGACTCTTTTCTGACTCCTTTTTCGGAGCGCTCCTAAAATGGTATGCTGGGTTGTTTACAAACACACACACACACACACACACACACGCATATTTAAAGAGCAATTTTTACATACACACAAAAACACTTTTAAAAATGAGAAAAAAAACAATGTGAAAACAAAACGAAACGAAATAAAGTTAAGTTAAAAACAAAAAAGGGGTTATTGACTTCCTGTAATGAAATGAGTCAGGATATGAAAAAGGAAAACTTAAGAGTCAGGGAAATAAACAGTCAGTAAATGATGTTTGTTTCAGTATTTTTCTTATTGTATGTGAAATCAACAGTTATTTTAATGAGTTCTTTAAAATAAAACAGACGATATTAAAAAAAGAAAGACTTGATTTTTCAAATTTAAAAAGAAATATCATTTCCTAAGAAACAGGCAACTTTGAAATTATCAATGTTTAGATACAGTGGTGAACATAAGGTTAGCACACTCCATACAGTGTTTTCTACAGTATTTTTTTTATATGATTATAATTATTAACTGCAATTTTTATCCATCAGTGTACCCTGTTTCTTAATATTTTATTCTATTTCTTGTTAATTGCAAATAATAGACTATTTGAGCTGTACAATCATATCCTGACTCATTTTATTACAGGAAGTCAAAATAAATTTAATGTTTTTAGGTAAATTTTTAGGAATTAATAACTTATGAAAATATATAATGAAACAAAAGATTAAGGGTCATAAAACACTGGTTGGTATTATTAATTCCGCACGGAAAGGAAAACTAAGCGGAAAGAAATATCGATCGATATGTGAAATGTGTCTGTGTAGAAATGATACCACAAAAAGAAAAAAACCACAGCAACGGAATAAATAACTTCAAATTATGCTTCCGCACAAAAAAATTTTTTACGCAATCGCGGAACAGAATGAATAATTCGACCCACTATTTCGACATGGCTAAAAAAAAGTGGTGCATAGAGGAACAGCGTAAGGCTATTCACCAGATAAAGACTGAAGAGAACACAATTGGCGTGATTGCAAGTAATTTAATTTGCTCAAGGATAATGATCTAAAACGCATTACACCATATTCGAACCTATGGGACATATAAAAATGTTACACAGGAGCTAAGACACAGAAAAACAACCCGTAAAGAGTACCCTTCCATTTACAGAGCCTTGCACGGATGCATTATTCCGCAATAAGTCACATGTTGCAAAAAAAGCCCATGGTCATTAATAAAAACTTATAATTTTCTGGAAGAATATCCTCTGGAGCGATGAATCAGGAGATGTTTGGAGCAGAAAATTATTTTTTTTAAGAGAAGTGACACTAAGACAATTAATATGTCTGTATATTAAATAATTGTGTTAATTTCTTTGGAAAGGTGTTAGGTAGGAGAAGCATAGGTTGTGAAAGGAGAGAAAAGCTTTTCATATGACAACACTGTAATTGCGCGTTATGTTTATTAGTAGTACATTATTGCAGCGCCTCTGGTGGTGAGTAGGCGCATTGATCAAAGTTTGATTTATAGCCATTATTTAATTATTTTACTTCGGTGGTGTTTCACCTGCATAGTTTTGGTCCTATACATAATGTCTGTGCTCGAATTAATCAGTATCCTTATCAAAGTTTACTTTTAAATACAATATGCCACGACAAGGAGTGGAGTTGCTTGGAGTAGAAAAAGATTGATGTGTTGAAATGGCCAGCCCAATCTCTTGATCTCAATCCAATTGTGAACATATTGAATAATGTGAAGCAACATATAACGGTAGTAAAATCCATTAATTTGGTCGATTTGTGGAATAAAATTCAAAATGCTTGGTACGCAATTACAAAAAAGCGTTGTATGGCTCTAGTTAATGCCTAGGAAATGTATTGCTGCTACAAAAAAAAAACTTTAAAAATAAAGGATATTCTAGTAAATATTGGAATTTAAAATAAGTTTTTTGTTTTTTCCCTTTTGAGAATAAAATGTTTATTAAGTGATAAATTACTGCCCAGATTATTTTTTGGGTAGTTGTATTCTGGAAAGAAAATCACCGAAATGCAACAAGTTAATAAAACAAAGAGTGGAGTGACGTAGTCATAGGGTGACATGAAACACGTTTGGAAAAATAGGTTCAAACAGACAAGCTAGTGTGCTAAACTAATGCCAACCACTGTATTAAAGTAATTACTTTACTCACTACAAGTAATCTATTATTATATATATATTGTTAATAATTGTTTTTTGTCAAATATTTGCCATGTGTTCTCCAACTTTTAATATTAGCTTGCCATTGTCAAGTTATGGCTGAGTTGTTTTTTTTTTTTAATTTTAAAACCTATAAAACAGCGTTCCGCATAATGTTATTAGTTTTGAATGGGCCTTAAATTCAACATTATTGCTTCTTTTTAAGGTAAAGTTACCTTTTAAACCTTTTTTTTAATAAAAGACGTATGATTAATATTAAACACTTTTAAATAATAATCATACCAACCGTTTACATAAAAAAAAAGTTTTAAGCTGCTGCTTTATTGTTAATTTCCTCTTTAAATGTTAAAAAGTTTAAAAAAAAACCTCTTATCATTTAAGACTCAAAAACGATTAAATCCACAGTAAAATAACATACATGAAAATTTTTTAAATTAAGAACCAATTTAAATAAAAAATCAAATACAAAAATTATTAAAAATCATAATAAATCTATAAAGTTAAAAAAAATGTTTTGTTTATGCTCCAAAATATATATTTTATCATTATTATTATTAGATTTCACTGTATTTAACAAGTATTTTCTACAACCATTATACTCCTTCACTACAATATAAAATTTATCTATAATTGTTATTCTCTTAAACAAACAACAAACAACTAAAATAAAACTAAAAAACAAATAAAAAGAAGAACGGTGTAGAGTTGTAATTATATCCTTTCTTTTGTTTAAAAAACATCTTTTGAACTTTGTGTAAAACAAAAATTAAAACAAGCAAAAAGAAAAAGTTGCTTTTCAGAAGAACCCTTAAAAATAAGATAACGGTACTGACTACTAGCCTCTTACTAGCCATATACCTCTCTCTATCTACTCTTAATACAATATGTACACTCACCCACTACTGCACATTGATTACACACCAACAAACAGACATACATACATATACTCGACTCATCGTACTTATAACTGTTTTGTTGTTCTCCCTCTCATTGGAGCACAGCGATGCCAACTTAGCCCTTTTCGGGCTAGATTTAGCCCGATTTTAGTCACTCAAAACGCGAAAAAAGAAAAATGGCCCTAAACTAAAAAACGCGTAAATCTAGCACGTTTTACAATTATCTTTTAGCCCTTTTAGCCCGTTATTACTTTTTGCTAGATATTGCTACATTTGAGTTTTTTCGTACTGTTTCTTTCCCTAATCTAATAATATCGAAATAATGCTATTGGTAATAACCCATTCCTTAAACTGTCCAGTGTTGCCAAATACGAGTAACAGTTTAATATACATTAAATATATGTAGTCTAAAAAGAGATAATGTATGTTGTTCAAACTACAAAATATGTACCTGACGAAATGTGCTGAAAAATTATTTCGAATGAAACATATAAAAAATCTAAATATTTTATTTTATTGATTATGGACTGAAATTATGATGAACAAGAAATCGAAATTTTGTTCAGTAACGACCAATTTGAAATGTACATATATATACTATTTAATACTATGTATTATAAGTGCTCAAAGGTACAAAAACCGGTTCTTTTAACCGTAAATCCGGATTTTTGAGGTGTACGGCATATTTCACTATTGGAATCTTGTTTTACTCGACAAGCCCTACAAGAAAAATAATATCCGGTCCCAGGTTTTTTGGACTGTCGCACCGTGATATGTATCTCATGGTAGTAATTTTTTTCTAATAAATTATTTTATAAAAATGTGTTTGTTGTTTTGATTTTTAAAAGAAACATTTTATAATTTAGCCCCTTTTCGCACTTTATCGAAAATTTTGACAGGATGTGGCTTTAAACGGATTTTTTTTTTCAATTTAGCCCTTTTTCAAAAATGTTTACGCTTTGTGAGTCTCAAAAGTTGGCATCTCTGTTGGAGCAAGTTTTAATCGCAGCAGCAACAACAACAACAAATACAACAACAACAACTACAACATAAACAAAAACTACAATGGCATGGAATTTTTATGGTTTTACACCTTCAAGTGTTTTGTTGTTCAGTAGAGAGCAAATAAAACGAAATGGAAAAATATTTAATAATAAAACATCACAAATATGTGTAAATATGCACATAACTACACAGCCCCACACACATATGCACGGAACAATGCAGTTAGTTAAACACCTCTACAAGGTTTTTTTTATTCGTTAGGGGATTAAGTGATTTTCTTAGAATGTTTTACGTTTGCATTTTGGGAATAAACTTTGCTGTTTTCTCTAACATACAAAATTCAAATATTATTTCTTTAACTTTTCAATACAAGCGTTAAAAAATATTAATATTGAAATTTCAATTAAATGAATTTGAGTAGAAACACAAGCCTGCATGTTAATATGCGGGTTAGTATGCGGTTGTTTTTATATGAAGTTTTGACTTAAATCGCACAAAAGAACCGCGTAAAATATTTTTTTTTTATTTTCAATGTGATATGAGTTCCTGAGACCATTTTCTCATTTTAACGCATAATTGCTGCGATATTTTTTTTTTATTTTGTTTTCTATAGAAAAAACTTTTCTACAGAAAAAATTTATTTGTACAAAATATTTTAAATACATTTCAATTTCGGCCTCAGCGCCTTAAAGCATTATTGAGGCAAGTTGGCAAATTAATTAATTTTCAAAAGTACAAATAAAAGACTTAACTTAAAGTTAAGATTATTAAATTACAAAAAATATGTATAAAAACTGTTTTACAAAAAATAAAAATTACAAAAGCGTTTCGATGTTGTTAAATAAATGTTGTTTACAAGACGATTTAAATAGTGAAATTCGATTAATTGACTTCAAATCTGCATGTAAATTATTGAATTTTACAGCACCCACGTAATCAATGCGTTGCTTGGTAGTTTCTAGTCTACATCGAGGAATTCTTAAATTTGTTCTGTTTCGTGTGTTAAAACTAAAATTGATTGTAGGTTTATCCGTTTTGAGTTTTATATACATACAAATATATTTTGAAAATTTTCTGTAAAAAAAATATTAGAGCGTCTTAGAGCCTGTATAATATTTTAATATTTTTCACAGGTTCGAATATGGCCTAATTCGTTGTAGACCATCTACTTTGTAAAAATTAAAATACTTGCAATACAAAATAATAGGAAATACTGATCACACCATAGCATACAATATTTGACAAAAATTGCAGTTAATAATTATAATCATATATAAAAAAATACACTTTTGAAAACAGTATTTATGAAGTGTGCTAACCTCATGTCGACCACTGTATAAGTTTCGGTATTCGGCCAAATTTCGAATAAGTACCGAATTCTGATAATTCGAAAACGAATACTCGTTCGAATATAATTAAAAACTTTTGTTTCAATTTTAATTCTTTCAAATTTACTAAATACCACAAATGTAATTAAAAAAATATGTCACGTGCTTCATCAGCCTGTCAAAAAAACGAACTTCAATATAACAACCATCACCAGAAACATTAAAAACACGCTTTAAACATAATATTCACAGATTTTTGCAATTTTCTAGAAGAGAACGAAAATGAGTGCTATTTTTGTAGCGTTCTGAATACCATGTTTAAAACAAGAAAACGTTTTACGCAGGAACATAATGCTACTTAAATATTATCGAAAAATTAAAAAAAAGGAATATGTTTTTTAGCTTAAAAGGTGTAGAAATGTCGCGTTCTTGACCTTGAAAATACCGAACACTTTACATTAGTCATTTATATAGTTTATAAGGAAAAATTCGAACTTTTTCTTATACAACTTTTTACAAACAATTAAATTTCAATTTTTCTACTTTGCCAAGATATACATACATAACTTTCTCCACAAACCATTAATTTTGAAAACTGCTATTTTTATCCTAAAAAATTGGAAAAAAATAATTAATGGTTAGAAAATCAGCAGCAGCATCAACATAAACAACCAGGAGAACACAAAATAATAATAGAGAAATACGAACAACACACAGCAACACAACTTTTTGACCTTTTTGTTAAACTATAAGAGGAAATTGTACGATTTTATAATAAAATAAAAACACCGCAAAAAACAATTTTCATTTTGTAGGTTTTTAACTCTCTGGTTTTACAACTAACTCTAAAATAAAGCAGAACAAAAAAAAATAATAAAATAGAATCAAATAAAATTGTATAATAACTAAATAAATATTCCAACACAGGACCACAAAACTTAATTATTATAAAAAAATAAACAAATGGATAAAATAGAAATATGAAATTTGCGTATGTATAGGTATATTACGGTGATGCCCATTGTATGCGTAAACCTAAATAACACAGGTCGGTACAAGGGGATTTATTGATTAACAACCTAAAGTATTTTATATATTTTTTTTTTTCAATTACAAAATTGTTTTGTGGATTTCAATAGTAACACATTCTAGAATGGTCATCACAAAATGCCGTTTTTTTTTTTAAATAATAGAAATAAAATTAAAAAAATGTAGTGTACTCACAATATCTCTTTGCAATTTGGATATATTGAAATTGGCCTGTGCCAAACGCACACTCAGTGTGGCCACATCGCTGGTCAGCTGTGCTCTTTCGCCCGTATTACGATCCACCAATTTCAATAGTTTATCCTCTAAACTCTGATTGACTTTTTGCACTCGTTTATGTGACTCATACAGCCGATCGTATTTATCTTGCCAGGCAATGACACTGTCTTCTAGTTCGGCTTGTCGCTCGGAGTCCGTTAGGCAAGTGGCCTCCATTTCCAGTAACAGCGTGTCTTTTTCTTGTAACGACTGTTTAAGGGACTCTATTTCTTTGGCAGCTACCGCAGCAATGGTGACAGCAACTGGCGCCAAAGTATCGCAAATATTCTGTAAGTTAAATAAATTAAATAAAAAAGATTTATTAGTACAATGGAATTTGTATAAAATAGAAAACCGCAATGCGGCCTTGATATTAAATAATATTACAATTTCATATGTAAACGATTAAATTATATCTGGAAACACAAACAGTGTTTCTGATTCAGACAAAAATACATCGAAATATTATACAACTTCACAAAATTTGGTACACTTAAGTATGTTTTCTACACTTTGCCACAAAACTGTTTTATGACCTGAAAATAGACTATCTACTTGGCAGGTACTAAGTTATCTATGATGGGATCAATTATCACTTTACTATCTCTTTGTGCCACAAAGAATGTGGCACAGTTGAAAAATAAACATTAGAGAGAAAGTAAATAATAAAACCAATAATTTGTTTTTATAATAATATTAATTAATGACAACAATATTTTTTTTTTCATGCAACTCAACGTACAAACATCTTCTCGAGAAAATAATAGAAGAAAACGAAAGAAATAAGAAAATTAAAAATTGAAATTGAGTACCATCAAGTACGTATCCTTTTTATTCTCTTTTCCCTTCCCATCCAAAAATAATTGCCTTGAAGAGTCAGAATTGAAACGTGTACAAGCGGTCTAAAATGAAATATTAAAGACTACGAATAAATAAGGAGTGCTTCGATAAAAATAGTACCATATAAATATTATTAAAAATTAAACATAATTAAAATCAAGTAAAAAAGTATAGTCGATCAAGCCGGACCATATAATACCCTACACCGAGTATGCGAGTAAAACCAGGGGCCAAATTACCGCATTCGATATCAAGTAAAATTGATGGTAATTTTCTTATTTGAGATTATGGCATTCGATATCGAGCAAGAAATTTAGTACATTTTATCATAATTTCGATATCGAAATCATTTTTCGATACGACTGCTCATTCGATCACGAATGCGGTAATTTGGCCCCAGGTTTTCTGAAGTGGGAGCGCCCATAGTAGCGTGACTTCTGTGCATGTGCAAATTATTTGCATTAAATTTTGGTTCTTTAATTCGTTGATTGTACGACCACGTTTAAATTCAGCAACTCAATTTTTTACTGTTGCATATAAAGGAGCACTTTCACCTAACACATACCGATAAACCTTTTTTATTTAAATATTTAATGACACCACGAATTTCTATTTTTTTTTTAATTGTAAAAAAATCGCGGATGCGTCTTTTTTAAACACCTGTTTCTATATGAAGGAGTTGCCAGATCGAAAAGAAATTTAACATGCGGTCATATCAGAGAAGGAAGTTTCCAAAACACTTAACCTTTTTCTGTTTATACCGCGCTAGGCTAAGAAGTTTCCGAACCGCCGTCGTATATAGGTATAATTCAATGTTTAAAGATAATTACACCTCAAATAGTTAATAGGCTGGGTGTAATTTTACCATACTCTCTCCAACATATCGGCCGGTAGCTCACGAATAAATTCATCTATATTAGCTTCCAGTACGTCAGCCGTTGCGGGCTTGTCCCTACAGATATAAGCCTTAACATAGTCTAACAATAAATAGTCTAAAGGCGTTAAATCGCACGATCTAGGCGACCAATTGACCGGCCACAAACGTGAAATAAACTGTTTACCGAACTCGCCTCTCAATTGGGCCATTGTTTCGTGTGCTATGTGACATGTTGTTGAAACCACATGTCAGCTAAGTCCAGCTCTTCCATTTTGGGCAAAATAAAATGTAATCATCGCACGGTAGCGTTCGCCATTTACAGTAACGTTCCTGCCTTCGTCGGCTTTGAAAATGATGCCACACCAAACAGTGCATTTTTCGAAATGCATTGGAAATTCTTGCAATGCTTCTGGCTGCTCTTTACACCAAATACGACAATTTTACTTGTTTAGTTATCCATTCAATCAGAATTGAGCTTCGACGCTAAACACAATTTTCCGATAAAAATGCTTCAATGAGCATGAATTTTGATAATAATATTCAATTATTTGCAAGCGTTGTTCGTTTGTAAGTAGATTCATGGTTAAGTTATAGACCAAACTGAACATGCTTAACAGTAAGATATTACACGAAAACAGCTGCCAAAAAGAAAGTTACTAAAAAATCATCACCCTTTATTATTTACAGATTTTTAAATTGGACAAACTTTGCATACGGATGGGGCCTCCCCTGCTACCCCACTTAAGCATTTACTATCATTCAGTTTGTAGTATTTCTCTTTTCTAACCGATAATTTAAAACATATTTTTAATCGTATTGTATTGTAATATTATTTTCATATTTTTTTATTATTGTTTTATGATTAATTTTTATACGTTTCTTATACAGCTCTTGAAAGTAATCATAATAATGTGTAATTAAAAAGATATTAATAACGGTGTGTAGCCTTCAATAAATTTAACAACCGTTAACAATAAATAAGCCATTAAACTTATACGTTACGTTACGCTCGTAAAGTGAGAAACAGAAGGAAGCAAGATTAATAAAAACAAAAAATTAAAGATAATTATACAACTAAAGAAATTACAACTAAACGTATCGTAATTTATTTTTTTAACGATATTCTTTATTTCTTTTAGGGCCCGGTTCTCGACTACAACACAACAAGCATATTTTATACGATTAAGCCGATTAATGTTGTGTATCGTAATCGCAGTTTACAACATCAAAATACCTAGTGTTGTGAACGGTAATCGGAACCGTATTGTCTCAAAAACTTGTTTGCTTATTTTGCTGAACTGTCTTTAAATACCACAAATAATAATAAATAAACGGCGGAATTTAAAGTGGTTCCCTTATTTACAGTATATAATTTTAAATAGTGTAAAGACACTTGTTTTATATATAAGTAATCTTTAAAGGATTTTAATAAATATTTTGAATTTTTTAGTTTATTTTGTTAAAACAACTCCAGCAGAGTTTTACTTGTCACACATAATCTCACATTTTGCTACAAATTTCTGCATTATTAAACACTTTGTTTAAATATTTAAATAAATTTATTTATTTTTTTTTTAACTTATATTACGATTTTATTTTATTTCCCGGTTCTGTAAAACGAATTCAAGTAACGTTTCCTTTTTTAAAACAAACTCACATATTTTGAATTCCTGTTAACCATATAATTCTGTTTTAAAACACAAAATCATACGATTTGTACAACAATAATTGGTTACTTAAACGTTTTTGAAATTACACGATTTACAATATTTAAAGATCCCTTTTTAAGTGGCTCTTGTTTGCACTTTTTCTCGAATAGAGCTGAATATTTTTTATACTTTATATGTATTTAGCTGTTTACTGATTTTTTCACAAAAAAAGACTTTAATTCTTGCAGAAAGACCATGATTTAACACAAAAAATTTTTGGAATTTTAATAATTATTTAAAAAAAAAACTTTAGTTTAATTTATAAAAACAATTTGGTACAAATTTGTAACAGTAAATTTAAATAAATTAAGTGTGAAACAAACAAAAAAGAAGAATTGTAAAAAGAGTTTTGTATTTTAATATTAAACGACAAAATAATACTGAATTTTTTAATCAAATTTGTTGAATGCATATTATAAGGGCGATCATCATCATCAACATCAACACCAACCCAGACACACATTGCGTTGCTGCCATAAAGTAAAACTAATAAGAGAACATGGATTTAATGGTTCTAGGCGACTGGTAAAGAGCCCTTTCATGAAATAAATAAAATATTGACAATTAATTAAGAGATTATAGACGAGACTAAGGACGGGACTATAGAAGAGAAAAAAATAAGACTATTGACGAGACTAGAGAAAACTATAAAGAAAACTATAGACGGCAATAAAGACGAGACCAGAGACGTTGCGTGACTAGACACGGAATGGGACTTTATACGAGACTAGGTACGATATTATAGACGGGACTATAGACGGGACTATAGACGAGATTATAAATAAGAAAAAATAAGATATTTGATGAGACTGGAGAAAACTATAGAGAAGACTATAGACGGCACTAAAGACGAGAACAGATACGTTGCGTGACTACAGACGGAATGAGACTTTAGAGGAGACTGGGTACGAGATTATAGACGAGACTATAGATAAGAAAAATTAAGACTGTTGATGAGACTGGAGAAAACTATAGAGAAGACTATATAGAACACTAAAGGTCAGACTAGAGACGGGGTGTGACTAGAGACCAAATGGGACTTTATACGAGACTATAGGCGAAGACATAGACGAGACTAGGTACGATATTATAGACGGGACTATAGACGAGACTATAAATAAGAAAAAATAAGATATTTGATGAGACTGGAGAAAACTATAGAGAAGACTATAGACGGCACTAAAAGTGAGACCAGAGACGGGGTGTGCCTAGAGACCAGATGAGACTTTATACGAGACTATAGGCGAAAACATAGACAAGACTATAGATAAGAAAAAGTAAGACTGTTAATGAGACTAGAGAAAACTATAGAGAGACTAAACACTAAAGACGAGACCAGAGACGTTGCGTGGCTAGAGACGGAATGGGACTTTAGACGAGACTATAGGCGGGACTATAGACGGGCCTAGAGACGGGACAAAAAATATGGAGAAACATTACTAAAGCTTTAAAAATATAGCTTGGAAAGTTTAAACTTAGTGTCTCCCAGCATACGACCAACCAACTATACCGCCCATCTGAACTCACCGATCTAAATGGTAAAATCACACAATTGTAAAACCTTATCATAATTATCAGTAAAATACAACAACAGAACCGAGAGAAAACAACAGCAACAATAACTACAGATGTGTGTAATCAGCAGTGTTGCCAATTTAGCTCTTTTGTGGCTAAATTTAGCCATTTTCAATCTTTTTTAGCCACAAAAAAATTAATTTAGCTCTTAGCCACTTTTTTAGCCATTTTTGATTTTATTTAGCTATTTTTTAGCCATTTTCTCTAGATCAATGGGATGAGCTCAAAATTCATTTTGAAACAGCTTATAATAATGAAAAATGTCATAATGCAAAAATTTTAAGTGAAATGTATATAGATGACATAATTCTTTTACATCTTATCCTTCTAAGACCAATTTTGCAAGAAGTGCAGACCGTAAATAAAATTTTCCAAGGCCATGAAAACGACCCGACACGCTTGTTAAATGAAGTTTCATTACTTATAATTTTTTTGAAAAGAAGAGTTATTGATGACGAAAATATTGATATTTTATATTCCGATTTTAAAGAGACAATTGTGTACTCAAAAAGCTTAAGTCACGAATTCGAAATGTTTGTTAGAGAACTAAAAAATACAGGATTTCTTAAAAAGAAAATAGAATGGCAGATACGGAGTGTGTAAGGGCCTACTTATGGGTTATCAAAGTTAAAATTAGTAGAAAAATCAATTTTATGGTAACTAAAAAAATTATTTTTACATTTTTAGATTGTTTTTATTTTTTTTTTCTTTATGGTTTTATGTTTTAAATTATTACCCAACAAATTAAAAAAAAAAAAATTTTTTTAATTTATTTTTTCAATTTTCTGTAAAATATTCATCCATTACAATAAAATTGATTTTTCTACTAATTTTAACTTTGATAACCCATAAGTAGATCCCTACAAAGCGTAGCACCTTTTCCAAACGCTCATTTCATAGGCTGAACAATTATATATCATATTCTGTTTAAACTGTTCAATTATCTTATTCGGTTCAAAAGATATGATTTTTGCAACGAAAAAACTCAAATGACGCCACTATGCGCCATACAATTTCTGCAACCATGTCTTTTTAACCTTTTTTACCTCTAGAAGCCAAACGGGCACGTACGGGCAGATAAACCCTTTTGAATTATGTAAAGAAATAATCAAAGAACAGGTTTTGCAAATATGACAAATATAGAAAAATATACATTTTTTTTATTTTCCGTCAAAGTTGAAAAATAGTGAAAAAAACGGATAGTTTTTAAATAGTGATTTACCAGGAGAAACACAAAGCAAACAGGTAATTTTTTTTTATCATTATACATTTAATAAATACATACATCAATCAATACAAAGAAAAAATATGGCGATTCGTTACCCATTTTTCGTGATATTACAGCTGAAATCGCAACAAATTGACTAAAAATTGTGTGTTTTTTTTTTGAAAACCGAAAGTCGGTCAACTTTGAACGGTTATATCTTCTAAACTAATGTGATATTATTAAGAGTGGCATATTTGAAATCGTTGAAAAGTTTCCTATAACATGGGTTTATTCAAAACTTCGTCGGCGCTCTTGAAAATTTTGATTTTTGCAACCTCGTTTGCTCTACGGGCGCCACTGTGCGACGACAGCAACTCTGACGTCGGTATTGATTTCTTATTTTAATAGTAATTTATAAATTATTTAAAAGCTTTTATCTTTGTTTTGTTATATAAATTTATTACTATAAGTCAATAAAGTATGAATTATTTTTGGTTTTTGTTTAATTCAACAGACTTTTTGATTTAATAATGTTTAGCCATTTTTAGCCATATTTTAGCAATTTTCATACAATGATTTGGCCATTTTTAGTCATGAAGTCTTGGCAACACTGGTAATCAGTACAATAACAACCACATTATTGTGTGTTCAAGTCATACAAAACGAAATGAAAACAAAAAGACAACAAAATTAAATAAAACAAAGTTTAAACAAAATACTTTTAATGAGATGTAGAAAATAAACTGAGCATACATATTTACATATGTACATACATATATAGCCAGCTACCAGATAGATAAGCATGTAGAAATTCTAAATATGTATTTAATAATAATAAAAAAAATAATTATATGAACTTTACAATTTATTAAATGAAAACCGCATTTTGTTATCAGTGACAGAAAACGTCACTTTATTTACTAAACAGAATAAGAGCACAAAAAAGTTCACACTATCATAGTAAGCGGGAAGACGGACAGACTGGCAACTCTAAATATACAATACTCGTAAGTCTTTAAATAAAACGATGCTCAACTATCGCTCCATTCACACACAAATTTCGTTTGTATTTACAACAAGTGTCAGCAGTATGCTGATTGAATACAACAAAGACAAAGGGTAAACAAATCCACCCTCATCAATCCAGCCGACCAGTCAACCAGCCAAACAGCCAGCCACCACTCCAATTTTTAAAAACCGCAAAACGCAAACAATAAAACTGAGAATTTTAAGTAGAAGAATAAAAGCTAAAAAAAAAACAAAGAATTTGACATATAACAAATACACTGTAATGGTGTAATGAAAAAAACGTAACTTTAAACTCTTCAAAGGATTTTTGTTTAAATGACATCATGAGATAAAAGCATTAGCATGGACTTAAACCTATATTAACAATGAAAAAAATTTAAATTAATAAAATTTATTTCAATCAAATATTCGAGCTATAGTATCATCTCATTGATTTTTCGGTACTATATCTGTCGTCTCAGATCTCTTGCAGGACTTTCTCTTTACTATTCCAGTACTCTATTTGACTAGACTATTGGACTATTTGTGTTGAATTCCAATTTGATAGTGATTTTTATTAAAGATTTATGCGCGTTTAAATTATTTTCGAAAGTGGTCTTTGTATGGGGCTATGTCAAAATATGGACCGATGCGAACAAAATATCGCTTTGAGATTTCACTTTGCATGAAGCTTATTATTGCAGAATTTTGTATGGCTTTTTAAAAGAATAGACATTTATGTACCATAAAAACCATATTCCAAGAAGACATTTGTATGGGGGCTATGATAAATCTTGGACTTGCCCTTCTGTAATAATTTCGATGGATCAAAGAATGTTTGGTAAAAATTTCATTGTTCTATGACTTTTTTCGAAGCTCTATCGTGTTAACAACAGACGGACATGGTTAGATCGTCTTAGAATATATAGACTTTTTGGCTCTACGACCATTATTTCGATGTGTTACAAACAGAATGACAAACGTAATATGCCCACATCTTTTTGGTACCGTTATTTATAAGAGATGAGTATTGAAGTGATTTTCGAAAGAGGTCTTTATATGGGGGATATGGTCAAATAAAGACCGAAATTTGCCAACAAAATTCTGCAGTATGATTTTTGTGTATGTGATAAAAGTTTTGGGTCGATAGCGATATTTATAAGATATATACAAATAAAGATTAATGACTTTTTCGGATGTTGTTCTTCTATGTAAGCTATGACCAATTATGGGCCGACTATTATAAAATTTAGTACAACAATTTATACAGTGGCTCTCAGCTTATTTGAACCAATTTGAATTAAAATATTTAACTGGCTGTAACTTCTTTGCAAAAAAAAAACATTTTGAACTTTTTTAATTTTGTTTTATAGGTATTCTAAATTAATAATAATGTATAAAACAGTCCGAAAAATATGTGGCTTAGGTAATACAAAACAAAAATACAAAAAGAAATATAAATATGTATAATGCAAATTCTTCCATCACAGCTTATTTCAACCAAACACTTTTACCAACTGTTAAATTACAATCACTCCTCGAGTGTAAAGTACATTCTCAAGAGAATATTTTGTATAGGGTGATTCAAGTAGAGATACATTTTTCAATACCCTTTTTGACAGATCACATGTGAGTCGTGTCATGCTGTCATGTTATTTTTGTTTAGTATTGTTTGGCATTTCATAATGGAAAGACTTACTTACGCCTGAACAACGTTTACAAATCGTTCAACTTTATTACGAAAATTCACGTTTTGTGAGGAATGTGTTTCGTGCACTTCGCTCAACTTATGGTCAACATAATCGGCCTTGAGAGCGCAACACCATCACCCATTTTGAGACCCAGCATTAATTATTGGATAATATTCGACCGAATTGACCACGTTCAGCAAGCTGTGGCGTAGTTTGTGGGCCGGTGGAATCATCGGTCCATATTTCTTTAAAAAATTATACCGGTGTGAACGTAACCGTCAATGGCGACCGTTATCGTGCCATGATAACTGACTATTTGATGCCTGAAATTGAAGCGCGTGTCATTCGCCAGTTATCAATCGAAATGCTCGAACGAGTCATCGAAAATCGGACTCAACGGATAGACCATCTGCGACGTAGCAATGGCCAATATTTGATAGACATAATCTTCAAAAAAATAAACGCTAAAGAATATTCTTTCAAATGATAATAAACATTTTGGGTCTCAGATGAATATTAGGTGGTATTATTGACTCCGCACGGAAAGGAAACCTAAGCGTAAAGAAATACCGATCGATATGTAAAATGTAATTATTCATTCCTGTCTGTGTAGGGATGATACCGCAAAAAAGGAAAAATATCGCAGCAACGGAATGAATAATTTCAAATTATGCTTTCGCACAAAAAATGTCTATCAGCAATCGCGGAACAGAATGAATAATTCGACTCTTTATCAAAGTTTCACACGGAATTACCGTTCACAACACTAAATATTTTATGTTGTATGTTGTAAACTGCGATTACCATTCACAATACTTAACGGCTTAATCTTAATCGAAATGCACATTTTAGTATTGTGAACGATAATCTGGGCCGTAATATACTCTCATTCACGACTTGTGTTGGTGGAGGTTATAAAAACTTTAAGTTTATGCGTTATCCATTAAAATATATCTCTATTTAGTTGTTTAAAAAACGAAAATCTTTAGAAGTTCCTTAAACAAATTTTATTCTAAGAAGCTAAGAGTAAAGCGGTTTTCAACCAAATAAATACAAAAATTTTACATTTTCTCTATTTTCAAATTTAAAATTGATTATTTTTAAACTCTGAAACTTTTTTCATATGATTTCTTTATTTATTGTTTAATTAGCATAAATCTAAAATTTCGACAGGTATTTAAAAAAAAAAAACGCCTAACTAAAGTATGGTGAATATGGTCCACTGAAAGGATTCCTTTTAGAGGAGCTTATGACATAACCAGTTTTCAGGGTATTATTAAATAATTCAAAGAATCATTTGATAAGCTGAAATCTGATAACAAGAGCTGTTTTAATACTACTTTTTAAGCATGCACAGACTCGTCGTTAGTAGCTTTTGCTTTTAAGAAATTAAATTCTAGCAGCAACGCATGAACATGATACTCCTCTACAACGTACACATGATTGTCATGCTAAAACTTCATATGTTTGTTAACATAATTCAATGAAAAACTTTCTTTCTTTACTACACATCAAATTTCTTCATTTCCCCAGCATCTTCTTATCTAGTGTATTTAAAACGCATATTTTCTTAACATAGTCAGTCCATATACATATATGATGAGTAACATCACTCCCTGCAAGGATGTTCTTATGAAAAGTATTGCTAGTTTTTTTGCTATTCTGTTAAAAATATTTGAAATTCACAGACACATATTGTGGTTTTAGATGGGTTTTAGTTCTGTTTGCTGCATTGTTGTTTAGAGCAAAACATTTCAAGATGTTTTTTTTTTTTTGAATTTTATTTTTGCAAAAATATTTGCTAAATCCTTTTCATTCCTTATTTTTGCTGCATGCTATAGCTAGGGTTTTAGTTGTTCTGTCTTCAAGTTTAAGTTGAAGTAAAAGTAAATGTTTTGCGTATGATGGGTATGAGGAGGCAAGTGAGTGGTTTTGTAGTAAGTAAATGTGGTCAGGAAAATGAGAGCAGAAATTCGAAAAAAAGTTTTATTAAATGAATGATAGATGTATGAAGTGGTAATGGGAAAATCATTTTGAAAGAAATAAATAAATACACACACTTCGTTCGACACTTTATTTTGATGAAATTTTAAGGGAAATGAGTTCAAATACAACACAATTTCTTTTGATTGCACTTCAACTGTGGTTTGTTAAAAACCAATCATTAGTGATTGGATACGCTAGGGCGTTAGTGCCATTAAGGTTGTAGTTAAACAACAAATAAAACATATATTATGAAGAAATTTAAAACAATAAATTTTACCAGTCTAAAAATTATCAAATTTAAAATTTTTTAAAAATTTTAAAATTTTGATATATTTTTTGGGCGAAAACCGCAATTACTCTTTGACTTTTAGAAAAAAATTCTTAAGAAATTAATAGTTTTTTATTCCTCTGAAAATAAAAAACGTCTAAATATTGCCAAAAGACGTTTCCCAAGTCACTTCCAGCTTTAACCTATATTTAAAATAATTACATAAATTTAAGCGGGCAACTCAAATCATGAATTTTAATTCAATTAGGATGTTTAATAAAAATACTAATCGATTTAAACATTTAATAGTCTTTTAAAGGTAACAAAACACTTTGTTTCGGTCTCCTAACTGTCCTGACGGCTGTGAAGCAGTCAGTGTTGCCTAATTTTAGGTAAAGTGACATTTACAATGTTAAGTTTATTTAATATTTAGAATTTTAAGCACTTTATTGTGTTGCAGACAATTTATAAAAAAAAACTTAACTTAAAAAACTTAATGCACGCAAAGCATAAAGATATAAAGGTAAATAAAAGTTTCTCGCAAAGACCTTAGAAAAAGCTGTTTAAAAGAATAAACAAATATTAGGTAAGGGTAAAAAATGACATAACAATATGAAACAGTTTAAAAATATAAACCAGTTTTAAAAATCTAAACTAAAAACCAATAAATTATATACATATGTAATACAAGTAAAATAACGTAGAAAGTTATTTTTAATCTTGTATAATATAAATTGTTTTAAGGACAATAATTATACAAGAGATTTAGCCCTAATTTTGTAAAACGCGTTGCAAATCACGGCGTTCAAGCAAGTGATTGTTTGCTTTGTAACAGCAGATTCTTACGTTGTTGTTAATACAACTGTTTGAAATTGTGTCTTTTGTAAAACGCAACGCTGAATTTTTTATCACTTGCGTTCTCAAATCTAACGCTTCCATTTTCTTTGCCTTCGTTTATTAAATTAATTTAATATTTTATAAGAACTTTATTAATACGATGTAAGTAAATATATACAAACATATTTATTTAGTATAAAATACTACTAAAATTTTTCTTAGGGCAAGTTTTGCTTCTTTTGAAATAGCTGTCACACGATGAGGTTCCTTTAGAAAAGGACCTATCTCACATTATACATATATATGAAAACGTTCTTGTTCATTTGTAAGTTCAAATGAAATATTCAAAAAGAAAATTAAGAATATTGTAAATCTCCACAGTGTTATTTTACTTACTCATTATTCGTTAACTTCATGATGTGAGCGCAATTGGGTTTTTTCTATAGTTATGTCTAGGATGCTTGAAGAATCTTCATCATCCGAAGAAGATATGCATAAGTGCGAACATTTTTTTATACCCCTTAGTGTCTTTATATTTGTAGTTATTTGCTCTAATGGCGTTTTCTTTTCTGGCAAAAATGTTACATATATGTTACACTTTTTACCCATTTCCCATATAAAAAATTAAAAAAGTGTAAAATTTTTGCCAGAAAAGAAAACGCTATAAAAGCTTTTTTCTTCACAATTTGAAATATTTTCTTAATAAATAACCAAACAAAATTATTGAACAGCTGATAGGTTTGTAGCATTGCCAATGCAAAATCAAAGTTTAAGTAAATCTTTATTTTAAATTTCAGTATCAACATTTACAATGGCAACATTAACCACGCAATGAAGTATATATAATTGTGGTTATGAAAAGAGAAAAGGGAAAGCAGAGAATTAATGATTAGTCTTTCTGTTTATGAAATATTAATGCTTGCCTACCGTGAGAATTAATAACTTTAGGAGAGATTAGTCGAGGTGATTTGTTGTAAGTTATTTATGTGAGTGTAGATTTTATTTCCCTTTTTTTTAGTTGAAGTTTACACTGATTGGAAGGTATTAACCAGAGATTGAGCGACTTATACGCTCATTGGTAATTATTAGGTAAGAATTAGCGACTTATTTGTACAATTGCCGAGAGTAAATAAAATTTAGTGACTTATGGGTACAAGTGCCAGATAGTAAGTGTCCATTTTTACTAAATTCAGTTTGCGCGAAACTTCGGATTCTTGCAAAACTGATTTGAGTAAAAATTTGACGTTTACTCTATATAAGGACTAGCCAAAGTTTGTAATAGATTTGTTTTAAACTGTTAGAAGTTTAAAACAACTCTACTACATCTTAATAATGTAATACTTTACATATGTAAACAAATGTAAATATCTAGGTTTTACATAATTCAATTACATTTAATTGGAGGCAAATAATTCAAGCCCTTTAAGTAGATAATAATAACAATAATAATAATGTAAATACTAGGCTATTGCACTAAATACATTTAAATTCAAAAACATTTGCTTTTTTAAACATTCTCATCATTGTCAACTTGGTGCGTTTTGCACCATTTTTGGTGTTTTTTTTTAATTTTTGGTGCGAAAAATTCTTTAGTTGGTGCGCAGTGCGCTTTTTTTAAATTTTGGTGCGCTTTTTGATTTTTGGTGGCACCAAAGCAAATTCAACACAACTTTTTGTTTTAGTGTGAGAAAAAATCTTTCTACTGTTTGAGTACCATTTCATTCAAGACTGCAAATTTTTTTTTTGTGTATTTCGGTGCGTTTTTTAATTTTTTCGAAACCGTGATGAAAAATTTATTTTTACTAATTTTTAATTACAGTTTTTTAATAATTCATAACTCATGAAATCTATACGATGAAAAAATGTATTTTAAATACGAATGTATGATAAATGAAATCAAATTCTTTAAAAATATTTTTTTGAAAATCAAATTCACATTTTAAACATGTAAATAAAAATTCTTGTATAGCCTGATTGTTTGGTGGTACCAGTGGAATCCTAACAAATTTTATTGGAAAATTTCAACTAGAAAACAAAAATATATAAAAAATGTACCAAATATGTACTGAAATTAGCTTTTTACCAATTAGTACTTTAGTTCCGAATATCATATTGTGAGTTAAATTTTGAGTCGTTAAATGCTTATTTTATCTTTATTAGCTCATTTATTTAAAAAAAGGCTTTTACTATTACTTTTATTAATAATCGTTGATAAAAAGTTTTTTATAGAATTTATGATATTAAAAAATTTCAAATTAATTCAATAAATATTTGAAACAAACACGAAATTCTTAACTTGGTGCGTTTTTTTTTTAATGATGCGCTTTTGTTCTCCATTTTGGTGCGTTTTGAAATTTAAACAGAAGCAAAACAAATAAATGCCAAAGTTTGGCACACAAAGAAAAATTTTATTCTTTTTATACTCTCAGAGTATTTGTATTTACTCATTCTTGCTCATTTTTTGCTAATATACTGTAGTATTTTGCAGTGTTCTAATTTTACAATATTGGGATTTTAAGAATTAAATGCAAGCAATGGTTATGGTTGTTTAATTTGTCTTTTTTGTATCGTTTTTTTTAAGTCGTTGTGATCTTTCCCATGAAATAAATGAACTAGAAGATTAATGGATAGATAATGGACATTATAATAAGATATTAAACAATTGAATTTTGAAGTTATTTTTATTTTGTTTTAATAAAATTTAATTTTTCATTTTTATAATTTTTTTTATTTTTAACACGCATATCGTTAGTTGAAATTCCAAAAAACGTAACCAATATTTAAAAAAAATGCCTAACGTAAGCCAAAAATGCTTAGTACAAAAATGTCTATGAAAAAGTTGCAGTTTTTATTGTTTCCGATAAAAATACAAAGACATTTTAATTAATAAAAATATTGGGATTTAATTCTAGAATTCTATTTTAATATGCAACATTACATATTTTGCATTTGAACTAACGATATGCTTTTTGCTTTTAGTCTTTTTCTTCTCCTGTAATATTTTTCAATTTTCATACAAATAAAATAAAACTTGCAAAATACTCGAGTATTTCAATAAGTAGTTTAAGAACTGCCTCTCCAAACATATGCATATTCGTATTCTTTAACACTTTTGTATTTATTTAGTACAAAGACAATATTACTTTATAAAGAGAATATCGAATAAAGCAAGTAAACGAAAAAAACTAAATGTATTTATGTACATATTTGTTTTTTGTACTTATGCAACAGCCTAGTAAATACAATTCATTTCGATTAATTTAAAAATACATTTTAATTTTTATTAAAAAAAAATAATAATGTTCAAAGTATTTTGGACAACGACAACGACCATATAATACCATACACTGTGTATGCGACTAAAAACAGTTTTTCAGAAATGGGAGCGCCTATAGTAGCGTAACTTCTGTGCATATACAAATTATTTGCATTAAATTTTATCTCCATATTAACACTTGTAAAATAATTATGCATGTTTAAGTGATTTTCAGAGGAGGGCCTTATATGGGAGCTATGACTAATTATTGAGCGATCATCATAAAATTGGTACCAATATTTTCAAGAGAGTTATGCTTATTAAAGTGATTTTCGGACGTGGGTCTTATATATGTATATAGGAGCTATGGGTGGCGAAATTTGTTTGGATACGTGCATAAATCAAACATTTATAAACGATAAATACTATTTCAGGAGGAAATTAGTATGGCAGTTAGGTGAAATATTGGACCGAGTTTAAGCAAATTCAATACCAACCGTCTTTAGGCCGAACAAAAATCTCATATTAAATTTTATCAAAAAAAAAGGTCGAAGAAATCAAAATTTAATTTAATTTTATCGAAATATCTTAAAAATTGAGACCTGTACTACGCACAAGGTGTACATGGCCAGCCAGCCACACGGATGGACGGACATCCTTTAAGCAACTCAGAAAGTGATTCTGGCATACTTGAAGGCGGGTGTTAGACTAATATTTTGAGTGGTACAAACATCAGCACAAATGCAATATACCCTTCCGACTATGATGGTGTAGGGTATAAAAATTAACCAAAAATACAAAAATATTCTTGAGATTTTTTTTAATTTATTATATTATTGTCAAAAATATTTCCTTTAAAACATTAACCAGGCCATAAATTTATATTCATAATTGTGTTTGTTTGTTTCTAGGCTTTAATATTAATTGAATTTTCCTATTATTTCATAAACACAAATGTTTAAATAATTCTTAAAATAATAAAACTGTCTAAACAAAATTACCACAATTTTCTTTTTTTTTTGGGGTTTTAAGTATCTCTGTGTGTGTAATTTAATGTGAAAACTAAATTTATTACTTTCCTACTCGCAATAATTAATTATTCTATATTATTTGTATGCTGAGAATATAACAGCAGCAATAACAAATAAAATAATTCCTAACAAAACATTTTGTATGCACAACTCTACTGATTACTTTCAAATCTTAAGAACAGAACAGTAAATAAACCGACAAACAGGAAGACAGTAAAAAGAAAAGCAAAACAAGTAGTATATAAACCTAAAGAAACCATTGTCTATTTTAAGGCTTAAACAATTAATAAAATTCATGGCATATCTTTTTAAAAATAAACAATAAAATTGATTTCCTGTAAGTAATGTAAAAAAGGAAAACCTATATACAGCAACAAAACGGAAAAAAATAATAATAGAAATACATTTTGCTAAATGAAAAGTATTTTAACTTCATACTTGCCTGCAAACACATCTAGACAAACCTATATTAAGCATAAAGATCATATTCATACTCTTGCTCTTGTTACTCCGCTACCAGCAACTTGACATAACAATTATTTTCAAATTAATCACGGCATACTTTTAGCCATATAAGTGTGAATGTGGGTGGGTGAGTGTGAGTGCGTACAACAGCATTTTAAAAATGCTTCTCTTCTCTTCTTACATTTGTCTTGTATTTCATCATTAACAAAAGCTGCAACAACAACATCAACGACTACAACACATCGTCGTCGTCATAATCTTCTTTATACGTCAACGAACATTGTCTTCTTTAAGACTAAATGCTTGAGATATACTTAAATTAGTTAATACAGTGGGACCAAGAATATTTAACAAGCACTTAAACTACAAGTAAGTAAATACGACAAGAACAAACTATTTAAATAACCCAAGGTGAATCATGTTTAATCATAGTTAAATGTAGCAAATTATGAAAACCAAACTGGGGGCTAATTCTCGTATAATTCGTATGCGAGTAAATTTTCTTTCGAACGTTCGAATTTTTTAACATTTGGGATTCTCTCATTCGATAGCAAATAAAATGTATCGAAATTTCTAATAATGACATTCAATAACGAATGATTATTCGAACGCAAAATTGCGAGTTTTTACTCGTAAGCAAAGAAGCATTCGAAATAAAAGAAAAAAAGAAAATGTTAGTAAAAAATTTGTTACTTACTTTAAAAAATATCATAATATTAATAATTTTATTACTTTTAGGTCAAAAATATCAAAAATAAATTTTACTTGCTTTGTGAGCCTAAAACGTCTTTTGAGTCTAGAAAAACACATACATACATTAATACATATGTATGTATGTACATTTATATATATAAGTAAGTATACTTACTCATTGTTTGTCAATCTTAAGGAGTCGGAGGTGTTTCCTTATGTCATGAATGTTTTCAATCTCGTCAGAATCAAAAGACGATGAGTAAAAAAACATAACTGGATCAATTTTTAATTTAAAATAATTTACTTGAGTTATTTTTTTCAGAACCATATGTTTTTTATTTACATTTTCTTTTATTTTATTCAGTGTTGGAATATGTACTTATTTAAGTTTTTTACAACACTGAATCAATAAATAGTTTCGATTCGTATCGAGTACCATCATTAGAAAATTTTGCACTGTCGAAATAAATTTCGATTCGAAAACAATTTTGATCACGACTGCCAGAATTAGCCCACTGGTTTACGTTGTTTTGTTACTCCCTTTCTCGTGGTATTTTAAGAATCCGAACACCGAAACCTAACAGGACTCAGTCTTCGGCATAATCCAAAACAAAGCGAAACTTTTCAAATGTAATATTACAAAAATGTAATATTACAAAAAAAAATTATTTTATTTTGAATGTACCCTGCAGCACCCACTTTACATTATAATCGGCCAAATTGAAGCCTATTGTTTTGATTTATCCGAAACCAAATACATATTCGCTAGAAAGTCTATATTTTTATTTATTTTCCAAAAGGATACAGTTAAGGCCTCTGTAGGATTAAGTGCCGGGGTAGACGGCATACGTTGACAAAGTTTTCACACGGGTTTTTTTACCGGATGATATAAAATTTCGGTGTTCAGACCACTACGATTGTATGGTAATTTGCCAAAAGTCAAATGACATGTGATTTTTATATGAAAAGGTGAGGTTTCAAATGGTATCGTTACATTTAAGAAAAACATTGAAATATTTAAACATTACTTAAAAAAGTAATCAATATTGCGGCACTTTAGCGGGACGCATTTTTTTAACTTCGGTTTATTAAAAAAATATAATTGAAATTGCTAATTTGATATTAAGACACATTTGTTTATGTTATGTCACTTTTTGGTGTTTCATAATAAAGGGTGATTCAAGTAGAGATACTTTTTTGAATAGCCTTTTTTTACAAATCGCGTGTGAATCGTGTCATGCTGTCAAGTTATTTTTGTTAAGTATTGTTTGGCATTTCATAATGGAAAGACTTACTTACGCCTGAACAACGTTCACAAATCGCTCAACTTTTTTACGAAAATTCACGTTGGGGAATGTGTGCACTTCGCTGGTCAACATAATCGGCCTACTGAGCGCAACACAATCACCCATTTTGAGAACCAGCATTCATTATTAAATAATATTCGACCGAATAAACCACGTCCAGCACGTTGTGAAGAATATATATATATATAGTTTACACAACATTTTGTCACACTGTTAATTTCCATTTGAATATGAATTGCTTCAAACTCAAACATACAATACAATGAATGAATGAAAGAATGTGTAAGTGAGTGAGTGGATGAATGAATGAATGACTGACTGACAGAATGATTTTTATGTTAAATTTTTTTACATTAAATTTTACTTTAAAACTACGACAAGTACATACTTTTCTTATTTTCGTAGGTGTAACCGAAGGATGTATGCAAATTTGTGTTTTATGTAGTATATGTACATATGTATATAGGTAAAGTATATAATCCTTAGCTATATAAAAGTGTGTTTCAACCGGATCTTCTTTTTTCAACTAAAGCATTTGAAAAATTGTAATTACAAACCTAAAGAGCGTATTAAATTATTAAAAAACACATGCATACAGGCACTCCACATACAAATAAGACAAGTTAAATGAATTGAATGTTGTTGAAATTGCTTGAAAATTTTCCTCAATTTACATTTGTTTATTTTTTTAATTTTTTTTCTTTTAAATTTAGATTTGTACTAATTTTTAACACATTTCTTTATTTTTAATTTTCAATTTCATGGAGGGATTTGCAAAAGTTGTTGAATAAAAGAGCGGAGAGTAAGATAGGAGAGAATAGGTAACAGTAAATACACTAGTAATTTATATAACGGCTTATATTGACTCGAATAATAAGATAGCTGTAAAGCTTATAAACTTTGAAGTCAATTTGAACAAAAGTTGCAATATTAAAGATGAAATAGTTTAGTAGGGAATGTGCTCATAAAAGGAGAGAATTTATTGTTGATTATTTATAAATCTGTTATCATTTCTTAAACTGATAATGATTTCTTATTATAATTAATTTTTTCAAGAATATAAAAGTTGTTTTTAATTTTGTCGAACTGTTCGGACGTGTTACTTTTAGTGCGGCTGAATTTTCGGTGAAAAAATCGTAATAGGTGCAAAAGTATAAAAAGTTAAATTAAATAAAAAAGTGGAAAAAACTCGTAATAGGTGAAAAACTTTACAAAGTCAAATAATTGCACTAGGTGCAATAAAAAATTAATAAATTGTAATAATTTATTTTTAATTATTTGAAAACTAGAAAATTAAATACAGTGAGACAGTGAATGAGTTACAATTCTAACAGTGCGAGTGGGCCTCAGAGCCGAAATGCTTATTTCGTGTTGAGCTCGGCAAGTGTTAGTAATGAGAACATTAAAAATCCCGAATTTAATAAAAACTACTTAACTGTGAAACCAAAAATAAGCACAAATCTGAATTTAAGTGCAAGTGCACCAAACTTGAATAAATGTGTTGAACAGGGCACAAACTTAGCCCAAAGCATATTTAATTTAAATAGAAAAATCACTGAAGGACCGTCTTCTTCACGGTCCTCGTTATCAAATATTGGAGAGACGTCAACAGCTGCAAAAGGCACATTAAGTCCTACAAATAAGGCCGCTCCTATAGTTGCTGCTGAAGAAAAACAAAAAACACAGGTAGGAATGGACCGTTATATAACAGTATCGAAGAGAGGCAGAAGCCCAAAATCTGCCGAAATTACACCAGCCGCAAAATTATCAAAGAATGCTGAAGAACCACGCTCGCAAAATCGTTTTGCCATCCTCCAAGAGAAAAATGATGTCCCTAACGCTGTGATTAAGCCAGTAAAACCACCTCCAATATATTTAAGAGAAAAAAATTCAAACGAACTTATAAAAATATTAGTTTCATTAATTGGTGAAAATTCTTTTTATGTGACTCCAATTAAGCGTGGCAATATTAATGAAACAAAGATTCAGGTTAATAATGAAAACGACTATCGGAGAATAGTTTCGGAATTTGAAAAACGCAAAAAGAATTTTTACACGTATCAACTTAAAAGCGCAAAAGGTCTACAAGTCGTAATTAAGGGAATTGATTCTTTTGTTGATCCTGAGGAGATCAAGAGCAGTTTGGCCGACAAAGGCTTTAAAATCAAGGCAGTATCAAATATAAGAAACAGAGATAGGATCCCTCAACCATTATTTAGAGTGGAGTTAGAACCTGGTGATGTTAAGCTGAAGAAAAATGAAACACATCCTATATATGACTTGAAATTCATAATGCACCGAAGAGTTACAGTGGAAGAACCTCATAAGCGATCTGGCCCAGTACAGTGTTCGAACTGCCAAGAATATAGTCACACAAAATCTTATTGTAAGTTGCCTACTGTTTGTGTTGTTTGTGGAGATCTTCATGACACCTCAAAGTGCGATAAACCTAAGGATGATTCCAGGGTAAAAAGATGCAGCAATTGCGGTGGAAACCACACTGCCAACTACAGGGGTTGCCCTGTTTTCGAGGTCGTTAAACGTTCCTTGATCAACAAACCAGCTTCTACCCCTACCCAGACGACAAAAGTACCTATTACAATTATTCCCCCCGTAGTACAAGCATCCACTAGCCAATTTTCATATGCCAACGTGCTAAGATCTAACCAACCAACACTGCAAAATGAGTCACCAATAAATGATACAAACAGCCACAATTTTAGCCGTCTTGAAGGTATAATGGAGAATCTGGCGCAATCCATGAACCATTTCATGACAAGCATGACAAGTATGATGCAGGAGATGCAAAAAATGCAGTCCACGCTACTGCAGGCCATACTTAATAGACCATGAACTGTCTCAAAATATGTTTCTGGAACGCAAACGGCATACGCCAACACAAAAATGAACTTGAATATTTTCTTTTTAATAAGAAAATTGATGTAATGCTGATTTCCGAGACTCATATGACGTCGAGAAGCATTTTTAAAATAAGTGGTTATACATTCTACGACACCAAGGACCCCAGAGATAGATCATGTGGTGGCTCGGCAATATTGGTCAAATCGCGAATCAAACACCATTCATTGGGTGGTCTTTCAGAGTGCTATCTTCAAGCAACAAACATCTGTATTGAAAACTTTTGTCAAAACCTCGTGATTTCGTCAGTTTACTGTCCGCCCAGATTTTCTATAACAAAAGATCAGTATAGAGATTTTTACAAATCACTAGGTAGCCGTTTCATAGCGGCTGGCGACTACAATGCTAAGCATACGTTCTGGGGCTCACGACTCGTTAGCCCTAAAGGTCGTATCTTGTACGACTCCCTGTCTGAAATGGGACTGAATGTGATTTCAACTGGTCAACCAACTTATTGGCCAACTGACCAGCAAAAAATTCCTGACGTTATCGATTTCGGCGTGGCGAAAGGGGTATCCCCGGAACTCATTGAAGTCGAGGCTTCACTGGATCTTTCTTCAGATCACTCACCCACTGTAATCACCATCAGAAGTCCTCAGCAAATCGTAACTGATGCCTTACTTCTTGTCAAACGTCTGAATTGGTTAAAATACAAAAAATACATCAGCACTCACTGCACAGAGAAACTCCCGTTATAAACTGCTGAAGACATCGATGCCTGTATAAAAAGTCTTAATGAACATGTCGAGAAAGCCGCAGAACATGCTTCTTCCACTTACCGCCCGAATAGGTACAACAGAGTTTTTTCTGCAGATGTTGAGCAACTATTGTCTGAAAAAAGGAGATTCCGAAGAGAGTGGCAACAACACAGATCGCCCCAACTTAAAACTAGGTTGAGAGAATGTACCAAAAATCTTAGGATCTTGCTAGAAGCGCAAAAAGCAGAGTCTCTCAAACAACATCTGGAAGGTCTAGACGCAACTTCCCAGTCAAATTATTCATTATGGCGTGCAGTCCGAAATCTAAGAAAACCCGTAATCGCAAAACCTCCACTGCGTACTTTGAACGGATCTTGGGCACGAAATAACGAAGAAAAAGGCAACCTTTTCGTAAGTCATTTAAAAAATGTATTCACTCCCAATACGGATACTGACATTAGCGAACTACCGCCTGTTGTTGCCAGACCACCTGTACAAATAAGATTTCAATATCTGGAGGTTGTTGAGGCTATTGATAATTTAAATGTTAAAAAAGCACCTGGGTTTGATAAAATCAGCAATAAAATGATTTTTGAGCTGCCTCGCATTGCAAAAAGATTAATCCTCTTTCTTTTTAATGCCATCTTACGGCTTGAGTACTACCCTCCGGTTTGGAAAATTGCACTAGTAAAGATGATTCCTAAGCCGGGAAAAGATCCTTGCAAAGTTGAGTCGTATAGGCCAATAAGTCTATTACCAACTATGTCCAAATTATTCGAGAAATTGCTTATAACCAAGCTGACTCCGATTTTGAATGAAAACAACTGCATTCCCAATCACCAGTTTGGCTTCAGACGTCAACACAGTACAATAGAACAAACACATAGATTGGTACAAGTCATAAGAAAAACCTTTGAGGAAAAGAGATACTGTTCGGCACTCTTTATTGACGTCTCTCAAGCTTTCGACAAAGTATGGCATGAAGGCCTGATATCTAAATTAAAGCAGAACTTGCCGGTGAATCTTTAACACCTACTATGGAAATACTTAATCGACCGTCAGGTTATGATTAAAGAAGGTGATTATTTAAGCCGTCCTCAACCTATAGGTGCTGGCGTCCCTCAAGGTAGTATCTTAGGACCAATTCTATACTTGCTGTACACAGCAGACATGCCAACAAACAATGAAATTCACACGTCAACATTTGCTGATGATACGGCATTTTTCAGTACTCACAAAGATCCAAAAGATGCCTCGATTAAATTACAGCACCACGTAACGCAAGTGGAGAAATGGGCAAGACAATGGGGAATAAAAATAAATGAACAGAAATGCACCCACGTAACATTTACTCTACGTAGGGAATCATGTCCCCCTATTCGTATTAATGACCATATAGTGCCTCAAAACTCACACGTGAAATATCTTGGTATTCATCTGGACCGTCGCCTCACATGGAAACCACATATAGATGCTAAGCTGACTCAAATGAAACTGAAAGCAGCCCAAATTCATTGGCTCATCGGCAGAAACTCCGTGCTTCGGCTCGATTGTAAGCTTCTACTCTACAACTCAATCTTAAAGCCAATTTGGTGCTATGGTATCCAGTTATGGGGCACTGCCTCCAACTCCAATATTGAGAAAATTCAACGCCGCCAAAACAAAATTCTACGAATGATAACTACCGCTCCTTGGTATATTAAAAACAACAACATACACAACGATCTTGATGTTCCACTTGTCAAATGGGAAATAACTAAACACGTGGCCCTTTATTTGGGTAAGCTGGAAACTCATCCAAATCCCCTCGCTCGAGACATCTTACAACATCCCGGTCATAGCCGTTTGAGAAGGAGGGACACCACCGCTCTCAGATGAATAAATACAAGTTGCTCATTATATCCTATCGAATTTGAAAACTAGATTTTGCCTAGCATTGGCTGGACTTATCTTAATTAACTTTAGTTTTAAGATTTGAATACCTATTGTTAGTTCATTTAAAATGAAGATACAATAAAAAAGAATATGCAAAAAAAAAAAAAAAAAAAAAAAAAAAAGAATATAAAAGCAGCTGACTGTTCTGGGACCATCAACAAAAATCGTCCACAAACAACATGGAATTCTTCAAACACTTAATCCTCAAAGCCTTTGCTTTGTTGTCATTGGCTTTTACAGCAATAGTTAGTGCTGAACCGCAGAGGACCCAAGAATACTAAATTTAATGAGCATTGTTTTTAAGAAAATAATTTTAAAAATAAAGATTTATTTAATACATGTTAATAAAGCAGTTTTAATTGCTTTTAGATTTTAATAAAAACTTTATTAATATTGAAGTTATGTTTACTGAAGAACACGCATTAAAAAATTAATATTACATATTTAAGGAGAATATAGAATAAAAAAGTTTCAAATGTAGACATTTTTCTAGAAAAAAGTCTCAAACGAAGACACTTTTCAGTAATGTATACACTTTTCTATAGAAAAGTCTAATATGAAGACACCTTTTTATAGAAAACGCTCAAATGAAGACACTTTTCAATAGGAAAGTCCCAAATAGAGATACTTTTCGATAGGAAAGCCTCAAATGAAGACACTTTTCTATAAAAAACAAATTTCAAATGAATACATTTGTCTATGGAAAAGTCTTAAATGAAGACACTTTTTATAGAAAAGTTTTAAATGTAACGTTTTTTTTAGAGAAAATCTCAATATAGACACTTTTCTATAGAAGTGTCAAATGAGTACACTTTTCAATTGGAAAGTCTCAATTGAAAACACTTTTTGACAGGAAAGTTTCAAATGAAGACACTTTTTTATAAAAAGTCTCAAATAATGACACTTTTCTATAGAAAAGTTTTAAATAAAGATACTTTGCTATAGAAAAGTCTCAAACAAAGATACTTTTCTCAAATGAAGACGCCTTTCTATAGGAAAGTCTTAAAAGAAGACTCTTTTCAATAGAAGAGTATCTAATGTACTCGCTTTTTATTGATTTTG
The DNA here is from genome assembly GCA_916048285.2 of Bellardia pandia. NCBI lineage: Eukaryota > Metazoa > Arthropoda > Insecta > Diptera > Calliphoridae > Bellardia > Bellardia pandia. The sequence goes on from OU696531.1 coordinate 48,880,727, forward strand.
CTGTAATTCCAGGCCTCAGTGTAGTTAATACTCTTTTCTACTTTTTTTCAAACCCACGGCATATCATTAAGCTGTAAAATGAACATTTTAGATCTAAACAAAAAAACGAACAAAAACAAAAAGCGCAATAAAAACAAAATGTTGCTGCAATAGTTGTCATTTGTTGGATACACAGGCTGACAGGCAGTCAGGCTGGCTGGTTGGTCTATGTTGATCTGGTCTTGCCAGAGTCTTATTCATGCATTCACTCATTCAACAACATCATTATTGTCATTATCCACTATACAATATTTGTACACTCTAAGAAAGCATCATTTGTTGCCTCCATTTTGTTTGTAATCATGTCAGTTGCTTGTTACTTTCATACAAATGCATAGGACAGCAATGAACAAAATGGTGGAAATGTAGTGTTGGTACTCTTGGGTACTTTTTTTGAGCTAGCCTTGCTAATAATTTAAACGACCCTGTTAGTAAATCGAGTAATTTAAAAAAACTAAAAAAATTACAAATTGATTTTCTGCAAATCGCAAGATGATGTGCATATAAACATATGTAAATGTTTATATTTAAAAGTAAAACGAGTAATTCATGTGATATGTGAATACGTTTTTAAAACGAAATCGTACTTGGTTACGGTTAAAAGACAAAGGGGAATTAATTGAAAATGAGTGATAAATTTTAACACTTGAATTAAGGGATGGGTTATTTTCGCTGTCTGCTTAAATCCATGATTTCAAAACTTATTTATTAAATAAACCACAATAAATGCATCCTTTGAGTAAAGTACTTTTTGTTATTTCGGTACAAATATTTTTAATACTTATACTCCATCCCAGTTATATTGGAACAATTTGTAGTGGTTGCTATTCATCATGCTTTTTTATTATTTTAATGATAGTGATTACAGGACTTAGGATTCTTTGTTTTTATTATTTTCCATTTGTGGTTTTATGCGTAACAGAGAGAACGTAGGCATTACACACAAACAGGAGGAACAACGACAATAACTAAAGTATACTTTGAGGCTAAATTATTAACGTATTAAAGACTAGATACTTTTAGGTGCTAAATTTAAATAAAATTGTTTAGTCTTTTGTTATCAGCTCCGTAATCTCTGGGAATGTGGAATATACATATATGGGCCAATTTCAAAAAAAAACGTACACAACGAGTTTTGTTTTGCTTATTTTTAAAGTTTTTTCAATTCGCTCAAGATATTTTTTGACGATCAAGAGATTTTGTTGCACGTAAACAAGAAATAATGCCAAATCTAAAGTTTAACGAAAACAAGTTTATTTTTTTACAAAAAGTAAATAAAAAAAAAATTCTTCAAAAAACAAAAATTTTCATACAAAACTAAACATGTACATATTCTTAGATGTCTTTAACAAAAATGGAAAAAAGAAGTAATTCTTGAAGAAACTTATACACATATGTAAATATTTCACACAAAACAATAACTTAACTTAATTTAATTTATAAATTTTCATTTGAATTCTTATTCTGAATCTGTATAAACTTCATGAAATGACAAGCGGCTTTGTTTTTTTTTTCATTCTCATTCATTTTTACCAATTAACAGAGCTTTATTTTCTCTCGATATCTCCGTGCTCTTTCAGCCGCCATTAATTTTGTTCTTTTACTTTTAAAAATTTAAAAATTAAATCAAAATTAAGCATTTTAAGCTATGAATCAATATATATCAAAAGTGATGCTCATGAAATGTTTCCCAATTTTGGTTTTTTTTTCGTAGGCAATTTATTTCTCAAATTCACAAGTTATAAAAAAATGAGTTGAAACCATGTACGCAATGATTGTCAACTTCAATTTTCTACATTTAATATATTTACTTTTAAAAAAAATTAGCGTGACGCTCATGAAATTTTATCGCGCCCTTACCATGGTGTTCACAAAAACTACGCAAATGCACACTTTTTTAATAGATTTTTTTTCGCTTTTTCACTTTTGTAATAATTAAAGTTTGTACTTTCCTTACCATATTTACTTTATTTAAACTTGAAATTGAAAACTAGTAATGTTACTTGATTTATAAAAAAGTGACGCTCAATGCAAATTGTGGGGACAACCTTTCTTTGCAACGTCATATTCGCACTAATTAAGGTTTGACGACTATAACAAATCAAAACACAAGAAAGAAACGTAATAATTCGAAAACTGTTATGAATGTTGCATACATATTTACTTTTTTCTTGATTTTATTTTATTTTGTTTACTAAAAATTCTAAAGGGGGATACATGCTTTTGTATGGAAGCAGTCAGAGGGAGAAACAAAACACCATTCTGAATAAACAAAAAACAAACATACAAATTTGAGAATTACGTTTTTTTGTTACATATTCCTCGCTGATCACTCTCACATTTTTGTTTTTGTTTTTTTTTACCTAAAATAGTAGTGTAAAGTGCGGGGACACAAAAATTGCGTTTTTTTTTTTTTAAATTGACCCATATAAGAAATAACTAAATAACCAGAAATAGAGTAGAATGAAAACAGAGAAATAAATAAAAAAAATCCAAGTTTCATTGAAAATTACTGTCTATTGTTTTATTAAAATGTAGAATAATTTTAAGTTGAAGATTATTATGAAGGTTTTTTATGAGCTTTATTTCTAGTTTGTATGAAATTAAAAATGTATAAAGTATACAAAGACTACTTTGAGTTTTGTTTTGGTTTAAAAGAAAATAAAAAACAAGTTGGCTTTAAGTATTTTTATAAAATCTTTAAAACCACAAAAAAAAACAGAAAAAATCATTTATTTTCCTAAGAGTTAATTTAAAATCAAAGCTAAACAACTTAGTAACAATTAAAATATTTGTATATACATACACATACAAATATTGCTACTAATTATTCTACTTTATGTTTAGCTTATTAAACAAAAAAGATTTTAATTACAGATAAAAGTAATATACTTTTTTATGCATAATATACAGGTTAGGGGTTTTTTTTTGTAAAATAAACTCCCTTTTAAAGTACACGAAATCAATCAATAGATATATACTGTGAGTGACAAAAAAAGTCAACACCACATATATAAAAGAAAAAATTAATTACATATACGTATTAATATAAATAATATTAAATTATATTAAATCAGTTATTTAAGTAGAATCGAATTCACAAAAAAAGGCGTATACAAATTTAATTTATTTATTGTCAAAATAAAGCAAACAGTAACAGAAACAAAACCCCTGTCATTTCAAAAGTAGTGGCAATTCTTTTCAATGTTTCTTTGTTTAAAAGTATAACAGTAAAGGTCTGTTCAAAATAACTGCAAGTTTCAAATAAGTAATTTATCATTAACAGAGATTTATTTATGACGAAAAGTAGTGAAAAATTTACAATGGGAAGACAAACATCAATTGGGATTCAACAAATCATAATAGGCGTACATAGAAAAGGTAAATCCCTGCTTGAATTAGGTAAAATCGTTGGAAGGCATCACTGTAATGTACAATAAAAAAAATTATAGACAAGTACAGGGTGGGCCAAGTTTGACTGAATGATTTGAACTCTATTGGCATATTGTAGCCGTTGTGGTGCATCCCTCGGCAATAATTCTTGGGCCAATTGAATTTTATATGGAAACATCTTCAGATCAACTTTTAGAATACGTCGTAGCGATGTTCTGGAGATGTTCAATTGAGTATTAAATTAAAAATGCAAAAGTTATAAGCATTTCAAATCAGTCAGTCCAAGTTGGCCCACCCTGTATATCAAACACAATACCGTAGAAAATTCGCCTGGTGCACGACGACCAAAGAGTCTTACAAAAATTGAAGTAAGAGCTATAGTAATTTACACGAAGCTATTTTTATTGAAAAGATTGATACAATTTTTTCCTTGAAATTTCTTTGGTGTTCACATAGCACAATTTTATTGCTTAAATCGCTCGTATTTTTATTTGAGATTTTTTACATTTGCATATACATAACAAAAAGAGAGTAACACGAATTGCTAGTACAATCATTGCCAGACGAGTACACGTCTTACCCCGATGTCTAGAAGATAATCAGCTTTGCTTTAACAATTGCTTAGTGTAAATTAGGACAAAACAAAAGAAGTAAAAGCAAATCCAACATCTAGTGCTGTAAAAATAGCTGAAAATGTTATGAAAACTTCTGGAAAACAACCGAACAATCAAACCAAAAGATTGGATTTCGCAAAAAAAAAATATATATATATATATAAACGAGCCGAAAATTTGTTGGAATAATATTCTTTTCACCGATGAATGTAAGTTTAAGATATTTTGAGTTAAAAAATTCCCCAAAAATATCGCGAACCAAAAACGAAATTTTTAGTAATAAATATACACCGAGACGGTAAAATATGCCGTCGGCTAAGTAATGGTAATAGAACTAAAACTAGCGCAGAACTAGATTTTCCAACAGGATAATGATCCTAAGCATACCTCCAAAATAGTGAATGATTGGTTACTCCGTCATTGTCCAAAAACTTTAGATCAACCTTCGCCGTTCCCAAACTAAAAAACTCGTTTATTTTATGTCTAGAAAATAAGTCAGCTGTGATAAAGGCAAAAGGACTAAAAACAAAATATTAAATAATGTTTTACATAATTTTAATAAACCTGTTTATTTATTTTGACTCGAAAAATCTGTTACATATCCCTTAAAATTGTATTATTTTTTGTATTCCTTGATTTTCTAGTGTTTGTTAATGTTTTATATTTTGCTTAAATTACTTATAAATTATGCAATATATTTTGTTTTAAATTTTGTATATATAACAAAACAATTTGTTAAACAATATGAAGTGTTTACTTTATATTGACACTCACAGTATATTTGAAAAAACAAAAACTGAATATGTAAATGTGAAATTTGAAAACAAATTAAATATGTTTATTGAGGCTTGCTAATAGTTTTAATATTACTTTATGTTTAAAATCTACCAAAATTCAATTCAATGAATCTCTTAATAATTCAATATTGTCTAATTTATAAACATAAATTATAAATAGAATATTCTTTTACTATATTTAGATTATGTTACCATGTAACTTCTTCAAGCGTATATATATGTATATGTTGTGTTTAAAAATATAAACATTTTAAAATATTTAAATGGAAATTTATTAAATTAGTGAATCAAAGACGTTTTCAGCGAAGAATGTATATAGCTGTAAAGTCTTATAAATTGTGGAAACATTTTGTTAATTGTCAATTAGAAGAATGAACAACACAAAAAAGTCCTGAAAGTGATACTAAGACGAAAGGTGTAGCAAACATGTTTTTCGTATCGAAATGAAAAACTAATTTATAACGAAAAATTAAGGCGGCGATTACCGTTCACAACACTAAGTATTTTGATAAATATTTTTTTTTTTTTTTGAATTTGAATTTATAATGGAAAGAAAAAGTTAAAATTTTGATATTTTTTAAAATAACAGCAATATAACGAAGTTAGAACAAAATAAAAGCAGTAACAGTGTGACATATATATATGATATTAGACAATAGTCTGTCTCAAAACCACATACACTTGTGACATCTATGTGTGCAAGCATCTAAATTATTCAACCGATTTCCACCAGTTTCACTCCCATCCGTCTTTGGGCCCAAAAGATATCATGTACCAAATTTTATCAAAATGTCTTTAAAATTGCCACTTGTACTCTGCGCACAAGCTTTACATGGACAGCCAGCCAGCCAGACGGACGGACATCGTTAAATCGACTCAGAAAGTGATTCTGAGCCAATCGGTATACCTTAAGGTGGAAGTTGGACCAATATTTCTGGGCGTTACAAACATCAGCACAAATCCAATATACCCTCCCCACTATGGTGGTGTAGGGTATAAAAATGTTTATATTTAAACAAAATTTGTAAAATTTCCCTCCCTCCCCCCCCCACAAAACCATTGGCTGGATCCGCGCTACTACTGGTCTTCCTAAAATAAGCTGTTGAAATGTGAATATCGAAACAGAGCCTGAGAGTGTTAATGAAAGTCATGGAATATCAATTCACCGTCTGTAACAAATTTCAAAAGGTTAAAACTCCACAGCAAAAGTAAAGGGTGATTTTTTAGCAACTTTCTTTTTGGCAAGACTGTTTTTGACAACTCAGTAATGTTACGGATAAATATGTTCAGTTTGTTCTATAATTTAACCATGAATCAACTTACAAACGAACAACGCTTGCAGATTCTTAAATTTTATTAACGAAATTTATTTACTTTTTTCGGATTGTTGATTTTGTAGGTAGCGAGATGATTCTTGAGAGGTTTTCATGAACGCTTAGAATAGCAATATTATTACCACATGTTGATGTGTGAGTACGATTGTTTGTTGGCATATTAGACGTATATATCAAGTATAAGAAGGGTCCCTAGATACTTCTTTATGCGTATTTTAAAAAGTATCTAAGCTTAAATGTTCACCAATTAAGTAGCTTTCCAATAGCTTATGTGTGTTTACGTGTAAATTTAGTTTCAATTTGTATATTAAATTAATTATTTAATTAAACGCTTGAGAAATGACGATAAAAATAGCAGAACAATCAGCCTTATTATGAGTGTCGTTTTCTTTTTACAACAATAATAATGACTGAATATTTTTTCAAATGCTTTTCTTACGATATTAACAAGTCTTTGCGTTTGTTCGATAGTACTGTGTTTTCTTATACAACTAAATTGGTGATTTGGAAAACAATTGTTGTCAATTAAAATCGGGTATCACTTGTTCATGAGTATATTCTGTAATATTCGACAATAGGCTGGTGGGTCTATATGATTCTACTTTTGTGTGATCTTTTCCCAGCTTAGGTATCGTGGTAACCAGTGACAATGTCCAAGGCGTAATATAGCGTTAAAAATAAGAAGAAATATTATTATTATTGCTATCCGGGGTAGCTCCATAAGCATCTTGTTACTAATTTTGACAATACCAGGGAGGTTATTTTGTAAATCGTTTCGAAAATAAAATCGTTCTCGAATCTCAAAACGTTGAGATACAGCTGCTCCAAAATGATGTATAACTGGTGGCCAGTCAATTGTTTCATTTGATGTATTTGGGGTAAATACTTTTTTCAGATGATGAACAAACACCTTGCCTTTTTCAGTGTCATTTCTTGTTGAACCATCACTTAAATTTCGCAACGGGAGTTTTCATATGACAGGTCTTTTAAGACTTTTGGTGGCTCGCCATAATGAGTAAATCGATTGTGGAGTTGCGTCTAGAGTTCTAGATATTTATTTAGTGATTCAGTTTTCCGATATTCCAAGAGTTATTTAAGTCTTTTTATGCAATCTTTTAGCTTAGATTTGAGTTGGACAATCTGTGCAAGTTTTCAAGTTAAAAAGAATGCAGTGCCACCAGGATAGGCAACAGTGCTCAGCATACATACACGGCACAAATATGAGCGAAACCCGTAAAAAATAATTTTAAGAAACACTATAAAATGTGACATTTTTTGATTGTGCTGAACATTTTTCCAAACCTACCAAAAAATATTTGTGATGCAAGACGAAAGATAAAATCGGGTTTTGTGAAAAATCATACTTTACATTAAACATTTTAAACCCTTTTTTATAAAATAAATTAACAAATTCAATTTCACTCTCTCATGCACGACTCAGCATGGATTAATAACTGTATATTGCAACATTTCTGCTGCTGTCAAAAGCCATGTAAACCCCGAATTCCAATACAATGGATGGATGCATTCATTATACTAGCTCACGTATTGTATTGCATTCTTATTGTTTTCGGTTGTTTTTTTAAAGTATTTCTTGTTTTTTTTCCTTTTTTGCTTTCTCCATTTCCTATTTTCCAAACATAAAGTTTTATTAGTAGCAGTATGTCTGGCCATATGTTTGTTGTAATGTGGTTTCTCTATACGTCTGTCTGTCATTCCTTGTTTCCTTAATGCTGACATCACGTGTTTACATTTTGTGTGGCTGTCGTTTTGTTTTTTTTTTTGTTTGTGTTTATTTTTTGGCTATTTTATTTTTTGTTAAATAAGTTGTGACAATATAATAACATCAGTTTGCAGTTATTTGGCTGGTTTTGGTTGGTATGTTTAAAAATCGTAAAAATTCTTCCTTTGACTCCCCCTTGTTTTAATGTAAAACTCCTTAAATAGGGTTAAAAATCAATAGAGTTGAATTGTAACTAAAATGTAAATATAATATTGAATAAAAGCAACCATTTATTTTAACAGGATGTTGTTTTTATTTAACATTAACTAACGTGCGTCAACATTTTCCACACACACACGTGCCCCAAAACAGCTGAATATTAATCAAAAAATCATTATAACTTTTCTATGAGCCAGTGTGTCTTGGTTGTATTTGTGCGGATAAACGATATGATGAAGGTCAATAGAAAATAGAAAGCGAAAAACTAAATGCTTCTTTCATATGGAAATACACTGGGGAAAATAATAGATACTAGGGATGCCAATCCCCGGAATCCCAATTTGACAAGTCCCGAATCCCAGGATTTGTTCAAAAAAATCCCGGCATTTCTTGGGATTAATAAATACCGAAAACCAGTATTTGTTTAAATAAACAAAAATGTTAATTTTACAAAAGTTTGTCGTAGAAATAAAGGTCATCGAAGCAACAATACTTAATGGAAAGTATAAAGGAGAAAATGTTTTGATACCTCGGATCCCAATGATTCCAACCGACATGCCATTCGTCGAGTGGATTCTACGTTGCGATTGTGTCTCACTCGATACATATCTACTTCGTTCGCATATTCTCTTTCATCTTGTGTAAGTAATAAACGTGTTTGCGATATTCGATTTCGCTCAATTCTATTACGCTCTTCGAATTGCTCTTGAGTTTGATTAAATCGAATATACACTTGGCTGGAAGCGTTGCGAGTTCGGCGCACTAAATTGGTCCCTCTTAACGACGGCATTACAATTTTATACAATTGACAATTCATTATTATAATTTTATATATGTATATATTAAAAAAAGTAAATTGGATTACTTCAAATAAAGTAAAATCGGTGCAAGTGTTTTCCGATAAATAGAAAAAGTGGGCGTAAAAGTAGGTGTGACAAATTTTTCTTTCTATGAAAACTTTAAATGGATTAATACGAACATTTGAAAGAAAAATTAGCCAAATTGATGAAGCCGTTTTCTGATTTTAGGTAAATCAAAAAAAGTGAGCGTAAAAGTAGGCGGATTAAAATTTTCTTTCCGTAAAAACCTAAGTTGGACCATGGCGATCATTAGAAAGAAAAAATCGTCCAAATCTGTCAAGCCCTTCTCTACTGATGCAATAACCAACGAACAACATTGAATTTTATTTATATAGAGAAGTTACTTTTTTGAAATAAATAGTTTGTTAATAAACCAATTTGTTTTAATATGAAACAAAAATTCCGAAATCCAAAATCCAGTTCAGGAGTACTTTTTTAAAATTTTAACTTTTCAAGAGATAAAATAACTTGACAATCTTCTTAAACTACCCATAGTTTTCTTTAAGTGTAAACTACATTAAATTGTAAATACCAACAAATAAATATAATCCTACATTTAGGGTCTGGTAATAATTTTTCTTAACAAAAAAAAATGTTCAATTTACCACCCTTAACAAAACGGAAATATTTTACGCACATGTACTCCTTTCATCTTTTTCTAACTCTATTGTTTACCCAAGATATATGGAGATGTGTTTATTGTTCATTTTTCCTTTGGTTTACTTTTTTTGGGAAATGGACGAGAATTTCTGTTACAGAATTTTCGTAACATTTTGTTATGATTGCTTTGGGCTTTTAAAATGTTGGCATTTGGCCAATCATGTTCTGGCAGATATGAAAGTTCCCATTACATTTTGTGGCTTTTCAAAAAAAGCGCTTTCTATTTATGCCTTTTTTTGAAACATTTGTAAAGGATATTTTTGTAACTTCCGTCTTTAAATTGATATCATGGCAAAACCTTAAATAAAAGAAAATCTTAAATAAGAAAGAAAGTGGGAGAGATGTAAAATAATAAGAGTTTAAAATGTATTTAAATTACATTTTAATGTTGAGGAGAGGAAGCAGTTAATTTGCGGCAACAAATAGAAAAACTTTTAAGAGAATTTGAGATTCATCACTTTCAAAACAGAAAGCAATTTTGTATATTTTTGTATTTTTTTTTAATAATTATTAACAAATTAAAATGTAATTTAACAACAAACTTATTAACAATAACTTATTTTAAGTGATAAATGTTAATTAATAAATTGTTAAAGATAAGTGGACCCTTGATTTTAAGTCTATGGCGAAAATTAAATAAATAAATCTCTACCACTTGAGGATGTTAAAGAAACCTTGTCAAACGTATTTCATTTACCCAAAATAAAACTATAAACATATGGTCGAAAATGAACTTGCTCCAAACTTCAACAATTACAAATAAGTTTTTACTAAAACAAATTTATAATTTATGTATATACAACACAAATTTTAATATTTATTTAAAACCTAAGAAACTAACAACAATAAAACATACACTTCAAGCACCAGTACATATTTATATTTTCATAAAAATAACTCCCTACATTTGAAAAATGTACTTTCATGTTCCATTGTAAAAAACCAAAAAAAAAAATTCTAACACACTGCTATACACAAAAACAAACAACTGCATAAAAGTAGAGATACACAACAATCATACTTACATACATATATTAACCACAATGGACCAGTAGGTCTCCGAGTGGAAGTGCACTTTATGCACTACCCTTCTATCCCACATACATATATAAATACGTATGTATTTCAATATTTTCCAATTCAACGAACTTCTATCATTTCTCATAAATTGAGCATATTTCTGAATTCGTTTTCATTTTTATTTATTTCCAACCCCAAATGGTCAATAGTCAATGTAATTGACCTTATAAGTTAAAATAAGTTCTATGTATGTATGTGAGTGCTTTTTTATTGCTCATAAATATTGCCGATACCAAATAAACATTTATAACTATTAGAGTTGAAAGATATTTACAAACTGTAGCAAATTGGTACAATTTTAAAAAGTACCAAAAAAACTAAGGAAACAACTAAAAATTATTTAAAACAATTGAATTGATAAAAATGTTATTTGTTGCAACCAAAAATGATGTCAAAGGATTCATAAAGTTCAATAGGGACCTAAAGTATTGTTCACATAACATTCGGTCACATTACAGAAACTTTTTTTAACAACTTCGGATTCAAAAACAGGTATAACTATAAAACAATGACAATGACCGCAACCAAATCGTAACAAAAAACCTCAAACAGCTACCGGCACAAATAATTTATGCTTCAATGAAACCAGAATTAGAAATGTATAAATTTCATAAAAAGTCAAGGATTTGTTGAGCAATTAGCAGTTGTGGTCTGAAGAACAATTCTTTTGTTACCTCTTCAACAATGACTTCGAAAACGTTTGGTGCCTTTTTTTGGACCTTACAACTTTTCAGTAATTTTTAGCTGGCTAGTGTTACACTGTGGAACAAATTCAGGTTAGAAAAAGTTAGGTCGATTATGAGAGTGAGGGTTGAAAATAGAGGCTAAATTAGAAGACCCGTATCGCGGCGTTTGTTTATGTTAGTTCGATTTTTTTTTTTAATTGACCTTCGAACTTTGCAGTCAAATACCGATTTTCAGCATATTGTTTATATGGTTTTTTGACTATAATACGTCGACTAATTAATATTTTTTAAATCTGTAATATCCAAATTATTGCTAGAGACCTGTGCTTGTTTTAATTGTGCAGTGTTATCACAATTTTGTTCACTTGAATTTCACGTCAAGTGACCCAATTTTAAAAATCTCTGACTTCCGATTTGGATGGATTTCATTTATATATTAATTTTATTAAATTATTTATTATTATTATTATTATTTAGTATTATAAGTAATAAAAAGGAAAAAAATTAAAATAGTGCATATAGTAAAAATTGAAACACTTTCTTCTTTGAGTTGGAAAATTTTTTTTATAGATACCCCACTCGCATCCCATTAAGTTACCACAAAGCTCTTAAAGGAAATGGTCTAAAGTTTCTTTTGAGGAAAAATAAAAAAACTCCATTTTGAAAAAAAAAAATGGGGGAAAATGAAAATGATACATGTACCAAATATTGAAAAATCCTATTCTTGAGTTAAAAAATATTTTTTTTGATAGATATCCCACATGCATCCCATTAAGCGATTATAAAGGCCTTAAAGTAAATTGTATAAGCTTTCTTTTGAGAAAAAAAGGGCCCAAATTTAAAAAAAATTAAAAAAAAATAATTTAAAAAAAAAATTAAAAAAAAAATTTTTTTAAAATCAAAAAAAATATTTTTGGAATGATTGAAAAAATAGCTATCTAAAGTCCTTTGGACAATTTTTGCTAGGATCACCAGAGGCGCTGCAATTCTGCACTAAAAACAAACATAATGCGCAATTGCAGAGTTGTGATATACAAAAAAAGCTCTCTTCTTTCACCACCTTTACTTCTTCAACTATCCCCTTTCCAAAGAAAGTAACGCAAGTATACATAGGCATATTAATTGCCTGAGTGTTACTTCTCTTAAAAAAAAATGGACAAAATGGACAACTTTGACCTCCTCTAACTCCGGCAGTTCTTGCCTGATAGAGCTGAGAATTTAACTCTGGCCTACTATCCAATAGTACTAACCTTGGTGCAAATTTCATCCAAATCTGAAGACATCGATTTTTAAAATTGGGTCACTTGACGTGAAATTCACCATATACATACATACATATGTACATATATATTTCTATATATTTACATATATTACTTCCCTGTCATCCTCAAATCTTGAATATATAATTTCATAAAGACAAAAAAGAAAACTTTAAAAACATAAGTCACCCATTAAATGTTTAACTCATTGTAATTTAAACTAAGTTTTTCTTTGTTTTTTTCGAAAGAAAAAAATTCGCCCGAAATTTTGTTCCGACAGCTGAGTACGTGCAAAACAAAGGAATTCTTAGTTAAATACAAACATACATATAATAAGATAAAAAGAATAAGAATTGTTTGTTAAGATGGAGCAAGTGTCCGCACGTATGTACATATGAGTATGTACATATTCGGTGTAAGTATAATTTATATTATTTGCATATTAATCATACGCCATTACTTTATGGTATCCACGCAAACTTATGTATGTAAAGTATGTATATAATGTATACATCCCAGCAGTACTGGAAACTGTATGCAAACTTGTGGTCATTATTAGTTACCGATTAAGATATGTAAAGATAATATAAAATTATTTTCATTATTTAGTTGGCGAAACTTTGGTGATATACGAGTTATAGGGAGTAAAACAATTGGTTTCTAAAATGAAGTGATTACTCTGAACTAAATAATAGTTTGAAATGACTACACTTTACATTACTTAAGGTTAATAAAGTGGCAAAATTACCAGAGTGTGTAATGCAATCAATGTAACCAAACTAAAATTTGTATTACATACGACATCTTATTGTTAAATTAACTAAAAATATGTAAATTCGTGTACTTAGTGAAAAATTATTAACTAAATGAGATAGTTACATTGGCGCATATTCAGAAATGATATCTAAGTTTAAAATTTTTTAAGTACCAACTTAAGTTATTCTTAGTTGATTACTTTCAGCACGAAAAGTTACAAATTAATTAGTCCCCTTTTACAGTTGAGAAATTGAGAGACAGACAGACGAAGTTTGTAGGCGATGTATTGAAGAAGAAGAGTGTGCGGTAAACCTCTACAGTACTGGACATTTTAAGACATTTTTCGTTTACAGTTTCCACCCTTCGCATTTTTCATGTTGTTGCTTCACATCATTTTTCTCACTTTAACGCGAGTATTGCAAAAATAATTAAATTTATTAACCAAATAGATTTATTGATAACAAAAACTTTATAATTAACAGTTGTTTGAATATGATTTTTAATTTCTTTAATTTTCAATGCGTTTTTATAATAAAAATTTACACAACAATCAACATAGAAGAACGAAAAAATAAACAAAAAATGTCTGTCTGTCTATTAATTTCGCAACTCTAAAAGGTTTAGGCAAGTTCAAAGCAGAATGAGAAAAATGTTTGTCTTTCAATTTCTCAACTGTAAAAGGGGACTTATGGGTAAAGCTGTAACTAAATGTCAACTAACAAATACATTTAAAGAACAGCTGATTGATTTTATTTCTTGTCGTCGATGATGGTAACATATTTGGCCACCAATTCTTTAAATGTACTTTTTTCATCTAGCGACCAATTTGAGTCTCTCTAAAATACACAAAGCAATAAATACATATTGTTTTCTAACAATTATTTTCGTTGCTAATTGTGTCCATTTTGAAAAAAAAAATCACAAAAAAAAAAGAAAACAAACTAGAGATGTGTTTTTCGTCAAAAAAAATCTACTAAATGCAGTGTTGCATTTCTTTTAACAACTGAAAGCAGTTGCTAAGTTAGTTATGATTTGTGAATAAGATCTTTAACTATTTGTGAACTATTTTTTAGTTTTTGTTTAATAAGTTTCGACTTTAGTTACGATTTCTGAATATGCGCCGTTATCACTAACAAAACTGAGGGACCGAGTACTAAAGAGTTAACATTTAAAAACGATTTAACTATTTGACGTGGCTTAAACCAGTTCATTGCATTATTTCAGTTTGACTTTTAGCAAAAAAAGAAACCGCTGAAACAAAAAAGAAACTACAGCAGATGGGAAATTATTTTTTGTGCAAAAAGCACTTTGTATGATAATTTATGACGCACATAAGAAGGTAAAATAAAAATAAAAACAAAACAAAAGTTGCGACTAAAGCATTACAACAAACTTTAACATGTAAAATTTTGGAAACAACAAATACAAATGAGATAGAAAAAAACTAAAACAGCAAAGTACAGAATAGAATAGAATGGAATACTATAGTATAGTCTACAATAAACTGCTGCAACAATATTGTATGATAGTCAGTGAGAGTAAAGTTTTTAAAACTATTTTGTTCTATTTGATATCATTTGTGTTTTTTTTTTATTATTTTATTGTTTTTAACTTTATGGCTTTCACAGAAAAGGTGATTGTATAAAAATTTACACAAAGTATATAAATTACTTAGGGTCATATAAAAGCGTGCATGTGTATCACAATTTAATGCATATATGTATGTACATATGTATAGATATACATATTTATAGGTAAATAGTATATAATAGTTACTTACATAAATACATGCTTAAGTTTGCTAAATAGAGTCCTTTAGGGAACAAATGGCGCAAACAGTAGCTTTCATTATTTAGAGCACAACAAACTGTTTGAAATACTTTAAGGGAAATAGTAGGATTACAAAGTAATATAATTGTTATATGTGACCCGGCCTATGAAAAGGTGGCTTATGACTCAAAAAAAATGTTCCACTTTTTTTTATTTTCGATAGTTTTTGAGACGCTCTTTCACGTGGTGAAAACTAGAAAGTCCTAACTTGCTTAGAAGTGTACTAAAAATATAGAGAAAGAAGAGCACAAATGAAAGAAAAACAGAATTTTATTGAAAATCCAGAATCAAGATAATAAATGGAATTGAACAGGATTGAACGCTGCAAAAACGATTTTAGCAAAAAAAAAAAGGTGTTTTGCGCAAAAAATATTTATTTAGCAGTATTAAGTAGTTTTCTTCGTCGCTATCCTTGTTGAAACCTTTGAAGTTGCTCGTTTTTTCGAATCTCCTTCCGGAGATTTTTTATTGCAGTTGAAGTCGCAGGTTTCTTCAGTTCTATCTTTTTTGGATCTTGATTTGAAGATGAAGCTACAGACTTCTTCGGTTTAGGTTTTGACGATGAAGCCTTTGGTTCCTTCGATGCCACTTTGGTGGCTGCTGAAGCATCCTCAGATTTTTTTGATGGCATTTTTTCCGATGACAATGAAGCCAAAATATCCGCATTCGTGGGGTCTGACACCAAGCTTCTGAAATTCTGATAAATGTACCACTGACGCTGCAGAGATAAACCGACTGGTTGAATAATTTCGTGCATGGTGTCATCAACTGGGATTAATGACAGTTGAAATGATTTACCATCTTTACTGTCAGCAATATTTTTGGTTTTCAAAGAGTTTTTGCCCATTATAAAATGGTGGAACTGTGTAATACCTTTAAGTGGCTACTACTACTCGTTCAGCATTGCTTTTTAATCTGAGCACTCACACGATTTTTTTTCGATCAGAAACTGGTTTGTGCTTTGCATTGAAAAAAACATCGCTCTTTATATACACATTTATGCTCTTTTGCCTTTTTTGGTTGCCTTTTGGAAAAACTACTAAGAAACTGACGAAATGCATTGTTTATCTCTAACAGCTGTGGCTCGCAATTTCTTTTTTGAGTCATAAGCCACCTTATAATGACAAAAAGTATTTTAAACTTTTTATAAAAAAAGTATTTTACAGATTCATGCATATCACAGATTCTGTAAAAGATCAGCAGTTGTTAAAGTGATTTTCGGAATTGGGGTTAAATTGGCAGCTATGACTAATTATAAATCGATCATCATAAAATTGCACCAAATGATTTGTTTATATATGAAACATTTTTGTGTTAACCCATTCATACCCACTGTTACATATACGTAACGTTACAGTCGCTAATATTTAATAGCGATTTAAAAAAAGGGAAAGAACACAAACTTAATAGTTTTTTATTTATTGGGTAACTAAATATGTGTTTAAAAAACACAAGTAGTATTTTAGCTATTTTAAGTGTCAGTGGTGTGGTGTATGGTTGTTTTGTGAAGTGTTGAATTTGAAAGCCTCAAATAAATTGAATATGAGGACACGAAGAAGGTAAGAAAGTTAATTATTTATATATTAATTGTCTCAAAAAAAATTTCTGTTAACAAACAAATAAAAAAAACATCAAGTTTTAATTGTACAAGTGTAAAAAAAATGTTCGAGGTTTATAGTGTACGGCAGGAAGAACACAAAGTTGGTGTTACGTATGTGTAACAGTGAGTTATTCTCAGTATTTTTTGTCTCACTTTGCATATATTACAATTTGAAAGCCGTTGTTGACTTTGCAGTAGTTTTTTCAGTTAATTCTATGGTAAAACTAAATTTTATTACAGATATGGGTACATGACATTAGAGGAAGCTACTCATTTTCTTGATGAACTGGTGTCAGACGATGGAGGAAGCATTAGAATATGTAATGAAAAATTCTATTACTAATTTGGAAATATACCATATTAGATCAACAGCTCCAACACCATCAATTGTAGACTCGGCACTAAATGCCAGGGAACGGGAACTGTCAGAATCACCCAATATTTTGCCAAAAAGAAAGACCGTTACAAACGATAGAAATTGTTCCATCGAGAAAACACTATCTAAGGCTCCTCGTGATAAACCATCAACGAAAAAAGCGACAAAACGCGCGAGATCTTCGAAATCACTAAGCGGAGCACATATTCAGTGGGAGGAAGATGCTGATGTAGAGTGTCAGAGTATATTTCCTGAGCACGATTATTCTCATTGTACCAAATTGGCCCCACACGAACAATTTGAAACATTTTTCGATGATCAATTATTACAAATGATATGTGACGAAAGTAATAATTATGCTATGTATTGTCAACAAGTCAACCCGAAGATAACAGTACAGGAAATGTGTGTTTTTATTGGAATCCTAATTATCACTGGTTATTGTTTTGTTCCTTCAAAGAGAGGTTATTGGTCAACTGAAAGTGATTTGCAGAATGCTGTATGCTAGACGAATTGGAAGAACATATCAAACCACTTGAGTTTTCTTTCCATTTTGATAATCTTTTCACGACACCTGCTGCTTTACTGGGACTAAGACAACGTGGTTATCATGGAACCGGACCAATTCGGGAAAATTTTATTTCAAAGTCATGTCCGTTGCCTTCAAAAGATGTTTTGAAAAAATCAACACGTGGTCATATTGAAAGCGCTAAAATGAAAGATACTGGAATAAAAATAACTAAATGGGTTGACAACGCGGTGGTAAGTGTAGCTTCTACCGGAGTATAACTAGTACATGGGAGGAACTGACAGAATGGATCAAAATGTAAATGCATACAGAAAAGGCGCACGCGGAAAAAAATGTTGATTTTCTATATTTACGGCTTGTAGACGTGGCCATACAAAATGCTTGGATTTTGCCGATCGATACTGCCAAACTTATTGCTGCAAAAGTCCTCCTCAAAGCTATCGGGTATTAACTGCGCAAGAACCTGAGTACTCTAGCAGATATGATGGTGTAAATCAATTTATAGTAGACACAAAAGGAAAGAAAAGGCGTCGTTGTGCCGGTCTAAATTGTCAGGATCATCCACATCTATGTGCAAAAAATGTGATGTCGGCCTATGCATCAAATTGTTTGAAAATATCATTACTTTGTCAATAACTGAGAACATCTATTTGAAAATTTAAATGCTACTTATAAGTTTGAATAAATTAAATTTTATGTTTTTCTCTTTTTAACATTAAAATACTTGTATTTTTAATATTTTTTTCTTTAAGTTTAATAAATGTTATGAATTCGCATTTTATTTTTTATAAAAACTGTTGTCTTTATCTACAAACGTGTAGCGAAAAAAACACTGGGAATAGCCCACTGTTACATATACGTAACGGCTTCAAAAGTACTGGGTACAGCCCACTGTTACATATACGTAACGGCTTCAAAAGTCCAATGAGAGCAAGGTAGACAATTTTTTTTAATTTTTTTTGGTATATGAGTCCACTAGGACCATCGTCTCAAAAATTCAGACTTCTATCTCATCTAGATCGCTGTGGGCATTAATGGGTTAAATATTATTTGGATACCAACATTAAGAGAGTTATGCTCTTTAAAGAGATTTTCGGTCCCACCTAATATGGAAGCTATAGTCAATTATGGACCGATATGCACAAAATTTTTAGATACGATTATGCACAATGTATTTGTGGCGAAATTTGTTTGGATACGTGCATAAATCATACATTTATGACCGATAAACCCCTATTTCGGGAGGACATTTTCATTTCAACCAATTTCAATCCCAGCCACCCTTGAGCCGAAAAATACCATATTTTATCTTCAAAATTGCGAACTGAACTTTACGCACAAGCCACTTAGTCAGCCAGACGGATGGACAGACGGATATCGTTAAAACAACTCTAAAAGCGATTCTGATTCGTTTAGTATAATTTAAGGTATGCTAATATTTATAGGTGTTACAAACATCGACATAAATCTAATATACGCCCACTATAGTGTAATATGAAGAATTTTTGTGAAATTCATTCAATCAAAAGTGATTTTTGGAAATGGACTTTATACGGGGGCTATAGTCAAATATGGACACATATGGACAAATATGTATATATCAATTTTCATTTTTATATTGATTTTTATAATAGATTTATGACCATTTAAGTTATTTTCGGAAGTGGAGTTTATGGTCAAATATGGAGCTGAATTTTGTATGGATACAATATTTTTAAAGGCATTTGTGTACCATATAGCTATATTCCGGGAATATGAGAAATCGTGCATCAATTTTTACCATTTTCAACAGAACTTTTTAATAAACTTTATAATAAAAATAATGTGTGCGAAATTTCATATTATCTGCATATCGAGGTTGACTAAAACTGTGGTCTGTAACTCGGATCCTACTGGACTAATTTACCAGTTTTTGTATTTCCTAGGATCCCGCAAAAAATCCCGGGAAACGGGAAATCATAACAATTGAAACTCCCGGGAAAAACCCCTAAATAAAATACAATACAAAGAATTGTTGATAAAATTGTTGACCAATAGAAGAATGTTAGGAAATTATAAAACTAACTTTAAACAAAACAATGTTGTGTCAAATATAAACATAAAGAAAATTAAATCTAATTAATTTCTTTTCCATCCTTCAAAATATTTTCTAGAATTTTTTATTTACAAAAAAAACGCTCTTCGAATTGTTTATAATTGTATGACCAACATACCACACTTATACACCATATGAATCTGCTATTATAATTGGCCATGAATCTTGACATTTTATCTATTGTGTATGTACATCTAAATACATATGCACACACATATACATACATATGTATATACTCGTAGGTATATCTATACACACATATTTACATTAAATGTATGCATATGCAGATGAGTATTTTGTGCCATTTTAAAGTGCATCTTTAACTTTGTTAAACAAGAAGAAGGTCCCTGCAACATATTTTTCAAAACAAACTGTACAACTTCTTGCGGCAACAGACATAATACATAGAGACTATTTTGTTGTGTTTTTTTGTTAGAAACTTTGTAGTCAACTTTTTGTGGATTTTCCAATGAAAAATGTCATTTACATAAACAATTACATGTAAAAAAAATTATAGTTTTCTAAAATCTTAGCAGTACAATAATTCAAAGGGATTTGTAAATATGCAATATGCGAATTTTGGTAAAATGTAAAGAAGTAGAAAAACATAGTAATTTTTTGTTTCAAAAATTACAATGTTTAGGAGTAAAAAAATAAGAGGCTAATGTGTACAATTAATTATGTGAAATAAGAAGCAATAATAATAATATATTTTGTTTTATAGACGATCTTTTTATAGAAAATTAACACCATTAGTGTTTGTCAGGATTCAATCAAATGAATAATTGTTAATTATTAATCAAATTGAAATCTCTCAACGACTCGACATAAAAAACATAAATTAACTTATAAATTACCACACATGTATGAAAATAAATACTAATAACAGATTCAATTGAACACGTTACTCTCACAATCATTATCGCATATGGGCATTTCGACAATCCAGAACGCGACATTTCTACACCCATAAAATGAAACAAAAGAAATTCAAACAATTACAGTATTCATAGTGAAATAATATTTTAGAAAAAGTTAGATTTTTTATGTATAAGTGTTGATCGACCTTTTTTGTTTGCTATTAATAGTTTATATAGTTTCCTATATGCAGGCTTTCAAGGTCATTAATTTAATGTAAATAAAAGATTATTTATTTCATTTTCAATTAAATCCGACGTTTCGTTGGTATTCTTTCCAACTTCTTCAGGGATTTGAGTTTTTTATTAAAATAATAATCTTTTTTGTCAGTCTTTACATCAATTTATGATTTATATCACAGTAGTTTTTTGTATATGTGGACAACACAATACAAAACTTAAAATATTTAAAAAATGAATGTAAATTAAAATATATATATATCACAGAAAATTTGTCGTTTTTTCTTGGTCACAGTTGTTATTAGTACTAAAGTATTGCAATGGTGTGTTAGATTTTTTAGTTTTGCTGTTTCCAAAAAAAATTGCAACAAACCTGTAATCAAGAACGTTACAAATAATAGAACATGTGTTCGGCAATATCTAGAAAAATGGTATGTTTTCTATAGACACAAGTATTTCAACTAAATTTTCGTATTTATTTTTTAAATAGTGCTTCAATAACTTCAACATTAACTCATTTCTTAATCCACTTAATCTCTCAAAATTTTAATCCCATATATGACCCTCTTAAATCTCTTCAACATGTATAAATCTTTTAAAAGTGTTTATATCGCGTTAAAATTTAACACAAAAAATATTTATATGAACAAAAGTCATGCCAATTAATGTTTGGATGATCGTTCCACATATAGCGCCAATTTCTAAAAAAACTGTATACGACAAACAATTATTTATGGAAATGCCCATATAATTCCTATTTTTTCTTTCTTTTAACATATTTCCACAATTAACGCATGAGTAATATATAATAGCATTAATTTTCGTGAAAGTCTTACGACATGTTGCTGACATCCTAAATATGCAACATTTTATCAATATAATACACATTTGTACTTGTAAGTAAATAATACAAACAACAAGTAGCAATAATAAAACAAAGCAACAAAAGTTGACAATAAAAATAATATTTATACATACGTATCCAATCATTTAAATGTTTAAAAAAGTTTTATTGCCACGGATATAAATGCATTATAACGCAAACAACACATACTCTCAAAGACAAAATTACACGCACACACCTGTACATCCGTGAACAATTTGACATTCACGCATACAAAAACACTCACACATATACACAAATTAACATTGTAATAATCTAGGGAAATTCAAGTGTATATATGCTTAAGGGAAAACTATATAAAAAACAAACATATATGCAGTGTTGGAAAAAATAATAAGAACAGCTTCATTTAATTTGCAATGATGCGAGGAAGAAAACTTAAAAACTAATAACTTTCTTAATACTTATTGTCAAATTACATATTTTTTGCTAAAGAAGAGATAATGTAATATTATTGAATATATTTTATCTTTACTGGACTAAAGTGCTTAAATTTGCCATCTTCGAATTTGTTTTTATTGAAATATGTATTAACAAAATCTAAAAACGAAAATGATTTGAGAAGTAACAGTTTTATTATTTTGTTCAACACTGTATATACACAGGGTTATGTAAACTACACAAACAATTCAGCACACATGGTGTATTAAGGAATTCATATATGAATGTATGTATTTTTACATATTTGTAAAGGTGCATGAGCATGCATGTACATGTTTGAATACAAGTGCAAACAAAGAAAAAGGAAAGAGAAATATTAAATAAAATAATTGTATAACATCACAAAGGTCGCTAAAGTAACGGTTAAGTGCATGATGCACAAGTACCAGTAAGTACTGCTCGTTTATACACACACAACACACACTCTACAGTCTCTAAATATTAACTAAGAGTATAGCAACCCCTCTTCCCTATACTTTCAACCATTCCTTTATACTCTCCTCCTAACTCCTACATACCATAACCTTTTGTTGGAATAGTTATGATGGTAATGACAATGATGACGTATATCTACAATACAACAGAATATCATAATTTAACTTAATACCCACATACATAGATACCTACCTAGCTACTTGTACAAACAATTTGTGCGCTTTTTTTGTTGTTGGTTTGTTCGTTTTTGTTATTGTTTATTTTTTTATTACATTTTACTTTTGTTACTTACAAATGTCGTTACTGTTGCTTTAGTGAATACATTTGCTTTCATAGAAGAGTTAAAACAAACATTGACATCAACATTTAAATGAATAAACGTATACACAGGTACATGTAGAACTTACTCTTTACAGTGCAGTGGAAAGCAAAATAAGTTAATTAGGTGCTGGTGTTATTAAAAGTTAAAGGAATAAAAAAGAAACTAAACCTATGTACAGACGGTTGTTAGCTCTTAAATATTGTCAGAAAAATTTTCAGAAAATGTCTACCTGCGAACTTACAATTTGTGTCTTCCATCGTAGTCAGTAAAAATATTTTCAGTACAGTGTAAGACAAAAATATTGTCAGTAAACACATTTTTTGCCATTGTGTGATTGTTGTAAGATAATTGTCAAACACTATTTATTGTCAGATTTGCAAAGTTTATGCATCTGACAAAATCAACACTGTCAGAGAAATTATTTCTATTTGCAACTCTTTTCTTATAAAACTGTCCAGTAATTCGTCCATCGCCTTCATGAAGAGAGTGTTTGGTATGCAGGACTTTGGCAATTGTTCAGGCTTGCCTTTGGTATAAAAATCAATTTAACCTCACGCCAAGTGGCACATAACAGACCAGTAGAATAGATTCGAAAATTCTCAACAGTTGGGGAACAATGTTGCAGAAAGCATTAATATATTCCATCTGTTTCAGGAAATTTAAATTGCCTAAATATGCATATCACTCATTCTATCTGCTCTATTCCGAAGATTCTGCTGTCATACTACAAATACGATTGCTTGTTAAAGGTGACCTTGTACAATATAATTCGGAGTTGAGTTAAAAGGCATTGAACCTGGAAAATGAGTAGCCAGAAGAAGTTTGCAAGTCTCATCTGGTGATTCAGTGTACGTTTCATGCAGACGTTTCAGTATACATATTATTGTACATTGGTGTGATTCTGTGATAAGAGGTTTTATAGTCCACAATAAAACAGTTGTAGAATTTAGTTAAAACTTTGTTGTATAGAAAATGTCCACGTTTTATAGTCAGATAGCTTTGAAAACACAAGTATTTTTCACGCGGTTTTTACATTTTTTACATTGTCATTTACTTTTTTTGGCGATGTCATTTTTTATTTTTCCTTTATATTTTTTTATAAGTTTAGCTTTACTTCTTTGCAATCATTGATTTTCCATTACCCAGCACTTGTACAAATCTATTCCGACTATTTATTCCGACGGTCATTTTCGGAGAGATCAGAATTTTCTTAGAACGTTATTATAAGTTCCTGCTTTCTTTTCATGAAATTTTTACTTTAAAGTTTGCTTGTATTGTTGTATAACATCATTTACATTTTGGCCTCTGTAAAGGTACGGTCACACTTGGCAAATATTTGCGAAAAAGACGTAACCACTAAATAATATATCATTATAAAAAAAACTTCGTTTATTTAGGACAAGACACAACAAATATTTAGACTTATTTTATTTCATGTTGTTTGATCTTGCAAAACTCTTGTAAGAGTAAACAAGGTCAAACAAATTTGTCCTAAAACAAGTGGTTACGCTTTTTTGAGTAAATATTTTCCATGTGTAACCATACCTTAATATGCCAGGATTTTATGATTTAAATATACAATATATACATATGTAGTTAGTAAAAATATTTAAATAGCTACCTAACTGTATGTGTATGTACACTCCTACACTCCTACACTCGTACACATGTATGAATGTGTAGTAATGTTTAGTTGTTGCATGTATCTACTATAGTACCTTGAATTGATGCTACAAGTAGATGCTTTGTATAACAATTGTTACTTACAATTGTAGAGACAAGACCACTATTTTTCTGTATGAGTGAGAGCTTTTGCGTCTTTTGCGGCCCTGTGTGTGTTTCTGTGCATTTGATTGTATGAGTATTTGGTCTACTTCCAACTTTGTTTGTTGTTGTGCTATGCTGTTGCCACTGCTGTTGTCAAAGAGACATTGCCAGTTTTACAACTCTTTGGAACTGCATGTGAAATTCCTGTTTTCATCTGCACTTTTACTCTTTTTTTTTATTTTTATGTCTCGTTGTTGTTCTTGGTTGGATGAATGAATGAATGAATGTTTGGTTGGTTTACTGGGTGTATGACTGGTTGTTCGGTTGGTTGATTGTTTGGTTGGTTATACTCGTATGGGGTGGTTTAGCTGTTTGGTTTCATAATTTTCATGACAAACTGAAAACTTAACTGTCAGTTTAACTTCGGGATTCTCTTACTGCCAGTAGCTATATGATATGTATGTGTGTATTTGTTCACGTACTTTTTCATGGTAATGAATACAATGCAAATAGTTGTTAGACTGCTAACGTGTATGAGTGTACATAAATATGTTTATATAAAAAGTATGTAAGCACAGTATCATATAAAAGTCGAACGACAATATATTAATAGGTTTCGAGTTAAAAAATGTTAACTGAAATCAATTATCCTGTAAAGAGGCGACACTTCGACTTTTTTCGATTTTTTAATTTGACTTTTTAAATAGTCGAATTTTCGACTTTTGCAGTTTATGATTTACTGACTTTGTCTTTATCTTTTTTTTTTTTGTAAGTTGACTTTTCTAGTTTTTTGGAATAACATAATGAGTGTTTGACTTTTTTCCGACTAAAAAGTCGATATCGAACTTTCGACTTTTTCAATAAATAAAACCATAAAACCATAAAATGTAGAAACCATAAAAAAGATAGTCTTACGTTTTCACTCAAGAGTATTATAAAAGCCCGAAACTAGTTTTTGTACTCATTTGGGCGAAAAATTTGAGTCACTTGTTATCGAGAAACATGCCATTAAAATCATTCATTTATATCATTATCATTTACAAAAGTAACCCTAAAAATACACAAATAATATGTAATATAAATGAATTATTGAATTCAATATAAGTTTAATTCATCATAATCATAATTTATTATTAAAAATCTCAGCATTTCATTGCATAGAACCATTCCCAAAGAAACGAATTCTTTTGTGTCATTCGATATATAGTTTTTATTTCCAAGAAAAACTGCATTAGTTACACAACTAGTTCTAGAATGCGTTCTACTTTGGAGTTCCGATCAATGAGTTTTGCATAACTATTTCTATCGTTAAAGAGCTTAAACACTCAATTGGGGGAAAATTAGTTTTAAGAAACTAGCTCGACACATTCTCAGTAAACGATCTCAAAGTGGAACTAGTTTTTTTTATACTAAAATCTGTAATAAGGACTTTAAGAGATAATGCAGAAGATACAAACTTAGAAATAGTTAAAGAAACTCGTAAGAAAAACAAGGCAGAACCAGAAGTGAGAGATATATCTTAAAGTTGCAAAACCATCCGAACTCAAACAGAAACAAGGCTTCGTACAGTAGTGTTGTAAAAGTATTGAGTATTTGAGTACTGAGTACTCAATACCGACTATTTTTTCCGGTACTCAGTACCTAAAAGTAACTATTCAATACTTTTAGAGTTGCATTTTTTAGTAAAAAATACAAAATTTTACCTAAAAATTAGCCAACATATATACAACTGTGGAAAAAAAATTAACGCCGAAAAGTTGACTACTGTTTCTAAAATTATTCTTTTAAATTGGGGCCTGCAATCATTTTTAAATAAAAAGAAAACAGAAAATAACACAGAAGAAATTTTAATGATGTTAGAAAAATTTATCAATAATTTAAATAGACGTTTTTCCCGGTTGGAGGTTAATGGAATTTTAGCTATTCCAACGTTTTTGGACCCACGTTTTAAATCTAAAGGATTTACTGTCCAAAGTGCTTTAAAACAAGTAAAGGAGAAGATTTCGTCAATGCATTATACAAACAGTTTAGAAACTTCTGAAATTAATCCACCTCAATCAAATTTGGAAAATAATAACAGTTCAATTTGGAATGAATTCGACAAAAAAAACTGTTACAAAAACAACAACGTCTAAATGCATCATTGAACTAAATAACTTTAGCCATGAAAAAATTTTGGACGTGACCCTTTAGAGTGGTGGAAGGCACGGGAGACAATATATCCTGGGCTATCGGTAATTGCAAAAAAAAATATCTTCCGTAGCAACATCAGTTCCTAGCGAACGCGTTTTCTCCATAGCCAGACAGGTTCTTACTGATAGGAGAAATCTTTTAAGTTCTGACAATGTAGAAAGAATTTTGTTTCTTCATTTCAACAATGAATAAAAAACGCAAATTTCAAGAAAACATTTTCCTGAAAAGCACAAATAATTTTTAAGTTAAAGTACAAAAAATTACACAAATTGATTAAACTGTGAAATAAATGTATAAAATACATTAAAAACTATTTCACCTAAATGAATTAAATTTTTTTTAATATTATTTTTGTTTTGTTTTAACTTTATTTTCTATAAAATGTTTTAAATACATTAAAAAATATGTATGTTACCTTTGTTAATTCAATAAAAATTAAATTTAACTTTTTACATATTTTTATTAAAAAAAAAAACGTTGAAAGTATTGAGTAGTATCGAGTACTCAGTTGAAAAAGTATCGAGTAGTATTGAGTAGTCAAAAGTAACCACTTTTTACAACACTATCGTACAGCTGATTTACCACCCTACTAATTTGTCCATAATGGCTCTCTCAACTGAGAGCAAATAGTTATGAAAGTTTAGGTATAGGAGTTAAATACATCTTGTAAGGTATTAGGAATATATCTTAGTAAAGATAGATTCAATAAATAAATAATAAAAAAAGTTAAAAAAGAACCAGAAGTTATATTATTTAAGGTAACACTTAAGCAGGTCATAAGGAAAAAATTTCAAAAATAATGATCCAAGCAATAGATAAGGCTATGAAAAGTTTTCTCAGTCTTTTGCACGATTTTTAAACATGTTATTTTTAAAACAACAAACTTTTGCATTTACATTGCATTGTTCTTTGGCAAAATACCTAATTGACACACTCTATAAGCAAATAAGACATTTAAACAATGTTTTTCTACAGAAAAATAAATTTAGATTAACAAGTTTTTGGTTCAAAGGAAATAAGCGTTATTTCTCTTTTCACTTTATAAAATTTTTAATAAAAATTGAATATAGTATATAGTTTTATATTAAAAGTTATTAAATAATAAATAAATTATACAAACTAATATTTGCATAATAAAAAATATGACAAAACAGAAACAAAAAAACAAAATCCTTTTCCTAATTTATGACCTGCCATCTTACTGACAAAGTCCCCACTATCGAGAGCAGTAGAAAATAGCAAAACAGCTCTTAAGAAATACATAAAATGTAATAAAAACAGTTTACTTTGAAATAACCTTCGAAATAATAGAAGAACAACAAAACTGCAAGTTTGTAAAGAAAAATATAAAACAAAACTAATAAAATAAAATTAAGGTTACTTTTTTATGATGCCAGTACAATTTAATTTTATGTGTTCGTCACATACATATAACAAAAATTCTACTAAATACAATAGTAATAAACGAAATATAATTGTTTGTAATTTTACGTAAAATATATTACGAAAGTTCATTAATAAATTAACAACTTTGTGCACGCAAAAACTTAATTGGTGTAAAATTACACAGGTAATTCAAATTTAATTGAGATAGAATAAAATTGGTTTGATTTTAGCTATTTACACTATTAGTTTAATAATATAATAATATTCAATTTTAAAAATAACTTAAAACCTATTCATTTCCAATTAATTTGTTTTATTTTTTATGAACGACATTCTGCGTTAAATTTTCATACCTATTAAATCGTATGTGAAATAA
Source organism: Bellardia pandia (assembly GCA_916048285.2). Lineage (NCBI taxonomy): Eukaryota > Metazoa > Arthropoda > Insecta > Diptera > Calliphoridae > Bellardia > Bellardia pandia. Next base: position 48,909,498 of record OU696531.1, read on the forward strand.
ACTTACTGCAGAAATTTTCATGCGACTTTCAAAATGGAATATGTAGTTCCAATCAAATGTCCAAAGACACTAATTCATCTTTCCTGACCACCCCCCTTCCATAACATATTTTCCTAGTTTGAACGCAATGCATTGCACGAGTAAAGTTTTTCTCTAAGTTCCGGTCCAAAATAATATAGGTAAATAAAACTGAAGATTAAGTCTAAATTTCCCAAAAAAAAAGTATTTATTATAGAAATCAATTTGTTCTTGGTTGATAAAACAACAACATTTTTGCAATAACTGACTTTGAGCCAATTTACAGTGGCTCACAGCTTATTTTATGCAGTACATTTTTTGTTACAAAGCTCCATAAAAATAAAATTAAAAGAAACTTAAAAAAGAAATTGGTGGCATTTGAAAGAAAAATTTTATAGTCTGACAAACAAAAATAGTTTATTGAAAAAATGTACATTTTAATGTATTAAAACTAAAACACAAAAACATGCTCGTTTTTTCACGTCACAGTTTATTTTAGATATGCTCGAACGAGTCATCGAAAATTGGACTCAACGGATAGACCATCGGCGACGTAGCAACGGCCAACATTTGATAGACATAATCCTCAAAAATAAACGTCAAAGAATGTTCTGTCAAATGACAAACATTCCCCATTAAATTTGAATTTTCTGTGTTTTTTTCTTTAAAAAAGTAGGTAAGCTCGAAATGGATCACGCTTTATATTTATATTGTACATATATTGCATATGGGTCAATTTAAGCGAGGAATATGTAACAAAAAACGTAATTCTTAAATTTGTATGTTTAGTAATATAAATAAAAAATAAACAAAAATATTTAGAATGGAATTTTGTTTCTCCCTCTGACTGCTTTCATACAAAAGCATGTGTACCCCCCCCCCCCCCACCAATAGAATTTTTAGTAATCAAAATAAAATAAAATCAAGAAAAAAATAAATATGCAACGGTTAATAACAGTTTTCGAATTATTGTATTTCTTTCTTGTGTTTTGATTTGTTATAGTTGCCAAAATTTAATTAGTGCGAATTTGGCGTTGCAAAGAAAGGTTGTCCCCACAATTTGCATTGAGCGTCAATTTTTAATAAATCAAGTAATATTACTAGTTTTCAATTTCAAGTTTAAATAAAGTAAATAACGTAAGGAAAGTAAAAACTTTAATTATTACAAAAGTGATAAAGCGAAAATAAATCTATTAAAAAAAGTGCGCATTTGCGTAGTTTTTGTGAACACCATGGTAAGGGCACCATAAAATTTCATGAGCGTCATGCTAATTTTTTAAAAGTGAATATATTAAATGTAAAAAATTGAAGTTGACAATCATTGTTTACATGGTTTCAACTCATTTTTTTATAACTTGTGAATTTGAGAAATAAATTGCCTACGAAAAAAATCCAAAATAGGCAAACATTTCATGAGCATCACTTTTGATATATATTGATTCATAGCTTAATTTTGATTAAAAAATTAAAAAATAATTTTCAAGAGTAAAACAACAAAATTAACGGCGGCTGAAGGAGCACGGAGACATCGAGAGAAAATAAAGCGCGATAAAGCGCGTTATGACGAATATAAAAGAAAGAAATGTATAATCGTGGTATATTTGAGTTTAATTTTTATTGTTACTGACTGATTCTGTTATTGCCTTAATTCGAAAGTGGTAAAAATTAATGAGAATGAAAAAAAAACAAAGCCGCTTGTCATTTCATGAAGTTTATACAGATTCAGAATAAGAATTCGAATGAAAATTTATAAATTAAATTAAGTTAAGTTATTGTTTTGTGTGAAATATTTACATATGTGTATAAGTTTCTTCAAGAATTACTTCCTTTTTTCCATTTTTGTTAAAGACATCAAAGAATATGTACATGTTTAGTCTTGTATGAAAATTTTTGTTTTTTGAAGAATTTTTGTTTTTTTTTTTATTTACTTTTTGTAAAAGAATAAACTTTTTTCGTTAAACTTTAGATTTGGCATTATTTCTTGTTTACGTGCAACAAAATCTCTTGATCGTCACAAAATATCTTGAGCGTCACACTTAGTTTTTTTTTTTTTCTTAAAACGCTTATAATTGCAGTTTTTTTAAATACATTGTACAAGCCTTTATTTTGCAAGTAACCTCTAAGCTCAAGTGTTTTTTTAACAAAAATTTACATATTTTCATCTTAAAATTTTAAAATAACTAGTCACTTTAAAAAAAATAAAAATCAAGTTAAATCGTGATTTTTTGTTTATAATCGAAAAGGTGATTTTCGCAAAAGTCAATCTTGTAAAACAAAAGTAAGCTTGAATTTCAACTATTTTTGCATTTTTATCGATTTTTTTATACATATTTGGTGTGTGACGCTCAAGATAGAAATCATAGAAAACCTAAAAAAAATCCAAAAATATTGATTTTTTTGAGAGCCTAAAAGTACCACTGAATTCTTTATCAATTTCTACATAAATTGGCGAATTGAAAAAACTTTAAAAATAAGCAAAACAAATCTCGTTGTGTACGTTTTTTTTTTTTTTTTTTTTTAATTGGCCCATATATGTACATACATCACAAAAGTATGCATTTAACTAAAACCTAAGAAAGATTATACATATCTATGTCATAACTTTTCACCATCTGAAACTCGACTGTCAAGCAATGCACATACATATGTATATGTAAATATTTCCTATGTAGTTTAAATTTAAGATCAAAAACTTCAAATTACGGATCAACGTAAAAAAATAATATTTGAATATATACCTATATGTACATATATATTTTGCATAATATATATTTGCACATATAAGTACTTGTCATAGGTATTTTGGATACATACATATCTTTTGGTGCCACCTGTAAACATCAACGCACTTTGTTCGGAATCTAATTGGAAACCTTTTAACAGCACTTAATAATTTTTTTATTATCTATTTATTAATTATAGCTAAACCTTGCAAGTTTGATTTGTTCTCTAAAATAGCGCGAAAATTAGAAAAATCACATCAATTTTATTAAAAATCTTAAAATTAATACAAAAATTATCATTTAAATGCTATATTTTACAAAAATCTACCACTGAAACACTATAAAGTTAATGCACTTAAAGGGTTAGTCTAACATTTTTTTTTTATTTTTTAATATAATCTATCCAGTAAATATTTTATTTTGCAACTAGCATAAATTTTAATTAATTACTTACGTACATTAAGAAATTACTCTCATACACACAATCAATAATAAAAAATATCTTTCACATACTCTCAATGAAAATGTCTGTTAAATATTTATAGTACCTATTTTATATTTATTCCTTTGACATTTATTAAACGAAACATGTGTACAAATGTTTGCATTATGTATTCTTGCTTATAAATGTTTATGTATTTATTATTTACCTTTTCAGTATTTGTAGACATTTTGTTCTTTTTGTTGTTTTGAAAACTTGTAAAATGTATTACTTTCCAAAGGAAATTAAGAAATGTTATTGTAAAATTTCCGCAAGAAATTTTGCAGTATACTTAAGGACTTGTTTTCAGTTGTGACGCGTCATTTAACCGTTTCTATAGCCGACATTTACTATATACATAAGTATATATGTATGTACCTATGTATATTTCTATCTATATATACATATATGTAAAAACACACACGCACAAACACTCATATGTATTTCCATACATAGACAATAAATAACCTTAAAAATAAACTTTTTTACGTAATTTTACCGAAATTTACTTGAAAATAACATAAATATTGTTTTATTTTAATATAGGAAAATTCCTTTGTTTCTCACTTTATCGCTCTCTTTCTTTGATTTTTTTTTTTTTGTAATTTATTGTGCTTTAAATTCTTTGAAAACTTTATTTTTATTTAAGAAGATATTTGCTATTAAACATTTGATTTTTTCCGTTTTACCGTTTTTATTTTTGTACGGTAAATTATAGTACATATATAACGCTTTTATCCTTCTAACGCAACTAAACTACTCCAGCTTAAAACGTAATGTGTATATTCCTCAAGAAGGAAAAGTGACAGAATTAACAAGTGTATTTGTAGTTGTAACAGAGCAAAAAAAAAAACAACAAAAACACAAAATTGCAAACGAATTACAACCAACTTCGCTTAAGGCATGCGCACTGTAATTTTAAGGTTATTTGCAATCCTTGAAAGTGCTGCATTTAAGAATTCAAATTGAGACATTTTGAAAACAATACAAATATAATTGAATTAAATAAAATAATCAAAGCTCCTGGTTTTTCAATACATAATAACTTTTTTCAAATATTTCATAACATTTGTAATATTCTCGGTCAACATAATCGTCCTACATCTGGTAAAATGCATGATATCTTCTGTCGTCTTTTGAAGATCGCTATTATGAATTTGGTTGATAAAATTGCCATATTTGGGCTTCTGAAAATCCAAGAGCAATTGTTGTGAAGTCTTTGCATGTTCAGCATATGGTGTGCTGGTCTGGTGATCTGGAGGCGTAATTGGCCGCCCGACCATGCAACCCAATCGACTTCAGCCTTAGAACTAAAAATATGTGACAAAATAGACCCCCATTTTGGCAAAATATTGTTACGGAATTGTATTTCAATTTAAATTTAAGATTGTGAGGACAACAGTTTTTTGGGTGGTAGAACCATCAGAAATAAAAAGTGCAAAGGTCGTCTTTGGAACTGACCTCACGTTGCCTGGTTATTTGGAGTATGGTGTTGGGCCTTCATCAGCAGATAACGGCAGTGAAGGCGTTTCCTAAGCGTTTCCAAGATGACCTTAGCGAACTCCGAACGAAGGCCAACTTGTATTACTGTGTGGCCCACAACGAGGAATGGGTTTGTCTAACAAACTACAAACTCACTGAAATGGACCATATTTGGTGATTAAGAAATTGAACGACGCACAGTGGCGCCCGTAGAGCAAACGAGGTTGCATATATCAAAATTTTCATGAGCGCCGACGAAGTTTTGAATAAACCCATGTTATAGGAAACTTTTCAACGATTTCAAATATGCCGTTCAAAGTTGACCGACTTTCGGTTTTCAAAAAAACACACAATTTTTAGTCAATTTGTTGCGATTTCAGGTGTAATATCACGAAAAATAGGTAACGAATCGGCACATTTTTTCTTTGTATTGATTGATGTATTTATTAAATGTATAATGATAAAAAAAATACCTATTTGCTTTGTGTTTCTCCTGGTAAATCACTATTTAAAAACTATCCGTTTTTTCACTATTTTTCAACTTGGACGGAAAATAAAAAAAATGTATATTTTTGTATATTTGCCATATTTGTAAAACCTGTTCTTTGATTATTTCTTTACATAATTCAAAAGGTTTTATCTGCCCGTACGTGCCCGTTTGGCTTCTGGAGGTAAAAAAGGTTAAAAAGACATGGTTGCAGAAATTGTATGGCGCACAGTGGCGTCATTTGAGTTTTTTCGTTGCAAAAATCATATCTTTTGAACCGAATAAGATAATTGAACAGTTTAAACAGCATATGATAGATAACTGTTCAGCCTTTGTGGGGGCCTACTTATGGGTTATCAAAGTTAAAATTAGTAGAAAAATCAATTTTATGGTAATGGATGAATATTTTACAGAAATTTTAAAAAATATATTTTAAAAAAGATTTTTTTTAATTTGTTGGGTAATAATTTAAAACATAAAACCCTAAAGAAAAAAATAAAAACAATCTAAAAATGTAAAAATAATTTTTTATAGTTACCATAAAATTGATTTTTCTACTACATAATTTTAACTTACAAAGCGTAGCACCCTTTTCAAACGCTCATTTCACAGGCTGAACAGTTATATATCATATGCAGTTATCTTATTCGGTTCAAAAGATATGATTTTTGCAACGAAAAAACTCAAATGGCGCCACTGTGCGACGTGATCTATATAATACAGAGGTCCAAAATGAAAGTTGTACATTTAGAACAATTAGCTTTCTATAGAAAAGGTGAATTTGTGTCTATTCAGGTGAACAGGCTTAAGCGGGGACAGTAATACGGATTTGTATTTTAACACGCTGTTATTAACATAGTTGTGGAGTATGACAAGATTAAGTTTTAACGGTTTTGGTGAAACATTTTAGAAAGGAACTTTCTAATATGTTAGCTCCGAGCCATCCAGAGACTACTAGAAATAATGTTAGGCTACTCATGTCAATCAGTTTATTGTGTCTTTGTTAAATAAACATTAAAGTGTAATACCAGCGTGTTCTTAAATAGTAATTTAAGAATCCGGGTTATTTAAAGGAAATAAACTACCGTTTTTAATAAGTAAAAACGTAACAATATGATTGAAAATTTTTATAAAAAAAATCTATATCTATTTATGCGTGGTAGTCAGGAAATCTGAACCATATAATCTTTCATTTATAATTTCCCAACCTAACTCTTTCGAATACAATTCTTCTTTTATTTTAGCTTGAAAAACAAAGTTCTTGTTGAAAATCCCGTTACGAAATGGAAGATAGTTTTTGAATTTGAATTAATAGTTATGGATTATTATATAAATAAAAACTTCCCCATGAATAACATACTTCAAACAGAAAATTCTGTTTAAAGCGCATTTCAATGTTTAATATATCCCATTCTACAGTACACTTAGGTCTGTTTTTATGCGGTTTATTTTTATGCGGATTTGAAGTTATGCGGTTTTAAAATCGACTTTTTTTGTATGTATTATTGTTTTCATTGAGTTTTCAGAATTATTTTGTTGGCATCACTACTGCATAGTAATTTTCAAAATTTGAAAGAAAATTATGAAAAGCCAGAAAGTGATTGTGACGAAGACATTATAGCACCACTTAATGTTCAAACGGTTGCAAAAATTCTTCAGACAGCTAATGAGGTACAAAATCAAATCCTTCTGAACGAACCAGATACTGAAAAAGCCTTTAAACTCAATAGATAAATTTGTAACCAATCAGGATATCGACAACAACACAATCAGTTAAAAAAAATACAACTCAAAAATTAATGACAAATTATTTTTAAAAAAACAGATCAAAATATTCTAAATAAAGATTGTATGCATTATCAAGTAGTGATTCCGATATATGGTAAGACATTACATATTACATTTAAGTATCAAATTTTAAATTCTATAAATGATTTTTTTTTTTGGTTTTTAGTTCGTACATTTTTAACTTTTATAAACCTGTTTAAGCAGATAAATATAATAAAATTGACTGTTTTTCCCCTTTTTATGTAATTTTTATAATAAATAAATGAATTGTTTTTGGTTATTTTTTTATCTTGTGACTTTTTTATGCGATTTTGGTCTAACTTTTACACCTAAATTTGAAGTTATGCGGTTTTTCAACTTTTTTGAACGAATCATCCATTTTGTGTGAAAATCAGCCTTTTTTTATGCGGATTTTCTTTATGCGGTTTTCTTTGGAACGCATCTACCGCATAAAAAAAGACCTAAGTGTACATATTTACATTATTTAGCCACATGTAAAATAAAAACAAACTAAGCTGATGGCAACACTCCATTTGGTGATAACATTTCCTAATGATTGTCAAATTGCAAAAAGAAGCTGCAAAAAAATTATTCGCATTGCCTGCGTCAACAGTTGTTTTATTGACAGAAAATATTGTTTTTTGTAGAAAATTTTAAATATAATTGAATATTATTAAAACTGTTATTGACATTAATAAGATTATGAGCATAAATAAATAAATTTGAACAATATACAACATTTTGACCAGTAATATCTAACGCAAGTAAATTTGCAACACCGAAAAAAATGTAAACAAAAATAGAACTGCCTCAGAAAATTACCATTTTGCAGTAAGAATTATAAAAAAATAGATAACATACACATATTAATTAAAACACGATAACAAAAACAAATGTATAAAAAGTACTTTAAAGAAAAGTAAGAAAATTCATAACAATAAAAACAGAAAATCAAACAATTTTTGTTATTTATTTACCAACCATATGGTAGATGATTACACACAGGTAGGTTTTAATTCCTATTGTCTTTTACATATGTACATATATCTGCAGACAGACTGTGTTACTAACGAATGTACATAGAACAACAATAAAGGGGTTGCTTACACTTATGTGGTTAAAACAAAACGTGAGTAAGGAAGAAATGATTTTCGTTTTTTAAATACGCCACTTTTGTAGATGTGATTAATGAGTGTGTATGTGACGCTTCTTTTTTCAGATAACTTCAAAACTTTATATAAATAATTGCATTTGGTAAGAATGTCTCATGTACGTTACGATACTCATAAATATGCCCGTCTTAATAATCAGGAAATCAAAACTGAACGATCCTATTCAGATGATGAAAATGAAGAAATCGATTTGGGCACTGAACAGCGTTCAAGATATTCTGCCGACTCGGATGATATTGATGATGTGTATAACAAAGGCCAGCAACAAAATGGTTATTTAAGCCATCATAATGACAGTAATGAGGGTCATACAAACGATAATGCGATTAACAATGTCAACACAGTTACCCTAAGAGATCGTCTAAACGACTCGCGTCTTATGCAAATGGCCATTTGCTCTTTACTAACTATACTGCTGTATCTATTACTGTCAATATGTTTGACTTTCTATCAGAAGGCTTTAATTAAGGAATTAAATTTCCCATTGAGCATTGTTTGTTATCATTTGGTGCTAAAGTTTATAATGGCTTCCAGTGCTCGCGGCATTTACAGGGCTGTGGTGGGCAAATCCAGAATTCAATTAGATTGCCGCGCATCGGTGAGAAAAATGGCTCCCACCGGTTTAGCTAGCGGTATTGATATTGGATTTTCAAATTGGGCCTTGGGTTTGGTATCGGTGTCGCTGTATACTATGACCAAATCATCGACCATTGTATTTATATTGATATTTGCCATATTGTTGGGATTGGAGAAAAAGGTAAGCAAATTAAGTTCTTATTTCTGTTGTTATTGTATGATATATAAACGATTAATTATTATTTGTAAACTTCGTAAAAATAAACCTATAAAATCTAAACATTTTCTTTACAGAGCTGGTCTTTAGTATTTATTGTGGGCCTAATCGCTATAGGCCTATTTATGTTTACTTATAAATCAACACAATTCCATAAAATGGGCTTTATATTCATATTGGTGGCATCATTAAGTGGTGGCATACGTTGGACTTTAGCCCAATTCGTTATGCAAAAATCTAAATTGGGTCTACACAATCCCATTGATATGATATATCACATGCAGCCTTGGATGTTAGCAGCTCTCTTGCCATTCGTCATAATATTCGAAGGTAAATTTACAAAAGAAAACTTTTCATTACCGATAAAATTTAATTAATTAATTTACTTTTAAATTCTAGGCAAGGGGTTGGTTCATGTATTGGAAAATATGGGCAATTACAAAGATAGTGCCATATATTTGGTTTTACTGAAAATTTCAGCTGGAGCAACATTGGCATTTTTCATGGAAGTTAGTGAGTTTATGGTATTATCGAAAACTTCCAGTTTAACACTCTCAATAGCTGGTATATTTAAGGTAGCTATTTGTTTTCTAAATTATTTGACAATCGATAGGAAGAATGTAATGTGTACATTATTTTTGTTACAGGACATTTTCCAATTGGTGTTGGCTGTGGAATACAATGGTGACCAATTGAGTTTAATCAACGCTTTGGGTTTAGTTGTTTGTTTAGCCGGCATTTGTTGCCATATCGTTCACAAATATTCAACTTTAACCAAATTGCAAGAATTAAGTACATACGATGAATCTTCGGATTTGCATTTAAATGAGGCTTCGTTGAATGGCTCTGGTTGCGCTAGCGCCCATTCTTCTACAGCTACAAATACCACAAATATAAATGATTATACTTTTGCAACAACAAAAAAACATTCCGCTTTAACTGTTCCGTTACTAGAAGAAACCGATTCAGAGGATGAGGACACATCGCCAAACGGCAATCAAGACAATTCTTCAGATGTTATATTTGATATACTTAAACGTCGTGATATGCAACGATGAGTATGAGAGACGAGATGTATGTATGTAAATATAATTAAAAACATGTATGTACTATATTATATTAACTTTGCTATTTAGTATAAATGAAACTTTGCTTCTAATCATTAAAAGAGAGCACCTAGCATTTGTTAATGATCAAATGCAGAAACTTTTGAATTTGAATTCTTCAATAACTGTTTTAGCAAAAAAATATTTATAATTTAAATTTTTTTGGGAAATTTCCTTGGTTTTTGTGAAAAAGTAGACATTTTATAATTTTATTCTTTAACGACAGAAATATTTGGAACTTTAGATTTCTATTATGTAATTGATTTTTGTAATACATATTTGTTCTTAAAAAATTACAAAAATAGCATTGTTATGGCTAAATTCACACTCCCTTATTCATAAACGATTGTTAAATTTAACAAACGTTTATTAAGACAGATTTACATATAAAAATTTGCTTAATAAACGTTTGTTAAATTTAATAATCGTTTATGAATAAGGGGGACAGTCTTTAGTTAGCTAATGGCAAAGGTTTAACTAATGATTCTTTATTCGAATTGCTTAGTTTGCCATAAGAATAACAAGTAATAGTTAAAACAATAGCTAGTATTTTAGTTTACCAATGGTTAACTAATGACCGAGAATTCGGCCATCAGTGAAATCAGTTTCTGTACTAAAAACAAGAATCTTTTAAAGGGGATACTATTGTTTTTTTTTTCTTATTGTCTAATAAAATATTTCAGTGTTTAGAAAAGTGCTGACTAAACTAATTTATATAATATAAGTGTATGTAATAAGTGACAACGATATAAGTTTTCCTCGCTTGCATGTATGTATGTAACTTTTTGTTGGTGTAATATATAACCCTCCTCACTCCCAGTATCAAGCTACCTTGTATAGAAACTATTATAAATATAAAACCACTACTTACGTTTAATTTTATTTCATTTAATTTTATTAAAGCACGAAGACGAGGAGTTAAAGATTCTTATTAACATGTTTGTAAAAGATTCCTTTAGCATTTTTAGTAATATATTCTGTAACAACAATAAAAAATAAAGACTTTAAACATAAATTTAAATTTAGTTTATATATGTTGTTTTGTTAAACAATCTTATATAATAATAATAATAATAATTTGTTGTGTTTTATATATTTTTTAAAAAGAAAATTTGTTAAATAATATTCCATTTACCTTCAAGAAAGAGTTTTAAGTTTCTTTCCTAACAACATTATTAAGTGTTGTTATATGTTTAGTTGTGATCAATCATCATCATCTTTGTTACAGAGTCTGGAGATTTTGTATAAATTTAATTGGCCATTAATAACTGAAATTCAAATTTATATAAATTAGCTGATACAATTATTAAAAAAAAAAATGAACAAAAATTATAAAGAAAACGAAAAAAATTTATTTTCCAAATAAAGAATATAATTCTATTTAGAATTAAAGTTGTGTTTTCATATAAGAAAATTAGAAGAAATTAATTTTAATTGTTTTGATTACAATTCAATTGTAGAAAAGTTAAAATGTGAGAAAAAAAAAAATTAAATAAAGAAAAGAAAAAATTGTGGACTTCAGGTAAAACAACATATTAATTAAATGTGTTATAAGGCACAAGAAGCTTAAAACACATTTTTAAGCATTTAAAATATGCGTCTTCTCTTGGCCAGCATAGGATATTCTAAGCAATGATAGGCCTCATCTTCGTCTTCATCAGAATCACCATCCTGTACACTGCTAATTTCATTGTTGGCCTCCATATTCAAACTCACAACACAATCATCGTCATTATCGGTATCAGATCTCATGGATTTTGTATCGTTGACAGATACAACACCAGAATCTGGACTATCACATAAAACTGTGGCATGGGTTTGTGTTGAGAGGGGCGTATTGGGTGTTGATTGTAGACTTTGCAAGCGCTCATTGTTGTAATGTATGCGATAAATGGCTAAAATGGCCTCGACAAATGGTGATATTATATCGGCTGTACAATGGGTCAGCTTAATCAAATATGGTGTCCATATGGGAAAAATACCATGCATTTGTCTTACTGCCGCTATACAAGCAGATGCTATTATGGAGGGTCTAGCATTGGCAAATTTTAAATCTGTAAATATAAAAATTATGGATTAGAATTTAACCAGCTGGATGTCTCAAACTTACAACTTAATGAAATATCAATTAAATCAAATAATGTTTTACTCAGTGTCGTCAACATATCCTCGTAACTGTTGTATGGGCATGGTGTACTCAGCACCATACATGATGCTGTATTTATTATCACTTCATTGTCATAATGTATTTGTGTTTGCAGATCCTGCTGCTGTTGATGGTAGTTATTTAGTATGATTTCATTGTTCCAATGATTTATAAAAATGTGATAATCTTGTAACGTTATAATACTGTTGGCGAAATATTCAGCGAAAGTGGCCGCTGTTGGACGTATTAAATCGAAATTGAAAGTACCCAATACTTTGCACTCGACATTTTTAAATTCATTTAGTGTGTAGACTTCATTCACCAATTTGTTGAGATCGGCAAATTTGGGCATATCGATATCGGCTTCTTCGATTTTGGCCGCTATTATAAGACAGGTTATAGCGGACAAATTGAGTTTATCCGCTCGAATGGTGTAATTATCCATAAAGCAGTCGAGAAGGTAAATAGCTTGAAAGGTAAAAAAGTAGTTTTTAAAGATACATACCATGGTTAATTATACAAGGTGAGTAAAAACCGGCAACAAATATAACATAATACAGAAACAATAGGCATTTTGTTTATGTAAAATAATGTACTACTGTCAAAAACACTTGAAAAAGTATTACTTTTGACATAAGTAAATTGTAAACAAAGTCAGACAGCTGTGCTACTGCTCTCACCTTGTATAGTTACACCATGGTAAATACATTATTTTTTTTTGGCTATTGTTAAAAACATGAGAAAAGATCTCTTACATGCCCAAAAATATTTCACTAAATGGAAAATAAAAATAAATGAGACAAAAACACAAGCCACAATTTTTCCTTTCAACAAATCACCAAAAAGGATTCCTACAATCCCGCTATGTATCGGAGGAACAGAAATTCCTCTTCTTGACACTATCAAATATTTGGGAATAGTATTAGACAAAAAACTTACTTTTAGACAACACGTCATGCAAACATGTGAAAAAGCAGTAAGATGTGGGAGAGCTTTATTTCCATTATTAAAACGAAAATCAATTGTAAAAATAAGATGACATACGGATGCCAAGTCTGGTCAAAATGTTGTGCAAAAACGTATGTCAAAAAACTCTAAGTGATTCAAAATAAGAATCTAAAAATTATATTCAACTTACCTAGAAGATACTCAACCAATAGACTTCATAGAAACTATAAACAAGAGAAGTTCGAAACAGTAATTTGTTATTTAACGCAACGATTTGAAGATCGAAATAGATGTTCAAATTATGATATAATAAGAAATTTGTAATATTGGCATCTTCCTCACCTTCAGCAATGAAGTTGATAGAAGCGTTAATGAAAAAATTTCTTCAAATTTTAACTAGGTTTTTCCTATCTTTTTTCCTAACACTGTAAATATATATTTTTTTAATTAGTATATTTACTTTTAAGAACATAAGTTTATATTTGTTGTAATACCTATTAAAATCTCAAATAATGTAATTATTAAACAAACAAAAAATTAATTGATGATAGAATAAAATATTAAAAAAAAATATCAAATATTCATTATTATTGCCTGATATGTGACTGTTTTTTGCAATATTGAGGGGGCTTCAAAAATGATTTTTAATTACCGACCAATAATTGATTTTGATTTCAACTGTTATTCGTTTGAAGTTCTATGATTTAAAGAAAAAAAGTAATTCCTTACACAGATGCAGCGTGGTTCTCGAAAGTTTATGTTTCTCCGCAGCTTCCTTTAACAATTTCAGTAGCATAGGACGTTGGCCAACTTGTTGAGAACGAAAACATACCAAGCGACGATTAAGTTCGGTTTCTCTTAAGGTTTGAAAGATGTCATCGGAATAATCACAAATCCAATGAGTTTTATCTATACGTTGCTAAAAAATTGAAAAAGAAAACTAATTTTGAAAAAAATGCATATATCACTCGTTCTCACCTGATTAGCATCGAAACGAAAAATAGATGTAAAAACACCACCAAATTCTAAGCTTTGTGATGAAGGCTGCATATGAGGTATAATTGGTGATGTGAACTCGTTAATGTTCTTGTAGAGCACATAATTTGACTGTGGCGTGTCCATTTTGTTCTTCTGATCAAACATCCTTGGAACAATTTTTTTAACGAAGCTGACACATTAGAAATTTATTTTACTAATAGACATATTTTACTAAATTTGGTATATTTAATAACATAACTAAATCAGATTTATTTTAAAGCCAAATTTCGAAAAATAAATTGGCCAAAAACCCCAGTCAAAAAAAAACTAACGGTTCTTCGTAAAACCACATCTGCTTTAATAAGTAGTAGATTAAAAATAATACGCTGAACATACCCTATTGGAAAGTATAATTTGTTGATGTTACCATATGTGAAGTATATTCGAATACATGAAGCTTTGTGATTTACTTAAAAAATAATAATTTTAATAATAAAATACTTGGAAAAGAAGTGTCACCGAGTTGATATTAATTTTTTTATTTTATTTATTCAGTAATACAATACTATCAAATGGGCTCCCCAGCCCTTTTCTGTTTAATAAAATTACTATTAATGTGAGTATTTTATTAGAGTAAATAAATACTTTTCAATAGTGTCTAGGGCAATATTTAAAGGTTATAAATCCAAAAAATGTGTTAATTAATATAGAGTTAACTCTTATACGCAGTCTTTACATATAAAAATTTCAGAGAAAAATTATTTTTAATTAAATAACATTTTTATTATATATGTAATTAAATAAAATTACAAATATCGATATATCACTATAAAAACCATTCGTCTTTGTCCAACGTACTGAAAATTACAACTCTGAAAGTATTAAGTAGTTACTTAGGTTATTAAGACATTGAGTACCGCGAAAATATACAGTACTGAGTACCCAAACACACAATACTTTTTGAACTCTAACTCTATGGCGTGAATTGTATGCAGAATTGCTGAATTTCTTAAAAGAATTTAATTTAAATAAAGCAAAAACTTAATTTATATAGAAAGTAATGTAGAAAAAATTCAGTTGATACTTTTCTACAAATTGTTTACATAAGCATTGCTAAATTAAAAAGTTTTTCCTTTGGCAGTCACCGGCACCCAAACTTGCTGCTTACTAGATTTTTCAACATTATTGAGCTAATTCATCGGCAACAACAACATTATGGACTCTATTACAACAGGATTAGCAACATCAACTCTGGCCGGCCCAAAATTTAATATTAAACAATTCGTTCCTAGTGGTTCTGTAAAGAAAGGTCCTCATGTTATTGTGCGTTCGGCCGACTTTAATGATCGCATTGAAATCAAACGCAGATATGGTAATTTCCCTTAACGAAAACAAATTACGGCATTTTTTAGATCTTTGCAGTATTTTTTCTATCAATTGCAACAATATGCATTTTAATGGGATTATAAATTAAAAAATAGAAATTGAAATCAGCAAACTTTGCCAATAGCTACTTAAAATTAGACAAAATGCTGGATATAATGAATCTTTAGATGACTTCTTCAATCAACATACTATTTTTGGATACCGAATGAAATAATATTTGAAATGAATCAATGGTTCTTACAGTGAGTACTCCCATTAAATTTTTTATACAAAAAACAATTGCAGTTAGTAAATATTAACAACATTTTTATTAGCGTAAAGTTTAATTAGTCTATTTTATTATAACAAGAAATCACATCCAAGGCAAATTATTAAAACATAAATTTAAGCTATTTAAATATGTATTTATCAGGGGTGTCATAGAAACCAATATTATCAGAATTGGTTTTAAAACCGACAAGAAAAAATGCTTTGGTGTCATAGGACACTGCTACGTGTTCAATAAATATCGTGGTACTAGATATATCTCGATATTTATTGAACGTGTAGCAGTGCCCTATGACACCAAAGCATTTTTTCTTGTCGGTTTTAAAACCAATTCTGACAATATTGGTTTCTATGACACCCCTGTATATGTCAATAACTACATTTATTATGTTTTTAATAAGAATTCTAGTCTCAAATAAATAATGTTTCACCTAATGCTAACATAATTTGTATTATATATAAAAACGAAAGGAATAATGTATCCTATTTTACATTATTTATTTATGAATAAATTTTAAATACTTTTCAAAGTGGGGGGTTACTCTCTATTGCGATGCGAAATTCGATGCGTAAGAGTATCATTTTGTACGCTTATCGCATCGAATTTGCTTTTGCATCGCAATAGAGAGTAACCCCCCTGATTTGTGTAAAAATTACAATCGATCATCCTCCAAACTTCGTGTACATATCATTGCTTTATTGGTTTCTTTTTTCCTATTTTTTTTTTTTTTTAATTTTAAAAGTAAATTATTATATTTTACGAAACAAAAAAACATGAAATGATTAATATTTTCTATCAATTATTTCAAAACTATTTGTCTAAATGAACTTAAATGTTAGATTATATAGTAGTTATACAAATATAATATATATTTAAACAAATTGACTGTTCCTCGATGTCGAAAAAATCAACATAATAATATGAATAGCACTCAGTTTTGTCCTTTACAGCTCTTAAAGCTCTACAAAAAAACAATTTTTAATTATTTTAAAAATTTAGCATATAAAGCAAAACGCAGACTTGATTTCTTCTAAAATACAAAAGTTATCTCAAAGGTTTAAGAAGTTAAATTGAAAGTCCATACATACATATTCTAACCAATTTTCATAATTTATAATGTTGAGTGTGCCAAGTCAATATGAAGAAAATATGTGCATATGTATTTCCTTTTAACATTAACTTAGTACTCAATCTGTTCAAGTTTCTTTTTGTTGAAAATTTAGATTTCAATAAATATGAATAAATCAAATAATTCCGTAAATTATGTAGGTATGTATTATATTTTTTATAATACTAAACTAAATAAATGCCAAAATAACAATATTATATAGTAATAACACCTGATAAGAATCAATAAAACAGAAGTATCACTACGATAATACAAATTATTTATGAAATATTAATTGAATTAATTATAAATGAATATAAATAATAAAATTCAAAGTAAAAGTAAAAGTTTGTTGCGCCTCAGCATCAGTTTGGAAAATCAAAATATATTTGTATACCTTCCACCACCATAAGTGGTGAATGAGGGCATATATAGGTCTGTCATTCCGTGTGTAACACTGAGAAATTTTCATCTGAGACCCAACAAAGTACATATGTATATATATTCTTGCTCCTTACGAAATTCTAAGTCGATTGAGCTATGCCCGTCTGTCTGTGTAAAACATTCACGTCCAAACGACACAACCAAAATCAACATAGTTTACAAAAACCCGTTTGTAATTCTCCAAAGCAGTTTGGTATTGAAAATCAGCAAAATCGGTATAGTAGAACCAGTTATTGACCAAAATGTGAGACAACCTCCATTAAAATTTGATATTTTTAAACATTTTTCTTTCTATTTTTTTAAATATATTGCAGATATTGTAATGAAATTTTGTATACGTTATTTTTATGATAAAGGAAGAAAATGTGAGGTAAATAAAAAAAATCGGTGCATGATTTCTCATAGCCCCATACAATAAATAAATAAATCAAAATGATAAATAAATGTCTGTAAAATTGGAATATTAATACAAACTTCGGCAAAATTAAGTGTCGTGTAAAAAGAAAACACTTAAATACGTATAAATCTGATATAAATATAGTTACCAGTAGCTCGTTTCTGTATTTCTCGCATTGGAAAATTTTTCGCATGGAATTTGTGAATTGCAACAAAAACAGTGTAAAATGAAACAAAAAATGTTTTTTCTCACACAAGTGTTCCTGTAACTTTATTTTGCGAGAAATATCTGTCATTTAAATAGTTTACAACAATTATTGGAAGAATATGAGAAAAAGTGTTTCTGTAAGAATATTTTGCGAAAAGATTCTCACAAGAACTGTCAAAAAAAATTCACATTTCAAATTGGTGCGAAAAACACACAATTCAAAATATATATCTAGGTATGTATATATTTTTATATATGTAACATATTGGCAAACGCTTAAAATAAGAAAAAATAAAGAGTTTTTGCCAAATATAAACACCTAATGAAAAAAACATCAGGGACCGTAAATATCAATATTATAAAATAATTTTAGAACAGTTATTTTGAGAAAAAACAAAAATAAGTCCATTTAAGCAGTTTTTTATTTTTCGTGTTCAATCTTCGTTGACGTTTGGCTTGCATTTGACACTTATTGGAAATATTCCAATAAAAACAGAATCAGCGTTATCTGTTTTCGCATTCTAGTACAGAAACACTTCTCACAAATCGAGAAACGATGGAATTTTTTGTTTCACACTTCATGTGAGAAATTTTTTGATGCGAGAAATACAGAAACGAGCTACAGGTTAAAATTCGACACTAATAAGTCTTATAAATATATAAATTGTCGGGCTAAATTTTATGATGGTCGGTCCATAATTGGTCATAGCTCCCATATAAGGACCACATCCGAAAAAGTCACTAATCACCGATCCAAAATTTTACACTGGTCATTTACATACATGCCAAAATCAAACTACTGGATATTGAGAATATCGGTTCATATTTGCCTGTATCTTAAATATATCGTTATTACGTTGAAATTCGACATGATATATCCTCATATGCATAAAATTCACTGTTCCAATATTGAAGAAGTTCGGTCCATGATTTGTCATAGCTGCCATATAAGGACCATTTAGAAAAACAATTTAACCCACAAAAATGTCTAATAAATGTCGATATCGAATCAACATTTTATACAGGGGCAAAATTACCGCATTCGTGATCGAATTAGCTATCGTATCGAAAAATGATTTCGATATCGAAATTATGATAAAATGTACTAAATTTCTTGCTCGATATCTAATGCCATAATCTCAAATAAGAAAATTACGATCAATTTTACTCGATATCGAATGCGGTAATTTGGCCCTAGATCAGGATATTGAGAATATCGGTTCATATTTGCCTGTATCTTAAATATATCGTTATTACGTTGAAATTCGACATGATATATCCTCATATGCATAAAATTCACTGTTCCAATATTGAAGAAGTTCGGTCCATGATTTGTCATAGCTGCCATATAAGGACCATTTAGAAAAACAATTTAACCCACAAAAATGTCTAATAAATGTCGATATCGAATCAACATTTTATACAGGGGCAAAATTACCGCATTCGTGATCGAATTAGCTATCGTATCGAAAAATGATTTCGATATCGAAATTATGATAAAATGTACTAAATTTCTTGCTCGATATCTAATGCCATAATCTCAAATAAGAAAATTACGATCAATTTTACTCGATATCGAATGCGGTAATTTGGCCCTAGATCAGAAATTTTAATCCAGAAATCATATTAATATTACATCACCGTTCTCAAGCGACAGAGGAGCCCGACATCTGCTCAAATGTCTTCCAACTCAAAAGTTCCTAAGACCGTCAATAGTGATAAGCCAAATGATCAAAACAGATTTGCTCTATTTCAGACGGATGACGCAGAAATACCGAAAAAGACATTTAAGCCCCCACCAATTTACCTGAGAGAGCCCATTTCTAATAAACTGATACAAGGAATTGTTGCTGTAATAGGTAAGAACATATTTAGCGTAACCTCAATTAAACATGGAAATATCTGCGAGACAAAGATCCAAGTGAATAGGGAAGATGATTTTCGAAAATTGTCCAACCAGTTGGAGAGGGACACTAGGGATTTCTATACCTATCAGCTCAAAAGCGCAAAAGGACTCCAAGTCGTTCTAAAGGGTATAGACCCATGTGTTGATGCTGCGGAGATAAAGACCGGTTTAATGGACAAAGGGTTCAAAATCAAGAGCGTAGTGAATATTAGAAACCGTGAAAAGATTCCTCAGCCCATGTTCAGGGTAGAATTGGAACCTGGAGATGCTGTCTTAAAGAAAAACGAGTCCCATCCAGTTTATACTTACTTGAAGGGCATAAGGACCAATAAGTCGTCAGTATTACCTGATCATAATCAACTACCTAATGTCATGTCGAGTATTAATTTTCCTCAAATTCTACGACCAACTACTCACGAAAACGCTCCTAATTCTAGACAAGTCTCTTACGCAAACGTGGTTAAATCTAATATGCCAGGTCTGGAGCAGGAACCTAAATCGCAATATTCTGAGTCGCATATCAACAATCTAGAGACAACATTGCAGACACTTGTCCAAACTATGAACACTTACGACCACCATGACATCCATGATGCAGGAAATACTGAAAATGCAATTCACTATCTTGCAAGACATATTAAAGAAATGATTTATTTAAAAATTTGTTTCTGGAACGCGAACGGCCTCCGCCAACATAAAAATGAACTGGAATACTTCCTGATGGATAAGCAGATTGATGTTATGATGATTGCTAAAACTCACTTGACGTCGACAGGGTACTTCAAAATTGATGGCTACGTGTTGTACGATACTAAAGACCCCCGCGGAAGAGCTTGTGGAGGTTCGGCAATTCTTATAAAGAACAGAATAAAGGATTATCTAATGAATAACATAAGTGAGGATTACCTCCAAGCAACAAACATTTGCATTGAATTCTGTCAATACAAATTTGTTTTATCATCGATTTATTCTCCGCCTCGATTTTCAATAAAGGAACACCAATACCATAACTTCTTTAAATCCCTTGGAGCTAGATTTTTAGTTGCTGGCGACTTTAACGCCAAACACACATTTTGGGGTTCACGTCTGGTAACCCCAAAGGGTCGCGTACTCTTCAACACCATTGCTAAAATGGGCTTAGATGTACTCTCAAGTGGACATCCCACCTATTGGCCGACGGACCGACGGAAGATTCCCGATGTTATTGACTTTGGAGTAGTGAAAAATATCCCTGTAGAATGGATGCAAGTGGACCCTTCACTAGACTTGTCCTCAGATCACTCTCCTACTATTATTTCAATGCATTTCCCTCAAGTGTGTGGTTCTCCATTTATGAACATGACTAAGACCCGAGTAAGTTGGATAAAATACAAAAAGTTTTTAAGTTCTCATTGCACGGAAAATGTTGTGTTGAGAACTACCGACGATATTGATGAGTCGATTGGCAACCTCGGCATTCACCTCGACCGCCGTTTAACTTGGAAGTTTCATATTGAAGCGAAACTTACACAGATGAGATTAAAAGCAGTTCAACTTAATTGGCTAATAGGCAGAAATTCTTCACTAAAGTTGGATTGCAAACTATTGTTGTACAATGCAATACTAAAGCCAATCTGGTGCAATGGAATTCAATTATGGGGTACTGCCTCAGCATCAAACATTGAAAAAATTCAAAGGGATCAAAATAAAATTCTACGTATAATTACTGCAGCTCCATGGTATGTTAAAAATTCTCGAATCCACAAAGATCTAGGCGTGCCATTAGTAAAAGACGAATTTACAAAATATGCGTCAAAGTACGTCAGCAAATTTGAACACCATCTAAACCCACTTGCACGAGACATCCTTAACTTTAGTGGCCACAATCGGTTGAGAAGGAGGGATACCCTTGCTTTAACTCAAGCGCAAAACAGATAACTGGTTCAGTTGATGTGAAATTTTTTAGTATCATAAAAATGTTTGTCTAGCACTGGCTGGGCTTATTATTTTCTTTTTAGTATTAAGATTTGAATGCTTATTGTCATTTCAATATATGAAGATTCAATAAATAATTAAAAGCAAAAAAAAATATTAATATCAGTTATACCAATTATGCTACTGTATTTTGTAGCTGTCATTCAATAATAGCTCCTGAATTGAGTCCACTTCCGAGCATAACAACCAATCATACAACTCTTTTAAATAACGTTATTGAGATGAAATCAACCAAAATAAGCCTAAAATACATAGAAATCACATTAGTATATACTGGATTTCCATAATTGGTCCACTTCTACTACGCCACCCATAAATCTCTTGTAAATAATGTTATTGAGATCAAATTCAAACAAAATAAGCATCACCTTATAATCTTACCCTTTTTTATACTCTGTTTCTTAACTTGTTGTGAATATTGAAAAATGTTCTTTTAATTTTATAAATTGTTAAATTACACTCAAGAGTATTATGAAAACCAGACAAACTCTGCAAATTATGGTGAGAATTATACATAAATGGTCAAAATTAGATAAAATTTCGAAACATTTAAAATAAATAATGTTGGTCATAAAATTATCTTTCATAAAATAATAATAAAATTTGCACTAAGACTGAGTAGGAAACACAGAATAAGGATATTCTAGTTCTAAAACCAGTGTAGTTTTTGTATTTCTTATTCTTTAGGTGGAGGGTATTTAAGATTCGGCAATATTGTACTCTAACTTGTTTATTTTTTTATGCACGGTATCGATAAGTCTGATTTAAAATTTCCTAAAAATATTTAAAAAACTTGCTGACCGCCCAGCTTCGCTCGGTATTTACTAATGATTTGTATTTCATATACAATGAAAAGGAGGTTTTGGTGTCAGTTCTTCAAGTTTCTTAAAAAAAAAATGCCTCTTATTAAGAAAAATGAGAAGTGAAAAGGAGGAAATATATTAAAAACTTAAAATTTCCGAGTTTTACCCGGAATTTTTGAATTTTTTTTATTTACAAACCATCTGAGAATTTCGAATCGAATAAAAAAAAATCAGCCACATCGCTCCAGCCGTTCTCACGTGATGCTATTACATACATGGACCATTTCATTTTTATATACTATATATAGATATACTCCTAATATGTATACATATTTTCAGGTATTTTTGTTTACTATTTAATATTGTTATTTTTGCATTATAGCTTTACATTACTGAATTGTCATAATAATTGAAAAAAATTTAATTTTTAAACAACACTAAAATAACAAACAATAACAAAAGATTTTTAATTGTAAATTATTCATCTATTATAACATAAATTTATTTATTTGTTTTAATCTTCCTATTTCATGGGAAAACAAAGGTAGTTTAGCATTAACAATTTCAGTGAAAAACAAAAGTCAACAATCAACATACAAAGTTTTGAAGGCTATGGAAGTATATTTTCACCAATCAATTTTCATAACATCAATCAACGTACTATTAAAATATTGAGCATCATATTAGCAAAACTACAATCAACATTACCCACATGGCAACAACAAACAAAAGTACATAGGAAAAGTACTATTCTCTATCACCAATCAACATACCATAACTGGAAAAATGATTTTCAAGATTTGCAAAATAATATACATACAGGTATCCCTCGATTTACGCGGTACTTTATTTGCGCGGTTTCGATATAACGCAATTTAATAATAGTGACCGTTTTTCTATATAACGCGATTTAAAAATAGTGGCAACCCTCAAATTGCGCGAATTTTACCATTATTTAGAACAAAATTTTTAATTTTGTTTTTCAAATATTATTTTTACAAATAATATTTTGTTATATCTACTGAAAAGTACATATAAAATAAATTTAATTCAAATTATATTATACAGTACAATTTCGACAGTCCGGACATGGGCCAGTCCGGTCACTCCAATAATTCGGACAGTTCTACAATTCGGACAATTTAAATTGTTTACCTCTACAATCCGGACAAATTTTTTTATGCATGAATAAATATTAAAATTCGGGGGTTTCCCGTTTTTTACTCGCATGTTTTGTTATTCATACTTTGATTTACATTTTGCACTATCATTACTTCAGTTTCGGTTCATTCTTTCGCAAGCGTGTTTGTCTAATTCCATTCCAAGTGTCATGTTTTTAAATAATAAACGCAAACATAAAACACTAACATTAAAGGAAAAGTGTGATATTTTACACAGTCATGATGAGGGAAAACTATTAGGTAGGTTGCCGAAATCAACGATTTGCGACATTAAAAAAAATAAGGAGAAGATAAAACAATTTATTTCGAATACCTATAATTACTTATTTTAATAACTTATGTAATTAAATATTATAGTTTATGGTTAGATTAGATTATTTCAATATTTTCACCTACTATAGTCCGGACAACTCGTTAATCCTACCGACCCTAAAACTATATGTGTCCGGATTGTCGAAGTTGCACTGTACTAATAAGCATTTTTTAAATACGGATTTTCGGTCCCAAATTTTTATTTTGTATATAGGTAGCTAGTGTTTCAATTTGCGCGGTTTATTATATTTCTGGTCCCAAAACAGAATTTTGTATTGATAAATAATCTTTATTTACGCGGTTTTTATTCGGTTCCAACGTACCGCGTAAATCGAGGGATACCTGTATATGCATATATATTTTTTTTAAATTCGCTATTATTTAAAAATTTAGAAAAAAAACACGAAATCCCATAATGCCGGAATAAACTGATGGAATTAAAATATATACCTTGTTTTTTCAAAAATTTTAAAAAAATAACGTAATATAGTATAAATTTTTATTAAATTAACAATATTAAAGTTTCTAAAATAAGAACAATTATTATTTTTAACATGTAAATTCAACCCGGGTTCGATCCCCAGCTCAGCCAAGAAAAATTATCAATAAAATTTTAATAAGATTTAATGCTGTAAAAACAATTCCTACCTTCAGTAAAAATAATAATGTAATGGAAATTAAATTTAATAAACTTAATAAAAATTATCAAAAAATTGAGTTCTTAAAATAAGTTAAAAATTAAAATTTTCCAGCTTAAATTAATAACTAATTTACATATGTAGATATAATATAATATTATCATCTATAGCAACATACACTGATTGTTTCCAAGGAAAATGTTTCCGTTTATCATAAATTTGTTGTTTTCTCTTGTGTTTAGGTGAAGGTTCCAAACCTTTATTTGCCCGTGATGATATCGCAGTTAATCAAACCGCCATAGATGCCCGTGATACCAGTTCTGGTCACGAGCGCAATGCTAGCTGTAAAACAAAATTAAATCGAAGAAGTTGTTCAACTGTAAGTAATTTGATTTAAAATGCAAGTAAAATTTTTTTCGAAAAAGTTTCGATTGACAATTTATGCAAACGAATTTATATGTTAATGGAGTTATTCCATATTCTTTTTCGTCATGTATAATATCTTTGATAGTATACAACCGAAACTTTTCCGGAATGTAGAAGAATAATTAGTAAAACATAAAAAAATAACATACTATTTCTGGTATATAATGTGAATTTTAAAATAATCAAGGAATCAAGTTCACCGGAAAGGTATCGTCATCGTGACACAAAAAAACATGCTTCCCCTACGTCTGGTCGACGTAAGTCACCGGAAAGGTCTAGTCGTAGTGAAAGACCAAGTAATAATCATGATAAACCCATACATACTGTAAAATATAACACAAAGACTGACAAATATAAAAGAAAGCAGAAGAGCAAATCTCGCTCACCATCTCCAACAAAGAAGACACCAGCCGAAAAAGTCCCGTACTATCGCGATCAACAACGTGAAAAAGACCGTATAAGACGTTTATATGGCCGTTCACGATCTCGTACACCGCCATCATCGTCTGCAAAAAAATACACTCACTTAGTTAAGCCACGCATTGAAAGTCCGACGAGAAGAAGACGTTCGACAAGTAGAGATCGACATCGTAGGCATTCGCCATACCAAAATTTAAGAAGAGACTATAGAAGTCGTAGATCTAGAACACGTTCAAGAACTCGTTCTCCTCAAAGACATGAACGTCACAAACATTATAGTAGGTCTAGTAGAGACCGCGACAATGAACACAAAGAAGATCCCAATGCCTTATCGACTGCAATTATACCTACAACACCCCAGTTTATTCCAATACCAGTGGCTGTACCAGCTGATTATGCTGCCTATTCATTCGTATGTTATGGTTTTATTTTATCTACATACAGTGACTCAAAGTTATAATGGGACACGCACATAAGTCAATATTACACTAAATATTTTTACAAATTTATTAAGCCAAAGAAAAAAGTTAAACTAAACCATGAAAAAAAAGAATTTACCCACACAATAGGATAAGAATAATTGTAATCGAATGCTGAACAGTGTTATAAACACAAATTACTATGTAATAATTTAAATTGCTAGTATGATATTTTATTAAAAACATAAAAAAAAATCATTTACTGTTATTAAAACAAAATTATAAGAAAAAAACTAAAAAAACATGTTAATTTGAGTTCAAAGTAATAATGGGACAAATGAAAATATGCTTACAAAAATAAATAATTTTTATTCTATTTACAAAGTTTAGTATTTTGTTGGAAGTCCTTTCTGCTGTATCACTGCTTTTAACCGATTTGGCATCGATTCAACAAGTTTTCGACAATACTCAGGTGTTATTTTTCCCCATTCCTCCTTCAGAGCTATAATAAGGTAATTTTTTGTATTAATTTGGCAATTCTTTAATTTTTCATCTAAATTACTCCACATGTGCTTTATTGGATTAATATCCGGCGACTGTGGAGGATTTTCAAGAACATGCGGGCAATTATAGAGTAGCCAGGTTCTTACATTATACGCCTTGTGTTTAGGGCATTGGTGGCCAAAAAGAGAAATGAGAATGTTTAGTTGTGTTTAACAAAAGTGAGAGTGTATTGGTAAATATACGCATGGAGAAATGCATTTGTTTTCTTTTGTTTGCGTTGTTGGATTGTTTTACTATTTTTGCTTATATATGTTAAATGTTAACTTATTATGTTTTTTTTTTCTTTAAGAAAACAGGTACGTAAGTTCTTTTCACATAGTATGTTATCTTAAAAATAAGTTTAAAAATATTATAATTATTTGGTTTTCAGAGGTTACAACAAGGCATTCTGCATCATTAAAAATATTTAATGAAAATAAAAATGAATTTTCCCAACCAATATCCCACATATTGAATGAAAATCAAAAAATGTATTTATTAAAAATCAAAAATTTAATATATTAAATTTATATAATTTTTAAAAAATTTTATTTAATTAAAAATTTTAAATTAAGAAAATAAATATTATTAAATAAAATCTATTTAATTTTAAATCAAATGTTTAAAATAAAAATATAATATATATATATATATAAGTTGTATTTTAATGTGCTGTTTGAATATTTTACCAGTGTACCTATTTCATAAAATTTAATCATAAATTATCAAACAAAGCGACGACAACCTGCCTTTGTTGATGCTGGTATGCAACTGAGTGAATTTTTTTTGTTTTTTCCTCTCTATTTTTTTTGTTTCGTAAACGTTCGTGCTGTGTGTGTGTGAAACCCGACCAAACTTCGTCGTTTCAACAAGAGTTGGCCGACACTGGTTTAGGGTCATTATCTTGGTTAAAGTAATAATCATTTGTTAGGCCAAATTTATGTGCTGTTTCAGCAAGATTATTACGTAAATTATTAATATAATATTTGTGGCCCATAATTCCCTCAACAATGTGAAGGTTACCCGGTCCAGCGGCTGAAATTGCTCCCCATACCATAACTGACCCCAAATCGTGTTTTATTGTGGGTCTCAAAATAACACCTGAGTATTGTCGAAAACTTGTTGAATCGATGCCAAATCGGTTAAAAGCAGTGATACAGCAGAAAGGACTTCCAACAAAATACTAAACTTTGTAAATAGAATAAAAATTATTTATTTTTGTAAGCATATTTTCATTTGTCCCATTATTACTTTGAACTCAAATTAACATGTTTTTTTAGTTTTTTTCTTATAATTTTTTTTAATAACAGTAAATGAATTTTTTTTTATGTTTTTAATAAAATATCATACTAGCAATTTAAATTTAATTTAACTTTTTTCTTTGGCTTAATAAATTTATAAAAATATTTAGTGTAATATTGACTTATGTGCGTGTCCCATTATAACTTTGAGTCACTGTACATACATATTTATTCTAATAGATAATATTTGAGTATTCATGAAATATTTATCTTACAGCCCGGTTGGACAACTCCACAACCATCTTGGCATCCATCTCATCATCGGCCACCACCAGCCTCACATTTCGCTCCCTTTCCCATGATGCCAATGATGCATTCGATGAGACCACCACATCAGGCGTTATACGGTGGTATGCCACCAACTTTACCTTATGCACCAATAACGTCACCATATCGTCCTCACGCTCCACAAAGATATGCCTCACCAAGACATAATGCAAACAATTATCAATATCGGTCGAAAAAGCCCTCTAGTTAGATTCTAAATTAAACTTTTTAAAATAAAAAATTAAATACGTTATTTTATTGTAGTAGTATTACACAATGAATAATGCCAGTGTGGAATGGGCACTTTGAAAGAAAATAATAAAATTATAGTTTTTTATTTAGCTTGTTGTTAGTGTTTTCTTTCTCGTTTATTTATTGCATTCTTCTGGTTTAAGATCTTTTTTTTTATTTATTATTATATATTAACGATATATTTATGTTCAAAAAAACAAATCACTGAAAAATACGAAATCGTCTTCAGGGGGGTTACTCCGTATTTCGATTCGAAAAGAAAATCATTCGAATTTGTATACTTTTTACATTGTATTTCGAAAGCTTTTCCCCTAAACGATATTAGAAAATTCCCTCGTTTTCATTTCTGGCGTTGCTATTTTTCGAGGCTATCTTGGCACACGTAAATTTAAAAATGAAGTTATTGAGTTTTCGGCACAGATAAACATTAATTAACCCTTTGTCTGTCCAATGCATCACACATGATGCACAGAGGTAATGATTGAATGGTTGTGCATCATATGTGATACACAATTTGTCTTATTTCTTTTAACAACATTTTATATGAACTGATGAAAAATAAAGTGATCTAATGGGTTGAGCGTGTAGAGAATGTTTTTTTTTTAAATAAGACATGAACATTTGTATAAGAAAAAGCTACAAATTTCCAGCATTTAAATCGACAAAAATAATTTTTTTACCAAACCAAAAAACTATTCATGTTGAAAAATATACAAAAGAAAAAATAATATTAATAATAATAATTTCATAATACCTTATATTATATAGTTATAAAAGAACTTAGGAAGGAACATTTTGAAAGATTTCAGATTCGGCAAACCAACCTTGTTTGATTGTAATGTTCCACAGTATTCGGTTTTTTTTTTCAAAAACAGCTAAAGGAGTGCTAGCATACCAGTTATCTGCAACCAATAATCTTCCATCATTCAAGAGATCTTCAGCTAAAGGAGCTACGATGGAACCACTATGGTCTAGTCCAGGTAATTTTTCAGATGTGCCCTTCCCGCAGTATACGGATAAATTCCCCACACAACTTGAATAATTTTATACCATATTTGTGGCGTTTTTCTGGATTATATTGCTTGAATAAAAGCCTTCCACTGTGCGAAATCATAGTTTCATCCACAGAAATTTCTTCACCTGGCGTATATATTTCCTGAGTTTTTAATATAAGAGTACTTACAAAATTGGAAATTTTATTTAATCTATCTCCTGTATTAGCTGTATTAGATATTTGATGCCAGTGGTAATTATCACATCTACAAACTTTTTCATTTCGGTATGTGTGGTATTTGACAACCTTTTCATGCGAGAATTGCGACGAACCTGATGGGATTCTATGAACTGTTCCGCATATTTGTTTGTTTCCAAAACCATCAGTTCAAAAATTGCTCAAATATATTGATTGGCAAAGGTACTCCATCTTCAATTACAATAGAGGCGATCTGCGGCAATTCCTCAAACGTGTTGTTTTCACCATCAGAAAACATCACTACCTGAAGAAAAGTCCTCTTCATCTATACTGTCATCATTTATACCAATTCTATTTTCAAAATCTGAATTACCATTTTTTGTTTTCCGACCGTAAAATGATAATGGATCCATACTTCACTAAATAGAGCTGCAAAACTATCGATGGTACTAACGATAGTTTCATTTTTGGTGTACTATCGATTGTTTTTTTCCGATAACGATACTATCGACAAAAATTGTCATTATTAAAAAACAGCGTAGCTGACAAGAATTGGCCAACGGCATATTTTAAATTAATTGTTCGGCAAAAAATTTCGGCGCCGGTGGATATTTTTAAAACTTAAATAAGAAATTAGTCAATAAGATTGAAATTTTAACTTTTTTTCAATATAAGGCGTTAATAAAATAAATTAGTTCAACAAGTGTTAACTAGTGTAAAGGTGGCTATACACTACGTGTATTTGCTTATGTATTTTTAAGTTTACAACCCACATGTTTTTCTTTATGTGTGTCAAAATAGGTTATTTTACATAAGGATTTTAATTTTTGGTCACCAACTTGTATGTACAATTACATGTGACATCGCCATGATTATTTACACATAAATTTCCATGTCGTTTCTTTGAAAAATGCGTTAAAGCCGCTGCAAAAATTATTGGTGGCGTCACTAAAATGCCGGCGTCAAAAATATTGATTTAAGGTTTTTCGTCTTTTAATATACAATATGTGGAGCTTGCATCAAACATTTTTAAATAATTTTTATCATTGGTATTAAATTAACAAAATGAGATAAAAAAAATATTTAATTTATCACATGCAAATTCGTCATACGGCCGGCTAATGATAGCGCAGATATTTAACCGTCGACAAATCTTTTCGCATGGCATATACATTTGAAAACATGTGTTTGAACATAAGAAAATAGAGCGTGTTCTAATCGAAAAAATTACATATGTATTTCCACATGTATTTTACACAAGCAAAGTTTATGAGGTCACCAACTATATGTTTTTATTCCATATGTAAAATTTGACATATACAATGTAAAAAACACGTAGTGTATAGTAAAGGTCTGCGCAAAACCACTTGGTTGTTTGTCAACAGTGAAGACTATGCTGCAGTGTATATGACAGTAATGTAAAAATCTGATTATTGTACACTGCACCATATAAAAAATCTAAGCGAGCGCACACAATAACAATACAACAAAAAAAATAAAGCTTGTTTGTTTTGTGTTTGGCCGATCAATAGCACGACGTGCCATTTATTCGTGCATGTGTTTATTCGTCAAGCAATGAAATCTAAGCGAGAGCACACAATAACAATACAACAAAAAAAAATAAAGCTTGTTTGTTTTGTGTTTGGCCGATCAATGTGTAACAAAAAGACTGAATTATAATTTTAGTTTTAATGTATTATTTTTTAGTTTAAGTTATTGAATTGTTTCTTAATAAAATTTTTATTTAAAAATTGTATTACGCCTTTGATTTTTAAACATTTGGTTTTCTGTCTACACTAAAGACTATGCTGTAGTGTATATGACAGTAATGTAAAAATCTGATTATTGTACACTGCACCATATAAAAAATCTAAGCGAGCGCACACAATAACAATACAACAAAAATTTTTTGTCATGAATGTGTTCAACTTGTTACTCATCAGCTATGTTCTCTCGTTGTTTATTATTGTTGTTGGCACACATTGTGTGTGTCATGCAAAACAAGAAGTAAGTGCATTGAAGTATTTGCTAAAAAATAAAATGTCTTAAGTGGCATTCAAGACAACATTTGCAACCCTTTAGTGTATAGTCCCCTTAAGTGATATATTCAAGAAAAATATGGTCAAAACTTATATCGCAAGGCATCAGCGGATAAAAATATTTTACCGGCGGATAAAACAATGCATCCAACCGACTTTTCTTTACTTTTGCAATTTGCTGCTGACGCTTTGGTTTTTTGTAAATTATTAAGAAAAAGTTTAAAACTTTTTTCACTCATTGGCCTTCATATTAAATTAGCCATTCTATTTTTTGTATTAATTGAAAATTGTTCAATTACGTATGAGTATATATTTTTTAATTTTGAACGAAGGTTAACAGCCGTATGCAAAAAGATTGCTGGTTTTAATATATCTTTAAACAAATTTAAATTTAACAATTGTTTTTGCATACAGTTTTTAAAATTCGATACTATCGATAGTTTTATGGCAAACTATCGAATGTGACCACCATCGAAACTATCGAGTGGGGCGACTATCGATAGTTTTGCAGCTCTATCACTAATAAAAAATTGATACTGTCAGCTAAAAGCTTGCCTTGACGGGTCAGAATTGAAGAGTGTGAAAGCGAACAAACCAACGACAATTGCAAAAAATGGGATTCCCCTTATTTTACTCAACACACGTATTTATTTCAGTGTTGCTAACACTATACGGCAAAATAAATAAATAATAACAATTAAAAATTACATGAATCATATGTGATGCACAGAACGTTTGAATAAAAATAGTTTAAATATTGCTCCATGTATCACATGTGATGCACGCCATTTTTCCCAAATTATTACTGTGGACGTATGCTATAAAAAAAAATGTTATATGTGGACAATCAAAGGGTTAAATAAAACCTCTCTAATTCATTAAACACAAAAACTCTACATCTGGCTACTCTTTGTCGCAGTTTTTTTCCTTTTTGACGTTAAGTGTGACTAGGGCTGCCAACTCATAATAAGTAAATAAAAACGTATTGAATTTGTTTTTATTTTATAAATGAACTATAATATTTGTTTTGGTATAAGTATTATATAATTTGAATGCATTGTAAACATTTTTGTATATATCAATTTAAATTTGTATATTACTGTGTAATTGATTTGTTAAGAAAATGCGATTTAGTACTAACATGGCAACTCTCTTTTAAAATGGGAGAAAATATTGACGCGTAGAATTTTTGTTACATTGAAGGATTATCTTTTTTTCTCTCATTTTCGGAAAGATTCTGTTGTAAAAAATAAAAATTTCTAGTGTAAAATTAGGGAAAAAGTTATTCCATAATGGATATTCATTCCATTTGTCGTATTTGTTTGGAATATTTGCAAAATGGCAGTGCTTATGATCTGTTTTTAGTACCCGGATTAGCCAAAAAATTGTGTATGTGCACATCGTTGTCGGTGGAACCACAGGATGGGTTCCCAAAAAACATTTGTGGGGTTTGCTACACCCGTCTCAGTGATATGGCTGATTTCCAAAAATTATGCGTTGATTCGGTGCAAAAATTCCAGGAATTGGTGTCTAACAATGCAATTGTGTGTGCACCAACATTCGACATTATGGAGGCGCCTTCCACTGCACCCATTGAGGGTGTACAAATGCCCGAAGATGAAGATGACCACTTAAATTTTGATCCTTTACTAACCAATCACAAGATGGAAATGCTAGAAAATGAAGAAGATGTTTTTAAAATGCTGGAAACTGTCGATAAAGAAGAAGTGGAAGAAATTCCCACAAAGATAGAAGAGGAAGAAATTAGTGACGAGTCCAGTGAAGAAGATAGGGACAGTGATGATGACTTCCAATTTCCCGATGGCGGTGATAATGATGATGAGAGCGAAAGTGACGACGACAAACCTTTAGCCACTAGAATGCGAAGTATCAAAAAAGAAGTCAAAGAGGAAAATGATAATGAAACTGATGCTAAAGATCCAAAAGTTAAACCGAAACGTAAAAGAATACCTGCTGCTGAACGTCACTTGCATCGCATCATTGAATGTCATATTTGTCATCAGAAATTCAAGAAGACTAAAAACTACGAGGAGCATATGAAGTACCACAATGACAAATTGCCATTCCAATGCGAAGTTGAGAACTGCAAACGAGGCTTCACTACGGCTTATGGTTTACGTTTGCATGTTGAGCATTGTCATGACGAGACTGTTGAAAAAATTCCTTGCACTCAGGAGGGTTGCGACATGATGTTTACTCGTCGTCGTATTCTCAACTGGCATTTAAAGAGAGTTCACAAGATGGCCAAGGAGGACGTACCGAAATCGTATCCTTGTAGTGATTGCGAAAAGGTATTTAAGTGTCCCATGGCTTTAAAGAAACACATGTTTAAACACACTGGCCAGGAATTGCCATTCCCTTGCAATATTTGTGGCAAACGTTTTGTCATCAACAGCGCTCTAAAAGATCATCTAATGCGGCATGCTGGTATTAAAAACTATGTATGCCCCTATTGTGGTGTGGGCAAAACTACACGTCAAGAATGGAACACACACATCGCCACACATAATACAGAAAAGAAATTTAAATGTCACCTCTGTCCACATGCTTCGCACAACAAGCAAAATCTACGTATGCACGTACGAGTTGTACACGAAAAGATCAAGGATTATGCTTGCCAATATTGTGGCAAACAATTCGGCAAATCAAATGCTTGTAAAATGCACGAAATGACACACACAGGAGAGAAGAGATGTGAGTGCAAAGTATGCGGCAAACGTTTCTTGTACCCGAAAGGTCTTACCAAACATTTAAAGACCCACGAGAAGCGTGTACTACGGGCTATAGAAGTTTATAGGAAACGTCAAGTTGAATTGGGAGAAGTACCCGCAGATGCTGATGCTGAACCAATGCCTGACCTACCAAATCCCGAAAATACACAGGAATCTCATCAAAAGGTGGCTGATGAAATTCTAAAGGTTTGTGCTGATTCTGTTAATTCCATACCCAAAGATCCGAGACGCGTTGAGCGCGTGGATATTGCCGACTTAGCTGGTACTGCTGTCAATCCCATTCCTCAAGTAGCTTTGCCTTCGTGGTCCCCCCAGATAAATTTCATGATGAAAGAAGGCAAATACACGTGCCCCGATTGTGGTCAGGGATTTAATGGTTCTGGTAATCTAAGGCGACATCACAAGATTGTTCATCAGGGCGTGAAAGATTTCGCATGTAGATTTTGTCACAAGCGCTTCGCTAAGGCTCAAACACTAAAGCATCATGAAATGACTCATACCGGTGAAAAACCTCATGCCTGTTCTCATTGTGATATGCGTTTTATTCAAGTCGTGGCTTTGAAACGTCACATGAAAGTTCACCAGGAACGGCCCACGTACATACCTCAAGCTGCCTTCAAGGCCAAAGAAGAATTGGTTAAACAGGAACGCAAAAAATATGCCATCAAACGTGAACAAGAACAAGAGCGTGAAGCAATTGCCGAAGAAGCCCGCAAACAACTGGAAGAGCTTAAAAAACAGGAAGAAGACCTACAACGACGTCAGCGTGAGGCTTTGGAAAATGTGCCTAAGGCCATACCGAAAGAACGTTTGCCACCAGGTGCAGATATTTCCATTGCCACCAATTTATTACCAAGTGATTTAAATAGTACTACAACTACAAACACTACCAACACAGCCACGACAACCGCCGCTGCTAATGAAGAGCCTTCCACTTCAGAAAGTGCTCTTAAGATGGAAACTCAAGAGCACGATGATATTTCATACCCAGGAGTTATGAATACTTATTAAAATAAATTTTGCAAATACATTACTACTTACTAACTACAGGCATAAAATACATGTGTTTCTATACATACGATACTAATATGTAGAAGAAAAACGGGCCGGGCGTAAACGACGAAACAAGAAGCTCAAGATATAAGGATTTTAAAGCTTATAATTGCATTTTAGTAATTTTCAAACTATATGTACTCTTAGAACGCGTGCAAATCGCGAGCAAAACAACAATTAACATAAATTAAAAAATGTATAATTCAAAATATTATTGTATTATTTTTTCGTTTCTTTTTATCATGATTTTAAAGATTTACAGCCGTATTTATAAAAAATAAAGTATGCTTGAAGTGTGCTTTTAGACAAAATTTTCATACAAAATTTTCTTAAAGTACATTTGAAGTCTACTTTAATTTTTTATAAATACGGCAGTTATTATATATACTAAGATTTCTCTTTATGGTTTAATGTGTTTTTTAATTTGATTGTTCATTTTGTTGCAATAGCCAAGATTTGTTTGAAATAGAATAAAATATTAATATATTGAAAATTATTTTAACACCATTTGTTATACACAAAGAGATACAAAACAAACACATGCATATTTTTAAGATTGTTCTAAAATTTATAACTTTTATTGTAATTTTGTGAACACAAACTTATATTTGCATAAAAAATTTAATATATAATACTATGAGAAAAATATACATAATAATATAGTTAAATAATTTATCTTTTTATTCATCTTATAAATGAAGGTTAACTTTCCACAAAACAAATTGGGTCAGAAATTAAAACTAAATCATGCAGAGAAGAAACTACTTTGCAAAGTTCATATCGATTCAGTGTACATATTACAAATTTAAAAAATGTCAGAAAAGTGCTCAGAATTGATTAATGTAATCAGGGGTGTCATAGAAATCAATATTGTCAGAATTGGTTTTAAAACCGACAAGAAAAAATGCTTTGGTGTCATAGGGCACTGCTACACGTTCAATAAATATTAAGATATATCTAGTATCACGATATTTATTGAACCTGTAGCAGTGCCCTATGACGCCAAAGCATTTTTTCTTGTCGGTTTTAAAACCAATTCTGACAATATTGGTTTCTATGACACCCCTGTATGATATTAGCTATTAAAATAACGTTTATCAGGGGTGTCATAGAAACCAATATTGTCAGAATTGGTTTTAAAACCGACAAGAAAAAATGCTTTGGTGATACTAGAAATATCTCAATATTTATTGAACGTGTAGCAGTGCCCTATGACACCAAAGCATTTTTTCTTGTCGGTTTTAAAACCAATTCTGACAATATTGGTTTATATGACACTCCTGAATAATTCAAAATAATAAAAATCCCTTAAAATTTTTCCATTCCATCTACATATGTACTTCAAATTATTTAAAGAAAGTTAAAGTTTTACATAATCTATATTCATTTTGGAGAGTTCGTTATAAAACAATTGTGTCCGTTATAGCAGGCATTTTTTTTGATGAAAATTGTTATCAAAACCGATAAAATTTTAAAAAGAGTGTAATTAACGGTATTAATTACAACATATGTAGTTTGATTTCAAACAAGATTTTTCCGATCCTTAATAGTTCTTTGAATTCACTTTCGAATGGAATTATTTTTGTTATTTCTTACTCATGGAATCCTTTTAAGCATTAAATCCCAAATTTTCGACCTTTAAATAAAAACTATAATCTTTAAATTTGTTTCTATTTTACGATTTTTTTGTTCATTTTACATTTGCTTGTTATTTTTTATGATGAGAATGAATACGTGTATTAAATGATTGATGATTTATGATAAATTAAATCAGGATTAGATACATTCCCTGACTACAGTCTTAATGAAAATGATGAGATGATGAAGTAAAATATATAGAAAAATAAAACAAAAAAATTTCAGAGAATTTGCAAAAACTTTTACAAATACATAGAAAAAATCGAAACAACTTTATAAGAAAAATTAAATTGAGAGGAAATGTAACATAAACTTGGGAAAGATTTCAAGGTTGTTCAGGTGTTTTCAAATTGTATTTTGTTTTGATGTTATTCAATTCCTCCTGTTTCTTGTCCACATCTAAACGTTTGAATGCCTTGTTCGATTGATAGTATAACACCACAAGATAACGATTACACACATTGAAGCCAGACAAGTGATCACAGGCATTTTTGGCATCAAAGATGTCCTCATAGACAACAAAGGCTGTACCACGGGTCTCAGGTGTGTTGCCACTAAGGAGAATAAAACAAACAATGGGTTTCCTCAAAAACCAAAATATTTATTAATACTTACACTCTTATTTGTCGTATGGCACCAAACTTTCCAAATATATCGTACATTTCTTCAGATGTGATTTTGTAGGGTAAGTTACGTACATACAAAAGGCGATTGACCTCAGGAGGTAAACGTATCTTGAAAAATAAAAAATAAATAAAATACACAAACATACATACATAATCTTATGCACACGCAATTATTGTTTAGTATCATTGCGTTGCAAACACGTTAGTTAATAAATATTTTAAGCAAAATAAAATATCTTAATGAATTATATGCAATAACAGAACTTACATTGTTGCGTTTGTTCATAATGAAGAATTGGTTTTTGGAAATCCGCTTATCTTGGTGATGTTATACCTCAATGGGCAACTACAACTAAATATACGTTCAGACCTTCTAATAAAGCGTGTCTTGTTCCTTGCTTTGTCGTTCGAAGACTGATTCAATGTGATGCAGTGGCAATTTATTTCTTTGTTTATAGTATGCCGCCTTTTAAAGGTCCTTTGTCCTTTTGTTTGATGCAGTATTTAACGTGTTTTTATAATTTTTTTTCGTATGAAAACAAAAATACTTATGTCTGCTTCGAAATTCGCATTTCTTATTTTTCTTTGTACCTAAATCTTTGGCAGTGTTGCATTTTATCCGGTGTAGAGAAATAATAATGATGCCATATTCATTTAAAATGTAGAATTAAACAAAATAGTATGACATTCACAGACTGTTGAATAAGAAAGAAATAGATTTTCTCAAGAATTCCAATTATTAAAGCAGACATAATTTGCACGAATTTGTTTCTTTGATAGCTCTCTCCAGTATTGTCTTATTTTGTAATAACAATCACCCCTATCGTGAATAAAAATTCCACGTGAAATTTGTTCACATTTTCCTATTCAAATTCAATGTTAAAAAAATAAAAGTGAACAAATTTCACGTGGAATTTTTATTCACGATAGGGGTGAATATATATTCTTATAGCCGTTATCGTTATTTCTGTAACAAGGGAGTTATTTTGTATTATATACTATTCGAAAGCAAAAACTTTCGAAATACAATGTAAAAAGTTTACAAATTCGAACGATTTTATCTTTGAATCGAAATGCTCAATAACACCCTGTAGTGAGAGGTCATTTAACCCTCTACCGCATACAATGCCAGATATGGCTTTTCACTCTAATTGCATCGTCTATATATATATAAAATTGAATGTGTGTTTGTTTGTATGTACCTTATAGGAGACCAAACCTCTGAACTTACTGGACCGATCGACATTAAATTTTCACAATAGGATATTCTTACGAAATAATAAATTATTGACTATGTAAGTGGACAAAGGGGAATGGTGTCGCCCACTGAAATGCATCGCTTATATGACGCGCTTCAGTATTCTATTATTTTTCCATATGGAGAAGATGGATATCACTTTGAAATGCATCAAATCAATCAAGCAACCCGTAAGGCCGTTAATTATCCTGTCGAATTCTTAAATTCACTCGATGTGCCAGGCTTTCCACCATATGTGCTACAAATTAAAATTGGAGTGCCAATTATTTTACTGCGTAATATCGATCACCACGGCTTTCAATGGCACTCAACTTGCAGAAAAAAAAACTGAGAAATAATTTAATAGAAGCGACCATTATAACAGGCAATTATAAACGTACAGATGTACTTTTGCTACGCATTCCAATGCTACCAACAGATTTACCATTCGATTTTAAACAATTTTTTCCTGTTCGGTTAGAGTTTGCGATGACTGTTAACAAAGCTCAAGGTTATTATCCCGTGTATATGTGTATGCTCCTGATGGGCAAACTAAAAATATTGTATGCCCTAAAGCATTACAATAAATACATTAAAATTAAATAAATAAATTTTTGTAAATATATAAATACGTTTTATTTTATTTAATAACGAAGGGGGTAGCGAAGCACACAGGGTTTAGCTAGTTTATTTATAAAAAAGGGATTTTCCTAAAAGAAAAAACTACTGGTTGCTTTACCGGCTTTGTTTTTTACTGGAATGTACAGCCAAATAATTTCATAGTGGGTTTAAGCTAATGGTGCCAATAGTGTTCATAGTGCTTCAAGTATTAGAACATACATACATATATTGCTTTTCATGCACTATGAGTAAATGTATGTACATATATTTGTATGTATTTCTTACTTTTGGATGTACGATCATTTTATGGTAATTTAAAATATGTTTGTGAACGAAATTTTTAATGTGATATGTAATGGCAATCACCTGGGTTCATTTGTAAAATGAAGTGGAAGTGAACTTTTCACTAATTTTGTGAAAATGATTTGAAAAGTAAAATATCACTTTTAGTTTAGTTCATCGTAGTTAAAAGTTTCACCTCGTTTTCTAGAACGCCGTGAATATGTCCATGTGGATTTGAAAACGATCTAGTTTAATTTCGTAGTGGAATATAGAACATAGGCGTATATGTATGTATGCAGTGCTGATATTCAGCCGGTTCGGACCGGTTCCCTCGAACCGGTTGTTAAAATTTTAAAATTTTCCGTGCCGGTTGTTGCATATTCACCCTTATCGTGAATAAAAATTCCACATGAAATTTGTTCCCTTTTATTTTTTAATTTTAATAGGAATGTGATTCATGTGAAATTTTTATTCATTATGTTTTTATGCTTTAACGGTTTTATATAATGTGTATTTATCAATGTGATATAGTCTCGGCAAACAAACGTACAAACAAATGATTTTATTTTGGTCATACATTGGATTCTTGGATTATGATGTCTTCGATAGCGTTTTCTTCAATCTTTTGAGAAAAAAATAAAACAATTTTTTTTTTACTTTTATTTTGCAAAATCAAAACTATTTTTTGTTAAAAACGTAACTTTTTTTTGATTAAACGAAAATTTATCATTTCCTTCAAGAGGCTTGTGGTCTGTTATTGGGATACGACTTTAAAATGTTCGCTATTTTTATCAAAATTTGGCGAAAAAATATTTTTTTTGGGCGAACCGGTTGTTAATTGTTTCGAATATCACCACTGTATGTATGTATATCTGATATGGACAAAGAACATTTTCAAAGTCAACCATCATGTAAGGAACA
Source organism: Bellardia pandia (assembly GCA_916048285.2). Taxonomy (NCBI): domain Eukaryota; kingdom Metazoa; phylum Arthropoda; class Insecta; order Diptera; family Calliphoridae; genus Bellardia; species Bellardia pandia. Next base: position 48,950,234 of record OU696531.1, read on the forward strand.
TGTTTGTGTACCGGAGACTGATAACAGCGATAACCCAAACGACTATAAACCCACTACGTCAAATGCAAAACTTGCTAAAAAGCCAAGAGCTCCAATTTGAAAGGAAAATAGTTTGCCCACTTATTCGAAAGAAAATTTCTGACTATCAAAGAACTGGAAACACCAGCGGAAAGGTTTGCTTTTATATTCACTGACGATTTGGTTAACTTCATTGTAGAACAATCGAATTTAATCGCATTACAAACTAATATATGTAAATAAACCTTGTAATATTACGTATAAAGGGATGGACCAGTTTATAGGTAAATTCAACTTAGAATGATTTGTTTTGCATTGTTTGACTTCAAACTCACAATAGCTGAACATCTTTGCAAGGTTGGTAAATTAAAAAAACGAGGCCGATATCCACGCCATTAAGGTCTTCTTCTACGGAATAAACAATTGTCAACTTTGTCAAAATGACTTTTTGCGAAAAACGCAACGTATACTGGTATTACAACGATTAAAGAAACTGATTTTCAAGCTTTCATCCTGAAAGATTTTTTATTATTTACATATATTTTGTTTTTTACAAAATTTATGTTTTTTTTTTTAATTTTTGTTAAATATATATTTAATTGTCCTAAATAAACACATATTTAAGTGGTTTTTTTTAATTAAAAACATGTTTATGCAATAGAGGGTTAAGGCAATGGTGCCAACCTTTAAAAAAAAACCAAATCATACCCTAGATAAATTTATTTTTTACATGACGATCTAATATACACATACAGTTGAACCTCGATTATCTGTGCTAAGCCCGATCCCGAGCGAGCGGTTAATAGAAGTTGTATTAAAACATACAAGATTTTATTTTTTTAATTGATTCAAGAATTCAATTTGTATATTTACAGATTCATTTATACCACATATTTTTATTTTAAACATACATAAAAATATTCATTTATTTAAAATATTCTTTTATATTAGTTTGCTTCATTGTTTTTTAAATAAATGGTTTTGAATACGATGCATCTGAATTTTATCTGTTTCCGATATAGCTGGAGAATTTTCTACGAACTTTAACAAAACATTGCAGGCCTCTATTGCCTGTAATAAAGTTGGAGTTTCAATTCCAGTCTCTTCATTTTCGGAATTTGAGATATGATCACTTTCCTGAGCTTGATTGACCATGCCAATGTCAGATAAAATAAAAAACGGCATGACACCAGCATCGCTATCCATCCACTCGGTAAAATCATGAATGGAACAACCAGCCGGTAGTTCTATGTCTGATTATATTTCTGGATGGTCACTTAGTTCATTTTCAAAAGCTAGTAAATTAGACTAAACATTAAGCAAAACCTGTGTGGATACTGCATCCCAAGAAACAGCTGCTGTCCATATTGCTGTTCTTATATTTACTGATTTTACGAATTCATGTCTGCTGTTTGCGCATAAGAGTTTCTGCACAATCGACTTGCGAAATTTGCATTTAAAACTTCGAATCACTCCTTGTTGCATGGGCTGAATCAAAGACGTGCAATTCGGAGGAATATATTTTACTACCACGTTTTCAGACATCATTGCGTTCACATCTGGGTGAGCTGGGCAGTTGTCGAAAAGCACATGATACAATTATATGCGGACATATGAAATTAAAACGGGGAACGACGGGATTAAAATTAACATAATAAATAATCATATGAATGATGCACTGATAATAGATGTAAAAAAACCAAAGCACGGATAATAGAAGTAAAAATTCAAAAAAATCTGCATGCCGGTTAATAGATGTGACCGGTTAATGGAGGTCCGGTTAATCGAGGTTTAATTGTATATTCAAAAACAAAATCATAATCACTTTTGATTTCAACATGTATTTTGTTTTTTCAAAAGTTAGGTTTTTGACAGTAGACCCTATGCTCATTGGTTTGCTAAACATAATGTCAAAAGGTTATCTGTTTGAGATTTATTGAGTACATATATTATTTTTTATAAATGTGTGCATTTTTCTTTAACTTAACACAAGCGAAAAAATAATTACAATAATATGAATGAGTACATATTTAACATGCTTTAAAACTAATACAACAAATAAGCTACTGGAATATTTATTAACAATGTTAATTTTATTCGTGTTTACTTCCCTAAAGTCGTTTTTATAAAATGCAAACTTTAACATTACTATGAAATTTAAGCACTTTCCACTAGTTGTGTGACGGAATCTTTCGTAATGAGTTGCAAAAGAGCGCCCGACTTAGGACGATCATCTCCTTTAGTCCATTTATGGAAAAGTCTAAAATAAGGATTAAACATTTAAAATATTTGTTATTAATGCAATTGTCGAAAATTAGTCGGTTTTTATAATTGCTACCTATTACGATTGTTTTCGAAAAATAAACATGATTTTGAAAAATATGAGAATGACAACGACACTGATAATAGAAATAATTATTATTACTTTTAAGAAAGGAAAGATCTGATACTTACGTGGCTACTTCAGTTAAAGGAGTCCAAGTGGTGAAATCTGCTTTAGGCATCCATTTGCGATTCATTGGAGTATCTAAAGTTACAGGTAAAATAGCAACGACTAAAGCATCTTTTGGCAAACCAGAATCTTTGCCAGCCAGAGAGCGTGTAAGCTGATGAACAGCTGCTTTAGCCATGCCATAACCAATCATTCCAGAAGTACCTTCTAAAGCTGGTTTGGCACCTGTTAGAGCTAATACACCACCTTCTTTCAAATGATGAGCAGACACTGCAGCCGAAATGGCAGAAGTCCAAACACTTTGACGCCACATTAAATCAGAGTTTTTAGCCAAGTCTAATAAATAAATATATGTATGTATATAGTTATCTATTTATATTATTAGAGAAAAATTCTTATTATTTCGGCTTGAGTTCATTTTATAATTAATAATTAGAAGAATACCATTGTAAAGTTATAATTTATGAGTTAGAACGAAATTTACATACGTTTACAATATTTTGTATTACTACAATTTTGTTATTTTTAAGAAAAACAGTAGTCTCTAAAAATTAACAAAACACACAAGGCACGGTGTCAAAAGTTGTCATCCCATCTCTGGTGTTTCATAGTTACAAAAAAACAGATAATCTACCATAAAGGTAAGGTGACCATACGTCCTCTATTTTGGAGGACAATCATCTATTTTAACTCGCTGTCATCTATAAAATTTTAAATACATGATCAATATTTGTTTATATTAAGCTTAGAGTATGAACAGAATTAGCACGGTTTCTAAGTAGAATGAGAATCGCCACCTTTAACAAATTCATTCTCTTACTGACTGAACTTTCGCTTTTCAAAATAGTAAATGGTAACAATATGTAAAAATATAAACATTGAATTGAAATACATTTTTACTATTTTTCTTAATGCCATTTTTTTTCTTTTCCAAAATCTGGTCGCCTTACTAAAGGAGAAATGACAACAATAACATACATTGCTGATATTGTCAACCAACGGTGGACGCAGCAATAAAAATAGCAACAAATTTGTAGTAATCAAAATATGTAATAATAATAAAGAAGAATACACACACATTGTAAACGTATGTAAATTTCGTTCTAACTCATATACATGTGATGAGAAATATGAATAATTCCCGAAGTCTATTTCTCATTAATTGGAGAGTTAAATAGATGATATTTACAAGTAGATCATGGACAACAAACATTGCTGATGACGCCTTTGGCAGGGTGGAAAATGCATTCCAATGTGCCAATTGTCTATAAAATTATAACTTTACAATGGTGTTCTTCTAATTATTAATTATAAAATGAACTCAAGCCAAAATAATAAGAATTTTTCTCTATGAATAAATAATAAATAAATAATAATAAATAGGTATAAAAAGTTCAACCATTTTTCATTAAGTAAAACAGTAGTCTCTAAAAATTAACAGTTATGATGTATCTATTTATATTTAATTGCAAACAAAATAAAAATAACTATACCTTTTTTGGCATTACCACCGGCCCATCCACCAGCTACACAAATAACAGCATCCAATTTGTTGCCTTGCAAAGCATCTCCAACCTTAGTTAAAACCTCTTGCTCTTGGTCTGGCCAAGTAGCATCACGGGGCACTACAATACTCACATCAGCTTGGTCGTTCTCACTTAAATCTATGCTACCAACCCACTAAAACAAATGTATATAGTATAACAAGGTTTTCAATAAAGTGAAAGTTCATTTATAGAAGGTCAATTACGAAGGTAATTTTATATTTTTTAATTCAAATTTATTCTAACAAAATACTCACATAATTATTGCTTTTAAAATGAGACACACAAGCAGCTCCTAAAGCTCCTTTACCACCATATACCAACACACGACCGACAGACATTATGAGATTTTTTGTTAAGTTTAAAGAAGCCAGCTGCAAGATAACACCAACCAACCGTTATGGAGGAAAGCCAAAATAAGACTAAATACTTAAAGTAACAGAGTATGGGGCATTAACATACAAACAATACTAAAATATGTGTTTTAAAGGCAATAACACGTTAATGGGGAAAGGGAATTTACTTGTTGCTTGATAAAAAAAAAACTGAATTGAATGAATAAAAACAAAAGTATATTCATTCTCAAAGCCGGTTCATGATTAAGTGGCAAATCCATTAAAAATAAAGCTTATTCTTACGTACATACATAGTATGTATGGCATGTACATATGATTGTTTTGTTCTTTCAGTTGGGTGGACTGAGAGAACATATATACATACAAAAAACAATTTTAAACACTCTGCATGTCATGCTAACGAATTCAACACGTATCTAGCAGCATACGAAGTACACATCATATACAAGGTGGCGCAAAAGTAATCTTCCTATCAGAAAATGCTATAAATTTTGCGATTGGCCTCTAATGTCAGTTCTGTTTTGACATTTGTGTAGTAAACACATGCGAAATACACGTTAATGAACAATGTTACGCTACACTGCTCCAGAACGCGGAATATTGCTGACTATTTATTTGACCAATATTCGGTCGGTTTTTTCATCAAAAATAATCATGAGTGATGAGGCCCATTTCCATCATAGCGGGTACGTAAATAAGCAAAATTTACGCTTCTGGGGCACTGAAAATCCGCATGTAACCCACGAAGAGCCATTACACCCGCTCAAAGTCACTGTATGGTGTGCTGTTTTCGCTGGAGGAGTCATCGAAACTTTTTTTCGAAGACGTCGCGTTACTGTGAATGGTGAGCGCTACAGAGCAATGATCAACGAGTTCTTTTTGCCGCAACTTGAAGAATTGGGATTGGACAACATGTGGTTCCAACAGGACGGTGCAACGGCCCAAAAGTTGCTTATGTAAGAGCAAACACCAATACATTTAAATAAAAACTAATTTTTATTCAGGAGTTTTTGTTGTAAAAGCCAATACATACAAAGAAACAACACACTTGTTTAAACGGTATCATAAAACAAAATCTACATTGATGATCGCAGTCACCAATGTTTACCAGTAGAGCATACGAAAGTGTTGTTGCTTTGCGCTTGCGTGTATAGAGTGAAATACGACAAAAAACAAATAAGGTAAAGTTGTTTGTGTATTTCGTATTGCAAGTGCTGTAATGAGTATACAAAACACACAGCGTATAGCTAAAGGCCCAACTATAAAGGCCCAACTATAATGTGCATATGCTAGCTTAAGCAACCCTGCGAATACATATAAATTGTATATGGCAAACTATAATGTACTTAACGAAACTTTTCGTTAAGTTTTTCAACTGTCATTTGCTTAAGCAAAAAGCGAAACTGATCGCATATTCCGTACGGAATCAGCTGTTTGTTATTTGTTTGTGTTTTTAACAAAATGGAGAAAGAAGAAAATACATTTATTTTAAATTTAATAGAAAATGTGGAAAAAATAAGTGCCTTTATAATAAAAGGGCCCTTTTCATTGTAACAAAAATGTCTCTGTCGTGGTTTATTTCTCTGACAGAACAAGAGCGTCTTCTTCTTTTACAGTGTAGTTCACTTATTTCTCTTAATGTGCACAGGCCTTCAAGCGCTAACTTTAAAATTTTTATATTATTTAAATTTTTTCTCCATTTTTGCAAACACAATACGAAAATTAACAAAACATATGTAAACGTTTATTATTATTTACAATGTAGTGCTGCCACAGCTGTACATTTTAGTACTTTTGCCGATAAATTCAGAAAAAGGAAAAATTATGCGTTTCTGGTACGAAGTTTTCTTTTAATTATAAAATAATATAATAATATTTATAAAATATAGTCATTTAATGGGGTTTTGTTAAAATAAAAAAATTTTTTTTTAACATAAATGAGCAACTGTGGACAAAAAGTTTCAAAGTCATTGTAGCCACCTAAAAGTTAGCTCTGAACTGGTTATGCATTTGACAGCCTGTTCGTTAACTTTTGCAATTTGCTTAATCTTGCTTATGCATATTATAGTTGGGCCTTAAGAGTTTTTACAAATACAAAAGAGCACCAAGAGTATAGGGCTTGGGCACTCCTGCTCTAGTGGCACTGTATAATATTAACTAACTACTTTTGTTATTACATATTTCCATTTTAATTAAACTAGGTTACGGAAAAGGTTTTTATGTTGTATTGTTTGAGAATGTTGATTTGCTGGAAAATGTCTGTGTGTTCGTATTTTTTAAGAATGATATAAATTGTTAACCAAAGATTATATATTTAAACTGTTAATTAAAACGCAGATTTTGAGTGGCAAATACGAATTATTACTAATCGAGGCCCTTTTCTCATTTAATTGCATATTTATTAAGATATTGAAGATTTAAGATTTTATATAAAAATTAAACTTTTCGAAGCTTAGATTAACTTCGAAGTTATTAATAACATATTGAAAATAATTTGTACGCTGAATCTAAAATATTATTGGTCAAAAAATTAAGACGCAGCAATGAATTCAATGAAATTTTTTCTACCATTATTTTTTCGAGTGTAAAAAGTGCACAGGTATTTACTTTGATACACTCTTATAAAATTGCATATTTGTATATAAGTTAGCGGGTGCCAACTAACTTTACTTGCACGCGCATCCGCTCCAAATAATTTATATTATTTTCTGTAACACAAGCATCTGTCTGCCTAAATAATTCCAGGTATTTTGCAATGGAATCGAAAAGCTAGCAAATTCATCTGTGTAACTCTACCTGCATGCACATCCGCTCCAAATTATTTATATTATTAATTTAAATTAAGCAACACCAACAACAGAAGTGATGACAACAGCATAATGTGCGGCAATACTAACTTAAATTAAGGTATCGTTTAGAATTGTTTTGTTAAAAAACAGTTAGTTCAATTCATACGTTGTAACTGGAAAGACTGGCATAGCCAGGTAATAAACCAAATAAAAAAATTGGCATAGCCGATAAAAATTTGTGTTTCATTAATTATTAACTGGCGCCCAACGTGGGGCACAAACAAAAAAATTCTTTGTAAAAGAAAAAGTGGCAGTCCTCACACCAAAATAGTGACAATTTATTAATAAATAAAAAATCCAATATAGTGACGATTTAAAACAAACAAAAAATTCTTTATAAAAGAAAAGGTGGCAGTCCTCACACCAAAATAGTGACAATTTATTAATAAATAAAAAAATCCAATATAGTGACGATTTAAAACAAACAAAAAATTCTTTGTAAAAGAAAAAGTGGCAGTCCTCACACCAGATTAGTGACAATTTATTAATAAATAAAATAAAAAAAATCCAATATAGTGACGATTTAAAATAAAAAATTTCTTTATAAAAGAAAAAAAGTGGTCATCCTCATAGATAAGAAGATAAGCATAAATAAACGCTAAACCATTAAAACAACCAACTACTTAGAATTTTTTCGAGCGCCAAATACAAAGAAGCTGACGGATAATGGAAGCAGCAGTAGTATTGTAAGACTATCTTTATATTATTATTATTATTATTAGTACTATTATTATCATATTATATTGTTCTGATATTTTTTCCCATAATTAAGACGTTTTGCTAAAAGAATAATTGAGAACTAAATTGGTAGTTTCGAATTTTGAAAAATGGATCCTCAGGTTCTACAGACAATACTAAACGCCGCCGTAAAGGCCACAACAGAACAAACAAAACGGGACTTCCAACAAAAACTGGACGAACTGACTAATAGAATAAGACAGATGGAAATTCCATCACACATTGAGGACTATAGGGATGTTACAATAGAAGCCGGTATTATTTGCGATGAATCTTTGGACCTCGTAAAGTCACTACCCGAATTTTCTGGGGACCAGACACGGTATGTGTCCTGGAGGCAAGCTGCTCACACAGCATACAAAATTTTTGAAAACTACGTTGGTAGTTCAAAACATTACCAAGCAGTTGCAATTATTAGGAACAAAATTGTAGGATCAGCGGATACAATTCTATCATCATTTAATACCTGTCTCAACTTTCAAGCAATAATCGCTAGGCTTGATTTTACATACGCGGATAAACGTCCCGTCTATTTAATTGAGCAGGAAATGTCAACAATGCGACAGGGTCGGCTATCTATAACCGAATTCTATGAGGAGGTAGAAAAGAAACTCACGCTGTTAGTAAATAAAACCATAATGACACACAGCGGACAGATCGGGCTCATTGATTCTCTCAATGAGAAATATAGACAGGATGCACTACGAGTGTTTATTTCAGGACTTAATGGACCCCTTTGTGACATATTATTTTCATCTAGGCCAGGTGATATGCCTACAGCACTAGCACTCGCCCAAGAACTAGAAGCAAATCATGCAAGGTCACTGTTCGCAAGCTCCTTTAATAATCGACAGATACTTATGCCATCAAGGCCGAACAATAGTTTGCCACAATTTCGTAGACTTACCGTAGGCCCACAATGGCAACAACCTGTACCGATGGAGGTAGATCCATCCGCGTCACGTTTTAGACAGAATAGAGCACTACAGGAAAGAACGCATCTTATTCCAAATCAGGGACCACGGGAATTAGGTACTAGCCAACCTCAAAATAATTCAAACGCAGAAAGGACTCAATTCACTGACTATAGAAACAGGCCACCGAAGAGGCAGTATGAAAGTGACAAACAGCCCGTTGCCAAGTTACAACGCATTAACCATGTAATGAACCTAGGACAACCAGACGACTCATTCGACGAACAATACTATGAAGGCTACACACAAGACGATTACTATAACGACTACAACAATGATTATTTCAATGATAACCTCAACGGTAACTATTATGATAACCAACAAAACGTAAATGAGACGGAATATAGAGACGAAATTAATTTTTTAGACCTAAATCACTCCTGCCCTACGTCAGTAGGAGATTTGCAGGAAAGGAATTAAAATTCTTGGTGGACACGGGTGCCTCGAAGAATTATATTAAACACTTAGATCTTTTAAAAGGCATAAACAATTTAGAAATACCCTTCACAGTAAAATCAATACATGGCACCGAAAGAATTTTCCAAAAATGCACTATTAACATCTTCAATATTAATGCACATTTCTTTATTTTACCCACACTTCAAACTTTTGACGGAATTATAGGCTTTGATCTTCTTAAAAGCATAGACGCTCTCCTTGATATTAAAAAAGGTATCTTAAATTACAGGGACGGAAAAGAGGTCTTGTCATACCTCTACTGTCGAGATATTAATAATTTAGGTTTAAAGGCCTCCGAAAATGCGCAATTATCACAGCTCATCAGAAACAAAGCAGGAGCATTTGCTGACCCAAATGAGGCATTACCATATAATACTAACGTAATAGCGACAATAAGGACAACGGACAACGAACCAGTTTACTCAAAATCATACCCCTACCCAATAGCGGCTGCATCTTTTGTCAATAAGGAGATAGAGAATCTTTTAGCTAATAAAATAATTCGGCCATCGCGCTCTCCATTTAATAACCCTATATGGATAGTTGACAAGAAAGGACTCGATACCGAAGGAAATCGTCAAATGCGTTTGGTAATTGACTTCAGGAAACTAAACGAAAAGACGATCTGCGACAAATACCCTATCCCAGACACCTCTGTAATATTATCTAACTTAGGAAAGTCCAATTATTTTACGACACTAGACCTCAAATCTGGTTTTCACCAAATTAATTTGGCTGAAAGAGACCGTGAGAAAACTGCCTTCTCTGTCAACAACGGTAAATATGAGTTTTGTCGTTTACCATTCGGGCTGAAAAATGCCCCAAGCATCTTTCAAAGGGCTATAGACGACATACTAAGAGATCAAATAGGCAAATGCTGTCATGTCTATATCGATGATGTGATTATCTTTTCTGGAACTAGGGAGGAACACTTAGAACATGTTGACACAATTCTTACCAAACTGTTTGAGGCAGGAATGCGTGTTTCAGCGGAGAAATCAAAATTTTTTAGGTCAGAGGTAGAATTTTTGGGTTTTATCGTGTCGAGCGATGGGATTAAAACCTGCCCTGAAAAGATTAAAGATATCATTAACTACGAAGTACCAAAGACTCTCAGAGCCCTGAGGTCATTTTTAGGTCTGGCAGGATACTACAGACGCTTTGTGAAAGACTACGCGAAAATTGTTAAACCACTAACAGAATTTCTGAGAGGGGATAACGGACACGTAGGATCAAACCGTTCAAAAAATATAAAGGTGGAACTTAATGATGAGGCATACTTAGCGTTCGAAAAAGTTAAGAAAATACTTGCATCCGAGGATGTTCTCCTTCTATACCCGGATTACGAAAAACCCTTTGACTTGACAACGGACGCCTCTTCACACGCAATCGGTGCAGTTCTATCACAGAATGGGCGACCGATTACAATGATATCAAGAACACTGTCGAATGCCGAGGAAAACTACGCCACGAATGAGCGTGAATTATTGGCCATAGTGTGGGCGCTACAGAAACTACGCAACTATTTGTACGGAACCAGACAACTAAATATTTTCACGGACCATCAACCACTTACCTTTGCAATATCCGATAGGAATTCAAATGCGAAAATTAAAAGGTGGAGAGCATTTGTAGAAGAGTTCTCACCGAAATTTTTTTATAAGCCAGGGAAAGAAAACTACGTTGCAGATGCCCTAACCAGACAACATTTAAACATGTTAGAGGAATCTTCCAGTTCAGAAGGTGCTACTGCGCATAGTGAAGTTTCACTAACAAAAACCATACCTACCGTTCAGAATCCACTTAATTGTTTTAGAAACCAGATAATCTTGTGCAAGGGAAAGAAACAGAGAAGAAAACTAGAATACTTTTTAAATCTAGAATTAGACACACAGTTACATACGTAAATTTTAATGACCTGTTACAAATACTTAAGGAAGTGGTTAACCCCGATGTTGTTAATGCACTATACTGCGATTTATCAATTCTAGCGGAAGTCCAAGACAAATTACTAACAGCATTCCCCTCAATTAAGTTTCGCTTTGCAAATAAAATTGTAATCGATGTCTTCAATCGAGACGACCAAACGGAAATAGCGGTAGCTGAGCACAATCGAGCCCATCGAAATGCGCGAGAAAATGTGCAACAAATTCTAAAGGACTACTACTTTCCTGAGCTAAGACAAAAAGTAAAGGAAATAATATCAACGTGCAAGATATGTCGGGAAGCAAAGTACCAAAGGCACCCTAACAAAGTAGAGATAGGCCAAACACCTATACCCTCTTATCCGGGAGAGATATTACACATTGATATCTATTCTACAGATAAACAGCATTTTCTCACATTAATTGACAAATTTTCAAAATTTGCATGTGTAAACCCTATTCAGTCAAGAGCAATCGTTGACATAAAACAGCCACTGATAACCATGATTAGTTTTTTTAAGAATACAAAAACCATTGTTTGTGATAATGAACGTTCATTTAACTCCGAAACTATAAAAACAATCTTGAAAAATACCTTTAACATTTCAATCTGTACCACACCCCCATTTCATAGCGTCAGCAACGGACAGGTCGAAAGATTCCATAGCACCCTCACAGAAATAGCTAGATGTACTAAAATAGAGCAAAATATTTCCGATACGCCTGAGCTCATATCACTGGCCGTCGCAAAATACAATAGAACAATTCATTCGATTACAGGTTATAGACCTATAGATATAATTCACTCAACTCCTCAAACAATAGTAGAAGAGATTAGGCAAAAGCTTGCTAAGACTCAAGAAACAAACCTTAAATATCACAATAAAAATCGCCATAAGCGAAGCTTTAAACCTGGCGACAAGGTTCATGTGAAGACAAATAAAAGAATAGGAAATAAATTTACTAAACTTTTTACTGAAAAATATGTTCAAGCTGATCTGGGAACTAGAGTTATCATTGACGGGAGAGCAGTACATAAAGACAATCTGAGGTAATATATTTTTTTTTTCTCTCTTCTTCCTCTTTCTCCTGCCTTTGCAGACTTCTTCTATTATCTACTACTCCATATACACGAGCTAAAATACTTAACTATACCAGCTCCTATTTTATCCCGATAACTGATGGAATGGTAGCCACTTATGACCGCTATGGGTTTTTGCTGCACATGACAAACCTGACCGACTACGAAAATGTCGCACACGATACCGAGAACATACTTAACAATTTTCCGCAATCTCACATGAGGAAACTACTTAAAGCCGACGTTGACCACATATTTACCCTACTAAACGCGATAAAGATTCATCACCGATATTCCAGAAGTATTAATATATTAGGAACAGCATTGAAATACATCGCTGGCACTCCGGACTTTGAAGACTTTAATCAAGTGGTCCTTAAGGAGGAGGGCTTAATAGAAGCCAATGACCAACAGGTGCTTATTAACTCTGAGTTGCAAACGAAAATTAACCAAATCACGGAAACAGTCAACAAACTACTGAGTACATCGAAGGAGACTCAAATCGACACCGGACATTTATTTGACCTAGCAATTGCTAGAAACAAAGCCATAATCATGGTGAAATTAAATACCAGGTGACCGCATTGCTACAACAATTACAACAAGGCAAGAACAACAGGCATTTTTCTATATGAAAAACTTTCGTCACTGTCAAAAAGTTTTTTTTTTATATAACTTTTTGGCATTTTCAAATTCACCATGAATAATCAGCTGGCGCTACGCTATCACCTAGTATTTAAATTCACCTTGGCCATAATGACTAGTATTGAAAACACCATTTACTCAATTACTCTAGCAAAGTTAAACATTGTAAACCCAATAATATTAGATAGTAACGAGAAAAAAAATGTATTAATTAACGAACACTTTGCCAATGTTAGCATAAGCGATATACTTAGTATTTCAAAATTAAAAGTTTTTCAAGCCAATAATAATATTTACTTTGTAATTAAATTTCCAAAAATTTCTAATGTATGTAATAAGATAAAAATACTGCCAGTTATACATGAAAATAAGATACTTAATTTAGAAACTAACACTGTAGCTGAATGCCAAAAAGCACATCATCCTCTCTACAAATGTAAGGAAGCGACGTCAATAACATTTTGCCAACCTCTAAAAAATAGCTCGTGCATACAACAACTGTTAGACAATCATCTAGCAACATGCAAAACAACCTCATCAGATCACATTTCTCCAATAGAGGAAGTCAATGACGGTGTCGTCGTCGTAAACAATCAACCAGTAAAAGTATGCGAAAATGACAATTCAACAATTACAATAAATGGCACATTCTTGGTTATTTTCGAAAGCAAAGTGACCCTAAATGACACGACATTCACCAATTGGAAGAACATCAGCCACTCACACCCCGAAGCTACATCGGCTCAGTTTGTTAACATCACGGAACATGTTACACTACTATCACTCCCATATTTACATAATGCCAACATCAAAAACATTGGTCACATCGCCAGCCTGAAAGAATTAATTCACCTGCGATCTAGACAATGGGTGATAATTTTCATTGTTACTACGACATTCGTCGTTATAATTTTTGTGGGTAAAATAATCGCAACAAAACGGAGGAAAAACAGCAATATCATAGTTCTGGATAGAGTTTTAAAAGAAGCCGAGGACGTCTTCACTGCAAGGGGGGAGTAGTTAGCGGGTGCCAACTAACTTTACTTGCACGCGCATCCGCTCCAAATAATTTATATTATTTTCTGTAACACAAGCATCTGTCTGCCTAAATAATTCCAGGTATTTTGCAATGGAATCGAAAAGCTAGCAAATTCATCTGTGTAACTCTACCTGCATGCACATCCGCTCCAAATTATTTATATTATTAATTTAAATTAAGCAACACCAACAACAGAAGTGATGACAACAGCATAATGTGCGGCAATACTAACTTAAATTAAGGTATCGTTTAGAATTGTTTTGTTAAAAAACAGTTAGTTCAATTCATACGTTGTAACTGGAAAGACTGGCATAGCCAGGTAATAAACCAAATAAAAAAATTGGCATAGCCGATAAAAATTTGTGTTTCATTAATTATTAACTTATATTTACCGGCTTTTGCAAATCTGTATAGAAAGGTTTATTTGCGTACTTTAATTATATTTCTGTTTAATTGTATGTACCTACTTACTTTTAAGATATGTATAAATAAATGTGTTATAAACAGGAATAAACTCTTCGCACGAGTATTTTTTGTCAACAAAATACTTTACCACCTTTTCTTTCATCTATTTTCGCAATTGCTATTTTATGTACGCGCGTGAACAAATCAAACTCAACTATTTTATAACAAACCGTAACAGCTGATTTATCAAAACAAACTTTTTTTTCTTGAGTGGTGAAAATTGTTTGTTGTTGTTTATGTATCATTGTGTAGATTTGTTAGTGTAAATGCGGTTTGTTAAAAAGTCCATTCCATTCGTTTCTAATTTGAAAACTAACGAACCCAAACATAACCTAAAATACATTGAACAAACTTATGTGTTTTATAAACAACAATTGCTAATGTCGATGCAAATAAGTAAATGAAATTTTTTTAGAAATCAATAAATCAATAATAACTAAAACACATTTAATCAAAATAAAATTAATTTGTGAATTTTGTGGATTATTAGAATTTTGTGGATTATTTATTAGAATTTGTGTGCATTATAAGCAATAATTGTTTTATAAATTTCCCTACAAAATCTAAACGGGAGCTTGTGCATTGTTTTAGATAAAATGTAAAAAAACAGCACATTATAAATTTCTTCATAAATTCCAAACGGGAGCTTCTGCATCATATCGGAAAACAGCAATTAATAGCCATTAAATGTAGAAATCAAATTACGTATAGATTTTATCACAAAAAAATGGAACATAGGGGGTATGCCCTATCAAACTTTCATGTTTTAAATAAAATGTAAAAAAACAGCACATTAGAAATTTCTCTATAAATTCCAAACGGGAGCTTGTGCATCATATCGGAAAACAGGAGTTAGTAGCTAATAAGTGTAGAAATCAAATTACGTATAGATTTTATCACAAAAAAATGGAACATAGGGGGTATGCCCTATCAAACTTTCATGTTTTAAATAAAATGTAAAAAAACAGCACATTAGAAATTTCTCTATAAATTCCAAACGGGAGCTTGTGCATCATATCGGAAAACAGGAATTAATAGCTATTAAGTGTAGAAATCCAATTACGTATAGATTTTATCACAAAAAAATGGAACATAGGGGGTATGCCCTATCAAACTTTCATGTTTTAAATAAAATGTAAAAAAACAGCACATTAGAAATTTCTCTATAAATTCCAAACGGGAGCTTGTGCATCATATCGGAAAACAGGAGTTAGTAGCTAATAAGTGTAGAAATCAAATTACGTATAGATTTTATCACAAAAAAATGGAACATAGGGAGTATGCCCTATCAAACTTTCATGTTTTAAATAAAATGTAAAAAAACAGCACATTATAAATTTCTCTATAAATTCCAAACGGGAGCTTGTGCATCATATCGGAAAACAGCAATTAATAGCTATTAAATGTAGAAATCAAATTACGTATAGATTTTATCACAAAAAAAATGGAACATAGGGGGTATGCCCTATCAAACTTTCATGTTTTAAATAAAATGTAAAAAAACAGCACATTAGAAATTTCTCTATAAATTCCAAACGGGAGCTTGTGCATCATATCGGAAAACAGGAGTTAGTAGCTAGTAAGTGTAGAAATCAAATTACGTATAGATTTTATCACAAAAAAATGGAACATAGGGGGTATGCCCTATCAAACTTTCATGTTTTAAATAAAATGTAAAAAACAGCACATTAGAAATTTCTCTATAAATTCTAAACGGGAGCTTGTGCATCATATCGGAAAACAGGAGTTACTAGCTAATAAGTGTAGAAATCAAATTACGTATAGATTTTATCACAAAAAAATGGAACATAGGGGGTATGCCCTATCAAACTTTCATGTTTTAAATAAAATGTAAAAAAACAGCACATTAGAAATTTCTCTATAAATTCCAAACGGGAGCTTGTGCATCATATCGGAAAACAGCAATTAATAGCTATTAAATGTAGAAATCAAATTACGTATAGATTTTATCACAAAAAAATGGAACATAGGGGGTATGCCCTATCAAACTTTCATGTTTTAAATAAAATGTAAAAAACAGCACATTAGAAATTTCTCTATAAATTCCAAACGGGAGCTTGTGCATCATATCGGAAAACAGCAATTAATAGCTATTAAATGTAGAAATCAAAGTACGTATAGATTTTATCACAAAAAAATGGAACATAGGGGGTATGCCCTATCAAACTTTCATGTTTTAAATAAAATGTAAAAAAACAGCACATTAGAAATTTCTCTATAAATTCCAAACGGGAGCTTGTGCATCATATCGGATAACAGCAATTAATAGCTATTAAATGTAGAAATCAAATTACGTATAGATTTTATCACAAAAAAATGGAACATAGGGGGTATGCCCTATCAAACTTTCATGTTTTAAATAAAATGTAAAAAAACAGCACATTAGAAATTTCTCTATAAATTCCAAACGGGAGCTTGTGCATCATATCGGAAAACAGGAATTAATAGCTATTAAGTGTAGAAATCCAATTACGTATAGATTTTATCACAAAAAAATGGAACATAGGGGGTATGCCCTATCAAACTTTCATGTTTTAAATAAAATGTAAAAAAACAGCACATTAGAAATTTCTCTATAAATTCCAAACGGGAGCTTGTGCATCATATCGGAAAACAGGAGTTAGTAGCTAATAAGTGTAGAAATTAAATTACGTATAGATTTTATCACAAAAAAATGGAACATAGGGAGTATGCCCTATCAAACTTTCATGTTTTAAATAAAATGTAAAAAAACAGCACATTATAAATTTCTCTATAAATTCCAAACGGGAGCTTGTGCATCATATCGGAAAACAGCAATTAATAGCTATTAAATGTAGAAATCAAATTACGTATAGATTTTATCACAAAAAAATGGAACATAGGGGGTATGCCCTATCAAACTTTCATGTTTTAAATAAAATGTAAAAAAACAGCACATTAGAAATTTCTCTATAAATTCCAAACGGGAGCTTGTGCATCATATCGGAAAACAGGAGTTAGTAGCTAGTAAGTGTAGAAATCAAATTACGTATAGATTTTATCACAAAAAAATGGAAAATAGGGGGTATGCCCTATCAAACTTTCATGTTTTAAATAAAATGTAAAAAAACAGCACATTAGAAATTTCTCTATAAATTCCAAACGGGAGCTTGTGCATCATATCGGAAAACAGCAATTAATAGCTATTAAATGTAGAAATCAAATTACGTATAGATTTTATCACAAAAAAATGGAACATAGGGGGTATGCCCTATCAAACTTTCATGTTTTAAATAAAATGTAAAAAAACAGCACATTAGAAATTTCTCTATAAATTCCAAACGGGAGCTTGTGCATCATATCGGAAAACAGCAATTAATAGCTATTAAGTGTAGAAATCCAATTACGTATAGATTTTTCCACAAAAAAATGGAACATAGGGGGTATGCCCTATCAAACTTTCATGTTTTAAATAAAATGTAAAAAAACAGCACATTATAAATTTCTCTATAAATTCCAAACGGGAGCTTGTGCATCATATCGGCAAACAGCAATTAATAGCTATTAAATATAGAAATCAAATTACGTATAGATTTTTCCACAAAAAAATGGAACATAGGGGGTATGCCTTATCAAACTTTCATGTTTTAGATAAAATGTAAAAAAACAGCACATTAGAAATTTCTCTATAAATTCCAAACGGGAGCTTGTGCATCATATCGTAAAACAACAATTAATAGCTATTAAATGTAGAAATCAAATAACGTGTAGATTTTTCCACAAAAAAATGGAACATAGGGGGTATGCCCTATCAAACTTTCATGTTTAAAATAAAATGTAAAAAAACAGCACATTAGAAATTTCTCTATAAATTCCAAACGGGAGCTTGTGCATCATATCGGAAAACAGCAATTAATAGCTATTGAATATAGAAATCAATTTCCGTATAGATTTTTCCACAAAAAAATGGAACATAGGGGGTATGCCCTATCAAACTTTCATGTTTAAAATAAAATGTTATTTTTATTTATATTTTTAAAATAAAATGTTATTTTTATTTATATTTTTAAAATAAAATTTATTTTATTTTAAACATGAAAGTTTTTTAGAGCATACCCCCGATGTTCCATTTTTTTGTGGAAAAATCTATACGGAATTTGATTTCTACATTTAATAGCTATTAATTGCTGTTTTCCGATATGATGCACAAGCTCCCGTTTGGAATTTATAGAGAAATTTATAATGTGCTGTTTTTTTAACATTTTATCTAAAACATGAAAGTTTTTAGGGCATACCCCCTATGTTCCATTTTTTTGTGGAAAAATCTATACGGAATTTGATTTCTACATTTAATAGCTATTAATTGCTGTTTTCCGATATGATGCACAAGCTCCCGTTTGGAATTTATAGAGAAATTTATAATGTGCTGTTTTTTTAACTTTTTATCTAAAACATGAAAGTTTTTTAGGGCATACCCCCTATGTTCCATTTTTTTGTGGAAAAATCTATACGCAGTTTGATTTCTACGCTTATTAGCTATTAATTCCTGTTTTCCGATATGATGCACAAGCTCCCGTTTGGAATTTATAGAGAAATTTCTAATGTGCTGTTTTTTTTAACATTTTATCTAAAACATGAAAGTTTGATAGGTTATACCCCCTATGTTCCATTTTTTTGTGGAAAAATCTATGCGGAAATTGATTTCTATATTCAATAGCTATTAATTGCTGTTTTCCGTTATGATGCACAAGCTCCCGTTTGGAATTTATAGAGAAATTTATAATGTGCTGTTTTTTGACATTTTATTTTAAACATGAAAGTTTGATAGGTCATACCCCCTATGTTCCATTTTTTTGTGGAAAAATCTATACGGAAATTGATTTCTATATTCAATAGCTATTAATTGCTGTTTTCCGATATGATGCACAAGCTCCCGTTTGGAATTTATAGAGAAATTTCTAATGTGCTGTTTTTTTACATTTTATTTTAAACATGAAAGTTTGATAGGGCATACCCCCTATGTTCCATTTTTTTGTGGAAAAATCTACACGTTATTTGATTTCTACATTTAATAGCTATTAATTGTTGTTTTACGATATGATGCACAAGCTCCCGTTTGAAATTTATAGAGAAATTTATAATGTGCTGTTTTTTTACATTTTATCTAAAACAATGCACAAGCTCCCGTTTAGATTTTGTAGGGAAATTTATAAAACAATTATTGCTTATAATGCACACAAATTCTAATAAATAATCCACAAAATTCTAATAATCCACAAAATTCACAAATTAATTTTATTTTGATTAAATGTGTTTTAGTTATTATTGATTTATTGATTTCTAAAAAAAATTTGCATCGACATTAGCAATTGTTGTTTATAAAACACATAAGTTTGTTCAATGTATTTTAGGTTATGTTTGGGTTTGTTAGTTTTCAAATTAGAAACGAATGGAATGGACTTTTTAACAAACCGCATTTACACTAACAAATCTACACAATGATACATAAACAACAACAAACAATTTTCACCACTCAAGAAAAAAATGTTTGTTTTGATAAATCAGCTGTTACGGTTTGTTAAAAAGTTTCGTTGAGTTTGATTTGTTCACGGCGGCTCTTTACATAAAGTTACCAGACTTTGGATTTAAAGACTTATTAAGAGCGTTGTCAACTTGGTGCGTTTCTCACCATTTTTGGTGCGAAAAATTCCTTAGTTGGTGCGTTTTTATTTAAGAGAGAGCGACAAAATGAAATATATATTATATGGCGATATTAAAATTATTAGAATTAATTTATAATACATTATGCACATAGCAGTTATTATTGCAATTGTGATCAGCCCGTATTTTAGCACTTTGTTATGTAATGAACATCACCAAGTCATGACACTTGACATTTATACAATGGTACCAATATTGAAAAACAAAACACCGAAAAATAAAATAAGAAAAAAGCTATAAAATAAAAAAAAAACTGTTCGTGTCAATTTCTTGTATATTATTTTTCTTTTATTTGACAAGTTAATAATATTTATTTAGATATATAAAAATATATTTCCTGTCAATAGGTATTAAAGAATGTGTATATATTAAAATTTCCTACCAAAACTGTGTAAATAAAAAAAATCGATATGAACAAAATTTTATAAAGGAACGTGTGTATATGTGTGAATGAATGTGTGGTAGTGTTAAGAAAAAATTTAGTCTTGAGACCGCTATAACGGGTCAACAGAAATAAATGAAGTATAAATTATTAGTGCAATAAAAAAAATAGTATGAACAATTATTATCAAGATGGAGAGAAGAGTTAAATTGAAATCTATTAATCCTCACATAACGTGTAAAATATGTGGAGGATATTTCATTGATGCCACCACAGTTACAGAATGTTTACATACCTGTTAGTATAAAATACATACATTCATACATAATTTCTATTTAATATTTTCTTAATAAAAATTAAAATTTAATTTGTATTTAGTTTGTAAAAGTTGTTTGGTTAAACATCTGGAAGAGAAGAAGACCTGTCCTACCTGCGAAAATGTTATACATCAATCTCACCCGCTTCAGTATATTAGCTTTGATCGGACAATGCAAGATATTGTTTACAAATTAGTGCCAAATCTGCAAGAAGGTAAGTACATACAGTCAGAGACTAAAGTTTAAATACACCTCAAAAATTGATTGTTTAAAGAAAAGTAAACGTTTCAGGAAAACTTAAAGTATACAGTTTTAATTAGTTTTATAAATAAAAAAATACAATAACAAAAAATAAAGACTTCATTACTAACATAACCGTAATTCTTAAAAATACGATAAAATTCACTAGACAAAAGTTTAAATACATCTTGCAAAACAAAGAACTCTCTTTCATTTCTCAAAAACAAAGTACAATTATATTTTATGTTTCGGTGAAATTATGTTCTTACAAGCCATAACATGTTATTAGTACTCTTTTTATTGTCAGCATTGCAAGTTTTATCGAAAATTATGGGCAAAGGTAAATAAATTGAGTCCAGCATTAAACATTTAATAATAAAACGTTTCAACGAAGGAAAATCCTATCGGGAAATAGGAAAATTATTAAATGTGTTATTTTAAAATATCCAAAATATAATTAGAAAATATAAGGAAAATGGTTCCGTAGCAAATATTCCAAGAAGCGGTCGTCCAAAAAAACTTACCAATCGTGATATTAACCACACCGTAAAAGAAGTGAAAAAGAATCCAAGAATAAGTGCATCAAAACTTGCAGATGATATCGCTAATAACTATAACAAAAATGTTCATCCAAGAACTGTTCGAAGAGCATTGCGAGAAAATGGATATAAAAGCCGAGTTTCCCGAAAAAGGCTACTAATAAGTGAAAAAACAAAAAACTTAGACTGGAGTTTGGACATAAGTACAGAAACAAAGACGCTGAGTTTTGGAAAAGAGTTCTTTTTACAGACGAGAGCAAATTTAATTTATTTGGAAGCGATGGCCGTGCAAAGGTCTGGCGCAAGCCAAACACTGCCCTTCAAACCCAAAATTTGGTTCCTACGGTAAAACACGGTGGTGACAATGTAATAGTTTGGCGAGCGATTGGAGCAGCGTGGGTTGAAAATTTGAAGTTTATTGATGGGATCATGAATCAACATACTTAAAAGAGTGTATTGGAAATCAATTTGCAAGCATCCGTCGACATCTTTGGCCTTGGATCCCGTTTGATCTTTCAACAGGATAACGATCCCAAGCACACCGCACTTTCTGTGAGAGAGTGGTTGCTTTATTCTGATCCCAGACAGCTCCATAGCCAACGTCAATCGCCAGACTTAAACCCAATTGAGCACGTTTGGGATATAATGAAGCGCAAATTATTGGCAACTTCAATAACGAGCAAAAAGTCGCTTAAAGAAGCTCTTAAAAGAATCTGGTCAGAAATATCGCCTTCTGAAACAGAAAACTTGGTACTTTCTATGCCACACCGCTGGCAGACAGTTATTGATAGCCATGGCGGTCCAAAAAGTATTGAAATGTTTTCTTTTTTAATTTATCTAAAAAAAAATTTATTAACATTCCAAGATGTATTTAAACTTTTGTCGAGTGAATTTTATAGTATTTTTAAGAATTACCGTTATGTTCGTAATGAGGCCTATATTTTTTGTTATTTTATTTTGTTATTTATAAAACTAAATAAAACTGTATACTTTAAGTTTTCCTGAAACTTTTACTTTTCTTTAAACAATCAATTTTTGAGGTGTATTTAAACTTTAGTCTTTGACTGTATACACCCCTATCGTGAATAAAAATTCCACATGAAATTTGTTCCCTTTTCACATTTTTCCTATTAAAATTCAATGTTAAAAAAATAAAAGGGAACAAATTTCATGTGGAATTTTTATTCACGATAGGGGCGATATTATATGTACATATGTACATACATAGGTATTTACAATTTTTAAATATTTATATATTTAATATTTACATATAATTGATTTTTTTTTTCATATTAGATGAAATGCGTAGAGAGCGTGACTTTTACAAAAGTCGTAATATGGCCTGTCCAAAAGATTTGCCACAAAATCATGATGATGACAATGAAAAGGTTATGGAAGCACATGCAGAATCTGATTTCCATAGATTAGACGAACAAGTGAATGTATGTTTGGAATGCATGAGTAACAATTTCAAAAATCTGCAGAGACGTTTTATACGCTGCAGCTCTCAGGCAACGATAACGCACCTCAAAAAGTTGGTGGCAAAAAAGATACTAAATGGCATTGATAAATATAGAGAGGTAAGTAACTCAATAAAAAAACATTATTTTACCGTGTATAACAAATTGCATTCACTGTGTTTAAGATTGATATATTGTGCAACGAGGAATTGTTGGGCAAGGATCATACCTTAAAATTTGTTTATGTTACCCGTTGGCGTTTTCGAGAACCTCCTTTACGTTTGCAGTTTCGTCCTAGAGTAGAAATTTAGTTTAATATATGTCTTAATATTTTACGTAATTTTAAAAAATAACTACTGTAATAAAGCGTATAGTTAAGTCAGAGTTATCTATATATACATATTAAAATTTATAATACATATATTTATTTATAAACTAATAATTTAATTCATAGCTTTTATTACGAGTCTTATTTTAAATAGATTTTTATTTTTTATATATATATATATGCTTTAATGATGATTATACTAAAACTCCTCTACAATTATATTATAATTTTATACTTCCTTTCATAAAACCTGATTTTTTTTCTTTATTAGACATTTATATTTTTTAATCAAATACTATATATAAATTTAGTTTTCTTTTAATTTTTATTTTTATACATACTTCCATTATGATTTCAAACAAACTTTATACAAAGAAAATAGTTTTATATATTTATATATATTTTGTATATACACAATAAAAATCTATTAGATAAATAAATGATAATTTATAAAAAATATTAAGATAAATGTGAATTTGAAAATTATTTTGTATTGCTACTTTGGAACTCATTCAGCTCATTGTAAAAGGTTTTGACGATTTACAATGTATTGCAATGCGAAAGTCAAAGCGATGCGCAAATGAATTGCGATGCGATAGGTATTTGGTATTTTATTGGCGCGTCTTGGTGGTCTTATTGTTCGTCTCCCTGGATGAAATTTGATTATTAAAAGCATATAATCTATTAGGTACCACAACAATAAGTGCTTTGCGATTGTTGTTTTGCCATCGAAGGAATTTTGCTATTTTTGACATTGTTTTCGCAATTAAGAATTCCAACTTGCCAGCTTTTTGCATTTCAAATGCGATTAAAAAAGTACTTTTCGCAATAGAGAATAACAACTGTTCGCTTTTATGTATTTTCGAATAGTATTTATTTTCGCATCGCAATACATAATAAGCCCCCTCCCTGTTTACTTAATCTGGTGATGTCTCACACAATCAGGTTGATTAGCTCTGGTAACAAAATACTATAAGGAATTAGTACAAACTGTTAGTGAAAGTCCCTAACTCGCTATTTTTTCGAAATGAGTTTTTTTTTGCGATTCCAATGCATTTAATGCAAATACACCTCCTCACAAAAATTTATTGCAATAGTGTAAAAAAAAACGCTTTTATAAGCAGTTGTACAAAAAAAGTTACATGTTGAATATTACAGTTTCTATCATGTTTTTACCTTCTCCTGTAAAGTTTCAAATATGCGAGTTAGGGCCTTTCTACATGATACCATCGATATGTATCTAATTGGAATATATGTTGTTAGTTCCTACGCGCTAATCTCCGTATCATGGTCAAATAATGAATATTCCGTGAACTTTTTGGCATAATTTTAGGTCTTTTTTAACTATCTGATTGGCTTGAAGACTATTGAATCGTGAAAAAAGCAATTGCAAATGTACATAGAGTTAAATATGGAAAAATTAAAAATAGAAAAAAAAACGTACCACTGCGGTTCGAAATCCAAAAGTAAATGGACAAAAGATTAAGTAACTTTTATAGATGTAAATATATATAAGGTACATATAAACAACTTCTTAATTAAAAATTATGTTTTTAATGTCAAAATCTTGGAACACAATATTAAAATAAAAGGTTTATTTAATTTATTCCTTTAAGTCTATGGATACAATATTATCCTTGCAGACTATCAACTGAATTCTAAAATCTATTAACTTAAAGTAAATTATCTAAAAATTTTAAAATTAAGTTATCCAAAACAAGTTAAAAAATTTAGTCGAAAATTTCCTTCAACATTTTTTCCTTAAAATCTTAATAAAATAAAAATATTGACATAACTTTAAAGAACTAAAACAGGACAAAGGAGAGAACCAATAATGTAATATATACATTTCAATTCAATTCTTTATTTCAATACATAGAAAGCCTTTGTGGCCAATTATACATGTATAATATATATATACATGTATAATATTTTAATTAATGTGATTATAATAAAAATTTAAAATATATATAAGCAAATTTCAATGTTTAGTATAAATGACCAATTAAAAACAGTTTTACATATAATATGAGCATTAGAAAAAATATATTTCACTTTATTCTGAAAATTTTATGTATTATTTATTTATTCAGTAATAAAAAGCCAATTAGGCCAAAATAATATTACATAGTAATACAATAAACCTAAGTATAAAAGCAAGGTTAAATATTCAATAAATTTCATGTTACAATACTATCAAATGGGCTCCCCAGCCGTGATAAAAAAAGTGTAGATAGGTATGTATGTCAAGATTTAATAAATAAAAAGAGACAAAAGAAATACGGTCCAGTTAGGGATAGTTAGGACAAGAATTACATTAATAGAAGAGATCACAAAGGGTCTGAAAAATATTGCAAAAGTTTTACTTTGAAAACATTATTAGAGTGCGTAAAAATTTGCAACTCTAATGGCAGACTATTCCAATAGCTTGTGATCCTAACAACAAAAGACCTACTGAAAAAAGATTTAAATATTCTAGGGGGAACAAAGTGAGGATTTCTGTCGCGGGGAGAAAAAATAAATGCATCGCATATAACAGAAGGTCTACCAGTTTTCATAATTTTGTAAAACTTTAGCATGTATGTAGAATTGAAATTCAAATTTTGTATAATTTTTTCCAAATTAAAAATCTGATTTGTAAAGGATGTCCCAACTAGAACGCAATTTTTAAATTTTAAATAAAACAGATATTTACTTTATTATATCGTAAAGTAGACAGAATGAGGTGATGTATAGAACAAGATATCGTGCAGATGGCCGCCGCGGCTTTGCTGGCACACACACGATCTTTTAATGAAATTTTCAATGGCATTTTTGCATTAATGCTGCGGTATTTCATTAATTCAGCGTCCAATTTCCTCTTTTAAGGCTTGAGTCGTCGTCGGCTTAATCGCGTAAACCATTGACTTAAAAAACCCCAAAGAAAAAAATCTAAAGGTGTTAAATCGCATGATCTATGCGGCCAATTCTGGTCTCCAAAACGCGAAATAACACGACCGGGAAATGACTGATGCATTTTCTCCGGTTGTATGACATGTGGCGCCGTCTTGTTGAAACCACATGCCCTCCACATTCATTTCTTCAATTCTAGGCAAGAAAAAACTGGTTATCATTTCACGATACCGAACACCATTGCGTTCTAGTTGGGGCACCCTTTACATAGTATTAAAATAGATTGACGACATGTAAAAATCGTAAAATTGCTATCACTTAAAATAAAAATGTACTCATATTTAAAAGCTGATTGATGTGAAAACTTCAAACAGCTGTATTTGTTTTGGTTGGCATAATAATAAACCGAGCAAAATTAGGAAAACATTTTGTTTAACAAATAATATGTTTTAATATTTATCACACATGAATGCCGTTATTGCATTGTGTCATTTTTGTGAGGCTCACGGTCCCTCTGCTATTTTTAGTACGCAAACTCTTAGGGACACAAAGTTAGATGAACTATATTCAGCAGCAGCTTTGCAAACCTCAAATAGCGTAGCAGGTAAACAATGTGCTGCCTGCAACTCAATCGGACAAACAAACGGTCTATATAGCAAAGATAATGAAAGTGGAGCAACTTTTCTAAGTACTCAACAGTCAGCACTACCAGAGGTGGCTACGTTAGTAAAACAAGCTGCAGTGCGTAGTTTAAGCTGCGAAATAAATAACAACAAGGATGGAGGCTTTGTATTTTTCGGTGACACTTCGAGGGGTCATGTTTTAAGTCACACATTTCATGTTAGTGACTTGCAGGTAATAGTTGTATAAAAAGTTTCTAGGTATATAAATCAAAAAAATAACTTATACACGTTTATTACAGGCCCGTGGTTTTTATCAGTTATTTTCCATAATAATCCTCATGAAAGACAAATACTTTCTACTTAATACCAAGCCATTCTTAGCAGAAAATTTACGTAAAATATCCTCCCAGTTGAAGAACGGAGCGAAACGCATCAGAGAAGAGGAAGAATTAAAGGGTTCTCCGCGCCAGAG
This sequence comes from Bellardia pandia, assembly GCA_916048285.2. Classification (NCBI taxonomy): domain Eukaryota; kingdom Metazoa; phylum Arthropoda; class Insecta; order Diptera; family Calliphoridae; genus Bellardia; species Bellardia pandia. The sequence continues at coordinate 48,977,735 of OU696531.1, forward strand.
AAGGCTATCTGGCTCACAGCCTTTAGTACAAACGCCCAGGTCACTAGTAGAATTAACAGGAGAAGAAAACGTATTTGCCATTTTGCACTCACATTTTTCTTGGCTTTTATTGGCTGGTTCAAGATTCTTAACAGAACATGTAACATTTGGTAATCTTCCTTGGCTGCCACCGCAAAGTAGCAGTCATCCACCACAACAGAGACTCACATATAACATAACAACTCTGCCAATGATACAGAAATATGAGACACTTGATGACGCAGAAGAATTTTATTCTCTAAGGTACATTAAACAGGTGGTTAGAAAGACAGAGTTTGCATCCATATGCTATTGTGCTTTAACCGGTATTAAGGTATAAAACATAATTGTAAGCTGTGAACTATTTTTAAGTACTATATATATTCTTAGATTATTGTACGAGGGGATTCAGCTCGTACTTTTCATTTTATGATGTGTCTTAAGAAACTTTTGCCCGAACAAATGCACACTCTTATAAGGGTAGATGCACAGCACCAACATTCTATTAGTGCAGACTATAAAATTATCTCAATATCGAATGAAATCGCCGTACCCATGGCTAGTTCATCTGTTTTTCGAATAGATTTTTTGGAAGAATCTCTGGGTAACAATGTTTGCATAAAATGGCCAGGTTCAGTACCCACAAAACGTAAGTTTTTTTTATGTAATTGTACAATTTTAGAAATTTAATTCGAATAATAGATATAATAAATTAATAACCTGTAAGAAAATAATGCATCCAAATAATATGGCTGTTTTCATAAACGCAGTATGCAATGCAACATTTCATTGCATAGAGTTCATAATAGCATTTAGAATATAATTTAAAAACTTTTATCACATAAAATATAGAGATATTGGAAATTAAAGAGAATCTTAAAACAAAAATTTTTAAATTATATTTCTAAATGCTATTATGAACTCTATGCAATGAAATGTTGCATTGCATACTGCGTTTATGAAAGCAACCTATATTTCTTCTTTTAGTGCCGGATTTATTGGTGAAATTGTTAAAAGCTGTTGATGAAACTCGTTTTACAGAGTTGGTCTTAAATCGACATACCAAAGTCTTGGTAGAGGAATGGAAAAAGTATTACCAGATAATTATTTCATTAATGTCAGTTTCATCGCTTTTTCTTCTCTTAGCAAAGTGATATGCCTAAATCATGCGAAATCAACCAATGGGCAGGCCAAATTAAAACGAGTATTAGGTATCCAGCCTCAGGATCAACCACTATTAAACTATTGGAGTGCACACTTGCACTAGATTTATTTCTTTAATAAAGTCGGATCTCGATTACCCGTGATGGACGGGACCAGAAGCATTACGGATAATCGAATTACAATTTTGATTATACAGTTTTTAAATATTTTTATTATTTAACAAGTGAGCATTGATTGGTATTTATACTAATAAAAATATACTTAAAAAATTAATTCTTAAAACTTCGTATTTTTGAGCTAGCATTTTAACTGACATTATTTGTTAATGCTCGTTAATTATTTTAACTTTATATCTTCAATATTTAAATTTTTTTTATCTTTTTACCACTGGTAACGATGCCATACTAAATATATTTATTTACGTAGATCTAATCACCCGTACTTCCCAAATTTCAAAATTAAACTAATCACTTTTAAATGCCTCTGACTCATCGTATGCAAACAAGGGAATTCCCCGTTTTCATGTTTATTATATTGAATGTATGAATTTGAAGTTTAGAGGCAATCACCGTTAATCGAAGCGAACAATTTAAAAATATTGAAGGAAAAAACGAGAGACTGATATTTTTCCATCACGGTTAATCGGGGTTACCGGTCCGACTGTACAACAAACACTTTTTGTTAAAAAAAAAAATGTTTATAATAAATAAAAAACACGAGTATTATTTAAAAATGCTCCTTCAACCAAGACTTTCTGGTTTGTGGGAACCAGCATGTAAACTGATTTCTTTTATTCACGTTCTTATTGAACAGTTTTTTGCCCTTATTGATGGATATTAGCAACTTAATTAATGTAACTAAACACAAAAATAAAAAAACTTTTTGTTGTTTACTTCTTGTAACCACAGCTTGAACGACGACCACGGGCACGTTCGAATTTGCGTCCCTTGGAGCGTACATAGGGCCGAGTGTGAGAGTGGGGTACACCGGGAGCTTTGCCGAAGTGTTTGCATGAAGTACGTGCGGTACGTCTACCTTGCAACAACAAACAGTTCTTGCCAGTGGGTGACTTGAGAGCCAATTGATCGAAAGTGATTACTTCACCACCAGCCTTCAAGATGCGCTCGCGAGCAGTTTGGGTGACGTGCAAAGCACAGACGCTCATTTTGGGAACGGTCAATAGACGTACGTCATCGGTGACGGTGCCAACAATAACAATAGTGGAATCAGGTTGCTTGGCAACTTTGAAGAAACGGCTCACACGTTGCAATGACATGGGAGGCCTGTTGGTCTTGCTCATAAACAAACGCTTCAACACGATGCGGTTGAATTTTTTGTTGGTACGGCGTTGAAGGAAACGGTACAACTGCAAAAAAACAAAAACAATGTCAAAACAATTTTCTTAATCAATAAACCAATTTACGACGAAAATGTACAAAAAAAAACAGTTCTTTAGTTTTCTGCACTTTCATCACACTATTTTGACTTACCTTGACCAAAAGACGCAAGTAAACATCTTGGGATTTAGGCTCAGTTCTGCGAACCTTACGATCGTATTTGTGGCTAATATCAATACCCTGAAAAAGAATGCACAAAAAATATTTGTTAATTCACATATTGATTTTACTTGGTTGCAAGATATCACTATTCACTTTAGTTTTTAATTTTGTTTTTTTACGATTGTTTACAATTTAATTTTGTTAAAAAACTTTTCACTACAAGTCTTACCATTTTGGCGACCGGAAAAAGAAAGAGACGTAGTTCGCAGCCCTCAAATGTCAACTTGACATTTCAATTATACACGAAGTTGGCCGCAGTTTATTATGTTGACATTTGAATAAATTTATTACAATATGGCAATGTATTAGGTTTGTACATTAGAAATAACATATACCAAATACACAAACCCAAAGTATAATAAAAATTATCAGCGTTGTCAACTTGGTGCGTTTCGCACCATTTTTGGTGTTTTTTAAATTTTTGGTGCGAAAAATTCTTAGTTGGTGCGCGGTGCGCTTTTCTTTATTTTGGTGCGTTTTGAAATTTTAAAGTTGACAACGCTGGTATCTCTAACAAACGAAATTATAATTCCCATATACTTTTTTTTTAAAAGTTCGCTATACATATGTATATACAACGAACCCGGTTTTCTTCTAAGAATTTCAACGGCTACAGAAACCAATCAACAACACACACAAACAACGACGACCGACGGAAGAAGAATTATGAGAGTGCATGAGGATAAAGGAGAGAGAGGAAGAAGAGAAAAAAAGAAGAAGAAGAAAAAAAACAAGAAACAATGTGTGGGTGGGGGCTAGCTAGTTAAAAAAGGAAGTGTAAATTCTAGCGGAAAAATTTTTTTTGCTCGTGTAGTGAGTAAATTTAAAAATGTGGTGAAAATATCGTGGTGAGTAAATATCGTGGTGAGTATAAAAAATCGTGGTGGGTTTTTAGAAATTCACCACAAATACCGTTATACCAAAACTTTCAAGGTCATTGAAAATTTGTCATTCTAAAAGTAGGCAATGTGCTTTTTTTAAAGAAAGTTTCTACAGCATAACTTAAGGATGTCAAAAAATATTTTAGTCAACCTGTAGCCAAAAAATCAAACAAGGTGATCCAATGTAATATTATGCTTGTTACCAGTGTTGTCAATTCCGAATAGCATATATGAGTATTTTTACCATGTTAAAAAAAATCACATGAAATTTTCATGAAAAGATGTTGCAGAAGTACTCTGTTCATTTTGTGAAAAACACATTTTTTCACAGCGAAATAATTAAAGTGGCAATTGTTTCACGTCGAATTTTCAATAACAGTTGACTGTCATCCAAAAGCCCTTCTTTCGCAACAACAACATCTATTACTTGTGCTGCTGCACAAGCGGCCAGTAATATTTGTTTATTCATGTTTATTTAACGATTTCGATTCAACACAGATTTTTAAATATTTTAACTTTTATTTATTTTATTTATTTTATTTATAACATATGTTTTGTTTACATAAGTTTTTTATAAAAACACTGAACTGTTGAAGACTGTTATAATTATGTATATATTATAACTTTTATGTGAAATTATTTCAATAAACGCCTAAAAAAGAAAATCTAAATTTGGTGCGATTTTTTTCTCCATGTTGGTGCGTTTTGAAATTTCAAAGGGCAAAATTTCAGTTTATGGGGGACACCCCTGGGAAAAAAAAAAAAAATGCCACGCCCCCTTAAATGACCCCAGGAGTGCGAAAATCATAATGAATAAGGGGGCTCACGCCCCCTATGGGCGTGGCAGTCGAAAAACGACCCGGCGCACCTACGTAGACAATATGGGTATCAAATGAAAGCTAATGTCTTCACGATTCCAAAAATAGCCGTATCGTCCAATTCACGACCCCAGTCGTGAATGTCAAAGGCAGTAACGCAATCCATATTTAGTGATGTTCTCGTGTCAAGAGTCAAATCATAAATGAGGATAAGTACAAAATTAAGAAACGAGGAAAACTCTTGAAAGCTTCTGATTGATTAATGAAAATTTGTTATACTGGCTTCGCTTAGTAAAGTTTTTCTGCGTGACCGGCCTACGGCCGGGCTTAGGGGTTTTTAACTCCAGTATGTCTTAATTCTAGACGGCGGGGATCTCGAGTGCTCGGCCTCTGGCCGAGCTAAAAAGAAATAAACAAAAAAAGTCCTTCCCCCATTTTATAAAAATTAACATATCTTCCTCAAATTCTGGACGATCTGGCAACTACGGGTATTTTTGGAATCGTGAAGACATTTCCTTTCATTTGATACCAATATTGCCTAAGTAGGTGGCATGGGTCGTTTTTCACCCCCGCCCCTATTTAACAAAAATGGCCGTATCGGCTGCAAAAACCGCCCGATCTGGCAACTATGGCTATTTTTGGAATCGTGAAGACATTAGCTTTCATTTGATACCCATATTGTCTACGTAGGTGGGCCGGGTCGTTTTTCGACTGCCACGCCCATAGGGGGCGTGAGCCCCCTTTTTCATTATGATTTTCGTACTCCTGGGAACATTCTGAAGGGGATGGCATATTTAGATTTTTCTCTAGGGGTGTCCCCCATAAACTGAAATTCAGCCTTTCAAAGTTTACAACGCTGATAATTATAGTTTATTTAATCAATTAAATTTTCTGAAAATATATTTCTTAATGCAGAGTTGATTTTTTTTTGAAAATTTCGAAAAAAATCTAAAAAATGTAATAAAAAATACGCGACTTTTAAAAGTATGCTGAATTCAAACATTCTATATAAGAAAGTCGATCAATTTACATGAAATTTTTTAGATTTATAATAAAAATGTATGATAAATAAATATATAAAACCTGTTTTTTTAATAATTCTATTACGCCCAATCATGAATAAAAACTCCGCGGGAGTTTTTTCTCTTTTCCCATTCAAAAAGGAAAAAACTCCTGCGGATTTTTTATTCATGATTGGGCTGAATATTTCGGCCACATTTTGTTCGGAATAAGAAACTTGCTTTCTAACAGCACAGACTTTTCACATCCAGCATTAATAGTGTTTGTCATACAGATATTTCTTAAACATAAATATTTTTGAACAAATACACCAGACATAAAACCTTTAGCCAAATTTATGACTAAAACTATCCAAAAGAAAAATGATAATTTTCACTTTGCTTAATATTTCTTCTTTTTTACTATTTTCATAAATAAAACCATTGCTATAAATGTTACTATTACAAATACTATCATTAGCCACATCCAACATTTCCATGCATTACGCGAATGGCCCTCTAATTTTTCTGTTTCTTTGTTAAGGGAACCAATATTACGATCTGCCATCCCAGCAGAACGTGATACCATTTCAGTATCTTTCTTAATAATTCTATTTGCAGTTTCCGTTTGTTCCCTCAGGTTTCTCGTTAAGGACAACATGTGCTCGGTAATCATTTCCTGGTTTTCTCTTATATACTTTACAGCTTCACTTTGTTCACCACGACTGGCCCCTTCTTCTAGGTGTTTGCGTCTCCTCAGTGAATCTTCTTGTAATAATTCCTTACGCAAATCTGAATACTGCTTTGATGACTGTAGTTGATTAATTTCTTTAAGAGCATCATCTCCTGCCTCAGAGGCACCACCTCTTATCCTAGCTGACCTTACACGGTTGGCTGATGGTGGACTGTCTATATAATTGGTAATTGTCTTTAAATCTTTTAGTCTCTTTGTATAATCAGGAATTTTTTCACTACTGTATGGACTAAAATAAAAAAGTCACATTAAGATGTTTTGATAAATTGAAAATTTTACGTATTTACTCTTCCATATTTTTAAGTTCATCGATCATAGTATCCAATGACTTGATAAATTTCTTTAAACGCCAAAAATTTACTTCTTCCTTAGCCAATTGTTCACAATTGGCTAATAATGTACGTATATTAACATTTAGCTTAGTGGCCATTTTAATTGTACTTTATTAATTTCTAAAATAGTTTCCTTAATTATATGTGGTCTTATGTTTCTAATTGTAAACAAACACGTCATAATGAAATGTCAAATTTTGAAAGATTCTACTAAATATTCACTGGAAACTACGTTCCCGTATCAAATAATAGTGCTGATAACTATTTACATCGAAACCTGCTTAATGTAAGCTCAAAACGCTAAATCGATTTTTTATGTTTTTATAAATTGCGATATAAAAATTAAAATAGTTTCTTTTTCGCCTTATGAATATGTTTAACTTGGATGTAATACGATCAAGTTTTGTCTTTCAAGTTTTGTTAAAGTTGTAGTTGAACATCCAAAATATTGCACAGAAAATGAGACATGTTGAATAATCGCTAGGTTTGATAGACAAATCTTCTATTTGACATCATTATCAACCACTGTTGTACGTTAATACAACTATGTGTGTATAGTGTCGCCATTTTCTTTTTCTTCATTAGAAATTTTTTCCCCAATCAAACGATAAAACAATTTGCGGTATTTCATAAAAATAAAACATTTTTTATCTAGTTTAACTGCAGCAAAAATAGAAAATAAATATAGAAAAGAAAAATTTAAGGCAATTTCTTGTGTTGTGGCTTATTTTTAAATATTTTGAGGTTTTCTTAAGAATTTGGTAAGTAAAGTTAGCTAAGGAAATCTTGAGTAAAACTAAAAGAATGCACATAAAGAAACTTATCAATGAAAAATAAAATAATGCCTTTCTGCGGAGTCTCAAAACGTCGTACATATTAAGTGATTGTTTTTTGCCTCATATTGATTTTGTGGTTTTTTAATATATGGTCATAAATATGTGTACATACATATATACATATATCTAACAAAGTGAATACATTTATTACGTACATAGATATTTAATATAGTTACATGGAAAGTTTAATTAAGTACTAATTTTTAAATGTTTTTTGGAACAAATCTAGTTTACCGACGCAGCTCCAAATAAATAAAAAAGTACCTAGGGCGATAGAAAATTGCAAAATAATGCTTGGTTTTCACTGTCAGTTTTGTTGTCAAATTGTCTAAATTGTTATGAAATTACCAACAATTTGGACAATTTGACAACAAAACTGACATAGTGAAAACCAAGCATAAGAAGAAAAAATAAAATAAAAAAATTGGCGCAAACGCTTAGTTTTCGAGTTATGGACGTTTTTAGTTTGCATAGAAATATGGCCCTATGCTCCTTGTAGGAGTTTAAAGGAACAGATATATATATAGAAATATGTAATTTTTCCACTAACTAAAGCTTCTGTGCATAGACGTCCTTCGGCCGGGCGCAAGGATTTTCTACTCTATGGTATAACAAACACCGGCTTCGCTAACTAAAACTTTTCTGCACCTAAAAAATGCTTAAATTAACCTAAAGAGGAAAATACTATGCGAATACAAAAACAAAATAGGTACATATTTGCAATCGTGAGCAAATTACATTTAATTTGAGTACCCACACATATTACTAAGTGGTCGGGGCAGTTTTTTGGTTCCAGGGGGCCCACGGGCCTCAGCCCCCTTAAATTTTAATTTTGTTTTTTTTTTCCTTTATTCTGAATTGGGTGGCATATTTTTTTATTTTCTTTTTCGCAGCCCTTTAAGCCAAATCACATACATATTTCTATGAAAACTAAAAACGTCCATTTTTTGTTCTTATTTTTCAATTTTCTATCCCCCTAGGTACTTTTTTTTATTTGGAGCTGCATCGGTAAACTAGATTTAAGCCTAGGCAACGTAACTGACAACAAGTTATTATTATGTAAGGCAACTTTCCTGTTTAAACTGTTTTTCGAATTTTCGAGTGGAAAATAAACATTTATATGTTAAAAATGTAAATAGTTTAACAACAAAATAACTAACATTTAAAATTTACCACTTAAAATAAAAATCAAAGCAACCACAAATTCTCGGTTGCCATGTTCGGCAACTAAAGTTAACAGCTTACAGTTGTCAGTTGCCATCTGTAATATGTTTTTGGTAACTGTCAACTCCACTGAGGTTCGGTTGCCATCCGTAATCGACCCATAAGACTAATAGTGTAAATAGTTTTTCCTGCACTGTAGGAATATTTGTTGCATGTGTCGGATATGAAAATGCCTATGTTCGCCCAAAAAACAGCTTCCATTCCGTCAGACAAGTTAATCTTGATTTGATAATTCTCGCACGTGTAACATTTAGATTTTTTTTTAAATTGACGTGACCAATTTCATAAATAAATAATATTTATCCATAATTGGTATTCTCTAAAAAGATGCAATTTTGCTTACAAAAAAGTATGTTTTTAACTATGCCATGTGGTTGAACAAATAATTCGTGATACAAATTAAAAACTGCAAATTTAGGTTTAAATTATTCACAACAATAAATTTATTGCATTTTTCATGATCATATAGTTTTTGTTTTCGAAATCGATTTCTAACAATCTGAATAAAGAAAATAGTTTTTGTAAGGAAAAACGTAGATTTTTTAAATAACCCAAATTAAATTGGTTTTATTTTTATATAGATTTAAAGTAAAATAACTGTTTTGGAGTTTTTCATTTCGGGATAGAGGGAAATTATTTGAAATTTATGTTAAATATAATACATATACCTTTTTTCAGTTAAATGTACTACTAATTTTTTTAATAATATTAATCCCTATATTATGATTTAAAATTTAATTTGAAACAATTTGTATAATACAATTTGAATTCATTAAATGTGACATCATTGTGCAAAATTTGTATTCCAATAAATATTTATTTATAAATTTGTATCGATTGAAAGCTTTTCACATCGAAAAAATATTATAATAAATAGTGAGGTCTGCTTAAAAGAATATCATACATATACGTATGTATTAATTGGAAATTTTGTTAAGAGTACTCTAAAGTTTTAAAAAGATTTAAAGTAAAATTTATACTATGTTTCCACGGAACATGCTTCACTCTCTATTCATGCTTCACACCCCAATCATGTGCGAAACAACTTGCTTCACCATACAAAATTTTAAGAGCGAATCAAGTAGATTCATATTGAATCAACTTGCGAAGCAAGAAAATTTGCACTCTTCTCTAATTTTTATCGCAAGTTTATCTGCACTAGCTGTAAAAATTTAATATTATTGTAAACAAAGCAAATTATTTTCTTGTTGCTGGAAGTAAAGAAAGTAAATACGTACGAATGCATGTTTTTTTCAAATAAGCTAACTAATTTATACTCACTTTTGTTTGTCCATTAAAAAAAATTATTTTCCACAAATTGTAAATTCTGTTTTTTTTTTATTCTGTTTGTTTATTAAAGACAACTGTCAAATCGAATCAAGTTTATTAATCATGTAAACAGCATGATTCATAAACATAATTCAGAAGGCGAAGCAGGTGATTCAAGTCGTCGTGGAAACATAGTATTAGTTAAAAGATGATAAAGTAGATCCAAATAAGCATACAAAATATTATATTATTTTATGTTATAATATTTCTTTCAACTTAAGAGAAATATAATCTTTAATCTAACTAATATTTACACAAATTGAGACCTGGTTGTTATGTTATGTTATGTTATGTTGATGTTCATTCATTCAAAATATGAAAAGCAAATAATTTTTAAGATCGTTTTTAGGAATTTTATAATTTGTTTGTACATAGTTATTTAAATTATTAGCTAAAATCGTAACAATTGCACAAATAAATAGTTACCTACCATATTCACAGGGAAATAGGGAATGCGATTTAACGACATACATATGACGTTGTTGATGTAGTTGTTCGAGAGTTCGCAATTCCGCAAGGGTCAAAAGAATCTTCATCGCTAATTTATGAAGAAAATTTTGAAATCTTATTTTTGTTATCTAATTACACAAGTTATTATCTTTTAAAGCTACGTAAATCTATCAAGGGGATATTTAAAAATTTACGATTTTTTGTGTAAAATCAAAAAATTTTGCTGTATATTTATACCCTACACCACCATAGTGGGGTGGGTATATTGGATTTGTGCTGATGTTTGTAACGCCCAGAAATATTGGTCCAACACCCACCTTAAAGTATACGGATCGGCTCAGAATCACTTTCTGAGTCGATTTAACGATGTGCGACCGTCTGTCTGGCTGTCCATTAGGGATGCCAATCCCGGGATTATTAAATCTGTAATAAATCCCGAAAATCCCGGAATTTTTCGAGATTAATAAATCCCGAAAATTTTTATTTGTGTAAAAGATCCAGACAATTGCTTTTAATTGCTTTTTTGGCATACACAAATACAAAACATCTACACTTAACATAAATCAATACGAACAGAATGGTTGCTATTCAATAAATAAATATTTTTGCGATTAAAATTAATTTTGGATTGCCAAACCCGCTGGAACAAACCGTTTGATATGTGTCGACGGTTTTTGGAACTGTAAATTCCAATAAAAAAAGCTTTAATTGATTTAAAAACTCAACAGATGATAGATGATGAATTTGCTTTACTTAAACAAATAGTTGTAATTTTAAATCCGATTAAAGTAACAGTTGAAGCCTTTTGTCGCAGTGATATGAATTTCTGTAAAGCCGATGCTGCACTTTCATTTATGCTAAAAGAGGTATCAAAAAGTGATTGCAAATTAAGTGATGAACTGGTGAAAGCTCTATCTAAAAGAATCCAAGAAAGAAGAACGATTTACTCAACACTTAAATTTCTTTAAAAACCTAAAATTGAAATCAGAATTTGATAAAAACGTAGAAATGTTTGTTATTAGAAATGAGTTAAAAACGTTGATTGCTCATTTTAAAGGAAATGAGATCTGTGGCTCACCTTCAAATTATTCTGATTCGGATTTATCAATGATTGAGTAAACAAATGATGATACTAATATTTCAATCATAAAAAAATTAAATAATGCAATTGAAATGTGCAGAAGTCCAAAAAAAAAAAAAACACCTAATAACGTCCGTAATGATATGGAATCTAACATTGAAAGAGAAATTGCAATCAGCATACAACAATTTGCTAACAATTTTGCCCACAAGCGTTGATTGTGAACGATGTTTTTCGTCAGCATCATATATTGATAACAAAATTAGATCATGATTATCTGATGACACTTTAGATGCCTTAATATTTTTAAGAAGCTTTTTAAAGAACGACCATTAATATTCTATTATTTTTAAATTTATAAATATAGAAATTAAAAGCCAAATGACATATAATTTTTGTCAACCTAATAATTTATACATATGTATGTATGTATATGTATATGTATGTACAGTGTAAAAAAAACTATGTAATGTAATTTTGCTTTTAAAATTATTAAAGGTTTATAAACTTTTAATAAATGAAAACACTATACTTTGAGACAATTTTTTGTTTTTAAACAAATTAATATTAAATATATGTTACTTTTTTGTTTCTTTATTACTTTAATTCAATGAACTACTTTTTTGTTATATTTTTATTTAAATTTATGAATTAAATAAATAGTTTTTTCATTAATATTGTAATTTTTTAATATGAAACAAAAATCTCGATAATCCCGAAATCCCGAAAATGCCGATTTCGTGATCCCGGGATTCATTTATGAAATCCCGAATCCCGGTATTTAAAAAACCAGTCCGTTTGGCATCCCTACTGTCCATGTCAAGCTTGTGCGCAGAGTACAGGTCGCAATTTTGAAGATATTTCGATAAAATTTGGTACGTGATATTTTTTTCGGCCCAAGGACGGATGGGATTGAAACTGGTGGAAATCGGTCCATAATTTCACATGGCCCCCATACAAATGTCCTTCCGAAATTGGGGTTTACCGATCATAAATGCTTGAATTATGCAAGTATATAAACAAATTTCACCACAAATGAGTAGTAAATGGAGCTAAATCACATCTAAAAATTTTGTGAAGATCGGTCCATAATCAGTCGTAGCTCCCATATAAGGCCAACTTCCGAAAATCACTTTAAAGAGCATAACTCTCTCAAAAATGTTGGTATTCAAATAATATTTAACAAAAATATATTTCATATACATATATACAAATAATACGGTGCAATTTTATTGTGGTCGGTCCATAATCAGTCATAGCTCCCATATAAGGCCCACTTCCGAATATCACTTTAAACAGCATAACTCACGCAAAAATGCTGGTATCCAAATAATATTTAACACAAATATATTTCATATACATACATATATACAAATAATACCGTATAATTTTATTGTGATCGGTCCATAATTAGTCGAAACTCCATAAATCTTTTAAAAGTATTTATAGCGAGATAAAGTTTAACATACACAATATTTATATTCACAGAAATCATGACACTAAATTTTGGTCCAAAATAGGTGATATCTCCCATATAACGCCCATTTCTGAAAAATTGTTTTATACATATACTAGGTGTAGGTCGGGCTTGACCGACTATACTTTTTTACTTGTTTTGTAATATTTTTTTTATATGAAATCTGAACGAATAACTAATTATTTTAAACTTATAGAATTAAAAATCTAAATTAGAATAAGAAAATTAATACTTTAGACCACGTGAACGAAAGAGGTTTGGCTTTCGAAAACCATTATTAAATGTGTTAATACGATAACCAGGCTGAGCGTTTTGAAAAACATTTCCATTAGGATTAGAGCCTGGACCTCTACTGACGCCACTTAGACCCGAACGTATATTTGGAGAAACGTAAGGACGTTGGCTAGTAGATAAAAATGTATTTTGAGCTTGCTGTGGCTGCTGTGGTTGCTGTTGTTGATTGGTTTGAAAATTATTCGGAAATAATGGAGGCTGCAAAGAGTTATTTGGAGTTTGGGCGCCGCCAGCCGAATTTTGCTGCAGTAGAAAGTTATTCAGTGTCGGATTGTTATTTGGCTGTTGTTGCAATGGAGGTACTAATGAATTAATTGGAAAAACTGGAACGTTTGATGGAGATGCTTTTGTGGTTTGTTGTTGCACAATCTGGGGCCTTCTTGTAATTGCTGGTGCCAAATACGGATTAATGTAAGAGTTATTATTGCCTGGTATGTTATAGGTTTTACCAGATGGTGTTGCTACGGCTACACTTCCTATTGGCTGGGAATGGACACACGGTTTTGGATAATCATAGCCGTCTAGAGCTTTGATACCAGGACTTAGCTGTACATAATTATCGAAATACTGATGAACCGAATGTTCTGGTGTAGAATAATTTAAACTAATCAACGATTCACGAACTTTTAAGCGACTACTATTGAAATTTGGCAACAACTCAGCATCTCCTTTGATTTTTTCTACCTCTTTCATCTGCTCCGTTATCTCTTCAGATATTTCTGCTGAAATTTCCGTAACAGGTTTTTCTATTTCTTTAGGACGTAATTTTTGATTTGGTCTCGTTGTAAACTCCTCCCTACCTTTCCTATCTTCATATTTTGTTTCTGTTTTTTTCACCTTCTCCTTCTCCTTTTTCTTATCATCATTATTATGATTTTTATTTACATACTCAAAGAGATCATCTACGTCAGGCACATCCGGTATAATACCATACGAATCAAAGTTATCCCTAAAAGCTTCCGCCCAATTCTCATTCTTGTGTAGTTTTGGATCAATTTTGAGTTTTTCATTTTTATCATTTAAATTTTTTATTACTGTTATTGTTTTCACTTGAGTTCCTTCTTTATTATTAATATTAGTTGCTGCGTACGACAAACTAATGTCTCTCTTTTCTTGGTTGGTTGAACGCCTTTTGATTAATCTGGTGCCAAACGGTTTAAATCCATTAAAGTAATCTCCATCACTATGACCAATGCTGCTATATTCTTCAAGAGTAGCGGCCGATGTCATTAATGATATGAGCAGAATAATTAAACATTTCTAAAAATAAAATAAAACACTTTTAAATTGATTACAAAATTATGGTGTGATCTTAGAAAACTAGAGGTAAGTAATTATTTTATGGCTACAACTTTATTTAATAAAATATTAAAAACAAGGATATTAAAAGCTTAAAGATATTCAATGTTGAATATCAGTACTATTACTGTATGTAAGAAAAATATTTCTTTTAATAAAAACGTTATTCAGCACATATGTATATGGGCACATATTTACAGATTTATTAATTGTTAATATTATAAATAAATCTTAAATCTTATTCTGCGATTACTCAGATTTATCAGAAATCGATTTTCATATGACAGATAGAAAAAATCTTTGATCGTGAATAAGTTTTTAAATATTTGTTTAATCGAGAAAAGGAACTTTATTTGGGATACTTTTTTGGCGTATATTTATTTATTAAAAAATTTATTATAATTAAAATTACAATAAATCTAAGGCTAAAATCACTAGCATCAATGGCTATCGGCTTAACTTGGCGTATAAAAATGATGTTAGTATATTTTTTAATTCTTTGTTAATACTCTTGCGAAAATGTAAAATAGACGAATATTAAGATAACTGCTTCTTTGGGGGTGAAGATTGGTTCTAGCTTTGAGTGTCCCGATAGACTAGGCGATAGAGAGCCGGACTATCAGTCAAAGGATTGCGGGTTCGATTCCCGCCAAAGACTCTGGGTGTTTTCTGCAGATAAGCCAAAAGCTTTGTGTTTGTTTTGTTAATTTGTGTTTGTGTTTGTTAATTATTAAAAAAACGTTATAGTAATTATAATAATAACATTACAATATTTATAAAATTTCTTATAAAATTTGCTTAAAATGAATTTAAAAATTATCTATTTGCAATTGGACTAGTTAAGTCACAATAAATTCTTTTTTATTTTGTATGTAAAAATCTCTTGAAAGTATCATAATTTAATATTGAATATTAGTAAACAGTATTTTAGGAAATCTTTTTTCTTATTCTTATAAAAGAAAATTATTATTTTTAATGGACTAGTTTTACTTTAATTATTTTGAGTAAATAAATATGTCGAATAAGATTCAGTTGTATTTAATGTACATATTTTATTATTCATATTACATTGTTCAGTTCGAAAAAAATTTAGATATCAACTTTCTATATAATTCTAAAATCAAAGACATGGAATTCAAAGATCAAATGAATATCGTGGAACAGTTTTTTTGGGATTATCTGGTACAAATGCTGCGTTTATTTATGAGATTATTCAAATTTTGGTAACATTATCTCTACTGGTTTTTAAATAATTGTTTAATCACCTTAATTTTTATTATACACATATCTAATGACATGTTCTTGAGGATGACTTGTCATTTTAAAACTAGACTTAACTGTATCTATAATAGATGAAACAACTCGTCTTCGCTCCGGAACGACTCGAGTATCACTTGTTAAAGATTGTCAACTTATTGACAGCTGTAGGAACCGGAATCAACTAAACACTTATTTTTGTACTATTAATGTAAGAAATTCATAAAGTGGAGACTATAATATTCATTTAAAATTAGAAAATAATCAAATAAATGGGCTTTTTGAAATAAAATAACCAATATTAAAAAAATATGCTAGCACAAATACAATTTTAAGAACATTTTATGATGAAATTTATAAGTTGGATAGATTATTAGTTAATATTAAAGTTTTTTTGAAGCTATCGCACATTGTACCTCAGTTTGACATACATATAAGCTTGCCATTAAATTTTCATCAGTCTTTAATTAAATATGTTGAAGGAGAATTAATTGCCTTTATCTATATACATATGGTGCATTTCACGTCAAGTGACTCAATTTTAAAAATCGATGTCTTCCGATTTGGATGAAATTTGAAATTTGCACCAAGGTCCAAATATTGAAAAATCCTATTCTGAGTTAAAAAAATAATTTTTTTGATGGATATCCCACTCGCATCCCATTAAGCGATTATAAAGGCCTTAAAGTAAATTGTATAAGCTTTTTTTTTGAGAAAAAAAGGTCCCAAATTGAAAAAAAAATTAAAAAAAAATATTAAAAAAAAAAAATTAAAAAAAAAATATTTTTGAAATGATTGAAGACATAGCTATCTACAGTCCTTTGGACAATTTTTGCTAGGACCAATAGGTAAAAAGTTACACTCATTTAAAAAAAACCCTGTATGACCAAAATTGACCAAAATGTCCAACTTTGACCTCCTCTAACTTCGGCACTTCTGGACTGATAGAGCTGAAAATTTGTCTCTGACCTACTATCCAATAGTACAAACCTTGGTGCAAATTTCATCCAAATCGGAAGACATTGATTTTTAAAATTGGGTCACTTGACGTGAAATTCACCTATATAAAAATAAGTGTACATTTTGATTGTCGAGAACGGCTAGATCGATTTGTCTGGAATTTTTTTTTATTAGTTTTGAAATTTTCAGGAGATGGTTTATATGAAAAAAAAATTCAAAAAGAGAACCACGAGGGGGACAATTTTTGCCTCTCTGAAACTATCTGCTCAATTTTAATAAATTTTAAAACATAGATAGATCTGAGTTTGGAAGGACACAAGGGTTATATATTTTTTCAATAGTAGGACCACGAGGGGGGTAAAGGGCAATTTTTTCCTCTCTGAAACTATCTGCCTAATTCTAATCAAATTTAAAACATAGATAGTTCTGAGTTTCGAATGACACAAAGGCCATGTATTTTTTCAAAAATATGACAACGAGGGAGTAATAATATTATAAATGTCAAATTTTAAAACCGCTTAACGGATTTGGATGAAATTTAGTAGACGGATAGCATATGGCCCAGATTAAAAAATAGGGTACTCTGTAAGGGGTAAAAACGGGTAAAAATTGGTACTTTTGGTACTTTTTATTTATTTTTAAGGGATAAAAACAGAAAAAAGCGAACGAAATCCCGTACAGCGCCGGGTACAAAAGTTCCATAACTCGAGAACGGCTGCATAAAATAAAAAAATGGCTAAATACGTTTTGTAGAACATGCAATGGGGATGGTTTTTAAAAAATTGTTTAAACATATTTTCGTTTGGTCGAGATGTGGCGATTTTTCTGGACATTAGTCATTTTCATATAAATTGTGTATCAAAAATTTTTGCTTTGTTACACAGCATTGCTTTGATTTGAACAAAATTTTGTTTGTCGGTTTAGTGCAACTATCATTCTTCTTCGAAATATCGATCCACCACGACTTTGTAACAGAACCAGACTTTCAATGAAAATAAAATTTGAAGGCAAAACAACGTTTGTCGGGTCAGCTAGTATTTATATAGAATATTATTTTTGTTATTGATAACTGAAATAGAAAATATTGATTTTCTGGATGCCTTTAATTTGTTTGTATAATTTTGTTTGAGAAACGAAATGCTTTTATGACACCACTCTAGTGTGCAATACATTTTGATATTGTATTTTGACAACGAGAAGATTTTTAAGTTTCTATATGTAATACATTTTTCCAATAAAATTATAAATCTATATGCGATTTTTTCAATAACAAGTTAACCACTTTTAAACACATAAACACAATAATTGGTGGTTCTAGTTTAAAAATTCATTAATTTTAATTTAAAGCTTTATTTGTTTTAATGTTGGTAAAAAACAGGTAAGATTTTTTAAAGGAGATCAACATTTTTTTATATTTATTTTTTGGTTATTGTATTTCATTTATGAAATAAATATAGTCCTTGACATGTTGTTAATATAAAATTTTAACTTCACACTTTTTCAAACTGAGAAACGTTGTACTCACAATTACTGTCATTTTTAAAACAAATATACCGTTAAGTGACACAACAGCGATGACGTGCAATAAACAATTGAATAAATATTTTTTGAGTACGCTTTTATAATAATGATTTTAAATCGTTTCCTCCTCTTGTTAACAAGATCTTCCAATATTGTTACACATAATAATACCACATACTCCCTGTGCATTTCTGCAGAGTTATTATTTGTTATTTGTAGGTAAGATTATGTTAAAAAACCAGGGAGCGGGAAAATTGTTTAAATATATGAAAAAACTAATAGATATTAAAAAAACTGTGCCGCAAAATAAACTTTTCCGACCAAGATTAAGTTACACGTTGAATGAAGTCCAGAGTACCTAAAAATTAGCTGAAAGATAATCTAAATTATAGAATATAAAATTAAAATATTTTTAATGTTAGATATTAAAGAAATGTTTTTTATTTCAATATGTCGCTACTTCTAGAAAAAATATAACTATTAAAAAGTTTGTGATTTGAAAAAGTATATAGCATAAAAATGTAACAAAGTATTTCATATTCAATTTTGTTAATTTTTGGTTACATAAGATAGATATTAGCAGTAACTATTTGTGTTAAATAAGTTTCATTGTTTTTAAACATCGGAGAGATGAACACTTTGGTCTATTTTTTTTTTGGTTAGAGCGATTTTCACATTCTTAATACCAAACATATCTGATCAACAGAATATTTTTGGAAAATTGAGTCCTGTCCTCTACTATAGGTCCTATTGAGTATTAAACAGACAGAGGGACACAGCTTGATCGTCTTAGAATTTTATAGAGTCCCCACATATTGTGGAAGTGGAATTAATTCTGTTTTTTGCTTCTATAGAAAACGCAAAACGAAATTTTTTTTCGAAATGTAACCACTTTAAATTTGCTATGTCGAATATTAATTTTAAGCATTTGTAGGTTTCATTCCGAAAAAATTGGAATTAATTCCACTTCCAAACGGAATTAAATTCTGTTACATGGGTGATAATAAGAAAATCAAAAAACAAAAAAATATACCTATAATTTATTTGTATATAAGATGCATGTTTTAAATTAATCTTTCATACTGTGTTCTATAATACCCTTAATAAGGAAGAGCTCCAAACTTCAAAAGCGTTAATTTTTAATTCAAATTTCAAAATCAAATTAAATTGTATCTTAATCATTCTATTGAGGCATTAGATACGAATTAATTCATATGCTTAATTTTTTAGAAATTAATTCAGATATTCTACATACATACATTCCTTTGGAAATTAATTCCTTATCTATATATATAAAAATAAGTGTACATTTTGATTGTCACTCCATAACTCGAGAACGGCTCGACCGATTGCCATAACATTTTTAGGGAAGGTACAGGGAGGAGTGATGATGGTTAGTTGATTTTGAAATCCAAAATCGGTCTACCCATTCTCCAGTTACGATTTTTTTCCTGAAAAAATTCAACATTTGAAAAAAAAGTCCCCTAAAGTATGCTGTACAAATTTGCAAATAAATAAGAGCAGGCAGGTTGTGAATACATCTTATTCCATGAAATACAAATCAATAGTAAATACCGAGCGAAGCCGGGGCGGTCAGCTAGTAGATTGATAAAATTTGTTGAATGAATAAGTTTTACTACCTATATAATTAAAATATGTATATTACACATAGGCTTTATAAAATTTTTACAATTTATTTTGAAAATTATTAAAATAAAACCAAAATATATTTGAATATATGTATGTATGTATTTGAATTCAATTTGGATTATGTTTGAATTGACAAAATCTATTTAAAGGTTGAATGAATTGTATTATGAATTAATTCAACAATGAATGAATTCTATTAAAATAAAAAGCTTTTCAAAGAAGTTGAAGATTTTTTTATGAAATGAATGAACATTTTTAATTCTGAATTAAAATTTTAGAAAATTAAGCTAGCTTAACAATCAATTATTTCGAATCTCTAAAAGAGTTGATAATGTTTATTTATTCATCGAAATAATTATTGTTTACACAAAATATATCGTTGGTCTCATGTAGAAAGGCCCTAACTCGCTATTTTTTCGAAATTAGTTTTTTTGCGATTTCAATGCATTTAACGCAAATACACCTTCTCACAAAAATTTATTGCAATAGTGTAAAAAATAACGCTTTTATAAGCAGTTGTACAAAAAAAGTTACATGTTCAATATTACAGTTTCTATTAAGTTTTTACCTTCTCCTGCAAAGTTTCAAATATGCGAGTTAGGGCCTTTCTACATGAGACCATCGATATATATATATATATATATATATAAAATAATTTTTATTGCGAGAAGCGATAAAATTGTTTCAGATTTCCTAGTACGCAAGTACATTGAAAGCTCATAGCATTAATCCCTATATGAACAATTGAAATTTTAACTTATATTTCGTTAATGACTAAAAGTACGGTCACACTTTGCAAATATTTACTCAAAAAAGCGTCACCACTTGTTTTAGCACAAATTTGTTTGACGTTGTTTACTCTTACAAGAAACTAAACTAAATATTTGTTATGCTCTGTCCTAAATAAAGGAAGTTTTTAATAAATAAACGAGTTCAAATATATTTTATTTAGTGTTTACGTCTTTTTCGGCAAATATTTTCCAAGTGTAGCCGTACCTTAAGTTTAAATAAATAATAAAGATCGTCTAAATTTATTTAAAAAAAGAGGCTTTATAAAACATGTTAAGATAAGATTCAACACCAACTGTATGCAAGATGAAATATTTCTTTGTGATGAATTAATATTGGCAAAAATTGTATTAACATCTCAAACCCTATATTGTTAGACAAGTTTCCCAAATAATAATGTTGTTTTCTCAATGTGCATTTTGATTTTTTTTAAGTTTTTATACAGAAAAAACCTGTCCTGCATTGTTTTTACTTGCACTGCTTACCTATTGACAATTTACTTATCCGCTGTTTTCCATCCATTGTCGTTAATGAGGAAATTGTTATTTACTATATAGTGAAAGTTTGAAGACTAAAATTTTTTTGTTTCAATTTAAAAAAATAAATAAATATCAATGCAATTAATTGTATGTGTGAGTGTTTGTTAAGGGAAATAAATATTAGTTATTTATTTATAAAATGGAAATGTGTGTTTTGATACACATTGGCATGTAATATGCATAAAAATGTAATGTAATAAAGTCCTATTATTGTCCTTTTAAGTAATTAATATAAATGTAAGATGCTCTTTTATTTTTATTGCAATTATAGGGAACTCCATTATCTCTATTTAGCAAAGCAAATTTGGAAACCTTTTTGACCATCGTTCAAAAATAAACATTTCTTAAATTGAAACTATATAGTACATATACAGTGGGGAGCAGAGGTGAGTACATGTTCTTATTTTCTGCATTTGCAGGTGCATAAAAACGGTAATAACAAAGCGATTTAAATTATTACTTTTTTATTTTATTTATTAATTAGTGGATTACAATAATAATAATTACAATAAAATAAAACAAAAAAATTACGTATTCAGGGAACAAACTAAATTAAATAAAATTAAATCTTATGTACTCAGTTTTGCACTTTCAGGAAACAAACAAAAACTTTAAAATTTTTAGTACTTAGTCCACAGCCCTTTATTTTTTAATACACTATTTATGCGATTGGGCATACTTTCAACCAACTTTTGGATAATTTCATGTAGAATTCTCTGCCACTCCAGCTCCACACGTCGCCACAACTCAGCGAAGTTCGACGGAGCTGTTCGATACTGTCCCAACCGTCTTTTCACAATTTACCACAAATTTTCAATTGGATTGAGGTCGGGACTTTGCGGAGGCCACTGCATCAATAGAAATGTTTGCCCATTCAACCATTCCTTAACGATTTTCGAGGTGTGTTTTGGGTCTCCATCCTGTTGAAACACAACTTCTTACTCAGGGTATGCGCTCAGATCTACAAAATCGGGAAGTTGAATCTGCAATATTTTTAAATAGTCTTTTCTCATGATTTCATAAATTTTTTTTAATCTACCAACATGCCACAATGTAAAGTAACCCCAAAGGCCCAACTATAATATGCATAAGCAAGCTTAAGCAAATTGCAAAAGTTAACGAAAAGGCTGTCAAATGCATAACCAGTTCAGAGTTAACTTTTAGGTGGCTACAATGACTTTGAAACTTTTTGTCCACAGTTGCTCATTTATGTTTAAAAAAATGTTTTTATTTTAACAAAAAGCCATTAAATGACGATGTTTTATTAATATTATTATATTATTTTATAATTAAAAGAAAACTTCGTACCCGAAACGCATAATTTTTCCTTTTTTTAATTTATCGGCAAAAGTACTAAAATGTACAGCTGTGGCAGCACTACATTGTAAATAATAATAAACGTTTACATATGTTTTGTTAATTTTCGTATTGTGTTTGCAAAAATGGAGAAAAAACTTAAAAATTTAAATAATATAAAAATATTAAAGTTAGCGCTTGAAGGTATGTGCACATTAAAAGAAATAAGTGAACTACACTGTAAAAGAAGTAGACGCTCTTGTTCTGTCAGAGAAATAAACCGCGACAGAAAGACATTTTTGTTAAAATAAAAAGGGTCTCTTTTATTGTAAAGGCACTTATTTTTTTCCGCATTTTCTATTAAATTTAAAATAAATATATTTTCTTCCATTTTGTTCAAAACACAAACAAACAGCTGATTCCGTACAGAATGTGCGATCAGTTTCGCATTTTGCTTAAGCAAATGACAGTTGAAAAACTTAACGAAAAGTTTCGTTAAGTACATTATAGTTTGCCACATACAATTTATATGTGTTCGCACGTTTGCTTAAGCTAGCATATGCATATTATAGTTGGGCCTCAAACCATGATAATGCTTTACAATCTGTTTAACATGGTGTCGTACCGTTAGATTGATATCGGTTAAACTTGGATTTATCTGACCATATTACGCGTTTCCAGTCATCAACAGTCCAATCTTTGTGTAGTCTGTCGAATTTTAAACGTGCTGAAACATTTTTATCTGACAGTGCTGGTTTAGGTTTTTTACAGCTGAGATGTATCCAATATTGTGTAGCGCTCTTCTTGCTGTACATCGGCTAACATTTTTATTTATTGCTCAGGAAGCTTCTTTTAGGACTAAAGACGTGTCTGCTCTCATTTTTCTCATTATAGGGCGTGCGTCTCCATCAGATAATAATCGTTGGCGACTGAAAACCTGTCTTTAGGAGCTACATTTCGCCGTTTTAACACTCTTAACAACTACTGATTGGCTTATATTAAGCTCTTTTGCAATCACACGTGACGAGGAGTCATCCTTTGTTTTATTTATTATCAAATTTTTCACGGCTATCGATAGTTTCTTATTTTCATACTGACAAAATTAAAGATTGCAGCAACAAATTTAAAAACTTAATTTCAAATAACGGTAAATTAAAAAATGATTCAATAATTTGGTTGGTAACAAGTGTGAGCAAAACTGAGTACATACAAGTTGTTTTGTAGTTATTTAAAATACAATCTTGTTTTATTGGGCTTTTATTTCTCTTATTAAGAATTATCTAAAGAACTAAATAAGAATTAAAATAGAAAAATAAATTTAAAAATCGCTCCATTATTACAATTTTTATGATCTTTACAATGCAGAAAATACAAACATGTTCTCACCTCTGCTCCCCACTGTACATATGGGTAGTTTAATGAAAATGTCAACCACGAACAAAAAAATAAGAGTACTTGAAAAATGTTTCTAATATGATTTAATAAGAGCAAAATATTCGATTTTTTTATAATATGGAAGCATTCAAGAATGATGAAATAAAGATTACGCCATGCGCATGATTTCCCGTTATGTGACGTAGAAGGGCCATTCTAAGGGTTACCAACACATAAAACATTATATGTGTTAGAATTAAAATTTCTTGCGAAAAATTTGTGTTTTATGTGCTAGTTGGCAACCTTGCAATTAAAATCTCTGAGAGTTCTAAAATATAATCTGTTTAAAAAAGAAAAACAAACAAAACAAAAAACAACAAAAATATAAACATGAAGAGTGCAGTGAGGAAATGCAAGCAAAACATGAGTAAAAAAACAAGTGAGAAAAAATTAGCCAATAAAAACACAGAATGTGTGACGTCACAGGACCTAAATGCGCAGAACATTTTAAAACTTTACGCGCGTTGGCGTAATCTTTATTTTATCATTCTTGGAAGCATTTACAGGTTATTGGAATTTTAAAACTCAAAATTGGAAGAAAAAAACTGAATGTCTCTTCGACTCAGTTTTTGCAAATAAAATAAAATATT
Source organism: Bellardia pandia (assembly GCA_916048285.2). Lineage (NCBI taxonomy): Eukaryota > Metazoa > Arthropoda > Insecta > Diptera > Calliphoridae > Bellardia > Bellardia pandia. The sequence continues at coordinate 49,002,285 of OU696531.1, forward strand.
TTCTCTTTACTATTATCTAAATTAATAGATTTGAAACATTACAATTAAAAATAAATTTGCAATAACAAATAACTATAATAATAAAAAAAAACGAAAAGTTAGAGCTCGAATAACGGTATTTTTTTGATTTGCTTTTGATGGTATTCTAATGTCACGTACGTTATGCAAAAACATTGTTTAACTATGTCCCCTTTTACAGTTGAGAAATTGAAAGACAGACAGACGAAGTTTGTAGGCGATAGGAAGAGTGAGCGGTAGACCTCTACTGTACTGGACCAAGGCATATTTATTATAATCAATATGCCTTGGTCCAGTACAGTAGAGGTCTACCGCACACTCTTCCTCTTCAATACATCGCCTACAAACTTCGTCTGTCTGTCTTTCAATTTCTCAACTGTAAAAGGGGACTATGTCATTTGTATATGGGCAGTCGCAGATAAAGAAGATTACAAATTTTCCTTTGCAACCGAAATAAAAAAAAGTTATTACCTTTTAAAGTTTGTCGCATACGTTATTGTAAGTACGATAATATAAATTTTCTATATAGATTATTTTAAATAGTCGTAAAACCATGAAACGGTGGCGGGAAGAGTTAAAAAAAGACGAAGCAAAACTAAAAGAGTTAGTTAATAAGTATGTAATAAATTAATATTAATAAGCATTTTATGAATTTGATATTATTTTTATTACTTTTATTTTCTTTCCCCAAATGTATGTCTAAAATTATCTACAAAATACATTTCATTATTTATATACGAGAAAAATTGTCACGTACGTTATTATGTTTTCTTTTATATAAAACTAACCAGAGATGATTTCTCTATAAATATTAAAGGATTGTAAAGGTACATTATTTAGCTTATTTTAGGAATTTTTAAAGAAAAGAAAAACTCCCATGATTCGCAGATTTTCGCATCTACGTAAATATGCCTTAAAACTACTTCCGTTTTTGTCACGTACGTATTCTGATCGAATATTTTCGACACCAACGTTTCAAGGCTGCCCATTTTTTTCTCAAACATAGAAGCTTTTGATTGCAACATAACTGTAATATTGTTTTTCATTAACTTCTATTTTTGTGAGATTTATATTACTCCATATGCGTACGAATGTCACGTACGGCTGCATGATAATACCCATATGTAATATCTATATTTGCTGTGCAGTTACATAATTGTTTAACTTCAAACTTATAATGAATGGGATTTGTTTTTATCAATTACTACTATATTTTAATTTTGTATGGTGGTTTCGGTTGGGTAAGTAAAAAATTTAAATTTGATTTTTGCGCTCTTCTTTCGGTATTATGTTTTACAACAAGCATATATTTATTTACTTTGATTATAAACCAAAAAGGTTTACTTGTGATGTATTCAATAAAAAACCGAAAGTTCCTTTTGCGTCTACAATATTTCCTGTAACATAAAACAGCAGATTTAGATGACTTTTGATGGAAGTCGTATTTATTGTTAGTAAAACTTTAAACTGGTAGTCTAATTTTGGAGAATTAATTTATACATGAAATGCATTTTATTACAACACATCCTGTGGCTTTATGTAAATAAAACTTTTAAGATAAACAAATAATGAAATCTATATGTTCTTCCAGGCATTATTTTTACATTTAAACTTGTAACGTATCCTCAAATCAATTATGGAAAAATGTTAAGATAAAATTAAGCTAATAATATCATAACTACTATTTTATCCTAATTAAAATACAAAGCAAATCACGAACATAGATAAGAGTAAAATAAATTACCTTGGTGTTTAAATAGTATACGAGTATATAATTCTGTTTGACACGAAAACTGAAGTTGTCCTATGTTAGTGTGTGAACAAGAGGTGGTATTACTTCTTCAGAAATGGCAAAACCGTAAGTTAATTGTTAAATATTACAGCATAAACATAGCATAAAAACATAAACAAGTTATGCTGTACCGAATCTTAAATACCCTCCACTTATAATAACACAAATTACGCACATCTTTAAAATTATAAAAAACAACAAGAAGAAATATTTTAAGAAAATTCATAAAAAGTGTTTAAATAATTGCTGACAATTCCACGTTTTTTTTTTTTTATAAAAAATCGATTTTCAACGTCAAACTGTATAGGATAATGATAAGCATTTTTGTGTGAATATCATAAATTTTAGTTGTGTATTTTGGAAGTGAGTGTGTTTTACACATACAGACAGACAGACTTGGAATTTCATAATATACATACTTTGTTGTATAGTACATCCTCATCCATCACTTTTGGTGGTGGGGGTTTGAAAAATGTCAGTACCCTACTTCAAATCACTGAAACACGGCTTACTTGCATAGTTAGATCAAGAATTTTTAAAATTCTTTATATACATACATATATAAATATTAATTGTTTATTGTATTTTGTCAAATATGTTGATATATTTTGCAATATATATTTTAAAGTACATTGGACGTGGACTTTTAGTATAATTGTTTAATTCTTTCTTTAACGATCAACCTTACCCTGCTATATTTACACATATGTACATAGTTTGTCATTATCATCAAATTATTTTTGGACCTGTTTTTGCACAACACTTACAGTGGGTGGCCAAATTATTAGTTACAAATTTGCAAAATTGTTTAGTTTGAAGTCGTATAACATCTTAAAATAGTGGAAATTTATCCTTTTATTTGTTCTTTTAGGTAAATTAAGTGTTTCTAATTCAATTAAAAATAAATTCTTTTGTTTTAATTTGATTTATTTGAGGAAAAGAAAAAATTGTTCGTTTTACTTTTTCTATAGAAGCAAAAAACTGAATTAATTCTGTGACATGGCTGTAAAAATTTGGTCATTAGTTCGAGTAAAAATTGTTTAAATATTCGTTATATAAAGTAATGTTAACAATTTTGCCGTAAATTTTATTACTACTTAAAAAATATTGAAAATGGTAGCGTGGATGTACAGTGGTGGTCAGCTATTTAGGTAAAAATTGTAAATCACAAAAAGTTTCGTATTTTCAACATTTTTGTAACTTTACACATTTTTTTTGAAATCATAACGGGAATTTCCTAAAAATCAATCACCTGTACCATGTTGTTTAAAAGATTTCAGTTGGAATTTGTTTTGCATTGTATCAACATCTTTTCTATTTGTATTTTGGTTGGTCTTACAATTAGGTACTTAACTTCTTGCTTAATTTTTGGGGTAAAAAATTGTAAAAGACTGATAAGTAAAATTTTATTTGTGACAAAAAAGGTGATTCAAGATTACTAAGTGATAAAATAGTTTACAAATGACTCGCCAAAAGTCATGCACTCCAGATTTCCGCAAACGAATTATTTGGAAGTACTTACTCGTACATGAAAAAAGTATTCGTGCTACAGCAGATGAACTAGTTTGTTCGAAAACGATGGTACATAATGCTATTCAACTTTATAGACAAAACGGAACAATAGAAAGCAAAAAAAATGAAAGCCGAGACCAAATTTTTAAAACAAGCAAAGCTAATCCGTTTATGAATTCTAGACAAATAAATTGTGAAGTAGCTGAACTACTAACGCAAAAAATAACAAATCGGACTGTTAGATGTCGGCATCTTGAAAATGGACTACGACGATACATTGCCAGAAAAAAACCAAATGTACCAAAAAAGAATGTAAAACATCGCTTAGAATTTGCAAAAAACATCTAGAAAAACAACAGATATTTTGGAAATAAATACTTTGGAGTGATGAATCCAAGTTTAATTTATTTGGTTCAGATGATAAAAAGTATGTCCGACGTCCACCAATTCAAGAACTCAACCCTCGTTATACTTTAAAAACCGTAAAGCATGGTATGTTATTGCGATACGAAAGCAAATTCAATGCGTAAGAGTATCAATTTCAATTTGTACGCTTATCGCATGAACGTGTGGATGAAAACGTATACAAAATCATTTTGGTTAATATGTACAATGAAGTCATATGCTGATGAAAATATGGCAGATAATGGCTGTTTTCATAAACGCAGTATGCAATGCAACATTTCATTTCATAGAGTTCATAATAGCATTTAGAAATATAGTTTAAAAATTTTTGTTTTAAGATTCTTTTTAATAGTCCAATATCTAAATTTTATGTGATAAAAGTTTTTAAATTATATTCTAAATGCTATTATGAACTCTAGATCTATTATGAAAACTAGATCTCCTAATGTCACCATTTTATTCAAAAATTAATTAATAGGTCTGACAAAATATCGTTTGTTATACAAGAATGTGTCTGGTTTTTATTCTCTGTATCGTTGAATCATTTAACTTGCCCTTAATTTATTAAATTATAAAATTTATGAAATAATTCAATTTTCTTAAATTAAAATTTTCAATAACTAAAATCTTATGATCTCTTGATAATCCGAGTAACTTATTTTTTTGAAACCACTTGATTTACGGAACAGAGGTACATATTTGTGAAGGTTATAATGTTAGTATAAATTAGGGGTAATTTGAAGTTTAATATTCTTATATTTTAATGACAATTCGTTCTCGAGTTATGCAAAAATATGTGACAGTTATCAGGATAAGCAGAGTCAAAGCAAACCATTTAATTTATTGGCTTTATATACCAGTGTCGAAAATGACACAAATTGATAAACATAAAATATTTATTTAGAAATACCATTGTGTAACTATACAAGGTGAGTGCAGTAGCACAGCTGACTGACTTTGTTTACTTACAATTTACTTATGTCAAAAGTAATACGTTTTCTGTGTTTTTGACAGTAGTACATTATGTTACACAAAGAAAATGCCTGTTGTTTCTGTTTTGTGTTGTTTTGTTGCCGATTTGCACTCACCTTGTATAGTTACACCATCTAACTAACTATAATTTTAGAAACATTCAATTAGTGCTCAGAAGTTAATGACGTTAAATTTGCTTAGAAATTTGCTCATTTAAGCAAAATTATCAATTAAAATAGGGTTTGAAAAAGTGCTAGAAAGCATTAAGCTAATTTCTATATATGTATCAACAATGATATAGATAGATGATAGTAGAGTACTTTATGTACATATGTAACCGTAAATAATAGCTAAGAAATTACGTATGTATATAATCTGGTTTTAAAAAATTCACTTGATTTTTTTTTTGTCTGGCATATTATTATTAAAAACTTGTTATCCAGCGAAGACTTTATATGTTCTTCTTTTTGTTTTTATTCATGTGCATTTAATACATATTTTATAAATAAAATAGTACATACTTATTATTACAATCGAATGCACGCTTTTATGAAATCTGCATATAACAAAGTATGTAGTACATTAGACCTGCCCTGAAAATCACTTAAGGTACTACGACATGGCAAATATTTAACGAAAATGACGCAAACTCTAACTAAAAGATGTTATAATTATTTTTTTATTTGATCTTATTTTACTAAGGACAAATTGAAATAGAAATTAAGTTTTATTTTATTTGATGCTATTTGTTACAAAATAAATTTGTTTAAAAATATTGCTTACGCTTTTTTAGGTAAGTATTTGCCATATTTGTGACCGTACCTTTAGTCTTGAATGGGAACAATTTTGTTAAGCGAATCTGAAACTAATTGAGGCAAAATTTGGAGTCAATCGGATTATAATCAAACGTGCCTAAAAATTATAAAAGGATAATATAATATTATTGCTGAATATACCTACATATTTGAAAAATGTGTGATACTGAATATCTTGCTAGAATGATTATTTTATAAAGATTTATTCCCTTATTCATAAAACTTACAACAGGTTTATAAGAGGTTTATGAAGTAAATTTTGTATGGAAATTTGCTTTATAAACCTGTTGTAAGTTAAAATATTCTTTAAAATTTATAAAAACGGGCAATTTTCTTACTTTTAAATAATGTTCGATTGGTTTTAATGGTAACATCAATTAGTTTTAGAAGCTAAATAGCAACATTGAACGTATGCTAGTAAAAAGAAGTCGTACTGTGAAGGGTGTGTTTAATGTACATATGTACATTAGGTTGTCCCAAAAAAAATAAAAATTTGGATTTTCTCGGAAGATCTTTCCTAATTTGGATACTCATTAGGTAAAGTTTTTTTGAGAATTTTATCAGATTTTTCAGAAGTGCTTTAGAGGTCGCGCAAACTGATTTTGTACCAAAAATCTAGCGTTTTTGACTTTTATTGAATTATTATTGAAAATTGCTAAAACAATCGGTATTTTTCGGCTTCTGAGTAAATATTCTTAAAGAAAATTTTCCGATCTTTAATTTTATGTGCATAAATAATAAGTTTCCTCAGGGATTTTCCACATTTTGATACATTATATAACAGTTTTTCGTCAATTTTTAGCAATTTTTGCATCATTAGTTTTTTTAGTCTTCATACAAATTTTAAAAGTTATAAAGCATTTTTTTTCATATTTGCTAAAAATTTACGAAAAACTGTTATATAATGTATCAAAATGTGGAAAATCCCTGACGAATCTTATTATTTATGCACATAAAATTAAAGATCAGAAAATTTTCTTTAATAATATTGACTCAAAAGCTGAAGAAATATCTATTTTTTACCAATTTTCAACCAAAATTCAAAAAAAGCCCAAAAAGGTCGATTTTTGGTACAAAATCAATTTGCGCGACCTCTAAACCACCTCCGAAAAATCGGAAAAAAATCTCAAAAATTCTTAGCCTTATGAGTATTCAAATTAAGAATGATCCCCAATTTTTTTTTTGGAATGGGACACCCTAATGTACATGTATATTTATATAAATATATAGTGTAAGTTATTATACATATTATATTTTTTTTATATTTTCTTTGCAGAGTTCATGAATAACACCTTAGTTGATTCGATTTAGAAAAGTCAAAACCAACAAAAAACGTACATGAGCGCTTGCGTGTAAAACTCAATGAATATATGTACATATGTATGTATGCATGTACGACTTTGTATAAAGTTATTATTGGGTTGTTATGCCACAGCGTCAGTAGCAGAGTTACTAATTTCATTAGTAAAAGGATAATTCCTGATTAGAGTAATAACAAACAATATTTTATAAGTTTGGAAAATAAAATTATTCATAAACGATATTCAGCATCATGAGTGTTATTATTCGTTTGCAAAATTTACCATGGTCTGCGAATGCCTTGGATATACGGCAATTTTTCCGAGGTCTTTCAATACCCGAAGGTGGTGTTCATATTGTCGGCGGAGAAATGGGTGATGCTTTTATTGCTTTCAGGTAGATATTTTGATAAATAACACACATTTCACATATTTTTAGTTATTAAGATGTTTTAATACTGAAAGAGAGTTAATAATGGTCGTAAGTTAATTAAAGATATACATATATGTATATATATATATATTTTTTTTTTTTGTTTACAATATGGGTAAGTTTTGGTTGTTGAACTTTAATCGTATGAATGATTGAGATAATGTAATGCTTATATTAAGGATTCCATAATTATGCGTATTGAAAATTGGAACGTAGCTACTTACAAAATATTTATAACTAGTGTCTGATTCAAACTAAAATAAAACTTAATCGTATGAATCAGATAATATTTGCTGGCTAATAGAAATAAAACCATCTGCTCTCGTTGAGTTTTTATTAAAATTATTAACCCTTCGAAGAGCTTTATAAGTCTCTGGAGAGAAGAAAATTATATTGATACAAAATATTGTAGACAAATATAAATCTTAACACATATTGTGATAAGTACATATTACTTATTATTTTATAATCAATATCTAAAGACGTGCTCACTAGGAACGAATAAAATAAAATACATTATATTAAGTACAATTGAAATTCAACAAATTTTTACTGGCAGAATTTTTTAACATCATGAATTCCTACATTCAATAGTTCAAAATTATATTTGCTTACTTATTTGGAAATTTCTGGTTAATATACTCGTAATGTATCTAAATTGTTGTTAAATAATTTTGCTATTGGTTGTATAGTATAAAGCAAATTGAAAAATGAGATTTAACAATTTTTTAATTAATTTAATTATTTTCGTAATTAAATCAATTACTTATTTTTTATTTTTTGCTTTTGTTGAATTGCAATTTTAGTAATTGGGTATACATACATACATAATTATTTAAGTAATTCAATTAACAATTACACTACACTTAAATATTACGATTAAATATTGGTAATAATATTAGACCGATATTACGTTAGAAATGTCTACTAGATTTAGAAGCTTTAAAGAAATTTATTGGTAAGACATGTATGAGATCTAGTAACATTCTTGGACCATACCATATAGTGTATTTATTATTATTTTGGAAGCAGATTGGATTATCTTACCAAATTTTGTAATGGATAGATGCAATTAGGTAAAAATGTGGTTCCAAAACAGGAGATTATTGAACATTTTACTTTAAGCGTAGTTCTTTTGCCTTTCAGAATTCACATTCTTTTATTAATTTGAGTCTATATGTTTGGCGTTTCCCAGTTTAAGAGGCCATTAATTAATCAGTTTAATTAGTCAGTTTAATTTTAAAATTGAAATAATGAAGTAACTGTTAACTGTAAACCGGATCCGAGTAACGTTTTCGTTTTTTAAACGAATTCACAAATTTTGGTGTTCTGTAAGCCGAATCCACATGATTTACTGTTTTATTTTTGAGTAAACAAACCTAATTCGATGAACAAAATCGAGCAATTTGCAGAACAACAATTTGACCAATTATTTGTTGTTAAAAATCGATCATTCCTTAAATTAATCGATTTACGGCAAATATAATAAATTCAGGTATGTAAAAAAGTGTGTCGATATCTATTGGTCACAAAAATATTTTTTTAAGGCGACAAATAGCAAAGAGTGTACAATAAATAATTTAGGAATTGTGTTAAAATAAAAACAATTTAAAAGTATTAAATTGAAAGATAATAGAATAATTTTTCGCTTTCAAACAGTATGCTTTTAGAAATGACATCAAGCCCAATCATGAATAAAAATTCCGCGGGAGTTTTTCCCTTTTCCCATTTTTCCTACTCAAATTCAATGTTAAAAAAATAAAAAGGGAAACAACTTTCGCGGATTTTTTATTCATGATTAAGCTGAATATGTTTGTTGATGTATATAGAGTTAAGGACTTACGTCTTCATACATCCCCAAAATTTGATATAGGTATTCGCTAATCAAAGAGTACTAGAAACAATTTTTTTAAACAAAAAATTCAATTCCATTTTAATTACTCTCCCGAAGCAATAAATTTTATTTTCTTTAAAAATAACGGCAATTATTAAAAATATCTAAAGAGAGATAAAAGTTTTCATAAGCACTCTCTTCCGCTTTATTTATAATTTAAAAAGAGTTGCAGTTTAAATAGCATTAGTTTTTTGCAATTTAGGTAAATTAGTTTTTAGCGGTTTGCCAGTCAAATAAGTTGTTACAAATTAACAAGATGAGCATGCGTAAAAAAGTTAGTGTCGATATAAAAAATCTTGTTATTCAAGAACACAAAAAAGGAAAATCTTACTGCGCAATTAGGAAAATTTTTAACAAACCTTTTGCTACGGTTCAGTTCATTATAAAAAAGTTCAAAACTACTGGCTCTGTAGAAACAAGCCAAGATCAGGACGCCCAATGAAACTCTCCAGGCGAGATGCCAGTCTTATTTTGAGAGACGTGGCAAAAAATCCTAGAATTTCAACGCCGAAAGAAATCGAAAATTCTACGGATAAAAAAGTTCATCCAAAAACTATCCAAAGGGTATTACGGGAACAAGAGTATGCAAGCCAAATACCCCGCAGAAAACTGCTATCTGAAAAGAATCGAAGACTTCGGCTCGAATTTGCAAAAACACATTAATTTAAAGGCATTGATTTTTGAAAAGGAGTTTTATTTATTGATTATTCGTATAGTAATTAAAATTAATTGAATTTTTTGATTTAAAATTGTTTTCTGGTATTCTTTGTATGTACTTATGAACTTTTGGCAACATTTCATATTGATACAACACTCGATTTGTACAACTATTGTAAATTCAGACGACTTATAACTAATAGGACACTAAATAAAACAATTAAAAAAGGACAATAGAATAATATTTTCAAATGCTGTATGAGTTATACAAATGTTGTGTTGAGAACAGCATGTGCACGACTTTTATAAATTATACAACCCACACAATAGGTTGTGAATTGTTGTAACTGTGCAATAGTGCACAACATAGTAAGAATGGTTCCAAAAACTCTAAGAATGTGTTAGTGCGCATATTCCCAGTGGGAAAAAGATTCTGTAAACAGGTCGTTCTAAAGGCCTTGTTTTTCAGACACAAGGACGTGTCAATGGCAGTCAAGGCCTTGCCTACTCGATATTGCTTAGATACCTGATAGAAAGCACGCTTGCTAAGGGCAATTGAAGGGAAGGCCTGTAAGAAGACCTATAAAATAATGCCACATAAAAAGCGTAATTAAAGGTCTACCGAAGCAAGCATTTTATTACGAAAACATTCTTTATGAATTCAGTATAAGATCTTGATGAAAGCTTTTAAATCAACCATATATCTTTTGTTATATAAACTAACCTGCTGCACGCGTATATTACACCATAAACTTTTATAAAATATTCAATTTAATAATTTGTATTATAACAAAGTGAGCAAAATAATATTTATTGTTGTAGAGACGACATAAAGGAATAATTGGAAATCATGATTTCTTGACCTTCTTCTGAAATGCAATTTTTAATGTGTATGACTGTTTTTTAGAAGGAGGTGCAAACTGCTACTAGAACACCTTCTGAGAGAAGCCATAGTGGAATGAGTATCAAATCTTTTAGAATGTGTAAACAGGTCTTTTTTAAGCCTGCAAAGAGAAGACCTAGCAATTTTCCATGCTGGGATTTGTTATTGCATCACTCGTATGTACAGTCGCTCACAGCTTATTTTATGCGGTGCATTTCTTTTTGTTTTCAAAGCTCCATAAAAAGAAAACTGACATGAACTTAAAAAAGAATTTGATGTCATTAAAAAGAAAACAATTATGGTCTAACAAGCAAAAAACATTTCTTGCAGAAATATACATTTTAATATATTAAAACTTAAAAACAAACAAAATCTGATTTTTTCACATCACAGCTTATTTTATGCAGTTAATTTCTACTGTACCGATAGCTCAATGCAACTTTGTTGGTTTTTCGTTTTTTCTTTTTTTTCTACTTCTATTAATATTTTCTGTTGAATTTTGAGTCCGATTTTGTAACCTCAAGTGTCAATTTGAAATATTTCAAATTAGTCCGCGTACAACGTGAGAACAACGAGAAGTGTTAACATGAAAGCTTTCACAGTCCAAAAAAAACCATTGAGCTCTTCATCCATGAAAATCAGGTCCATAAAAAAATGCAGAAAGGCACCAAATGAAATTTTCAATTAGCATGATGAGCGACACATCATAGGAAAAATAAAAGCTTGGCTATCAGCTCACAATTGGCCTTCAAAGTTGAAGCTGACTTGAGCAAGCAATATTGCGTTGAAACTGTTATTCGTGTCTTGCGCCAACATGATGTACAGACAAGAACATGAATCTGCATTTCATCTTCGCCGATGAATCTAAGTTTAAAATCTAAGTTTAAATTATTTAAAATGTCGTATGTTTGGCGGAAATCAAATACAGAACTCAACAAAGAACACCTAAAGGCAACAGTTCAGCATGGTGGTGGCGGTCTCATAGTTTGGGCCTGTATGTCAACCATGGACATGGTAAGTACCTTCAGGTTTTGAAGGACAACTTATTGGAATGCGCAGATAAAATCGGATTTTACCAGGATAACTATCCAAAGCACAAATCGGGTATTTTGCAAAGGTGGCTAATATATAACCGCCCACATTTGATGACACCGCCACTACAGTCGCCAGACTTTAATGTTATTGAAAATTTATGATCAATTTTAGAAATCAGCATGAGGAAGCACACAATTTCTAACAAAAAGGATTTAAAAAAGTGATACTGACGGAATGGTCGAATATTTCCCCGAGTAATACCCAAAAACTAATGGCATCTATGCCAAATCGCCTTTAATCTGTTGTAGATATTAAATATTAAACCGTGTACTTTCAAGTTTTCGAAACCCATACGTGCCTGCATATTAAAATGTACAGTTTCGCAATAAATTATTTTTTTTTTTCAAAACACCAATTTTTTTTAGGTTCCTGTTAGTTTTCTCTTTATGTTGCTTTGAAAACAAAAAATGCACTGCATAAAATAAGCTGTATGAAGAACGTTCAAGATTTTGCATTATGTTTGATTCGAAATTTCCGTTCTAGTTTTTTCTATTGTTCATAATTTAAAAGTTAAAAATGTTGACATGTATGATCTTATTGAGATATTTCATAATGTTAACAAAAATTAAATATGTTTCTTTTTTTAATTTTTATACGTATATATGTAGTTACATACTTCTATTGTGCTTTATTTGGTAAAATTAATCTAAAATTACAAGTTTTACGCAAACTTCAGGGCCTGATTTGATCAAATTCTCTTACTTTAATATGTGATAAATACGGCACACAATATCTTTGTACATATTTATTTAGGTTATTACTAATTAAAATTAAATCAAAAATATTATTTTTTGGCTTACATAGCACAAGTTTTAAAATATAATAGAATTGGCAGAAAGTAACTCATAATTATCATTTGTTTTCAATATTTTAAAGTAGTCAATAATTATATAAACAAATATAATTATTAAATCTTCCAAATTCAAGGCATTTAAAAGAGTACATACACTAGAAAAAAATTGAGTAATCCGTACTTAAATCAATCCGTAGCGGTGTTAATAGTAGGGTAAGTACGGATTTTCTTATACCGAGTACAAAATACTTGATTCAAGTACGGATTCATCAAGTCAAAAAATCTTAATTTTAGCTCTCCTTAAGAATGGCTGAGATTGAATTAATCCTTAAATAAGCTTGATTCAAGAATTATAAACTAGATTTAAGCACGAATTCGTACTTGATGTAATCCAAAAATGAGACTGATTTAAGTATGTCCGAGTTTAAATTAATCCCAAAATGAGCTTGGTTCAAGAATTTTGAAAAAGATTTAAGGTCTAATTCATATTTGATGTAATCCTAAAATCGGATTGATTTAAGAATGCCCGAGATATAATTAATCCCAAAATGAGCTAAATAATACGAGATAAATACTTCGGATCTCGGTCGGCTAACTACGGCTACAATATTATGAAGTAAGAACCAAGGCCTCGTCTGGTTATATTTTGTTCGTTCGGAACAGATTATAACTGGATCGGTACTCCTATTCAGTGATGCCAACTTTTGAGGCTCAAAACGCGTAAACATTTTTGAAAAAAGGGCTAAATGGAAAAAAAATCCATATAAAGCCACATCAAATTTTCTTTTTTTCGGGCTTTTTCGCATTTTGAGTGACTAAAATCGGGCTAAATCTAGCCCGAATAGGGCTAAGTTGGCATCGCTGCTCCTATTCTTACTTGCTTTATTGTGATATTCTTATATTTCTTATATTAAAATTCACATAGACTATTTGAGAATTATAATAGTAAATTTTAACGTAGGAAGTGTGTGTTTTGTAACCAGCGTTACCGTTGATGCGACTAAAGTCGCAATTTGACCTCTTTTACAGATGCCTTGCCACTTTTTTTGTACCTTTTTTTTTTGTTTTACTTGATAAATACATATTAGTTTTTTTTATTAATTTTTTTATTATATGTTTATTTTCCATTTTTTTAAAAAGTAGTGCCCCTTTTTTTAAGAAATCCCCTTTTTGTGCGACTTTCTCAAATTTGCCAACGGTAACGCTGTTTGTAACAACACGTTATATTAGCATGAGCAGCGTTACCGTTGGCAAATTTGAGAAAGTCGCACAAAAAGGGGATTTATTAAAAAAAAGGGGCACCATTTTTAAAAAGATGGAAAATAAACAAAACAAAAATAAAAATCGTATTTTTTTCATTTAAATGTTGTATATGATGTATGTTTACATATGCATATAATAAAAAAATTAATAAAAAAAACTAATATGTATCAAGTAAAACAAAAAAAGGTACACAAAAAGTGGCAAGGCATCTGTAAAAGGGTCAAATTGCCACTTTAGTCGCATCAACGGTAACGCTGAGCATGAGGGTTGTTTTTGTAACTACACGTTACAATATTGAGAGCAACTGAGAGAGTAAATTTTATTGCTCCAATTTTTTCTCAAAATATAAGTTTTTTTGTCTTAATTCAAGTAAAAATAAGTCTTAATTTTCGCTTTAAGAGTTATCTTCTTGATTTAAGAGCAAATTGGACTTAAAGTAAGAATTTCTTACCCAATAAATTATAAAAAATGATTTTGAGAGCTTCTGAGAGAGTAAGTTTAACTTCGCTCATTTCTTCTCTGGGATTGATTTAGGATTTTTTTCTTAATTTAAGTAAAATAAGTCTTAGTTTTCGTTTTAAGAGTTATCTTCTTGATTTAAAAACAAATTGGACTTAATTTAAGAGTTTTTTACTTAAATCGAGAACAATATTCTTGTTTTAAGAAAATTTGCGCTTGATTTGTCAAATCAATCCCGATTTTAACTTATTTTAAGTATGAACTAGTAAAAACGTACTTGAAAATTTCAGGCTAAAACTGAGAAAAAAAAACTTAATGCCATTTTTCTTTCTGTGTGAGACTTCCAAAATGAGTTCCCACACCAATCATGCCCTATTGCTATTCTAAAAAAATTTCTTCGAACAAACTGAAAAGACGTATGTCCATTATTAATTTTCATAATTTTTGTCGATTTATGAGTTATTTTTGATGAAAATAACTCATATACTCAAAATATTTTGTAGGTAAAATTAACTGAAAAATTAATTTAAAATAAATGAACATTCATTTAAAAACCGGTCAACTCAATTGTCATTTAAATTACATGAAAGGTGCATTTAATTTTCTATGTTAAAAAATTAACTGATCTAAACCTGTAAAAATAAATAATTTTATCTTTGTTTCTACTATTTTTACTATCGAAAAATTTACTCCAAAATCCGCAGATATAACTGATTTTTCAGTGATTTCCGTTTTTCTGAAGTAATAAAAAACTAACCACAAATTCCGTAAAATCAAAAGAATTTTCAGTTATTTTATATATTTTACCTATCAAAAAACTAACCACAAATAACTTGAACTAATTTTCTAAGGGTCGGTCATAGCTTCCGTAAGTTTCAAGTTTATTTTACCCACATATTTAAATTAGTACAATTATTTTTTTTTAAACTAATACATATTTACTTATATTATTCCTTACATACTATGTATTTTTCAAGGACTATCAAATAATTCAGGTATCTGCAGCTAAGCCACATCATTTGTACTACATTAGGTTAATATATCATTTCTACAAGGTTCCATAAAAAGGGTTTAAAAAAGGAAACAATCGTATTTTAGATTAAAACTAAGAACTAAAACTAATAGCTTATAACTAAATACAAAACACTTACAAACTAATATTAGAAAGGAAATATACATATTTACAATAGTTATAGATAGAAGATAGAAAATTAATGCCCCTATTGCGGTTCACAACTTTTTTAATAATTTGGTCGTCTTTCATAAATCGGTATTGCCATTCACAACTTAAATGTAGTAGAGTTAATGTAGAGTTAAAGTCGGGTTGACTGACAGACGACCAAACTTAGTTGAGTTGAGAACGGCAATAGGGGCATAAAATTTATTTACAAAAGAGTAGATTTATTGTGTAGTGTTGTACACTAGATCACTAATATATAGTGTGTTAATTCGCCTATGATAGAATAGGAAGTCTGCACTTTCGAAGAGAAGACCAGCTTCCCTAAGAGTCAAAAGGTCCACCGGGGAAAGGTATCTTGACAACTGAACGGTCTCCAGATTTCTATCTCTAGTGATACATTCCCTCACCATACTGTTCCCAGAAGAACGAGCATTCTCTAAAAATGTGATAGCCCCTTTAGTCATAAAAACATATATCCTGCCAAAATCAATTGCCCTATAGATAGATCTAAAGGATGGCCTGCGTAACACACCGTCAGGACACAGATGTGATAGCTTCCGTAAAATATCTATACATATCTTATATTAAAACTCACATTGACTGTGAGAATTATAACATAGAATAGGGAATTATTATTATTATGTGAATTTTAACATAGGAACTGTTTGTTTTTGTAACTACACGCAACAATTTTTTGTAGTTAAATTACATATATAAAATAACTGACAATTCATTTGTTTTTACGGAATTCACAGTTGAATTTTTGATAGTAAAACTAGCATAAACAAAGGAAAAATCTTTTATTTTCACGGAAGTCGTGACTTGTTCTTTTGATAGTTAAGTCAGCTATTTTAACATTTAAAATTAAATGAACTTTTTGTTAAAATGAAATGAAAAATAAGTAGACCGGGTAAATTAAGTAAATTTTCAGTTATTTTAAATTACAGTTTCATTTAATTTTACATACAAAATACTTTGACGTAAACAACTGTCAATATCAAATGCAACTGAAAATCCGTATTAATGTGCACTTAGTTTTTTGAATTAATGTTATTTTCAGTTAAAATTAAATTTTCTTAGAATTTTAAATGTTTATTTAGTTAAAAACAACTGCACGGAATACTTCCTAAATAAACTACAGTCGTTACTGTAATAATATTCTGAGTGTAAAAGTTATGAAAATAAAAGATGAAAATAACTCATGAATTGATTGTTTTAGTAAGAATTTGAGTGATCTGCTGAAGAAAACAAGTATTTCTTTAAAAATAATTAACTATTAGCCTTTAATGATGGTTGCTCCAAGATGGTAAGCTCGTCATAACGTTTTTTAGGACTTGAAAGAAATCATCGTAATATGTGGAGCTACAAGTTCCTAGCTACTAAATTTTTTGGTAAATTAAAACAACTTATAACTTATATAAAAATATTGCTAAATATTAAAATGAAAGAATACCGCTTGTATTTTTAGGATCAAATTTTATTGAAAACATTATTCCATTTAATTCTAAAGAGGTCACATTTGGCAAATATTTACCTAAAAAAAAGCGGAACCACTTGTTTTAACACAAATTTGTTTGACGTTGTTTACTCTTACTATAGTTTTGCAAGATCAAACAGCATCAAATAAATTAAAATTAAATATTTGTGTGCTTTCGCCGAAATAAAAAAAGTTTTTTTTTTTAATAAATAAACTAGTTCAAATATATGTTATTTAGTGGTTACGCCTTTTTCGGCAAATATTTGTTAAATGTGACCGTACCTTAATTTTTTCTGGAATTTTGTCAGTTTAAAACTTATTGTAGCTTAAAGAAGCTGCTATTCATAGTTGTAAACAAACTAATGAAAAACAAATAAAAGCAAGCATAGGTTGTTAGGAATAAGTGATTCATTGGCCAAGACAATAGCCTCACTCCCAGTAGAGAAAACTGATTAATTGCTTGGAATTCCGCTTCCTTCGTGCAAATGTTGTGTTCATGACAAATTATACACAAGCGCATTCTAAGTGGTCCCTAAGTGACCATATGTGCGACAACAATGGTCTTTTGAACAAGACAGTACGGCATCTCCTCTGCCAATGTGCGGCCCTTGCAAACAAAAAATTGGATAGGCTGGCCAAATTTTACCT
Source organism: Bellardia pandia (assembly GCA_916048285.2). Taxonomy (NCBI): domain Eukaryota; kingdom Metazoa; phylum Arthropoda; class Insecta; order Diptera; family Calliphoridae; genus Bellardia; species Bellardia pandia. The sequence continues at coordinate 49,019,879 of OU696531.1, forward strand.
GCACGAATTGACGGATCTATCGGAAATATACGTCAGAAGGCTGATGCCTTTATATCCAAAATAAATTTATTTGATCTTTCGTTTTTACACGGATTAGGTTAATTTTTTCTTAATTGCAATATAATTTAATACAAATAGAACCTTGTTAAATAAATCGAATACATATTTTAATTGTAATTTAATGTATTTGTGATCTACTTAGTTTTATTGGAAATATATTTTCATAAATTTAATTATAAGCTATACAAATGGTGCGTTGTGACACGCAGTGTATTTTTATATTCAAATTCAGGCATTACCAAATGTAAAATTATTAACTGGCGGTAAAAAGGAGACTGAACAGATTTCATTTGTTGGGGGTTTATAAATATACATCTGAAAATCCAAAAGCTGATCGACGTAGAAAAAGTAAGTATTTTGAATAATAAATTGGTAATAGCTTCATTTATACTATAAATTTTATAGTCATGGAACATACAGTCAGAGACTAAAGTTTAAATACACCTCAAAAATTGATTGTTTAAAGAAAAGTAAACATTTCAGGAAAACTGAAAGTATACAGTTTATTTTAGTTTTATAAATAACAAAATACAATAGCAAAAAATATAGACTTCATTACGAACATAACGGTAATTCTTAAAAATACGATAAAATTCACTAGACAAAAGTTTAAATACATCTTGCAAAACAAAGAACTCTCTTTCATTTCTCAAAAACAAAGTACAATTATATTTTATGTTTCGGTGAAATTATGTTCTTACAAGCCAGAACTTGTTATTAGTAGTCTTTTTATTGCCAGCATTACAAGTTTTGTCGAAAATTATGGGCAAAGATAAAGAAATTAAGTCCAGCATTATACTGTTTCCACGACGACTTGAATCACCTGCTTCGCCTTCTGAATCATGTTTATGAATCATGCTGTTACATGACTAATAAACTTGATTCAATTTGACAGTTGTCTTTAATAAACATACAGAATAAAAAAACAGAATTTACAATTTGTGGAAAATAATTTTTTTAATGGACAAACAGAAGTGAGTGGAAATTAGTTAGCTTATTTGAAAAAAAAACATACATTCGTACGTATTTACTTTCTTTACTTCCAGCAACAAGAAAATAATTTGCTTTGTTTACAATAATATTAAATTTTTACAGCTAGTGCAGATAAACTTGCGATAAAAATTAGAGAAGAGTGCAATTTTTCGTGCTTCGCAAGTAGATTCAATATGAATCTACTTTCTTCGCTCTTAAAATTTTGTATCGTGAAGCAAGTTGTTTCGCACATGATTGGGGTGTGAAGCATGAATAGAGAGCGAAGCATGTACCGTGGAAACATAGTATTAAACATTTCATAATAAAATGTTTCAGCGAAGGAAAATCCCATCGGGAAATTATTAAATGTGCCATTTTAAAGTATCCAAAATATATAAGGAAAATGGCTCCGTAGCAAATATTCCAAGAAGCGGTCGTCCAAAAAAACTTACCAATCGTGATGTTAACCACATCGTAAAAGAAGTAAAAAAAAATCCAAGAATAAGTGCACCAAAACTTGCAGATGATATCGCTAATAACTATAACAAACATGTTCATTCAAGAATTGTTCAAAGAGCATTGCGAGAAAATGGATATAAAAGCCGAGTTCCCCGAAAAAAACCACTAATAAGTGAAAAAAAACAGAAAACTTAGACTGGAGTTTGGACATAAGTACAGAAACAAAGACGCTGATTTTTGGAAAAGATTTCTTTTTACAGATGTAATGGTTTGGGGAGCAATTGGAGCAGCAGGGGTTGACAATTTGGAGTTTATTGATGGGGTCATGATTCATGAATCAACATACTTACAAGAGTATATTGGAAAGAAATTTGCAAGCATCCGTCGACATCTTGGGCCTTGGATCCCGTTTGATCTTTCAACAGGATAACGATACCAAGCACACCGCACTTCCTCTGAAAGAGTGGTTGCTTTATTCTTCTCCCAGACAGCTCCATAGCCCACCTCAATCGCCAGACTTAAACCCAATTGAGCACGTTTGGGATATAATGAAGCGCAAATTAGTAGAAACTTCAATAACGAGCAAAGAGTCGCTTAAAGAAGCTCTTAAAAAAAAATCTGGTCAGAAATATCGCCTTCTAAAACAGAAAAAGTACCAAGTTTTTATGCCACACCGCTTTCAGGCAGTTACTGATAGTCATGGCGGTCCAAAAAAGTATTGAAATGTTTTCTTTTTTAAAAAAATTTATTAACATTCCAAGATGTATTTAATCTTTTGTCGAGTGAATTTTATCGTATTTTTAAAAATTACCGTTGTGTTCGTAATGAATGAAGTCTTTATTTTTTGTTATTTTATTTTGTTATTTATAAAACTAAACGTTTACTTTTCTTTAAACAATCAATTTTTGAGGTGTATTTAAACTTTAGTCTTTGACTGTATGTAAAATGTATAAATTATATCATAATTTTTTTTTTTGCCTTCCAAGTAAGGATTTTAAAGGTCCTAAAGTTATGATACTTTTTTACATAAAATTATGATACTTCGCAATCGACTGTTATTTTAATTTCAATTATTGAAATCAAGTCTGCCAATATACAGTGGTGGTCATATAATTAAAATACATATTCATAAAGAATACTAACTTATTTGATTTATTTTCTATTTATAAAAAGACAACAAAAGATTTTTTCTTTTTAGAGAATATTATTTCGATTAAGAGAAAAAGATTTTTTCACTACTTAATTCAAAGCCTAGCTGCTTTTATTTGTGCCCCTCAAAACGGGATCATAAGTCTATGAAATTAAAAAAATTTGTTAAAGGACAAATAACACTAGTCAACAGAAATTTTGATCCACTATTAGTGGCAGTTATTTTCCATGTAAAATAGGCCGCTAAATCCGAAAATGAAGACCAAAATTACTAAAGTAGAATAGTTTTTGAGATACCGCCAAATTTTTAAATTTTCCGTTAAAAAAGCAAATTATTTTCTTGTTGCTGGAAGTAAAGAAAGTAAATACGTACGAATGTATGTTTTTTTTCAAATAAGCTAACTAATTTCCACTCAGTTTTTTTTGTCAATTAAAAAAATAGTTTCCACAAATTGTAAATAATGTTTTTTTTTATTCTGTTTGTTTATTAAAGACAACTGTAAAATCGAATCAAGTTTATTAGTCATGTAAACAGCATGATTCATAAACATGATTCAGAAGGCGAAGCAGGTGATTCAAGTCGTCGTGGAAACATAGTATAAAGCTCATAGTGCTAGAAAAGTACCAATGTTGTCGAAGAAGAACGTACAACAAAGGCTTAAATTTTCTGAAGAGCGCGCATGTTGGCCTCAAGAAAAATGGAGAAATATTCTCTGGTCGGATGAGACAAAAATTAATTTATTTAATTCGGATAGGGGTCTTCATACTGTAAGAAGACCAATTAATAGGGAATACAAACCAAAATACACTATTAAGAGGGTAAAGCACGGCGGTGGTAACTTTATTGTTTGGTGGTCATTTTCCTACTATGGTGTTTGGCCACTGTATCGTATACAGGGCATTAGGAAAGCAACAGATTATGTTGACATTCTACAAAATTGTATGCTTCCCTATGGCGAAGAAAATATGTCACTGCGATGGGTGTTCCAACAGGACAATGACCCCAAACATACGGCAAAGTGCACCTAGACGTGGTTTGTTAATAATAAGATCAATTTATTAGAATGGCCTGCTCAGTCTCCCGATCTAAATCCGATCTAGAATTTGTGAAACATAGTGAAAACTTCAATTAGAGGAAAGTGCAACACGAATTGCGATCAGCTATGGGAATTAATTCAGACTGCGTGGAATGATATACCGATTTCAGTCTGTCAAAACCTTGTTGACTCTATGCCCCGACGATGCTAAGCAGTTTTAAAAAACAACGGCGCCTCAACAAAATATTAACCACTGGAAAACAGTATTGATTGTGGATCTCGAGTCTTTATTTATTTAAATGTACACAAACACAATTAAAAAAATGGTATAATGAACACACTGTCTTTTTACACGCTTATATTACGGTTTAAGAACACACTTAAAGTTTTCGAACACTTTTTACACATTTATATTACGGGTTAACAACACACTTAAAGTTTTCGAACACTTTGTTTAATCAACGCCATCTGTTGATGAACAATATTAATACCATAAGTTTTTTTGATGAAATTTTCAGAAATTGTCTCGGATTTTTGCTCATATCTCCGTTATTTATGGACGGATTTTGCTGATTTTAAATAGCAAACTTCTCGAAAGCATGTCTGACAGAATTATTGCAGATTTGGATCCCGAAGATATATGTAGCTTAATTGCCGTATAACCGATAATAATATGATTTCTGGATTAAAATTTCTGATCCATATAAATGTTGGATCGATATCGATATTTATTAGACATTTTTGTGGGTTTATTTGTTTTTTGGAAATGGTTCTTATATGGCAGCTATGACAAATTATGGGCAGATCTTCTTAAATTTTGGAACAGTGATTTTTATGCATATGAGAATATTTAACATTGAATTTCAACATAATAACGGTATATTTAAGATATATATTAGTATTAACGTGGATTTCGGTAATGGACCTTATGTGGGGGATATAGTGAAATATAGTCAAAATCCAGCAGTTTGATTTAGGCATGCATGTAAATGATCCGAGTAAAATTTTGGATTGGTTTCCTTATTTATAAGAGATTTATGATCATTAAAGTGATTTTCGTAAGAGGGCTTTATATGGGGCATACGGTTAAAAATAGACCGAAATTCACAAAATTTTGTGGGATGATTTTTGTATACATATATGTAAATGATCTGTGCAAAGTTTTGAGTCGGTATCGATAATCATACAATGTACATACATACATATATAGGGATAAATGTCTTTTTCAGATTTGGTCCTTGTGTGGGAGCTATGACCAATTCTGGGCCGACCACCATAAAATTTAGTACAACAATTTATTTGCCTAAAGATATTTATGTAAAATTTTAGCTGTTTACCATTATTTATATCTGTTTTATACGTATTTAAGTTCCGCACATTTTCTTCTTTTATCATACAAACAACGTATACAAAATTTCATGATATTATCTGCAATACATTTCAAAATATTGCAATAAAATGGACAAAAAATATAAAATTTTTATGGAGGTTGTCTATCGGGTCATTCCGGTGCGTAGAACCGGCTGTCGTGGGAATGTCACATATTGGTCCATAACTCTGGTTGGCCTAAACCGATTTTGCTGATTTTAAATAGCAAACTCGAAAGCATGTCTGACAGAATTATTAAAGATTTGGATCCCGAAGATATCTGGGGACTTCAGAAAATTGATTTCAACAGACAGACAAATAGACGGACATGGCTTAATCGACTCCGCTATCTATAAGGATCCAGAATATATATACTTTATAGGGTCGGAAAATTATATTGTGGAAATTACAAACGGAATGACAATCTTATATATATGTACCCTTCTCATGAAGGGTATAAAAAGGGTCGGATATCGACAAACCCCACTTACACGATCACATTTTACTACTAACTATTGGAGAAGTATTAAAAATTCTCACATTCGGTTTTTATTGATTCAAATGGAAAATGTAGATTAATTAACAAATGTTACTAAATAACGAATGTGATTTTTAAGATATTAAATGTATTTATACCTTCTTACTTCTTAACAAATCAAAAGAGAATTAAAAACAAGTTAGAGTGTAATATTCGGCTGTGCCATATCTAAAATACTCTCCACCTAAATATATTTTGAAATACAAAAACTACACTAGTTATAGGACTTTAATTTAAAATTGATGTAGTTACGAATTCTCACCATAATTTACAGAGTTTATCTGATATTCATAAAAATCTTGAGTGTAATTTAACAATCAATAAAATTAAAATTACAATTTGCCATATTCACAAGTGGTTAAGAAAGAGGCTATAAAAAAGGGTAAGATTATAAGGTGACGCTTATTTTTGGTTAAATTTGCTCTTAATAACTTTATTTACAAGAGATATACGGTTGGCATAGCATAAACGGACCAGTTATGGACTAATAGATTCTAAGTCCACTTGTATATTTATTAGACATTATTGAGGGTTAACTAGTTTTTCGGAAGTGGTTCTTATATGTAAGATTAATATAAAGATTAATGATTTTTTCAGATTTGGTCCTTATATGGGAGCTATGACCAATCATGGACCGACCATCATACAATTTAGTACAACAATTTATATATCTTTAATAATTATTTGTGTCGAATTTTAAACTGGTAACTATATTTGTACCAGATTTATACGTATTTAAGTGAATTTTAGATGTGGACTTTATATGGGGTCTATGGTCAAACATGGACTGAACAAAACAAAATTTCGTTTTACGATTTATTTTTATATGTTACTTGTTTTTGCTGAATTATGTATTAATGTTCCAATTTTATAGGCGTTTATTTATCATTAAGCCATATTTCGGGAAAATATTTGTATAGGGGCTATAAGAAATCATGGACCTATTCTTACTATTTTTCTCACAGTTTCATCCTTTATCATATTCAATATACATATGTATGTATTTAAAAAAATTGGAAAAAAAATTTTTAAAATATCAAATTTTTATGGAGGTTGTCTCACATTTTGGTCCATAACTCTGGTTCTACTATACCGATTTTGTTGATTTTCAATTCCAAACTGCTTAGGAGAACTATAAACGGTTTTTTGTAAACTCTGTTGATTTTGGTTGTGTCTTTTGGATGTGAGAGTGTTTTACATAGACAGACAGACATAGCTCAATCGACTTAGAATTCCATAAGGATCAAGCATATACATATACATATCGATGGTCTCATGTAGAAAGGCCCTAACTCGCATATTTGAAACTTTACAGGAGAAGGTAAAAACATAATAGAAACTGTAATATTCAACATGTAACTTTTTTTGTACAACTGCTTATAAAAGCGTTATTTTTTACACTATTGCAATAAATTTTTGTGAGGAGGTATATTTGCGTTAAATGCATTGGAATCGCAAAAAAACTAATTTCGAAAAAATAGCGAGTTAGGGCCTTTCTACATGAGACAAACGATATATACTTTGTTGGATCTCAGATGAATATTTCTCAGTGTTACACACGGATTGACAAATTTATATATACCCTCATTCACCACTTATGGTGATGATTTTGGAACAATCAGGTACATACATACATATGCCATGAAAATCAATCGATTTAGAAAGCTGTTATAAATTTATACAAAATAAACATATAAGAATATTGCATTTATTTGTAATCTTTTTGGCCTATTTGGTATATTTTTGGTCCAGTTCGGATTTTCAACAGAGAGCAATCTTCCGTTTAGCTTACATTTGTTAGTTTAGTACCCAATGCTGCTCGGTTAAACCAGGATTTTAAACAAGATCGTCATCTATTAAAAATAACAACAAAGGTGGCTTATGACTCAAAAAAAAATTCCACTTTTTTTTGGTTTCGATAGTTATTGAGACGCTCTTTCACGTGGTGAAAACTAGAAAGTCCTAACTTGCTTAGAAGTGTACTAAAATTGTAGAGAAAGAAGAGCACAAATGAAAGAAAAACAGAATTTTATTGAAAATCCAGCTGTGTCTCGCAATTTCTTTTTTGAGTCATAAGTACGGTGACCATTTTTGGGAAAGGAAAATACAGGACATATACAAAATTATGTTAAAAATTAAAAGAAAAACAGAAAAAATAATCATATAATATATTTATTATTATTATTATAAAATTAAGTAACAACAAAAACAAGTCTTCTTGATTAGAATAAAAAGTTAAATAAAAAGTTTTTATAATATTATAATTTAAAAAAATAAATTTGGTTTTATAAACAGTCTTCTTGACTAAGGCTAACAAAAAAATAGAAAAAAACTACATAAATGATAAATTTAGTTATGAAGTTTGATATTTTTCCACAGAATGGATTTTTTTTTAAACATTTCATTTTAAACTTGCATTTTGTAATTAATAATGATCTTAAAGTATTTACTTTTAATTGCGATTTTTCGGTGGTCCAAATATTATTCATTATTGAAAACACTCTCTCGGTAGCAGCATTTGAAGCTGGTAGACATAGATAAAATTCAACAAGTATCAATATATTTTTATATGCAATCACATTTGTCTTCAAGTGATTAAAAATTTCAATCCATTTTTCATCTACTGATATATTTTTTACCCTCCAGTCTTTTATTTTTTCATTATTTGCAAAATTGTTCACGCAGCTTAATTTATCAAATAAATCTTCATTATTTATTTTTAAATCATTTCTAAATTCATTTAGATAGGATAAAGTTTTTTCAATCTTGTCCCAAGATAACATTTCGTAACAATATCCAGTCTAAAATGTCTACATCTCTAAAAGCTTTATCCCACTGATTTAGGTAATCAATGCATGTTTGGTAAAAATTTGTTATATGTTCTTTAGTTATTGTTTCATCAAAATCATTACTTTTCTGTAATTCGAGAATAATATTTTTGACGGTAAGGGATAAAAACAGTTCCTTTTTCCGTTCGACCAATTTAAATTTTAAATCTTTTAAAATAATTGAAGCCTCAGGCATTGAAATATTTTGTGATTCTACTTTAAGAATAGCTTTATGAAATGTTGAAGCTTGGCTATATGCAAAAGATAACCATAATTCAGCACAAAGATTCATAAAAAATTTCGTAATATTGTCGGACATTTTGGTTGAGACATAAAATATAATTTTAAAGATTCAAATAGTTTTATGATTCTTTCCAAAGCAGGCATTAAAGTTAACCATCGAGTTTTGCTATGTCCTAGTAACTTTTTATATTCTATTTCAATATCTTCACATATTTCTTTGAAATTTTCAATTCTAACTGTATAAATATATAAAAAAGAATAAATTTTGACAATAATAACTTCAATATCAATAGGTAAGCATTCTGCTGCAGTTTGTATGCAGTTGTTCAAAATATGTGCAGAGCAATTTACACCTATCAGTTTTTGGCCAATGAAGTTTTGCATTTTGTGAAAGATATTATTCTGACCTTTTCTGGCTGCACCACCAAAATTACAATTTGTGCTGTCTCCACAAATCGCTATCATTTTACTAATTATTTAATTTGTTTTCAAGAGTCTCGTGCACATATTTTGAAATAATATCTGAAGTTTCTACAATAAGGTCTTTAACATCCAAAATCGTAATCTGAATTCCTTTATTCGGCAGAAAGTATCGAATTAATATTGGACAAATTTTAACCTTTTTGTGATTCGAACAATCTAAATATGTTGTGATACATTGAACGTTTGACAAATCTGCTTTGATTGTATTTAATGACATTGGTGTAAAAATATTGTTAACAATGGATTCACATTTTGTTCTAGCACAAGAATATTTGTCAGTGAAACACGATTTGATCAGTTTTGATGTGCAATCGTTAGACCTAAATGAAAAATTGTGCAGAACACTGTGAAATGTCCAAGTACCTTCTACAATAGCCAGGTCCTTTTCTTTATCATTGAATGTATTAATTCTTAAAAAATTCGTTAAAACTTTGCTTGATGATTTGGCTAAATCTGCTCTATTATGTTTTTGTGTTTGCAAGTGCTGTTTAATATCAGTACGTCCACTATTTGCTATAGAAAAATGTGCCAAACATTTTTCACATCTCACCTCTTGTTGTTGCTACTTGTTGTTTTAATAAATGGAAACTCGCTTTTTAAGTCATCATTGAAATTACATTTTATTTTTGTTGGAGCCATATCTCTATTAAAATGAATGCTATTTTAACTTTTGGAAATGTAGGGAAAGTATACAGTTGGATTTTTATGATAATTTTGTATTAATGTTCGTGCAATGTATATGCTAAAAAGAGGACATTTGCATATCAAATTAGGAAATAAGGGACATTGTACTGTCCTGTATTTACAAAAAAATCTCAAGGGACAGCATGTTAAAAAACAGGACTGTCCTGTAAAATACAGGACGGATGGTCACCGTAGTCATAAGCCACCGGGTCACATATAAAAACGGAATCCATAATACATATGTACATACATATATATGTATGTATGTATGTATATTAGACTCGTATTGTGAAATAAGCTAAAACTGACCACCAATTATTATCTTTCTTTAGTTTTAATACATTTAATTTTTTTTATTTAAAATTAAACAAAATATATGCGTATTTGTATGTATGTATTATTTTTTTTTTTAATAGTACCGATGAAGATGCTCGTCAAGCCATGATGCAAGACCGTGAAGCTATTAATGGCACACAAATACGTCTTTTACTGTCATCTCGAGCAGAAATGCAAAAAGTAATAGAAACGGCACGTCAACAATCGTTGTTGGCGTTGAAAAATGCCTCTGGTACTGTTTTAACACAACCTAAACCTACACCACCGGTTGTCACTGCAGTTAATGTTAAAAAGCCGGTCGTATCAATTGCACCACAGCCACCAGTTATTACAGCAAGTAGTTTTCAAAATATATTGTCGAATCCAGCAACATCCGTAACATCTTCATTCTTGGCTTATCAACAACAAGCTGGTTTTACATTAATACCCGATACTAAGAGTAATACAAAGATCAACAATGATTCTGATGACTCTGAATCACATCATTCTCGGGAACGTCGTCGTTCTGGCTCCCGTGAACGTCGTCGTTCAACATCACGATCTAAAGAACGTAGCATTTTTAGGCGTCGTCGTGATCGTAGTAGAGATCGATCAAGGGAACGAGATTGGTCAGATGGAAGAAGATCGTCCCGTCATCGATCGCGCAGTCGTGAAAGAAGTCGTGCTCATAGTCGTGAACGTAGTCGTGATGTAAGTCGTGACCGGGATCGTTCTAGAAACAACAATCGAGATAGTAGTCGCCGTAGTAGTCGAGATAATACTAATGTTAGTAAACCTCGCAGTATGGACTCGGATACCAGATCTAAATCGAACTTAACACCATGGAGTTTAACAAATACTTATCAAGCCAGCTACAACACTACTCAAACTGGACAAAACTCTTTTATTAAAATGTCGAATTATCAAGCTAGTGTTAATAGCGTAAAGACTACTGATGTCAATAAATCATTAGGAAATGCGAATAATTCCATGGATTCAAAGACTTCTTCAAAATCGGATATAGCAGCCGTTTCACCAAACTTTCAAAACTACAATACTGCTAACCAATCATTGACAGCTCTTAATAATTACAGTTTGAGTGGTATACTAAGTACGGGTAATAGCAGTGATTCTATTAAGGGATTTGCGCTACAAAATCCATATACCACCGCTCTGAATGCCTCAGCAAAAATCCAAGAAAGTGTGCCGAATACTACAAGCAGCTCATCAATTCCAGGCATTTTTGTAGAGAAGAAATCGCTCGAAACGAATGTACAAGCTGCTACCATTGATAGTGGAAATATTTTACCACAAGAACCCATTGCTTTTGCAAATGTCAATCCTTATGAACAAATGTATCCAAACTTGTTTGCTCAAGCTGCGGCCTTAAGCAGTGGACAAAAATCAGTTGCTACAAAACAACCATCGATTTCAATGACCACTGATTCGCCGACAGGAGAAGAAACAAAACCAAAAGATGTAGATCCAAACGAAACTAATTGTGTAAAAATTATGAACATGTGCTCCAGAACTACTTACAGTGATTTGCGTAAATTCTTTGTGGGCTTGTTCATACCACATAATGGTATTAAAATGCTTAACGACAAGCATGGTTTACGAGTTGGCATCGCCTATGTACAATTCTCACGACAGTCCAGTGTAGCCAAAGCATTGTGTCGTACCAAAAACCTATTGAAGGGAAAGACGGTAACAATTGAACCTGTAAGCGAACAGGAGTTTATTAAAGCCGAAGACAGTTTTCGACCACTTAATCAGGATAAAGAATACAGTCATCGTGGAAACGATAGTGATAATGATAATAACGAAGTTGGTTTACATGGTAACAATAATAGCGGTTTGAGTGCTCTTAATCCTTACAAAAAGTTAATACAACTGGAACCTTTTACCGTACTTTATATTGAGGACATACCATCCTTGGCTACAGAACAGGATATTATGAAAATGTTTAGCTCCTATTCACTGTATGATATTTTGCTCATTGCGAGCCCAGAAAATAGGCGCGAATTTGTAGCTCATGTCCGTTTCTCTCGAGAGGAAGATGCAAAATCGGCCTATGAAGATAGAGCACATCACCAGATTGGCTACCGTCGTGTAAGGGTGCGACCCAGTAGCATTGAAGAAATGGAAAACGCAAAAGAAAAGATACGCTTGGCAAATGAGCAACTAATGAAAGAGGAGCAGGCGGCCGAAGAAGAAGAAACCAAACGAAAACTAGAGAAACTTATTACTGATCATATAACTCAAGAAGAAAACAAACAGCAAAATACAAGTATGAATTTATCACAAGAAGATGATGATGACATGGAAACCCCCAATAAACTATTAAGCAACAACAATGATGATAACTATGATCAAAGGGATGATGAAAACTCTAAAAATTTCAATTTACGTCAAAATGATATTTATTCCATGCAAAGTCAAGCAAATAAATTCAACACTAACTTAGATCCCAGACGACCTCAAACTCCTAACATACCCAGTATATTTGATCTCGATCCTATGAATTCCTCAAAGCTTCAAAATCGTTCTAATCCTTTTATTGATCCACGTTTACGAAATATGAGTGAAAAAGCAGCTTCTTCTGTAAGTTCAGTAGACAATAATAAAAATAACCAAGCGACGGGAGGCAATAATTTTAATAACTTCAATCCCAACTTTAACAACCAACAACAAACGAGCCCAACGGTTGTTGTTAATAATATGGAGAGCAATTTTGTTATTCTAAAGAATTGCGAATATAATACACGCATTAATGATGTGGCCCAACTATTGCTAACTGCCAACTTAGCTCTTAAACACATAGAGCCATTGCGTAATGAACGTCAGTTACCAACTGGTGAATTTATTGTCGAGTTTCGAAGGACCAATGATGCAGAAATTGCTGTAGAAAGATTTCATAATATACCATTTCGAAATCGTAGTTTAAGAGTATTCCCAATAACTCCACAAGAAATAGCAGATCGTTTAGGTAAACCATTTCTTAGCTATATTCCAGGTGGTAATGGTATAAGAATTAGCAAAGGGATGGGTAGCGACAGTATAATGCGTAATATGAATGCAACAAATAATCTAATGAATAATAACAATAACCGTTTTGGAAATAATACGCAACAAAATTTCCATCGTAATCCTTTTAATGATAATGGCCCACTAAATAATGATGACAACAATGGAAGAAATAATAAATTTAATAATAATGGTAACATAAATATTGGTGGAAATGGTATACCAGAAAAATTTACACGTCCAGGTTGCGTTCTGTCTTTGGAGAATGTACCGTATAAAGCTCAACTCTCTGATATTTTACAATTCTTCCAAGACTTTGACTTGACGCCTGATGATATAATACGGCGCTTCAATGATGATGGCTCACCTACTGGCGATGCTCGCGTAGCTTTCATGTCACCAGACCAAGCAAAAGCCGCATTTGAATCGAGGAAACGCAAAAAATTTTTTGGTCGTGCTATTTTTATAAAGCCTATAATTTAATGAATTCAAATTACAAAAGAAATACTTACGAATTGTTTCTCTTTAATTTATATATGTAAATATTTTATAAGTTATTATTTTAATCACACTGTGTAAGTGTGTTTTAAGACTATAGCAAATTAGTGTACTGAACAAAAAAATAAATGAAAACAAATATTAAAAATACATATATTTTTAACGCAATTGTCAAATTTACATCCCAGTAAAAGTAAATCACCATAAAGCAAAATATTATAATACGAGATATGTTATTTGCGTTCTGTGTATTGCTTACAATTCCATTTTAATACATCACATTTAAAATCAATCAATTTCTAAAGGTAACCACTAAATAAAATATATTTGAACTCGTTTATTTATTTAAAAAACCTCGTATATTTAGAACAAGACACAACAAATATTTAGTTTAATTTATCTTGATGCAAAACTCATGTAAGAGTAAACGACATCAAACAAATTTGTGCTAAAATAAGTGGTTACGCTTTTTTGAGTAAATGTCTGTATTTAAATTATTTTATTGTAATATATAATAATAATTATATATAATTAATATACAATAATATACATATGTATATAATTATTGTATAATAATATATGTATGTATATAAATAATTTCAATTGCAAAATAAAGTAAAAATCAAGGATTTGGTTAACTAAGTTTATTAATTTAAATATTTTAATTTCTTATACATACAGAATTTCATTAAACATAGACTCTTAAATCAAATTACAATATACTATTATCCAAAGCCAAATGATTTTAGCCGCATTGTGCAACCTAAGTTCATATATAATTTTGCAATTGCACTACTTGAGACTTTTTCAAAGATTCTCTACACAATGGACATTCGTCGCGTTCATCCAACCAATCCAAAATGCAGCTCCAACAAAACAAATGACCGCATGGCGTCAAACTGGTATTCATACGTGGTTCCAAACACAATATACACTGTGGAACATTTTTCAGCTTTTCTTTTTGTCTCGAAAATTTTTCTTTCTGTACAAATCGCTTTGAAGCCTTTTCATAGCGTTTTCTTTTCTGTTCTTTCCAAGTATCAAAAGTTGCAATAACAAGCGAAAAGCTAACTTGTAAAAATGTTACAATACCCAAGATTTTGTAGCCATAGAGCGAAAATTCGGGTTGTAGCCAGTGTCTAATAAGAACATAATTAATGCCAGTTGCTCGTTTAGAAATTTGATATTTGTCGGAACGTAAATAGAATAAAGATTTGTGTAAGGCCTTAATGTAGGTGGGAGATCTTCGCATAAAATTAATAACAGCTTTTAGTTTATTTTTGGCATCAGGAACTATCTCCTCATGATCTTCTATATATTTATCAAGTTTCTGCAAGACTTTTAAATATAAGACATCGCCACCAAATTCCAGTATGATAGCTGTTAGTTGAAGCTACCGTATATAGTATGTAGGTACATACGTATGTAAAAATAAAACAAATTTTGAACATTTTCAACATACAATTTTTTTAAAGCAAACATTTACTGCTAAACAAACTCACCAGTCTTGAGGGAATCTGTTTATATTGGGAATCCACTTGTATTATACCCGTATATTCTTCTCCTAATGTTTGTAAACTGTTGATTGAAGCAAAACCATGATAACAAATTTCAGCTATCAATTTACACATTTGATTGTACTTAATCCAATTTCTGGCTCCGGTAAGCCTTAACAAATCGGATAAATCTTCGGATAATTCATTTGTATAACATGCGTCTTTTTGTACCGAACGCACAATTTCTGGCTGACGAGCTTTTGCATTGCGAAAATTCATTGCGCTGAAATTTATTTAATAAAACAATAACATTAATTAACAAGTTCAAACATTTTTAAAATTATTTCTGTAGCAGTGTGCAAAGTACAAATCGTATGTAAATAAGTAAATAATGAATGATAAGATAACAGAACAGCTGTTGTAACAATAGATATGTCTAACTAGGGACAAATGGGTAAAATTTGAAATGTTTATCTTAATTTTATTGATAAAAAACCAGAATAAAATTTAAACACAATGTTTATTTTGAATGTTAATGAAATATCTAATGCTATAAAAAGTTTAATATTAAAAAATGTTTGAATATTTCTTCAAATTTGATTTTAAACATTACAAGCCGAAAAGTGCTCATCTCTGAAAAACTGCATATTTATGAATGTCATCACTGTTAATTAGTTTTGTTATCAGTAATTTTTGTACAAATTTTCCTTTTACTTACTAAAATTTTGTATTTTTAAAGAATTTCCACCAAAAAATGACTTCTACGGGTCTTTTGGTTGTTTCCAATGTTAAGCAATTTGCTCAATCTTTACGTTCTATTGAAAAATACGTACATTCCCTCTATGTACATCTAAATGTACCTGTGACGCGTGCTCCAATACCTTCCTGGGGTCGCCTAATATCGCAACTATATGTTGACAGTAATGTTCACTTTAACAAGAATGTAGATATGAATATTTTGGTGACACCTTTAAAACAAAGAGGAACATTTGAGAACTTAAATTTACGACCTATTGATATGATATTTTCCGATGCCCATCATCCAGAGATATGTGAGAAGTTACGTCAACAATTGAAAATCGAAAAACCAATCATTTATTTGGCCGATGAAAGCGTCAACGATCTGGCGGACTATCAACAGTTGGAACCGAAGGACAAAATAAAACTGTATAATAATGTTGTTTTAGGCGGCACGTTTGATCGCATTCATGTCGGCCATAAAATATTTCTATCCCACGCCGTTATACGTGCTTGTTGTCGTTTGGTTGTGGGTGTTACTACCTCGAAATTAACTAAATGTGAGTTTTTAAAGTATTAAAAGTATTTAAATAATAATAATGTTTAACTAAATTTAGATGCATAAGTTAGCTTTTCATAGAAAGGTAAAACAATAGTTTAAGTATATTTTTACAAAATGCGTGAAAACTTCAGCAGTATCTTCGACAGTCGGCTCTACGCACCGGAATGACCCGAGATCACTCGACCAAGGGCTGCCAATTCAGCAATTACAGCTGTTACAACAACAACTTATTAAAGTAATGTTCTAGGATTTTGTTTTTTTTAATTTATTTAAAAGTAATTACTGATTTTTATTTTATTTACATTTGTTTTGTAAACATCCGGTTAACAGAAAATAAAATAAATGTATTGCATGGTTTTATGATTTTGTATAATTTGGACATTTTAAGAGAACTAAAAAGGATATAGTACTACAATACATTATGTACTAATTTTTTTAACTAAATTGTTTTATTTAATTTCTACGTGCATATGCAATGTTCACATTACAGCAAAAACTCTTAACGAATTGATTTTACCAGTCGAGCGACGCATTAATGATTTACAAATATATCTAAAAGAAATTGACGCTACATTAGAGTATGAAGTTGTCCCCATAGATGATCCATTTGGCCCCACAAAAAGTGATCCGAATTTAGATATGATTATCGTTAGTGCAGAAACTTTGCGTGGTGGAGAGAAAGTTAATGAATTGCGACAGGAAAATAAGTTGAACACTTTGGATATATTCTGCATAGACATAGTGGAAGCTACGGACAAAAGTGGACCCATGGAGAATAAAATTAGCTCAAGTAATACAAGAATCGACATTTTGGGAACACGTTGGAGACAACCAGAGGTTTGTATGATTTACATTTATCACAGATAGTTATTTTAATAATCTACTTATTAGTTAAAATCACATTTACCACCAAAACCTTACATTGTGGGTCTAACTGGAGGTATAGCTTCCGGCAAGAGTAAAATGGCTCAACGTTTTGCCAATATGGGAGCATTTGTCATGGATTGCGATAAAATTGCTCATGAAATTTATGAACCTGGACAGGTGTGCTACAATCGTGTGGTTGAATACTTTGGAAAAGACATTCTTGACATAGATGGACGTATAGATCGCACCAAACTGGGACCAATCGTTTTTGCCAATGCTTTGAAATTGGAAAAACTGAATAACATCGTGTGGCCCGAATTAATGGCAGAAGTTAAAAGTCGTCTTAAAACGTTAGCCGAAAAAGAGAATCCTCAAGTGGTGATATTAGAAGCAGCCGTTTTATTAAAAGCAGGTTGGGATCAAGAAGTTCATGAAGTTTGGTCCATGATTGTGCCAGCTGCAGAGGCAGTTAAACGTCTAGTAGAACGCAATGGTCTAACGGAAGAAGAGGCTAAGCGCCGATTGGCCAGCCAAATGAGCAATGATGAAATGGTGGCCAGATCACATGTGATTTTCAGTTCATTGTGGGATAGTGAATTTACCTTAAAACAAGCAGAAAAGGCTTGG
Source organism: Bellardia pandia (assembly GCA_916048285.2). Taxonomy (NCBI): domain Eukaryota; kingdom Metazoa; phylum Arthropoda; class Insecta; order Diptera; family Calliphoridae; genus Bellardia; species Bellardia pandia. The sequence continues at coordinate 49,037,830 of OU696531.1, forward strand.
AATATTTTAATACAAGAATTAAAAGTCAGAAATCTACAAACTAGTAGTAGTTTATAAGATTGGGTTTTAAAAATATTCCATTATTTTTCGTTAAAAGGCAAGTGGATATTAAAAGTTAGTGGTATTTGTATAAAAAATATTTTTAATAGTACTTTTGCGCCGCGATAAACGTAAACGTAAATAGCATTTCAAAGACATATAAAATATAGTATTTCGAAGAAATTGTACTAAATAAATTTGGATTAAACTTCTGTTTTATTTATTTTTAAATTATATTTTTTTATTATCAATATACTTGTCTGGTTTAAATATGTTTAAAGAAAATTTAATGACTTTCTCCTTTTTTACCAGCAACACGTTTAAAATCATTCATTTTGGTGGTCAGTATAGGAGAACCAATGAATCCCAAATAATCCAATTGAGTTACCTCACCACCTGATTGATTGTTTCTCACAAAAATCTGTATATTTTGTACACTTTGAAATTTAACAAAACGCAAGGGTACTGGTGTGCCTTTGTCCAAATCCTTAGCTTCCAACCTTTGAAAATACATTATCAATATGCTATTAAAAATATCAATAAGAAACAAATTTTTTTTATTACTTACGTTAAGTCTTGCATACTTGTCATCGATTCAGCTTGATCGAAATCAATAGTTCTTGGCTGATTAATAAAAAGTTTTATTTCTTTTGGTCCCAATTGTGGCGGAGCTTTGAATTTTAGTGAATGTATTTTAACCAATTGATTAAATGTTATTGATAAAATCAACTGTTCATCACAATCCGATTGTAAAAATCCACCATTTGAGGTCAAACAATGGGTCATAGGATGATCGTCAGCTTCGTTGAGGCATTCACATTCTTGTTTAGAAATAAATGTGTTGATTTCCATCTGTAATTACAAACACATCTCTAATATTAATTTTGTATGTTTGAAGTATGTATATATTTTTTACCAATCCTTGTCCATAATCCTCAAAAGTTTCATCGCCACCACTGGTACCTATGTGTTCCTGGACTTTGGCTTCCAAGGCATTAATATCTGCTCCTTGAATGCGATCAATTTTGGTCTGAAATATTACGAACAATAGTTTAATGGTTTCAAGAAGTGAAATTAATGTAGTACCCTATTTCTATAGAAAATAAATGTAGGCATTGCCGAAACACCTTGACTGGAGGCAGTATCCTGACATTTATCTACATCAACCTTCAGGAATATGGCTTTAGGATATTTAGCAGGCAACAATTCGAACTGTGGTGCAATACGTTGGCAAGGTCCGCACCTGCAAAAAGTTAAATGTGTATAAAACTATAGAGGTACTTTCCTGGTTTTGCTTACCAAGTGGCTGTAAAATCTACTACCACTAAACGTATACCAGCAGCAGCCAGTTCAGTTTGGAAATGTGCTTCATCATTAATAACGCGTACAGACATTTTTTATTTACAATTTATTTTCTACAATTGCCGACTTTTGTAAAATCTGCAGGAGTTTTTCTTTTTTTCACAAAGTTTACTTGAGAATGACAAGCAATTCCATCAATTGCTTCTTCTTGTTAAAAATAACATTCACAAATATTAATGTTCCCTTTTTAGGGATATAAGATGAACTTGGTAACTCTTGAATAAAATGACAATCAATCACTGAACATACTCCATACTTAGTTCAACTAATAAATTTTTTCTACTGCCTTTTGTGGGGTGTAAATTTGATATAAAAAATTTAAGCTTTTAAAACTCTAAAATTATTAGATCGTATGAAAGTTTGAGTATTATATTGTGTGGAATATATAAAATATGTCTCGACAAACTTCCAGATTAGATGCTAAGAAAGTGGTAAGTTTTGCCAAAACGGCATAATGACTATTTGTTTTGCAGTAGCATAAGTTTGTAGAATTTGTAGAGTGGCCGCCCTCGATAAAAATGAGTTTCAATACGATTTTACAGTAGTCCCTCCGAATGAACAAACAAACAGACAGACTAACGAGTGAGTGAGTGATCAGATATGAAGAGGAGGGGAATGATAAATTGTAGAAATGGAAAATAGTGCCACAAATCAACCAAGCCAACAACAGCAGCAGACGAAACAACACCAAGTAAACACGGACCAAGCTATGAATACTAACAACAATTCTGTAGCCTCTAATCAAATACAGGTAATACCAATGCCTGTTATGACCACTTCCGGTGGTCCAGCCCAAATTATTATAGGACAACAACAACCTCAACAAGTTACGGGTCTTCAACCACAACTTATACCTTTGCAAGGAAATCAAATAATGTTGCAACAACCCCAACAGACGGCTCAGCCTATGCAGCTTATGCAATTGCCCGATGGTCAGACTTTATTCTACCAACCAAATGTATTGAGTGGAAATGAGAATTCGAACAACACCATCCAAGCCATACACCCACAATTTATAAATATCAATGGTCAAATTATGCAAATAACCACAGCTGCGCCATCTCAAGCTAGTAATGCAAATGCAACCGCCAACACTAACCCGTTAGCACAACAAATTATAATGTCAACAGCAAATCAATTAACACCAACAGCAGCAACGAATATGGGCAATACAACCGTTCGGGTATCAACACCTGCTCCTGCTTCTGCGCCAACAACACAAATCCAAAATACAACGACAAATACTTCAAGCACAGCGGCAGCAGCAGATTCTGTTATGGCGACATCCACCGAAGATACACAACCAGGAGAGCCTGAAGAGGAGCCACTGTATGTGAATGCTAAACAATACAAACGCATACTTGTGCGACGACAAGCACGAGCAAAACTAGAATCACGCATTCCCAAAGAGCGTTCTAAATATTTACATGAATCACGACATCGTCATGCAATGAATCGCGTTCGTGGTGAGGGTGGCCGCTTTCATTCTGCACAAGAAAAAGGTGATTTACAGCAACAAGGGGCGGGACTCGATGAACAACAGCATACGGCGCAATTGTCAAGAGCTTCAGTACCCAGAGCACCGCCGCGTGTTATAGCACCACATCAGACGAGCACTACTACAACATCAACTCCCAATATAACTGTAACACCAATTAAGTAACATGAACATGCGCTCATAGGAGCGCCTGTTATTCTCAATCAATGTCCCGCCCCCTCAACGTACTCATATAGAACGTACGAAACTGTAAATACAATTTAGCCCTAAGTTAAATTTAAGTCATAGTAATTATAACCCTGTAATTAAACAATACCAAACAAAACATAAAATACAATTAGGGCTCCAGAAAAACAAATGATATTTATTCTGCTCCTTCATTTCACCATACTACCATACTGCTATATAGAATTCCGAATTTTTAACACTCACCTATGGAGCATTGGTAACCCAAATGCTGCGTGACTTGGAGAATGTTGAGGATGTTAACAAACAATTGGAACGTATTGGGTATAACATGGGTATGCGTTTAATTGAAGACTTCTTGGCTCGTACCTCGGCAACACGTTGCCTAGAAATGCGTGAAACAGCAGATCGTATTCAGCAAGCGTTTCGTATCTATTTAAATGTACAACCTACCATAGCCAATTGGTCACCAGCCTCAGACGAGTTTTCGCTGCAATTCGAAACAAATCCCCTAACAGAATTTGTAGAACTACCACCCGATCTAACCAACTTAAGATACAGTTCCATCATAAGCGGTTGTATTAGAGGGGCTTTGGAAATGGTACAGTTAGAAGTTCAATGCTGGTTTGTTCAGGCAAGTTTATACAAATCCATCGTCATATTTATATTATCTAATGCTCATCTTGCAATCATTTTAGGACCAGTTAAAAGGAGATAATGTTACTGAGATACGTGTTAAGTTTATAAGACGTCTTGAGGATGCCATACCAGCTGGTGAAGATTAATAAGTTCATATTGGTCTCTGTTAACTTAACCCGAGATTTATATGTATTTAAGTTTCATTCCAAAATGTTTTTTTATTTAAAAAAATAACGTTTCAAATAACGTTTGTGCGTAATTATCGCTATCCCAATTGAATGAATTAATATAATAATTAATAATTGAAAAGCTATATTTTTCTCTTTTGGTAAAAGAATGATGATAAAATGTGAACTCAGATATTTGTTAATTAAATATATGACATTTGTAGTTTAATCTTAATAAATATCTTTAAACATGATTAATGATAACAAAATTAAAACATTTCAATTTTTAACTAGCTGTATGGATGTCTGTGAGTATTATAACCAAAATGTTAGTACTTAATAAATAAATTGTAAAAAATGAAAGGGATATCAAAAACTTATTGTGAAGAAACATTTTTGTGAATTGCCTGTGACCAGCATTTAATTCCATAAAACAATTACCAACAAACAAATTCACTAGCTTCATTTGTAGGTTTTTATTTGAAAGTTATTTAACCTTTGTTTATTCAAATCTAATCCAAATTGAATTAAAATATTGTTTCTTCATTCAATTTGTTTTTTTTTTTCTTTAATCTATATATATAAAAGAGTAACGTGACTGACTGACTGATTCATTCATCATCGCACAGCCCAAACCGCTAAAGCTAGAAATTCGGGTAATGGGTTCCTTTTAAATGCGTCCGCCTTTAATCAAAAAAGAGCCGATAGGTGACTGGTACTTTTTGAAATTCGAAATTCAGGTGACCATATGGGGTAAAAATAGTCCCCGTAGAACGCTCCGTTAACATGTATATCTCCTACATAAATAAACATAGAAATACTATATTAAATGCATCTGGCTCAGATCAGTAAAGACTAGAAATTTTTTTGGTACTTTTTTGAAATTCGAATTCCTATGGCCTAAAAATTGTATTCTTTTTTGGTACTTTTTTTTAGAAAAATGTATTTTCTCACTAACTAATAGTTCCATGAACTATTATTTTTAAATAGTATGTATTACGAATAATTAATAGGTACTTTTTTATTCATAATAAACAGTTTAAAATAATTTATGTAGTTGTTTTGTTATTTTCACATTTTTTCGCTACCGAAGTAGCGGCTTGTATGCTAGTCATTTATAAAATGAACTGAAAATTTTAATCATTCAATAAACATCATTAAGCAATTTTGTAACATATTTGTTTTAAATAAGTATATTAATTTCGTAAAGAATGAGTTCAAAAATTCGTATACATTTATGTGATGGAAATTGATCGGGTTTAAAATAAAATCGAAAATTAAAAACGAACGTTTTATTGTAAGATGTGATTTTAGATTTTTGTTTTTTTCTCAAATTGTTTCAAGTGATAATAAAAGCTAAAAAAAGTTGTTTTTAAAAGAAAAACATTTTCAAGGTCTTTTTTAATAATAAATAATTCGAATCATAACAAAAAAAGATTGAGGGATGCATTGAATATGCAGGAAACTAGGATCAGAGAATGTTTTCGTGTGCCGGTTTTATTTGGATTCTAAAAATCTTGAAAAGGTGGACTTTAACTCCTTGCCAAAGCCTATCTATCACTTTTAAAATTTTGTTTTGCCTGTTGTGGGTGTTTTTCCATAAAAGTTACCATTAACTCTTCCTGAGAAGTATTTGTATGCTTTGCCCTTCATTTTTTTTATTTCAGATTATTTAAATATATATACATACATGTATGTACATATGTGCATATTCTAAAGTGTTTACTTACATTTTCGATTAAACATTTTCCAAATATTTGAAATTTAAGCTTAAATTTCCTTTTTTTTTCTTTAAAACGTGCACAATTATCTTCTCGATTCAAAACAGTTTGAACAGTGAATTTTCGTTTTTTATCACATTCTTTTTAGCTTACATTTTGATAGAAACAAATGGAACATGAAATCGAATTCGCTTTAAAAAGGAAATCGAATTAAAAACAAAACGAAAGATAATAAGTGTTGCCATCACACATTTTTTCGTTTTCAGTTCGCTTTTGGAACGAAATCGATTTCCATCACGTACCTGATTGTTTCTTTAAAATTAAGTACAAGCATGTTGCGTACAAATTTGTAAACTAGAGGATATGAATAAGCCCTACTACTAAAAATACACGTAACACGGTATCGTTCAAGATTATTTTTGGCAACAAAGTATTGAAAAACCTACATATACAGCTATGTCACAGAATTTAATTCCGTTCGGAAGTGGAATTGATTCCGTTTTTTGGTAAAACGAAGAATTTTTTCGCAATGAAACCTAGAAATTCTTAAAATTACAATACCACATAGCAAATTAAAAGTGTTTCTTAATTGTTTGAAAATAAATTATATGTGAATTAAATAAACAAATATTTGCGTAAATGTTTAATTAGAAACACAAACACGAATTTGAAAACTACTATTCATTGGGCATTTTACATAAATTTCGCCTTATTGAAAAGAAGTCAAGCATTAGGAACTAAAACATAATTGAATTTCAACAATTTACATAAGTATTATATATGTATATAATTTTTATTTAATTAAAAATTTAGTTGACATACATATGTATATTTTCTTTTAATTTTTTTTTATATAAATTTATGTATAAACCATATGAAACATGATATGAAACCATAATTATATTTATGTACTATATGTAGTTTCTGATTTTGGCATGTAGCTAACAAGTAATATTAAGTGTAAAAACTATAAATTAATTAAGCAACAAAAAATATATTATTATTATACATATAAGTATATTGTAAAAAAAAACAAATTTAACAATTGTTAAAGAGCTCTGAATGTAAAAAAACAAAAAAAAATATGAAAATAAAAAATTTTTGCTTGTATAAATTTCAACAGTTACACGCCTCAATTAGTTTGATTCGTTTGATTTTGAGGACAAAGCATAAGATTTAAATTTTTGCGGGTCAAAACTTTACGTAAGGCCTGTAAGGTTTTAATGCATATAACAACACAACAGCCATTAGCAACACCTTCCGAAGGACTCTTGCATGTGCAAGATGAACTCTTGACAGCTTTAGTGTCGGCGGTAAGTGGTGGCGGCGGCATCATTTTGGCGTCAGCAGAAGAACAACATGAGCTTGTTTTTTGTGGCAATATTTTTTTGGAAGAGCAGCAGCCAGAGCGGTCCAAAATAGGCTTTGAAGCTGGCAAAGAACAACAAGAAGATATTGGCATGGGTTTGGCAGTTTGTCCCGAACAACAAGACGATTTATTTGTATTAATCTGTGGTGTAGCAGTTTCCTTTGCTACTGTTTTATTGCCACCACCACAGCAACCACCTTTTTGGCCACTTCCCATGGCGGTAAGATTTTGCAATAACATTGCAACATCTTCAATATTTTGATTCATTTCCGTTTCGCGTTTACTTAGTGTTTTGTTGGCTTTATTTTTATTGGCACAACAGCCGCCTTTAGCTCCTTTAACATTTGTGGGTTTCTTGCCACAAGGAGTTTCAGAGGAACAGCCGCCTTGGCAATTTTTAGTTTTATCACATTTACAATTGGTACAGCTGCAGATGCCAGCATCAGCCGTAATTTGTTTAAGGGTGGGTTTGTTATTACGCAAATCTACTTCTATGAGACCCGAACCATCCGTTGGCACTTCATCGGCCTGTTGTAGAGTTTCCTGCAATAGACTGGTATTGTTGTCTATGGTCATTAGTATGTCATTGAGTAATGATTCAGTTTCCATATCAGCATCACTGCTATAATCGGTCCCCTTTAACAAGTCCTCTATATTCTCCTGTAGAGGCATTACATCTTGGACAAGAGAGCCGACGGTAGGCATTTGCTGGTAGGAATTCTGATGTTGCATGTTACTAATACTGTTGTTGACAATGTTATTGTTATCAATTTCCATTGGCAAGTTGGGATTTGCAGTGGTTGCTGGCACGTGGTACTGGGAATTCACAGCCGACATGGCGTTTAAATAACTGGGCTGTAAATTAACATAGCTGGGCATTTCTGTGGGTATAGCAACGCAGGCGGATGTTACAGGAGCCATTGGTAATATAGGTTTTGACACTAAGACCCCAGCATCTATCCAAGGTGTTGGTATCTCCTCTTCGGCAGCGTATGCCACCTGAAAAGCTTGTGAAGTTTCTGGCATAGGCATACTTTCAATTTTTGGCGCCAATGCAGTGAATTGTGTTGATTTTACTTCTGGCAGCTGCAAGGCGTACATATCATTAATATTACACTCTACTGCTTCAGATTTAACAAACGCTGAAGTTTGATGAGGTTTTAATTCACCTTTGCCCTCTGTTACCTCAAATTCACTGCTGTTGTAGGTGGAATTTGTTTCTTCTGCATAGGCAGCGATTTTATCCACTTCTTGTTTTACAACTTTGACATCCTGCTCTCCAATATTATTATTGTTAGCGCTGCACTCGTATTTACGGTTTTTAGTTTTCGTTTTACGTTCTCTAGGTGGTCGATTCTGAGTTTGTTTCTGATGAGTTTTCTTGTGTGACTTTAGGCTGTGCGAAGTACTAAATGATTTTTGGCAACTGGTCTCTTCACATGGATATGGCCGTTCTCCGGTATGGGTACGTATGTGGGTCTTTAGATGATGCGAGGCAGTAAATGCTTTGCCACATGTGTCTTCGGGACATTTGTAGGGTCGTTCTTGGGTATGCGTGCGCATATGTTTCTTTAAATCGCTAAGAGTAGTGAAACATTTCTTACACTGGTCACAGTTAAACGTTTGGCCATTGTGTAGACGTAAGTGGGCATGTAGTCTGCAATTTAAATGGAAGTATTATTAAATACATTTTCAAAAATTTCAAAAGTTTGTATTGTTACTCACCTGTAGCGAGTATTAAACGCCTTTTCGCAGCCACCCACATCACATTCATAGGGCTTAACTTTAGTATGCACTCGAATATGAATCTTCAAACTATACGAAGTTAAAAATGCCTTACCGCATCCTTCCTCTGGGCACTTGAATCGATATTCACCTTTATCACGCAAAAAAAAAAAAAAAAAGATTTACACAATTTTTATTTATGAAGAAAAATTGGAACAAGTCGGTTTTAGTGACATTGTGATAAAACCAATAAAGTTTTTTTTTTGAGTGGGCGGGCCCTCAAAGTTGAAAATATATGAGCCCATATCCGGGAAGTATTGGATGTCTGATAATTTGTAATAATTTGTAATCAAATTAAAGATATTTAAAATACCTTTCCAATGATTTTAATATATGGACCGACTATGGGTTAAATTCGAGAAATATATTTTTTGACCCGAGTTTTTTTAATATCTTAAACAACTAAAAACTATTAATAAACTAAATGTTATTTTAGTTTTTTAATATAAACAGCCAATTCAATAAGCTTTAATTTAAGGTATGATATGTGTCTGTAGGTACTATAATCGCAGAATTTTAAGATCTGCAAAATTAAAAAAATTTATTTTCCTTAAATTTTCAAAATTTAGTATACAGGAAAAGATTTTCTCCTCTATGGTATACAAAACACCAGCTTTGCATAGCACAGATTTCTTTTATTTCCGGCCTTGGGGCGGAAGGATTTTTTCCTCCATGGTATACAGAACGCCGGCTTCGCATAGTAAAGACTCTTTGTATTGTCATAATCTTTTTTTAATATTATATGACCGTGTAGGTAATACAGATCCGAAGATAAAAACGGTTATGACATTAAAGATTAATTACTTGATTTTTAAAATTTGTAATTTATATACGTACTCATATAGACCTTTTCCCCGGATTTTTTAGATTTTCGGATCAAAAAATTATTTTTCGAAATTGATGGTTCATATAAAAAAGTCATATTATACATTTATCTTTGGTAAGGTCTTCAAAATACCTATCATTTGATATATGTATATATGTATATATATCGTATAATAAAAAAATGTAGTTTTCAAGATATAGCTAAATATATTACATACAAACTTTGGAGCCCCGCCCACTCGAAAATAGGCGTGACCTACAAAATTTTTTTTATTTAAATCCGTATTTAAAACTCTATTAGTGATAAATCTTTGGAAGTGATTTTAAAAATGTCCCTAAAACAGAAAAATTAAATGAAATATTTGCTTATTGCTAAATCTTAATGTACCTATACATATTGAACAAAAACAAAGAACATTTCCAGATTATACTTACCCTTGTGAGTTTTCAAATGTGTTCTCAGATTACCAATTGTGCTGTAACTGCGATTACAATTCTCATAGTTGCATTTGTAACGTGACAATGATTCATCGGAACTCTAGTGATAGGAAATTTCGAAAAACATTGTAATTAAAAAGGAATTTCTTAATAATTATGAATTATGATAAATATTTTCTCAAAAACTTAAAATATAATTAAAAAATCTACATGCAATTAAATTTGATTTTATAGCAATTTTTGTTATGTGTTTTATTTGTAAAAAAAAAATAGCAACTAATCGGCAGCAAGCATATTTATAACAAAAAAAATATAAAAAAAAAAAACAAAGAAGCATAGATAATATTCCAACTGATGATTAATATTTCCCTTTTTTCATTTCATTTTATTATTGTATATAATGTGCGTGTATTAGATACCTTTTATTCGCATTGGCTATTTCGTAAACAAATTGATTAAATTTATGGTTAAGGCCAGGCCAAATAGTTCATATATATATTAAACGCAGCTTATTTTTAATTGAGTTTTGCACTAAAAAGCAGAAAAAATATTGTAGTAATTTCTATTCATTTTGAATATTTTTTTGTGGTTTTTTAAGAATGTATAGGTAGAATTTTAATTTTATACGAAAAAAATTTATAATAGTACTTTAATAGTTGTGATATGAAAAACAATCTGATATCAGTAGCATAGTTTCACTGCGAGTATTATAAAACTTATTTGAAAAATAAGGCTATAATATAAAAGAGTCCATATCTATTGCGTGAAAAAGTAGCCTTTTTATTGATATTACAGGAAAAATTTTTAATATTTTGTTATATTCCGTTATGCTAATAGCCCTCTTGGGTTTGGAATTTTTTTTTTAACTATAACATATATTTATTTATTTCATTTATTTCGTCTAAAGCCTAAATGGCCAGAATAATAATATTACATTATTTTCAGTACGTTATTTTCAATTTATTTTATTATTTTATTTATTTATTGCTTGTCCCCTTCCAAGTAATCCCCCTCAGATATAATACACTTATGCCAGCGTTTTTTCCAATCCTCGAAACATTTCTGAAACGCGCTTTTTTGTATCGCCAACAGCTCCTTTTTCGATTTTTCTTTTATTTCCTCAATCGTAGCAAAACGCTTTGCTTTCATCGGTGGCTTCAGTTTTGGGAAGAGGAAAAAGTCAGCGGGGGCCATGTCAGGTGAATACGGTGGTTGAGGCATGCTAACGGTTTTATTTTTGGCCAAAAACTCAAGCACAAGCATCGATGCGTTGGCATGGTGCAAAATCCATGATTGTTTTTTCCACAATTCTGTGCGTTTCTGACGAATTGCTTCGCGCAAACGGCGCATAACTTCAAGGTAGTATTCCTTATTGACCGTACGAACTTGTGGCAAGAATTCGTGATGCACTACACCATTGCAGTCGAAGAAAACCTTCACATTTGACCGAACTTGACGTGCTTTTTTCGGTCTTGGCTCTTCTGGACGTTTCCATTGGGATGATTGGGCTTTGGTTTCAATAGCCATACACCCATGATTCGTCAATAATTATGACCTTTTTGAGGAAATCTGGATCGACGTTGACGATATTCAACAGCTCCTTAGCGATGTCCATGCTTACGTTGTTTTTGCTCAAAATTTAGCAATTTTGGAAAAATCTTCGCTGCCGCACGTTTCATGCCTAAAACATCCCTAAAAATTGCTTGGCATGAGCCGAACGATATGCCAACATCCTCTCTGATAGTGATTCGACGATTATCCAAAATCATTTTCTTTACTGCTTCAATGTTTTCATCGGCTGTTGACGTGCTCGGGCGACCAGGACGAGCATCGTCATTGTCATCTTCTCGGCCTTCTGCTCATAGTAGACTCTCCAAACGCCACAGTCAACATTTCAAATATCCATGTGCATTTAATTTAATTTTTTTACACAAAACTTAATACAGTTTCTTTGATCCATTTTTTCGAATAGTAAAAAATCGAAGAAAAACGAGTGAATTCGATTAAAAGAACATCAAAATCAATTTATAGAAAATCAAAATATGTGTATTTTGTATTCAAAACAAAAACGTTTTTCGACTCCGGTTTACATAACATGTGGATTATAATTAGAAAACTAAATTTTACCCCGAACAAATTTCCATTGGCTGCATAGACAATATAAAAAGGAATCAAAGTTTACTACAGCAAAAAACCGTTCTACAGTTGACATACATTGTAAATGTTATAAATTAAAAGCATTGCAAATAAGTCTCTTAAACATTAAGTGTTTCCACCCTGAGCCTCGCATTTAAATTGAAAAATAAGTTTTAAAATTTATTCTGAGCAGTGCAAGACAGAAAATTTATTTGCAATATGATTAAAAAAGACTTTCACTCTTTATAGCAAACAACTATCTTGTAAATATGGCTATATAAGAGTAGTTTGCTATAAAAAGTGAATTCCATTTATGTATATTTGCTTTTATTATGTAATATTTAGACTAGTTACGCAGCAATACAGGATGAAATTATAAATAATTTATAGAGTCTTACCAAAACCGATTTTTTTTAGACCGAAACCGAACCGAAACTAATATTCGGTTGCAAAATCGATACTTGGCCCAATCCGAAACAAAACGAAACTTTTAATATGTATATACTATTAATTTGCACCAAAAATATATGTACGAGTATATATTACAATTTTATAACATGTTTAGATAATTTTAAGGTACCATAAAGTATCGACACTTCTTCATAAATCTAGTTCTTTCATCTGGAACTGACAAATTTTTTAAAGAAACAGATTTTACCGTATTCTTAAATATTTTACAATAAAATATAAATTTTTGTATTTTATTAATTATATTAAAAACGTGTATGACATTAAAAAATCCATCATCTATGTTTTTTCTTTATAAAAGCATTTTCGACAACACGTAAATTGAATATTCGCAGCGAAACTGTCCGGCAAAGAAAATTAACATAGGCATTTTTTATAAGGAACGCTAGAAGAATATGAATATTCCTCTCGGTGACTTCTGTAGAAGTTGTCATGATGCAGTTAAGGAGAAAACTGGATAACAAATTTGTCTTTACACTGTTTTATTGGCGACTTTGACACGTCCTAGCACATATTTTGAAGATGAATGTATTTCTTTGAGCATCAAGCTAGTTCTTATTTAAAGGAACAGTTCTAAGGGACCCTAACATTAATCTTTATGTTAACAATGGGTAATGGAGCTATCATTGTTGAATATTAAGAGGATGGATCATATAAAAATTATAAAGATTAAAAATTAAATGTGTTTATTAATTTGTAAATTCCAAAACGTTATTCTTTGACAAATATCAAACAAGGAACAAATCATAGAAACCTTGAAGAAAGTACTTTTATATTGGATTTGTGTTGATGTTTGTAACGCTAATAAACGACTAATAAAAATATTTGTCTAATATCCCCCTTAAAGTATAGCAATCGAATCGGAATCCCTAAATGAATCGATTCGATTTGACTGGCTGTCCATGCAATCACATTAACAGACATAACTCTTTTAAAATTGTTAATATCTATTAATGATGATCGGTTTATTTTTAGTCATAGCATAAGGCCGAATTCCAAAAATCACCATAAATCTCTTAAAATTTTTTGTATCATAATAAAATTCAACATAAATAAGTTTCGCACAAAATAAATTGCGCTTTTGTAACCTTCTTTATTTTCTTTTGTGATATTTTTCTTTTAGATACATTATTCAATATTTATTCACAGTTCCGTTATTTGTTGGAGTTTTTGAATTATTTACATAAATATTGCAATTTTATAAAGTCGCTCATTTATATTTCTCATGTAAAAATATTGAAGTGCACAAGAAGAGTCCGCGACATAATAAAGTGCGGTTTTCTGTTAGCCTTAAAGTCAGAAAACGAATAGCTTTGTATAAAATAAGAAAGTCAAACAAAAACCTAAAGAAAACATAATACCACGAAGCTAGACAATGATCATAGAGTAGACGCTTGTAAATTAGAACCACTTTGTTCCTGGGGTAATTCTAATTTTCGAAAAATTCTAATTTCCAAAGGATTTTTTTTAATAAAAAGCAACATAAAAGTGCAGTTTCGTTTAAAAAATACACAAAAAAACACTACTGCAGAGATTTTTTAATTTTATTTATATAAAACGAACACAAAATATACAATATTATTAAAATTCATCACAGATTAAAGAAAAAAAATTATTTTAAAAATACGTATACTATACATATCGTTGGTCTCATGTAGAAAGGCCCTAACTCGCTATTTTTTCGAAATTTGTTTTTTTGCGATTCCAATGCATTTAACGCAAATACACCTCCTCACAAAAATTTATTGCAATAGTAAAAAATAACGCTTTTATAAGCAGTTGTACAAAAAAAGTTACATGTTGAATACATATTACAGTTTCTATTATGTTTTTACCATCTCCTGTAAAGTTTCAAATATGCTACATGAGACCATCGATATAAAAATTGGTATAAAATAAAAGTATTTAAACTACATATTTAAAAAGCTTATAATTGTTGATCATATACATAATAAGAAATATTTGTTTGTTTTTTTTTTTGGCTTTATTAAATTTGTCATAACAATATCGTTCCGAAGCGCCAAAAGATTGGTCATATACTTTGTGGAAAACTGTTCACTAGTTCTACATCAATTTATTAAATGATTAACACCCTCAGTGGCTAAAACATTAGAAGTAACTCGTGTGACTTCAACAATATCTTTATCACTGCTATCTGAATTTTCGTCATCGCTACTAAATTCATGCCCCGATAAGTATTCAAAAATTACACATGTAAGTAACATGGGATTTCCCTTTGTTAATATGTGGAAGCCAAATAAAAACCATAAAAACAATTTTTCAGTGTTGAAAACAAACAAAAAATAAAAACGCTCGGAAATTAGAACTGACGGTTCTAATTTTAGAGCATTGTAGTGTGCTAAAAACGTTAATTCTAATTTCCGAAGGATTCGAATATCCGAGAGTTCTACTTTACGAGCGTCTACTGTATTGCAATTCTAGCAAAAAGAATTTTTTTTACGACAGCCAGAAATATAAAGAAGGAACTAGAATTGAATATTTCGACACGAACTGTCCAAAGAAGACTTAACGAAAGCGGTCTAAAAAGTACGTTCGCTAAGAAAAAGCGAGTTCCAAATATAAAAAAAAAACTTTGCAGAGAGGTACATAAATATTAGATAAAATAGTTACTGAATTAAAAATAAAGCTATAATTTATAATTATTTGGAAATAATAAATATATGTTTTAATAAAAAAAAAAAAAACAGGAAATATTTGAAACCGCACTTTATTTTGTATAATTTACGACACCAAATTTTTTAACGATTGGTCCATAATTATTCATAGCTCCTATATAAGACTTTAACATGCATATGCTCAGAAGTCATGCCACAAAATGTTTAATGATCGGTCCATAATAGCCAATATCTGGAAAACTGTTTTTGCACATATACTAGGTGTAAATAGGGCGTATAAAAATGATTGTAAATAATTTCAGTATTTTTAGAACTGAGTGACTTTCACACAATTTCAATTTTATTTAGTTCACTTTACTTTTCGTCAACGAAATCACGGAATTATAAAACTAAACCTAGCTAAACTTTTATTTGCAAGCCTACCTTATTTCAACATAAGCTGTAATATGGATTGTTTTTCATATCATTATGTATCTTTAGTATAAAATAAAATTAACAAACTGTCATGTTAAACCAAAAAAATATTCTTAATACTAGAAATTTTCGTAATAGTTAAATGTTATTTTTTTATCGTCATACAATTTTGTTTTGTTTGTATTAAGGTACGGTAATATTTGGCAAATATTTGCCAAAGCAGACGTAACCACTAAATAACATATATATTTGAACTCGTTTATTTATTAACAAAAAAAAAAACTTTTCTTATTTAGGTGAAAGCACAAGAAATATTTTTTAATTTATTTGATGCTGTTTGATCTTGCAAAACTCTTGTAAGAGTAAATAACGTCAAACAAATTTGTGCTAAAACAAATGGTTACGCTTTTTTGGGTAAATATTTGCCAAATGTGACCGTACCTTTAGAAATTATAGTAGTTGTGGTATTAGTTTTAATAGTAGTGGTGGTAGTATCAATGTTGTGGTAAAAGTTATAGTACCTCAAAAGAAACTGTTGCATAAGTTGGCTCTCCTTTCTGTTTGTGTAAGGCACCAGGTCGTATACATAAAGAAAGTTCATCAGGCTCATTATTTACTTCCATATAACTAATCAAATCGTACAAATAATGTTCGCCATAATTTTATAATTATTCATTTCAGATAATTTGAATTTTTATTTTTTTTTTATTTTTTATTTGTGTTTTAGTATTTGAATGTTTGTTTTATTGTTGTTGTTTTTGTTGTTGATGGTGATGATGTTTCAAACCCCAAAAAATAAGAAAAATTTTATATTTAAAAAAATAAGTATTTTTTTTTTCTTAAATTTTCGTTTAATTTGCTCGCACCTGTTTTTTTTATAGATATACATTTATGTTTTTTGCATATTTGTAAGTATGAATGTTTTTATTTCTCAATATTATTGATAGTAAAATGTATTAAATATATAAGTATATAAAAAAGTAAAGAAATTAGTGTTATTGAGTTAATTTTTAGTTTAGTTTTTATTTTTTTTAGTAGCAACAACATAATCAGTACATATTTGTATTATTCTGTTTTGTCTTAACAACTGTTTTTTTTTTTCATTTACATATTTTGTTTTAGTTTGTATGGGTTTTAGTAAAATATTTTTCCAAAAACAAAAACATCAACAACAAACATTTTGTCAATAAAGCATTTAAAAATTTAAACAACAATAATAATAATAATAACAAACGACAAACACATGGATTAAGTAGTAAACAATTCAACGCAGAAGCAGTTTTGTTTTTGTTTCTTTTCTTTTTACGATTGCCGGCATAGTATTTCAAAATTTATTTTCTATTTACAGTTAGATTGTTTAGATTTATTGGCAAAATGTAAAGAACATTATTTGTACAATACAATATGTACAATATTATAAATACAAGATATATTTTATTAGTTGTTA
This sequence comes from Bellardia pandia, assembly GCA_916048285.2. Taxonomy (NCBI): domain Eukaryota; kingdom Metazoa; phylum Arthropoda; class Insecta; order Diptera; family Calliphoridae; genus Bellardia; species Bellardia pandia. The sequence goes on from OU696531.1 coordinate 49,054,960, forward strand.
GAGAGTAGGAAGACAGAAATATTCAGTTGTTTCGATCTTTAATATTTTGACCTTGGCCGTTGACATAGATATAAGAAAATATTGTTATCTGTATATATCCATCTGACAATCTGTCTGACTGTATTTCAAACCAAGAGAATATCATACAGAAAAATATATATACATATACATACATATATATTAAAATTAATTCAATATTTTGAAGGCGTTTTATTAGAGCGACATTTAACAAATTGAAAATATTTATTTTAAATATTTTATTAATTATGAAAACTGAAAGAAAACACTTAAAATTTAATGCAATCAATTAGCAAATAATGAATAAATAGTGTATTTATAAAATTATAGATATTTTTTAGCTCAGTGTGCAAATATGTTAAGTCAATTTTTATAAATTTTTGGGCAGAGACAAAAAAGATTGTAAAATCTTTTTATATTTTAAAATTTTTTCAGTTTTGTAACTATTCTAGTCTTGTTTATTTGTTGGCAATACAAAAAAGTTGACTATACTAAAGACATTGTTTGTAGTCTTGTAGTATATCTACTTACAGAATTACTTTTTGCTCATGCTCAGAAAAAATTTTTAATCTGGGGCCAAACTACCGCATTCGTGATCGAATGAGCTATCGTATCGAATAATGATTTCGATATCGAAATTATTATAAAATGTACTAAATTTCTAGCTCGATATCGTATGCCATAATCTCAAATAAGAAAATTACGATCAATTTTACACGATATCGTATGCGGTAATTTGGCTCCTGTATTTTTCAATTTATGGTCTTGTTTTCTGGCCACATTTGCAAGGCTAGTTTACCATGAAGAATTCATTTCGCTTTTATTTCAATTGTTTTAAGTCTATGTACATATATATTTAGAACATTTATTGTTGCTCAAATTGCTTTCAAAAGGCTCTGAGCCATACTTCGAAACTTCCTAATAAATATGTACGTTTATAATTTATTACTTTTTATAGATTCGAATTAAATGAATAAGCTAATAATTACAACATATATAATATGAATAAGATAATAAAACATTTTTTCAGTGTTTTTATTTAATAATGTATTTACACAATTCAATTGTTATCTGCAGTTATCATGTTATCTTTAAATAAATATGATTTTTGTTATGCTATAAATTACGTACAAGATATTATTTATTTTATACTTTTATTAAACCTCAATTTTCACAAAAACAATCTTAGCACTTTTTCCTACTAAGCTAAAGAATATCAATTCAAATATGTGTATTGAATGTGTATCAAGTTTTCTTATTATTTATTACTCATTATGGATGGAAACGTTAATTTGTTGTTGTTTCATTTGTGTTTAAATAATCACGAAAATAATGATAACTTTTTTAATGTCTTTTCCAAAAAACAAAAGTTTAATATTTGCAAATGTTTTTAATGAAAACAATATATTTTTACTTTTCCCATAATTTTATATGTTATTGACTTTCCAAAGAGTTGCAAGCTTTGAGAATAAGAATCATTCAAGGCAGTAGGTAGGTAGGTAGGTAGGTCACACTCTCACCCAGAGACCAATATGGTCCATTGTGACGCCTTAGATAGGAAGAGAAGTGAGAAAGGTGAAATAAAAGCGAAAGTAAAAGACAAGAAAGGAATAGTAGAGTGCATAAAGATAAAGGAGAAGAGAGAAAAGAGAAACCCTGACCAACTCCTACTAAGACATATGTCCTTCATTTGTGCGACCATCACCCAGTCTACTGCTGCTTAGCCAGGCCATTCTCATTAGACTCTCCAGCCCACAGCTCGAGACATCCCCTAATTCGCCCAAGAATCTATTACCCAACCACCTCAGACTACTGCCCTGCAACCTAAAACAGTGGCATAGAATGTGCTCAACCGTCTCCAGTCCACGCATAATCTGCACATATCCGACACTTCGGATCCCATTCTCACCGCCATCCTGCCTATCACGCAGTGGCTCGTGATACTCCTGCCCAGCAACGATTCCGAATCGGACTTCCTAAGCACCGGCCACAGCGTCTGTGACACTTGGCAGTCCGTCCGGTTTCCCCAGGCCTGATTGGTCGCACTTAGGACTCATTCCCTAATCTTTCCATAATAGAAGCCCATTGGAGGCCCAACTGCCTCCATACGGTTATCAACCTCTGCCTCTGAGCCCATCCTTGCCAGCTCATCAGCCTCATTACCGGCAATGTCCGAGTGACCTGGTACCCAGCACAGCCTAACCGTATATTCCCCTAAGGCTTCCCCTAGAGCCCTCCTACAACTGTCAACTAGTTTGGAGTTCACATAACAGCCCCGTATGGCCAAAAGCACCGTCCACATAAATCGTGACCGCCGAACCTTTGTCAATTTTGTCCTTCATCAGTTCCACGGCCCTCAAGATCCCCAGAACTTCCGCCTGAAAAACACCACAGTCGTCGGGAAGCCTATATGACATTCTGATGTCTAGATTTTCAATAAAGACCCCCGCGCCCGTACCGCTCATCTTCACACAAATTTCACGTGGAATTTTTATTCACGATAGGGGTGAATATTTTGGATTGTGGATTAAGGAAGTGAAATTTCTTTGATGCAAGGTTACTCAACTTTCTTTATTTAACAAATTTTGCTTGAAATTACAAATTTCGTAACTGATGTTGGTGTTTTTACTAAATATGCATTTTATTTACTGCAGAAATACCAGCTTATCGATACTTAAAGTCATTGAAGACACATTATATTATCATGAACTTGGAAAAACTCAAGTTAGAAATTTTTTTTCAAATTTGATTACAAATCTATTGTTACTTCTATAGTATTACTTTAGCTTATCAATATTGTTCCACATTCAATTAAAATGCTAATAAAGAAAGAAATGTTAGAACATGCGGAAGAAGAACTATCAATCGGTGGCTTTTACTTTAAAATTTTAGAACTTTAAACGCATGTACAGACTTTAAGACGTTGTTAATAAATTTACAAATTATATTCTATAAGAAACAAATTTGATTTGATTTATTGTTTCAGGCAATGTAGCAAATTGTGTTCCCTGATTTCGAAGGAAAATTAGTCACTGAAAATGGACCGATACTGTTTAGAACCGTAAGATTGTCTTGACAAGTACTGTTAGAAAATTGTTTTTTATTATAAATATTTTCCAGTTTTCATTCTGTCTCGACTACGATAAAGCCAATAAGTGTTGCGAATCATAATCGCAGTTTACAACATACAATATCAAAATACTTAGTGTTGTAAACGGTAATCAGTATTATTTTCTCAAAATTTTCAATTTCGACCTTAAAAGTTTCGAAAAAAATTTAAAGTGTTCATGAATTTTTAAAGCAGTTTTAGAATATAAGGTTTTTAGAAAATATTTAAAATCCTAATTATAATTCGTAAAATATTTTATGCTCTAAAATTAAAAAAAAAAATAAACTTTTATCATTTATATGATATAAAAGCTTTAATTATTTTTTTATAGTTTTCTATAATACTTTATTCATAAACGAAATGTATGTATTATTCATGCATGTATATTTCTATTTAAAAACCAAAAATATTTATACGAAAAATATTTAAGAAAATACATTAAAAAACAAACCGTATATTAAATCAAAAAAATAATTTATGATTTTGCATCAGGTGTAAAATTATTCAACAAAAAACACCTGATTTATTTAAAAAGCAAAATAACAACAACAGAACATTATTCACTTAATTTACGGCTAAATCAAAATTTATGAGAATTGAGAAATAGCAAAAAAAAAATTGTTCGTAGATAAAAATAAATGATAAAAAAATATTTAATTTAATTTTTATAAAAAATATATCATTTTAAAATTTCTTCAGGTTTTGTGTTAAGAACAATGATGGAAATTGGAAATTGTCACAGGAGTGCAATAGTAAACATCGTAATTATTATGTTTATCAATTTGTAAATTATTAAAAATTACATTAGGAAAATCATAACTAAATCGTGTTAGACCAGGTTTAAAGAATTATTAAAACAAACATATTCTAAAATATACAAAATAATTAGTTTCAATCTTAATTTTAAAGAATCTGAAATGTTCGAATTGTAAATAAAACAAAATAAAAATATTTTCAAATGTTGAACCAAAACTCAAAATATATGTAAGCAATACATAAATATGTGCCGTACAAAAAGTATTAAGAGTATAGTATATAATACAAAAATAAACAATGTCCTTAAATAAAACAACACTTGTTTTGAGAAGATTATTTAAATGATAAAATATGATTTGGTTGTGCCTGGTTCCACTCAAAGTATTTGATGAACCACAGCACATGAACAAATAAATGTACATAGGAATAGTTAAACATTTTGTTGCATGTATAGAATGATTCTGCCGACTGCCTGCCTGCCCACACACAATTATTGTGTATATAAATACATTCGTTTTTTTATTATTTCAAATTCAAACAAATTAAATTAAAATTCAGAATATTTTTGCCAAATTATACAAAAGCGTAAAAATAAAACTAAAACAAATTTGCAGAAATTCACTAAAACAAAATATCGAATGCACAGAGCAGCACATGCTGCAAATAACAGAGAAAACATGATGTCTGTAAACGCCCCCAATATACAATACAAATTTTAAAATTTTCAAATTTCATGTTTTTTTTTGGCTTTTATTTTTTTTGTTGAAATTTTACATATACTTATGGAAGAATACACAGAAAATATTTTGTTATTTAGCCGAGTACTACGCCAAAGTCAATGACGATGGATGTTGGGTGACGCTATTGTCTATATTAAATGTAAAATGTAATACAATTTTAAAAATGAATATGTTTTCACTTTTATTATGTTTTAAAAACAAACACTTTACAGGAGAGGAGGACAGATAGGTTGGCATGTGTGTGTTTTACGTGTTTACCCTATTTTTGGTAAGTTTTGAATATTTTTTTGATCTTTTTAACAAATTTATTTTGGTTTTTCTTTTTACAATTTTAAATAATTTTTTTGGATTTTCTTTTTATCAATATACTATTTATAGATTTGTGATTTTTTTAAATCATAAATTTGTGTGTTGTTATTTAATTTTTTTTTGTTGTTGTGGAATAAATTATTAATGTTGCGTGGGACCCACAGACATTTTTGAATGTTGTTGTTGTATTTTAACATCAAAATGTAAAAAAAATTCATATAGAGATGTATAATCTATCTAATAATGTTATAATGATTCTTTCTCCAATTATTTCAATTAAATGTTTATAGGTACAAATAAATTTCATTGTTTCTAACAAGAAATATTTTTCTTTCTTTTTCAAATTTAGTTGAAATGCAACAAATGTTTTTACTGATTTGCACTTATTTAGACAATAATTTAATAGGTTTTTCTTCGATAATGTTTATAAAATCTCAAAACTTTGTTACAAAATGTGTAAAAAATTTTTATAAAATAAAATTTTTGTAGTAGAAAACCTCTAGGTTAAATATATTAAAACAAGAAACAATTTGTGTTTATTAACTTTTTCTGCAATTTGAAAATTGGAAAATAATAAAGCGATTTCGTATGCAATTATGCAAAATTTAATATACTACTTGGCATGTAACAATGCTTGTACGACTTTTCCAAACATCTTGAAAATGTTCCAGAATGTGGCAAAATCGCTCTTTAAATCATTGAAAAAAACTATAAGTGCTACAAACCTGTTGCACAGATTAATCAGTTTTTAATATTCACTTTTTTAGAAAACATCGAAGGATAATTCCTAGAAGCCTTTAAAAATCAAAAATTCCTATAAGTAAAACAAAATTGAAAATTAAAAACATCACATTAATGGTAGGTACGTAGTTTAAAAAATTTATAAGCTCAATAATTCTCACAAATCAATTACGATATCTTTGCAGGCAGTTAAAATAAATATAAATATTAAGCAAAAATTGTCTGCCACTTAAGCAAACTACAAATAGATATGTACAACAAAAAGTGAAAAAAAGCTTTTTACAAGCAGCATTTAACTGAAAGAAAACATGACAAGCTATGATAGAAAGAAATCAAGTAATCAAATTCAAAGATAAACAAAACAAACTATAAACTACCTTTCATTCGATATATTGACCGTATTATGCTTTGACGACGTTTGGGAGGGGGATAATACGTAAGACGCCGGTATTAATGGTGATGAAAGATCTACTTCTCCTCCACCATCAGCTGCCTCGTACGATGAAGTCATTATAGAAATGGGTTCTGATATGGACATAACACAACTACTGGTTGCAGCAGATATTGGTGGTGGAGGTTGAACTTGTACTAACTTCTGATTTTCAAAAGCGTATTCAAATTTAAAACAAATACCATTTTCTCCCGTCGAGAAATCATTAAATGAATTGATACTACTATCATTGCTAATGCCAATTATCGAACATGGTGTGTTAGATGATGATGATGTCGATGATCCTCGTAATTCCAAGTAATTTAAGTCCGATGCTGGTGAGGCGATGGATGATGTTGTGGTTGTTGTTAGTATGGATAAGGGTGAATCTAAATGTGAGTTAGAATGTATTACAGATGATGGCGATGGTATTAAAGTTGACAATAGTGTGTTATCAGTTTGATTGTGATTGTTTGTGTCTATTGATGGTAATGCATATAGTATATTGGCGGCATTAGATGTTTGTTGGGTCATTTCAGTTGGAGGATTTAAGTAGTTCAAAATGAAATCATCATCAATATATAAATTTGAATCGTTCGATATGCCCAAGATTTTATGGGAGAAATTATTATTATCATCATCATCATTATTACTATCGATTAGGGAGGGTGAAGGAGTGCCATATAAAGTAGATAGATTATTATTATTATTTATGGTGTTTTCTGTGATATTTTCTGTAGTAGTATTGATGGTGGCATAATTAAGATCTAAATTATCGTCGTATAAATTAAAACCTAGTTGTTGCAGCACCTGTTGATTAATTTGGTGTTGTGATTGTTGCAACATCTGTTGCTGTATGAGTTGATTTTCATTATCTTGCAGCGTTAAATGTGGTTGCTCCTGTTGTTGTGTTGTGTGAAAAAAATCATTTAGTAGAGTTGTTTCATCATGTTCTAATTGTGTGCAACCCTCTGCAGTTATTGTTTTCATTTTTTCCAGTGTAGGGGATTTAGTAAATGACGACGACGGCGAAGATATGGAAGAACAATTTGATAAGGAAGACGTTGATAGATTTGTGCTTGTGTTATATGCGGAGGAGTCATAGTCACTTGTTATTGTTTCATTGACTAATAATTTATTATTTTGTTGATAAAATATATCTTCACTTATTGCTTCCATTATATTTTCGAAATCACTTGTATTAGTTTACGCTTTTTTATATTTTTTTTAATATAATCGGTAAAAATACTATGGAAATTTTTTTTATATATATGTACATAAATATATATGTATTGTAAAATAAGAATATTCTTAATTTTTTCTTAAGCACACAAACCGATCACCGCACAATATAAAAACACTTTGACAAGTTTTCGCTAAATAGATAACAAAATGCTGCCAGATTATTTAACTTGACAATTACAGGGATGGTCACTATATATATATTATTTTTATTTGACTTTATGTCAATTACCAGATGTGCAGTATAAATGTAGATAATTTAGAGTCAATTAAAAATATACAATTTATACGTATTTTTAGTATTATAGTATTAATTTATACTATTAAAATTGATTTAAAAAAGAGATGCATGTAATATATATATATATATATATATATAAATTATTTCAACAATCACAGTGTTTTGAGATCTAAAGATATTTCAATTAAATACATACGTACGTATAAATGTAGCTTATAATTTTATTTATAAGCTACATTCATATACAAATACTTAAATCGCAGATAGTCCTTTAAAATAATTGTAATATATAAAGACACTTGGGTAAAACCGAAATAAGATTAAAAAATAATTTATTAATAAGTAAAATTATTAACGACGCAAAATAATGCTGAGTTACGTTGGGTTATGACTAAATCTTTGATTCCTTTTTTACTGTGTATCTATATAATTACAATTTTATGTTTTCTTCAAAATTTAATAAATAAATATTTTCTTTCAAGCCTCAATAATTTGCAAATATTTTAATTGATTTATATATGAATATATAATTCATAATAATGAAAATTATTATGTTTCAACAATTCTTTTTTAATTCTACTCTAAAATAAAATGTATAATAGTGTTTTCAATTTCGGTAAACCGATTAACCGAAAACCCGGTTTTTGGAGAAATTTACGGTTTTTAGGAAACCGGGTTTTCCCTCCCAGGTAACCGTTTTTTTATATCTGTAAAATCGTAAATTTTTCTTTTTTTTTTAGAAAGTTTAGAAGAACAACTAAACTTGAAGTTAAAATCTATTCAAGACTTGAATAATAAATGCAAACGTGTTAATCTCAATAACCTTACAGATGACTTCGAATATTTGGAAAAATTTAACAAGAGAACAATTAAACATGCTCTTCTTACTATTAATCCGTCATCAACTGTCAGTAAAAGAGTCTTCTCGGTATCAACATTAATAAAAACCAAATTGAAAAACAGAATGTCTCCTTAACATTTGGAATGTATTTTGTTTTTGAATTATTCAGGCATGTGATGGAAATCGAAATCGAAAACGAATAAGTTTTGGAAATACATTTTAATGCATTTATAATCTAATCTTCAAAATTTTGTTTTAAGATTCTCTTTAGTAGCCCAATATCATTATATTTTATGTGATGAAAGTTTTTCAGTACAGAAATATTACGAAAAAATTGACTTCTAAAACTCATTCGTTTTCGATTTCCATCACATGCCTGATTACTTTAAAAAAAATTTCAGAAAATGCACATTTAGTCTTTATAAATTTCTTTTAGTGTTTTTCTTACCACAAACTACAAATTTGGTGTAACAAATGCTATTTTTAAGTTATTTTTGTTGTTTTTTAAATTAAAATTAATTGTTTTTTTACGTTTAATTTATTTTGTTATTTAATGGGAGGTTAACCGATTAACCGGTTTTTTCAAGTTCGGGTAACCGAAAAACCGGTTTTCAAAAAATCGGTTTTTTGAAAACACTAATGTATAACATCTTACTAAATAAATATTATTTTTCTCCATTCAACTGCAACCAATCAATACCTCCCAGCTCGGGCGAAGAGTAAAACAAAAACAAAACACAACGTAAAATCGGTAGTCTGTCATTTTCCTTGAAACTGAGTGTGTGCACGTAAACATTAATTATATACTTGAGGAAAACTTAAAATATACGAAAGGAAATATTATAAAATTTGTCTAACTGGTTGAAAAAATTGTTATAGTTAAGGAAAAATACAAGTTTTTTAACTTTGGTAAGCTGTTTTCTGTAGAATATTACAAATTACTGACTTCCGTTTTCTATTGGACGGATGTGGAAGTGGTGGTGTAAAGATATTTATGTGGTAGCATGCGCAGGACTTTGGGCTAAATATGAATAGTAAATGGCATTTTTGTAATTGCGTGGTTATTGTGTGCTAAGTTGTATGTGCTTTCTTTTATAATTCTTTAAAATGTTGCACAAATTCTATAGGAATTTCCGCCAATGTTTTTGTTTTGATGACTCGACAGAGTTGCATTGCTGCATGTTAGTGGTGGCAAAAACTTATCGATGTTGCTATAAAATGTAGTTTAATACTATGTTTCCACGACGACTTGAATCACCTGCTTCGCCTTCTGAATCAAGTTTATGAATCATGCTGATTACATGACTAATAAACTTGATTCGATTTGACAGTTGTTTTTAACAAACAAACAGAATAAAAAAAACAGAATTTACAATTTGTGGAAAATATTTTTTTTAATGAAAAAAAAAAAAACTGAGTGGAAATTAGTTAGCTTATTTGAAAAAAAACATACATTCGTGCGTATTTACTTTCTTTACTTCCAGCAACAAGCTTTATTTACAATAATATTAAATTTTTACAGCTAGTGCAGATAAACTTGCGATAAAAATTAGAGAAGAGTGCAATTTTTCGTGCTTCGCAAGTAGATTCAATATGAATCTACTTGATTCGCTCTTAAAATTTTGTATGGTGAAGCAAGTTGTTTCGCACATGATTGGGGTGTGAAGCATGAATAGAGAGCGAAGCATGTACCGTGGAAACATAAACGACGACTTGAATCACCTGCTTCGCCTTCTGAATCATGTTTATGAATCATGCTGTTTACATGACTAATAAACTTGATTTGATTTGACAGTTGTCTTTAATAACAAACAGAATAAAAAAAAAAAATAATTTACAATTTGTGGAAAATATTTTTTTTAATGGACAAACAAAAGTGAGTGGATATTAGTTAGCTTATTTGAAAAAAAAACATACATTCGTACGTATTTACTTTCTTTACTTCCAGCAACAAGAAAATAATTTGCTTTGCTATAAATTTTGCGAGGCCCCTAATGTCAGTTCTGTCAGCAATATTCCGCGTTCTGGAGCAGTGTAGCGTAACATTGTTTATTAACGTGTATTTCGCATGTGTACTACACAAATGTCAAAATAGAACTGACATTAGGGGCCCCGCAAAATTTATAGCATTTTCTATAGGAGGATTACTTTTGCGCCACCTTGTATTACTACTCAAAATTAATATTTTTTTATTTTATAACTGAAGTATTTGAGTGAACTAAACTTTTCCTAATATATATGTAATTATTTTCGGAATTTTGAAGGTTTTATAAACGTAATATAATATGAAATACGGTGAAATACGGAAATACTTTCCCAGTTACAGTTTATAAACAAGTGATAAAGTAAATGCAAATTTGTGCCAAAAATTTAGGTAAAGAAAAAAAATTTTAAAAGAAAATCATATCTTATAATACATCTATAATTTCGTATTCGCGAAAAAAGTAATATAAAAAGTCAGATCTTGAATTATTAATGTTGTTTATATATAAAAGCACTAAAAACATGATTTATTAGTGTACAATAAAAATATAATAAAAAATCTTAAAAAGGACGAAAACATGAAACAACTAGTTGTGTAAAGTAATCCTTAATGTTTATCAGGCTCTTAACTAATATTAGCCAGGTTCTACACCGGATTAGGTTACCAGATTCATTAAAGAAATCCTTAAATGCTGCCATATTATGCAAATCATAGAGCAACAGAATTGCCATTCTTCTAGGAATTTGCTAACTTCGAATTGTTTTTGCCATCGTCCACTGATAAAACTTGGCAACTCTAACAGTTGTTGGCATTTACGAATACCTGTACAAAATAAAACCCAACAAATGTAGAAAACAATTTTAAAAGAAATTTAAAGAGGAACCAGAAAAGCTTGGGAAAATAGTGCGTTTATTTCCTTTTCCTTTAATTTTATTTTTTATATTAATTTAACAATAAATTTATTTTTCACTTGACAATAAGTGTTTGTAGTCTACAATAAACCCTAAATAACAAAGAGGAATTCAATATACAAGCTACAGAATGGTAGGCGGCGGTGGCAACAAAATAGTGGCCACCCTAAGAGCAGACGGCAAAGTGTTTCCCACCAAGGATGGAACAACAACAATAGCCCAATTGGCCAATTTAATGAATTACAAAATAGTAAGTGAGGGTAGCTTAGTTATAGAAAGTTATGCTGGAAAATTTTAATAAAATTTACAAATTTCAGCGCACTGAGGGTGAAATAATAAATAAGTCATTGAGTACCTTAAGTGTACCCACCACAGTTGTAGATTTGGGCAAACAATTATTGCAATATGCCCGGGATTCTGACTTAAAAGGTGTCAAAAATTCCTTGTCCCGTGGAGCACCTTTTACTTCGGATTGGGTGAGTTAATTTTTGTTGTACATTTATGTATATCTAAGCATAAGAAAGCAACAGGTTTCTTATGGTAAATTTTTTCTTTCTTTTCTTGTTGCTGCTAATAACGCTTGATACATTGTTTTTGCAGTTGGGTATGTCGGCTTTACATTTTGCTGCCATGAACAATCAATTCGAAATATGTCAAGTTTTACTAAGTGGTGGTATTAACAAAGACTCCAAAACTAAAGTCGACCGTACCCCTTTGCATTTGGCCTGCTATTATGGCAATGAAAAAATTGTCGAATTGTTGTTGTCGAAAAATTGTGCCGTAAATCCTAGAGATATGGTAAGTGCTCATGTTTTTTTGTGTGTGTGTTTTTCTTTGACACTTAACATATTTTAGCTTCGCATGACTCCTTTACATTGGGCCGTTGAGAAACGTCACAAGTCCATAGTACGTCTTTTGTTAAAGAACAATGCCGATGTAACATTAGTTACAAAGTTTGGACGTACACCTCTAGCCTTGGCAGTGTTAACTGAACAGGCTGATCTGTTGGAAGAATTGGAAACGGCCCGCCAGTCCCAAGCAAGTCGAAAATATAATGAAGAACATGAGGTATGTTCGGTAAAGATTAAGTACTATGTATAAGTAACTAGAAATATGTATGTATGTATTAATAGGTATTTGTAAAAAAATATTCAAAACTTTTTCATAAATTAATTGCCGGTTGTATACAAGAATATTGAAAAAGTACAATATTCAATTGAGTTATATTCAATCGTAAAAGTCAAATTCGTCTGTTTTTGTTTGTAGTTTTGATTACAATGTTTATTATTGTGTGTTTTTAATATTGAACTTTAACCTTTGATTAAATAAATTTTATTTTGTTTTCAATCGTTTATATTTACAATACACAATACTATTTGCTTAAAACAAATGCGAACCCAATATTGGACTTAAAATTTGTTAAAAACCAGCTGAAGAAAAAATTAAAAAATTGTGTATGTACTTTTTTATACTTTAAATCTAAAATAATAAATAAACTATTTGACTAAATATAATTTGATTTTAGTAAAAATTAAAAAAGCCGAAATTCAAATTTCTTAAATTTAATTTAATTTTTTAAAATAACTACATGCTTTTTTCTAACAACCAAATTAAAACTATTACAGAAAGAAACGTCTGAAGCGGTTAATTCTATTATGGGTATAACCTCTGAAGTAATAGATGAACCCGAATCTATACGTAAAATTGATCATGATGATGATTTTGCCAGTCAAAGTGCATATGCGGCAGCTAAAATAAAAGACTTGGAAAATATTAAAGGTAAGCAATTAAATTTTATTAAAAATATTCTTAAAATTAAAAAAATCTTTCATTTCTATAGAAACCGTCATTTTAGGCGATTCAACTATTAACTTATTAAAATCTCATGGCATTTCCATGATGCCAGAGGATGATACCTCCAAGGACATGCTAAATACTGCTCTACAAAATGGACGCCAATTGATTTTATCCGAAGGTGGAAAGTTACTATTAAACGAAACCAAGAAAATACACAACACCAGTAACAATAACAATAATAATAACAACTCTAATAACAACAATTTGAATAGCTCGAAAACCGTAGTGCCTGTTAGAGTACGTAATGATAGTTCGACTTATGGTAATGCTTCCTCAACAAACACTGCAAACTCGGTTAGTAAACTAAAACCGAATATCATATCAAAGGCTAAGAATAACTCTAATATGGCCAAGAATAAGGTACGTTTTTTTGTTTTGTTTTAAAGCATAAACATTTAATAAAAATTATTTATTTTTCTTTGTTTTTTTTAAGAATATACGAATTATTTCTTTGAATGATTTTAAGAAACTTTATGGCAATACAAATATAAAAGCTATGCAAAAGTTGCCACAAACTTTATCGAAGTAAGTTGGCTTGTTAATATGATTTTAAATTGATGTATTGAATTGGGTTAAATTTTATTTTTATAGCCAACGTTTGGTTAATGTTCGACAGCATGGACAATCTAAAATTGCTCCGGTAAGTCATTTATTTCATGATTTTTTGTAATAATAATTGTTATATCCAACATCATTATAGTGGCAAGGATATTGTGTGTTGTTGTTTCTGCTGCTGTTTGTAATACTTATAAAGCTTTAAAATTCGGCTCAAATAACTTTATGAATGCACAACACCAGTAACAATAACAATAATAGTTTAGTTTCTTACTTAAAATATAACTCTATTCGGGTACAAAAGTTCGAATGAATTAATTCTTAATTTACCTTCCAAATCAAATTTAATCCCATCAAAGAATTCACCACGAATTAATATATTGGCTTAATTAATTAGTACTTCAAATCGAATTCATTCCTTTTATAAAAGTTACAAATTAACTTCATATTTATATGGTGAATTTCAAGAGACCCAATTTTAAAAATCGATGTCTTCCGATTTGAATGAAATTTGTACCAAGGTTAGTACTATTAGATAGTAGGCCAGACACAAATTTTTAGCCCTATCAGTCCAGAAGTGCTGGAGTTAGAGGGGGTCAAAGTTGGAAATTTTGGTCATACAGGGTTTTTTTAAAATGAGTGTAACTTTTCACCTATTGGTCCTAGCAAAAATTGTCCAAACGTCTTTAGATAGCTATTTCTTCAATCATTTCAAAAATATTTTTTAATGTTTTTTTTTTAAATATTTTTTTTTTAATTTTTTTCAAAAAAATATTTTTGAAATGATTGAAGAAATAGTTATCTAAAGTCCTTTGGACAATTTTTGCTAGGACCAATAGGTGAAAAGTTACACTCATTTTAAAAAAACTCTGTATGACCAAAATTGCCAAAATTTCCATCTTTGACCCCCTCTAACTCCGGCACTTCTGGACTGATAGAGCTAAAAATTTGTGTCTGGCCTACTATCCAATAGTACTAACCTTGGTGCAAATTTCATCCAAATCGATTTTTAACATTGGGTCACTTTACGTGAAATTCACCATATATATTTATTGAATGAATTCTTCTTCAATTTAAATCTGTTATAAATAAACTTCAGATAATTTTTTTCAATTAATTTTTAGTGAAAAGTTTTTTTTTTTGTTGAAATATCAGTTTCTTAATTAAAATAAACGACATATCGGTGGTAAAAGTTAAAAAAATTAATTCTTAAGTTTTTAAAAGTAAAATTAAATTTGTTCTCTCAACCGTTCCATTAAAGAATACATCATGATTTAATTCTTTGTCTTAATTCCTTAGTGCTTCAAACGTTTTGAATTCATTGAGTTGAGAATACATATATTATTTAATTCATTATTCCTATTTTTTAATTAAAATCAATTACAAAATCTATATATATATATATAAATGAATGTCTGTCTGTCTGTCTTAATAGGAGGGCTTGACTGATGACTGTGGAAGGAATAATAGGTTATGTGAAGTTTTGGTTGGACAAAGGGGCATGGCATCGCCCATATAACCCAAAAATTTTAATTGCCGTATTTTGGATATTTTTTGACCCACGTTGATGATATTTGGTACATATGGTATTAGCATAAATAGGAATACGTACCAGGAGAAAAGTGGGTAGGACCACGCCTCATTTTAGGCAAATTAAAAATCGTAATACAGTCTTAAATACTAGACCGATCGTCATTAAATTTTCACAATAGGATATTCTTACGAAATAATAAATTCTTGACTATATAAAGTTGTAAGTGGACAAAGGGGCACCGCTCATATAACCAAAATAAATTTAATCGCCATATTTTGGTAATTTTTTTGACCTACGTCGATGATATTTGGTATATAGTTGTGAGTGGACAAAGGGGCGTGGCCTCGCCCATATAACCCAAAATTTAAAATCGTCATATCTTGGGCATTTTATGACCAACAGCGGCAGTATTTACTATATATGGTATTGGCATATTGGAGGCTGGACCTGTTAACTGATCTTAAATTTTCATAGCGTCTAGCTTTGACTCAGGAATACTTATTACATGATAATATTTTTCGACCATGCACTCTTTTGAACCTAAAGGCACCTAAACATCAAAAAAGGGTTCAGCTAGTAGCTCTATAAAATATTTTGGATTCATTTTCTAAATGATTAAAATCAAAAAGATTTAAATTAACAAAAATTTAATAATTTAAAAGATGAATGAATTCCATTATGAATTAATTCAACAATAATTGAATGCTATTTAAATAATATCCTATGAATTAAGCTAAATTATTTGTTTTAATTCTGAATTAAGTATTTAGTGAATTAAGTTAGTGAATTAAGTACTTGAATTATATTCAAAAAAATTAAGCAAATAGTCTTAAAATGTTTGGTTACCGGTTTCGTTAGAATATATTGTGGGGTAGTATTTATTAGTCTTTCAAAGTTCTCACGGAACTTAAAGCTTGAAGAAGAAAATACACATAAAAGTTCATAGAAAGTTATATATGTTTATAGATGATATACAGTGACTCAAACCCTTTTTTATGCGTTATGATAGAAGTAGAGAAAAAGTAAAAACGAAAAACCAACAACGCTGCATTGAGCTATCGGTGCATGAAAAAAGCTGTGACGTGAAAAAACAAGCATTTTTGGTTTTAATATACTTATTCATAACCACAATGGACCACTAGGTCTCCGAGTGGAAGTGCACTTTATGCACTACCCTTCTATCCTATATTCAAATGTACATTTTTGCAATAAATTATTTCTATTTGTTAAGGTACGGTCACATTTGGCAAATATTTACACAAAAAAGCGTAACCACTTGTTTTGGCATAAATTTGTTTGACGTTGTTTACTTTTACAAGAGTTTTGAAAGATCAAACAGCATTAAATAAATTAAAACTAAATATTTGTTGTGCTTTGACCTAAATAAGAAAATTTGTTTTAAATAAATAAACGAGAAATGAATAAATAAATAAAAAGATAAATACATATATGTATGTTATTTAGTGGTTACGTTTTTTTCGGCAAATATTTACCAAGCGCGACCGTACCTTTAGACTACAACATTTTTTCTTTCAAATGTCACCAATTTCTGTTTCTAAGTTCCTGTTAGTTTTCTTTTTATGGCTTTTTGAAAACAAAAAATGCACTGCTTAATATAAGCTATGAGCCATATATAAATGTTATATATTTCAAAATATAGCTATTAGCTACTTCTTAAAAATTTGTATACCAAACGTTTTTCATTTCTATTTCAGATGAGAATCGAAACAAAGAATGACAAAATCACCACAAATAATGATGACGTAGATGATGATGAAAACATTTCACACATCATACAAATCGAAACAAAGGACAGCGATGCTGGTAACTCAGAAACTAGGTTTCAAATACAACATGTGGTACAACTGTCACAACCGCAACAGCAACAACAGCCGCAGCCGCAACAAACCCTCATAAAACAACAACCGAGTGTGGCCAAACAACCGGTACGTATTGTACCAGCTAAACGAGTAGAACACATGGGTACCGTACAAGTTCGTCAAATGCATAACATTAAGGCAAACGCCAATGCACTCAGCCATGCGAATACAAACAATCAAGAAATGAAAACATATACGAAAACTGGTGCTGCAACAACTCCTTCGTCCGTAATACCATTATTGACAACCCCGGAAATATGTCGCCAATTGCTGGAGTTGCGCAAACACAATGAAGAGTTACGACGTAAATTCGATTTGGTGCAAAAAGAAAAGGAAGACTTGCGAATACGTGTAGAAAGATTGGAAGAACTGTTGCTAGTAGAGCGCACAGATGATGATTCCTAGTTTTAAGACAACGAAATCGAGAGTCTTTAAAATAATTGATTTAATAGCTGCCTTTTTTGTGAAGAAAAATGAACAAAAACATTAATTTAATATTATAATTTATCAACAACATCCATTTATGAATTTCGTTTAAGTTTTAAGTTTAATTGATTTGTTGTTTGATGAACTTTATGAATTCAGCTTTTCTTTCCTTAACTGTACATACCAATAAAAAGATGACACATTTTTATTTTTCAAAACCATTTTATTCTATTAGTCATCATTATTATTTTTTCTCATTTTAACACTTAATTTTTTACTTCATAATATTATATATTACATAAAGTTTTCCTTTAAATACTGCTAACAAAATTTTTTAGTTTATGTATATGTTTTGATTGAAGTTTCATATATATATATTTAATACATACCTATATTACTAATATATTTTTCTATTAAACGAAATGCAATATTCTGTCTGGCATTTGTTAAAATTTATAATTACAAAATGTTTAAGTGTTAAGAAAACGATAAAAAACGAAACAAAAAAAAATCTGTTAATAACTATATAAATTTGTAATAATGATTCTTATATTTAATATAAGTGATTTTTTATATAAGTAAAATGTAAGAATAATAATAAAAATAAAACTTATGTGAAGTTAAAATTATATGGTTTTACTAATTTGGTGCTTATCGGATACTTTAACCGGAATTCGATTATATATATCGTTTTTGATTCAACCATGTTCTATAAACTGAATCCGATGAACGGAACAAGTGATTTTAGATGATTTATACCGATTTTCATTTGAATAAATATGAGTGAATTTAAAAAAAAACGAATTTTTGAGTCCCCGCACTTTACACTACTATTTTAGGTAAAAAAAAAACAAAAATGTGAGTGATCAGCAAGGAATATGTAACAAAAAAACGTAATTCTCAAATTTGTATGTTTGTTTTTTTTTTGTTTATTCAGAATGGTGTTTTGTTTCTCCCCCTGACTGCTTCCATACAAAAGCATGTGTCCCCCGTTAGAATTTTTAGTAATCAAAATAAAGTAAAATCAAGAAAAAAGTAAATATGCAACATTTCATAACAGTTTTCGAATTATTTACCTCTATCGTGAATAAAAATTCCACATGAAATTTGTTCCCTTTTCACATTTTTCCTATTAAAATTCAATGTTAAAAAACTAAAAGGGAACACATTTCATATGGAATTTTTAATTCACGATAGGGGTGAATGCGTTTCTTTCTTGTTTTTTGATTTGTTATAGTCGTCAAAACTTAATTAGTGCGAATTTGGCGTTGCCAAGAAAGATTGTCGCCCACAATTTGCATTGAGCGTCACTTTTTTAAAAATCAAGTAATATTACTAGTTTTAAATTTGATTTAAATAAAGTAAATAACGTAAGGAAGTACAAACTTTAATTATTACAAAAGTGAAAAAGCGAAAAAAAATCTATCAAAAAAAGTGCGCATTTGCGTAGTTTTTGTGAACACCATGCTAAGGGCGCGATAAAATTTCATGAGCGTCACGCAAATTTTTTTAAAAGTGAATGTATTAAATGTAAAAAATTGAAGTTTACAATCGTTGTTTACATGGTCTCAACTCATTTTTTTGTAGTTTGTGAATTTTTGTTTTTTATTTACTTTTTGTAAAAGAATAAACTTTTTTTTCGTTAAACTTTAGATTTGGCATTATTTCTTGTTTACGTGCAAAAAAATCTCTTCCAAAATATCTTGAGCTTCACACTTAGTTTTTTTCCTTAAAACGCTTATAATTGCAGTTTTTTTACATTCATTGTTACAAGCCTATTACTTTGCAAGTAACCTCTAAGCTCAAGTGTTTTTTTTTAACAAAAATTTACATATTTTCATCTTGAAATTTTAAAATAACTAGTCACTTTAAAAAAAATGAAAAATCAAGGTGAATCGTGATTTTGTGTTTATAATCGAACATCGTAGTAAGATTGAATTTCAAATATTTTTACATTTTTAGCGATTTTTTATACATATTTGGTGTGTGACGCTCAAGATAGAAATCATAGAAAACCTAAAAAAAATCCAAAAATATTGATTTTTTTGAGAGCCTAAAAGTACCACCGGATTCTTCATCAATTTCTACATAAATTGGCCACTCTTCCAGGCGAATTTAAAAAACTTTAAAAATAAACAAAACTCGTTGTGTACGTTTTTTTTTTTTTTTTTGAAATTGACCCATATATATATTCTTCAAATTCCACTGACCTAAAATGTGTTTTTAATTAAATTATTTACATTAAAATTACATCCTTATTAAGCTTGAGGTAAAATTGTTTATTATATTCTCCAATATTTCGCTATATTAATGTGTAGCATCTTCAAGGAAACAATTTTTTTTTAATATAAATATGTAATCTAAATTATTTTTAAAATCATGTAATATTAGTTTTTAAATATTAATTGTCAAATATTTTTTTTAAATCACTTAGTTTCAAAATATTTTTTGAGTGTTTTCACAACAATTAATTTAATTGTTTTCCGGCCGTATTTATGAATTAAATCAAAATTGGACTTTCTTAATCGTTCCATTAAAGAATTAATCGAGAATTAATTCATGAATTCAATTCTCCGTATTAAACGTATTAAAGTCATTCCGCTGAGAATTAAATCTTTATAGATTTAACACCTTATTGAATCTTTAAATTTCTCCTTAACTTAAATCCATTATTTATTTTGTAGTAATAGAATTTATTTATATATGTATGTACATATTTAATTTTCCCTTAATTCAAATTCTTTAGAAAATATTTTTCAATTAATTTTATTAACGATTAAAAAATAAAAAAATATTTAATGAAATAAAATCAGTTTAATTCCTTTTTTGGCGCTGGGATAAATGATTGTTTGAAATTGTTATGTCAGATCTAGTTCTAAATAAGCAGGAGGGTTATTGTGTATTTCGATTCGAAAAGAAAATCGTTCGAACATGTATACTTTTTACATTGTATTTCGAAAGCTTTTACTTTCGAATCGAAATACACAATACAGTATTTATCGCTTATATGCACGTCGGTTATTTGCATTTAACGTTTATATGCATCCCAACATGAGTAATTTTCTATTCGTAACTAATATAACCGATTTTTATACATGCATTTCTCGCTTATAAGCACGAAAAGTCGTGCAAAATTTGAAATGCATATAAGCGATAAATACTGTAACTCCTCAGGAGTAATAAACGTTTAACGGTTCTGGAAACAGTGCTTTAATCAATCATTTTTGTTTGAAATTTTTAGCTTCGAAACTAGTTCTGAAAAGCTTTACGAAACAGACATTCAAGAACAGTTTTAGAAGGAACAGTTCTAGAACTATTTCTTCCATTAGCGATTTGTGTTTGAAATTGTCACACGTTGTTTGTTTCAAATATTTCTAGTTCATTTGTCCAACTTCTTGAAATATAACAGATCGCAAGGTAAGTCTTATCGCAAAATTGGGCCTTGATACAGAAGCATTTAAGATAAGACTGGAAATTTAAGAGTTCCCTGTCGCAAGCCGGTAATTTCTGACATAAACAAAAAAAGTATTCGCAAAACTTCATATTAGTCTGAAACATTCTCGAATAGCGCGATATTTAGCGATGAATTAAAATTCAACATTTTTGGTTTAGATGGTCCACAAAAAATTTGTCGAAAAGCAAACAAAGAGCGGCAATGTTATAGTGTTATGGTGTATGGCGGCATCTAGGGCGAGACATCTTATCTCTATACATAGATGATAAACAAAAAATGAATTTGCAAACTTTCATATTAGTCTAAATCATTCTGAAATAGCGTGATATTTAGCGATGAATCAAAAATAGGGATTAGATGGGCAGTTCTTGTTTCAACTAGATAAGGACCCAAAATATTCGTCATATCTTATGGCTTATCTATCATTGCAAATAGCTTAAAACACCTCCGCAATCGCCAGATACGAATCTTACAGCGCAAGTTTGGCACTTACTATAGAAAAAAATAAGAAAACATCACATAACATTTAAAAAATATCTTTTAAGAAGAACTTCTTGTTGAATGGGAAAACATTACAGACAATGAAACAGCTTGCCTAGTAAAAAGTATGGCCCGCCGAATAGAAGCAATAATCAAGGCAAAAGGAGGTCCAACCAAATATGTATTAGGGTTACAAAAACCACTCATATACATATTAAAACATTTCACATGTGTGCTTAAACTTTTTTTTTACAAATACGTGTATGTTCTAGCTTTCAAATTCACAAGATCAAATGTGAAAACGAACGATTTCACATTTTCTTGATGTTCACGTTTTCACTTACGAACTAAAAAATTCGTATTCTTTTCACTTAAAAATTGTTTGGTGAAAGCAAAACGAATCAGTTTTTCCTTTATGAAATAGTGCTTTTTGGTCAAAAGAAAGAAATGATGAAAATTTAAATTTTATACTTTAATTTATTTAAATATTACTTTATTATAAGAATTTAATTTATTTTGACATTTGTCAAATTTGTTTCGAATAGTACTTCGAATATGTAAAACAATGTGAAAAGGGGAACATATAATTTTAATTTCATGTGATTTTAAAATCTGTCGGAAGCTGAACATACACGATATTTACTTAATTGATTCACATACGTATCCCCTGCCAACATTTTCTATTGCGGAAGTGACTCAGAAGTGACGCTAAGTTGAAACTCATCTTCTGCGATACCATTTTCTGATCGTAGAAGCGTCTTCCGTATTGAGAAGTTGTAACTTCCAGACGTCACTTCAGCGTAACTTTAAGAAGTCACTTCAGCGTAACTTCCAGAAGTTATTTTATTCGCCTCTCTTTTGCTTTTGATTTTTGTTTGCCTTTACAGATAATACACTCATATTGACTATGGGATAACAAATATGTAAAAACTACAACAATAACAATAACAAATCGAAACCACACTTTACCACTGACCGACCACAGCAAATGACAAAATAAAACTAATTTCGATGATGTCGAAAACTTTTTTTTTGTATTCTTTTCATTTCTTTTATAACGGGGCATGTCATTTTCGGCTGGTGTTGTAAACAACAAACAATCTTCCAAACGTCGTCTAGATGACTAAAAGACGACTGCAATATAAATTGTTATTGTTATCTTCCAATTAACGTCTGGAAGTGAGTAAGACGTAACGCCTTTGACGATGGACGATGAAAGAAACTTCCAATTGCTGGCAGGGTCTGTACATACATACATACATAGGTATGACATGTTTAACATATTTGAGTATTTAAACGAAAAAACTCATAAAAACTTACAGCAGGTATATAAAGCAAATTTCCATACTTATGTATGTATGTAGTACTTTTGAAAATTTTCTAAAAGTATAGGTTTTGTATTTATGAAATAAAAAAAATTCAATTTTAGTTTTTTTTTAATTTTATCTGATAATTATTGATCTTGATCACTACCAGTAAGATTTCCTACCAGTAAGATTTTCTACCAGTAAGATTTCCTTCCCTTTGTTTATTTTTTTTTTCATTATATTTTGATATTATTTTCTAAATGAAAACAAAAATTGACATTCTTCTTTCTCTTATAATATTCATGGCAACAACAAAAATACGCACTGAAGTTGAGCTGCCAGATGAAGTATTATTTTGTACCGCGGGTTAGAGCAGTGTTTAAACAAAATAATAGTTATGGAATTATTTGTAAATGGCTATAAATACCATTTAATTGGTAATTTTAGTTTCTAATTAATAAATAATTAACTTATGTATTAATATTAACTTTTTTACACTGGGATAATTTTCTATCAATTATTTACGCAACATCTGGCACCACTAGATTTCATAGTAAACATCAAATTTGCCAACAACACGTGCATTTCTCATAGTCTTTCTAAAATAATTGTAGCGATGGTGAGTGTTTTCATAGTTTTCCTTTTATTTTCTTAATTTAATTGAATTTGTGGCATTTAGGGGACAAATAAAGTTGATGAATTACCAGGTTTTCCGTCGCTGGACAAGGGTGGCGACAATCAGGAGAGCAATTTGCTTAAATCCAAACCCTCGGCTAAGGCCAAGAAAAGCGGTGGTTTCCAATCGATGGGTTTAAGCTTTGAAGTAGTCAAGGGCATAACAAAACGTGGCTACAGAGTACCCACACCCATTCAGCGTAAAACAATTCCCTTAATATTGGAAGGGCGTGATGTAGTTGCTATGGCCAAAACTGGCTCGGGTAAGACAGCATGTTTCTTGATACCACTATTCGAACGTCTCAGGCATAGAGATCCCACTAAAGGTGCCAGAGCTTTAATATTGTCACCCACCCGTGAGTTGGCAGTACAAACGTATAAATTTATTAAAGAATTGGGTAAATTTATGGACTTGAAAAGTATTTTGGTGTTGGGTGGAGATTCTATGGATTCACAATTTTCTGCCATACACACCTGCCCAGATGTCATAGTGGCTACGCCCGGTAGATTTTTGCATTTGTGTGTTGAAATGGATTTGAAATTGAATTCAATAGGTGAGTTGTTTGAAAATTAAAGATTTAAAATTAAATATTTCATATGATATTTCTATTGTTTAGAATATGTTGTGTTTGATGAAGCCGATCGTTTATTTGAAATGGGTTTTGGTGAACAATTGAATGAGACTTTACATCGTTTGCCACATTCACGTCAAATGGTGCTCTTTTCCGCTACGCTGCCCAAACAAATGGTGGATTTTGCAAGAGCCGGTTTAAGCGATCCAGTTTTAATACGTTTAGGTAAGTTTGTGTTATAAATTTGTAGGATAGTTTTTATTTTAATTTTATTTACTTTTTGTTAGATGTTGAATCTAAGCTGCCCGATGCCTTAAGTTTGAAATTTGTTTATTGCCGTCCGGATGATCGTTATACAACATTGGTTACTTTGCTCAAGTATGTCATACCACATACCGCTCAAACTGTGGTTTTTGCTGGTACTCAACATCATGTTGAGCTGATATCATTTGTATGTGTTGTTTTAAGTATTTCCTTAAAAATTAGTTGAGAACATAGTATTCCTTATCATTTTTAGATCCTTACAGAATGTGGCATATCCAATGCCTCGGTTTACTCCAGTCTAGATCCCTCGGCACGTAAAATTAATACCGCTAAATTTGTAAGCAAAAAAGTTTCTGTACTAATTGTAACAGATGTGGCTGCCCGTGGTATTGATATACCCAGTTTAGATTATGTAGTGAATTTACATTTCCCTGGCAAACCCAAGTTATTTGTACATCGTGTGGGTCGTTGTGCCCGTGCTGGTCGCACTGGTACTGCTTACTCGATTTTCTCCACGGATGATACAGCTCATATGTTAGATTTACATTTGTTTTTGAATCGCGAATTTAATATCAATGATTCTACGTCCATAGGCACAGTGCCACAGGATCTGTTGGAAGAGGAACATTTGACCGTAACGGAGATAAAGAAAAATACAAATATTGTAAGTTATTTAAAATAAATAAATGTTTGAATGAAAAATATTAAATTTACTTACTTTTTTAAATCCTTTTAGAGCGGAGTTTTGCGTACCAGTGAAAATGCTTATAAGAAATATCTATCTTCCCGACCCGTAGCTTCTACCGATGCCAATGCTCGTGCAAAAAAACTTAAATTTTTTGCTTTAAAACCTTTAGAGGAATTTATAGTTAATGCTGTTCCTAAATTAGCAGCTGCCAGTGGGACAAAATCCTCAAAAACTCTAGAAGAGATAACCGAAGAAGAGCGTGATTTACAAAATCAAAAACATGATTTATTGCTGGCAATGCGCAACTTTAAGCCTCATAGTGTACGTTTATATTAGAATTTTTTTTAATAATTTATTTCATTTAATTTTTATTTGTTTTGTTTTGTAGACCATTTTTGAATTAAACAACACCCAAAAGTCTGTTCCCTTTTTGGTTATGAAACAAAAACGTTCCCAACATACAGAAGTTATTGAAAAGTATCGCACTAAAATGGAGGAGCTGGATAAGGAAGAGGAAAAACATGCCGAACAAGTTAAAACAGATAAGGTAAGTGGGATTTTTTTTTATACAAATTCAAGAAATTCATAACATTTTATAACGATCATTAAATTAAAACTTAAAAAAAAATCACTTTATTTTAATACAATTTTGTTACTAATATCTAAAATAGAACAAGTTTGTTTGAATTAGTTCCGTGACTTTTACAAGTTGTTTAAATGATATCAATTTACCACCTCACAGGCAGGCCAACGCCATGTTAAAAGTTAATGACAGGTTAATTTTTAATAAAACGTTAATCCTAGAACCTGTTTCTATCATGAAATTATTTCTGTGCAAGTTCTCGATTTGTGCAAACTTCAGACATCGAATAATTTCTTGCAAATATTTATTCGAAGAATTCAAATTTTCGAATAACGAATAATTTTATGTAGAATAATCGAATAAACTAAATAAATAAATATTGTTGTGTTAACTTCTTTATAGAATTTCATCAATTTAACACCATTTTGTTTAAATTTTATTTGCTTGGAAATTGTAGAGTCAATATATACATATGGCCAACATAATAAGTACACAAAATAATAAGTACATACCCCATTATATTGCTACCACCATGCTTGACGGTCTCTTTAGTGAACCGCACATTAAATTTTTTACTCGGGGGCGCCGAAAGTTACGGCCGATGTCATTACTGAACATATTTATTATTATTCATCGCTAAAAAGAATATTGCGCCACTTCTTCTCAGATGATGGTTGGGACAAACTTAAATGTCTTCTTGCGAAGTTCAGTCTAGCCTTAAAATTTTTTTTCAACACAAAGGCACTTTTCTGGCTATTCACCAGAGATTAGCACATTGTAGCAGTCAATATCCCTGGATGATGCAAAAGGCAAATATTTGCCGATAAATAAAACATATTTGAACTCGTTTATTTAGGACAAGACACAACAAATAATTAGTTTTATTTTATGCTGTTTGATCTTGCAAAACTCTTGTAAGAGTAAACAATGTCAAACAAATTGGCTTAAGTTGGTTTTAGCAACCTTTTTCAAATCAATTCCAAAATTTTAACACTAATAGAGTTTTAAATTCTGATTAAAATAAAAAAATTGCTAGGCATTTTAAAGACCTTTCAAACGTTATATAACATGACCACCTATAGGTCAATTTCGGAAAATTATTTTTTGATCTGATA
This sequence comes from Bellardia pandia, assembly GCA_916048285.2. Classification (NCBI taxonomy): domain Eukaryota; kingdom Metazoa; phylum Arthropoda; class Insecta; order Diptera; family Calliphoridae; genus Bellardia; species Bellardia pandia. The sequence goes on from OU696531.1 coordinate 49,081,672, forward strand.
TTTTTTTAAAAAATCTTAAAAATCAAGGAAAACTTCTATATGAGTAGGTATATAAATTACAAAATTTTAAAGTCAAGAAATTAAGCTTTAATTTAATTTAATTTAATTAAAGTATGACCATGTGGTAATATGGATCCGAAAATATTAAAGAAAGATTATCAGCCCTGTCACAGAATTTAATTCCGTTCGGAAGTGGAATTAATTCCGTTTTTTGCTTCTATAGAAAAAGCAAAACGAAAAATTTTTTCGGAATGAAACCTAGAAATGCTTAAAATTACAACTCAACATCGGAAATTAAAAATAGTTTCATTTCGAAAAAATGTTTCGTTTTGCAAAAGCAAAAAACGGAATTAATTCCACTTCCGAACGAAATTAAATTCTGTCACATGGCTGTATAACATTTCACCAGTGTTCTGTATACCATACAGGAGGAAATTCTTCCGCCCGGCCGTAGGCCGTCAATACAGGATTTTTAATTTTTAAGATCTTATAATTCTGTGATTATAGTACCTACAGACACATATCATACTTTAAAATAAAGCTTAATGTCTTGGATATTTATATTAATAAACTAAAATAACACATAAGATTTTTTTTTATTTTTTAGATACTAAAAAAAATATTCTTTTCGGATTTAACCCATAGTCAGTATATATTTTGTAATATTGATATATATCGTTGGAAAGGTACTTTAATTTGATGTACAAATTATCATAGACCCAGTAGTTCCCGAGATATAGGATTATATTTTCAACTTTGAGGGCCCGCCTCTCGAAAATAGGCGTGACCGCAAAAAATTTTTTATTGCTTTTATATCCTCTCTAGCAAATTCACTAAAACCGACTTGTTCCAACAAATTTGTGCTAAAATAAGTGTTTTTGAGTAAATATTTGCCAAGTGTGACCGTATCTTTACAATCGTGTTAACCGTTATTGGATGCGTCAGTTGGCCTTCCACGTCTTTCCAATTTTTTTGTTTTTAAAGCGCTTTAAATAAAAAAAAGTGACCTATCCAGGTATTTGGCAATTGATCGCAAATATTCTCCTTTGTTTCTTAATTTAAACACGAGTCTTCGCTCCTCCGGCGTACAATGTTTACCTCGACCCAACTATCAATTCAATTTTTTTTCGTCTTAATTAATTTTTTACAAGACAATATAATTAATTGGTAAACGAAGGAATTTTAAAATTAAGTAAATCACGATTTTTGTTCTGTTGTTTTTTTATTATGTGAACTATAAGATTAAGTTTTCTAAAAAGGATTTTCTCATTCAAAGTTTCACCAGAAAATAACAAATATTGCACTTCATTCATAATTCATTATAGTGATTAAGAATATCCACAAGCAACCAATACTAAACTACTCCCAATTTTTTGTTTTAACAACCACAAACAGAAGACCCCAAAAAGTGATGTAAACGAGGAGGAAATCAAATCGGCATTTAAAAAAGTGTATGCCCCCAAAAGACCTCAAAATATGGACGATTTATATAAAGACAAACCCAAGAAACAAAAGAGATCAAAGCATACCAACGTCAAAGACACTGAGAACTTTGTACCCTACCAATCAGCAGATAAACATACCGAAGACGGTTTGGCCATAAATTCGTTTGAACGACAAGCCATGAAGGCAGAATTTTCAGTAATTGATCGTGAAACAAATGAAGTGCGACACAAGCCCGGTTTGCAGAAGTGGGATCGCATAAAGAAGAAAATGGTTTCCGTACAAGATCCTAGAGCGGGAAAAATTCGCACAGAATCGGGTGCCTGGATTCCAGCCTCATTTAAGACGGGACGCTATACAACATGGAAGGAGAAAACTAAAATCGAAGAACAATTGTCAAAAGAAGTGGGCAGTGATGATGAGAGCTTAAAACCGTTATCGCACGAAAGACGTTATCCCGTCAGCAGACATGCCAGACACAATGCTAAGGTGGAGGAAAATAAAAGAGCTGGCACAGGCATGGGCAAAGAATTGCGTACACCCGATCAGATTGTTAAATCCCGGATGCGTTTAGAATTTATTAAGAGACGTAATACTGAAAACACCGAACGTAAAGCTGAAAATCGTAAACGCAGTATGCGTAAAACTCAAAGACCACGCATGGCTGCAAAGGGTAAAGGTAAAAAGAAGTAGTTTATTATTTGGCTTTTTTATTTAATTTTTATGTGAATTTGTAACTACTACTATTAAAATGGAAAATAAATTACAACAAAAACTAAAACAATTTCAACGTCTCTATTACTTTTTTCGTTTGAAATAAATTATAAGGTGTTGGGTTGTAACCTAGCTTTTTAATCTATAAAAAACATCAATGGAATATTAAATTATTGCCGCGTCTTAACTATAAAGTGTTGTAATATTGTATAAATTGCAGTCATTAGATTCACAAATTATCATGATTAATGAAAATGGGCTACAAAATATACAATCTTTATTTTTGGTTTCAATTTTCAACATTTTTTATATAGAAACATCATTTGCTAATGGAAATACCATTAGAATTAGACAAAGATTTTGAAGTACACACTTCGAATTTGTTAATGAATACAAATGTTTCGTTTTATAAATAGATTTGGAAAATATTGCATGGAAAACGTTTAATGGGACAACGCTTAAGAAAATATAAAACTTTCAACATTTCTTGTAAACAGTGTGTTAAGAAATCAATTTTTATTTGTTTATAGAATTTAAATGCTATTTTTTTATTAATTGCACTATCAAGTACTTGTTGCCGTTGTTTTAAATATTCTCTACCAATATAAACAAATCACAGCACTTTAAAATATTTTTTTTGTTTGTTTTGTTACAAAATCACAGCATTTTATTTCCTCCGCTTCCCATCTCTTTGCTGCTGTTTCCATCGTTTGTGAAATATTTGCTATTTTTACGCATAATTAATGAAATATTTGAAATTCCAACACGTTTGTATAGAAAGCATGCTCTTCAATTTAATCGCCATTCATTTTAATTTTATTTATGTGTTTTTATTTATTTTTTGCTTCACTACTACTCGTTCGTATTAATTATTAAAATGTTTAACTTTTGTTTATATTGGTGAGTTAGGAATTGTTAATTGTTTTGTATTATATTTAAAAATGAAATTCACTCAATTATGTAAAGGAAAATAATTAAAAAAAAAAACTGTATTATAGTATTTTAAAGAAATATGTTTAATTTGTAATCTTTTAAGATTGTTCGATATATCGATATTTTGCATGAAACACTTTCTCACGTTAGACTATAGTAAAAGAAGTTGCAACATTATTTTCTTTATCGCACAATGGTCTGCAGCTCCAATAGAAACCATTGTCTTTGACAGCCAGTGGGTATGGGGCGAAAATGAAAAAAATATTGAGTTATTACAGGCTCCGGCACTCTCCATATTCGGATGCTGGCTCATGGGTCGATTATGTATATGTAGCAACCAAACCGGAGTTGGGTTGCCAATAGTAGTTTCACAACAACAAAGTAACTAACATTTAAAATTTGCCACTTAAAATGAAAACCAAAGCAACCACAAATTCTCGGTTGCCATGTTCGGCAACTGAAGTTAACAGCTTACAGTTGTCAGTTGCCATCTGTAATATGTTTTTGGCAACTGTCAACTCCACTGAGGTTCGGTTGCCATCCGTAATCGACCCATAAGTTGTCTGGCTATCCTGCAACCATTTTAATTTACCTCATGTTCACCAATTATTCAGTCCTAAATCAAAGACTTCCTTTGCAAGAAAATATATCCACGCATTCTTAAGCTGGTGAAATTCGTTAGGAAGTGTAATTTTTTTTATTTGTCCATTTCTTACATTAAATTTATAGTCAAAGAAAAAGTTGATTTTTCCCTCTAGGAACGAGGACTTCAGTGGCCCGAATATCGATTTGACTGTCAGAATAGGCAAATTGTAGAGAAGCCAACAGTTCGCTACGCTCTTAATTGTGACAATCCCTATTTCTAGATAGATTGAGGATAATAGTCGTAGTTAAGAAGACGACATTTGATCACAGCAAATCACAACTTTTTCGTCAGAGCTTAAGCAATTAAAATTGAGATTCCCAGTTTGCCTTCAATTAAGCTGTTCTGATCTGATATTATCCTGTATGTTCTTATCCTCATTAATGAGAATTTCGGTTTATAGACTATTCATTTGTAAAAACGCCAGAATCTTTGGTAATAGAGAGATTGAGATGTTTAGGTTTTGAATTCCGGTATTACTGTCACAGTCGAGAAGACGATATTTTCCGTTTTATCTCAATAATTCACAATTTACATAATCATCAGAAACTTTTATTTACATGCAATTTGGATTCATCTGTGTAAATGACGCCAATCATAGGCAAAAAATCATAAGTAAATTTAAGCCTATCTTCATCCATCCTGAAATGGTTTTATTGTCGTGCATTACTACAGATGATGTTGATCCTTCATTCATTCATATCATGCAACTTAATTCAAATCAACATTGACAGTAGCTTTGAGATGTAGTGAAAAATGCACTGGTGAAACATATCGCAAACAAACTCAGTCAGCTGTGCTACTGCACTCACCTTGTATAGTTACACCATGATAATAATCATTATACATATATTGACACATACTTATATTATTAAATTAAAGTTATTGATGAATATGTCTGCGACACGTTTGGAATATTAATTTAAAGTAAATACATACATAAATATAAGCGCTAGCCAATTTTATTACTGTTACACTTTTGTAGACCAGACAATTCCAATTTCATTGACTTTTAAAAACTAAAAAAAATTTTTAGCATTATTGTGGGCACGAACCGAGTTTTTACAAGTTATGACTAGAATTTGACGTGGTAGTAAAAAATTATTAAGAAAAATACTAAAAGCGCGGTATTTGCAGGCGTGGCAAAAAAATAAAAAAATAATTTCTGGAATTGTTTTTACATTATCTTTAATCCTAGGGGGTGACTGACACAATTTTTGTTTTTTGTATAGAAGGCGAACCACTCTAGTGTACAGTGCCGGTCAATATAATAGCACCAGTTGCAATTATCTGATTCGAAAGTTGTAAACATTTCACCTATTTATTATATAATTTTTTTGAGTGTAAAAAACAGTTACACTTTTTATGCTATCTCAGAGTGTGTGTATTTCGTAAATTTTTTAAATTTGCAAAATTTTGTAAAAAAAAAAGTGAAAACGGAAGGTAATACAAACCCTTGGACCGATCTTCCTTCTTTTCACAGCATGTTACTGTGACTCTGGAAGGAATAATAGGCTATATGAAGTTTTGATTGGACAAAGGGGCATGGCACCGCCCATATAACCCAAAAATTTAAATTGCCGTATTTTGGACATTTTTTGACCTACGTTGATGATATTTGGTACTTATGATATTGGCATAATTAGGAATACGTACCAGGATAAAAGTGGGTGGGACACGCCTCTTTTTAGGAAAATTAAAAATCGTAATATAGTGTAGTCAGTATACTGTAGGACTGATCGTCATTAAATTTTCACAATAGGATATTCTTACGAAATAATAAATTCTTGACTATATAAAGTTGTGAGTGGGCAAAGGGGCGTGTCCTACTAAAAATATTGTGTATCCTAAAGCATTGCAATACTTTAATTAAAAATAAATAAATAAATTTGTGTAAATATATAAATACTTTTTATTTTATTTTATAACGGGGGGGGGGGGGGGGGGGGGGGCAGCGAAGCACACCGGGTTCAGCTAGTTTTCTATAAAATCGTGTAATAATTTACCGTATTTGCCGAACGATAAGACGAATCGGAGTAAAAAGGTTTTTTTTTTTGCTTTTTTTGTTTTTTGCATTATATATGTTAAATGGAAATTCTTGTTTTTAAAATTGCTCTTTAATGTAATAATATTTAAAAAAATACGATCCCCAGAAGAAGTTGACAAAAAATTGACGAAACGTCGGGAAAAAAATGTATTAAAATTGTATTTTTAATTACATAAAAGATTATAGGCGTATTAGCTTAATAAGGAAATACAAACAAAGGAAAATTGGCCAAATAAGAAACAACATGATAATAAATTTATTTTAATTTATATTTTTTGTTAAAAATGAACTGAGCTGCTATTATTTTGACTGTGTAGTTTTTAAGTTTTTTTTTAATTAATGCGCCCATTATAAACTGTTGAAAACCAAATAATTTTCTTATGATAAACCATTAACATCAAAGAATTTATTATTTTGTTTTGGTTGAATCGGCCCAACAGTTAAACAGATGTAAACGGAGTCAGTATAAATTTTTGCTTGTTGCTATTATATTGACCGCAGCTGTATTATCATTAAATTGTTTCATATCACAAGATAATATTATTGAATAATAAAGTTAAAGTAGTCCACATAATAAAGTGCTGTTAGAGGTGTTACAACACTGTTCTAAAAGATTATGTTATGCGTTTCAAAAGAATCACAGATAAGGTGTATTTTCTCAAAAATATATTGTCAAACCTCAAACATTATTTCAGTTTTTAGACCAGACATTTTTGCTTATACTTATAATAACATTTAAAGAAGTTATAGTGAGTAGATCTAAGAAAACAATTTAGAATAGTCTGTGTATCATTTAAGTAATATAGTACGAGGGCAGTTTGGAAATTTCTTAGCCTAGAACAGAAAACGCGGTATAAACTAGGCGATAGAGTGCCGAACTATCAGTCAAAGGGTTGCAGGTTCGATTCCTGCCAAAGACTCTGGGTGTTTTTCTGCAGATAAGCCAAAAGCTTCGCAGTTTGTGTTTGTTAATTATTATTAAAAAAAAAAAGTGTTTTGGAAACTTCCATTTCTGATATGAACACATGTTAAATTTCTTTTCGACAGGTGTTCAAAATAGGCACATCAGCATTATAAAAAATTTTAGGATGAATATTTCAAATTTGCGCGTCTGGTGTTCTTATTGTTCTATCTAATCTATTAGGTAGCACAACAATAAGTGCTTTGCGAATGCTGTTTTGTTATCGAATGAATTTTGCTATTTTTGACATTGTTTTCGCAATTAAGAATTCCAACTTGCTGCCTTTTCGCATTTCAAATGCGATTAAAAAAGTACTTTTCGCAATAGAGAATAGCAACTGTTCGCTTTTATGTATTTTCGAGTAGTATTTATTTAGCTCCCCGTGACAACAGGAACAGGTCCCAAATCTAAAAAAATCCTAGCTGGCAAGCGTTTAACCTCAAACGAAGATGCAATTACAGTTGTAAACCACTATTTCGAAGGCCTTAAGGAAAACTATTTTAATCAAGATAGATAAGCGTTGGACTAAGGCCCATTATTACAACTTGGCAATAGTTAAAGGTATGATGTTAACGGATGGATAAGAAGTATTTGGTTATTATAAGTTTACTTTAATCTAAAACCAACCGATAAGCTAAAGGGAAGATCATCTTGCCATTAAATTTTATAGTGAGGTTTATGTATGAAGTTGCCATATGTTCTGGAAAAAATGTTACTTCATGAAAAATAAATTAATTTTAATTTTGTTTTATATTTTTTTCACAAACAAATATTTTCACAAACACAAACAATTTACTGTTTCCTGTCAGTAATTTGTCAAAAGTAATCGGGTTTTCACTGGTATTGCCATATTTTAGAAAAAAAATTATTTTTTTTTACAAGGAAGTTGTAATAACGAAAAATTTTAAAGGTCACTTTATTCCTCCCTTTAATTAAAGTTACCTTTTACTATTAAGAACATTAGAGGCAAGTTGTAATAATGGCCCTTAGTGTAATGAAATTTCAGGAGATTATATTGAAAATGTTTTTGAAAAACTAAGTATTCTCTTTCTGTGCTAGGCTAAGAAGTTCCCTCGTAGTAGATACATTCAGCACCATTGTCCACATATTCGTAAGATTAGCCTGGGCATGGTAAATAATAAATTCCAAGAATCTTACAATGATTAAGACAACAAAAAACTACATTACACGCATAAATATAAATTAATTTCAACGTTCAATCGTTCGTTCGTACGTCTTTTTGTCGATCTGTCCGTCAGTTTGTTGTTTATGTTTTTCTTTAAACGAAACTAAACTCCCATTTTAAGTGTTGCTACTTTCAATAAATACAATTGTATACAATTATGTATCAAATATAGTGAATGTATTGCTTTCAAAGATGCCTCAGCATGAAGCTACTGTATGTGGGTGTCTTACATTTGTTCGTTCATTCCTTCGTTTCTTCATTGGCATTTATCAAATGTAATTTACAAAAGAATAAAAGAAAAGTATTTTATTTTTCTTTTACTGCCATATATCAACTGATAAATAAACAATTTATAAACAATCTTTCAATGTTTTGAATGTCTAGAATGGCTGTGTCGTCGACTCAATTGTTAAGCTAAATTAATAAAATTGAAATTATTTAAACAACTCACATTGTGCACCACACACATACACAATCATAAATGCAAACGAACAGCTAAAAATTGATTGTGGTATACAAATTACAAAGTGGAATTTTATTGTATGTAAGTATTTTAATACAAACTTGTGAACACCATGTAATTCTATCTTTAGGATTCATAAACGAAACGAAAAGCAAATATCTGAATTATTTCAATTACTTCATGGAATTTGAAGAAATGTTTGCTTTTCAGATTGTATTGTTTGAAATGTTGATTCCAACACAAGAACAAGAAGCCACAAGAAGCTGCTAAGGATGAGTCCTCAAACTTAGAAAGTGCATTACAACATAAAAAGCATAATACGCTTTAGTTCAATGCCCCACAGAGCAGGATGTTCAGCCATGATTGCTTCTTACTTAAAGATCATTAGTTTTTCCAGATTATGGATTTCCTCAACTTCAATTTAAACTATTGTATTCAACAGCCAGTCGCTAGGCACATGAAGCATATCCAGTTTTCATAGACACCAGCAAGCGTTTTATATTTTATAGTTGGTTTGTCCAAAGGAACGATGATTTTAGTGGCACAGTTATCGGTGCGATTGTTAAAATAGAATTGTCACCAACAGTCCTACCTCAAAGACTTAGTTTGTTAGTTCTGGTGGAAACCGTAAGGAAGCATTAAGTCTGGTAGCTCTCTCGGCCTGACATTACTCTGCTCTATTTGTTAAACTACTTAGTCAAGGTTAAGAGCTGATTTTGTCTTTAAAAGCAAAGATTTCGACTGTTACAATAGGAAGTTATGGTTACGCTACGTTCTTAATCGTCACAATCTCTGGTTATAGAAATATTGAGATCTCTGATGGTTTGACTTTCAGAATAAACACGGCAGTTAGGGAGACAACATCTAACCCCAGCATTTCGTAATTGTCTGAATATCTTGTTACTGAGAGATTGATATTCCTGTCGAAATAGAATATCAAGGTAGTTGTGGTGGCGGTGACCTTATTCAATCACAGTCAGTCTGCATTTTCCTTAGTAAACTAAATAGTTGGATTCAAAACGGTACAATGGTCTAAGAGACATCTTGGAATATGAAGATTGAGATGTCCCTGCAATACTTCTAGACCAGGTGTTTCCACCACATTGCAAAGTAAATTGTGGTGACGACATTATTATATCTTATTAATAATCAAAAGTTCTGCCTTACAAACAGCCAATTAATTTTGGAGATTGAGATCTCCCCAGAGTACTTCTTTTAGTTTTAGTAATTTGAAGTTATGTGTGTACGAGCGCGGTTCTTAGCCTTGAACAGAAATCGCAGTATAAACAGAAAAAAGTTAAGTGTTTTGGAAACTTCCATCGGTGCTATGTACACATGTTAAATATCTTTTCGATCTGGCAACTCCTTCATATAGACACAGGTAGGTACAGAAACATATAGAAACGCCTCCGCGATTTTTTTACAATGGAAAAATTAGAAATTCGTGGCATCATTAAATATTTAAATAAAAAAGGTTTATCTTGACAGGAAATTCATAATGATTTAGGTGAAAGTGCTCCTTCACATGCAACAGTAACAAATTGGGTTGCTGAATTTAAACGTTGCAAGCATTGAGGATGAACCACGTAGAGGACGTGCAAAAACAGCAACAACAACATAAATTGTAGCCAAAATGATCTACGAATAAAAGTGCGTGAAATAGCTAATATCATGGGCATTTCAAATGATTAAGTCCATTTAATTTTGCATGAAGAACTACAGATGAAAAAGCTTTCTACAAGATGATGCCGCATTTGTTAAAAACTCATAAGAATGAAAATTTCTAAAGCTTGTTTGGATCGTTTTAAGAAAAATAAAATGAACTGTCGATGAGACATGGATCAACCAATATATTCCAGAGACAAAAGAACAATCCAAGCAGTGTACTGAAGCTGGAGAAAGTGCCCTAAAGAAGGTAAAAACAATTCAATCGGTAAGGTGGTAAGGTTATGACAACTGTTTTTTGGAACTTCAAATGTGTTTTATTGATTGACTATCTTCAAGAGGGTAAAAGAATATATTCAGAGTACTATTGCAATATTTTGGATAAATTAAATGTAAAAATTCGAGAAAAACGTCCTGGCTTACAACACAAAAAAATTATTTTTCATCAAGACAATGCACCAGCCCACAGGATGGCTAAAATCAGCGAATTAAAGTACGAGTTGCTTGACCACCCACCTTATTCTCCTGATTTAGCTCCCAATGACTTTTACCAGTTCCCAAATCTAAAAAAATTCCTACCTCAAATGAAGATGCAATTACAGTTGTAAACCACTAATAAGAATAAGTGTATTGAAGGTTCAGGAGATTATATTGAAAAATAAATATGTTTTTGAAAAACTAACTATTCTCTTTCTGTGCTAGGCTAAGAAGTTTCCGAACCGTTTATTAAAACATTATATGCAAAATTGATGTGTTGACAAGAATTTTTTAATTAAGTTTATAACGGTAAATGTCCACACACGAAATAAGCTGTGAGATCCCTTTAGTTTCAGGGATTTGCTGTAATTTATTTTTTTGTAATAAAGAATGACATTTCTCTTTTAAAAAATTAATGCTTCTTTTTAGTTCCATTAAATTGGAAATATAGTATGAAGGTATTTCCTTTTGAAAATAGATCACACGAAATAAGCTGTAAACCACTGTAGTATTGGTATCTAATAAGCCCATTTTCCTATTAACAATAATTCCACATTTTCAATATTAAATTTTCTACCAAACTTCCATGAAATTTGTCTGTTCCATTTTAACTTACAATGTGACTAAAACAAAATAAAAAAAAAAAAACTACAACAACAAACTAAATTTCCCCCATTTGCTTGATTATTTCTGCAAAAAAAAAATAAAATAAGAATGAACGAAATTCAACCGAAAATATGTACATTTATCCGTACACGTGTTCCACATGCTCCAGCGACAAATTCCTCCATAAACGCCCTCTTAAAATATTAAAAACAGACAGACACATAAAAGAAAAAACTGCACTTTACAGTTTTCATTAGAGTAGTGCCCTCTCATAAAAGTGCAATTTTCAAAATACATGCGAGTATAAACATAAAACTCCGAAAAAAAAAATATACACAGATTTGGTAACGCATGTTATGAATTACGAGTAAAGTGCAATATCACCTCCTACATGATGCTGTGTTCTACATATTTTTTTCGCTGGCTGGTATTGTTCCTTGTTGTTTGTCGTCATCATTTAAACTGCCAGTAAAGTTGTGATTTGGTTGATGGGATGTGTTTTTAGCTGTGATGTGGTGCATTCAGTCAGTCGTCAGCCAGTTTTGGCCCAAAAAAATCATGATTATCCAGAAATAAATAGATCAAAAACATTTTTACCGCTTTGTTTAATACCAAATGATGTTTTACTCCAATTTGTTGGTCTTTTAGTTTAGTTTCGTGTCGTTTCGTTTGTTTTTTGGATTTATTTTTTGCTGGCTGTTCTTAATTCTGATTGCATGCACAATGCATTATTTTATTTTTTGGAATTTTCCAAAAAATTATACGGTGCTTTTGGGAGTAACTTGTTCTAAATGTTGCACATGTCTGTGATAAATATTATTTGCCAAAGAAATGTTTGTTGTGACAATTTTAATGTCATTTTTCATGATAGAGTTATCTGCATAAGGGAACAAGGAAATTGTAGTTTAGTTGAACAACTTCAATAATCCTTAAACAAATGTAACATACTTCACTTCTATTTGGGTCTTTCTAGTAATCCTTTGCAATAATAAGAATAAAATGTTTGTAGTTTTTCATAAGTAAGGCCCATTATTACAACTTGGCAATAGTTAAAGGTATGATGTTATCGGACAGATAAGAAGTATTTGGTTATTATAAGTTTACTTTAATCTAAAACCGACCGATAAGCTAAAGGGAAGATCATCTTGCCTTCAAATTTAATAGTGAGGTATGTAGTTGAAGTTGCCATATGTTCTGGAAAAAATGTCAACTTCATGAAAAATAAAATAATTTTAATTTTGTTTTGCCAATAAATACTTTAATAAACAAAAATGGAAAGCAGACGTTTGATTTATATTTTTTCACACACAAATGTTTTCACAAACACAAACAATTTACTGTTTCTTGTCAGTAGTTTATTAAAAGTAATCGGTTTCTCACTGGTATTGCCATATTTTAGAAAAAAAACAATTTTATTTTACAAGGAAGTTGTAATAACGAAAAATTTTAAAGGTCACTTTATTCCTCACTTTAATTAAAGTTACCTTTTACTATTAAGAACATTAGAGGCAAGTTGTAATAATGGCCCTAAGTCTATTAAGTTAAAAGTCTGCAATCACTTGTGGGGGGTTATTGTGTATTTCGATTCGAAAAGAAAATCGTTTTTTTAACATTGCAATTAAATAGGAAAAATGTGAAAAGGGAACAAATTTCATGTGGAATTTTTATTCACGATAGGGGCGATTGCCTTTCGAAAGATTTTGCTTTCGAATCGAAACACAATAAAACCCCCCGTATATGTCACCTTTAGATCTAATTAAATCTAATAATTAAATTCTTTCGTGTGTGTAATCTTTCGCATTGGATTTTAGTTAGTATGATATTGAATACATGTTTCCTGGATTGTTGCTTTGATCGTTATGTAATTTATTGAAAATTGAAGAAACACATTTACTATAGCATTTCCGCCTAATTTAACAATCGATCAAAAGAAGTTAACCAAATCGTGAGCGGTTATTGCATTGTTTTTAAGAATATTTGTCTAACATGAACGACTCACTTAGGTTCATCATTATCATGTTATCTGGAAGAAGCCAACATGAAACAAACGTAACATCAACCCAATCATACTTGTATACCCGAACGAAATTAGATCATCTCACAAATGTTGAAATTATCATACTTACCTTCATTTTTAATAGATCTAATAGATCGCGCATGATTGTGTTACCTACACGTCCACCACGAACGATTCCTTTAAATCCATCACCATCGGTTATATTTAGTTACAGTCTATCAATTCACATGATCATGCACACCTGAAATCAAACCAGTTCGACGAAGGAATAAAGTCATTAAGCATCCTAGCCTCCATCTATGATAAATCCACCAGAGCTATACAGAGACGCAAAAGTTTTTGTAAGAAAGTTTCAATGCACTACGAATAAGCAGTGATTTGTGATCACTGTTTCCAAATTTCACAATGATTTTGCGGAATATTTGTGAAAGCTATTGACCGATGACTACTCTAGGTGTAGGGTCTTCGCCAATCCATTATGCAGTCTCTGAGGGCAATTTTGACAGTGTCCCACCATAGAGGTCTCGTTGAAGCGCTAGTTTACAAGTTAAGAGCAAAATATCAACCAGTTTATGAACCTCATCGTCCGTTAGCCGGTTTTAGTTTGTGAGTTCGCAACACAATTATCTAGAAACCAGTGTAAGAGCAACAATCAAGTTGTTGAACAACCTCGGCGTCCGAGAACGGATTTCCATTGCAGTCAAATGACTTGCCTTACTCGTTCCTGTTTTTAAGACTGTTTGAATGGCAATGAAAATCTAATTATTCTCCCCGTGTATCCGGTAGAACTGGAGCTAATATTCAGCTCATTGTACGGCTGCCAGAAAACAGCTATGGTATTCTAAAAAAATGACCCTTAAATTGAGAAATTGAATTTCATCAGTTCATCATTCGAAATCGCTACACGGAACCACCACCAAAGAAAGATTTGGATGTACAATATTCAAAGTAGATCGTCTTAACAACATGACCGCAGATTTTCAGATTATGCAGTGATTAGGTTCGGTTCAGTTTCGTCCTGAAAGGAAAGGTAACCGGTAAAAATACCGGTAAAATACGTGTTATCTTTCACCAAGAAAGTTCAACGCCTAACGCATTAATTTACAACATTTAAATCGCAAATTTAGGAGTTATCAATTTGGTTTACACATTTAGAAATGTCATGAGGCGCAAACTTTCTAATATCTGTAACAACGACTTAGTTCCTTAAGTTTATATACCAAAAATTATCTGACAACCCTCCGTCTTTCAATAATCAATCATTCTTTTTAATATTATAGTATCATTATGTTACTAAATGTTACTATTCACTGGAGTACAGCAATCCTATATATGATTGTTGTAAATAATATTATTTTTATGGCAATCATGTTTATCATTATATCATAATATGTTGCTCTCAAATTATTGTGGGATGACCTTAATCTGAGCACAACAATATGGTATAATCTGTCATTATAAAAATTATATATGATCGCTACAATCATTTAACATATTATGTTTGCAGCAATCATATAAATAATTCAAACAACCATAATATTGTAAAAAAACGTGTACAAATATTGCAATGATTGAGGCGATCATGTAAAACTATATTATAAACTAAGAGGTAACGAATTACCAAAAATACAGAAAGGAATTTACATTACCCAACTATCCATTATGAGTTTTCTAAACGTTCCAACTAAATTCACTTCCATTAATTATGGCACTAAATATTTTATTAGTCATTTCCGTTTTTAAAGACATAATTTCACGGAAATATTTAATGTAACATAGACAGTCGGAATCTATACAATAATGCAGCAGCATTTCTTTCCCATTATGTGTTCATTAAGCATCCTAGCCTCCATCTATGATAAATCCGCCAGAGCTATACAGAGACGCAAAGGTTTTTGTAAGAAAGTTTCAATGCACTACGAATAAGCAGTGATTTGTGATCACTGTTTGCAAATTTCACAATGATTTTGCGGAATATTTGTGAAAGCTATTGACCGATGACTACTCTAGGTGTAGGGTCTTCGCCAATCCATTATGCAGTCTCTGAGGGCAATTTTGACCTCATCGTCCGTTAGCCGGTTTTAGTTTGTGAGTTTGCAACACAATTATCTAGAAACCAGTGTAAGAGCAACAATCAAGTTGTTGAACAACCTCGGCGTCCGAGAACGGATTTCCATTGCAGTCAAATGACTTGCCTTACTCGTTCCTGTTTTTAAGACTGTTTGAATGGCAATGAAAATCTAATTATTCTCCCCGTGTATCCGGTAGAACTGGAGCTAATATTCAGCTCATTGTACGGCTGCCAGAAAACAGCTATGGTATTCTAAAAAAATGACCCTTAAATTGAGAAATTGAATTTCATCAGTTCATCATTCGAAATCGCTACACGGAACCACCACCAAAGAAAGATTTGGATGTACAATATTCAAAGTAGATCGTCTTAACAACATGACCGCAGATTTTCAGATTATGCAGTGATTAGGTTCGGTTCAGTTTCGTCCTGAAAGGAAAGGTAACCGGTAAAAATACCGGTAAAATACGTGTTATCTTTCACCAAGAAAGTTCAACGCCTAACGCATTAATTTACAACATTTAAATCGCAAATTTAGGAGTTATCAATTTGGTTTACACATTTAGAAATGTCATGAGGCGCAAACTTTCTAATATCTGTAACAACGACTTAGTTCCTTAAGTTTATATACCAAAAATTATCTGACAACCCTCCGTCTTTCAATAATCAATCATTCTTTTTAATATTATAGTATCATTATGTTACTAAATGTTACTATTCACTGGAGTACAGCAATCCTATATATGATTGTTGTAAATAATAATATTTTTATGGCAATCATGTTTATAATTATATCATAATATGTTGCTCTCAAAATATTGTGGGATGACCTTAATCTGAGAACAACAATATGGTATAATCTGTCATTATAAAAATTATATATGATCGTTACAATCATTTAACATATTATGTTTGCAGCAATCATATAAATAATTCAAACAACCATAATATTGTAAAAAAAACGTGTACAAATATTGCAATGATTGAGGCGATCATGTAAAACTATATTATAAACTAAGAGGTAACGAATTACCAAAAATACAGAAAGGAATTTACATTACCCAACTATCCATTATGAGTTTTCTAAACGTTCCAACTAAATTCACTTCCATTAATTATGGCACTAAATATTTTATTAGTCATTTCCGTTTTTAAAGACATAATTTCACGGAAATATTTAATGTAACATAGACAGTCGAAATACATACAATAATGCAGCAGCATTTCTTTCCCATTATGTGTTTGACAACTGGAAACCAAACATTTCAATTTCAAGCAAACACCAGCTAAACGATATGAAATATGGCTAGACTCTCTCGCATAGAAGCCACGGAAGATGGGTAGTGTCTGTCTTAATTTGAAGGCAAGTAAGTGAGTTTTAGATTTATGCAACTTTATAAAGGCATGAGAAATGTAATCAGTCGTACGTCTTCGATACAATGTCGATTCTGGAAAATGTGCAAACAATTCTTCTGTATATGTATTTTGATTGCACAGTTGCATGCTTTAATTTGCTTTAAATGTTTTCCAAAAGTATTTTTTTTTATTAATATGATAGTATAAAGATGTTGGGGGTGTGTGAAACAAATAAATAAAAATATTGTTGTAATTTTTGCTTCAAACATTGGGGAAAAGTTTTACACATATTTTTTTAACTTATCTGTCAGTAACCATACATGCAGCAATTTTAATGCCACAATAACATGCTGATTGTCTTCTTCAATAGCACAGAATATTTTTTATTTCTCTTAGAAAATTATACCCCAGATAGCAATTGTTAATAGTTTTTATTTGGAATAGTTTTGAAAATATTTCAGTTTAAAAACCACTTTAGTGATATTTTCCTAATATGTAGTATTTTTTATGTTTTCTTTAATATTTTCCATATTTTTTTAGTTTGTTGTTAAAAAAATGCATTTGCTGCTGGTTACATTTTATCACTTGTTATGTTTCAAATGGTAATTTGTTATCGGAAGAATGCAATCGTTGTGTGTGAAAGTTAAAATACTTATTTTCGAGAACAGTTTCACACATTTCCAAATAATGTGTAAGAAATCTGTTTTGATGTTAGATTTCTTTCTCCCTACTTGCATGTAGAATTTTAAATTTATGTTTTCTTAGATTGTTTTTTTATTATTCAAATGTGTTGTTAAATACATTTGTATTACAGAAAAAGTCATAAAGTAAGAGATATTCTTTAAATGCTGTTGCTGGTGTTATCAAACAAAATTACATTTTCGTAATAATATTTTCATATTTCAGATATGTAATTATGAAAGAAATATACAAATGAACAATTTTATTTGCCGTTTAATAAAATTAAATATTTTAAACTAAGTTCATTATACATACTTACATACATATGTAACTATAGATAGATCTTGGAAAAGTTTACAATCTTAACACTTAAGGTTGCCGTTTTAATTCGTAAACAAAACCCTTTGTTAAACTGGAACTATATTCCCTTTAAAAGATCACTTAATAATTGATTTTGGAGGTATATCCAGTTAAATATACTATAGGAGTCAACGACTAAACTTCCCCCAACATTCTACGATTGAAACTGACACTGAAATAATTCTCACTAATAGATTCTATTGATGGATTAGCGTTCGTTACACAGAATCTAATAAAGGCTGGGGCGAGCAATATTCAGCTGAAAGGAACGCGCCACAGAATATATCGGTTGTTACTCCAATCTATAGCTAATGGGTATGATCTAAGTAATAATTGTGGGTCCCGTATGGATAACAGTTTCATCCTCTATTAGATCCACAACGTTCATTATAACATCTCTAAAATAAGGATAAACAGGTCAATTTTATCCGCTATTACATACATAGCTCTTCTTTGAACTGGTAAGGTATTGGCCAAGCTCTCCTCCCAGCATGACTACGGCTTTTGTTAAAGTTATTGACAGTCAGAGGATATCAATAACATCAAATTGTTGGCGTCGCTATGCAAATATTTTGTTTTTTATGTAAAAGAGAAGTAACGCTAAGGCAATT
Organism: Bellardia pandia; assembly: GCA_916048285.2. Classification (NCBI taxonomy): domain Eukaryota; kingdom Metazoa; phylum Arthropoda; class Insecta; order Diptera; family Calliphoridae; genus Bellardia; species Bellardia pandia. The sequence goes on from OU696531.1 coordinate 49,099,906, forward strand.
AATATGTCTATATATTAATTAATTAATTGCGTTACTTTCTTTGGAAAGGGGATTGGTAGAATTAGTGGTGAAAGGAGAGAAAAGCTTTTCATATGACAACACTGTAATTGCGCGTTATGCTTATTAGTAGTATATTATTGCTGCGCCTCTGGTGGCGAGTAGGCGCATTGATCATAGTTTGATTTATAGACATTATTTAATTATTTTACCTTGGTGTCATTTCAATGCCATACCACCGAAGAAGGCGGGTGGAGTGATAAATATTAGTTATGATAGGATAGAAAACTAATCATTATCAGAAACTAATGCTGTTTGAGTGGCAGCGGCTGGAAATCGAACCCAGGCCACGAATACCAACTCATGTCTAATGATCAAACGCTCTAATCAATTCAGCTACAACACACTCACATCGAACCCGATCCAGCAGCTCTAGACTAGATATTGTGAGAAATATATTCCGAATGCAGTTAGTGTATAAATAAAATACGTGGAAAGAAATCTAAAAGTCTCCTTCACAACATCAAAGGTATGACATACAAGATTGCAACGAACGTCACAATATATTCTTATACCTAGAATCAATAGGTTATCTGAACGTTTAACAGCTTCGTTAGCCATACGATGACAAGATTCTGGTGCATTCTATTCTTTTTCGTCTTAGGAAACTAACGTTTCCACGATGTTTCAAAGTATCACTAAACCTGGTAACAGTTTCATCTCTTATAAGATCCCTCTACATTCGTTGAACACGATCCAACAGCTCAACAAGATTGTAGTGAATTCTCTAGTCGTTTGTGTGTCAAAAGGCAACACAGAGTTTTTGACTGTATGAAAATTAACTGAATTAAATTTTTCCTATCTGGTTATTGTTATAAGGTCTAGATTTATAGAGTCACCCATATTTAGAGTCTTATCGCGGAATATATTTCTGTCATTTGCGAAAGAATAAATAAGATTTGAAGTGATTAAAAATGAAACATGATAATTAAAAAAAGAAGGGAAGAAGAAAGAACAGAACAATGAAAACTAGAGAGTTCAATGTAAAGTCCATTCTAATCACCAATAGGTGACTAGCCAGTGGCTTTTCTTGCACATATGTATTTATATAAATATACTCATCTTCCGCACAACTTCGTTTAAGGTAGATATACTGATCTTCAAAACCATTTCGGATTCCGCTCTACATTGTTAGATTAAAGAAAGATTGGACTTTAGACTACAACTCTTCAACTTTGGCGCACTAATTCAAATTATCTAACATTCTTCTTCATCTGTCCCCGTTTATCAACTTGCTAATATTCATCCAATTCTAAATATAGTTCAACGTGCACCCAAAATTAATCGATTAATTAACCGAGTCGTTTGTTCCAGAGGGAGATTTGTGATCATCTCAGAAATATACGATATTTGACATCGAATCCTGGATCTATTCCTAAGATCCCGAAATTTCACAGCAGTTGAATTTATATATCAATTTATCCAATCATTCCAGCTTGTTGCCATTTTTCCCATATTCAGCACACAAAAAAATAGTCAACAGATTTTGCGACATTCCTTCTCCATATTTCTGCAATAAAACCACAAAAACACAACTCAAAAATTTAATTTTAAATGTACCCCAATAAATTTAAACAAACTACATATGTACGTATGTTTGTATAAACACAAATAAGTCCTTACAATTAATTACACACACAAAACATTTAGTTGACATTCTAGGACAGGGAGTGACACCTAGAAAGCATACGCATTATGGCTAATAAAACGAAACGTGAACATGACCTAAATTAATGTCAGGATATACTAGCCAGGACTAGACGTTCGTAATAAATATGGTGTCAGTGTTGTAAAAAACCAAACACGCACATTTTTCAACACTCCAAAATAAATATGTACGAAATAAAATAAAAAAAAAACCTCCAGCTGGTATTTAGGTCTATGACCCACTCTAACTTACTTATAGTGAAAAAATATATACATACAGAGAGGCAAACATGATTTAAGGATAATGATAACGTTTACAAAGGATGACACACATATTTACACGCATTTTATACAAAATAAATAATAAAGATTGTAAAACAAAAGTGGAAACATTAAGGGTTGTGTATGTTTGTAACATGAGGTTAAATAAATATTTAAGATATAAATGGGTTTTTATGAACACCAAGTTTTTACACAAAAATTATTACGCTAAAGATACAATTAAAGGTTTTGCTAATATGTCAATGACGATGCTCGTCCTGGTCGCCCGAGCACGTCAACAACCGATGAAAACATTGAAGCAGTCAAGAAAATGATTTTGGATAATCGTCGAATCACTATTAGAGAGGTTGCTAATGCTGTTGGCATCGTTCGGCTCATGCCAAGCAATTTTTACGAATGTTTTAGGCATGAAACGTGCGGCAGCGGAGATTGTTCTAAAATTGCAAAATTTTGAGCAAAAACAACGTCGCATGGACAATGCTCAGGAGCTGTTAAACATCGTCAACGACGATCCAGATTTCCTCAAAAAGGTCATAATTGGTGAAGAATCATAGGTGTATGGCTATAACATTGAAACCAAAGCCCAATGGAAACTTCCAGAAGAGCCAAGACCGAAAAAAAAACACGTCAAGTTCGGTCAAATGTGAAGGTTTTGCTCACTGTTTTCTTCGACTGCAATGGAGTGGTGCATCAAGAATTCTTGCCACAAGGTCGTACGGTCAATAAGGAATACTACCTTGAAGTTATGCGCCGTTTGCGGGAAGCAATTCGTCAGAAACGCACAGAATTGTGGAAAAACCAATCATGGATTTTGCACCACATCGATGCTTGTGAGTGGGTTTTTGGCCAAAAACAAAACTGTTATCAGCCTCAACCACCGTATTCATCGGACTTGGCCCCCGCTGACTTTTTCCTCTTCCCAAAACTGAAGACACCGATGCAAGAAAAGCGTTTTGCTGCGATAGAGGAAATAAAAGAAAAATCGAAACAGGAGCTGTTGGCGATACCAAAAAGCGCGTTTCAGAAGTGTTTCGAGGATTGGAAAAACGCTGGCATAAGTGTATTATATCTGAGGGGGATTACTTTGAAGGGGACAAGATGATGAATAAATAAATTCTTTTTGAAAAAATTTAAAATAACGGTTATTTTTGATCAGACCTCGTACATACATGTATTAAAAAAGATTCTGAGTGTTTTTGCAAAACCTTAACAGAGCTTTATTTTTGTTTTAAAAGTTTTCTAATAAATTAGTTTGTTTACCTAATAAGCATTTGGCCATTATTAGCATTAGAACTGGATTAATAAATAACGAATTTGTGCAATAGAAAATTTCACTTTTTATCCTGTTGTGTTGCGTGTCTGGTTACATTTTACATCTTTAAACAGCTGTATTTTACGATTCTTATTTTATTTATTACATTATTTTAGCAGGCTAATAACACAAAGTTATGGAAAAGTGTTAAAGTCATTATATGTCTAGTTATTAAACTTCACCTTAAATGAATTTAATTTTAATTTTTTATTGCTTTATTTTGTTTAGAGGAGAGAGGGTTGAAAATGGCTTAGATTCAGTAGCAGAGACGTTGAACTTTAGATTTGAATTTGAATGTATAAACATTTTTTTTAAAGAAAGTTTTTATTGTACCCTAAATTTTGAATGTTTGTTTCTGTATGTAGATCAACCTGAAGATGTTGCCTCAAGTTCACTAGATAAGTCCGAAGTTAGACAATCAGTCAGTCAGATATCATCAAGCAGTATCCAGCAGCCTTAAACTTGTTGGCGTTTCTATGAATAACATTTAAGGCTTCCGAGTTTTCCTCGTACATACGAAGATTTTAAATTTGATGATCCATATTGGCCGCACTAACTAGCTAGGGAACAATCAATGTTTTGTTATCCATAACCGTAGTATGCTTTAAGGAACATGTTTTTGCATGTCGTTTTGTGCGATAAGTTTAATAGGCTTTCAAGTCTCGTTATTCGAATGAGTCATAGTCAAAGTCAAGTCGATGAGTAATTATTTTAAATATTACATCCTTCATATATGTAGATGGTTGCTACTGCTGTTCTTGAGATGAGATAGTTTAGGATATGATTCCGTCCTGTGTAAAACCGTATTCAAGTCTACGCTATTATAAATGTCTCAATGAAGGACTTATGAACACTAAAATAATTCCCTTACTGGAAATTGGTCACTGCAATATATTTTGGAATAAGATTCTCCTTGGTTAGCGTTTATTAATGTACACATATTTAAAACGACTGACAAACACTCAAATAATTCGGTATCCCATAGTGTTTTTGAATATTGTTCAGTGCAGTACGTTCTAGAATAGTGTCAATAGAAGATGATTCTTAAAGCGATATTTAAGATTCAACCTGGTTGCCGTCCTTCCCTACTTTCAACATATGATTTTTCGATATGTTTTCAAGGTATTTAAAAAATTGTTCAACTATTCGACTCGAGGTTGAAAAATCCGTTCTCAAGATAACGTTTAATTTGATTCGATGGTGGTTTCCGTTATTTAAATGTAAAGCAAAACGAATGTGCTAAACTTGAAGATTGTGGAGTTTCTGAATAAAAACAATATCAGAATTCTATTTTTTTATATCGTTAGTTTAGATAGAGATCAAATTCTAGACAACAACTCTCCAACTTTGAAGAACTAATTCAAATAATCAAACCTCTTCCTCCACCTGCTATCGTTTATTAATCTGCTAATATTGCGATTTAGTTGGTCGATTCATTCGTTTTAGCCTATCACACTTCGTCAGATGGATTATAGGTATAGATAGGTTTTAAGAGCAACCTACCAGTGGTATGCCGGATCAATTTAGTCCATAATCTGTTCCTTTTGAAATAGTTAAAAGGAATCATGTCCCTTACATAAATCAATCAATCAATCTTAAAGGACTGTGCAATGACACGGTACTTATGCCCAATAGAGCAAAAGCAATTCCTTAATTCCTCATTATGACAAATTGTACAGGGGGGCTATTTTGTAGCTCTTTTTGAAAGAAAACTCTTTCGAATTTGTATTTCGAAAATGTTTGCTTTCGAATCGAAAGACACAAAAACGCTTCAGAAGTGCCCAAAAGGTCGATTTCGTATCCTCATATAGCACAGGCAGTGTTCCCTTATTGTAGCTACCAGGAACCTGTAGTCCGATATCATTAAAGACCAAACACGACTTACGGCAGTAATATAGGGTAGAATGTCTGGTTTCAGATAGCCTACATATAAAAATCCCGCTGTATAGACGACTTAAAAAATGAAAGAGGAACACCAATCAAGTCGATTTAATCATCAATAGATGAGAACCGGATTTAGTTCATCGGCAACATTATGTCAGATAAGTCAATATGAGCCGACATCCAGAATTTAGGTTATAGTGGCACTAAGCCTCTGGGCAATCATGCAATGAAACAGGTATACTGTTGGTATATCTCCCCTGATATTTTCATTCGCTCAACGCATCCCTTATCTAAGGAGAACAGTACAGAAAAACCCGGAAATATGTGGAAGTGTAAGAAATCCATGTTCCTACAGTACTGAGTCCAACCATTCTGTTTAAAAATAAGCTATAATAAAAATTCTACAAGTTCTTAAACGCATACTTTCACAAAATCCTTCTTTTAACTACGCCCTTATCTCCAGCTTTAACCAGCAACTTCAAATATCAATCGCCATAAAATAATAACCATCTTTTGTGGTGCATTGAAGCCTTTTTATTTTCCATTAAAAAAATATTGTTACAAACGGCACGAGTCTAAATGAATTTCCGAACTACTCACCCTTAATTTATTTATGAGTTAAAACAAAAATTACATTCTCATTGTCATACAATGAATTCTGTTAAACAGACATTTAACCGCACACGTATGAATGAATGACTGGCTGGCTGGCTGCTTGTATGACTGACTGACGGATGGATGGATGGAGGGATGTACGTTCTCGTACATATAAAATAATGAATGCATTTTTGTTTGGTTTTTAAATCATCTTCTCACATTGTAACGATCATTCATTTTATTCAGCCATCCATCTACATTGTACCAAATAAAATATCAAAAATCCAATATATCAAATGCAGAAAAAAAGGAAAGGAACAAATAATGAAGAAAAAAAAGAAATCCATATGTCCTGTAAAAGTGGTGGTTTCACAATAACAACAACTCATGTGCATATGTTGTGGAGTTGAGGGTGAAGTCAATACTCTCTTATACAGGATGTTTGGAAAAGAGATGTTCAACAATTGATGATGATCAATAATGTTGGTGATCTTAAAATCATTTTCAAGTTTCATAAAGTTTCCCAAACGCACAGTTAGGGCGAATCTAATAAATGTATTACATTCGATCCTTAAACCTCTTCGTACTTTTAATTATGAAAAACACATCATGTTAAAATCCGCTTTATTTCATTGATATTCCCTTTTTCCAAATTCGGTTATATCATATTTAATTTTATATTTTTTTGGTCTATTTTTTCCCTTATTTGTATTTCGTTTAAAATTTTTGTATTTGTGTAAAGTTAAGTGGTTCCTATATTTTCCATTGTCACTTGAGCATGTGTTGAAAATGTTCAATTTCATTTGAAATTAAAGCACTCTGCCATCGGTCGTACTTATTCTGTTGAGAGTAATATGTTGTATGTCATGGAAAGAAAAGGATGTCTGAACAATGTTGTTATATGGGATAATGCGTCAGCTTGCGTACGCTTTTCAAATTAATCATTAAAACATGCGTTTAATATACATACATTTTTCCTTGACATGTTTGAATTGTTAAAATTTCAATTAGATCTTTTAATAATAATGCGTCTGTCATGCCGGGGTTATTGAGTGATGATTGAAATGAATTTGTAGGAGTTTGGATTTGAGCTGGGCATGAGGGAGTGTTATAACAATATTTGTTTAAGTTGGAATTTTGTTTTTTTGAAAAATAAGTACCTAATTTTGTTTTTTTTCTATATTTCAATTTGTATATTTGAGTCTCAATAAATATTATTTGTAAGAGTTAGTAGCACTTTGGACAAAAACATATGTTGTAGGATTATTTTGTCACTACTTTTCTTTTCCATCTTGTTTTAGAGATTTTTATACCCACCAGCAAAAAGATGGGGGGTTTATTAAGTTTGACATTCCATTTGTAATACATCGAAATATTGGTCGTAGAATCAAAAAGTCTATATATTCTGGGTCCTTATAAGATTCTATAAGGATGTAGCCTGTGCGTCCGTCTGTCCGTCTGCTGAAGGCACTCTATCGTGCCTTAAAACAAATACTTAAAACAATGAAATTTCTACCAAACATTTTTTGTTGCGCCGAAATATTTAGTATTGGAAATCGGTCGAGAAGGATTCGAGTTACAGACCAAAGTTTTAGACGACCTCGATATTTTTTGCTATTTTCTTCAAATATAATCCAAATAAAATCATGAAATTTTGACAACTTTATTTTTATAATAGAGGAACAAGTTGTGTTGAAAATTGTCAAAATCGGTCCACGCTTTCTCATAGCTATCATATAAATGTCTTCCCAGAATATGGCTTCATGGCACATAAATGCCTTTAGAAATGCACAAAATTCAGCAAATTTTAGTTTCACGTAAAGATATACATATCACAAAGCGGTATTTGAATAGGATCATATTTGACCAAAACCATATACATAAACTTTACTTCCAAAATTAACTTAAATGCTCATAAATCTGTTTTAAAAATCACTACATATCAAGTTAAAATTCAACAGAAGTAATCCACATATATACTCGTACATGAATCAGACTAACGAATTTTATGGCGCTGGGTCCATATTTAACCATAGCCTCCATATAAAGTCCATTTCCGAAAATCACTTAAATGACCATAAATAAAATATAAACATCACTATCAAGTTGAAAATCGTCATAAATAATTTTGGACAATGATTGAGCAATCAATCTTTTACAATTTTAGAGGTATGCTTAGGATCACTGTCCTGTAGGAATATCCAGTTCTGCGCTAATTCTAATTTCTCTACACTAGGGGCTACAGAAGTCCAGGGGTTACATGCAGTATCGTTCATAGGACCTGACCACATGGTGTTCTTCACACGAACCAACGCATTGCATGCCTTGCAAGAACCTATAATATTGCATACAAGACATGCAATTCACAATTTCTCATACAGCGATTGCACAGATCACTGTACAAACACCTTGTTAGAGAGTTCGGACTATCTAATCCCTTCCGTCCGTAGTTTAACAAATTCTGACAGGCCGAGAAGAATGCTGCAATAAATTGCACACTAGCCTAGCGCAGGCTCTGCTCATTCCAACACCTCTCCCAAGCACAAAGACAATCTGCCATCACTACTTTCAATAAATCATTGATTCGGTAACAGCACCTAGAGATAATTTGGTGGCCCACTAGCACAAACAACAGTCTTTGAAGTAACTATCTTCTTCCTGCGATTTAAACCACGTGTACCCATAAAGGGACCTACAACCAATTATTAGATAAGACTCTAGTCAGCTGCCAGTTTCAAGCTCCGTGCAGCTCATGTCACCGGTTTCGCGTTGTTTGAATGATGTCAAGGTGATTGAAACACCAAGACTATTTTTCAACATGGAAGGGTCTACTATGTTTTTTTTTAAAAAGTCGAAATAATCTTCCTTTTTCATTGTATGTAATATTACCGATCGCTAATGCCGCCATACAACCCCAGACCATTACTTAGCCGCCGCCATGCTTTACCGTCTTGGCCACATTTTTGGGAGGTTTTTGACTCCAACTAACTCAAACATACTTTCATCGCTCAAAAGAATATTATTTTAAACAATTTGATGATCGATTAAATATTTTTGGCGAAATTCAAACGCTTGGCTTGGTTGCTCTTTGTTGTAAAGAGTTTCTTACGTGGCACTCTACCATGTAACACATTTTGATGCGTAGGTTACAGGTTTTTCAGAAGTTTTCGTTACATTTTCAGCTATTTTTATAGTACTAGATATTGAGAGTGTTCTTACTTCTTAAAATATTATGTTAGGTACTCGTATACTTGTCTACAATTTAACCTATTCCACGCAGAGATTTAGCTTTTCTATGTAAGTCTATTAAGATTTGCCGAGTCTCAATTGATGTTTGTCGTCCTATTTAAAAATGTTCACTACTTAAACTGCACTTTACAACATGTTACACAAACTTCTTTCAAGAATGCAGAGATCACACTACTGATACTTATGTACAGATGTATATGTAAGTGGTGGTTATAAGAGATTCCATAAACTCTAGCATGTTATTGTATAGTTTTTACATTCTGTTAAGCTTTGAGCTTTTTTGATAACTCTGTTTTTAAGCAACTTAGAAAAGTGAAAATATCCAGTTAGTTTTTAAGTAGGTGATAAAGAATGCGACATCCAAATTTAATAAAATCCTTATCAGCAATAGCTGCACTTAGGACAGGTGTATTACTTTAAAAAGGAACTTACAATTATCCTGGACACTTTGTTTTGTAGGAATCTATTGAGCATCCCGTTGGATGTGCATATAGTGATGTTAGACCTAATTTACACGAAGCAATTTTCATTGAGAAAATTGATACAATTTGGTCCTTCTTATTGCTTAAATCGATCGTATTTTTATTTGAGAGTATACACACACTTGTATACACATATGTAATACGAATAAGAGAGTAACACGAATTGCTAGTACAGGCAAGTGTTTACTCGTCTTATCTTCTCCTCACCCCGATGTTTAAAAGGCAATCAGCTTAGCTTAAAGAATTGCTTCGTGTAAATTGAGACTTATATTGGCATTAAGACCTAATATTTATCATCATTCCTGAAAGTAGAATATTGGTCTAATGGCCAAAACTTGGGGTTACAATTCTAGTTTTCAACACGAATCCAGTTACTAAAGAATTGTTGAAAACTTTACAGCTTGTTGAACTACAATTGTAGTCATATCATTAAAATCCTCTGCCATGGAGACTGTAACAGCTTTATTTATTAATCTCTTCTTCCATAAGCCTTGACTACAATTTCAATAGTTTCAACTCTTCTACATGAATGATTCAGTTTAATAATATTAAATATTCTTGATATTTCAATAATGATGATCGCATTATTGACTAATTTAAAACTAAAAAGAAACACAAACCAAAGAAAATTACGCCTTATTACGAGAAAATATAAAACCAAAAAATAAAAAAATTTAAACCATTAAAGTGTCAATTAAATAAAGTTGAAAATAAATTGATGAAAATGACAGTTATGAAAGACAATGAATAGAAAATCAATTAAAAATAAAAAAAAAACATTTAACTTCAAAGCAAAGCTACAAAGTACACAATTTAGCTAAAGAAAAGAACGAAATACGAGGGCGGTTCGGAAACTTCTTAGCCCAGCACAGAAAGAGAATAGTTAGTTTTTCAAAAACATATTTATATTTTTTAATATAATCTCCTGAACCTTCAATACACTTATTCTTATTAGTGGTTTACAACTGTAATTGCATCTTCATTTGAGGTAGGAATTTTTTTAGATTTGGGAACTGGTAAAAGTCATTGGGAGCTAAATCAGTAGAATAAGGTGGGTTGTCAAGCAAGTCGTACTTTAATTCGTTAATTTTAGCCATTGTTAAAACACTCCTGTGGGCTGGTGCGTTGTCTTGATAAAAAATTATTTTTTTATGTAGTAAGCCAGGACCTTTTTCTCGAATTTTTACATTTAATTGATCCAAAATATTGCAATAGTACTCTGAATATATTCTTTTACCCTCTTGAAGATAGTCAATCAATAAAACACATTTGAAGTCCCAAAAAACCGTTGCCATAACCTTACCATCTTACCGATTGAATTGTGTTTACCTTCTCCAGCTTCAGTCCACTACTTGGATTGTTCTTTTGTCTCTGGAGTATATTGGTGGATCCATGTCTCATCGGCAGTTATGGAACGACGTTTAAAATCTATTTTATTTTTTAAAACAATCCAAACAAGCTTTAGAAATTTTCATTCTTATGCGTTTTTAACAAATGTGGCATCATCTTGCAGAAAGCTTTTTCTATAGTTCTTCATGCAAAATTAAATGGACTCGATCATTTGAGATGCCCATGATATTAGCTATTTCACGCACTTTTATTCGTCGATCATTAAATACCATATCATGCACTTTGGCTACAATTTTTTACTGTTGCATATGAAGGAGCACTTTCACCTAACACATTCATCATATCATTATGAATTTTTTGTCCCGATAAACTTTTTTATTTAAATATTTAATGACGGCATGAATTTTTAATTTTTCCATTGTAAAAAAAATCGCGGATGCGTATTTTTTTCAACACCTTTTTCAATATGAAGGAGTTGCCAGATGGACACAGTTTCGAAAAAAAACACCTAACTTTTTTCTATTTATACCGCGCTTTCTTTTCTAGGCTAAGAAGTTTCCGCACCGCCCTCGTACTATACAAATATTCTGTGTTTTTTTGTAAGAAGAAACAGATGATTTCGATTAACGAAAAAAACATTAGAAACAATTTAAGAAAATGCTGGTATTTTAGGGAAATTTTTTAAAGAAAGAAAAAAAATTAATTGAAAAACTATACAATGTAAATCATGAAGACAAGTGAAAAAGAAACAAAATGAATACTGTTTAAAAAAGATGGAAACGAGAATAGAAGAAATGTAATAAACAGGCACATTGTGTAACGCAATAAAATTTTAAGATTCGGTTTGGAATTTCTATGGAAATGCAGCAAACAATGTGTTTTCAGTAAAAATTATGTACATATTCATGTATTTATATACGTACATACATATGTATGTATTACTTTGAAATTGTTTATTTTTTATGAAATTCCTTTAACAGCTAAATAAAATAAAAAACGGAAAACTTAACCTTGTCAACACCTTCGCTGTTAGATTGTTTCTGCTGTAGGACTGTAATTGTAATTTATCCAATGGTAACACTTTACTTTAGAACAATGTTTGGTGTTTGGTTAAGCCATGTATAGACGGTTGTCAGATCATACAATGTTGTCAGATCTAGCAATGTGCTAGCAATGTACTGACAATGAAAAATTATTAGCAAAAGTAAAATTGTCAATGCTTTTTCTTACAACGTTGAAAGACAACAATTTTAATTTAACATTTTTCGGACAACGTGGTAAGATCTGACAAGCGTCTGTACAAAGCTTTAGTGTAAGCAGGCCTAACCCAATATAATACATGTAGGTATGTACTTTGGTTTGAAACTCCAAAAAACAAATTCCAGTTACATGCCACTTCATTCATAAACACCGGCTATGGTATTGAAATATTTGTAGCATGTACTACGTAAGTATGTGCACCTAATTCTGTTTTTACACGGTTTTGATTTAGCAAAGTTTGAAAATAAACAAATTTAAAAGTTTTTTACACGATTTTATTCCATTTAGCACGTTTCAAAATCTTTTGGGCTTATTTTTTTTGTTAAATTTAATTTTTGCGAAATATGTACATATGTTCATATCACAAATTTAGGGGAATTTCCTGTTTGTGGTTACAAGCAATGTTGCCATATTTTTTTTTACAAAATCTGACAATTCCAAAAAAAATCTGCACCTTCAAAACAAAAAACCAAATGAAATAAAAAGAAAGACCTAACTGTTTTTTAGTAACTTGTTAACTGTAGCAAAATGCTTTGATCTTTTTCTTATAGATAAACAAACCCGAAAAATTATAATTTTGAATTGAGTTACTTTTGAAGAATGTGTGCGATATGTAATAAAATGATATTTGTATATGTTTAATTCATTTTTATTGAAGAAAAAAAGAAAACAAAATACATATAATTTTTATCCAAGGTAATTAATTATTTGAATGAACAAAAGTTATTTAATAGCAAACTTACTATTTCTTGTTAGATATTTATACATTTTTTAGAAATTTTGGCACGAAACTCTCACAAACATTGAAAAAACTGCATTGATTTAAAAAAAACAGTTTTTTGGAGTAAAAATCTGCAAGCCTGAGGCCAAATTACCGCATTCGTGATCGAATGAGCTATCGTATCGAAAAATGATTTCGATATCGAAATTATGATAAAATGTACTAAATTTCTTGCTCGATATCGAATGCCATAATCTCAAATAAGAAAATTACGATCAATTTGCACTTCAAAAAACTGCAAAAAACTGATAAATCTGAACATTTGGCAACGCTGGTTACAAGCAAATTTACTGGTCAGAGCAATTGTAATAAGCTTAGAGTGCGTACCTTTTTTTTTTAATAACTATGGTTGTGTAAAAACTCATTGTGTGTGTACATTAGGGTGGCCCAAAATAAAATTGCGGATGTTCCCGACTAATATGAAAATTTGATTCATTTTAAGACTATGTTTCTCAATTTTTTTGTCCTGGGGTCAATATTTGGTGAGCTGGATCAAAGGATAAAAAGGTCCTTTTTAAAGGTTTTTTGATTTTTTCACATTTCCCACAAGGGAACTATATGTAATTTTGACATCCTATGAAAGGTCTTTGAGAGGCGCATTTAATGGTTTATCAAAAATTAAAAAACAATTTTTTTTTAATTAAAAAATTTTGAAAATTTCAGACAAAATTTTAGTGTTTTTTTATTTTTTCATAGAATTTACTTAAATAAATTATTGAAATTTCGTGATTATAAACATCTTGCAATTTAACCCAAAAGGTTTTTCCCATTTTTTAGCTTATAAAATTTACGTTATTTTAATACCCATTAAATTAACGAATTGAGTTAACAGAGATTGTCAGATAGGGAAGAATTAAGGTTTAAAAAAAAAATAATAAAAATTTAAATAGGTTGAATTTTTAAAAACGGGAAAAACTATTTGGGTTAAATTGCATGATGTTTATAATCAAGAAATTTCAACAATTTACATACATACATACATATGTATACATATGTATGTATGTATGTACGTGAATTCCATTTCATTGTACGTACTTTTTTCGGTCTGTATGTGTTTAGTATTTGCTTTAGCAACACACGCTTTTTTTTATTTTTTTTAATTATATTATTGTTGTGTTTTTATGGTATTTCTTCTGTTGTTTTTGTTTACAAATTCTTTATGATTTATAAGGATATTACCAAAGACTATAAATATATTTATAGTCTTTGATGTTACCCTCAGGATATCGTCATATCAATTCTACTTGCATAATTTACAGTGTTTTGACTATTTTGCCTACTCATTTTTAGGAGAAATTTATTTTTTATTTACATATGAATCAAATTGTGAAAATCAAGTAAAAAATTTAAAATTTTTCCAATTGTTATTTGGTATAGTAAACCTAAAAAAGAAACATTAAAAAATACATACATATTTACTTTTATTAATGCTCTAATTTTGTAAAACGCAACGCCATAATTTTCTAAGCGTTGCGTTAAATTACATTTTGCAAATCACGGCGTTCAAGCAAAGGATTGCTTGCTTTTAGGGGTTTTCCCGGGAATTTCAATTGTTATGATTTCCCGTTTCCCAGGATTTTTTGCGGGATCCCAGGAAATACAGAAACTGGCAACTCGCTCCTTACACTTAAAAAAGGAGTTAAAAATGTTGAAGGAAGCGGTCAAAGAACTCAAAATATTGAATACTTGATTAATGCACTTTTAACTATTCGTCCAACTTCGGTAGAAAGTGAACGAATTTTTTCAGTAAAGCGGGCAATTTGTAAATAAAATCAGAAATAGACTTTCTGACGACTCAATAAACACTTTGAGTGTGTTAAAAAGTTATTTCCTAAGCCGTTAAAATTTTAGTATAGTTATTTAAAATATTTTTTTAAAAAATTTTTTATTCGAAGGTTTACTTCTAGTTGAACATAATAATTTGAAATTTATTTTTTTTGTATACTTCTGTTATATGTTCTACATAGTTTTCCGTTGGAAAACGTAAATGTAAAATCATATAGAAATATACAAAGAGACACTAGCAAAATGTAATGCATTTTCTGGCCTGCTAAAGCCTTCGTCAGCATTCTTTGTGTCTACTATTTTTTATTTTCAAACTTCTTATATTCAACTTTTTAAATTTACTGAATGAGAATTTTTCCTCTTGCGAGTACTAATTGTAAAAATTTTTTATTCGAAGGTTTACTTCTAGTTGAACATAATAATTTGAAATTTATTTTTGTATACTTCTGTTATATGTTCTACATAGTTTTCCGTTGGAAAACGTAAATGTAAAATCATATAGAAATATACAAAGAGACACTAGCAAAATGTAATGCATTTTCTGGCCTGCTAAAGCCTTCGTCAGCATTCTTTGTGTCTACTATTTTTTATTTTCAAACTTCTTATATTCAACTTTTTAAATTTAGTGAATGAGAATTTTTCCTCTTGCGAGTACTAATTGTAAAAATTTTTTTAAAAAATTTTTTATTCGAAGGTTTACTTCTAGTTGAACATAATAATTTGAAATTTATTTTTGTATACTTCTGACGAAGGCTTTAGCAGGCCAGAAAATGCATTACATTTTGCTAGTGTCTCTTTGTATATTTCTATATGATTTTACATTTACGTTTTCCAACGGAAAACTATGTAGAACATATAACAGAAGTATACAAAAATAAATTTCAAATTATTATGTTCAACTAGAAGTAAACCTTCGAATAAAAAAAAAAAAAAAAAAAAAAAAATTTTTTAAAAAAATTTTTACAATTAGTACTCGCAAGAGGAAAAATTCTCATTCAGTTATTTAAAATATTTCGTTCTTTTATTCGACCTTTTTTCAATATTCTATAATTTCTTTTTTTCAAGCAATTAGGTCACTTTTAGTATTTATAAAAAAATGTTCTATATATTTATTTTTATATCCAATATTTCACTATCACAATGGATAGCTTCTTCAGGGATAATAACAATTTTTTGAATTATATATATATATATATATATTGAACCAACAACAATGCATTTGCTTTCGTCATAACAAATTGCCGAAACTCAAAATTTTGTATTTTAATGGATCTCAGCGAATGATAACTTCATCAATCTGCTAATTTCCAAACAAATAGTTTTTAACTTGCCAAACGACATAATTCTGTTTTTACACTGTAATTGGTTCCAGGAAACCCCGTGTCATTGATTGTATGCAAAATAGGTGATTGGTTCCTTATCTCTAAAACCTATTGAAATTAGTGAAAAACAAGGATTTTTTACGAACGACTATCAGATTTATTTACTAAGGTTTAAAATATCGCAATTTACAATCTTGTGCAAATGTTATTGCATCATTGCATTTGCAAAAAGGTTTAGCATATTTTTGTTCTTGCTGTGTATTTTGTTAGTGTAGATCGAAAATATGCTAAACCTTTTTGCAAATGCAATGATGCAATACAATTTGCACAAGATTGTGAATTGCGCTAATGTGTTTTTACACAAGCATAGTTGTTAAAGAAAAGAAGATATGCACTTTAAGCTTAAAAGTAGTGTAAAAATTTGTACCTATGACAAGTTCATTTAGATTGTATGCACTATAAGATAATTGCCCTAAATTTGTGCTATTTACAATTGCTCTGACCAGTAAATTTCCTTGTGTCCACAAAAAGGGAATTCCCCTAAATTTGTGGTATGAACATACATATGTATGTCGCAAAAATTAAATTCAACCAAAAGATTTAAAATCGTGCTAAATGGAATAAAATCATGTAAAAAACTTTTAAATTTGTTTATTTTCAAGAAGACCGTGTAAAACAGTGTATGTATATGGCTTCAGCACCCTGTGGATTTTTTCGTTGTTTACATTGGTATATGGTATTCTGTTTTGTTGTTCGGGAAAAATGTAAGTTTAAGCGGTTTTCCATTGCCATTTTTTGAAGCAAATTAATAAAATGCAAAAGCAACTAAACCAAAAAGAATATTGTTACAATTTTTTTTTGATTTTACAAATTTACACAATTCAACTGGAAAAAAGAAAAAAAATAGTTTTTTACTTGCCTTTTGTTTAACAATGTTTGAATGAACAACAAATTTCTCTTGAAAACGAGAAAGCAATATAATTGTGTGACACACTGTATGTACTATGTACGTAATCGTATCACAACGTATAAAGTTATTTTGTTTAAATTCAATAAGCTTAACAGAAAATACATACTGCTTTTTTATGTTATGGATTTTATTTTTATTTTGGTAATACTCGTATGTAAGTGTTTTCTTTTTTTTTTTTTTTTTTTTTTTTGTAATTTTATCACACATAAAAATTATAACCATCGCATTATTCGTATCCAATATAAAAATATTTGTGTATGCATTTTTATTAAGGAGTTTTTTAAGGCATAAAATTGATCCATTTTAAAGAAAATATTGTTTGATATTAAAGAGAGGTGCCAACATGGATTATTTTTATACCCTAGACCACCATAGCGGGAAGGGCATATTGAATTTTTGCTGATGTTTGTAATGCCCAAAAATATTAGTCTAAAAGGTACGGTCACATTTGGCAAATATTTACTCAAACAAAAACGAAACCACTTGTTTTAGCACAAATTTGTTTGACGTTGTTTACTCTTACAAGAGTTTTGCAAGATCAAACAGCATCAAATAAAATAATACTAAATATTTGTTGTGCTTTAGCAAAAATAAGAAAAGTTTTTGTTTTTAATAAATAAACAAGTTCAAATATATATTATTTAGTGGTTACGTCGTTTTCGGCAAATATTTTCCAAATCTGACCGTACCTTAATACTCACCATACAGTATACCGAATCTCTTGCTGAATCGATTTAACTTCGTGACGTCCATCCATCTGGCTGTCCATGTAAAGCTGATGCGCAAAGTAAATGTCACAATTTTGAAGATATTTCGATACAATTAGGAACATTATATTTTTTCGGACCAAGGACGATTGAAATTAAAATTTGGTTGAAATCGGTCTATTATTTCACCTAGCTCCCATACAAATGTCCTCCCGAAATAGGAGATTATCGATCATATCAATGTTTGATTTATGGCGTATCCAAACATAACCATAGCTTCCATCCACTTCCGGAAATAACTTTAAAGAGCATAACTATCTTAAAAATGTTAGTATTCATATAATATTCAACATAAATATATACACAAATTATTCGGCACAATTTTATGATGATCGGTCCATAATTAATCATAGCTCCCAAAATCGTTTGTACACATATACTGGATGTAGGGTATTATAGCATCGAGCTTGACCGACTATACTTTCATGCTTGTTATTAATTCAGTAGGGAATTCATTACTTCAATTAATATGCTTCTGTGGTATTTATTCGCATACTTATGGCGTTTTCTTTTCTGGCAAAAATGTTACACGTTTTTCTCATTTCGCACCTTTTTTATTTTTTTTGTGTTCTTTTCTGAAAAAATGACAACACTACTAAAGTGTAGTGTGTTCTTTTCTATAAATGTCACACTATAAATTTGAAAAATGGTGCACCTTTCACACTCTGTATTTTTAGAGGGGTAGAATCGCACGATAAAACAGCTGACATTTGTTTTGTTTATGAATGTGTATTTGTGTTAAGAAACAAAAAAAAAATATACAAAATGAAAAATATTACTACTTTATGTTCTGAAAAAATTTTGGATGACTTGTTGGATTTATATTCATCATCTGATGATGATAAAATATTTTATATGATAATGGAAAGAAATCCACAACCGCGAGTGAAAGGCTTTGTAGAGAACGTAATTAATGAATACTCTGAAGTTGATGTATGTCAAATTTTATAGGACAATAAATCCTACTTCTTATATATGTAATGTATGTTTATGTTCTATTTTTACCATTAAAAATGCGACATCTTTAAAATGTGGGGTAAACATTATAAAAATGTACACAATAAAGGTGTAACATTTTATTTCAGAAAAGAAACCACCGTTAGTTTCCAACTTAATTTATTATCCAATAATAATCCAAGATATTTGGCATCTATGGAGATCAAACAAATCTGGACTGATATGGATATACAAATGACACGAATTGTAATAAACCCATCTAGAATTTAACTAAGATGAAATTATATAATGAAATTTTCAACATAGATTGAATTACTCATTCTAAATAATAAATTAAAAAAAAATCCAAAAGTATAAAAGGAATCCCGCGATATTGAAAAAAACCGAACTGTATTTGACGAAATTTCGAAATTTTAATATTAATGATCTGCCTGAGAACTTTCCGAAAATTTAGATTATTTAATAACTATTAAATAAATAAATTTTGAAGAATTTTTGCTGTTTACACGAGTTTGAAGTATTTTGAAGAGCAATTTTGAAGAAAATTTCAATCGTGTAAATCTAGCTTTAATCTCTTTTAATGATAAATTAGTCCCAATTTACAAGGCAATTCTTAAGCGAAGAAAGAAATTTCATTGAAAAAATGGCTTCGTGTAAATTGGGACTTATGAAACCTGCAATGATTTTGAACGGCACTTTACCGTTATACTTTCAAACAAAAAAAAAATTAAAAGAAATGATGGCATAAGGATACTGTTTACTTTATTTGGATGCGTAAAAATTGGTCTATTTTAACAATATATCAATTAAACTTTTAAACTGAATTTCTTTTTTTTTACCCATCACCAAAAAGATGTGGGGTATATTACGTTTATCATTCCGTTTGTAACACATCGAAATAATGATCGTAGAGCCAAAAAGTCTATATATTCTGGGTCCTTATAACATTCTAAGACGATGTAGCCCTGGGCGTCCGTCTGTCCGTCGGTTGAAATCACGATAGAGCTTCGAAAAAAGACATAGAACAATGTAATTTTTACTAAACATTCTTTAATCTACCGAAATATTAGGTATTGAAAATGGGCATAATCGGTCCAGTAGAATCCGAGTTATAGATCAAAGTTGCAGACTACCGCGATATTTTTTGCTATTTTCTTCAATATAATACAGATAATATCATCACACTTTATTTTTATTATAGAAGGACAAGTCCTGTTGAAAATGGTAGGAATCAGTCCACGATTTTTCATAGCCCCCATACAAATGTTTTTCCGGAATAAGGCTTTATGATAGATAAATATTTATAGAAAAGCCGTATCTAAACAAAATTCTGCAATAATAAGTTTAATAATGCAAAGTGAAATCTCAAAACAATATTTTGTTTGCATCGGTCCATAATTTTGACATAGCCCCGTACAAATACCACTTCCGAAAATCATTTAAATAAGCATAAATCTCAATTATAAATATATAAAAAATTATACTATTGACTTTTGTTAAAGTTGGTTCATAATTGGCCAAACCACTTCTGATAATAAACACAGATTATACAGAGGTGACAATTTTGACGTTTTTTGAAGCCAAAATCAGTTGCCTCGGGCTTGTTGGTACTTATTTTATTGTGTGTTTAGCTTGTGCCTTAGCTTATGTTAAAGTAAATCTTCTTATGTTAAACGCTGCAAAAATATAAACAAAGTGTAAATTATTGATTATAACTGGAATATGCCGAATATAAACTCTTACTTGTTTGTTATTTCAAATCTACTTAAATAACTACATATATAAGAATGCAATATAATTTTCTAATATAATAATATATTATATTAATATAATTAAGCTTTTCTATAAATATACTTTACAAACTTCCTTTCCCCCTTAAATAAAATAAAAAGTACTTAAAACAACAATTGGAAATAACTTAACAAACCATCATCCATCATCCATCAATCAAATAATTGTTATTTTTCTTTTTTAAGGTTTTATCCTTAATTAAATGAGATAAATTTGTTTTATTGTTTCTTTATTTTATTCGTTTGTTTCGAAAGTTTATTGACTTTTTATTTTGTTTTATTTTACTTTTGAGCCTACACAAACACACTCCCTTAATTTATCAATTAAATAATTGTTTGTGTTCTGAAATGTAATGAGCTGTAAGTTTTTCTATTTAATTGTTTGAAAAAACTTCATTTTCCCATAGATTTAATTTGAAGCAAATTATAAAATGTCGTTTTAGTTTTGAAAGGCCCTTATCGTTGCTGTTTTGTTTGTTGCCTTTTGTAGGGTGAAAAATAATAGTTAATTTAATGTCAGCATTTGTTGTAGATGTTTAATTAAAAAATTAAATAATCGTTAAGAAAATTACACAATAATTTACAATTAAATTTCTGAAACTATTGACAATAAGTGACATTTGTTAATTGTTAAATTATAAGGGCTTTAAATAGATTTGCAGTTTTTTGTTATTTATGGGAGCTTCTTTTTTAAATTGTTTTAAAATAACAATTTTAACTGAGAGTAATAGTAATTTTATGAAAATTTATTTTTATTTTAATAAACGTTTTTAAAGTAATTTTCAATGCCTGCTGGCTATGGGTGCCAAACACTGCTAAATAAATGATGTTGATGTGTTAAAAATGCATATTTCTCTTGGGTTTTTAATGCACAATCCCCAATTTGTTTCCCTTTTGATAATTTAAACGAATATCAATTATAGTCGTATTGTTTAGATCTGATTTGTCGAGGTTGTTTGGCCCTTGGTGGCTATTTGTAAACAGTTAACGTGTTTAAATATATTACATATATTATGATGGGTTTTAAATGCACAATCTTCAATTTATTTCTCTATTGATAAGTATAACGAGTTACATTCATATTGTAAACATCTAGACTACAGCTGACGTTTCGTCCCTGGTGGCTATGAGTGCCGATCACTGCCACAGAAACAGTGTAAATACGTTAATACCCTACACCAACATAGTGGAGATTTGGATTTGTGTTGAAGTTTATAACGTCCATAAATAGTAGTCGAACAACCACCTTGTATCACTTCCTGAGTCGATTTAACGATGTTCGTCCGTCCGTCTCACCGGCTTTCCTTGTAAATTTGTGCGCAAATTTCGAAGAAATTTCGCTAAAATTTGGTTCAAGATATTTTTTCGAATCAACGACGGTTGAGATTGAAATTGTTTGAAATCGACCCATTATTCCACCTAGACCCATACTAATGTCCTTACGAAATAAGCCTGTATCGGTTATAAATGTTTGATTGGGAGCCCCGATAGACTAGACGATAGTGTGCCGGACTATCAGACTCTGGTTGTTTCCTGCAGAGAAGCCAAAAAGCTTCGCAGTTTGTGTTTGTTAATTATACTTAAAAAAACAAATACATATATACACGTATCCAAACACATTTCGCCACAAATAAGTTGTACATGAAGTGCAATCATTTTAATCAATTAATCAATTAGCTGCCCAGTTTTTGTACAATTCTTTTTTGAACGTGCCATTTCATTTACACGCTTCAATTCAATTTTCGTGCTCTTTTTCAATTTTTTAATTTTTCATGCGAAAAAAAAAATTTGCGTACAATAAGACGGAGTCACTATTGACTCTCTGGTTCCAATGTCACTACTAAATTGCAATGACACGTACATGTTAAATGTCTATAGAAAATTACATTGCCTGGGGTATAGTTGGTCAGTAGTACTGGCGACAAAGTCAATAGTGAATCAGTACTGTTTCACTATTGACATTTTCTGCAGGGCAATGACGCAGTGATTTACAAAATTTTATATTTTTGGTGATGCGTTTGCAGAAGCGTAGGTGATGTGTTGAACGCAAATGATTTACAAAATTAGAGCCTAAATTTTTTGCTAATCTAGATAATTTTTGGTTGTAATAGGTCACAGCTTTCATATAGCACCCCTTTCTGAAAAACTGTTTTTTATACTTTGTGTAGGATGTTCGTCGGGCTTGACAGACAATACTTTCTTACTTGTTTTTTGTATAAAATATTTGAAACTTCTCAAAACATAGGTGATATATAACCTTCCTGATTATATTCGTTGTGTTAAATCTATATAAATTTCAATATACTTACACATTTTTCTCAACACCATTCATTATAAATTTCATTTAGCCTTTTAATGATGAAAGTCTAACCGCCGCGGCGCGCCGCCCTCTAATAAACATAAAAAAATGTTTTGTTACCTTCTGAAAACATTAATTCCAGTAATAATTCATCTTATTCTTTTTTTGTCGCAAAGAAATACTTTTATTCTTTATTTTTTTTGAGCTTTAAGGCATTTAATACTCTACTCGTACAATGATTTTTCACACTCTCCCTCTCAAACACACCCAGCTTCCGACATACATACATATCTGTCAATATGCTGGCTGCTGCTGATTCTATTGTACAAACATACATATATATTTCGTAGTCACAAGAAAATAAATAAATATAAAAACCCATAAAAATACAAACAAACATAAAATTTAATTTGATTTGATTAGATTTTTTTCATATTCCATGTAAATAAATACACATACGAACTCACGCATACAAATCAACAAACAAACGAACAAATTATTTGTAATTGTATAAAAAATTTACCCCATTTACAGTCATAAAAGAGGATCTTGGGACGGGGACAAACACTGAACAGCATCTATGAAGATTTCATACTGTTGTTATTCAACAGTATAAAAGTTACAAATCGAAGGAAAGAAAGAAAGAAAGAACTAAAAAAAATTTAATAATTTAGATTTATTGTTCGGACGAAAGTGTATAAAAAATCAAACAAGAATTGAAATACATACGTATAACAAATAAGCAATATTGATTGCGTTAAAAGTATGTTTACGACTGAACAATGACAAAAACTTAAATTGTACAGGAATATAATCTGTCAGAGTTAGATTTTATTTATTAGCCTACAAAGTAATGAAAAACGTTTAGTACAACAACTCTGCTTTTGCTATTAAAACATTTTCAGCCACAAACTAAATTAAAAATATAAAAATGCCATAGTCATGAACATATAACAAAAGGCACAAGTTAGAGTGAATGTAAAGGGTGATTCAAGTAGAGATACTTTTTTCAATAGCCTTTTTTGACAGATCACGAGTGAGTCGTATCATGCTGTCATGTTATTTTTGTTAAGTATTGTTTGACATTTCATAATGGAAAGACATACACGCCTGAACAACGTTTACAAATCGTTCAACTTTATTACGAAAATTCACGTGCTGTGGGGATTGTATTTCGTGCACTTTGCTCAACTTATGGTCAACATAATGAGGCCTACTAAACGCAACACCATCACCCAGTATTCATTATTGGATAATATAGCGGCCGTAGCTGAGAGTGTAGCGTAGAACGTAACCGTCAATGGCGATCGTTATCGTGTCATGATAACCGACTATTTGATGCCTGATCGTGTGATATCACATCGTTAGACTTTTTCCTGTGGGGATATGTAAAGTCTAAAGTTTATGCGGACAAACCCGCTTCGATACAGGACTTAAAGGAAAACATCACGCATAAAATAAGCTGTGAGCCACTGAATTAACTAAATTCTCTGGAAAAAAAGTTTTTTAGGAAAATAATCTAAAAGTAATTAATCAAAAAATACAAATACATAGAAATAAAAAAGATCCCTAATACCTGACCAATAATAATAAATAAATTTGAATTTGTAAATATTTTACTTTATACATATTTGCAAAACAAAGAAAAAAGAAAATATCGTTGAGTAGTTCGAAAAAAAAGTTGTGTCAGTCACCCCTAGGAATAAAGTTAATTGAAAAACAATTCCAGAAATAATTTTTTTTATTTTTTTTTTGCCACGCCTACAAATACCGCCCTTTTAGTATTTTGTTGACTGTGTCGCTATTTTTAGTCTGATGATAACATTTTGTATACCGGTGTTCAGGCTCTGTAAGGGCTACATTTCTGTCATTAATCATTTTTTACTACCACGTCAAATTCTAGTAATGACATTTAGAACTCTTTTTATTCTATTTAACATTATTGTGGGTACGAACCGAGTTTTGTTTATTTAGTTTAAGGCAACACGTAATGTACATTTATTTTTAGCAAAGAAAAAATAATAAAAAATATTTATACAAATACAAAAATTAAGTCCCGGCTTAACCGGACTTAATACTGCTCTAAGGTTGACCTTTTCTGTCGTTGCTAATGCTCACAATAAGTTTGTGGCAAGGGAAACGAACCCAGAAGTTAAACCTTAGAAATTTACTCTAATAGTCGCATGTGTTTGGCTGTTGCCTGGATTTTTGTTTTCCTAAGTATTTTCGGCGTGTTTACATGGTCCAAATTAAACACATTTCATTAACTAACTAACTTGTAAAATTGTTCTGTTTTCTGTTGATAATTAATTACACTGCGAAAAATTAAGAAATTTCCCTTATTACTTTCTAACAGTCTTCAAAATTAGTTTAAGTAAATGAACTAGTTGAGAATTTCTTAGATAGGGTAATGACTCAAAATTAGTTGCGTAATTAGTTATTAGTTGATAGGAACGTGTATAGTTCTTCTTGTTTATTCAGTTCTAGTTTAGTTTTTGGCTTACAATTAATTGATACAATTTTTTTTTTTTACAAAATTTATATAAAATTAATTTTTGCATATCACTAGTCTAAGACATTGAAAACATTTACACACGTGTATTAGGTAATTCAGAACTTTTATCTGGTATTTGTAGCTTCTCTTTCTCTCAGTGTATAATTGTGTGTTTATTTTACAGTTTAATTAGAAGCTAGGTAGTAAGTTATATCAGTTCATCATTACGGCATTCATGCATTCGTTAAGTTATTCAAATATGACCTACCTATGAATTTACCTGCATGTCTGTCATGTCTCATGTCAAGTTAAGTTACACAAAAATCACTTTAACTGACATTGGAATGTCTAAAAAGGTGCAAAGTAAACATGTTTATTGTTTGTAGTATGTGGAAGTGTGTCCGTAATAATCCTGCCCGGGTGTGTGATTATAAAAACCAACAATAGGTTACAATGTATGCAAAAGATACACAATGTAAAAAATAATATATGAGAACTTATCCTTTTAAGGTTTCCCAGTAGTTCTGGTGACTGTTCTGCAAAAGCCTAAATCGATATATAATAGAACATTTGAAACTTTATTCGAATAAACTATGCCCTAATAATAAAACATAAAAAACTTGAATGAGTGAACTTAGTTTACTTCTGGTAAATGAAACACAAATTTTCCTAAAGTGAAATAGGAAAAACAAAATTAGAATAGACTACTTAGGGACAGTAAAGTGTAAATTATTGGCTTCTGTACTCATTACAAAGGAAACAAAACTATCAAAAGAGAAAGTATATGGAAGTCAGTCAAGTAACAAGGCCTAATAGAAAACCACTATCAAAACTAGAGGGATTATCTTGGCGTGGGGGGGGGGGGGTAGTGGGGATGGTAATATTTAAAAAGATATATGTATGATGGACATTTGTAATCGTATTTGTATATCCGCCTGGAGTTTTGTAACATTTCATATAATGTATTGTGTATTATCACTCTTGTTTTTTTTTTTTTTTTTTTTTTTTTTTTTTTTTTGTTCTGACCCCTTGAGTAACCTGTTACTTGTCTGTTATTTTTCTGTTAATGCTCTCAAAACAATCCTTTCATTATTCTTCGTTTATTTTATTACTTGTTTGGTTGTATGTTGTTTATTTTTTTTTGTGGTCAGTTGAGTTAAGGTTCCGTTTCCTTTTAAATTTCATTATACAATGGCAACAAAAAAATTATTTTACATTTATCATCATTTATTAGGTTGAATAAATGTGTATATATTTAGTTTAAGAATGTGTTACTACTTATGAGTATAATTAAACGGCAAACGAAATATAACATGTACTTAGCTTAAAAACCGTAAAAAAACGTATATAATGAATAATCCTCGGGCTAATTTAAGAAGGTTTATCTAATCATTATTATACCCTACACCACCATAGTGGGGAGGGCATATTGGTTGTGTGCTGATGCTTGTAACGCTCAAAAATATTAATTCAACACCCATCTTAAAGTATACCGATAGACTCAGAATTACTTTCTGGGTCGATCTAACGTTGTCCGTCCGTCTGGCTGGCTGTCCATGTAAACCTTGTGCACAGAGTACAGGTCGCAATTCTGAAGACATTTCCATAAAATTTGATACATAATATTTTTTCGGCCCAAGCACGGTTGGGATTGAAATCGTCCATTATTTCACCTAGCCCCCATACAAATGTCATCACGAAATCTCCTTCCATCACGAATCTCTTTCCTAAATAGGCATTTATCGGCCATAAATGTTTGATTTATGATATGCTACAAATAAGTTTGACATTAAGCATAAAAAATGTTAAGAAAAGAAAGAGAACAACATGGAAGTTCTGACATTTTACTTTTTAATATATCAGAAAGTTGTTATAATGAATTCAATTTCGCTTGTAAATTCTGTAAAAGCTATATTTCGTAAAATTATTGATATTTTCGATGAGTTTATAAAATTGCAGCATTTGGGCTTCAGACAATCCATGAACAAATGTTGAAAAGCTTTTGCATGCTGAATGTTTATAAGGAATTAAGCAGTAATGGAATTTTATTTTAAATATTTATGTATGTATACAGTGGGTAGCAAAACTGTCCGGATGATTTGCGGCCTATGCCAATAGTATTCGTTTTCATCAGACTGGCCTCGGTTGACTATCGTTTTGCAAATTTTGTGGAGATCGGTCTATTATTGAACATATCTTCCATATATGGCTTACTGTCGAAAATCGAATTCTCTCGGTTTTAGAAATAGGCGTCCAATTAATATAATACTTCATTTACTGCTTGTCTAGGCCCCTCTTAATATATATCAAGAAGAAAAAATTGGCATTCTGAGTCCACATTTCGAGAAAATGGGTGTCATCATATGACGACGTTATCAATATATATGTAGGTACAAAATTACAAACAAGTTTTATATTGTTTTTTGTTTTAAACATTTTATTTTCAAGAAATATTTAATATATTTATATTTTTAGTATTTCTCATGATAAGGCGTGAAGCAATCACATTTTTTGCACTCCGTTCTTACACTGGATTTACAATTATCACCAAAACATCATCTTTGTTTATTGTTTTTAGTTTTTTGAACATAGTGCATGTACCCATCATACCTCAAGGAATCATTTTTTATCATATAAAGGTTTTCCTATTTTTCCTTTAAATAAAATTATAAAGTAGACAGTAATTATCAACATCAGTCAATAAAATATAATTCGTTGTAGTATTTAGATAAAATCTCGAAAATTTGTAAATAGTATATATAAAGAACCTGTAAATAAAGATGATTTTAAAAATGAAAAATGAATGAAATGAAGGAATCAGCTTCAGACTGCATCTTTGGTGCTCTCCCTGGTCGTTTTGGGGCATTATTCTCCAAGTGAAGTTATGACATAGCCAAGTTACTTCGAATGCTTTTCTGACTAAGTTTTGGGTCATTTTGTACACAAACGTCCAACAGCCAAGAAAATAATGCCCACCATTACGGTCAGCATATATGTTTTGGTGCTTTCGATCGGCTCCGCACATATTTTTATTATAGTTTTCAACAGAATATGGAATATTTAGTTCAAGATGTTGAAGGTCAGCTTTACTCCATGACGACACACAAATGTATTCTAAAACAAATTATTTTTTTCTGGCGATTCTTTAAAAAAATATTGTAACCCAATGTAAATTTTAATTTTAGTTAACTTCTAAGTTCTATATACATATATATAATTTACAGCGTTTTTTTTCAATTATCTTTTGGCTGAACTTATAATTTAAATTTTTTTTAAAAACACTTAAAGTAAAAATTCCATCAACACGAACACTTTGCACTACAAAGTTGAATGAACTGTTTTATGAAAAAGAAATCTTCAATGAACGCACTTGTTTTGTTTATTTTTGTATCTATGTGAATATAACGGCGCAGTAGCCATCAGAAGAAGCTAGGAGAATTCTGGTTAAAGATCATAACTCCCTTTAAAAATGTTTTAAACGATTTCAACCAAATTGCAATCCCAACCGTCTTTAAGTCGAAAAATTATAATGCATCAAATTTGATCGAAATATGTAGTTTTCAAATTACGACCTGCACTTTGCGCACAAGGTTTACATGGATATTCAGGCGGGCAGCGGGACGGACGGATCTTTAAAACAACTTAGAAAGTAATTCTGAGTCTATCGGTATACTTTAAGATGGGTGTTGAATTAATATTTTTGAGCGTTACAAACATCAGGAAAAATCCAATATATTTTATTTTTATTTATTTATTAAAAAATTTATTATAATTAAAATTACAATAAATCTAAGGCTAAAAGCTCTAGCATCAATGGCTATCGGCTTAAATCCAATATACTCTCCCCTACTATGGTGGTGTAGGGTATAAAAATATATGGGACTGGTGTTTACCAAATCCACGCATACATATCGCACCCTAAATACAAAAGGGTCACAACTCAAAATACTAAAATTTTCAGGAGAGACAAAAAACTGTTCATCGTGCACAAGCAACACAATTAACATAAAAATAGATGTGAAAGAAATTTTTGCAGTAGTTAGAGATGTGTACTCTGAATTAATTTATAGAAAAAAGTCAGTTTTGGAAAATTTTGAGTTGTGACCATTTTGTATTTAGGATGCGATATGTCGATTCTTTTATCAATATTTTCATCAAGTACATTTTGTGTTCGAGTCTGTAATCGATTCGATTGGCTCTCTGCAGATTCTATTTTTAAAAATAATCTACTGATTTGTTAATCACATGATAGGGGCGGAGCGGCTGATTTTATAGATCTATCATTTTCATCATAGTGAATTTTCAAAAGAAATTGAATTAATTGTAACAATTGCAACAAATGTCGGCAAGTAAAATTTCAAAACATTCATGTTATTCCAATATGCCCTGGTCGGAAAACAAAGTTCTTGTTGTAAAGCCTTTAATATGGTTTTAGCTTCCATTTCTGCTGGTGTAAAGTACGTTTCGAAAATCTCTATTATACGAAATTACTTTATTCTCATACAGTTTTTTTTTTAAGATTTTGCATTTAAATTATAAATTATTTTCTTAACGGAAATGTAAAATGTGTTGCGTTATTATTCGAAATATTTCTTACCGTTCAGACCTACTTTTTCGGTGGGCATAAATAAAGTTTATGTTTTATTCTGTTAATACCACATAAATTTACCAATTCCCAATAAATTTATGATGTTTTATGCTTTTCTACAAAAGATTTACAATGCAACAAAAGAAATAAAGAAAATCTATGGAAACGGAAATGCGCTCCAATTTTTAAATATGTAATGTAAAAATGCAATATGAATCATTGCAAGGGGGGGGGGGGGGTGTGGTTTATATAGGTGGTATAGTCGAGCAGTTTAAGGAGAAACTGAATTTTATTCAAATTCAATGATGTTGAACGCAATAATCGATTTAATGTAATTCAGTATTTAATGCTTGTTTGTGGGTAAATATGGACGAGTATGTATGTATATATTTTTAATGTTATGGTGGTGTATGTTGTGTAAGTGAACATATAAATGGGAATAAAACTAAAAGGATTATGAATTACTAAAATGAAGCGTAATGAAGTGTATTTCAACATCCTGTTTAACGTAGAAATAAAAAATAAATGATTAAATATAAGTCAGGGAGCGTTTAGAGTTTTTAGTAACTTGACAGTAATTAAGGTGTGTTAAGTTAAGCTGTAGGGAATACCTAAAATGTGTGTTTAACTTTTAAAAATCTAATGAGAAAATTTTAAATTGTTTTTGTCATTTCTCATTGTGGTCAATGACCATTACATAGCCTGGCATTATCATTTATAGTTTCATTATGCTGTACTTTCTAGGATATTGACTTTTCATTATTTTTTCATGTGTACAGTGGAAAGCTTAAGCCATTTTCCATTCTCACAATCCCATAGGACATATTTATTAAAAGAAGTTTGCAAACAAACATTATCGAGCATTTGCAACTATTTTCTTTTTCGTTTTGCTTTTCTTCAATGCATTATGTTTTTTTTGCTTGTTTTATTAACGGATAAAATGAATCTGTTTGACATTTACTATTTCCGGTTGCCAAGTTCAGCTACGAGTACCAGCTGTAAGGAAACATTTCATTGACTAGCCCATCAATGACAACCATCACACATTGGTAGCTAGTGTTGTAGTTGTTATTTTGTATGTATATTTACAGTTTATATTATAAAACCACTGATACACACACTCTCAAACACTAAAAGGCTCTCTCCCTCTCTTTCTGTTTGTTTTGTCGACCTAGATTTCCATGAGTCATTTTATTGGCAAGTGTCATTGATGGCTGACGATGACGACAGCAGTAGCTTAAGAAGGGATGTTGTCAGGAAGGAAGGGCAAAAGGATATACGTACATTTAATATTGCTGTTGTTTGTTATTACTTGTAAATGCTAAAATTGCAAAAACCTCGCGCTGTTTATTGAACTCTAAATTATAGAGATTCTCAAAGCTGACCATCAATGAGAAATACTAGACATTTACAACCACATAAAATACTTAAAATTCCTGACAACTTATAATTTCTTTGTTTGTAAAAAATTTAGACTTTGAGTTTCATCCGCCAAATAGACGTTAAAGTTTCCCAATTTTTATACCATACACCACCATAAAAGGCAGGGTATATTAGATTTGATCAAAACTAGTAGTCTAACACCCGCCTTAAGGTGTACTCAGAAGTAACGATCGACCCAGAATTACTTCCGGTTCCACTTCAATGTAACGATGGCTGGTTGTTCATGTAAACCTTCTGCGCAGAGTACAGGTCGTAATTCCGAAGATATTTCCATGCAATTTGGTACATAATATTTTTTTTTTGGCCAATGACGTTTGTATTCAGACGGTTGGTATTGAAATTGGTGGAAATCAGTTCATTATTTCATATAGCGCCCATAAAAATGTCCAGTTGCAGTAGAGGTTTATCGGCCATTAATAATTGATTTATGCACGTATCCAAACAAGCTTCCCTACAAACAAGTTGTACATTAAGCTTAATCGTATTCACAAAATTTTGTGCAGATCAGTCCATAATTGGTCATAACTCTCATATAAGGCACAGAGATCGTCAATGAATCGTTTTTTTACGATTCACAACTACTCATAACATTTTAAGTATAACTACTCTGAGTTACTCAAACTCACAACAACGTTGACTTATACATGCAAGTGGATATAAGTATGAGTACTACGCCGACATCGAGCTCATACCATTCCCAATATGTTTGATTCATAAATCGCGGTACATTGAGTTAAGGAGAATCAAAATAAACAACATCATACATGAGATTAAGTATGAATATAATGAGTACTTCAAACTTTTCAGATGAGTATTGGTTTGATGATATTGAGACAAGTATGAGTACGTATAAGTACAATAAATTATAAGTCATGATTCTAGTATACTCACTTTTTCAGTACTCATAACTGATCTCTGATAAGGACCACATCCGAAAAAGTCATTAATCTTTATATATATCTTATAAATATCGGTACCGACTCAAAACTTTGTATGTATCATTTACATATGCACAAAAATCACTCTGCAGAATTTTGTGAATTTCCGTCCATTTTTAACCGTATCGCCCATATAAAGCCCTCTTTCGAAAATCACTTCAATACTTATAAATCTCTTACAAATAACGGTACCGATCCAAAATTTTACACGGAGAGTGTTTTACACAGACATACGGACATAGCTCAATCGACTTAGAATTCCATAATGATCAAAAATATATATACTTTGTTGGGTCTCAAATGAATATTTCTCAGTTTTACACACGGAATGACAAACTTATATACATATACCCTCATTCACCACTTGTGGTAGAAACAACCAGTGTAATATTTACTTACCAACTAAAATAGTTGGTCACCCCAACCATAAGGGATTAATTTTGGCATATCTTACAAAATCCCTGAACACAGTAAACTGACGAAGGAGCATACTCGTAAAAGCCACAGAACTATGTACATAAATATGTATATTGAGCTGTTTGACCGATTTGCAGCAAATTTTGTCAAGTAAATAGTTATTACTAAAGATGTTTGTTTGTGGTTGTTTATTTAATGTGTGTGTTTGCAGTACTTCCGAAAGTACTTTAAAGACTTGTATGCAAAACATTCCTTAAGTTGTAATCTTAATGATGACATCGACTCCAAAAAAACATAACAACAACCAGCAAACTACACAAAAAAAAAAAACTTTTTCGAAATTTAAGTAACGTAAACATTGATCGTTAATCGTATAAAAAATAACAACAAAAGCAGAAAAATTGTAATATGTATTGACATGCAGTTGTAATAAAACCTCAAGAACAGCAAATTTAATGGTCCATCGAACCATTCCACATTATTTACACTACATACATAAATACACACATACATCTTTATATGGATTACTTCATGGATTGCTTTTAAAAATTTTTGTTTAGACAACATAAAAGGGATGTATAGATGGAAAGAAAGAAGGACGGGTGCTGGGAGTTTTAGCAACAGTTGCAATATTTTTCGGTATCAGTTTTCTGTAGCCCTTCTCTCTACTGTTTTGGTGTCTGTGTATCGTTAGAATGAGAGTTGGAGGGGGGGGGGGGGGGTTGTATTGTTTAAATTACTTTCAATCACTTTGATTATTTTTCTTTGTGTATGCTGATTGTTTGTTGAAAGTTAAAAATGTTCAAAACAGCAACAACATTCATTCATTAATGTTGTGTGTTTGTGTAATAATAAAATGACTGACTGAATATATAATGGAGGTGGTTGTTAAAGGACATATTCACACAGGACACGAGCGTTATAAATTGCATGTAATTAAAATTTGGTACAGTTTTATAATTGTCCTTTTTTATTTAATATTTGTATGAGAGTGTGAACCTTTTTTGTGTTTGATAAAAATCTCTAAATGGCCTTAAAAATTTAGCAAGTTTAAAGTTTCTTATTCTTTTATTTCTATCATTAAAATATTGCAATAAGAAAATATTTATAAAGTAGTGTTTTGTTTAAGTGATGTTTTGATGAACTGAACTGACTCTTGGGCAATTTCCATTAATTTGTGAATGCCATTAAATTAATATAAACATGTACAGTATGTGGGAAAACTTTTTAGAATAAATGTTTCAATTGTTTGCAAATATATAGAAGTTGTATGGAGACAATTCAATTGAAATTTCAGCACAGTTTTCAATATTGATGTAAAATTTCAGACTACTCGTCAAAAGAACGTTTGTAACGTTTCACGACCAGCTACGAAACGTTTAACTTTTATAACTATGTACATATATACAAAATGGCCCGTTGAATTTTCGAATTTTGCGGCATTTCAATTAGTAACTATGTTTCTTATGGTACGGTAACACCTGGCAAATATTTACTCAAAAAGAACGTAACCACTTACTTAAGCACAAATTTGTTTGACGTTGTTTGTTCTTACAAAAGTTATGCAATATTAAACAGCATCAAAAATAATAAAACTAAATATTTGTTGTGTCTTGTCCTAAATAAACAAGATAAATTAAAATAAGTTTTTTTTTAATAAATAAACGAGTTAAAATATATTTTATGTAGTGGTTACGTCTTTTCAGCAAATATTTGCCAAGTGTGACCGTACCCTTAGACAATAATATCAATGCCATAAGTATGATAGGGATTACAATCTTTTGGAATATCTGGAGTCCAACAAATTACTTTGTGACCGAAAGTACGGCTTTCGTAGGGGACGCTCTTCGGGAGACTAAATAGCCTTCCTATCGGAAAAATTGTGTGGTGTTGTACATCGTGTTAGCGAAAGTTAAGTGGTGGCTCTAGATACTTTCAGGCGTTCTACAGAGCCTGTCATGGTTCTTATTTATCGAAACTTATTGCTTTTGGTGTCGGTGATAACTTCTCTTGATTTATATCGGGTTTCCTCAAAATTTGCACTACATGAGTGTTTTTGAATTGACCAAAACTTTTGGAGATTGGGGAAATAAGACAAAATATGAATGATCAATCCACTTAACCAAGATGTTGTAATAATCTACGAATGGGGTCGCTTTTATTGCACGTAAGACTCAATGCTGTATGTTAACACACAAATGCACGACAGATCATGTTGCTTTATCTGTTTTAATGGACGGCGGAAATATTAAGGAATCAAACGCTCTTGATGTTCTAGGCATGACAATCCAGTGTGATGTCCGCTCTTCCAAAAACACATTTTTCAAGTTTCAAAAAAAAAAAAAAAAAACATTCAAATAAATTGGATTTTTAAAACGGTGTAGGAAATACATAGTTCACTCCATATGATCTCCTTACTATTTATACCACCTAAGTTCGAAAATGGAATACAACTCTCTTGTCTGAGTCAGTGCTTCGTCTGTCTATTTTGGAGCTACCCGACCGTGTATAGGAGAGGGCGAATGTGCTTATCTCTTGATTCACTTAAGCATCGCCGCAATGTGGTTTGTGTTTCATTGTTCTATCGATAATCCTGTTTCACACGATTCAGTTTTAGCTGATCAGCTTTTGTTCAATTCTCGTTCACATGATCTTCAATTTTCGTGCTGTCTACCATCAAGTTTCTATTATTTCATGCAAATCAACTTGCAAACAACCTCGCATATAATAATACGGAGAAAATAAAAGAAGGAAATAAGAAAATTGACTAGTACTGCCAAGTTTGTACCCTTTTTATTCTCTTTTCCCTTCTAACCCAAAAATACTTGCAATATACAGACAGAGTCAGAATTGAAACGTGGGAAAGCGGACATACTGTAATGGATTATGCTCTGCTACAATTAGTGAAATTGTTTCCGAAACCCGTAGTTTTTTGCGTAATTCTCGTTCTTTAGTCAGGGCTCATCCATTCATGGTCGACTGGACAGTGGATCGCACAACACATTACAGGAAATATCCGTTCTTTTACCGTACTGTTCGTATGTGGAATAAACTTCCTGCAGAATTTTTCCCTGTCACATTCAATGTAGGAAAATTCAAATCAAATGTTAACAAATGCTACTCCCTCTATCCTGCCTGCCATAACATATTTTCCTAGTTCCCACACAATGCATCCCCTAAGTTCTGGTCAAAAAAAAAAAAAAAAAAAAAAGATTCCCAACTTTCTTTTGCCTCCGAAGTAACTGCTCATTTCCATTTTCTGAAATTCCTGACAGTGTCATTGTATGGTTACATTGAATTAATCACGCTATCGAGACATGTTAACTACTAAATTTTGACTTATGTAGCTATTATTAATGATATGGATATCACTGACATGTGGTTTTAACAAGACGGAGCCACTGAAATAACGAAATTAAATTTTCTGATCGCGAAATTAAGCCACTCTCGATCGTGCGATTAAATACATATCACTGGATTACTTTTTATGAGCTATATCAAAGATAGATTCTATACGGACCTTATCAAATTGATTACAGCCTTAGAACTCAAAGTCCTTGACGTGCTTGACGAAATAGACCCGCCATTTTAATAAAAAGTGCTTGAAAAATTCGATAAAAGAATGCGAACAACTGCATGAGTGGTCGTGTCTACCACGACCTATTGGTCATTATTTTTCGAAAACAGTAAAATTTTAATATAAATCATATTGGCCCACACTGTATTTAGATGCTTGTTTCAATTGAATTGAAACCATTGCAGTAGCATTGCGTTATATTTTGTTCACTCTCCTTAAGACTACAATTTTCATGACAGTCTTAATTTAAGATGAAAATGAAGAAAAAAAAAAAAACTTAAAATTATGTTTTCCATTCGTTGTAGATATAAATTCAAGCAGCTTACAAAGAGCACAGACAAGTATTCCGTACAATGTTCTTATAATTTTCTTAAATAAATTAATTTTTCTTCATCTTTTGATCGAGCTTTAAATGCAGCAGCAGCAACAACAACAGAAATTATAATTGAGATGATGTTGCATTGTGAACGCGCTCAAATTGAAAGATCGTTAAACGAAGATTAACTGTGATCTTTGGGATGTACATACTTATTTACGTACGAACGCAGCAGTAGCCATAGATAACGAATGTAATTGTTTTGGAATTTAAAAATAGCAAAAAAAAAAAAAAAATTTAAAATAATATACATATGTACATACATACATGCATATGAGTCATTCCATGTCAAACGGTACGAATTTGGGAAAAAATTTAACGCAATGATTCCGATTTTTATGGAAATTTGCAGATTTAGTCCTCTACAAATTCTATATACTTCATCCCCGATGAGAAAAAAATATATGAAAATTGTTGTTCTTATTGTTGTATTAATAAGTAAAAAAACATATTATCATTCTGTTAACTATTCTAAGTAAATTCACAGCAATTTATGTTGCTTGTGGAAAAGATGTTTCGGAAAAAATTTGTAAAAAAATAGAACGCATTATTTCACCACTTCCAAACTCACACAGTCTGTAAAAAAGACATATAAGAACACACTCTCAAAATTTAAAAAAAAAAGATGTAATCAGTTTGAAAATCGAAATAAAAGGATGAAAATTATACAAACTTAAAAAAATGCTATGGGGATATGTCATACCGCTTTGGTATTTTAGAAGAAATTGAAATTACCTTCAAAACAAGGTATAGCACATTAAAATCGGTCCAGTATTTCAGGAGTTACATGCGATTGAATGAACACACCTCTTTGAAAAAATCTCCATTTCACCAAAGTTCAATTGGTCATAACTTTTGAAAAAAAAAATTTTATATTTTTTTCTTGAAACACGTATAAAATATTTTTAAGAGAAGAATGCATACACAAACTGCCGAAGCAATCCAAGTTAGTGATGTAAAAAATACGTACCGTTTGACATGGAATGACTCATATGTGTGTGCATTGTACATACAAATTATTATTTAAAATAATTGTTTTTATTTTGGGATTATAATTAACATTTGTTTCCATCTGAGCTATTGACCGATCTTGAAATGGACCTTTTTCTTGCCAAATTAAGCTTAAATCTTAAGCTTTTAAAATGTGCTTAAACGATGTTTAATATGCTTAAAGATATCTTTATTTTATTTTTTGCCTCAAGTTCTAATAAATCTAAATTGTTTAAAATGGTTTGAAAAACTCCTACAATTTAATTTAACTACACAGACATATTTCAATGTATTTCTCACTTACGACGACAACGCTGTCAAGTACTCTTATACAACAACAAAAAAACAGTAGCGAAAGTTCAATAATCTTTCTATTTATTATTATTAAATTTAGTGCGAAACTAGTGCAACTAACTACCCACAACAATAATTTACAGCAATCAACAATCTTCAAATTCATTCAAAGCTAGCGATCTTCAAGACTGCGTGTTTAGTGTGCGTCTGTGTATTTGTGAGTAAAATATTTCCATGTATATTTTACACTTGTAAAAACATGGCTGCCGGTAACAAATTTCTACATACAGATGTATGTAAGTTTGTATACTGCTCACCCAGCAAGTTCAAACTTTATAGAAATGTATGCTATGTAAGAGATTTTCTTGAGATATCAATAGTGTGTTTACACTGAGTTTCTCTAAAGAGAATTCGATATCCTAGTAATGGATCAAACCTTAAGCTTAATAATTGCTGCAAACAAGACGGTTGGAGCTTTAAGAATAACACTTGCTGCAAACAAGGCAGAGTAATCTTTGTAACCAAACATAAATATCTTGAGTGTCCGGAACTGAGAATGAATGGATAAAGTGACAAAAAATTCATGAAATGAATGGCATTAATCTTAGACAGCAGACTATATTTTAAGCAGTTCATTAAGATTGTTTCTGAGTAAGATTTGGAAACTGCATTGGTAAGCATAGGGCAAAATACTAAAGATCCGAGACAAATGTCCTGACGATTAATTGATATAGCAGTATATTTACAAGTGATGGTCCTGTTGTAAGTGAGGCTAGCAAAAGAGTATATAAATGGATTGATGAATTGATTTAGATGGGTATTTAAATAGTTAATAGTTAAATACATAGATAGATATGTAGATCAATAGATGGATAAGTATATGGATGGTTTCATGGATGGATGAATAGATGGATGGATAGACAAAGGTATGTATAGATAGATTTATGGAAAGGTGGATAGATAGATGGATGAATGGATAAATGTATGGTTAGAGGGATGGACGGATAGGTTGATGTATAGATGGATTGATAGGTGGATGTATAGATGGATCTATAAATGGATGGATTGATAGATAGATAGATGGATGGCTAGACACATAAATAGATGGATGGATGGATAGATAGATGAATGGATAGGTGGATAGATAGATGGAGGAATATATGAATAGATGGAAGAACAGATGAAGGAATATATGGATAGATGGATAAATGTATGAATAGATGGGTGGACGGATAGGTTGATGTATAGATGGATGGATAGGTGGATGGATAGATGAATGGATAGATGGATGGATAGGTTGATAGATAGGTGGATAACTGAATGGATAGATAGATGGATGTATAGACAAATAAATAGATGGATGGATTGACAGATACATAGATAGATGGATAGAATGCGCAAAAGTGGACCTACTCAAACTTAGAAACAGTAAATTCAAGACATACTTAAGCAAATTTAATATAGCTGATGTAAAACCGAACTAAAACATTCGATTGCGAATAAATTTAAATAGTCTACTTTATTTGCGATAACATGCTAGCATTTTCAAGTGGTTTAATTTTGAAAATATAAATAGATTAAAACCAAGTGTTCACAAATATTATATACATGAAATAAATGCATTTCTTCTTAGATGCCTCGAAAAGAAGCCTATTGTTTTATTGAATTGCTACTTCCTACAAACTCTGCATTGCCTCAGTAGGGGAAATCCAATGAGAATGTGTGTTAAGTTGTCTATTATTTAGCGGCCAGTGTGAACCATCACTTAAATTATGTTCAATTTCAATTATTTTTTTCTTACACATACTTGACCATTGTACCACATTGTACTTGCTGTGTGCGTGAGAGTGCTTACCGGACGGACAATACGAACATAATTTTCGAATATACTGCATTGTTACTAGTGTTTGCATTTAAGGAATTTAAAGATTTTTTTTATTTTTATAATTTTCATAATAAAGCAAGTATAAGTTTTATGAATTAAACGAAAAAGAAGTAGATCGCATCATTATACTAAAATCAGTGATTCCCCAGCACAAATTCCCGGAGTACATATACATAATAAATATTTAGCATAACACATAATGTCGTTTGTTAGCAGTTATTTTTTAACATTGAATTTTAATAGGAAAAGTGTGAAAAGGGAACAAATTTCATGTGTAATTTTTATTCACGATAGGGGTGAATAAAAGTACCAAATAGAGACTATTTTTGATGATTTTTTTTCTCTTGACAACCATTTTGAAGTATGTATATCATCACAAAAGTTTATCATGTTTAGATGCATAAATACAGCACAAGCTATTCAGATATTATTTTAATATTTGGGAAACTCTGCTTTTGATGGAATGTTATTTAAATTACTTAATATGTTTGTTGTTGAATAATATGCGGCCAGTTTATATGATGAGTTTATTTCATTTTATGTTAATTGTTAGTTTCCCGTATACAATTTGAAACATAAATTCATTATTTATTCATTCTAGGCATTTTTACTGCTGTAGTTCTCAGGCATTGCACTATTTATGGTGTGCGTTTTATGATATGATAGATAGATAGAGTCTTTATTCAGCATCTTTAGTTTTAATCTTAGAATTTTGAGTTTAAAAATTCTTGTTGATTGAGAATTTCCTTTGCAATAAACGCGCGGCTTAGTATTTAAAGTGGGTTTGTAGAAAAGAGATTTTAAAGTTGAATGGATTATATTACACATATTTTTTAAATGCTAACAGATACGTAATAGAAAATTATTGATATCAAAACGATTTCGTGCGAAGAATTTTAACGATTTTGCCCCATTTTTTCAAGTATATTATATTTCAGTCTTCTTGGATATGCAACAATGAGATATGAAATAGTGAAAACAGAACTTTGAACAATAGAAATGATAGATGGAAGTGGGATACTATTTACAAAATTCTATAATATATATGTATAACTTTACTTTCCCGAAACTGAATGGTATCAAATAATACTATAAATACTGGAGATGGACTGCAGACCCTCATGCAATCACAATATCCAGATTAGGATAAATAACACTAAATGTAATTGTATAATCTATTGCAAACTGTACTACACTTGCCAATCTAAAATCATTTGGCCTTTGACAAATTGGGTGGTTCAAAGAAACCACCTGTGCTTTTGTGAGGTCGTGCAGATAACTATTATCACAAAAACTGATACGATGATGGTCTTCGGCTCTACGACTATTGTAGAAGTGGTCATAATCTGAAAGTGGAATTGGCGCTTTTATTAAATTAAAAAGAGTAGTGGATGATGAATCTTAGATACATTTACACATTCTTCAGCAAATCTGGTTTTATTTTTATGGTAACAATGCGTATTGACTGAGGAGCGTCTTGATGTTGTTGTTGTAGCAGCATAACAATTTACAATATGACCTTGTGTTCTTTGACCTGTAGAACCTTAGTCTAAGGTTGTGTCGGAGGTTATTTGAAGGCATCTTGTGACGGTCCTTTACGGTGCATATTAACAGATTTTAAAATTTCACCAATGTCTATCACTCATCGAAAGTGACCACACTGGAGCAGCATAGTTAACCACTGACCGACGACCAATCGTCTTGTTTACCTCATTGGTTAACACCAATCCCAATCCCGTTTGGCATCCCTAGTTAACAAGATGTCAATAGTTATAGATTTTTCGAAATTTTCAATTTAATTTAATCGAAATTTAAATTAAAAAAATCGAGATTTATAAAATTAATATTGGAATTTGTGCGACGTGTTTTTAAATAAAAGATTTTATGGCGAATTTTCTAAAGAAAAGTTTTTTGAGATTTTTCCAAGGTTTTATACCGTTTTGAAATTGCAAAACAGTTAGCCATAGATATAGTCGATATAAAAAGAACGGCTAACTGACACAGATATCGACAGTTCAATTCCAAACCATGCTATGTCGACCTAGCATGTTTTTAATTTTTTTTTTCGTTTTTGAATTTAGATTTTTTCAACTTAAATTCTGTCAAATTTTGGTTGTGATTGGCTAGTCCAAGCAATAGTTATAAACAACAAAGTTCTATCTCATATGGTTTTTTAGATATCGCCTGTAAACTTTAGGAGCTTTTTTTGCAAAACTCACTTTTTCGACTTAGCATGTTTTGGAATTGAGC
Source organism: Bellardia pandia (assembly GCA_916048285.2). Classification (NCBI taxonomy): domain Eukaryota; kingdom Metazoa; phylum Arthropoda; class Insecta; order Diptera; family Calliphoridae; genus Bellardia; species Bellardia pandia. The sequence goes on from OU696531.1 coordinate 49,141,949, forward strand.
TGTCGATATAACAGTGAGACATTAGGCGATATGCAGCTTAATGTAGACACATACTTTCTATGCAGCATTCCGTTAGAGTACGGAGAGCAATTTGGGGGGAATTTAATTGCCCTATAATGTCTGTATAGTGCCTGGCACTAGAAGATTAAGTCACTACGACACCGTTCCTGCGACAATACCTCTGAATTATCGGACATGCAGTTAGAGTGTATTGAAGCCTGGCTACCGTGAACGGACGTATAAATCTCCTTTAGGTGTCCTCAAATCCGTCAAATGGCTTGGTGTTCTATACATATTATCTTTTTATTTTTATGAAGCTTATAACTTGGGTGCCCCCATACACTAGGCGCTAGTGTGCCGGTATATCAGTCAGAGGGTTGCGGGTTCGATTTCCGCCAAAGACTGGGGTTTTCTGTAGATAAGCCTAAAAGATTCAAAGTTTGTGTTTGTTATTTATTTTTAAGAAACCTTGTTAGAAGGCCGGTGTGAGGTTGTCCCCACACCATCACTGAGAGACCAATACGGTCCATTATGATGCCTTGCAGAAATGATTGAAGACACTTAGTATGTTCCAAGAGCGAAACGCCTAAGCCCTCACAAGGCCCCTTCCCCTGTTGCGCAGCCAGGCCATATTCATTACGAATCCTTTGAGATCCCCGAGCCTAGAACCCGAGATATTCTTTAATTCGCTTATAATTTGCAGCCTGGGACAATTGCACAGAATGTGCTCGACCGTCTCCAGTTCCTCCGGGTCCTCGCATAACCCGCACATGTCTGACAAATCAGATCCCATTATCCTTGCCATTCTACCTATCATACAATGGCCCTTGATGACCGCCGCGTGGCAATCAGGATCCTCCTAATCTAAGCCGAGTCTCGCCAATTCATCAGCCACTTCATTTCCCCTGATATTGGAATGACCCGGTACCCAGCAGAGTCTCAGCACGTATTCGCCTGAGATTTCTCCTAGAGCTCTTTTACAATCATCGACCAACCTGGAGTTCACATAACAGCTCCCTACCGCTCAAAGAGCCGCTTGGCCCTTTGTCAATGTTGTCTATTGTCAGTTCCACGGCCTTCAAGATCTCTAGAACCTCAGCCTGCAAGACACTACAGTCGTCGGGAAGCCTATATAATCTTCTGATGTCAAGATCCTCAATGTAGACCCCCCGTCCCTGTACCCTTAATTTTCGAGCCATCACTAAATATAGCAAATCCCGTGTATAATCTGCTTTTATCTGACCAGCTCTCTCTAGGTGGTATTATTACCTCCGGCATACGCCCAAAATCAACCCTAGTATACATATGTATGTATGTATGTACCTCTTTCTCCATTTCTTAACTTTCCGGGCAACACAAAGTGACCAATTGAATGCATCATGTAAATGAGCTGCACGATTAGAAGACCGCCTGTAAAAATTAAACCAATTTTTTCAAGTACTTGATGGTTTAGGTTCTTTATGCGTGTTGGGTTAAGATTTAATAAACGATTTTTTAAAACGTAGTGGAGAGGGGGGCACGTTTGAACAATGTTGATAAAATCTCAGTTTAACATTTTTTCTGACCCTTAACCGAGTTTTTCACATGGAAACCTTGTTTTCTAGCAACGTCAACAACTTTTGCTAGTTTTTTAGTCGTCGACTGAATGTAGTTGGGTGAACAAGTTTTCGCAGTGCCATTGTAAATTTTTTAATTTTTTTGTAAGTTTCAGAAGTATTCAATTTGGGGATTATCGGACATGCAGTTAGAGTGTATTGAAGCCTGGCTACCGTGAACGGACGTATAAATCTCCTTTAGGTGTCCTCAAAAATATTCAGTCGGTTTTAGTGACTTTTTTCAAATCACTATCAAAATTTTATCACTAATAGATGAAAATAAAATTGAGGCGGTCACGCCTATTTTCGAGTGGGCGGGGCTCCAAAGTTTGTAATATATTTAGCTATATCTTGAAAACTACATTTTTTTATTAGACGATATATATATCAAATGATAGGTATTTTAAAGGCCGATATGTAACATGACCTATTTATATGGACCACCTATTGATAAATTTCGCAAAATAATTTTTTGATCCGAATTTTTTTTTAAAATCGGGGAAAAAGGTCTATATGAGTTAGTAGATAAATAACAATTTTTTCAAGTCAAGAAATTAAGCTTTAATTTAAGGTATAACATAACCATGTAGGTAATATAAATCCGAAGATATTAAAGAAAAATTATGAGATTTCACCATAAAAAATACAATCTGTACTATGCGAAGCCGGTGTTCTGTATACCATGGATGAGAAAATTCTTTCGCACGGCCGTAGGCCGGCAATACAAGGAATCTGCATACAAATTGTACGGTTATCGCATCGCATTTGCTTTCGCATCGCAATAGAGAGTAACCCCCCTGTATACCATAGAGGAAAAAATCCTATCCTGCATACAAAATTTTGAAAAAATGTGTTTTTTTTTAATTTTTCAGATCTAATAATTCTATGATTATAGTACCTACAGACACATATGATACCTTAAATTAAAGCTTAATGCCTTGGCTATTTATATTAATAAACTAAAATAACACTTATATAGACATTTTTTTTAATTTTTTAAGATATTAAAAAAAATTCGGGTCAAAAAATATTCTTTTCGGATTTAACCCATAGTCGGTCCATATTTTATAATCATGATATATATCGTTGAAAACGTATTTTAATACCTTTCATTTAATGTACTACAAATTGTCAGAGACCCAGTAGTCCCGAGATATAGGCCTATATATTTTGAACTTTACGGGCCCGCCCCCTCGAAAATAGGCGTGACCGCCAACAATTTTTTTTGCTTGCATCTCCTCCAAAAGCTCTATTTGATGAATTTTTTTTTAGCAAAGTCACTAAAACCGACTTGTTCCGTATTCAGTGATCGTTTTCTTTCGTGAATGAAATTTATTGCAGTCCAAAATTCATTTCAAACAAAATTAAGGTTATTAAGTTATTTGATATTTATGTATAAAAAAAATATTTATTATAAATTTCCGTGAAATGGCAAGCCAGTTCAGGTTTGAACAAAAAAAAAAAGGGGGCACCTTTGAACATGTTAATTTATCAACCGAAGTACCAAACATTGTTGATTCTCTCTTATTTTCTGAAAATGACGAATCCAATGCTGATCATGATGCTTTAAAGGAAAATGTAATGTCACCTGAAATCGCAAGGCCTTTTCCGTCTTAATATATAAAACTTCTTTTTGATCTGAATTTTTCTATTTTTTAATTGTTTATGTTTTTCTTAATAAATAAATCGAATTTATTATATATGTACATACATATGTATATAAAAAATATGACTGTTTATGTTATTTTGGACATAAGCGCTATAAGAAAAAATTGCCGTTCAAAGCTGCCCCGTATAGGGGGCACATTTGAACACAATGACTTCATCCATTTAAAAAAATAAAAAAAAAAATTAAATCGAACTAAAAATAAGTTACATGTAGACTTAAACTAAAGTTTATTTCCATACATATTAGTTAAATTATGTAAAAAGTCAATAATTCAAATAGGTACGTATGTACATATCCTATAAATTTTTATGTGGCTTGAAAGCAAAAAGTGTTCAAAGGTGTCCCCCTCTCCCCTACCTACCTACATACATGTACATATGCATGTATGTATGTACTTACATATGTACGTTGAACCATTAATAATTGTTCCAAAATAGGTTTATAAAACCGTATTACAAAGCTGATTGTCTCAATGTAAAATCTTAATTTGTTTAATTTTAAACAATCCTTAACAAAGTTACATGTAAATATTGTCAAACTTACATATCAAAACACATTTAAATTGTTGCTCTGAATTACTATAAAAAATAACTATTTTAACCTTTACATTATTTACAACAATTTCTGCAGCACTGTACTACAATAAAAACAACAGCGACAACAAAATTTATTGTTTGTGTGTGTGACCGAGAGTGCGTGTGCTTTTGTATTGAGAACAGAGAAAACATTATATGAAAACACCCTGCCAACATTTTCTATTGCGGAAGTGACTCAGAAGTGACGCTAAGAAGTTGAAACTCATCTTCTGCGATACCATTTTCTGATCGTAGAAGTGTCTTCCGTATTGAGAAGTTGTACCCCCCGGAAGTAACTTCAAGAAGTCACTTCAGCGTAACTTCAAGAAGTCACTTCTGTTTAACTTCAAGAAGCCGCCTCTCTTTTGCTTTTGTTTTTTTTTTTTTGCCTTTACAGATAATACCCTCATATTAACTATGGGATAACAAATATGTAAAAACTAGAACAATAACAAAACAAAACCACACTTTACCACTGACCGCCCACAGCAAATGACAAAATAAAACTAATTTCGATGATGTCGAAAACTTCTTTTTGGCATTCTTTTCATTTCTTTTATAACGGGACATGTCATTTTCGGCTGGTGTAAACAACAAACAATCTTCCAAACGTCGTCTGGATGATTAAAAGACGATTGCAATGTAAATTGTTTTTGTTATCTTCCAATTAACGTTTGGAAGTGAGTAAGACGTAACGCCTTTGACGATGGACGATGAAAGAAACTTCCAATTGCTGGCAGGGCATAAACAAAACAAAAATTTACGCTTTACAACACTATACGCCATACACATGGAAATTAAAACAAAAACAAAAAATACCAAAACAGAAAAAAGAATAGTAGAAAAGAAACAAATACAAAAAAACGACTCTCCGTTTAGTTACGAACAGCAGAACAAAACATAATGTCAGATAACTACAAAGTATACTCAAGTAATCGTTGATGGTTATCGGTTACTAAAACAACTATGGGCCAGCAAAATGTGTCTTTGTAGTTTCGTGCGAGTTGTAGTCGAGTGTAGACGTGAAATTCATAAAAGACGGAATGTTTTTGTTTATATATTTTGTGAAACAATCTTGCTAACAAGAAAAAAGATATTTAAAGAAATCAATTTATTAAAATATATATTTAGAAATAGAGTTATATTCAAAGAAATTAATTAATGAAGATATTTAATTTGAAGCAATAAGAAATCTGTGTTTTCAACAAACAAGAAAAATAAAGAAACCACAACTTGAGGTGGAAAAATCTGAGAGAAAAAAGGCGCAGTCTTTGTCGCAAAGATTTTTACTTTTTCCAATAAAGAAATACACCTAAATTGTTTAATAAAAAAACATAAAATTTATTAAATTAACACACATACATATATACAATACCTATATATATAAACGTTTTTATGAGTATTAAAGAAAAATTAAAAGTGTTTGCAATTTAAAAAATAATAAAACAAGATCGCTTTTCATTTGTTACTACTACTGTGGCCAAGTGAAACCTTATAAATTTAAAAAAAGTAAGAAAAAATAATAATTTAAAATTTACAAAAAAAAAAAACAACCAAAAGCCGCTTCCCTTACTAATACTTTAAAAGAAATTTAAATACATAAAATTATTAATGTGCAAAAAAATATTTAAAATAATTAACAAACTATCATCATTAACAAAAAATATTTTAACTAAAAAACCAAACAAGTGAAAGTTATTTTGTTTAAAAAAACATTAAATTGTTTAATAATCAACGCTTCCAATAAGGATTATAAATTTAAATATAAAGGATTAACAAATTTCATTGACAAAAAGGTAAGATTGGAATTTTTGCAAATAATTTTTCTTCTTTTTTTTGGATTAAATATGAAATTGACCTTTGTCTCTTTGTTGCAAAAATTTTCTGGTTTGTCGTTGTTGTTTTTGCGTGCATGTGTGTGATTTTTTTTTGTTACGAACGTGTTTTTGCTTTTAACTGTCTTTGATTTTTTTTTTTTGTTTTTTCATATGTTGTTTTGTTGTGTCTTGTGGAAAAAAGGGCGCTCCTTTTTTCTTGCCAAATCCTTTTTAGGCATATCATTCTTTTCCTTGTTGGTATGATTTTTTATTAATGTTTTTTTTATTTAGTTTTTTTTTTAGTGTTTTGTAGTGTCTTTGTTTTGCTTGTTGTTTTGTTTGCTTGATTTTCTCTGAGTGAGTAGCAGTGGTTTCAAAACTGTAAATATTTCTCTGGCTCAAATCATATTGGTGATTTTATTGCTGTTTTTTTTTTGCTTATTTGGTGAAAATGCAAACAGTGTTGCTTACTACAATTGTCTGTTGCGTCGGATAAAGAAAAATCAGCAAAATAAACAAAGTTGGGGAAATTCATAAAGGAAACTCAAATTTACACCAATTAAATAATTAATTAATAAAAAAATTAAATGGTTTTATTTATAATATGAAATAAAAATTGTTTTTTTTTAATTACCCTTATTTTTACGATGCATGGATATATTTCAAGCTAAAGCAGGATAATTATAGCTTAACAATTAACGAGACATTGTTAAAATAGTGTTTATTTATGCAAAATAAATCTTTCTGATTAATAAACTTCTGCACTTTATTTGTCAGAACACAACTTATACACAAAATCTAAATGTAACAAAACCGAAAAAATTGACTTCCTCGAAAACCCATTTCTGTTAAAACCTTTTGCGTTTAAAAATCTCTCATTGAGACCCCTTAATTTGTTTTTAAAGTCCATAGAACTTTCCTCGGCATACTTCTGACTAAATGGCCCACATTTGTTTTTTAATTTTTTATTTTTTTATGCTTTTTCTCAAAAAATTTAAACGCAGACAGGAAAGGAAAATGCCAATATAAAACTTGTGTGTTCGTTTCGTTTTGTTTGTTCTTAATCAGCAAAATGCAAAATTGAACTTTAAAATGTCAAATATTAATAAACCAGCAATTAAAACAAAAGATTAAAATTCTAAAAAAAAAATAAAATAAAGCATTTAAACAATGAGCAATATAAGCATGAGTTATACAAATTTTACAATTGTTTCAGAAAAACTGTTAACCTCTTTAATTGTGTTCATAAAAATATGTAAATATTGATTTTTAAAATATTAATTTCAGAATTAAAAAAATGGTTTCATTTTAAAGTTTTTCAGAAATGGGCGCTATGACTTATTGTGGACCGATCATCCAAATATTTTGTGGCATGACTTCTGTGCATATAAATATTTTGCGTGTAAAATTTTATCTCGATATATGTAAATACTTAAACTATTTATACATATTAAAATGATTTGATTCTTTTTAAGACCCCCTTCTTATATGGGAGCTTTGACTAATTATAGACTGATCGTTATAAATATAGGTGTCATGATTTCTGTATAGGTATATTAAACATTTTTAAGAGATTTTTGGTCGTTAAAGTTTATTAAATTAAACATTTATGAGCGATAAACTCCTATTTCGGCACAACGTTTGTATGGGTGCAAGGTGAAATAAAGAACCGATTTCAACCAATATCAGCAATCCCAATGGCCCTTGTGCCGAATAATTAATACCTATGTACTAAATTTTATGGAAATATCTTCAAAATTGCGACAGCTTTTACTTAACAGCAAACGGACAGACATCGTTAAATCGATTCAGGAAGTGATTCTGAGTCGATCGGCATACTTTAAGGTAGATGTTGGATTAATATTTATGGGAGTTACAAACATCAACACGAATCCAATATACCCTCCCACTATAGTAGTGTAGGGTATAGAAACACAAAATGGTTACATTTAAAAAACAAATTTTTTTTAACAAATTTCTTTTGATCTTTTGATAAAAATTTGACACATTTTATTTTAAAAACATAGGGCTTATAATTGTAAATACTGTTTTCACCTAAAAAGGGTTGTTTTTGTCTGTTTGTATTTGAAAATAAATATTTACTTTAAAAGCATGTTTGTATGTTACTTCGAATATTATTTTTAGAAATTGATTATGTACAAATTTTTGATAATTTTCTTTGATACATTTTAAACGAAAAAAACAAAAAAAAAAAAAAAGTTTTCAATAGATAAATGTTGCGTTGATTTCTTTTAGATTCATTGATTAGACTCTTAAATGTAGTTTTAGGTTTTAAAGATTATTTACAACTGATACTGTCATCATCTCATGAGTTTTATATTAGAGTTTTTTTTTTTTTTGTAATCAGTAATTTGTTTCAATTATTATTATTAATTACGAAACGAGAGAGCTCTTTATGATGTAGCTATACTATAACCAATTATTTACAATTATATTATAAGCGAAATATTTTCTATATATTAGTCCGATTTCACATGTTACAATTCTGTCTCTTTAAGATCAGTTTTTTGGGTTGATGGTACTAGGCATTTTTCTTATTTCCTTTTGTTCTCTTTTTTTCATCTTTTTCTATGAAAAGTTGTTTGTATGTTGATTTGCATGAAACTTGATGGCTAAGAGCTCGAAAATTGAAGGTACGCGTGTGAACAAAATGACAGCTTTAAAAGAGAATTGAACAAAAACTGGTCAGCAGTGTGAAACAGCACTAATAAATCTTTAAATGCCTACATTTTGTTGGACACAGAAGATATAAAAGGAATTTATAATCATTTACTGACTTTTTAGTGAAGTATTTATACATATATAAGTCGTATCATGTCATTAATCGATTGGTGCAATATTTTCAGGTTTCATTTCTTCATAAATGAAATAAACTGTTTACCGAACTCTCCTCTCAATTGGGCTATTGCGTCCTGTGTGGCATGTGGCTCAGTCTTATTGAAACCACATGCCAGCCAAGTCCAGTTCTTCCATTTTGGGGGGAAAAAACTGTAATCATCGAACGGTAACGCTCGCTTTCACAGCGCCATTCGTACCTTCGTTGTTTTTGAAAAAGTACGGACCACTGATGCCACCGGCACATAAACCACACTATACAGTGGGATGCATTGGCAGTTCTTGAAATGCTTCTGGCTGCTCTTCACAATGAATATTACTATTTTGCTTGTTTATATACCTATCCATGCAAAAAGAAATGAGCTTCGTCGCTAAACACAATTTTCCGATAAAAAGTGCAGGATGCCTTTCTTAACCAAACATGAATTTCGATAATAAAATTCAATAATCTCCAAGCGTTGTTCGTTTGTAAGTCGATTCATGATTAAATTATAAACCAAATTGAACATTTTTAACAGTAACATATTACACGAAAACAGCTGAGCTGCCAAAAATAGTTTTCCCAAAAAGATAGTTGCTAAAAAATCACCCTTTACCGTGGGATTTAAGTGACATGAGTGCCGCCGGGCTGTCGAATACATATTTCCTGACCCGAATACATGTTTCCTTTGCATAAAATTCCACAAGCTTCCCTAATCGCTAATAACACAGCCTAAAATAACACTGCATTTATCTGGGAGGCGTATTAAGAGTTTTGAACTGAGTTCATCGCACAATACGCCGGATCCGACGCCACACGCCATTTTTGAGGCATACAAATGTACTTTTCGGTAGTTGTGGTTGATAAAGTTTTGAAAATGTATTTGTACAAGGGATAGGAGAAAATCTGGACCGTTTTTAACCAGTTTTAAGAAACGCCTTTGACCCTACACAGGGACATTAATACAAATTCATTGTATGGTCTTTAAAATCATCAACTGCAGTTTGATTAGTATAACTTTAAGTAGATATTGTACTAAAATTTTAAGACTGCCCAAAAACATTATAATTTGGTGCAGGGTATTAAAACTAATCAAGAAGAAACAAGAAACTTTCATTAAACATTTATACAATTGTAACCCCAAAATACAATTAGCAAAGTGAGAAGTTTTGTTAAATTAAGGGGTGATTTGAGTAGAGATTCTTTTTTCAATAGCCTTTTTTTGACGTTCTGTAAGGAATATACATATTTCGTGCACTTCGCTCAACTTGTGTTCAATATAATCAGCCTACTGAGCGTACTATTCGCAACAGCATCACCCATTTTGAGGCCCAGCATTTATTATTGGATAATATTCGACCGAATATACCACGTCCAGCATGCTTTGAAGTGGTTTGTGAAATCCGGTGGAATCATCGGTTCATATTTCTTTAAAAATTATGCTGGTGGGGGCTTAACCGTCAATGGCGACCGTTATCGTGTCATGATAACCGACTATTTGATGCCTGAAATTGAAGCTCGTGATCTCGGCGACATTTGGTTTCAGCAAGACGGCGCACTTCCCACACATCGCATCAATCAATGGATTTATTGAGAGAACACTTCGGTGAGCACATAATTTCACGTTTTGGGCCGGTCGATTGGCCAGCAAGATCGTGTGATAACACACCGTTCGAGTTTTTCCTCTGGGGATATGTAAAGTCTAAAGTTTATGCGGACAACTCCGCTTTGATTCTGGACTTGGAGGAAAACATCACGCGTGTCAATCGTCAGTTACCAGTCAAAGTGCTCGAACGAGTCATCGAAAATTGGACTCAAGGGATATACCATCTGCGACGTAGCAATGACAAACATTTGATAGACATGATCTTCAAAAAATAAATGCCAAAGAATGTTCTTTCATAAGATAATTTTTTTTTCTTTTTTTTTTTTTTTTTTTCTTTTAAAAAGCAGGGAACCTCAAAATGGATCACGCTTTACTTTAGAATTAAAGTTTAAGCTGATTTAAAATCTGTAACATGACATTTGGCTCACAATAATTTTTTTTCTTAGCGACGGCGACAGCAGCCAAAAAAATAGTTTGGAAATCTTTTTGGAAAGAATTTTTGTTAATTTTTTTGCAGGTACCACAAACATTTCAAATGTATTTAGATCCAATATAAACATAGCAATACATACATACATACAGTTTCTTTTTCGTTTTAATGTTATGTTCTGCCTTAATCTTGTTTGTTTTTATTATGTTATGAATTCTTCTATATTTTTGTTTCTCTTTTCTAATACATTTGCTACCAATTGTGTTGCTGTTGTTATTATTGTTGTTTTTGTTTTCATATTGTGTAAGCCAAATTATACATTTAGTTATTTTGGATCGTTTTTTATGTGTAGAAGTTAAGCGTGCAAGAAAGAGACAGAGTTATATAGTTAAAGCAGTATATAACCTGAAAAGCTAACAACAACACATGGCGTTCTTGAAAAAGTTCAATGACTGAATGAATATTTGTGTTACAAAAAGTAAAAACCGCTAACGAAAATAATAATAGTGAAAAAACAAATACGGTTGACTCGCACTAAAAGATTTGTTACTGTCGTTCGTTGTTGTGTTTAAAGTATTTTGATTTATTTTTACGAAATCAGTGAAAAAAAAACTACAATAACATTAAACAATTGTTGTTAAACTGTTGTACAGCAAGCAACAAGAGCTGCATGAAGTGTTCCAAAAATAAAAGAATTTCCAAATCATTCAAAAAGCCAAATAATAATAAAAATCAATGAATGAATGGAATGAATGATTGTACAAATGGCAAATTTTGGTCAACAGCATAGATTTTGTTACCAAATGCTACAATAAAATACAAAGACTTGAATGTACATATCGTTGGTCTCATGTAGAAAGGCCCTAACTCGCTATTTTTTCGAAATTTGTTGTTTTTGCGATTCCAATGCATTTAACGCAAATACACCTCCTCACAAAAATTTATTGCAATAGTGTAAAAAATAACGCTTTTATAAGCAGTTGTACAAAAAAAGTTACATGTTGAATATTACAGTGTCTATTATGTTTTTACCTTCTCCTGTAAAGTTTCAAATATGCGAGTTAGGGCCTTTATACATGAGACCATCGATATGTATGTTTGAATTTGGCCAACTAACATGTTGATTTATTTATACCTTTTTTTTTTGTTTATAAATTAATTGTTTGCACATAGTACATTCAAACATTTTTTATGTACCTACATAGTTATTTATAGTTGTTTACGTTTAATTAAATCTAAATTGGCATAGGTCACACTGACAAGAAATAATTACAAACGCATACCAAACATACAAAAATGAAATAAATATGTACAAAAAAAAAAACGCATTGCAAAATGTTTGCGTTAGTTATTAACCCTTTGAGAAATGGTAGGTATGTAATAAAGAAATGTAAATAATCAAATAAGAAACACATTAATTAATTCTGTTGCCTAAAAAAAACTTAATTTTATACAAAAAGTAACGATATAAACTAAACTAGCAAATAATCAATATTTCGATTAACCAAATATTCGACTAAAATTTTCAATATTTTAGTTATTTCCAATATAAAAGTTAATTATTTATATTATAATCATCACTAATAAAAAAATTTCGGTTTAAAAAAACCAAATAATTTGCAAATAATCAATATTTCGATTAACCAAATATTCGACTAAAATTTTCAATATTTTAGTTATTTCCTATATAAAAGTTAATTATTTATATTATAATCATCACTAATAAAAAAATTTCGGTTTAAAAAAACCAAATAATTTGCCAAATTTTGCTCATTATCATAACTTTACAGAAGAAGCAAAAAACGTTATAAAATGAAAACTGTTTAATTGAAAATCGGTTATTCGAATCAAATTTAATTTATATGAAAAACTATGACAAAATTCATAAAAAAATTCAATAATTTTGTATTTAGAAATTATTCGGTTTTTATTCGACTAATCGTTTATTCGTAAGAACATTTTTTTTTATTTCTTTTTAGAATCATAATAATATTGTAATTAAAATTTTTTCCAAATTCGTCTAGAGAATTTCATCCTAAAAGTTAATTTTTCCAAAAATACATTTTTTTCAAATTCGATTTATTCAAATTCCAAAATTATTTCAGAAATTCGACTAATGTAGTCTCATTTAGGACCCTTTGGACTACCCTTTCTATATAGTGGGATACGTGTGCAACTCGATATTTGTCCAAATTCTTCTAGAGAATTTCATCTTAAAAGCTACATTTTTCAAAATGCAAGTAAATTTGACTGTTAAGTGCTTAACAGTGGTCTGTTGACTGTAACATTATCAAAGTTAGCAAATATGGTTTTTGTCTTTGCTACTCAAATTCGAATTTAACTTCACACACATTATCTCATATCCCCCATACAAATATTTTCCCGAAATATGGCTTAATGATAAATAAATGCCTATAAAATTGGAATATTAATAGAAAATTCGGCAAAAATAAATGTCATGTAAAAAGAAATCTAAAATTCACTGAAATACGTATAAATCTGTTACAACTATAGTTACCTGGTTAAAATTCGACACAAATAATTCTTATAGATATGTATATAAATTGTTGTACTAAATTTTATGATGGTCAATCCATACAAAGTCATTTATCTTTATATATATCTTATAAATATCGGTATCGACTCAAAACTTTACATAGATTATTTATATATACACAAAAATCATACTAACGAGATTTGTGAAAAAAAAATATCGCTCCATATTTGACCAAATCCCCCATATAAAGTCCATTACCGAAATTCACGTTAATACTAACACGTATCTTAAATGTACATACTATTATTATTATTGTTTGGATATTATATTATATTGAAATTCCTCATATGTATAAAATTTTCTGTTCAGATTTTGTAATTGCTTAAATATACGTTCCACTTCCGAAAATCAAGTTAACCCCCTTGATTATATATAAATATTTCTATAACCATGTATTTCTCATTACTTTTAGGTGGAGTGTATTTAAGATAATATTGCACTCTAACTTGTTTTAAATCCTTTTATTTTATTAATTCGGCTTGAGGTCTGTTTTATTCAAAATATATATAAAAACTCTTGTCCGCGATTGCGGAACGAAAGTTTTTTGTGCAGAAGCATAATATGAGATTATTCATTCCGTTGGTTGTTGTGTTATTTTTCCTTTTTGCGCAGAAAATATTACCGCAGTAATGAATAATTACATTTTACATATCGATCGATATTTCTTTCCATCAATTAACCACCCATTAAATAACCCGGTTTAATATTCGATTAATTCGTTTTTCGAATAAAAACTTATTTCTGATTCATTTGGATTTTAATGCAAATTTTATAGAACCTAATGTTAATAAAACACTTTAATTAAATTCAAAAATTATTTCCATTTTATCTACTATTAATCCATTTTTTTAATTCAATTTTCTTTATTTTACATAAACTTTGTATTTGAAATAGGTACTTAATTCTAAAGAAACACAAAAAAGATTATTTGCAATTTTTAAAGAACAAAACAAAAGAGATATAATTCCAGAATTTATAAAATAAACGAAGTTTTTTTTTTTGTGTTTTAATAAACAGTTATTCGAATCAAAACTTAATTACTTTGTGTGTTTTTTACTACAAATTTGGCTTAAAACCCAAATTTTAATAAAAAACGAAATTAAGAAATTATTCGTGTTTTTATTCGAATATCTATTTGGTTGTTCGATTCAAAACTTATTTACATCATCAAATTGTTATGACAAATTTGACATAAATTTCTAATTTAAATAAAAAGGTTATACGGTTTTTAAATCGATTATTCCAATAAATTTTTTTTATATTATTTTTTAGCAAATTTGGCATAAATAAATAAATAAATTATTCGGTGTTTTATTCCATTAATCGCTTAGTTTAAACAAAATTTGTTTAAATCATCTGGTTTTATGGCAAATTCTGAATTTTAACGAATAACTATGGCTAAACCAAGAAATGTTTCGGTTTTTATTCGATTTATTTGAATCAATATTTTTACATCATCTATTTTAAATAAATTAATCATTTTTATGAAAAACTATGACTAAATCTAGAAATTAATCGGTTCTTTATTCGATTAATCGATTATTCGAATCAAAACTTATTTACATCATCTGGTTTTTAATGCAAATGTGGCTTAAATTCCACAATTTAATGTATAATTATGACTAAATAAAGAAATTATTCGGTTTTTTATTCGAGTCATCGGTTATTCGAATTAATTTTTTTACATAATCTAATTTTTATGGCAAATTTTGCATAAATTCCTAATTTTAATAAATAGCTATCACAAAATCAAGAAATTATTAGATTTTTTATTGGAATAGCCGGCTATTCGAATCAAAACTTTTTTATTTAATCTGCTTTTTATGGGAAATTTGGCTTAAATTTCTTATAAATAACTATGACTAAATCAAGATATTTTAAGGTTTTTTATTCGACTAATCGTTACTTCGAATATTTTTGTTATTCTGTTTTTATAAGAAATTCTGCATAAATTCCTATTATTAATGAAAAATTATAACTAATTTGTGAAATTATTCGGTTTTTTATTTAACCAATGACTCGTTATTCGAATTAATTTTTATACACAATCTATTTTTATGTAAAATTATGTATAAATTCCTAATTTTAATAAATAACTATCACTAAATCAAGAAATTATTCGGTGTTTTATTAGATTAATCGGTTATTCGAATCAAATTTAATTATTATGAAAAACTATGACAAAATTCATAAAAAAATTCAATAATTTTGTATTTAGAAATTATTCGGTTTTTATTCGACTAATCGTTTATTCGTAAGAACATTTTTTTTACTTTTTAGAATCATAATAATATTGTAATTAAAATTTTATTTTGGCCTGGAAAATAATTAAAAATTCTAGTTTGTATATGAATTATTCGATTATTCGCCACAATTTTGTTTATAGTTTTTGCTTTTAAAAATGCAGACTGATATTTTTTGATAAAAAATTAGTTTTTTCATGTTTTTAATTAATATTTAAATTATTCATTTTCAATTCAATTTGTGGTTTATTGCCATTATTTCCAATCAAAAAATGTAGCAAATCTACTAAAGTTGACATAATTTTTTTCCCAAGTGGATTTAGTTTTCCTTTATTTTACATATGTTACTGGAAATTGTAATAAAATTATTAAATCATGTAAAACTAAAAAAATCCGCGAATGGTGATTGACTCTTTAAGTTTTTTTTTTTTTTTTTTTATTAATTTTTGTGTTATTTTATTTTCTCACTTTTATAAAAACGCCATGCACAAAGAAACACCGGAAATTTTAGCCAGCAGTAAGTAAGAAAAAAATATTGGACACTAAAAAAACTAACCAAACAAACACACAGCATGTGAGCGCCCAACTACGAGTACGAATATTCATTTTGCTTTTATAGTTAAAAAAAAATAATAATAAATTAATGGAAAAAACAAACTTAAAAGTGAAAGTCTAGTTTTTTTAAACATGTTACTAACACAGCGACTTCTGCCTCAACTCCACACATCTAAACATGATGATAAAAATATAAAATACTTCAATGAATGTATGAATGAAATGAAGAAATTAAGAGTTATTTTGTTTTGTATATTTTGGCCTGAAGTGTGGAAAAGTTCACTGAGGCTTAAACATTTTTCTGTGGCAAAAAAAAAAAAAAAATATAATAATTAAAGTGTTTAATTATGATTTAAAAAATGTTTGCATAAATTTATGGGAAGAAATTGTAAGCCTAAATTAAGTGTAACTATAATACTTAAATTTGCATATAAAATGTTTTTTAAAACTTTGTCTAGTTGTAAAAAAAAAAAAAAAATTCGCACAATTTAGTCATTAGCTAAATAAACAAATATTTTAGTAAAGTTTTTTTTCATAAATTTTATAAACAAACTCTTTGTTTACTATTCTCAAATATTTGTATGAATTTATATACGTCAACAACAACATTTGTTGATTTTTCTATAATTTTTGTCCTCATTTAGTTTCCCAGTGTGTTTCGAAACGGAAGTACACACTGAAACGGTTTTTATTATAAAAACAAAAAACAACAACGACATAATGAAAAATACAGTAAATACATGGAGACACAAACATACAATTAATATTGATAATAATACGATTATTGTATGATGTGTATATGTATGATTTTTTATTAAAAATAAATAATAATAAACTTAAAATGAAATTCAAATAATTACCAATAAAACGGAAATTAAATAACGAAATACAGTAATTGAAAGAAATGATTACAATAGAAAAAACAACATTAAGACATCATTGACTGTTACAAGTTATTTTTGAAGAGAAAAATATCTGCAAAATGAAATCATTACTTAAATGATGATACATAATTACAATTTAAAGATTTACAGTCTTATTCATAAAAATTACAACAGGTTTATAAAGCAAATTTCCGTACAAAATTTGCTTTATATATAGACTTTAAACCTAGCATTAAATATATAATAAACTTGGATTTTATTTATTTATTTTAACTAATAATATTTTTTTCTAATTATAAGTGTTGCTCGACCTTTTTTGTTTCCTATTAATAGTTTATATAGTTTTCTATATGCAGGCTTTCAAGGTCATTAATTTAATGTAAATAAAAGATTATTTATTTCATTTTCAATTAAATTCGACGTTTCGTTGGTATTCTTTCCAACTTCTTCAGGGATTGAGTTTTTATTAAAATAATAATCTTCGTCAGTTTTACATCATTTATAAATTATATCACAGTATTTTGTATAGGTGGACAACACAACACAAAACTTAAAAAATATATATCACAGAAAATTTGTCGTTTTTTCTTGATCATAGTATAATATGTATTTTTTTCGTTTTTTTTTTTTTTTGTTTGCTCATCCTAATTCATTGTGCCATTCATTAAACAACTTTCTAAACTTGCTGGAGCACTTAAAATTCTTAATTTAAAAAAACGCAGCTTTTTATAATAATGTAAACAAATTATATTAAAATAAATTTCAGTTCAATTAGTTTATACGTTTTAGAAATTTGTCAAAAAGATCTCTTCTTAAATTAACACAAACAATAGAGCAATAGAGGTGAGTGAATGATTATAAAAATGTGGTTTTGGTAAAACCTCCTGCAAAAATAATAATAAAATAATTTAAAAGTCAAATGTTTAAATTTGTTTTTATTGATGTATTCTTTTTTTTTTGTCACCAACAAAATCGTAATATAGAGTAGGTACTAAGTTCTAAATTCAACGCAATTCAAAAATTAAAAAAAACGGACAAAAAATTCCAAGTTCACACGCACTTTTCTCGCAAGAAAACAAAAAGAACAACAACAACATGATACAATCATCTTAAAAGAATAACAAAACTTTAAGCCATAAAAATAGTCGAATATTAAAAAGTATTTACAACAATCTCGAATGAGGAACTATAAACCAGAAAATTATTCGATTAATCGATTAATTATTTGCTTTATATTTAATAATTCATTTGTATTTATATTCTTGAATTAAAAGCTATAAGTAAATCTAAAATTTATTCTGGCTTTTATTCGATTAATAGGTTATTCGAATTATTTTTATTTATTTTATCTGTTTTTTATGTGTAAATTTTACATAAATTTATAATTTTAATGAAAAAAAGATTTTGAGGAAAAATTTTCAATTATTCGTTTTTTTTTATTCGATTAATCGAATAATTTTTTTAATTCAGCTTTGACTAAATCTAGAAATTATTCGGGTTTTTATTCGTTTAAGCGGTTATTCGAATCAATTATTTTAATTTCATTTGGTGTTTATGTGAAAATTTGGCACACATTTCTAAATTTAATCAAAAACATTGATATTTCTTTTATTTCGGCTCGAGTTCATTAAATTTAATTTTTCATTAAATTATTTTTACTGAAGGTAGGAATTGTTACATGAAAATTACTATTAAAATTTATTGATAATTTTTCTTGGCTTAGGATTCGAACCTGATTTAAAATAAATTAAAAAAAATATTCGATTTTTTTATTCGATGAATCGAATTAATTATTTTTAATGCATTTGGTTTTTATTGCATAAATTCATAAATTCCTACTTTAAATGAAACACTATGACCAAATCAAGAAATAATCCAGTTTTTTATTCGATTAATCGAATATTCGAATAATTTTTTTACATCATCTATTTATTTGTGCAATTGTTCGATTAATCGATTAATAACTCAAAGAAAATTTTTTTTTATTTCATTTAGTGTTTATTATCAAATTTGACAAAAAAAAATTAAAACATAAATTGACATAAATTTCTAATTTAATGAGTAACTATGAATAAATTGAAAAATTATTCGATTAATCGGTTACTCGCAGAAATTTTTTAATATCTTTTTTTTTTATTTAATTTGGCATAAAATGAAAAATTAAGACATAAATTGACATAAATTTCTAATCGAATGAATAACTATGACGAAATTAGAAAATCATTCCATATTTTACTTTTCTTTGTTTGATTAATCGTATCAATTTTTTTTAATTCATCTTATTAATTCATAAATTGACTATGACTATATCAAGAAATTGTTTGGTTTTTATTCGATTAATCGCTTTTCGAATTATTATTTTTACTTCATCTGGTTGTTTTATGTTTTATATGAAAAATCGTACATCTAAAACATAAAACTAATCAAAAACAAGTAAGAGTGCTATATTGGGCTATGCCGAATCTTATATACCCTTCATCTTTGTTGTGGATGCATAATTATGTCGATAAACACGCCATCTATTCATGAATTTGTTCGTAACAATTAATACACTTTGTTTGATAGTTTTTTTGATAAAATTTTCAGAGTTTGTCTCGGATTTTTGCTCATATCTCCGTTATTTATGGACGGTTTTTACTGATTTTAAATAGCAAACTTCTCGAAAGCATGTCTGACAGAATTATAGAAGATTTGGTTCCCGAAGATATCTGGGGACTTCAGAAAATTGATTTCAACAGACAGACAGACAGACGGATATGTTTTAATAGACTCCGCTATCTATAAGGATCCAGAATATATATACTTTATAGGGTCGGAAAATTATATTGTGGAAATTACAAACGGAATGACAAACTTATATATACCCTTGTCATGAAGGTGAAGGGTATAATAAAAACTTCAATTCAATCAATTTATCTCGTACAAAAAAAATTAAATTAACTAGAGAACGTATTGTTCGTAGTAATATTAGAGCTAGATTATTTTAATTATGTTAAGCCTGTTATTTAAACAATCAATCATTTGAAGCTCTACCACAAACCTGGTGTATTATATATATTTTTTTAATTACATAATTGAAATAATTATGATTTGTTTTTTTATATTTAATAATTTTTCGCGGCCAATAAATTGTTTTATTTATTACGTGTTTTGTTATTTTTAATGAAAAGAAAACAAAAAAATTATTTTAACTGTGAATATCAAAAACCATCATGAATTTTTTGCATTTTTTTTGTTTATTAAACTTTAACCAAATTCCATGTAATCATTTTAAACAAAATATTTTATAATTAAAATAATTTTTTCACAATCTTCCAAACAAAAGCATTTAACCTAAAAAATATATTGAACATCTTGCGCGTGCCTGGTAGTATTTTGTTTATACATATTTAGATTTTAGTAATTATTTAAGCTTTAGGTCTTTTTTTTAATTTAAATTTTATTTCAATATTTCGCTACTCTTTGAGTAGCTTCTTCAAGAAAAAATTTCAATTAAAGGTGGATTCAGCCATTTGTTCTTAACAAAAATTGTTTTCCAGAGAAAAATTTTTTTCTGAGAGTTTTTTGCAGCACGAACGATTTTTCTGAAAAATCAAAGCTGCCATATGTAAACAAAATCTATTAGTTGTATTAAGTGCCATGGAAATACATAAGGCATTGTTATTTGCATGAAAAAATGCAACCTATTGGCAACTCAATTCATTTTTGTCCAGAAAAAATATAAAATTAAACCAATTCAAGTTCGTAAAAAATATTTTTTCTCTCTCAAAAAGAGAGACGTCAAACTTCATATAAAAAAAAAATTGTTCGAACAAATTTTTTGTTAAGAACGAATGGGTGAATCCACCTTAATAAAAAAAATTTCATTTTAGTTTATTAATTGAATTAATAAAAAATAAAAATTTATCTAAAAAAATTTTTAGTTTTTTTTCAGATAAAATTGTTTTTGCTTTAAGTTTAATTCTGATTCAAATTTGCCATTCAAAATTTTATTGTTCTAAAAATAATTTCCTATCAACTCTTTGTGAGAAATTACTGAAGGAAAAAAACACTTTCATTAATGGGGTTGTCTGTATAATTTGAAATTTTGAAGAGCAACGAATCAATTTCATAGAATTTATAATGAATGATTCAACGCAGTAATCCTTTTTAACTCCATAATTCTGTGGTTCTTTGAGAGTTATACCTGTATTATATTTGCATGTGGAGAGTTCAATTAACGGAAACAGGTACTCATGAACTACTCTATAACATTTTAGTAAGAGGGAGTTCACACGCTGCAACTTTTACTTGCGACTCGAGTTTATCGATGAAATACGTAGTGTAGAATACAAGGTAGCTAGTGTCGCAGGTTTTGTGAAACGAAGTGACACATTTGACATTTCTTCTTTTATTTCATTTGGCAGTGGCAGTGTTGCCACAATGAAATTTTATTTTATGGGATTACACAAAATTTTTGGCAACACTGCGAATAAATACGTGTGAATTAAAAAGAAAACAAATTGTGGTTTTAATTTTCGCGTTTATTTTGAGAGCTACGCCCCAGGTTTTTCGGTTTTATATATATGTATGTATTATGTACTGGGGATGTAAATCCCGATTTGTTTAAAAAAATCCCGGCATTTTTTAGTATTTTTGTAAAAGATCCACAGAGAAGTATAATTTTTTTATCTGCATTTTTGGCATACACAAATACGAAATATCTCCACTTAACCTAAATCAATATATAAACAGATTCCACATTAAATCACAAATTGAAAAGTTCAGAAACATTTAAAAATTATTTGCAAAGTCACCAACAAAAATTAAAATTTTACAAAAGTATGTTGAAGAAATGAAGGCGAAAGAATAAAAAATAATTTTGGATTATCAAACACGAACGCATTATTTGTTTTACTTAAACAAATATTTGTCATTTTAAATCCGGTTTAAGTAACACTGAAGGCGTTTGCTGAAGCGTTGGCTTGATGAAAAAATGTTTTTTTGTGTTGTAAGCCAGGACGTTTTTCTCAAATTTTTACATTTAATTGATCTAAAATGTTGCAATATTTCACGTACTTTTATTCGTCGGTCATTTAATACCATATCATATACTTTGGCTACAATTTCTGTTGTTGTTGCTGTTATTAGACGTCCACTACATGGTTCATTCTCAATGCTTGTACGACCACGTTTAAATTCAACAACCCAATTTTTTTCTGTTGCATGTGAAGGAGCACCTTCACCTAACACATTCACTATATCATTATGAATTCCTTGTCCCGATAAACCTTTTTTATTTGAATATTTAATGACACCACGAATTTCTAATTTTTCCGTTGTAAAAAAATCGCGGATGCGTCTTTTTTAATACCTGTTTCAATATGAAAGAGTTGTATGATCGAAAAGAAATTTAACATGTGTTCATAGCACAGATGGAAGTTTCCAAAACACTTAACTTTTTTTTTGTTTCCGAACCGCCCTCGTATAAGTTACTTTTTTGAAGAAAATAGTTTCCGGTGTCCCGGGATTTACATTTTTAAAATCCCAAATCCCGGAATTTTAAAATCCAATCCCGTTTGGCATCCCTAGTATGTACACATGTTCTTTTTATATCAAAGTAAACTCACATGGGATATTTTTACTTTTTATACCTACATATTTATTAAATTTATTTTTTTGCTATTTATTTATTTTGATGTTTTTATTTGTTGTTGGTGTGTCTTCTTATTTTTCTTTGTCAAAACTTGATTTGTCAATTTTTCCAACGAAAAATATACAAATAAGAAATTCAAATTCAAAAATAAAACAAGAAAAACCAGCCCACCACCTCAAAACCAAGGAACGTGTAAAAGCAAGTGACAAGTTCATCAACAAAATAATATTCTAAAAATATAATATTCGTATTCATTTTGTATTATTCATCAATTCAGTAAAATTGACACTTGTTTGAATTTTTTTGGCACATGAAATAAAATAAATATTCATAAATTTTCTATAATGTCGCCAATATTAAATAAAATCAAGCCTCCAAATTTCGCACGAGTAATTAGCCGAAATCCCCAATTATTGACTTGTAATTCTTATATGAATTTCTTGCGCTATTACAAATCGCAACATCCCCGTTTTGGTTTACGGAAACTTCTGCAAAATGGCCATAAAGTTTGGTCTAGTTTAAAACCTAGACAAAGAAAACAATTTAAACAAAAGGTTGGATACGTTTAAAATTAAAAAAAAAGAAAAATATAAAAAGTTCATTAGTTTGATCTTTTAAGGAAATCGAAAGGTCAGATGATATTAGGCCTCGTTTAAAATGGTATAACAAATCTGTTATGAGAAAAGTGCCTCAGCGACGTATGCCAAGATCTAATAAGAAACGTAACTTAAATTCGAAGAGAAATATAAAAAGAAATAGGCGCCTTAAGAAACGTTTTCCGAGATATGGACGCAAATACTTTTCCGGAAATTTCAATTAGTGGGGCAGCTGTAGAGAGGAAATGAAATAAATTTTTTAGATCTCAAAATTTGAGAACTTGCAATTTACTTTTGATATATTGGAATAAAAAGTATTATAAATTAATGATGTTTTTGTGCTCTTCAAAAAATTGTTATTTATTTGGAGTTTACTTATCCTTATTCCTGCAACAGCGACAGATTTTTTGAGCACAAAAAACTCATTTTGCACTACCTTTACAATATAATTCGTAATACAAATTTGTATTTGTTGTATACAACTTTCGTAATTCAACATCATTATCAGCATTTAAAATCCAGAGTCATTACTGCATGTTTTGGAAACAAAGAGAAGTCAAAATCATTTTGACGTGCAATACTCTAAGCTGACTCTCCTCTAATATATTCGATTGTTTTTAATCCCGATCCTCAACGATTTATATCAAAAATTAAAAAATGGAAGTTATTGCTTATTTGCACTATCTGATGTGATTGATTCTAAACTTGTTTTCGGATGCGATTAGCAATAGCATAAAAAATAACTTATAAATGCTTAGGAATTGTGCCATACAAAGAGGACTAATTATTATTTCGATTCGAAAATATGAAAACTTAAATTAAGTAATCTAAGCTGCTTATATTAATGTATACCACAATAATACGTATGCACATATATTTATCCCAAACTAGGCCTTCAAGTATAATCAATTAAACTGTGTTAAATTTACACATTTAATTTTTGCCAATTAAAATTTAAGTTAATTTAATTTAGCCTACTAAAATAGTCGTTCCTATATTTGGTGCCAAGAAATAAAAAGCAAAAACTTTTGCAAACTGCACACAGAAATAATTAAATATTCGTACTCGTATTAAAAATGAAAATATAATAAAGCAATATTTAAGGTTTTGCGTGTGGCAGTCAGGTAAGTAACAGTAATTTGATGTAAATTAAAACAACAACTTCCGTCAGTCAGTAAAAGAATAAAATATACGAGATCTGATCAAAAAATAACCGTTATTTTAAAATTTCGTTAGTTACGTATGTTCGATTTTCGCATTTTTTCTGTTATGTTGGTACACATGTCTGTTATATATGTTGGTAATATCAGCCATTTTGGATTGTAAGTTGTTTTTGACAGATAAAAAGGTTAGTCGTGTTTTGGTGTGCTCTTCGATTGAAAACAAGTTCAATTGTGGTATAACCAGTTAAAGGAAGGCCGACAAGATGTCAATGACGATGCTCGTCCTGGTCGCCCGAGCACGTCAACAATCGATGAAAACATTGAAGCAGTGAAGAAAATGATTTTGGATATTTGACGAATCACTATCAGAGAGGTTGCTGATGATGTTGGCATATCGTTCGGCTCATGCCAAGCAATTTTTACGGATGTTTTAGACATGAAACGTGCATCAGCGAAGATTGTTCCAAAATTACTAAATTTTGAGCAAAAACAGGAGCTGTTGAACATCGTCAACGACGATCCAAATTTCCTCAAAAAGGTCATAACTGGTGACGAGTCATGGGTGTGTGGCTATGACATTGAAACCAAAGCCCAATCATCCCAATGGAAACGTCCAGAAGAGCCAAGACTGAAAAAAGAGTGTCAAGTTGGGTCAAATGTGAAGGTTTTGCTCATTATTTTCTTCGACTGCAATGGCGTGGTGCATCATGAATTCTTGCCACAAGGTCATACGCTCAATAAGGAATACTACCTTGAAGTTATGCGCCGTTTGCGGGAAGCAATTCGTTAGAAACGCACAGAATTGTGGAAAAATAATCATGGATTTTGCACCATGATAACGCACCAGCTCACACATTGATGCTTGTGCGTGAGTTTTTGGCCAAAAACAAAACCGTTATCATGCCTCAACCACCGTATTCATTGGACTTGGGCCCCGCTGACTTTTTCCTCTTCCCAAAACTTAAGACACCGATAAAAGTAAAGCGTTTTGCTACAATTGAGGAGATAAAAGAAAAATCTATACCAAAAAGCGAGTTTCAGAAGTGTTTCGAGGATTGGAAAAACGCTGGCATAAGTGTATTATATCTGAGGGGGATTACTTTAAAAAGGACCAGATGGTTATTGATGAATAAATAAATACTTTTTGAAAAATTGAAAATAACGGTTATTTTTTGATCAGACCTCGTATATTTTTTTTGTGTACAGTTTTACGCCCTTTTTAAGAACAAAAAAGCAACAATGTTAGCCGCATATTTACTATTCTTGCACAGTATTACATATTATTTTTATTATTATTGCTTTTTATTAGGTTGTTATAACACAATGTAAATGTAAATATGTATGTATGTATGTAGTTTGAAACAATAAAACGTATGCACATACATATGTATGTATGTAACTGCTAGTTACATATTTTGTTGTTGTCTTCATTAAAAAATCCCAGCACAAACTTGGTAATGAGTTGTCATTATAGTTTAACATACTTAGTTCTGAAGGACCACTACTGCATATACAACATCTAACGTCACCTGATCCATTACCGTATCAACCTGCGTTTTTGCATGTAAGTCCTTGCGATCATTGAGTAGTTTTTGTCTTCAATTGTAAATATATGTAGGTAAGTTATTTTGTTGGCATATCATTTTATTATTTAATTACTTGCTGGGTTGCTGCATGATTACAAGTACAACTACAAGTAGGTATTATTTAAGGCGATTTTCTTTCTGTCTTGTACATTATTTTTCAAAGTGTATATTCGTTTTTTATTCGTTGCTGTTGTTATGCTTTGTTTTTCTTAAGGTTCTGTTATTATTTTTAATTTTTTATTATTTATTTTTATTGTTACTGTGTGTTGTAAATATTATTGTTTGTAAATATTCCTCTAGTAAACTCCGTTAAAAAGACTTGACAACTTGACGTTCAATTTTTTGTTTTTGTAGTTACTGTTGTCGTCGTATTCTCGTTTTTTAAACGCACGAGTTGAATTTTAAACAAATTCCTTGAATACATATTTTTTATACATACATACATATGTATGTATTTAATATTTTTTAAGTGCATAAGAAAGAGAATTTTGTAATACGTACTCGTATGTACATATTGAAGGTTTTTATGGTAATTACAGCGGGATTTGTAAAAAAAATTCTGTTTAAAAGTAGATAGATTTAGTTCAAATATTTGCTAGCTATTTTTACACTCCAAAAATCTGAAGCTTGTAAAAGATTCGTAAGTGCGTACGTGCACTTAACGAAACCAAATGCCGGCAATTCAAAATCGATTTAAAATGTTTACCTAGATATGGAAAGAAAATCATTTGGAATTTGAAATAAAATCCGGCCACACTACAAAAGTGTTTTTTTTATAACAAGAAATTAATTTAAGTAACTCCTTTTCTCCTTTCTTAAATACTAATAAATGAGTATTAATCTAATACTATAAATAGATTTAAACAATTTTATAATAAATATGTATAAAGAAAATTGGGGGTTATTGTGTATTTCGAAGCGGAAAATTTACAAATTCGTAACAATTGTATTGTATAGTACGATATGTTTACGCACGTTCAAAATTTTATTTACGAATACACGTCGTTTCGTTTTGCGTTTTTTCGAAGTTGCGTCGCTGCTTAATTAGTACTAATTTTCATTGTGCCTAGTTAGATTTTCGAGGTTGCGTTGTTTTGGGTTCGAGTATTCATTTATTTTTTTTTTAATTTTTGCAAAATTGTAGATTTTATCATTAGATGCTAAAACGATGATCCGTACAAGTGCTTTGATGATGGAAATGGAGTCCTTGCTTTCTATTTGAATTGAAAATCAAGTTGCGCAGAGATACCATTAAGTAAAATGGTCAGTGTTGTCAACTTGAAAGTTTTTAAAAATTGTTTTCGAATGCAGCTCATAATAGGGGCCATTATTACAAATCGTTTGTTTTTATACCGATTGATTAATTTGTTTGACATATGCTTTAATTTATTTCAAATCGTTTATAAAACATTTAAACTACATTTCTATTTATGTTAAAATATTAAAATTTTTACTGCTATTATATAAGTCACAATTTACATGAAGCAATTATTCACGCTTAGTTGATTACCTTTTAGACATTGTGGTGAGGGAAAGATAAGATAGTACACACATGTTTTCGTATTGCACATTCGTATTACATATGTGTATGCAAATCTGTGTATAATCTTAAATAAAAATACAAGCGATTTAAACAAAAGGAATTATGCTGTGTGAACACCAAAGAAATTTCAAGGAAAAAATTATATCAATATTTTCAATAAAAATTGCTTCGTGTAAATTGGAACTAAGTTTTATAACTTTTGTCAGCATAACAAATATCTTGTTTTAAATCATATACAATACTATTGTTTAATCTTTAAGTGTCACAAAATGTTTGTTTTATACGAACAGCTTCAAATCATTAGTATTTTAATAAATTCAACACATTTCTCCAGCTATATATTTACTACAGCTTAACATAATATTAGATAATAAATTAAATTAATGAAGCAATAAAAAATAGGTTACTTTATATCAATTTTATGTCAATTTCAATTTAAGCATTTGTTTTGGCAAAGTAAATTTATATTTTTGACAACAACGTTGTCTTAATTCAATGTTTTGCATGCAAAACAAATTTCAAGCATAAAAATAAAAACAAACTATGCAAACAAAGAAATAATATTGTGAATTTCAACATTCACTTTTAAAAAAAGAAACAAAACCATTGAAATAAACCGGAAATAAAAAAATGTTTAAAACAGTAAAAACAATTTCAAGTGATTTTAACTGGTTATTGATTTAAACAAATAAAAGAAGAGATACCTACCACTTCTATAATAAATTTGTATAAAATTAAACAGGTTTAAAAAAAAAAAACTTTTGTTTAATTAAATAATTAAAGCTTTTTCGATAGAATAAGAACAAAACAGACTTTTTAGATTTATAAATAATAACAGACGAATTTCATATAATTTTTGTTTCTACAGCAATTATCTTTATTTAAATTTTATAGAAATACATAATTAATAATTATTTAACAAATATTTTTTTATTTGAAATATGTACTCTCTAAAAGCAAATATTAATAAGTAGCTGCATATTTTATTGCAATAGTTTTGATTGAAAACAATAAAATAATTTCTCAAATTCCCTCGAAAAAAAAAAATAAAAAATTGCTGCACCCTCTTAATTACTACTTATAAAATAAATTCAAATAACATTAAATGTATAATGCCGTAAACATAAATACATATGTACATACATATCTATTAATATACCTATATATATTCTACTTAATAAGACACTCGCAGTTTTTGAGTTATTTTTAAAAACCACATCATTATCAAGGCCAGAGTAATAAGCAGAGATGCAGAGAAAATAAATAGAGATTAAAAAAATGTGTTTTTATGACAGATATATGTACTTAATAAAGGCGTTATAAATAGTTTTATCAAAAGCGAGGTAAGGAGAGAGCTGTAGTAAATATGCCACCCACATGCTAACAATTAAAATGGATGCAGTTTTTTACGCATTTTTAATGTAAGTTTGCTTAAAAACTCAATAATGTTTAATAATGCCAGATTTTTTTGGGAAATTTTGTTTAACAGACTTTCGCTCTGTT
This sequence comes from Bellardia pandia, assembly GCA_916048285.2. Taxonomy (NCBI): domain Eukaryota; kingdom Metazoa; phylum Arthropoda; class Insecta; order Diptera; family Calliphoridae; genus Bellardia; species Bellardia pandia. Next base: position 49,170,742 of record OU696531.1, read on the forward strand.
CGATACAGTAAATGCCGGGAGCAAGCATTGTTTTTCTACTAAAAATGTAGTACTCTGATATATGTACATTTTTTCATTTTAGCAAGTAGTTTATTCTTTTAATGTGTATTAAAACAAGACAATTATAGTTTCAAGATTTTATAATGTTATAATTTCGATTTGTAACTCACTTTATGCAAGAAAAAAATTAAAGAAGTCTCAATAAAACTTTTACTTACTTACTTAGGTTGGTAATTGGTGGTCCTTAAATTTCTTTTAATTTCAAAAATAAGTTATTTTACCTTTTTTTTTATTAATATCTTAATAATTATTAAAGCTCAAAGTCTTTTTATAAAATATAAATATTTTTAGCTTAAGCTTTAAAAATTATTAAGATATTAAAAATAGTTTTATTTTAGATTTACAAACAAATTTGGGTGAAATAAAGAAAAAAAAATACCAATATTTTTTAGTAATAAAGAAATAAATATAGCTTCTAAATAAAATCTCAGCATTTCTGAACCACAAATTGATATTTATTTATTATTGTTGTATTTAAGAAAAGCTAAAATAAGAAAGTAAAGGTACGGTCACATTTGACAAATATTTCCTCAAAAAAGCGTAACCACTTGTTTTAGCACAAATTTGTTTGACGTTGTTTGCTCTTACAAGAGTTTTGCAAGATCAAACAGCATCAAATAAATTAAAACTAAATATTTGTTGTGCTTTGACCTAAATAAGAAAAGTTTTTTTAAGTAAACAAATGAGTTCAAATAAATGTTATTTAGTGGTTACGTCATTTTCGGCAAATATTTGTCAAATGTGACCGTACCTTAAAATTTATTTACTTTTTAAAAATCCTTGTTTTTGTTTTGATGGATCGCATTAACAATTGTACAACATTTCCATCCACCTAAGTTTCATTGTTACTCCAAATCGTTTACATTTGGATTGTCAAGAAATAAAGTACCACTCAGCTTTAACTTTCCTTTAGCATTAACCCAATATTATTCAATTAAACCAATCCATTGCATCTTTTGATAATGACAGAGCGCTAAATAGGAACAACATTTTTGGAAATACATTTGTTGTAAAAAATATTACTTACATTTAGCAACCGTTCATAAACGTTAATTTGAGTTATTGTGGTAACGCTATATTGCGATTAAAATATTTTGGCTTAGTTCGGGGCAATGGTAATAGGCGAGCAGAATTGGCATTGCATTTTAAGTGTAGAGTTATCAAACCTCGCACAAACCTTATGGCAAAATGTCATCTGTAATGAATTGTTCCATTAAAGATCTCTCTGTTTATAAAAAGAATAATTTTTTGTCTTGTTTTTAACAAATTAACATGAAATTATTTTTTTAACAACAACATAATTTTGTGCCCAATTTTATAATAAATTGTTCACACATTCCTGTTAAATTGTAATTTTTTTAAGTGGGACACATACGAGTATATTTGTGTTTTTTTCTTCTCCTAATTCTCTGGAAATTTAAATAAACAAATGAATTCTTTGTAAAATAAAGCTACTTGTACAAAAATAAATCTGCACTTGATTTGCTTTAAGTGGAAAAAATACGAGTATATAATATTTAAATTTTAATATTTTTTTCGCATAAGAAAAAAGTAATTATTTTTATTAATTTAATAACATTAACAGTGCTGAGCAGTGTAATAGAAAATTTTATAAATAATTATGATTTAATGATGTTTTATTTAATTTTTTTTTTATTTTATAAATATTCACGTTTTATGAGATGAATGAATGAATATAAATGCCTAGCGTTTGGTGTGAATTTATTTTTTCTATTATTCACTTAATTTCTTGCTTTCTTTAAGTTTGTTTATAGTTTTTCTTTTCAATAAATTTATAGAATGCCAGTCAGCTAGACCATTTGCTGTAGTTTCTTTTTATAAGAAATAAATAAAAATATTTATGCTGATTTATTCATTTGCATGTTTTTTTAAATGTCACGTTTTCCTAAGTTTAGTAGAAAAAGTTTCTGTTTTTCGTTTTTTTTTTTCAATTTTAATTTTCAGTTGCAGTATTGAACATGTTTATTCCCCTGGCATCTTGGGTGCAATGTGGTTATTTTAGCGGTTTATTTAAATCGCAGGTGGATCGAAATACTGTGCGATCTATCGAAACAAAAACACAGATTTTTATAAGAGGAAATTAACTATAGGTTGGTGTTTTAACTTTTCTGAAATATTAATAAATGAGTATAAATTTGTTTACTTGTTTACTTTTGTTTACTATATAGAAACATTTATGTGAACAGATTTTATGTGTACGATGCTTTAAAAGTTGAAATTATTAATACATAATAAAACAACTAAAATATGGCAGCATCTTAATAGATAACTTTTTCGCTGCTGTGTTTTCTCTAATATTTGCATTTATGAGGCCGAGTTTTAGGTGAACAATGTTTTAAAAGTTAAAATTAATAATAAAACAAAAAAAAAATAAGGCAAATAACAGCTAACTATTGTGCTTTTTACACTCTCCGATATTTGCATTTATGCGATCGGATTTTATGTGAACTATGCTTTAAAAGTCGAAATTATTTGCAAAACAACTAAACTATGGCAACATCTGCTCAAATTTCTTTGTTTATATCTGTCCTTTATTTGCATTTCGCCATACTGAAGTGCGAGAGAGACAATGATGCCAATGTAATACACACAACAAAACAGCTAAAAGAAAAACAGAGATAGTGTGGCAATTATAATAGTGTAAATTGATAACATTTCTCTCAGGAACTAATTGTAACTAATTGTAACAATTTTTATTTTAAAGTACACACCGATAATAAGGTTAAGGGTTATTGCACTATTTACAAATATTATAACCAATTAAGTTGTAAATTAATCACATATTCCGCTTTATATGACAATATCGGCATCACTTGCAGTTTTATTATAATGTTTTAATAATATTTATGTATATTTCCCCACGTTTTATTTTAATCACGGTCTCTCTCTCTCTGTTTTTAAATAAATGCATTGTTTTTGTTCTAATATTATTGTATGAAACTGCATTAACACCATTGAAAACTGCAATTTTTGTCCGGTTTGGCTTTATACAGTTGTTTTAATTTATAGTTAGATTTAAAATATTTCTTTAATTGGACATTTTTTTTGTTTATCACTATGACATCATAACTAATGTTGTTTTATTATTATAAACAATTAAAATTGGTTTAATTGTTTAACACATTCTAAAAATGTGAATAAACAAGTTGATTTCCGTGAAATTTCACATTAGGTGTGAGAAGTTTTAAATCAGAGAGGGCAGTAATTTAACTATTATATAGTAATAAAATAAATGTTAAAAATGTTATTTACATAATTTAACAAAATATCAAAAATATATTAGCGGAGTAACAGGTACAGAGCAGTATAGCATCATTGTAAATGCGCAATTTCACGGCAATTTAATAAACAAAAATACACAGAAATGGAACAACATTTTTTGTTTGCAATGTTGCCAGGCCTTTCGCACATAATATTGAACTCCTCTTTAGGTTTTTGTTTACATGTGAAGTAATGTTATTATAATGATACATACATGTATCTAATAAAATCAGGTTACTGGGTAATGTATCTATAACTAGTTACTGGGTGAGGAGTTGAATTGCATATATGTAAGTATTTCTTAAGTAAATTATAAATAAACAATTTGTTTTCTATTAAAACAATAATTCAAAAAATTCAAAAACTTGTGAATAAAGGTTTTTTTTTCATTAAAAACCCAGTTTAGCTAATAAAATATAACCTCTTAATAGGTAAAGATTTTATCCATTAATTAATGTATTATTGTCTGCCTAATTGTTTTATATAATTATTTCGTATTTTTTATTATGTTTTCTTTGAAATAAAAATAAACTTTCATTAATTTATTTCTCTTTTCTAACTCTATTTGCAGGTTAGTAACTTTTTTACATGTTTGAACAAACAAAAAAAAAAAAAACATCATTATTATAATGATAATGTTGATCATCAGGTGATCTTGGCAAGGTGTTTTAAAAAACATCAACATATGTATGTAATATGTTTAAATATATAGTACTTACATACCTAATAATATGTGTGATATTAATACGATAATTTTAAATTCATGCTTGGTAAGCTATTATTACAAACAAACATTAAACAAATATATATATAAAAATGTTTTTTTCTTTTAATATTAACAACGAAAATTTAATTTATTTGTTGCTTGAAAAAAAAAAAACAATCCATTAAAGTGAAAATGTTTTTGTTAATTGATGTATGAAAACACAAAAAAAAACATAACATTTTGTTTGAGAATTTAATGTTTTATTTGTTTAAATTTAATATGACAAAGCGATTTTTGTTTAAATACAGTAAAGTCTAAATAACAAAGTGTCAAGGTTAGAGTTAATGTTTGTTATTATGTATAAAAAAAATGTCAAATTTTGACAGGGGTCTTGATTTATTAAAAAAAAAACATTATTTTAGAGGATCTATGAATTTAAATAAAGTTTTTATAAAAAAAACCTGCATTTTTATAAAACTATTTATTTACTATTGTTTCTAGTTTCTGATTGTAATTAAAAGTGTTAGAATTGATATTTTTCATTTGCAACTCTCTTTTTTAAGAATAAATCTTAAATTGCTTTAAATTTTTGTAAAATTTGTAAACAAAATAACATTTTTATGAGTTTAAACATTTTTCTAGACTTTTTCTGAAAGAATTTTGGGCAAAACTGTTATTTTGCAGCAAACAAAACACACAATGTGAATTATGCGTTTGCATTACTTACCGTCTCGCGCTCTCTGTAAAGCATGGCATGTTAGGTTTACCAATTGTTAAGGTGGCTCTATGTTTTTTTTTTTTACTTTTAATTAGAGTTTTAAATTAACACATCGTATTTTTGGGACCATTATACATTTTTTATTTAAACAAATTTAATATTTGTAATTAAATTGTCTTACCATAAGCCATTTGATTTCAAAGCATAAAAAACATATTTTATTTATATGTATATTGTTTATACATATATGTACATATCGATGGTCTCATGTAGAAAGGCCCTAACTCGCATATTTGAAACTTTACAGGAGAAGGTAAAAACATAAGAGAAACTGTAATATTCAACATGTAAATTTGTTTGTACAACTGCTTATAAAAGCGTTATTTTTTACACTATTGCAATAAATTTTTGTGAGGAGGTGTATTTGCGTTAAATGCATTGGAATCGCAAAAAAAAAAACAAATTTAAAAAAATAGCGAGTTAGGGCCTTTCTACATGAGACCAACGATATATGTATGTAAGTATATTGTTTAGCCACATTTCACTGTATTCCATTATTAGCTTAAGCTATCACAAGTTGTGTTGCTATTTTTTATATTCATTTTCTATTTTTTAATTTTTATTTTTATACACACTTGTCAATCACTCACAGTGATCCAGTGGTTGTTTTTAGATAATCACCCACATATATTTTATTTATTTTTAATTATTTTATACAATGATAATACCTAGAATTATAACTTGCACTGCCATTTAAAAATAAAAATAACTAATTCAAAATGTCATTAAAAATAATTCATGACGGCAGCAGATTTGTCATCATTACAATTTCAAGGCTAGACTCTAAAACTGTAGTAAATTTCTATAAAATTAAACTTTTAAAAATGCTACTAAAGGAAACTTAAAAAGAATCGTCTATGACTTAAAAACCAAGTCTCTGTAGTTTACGGCTTTTTTATCTGTTAAAACGCAATATTTTTATATGTCTATGATAATAATAAAATACTGTTCTACATTTATGTATAAAGTTTCAATTATATATTTTGCGTTAACAGAATTAAGATTTAATTAATATGTGAGACTTTACCACATAAAACACTAAATTTTTTTGAGTCTATGATAATAATGAAATAAATTTATGCAGCAAATTGAACTCTTTCCACTATGTTGCCAGTTTCTAATCTATTGCATATTGAGTAATGACAGAAACTTTAAAATTTGTTTTTAAAAGTATTAATATACTTTTTTTTTATATGAAAAGGTCAAAGGTCATGAGTTTGGCTCCTTAATTTGAGACTACTTCACGGAAAAAAAATATTTGTTTAAGTTTGTCATAATTAAATATTTTCAACATTTTTGTAGAAAGTAATTTTCATAGAAATTCTTTGTTTTATTTTATGAATTAATAACTTGTAGCCTTTATTGTTTTAATATTTTTTTTTTATTTTTTTCCAGTGATATGTAACCAATATCTTTTTTGTTGAACTAAATATTTAAATAAATTAATTTCATATTTGTCAAAATGCACTTTGTGTTAATTTCTGTATAAACACTGAACAGAAATAAGTGGATAGATGATAAATATTATATGAAATTTATACATATGTATGTACATATATGATAATTTCATTTAAAATACTACAACAGCAACACAAAAAAACCTCAGCTTTACGTCAATGCAAGTAAATGACAAAGTGCTATATAAATTTTTTTTTTATAAAATAAAAATTTGCTTTTAAAATTCATTCTATAATAAAAAAAAACCGCAAATTTAATGAGATTTAATATAAAAAAGACAAACAGTAAATAAATAAATAATTTAAAACCCGGGGAATTTTTTTATTTATAGGTATTTAATATAAAGAGTTGCCAAATTTAAGGTTTTCAATGACTTAACATATGGCAGCTTGTTTTTAAGTGGCCATACGTGTTCATGCAATTTGGCGTATGGAAGCCATCTTAAGTTTTGCAAGACAACTATGGGGATTTATTTCAAGAGCATTAGGAGAAAATTGTTAAAAAAAATTAAGTTCAAAATCATTGTTCTTTTCATTTTAGAAAGTAAAATACATATTAAACAAATATTTGTTGGTTTATGGTTGTCTAATTTAATTGATTACTGTTTTTAAGGCTTTTATTTAAACAATCAATCTCTGTTGTGTTTAACAAAAAAAACTGTTTTTCTGGCCATTAATGAAGCTCAAAATAAATACAAATTAAAGTTAATTGAAAGAAAAATGTTTGTGTTGTTAATCTTTTTATATTTTTTTCCTCTCCATGTTTGCACTTACACTGCATACATTTTATTATTAAAAGTTCCACCCAAATGAAAAGATAACAAAAACAACTTTTTTTTTATAAAAAATAATAATAATACATATGACTCTTATAAGCACATATTTCCAACAATCCAGCAGATGTTCAAAATACCAACTTTTTTCTTAAATAAAATAACATTAAAAAATGACAGATGATTAAGCGTATAAATAACATAAATGCAGCTGAGTGGATGTAAACTTGAGATTTTTCTTCTTGTTGTTATTGTTCAGAGACAAACAATCAGATCGTTTGTTTTGTTGTTGCATGAATGTTAGGGAGGGGGAGGGGGAGTATTAGGAGACTAGGAGTCTGAATGTCGGACAAAGAAAACTAAAACAAAATTCCTCTAAAAAACTTTACCAAGTTTCAAATTTCATAATAAATAAAAACATTTGACAGACAGGCATTTTATGAATTCCTCAAAAATGATAGCGGAAAATGGTAGTAATTGTATGTATTTAATTTTTTCTCTTTTTTTTTTGGATATGATGATTTTATTGTTTGTAATTAAGTGAAATTGACCCCCAGAAGTCAATTGCAGAGGAAATCCCCAGAGGAAACTTCATTACTATATTTGAAGGGGAATATGTTTAGAAATATTGTTGTAATATTAAAAATGATTTAATTGAACACAAACACGGCACAATTTCTTTATATTTTAAATTTAAGCATATTGTAAAGGCAATTTTTGCTGCATTCTATAGATTTCTTTCAAGTTTTAAAAGCATTTTCTGCTATTATCAGCCATGTCACAGAATTTAATTCCGTTCGGAAGTGGAATTAATTCCGTATTTTGCTTCTATAGAAAAAGTAAAACGAAACTTTTTTCGGAATGAAACCTAGAAATTCTTAAAATTACAATTCCACATAGTAAATTAAAAGTGGTTTCATTCCGAAAAAGTTATTCGTTTGGCTTTTTCTATAGAAGACCCCTCACTGAGCCTTGTTCCTGAAAACGTGTCACTAAGCGTCGAATCATTGATTCGGATGGTGAATTCCGCACATTAAAATGACGACGATAGGCTCGTTGAGTTTGAATTATTAATCGATGATGTTCAAAATAAAGTTCTATGATTTTGGTTCGCTGGATAACGTTGTAACCTTCCATAATTTTTCTCCGAGATTTATTTTACAAGTCCTAAAAAGAAAAATAAAAAAAAAAAAAATTAAATTAGAAAAGTTATGACTGTTTCAAATCCCTTCGCGACTTTTGCCCCACCCTGTACAAGCCTAATTGAAAATTTTTACAATATTTCCTTAATGACGATATAAAATATTTAAACTTTTTAAATGTTTAAGTTTTTTCTTAAATCTCTAACCCTTTAAACTATTATTTAAGCAACTTTTTTTTTAACCAGAACTCCTTAACTAAATTAAACGTTAACAATAACACATTATTTACTTGTTATTTAAACGAATTTTTGCAAAATAAATTCAAATAATTTTGTACGTTGTTGTTTTAAATTAAATATGTAGGTATATAAAATGACATTGAAATTTTTCATTATACGAGTATGAGCTTGAACTTATTTTATTTTGTTGACTTTATTTTCTTATTTGTATTTTGTTACCCGTAATTTAAAATATAAAATCATCATGACACTTCACTCACTCACTACCACTCAACGGCAACAAAATTTTAAATATTCTAAAAACAAAAAAAAAAAAAAAATATAAAATCAAGAGCAATGAAGTCATAAAATATATATGTACATATGACATTTAAACCACAGTGTGAGTAAAATCCAACTGTATTTATTTACAATGTAAAAATTATTATAATAACTTACTAACTACTACTACAAATTCTTAGTTAATTAAGTTATTATTATGAAAATGTTTAACATACATAGGTACATAATTTCTATTAAAAATGCATTAGCCTTAATAATTACACTGTCCAACACCATTTTTGGAACAGAATAGCGACCCTATAATTCTGAAAGGGTAAGTTGAGTAGATCATTTTTGTAGAACAAACTTATGGTCCAGCACGTCTGAGTTTTTTTTTACAGTGGGTCAAAGTTTTCATTTTTTGGTCGAAGGGAGCATTATAATATATGAATAAAATGTTGTAAGTTAATGTCTGAGAGAATTCTTATGGTCAGAGTTGTATTGTGGAATTGTATGAGGATTATTTTTGTGGAAGATCTTAACCCTCTAACTGGTCTCTTTATGGGTCAATTTGACCCTTTTTTCGATTAAATCAAAAAATATCCTTTAAAAAAGGACATTTAAGGATTAAAATATTCTACGAAAATGTTTGGCGGAAAATTTCAGTGGGGGTCGCCAAAGACACCATTGTTGTAAGTAAAGCTCTTTACGATTAATTGGCAAAATTACACGCCAACTTCTATAAAAAAATTATAATTTTGTTTTAATAGTGGTTTATGTACATAAGTATGTACATATTTATTTTTTTCAAATTTTCGAGTAAAAGGGAAATGGGAAATAGCACTAGTATGACAATGGATTAAAGATTAAACTTAATATGCTTTCCTGTATTTAGCTTGACGTGAATGTTCCGATGGGTCAAGGTTTCTGTACAAGCCCCATACGTATTCAGCAAGCATTACACTTTGGGATTTCCCTTTGAATCTTTCTTCCAATACCTTTATATCCTGATGAAACCTTTCACCGTGTTCATCTGAAACCGCTCCAAGGTTTTCTTAAAAAATTGAGATGAGAGTGCAGAAAATGCAGCTTTAGTGACATCTTAACGCCAATATTGTTAAAACCGATTAGCATGCTTTCAATATTTTCTGCATAGTTTTGTGCTTTTGAGTTTCCAAGGAATTCTGATATAACTAGCTGCATAAAGTCAAATGCTGTCTTTTGCATATCCGACAGCTGACCATAAAATTCTTCATCGTGTAATAATTTTCTTATATCGGGTCCAACGAGCATTCCTAGAAAAGGTAATTTACATTAAATGAAATAAATTATTTCTTAAAACCGTATTTTACCTTCTTTTAATTTTGCTGCAGATAATCTGGGGAAAATTGTTTGAATGCGTTTGAAAGAATTTCCTTGTGTATTTAAGCTTTTAATAAAATTTTTCACCACGCCCAACTTAATATGCAGAGGTGGAAGTATGACCTTATCTTTTGGGACAAGGGATTCATGGATTACATTTAAGTCACCAATAATATTTTCTTTACGTTCTTCGAAATATTTAACATGATAATGGCAGGTGGTAGCACGTGAATCCCATTTATAAAGAAAGCACATATATTTTGTGTATCCTGTTTGCATTCCAGTCAATATTGCAATCATTTTGAAGTCTGCGCATACTTCCCATTTATATTTATAGTATTCAATTTTATTTAAGAGATTTGAAATATTTGCGTATGTTTCCTCCTTTTTTGTGGAATACGCAACCGGTATTGATGGATGCTGATTCCCATTGTGCAGTAAAACTGCTTTTAAGCTGTGTTTTGAACTATCTATCTGACTAGACGCGAGAACTCAGTGTTTGGCCCGGCCGAACTTAACGATGTTTTCACCTGCTTTGTATGTGTTGGCGTGTAATTTTGCCAATTAATCGTAAAGAGCTTTATTTACAACAATGGTGTCTTTGGCGACCCCCACTGAAATTTTCCGCCAAACATTTTCGTAGAATATTTTAATCCTTAAATGTCCTTTTTTAAAGGATATTTTTTGATTTTTATCGAAAAAAGGGTTAAATTGACCCATAAAGAGACCAGTTAGAGGGTTAAGATCTTCCACAAAAATAATCCTCATACAATTCCACAATACAACTCTGACCATAAGAATTCGCTCAGACATTAACTTACAACATTTTATTCATATAGTATAATGCTCCCTTCGACCAAAAAATGAAAACTTTGACCCACTGTAAAAAAAAACTCAGACGTGCTGGACCATAAGTTTGTTTTACAAAAATGATCTACTCAACATACCCTTTCAGAATTATGGGGTCGCTATTCTGTTCCATTCAAAAACTCTTAATTTGTTGGACAGTCTTATGTAATTTGCTTAAATTTATATAAAAAAAATCTTAAAGAAAATCAAGCTACAATAAAATAATGTGACAATGATACCAATTCTAGTCGCTGTGCTTACACAACAGCAAAACAAATAACTATGTACAACAAATTGTAAACAAAACATTCAATCACTCCCCTTTAAAAAGAAACGGAAAGACAGAAGAAACAGTGATGGAAAATGGGTTTTTGTTTTTCGTACCAACTATATAAATAAAATGTACTTTTTAGACCTCCATGGTACCATTTTTAATATTTGTTAAATAATCATAAAACTTTACCACAAATTTACTTTAATGAAAATTCGATATATCTTATAGCAACATTATTGCGTTAATTGTCGCGATTATCTAAAAATATTCTTATTTATGAAGTATTGAGTCATTTGCGAAAAGTTAACCTTTAAATATATATACATATTTCCAAAATAACTACAATTATTATTGTAAGAATAAAAGAAATAGAAGATTTAACTTCTAACGATTTTGAAATCCTGATTAACTACAATTCAAGCTTTAGTTTTTGAATTCAGTCTCAAAATCATTTAATGTAGATGAATATGTCAAAGACTCATATTGTTCGATAATTCGACCAAAAATTTATTGTCGTAATAATTATCTCATAGATGCATATTTAAAGATCAAATTGATATCAGTTCCAAAATGTTCATGAAATTTAATAAAATCTCTTTTGCTTGCACTATTACACAAATAGTAGTATGATATACAGCCAAAGCTGTACGAAAAATTTGTTCGGAATGAAACCAATTGTTCGTTTTATTTTTTCTTTAGAAGCAAAATACGAAAATAATCCTACTTCCGAACAGAATTAAATTCTGTGACATGTCTGATATTTATCTGTTTCATCTGAAATACCAAATATTGATGCAACAGTATTTTGAAATTGTACCATATGACTCGTGGTAGTACTACGGTACCAACTGTGTTTAAAAAGTATCAGAAAAGTACAATGTTGCCATCAGTGAGAAGAAAGCATGAAGCAGAGTTAGGTAGAAAAGAGAGAGTGAGAGGAAGTCTTATATTAAAATAACATTACTTTTCTTCTTTTTGTTATTGTTGTTCTACAAACAATCTACTCATTACAATAATAACAATTTACTTTTATTACTGTAACAAAACAATAACAACAACAACTATCACTGCTATTATTTCTACTCACACTAGTTGAATGTGTGACACCAACAACAACAACAGCAGAAATAAACACCTTGAATGGTGACAATTTGTATTTGTAGGAATGGATGTCAAACAGACCCTTTGCTACGTAAATAAAATAGAACCTTAGTATAATATAGATAATAAGTGTTGATTTCTCGTAGTAATGTTTGTGTGTTTGTTTATTTGTTTTCTTTTTGTAGTGAGAGAGAAATTAAATGGCAACATTACCGGAAATGAAATTTGTTTTTATTAGGCTTACAGCCTAGAATATTTAATTGAAAAAGAAAACCTCCAGCAACAAATTGCATTTTACAGTTAATTTGTAATTTAATTTAATTTTTTTTATAAAAATAAACTAAAAAAAAATTCTTTGAAAATAGCTTAAAGTAATATTAGGGTTTTGTTGCTTTTTTAATCTAATCATTTAAATTTCTTTAATGTTATCAGTGTGTACTGTTTTTTCAAACGTTAAAAAACATTTTAGTTACATATTTAAAATTACGAAAAGACAGTTAAACTAAATTTAGAGGTCTTAACAAAATTAAAGTTAAATCTAAAGGATTTGCGCCCTTATTCTTGTTTTTAAACAAATTTCTTTAACATTTTAACTGACATTAAATAAATAATTTAAAACCAAAAATTGTTTTTTTTTTAGAATGACAATTTTAATTTATTTGGAATTATGTTTTATAATAGAATTATTATTGTAAATATTACAGTTTTCTTATAGCAAGACCTTATATACAGACCTTATTAACAGTTCTAATATAATAGAAGTTTAAAACATTAAAATATTATACAATTTACATATCTGTATTTTTTTATAACTTAGTTAAGTGATTATTTTATACACAACATTTTTATAATACATAGTTAACAAAAAACCTAGATAACCTTGATTATCTAACACATAAAAAACTAGAAACAATGCAACAAATAGCAGCAACAAAGTTGGTCAATTTAAACCAAATATATGTACATACGATATACATACTTTCAAAAAAATTAAAATAAAAATACCACAAAAAGTCAATAAACGCTAACACAATGTAGGAGAAGGGGAAGACAGAGATTATTATAATAAAAACGTGCAATAAATCCATTTAAAAGTAAACACAATTTTAAAAAAATAATAGGAAATAATAATAAAGACCTGGCTACACGTTTTAATAAATCTTTCAATAACATCAAATAGCAAATTATGTTATAGAAACTATACAAAAGAAACACTTGTTAACAAAATGACGTTTTCAAATCGTAAAAATTAAAATCATTGTAATTAATATATAAATTATTTAGATTTCAAAACAAGCTTATTACTGTTTATGTTTTAGTGGCTCTATATTTTTGGAACTTCGAATGAATTATGTATTAACAACATTTTATTGATTTGAATTTTTGTTAAAATTTGGATTATGCCATTATTTCAAAGTAACGGTGATTCAAGTAGAAAATTGTTCAACTAATTCGAACAGTTTTCTATAGAAATTTTTTTAATTAATTCGAAAACTGTTCAATTAGTTCGAACATTTTTCTATTGAAATTTGTTCAAATAATTTGAACAGTGTTTAATAGAAAATTTTTAAACAAAGTATAACAGTTTTCTCTACCATTTTGTTCAATACAATAGATCAATTTTCTTCCTAAACTGATATCCCATACCTATTTCTTAAAACATAATGATTTTTAGGAATTTCATGTAACAAAAATTTACCGGTTCTTCAAAACAACTGCTAAATAAAACGTTGCAAAATCTCACACTGAACTTTCAAATGACAAACAACAAATTTTACAGAAAATTTTAATTTTAATCAAAAGATTTCTTTTTGCAATAAAACGAAAAAATAAAATTTTAAAAAAGCAAAAAGATTTGGCTGTTACAACATTCCTAATAAAGATAAAAAATTTTCACTTTTTATCACTGAATGACTGACTGACTTTGAAAGCAAAGAAATAATTCCGCTTTTGTTACACTGACATTTAAAGAAGCTAATCTTAAGAAAATTCCCACTATAAAAAGCTATAAAATAGATGAACATAAATTTCTTTCAGTACACAGTGGATTTAAAATGAGTTGATAAAAGTTGCAAAGAGAGGGTGAGGAAACAAACTGCATTTCCTAAAATGGTATGGTACACTTTGAGTTTTGTTTTGCTTTTATTTCTTCTTTTTTACTCTTTTCTAATCTTCTTTGATAATTATATCTTCAATGTTTTGCTGTGTCGTTCTATATTTGGCAAACATGTCACATTTTCAAACTAGTTTTCCAGTTTTTTTTTTTTCATTATTAAAGAGATTTTTTTTTCAAATTCTTTTGCAAAATTGCCAAGCTTGTGTATTTTGTGAGCATTTGTATGAACTATTTGTGGTTATAAAAAAATCACAAGAAAAAAGCTAAATAAAGTATTTTTAAACAATGTTGTTTGATTTAGTTTTCATTTGCTGCTTTACAACAATTTTATTACACTTTGTTGCTGTTTGCAAAGGCGTTGAGGAAAGCTTTGTTGGGAGTTACATAGTTAGTTGTAAGGGATAAATTAAAAATAATAATGAATTTTTCCAAACATTATTAATTTTTTGTTTAATATTTTATTTAATTTATCATTGAGACAAGCGTGGAAGTACACAAATTATCTTTTTTTTTTATTTTTTCATAAACAAAATAAAAAGAGTAAAATTAATTAATTCTAATTCACGTAATTAAAACATGCAATATGTACACGTTTTTATTTTAGGTAAATCATGCATTAAAATACAATAAAACAACAACAGCAGCAACAACAAAATAAATATAATGGAAAATAATTGAAATACGAAAATTATTATTCAATGAACTTGAAAACACAAACAAACACTCAAAGGAACTACGTCACTTAATAGACAAATTAATAGAAATATCAAATAAAAACTGATTATGATACATTCATAACATTATTCTACAGCAAAGTTTGCCAAGTATAACAGAATTTCGAACAGTTTTTCATAGAAAATTTCGAACAGTTTTCTGTAGAAAATTGTTCCAGAATTTCGAACAGTTTTCCATAGAAAATTGTTTAAGAATTTCGAAGAGTTTTGATCAGTTTTCTATATAAAATTGTTAAAGAATTTCGAACAGTTTTCTATAGAAAATTGTTTAATAATTTTGAACAGTTTTCAATAGAAAATTGTCCAAGAATTTCGAACAGGTTGTTAAAGAATTTCGAACAGTTCCATAGAAAATTGTCTAAGAATTTCGAACATTTCTCTATAGAAAATTGTTCAAGAATTTCGAACAGTTTGTTTAAGAATTTTGAACAGTTTTCTATAGAAAATTATTCAAGAATTTCGAACTGTTTAGTATAGAAAGATGTTCAAGAATTTCGAACAGTTTTCTATAGAATACTGTTGAAGAATTTCGAACAGTTTGTTAAAGAATTTCGAACAGTTTTCTGTAGAAAACTGTAAGAATTTCAAACATTTTTTTTATAGAAATTTTTTTAAGAATTTCGAACAGTTTAGTATACAAACCTGTTTAATAATTTCAAACAGTTTCCTATAGAATACTGTTGAAGAATTTCGAACAGTTTGTTAGACTTTCGAACGGTTTTCTATAGAAAATTGTATACATACTCCCTGCCCCACGATGTCGAACGATAACGTTCGCTTAGATAAGACTTAAGACACAAACTTTATTATGAAATAAATAAACTTGATTGAGTAAAAAAAATAGATACGATAAAAAGTTTGTGTCTTAAGTCTTATATAAGCGAACGTTATCGTTCGACATCGTGGGCCAGGGGGATAGTTTCTATGTTCTATATTAAACTGTTATACATTGATCATAATTCAATAGGAAACTGTTATACAATCTGTTTGATATAAAAAACAACAGAACTTAATTTATCTTCAAAAAATATTTAAAAAAATAATAAAAAATTTTAATTTTCTTATCCTGTGCAAAAAGAAACAAATAAATACACAATTGTTTTCTAAATATAACAACAAAAGCAGAAACTTTTAAGCAATTAGATAAGATAAATTAAATATTTAAATTAACAAACATTTAAATATTGAAATAAGACTGCATTTAAAAGATACACGAAAACTCAGCACACAATGTGTCATAAAATAAATTTTAAAATTAAAAAAAAAAAAAAAAAGCAACAAACTTCAAAAACAACCCACATTCTTCAGAACAGCAAAAGCAGTCTTGTGAATGTTTGAACAAAAAAACAGTCAGCAGTTAGCAGTCAATACCGTATTAGACATTATTAGCAGTAAAATTTGAAAGCCCTGACACCGGTTTGTTGTCGTAGTTGAAAATCCATAAAAAAAAAAATAAAACACAGAGCAAAAAGAGAGCGTCAGAGAGCTCTAAATACCATTCAATGTCAAACACAAATTTTTTGTACAACTTTTTTTATTGTATTTAAATTTATTTTGTGTTATTCTAGTTATACCCACAGGTTATGATGTCATGAATTTTTGTTAACGATGACGGCAAGTAACTTAACTTAATTATTAATGTTTTCAACGGCGTCTTTTAAATGTCGCTGCAGCTGCTTTTTTGTGTATTCCTTTATGGCTTTTATAAATCACTGACAACTTTTAACAATTAAGTTGCAAAAGTTTGAACTGAAATCGGAAACGTTTTGTAGACATTTCTTTATACATACATATTTTAGTTTTGTACCTATAAATTATGGCAGGTTATGTAAAACCCCACAGATATTTTGTTACTGACTTTTTTTAATACAGTACAACCTCCCTAATCCGGACACTCGCTAATTCGGACTATCCAGTAATCCGGACATTTAAATTTTTCGGACAGTTTAGAAATTTTTTCTCTATAATCCGGACAAGTGTTCTTGCAGTTTTTTTTTACTAAACTCTGCATGGCAAAATATTACCAAAACGAACATTGATAAAAGTTGGTCCAAGTTGCTGCCAAAGCTTTCCGCCGAAAGCGAATGGGAAAATGAAGATTGCCTACCTCTTGTTCAATTAAAAGCCAGAGATCCAATATGTCAGGATATGAATAGCATTTATTCTGCATTATCCACTCTTAACCCCTCCGTATATTTCTGCCTCTCTAACATAGATATTTGGGCACGAGGTGAAAATTAATTTACTTACGATTTATCGGATGAAGATATAGTCCAATCAGTAATTGCCAACCAAAATATTGAAGAAGTTGATAGTTCTTTGGAGGAATCTGAGAATGCTGAAAACAAAGTCTCCAATAAAGAGGCAATTGAACTGTTTTCAAAAGCTATTTTATGGGATGAACAAATCAAATCGACAGCTAAGGATATATGTATTATTTTTAAAGGAATTTAAAAATAGAGCTGACAAATTACATAAATTTATGTACGTATGTATGTGTATTCAAGCAACATTTCATTGCATAGAGTTCATAATAGCATTTAGAATATAATTTAAAAACTTTTATCACATAAAATATAAAGATATTGGACTAATAAAGAGAATCTAAAACAAAAATTTTTAAATTATATTTCTAAATGCTATTATGAACTCTATGCAATGAAATGTTGCATTGCATACTGCGTTTATGAAAACAGCCTGTGTTTCTTAAAATCAATTAAATACAAATGAATTCTTATGAGTACTTATTTTCTTTTCGGTAATAAAAATAAATTATATATGTGTACATATACTATGTATTGGGTTTAAAATTTTATTTCAACTGTAGTCCGGACGATCCACTAATCCGGACAGTAGCTGAAACTATATCTGTCCGGATTAGGGAGGTTGTACTGTATTTTTAAAATTCAGTTATAAAATTAACATTTTTATTGTTTATATTTTGCTGGTTTTGTGAATTTGTTTGAGTAAACCAAACAAAAACTAAACCTTATTTAACCACAAAATTTATGGAAATGTTACAGAAAAATAAACAATTAAAATAGATAAAATATAAACGACATAATTTTGTGTGTTATAATGTCTTCCTCTTTGTCTTACCGTAAGAAATGCAATAGAGAGCGAAAGCGAGAGGCAGAAATAACAAGTAGTCTAGACGTGAACCAATTTATTGCTAAAATTTGAAATTATAATATTTTTCCATATTATTATAAATAGCATTTAAAGAAAGTGGCTGAATATAACAAATAAAATCAAAGTCATTCAATTAGAAGAGTTTCAAGCAGCAGCAGAGAGGAAAGTAAATAAATAAACGAAAATAGTCTAGACTTGAACCAATTGATAGCAAACATTTATTACTTAAATTCACAACAAAATAAGGGGACTAGTTATCTATTACCATATTAGCAGTCTATTGTAGATTAAATTTCAGCCATTTCTACACACATTTTGTAAAAATGTTAAAGACCTTTAAAACGAACTCAAAAACAAACCTAAAACTGGGCTAAATGCAGCAATATTTTTACACAATTTATATACTCGTAGGTACGTATACATATGTATATGTATGTATGTATGTACGAGTATGTATCTTTTTTGCTCTTTCTATTCTGTGTTACAGTTTTTGGTTTTATTATTGGTATTTAGACTACATTTTCATAATTACTTGTGGTTTCTTTTGTTGTTGCTATTGCTATATTATTATTTTACGCTCTGTTAGATTAAATGGATCTTTTGCACATTCACAACAACAATAAAAACTCATAAACAACACACAAATTTCACTTTATTTGTTGTTTTCTTTTTTTTTTTTCTTCTTATTTCTGTTGCTATTTGCTGCAGAGATTTTGTTTTGTTTTTATTTTAGTACTTACCATCATCATCAGAAAGCAAATCATCACACACACACATATAATTTTTATTATTTTCCCAGCAAACCCAAACGTCAAAACTTTGTCATCACTTGTCAAACACCTGATGTTTGTATTTGTTTTATTTATTTTAAAATCAAATGTAATTTCATGTTTTTAAACACATATTTAAGAAGTCGTTTGAGAAAAATAATTTTTCGAAGCTTTCTCAAACATTTGAGAAAATTTTGGATTTCATAACATTCTTAATTTTAGTTTAGTTTGTTGGGTTTGTTTGTATTTATTAGCTTCTACATATGTATGTATGTTTGTTGCAGCTTAAACGCTCTATTTTAATCGCAATTATTTGTAATTTAAAGCAATTTTTTAAAGAAATAGAAAGAGCAGAAACACATTTGTAAATCTTGAAATGAGCATTTCTTTTTAAAGCACTTAACCCTTTAAACTAAATTAAAGCAGAGTATAAATAAACAAATAAAGGGTGTCGCAACTAGAACGCAATTTTTAAATTTTTGTCGCCATTCGAAGTGTCATTGTTTCATTTGAACAATTGTTATTGTTTGCTAGTAGAAGGTACGAGGTTAGTAAAAATGGAGCGCTACACGAATGAACAATGCATTCTCATTATGAAATTGTTTTACCAAAATGGTGAAAGTTTTTCGGCTACAGTTCGCAAATTGCGATCAATTTGGGGTCACAATAATGCTCCAAAAGAGTCAACTATAAAGAGATTAATGGATAAATTTGCCGAAACTGGGTCTGTTAGTGATGTAAAGACAACAACGCGCCTTCGACCAGGTCGATCGACCGAAAATGTCGCAGCTGTACGTGATGATGTCGCTCAAACTCCATACATCTCAATTCGACACCAAGCTCAGCAAATTCGTGTCGCCAAATCCACTATGCAGCGAATTTTGACGAAAGATTTGCATCTTCATGTATACAAAGTTCAATTGACTCAGGAACTGAAGCCAGCTGACCATAGACAGCGAAGGGAGTTCGTTAATTGGGTATTGGAGAGACAACATGAAAATGCTGATTTTGCTGATAAAATCATCTTCAGTAACGAGGCACATTTCCATCTTGATGGCTTCGTCAATAGGCAGAATTGTCGCATTTGGGGTGAGGAAAATCCTCGAGTGATTCACGAGAAGCAAATGCATTCTCAACGTGTCACTGTGTGGTGTGGTTTTTGGGCTGGAGGAATCAAGCGCAAACAGTCAATGGTGTTCGGTATCGTGAAATGATAACCAGTTTTTTTCTTGCCTAGAATTGAAGAAATGAATGTGGAGGGCATGTGGTTTCAACAAGACGGCGCCACATGTCATACAGCCAGAGAAACAATTCAATTTATGCATCAGTCATTTCCCGGTCGTGTTATTTCGCGTTTTGGAGACCAGAATTGGTCGCCTAGATCGTGCAATTTAACACCTTTAGATTTTTTTTCTTTGGGGTTTTTTGAAGTCGATGGTTTACGTGAATAGGCCGACGACGACTCAAGCCTTAAAAGAGGTAATTGGACGCTGCATTAATGTAATACCGCAGCAGTTATGCAAAAAGGTCATTGAAATTTTCATTAAAAGATCGCGTCTGTGCCAGCAAAGCCGCGGCGGCCATCTGCACGATATCTTGTTCCATACATAACCTCATTCTGTCTACTTTACGATATAATAAAGTTTCACGATTTTTTTTTTAAATATCTGTTTTATTTAAAATTTAAAAATTGCGTTCTAGTTGGGACACCCTTTATTTACATATACGAGTATGTTATAGAATCTATAACAAAAAGTTGTAATTTGATTATAAAAGTTGACCTTTTATAAATTTGGAAAATGAAAAATGTGTTTCTTAAGCATTAAACACATTCACCACAGCAGGCTACACGAATGCCGCTTAGTTTGTTAGTTCGTTTTTAATGAAGTTACAATAAATAAATAAAAGTAAAAAAAAAATAATCTGTTCATGCCAAGAAGGAATCAAGCCAATTTCGCATATCCTGTGCTGAAGTGAAGCGTATGCCAATGGGGCAAGGTCTGGACTTTAACACGGGTGAGACAAAAATTCCCAGCCACTTCTTTCTAAATAGTTTTTAACAGACATTGAAACATGAGTCCCAGCATTATCATGACGGTACATTACGCTTTCATGTCTAGCAGAATATTCTGGGCGTTTTTTGGTCTATGGTTGCTTCAAATGAATCAGTTTTATTCGGTACAGTTTCTCAGAAATGATATGACTAGATTTCAATAGCTTATAAAATATAAAATCCTTTGATTCAATCAAATACAATTTGTTTGTTTGAATGGCCTTCACATACGATATCTTACGTTTCGGGTTATCGTAATGAATCCATTTTTCAAGTAATGATTCGCTGCAAAAATTACATAATTGTCTTTCAAAGTCTTTCGACTTCAATTTATATGGTACATTATTTCGCTGGTTTTGAACGATTCATGCTTCTCGCACACGTATTAAAATTACTATTCGAGTAGAGTAGTTAGCAAGGACTTTGCAAACTCCTGTTGAGTTTGACAACAATATTTATAGAGTAGTGCCTTCAATTCTTGGTTTTAAACCCTTTTAGGCTGGCCTAGACGATCTAGTCTACCTTTTTAGAATCAGTACTTCTGAACCACACAAAACATTTATTATACTTTAAAAACCAATAGAATACACTTACCATAAGCTTCGGTGTGCTTCAGCTGCACTTTTGAAGCAAAACAAAGTAAGCAGCTGATCCCGAAATCTGACGTTTTCATAAAAAATAAATTTGTTCTTCGAATTTTTTAAATAACTGAAATGGCTGAAGAGAATTTTGTTGATTTTATAGAAGCTATTACTAAAATACAAGAAAAAAGTAAATAAAAACATTAAAAATTTTCAGAAAATGTCTAACAACCGTGTGAACTTAAAATTTTTGTCTTCCAACGTTATAAGAAAAAGCATTTTCAGTACATTGGAAGACAAAAATAATGTCAGACATCTGGCAATCGTGTAAACACAAATTTTTGTCATTGTTGTAAGACAATTGTCAAACACTTTTCATTGTCATATGTGCAAAGTTTATGCATCTGCCAATGGCAGCATTTATTTCTAAATGCAACTCTGTATATACATAAATAAACAAACAAGTGTGCATTAATAACATTTTGGAAAAACAATTTCGGTTGACAGATAAATTCATTGTGTGACAATTGTGGGCCAAAGAAATTGTTAGTTTTCTCACAGTGGTCTGAACTGACAATTTACCTTTTACTAACAATTTGTCAATGTCAGTACATTGCTAGCACATTGCTAGATCTGACAACGTTGTAATGTCTGACGACCGTCTATACATAGCTTTACAAACTTTAATCAAACAAAATAGAAATTAGGTTAATTTCGCAGCATGGAAAACAACCTGCAGTCTCGTGTTGCCTCATCATTGATTCTCATATAAACGTGTGTATTTTAATTTTGACATATTGTGTCGGTAGCCTGCTGCGGCAATTGTGTTTAATGTTAAAAATCTGAAATCGATTAAAAAAACTTTCAATAAATTAGTATAGTCAAAATTATTTATCTAGTAATTTAAACAAAAATCGTTTATCTCATCATTAATAAAGGACAACAAGTCGACTTTTCATAAATTACCAAAATTAAAACAATCGAAAAGTCTTCTTCTTATTTCAACTATAGAAATCTATTGCAGTAAGGCGCAATAACGTATTTAAATAGTTTGCAAATTTTATTTCTTATCGAACTAATAATTTTAAAGTAGTAATAATTAATATATTTGTCTTTAACAAAGCACTCCTTAGTAACAGCAATTTTTTACTCGAATTGTATTATTTATTAATCCTCATATCAATTAAAGTTTTTATATTTTTAAACTTAAATTAACAAAAATCGTATTTTTCTCAATTTAATTTTAGTTAAGTTTCTGGATGAATTCTCTTAAAAAATAAATATTTTTTTCATTTAAATTCTTTTGTTTTTATATTTCTAATTAAAATACAAACAGCTGCCATTAGTTGCAATATTTTTAAAATATTTATTTATGTTTTTAAAAAAACAAGCAAATATTTTCTTAGCTTCTTTTAATAAAATAACAGACAGACTTTAGAAACTCCATAGACAAAATAACCACAAACAAAAAGCATGCATATTTAACAATAACAAAAGTAGGAGCAAGTTTTTTTTTTATCAAATAAATATTTTTATAATAAAAACAGCTATGGCACAAAAAAAAGGAAAAGCAAAGACTAAAAATCATGAAATACATCCTCATAGTATGCGTATCAGAATGTTTTTAGTTTTATATGCTTTTTATTACATTTTTTATGCATTTTTTCAGGCTGCAGATAAATTTGCATAAAGTTTGCGTTTTTCTGTCACTTGTGTCTAAAAGTTTGATGGAGAGTTGCCAGATGTATAAATTTGTAGTTTCTTCAAATGGGAAATATGACAATTGAATTAGTTAGATAAATCCTGGGCATTTGAGATTCATTTTAAAAAGTCATTTCATGATTTTTTATAATGACAGAAATGATAGCATTAAAAATAAAGAAAAACAAACTAGAATTGTACAATTAACCCAAAAAATACAATTTAATTTTTAAATATTTATGACGCCCACAAAATATGGACGAAATTTCAAGCGTGCAATTAATTAAGGACACAATAACATGTAAGCTTGAAGCAAATAATACCAAAAGTTTTATGATATTCTCAAAATTTGTCCTAGTTTGGACAATTTAACTCTTCTCCTAGAAAATAACTGCATATTGTGTCAAATTAATTGTTATTTATGAATATATAATAAGTCATATTTTCAACTAAGATTGATAAAGGTCGTGCATATACATAATTAAGAACAAAACACAAAGTTTACAAAAAAAGTATTTTTTAAAAATAAATCAATATTTTGTTGCAAATCCAATAACAACCGCCTGACATCTGCGAGGCATTGAGGTCACCAAATTTTTACATACACTACTTGGAATAGATTTACAAGCTGTATTTATTTCGGCAAAAAAAAAACATTAAAATTGCTGATTTTTACAGTGCTTAGTTTGGTTTTTACAACTTGCAATAAATTCTCAATAGGGTTGAGATCAGGACTGCATGAAGGCCAGTCAAGAACAGTAACCGAATTGTTATAAAATGCTTCGCATCTTTTAAATATCCATTTTACTGGCATGTTTTCATCAGCATACGGCATCATTGTATCGCTTAGAATTCTTGCATACTAAAACTTATCCATATTTACCTCAATTTTATACAGCGGCCCAACACTACGTGACGACATAGCACCACAAAGCATTAAAGAACCTCCTCCATGCTTCAAAGCGGCTCGGGTGTACTTTGAACCTAACACTTTCAACTTTGGTCGGCGAACATATTTTTATCCATCTGTCCATGTGTCGTCCGAAAACAATACTCTTTTCTATTCTATTCTCCATTCTGCTTCTTTGCGCATTCGAGTCTCTTTTTTCGGTTACTTTCAGACAATAATGTATTCTTTCGTGAAATTCTTCCAAACGGTCCAACTTCTCGCAATCGACGTTTTACTGTATCTACAGGTTTTGCATCTTTTTGGCTAAAGACTGCAATCCGAAATCTCATTTGCTGATTTATGCGAAATTTTTTTTCAGCTCGCGTACAATCAGTACAGCTTTACGAACTGTCGTAATATGGCTTCTTTTTTACGGGCCACCTTTTCTGTAGTCGAAAGCTTACTGAAATATTTCACCGCTTAAAAAAACACTGTTTCCATCCTGATACCATTTGTACAATAACCTTTTGAGTACTGACATTACAGGATTTGCTTTTAACCATGTTAAGCAAGTATTAACTTGACTTAACTTTACTTAAATTAATTAACTTTATACAATTAATTTAATTTAACTTTTAAGAATTACCTGTATTTGAAAATGTTTATAAATTTATCACTGCAGTGTTAAATTTTAGCGTTTTATTTAATAAATATTACCTTTAACATAGCGATTTAAATATTGAATACTACTGTCCTTAATTAGTTGCACACACCTGCATATATTCTAAGGACTGTCCTCTTTTAGTTACCCGTAATTTGAAAACAATGGCGCATATTCATAAACAATAAAGTCGACTTTAAGTGTGCTTTTAGACGAAATTTTGTATGAAAATTCATAGTACTTAAAATACCATTTTTTAATGGTAAAATTAAAAGAATTTTAAATGTTACAATAAACCTATTTTCTAAGTTCAATTGGAACAATTTTGAATAATAACAAAACATATTATTAAATCTGCTAATCATTCTGGTTTTAACCCATAATTTTCATGAAATTTACCTCCCCTTTGATTTAAACGTTTTGGTATGCTAAACTAAAATAGTTGTTTAAGTTACGCAAACCCTTTAATTTAATAAAACATATATTTTTTTAATTTCTATAAACATCTTTTTATAGCCTCAAATATAATATGTATGTATATTAGATTATTTAGTTTATATACTCTTGGTATAAATTTCACAAAGCCGAAAGAACTCTAGTTATAACACAAAAAACCGCAATATTTTGTGTAGTATTTCTTTCTATAAATGAAAAATGCAAAAAAAAAACTTTGCTTGAGATGAAAAATAATACTTGAACACAAAACTCAGGTAGTTGAAACCACAAGATATTCAGATATTCAAAAAAAAAAAAAACACAATAAACCAACAACGCATAACATAACCCTCTATAGAAATTGAGTAAAATGGAGAAAAAATATACTTTATACATATAAACAAATAAATAAATAAATAAATTTTGCGTAATACTTTAGAAATAGTAGACTGTTGATACGTAGATACACAGTAGAAGACAAAACTGTTCACAAAAAGCTATATATCAGAATATCTTTCGAAAATCTTTCGTTTTAAAACCGACCAAAGATGCTCGTTACGGTTTACATTTGGGGACTAAGAAGGCCATTCGAGCAGTTTGATAAAAAGTATTTTAATATAAAAACAGTTTTGTCTTCTACTGTATATTATAAAGTAAGAATACACTGAAATAAATAAATAAATGAAAAATTATCTTTAGCATATTATAATTAAGCGAAAGATAGTTCTCTATATAAAACATTACTGTGCCCATTACTAAGTAACATATAGTCATGGTTTGTTGGGTGACTACTGTACTATACTAGTCACTGGTATTCAAATTGCCAGAGGTTGCTTTTCTATTTATTTTTCTATTCACAATTTCTCTCTCTGTGCAGTCTAAACTAGTAGAGTAGAAGAAGCCTCACAAACAAAATAAACTAAACTTGAAGTTTTTTTTTTATTAAAAAAAAACTGCATTACACTTAAGTTACAAATAGAGAAGTGTATAGATAAAGTTATAGAAAAGATGCAAATATAATGAAATACAACAAAAGTCTTGAACAAATTATATATATTTTCCTCTTTCTTTAGTATTATTCGCTTTTATCTGCACTATAGACTATAAAAGAATGTATAAAGCTAGATTTACACGATTGAAATTTTCTTTAAAATTGCACTTCAAAATGCTTTAAACTCGTGTAAACAGCAAAATTTATTGATCAAAATTTATTGAACAAAACTTTTGAAGATTTTATTGTTGCCGTGTAAATATGCATCAAAATCGCATCTGGCGATATTGATAACTATAAATAATTTGACAGCATGTTCATTCTTTTCATTTAATACATATGCATGGGCTGGTGCTATAATATTGATGTGTTTTCCATTTAATGCCCCGATTGAATTGGGAAAATTCCGCGTTTTATTTATACTTTGGGAAATACTCTCCCATTCCTCTTCTGTTGCTGGCATCTGCACCAATAGATATTATTTTTGATATGTTTTTTTATTTAATAAATTAGGTTTTACCTTTAAAAATTCATCTTTTAATACTTTAAATAATACAGCGCGGACTTGAGGCACAATATTGCCTATCGATGATCTTGATTTTTTAAACAAGAACATCAGACTTGGGTAACTGTCCCCAGTCGCTAAAAATCTCAAAGTAATTGCCAGGCGTTCTCCGGGGCATAAGATTCCCGCATATTAGTATTGGCCTTTTCTATTGATGGGGTGACGAGATTAAGCAAATAATCAAAATCGTTTTGTGACATTCGCACAAGGTTTTTGTATAAGTCAGGATAATTCCTTATCAATCACTCCATAGAAGAGACATACAGACCTAAGATTTCTATTTTGTAGCTAAATCATTTTGATGGAATAAATTTGACATTTCCAAAATCTTTCTATAAGACTATAAGAAGTTAATAAATTTGTTTGTGCAATTCTATAATGCTAAAATTGTTGGTTCTAATAAAATGAAAATTATTTTCTAAAAATGCTACCCTTCCTTTTAAAACGTTGTTTTTTTAATTTTTTGGATCTAAAATTGGCCCAGTTTAGTGATGTGTGCAAATGGTTTTGCAAAATATCTAAATATTGTTTAGCACTCTTACTACAAAATACACTGTATTGCAATTGTCACACCTTTGCGCCTTTGCAACACTCAATTTTAGGTTTTTGGTAATATGTATTGTGTTGGCATCACTTTTTCTCTCATTATCAATATGTTAGGATCTTGCCATATTTTAGTTGTTTTTTACTTTGCACCAGTGTTGCCAGTGAAATTTCGAGAAAGATACATTTTAGTTTCCAAAAAGATACATTTTTTCCCGAAAAGATACATTTTGAAAAAAAAAAAAATAAAAGAAAAATAATATTCGGTCCAAGGTTTTTCAATTTCATTCAATTTTGTAAAACTGTGTTAATTGATTAATACAATTTGTGTAAAATTTTTAAAAGTTTATTTTCATGAAAAGTTAAATAACTCAGTCAATTACTTATCTATTTTTAAACCAAAATATGCGTTGTAATCGTAAACAAACGTACTTTTTGAATGAATTCAAGAACATTATAGTTTCTTAATAAAATAATGTATTAAAACTTCACCAAAGTTGAAATTTTTTTTAAAAATCTACAAAGTTTGTGTTTGCTCGACAATAAAATTAAAATTTCTCAAGTTTTCTTAGCTAAGTTATATACCATTCAGAAGATCTCAGTTTCTTCTTTCCAAATCTAGCAAGAAATTGGAAATTATCAAAAAAATTACAGGCTTATAAGTGCGCAAAGGTACAAAAGCCGGTTTTTTAACCGTAAAACCGGATTTTGGAGGTGTCCGGCATATTTCACTATTGGAATCTTCTTTTATTCGACAAGCCCTACAAGAAAAAAAATATCGGGCCCCAGGTTTTTCTATTTTATTCAATTTTGTATCACTGTAAAAATTGTATCTGTTCTGTTCATTCTTAAATAATAAAAAGAAACTGGAGGAGTAACGAACTTAGCTTTTGTTTAATTATTAAAAATAGTATTTTATTTGTTTTCATTATTTTAATTATTTACACTGAACTAATAAAACTTTACAATTGGGGTATTCACAAGGTGTGCTATCATGTTATATTGTCATAATGTTCTAACATTTTACAATGGTTTAAAAATATTGTTGTTGCTTTGTAAACAAAAAGTGTCTTAAATTAATAGAACTTTGCTTGCTATGTTTATTGTGCTGTCGTAATTAATCAGAAGAGACCTGCGCTGAGCAGTTTGCCATCACAACATCTAAAATGTATTTTTCGCACAAACTGGCTATTATTTTAGTTTTTTCACTTATTTTTGGCATTGTGGAAAACAATATTAATTTTTATATTTGTTTTTAATCAGCTGATTTAAATTCAAAATAGCACACTGAATTATGAGGGGTTGTTCACAGCTGTCGTATTTTTTCATGTTATTATTTTAAGACATATGACTTTATGACACCTTGTGAATCCCCCAAATATGTTTTGTTTATTTGTTGCTATTTTATGCTGTTGAAATAAGCACCACAGAAACCATGACACAAGTGCTTAGAATGATACTTTGAATTTTGTTTTCACACAAAAAATGTTTAACAAAATACACCAGTGTTGTAAACTAAGAATATATTTTTATTTTTATATACAATACATATTTTCAAATTATTATTATTAACATTTTTATTTATAGTATTTGCAGCACAACATCAGGTACTTAAACTTTTTCTTTTGCCACTTTTAACCTGTATTTAACTTGAAACAAGTACACGACAATATTACAAATATTTTCCAATTGCAAAAGAGAAACTTTATCATTATTATTATATTATTAGATGGCAAGTTCTAAGAACTCCACTTGTATTGTACTTCTATAAGTAAACTCAACTAAACAACAACTTGGTTTGAATTTTCTTAGGGTTGATATAGAAAATATAAGAGATTTTCTTTTGAAAAAGTTGTCCAGGCGAAGACTGAAAATAAAACAAGACGCCAAACCCGCAAACCTTAAAATTGTTGTTATAAAAAAAAAAATAAGGAATAAAGTTTTATTCTATAGAAATATGATAACAAAGCCAGGAAGGAATCTTCTTTTTGCTTTAAAGGTTGAAAAGTTTTTAAACTGATGATACTTGTGCTAAAGAACTTTCTAAATAAGTTTAATAGCATAAACACTGAGTTTAAGTTGAAATTATTGTTTAATTTTTATTTTGAAATTGACTGCAGTTCATTTTATTGAATTTCAAAACCACTTTTGTAATTTTTAAAAATTTTGCTAACTAGTTAGCAGCTCATTAGTAGACTGATTAAGCTCTAAATTACCCTTAGCCTATTTCTAATCACAGTGCTCATAATAGCAAAACAATAAACTGTAATGACAGTTTATAGTTTTTTCTCATCATTTGAAACATGTTTATGTGCGCTACACGTGCAAATTTTTGCAACCGAACAAAAAAAAAAACCCCCAGAAAATGTATAAACACACCTTAACAAATTATCTATATTTTTATATTTTTATTTTCGTTCACATAATTTAACTTGTGAATGAGTTTATATTGTGTAAATAATATGAAAACTGTTTTTTTTTTTTTTTTTTTTTTTTTGTTGAATTTTCTACTTCAATAATCAATTGATTCCCAATTGCAGCTGTGTCTAAATTCACATTAACTCGCATAAATTGTGTGGTTTTGTTTCCTTTTTACCTGTGATTATGGTTAATCTTGTATTCATATACATATGTAGCTTAGAGTTTGCTGAAGTTTGAAAAAGTAATCATTAAGGCGGCTTGATAAAGCATTTTTTACATTTTTACATTTAAGAAAAATTAAACTTTTTAAATATGTATACATATCAACAAGTTGAGACATTTTACGATATTGATTTCTTTTATTATTGTTCGAAAAGTGTTTTGCAGGATTTGAGAAAGATTTTATATAGATAGTAGTTTATGTTTTAAAGTTTTACAATCTGGTAGCATAGTTGGCATCACTTATTTGCAACGTTTTTTAATTTTTCCGAAAATGTTATGAAATCTCTATTTTTACTAATTTTTAATTGCAGTTTTTAAATAATTCATTATCATGAAATCTATACGATGGAAAAGGACCCCATTAAATGTAGTTTTAATGGGAACGTATGATAAATGCATACATACTATTAAATTTGTCACATAAAGGTTATTGCGAAAGGTGAATAGGGTGAAAATCTTTGTTTAAAAATAAAATTAACATTTTAAACATGGAAATAATAATTCTTGTGTAGCCTGATGGTTTGGTCTACTGAATTGCAGATGAACAACCCAATGGAGCCCTAACAAATTTTATTGAAAACAATTCAAATCGAAGTACTTAAAATAGAAAACAAAAATAATTAGCCCTTTTTACCAGTACTGATTAAATGTTTTGGCAAAAATCGCTACAAAATAGCTAAATTTATTATTTGTTGTAAAATTAAGCAATTTCTGAAAACTCATTGCTAAAAATTGCAAATATGCACGTAAATTTTATTGTTACAACCTTTTTTGACATTAAAAACCGTGTCGTCTTATTTTATTACTTCGTGTAAAATCACCTATCGAACCTATTTATATACAAATTTTAAAACTTTTAGAATTAATTGTATAATCGAATTTATGATTTTATCTGTTAATAAGTCCTGTTTCACACTCATCAGTTCTGACTGTCATCTCTAAATAGGTCTAAATAGATTTTAAATATTCAAAATAGTTTTGTGAAAAAAGATTCATTCAGTAGTGCCGTGATAAAACTTCTAATAAAAGGCTTCAAGGGAACACGATTACATGGTATTGAAACAAGTTTTTACCCAAAGAAATCTATCTCTTTATTTCTCCAGAATTATTATCAACAGAGGAATATAGGTCAGTTTTAAAGGGAACTTGTAAAAAGCTTCGAATTCGTTAAATTCGAATAAAAGTGTAATGTTTTGGATATCAATTTCTGATTATCTGGCGTTTTTATAATAACAGTAGATATATGTAGATAATTAACAATATAAGAAGCCGCTTCAGGTATCGTGATAATGGTTGAGTTTAAATTTTAGTTAAAATATTAATACAAATTAAATAAAATTAAAAAAATTTCTAACAAATACACATTTATTAAAAGCCAACACGTTTCTACTGTTTGTTTGCAGCTTAACAAAAACCAAAACAAATACTCGACATGAAATTTGACCCTATTGCTCTAAACATAATATGGCAGCCTTGTTCAATACTGTAAGTTAAAACAGAGATGTATTTCAAAAGTAGGGTGTGCATATGTTTATTAATACAGAGTTGCATGTTGCACGAGTGGTAAATTATGCTTAGAAAAAATGAGCAACTTTAACGTTTAAAAATCAAATTAAGTAAAAATATCAGATTTAACTCAAAATATATAAAACGTATTATATACAAATGCAACCAAAATTTTTCAAACAGGCTACCTCCCTACTCTTTTGATCAATACAAATCAAGTCTTCATTAGAAAACCAATCATCTAAGCACTTTGAAATCTCAAGTATGAATGAAGTATAAATATTTTGTTCATCAAATTGTTTTTTTTTTTTAACTTTTTACTTCTACTTCTCAGGTACATGACTATTTTATTTGTTTGTAACACCTACGCACAGAAAGATTTTTACCAACTTGTTTAAATTGCTGGTTCCCATGAATGGGATTGCACAAGTATACAATAGATGTTTGTGGTTAGTTTTTAAGTAAAATAAATTCTCCTTTTATAGAAAATGTTGTTTCTTGCACTTAATTTTCCCAAAACAAACAATCTTGGTCAGCACCTACTCAATTTTTGAATTAGAATAATACATAAAATTATTTTCTTATTTAAAACAAAAATAATTGAAGTTAAAGGTTAAATTAAGAAATGCCTTAAGTATTATTTATTTTAAATGAAAACAAATTTGTGAATTTAATTTCTTATTTATTTTTAATACTTTTTGGCTACAGTTGAATTTCATGTGTTAACAGTTTTTAATTATTTATGGTTGACATCTGTTATCAGACATTTATTTCTTTTCTTTGTAAATAAAAACGAACGGTTATATTCTCATGGGAACTTTGGGCAAAGATTTAAGTTTGTCAGCCTCTAAAGAAAAAGTCAAGAAAATTTATTATAATTTTATCATCAGAAAACGAAAAAAGAATGAAGAAATAGCATCGCCTTGTAAAATGTATTAGTTGTTTACGCCAAGTGTTTTTTTTTTTTTTTTGTCTATTTTTTAAATATTTAAATAATAATGTGATCCTTTTTTTAAGAAAAACAATTTTTTTTATTTTTTGTGGGTAAGATTAAGAATAGACTTCTAAAGGATAACGAATTTAAGAGGCTGATTTTCACATACAGCTATGGACAAAGAAATAGCGCACCAATGTTCTATGAACTGCCAAACGTATTTTTTTTGAAAAAAAAAATGGAATAATAATTACATGTAATTCTATGCTATTTTCTTTGCTTCATTCCGCTTTTCAAAAAATTCTTTAGAAATGTTCTGTAAACTTTTGTACGTTCTTTATTATGTTATATAAAAAAAATTAAGATTTTTGGTTGAACAATGATAGCGCACAGTTATTTGGATTTTAGGCAAAAATAGTTGATGCTAATTTCGGTGTTAAATTCATTGTTTACACAAGAATAACAAAAATATTGTTTCTCATTAATTTTTTCAACCAAAATGGAAAATTACATATTTAAGAACTTTACCAAAAGGATACAAAACAAAACAAAAATAGCTAAAATAATTTGATGTTTTCGAAAGATGGTTTATAATGTCATTAAATGTGTTAAATTGGATGCAAATTTGTTAAATGTGAAGAAAGACCGGAAGAAGCCACCGCGAAAAACAACCGGTCGTGAGTATAAGGCAATAGTTAAGAAAGGTATGCTAGATCCTTTCAAGTTATATATAACAATAATGACATACATAAATGATGAACTTGGGTTAAATGTTTCCATAGACTTGTACAAAAACGCCTAAATGAAAATCCGCTTTATGGTCGTGTAATTAGGAAAAACCCACTTCTGTCAAAAAAGAATTTAAAGGCACGATTGTCTTTTGCTACACTAGCTGTATTTTACCTACATTTTGCAAATTGCATAAGTTTTATTGACAACTAAGATTAAAACTGTTTAAATTTGAAATATTTTTTAAAAATATGTGTTTGTTTTATATTTTACACGGCAATTACTTGTTTTACTTTAATTTAGCTTTAGTTTTAATTACACGGTTCAATTTACCATTCCTGAAACTACAACTCTGTATTAAGAAAATACCGAAATACAACTCTGTAATAACTAAATATGGCAGCCTCATATGCCTTATTATGTTTACTGTAGTAGGGTCACCTTTCATGTCGGCTAATTTGTCTTTCTTTTGGAGTTTTTGTTTCACCATTAACCATGAAAATAAATGGGTTTGCCTACGTTAGAATTTAATCTTTCTGTTGTTGTTAAGACAATATGATGTTTGTTATAATCATAATAATGCTCTACTCTAATAATCCTTCCTACTCCCGTAGCGGTACGTGCCTGATGACAGAGTAGCCATTTTAGACATGCTTCAGGGAATTTACACAGAAAATCTTGGAGGTTATGTTTAGGCAATTGTGCGTGTGTAAACTCAAACTTAGAAATGTCCAATAATAAAACAAAAATATGTATGTACATATATAACAAGAGTGTGAAATCCTTGTGATATTTACATATTTTGCTTACATTAATTGTTTTGAGAAATTAAACTTAAAACGTAATTTCTTAATCTTTTAGTTTTCAAATCTTAATGATAACAAAAAGAAATATATTTTAGAAGACATGTTGATAACAAGTATACAACATTTATCTAACTAATTTTACCCAAATTAGGAGTAACAAATTTTTTTTGACAACTTTTCAAGTGCCTTGATATTGTTCGTTCAGTCATTTATATTAAGACAATTTTAGCAAACTAAAATTTCTTTAAGCAAAGTAGAAAGCAAACAACATAAAAACATCCACATTTTTGAAAATATCTGCACATAAATCATTAAATATTTATAAGAAATATTTGTTTCACAAAAGTATAAAATAATGTCGATAAAAATGAATTATATACAATAAAGTAAAGACGAGCATTGTTAAAGTATTTTTTGTTTAAATTTACCTTGTAGCCGTTTCCTGCTTTATTTAAGGGGACTGAATGGCACTGGAGTTGTAGTAAAACAAAAATTTATAATTTGTAAAGTTTTCGTCTGAAATCAATGAGCCATTGTTGTAGTTTAATTTCTTGCTACTTTGTTGAAATTATATGCGAGTACAAAAAGAAAGATGTGCAAAAAAAAAACATCTTTAGTTTGTAACTTTTTATTTTTTCACTTTACTCCATAAATCATGTTTTTATTTCTTTTTCAATTTGTTTTCATTTCAGTATTATTTTACTTTTGAAATTGTTACACAGATCAGGCATCATAAAATATATACTTTCTTTTGAAAAAAAATGCCCAAATTGAAAAAAAAAATTATAAAAATAATAATTTTTAAAAAAAATTAAAAAAATTTTTTTTTAAATTAAAAAAAATATATTTTTGGAATGATTGAAGAAATAGCTATCTAAAGTACTTTGGACAATTTTTGCTAGGACCAATAGGTGAAAAGTTACACTCATTTAAAAAAAAACCCCTGTATGACCAAAATTTCCAACTTTGACCCCCTCTAATTCCGGTAGTTCTTGACTGATAGAGCTGAAAATTTGTGTCTGGCCTACTATCCAATAGTACTAATTGGTGCAAATTTCATCCAAATCGGAAGACATCGATTTTTAAAATTGGGTCACTTGACGTGAAATTCACCATATGTACATCTTCATTCGTTTGCAGCACTTGAATAAGCAGTGTCAACTGGGGCAGATACTTGTAACAGCAATAAAAATTTGTTTTCCAAGAACACTTTGTTTAAATTTTTAATTATGTTTATACAAATTTCTAATATAAATAATTAATAATATAATTTGGAAAATACATAATCTTATAAAAACGTACCAGACCATCGTATTCACTTGACGAATATAGGTAATTCGACCTTTGTATATGTTTTGTATCAAAATTCATTTTAATGATATGGCAAGCTTATGTTTATATTGTTGTCATTTCATTTTCTTCGCAGTGTTGCATTTCAAACAGTGTTGCACTATTATATTCTACAAATTTAAAATGTTTAAATTTTAAATATAAAATATTTCTAGGTCTTTGCATTTTAATTGCCTTGTTTTGTATGTCGATCGTTATCAATTTAAATGTAGTTTCTTGCAGTTAGTTCTTGTATTTATATATTCTTTTTATCTTGCAAAGTATGAAATATTTATCATCTCGTTTGCTGTTTACTTTTTATTTTTTTTTTTTTTCAAAATGTAAGTAGTAAAGTCCCTCCTCAGACTCTCTTGCCGCCATGGCAAAACTCCCACATCTCACACATGTAACCGTGAATTTAAAATTTATTTTTCAAAGACAGAAACTTTATTTATTTGCTTGTGCGGCTCTCTGGCGGTTTGGCTGACAGACTTACTTGACTGTTCAGTTTAACACGAATTGCTACTGCAACCGCTGTTAGTTGCAACAGTGGCAGCACGCAGTAGCATTTTTTATAGGGGGAGATGCTGGGCTAGTGGTAGAGCCGAAGATTGGGGCAAAAGAGAAGTATGTAATGATACATTATCTTAATGAGTAAATATACTTTGCATAATAATGTGTTTGAATGCATGTCTTGCTGGTCTGGTTGGTAATGCTTGGTTTGTTTGCAATGTATCCATTTCGCTCCGTTGTCACTGAGTTTGCGAGTGCGAACGAGCGTATAAGTGTTCCAACTGGGAGTTAATTCCATTTAATATCACTTTAAATTAAAGTTGCATTTTTTTTTTCGAAAATATATATGTATGTATGTATGTATTTATTAAATATGGAAAAAAACATGGTCGTAAATTTATTCATATACTATTTAAGTGGGGGAGCTTAGTTTTTTAAGGACCAAATATTGAAATTATGTATAAAAAATATATTTTAAGTAACTCTAAATAAGAAAGCTTCTTATATTTATTTAGGGTAGCATGTGTTGTGTTATTTTATGTTTGTAATTTGTCGATTATTACAAGGATTACTACTTATTTGTTTAAAATATTGTAATACGTTTGTTGGTACATGACATTGAATTTATACATTGAAGGAATTGGACTAATGCTACGCTTTTTTCATACTAGTCTAGTCATTTCATTTAAAAATAAAATAAAACAAAGAATTTATATGAAAATCATTAAATTGTTTAAGTTATTAAAAAAAGTAAGCTAAATTATATCGGACAGATGTGAACGAAGACCACGCAAACAGATGACAATTATTTTATCAACATTTTCAATCACATTTCGGCAAAATTACGCGTCTATTTTGTCAAGGATTTTGAGTTTTGATGCGTTTGGTATGGAAAGACTTTCTGCCGTATCCATAAAAAATTAAGTAGGTTTGAATTGTGCTTTTAGACAACATTTTCTTAAAGTACATTTGAAGTCTACTTTATTTTTTTCTGATTAAGACTGTTTATCTTGAACATAGCTCCATAAAAAATTATCCACTGGTTTTAATTTACATGATCAGAGCGGCCGATTAATAGCAAACTTTCTTGAAATTTTGGAATCGGGAAATTTGGTTTATAATAAATTCAGTCACTAAAAGGCTGTGTGAAATGTCGCACCGTCTGTTCTATCCGCCGACTTCGTGATCCATTCAAAATTCATCTATTTATGCCACCAAAAAGTGGAATTGAAAAAAAAAATTTAATAAATTAGGAATTTCAGCTTGAAATTGGGAATTTTACAAATTAATTGGAAATGATGTTAAAATTTAGAAAATGTTTGTGAAAATTGAGAAAAATTCAATTGAAATAAAAAAAATCGATTTGCATTAAACAAATCTAAATCAACTTGAGAATTTCTTTCTGAAATCTCAGTTTTAAATTGTAATTTTTATAATTTCAATTGAAATTCTAAAATTAATTTAAATTGAAAATTTTCAAATTCATATGAAATTTTCTTAATTTCGGAAGGAATTAACTTAATTTCAATGAAATATTATGCAGTTTTTTGTCATGTAAGTGTTATTTTTAACATACCATGAAAAGTATTTTAAAAAAATTTAAATTTTCAATGATATGTATACATATTGTATTAGTATTTTGTACTAATGTCAAGAATAACTCATTAAAATTCAAATGTAACCCTAGGGTATTCTCATGATTAGAAAGCAAAGAAACAAATACATACATATATACAAAAAAAATTAACACAAATACATATTTTTAAAATAAAACCAATATTTCATTTAAGTATTCCTTTAAAAGCATATATGTACCTACATATATAATTCCCTTCTTTTCTAGTAATTAATTAAACTCAAAAAATCTTTATAAATGTATTAACTATGTAGTAGGCACATTTTCTTTTATTTTAATGCGTTTGCAAAGGAATTCTATACTTAAATTCTATGGCTGCAGTCATTGGGGAACTTATTCCTTTGCCTGTTGTCTGGGAATGGGGGAATAATCAAATTAAAAAGAAGAACACTTAACAAACAAACTAAGTATATCATGTTGAATCATCAACGCAGCAACAGCAATGACAAAAACAACAAACAAAATATTTTTATCATCAATCAAAATAAAAACAACGTCAAGTCAAACCACCAGCAAAACAACAGAAAAGTAATCACAGAAAAAAAGCAAAATAAAAACAATCGAATGCATCATTGTACAACATGTAAACAAATGAAAAAGAAAATCAAAAATACAAAAGAGTGAGTGTGAGTGGTATATTCTCTGTTTGTTTGTTTACTTTCTGTTGTTGGGGTTGCCCTTTTTCAGGGCTTTGTCTTTTTTTGGGTTGTTAAGAAACTCTGCCTGTTTGTGTTTACTACACACATGTTGCGTGTGTATGTACGGTAGAAAATTGTCCTCTTTGTTTGTTTGAGGGGGGTCTAATCCCTGCCAACATTTTCTATAGCAGAAGTGACGCTAAGAAGTTAAAACTCATCTTTTGCGATACCCTTTTCTCATCGTAGAAGCGTCTTCCGTATTGAGAAGTTGTACCCCCTGGAAGTAACTTCAAGAAGTCACGTCATAGTGACGAAATCGCATCTTCCGGAAGTCGAATTTTTGTCCTTAAAATAATAAAAATTGTTGTGTTCATTAAATGTAGTTTATGAAGTTCATAAATTAAAGAAAAATCTAATAAAAAAAAATTATAAAAAACTTGTTTACTGTTTAGTAATTTTTTTCTTTTTTCGACTCTGTCTTTAGCATGCAAAATGTGCTGTTGACAAATTTTGTTGATTTCAACATCAATTGCGTTACTAAATTTTGAATGGCGCGCACCTACGAATAGAAAACGGAAATTTAATTAATTATTTTAAAATTACATATTTATATGAAACATTACTTTTTAATAATTTAAAAGTAGTGAAACGTTGGATGCTAGGTTTTTCGGTCGTTCCACGCCAAGTTAAATTAATAGCCATCTCATCCGATATAATAGTTTTTATTGCCATTCTAAGGTATAAAGGCAAATCCCCTCCTCCAACTCTTCGAAATGTATTTTTCTAAAAAAAAAAAAAAAAAACAACAATAACAAAACAAAACCACACTTTACCACTGACCGACCACAGGAAATGACAAAATAACCCCCTGGCCCACGATGTCGAACGATAACGTTCGCTTAGATAAGACTTAAGACACAAACTTGATTGTGGAATAAACAAACTTGATTGAGTAAAAAATAAATACGATAAAAAGTTTGTTTCTTAAGTCTTGTCTAAGTGAACGTTATCGTTCGACTTCGTGGGCCAGGGGGTAAAACTAATTTCGATGATGTCGAAAACTTCTTTTTTGCATTCTTTTCATTTCTTTTATAACGAGACATGTCATTTGCGGTTGG
Source organism: Bellardia pandia (assembly GCA_916048285.2). Classification (NCBI taxonomy): domain Eukaryota; kingdom Metazoa; phylum Arthropoda; class Insecta; order Diptera; family Calliphoridae; genus Bellardia; species Bellardia pandia. The sequence continues at coordinate 49,210,049 of OU696531.1, forward strand.
TGTTGTAAACAACAAACAATCTTCCAAACATCGTCTGGATGATTAAAAGACGACTGCAATGTAAATTGTTATTGTTATCTTCCAATTAACGGCTGGAAGTGAGTAAAACGTAACGCCTTTGACGATGGACGATGAAAGAAACTTCCAATTGCTGGCAGAGATGTTGCTGTCAGTTTCACTATACACTCGTTTAATTTATTTGCCATCATTGCACAGAGGGGTCTTACAGTTGTTGGTTTTTATATTTCGACTTTTTGGAGTCTATATAATTTTGTTGTTGCTGTTGTCATGTGCAACAGCTGTAAAATAAGAAATTATGTGGAGATTTTAGTGTTGCCAGTTAAGATTGTTTTTCCTAAATAAACCAAAATTTGTATTAGCTGTAATGTAGTTTGTAGGGCTTTTTCGTGAATTTAACAGTTTCGTTTCAGACTTGTAGATCTTATTAAAAAACACATTTATTTATATCTAAAACTTTCTGATGTTCAGAAGTGTTTACTTTTCTTTTTAAAATTTTTAGAGAAATTGTGTGGTAAAAAATATACAAAGTGAAGACTAAAAAAAAAAAATATAGAAAAAAAAATGTATGGATTATCAGTTGGCTAAATGGATTGAATTTGTAAAGAGTCATTATTTAGTATGCCAGAACGAATGAAATAAAACCAACCAGAACTTTGATACTGAATCAATAGCCCATAAATTTTGAATAGAAAATTACAAAAAAAAAAAAAGAACTAAATGCCGTAAAGGAAAATAAAAAACTGCTAGCTTTAAATAAAATTCTAAAGAAAACCCAGCAAATAAAAAAAAAAACGTAAAATTCTATCAGCATTAGCCATGAAATAAAAACAAAATTTAAATACAACTCTAAACAATGTTGCTAATGTTGCGCTTACAAGAAACTAATCAAGTAATTTCAAGATTTTCCATAATTTTGTATATTTTAAGTTGTTTTTAAATTTAGTTTTTATTGAGATTGGATAAAAAATATTGTTCACTTTCCTCCAGCTCCTGGTCACCTTAAAACTAAACCAGATTTTTCATGACTCTTAATTATTCCTGATGATCAACCAAGCATGCAACAAATTGCAGCAACATTTTATATTTAACTTACTTTTTATACAACTTGACAGTTGTTGTTGATAGTGATGAAGATAGAAGGCAAAAACTACAAGAACGTATGTATAAATCCATGTATAAATATTTAATGTGTTATACGAGGCTTGCTATTTCATTTCGAGAAATGGAGACATGAAATAGAAATATATATTCAATTGAGTTATTACTGGAAAATTTAATTTGAAACAAAAAAAGATTAACAAATTTTGATCTCAATATCTCTTGAAAATGACACAATTAAAAATTAGCACTTAAAAAAATTTTAACAAACTTGACAACGATTTGTTAATTTTCTTACACAACTTCTAAAATATTATAATTAAAATTATACTTACAATATTATAATATTGTATTGTTTTTTTTTCAACTCAACTCAATTGATTCGGAGACATTCGAAAAGTTTGAAAATTTATTTATTATCAGTAATTCATAAATTTCATTTTCAAATTATGTACCTGCATAACAAAATTAACAAAGTTGTAGTAATAAAATATTTTAATAAAAATGGTATGTACACCATTTGATTTGATGGCTTGATATCACAAGAAACTTATACTTAACATGCTTAACTTAACTTATACATGAAGTAATTCTTATTGAAAAGATTGATACAACTATTTCCTTGAAATATCTTCGGTGTTCACACAGCACAATTCTTTTTGCTTAAATCACTCGTATTTTTATTTGAGAGTATACACACTTTTGCATGCTATACGTACAATGTAATACGAATAAGAGAGTAAAACGAATTGCAAGTACAATCATGTGTGTAGTTATCTTATCTTCTCCTCATCCCGATGTCTAAAAGGTAATCAGCTTAGCTTAAGGAATTTCTTTGTGTAAATTGGGACTTAGAAGATAATGTAACTGGTTTGCCAAAAATTTATTGTTTTGATGGTACCTTTTTGTTGAAACCATATAAGTATCCATATCATCAATAATTTGCCAAAAATTAGTACATAGTTAACATCTCCCAAACGCTTTATCCATTCACGGTAATCGCATTTCCAGTTGAATTAAAAAAAATTGTCCAATTACGCCTCCATACCACAGAGTGCATCGTACAGTGATACGTTCATCAAGCAGGGTATTCTCAACAACTGCGCTCTCTTCTGAAACCCAAATCAAAGACTATATATTTATAGTCTTTGCCCAAATGCTGCAATTTTCTCGACCAAATTGAAAATGTTGACCGAAAATATCACAGATTTTATGAAATGTAGTTTTTACAATACCACAATTTTCATATTAAATTTATTGTAACAATTGTCAAAGCTTCTACTACTGATATGTAAACATTCAGTGTTGTCAACTTTATACATCTTTAAAAAAGTAAAAAGGTGAATTTTTGTGCAAAGCAAAACAGTTTTTTTAAATTAAATTAGTAAAAATAAGAGTTACATTCAAAAAAACTTTCCCAAACCTTTTAAAAGTAGCAGAAATATAAAACATTTCCTATTTTTTTTTTCAATTATTAAAATATAAATACAAGTATTTCAAAAACGTTTAACCTTTTTTACACAGACTTATGGGAAAATGAGTAATATTATTTTATTAGTTATATTGTTTAAACTTATTGCTAATAATTCTTAACAAAATTAACATAATTCTCAGGAAAGTTTTTCTTCTTAATGTTTATTTATGTTAAAAAACAAATTATTTATGTTTAAAACATCTTTAGTTTTATCTTTATACATATAACTAATTTAATTGCTCCATGTTTTAGATTTACATTGTCTATTCAGTTTCCAGTTTATCTCTCATCAGCATAAATGTAATTAAGCATTTTATTTTATTCTAAGTAGCCCATAAAATCATTGTTTTTTTATTTTCAATAAACTAACATAAAAATGTGTCTATAAAATTTAAAAAACGATTCTTAGTTTTGCTATTTTTTTACAATTAAATTTATTGCATGAATGCAAACATGATTTCATTATAAATCTTAAAGAAATATGTACTAACAATATTAAAAGTACAAACACTTTTTAAGACGAGAAATAAAATTGTTGGGACTATTGCTAAGAATATTCTCACTCTTACCTTTAAGTTTTTTTTAGGTACTAGTTACTACAGTATTCCTTAGTTACCATTTAATGACCATTTGGAAATTTTTTTTGTTATTAATGAATTATGTTATTCAAAACACATTCCTCTTTTTTGTTATGTTTTTTATTAAAAATAATTCAATCATGATCAGCCCTGGATTTTTTATTAACTAAATGTTAATTATTGTTTTTTTTTATTTTTGTTTAAAAAATTTGCTGTCTTTCTTATTTTTTCACAGAAGGAAATAATGTTGCAATTTTATTTATTACAATGTTTGTGTACAAAAGAAGTTGTAAAATAAATACAAAAAATTAAAAAAAAAACAAATTTAAATAAACAATACTCGTATTCGTTTATATTTGGTTTAAATAATACGCTACTGTTTCAAACATTATAAGTGTGAAATAAACAAAACATGAACAAAAATACTTGAATTACGCACATATTTTTTGTAATAATAAAAAACATTGAAAGTTATACAAAAATAGTCATCGTCGTATTATTTTAAAGCATGTGATAATTTACTCTTGTACGATTGCGATTAAATGTAATCGTAATATCTATATATATAAAAGTGATTGTGTGTTTGTATGTATGTTTATTATTATTAGTTTGGGATCTATAGACGGCTAAACGGCTGAACCGACTACACAGTATATTTCTGTATGTCTGGAAGGAGCTATAGGCTACTTTTTTTTTTGAAATTTTAAGTGGGCGTGGTGGTACCTCCCATACAAAGTTAATTTTAAAAATCAAATACTTAGGAAACTATAATAGCTATAGTACTCAAATTTTGCATGAGCAATTCCATTGTTTGTTTAAATATTTGCGGAAAAAATGGGAGTAGTAGCGACAGGGGGCGTGACACCTCCCATATGATGATAGTTAAAAAAATATCAAATATATGGTATACAATAAGATGTATGGTACGGTTATTCTACCATCAATATTAATATTATTTAGTTCGTTTATTTGACCTTTTTCAATATTTAATAGTTTCTTTTTATAAGCAATAAGGTCACTTGAATTTTATATAAAAATATTTAATTTATTTATATATATTTATTTCCAATATTTCGCTATCACAATGGATAGCTTCTTCAGGGATAATACAAGTTTTGAATTATAATAAAATAATAATTGAAGTATGAAATTGAAAATTTTTTTTTCATTTTCTGTTCAAAAATTTTTTTTAATTTTCTGTTAAAATTTTTTTTCAATTACATACTTCAATTATTATTTTATTATAATTCAGAACTTGTATTATCCCTGAAGAAGCTATCCATTGTGATAGCGAAATATTGGAAATAAATATATATAAATAAATTAAATATTTTTATATAAAATTCAAGTGACCTTATTGCTTATAAAAAGAAACTATCAATATTAATATTTAGGACAAGAATGGGCGGACTATCAATAGTGGGAGTGGCACCTCCCACAGATATGACGACAAATTATATATAAGGAAAGCTATATCAGCTATCAATATTAATATTTAGGACACCAATGCGCTGACTAGCAACAATATTAACTAAATGTTAAAATTTGTATACATTTGATACCCTTATCCATATATAAAAGTGAATGTGTGTTTGTTTGTTTGTATATTGTAAATCATAATAAGATAATGTAATAAGATTTAATTTAAAAGGAAAACTGTAAATTTTAATAACTTAATAATTATATAATTATTTAACTCTAAACTTTTTATTTCACTACGATACGGGTAGCGAAGCACACCGGGTTTTAGCTAGTAGTGTATAAATGACAACAACAGCAAATAAAATTCTGTGTGTTGTTTATGTTGTTGTAAAATGTATGAGAAAGATAATGCAAGTGTATAGTGTAACGAGGGCATTTAGCTCTGGTGTTGTTGTCTCTTATTTTTTAATGGATCCCTGATGGACGGATGTTAAGCATGACGCCTGTTTCCGTTTTATAAGAATCCACCAAAAAACAATTTATAAAACATTGTAATTGTTTTTCTTGTTCATTATTTTATATAATTTACAATATTAACTCTTGCTTTTCACACCAAGTAAGTACCCAACAACTACAACATCAAACAGAAAATATATATAAATAAATAACAATTGAATTGTTGTTAATTGGGGTTAAAGTACAGAATTTTTTTTATTCTCACAAGCAACACAAAAAATCTCTTGTTATATTTACATAAAGTGATAAAAACCATACATATAATTTATTTTAAGACAGGAGGATTTCCCTTTTTGCATTTAGTGTTGTTGAAGGAGGGAGGGTGTAGGAGGAACGGGGAGCAGGGAAGTGTATTATTGTGTGATTAAAGTTCTGGTTTTCCCCATATTGTATGTTTTTTTTTTACATTATAATAAATTAATGTTTGTTAAGTTTATGTGTCTACTCGTCATGGCTGGGTTGTGTAAAATTAAAAATTGTATGTAACTGGTTTGGTAAAGGGTGGGTAGCCAGTTTTAAAAGGCTTAACATAAATTTATTTACCGATTTTGAATGGCAAACCTCTCGGGCTCATGTTTATTATACTGATGTATCATACATGTTCTATGTTATTTGGGGGCTTAGGAAAACTAAGTTTTAACAGAAAGGAATATATTTACTTTGTAGAGTCGCTAGTAAATATGTATTGCCAAAATGTCCAAATTATTTGTTTATTACCTCTGCTACTTGAGCCAAACCGTTTAATAAGAAATCAATTTTAACAAAATACGAGTATATCATTTGAAAGCAATATTCTATAATTTTAACACTTTCTTTAGCATTTGCAGTTACTGCAAGGCCCGTTTTGATCCTAAATAGTTGGTAACACTGTGAATTACATTGGCATCACTTTCTCTTTTCAATATGACCAAATTATACTAATAGAGTAAATGCAAGAAAACAGAAAAGTAAACCAGAAACCGTTGTTTGTTAAGCTGTTGCCATATTTTAAATATTTTATTTAAGTTCAAAGCTTACCAGCAAAAGTGTGTTTACAATCATTGACAAACTTTTGCCATCTAAAACGTAACTTATGTGTAATATTACTCTTAAATCATTTTCATTGAACAATAATTTTTAACACCTTTGGAAATTCTTCGAAATGTTTCCCATAAACATTGCATTATATTTAAATATTTACATAAAACGTAAACATTTTACAACTGAAGGCCCAATAATTATTACTTACAATTGTATGCCAATACAAGCACTTGTATGTAAATCTATAATATAATTGGGGTCAAATAAATATTTAATATGATTTCAAACATTAACCTGCTTTAAAAATAAACAACAACAATTTGACTTGAAAGTAAATTCACACACAAAATCATTAATAGCAAAAACAATACATACAATAAATAAACAATTTAAGCAAACATTAACCCATTAAATGTTGAATTTTGTTTGAGAAATATAAAAAAGTCTAATGGCCTTATTCATAAAACTTACAACAGAGGTTTATAAAGCAAATTTTGTATGGAAATTTTAGAGTTTGAAACTTTACAATTTTATAACTTTAAAAAAAAAATACGAAAATTTACATAGGAAATAGCATTTCCTATTCTATTACTTAAACATTTTCTTTATACTCTAATAAATATGAACAGTGTTGTGCAATATATTGAATTTTTAACCGATTGTATAATCACTTCCTGAGTCGATTTAACGATGTCCGTCCGTCTGGCTAGCTGGCCGGATGTCCATGTAAAGCTTGTACGCAGAGTACAGGTCGCAATTTTGAAGATATTTCGATATAATTTGGTACGTGAAATTTGTTCGGCCCAAGGACGGATGGGATTGACACTGGTGGAAATCGGTCCATTATTTCACCTGGGCCCCAATACAAATGTCCTCCCGAAATTAGGGTTTAAAGATCATAAATGTTGGAATTATGCAAGTATCCAAACAAATTTCACCACAAATTAGTGATAAATGAAGCCAAATCAGATCTACAAATTTTGTGCAGATCGGTCCATAATTTATCATAGCTTCCATATAAGCCCCACTCCCGAAAATCACTTTAAAGAGCGTAACTCACTTAAAAATGTCGGTATCCTAATAATATTGAACACAAATATGTTTCTTATATATAAAAATAAGATGGTACAATTTTATGATGATCGGTCCATAATTAGTCATAGCTCCCATATAAGGCCCACTTCCGAAAAACCATTAATTTCTTAAAAATGTTGGTATCTAAATAAAATTCAACACAAATAAGTTGATATATACAGAAATGATGACACCTAATTTTATAATGGTCGGTCCATAATTAGTCGAAACTCCCATACCGTAATTTACTTTAACTTCCATAAATATTTATTTACATCGATATAAAGTATAACATACATAAGCCCTTATTCATGAAACTTGCAACAGGTTTATAAAGCAAATTTTGTATGGAAATTTGCTTTATAAAACTGTTATAAACCTGTTGTAAGTTTTTATGAATAAGGGGGATAATATTTATATTCACAGAAATCAGAACACTAAATTTTTGGATGATCGGTCCATAATAGGTTATATCTCCCATATAGCGCCCATTTCTTAGTCATATACTAGGTGTAGGGTCGGGTTTGACCGACTATACTTTTTTACTTGTTTTAGATAAAAAATAAGGACATTTAAGGCAAATAAATAGAGATGGTTTAAAAATTATTTTAAATGGATGATAAAGCTAAACATCAGCAGGGAGACTTAATAATTATGAAGTAAACTTTTAGAAACAATAGCAAAGCAAAAGTTTCTAATGATTTTTGTTGTATAATTGGTCTAAAAAGGGTTAATTGTATTGTCTATTAAAAACCGAAGGTAAAATGCAAAAGATTGATGTGTAAGGTCTATTAAGACTCAAAATCAAGTAAATAAAGGTAGATTGCAAACTAAAAAAAAACTACCATTTATAAAACTACATAAATAAAAACAACTACAATAAACTGTTCTGTTGAGTCAAAAAAAAAAAAAAAAGCCAAAATAATTGGCCATAAAAATGCCAACACTTGTTAAAAAAACTTTAACAAAAAAGCCGAAAAATAAGCAATATAGACACATTGGGAGCCAAAGACAGAAGATCTACATACACACACGCATTGAAATTATGAATGAAAAGAAAACAATATTTATTATGAAAATTTTAAAGCAAAACAAAACAAAAAATTAAACTATTTTTGAAAAAATAGCTATTAATTAATTCTGAAGGTAAATAATATTTATTTGATATGAATACAGCAAGTACGCGTATCTTTATTTGTAAATAGGTATACAAAAAAAATATTCATTCATAATTATAGAGTTTCTTTTTTTAATGATTTCGAAAATATCAGTTAAAGTTAAATTTTTAATTTTTTCTTTTTTGTATTTGAGAGTGAAGTATTTTGTTTTGTTTGGTTTTTGTTTTTTTTTTTTGCTGTTAATAATGTTTATTTTTTGTTGATTTATATAATTATTATTGATATATAATAATAACTATTTATTTAATAATTGGTTATTTTTATTTAGATAAGTTTTAATATGACAAAATGCTAATAATAATCATATTTAATGAATATTTTGTAAGCACTTCATTCAGGGTGTTCACTACTAGTCATCCTGATGCACATTTTTGTTGATTGATTTCTTTTGTCATTAAGAGTATTTTTAAATTTAAATTTCAATCGAAAATCCCTAAAAATATTGTTTAAAAAAATAAATCGTGTACTTTAATTAAATTTTATCAAACAATTTAAAAGCTAGGCACTTGGAACAATCATTGTTATGTCTGTGTTTTTTATTAGCAAGATCCTTTCTTAATTGTCATATGGCATCTCTTATTGCACAGTAGCAATTTTTAGTACTTTTAATTATAAAACATTCGCTTACGCTGCAGTTACACGTTCAAGTTTGCTTTCAATTTTTTTTACACATACTGCTTGTCAAAATTCGCAAAAATTGATAGCTTTGACGTAGGCTGCACGCAAATTTAAAGCAATTTATTTTCAAAATGTCGCCAAGAAAACACATAAATAACAAACATATTTATTTAACTTTTAATTTAGTGTATTGTTATATCTATCTATATATATAAAATTGAATGTATGTATGTATGTATGTAACGTATAGACTCCAAAACGGCTGAGCCGATTTTGATAAAATTTTCACAGCATGTTACTGTGACTCTGGAAGGAATAATAGGCTATATGAAGTTTTGATTGTACAAACGGGGGTGGCACCGCCCATATAACCCAAAAATTTAAATCGCCATATTTTGGGAATTTTTTACCTACGTCAATGATATGTGATACATATGGTATTGGCATAATTAGGAATACGTACCAGGAGCAAAATGAGTGGGACCACGCCCCTTTTGAGGAAAATTAAAAATCGTAATATAGTCTTAACTACTGGACCGATCGTCACAATAGGATATTCTTACGAAATAATAAATTCTTGACCATGTAAGTGGACAAAGGGGCATGGTATCGCCTAAAGCATTGAAATAAATACATTAAAATTAAATAAATAAATGTTTGTAAATATATAAATACGTTTTATTTTATGACGAGGGGGGGGGGGGTAGCAAAGCACACCGGGTTTAGCTAGTTACTTATAAAAAATGAACAATACAGCACAAAAAATTAAGACAAAAAAACCAAAGAATTTGTTTACTAAAATTGCAATCAGCTGTTTTCTTGACTGTAACTTTAAACACACAATTGAAACGAGATTTTGAAAGCAAACTCGTAGCAAGTTTTAAAAGTTTGAGTGAAAAAGTGTGAGTGTATTTAAATTTACAGACAATACTTTTCTCGTGTATTTTATTTTTATAAGCTTTAAGTTTTTATAAACAGTTTAATTTTCGGCATATAAATTGTTTGGTAGTGATGTTCATAATGTTCACTAGAGTTTTCCTTTCAATCATTAAATCTTTTATTGAACTTTGAGACCTCTTTATCAACTTATTCTCCGGACACATGTAACTGCGTTGAAATTTATAGCAGAATTTCAATATGTTGGTAATGGTGATTTTGAATAGTTTAAAATTTGCACGCTTTGTGTATCTATTTGTTGCGAAATAAGAAATTTAATATTCATGAAAAATATTGGCAAAATAAATTTGAAGAAAAATGTACATATGTTACATTTGTTATCGGTGCACTCTTTACTTCTGATCTTGTTTTAATATTTTTTAAATTCTCATTTTAACAAATGCTCATTTTAATACCCTTAATTTAATATATTTATATAAAAAACATTTGTTGGTATTTCTCTAATACACAACATAGGGCGTTTATTTTTGACAGTTGTAGGTTACGGGATCAGGGTTCTTTTGTATGGTTTTATTTGCAGTTATTGTTTTCTATAAAAAAATAATTCAATGCTTTAAACAAATACACAAAATAAACAAAGAAATATATGATAAGCTTATTGTATATAACAAAAAAACGACCCTGGCAATGAAAATCTATAGATTTTTGTTTAAATTATTGAATCTTTTCCCATCATTTAACATAAAATAAAATTAAGTTAAAATTAGTTTTTTTTTATAATTTTTAAGTTACGCTTGACTAAGTCATTAGTGTTGTTGTTTTTTTCTTAAAGAATTTTAAGATACTTTCTTATCAATTGAAATTATATTTGTTTGTGTATGCAATTAATACCACTACAACGGTTATTTGGTTCCTCTACACCATATTGTCTCTAGTTGTATAACTGTCTCTGTCTCTCTCTCTCTCTGTTCCTGAGAGTATGTCAGTGTTGTATAGCTAGTTAAGGTGGTTTTTGTGGTAGTGTTGCTTGTATTTAAAATCTATTAACATTCTTAAGTATTTCTTCCAAACGTATAGTACTTGTTTTTTTCTTGTTTTAAGTACTTTGTTTTTTTCCTTGCTTTTCCCATTAAAATGTTTTCCTATTAATATTATTATTTTTGCTGTTGTTGCCTGAAAACAGTGTTGTTGTGGTTGTTTAATATTTAGTGTAGGCGCACAGTGGCAAATTACTGGAAAAAAATTGTTAATCAATATACAATTTAGAGTGGGTTGACACGCTGCGAATTGTCGCCGCGATTCTGCTGACGTTCTCTTTTGGTGTCCCTTCTAAATTCATCGTCTGTTCACATGATGAAACATTTGTTGTACCATTCTTCCGACATTTTGACATTAAATTGTTTATTTCTTCTATTTCGCTCATTTGCAGATGTGTGGCCATATTTGAAAATACAATCCTTCCGGTTAACAATGGAAAATAATTTTATTGAAATGACGCCTCGGCTGGCCATGCAGTAGCCTCCACGATCGGTCCAATTTTTAAGCACATTATGGCTTCACGAATATTGTCCTATAAAGCGTCAATTGTCTCTGGCTTGTCGGCGTAACACTTATCTTTGACGGCACCCCACAAATAATAGTCTAACGGTGTCAAATCGCAGCTCCGAGGTGGAGAAACGACATCAGCTCTGCGGCTGATAATGCGATCTTCAAAAACAGGGCGCAAAACATCGAGTGTAGCTTAGGCTGTTTGGCACGTAGCGTCGTCTTGCTGAAACCAAGTGTTGCCAATATCCTCCTCTTAAATTTTTGTGAACAAAAATTCGTTCAACATGGCCCGATAACGATCGCCATTGACTGTAACGGCCACTCCTTGCTCATTTTCGAAAAAAAGGGCCCAAATATGCCTCTGGACCAAAATTCGCACCACACAGTGACTCGTTTTGGGTGCATCGGCTTTTCAATGTATGCGTGCGGCATATTTTGCGACAATTTGCTTGTTTCCATACCCGCCAAGATCAAAATGAGCTTCATCTGAAAAGGTGATTTTTTTTTTGGCAAAATCGGCATCTTCTGTAAGTCGATCGCAGGCCCACTTAGCGAAGCGAAAACGCATTGGATGGTCAGTTGGCTTCAACTCCTGAACCAATTGGACTTTGTATGGCGTCATACCAAGGTCTTTATGCAAAATTCGTCTCAATGATGTCTCCGAAATGTTCAATTGTTGAAAACGACGGTGAATTGATGTTGATGGCGCTTCACGCACACTTTCTGCCACAGCAGCAATATTATCGGGTGTACGCACTGTTTTTGGCTTTTCACGCTTTGGTTTATCGATGAGGATGCCAGTTTTTTCACAAGATAACGAACATACGGTGCTTCTCTTCTTCCAAAATTCGTACGCAATTTTCGCATACATTCTGCAACATTACCATGATTTTTAAAGTAATGTCCAAGCGTTGTTCAAGCGTATACACAACCATATTCGTTCAGCAGAAGGATAAAACTAATTATCTGTCAAATTAGACATGAGCTAAGTGTTACCATTCACGAAATAAGCACTAGTTGGAAAAAAACGTTAGATGGCGGACCCGTTAGTTACATTACAGGTACATTATACAGGTATTCATATTCCTGATATTTTTCACTATTAAATTTTCTATTAATTTTGTTGGCCACATAGTATTTATTTATTTAAAATTAAAATAACAATTTGTTTTCTTTTTATTTATTTATTCGCAGTGTTGCCAAAAATTTTATGTAATAAATTTCATCGTGGCAATACTGCTGGTAAATTAAATAAAAATAATACAAGAGTTTCACAAAACCTACCGTACTCTCCACTACGTATTTCATCTATAAACTCGAGTCGCAGCGTGTGGAGTTTACACTCCTATAGAAATAAATTACAGGTGTAAGAAGCACAAAACTTGGAATATCAAAAAATAAGGACTCAATCTATTGTTATATTTTCAGAGTAGTCGCATGCAAACATGGTCTAAGCCACAGTGTGAACAATTTTTATAATCTAAAACGTAAAATATTTAAAAATGTCTCAATTTAAACGATTTGCTTATTTTATAATTTTATATTTTTATTAAAACAATTGCAGCTTAAGTTTCTTTGCTGTCAGTTACCCTAATAATTTAAAATTTATATATGTATATATATATTACTATTATTTTTGTAGTTAGCCCCACTGTGAATTGTGTTATTTTTGTTTTATATCCAAGTAATAGAAGAAAAAAATTATATATAATTAAATTAGTAATTTTCATGGTAAAATGGTTTTTGGAAATATTTTCTTCATTATTTTTAAGTGTTTATGCATGAATTTTCGATTTTTCCATATGGAAATTTATGTGAAAATTAGAAATGTTATGCTTTCACATCGGCATCCACATCAACAACAACCTTCTTTCTCTGCTCATCGTACAACCATCATTCTCAACGTCATTCAACCAACATCAACCACCAAGCCAAAACCAACCGCCACATTTTCTATATTTTTTGTTTATTTTGTATTTTTCTAGCTCATTAAATTTCAGTACTTAATAAAACAATTTTTTAGAAAAATATTGTATGTATGTAAAAAAAGTTTTAATTTAATAAATTGCTGTTACTGAAAAACTGCCACTAAAATTTGAAAGATTGATAGGCACAGTTTTATATATGTACATTAGGGTGGCCCCGTTTGTATGCAGAAAAAATAAGGTATCGGTGTTCCCGATTAATATGAAAATTTGATTCATTTTAAGACTACGTTTCTCAATTTTTTTTTGTCCTGGGGTCAATATTTGGTGAGCTGTATCAAAGGATAAAAATGTCCTTTTTAGAGGTTTTTTGACTTAAAATATATATATAAAAAGGATCTTTTTTTCCTTTGATCCAGCTCACCAAATATTGACCCCAGGACAAAAAAATTGAGAAACGTAGTCTTAAAATGAATCAAATTTTCATATTAAATTTTTTTTTTAAGAGAAGTAACACTCAGGCAATTAATATGCCTATAAAGGGTGTCCCAACTAGAACGCAATTTTAAAATTGAAATAATTGATTGAAATAATCCCATATTAATCTTACCTTATTTCTTATTTTTATTCTTAAATTAAGAACGAAGCAGCTTAAACCCAACCTAAGAATTATCGTTCTAAAAATAAGATTTTCGGCTTGATTTTAGAATTTTCAATCTTAGCAGACTTTTATGACGTTTCCGACTTGATTTAAGTCCGTAGATTAAATTCTTTGATTTACGTTATTTCATCCTCTATATATGGATAAACCAAAAAATACTGCTTCGTAACTGAATTTTAAATCAATACTTTAGTAAAAAGTGTAAAATTTCACATCGTATAACTTTTAAAAAATCGTCATAATATATAATCTTTTGATACCGCATGGTATCATTCACTTTTCGCTATCTTAATTTTTCTTGATATCTATATTTTAATATTACTAATTCAAGCATAAAATAAAATATCTAAATTGAAATCATTTCTTATGTGTTTTTTTTTTTAATTTGTTTGTATTGTTGTATACATATGTATGTATCAGCTTGGGCTTCTCATATGTTTAACAAAAAAACTAGTCTGTAAAAAGTGAATTTATGTTTATAAAAACCACTTGGAAAATATTTACTTAAATTCGCAAATTTAATTACTATTAAAAACAAAAACTATAAAAATCTTGTATTTATTTTAACTTAAAATTGTTAATATATTTTTAAGATTTCATTCTCATTGCCGCCATTTTTAGTTTGTTGAACAATACTGTTTGTTTACTAACGAAAAAAAACCGTTTCTTTTTCAGTAAGGTAGTTGTTGCTTTTACTTTAAAAAAAAACACTACAAAATCCTTGGCCCATTTGTGCTGTATTCATGTCTATCTTTAAAAAAAGTCAGTCTTCAAGAATTTTCAACATTTAAAATTAACATTCAACATAAATTTTAATACACACTTTACTTATTTACTATTGATTTTTATTTTCGCTTAATAGCCGCCTTTTCCCTTTTATTATAAATAAAAACCCCATAAAAAATGTTCTATTTGTATGTGTGACATACATACATATGTACATACGAGTATGTACGTTTTCGGTTGACCATTAACAAGTGTTAATAAGTTATAAATTTTATATGTGTGTCCTCAATAATTTTACTCTAGAGGTCAAATAAAAATAAAATATGTATAAATGTATAGTATTTTTATTATGTCCTTTGGTAGACATTAATAACTAGTGGGAGAGAGTGATGGAGAGGTGAATATAGTCCAAACATCACTATTTAATATGTCTATTGTTTGACGTCTGTTAACCAAAAATTCGATTTTGATTATAGAAGAAACGTCATAGTTTTATATGTATTTAAGGGAATGAATGTTTTATATATTTTAACAAATGTAAACACAAGTGTGGTGGCAGAGTTTTTGGTCATACAACAAAACTTTCGACAAAGTAAACTAAATCTAAACATTTTCAGTCATAGTTATATTAAAAGCTACAATTATCCGCAAATGTTTCTATAGAAAAAACAGATATGTAAAGATATGTTATACAGAAGTTTTACTATAGAAAAAAACTGTTATACAGATATTTTTCTATAAAAAAAACTGTTATACCAGCATTTTTATAGAATAACTTTTATCCAAACATTTTTTTATGGAAAAAACTGTTATACAGAAGATTTCTATAGAAAAAACGTTGTACACACATTTTTCTATAGAAAAAACTGTTATACACCCAGTTTTCTATAATAAATACTGATACACAATCATTTTGTGAAGGAAAAAACTGTTATACACATATTTTTATAAAAAAAACTGTTATACAGACAGTTTTCTATAGCAAAAACTGTTAAAAAAAACATTATACACACATTTTTCTATAGAAAAAACTGTTATACAGTTATACACTTCTGTATAAAAGTTTTTCTATAGAAAAAAACTGTTTTTTATAGAAAGAACCGTTATACAGACATTTTTATGTAAAAAAACCGAACTGTTTCTTAAAAAAAACTGTTATACTCACATTTTTAAAGAGTTCTTAAAATTAAAAATGCATGTAGCGGGTTAGAATATTTATTACAGTCTTGTAAGTGTCTTAAATTTTTTTCAGTATTCTTTAAATTATTACAAACAAATGAACTTAAGTCTAAATAATAATCTACTACAGCATTGTCATACGGAAGGCAATAAAATGTTGAGTATACTTAAAAATATTTTACACAATTTCTACGTTCACTGACACGATACGACGCGACGTTTCAAATAGATTATAAATTGAATTTCTGCAATTATGTTTAATCTAGTAACAAAAATAGCAACAATAAAACGTAAGTAAACAAACCAGACAATTATGTGATATTGAGAATAAAATAATCAGTGATGTATTACTCACTGGAAACGGAAATACTTTTGTAAATACCAACTATACTGTTATACTCCTACAACTACACTTAGCCTTTGCTACCCTACCTCGCACTCATGTCACTAGAGCGAGTTAGTGCCTGCCTGTTCGTGCAATGATATGAAGTTCATGACCTAATCCATGAACAAAAATTTAGCAATAAAACATGCCTTTTTTTAAAAAGCTATTTAAACAAGCAAACAAATGAAATGAGAAATAATACGCTTAGTAACAACTTGGAACATCTAATATTAAATATTTGCTTACTGCACTACATAGTATAATGTATACGAGAACAAAAATGTTGACGATGATACAAGTTTTCAATTAATTTAAGTGCAAAATTGAATACCCGCCCGGTACAGTGCTCTTCTTCTTTACTTATACACACAAGCAAACATTTTCATCATGATGATGATGATGAAAATCTAACCTTGAAGTCACTACAATTTCTGTTTAACACAAAAATTTCTAAATAAAAAAGAAGAATTTAAAAAAAAAACAAGTAAGAAAGTATAGTCGGTCAAGCCCGACCATATAATACCCTACACCCAGTATATGTATAAAACAGTTTCTCAGAAATGTGCGCTATATGGGAGATTTGACCTATTATGGACCGACCATCCAAAAATTTAGTGTCCTGATTTCTGTGAATATAAATATTGTGTATGTTACACGTTATCTCGATATAAATACATTTAAAAGATTTATGGAGGTTAAAGTGATTTTCGGAAATGGGCCTTATATGTGAGCTACGAGTAATTATGGACCGATCTGCACAAAATTTTTAGATGTGATTCTGAGTCGATCGGTATACTTTAAGGTGGGTGTTGGACCAATATTTCTGGGCGTTACAAACATATGCACAAATCCAATATACCCTCCCCACTATGGTGGTGTAGGGTATAAACACCCAAGTCGAAAAATTACACACACGTTTAGTACGTTTTTTTATTTTATTTTTTTTAGAGGTTTTTGTATCTTTTTACTTGGGAAATAATATCAATTCCGTTTATTTTATTTATTCTTTAGTGTTGATTTAGTCAGTACTATTTAATAATTTAGGCAAAGTTCATGCTGATATTTTGATTCAAAATGTGGGGTTAAATAGCTATAATTAAACCTGAAAATAATAACATGATATGTAGAAAGAAACAACATTTGGTAAGTAAATTAAATATTAACACAGCTTGATATTTTTTCATACTACATTGGGGCAAATTAAAAAAATAGCAAACGAAATATACATAATTTTTTTAATTCAAAATAAACTTTAAGCTAAAAGCTTCAAATTTGTTAAATTTCACACACTAAACACAGGTTAAGTTAAATTGCAAGTCAATAGATAGATATTCTTACAGTAGTTTATATTTTTTAATAAACAATTCTTTCTTAACAGGGCCTACTGTGCCTGTACCCTGCACACTTTGAAATAATAAGTACAATACATATTCTTTTTATCTATCTAGCTCGTATGAATTTTTAAAAGCTTTTTTGCTTAATTTATAGCTTTCTTTGTCCAAATCTTCACTAACAATGTTGTATTATATATGTATGTGCACAAAAATGTATAAATTATATAATATTTATTTTAACCACATTTTAACGCGCAGGCTGTTGATTAGTTAGTCATTTAGTAAAAATATTAATAAACAAAACCCACATAAATTAATTAACAAAATACGAGTTAAGTGTTGCTTTTTCCGAATGTCTAAGAGAATGAATGAGCGAAAGGTAGATAGATAGATTTATTATGATGATTGCTTCAATAACTCTTTAATAGTTTATTTAAATTTAAAATTACTTTTTTAATATTATTATTAAGGCCCAAGTTCATTCATTTATTTGTAAGAACTCAAAGAATACATTACAAAAGTAATTTGGACATAATTTTTCTATTATATTACCCAAAGAAATGTACTAGAATAGAACTGCTATCAGATAATATTTCTTGTGGCGATTCCAATACACATTACATTCTGCTAAGTGTATAAATCAGTGGTCGACATGATTTGTGATTTGTTAATTACATGGACTTATAATTTGAAACGACTTCAGCATATACATACATATATGTATTTGTTCATATATTTTAAAAATTTTGTTCAACATATTAAAACTAATAACTAGAAATAGTAAAATAACAAATTATCATTAAGTTTAAAATAAAAAAAATTACAATTTAAAAAAAAAAATAATTTAAACACCAAAAACGCAATATCAAATTGGTCACATTATTAGAAACTAAAAAAATATATACAACAAAACGCACTTATCCTTTAATATTTTGTTGGATAACCCTTGTTTTTGACAGCATTCGCCAGTCTTTTTGGTAAACTTTTAAGCATTGAACACATTCACTGCAGCAGGCTACCGATTACAATACAGTCGGGCCTCGATTATCTGTCATTCGGTTAAGCGGTAACCCCGATTAACCGTCTTTTGTTTTTTGTTTAAAATGTTTTCAAATTGTTTGCTTCGATTAATCGTGATTGCCTCTTTTATCCGTGATGGCAGAATTTTTGTTATTAACTTCAAATTCATACATAAAACATGAAAACGGGGAATTCCCTTGTTTGCATACGATGACTCAGAAGCATTTAAAAGTGATTAGAGTAATTTTGAAGGTGATGTTGATTAGGTCTAAATATATTTAGTATGGCATCGTTACCAGTGGTAAAAAGACAAAGAAACGTTTTATATATTGAAGATAAAGTTAAAATATTTAACGAGCATTCAAAAAAAAATTGTGAGTATTAAAATGCTAGCTCAAAAATACGATTTTTTAAAAAGAATTAATTTTTTTGAATATAAATATTTATGTACACCAATGTTCACTTGTTAAATAATAAAAGTACATATTTAAAAACTTTATAATCAAAATTGTTATTCGATTAACCGTGAAAATCGATTATCCGTAATGCTTCTGGTCCCGACCATGACGAATAATCGAGGCCCGACTGTATTTCAAAAATAAAATACACACGTTTATATGTGGTGCTTTTTCAAGCAAGCATGGCGAAAAGAAACTATACAATGAAACGAACAGCTGACTGTTTACTTATTGTATGTATACCAATAGTGCAAATAAAGTGGAATTTTTGTTTGACGTACGGCACGTTTTTAAATGTTCTATAAGGATACAAACGTGCAAACGTACGGGGACGTGGACGTTCGGCTAATTCTACCTTTATGAATCACACATGCTATTAACAATTTAAATAAAAAATACAAAATATGTACATATGTACTTTTGTATGTATATAAGAATACCATTTTTAAAATATGTATAATATGACAATTTGTAGACATTTATAAACAAAATAAATATGTAAGTAAAAAATGGCATAAGTAATCTTATCTAGTAAGGCAAAACTTTCTATATATTGGTTTATAATTATGTCAAATTGACAAGGACACTTTAAACAAAAAACACAACAACATTAGTCAACCAATTAATTGGTATTAATTAGTTGAGTAATGAAAAGCACATGTAAATTAGTGCTGGCAAATTCTACTACTTTCCATTACTCAATAATATTCAATACTTTTCATTTGGGTACTCAATACTACTCGATACTTTTAACGGATTTTTTGAAATTGTAACGCATAGTTTTTATCTGCAAATTGAAGTAGTTTCTTCAAAAAATAAAAATAGATCTTCAACTATTATTGGTTTTGTATGTCTTTTATTGTTAAATCAAAAATAAATGTAAAGCTAACTTTTAATTCAATGTTAACAACAACTTAAGAAATTATAGACAGCTTTACTTCGGCGGTTGGTTTTTACAGTGATGTATTTTTATACACTATTTTACCCACTCAACTTGATTAAAAATACAACTCAGAAAGTATCGAGTAACTACTTTTGAGTATTGAGTATCCAAAAAAAAGGGCAAATACTCGATACTCGGTACCCATTACTCAATACTTTGCCAGCACTAATGTAAATATTGAATATTTGTTAATATAAAACACAAATAATATGATTCATTGTATTTAAAGACAATTTGTTTGTTTTAAAAAATAACTGGCGCTTGGTGTATAGTTTCTACGCTAATCCCAGCCATATATGGAGGGGATTCAATGGTTGTCTATTAGAATTGATTAAAACAATCTTATAATGTGTAGGTTTGTTAAATGTTTAAAAAGGTGATAGATATTTTTACTAAATAGTAGCCTTATATAAATAACAATAAATTAAATTTTACATTTATTTTAACATATCTTTCTTTTTCTTTCGTTACAGTTTGCCACCATGAACCCTGTTTATCTTAACAGCTCTTCTCAGAGTTTATGACTTTTTTAATATATAAGTCATTAACATTTCTAAGAAATAGTTTAGCAAAATGTCCTGATTTTTAAGGAAAAAAAAGAACAATGTCTAAAGGACAACAATTATATGTAACTTTTAGATATATTAGTTGTGTTTCTCTTAAAAATGGCTTAAGGTTCTCCAAGTAACTCTCGCTCAAAACACACTTTGCTTCCTCTCATCAATGTTTATTTTCATAGACAACATAAAATCAAAACTTTAAGAAACCAACTATAAAATCCTAACAAAAGTCTTTGCAAAAGAGGAAAAGAAAATTACAACAAATACTCATATTTTCACTCCCTGTCTCGCTCTAACAAAAATCTTTTATATATAATCAAAACAACATGAATTCCGTTATATCTGCATTTAAGGCCAAAAAGAACTCCAGCCAACAGGCCAACAACACAGCGGTCTCTAATAATGGCTGCCATGATAATAAACACAATAATTTAAGCATGATTGCCAATACACTGACCACATCCTCCTCGAAAAAGAAGGCCATTAATGCCCAGGACAATAGTTATCAGTATCTGAGGCATATACGAGAAATCGATACAGCCACCAAGTTGTTATCGCCCATAGTGGGGGCTGATGATTTGATGGAAACAGATATGCTTAATTTTAGACCGGTTGCGGCCGTGGCGGGTGTCGATGTGGTTGATCATGTTCCTTTACAAACTGTGCGTTTGACACCCTCCCCACTGGAGTCCTCCATGGCCGATTGTAATATGAATGGTGGCAAAAATCTCATGGCGGGTGCTGGTGTGCCGGCCACACAAACAGAAAATGGCAATTGTCAGGACTCTTTAGATGAGTATGCCTCCATAATGAATGGTCAACACAGTTTGACCAGCAGTCCCACTGCACACTTGCAAGAGGTGGACGATGATGAATCCGAACATTCTATAACAGCTTGCACTAGCACCACCAGCAGTAGTTCCAGCGATCAGAGCAACAGCACTGTGGTTCATAGTCCCATAGCGCCCACAGCGGCGGCAGCAGCTGCAGCCAACAGCTCACAACAGTTGTCGCCCAACACAACAACAACATCAGCCACCTTACCAAGTCCCGCCAAAAGTCTGAATTTGAGTCTGAATAGTAATACATCCTCTCCCTCATTGTTATCATCATCCTCCTCAATATCTGTTTCTTCCAATTCGAATACCTCTCTGGCTCTTTGCAATTCCGGTCCCAGCTCTTGTTCATCCACTACCGGTTGTGATGTCAGCAGTAACGATTACTCTCAGCCCTCATCGCCCACTATGGTAACGCGTCGCTGTTCACAATCATCGATATCTACGTCATCGGAATATGTGCCCGCATTTCTGAAATCTTCAAACGTTACATTGCCCATCATAATGCCAAATAGTAGCAGTAGCTTGGCTTCCTTGCCACCCAACACCCAGAGTATCGGTGGTACTCCGGTCAATTCAGCGGCCACCACACCCAAACATACACGCTACTCTAAGCCCCGTCTGAGCTTGAGTCGTTTCATCAATCACTCAATGCCATCGGTTCATGGTCGTCCAAATTTGAGTTTAGCTGTCGGTACACCGGGCAGCGGTATGAATGGTGTGGGTGGTTCGGGCAGTGGCAGCAATCCCCCGAAACGGGCTTCAACGCATCAGAGGAATTTAAGTTTGGATTTTAGGTAAGTGAAAGTTTTATACAATTTTTTTTTTTTTTTAATTCTTTGATAGATAAAAAAAAACATGTGCCGAAATCGGAATATGTATATTTTAAAATCCCATGATTTCTATAAATCGATCTGAATATCTTCCCTGTGCATACTATTTCGATATTTCCTTATGGCGCGTTAATAGTATAATACATTTGCAGTATAAGCACTACAAAAATCGAAAAACACTTTTAAGTAAAATTTAATATGTATATGCAATGTTGTGTTTGATTTTGGTTTATAACTTTTAATTTGCTGAATCGATTGTGCTGATTTTCAATGCCAATCTGCTTAGAAGAGTGACAAACATTGTAGGCAAAAATTGTTTCTAATGATCTCCCTCTAAGGACGTGAGCCTGTTTTCCACATACATTTTTTTTAGCAAAACCTAAAATATATGCAATATTGCATCAGATTTTGGTTTATAACTTTTTTCTTACTGAACCGATTGTACTGATTTTCAATGCCAAGCTGCTTAGAGGAATGACAAACATTGTAAAAAAATTGTTTATAATGTCCTACCACTTTGAACGTGAGCCTGTTTTCTACAAACATATGCAAACAACTTAATCTTTTAAATATTAATAAGAAGCAGATGAACAACTAGTCTATATGTTGCTATCTACACCTCGTAGTAAACGAAGTTTGGTGAAGAAGCACCCAAAAGACCTATGTACATGATTCTGTACTTAAAGTCTAAAGGCAAAGCAAATCGACAAACAAGAAAACATAACATTAAAAGGACTAGAACAAAAACTAGAACAAACAATATTAGAAAATAAAGAAATTAAGAAAACAAGACTTTACCTCGTTAAAACCATAGAAACATAATTTATATTGCAACGAAAAAAAGAAGAAAATTTAAGAAAAGAAACAAAATACAGAAAATAAAAATAACAATAATGGCTTGTGCAATGGCTAAAACCTTAAAAACCCATTAAAAAATACAAAAGCAAATAAAACTAAAAACAACCCAGCAAGCCATATGAGTCCGAAAAGAGTCTTTTCTGACACCTTTTTCGGAGCGTTAACGCTCTTTATGAGCCCAAAAAACAATCATAATTGCTCCGAAAACCTTCAGAAAAGAGGGTCATTACATTCGAAAATGGTCCGTCAGAAAGAGCTCTTAGATAATGTCAGAAAAGAGTCTTTTATGAGGGTTTTTTTGGGCTCTTAAAGAGCTCTTAGATAATGCCAGAAAAAAGTCTTTTATGAGGTTTTTCTTGGGCTCTGTGTAATCTTGTTTTTATCATTCTTGTGTGGTACAGCTGTTTTTTTTTTGTTTTGTTCAAAGCACAAATAACAGGACAATAACTCTTTGGTACACACATAATTAAGTGGAATTTCTGAGTCATACTGCGTGCGACTCATGACAGTAACAAGCAAATTTTTCTTTGGCTCCGAAAATGCTCTTTTGTTGGACTCTTTTCTGACTCCTTTTTCGGAGCGCTCCTAGAATGGTATGCTGGGAAAACTCTCAATAATACTCGCACACATACCCAAAAAACCCCTTTTTCTTGGAATGCATGGAACTCATATAGTACCATACCCACACAACTTTAGCGGCAACAACAAACAACGAAATGAAATATTCAAGCAACTGCCAGCCAGTCAGCCAGCATCCAATCAGCCATGTACGAATATAAAGCCAAAGTAGTGCAAGATGATGACAATGATCAGGAAGAAAGGCGGAGGATAGGATGAAGGGGGAGTGTTATAAGAACAAGCTTAAATGGTATTAAACATCAATTGCAATGGAATTGGAAATATAATAGAGGCAAATCTATGGCAAAGCAATGCAATTTCCGTCTTGGGTTAAATCGCAGAAATAATAAATGCAAAACAAAGCAAAATTTCAGCATTTATTTCTTTTTTTTTTTAAGGCACAAGCTACATATCTAGTGAATAGTAAGAACGTTAAGTGCGTAGGGGAATTGGTATACTGGCAGCCAAGTTAAGAATAAAAAATACACATAATTTAAAAATATAAAAATCTCTATAAAGTTTGTGTACTAGATTCACTTTTAGCTTTTTACTTTATTTTTTATTTTTCTCAATATTACGTTGGCCCTTAGGGTTACACTAAACATTTTGGATAACCAGTAACACAAGCTTCAGACTCTAGAGATGCTGCGAAATGCATCCAATTGAAAGTTGTAAAAAAATTCAATTTGTTTTCTCTTTCTTTGAAATGGAAACTTTCAAATGTTAAGAAATTTATATTTTTCTCATACAGCCACACAAAAATTATTGACATTTAAAACATAATTTTTTTAAAACAAATGTTTATTAAGCAATTTTGTAAAAATTATTAAACTTATTTGCCTAATTTGACTATTTTGTTTATGTGCCTATTATTTTTTTTACTGTACACATAGTTGCTTTAAGTGGCATTTACTACTATTTTTTTCTTCTGTTGTAAAATAAATTAACTCTTATTTAATTTAAACATTATATTGGCCATCACCTAAATTACCCTCTATTCATTTTAAATAAATATTCACAAATGAAATGACGGCAAAAAAAACAAACTTAAAATCAAGAGTCCCATCACACATCAAACAATATTTTCCCAAAACATATAGCGTCATACAGAGAGAACCAACGAACAAGTAAACACACATTCCGTTTGTATGAATTTGTATTTTTACACTGCATATTAAAAGTTTTAACATACAGTGTTTTAGAAAGTTGCGTTTCATCGTTATCATAAAGTTTAAAATAAACAAAATTAAGCCAATTTTAACTCAATTATCTTCAAAACTTTTTCTGTCTTCAAAACAAAATCATAATTATTTTTTTGAGTTGAAATAGCTTTGGAGCTGGAAGGAAGAAAGAACAGTTATTGAAAACTAATTAGTTCAAAATAATTTTAATCTTTTTAATTTAAAGAACGCATTGAAGTCATTTTATTGACTCATAGTTGTCCAGTTCAATGCTCCCTTAGTGTCCCGTGAAAAGAGAAGAAAAAATGAGAAGACCGAAAATTGATATCATCAAAGATTCAAGTCATTCGATAGTTTTAAAATCACCATGAATTCAATCAGTAACCCATTAAAACTAGCCTATGGATATACTAGCAACGGATAGTAAGCTTCTCTAAAGGAAATATGTAGCATATATTTTCCCAAGTTATCCGCAACACTTTTGCGTACAATATACATACGTGTGCCCATGCATTCATATGAGTACGAGTGTTGAATTCACAGCATTCATGTTCAATTCTATGAGATTTTATCATGGCTTGGCTATCAGTTTATATACGAATATGCTTACCTGATATACTACACCCATTTAGATCCTAAACGTCATCCTTATACCAAATTCCTGGATGTAGATACATCCTCCAACTTGATCCCCTATTTTAGAGCAACTATCAACGTGTGGATTCGTAGTTGAAATCTAAAAAAAGCCGAAATATTCTTTATAAATCATATAATAATACTGACCATACCATCCCTACTTCGACGAACAAGTGTGTGATGAGATCTATCGGGATCCAGTAATCACTATAACCATTTGCCTTAATACCTTCTCAAAGTTTGTGGCTTTCTCCAGAGATTTCCACCAGACTGAGACAACATTGAATAATATCGGACTAGTAAAAACCGATATTAAAAAAGAAATTAGTTCGATTTGAGATATTATTATTAAATATCATTAATAAGAGAAAATATTTAAAATTAGCAATGTGTATATTTAATTATTTTAGTAACTGTACAGTTCACATATCAGTAGATAGTGAATGCAGTAGTGTAGTGTATTCATTATGCATTGTATTTGCAAACAATCATTGTTGCTGTAGTTGTACAACACGAAGCTGCGTGCAAATGTACTTCTTTTGTAGGTATGTATGTATGAATGTATTCGTTGTGTTTTGTGTGTGATTTGACATGCTGCAATTCATTGTTTTGTCGTTGTTATTATTGTCTCAATGGTATGACATATTTTTTTCAGACATATTTTTTTTTGTTGCTTTTTTATGGTTTATAGCGCGAGCCAACACAATGCAATTTCCAAACCATATTTTGATTCCATAACGTTTAAACGTTTGTTTTATTTGTTTTACACTCCCTACAACAACATTGATTTATCTATGGAGAAAAACCAACGACGAACTTTAAATAAGTTGGTTAAAAAGAAGCAAGCAATTTTAAAATATTATTTAACACATTTTTTATGGTTTTATTTTAGAGACCGACTCTATTGCCAAGTGTGTCATTTAAGATGATAAGAGAGCTTTTTTTTGGAAATTGCAACAAATTTATTTATGTACTTACATATGTATGTGGTAATACTACATAAATATGTGGATATTAAAGAGGAAATGGTAATTTGGAAATTAATTTAAGATTTATAAATATGTGCTTGAAATTTCAACTGAACTTTTTTTTACTTTACTTTTGCAAAAACTCTTCTATTCAGGGGTGTCATAGAAACCAATATTGTCAGAATTGGTTTTAAAACCGACAAGAAAAAATGCTTTGGTGTCATAGGGCACTGCTACACGTTCAATAAATATTGTGATACTAGAAATATAATTTATAAAGGGTGATTCAAGTAGAAATACTTTTTTTCAATAGCCTTTTTTGACAGATCACGTGTGAGTCGTGTCATTATGTCATGTTATTTTTGTTAAAAAATGGAAAGACTTACGCCTGAACAACGTTTACAAATCGTTCAACTTTATTACGAACATTCACGTTCTGTGAGGAATGTGTTTCGTGCACTTCGCTCAACTTATGGTCAACATAATCAGCCTACTAAGCGTACTATTCGCAACACCATCACCCATTTAGAGGCCAAGCATTCATTATTGGATAATATTCGACCGAATAGACCACGTCAAGCACGCTATGAGAGTGTAAACGAAGACCGTAGAAAGTCGAAGCCGCTCGACCTTCCCAAGCGACATCGCTTCGCTCTATTGGTTCTAGAAAATTCCACGAAGATCCGACGTTTTCGAGGTAAATTTTGTTCAGCGATGAGGCTCATTTCTGGCTCAATGAGTATATAAACAAACAAAATTGCCGCATTTGGGACGAAGAGCAACCTGAAGAGATTCAAGTACTGCCACTTCATCCAGAAAAAACAACGGTTTGGTGTGGTTTGTGGGCTGGTGGAATTATCGGTCCATATTACTTCAAAACGTATGCCGGTGCGAACGTAGCCGTCCATGGCGACGTGCCATGATAACCGTCTATTTGATGCCTGAAATTGAAGCTCGTGAAGCACGTTCCACACATCGCATCAATCAATGGATTTATGGAGAACACTTCGGTGAGCACATAATTTCACGTTTTGGGACGGTCGATTGGCCACCAATATCGTGTGATATCACACCGTTAGAGTTTTTCCTGTGGGGATATGTAAAGTCTAAAGTTTATGCAGACAAACCCGCTTTGATTTAGGCCTAGGAAGAAAGCATCACTCGTGTCATTCGTCAACGGATAGACCATCTGCGACGTAGCAACGGCCAACATTTGATAGACATAGGCCCATTATTACAACTTGGCAATAGTTAAAAGTATGATGTTATCGGACAGATAAGAAGTATTTGGTTATTACAAGTTTACTTTAATCTAAAACCAACCGATAAGCTAAAGGGAAGATCATCTTGCCTTTAAATTTTATAGTGAGGTATGTATTTGAAGTTGCCATATGTTCTGGAAAAAATGTCAAATTCATGAAAAATAAATTAATTTTAATTTTGTTTTGCCAATAAATAATTTGATAAACAAAAATGGAAAGCAGACGTTTGATTTATATTTTTTTCACAAACAAATGTTTTCACAAACACACACAATTTACTGTTTCTTGTCAGTAATTTGTCAAAAGTAATCGGTTTTTCACTGGTATTGCCATATTTTAGAAAAAAAAATTATTTTATTTTACAAGGAAGTTGTAATAACGAAAAATCTTAAAGGTCACTTTATTCCTCACTTTAATTAAAGTTACCTTTTACTATTAAGAACATTAGAGGCAAGTTGTAATAATGGCCCATAATCTTCAAAAAATAAATGCAAAGAATTTTCTTTTAAATGATAATAAGCATTCCCCATTAAATTTTAATTGTCTGTGTGTGTGTTTTTTTTTTTTTTTTTAAAGTAGGGGACCTAGAAATGGATTACGCTTTACAAATGAAGTTCCTACACATATCTAGTTTATCTATAAAATCTGTAAAATTAATGCTTTTAAAGTTTTTTTCTCTCATTTCTCAGTTTTGCACTATTTAATAGAACTGTATTACCAGGCAAGCCAGGTGAACCTGCCCTTGGAAGATAAAACAGGTACACACATAGGGACGAGTTTTAGTTGGTTTTAACACTTTGTATGATGCATGAGACTTGTTACTTCGACATTGGCATTAGGGGCCTATTGACACCTTTTAGGTCGCGAAGTTATTCTGTTTTGGATATTATCTATCAGCATTTAAAATTAAATTAAAATCACGTCTGCACCAGAGATGACAAATTTCGTAATATAACTAGCCAGTCCTTTCATTAAAGCTTCTTAAATTTACATATTTATACACAATTACTTTTAATTATTACCCTTCCCTTCTGTTAATCTTGGGATATATTTAAATTTCTCTTCAAAAAATTATTCATTTCATTTTATTTTCTTACATTGGGATAATTGCGTAATAAGGACACAAGAAACCATTTGAAATAAAACACCACAAAAATGCTGAATCCTGCTGTTTTTGCAGTCAACCATTTCAAGTAATTCGTTTTTTACATTTTAAGAGATGGTTTTAACAATAAACATTGTATGATTTTGAGAAAAGAAAACGAAGGATTTAATTATGGTATTCACCACATTTTCCAGTTACCAAATTACTTTAGCTACAACACTTGATGTCACTTGAAGTTCGTTTTACGTTAAGCAAAACAAAAAGATACAAACTTCGTGCTAACAAACATTCTTCGGAATGTTATTTAAATTATTTCCGAAAAAAATCTACCACGTTCATTGTTTTCTAAAGAATGCAGCTTATTTCCCCCTAACAACATTGTACTGCTGCCGGTTCTAGAAAGTCATTTGTGTGGCCATTTTCCCTTTTGCTGAAAAAAAAAATGTTTCTTAATCTTGTAACTGGGTCAGTGATTTCTTTGTTGCTAGCTGGCACATTCTTTAGTTAAACGAAAAAAAACAGCATTTTTTTCTAGTCCCAGCAAAAATGTACGAGTAATAAATTTTAAGCCGGAATGAAGAGTAACAAACAACACACAAACATTTTTAAATATTTATTTATGCTGTATAAGTAGAAAAAATTAAAGTATATCCTGCGGAAACGGATATACTACAATACAATGTTTAATCTTGTTACATACTCACTCTTCGAATTTTTCAAACAGAAAATCAATATTTTACACATAAATTTTGTAATACTGCTCATTCCATTCTGAAACCAAGAATTACCTATTCCATTTCACTTGTAAGAACTTTAATGTAAAATGTGAAGAATTCCTCAAAAAAAAAAACACTAAATTTCTAAAACAAACATAATAAAACCCAGTATTCACGCAAATTACATTTGTTCTGCTCACACTCTTCATCTGTCAATTATTAATTCCACAAAAAAGACTATCCCTTTAAATTGTCAGCCTTTAAACACGGCTAATAACACACTCATGTGAATGTTGCGGTCATAAAATATGCGCCTATACCAACCATCAAACCATTCTTCCACATATTATTAATCCAACCATCTCCTCCAACCTACCAAGCCAACATGTGAAGTACGTTTTGTGTACTTTACGTTAATTAAAAACAAATGTATTACTTCTGCAACAACAAGAACTACAATAATGGCAACTAAAACCCAACAACAAATATTTTTATTACTGTTGTTTTAGTTGCTGTTGTTATTGTTGTTTTTTGCATACAACACAATTTATATTAAAACCCTCATCATTTATTTATTATTCATACTCACTCTACAGCAAATAAATGCAAACAAATATAGAATATTCAAAGTAAACTAAAGTTTCACAGTCACTCACAACTGTTGTCGTACATTCGACAAACTCCTAAAAACTTTTAGATTCAGCTAATTATTGGAAAATGGACAAATATATTCCAATTAGTTGCAATTTATAGTTGCACTGCCACCAGCCCATAATCCACGCCAAACAGTAGATTTTTCGGGATGCATTGGCAGTTTTTGCAATGGTTCTGACTGCTCTTCACACCAAATATGACAATTTAGCTTGTTCACGTGTCCATTTAACCGGAAATGAGCTTTATCGCTAAACACAATTTTCCGCTAAAAAACTGGATTTTTTTTTTTTTTTTTGTAAGTCTATTAATGGTTTAATTATAGACCAAAACATGTTCAACAGTAATACTAGGAACACAACTGGGACGAAAGTCGAATTTCGTCCAACACGACAAATTAGTCCATGACAATTCGCTATATAAATTCGTCATATTGAAGCACAATAACGACATACGAAACGTATGAAACGTATAACAGCTGTTTAAAAAATCAACATTAGCAAAAACACAGGTAAAAACTTTATGTGTTTACTTTATACATAAAATACTTTGTAATATATCGGAAAAATATTTGATTTTCATGAATGTAATGAAATTTATTAATCGTATTAGTTTTTAGTTTTTGTTCAGAATAATTTTTAATTTCATTAATACAACTTGATATAGGTATAATAGAAAATAATAAAAATAAAATAAAATATTATTTTAATCGAAATCAATTATTACAAAAACTATAGTTAACTATTTTGTATATTTATTTAAATTTATATTAAGTAAAAAAATAATTAAAAATTAACACTATTTGCATTACATTAAAAACTATAACGAAACATTGTTAGCCCGAATATTAAAACGGTGATATAAATGAAGTCAAGCACTCACAAAAAACACTTAAAAAATTGGGAGTTAAAGAAGTAATTACTATTGTTTATAGCAGGAAAGTGATGGTTGGAAACTGAAGAGGAGATCAGTGGAATGTAAATAAAATAACTTTGATTATTTTATTTACTCGAAATAAAACCCCAATAAGAAATGAAAAGAAATGAACAAATAAAATATTAGGGTTTTGGACAAATTTAATTTCTTTTATTGCGGATTGAATTACCTCTTTTCTTGTTAAGCTCAGAACTCACACTTAATTATAATATGGAAGAAAAAAACGGAAGCAGTGTTAGGACATATTTAGCCAACTTGACGTTTACCTTTAGGCGTTAAAAAACTTAGAAAGAGATGAATAGTTATGTTTATAATTATTCATCTAGGTAACTTACAGCTTTTATATATAATAAACGAAAACTAAGTTTGTTAGAGTTATAGGGTTAAAACATGAACATATTATGTTGTTGGCGTAAACATTGCCGCCCGCCTTGCAGGATACGTGCAAATTAATGAAGGAAGTCATGTGGCCATGTCCTAATACTGCTGTAGAACAAACATTATTTAGAAAAGGTAGACTTAAAATTAATAAGTAAAAAAAGGAATTAATAATAATTAATAAGAATTCAATTCAATTTTAGTAATATTCAAGTTCTTACATACTAAATACAAATGTAAATTTTGTAGAAATTAACAATTCAATGAATAAGATTAAATAAATGTACGTTTCGTATTTTGCATGCCTAAAAGTGCATTTCGAAATTATAGTGAACATGGACCATAAATAGTCCACCCGAAAATGGTGCTTTGTGCTGTAGGACAGCCAGGTTTTGAAAAAACACCTTCAAGATTGACCTTATGATAAAGGTCTGCACCGATAATGATGTCGATCGAAGCCGATTCGTAGAATTTAGAATCGGCGAGGAAC
This sequence comes from Bellardia pandia, assembly GCA_916048285.2. Lineage (NCBI taxonomy): Eukaryota > Metazoa > Arthropoda > Insecta > Diptera > Calliphoridae > Bellardia > Bellardia pandia. The sequence continues at coordinate 49,242,152 of OU696531.1, forward strand.
ATATCACGGAAATGTTTCTTATAGTCTTCGGGAATGGATTCAGACGGGGTTCGGAGAGTTATGCGATTGTCGACACGGAATGTTCCCTCGATTTTGGAACTCGAATCGAATCGGGATTTTAGAATTATTGGACAAAATGTTTCGTCTCGTAAACTAAACGCTGTTAAGTTCAGTTTATCCACGAACCTTTTCGAAACTCTACTAACGGTAGATCCTGAGTCAAGTAAACATCTTGCGTGGGTAGAAGAAACCTTAACAAGGACGGTAGGCAAAAGGATTACTATATTTTGGCGTAATATCGAGGTCAATGAAGTTGATTTTGAGGTCAAAGGTATTGATGTTTCTGCTTCCGACTTGGACGAAGAGTTGCTTTTCCGATAGTTTGTAGGACGTGGAGAAGGCGAACGAGATCTTGAGCGGCGTGACAATAAGTCTTTCACTAGACGTGGATTCACATGCAGGAGGGTGTGGTGGCATTTGTGGCAATGCTTGCATCCTTGCTTTGAAAAGCATATGCCATGTGAATGCTCATGTGCTAGGCAGTTGGAACAATATTTGTGCTTACGAACAGCATTGATGCGATCACTTATATTCATCGCCAAAAATTTCCTACAGGTGCGCAAAGGATGTGGTCTGTTACATATTCTGCATGGAAAAGCATTATATGATCTGGTAAGTCCATCGCGGAAACTTTTCGAGTTGGAGGAAGTGGTTTTAGGCATGTTAATCTGAAAAAGAAAATATAATAAGTAAAGAAAAGAATAGAAAAGTAGACACCTAAGATTCTGTCGGCAGAAGAATAAGTTTAACGATTGGACGAGTTATCATTCCTCGTTGTGTTAATATTTCAGCAACGCGTACTCGATTATCTAACCCACTGTAGATTTTCGAAACTCTACCAAGTCGCCATGAATTTGGTGGTAGGTTTTCATCTCTTACGACGACGAGTGCACCTTCCTGTAGATTTTGTTCAGGATTTTTCCATTTTATTCTCTTATGAAGCTCTTTCAGATATTCATTTTTCCATCGTTGGCAGAAATTTTGGTGAACAAGTTTTAATTTTTGCCATCGGTTAGTTATGGATACGGAAGAATCATTTATTTGTGGGTCTATAGGTGCGAGGATAGGCGATCCTATAAGGAAATGACCTGGAGTTAGGGCGCAGAGATCTGATGGATCAGTGGACATAGGAGATATCGGACGGGAATTCAAGCAAGATTCAATTTTTGACAATAGTGTGGAGAACTCTTCATATGTGTATTTAAAACAACCTGCCGTTTTCCGGAAATGAGCTTTAAAACTTTTTACTCCAGCCTCCCATAGTCCGCCCATATGAGGGGCACCTGCTGGAATAAAATGCCACGTGATATTTTGTTGTGCATAGATCGTTTGAATGCGTTGTTGTGTAGTTTTAAGAAACTCTTTCGCTAGTATGCGAGATGCCCCAACGAAGTTTGTGCCATTGTCCGAATAAAGGTTTAAAGGGCATCCCCGACGTGACACGAATCTACTGAATGCTGCTAGGAAGACGGGAGATGAGAGGTCGGATGTAGCCTCTAAATGAATAGCTTTTGTAGAAAAACAAACGAAGACACATACATATCCTTTTGTAATTCGGCAACCTCGACCAGAATAGCTCTTAATGTCGAAAGGACCCGCGAAATCTAGTCCTGTATTAGTAAATGGACGACTGAATTCACAACGTTCGGGCGGCAAAGCTGCCATTATTTGCTTTTGACAGCGTTTCTTATATATGAGACATGTCTTACATTTGTTTATTGTAGATTTTATGAGATTTTTGGCTTTCGGGATCCAATATTGTGTACGAAGCACTCGAAGAACTAATTGATTTCCACCGTGTAAACTGATATCGTGGATAAATTTTACCAGAAGTCTAGCGAATTGTGAATTGTATGGTATGATTATCGGGTGTTTTTCATTATACGATAGGTTCGAAGACAACTCCAATCGACCACAAGAACGGATTAAACCTTCTGGATCCAAAAACGGGTTAAGGTTCAGAATACTGCTAGATTTTGGAAGAATTTGTCGAGATGAAAGAGCTTTGTAGTCCTTTGCAAACGCAACCTTTTGACAAACAGAAATAAGTTTGTTGCGGATCGAAATTATTTCGGAACTAGTAATCGAGGTGGAGTCTCTGTAGAAATTTGAACGAAATCGTGGATGAGTTCTGTAGAAAAACCTGTAAACATATGCCATCACACGCATTGCCCTGGAAAAGGATGAAAACCTTTCTAACAAATCTTCAAAGTCCGACAAGTATGTAAAATGTACTCGAATAGGCTTGATTTCTAGGTTTGTAGTTGGAATATTAGACAAATTTCGACTTGGCCAATCGGAAACAGACTTCTTAAGCCAAGATGGACCAAACCACCATATTTCACTCTTCTTTAATTCAAGGGGTGAGAGCCCACGGCTTGCTAAATCAGCAGGATTTTCCTCGGAGGCTACATGATTCCATCTAGAAAAGGGGACGATTTGCGTAATTTTTGAAACACGGTTAGCTACGAAAGTTAGCCAATTACATGGTGGTTTTGCTAGCCAAGAAATCACAATAGTCGAATCTGTCCAGCATGATATTGTATAGTTATCGATATCTAGAAACGGCAGCACGTTTTCAATCATCTCAGCAAGAAGTAGTGCTCCACACAGTTCAAGTCGCGGAATGGACAGGGTCTTGATTGGAGCAACTTTGGTTTTAGAAGATATCAAGTTTGTTTGAACCGAACTATTTGTTGAAACTCGAATGTATAATGCTGCTGCGTATGCCTTCTCCGAGGCATCGCAGAATCCATGGAATTGGACTTCAGCATGCGGAATATAACCAATCCATCGAGGAATCCGTATGGAATTGATTGAAGAATAACTCTCCTCGAACAACTTCCACTGATTGAGAGTATCAGGAGCTAGGCTCTCGTCCCAATCCGTACCATCTATCCATATTTTTTGCATAAGTATTTTAGCAAGAACTATACATGGAGCTAACCATCCAGCGGGGTCAAACAATTTAGCAATTCTCGAAAGTACTTCTCTTTTTGTGTATATAGTTATTTTCTCGAATTGTTTTGCATCGAAATAAAATTCATCGGAATTAGCCTTCCAACGAATACCAAGCGTCTTTGTAGAACTATTATCCTCGAATTTCAGAAAGTGTTCATGAAGTAAATGGTCCTTTGGAATATCTTCTAATATGTCCACGGAATTGGACGTCCATTTTCTCAGCTCGAACCCAGCTGATTGTAGAGCTCGGATTAGCTCGTTTTTTGCTTGAATAGCATCGCTTTTTGAATGTGATCCGGTCAAAACGTCGTCTACATACATTGATTTTTGAAGAATTGAGCTTGCTAATGGAAAAGTGTTCTGAACATCGTCCGATAGCTGTAGAAGCGTTCGAATTGCCAAATATGGCGCACAATTCACACCGAAGGTGACTGTTTTCAATTCATAGTCATGTATTGGACTATTTGGAGAATCGCGGAATAGAATTCGCTGGTATGGAGTGTGTCTTGGATCAACTAGTATCTGCCTATACATTTTTTGAATGTCAGCATTGAAAACAAACTTAAAGAATCGCCACCGAAGAATGAGTAATGTAAGATCGTTTTGCAGTATCGGACCTACATGTAGAACAGAATTCAGACTCGACCCATTAGAAGAAGGAGACGAGGCATTGAAAACTACACGGACCTTCGTAGTGATGCTCTCAGGCTTAATGACGGCATGATGCGGAAGATAGTATACCTTATCTTCTGTCAACTTGGGAGAGTTGACTTTGGTCATATGACCAAGTTCTTCGTATTCACGTACAACTTTGTCATATTCTAATTTAAGGTCAGGATTTCGAATCAGTCTAGCTTCATTTCTAAGAAATTGTGCCATTGCACTGGATCTAGAATTACCAATGTTTGGATTATTTGGAAAATCTTCCTTAAAAGGTAACGAAACCACGTAACGGCCATCTGAATTTCTCGTTGTCGTTTGAACATACAGTTCTTCACATGCTCGATCAGAAGCAGATAAAAAGTTCTTCTTTGGAAGATTCTCCACCTCCCAAAAGCGTGAAATTGCCTTATCTAAGGTAATTTCACAAAAATTTGAAACAACAGTAAGACTGGGATTGGAGTGACGAGAAATTGGACCAGTAAGAATCCACCCGAAAATGGTTTCTTGGGCTAAAAGCGATTCACAAACGTTATGTATAATCCCTGAACGAAGAATCAAAGGAAAAACGTCACCACCAATCAACATGTCAATTTTCGAACTTGAATAGAACTTAGGGTCTGCTAACTGAATATCAGGCAAATTCGAAAATGTAGAAAGAGAAAGGCTTTGAGAGGGGAGATTATTAGATAAGTGAGGAACTACTAGAGCTGTAACAGGAATTGCAATGTCGCTATTTATGTTGGACCCTAATACCAGCGTACATTGATGTTGAACTTTTGCGGAAATGGTATTATTTAACCCCGAAATCTGAGCATTAATAGGGTTTGATGGTAGATTATAGGTGTTAAAAAGGCGTTCTGAGATAAAGGTACCTTCTGACCCAGAATCTATTAACGCTCTCACTTGGTATTTCGTGCCTAAATGAAGAATATTCACCCAAGCTGTTCCCAAAAGTACACCCTTTGAATTCGAAGCGAAACAAGATTGAACATGAGCTGAAGTTGAAGCTTTGGTGGACTGTATTGTATTTGAATTCGAAGATGAAAAGGGAGCTGAATTAGGATTGAGGGTAGAACTCGAACTTGGACCTTGGAAATTTGCATGAGAGTTATCAACTTCCTTATGGAGAAGAGTATTGTGCTGTTTTTTGCATTTGAAACATTTATGTTTGCTAGTGCAGTTTTTTACGCTATGGGTTTTTGAAAAGCAATTCAGACACAAGCCCTCCTTTTTTATCTCAGTAAAGCGTTGCTCATAACTCATTTTCAGAAATTTAGGGCACTTACGGATCGTATGTTCTTCTTTTGGACACAGTTGACACTTAGGAAGGGATACATTAGTCTGAAAGCTATGAACTTTTTTATTGGAAGTAGAATTGGAATTATTCTTTGCTTTCGAATCAGTAGGTTTAGGTCCACTTGACCCACGAATCTCAGACACCGATTCTAGAGTCCTATAGCGGTTAGTTAGGAATTTATCTAATTCTAACCACTGTGGAATAGAGGTCTTATCTTTCAACTGTTGTTCCCATAATGTTAATGTATTCTCTGGAAGTTTACTTGTACATAAAAATACGAAAATAGGATCCCAGCTTGCTACATCTATATTGTACAGTTTGAGGATAGAGAGACAGGAATTAATATCTCTTTGCAATTGTTTTATAGAGTTGCCAGATTCGGAATGACAAGCCTTTAGGTTAAATAGAATCTTTAGCTGACCGTTAACCAATATCCTTCGGTTTTCATATTGTAAACATAGATTTCTCCATGCCAAGTCGAAACCTTGATTTGTTAAGGGACATTTTTGAACTATTTCTCTGGCTTCACCTGTTGTTTTTCGCGTTAAAAAGAACAATTTTTCGACATTGCTGGCCCGAGAATTGGATACGACAGCGTTAAACATATCTCGAAAGGTTGGCCAGGAGGAATAGTCACCATGAAAAGTTTCGATATCCACAGGCGGCAAGTGAAAACTTCCGGAATTGGAGGACAAATTTTGTGCTAAATCATGCGATGAACAAGGTCGATCGGAAATACCGGCTTGAGGAGGTAATACTTCGGGCTTTGAAGTTTGCTGGCTACGAAGCTCATCCGAAATCTGGCACAATTTTGTCAAACAATTACAATAGGTGATATACGTATTTTTGTACTTTTCCTTAAATGATTCTAAATCAATTGGATCATCAGGCTCTCTAGTCTCCTTTTCCGCTTCCACTAAAAATTCTGAGTAGGCCATTCCAATACGGCTCCAGCTCGTCTTAATTTCGTTGCGATGCACCTCGAGTGCATGTTGCGAAGTCAACGGATACCTGTTGCTATTTAAATCAGCCTCAAACTCAACTATATTATCTGCGAGTCGAATAAATTTATCTAACGACATCTTGAATCTTTTTAAACAATATCAGATATTATATGAATTTCGAACAAAGTAGATTTGAAAACAAATGAGCGACTAAATTATGAAAAGCCAAGCGAAATCTTATACCAAATATCAAAGAATGAGCAATCGATAATAGTATGATATGACAAAATGGTAGGGAAATAATAACGCAAAGATTAATTAAGGAAATATGTATAAATGCCAAATTATGTATATCGAATCTTTACAAATAGAACCAAAAAAAAAATTTTTAAGATCTTATTTTCGAAAATTGGACTAAAATGTAAATCAAAACTTTAATGAACAATTAAGAATTTATTCATTGGAATCACTGCAATGAAAAAAGTTTGAATCTATTTAATTATCTGAAGCTACAATCAGCTGTTGACTATGGAAAAACCAACTAAAGTTCATTAACCTTTTAGATAGTGGATGCAAAAGTAAATATATTGGAACGATTTGAAAATAATAGGCCTGTTCACTGATCGATGATCGAAAAAGGAAAGAATTTTATGAAAAATTGCAATTATTTTCGAAATTTCTAAACAAGTATAATTGTACTAGTAATATTCTGAAAATGTCACTATACTCAAGGTACAAAAAAATACTAAAACAAGAAATATAGTTCCGCTCACAAATCCAAGAAATTGATTTACAAGTTGAATGAGCGCACCTATTGTTTTCTTTTACTTGTACAAAATCAATGGAATGTATGTTAAAAACCAAACAGAGTTACCGCGGTGCTTTTTTTTAATTATATTGTTTATTATATATTTCAAATTCTCGGGATAAGAAATGGAGTTTAAAGGAAAATTGGACAAAGGAAAGGCTGTTAAACGAATTAAAATTGAATAGATTCAAGTTTAACTTATATGTAGGTATATTAAATTTTTCCCAATACAACCTTTAAATTAAATTTGCAATGTAACTTTCAATCCAATTTTATTTTAAATCTGCTGCAAATTTTTTCAGGAATAGAAAAATAATAACAAGAAACAAGAGAAATTGTAATTTTATCGAATTTTAAACAAATAATTTTTTTTCTTTAATTTTATGAATTGTTTGTCTTGTATGTATACTGTTTTTCTAATTAGTAAAATAAATTTCTGGTAACCCTTATGCTTTGGAATGAATTCTCAGTAGAAGAGACTAAGAGTCCGAAGCAGCGTTGCCACGACCAAAAAAATTTTGTAACCAAAATGTAAAAAAAAAGTAACCAAAAGCAAAAAAAAGTAACCAAAATTTTTATATATTTAAAATTTTATTTTATTTATACTTCAGCTAAAAAATATATATGTAAAATATAAATTAACCATTGCATTTCAGTTTCTAGTTTAGTCTTATAATTAGGTACAATTGAAAGAAAAAAATAATTCAGCAATAACAATATTAATAAAAACCAAATGTAATTAATTTCATTAGATTTGTTACAAAACACTAGTAGATAAAGTTTAACCCTGCTGTTAGGTTAGAAAAAACTTACGAATCTTAGGTTAAGGGACCATTTGGTCCATAATGTAATTTTCATGCAAAATAATGATTTTATCTAATTCATTGTAACTATTTTGGTTCAATAATTTCTAAAGTAAGTATTTGACATATCAAAAACTTCCTCTTAATATTTGACATGAATTTACATTCACTTGGTAATGAAAAAATAATTTTGGGATTTCCCATTTTTGCAATGAATTTACATTCACTTGTTGTTTTGTAATGTAAAAAATTATTTTGGGATACCCCGTTTTTGATTTTTGTCGTGAAGAAGCACAGATACGTACAGTACTTCTTTCAGTTTAAAAGTTTTTTTGAATAGTCCGGAAGTGTTTTTGTGAATGAAGAAAGTGAATCTGATATTTCCGATTCGGAGATGGATTTAATTTCGGACTGTTCATCTGAAACAGAAAGTGAACAGGAAACCATCTCAGTTGAAACTAGCTTCGCTAATCGTCTTTTTATTGCTAAAAACAACATGGAATGGAGAGCGACTCCATTACCTCAGTCTATTAGAAGTGGGGCTGAGAATATTATCACAACACAAGCAGGGCCAACTCGATTTGCAGTGTCTTGATGCGATGACATACTGTCTCCTTTTTATTGTTTTTCCGTCTCCAATAGAAATAATTGTCATTGAAAATACTAATAAGCACGGCAGGATCAAGTTTGGTGTCAAATGGACAGATATTGACGCACTGAGCGCATATATAGCTGTTCTCATTCTTGCTGGAGTTTATCGGTATGTACTTTCATGTTTTACTTATTTCTGTAATATATCAAATTTTTCAATGACAGCGGAAAAAATGAGGATGTCTATGGTTTATTTGATGTAAAATTTGGTCGCCCTATTTTCCGATCGATTATGTCTGAAGATACATTTCATAGGATTACAAGTGCTCTCCGTTTCGATGATGTTTTGAGTCGACGCCATAGTAGTAGTAGCAATAAATTTGCTCCTATTGGTGAACTGTGGAACTATTGGCAACAACTCCTTCCAATGTTTTACAATTGTATTGTAACCGCTGTATTACTTGACATATCCGAAGTGAATGCGTACATACTATTTTCTGAAATCGATGTTTTACGGGCTCCAACTGATCGGAATCGAAAGAGACCAGAGTTTTTGCGACAACTAGCACTTTCTTTAGCTAAGGTTCACATGATAAAACGGACTAGATTACCTCAACAAGGGTTCTCAACACAATTACTTACAGAAATTCGTACAACATGCACAGTTTCAGAGGATTCCTCAAATAATCCAACTCCTCATTCAAGGACTCGAAAGAGTGGAATTTGTAGTTGCTGCAAGTCGAATTCTGATATAAAATGTTCCATTTTCAGCAACTTTATTTGCAAAACTAACCGAAAAACATTGTGCTTATCTTGCAATGAAAAATATATTCAAACCAACTAATAAATTCTTATTTTTTTGAAAAAAAATCTATGAAAATGTACTATGGACCAAATGGTCCTGTAACCTAAGATTCGTCATTTTCTATTTTTCTCAGTCCTGAATAAAGTTAGAAAATTTAATTTTCGCACATAGCATTGTTTTAATAAAAGACCCCATTAGCAGAAAAATTTAGTCAGTACATATCGTCGTTCCAAAGTTACAAGGGAATTCTGAAAAAATATGGACCAAATGGCCCTAACCTAACAGCAGGGTTAAGTAGATGAGGCTAAAAATCTGTCTTGAATGTTCTTAGATGATTTATCCATATAGCGAACGACTAGAACTAGTGATTTCTTTGTGGATACGTATGTTGTTTCGTCTACTATTAACGAAAACTTTCCTAACATTTCTGTTAATTGAGTTGCTTTACCTGCCACATTTAATGTGTTTCGCAATTTTGAGAGTCGGGACAGCGCTCCTCTAATAAGCCTGGTAGATAGTCCATTAATAAAAAAAGGCAAATTGTGGGTAATAAGAAACATTACTAATGTTAGCTCTGTTTGGTGCACTTGCTTATTAAGAGTTTCTTTTTGAGAACTTGCAAATGTTGTTTTTATTTTCCACATTTTGCTTATGACACTTTTTTTGTGTGCTTTCGTAAATAACTTACGTGATTTGGAATTTTTTTTCACAGGCAGCGCAGAAACAACATCGATCTTTGTTTCTTAGCCACGGAAACTCATCCAACCACAATACACGGAATTTTCTTTTCGTGCTGTTTTTAATATCACTAAACAACAAAATATTATTTAAAAAAAGTTATTGAAATTGAATGCAAATATGCCTATTCTCATCATCACTTCCAGAAGATAACTCGACATTATTAGTCTTACTTTGAGCAGCCTTTTTAAATAAAAATCTAACAAAAATAAAAATTGTGCTTAAAACCAATATTATTATTTTTTAATTCGAAGTACATACAAACTTATCCATTTTTTACGAAAGAAACCCAATCTTAACTATTTAAAAAACACTTTAGTAATTAAAAATTAAATAGCACGCTAATTTGTAAAAAGCTTTTTTTGGTTTTCTGATAAAAAACATAATTTATGAATGTTTATTAAGGTCCGTTCATATCTAAAACAAAAGAATAATTAACTTGCTCCGATGTCAAACATCAATATGAAAATGCATTTAGTAGCATGTTTTTAGATGGTTTTTGTGAAGAACCTTTTACTCGTTCAACAATACAATGATTGTGTTTGTTATGTTTGGAGACAGGCATGTATTTTTTTGTAATCTTGTGTTTAGTGTTTTATTTTTAAAACACTTAAAATGTGGTAGTTTAGTTTATCACCAAAATTAGTGGTAAAAATTAAGTCAAAGTAAAAACAATGTAAAAAATGGTTACTTTTGTGTTAAAAAAAAGTAACCAAAACGGAAAAAAAGTACACAAGTACACATTGGAAAAAAAAGTAACCAATTTTGGTTAAAAGTAACCAAAACGGCAACGCTGGTCCGAAGTAGAAAAAGAGAAAGATAGAAGGGGAAACAATGTTTGGAAGAGATCAACAAAAATTCTTTAAGCTAAAAGAGTTTAACTGCTCGTACCCTTTGATAATAAATGTAAGAGAGCAACAAATTGTATGTAAATAAACAGAGAATAAAAGGGGTAAATGTATTAAATATAAATAGGAGAATGTAGGAACAAATTGAAAGGTAATTTTTACGAGGAAAAAATGTATGGAAAAAAGGGAAATTTATAAACGGAGTAAATTTTTGTTAAACTGAAAAAAAGGGAAAAGAAATATTTATGTTCGTACCGTTAAGAATAGGAAAAAAGATGAAAGATGCCCTACACAACGCACTGGACGAACGATTTGAAGTTTGTGTGTTATGAAATTTTTTTTTTTTTTTTGTAGGTATAAGATGAAAAACTTACGGCCAATGATAAAATTTTCTTCCTCTGCAGTTTGTCACGTTTTTCAGAAATAACTCTGACTCTTTTCCTATATGTTGTTATCCTCTTTCTTTAGGTTTTCTTTTTGAAAATTTCGTTTTTCTTTTTCTCACTTTTTAAATTTATTTCTTTTTGCATTTCTTTTTAGTTTTAATATAAAAATTCTAATTTTCTTTATTATGTTATTATGTATGTATGTTATTTATTATTTATTTTCAAAAATCTTCAATTTGATGAATTGATTTTGTTCTACATACAGCACGTTGTAACGAGAACCGAACAAAAAAGGTAGCACTGACGCGTAGGAATCGAAATGCACTCACTAACTAAATTGGAATAAATGCAAAATACTAAACGTACCTTAATGTTAAGAACTAGATGATGAGATGATGTTTGTTGTAATTATAATCCAATCGCAAGAGAATGAAAGACTGATTTCCAATCCGGCTCGTTGGGACCAATGTTTATAGCAGGAAAGTGATGGTTGGAAACTGAAGAGGAGATCAGTGGAATGTAAATAAAATAACTTTGATTATTTTATTTACTCGAAATAAAACCCCAATAAGAAATGAAAAGAAATGAACAAATAAAATATTAGGGTTTTGGACAAATTTAATTTCTTTTATTGCGGATTGAATTACCTCTTTTCTTGTTAAGCTCAGAACTCACACTTAATTATAATATGGAAGAAAAAAACGGAAGCAGTGTTAGGACATATTTAGCCAACTTGACGTTTACCTTTAGGCGTTAAAAAACTTAGAAAGAGATGAATAGTTATGTTTATAATTATTCATCTAGGTAACTTACAGCTTTTATATATAATAAACGAAAACTAAGTTTGTTAGAGTTATAGGGTTAAAACATGAACATATTATGTTGTTGGCGTAAACAACTATGATATAAAAAAATAACCAGTAACTACAATATAATAACACTGTGGAACAAACGCCGCGATACGGGTCTTCTACTTTAGCCTCTATTTTCACCCCTCACTCTCAGAATCGACCTAACTTTTGCTAACCTGAATTTGTTGCACAGTGTTATTAAATTATCGTAAGAATTTTCAGAAGCTGTCTGATATTCACGTATTAACACCACAACATATTTTATTCAGAATAAATTAAGCTTCCAAAAATTTATTGAAATGATAAAATGTTGAAGTTTCTAACTATTGCTGAGAGTATGTATTCATAAAACCGACTTTTTTAGAAACCCGTTTTTCGGGTTGTTTTTAAAATAAGTTTTACTAAAAAACTGTTTGCCAGGCTTTTGGTTTCGGTTTTTAAATACTTTACTATTGCTCCCCTACAAACAAATGAGTTTTTATTTAATGAAAATTTACATGAGCCAAACATTGGTCTACTAGTGCAAATTTTGTACCTGTTATTGTTGCTTTAGTGGTTAGAGTCGGGATCATACGCTTAACCAGGTTTTAGTCAAAATACCATTTTAATGCATTGAAATATATAATGGCAATTTTATTGACGCCTGTCTGAAAAGAAAAAGTTTTTTTTTATTATTTTGCGCTAAATGACAGCTTAACATATGATTACAGGAAGTGTTTGGTGGCATTATAATGTTTTTTATATGTACTTATGTATGTATGTATGTATATGTATTTTGTTTTGTTTTTGCTGTTGTTATAGTTTAGTGTTTTGCCCATAAACAACTGAAACTAAAACGAATAAAAATAAAAGGCAAAACGACGACAGTGACATACTCATCGCATGTTTAATTATGGTTAAATAAAAATTCTTGTAAATATAAAATGACATTATTGACAAAAGATTTTAGTTTCAAGCTGAAAAACAAGGGGGGGGGGTCTAAAATAAATGAGTTCAAATGAGAAATATGTAAATAAATATTAAGAAAAGGGAGCAAATTTGTAGGCAGGGTTGTAGTAAAAAGGAAATGAGTACAGTAGTCGCATGGTTATATGAACTAATTTAAACAGCACCTCTTCACTAAATGAAGACGTTTACATAATCAAGAGAATATTAAATTATTTTTAATAAGTTTTTTTAATAATTGTAAATTTGATCATGTGTTAAATTGTGTTCTTCTATTAAAGAATGAAGTCCTTTTTTCATAGGTTGCACAAACTCCGTTTTGGTCGATAATTTTTCGCCGGATATCTTTAAAAATCGTATACCGAATCGTCGCTTAAATTTCTGCAGCCACCCATTTTGCACAATAAAAACTTTTTTCTTTCAATTGGTCGTCAAAATATTTTGCTTTCATTAATTCACTTGTAATGGGAAAATTTTTAAGTCTTTGTTGATTGAACCAATGATATACAGTCATGTGAAAAATAATAGGGACAGTGCCCACTGAAACTTACAATTTATTTACAACCGGATAAAAAAATCGAAAATTCTTTCTTGTTTAAACGATTTATTTTTTCTTAAACGGTAGAAAAAAGACTAATAACAAAATGTTTGCTATTCCCATAATACATTTTGATTTTTTTTGTAATTTTGTATGAATTCATATAGTTTAACGTGTGAAAAAAATAGGGACACTTCATGAAATTTTAAAACTATAACTAACTGAATATTGTTGCATAAAGCCTTAGAACTTTGTTGTGGATCATTTGTTATCCAGAACAGTAGCACATCTTCTAGGCATTGAGTCGACTAAATTTTGACGAGCATGTAGCGGTATTGCATTCCACACATCCTTTATAAGATTCCCTGATTGCCTTTTAACTTCTTTCCACAAATTTTCTATTGGATTCAAATCAGGGGACTGTGCTGGCCATTCTAAAACATTGATTTTGTTGTCCTGGAACCACTTCTTTGTGTAATTTGCCGTATGTTTTGGCTCATTATCCTGCTGGAAGATCCATTTGAGTAGCATATTTTCTTTTACATACGGCAGCATTGTATTTTTCAAAATTTCAGTGTAATCAGCCGATTTCATTACATTCTGGACCCACACCATAATAAGAGAATGACCCCCATACTATGATGCTACCACTACCATTTTTGATCGTCTTTAAAGTATGTTTTGGATTGAATTCTTGATGGATAGGTCTTCTTACATGGTGGCCACCTCTATCAGAAAAAAAACACGCCATTTTTCTTTAAGCCATTTAATATGATTTTTAGCAAACTCTAATCTTTGTTTTATATGCTTTTTGGATAACAATGACACTTTTCTTGTACTCTACATTCCTCACCGATGAATGTTTTTCGAATAGATAATGTGTCAATGCCAATGTTTAAATCATTTTTTATTCGTTTAAATGTGATAAATTAATTTTTTTAGGCATCGAATGATACTTCTCTATATAGTAGGTGTAATTTTTGGTTTTCTACCACGGGTTTCATCTTTGGGAATCCATTTAATAGCATTTTCAACCATCGTTTTTGATATTTTTCTGTACGAATGTCCGCTTTTACTTAGATTTTTAATATTATTTCGAGTAGCGTGGTCGCAATGCATACTTCTACCCATATTTGCCTAAAAAGTTACAAAATGCAATTTATTTAGCAATTAATGTGAAGCTATGAATTTGTTTTACTCATTCACGTTTAAAAAAAAATTTTTTTTTTTTTTAATTCTTATTATTGTCTTTTTACCAAAACGAGAAACTGTCCCTATTATTTTCCACGCCAAAAATAGCGCGTTTTACAAATAAAATAATTTGTTATCAAAACGAAGGGGAAAAACACAAATTGTAACGGGATTTCTTAATGTCGTTTACAATCATTGTAAAACAACTCTCTTTTATCACTAATTCTTTCATTTTATATGAATACGGAAGCACCAAAGACGGCGAATATAACTGTCCCTATTATTTTTCACATGACTGTAACTTCGCCTCCACCAACGGGATTTCTTCTTTTCTCAATGCCTGCCTCTTAATTTTGCCTTCACACTTCACACCGAAAACTAAAATCGGCTTTTTATTTTTCTTATTAGTACAAATTGTTAACATAGGCACTTTATATCTTTGTGCAAGAGAAGTAAATCTTGGGTCTTTGTCCAAGTTTGCAAGAATGTCACTTTTTCAGATAACATCTTCCGCTTCAGCTTCGATGCACAATATAACAAACACTAAACAATTTTTAATATGTAAGACAATCACTCAAAACATTAAAAAAAAATCAACGGTTGCAGGTTCTTTACTTATTTCGGAGAGGAAAAACATAATATAAAACTTTCTTCTGTCTCGTGACATCTCTGTATAATTTGTGCTTATCATTACTATACCTAGGGAGTAAACCTTTGTTCTTTATTTTTATTTTATTGTATAAAATAACAATTAAATTACTGCAATTTATAACAAAATCTTACCTCTTTTCAAATTGCAAAATCTTTCTAACCTCACCTAGTGAAATAATAAAACACAGCCACACATCTTACTAAATATACTAAATGTTAATTATGTTTACAAATCAAATTAATTGACTTAAATTTTATGGGTTTGTTTTGCAACAAAAAAAAAATAACACGGAAGCAAATTATGGCCACATTAAAAGCCATTTAGATAATGTTGTTAGTTACCTTTTTTTGCTCCTGCTACTACACTTTGTATCATATTATGAATTAACTTTGGCATTTTGCCAAAAAAGAAAGAAAAAACACACACACACAAGTAACAGTAGCTTTGGCAGTTAATCTCTAGATTATCACGAAGTTACTTATGTTAAACTAACTGGGCATTCTAACAACAAAAACAGTGAGAAAGAGTAACATTTACTGTACTACAATGTAAAGAGAAAAGAAAGCAAATTGTATGTTTAAGTAATTTATTAGATAAATAAGGAAGGGACAAAATTGACAAGTCATTTAATAAAAAGAAAGAACATAGGTTTGACAATTAGAAATTAACACTAAAAACATTTAGTCTAATTGAATTTGTTTTAAGTTATTATCGTTAGTAAGGATTAAATTTGTATTGCGGTTATAAATTTAAGGCAGAATTAGTCTTTACTTTCTGTTCCGTTCCGAATCAGCTGACTTGATTCTGTTAAATATAAAATGTGTAATAGCCGTTAGTTGTTTTGTTACTTTCCGTGCCGTTGCGGACGAACCTGTTAAGGCAGAATTAGTCTATTCTTTCTGTTCCGATCTGAATCAGCTGACTTGATTCTGTTAAATAGAAAATGTGTAGAAGTCGTTAGTTGTTTTGTTACTTTCGTGCTGTTGCGAATGAACCTGTTGAAAACAAAAATTTGTAAGTGACAGCACAAAACAGCTGACATCTGCACAACAAAAAATTATTGGTTTATTACAAAAATTTTCAATTTTTTTGAATTTAATTAAGTTTTTGTATTAAATTTATAAAAATAGAAAAAATAAACGATGGATGACGAAAAACTCATTACTTTAGTCGAAAGTAATGACATATTGTGCAATATTGTTGTTTTATTCAAACAGAAAAACTTTTTGATTTGTATTTTTTGATTTATTTTCGCGGTAAGTGTTGTCTGTTTACCTAAAACAGCTGATACGTTTATACGGAAAATTAACTACAAAAATTTAACAACAGAACGACACGGAAGAGAACAGCAACAGAAAGTAAAGACTAATGAAGCCTTTATTTGAAGACCAACAAATTTATAAAGTTAAGCTAGATTTACACGATTGAAATTTTCTTCAAAATTGCTCTTCAAAATGCTTTAAACTCGTGTAAACAGCAAAAATTCTTCAAAATTTATTTTTTTAACAGTTATTACATAAATAAATTTTGAAAATTTCAATCGTGTAAATCTAGCCTTAGTTAAACTTTATTATATATAAAAAATAACTAAAATATTAAAAAAAAATTTTAAGTAACTGAATTTTATAAGAAATTGTGAGGAAATACTAGGAAATAAACATACGAATATACTATGTAACTAACTTAATTTCTAGAAAAGATCTTTGCTTGTATGAAGAACAAATTTCTTCCTAAGTTTTCACAAATTCGCACTACAATTGCTGTAATATTAACGCCAAGCCTTACAATATTTTTTGTCGAAATCTTTATTTTGTTTAATGTTCTTATTTAATTACACAAAAAAAGGGAAAAAGGAAATTTAGTTTTTATTAAACACGCAACACAGACAGGCAGGCTTTTTACTGAATAATTTTGTTTATTTGCTTGATTTTGTTTTTCGTATTCCATTCTCCATTTTTGACATGTAAAATGGGTGAGGCTATAAATGGCATGATGCATCAACATGTACAATAAATATGCACAGTACAATAATGGTTTGTGTGAAGTTTTGTTTTAGCATAGGCTGTCATTATCGGTTGCATGTGATTTTATGCAGATTGCAATAAAAACAAAAAAGGGGAGTCAGTCAGTCAGGCCATAACTTCTAGTATCACTCTTTTAAATAATAAATTCTTGATTGTTTTTCTTGTACATTTTGATACTGCTTGCCGGCATATAAAGACAATGATGATGGCGTCAACATATTTGGCGTCCAATAACAACAATCATTATTAAAATCATCATCACATATTATTACACACTGTGCGACAAAACTTATAGAGGACAACAACACACGTACATGCAACATTATTTACAACCTTTTATTGTTAAAAAAAAAAGAACAGTTCCTTTGCAACAACTTATTTTGCTTTCCTCCTGTGTCTCTTTTATCTACTTTGCCTTAACCAACTAACTAACTATGACCTCTAGGATTCATAAATAAGCAATCACGAGACATGAACGTGAGCTAAATTATGTTGATTGTCTAGCTGTCTGAGGTTGTGGCAAACAAAAAATACATCAGTCACACACGTTTATTTGCATATAACAGCAAAAACAACAACAATGATAAATAGTTCTCTTTGTGAAAATTTGCTGACAAGGGATTTTTCATACTTTTTAGCATGAAGAAAAAGAAGAATAAAGAGGAAATTTTATTGGAAATTTGCTATGCGAGTATGTATGTATGTTATATCAACGATATATGTATCAATTTCAAAGTAGGATTACAAACTCGCGGGTCAGAACGGGGCTGTTTTATATACAAATTTAAAGTAAATTTTATTTTTATTGTGGTTTCTCTCGAAATTTCTATTACAAATACAATTGTAATTTTTCTGATATGCAATGAAAATGTTGAAATACAATTAGAAATTTCGGGAATATAACTTAAAGCATCCAAAGTATGTATAACTGAAAGTTTCTGAAATATAATTTGAATTTTGAAATATACGATTAAAAAGTTCAAATGAAAATGTTTATCGTGGTACACTAAAATAATTATAATTTCGATCTTGTTTTATAATATCATGAATTCCAACTGAGAACTTAATCAACTAAACCAATTGTTTAGAATATAGCTGTCTAATATAGTAGAACTTATTGAATGTTACTGCAATACATACATATTTTAAACTAGAATCTGTTTATATGAAAAAAACCTTGAATGTCTCACATTAAAAACGATTTACTAATGTAAATATTTGTAGTAATAAACTAAAATCAATAAATTTCTTGATTCTTTGTTATTCTGTACATATATAATATAAATAAAAAGGTTTTGAGAGAAATCTCCTATTTTTTGCAACTTTTATTTTCGAAAAATCTCCTTATGTTCAAATAACATAATGGCAACGCTGTCTAAAGTTGCCATTTTTATTTTCTCTTAAATTTAAAGTTGCCATACTTTTTTATGTAAATAAGCCCAATTATTGGTTTTTGGTAAATACCAAGGAAGAAGAAGAGAAAATAAATACTAAAGTTGCAGTAAAATTTCTGCAGATTTTTCGTGTTTTGTTTGCCATTCAAATGATTCGATTTTCTTGATCTAACAACAGAAATTCAGTTGACCAAATAGAATTACAATCTAAATAACCAGCAACATTTTTTAGATACAAAATTTTATTAAAAAGACAATATAATTTGATTAGCTATAAATTCGACCATTGTGTAACTATACAAGGTGAGTGCAGTAGCACAGCTGACTGACTTTGTATACAATTTACTAACATATGTCAAAAGTAATACTTTTTCAAGTGTTTTTAACAGTAGTACATTATTTTACATGCCTTTTGTTTCTGTATTGTGTTGCCGATTTACACTCACCTTGTATAATTATAACATGAATTCGATTATCACAAATAAATGTTTATAATATGTATTATGTTTTCTCTGTATAATAACAAAATTTAAAACGTGATATTTTATTTTTCTAATTACTATCGAACATAACATAAAATATCTTAGATTATTCGTATATATAATGACAATAATAATAGTTTAAATTTGTTTTTATATAATCGGATTTAAAAGTATACCTTTTCTAGTCTAAATCGATCGGACCTCTTTAAAATTTTAGTAAAATTATTCGTTTTAAAAGACATTTAGAAAATGCAGCTTAATATAAAGCGTGATCCATTTCGAGGTTCCGTACTTTTTTAAAGAAAAAAACACAGAAAATTAAAATTTAATGGGAATGTTTATTATCATTTGAAAGAACATTCTTTGGCAGTTATTTTTTGAAGAATATTGCCCTTATTCACATAAAATTAAAGTAGACTGCAATTGTACTTTAAGAAAATTTTTATGAAAATTTAGTCTAAAAGCACACTTCAAACCTACTTTATTTTTTATGAATACGGCAGTATATCTATTAAATGTTGGCCGTTGCTATATAGCAGATGGTCTACCCATTGAGTCCAATTTCCGATGACTCGTTCAAGCATTTCGACTGGTAACTGGCGAATGACACGCGTGATGTTTTCCTGAATCGAAACATATCCCCACAGGAAAAAGTCTAACGGGTGATGGTGTTGCGAATAGTACGATCAGTACGACGATTTTGTTGACCACAAGTTGAGCAAAGTGCACGAAACACATTCCTCACAGAACGTGAATTTTCGTAATGAAGTTGAACGATTTGTATACGTTGTTCAGGCGTAAGTCTTTCCATTATGAAATGCCAAACAATACTAAACAAAAATAACACGACAGCATGACACAACTCACACGTGATCTGTAAAAAAAAAAGTATCTCTACTTGAATCACCCTATATAAGAGTTAACTTAATTCTAAACTGCAATTTGTTATAAGTTTAATGCAAAAAGTTTAAAGATTTGCCACATGTTTGCAATTTATGTTTTTTTCCATAATTTTCTTTGAAACATTGTGCTTAAAAACCAGCAAGAATATTGTAAAACAAATTTCATCGACAATTATGTATATCACCATCATTATAAATAATACACATGTTTATTGTTTAAATTGTTTGGTTTTTTATATACTATATATTTTTTGCTGCTCTTGTATTGACACATAACCTCTTGGCCGTTTGGTTAAATCGATAAATTGTGTGTTTTTTCTAGATATTTTTTGCTCTTTTTTATATACATACATATATATTTTTTTGTACCCTTGTATACAATTAAACACACGTACAAATACACTCTCTTAATACCACAAAAGCTTAAGTTATCCAATATGCCAAGTCAACTATGTAGCTACATACAAACGTTGTCGACGTCGTCGTTGAACATTAAAGAAAAGCAAACCAAACAATATGAACGGAAACCTTGCAATTGGAAAAAATACACTTGACCAACATTGTGAGCAGAATATTTTTTTGCAGACAAAAAATAACATCTAAAGAGCAAAATACCAGAAAAAATAAATTGTTGATTTGCAAAATAATGCATTGAAGGGGGAGAATTTTTAAAACGTATAAATTTAAATTTATAAAATCTGATTAAGTACAGTTTTAAACATACATTTACTTATACTTTGATGTTTAATTCACCTTGTATTGTAAATGAATAACTTCTAAAATGCACAAAAATGCAGTCTACATTTTTGTAACATATTAGATATATATTTATTCTGTAATATAAACCATAAATCTCGACACTAATGTACACGAATAATAACTATATGTCCACTTAAACTATGAAAATTCAAATTTTTTTTGGACTTCTAATATAAATCACAAAAACACTTCCACACCAAATTTGTTATTTGATATGCGCAAAACTACCTGAACTTGATGGTTCATAGCTAAATTGGTCACTTTTTTAATAAATTTGTAAAAAAAATAAGATTTTTAACAAAGTAAATTTTCAGTTTTTCTGTCTTTTTTCCAAAAAAAATTCACAAAACTTTGATTTTGATCTCTCACTGCAAACACACCACAGCACTTTAGATATTTATTTTTTCAGCTAGTGATGTAGAATTTTATAGGCTGTAAGCAACTGCAATCAGTTTTGACGATACTTTAAATTTCTTTTTTGAATTAATCCTCGAAAACTGGGTATTTCAACCCAGTGTGCAGCCGTTTTGGATCCCATACGTTACATATATACACACATCCTGTTTTATATACATATACACACATGTATAACAAAATTTTATTTCTACAGCCAGATTTCATATAAATTTTTCATTTTGTATTTGATCAGTAAATTTTTTACTGTTTTGTTTTTCTTCGTTCCCTTAAATTAATATGTACCTATATTAATACAAATATATTAAATTATAAATAACGTGATTTATTTAAAATTTATTGTGGTTGTGTATGGGTTTTTGAAATTGCACAAAATTAGCCAACAATAACAATATTTTCATGCATAACTTATTTCAATTTAAATAATTTATTTTTTAAATAAATTACAAAAACCACTACTAAACGTTAATTAACTTTGTTTTGTACACCAAATAATATGACAAATGCTTTATTATTTAAAATTTATTACGATTTTAAACTAACAAGCAAAGGAAACTATGGCATGGCAAATATTTTATTTAATGTTACATACATACATAGTTTATGTTCAAATAATGTTTAAAAGAACGAAAATATACACTAACCCCCTTTTTCATAAAAAATTTTGTATGGAAGTTTGCTTTCTAAACGTGTTGTAAGTTTTATGAATAAGGCTATAATTCTTTATACATATATATTAAATATTATTTTGCAGCTTAGTATTATATTAAACAATGCCTTGTTTTATGTATATTATTGCAATTATATTTGCAAACTTTAATCATTCATGCATATATGTACATACACTAGTTTTCCTCATTTCTTTTGCATCACCACCAAAATTTTCTTTTTTATGTAGGATTTTTTGACTATTTGTAACTAGTGTGTATTGAGGGGCTCTATTCTAGTTACATTTAGTTCTACAGAATGTATAGCAGCCTACATAAGGACACTATATCTGCTTGTCAAACCCTTTATCATCTCTAATTGATGTAGATAAAATAAAATATGTAAAATTATTCAAGAAATGTTTTCATTTCAGTTTGTTTTTATTTTGCTTATTTGTATCTTTTTCAATTTCTTTGTAATTTTTTTCCTGAATAGAGAATGTGTATAAGAAGAGTTTATACTATTATTTTTACATGTGCATCAGAAAATATGAATGTGGGAACATGGTGTTGCAATAATATTTAAACTACAAATCCGGCATCTCTATGGCGCCATTTTAACTAGCTCCATCTTTTAATATACATATTTCCAAGCTGTTGTAAAAACTATGCTGCCGTATGGTTTTTAATAATGTTAAAACTGCAAACATACATTTTGTAAAAATTAGAGCTGCCATATTATTTTTATAATATACATATGGCAATTCTAACGTTTTCTTTTTTTTAATATTTTAGTATTTGTTTAAGCTTAAGGTCTTTTTTTATAAAATTTAAATTTTTTATTTTCATTATTTCTACTACGTCTACTCAAAATAAAAAATTTTTTCCTGAAGGTGCTACGCAAAGAAAAGGTAAAAGAATTAAAAATATTTTTACATTATAAATCTGTCAACAAAGATTTGTTAACTGTGGCTCATTATCAAAAGTATTTTAACTTAATTTTACATTTTTTTTTTTTGTTGCAACACCCTGTTTTTAG
The DNA here is from genome assembly GCA_916048285.2 of Bellardia pandia. NCBI lineage: Eukaryota > Metazoa > Arthropoda > Insecta > Diptera > Calliphoridae > Bellardia > Bellardia pandia. The sequence continues at coordinate 49,264,894 of OU696531.1, forward strand.
TAATACCAGCAAATTTTATTCTATAGTAATTGTACTTGTGTTACATTTCAAGTGTATTAAAAGTATCCTTGAACTATTTCACTTATTTTTTTTCTCTTTTTTATTTATTTACATACATAAAAATAGTTAAAAAATATAAAAAACGTAGGTTTTACAAAGAAAATCCTAGTTGTTGTAAAGACTAGAATGTGAAAGAAAAATTCAAAATATTGTAAAAATATATCGAGAAATTATTGTAAAGTAAATAAATACAAAAAAATATATACAAGCCAACTGAATTTGAGTATAGGCCTTAAGTACTTCTTCTCACTATTTTCTTAATTTCGAATTAGTTATTAACAAAAAGCTCTTTTTAATCTCCATTTTGCTTTTTTAATACTTTCAGTTTTAAATCGAATTTAAAATTTTAAAAATGTATATTGTTATTCGACAAAGAGTGCTTAAAATTACGAATAAGAAAGCAATACTACTTTCAAGAGTACATGCATGTGTGCACTCATTTGTTTCCCCTTGTATCTGGCGCCTAAAATGTTTAAATCTTATTAATAAGACTTGCAACGTGTGAACACAGACTTTGAAACAATGTTTGCAAAGCTAAAAAAAAACTAAAATAATGCATCATCTCAAAAATATCTTTATTATTGTCCGCCATATTGGAAAGAGAGAGTGTGATGCCAACACAATACACATTACCAAACAGCTAAACAATTAACATATCGCACCCTAAATACAAAAGGGTCACAACTCAAATTTTTCAAAAACTGACTTTTTCCATAAATTTATTCAGATCTCTAAGTACTGGAATTTTTTTTCACATCACTCTTCTTTAAATGGAAAAATACAGTTACATATGTTTATTTTTATGTTAAGTGTGTTGTTTGTGCACGATGAACAGTTTTTTGTCTCTCCTGAAAATTTTAGTATTTTGAGTTGTGCCCCTTTTGTATTTAGGGTGCAATATGCAATTCAAAGAAGCAAGAGTGTGATAACTTCAATCCTGTGCTACGATATTTTGCAAGACCATTTGTCCCAAAATCTGAAAACTATGCTAATGTCTTCATTTGTTTATTAAAAAGAAGAGTATTTTGCAAGACCCTAAACTATAATATTTTTTATTAAAACGAGAAATAATTGACGATTTTAACGATAATAATATAAAACTTTGAATTTTGCTAAAATACTAAAATTTGCTTAATATTTTGAAAAGCTGATTTTTTTTAATAAAATCAGCTATATTTTTCTTCTTAAAAAAAAATTTTAAGATTTGGTACTTTTTGTGAGTAAGGAAAATTAAACATCATTAATTTTAATACAATCGGATAGGATTTGTTCAATTTTTACTACTTATTTGGACAGCAAACTTGGGAATTAAAACACAAGTTATACACAATATACTATGAATTAACTTTCATACAAAAAATAAAACAATTACTTAATTTTATAAAGTGTTCATGATTGCAAAGATATTTTAGTTAAGCTTTTTTGCAAAATTGATTCAAGGTTGAGTTCAACATGTTTTTGTAAAAAATTAACAAATATTAAATAAATATTTAGCAATTATAGGAAAATTTAGATTATCCTACTTAGATACCATAACTTTGTCAATTTACAATTTAAGGAATTATTCTCTATTTTCAATTCCCTTCACAATGTTGTTTATATAAATATTTCTACAAGACCTTGCTTGGCTATTTTAAGAACACTTTTTCTTAATTTGACACTTGCTTTGCCAATCAATATATTTTTAGCTTCAAATCTATAAATAAATTATAAATAACAATATACACTTCTAAAAGAAATCAAATCCTATAAAATACTTTATAAAAAAAACTAATCAGATGTTGCTACTTACATATTTTCCAGTATAACATTCCTTAACACCTCCGACTTGTGAGATTTGTCAGAAAACAACAACAACAAATTAAATAAAAACAAGCTTCTTAATGCATAATTTGTTGCTTATAACGAGCAACCTCTGCAACACTTACTAACACTACCTACCAAAAGGTGTGGTAAATAATAGTCAGGTTGCCAACCAACCCCCCATACACACACATACGTAAGTACCCATGCTTGGTGCTATACACGTAAATTTAAAAAGCAAGTGTCAGTGGCAACAACAGCAACAATAATATGCTGTTATATGTAGATACAAAAATCGTTATAACGAAATTACTACACAGCAACAAGAAACAGATACTATCTTGTACATTTATAATAATCACAGCAGCCCCAACAACGACCATTAACATCAGGCAAGAGTATTTACTGGGCTGCCAGATTATTTTATCAGGCATTATTTGCTATAAAATAGAAATGCAGCTTTATCTTTAAATATATTGTAAAAGAGATTGAGGTAAAAAAAAACTGTTGGCATCACTGTTTACAAGGTGTTAAAATAAATTTAATGGCACCTTTATTTTTTTCATAGTATTATTCATATAGACTCAAACCTACTCACACAAAGACACAAAAAGGAATATTATTTTTCATTCACAATTGTTCTCTGTGTCTTTATATAAAAACACAAAAATGTAAAACATTTTAACTCTCTACCACCACCCACCCACTTCTATCTCTTCTCGTCATGCCAGCATTTTATCCACAGTTAAAGGGTGTGGTTTTTTGCTGAACTGAAGTTTTCGTATTATTTAGCTTTTAAACCGCACTTTAATGGTTTTGGCAGGGATGGAAAATACATATTTTTAAATTTTAACTGGAAGAAATTTTTCTAGATTGCAAGGCGTTTTTCAGCATGAACTTTGTTCTTCATAGTTAAAAAAAAAACAAAGAATGTATGTATATGAAAAACTTTCAAATTTGTATTGTATTAGAAAGAGTAAGTTTTAACAATTATAAATGAAAAATCATATCGGACAGATGTCCACCATGACCACGCTTAAAGAATTGTCAATCACATTTTAGCAAAATGTCAGGGGGGTTATTGTGTATTTAGATTCGAATTTGCATACTTTTTACATTGTATTTCAAAAGCTTTTGCTTTCGAATCGAAATACACAATAACGCCATGAATATTTAGTTTTAATGCTTGGTTTTCACTATGTCATTTTTGAAAACGGGTTGTCATATGGCGTCATCTATGTATGTAATGATGATTGCACCATTTTCTTATTAAATTTTTAATATTTCAATGCGATCTTCGAGCAAAATTAAATTCATTGTAATAATTGTCGAAACTTTTACTACTCAAATGTCTACACTTTCATGTTACTCCATATAAACAGTACTGAATTTTCCAACCCTGAATTGTATACATGTATGTATGTATGTCTTATATACATTAAAATGTTAAATAATGTAACAATTAATTGTAATATTTTATGGTTTCAGTTCATAGTATTTATTCATTTTATTGCATAAAGTATTTACACGGTGGGTTACTGTTCCTGTTGTTGTTGAGACTGTGTAAAACCCCTCTTGCTTTAACAGTCACGTGTGAGTTTATATCATGTTATTGTTGTAAATATTTAAAGATATTTAACTGATTATTCCCTGCTTTCTGCTGCTTTGTTGTTGTTCATAGCAACAGTTTCTTTTTTTGTAAGCTCTAAAAAGGACTCAACTTCCCTCTCTTCTCTATTGCTTTTCACTTAAGGAGTGCTGTTAGAAAATTCTACTGTTAGTAATTGGCTTTTTTTTGTGTGTATGTAAAAGGGTAATGTAAAAATTGAAGTGGGATAGTCAAATAATTGAATTTTATGCAAGGGGTCATTTTGAATAAATTTCAAATTCAAAACTGGGGAGTAGAATGAAATATAAAAGGGTAAATTATAATTCGTTTAAAGAAATTTTAAATACTGCAATATTGCTTTAAAGTGAAGCAATTTATATACATACATATGCATACATATGTTGGGGTGAAAAATTTGAGTTATAAAAGATAATTTCTTAAGAATTATTGAAAATTCAACAACGTTTCTTTCAGAATTTGTCTTTGAAATTTTTAAATTTTTTCCTTTTCCATTAAACTACAATAGTTAGAAAACATATTTACAATATCTATTTGTTACAATACATTTTTAATTGTATCCCGTGTCTTACAGTTTCTTTATTTTCCTAAATTACAAAATTCATAGTCATTTCACAACTTTAAAAATAAAACTTACAAAAACTTCATATTCTACCATTATAAAACAACCTAAAAACACAGCAAATTATAGTTTTTGGCTTAAAGTTAATCATTTTATTAAAAAAAAACGCCACCATTATATAGTAGCAGCTGGTCAGGTCTTACATCCATTCTAAGCTGGCAAAATAAAATTAAATACTGTGTTGCATTTGCAGTATCTGTGCATGAATACAGCTGAAGTGGATAATAAAACATGGCCAAATTAAAACAGGGATTTTAAAAAACACCAAAACACACAGAGTGCAACTTTTGTTTTAAATTTTTTTATTTTTTGAAAAGCAGGTGCATTAAATTTGCAATGTAGAGAGTGAGCGTACAAGCAACCAGCTGCATTTTGTTTTTAATAATTCGGATTTTTTCAATCTTGATACACTTACATATTTTGGTCATTGTTGTATTTTTAATTAGATTAAAATGTAGCAGTTTTTTTTTTTTTTGAAGATTTTAAAAAGAAAGGTGTTTTTTGGTATTATTATTTATGTATAGTTAAGGTTAACTAAGACAATATATGTTATATTTTAAAAGATAAGTATAATGTGTTTAATATTTTAATAAACACCTAAAATTATTTATAGCTCATTTTCATTTGTCTTAACGATAATTTTTTTATTTCGTGCTTTCTCTCTCTCCCTTTCTCTGTCACCCCTTAGTTTACATTAAGTAGCCATACTTTACATGTTTACCAATTAATGTTTTTTAAAGCTGCCATACTTTACATGCTTGTATATTGCCAACTTTACTTAGATGAGGTTGTATCAATAAAAAGCTCGTATATGTATAGTATACAGTAGAGGTCTGCACAAATGTATTTGACAGCCAAATGAGTGTTGTGTGTGTATTTGATTTTCAATTCAAATGTGTAAAACAAATGAGAGCTAGTCATTCACGTTCAATCATTTTAAATGAAAGATCAACACAACACCGTTCATGAAAAAGTGAAACACATACACTAAAACTAATTGTGTGTGCGTCTCAATTATATTGTATTGCTTGATAAACTCAAATTCATACATCTCACAATAAAAAAAAAACCTGTGTGAATCACACAATTCATTCGTGTGTTAGTTGTGTTTCTTATTTTGTTAAAATTGGGTTTTCCCCTATTTAATAAATTTCTCTAACGTTCTTTGTTTTGATACGGGCGCACATAGAGGTATTTGCTCGATCTGGGCGGCCAAAACCCCAAAAGTCAAAGTAGGAATAATATTGAAAAAAAATAGTCACTGCGTTAAAAGACATTCCAAAGAACATGAGACAACAACCAAAATTTTTTTTCCGCGCATCACGCGCACGTACGAGCAGTCGAAAGTTGAGTGTTTCACAGAGTTCTCATAATAGAACTGGGTTCCCTTACAAAACAACCGGTTTTCATCGTAAATATTAGCAAAACAAGTTAATCGCACAAGGAAAAAATTATGGATCCTAGTACTTCAGATAATGGACTTATGAAAAATCATTTTACAACATATAATTAGTCATATCAATGCTGATTTTTTTATTGATTGAAAGTAAGGTTATTTTTGTAGTAAATTTTTGTTGAATTTCTTTTTCAAGATGCTTTTTGATATATTTATATTAGATCAAGCAATAATTTTTTTTGTTTAGCATTATTCAATCTTTCCTTTATTGAAGTAGCAAAAAATTTTTCCCGGATAGTCCCGGATAAGCACTTAGTTCGGACCCTTTGTTAAGCTGTATGAGAGCAATAAAGAATAGAAATACTAACCCGTTCTTGCCAGAATCAATATCAATGTTCATATCTGACGAGCCATATACAAATGATTATTCTTCAGAGAGCGATGCAATATTCAATTAAATGTTTTGTTAATCTTTTATGTTGTTTTTGTTATTTGGTTTTCAATAAAACATGTTCATTATATATTCTCATCATTTACATACCATTTCTTTTTTTTATTCATTACTTTTGAGTACGTATTTATTCCAACATTTTGGTTTTATTAAAAGTTCATTAACTCAGTCAATTTTTAATAGATGTTTTAAATCAAAGTTGCATTTTACTCATAAATAAACATACTTTTATATTACAGTCTTAAATTATACGGTTCCTAAATGAAAAAATGTGTAAAAACATCTCCAAACTTGAAAAATACCCATTTTTTTTGCAAAACTTAGTCTGCTGGAGGAATACACACAGATGTCTCAATATTACTTAAGTATCATTTTCATATCTTCGAAATGGCTTAGTTTCTTCTTTCTAAATCCACTGAGAAATTATAAATCGGTTGATATTCAACAAAGTTACTAGCTTATATGTGCAAAAGGGCAGTAAACCCGGTTTTTTACCCGTAACTCAAGATTTTAGAGGGTTTCGCAAATTTCAACGACACAGTCTTGTTGTACTCGACAAGATATGTACATTTAAGCACAAAAATAATTTTGGCCGCCCAGATCGTTGAAATACTTCTATGTGGGGCGTTTACTAAGTTGTTGTGTTTCGGTTGCCTTGTTTTTTTCTTTAGTTTGGATTTACATAAATACAATTGTATTTACTCGTGTAAAACAGCATATTTGTTATTTACAGTTGAATCAAATATTTCTATCACAACACTCACATAATGAATTGAACTCTTTGTACAATATGTTATTTCTTGCACACAATAAATTTTGTGTAATTCTTAAATCACACACAACACACTACTTGCTAGTTTGATGTGTAATCGCACACATGCAGACCTCTAGTATACAGGGGTGTCATAGAAACCAATATTGTCAGAATTGGTTTTAAAACCTATAAGAAAAAATGCTTTGGAGTCATAGGGCACTGCTACACGTTCAATAAATATCAAGATATTTCTAGTATCACGATATTTATTGAACGTGTAGCAGTGCCCTATGACACCAAAGCATTTTTTATTGTCGGTTTTAAAAGCAATTCTGGCAATATTGGTTTCTATGACACCCCTGATAATCTTATACATAAATTTATCGTTCTGTTTCTTTTTGCTTTGCTTATAAAAGTGACTTATTTTAATTACATTCCTTTCGGTTTAATTAACCCAAATATTTTTATAAGCTAGTTAAATCACTAGTTTAATCACTCAAAAAAATATGAATTTTACGATTTAATAGCATAATGTTAGCTAAAAGCCAAACATTTTGTAAGCGCTTTTGCTAATAAACTTTTCCACAACATTTTTACATAGTTTTGTTCTGACAGAAACATAAAACAAAAAGTTTATAACTAAAAACATATTTTTTATTATTATTTGCTAAAGTTAAGCTAAAGTCTACATTTGGAAATATTTCTAGCTTTAAAAAATTAGTTATGCCTTCAAATAAGTTTTAATGCAATTAAAAACTTCATAAAACTAACCAAACAGGTGAAGTCTTAATCCCATGAAGTTTTTTTCCTCTATTGTACAATATATTAACTATATACATACATACATATGTACCATACATATATTTATATGCAAACATTTTTGTATTTGTTCTTACAATTTTAATTACTGGCTGTGTAGTAGTGTATTTGACTCTGAACTTCGTTCAAAATACTTACATATTTATGACAATATGCGCGCGGAACTCGGACCCAAAAAACAGTGTTTAAAAATAATAAAATCATAAAATTCATATCATGACAATTTAATGACAAACATCAAAATTATATCAAGAGAGAAATGTATGATGATTTTTACGACGTCGTTTTTTATTAATTCTCTTTTGAAGATGCTACGAAAATTTGTTTGCATTTATACATTTTGCATTTTTTTACAAATCGTCTTTAGTTTATTTTTTGTATTAAAAAATGTTATTTGTCTTTTAACAAATAATTTTAAATTATGGACACAATATACGCACTAAAAACATCACACATATAAATAAATAATTACAGAAATCCAAACAAAATAATTATTTTTCTTGTTTACAAAAATATTCACCTTATTTATTTATTTTATTTTCACATGTTGAATTCCTAAATGAACCTTTCAATTCAAAATAAATAAAAAACAACAAGAAAACAGAAATCGTGTCTTTTTTCCTACCCCGCTTGCTTCACTACACCGCTCGCCGACAAACCAAAAGCAACGTCTAAAAAACGACGTCGTTAAAATCATCATGTAAACCGGGGCTAAGTCTGCACTCCATTTATTACTATTATGCAGAGTTATAATATAACTGTCAGAATTCATGTTCAAAGAAGCCTATGTATATTGCTGACAGCGTTGTCAACTTTGAAATTTCAAAACGCACCAAAATGAAGATAAGAGCGCACCATTTACAAAAAAAAAAACGCACCAAGTTAAGAATTTTGTTTTTGTATCAAATATTTATTGAATTAATTTGAAATTTTTAAATATCATAAATTCTATAAAAAACTTTTTATCAACGATTATTAGTAAAAATAATAATAGTAAAAGCCTTTTTTTAATAAATGAGCTAATAAAGATAAAATAAGCATTTAACCACTCAAAATTTAACTCACAATATGATATTCGGAACTAAAGTAATAATTTGTTAAAAAGCTAATTTCAGTACATATTTGGTACTTTTATTATATATTTTTGTTTTCTAATTAAAGTACTTCTATTTGATTTTTTCCAATAAAATTTGTTAGGATTTCACTGGTACTCTAACCCTGGTTGTTCGTCTACAATTCAGTAGACCAAACCATCAGGTTATGCAAGAATTTTTATTTAGGTGTTTAAAATGTTAATTTGATTTTCAAACAAAGATTTTTGAAGAATTTGATTTCATTTATCAAACATTCGTATTTAAAATCATGAGTTATAAATTATTAAAAAACTGCAATTAAAAATTAGTAAAAATAAAGATATCATCACATTTTCGAAAAAGTAAAAAATATACAAAAAAATTGCAGTGTTGAATGAAATGGTACACAAACAGGTGTATCTTATTGTAGAAAGATTTTTTCTCACACTGAAACAAAAAGTTGTGTTGAATTTGTTTTGGTTCCACCAAAAATTAAAAAGCGCACCGCGCATCAACAAAATATTTTTCGCACCAAAAATGGTGCGAAACGCACCAAGTTGACAACGCTGATTGCTGACATAAATAAAGACATAAATAATAATATTCTACATGCATACAATGCTCTTCAGCGTTGGTGCTTTTTTAAATTTTTGGTGCCCGGTGCGCTTTTTATAATTTTTCCGAAAATGTGATGAAATCTTTCTTTTTACTCATTTTAAATTGCAATTTTTTAATAATTTTATATATGAATGTATGATAAATGAATACATACCATCAAATTCGTTACATTAAGGTTATTTCTAAAGGTGAATAGGTGAAAATCTTTGTTTAAATATAAAATTAACATTTTAAACATGGAAATAAAAATGCTTGTATAGCCAGATGGTTTGGTATACTGAACTGTAGTGTCCCAGTGGAGCGCTAACAAATTTTATTGAAAAAATTTAAATAGAAGTACTTAAATTAGAAAACAAAAATATATAATAAAAGTACCAAATATGTACTGAAATTAACCTACTTTACCAATTAATACTTCAGTTCCGAATAGCATATTGTGACTTAAAGCTTATTTTATATTTATTAGCTCGTTTATTTAAAAAAGCCTTTTAATATATTACTTTTACTATTAATCGTTGATCTCTTTTAAAAAGTTTTATATAGAATTTATGAAATTAAAACAAAAATCTTGGTGCGTTTTTTTTCTCTATTTTGGTGCGTTGTGAAACTTCAAAGTTGACAACGCTGATGCTCTCTATACATATTGCAAAAGTCTACAAATGAATTTATTTGCCACTAATTGTGAAAGAATTTTTCTTTGTAAACTTTGAAACAATGTTTGATAATTAAAAAAGAACTAAAATATGGCAATATCTTAAAAAATAGTTTTTCATTATTTCCCCATATTGAAAGATGTCAACGCAATGTACATTCTATAAACAAAAATCGCTAAACAATTTTCATTCTTACAAAGATGCAAGGTGTGACAATTATGATTATATGTCTTGTTGTTGTATTTTAAAAACATGCTAAGGCTTGCAATTTCGCAGGTGAAAGTTATGTTTCTTCTTTAGAAGTTAAATTATCAATTAAGAAAAGTTATCAACAATTTTAATAATTGTTTATCAATAAAAAGAAGGAATGTCTAAGGGGGGCAAAATAAAAAGCAAATGATGCTATTATTTTAACTTTAAGCGACCCCTTTATGATAAGGCAGAAATCACAATTTGTTGATTTGCGAGGAAATCAAAATCTTTATTTACAACTGGTTTAATAAATTATAAAGTTTATACTAAAAAGGGTAATAGTTTGACAACATTTTGGTGGTTAATGGGAGCTAATGTTATTATTCTTTGTAAACTCTGCACAATCTGTCTATATCATATATATAAATACATATTTTATGCATTTAATTTTATTTCTTCTTCTAAATCCCTACTCATGCTTTGCGAAAGTAATAAATTCACTGCCGAAAATCTAACCAACCGCTTGGTATTATTGTTTATTTTATTAGAGGTTTCAATTCATAATCCCTAACTATAAAAGCGATTTTAGTACATAGTAGAGGTTATATGAGCTGCTGTTTTCGTTGTTTAATAGTACTTCCAAAGTATCATTGTAAAGTATGGTATGAGAGTAGTAGACAGGCCAGCCAAAAAATAAAGTGCAATTTGAAATTCGAGTGCAAGTATTTTGAAGGCAAACTAAATTCAAAATGCCATTGAACTTTGAGTTTGTAAGAGAAACGTATACATACATAAATAAACAAATAAATAGAATTAAATATTTAAAACTTTTAAATTTGCATGCAAATTAAATACATGAAATAAAACACACAGCAATGGCATGAATTTTTTTGTATAAGTTAGTTATAATTATCAGTTTGAGGTTTTGTGGTATTTATCTAAGTATGTAGGTTCTAAGGTTAGAGAATTTATTATTTAACACCTTAATTAATTTTATATTTTTATAACTTATTTAGCTTTAAAATACATACACATAATGTAGGCATCACTGAATCTTCAAAGTTGCCTTATAGCACGACTTCAAATTCATATTTTTTATTAATATTTACTTTTCCTACTAAAATGGTTTTTAAATAAGTTTTAAATTAAATTTATTGTTATTTTTATAATTTAATAAAAGTTAATTTAATAAATTAATAAATTGCTACAATTAAATATTTTTAAATTAAAATTGTTGGATTTTTTAATAAAAATAAAAGTTATTCAAGTATATATTAAAATATTTACCAAAAATTTGTTTAAAACAAACCTGCATGTTAAACAACAACAGCATAAAAACCAAACAAGCCTTACCACGATTGATTTCAATAAATGAATTCAAGCAGTTCCGCATTTCTGTATAGGCTGTCTCACAGGAAACTGATGTTTATTAAGTGTTTTTGATAATTGTTTGTGAGCAAACAAGTTAAGCTTTACATACTCTGTAGTGAATATGGTGGGGAAAAAACATATAAGCCACATGGATTGTGGTAGGGTGATCAACAAAGTAGACATGTTTGTTAAAAAAACAAAAATTTTTTGCAGCTAAATCAATAATAAGGAAATTCATTAAAATAATAATAAATGTGTTTTTCTTAGAGAAAATAATAGGAAAAAAACCTCAATTTATTTTCAAACCAATGTTTCCAATTCATGCTTATTACATACTGCTACTTACTCCAACAATAATTAAATATAATATAATGTTTGTTGTTGTATGAGCCTTTACAAATTATATGTATGTACATAGTTTTGAAAAATTTTCATTTGCTAAAGAAATATTTTAATAATAATTTCATTAAAAACAACTCTACATTTACTATTTTAAATTATGTTAAAAACAATAAAACGTATTATTTATAATTATAAATGTATGTTGTAAATTTAAAAATAAAACTGCTTTTGACCACATAAGCACTTGTTTTACAAAAATTACAACCAACAAAAAACGTTTAAATATTATGTGCTCTGGAAAATGTTTTGCATGCCAAAGCTTTAATTTTGGGGTTAATGCCTTTGGTTTGGTGTTAATTTACAAAAACTAAAAGTAAAATATTGCACAATTTTTTGTTGTTCATTTAATTTTTTTTTTAATGATAACATTTTAATATAAAAGTACAAAGGTTAACTATAAAGTATAATAATTGAAAAAATAAGTTTTCAACGAATGTTTTAAATATTAACAGAGTTTGGAAATACTGTCTAACGTTGTAATTAAATATAAACTTTATTCCATTAAATGTAAAGAATATGGATAATCGTATACTTCTGATACAGAGATGTTTAGTTCTGTAGCGCGTTTCTGTATTTCTCGCATTGTAAAATTGCTCACATGAAGTGTGAAGCAAAAAATTCCATTGTTTCTCGATTTGTGAGAAAAAAGAGTTTCTGTATGCAAGCCAAACGTTAATAAAATTATTTAAATAAAAAAAACTAAATGTATTTATAATGTGAAAAAATGTATATATTTATGTATACATATTTAAAAATATCTATATATTTTGAATTGTGTGTTTCTTGCACCAATTTGAAATGTGAATTTTTTGACAATTCTTGTGAGAATCTTTTCGCAAAATATTGTTACAGAAACACTTTTGCTCACATTCTTTCAATAACAATTGGAAAGCTTTATAAATGACAGATATTTCTCTCAAAACAAAGTTACAAAAACACTTGTTTGAGAAAACCCATTTTTTGTTTAATTTTTCACTGTTTTTGTTGCAATTCATTAATGCCATGGGCTACTGTACTTTATAATAACATTACAAAATATAAATAGATTTTTGTGTTAAAAAGAATAAAGCTATCTTACTACATTAATTTTAATATTATGTACGGCAACAAAACTAATGTATTTTATGTTTTCTTTTATTTACAGGTAATTTTTATTTATTTTAACAAAGTTCGTAAGTAAAAATATAAATATTTAAAAAATCAAAGGGAATTACTGGTCGAATACTTTATCAACGCGTTTTTGTAATTTTAAAAATACGCCCAAATTCTGATGTTAGTGTCAAAAGGAATTCTAGCAGTCAATGCAAAATCTAAATTAAGTACCCAAAAGTGTATATAGTATGTATCTAAAGGTGCTTTCAAATAGAACTTTGTTTTTTCAAAACAAAAACAAAAACAAAGAAATTATATGAAAATCTGTTTGCTGGCTCATATTATTAGCAATTTCAATAAAAGGACGATGAAGTGCTTAATTTGGTCTACCACATACATTGAGAGTATTTTATTCTTCGTCTTATTATTATTTACAAACTATTGTGCTAACTAGGGGTTCAACACTGTTGATATTTAAAGTTTCAAAGAAAATCAAAAACCATAAGTTAGTTTTCACCTGTTCATTCAACTTTACTACATACGAATATTTATACAATTTCTTTTGAATAACAACAATAATAAATTAATTAAAAAAAAAAAACAGACAAGTGGGCTTCATTATTTTATTACTTTTCTTTTTGTATTTCTGTCAAAATTATATTAAAAACAATTCAAATTTGCACAATAATGTGGTCAATATTCAAAGCAAACGCCAAAAATACTAATAATAAAACAAAATATTTACTACTTCGTCTCTTTCATTTTTATGGAAATCATTGACATTCCAACATGTCACTTGTTATTGTTTACAAAGTACATGAAAACTTTGAGTACATTTCACGTTCAAATGTACCCGGGCTGAAATTTGTTTGTGAATTTTTTTTTATTAAACATGCATACAAAAAAAGTTATAAAGGAGAGCAAATAAATATTTAACAAACATACCTATACGAACAGGGATTAGTTAAAGCTACATAATTTACATATATGCATGTATGTACATATGTATATTTATTAATGATTGTTACTTTCTGAGCACGTTTATTCACAATGACATTTTTTTGATGTACATACCTATGTCAATATTCTCACTTTTCATTTTGACATGCTGTTGTAACATTTGAAAAACATACACATATACACACATCAGCTCACACTACATTTAAACATATGTAACTTCATAATCGTTTGCTAAAACAGTTTTACACGTTTAGCAAGAAAATGTATACATACATACTTATGTACGAAACTAGAATGTCTTGTTGCCTTTTGTATCGGTAACATTTGCTTTTATGTTTTGTTTAGTTTTCATATTTTCTGATATCGATAAATATTCTTGTTCATTCATTACTCTGTCAACTAACAAACTTTTGTTGTTGTTTCCTTATTAGCAATTTTGTGCGAAATAATAGGTTGAAATCTTAAAAAGGCTCTCCTGTAAAGTTTCAAATTTTGAGTTGTGACGGCCTTGCACGAAATGAGCGATATGTACATTGTTCAATATACATATAAACACAAACGTACATAAACACGCCAGTGATGCCATATTGATTATTTTCCAATTGAATCAAGGTATCAATTGTTTTGTATCACTATAAATTAGAGTAGTATGGTGATGCAAAGCATTACGAAATTTAATTTTGTTTTGCTGTTTCATTTTTGGACGTTTGTAACATGGCCAAAGATTATCAACCAGGCGACAGCTGTATTTGCTGAAACTTTTTTCCTTAGGAAAATCATTTTACTATAGCAACCTGTTACAACAACAATAGGTATGTACGAAAAACACCTAGTAGGCAATATTCTTTATTTGTAACATTATAAACGGACTGTATGACTGAGACTGGTTTTGTGATTGTTTGTATAAAAAATGTTTATTTAGTTCTGTTTTATAGCAATTAATATTCATAGTCTGTCAACAGCATCATATACATATGTATGTATGTATGTTTACACAAAATAAATATTTAATTATAAAGATTTTTTTTATATTTAGAATTTTTTGAACTGTATCTCTATTTTTAGTTGAATAAAACTGCATTGAAGTTAAATATTTATACATATCAAAAGTTTTTGAAATCAATTAAATATTTAAAAAATCTGTCCTCATGCGAACAAATTGATTGTAACTTTAGCGAATGTATAGAACACACTTTTAAAATAAAAAAAACAAATTATTCAATTTAAATTTATATTCAGGCATAAGATGGAAATCGAAATCGAAAACGAATCAGTTTTGGAAATACATTTTAAAGCATTTATAATCTAATTTTTAACATTTTTGTTTTAAGATTCTCTTTAGTAGCCCAATATCTTTATATATTATGTGATAAAAGTTTTTCAATTCAGAACTATTACGAAAAAATTGACTTCTAAAACTCATTCGTTTTCGATTTCCTTCACATGCCTGATAGTATTGCAAAGAAAAAAATTGGCATCTCTATGCGTTGCCGTGTTGGACATCGGTGCGATATATTTTTTTATATCGGACTGCATAGTCCTGATTTACACGAAAAAATAATTGATGCAATTATTTCCCTAAAATTTCTTTTATTTTTACACAGCACAAATTTTTTCTTAAATCACTCGTATTTTTATTTGAGGGAGACACACATTTGTATACACCAGGGATGATAAAGACGAGTAAAAGAAATATCAATATCAAATATTAGCAAGGTTTTTAAAAGATAAGTATTTTTTTTTGTTGACATATTAAAAGAATTTGTTAACAAACTGTGCGGATTTGATCTCTAAAAACTTTTTTTATGTTCTTTATTATACCTGAATGTTTATGTTTTTAAGTTTATGTTTTTATACAAATGTTACGTATAAATAAATTTTTATGTACATTATCTTTGTTTTTTGTTATTTTTATAATAAGACCAATAAAAAAATATGTTTAAGTGTTTTAGTACAATTAGGGTCAAAGAAGTACACTTTTGCGCTCAGAAAAGTACAATTTGAAAAATGTCATTTATCATCCCTGGTATACACATACTCGTATGTGTTACTCTCTCATTCGTATGTAACAAGTACATGAATTGATAGTACAATCGAGTGTGTACTCGTCTTATCTTCCCCTTACTCCGATGTCTAAAAGCTAAGCAATATTGCTGCAATATTTTCGTCGTGTAAATGGGGACATAGAGATATGAAAAATTATATCGGACCGTTGTCCAACACGTCCACACATAGAGATGTCGATTCTTTTATAAACATTTTCAATCACATTTTGGCAAAATGGCAGGCCTATTTCGGTAATCACATACCAGATTTTGAGTTTTAAGTATTCGCTCTAAAAATTAAAGCAGTGGTGTTAAATCACATATTTGGGGCGGCCAATTAACAGTTGAATTTTGTGAAATTATTTGATTTGATTTGCAATAAATTTATTGTTTCGGTTGCTGTGTGACATGTTTAAGCCACATGCCAAAATTTATTTGTTAACATCTTTCAAAAGCGTGTCCATTCACCGTATCTGCATGTGCAGCCGAATTTTCGAAAAGAAACTCCCCAATCACGCCTCTAGTTACAGTTACATAATGCAGTAAAACGTACTCAACAATTGCTTTTGGGTTTTTAGAAGCCTAAATGCGCCAATTTTAGACAAATGTAAATGGGCATCGTCCGAAAAATTATTTTCCCAAAAAAAGCAGCGGGTTGTCCTTGAATGAATTTTTAATATTTTAATGCTATTTTTTCGAGCGAAATTGAATTTAATTGTGTCTTTCATTTGATTCCAAAATTTTTCTGCAACCAGAATGTTAGGTTAAATGTTGTTAGATTTGACTAGGCTTTTAGAAAATATCTGTATGTATTTCTTGGCAGTTTTAGAACATAAAGTATTTTATGGATTGTAAACAGCCCTTTCTTTTTTTTCAAATGGCATTTAACACAAACGCAATACATATTTCCAACATGGTTTTATTGCATGAAAAAAAACTAGAAAATGCAATGAAAAAGAAAAGTTTCATTAAACTGTAAACAAATCAACTAAACTGATACCACAACCAATCAAAAACAACAACAACGAGAGCAAACATGATACTGCTATAAATAGAAGAAGAAGAAGAAAAATATAGAGACTAACCTCAACAAAATTACAAACAGTGGCAAATTGACATAACATACACTCTTGCAAACCTGAAAAAGTGCAACAAAACAAAATGACAATATACATACATAAATTAGACCTGCCCTTCTTTATACCAAAAATAAATTTTGACTTTGTCAAATCGAATTTTGATTCCAAACAATTTGGAAGCAAGGGAACTAAAGACTGACATGTTTCAAATATAGCAGTTATTTATTTTAGATATTAAAAAAAAAGAAATATACCTATATAAGACAAACTTTATTATAAGCTCCGGTCTAATATTCGGGCATAATACTACACTGTTACTACTTCTACGAGAGCATACAACGGAACCATACAATCAGCAAGCACTCGTCGTAGTACTACAACTCTTTTCTTTTACTACAAATTTGTTTAGTAATTTTTAACAAAATTGCAAAGAAACAAAAAAAGAAATGGCAAATAGTTGATATGAATGAAAGAAGTGTATGTAGTACGTAGTAAATGGAACCCCTTCAAGATGGAAATTAAAAGGAAAAGAAGAAACAAATTCCATAAACAACAAACCTTTGCAACAAATCGTAGTAGACGTAATAATAATAGACCTGACAAAGAAATACCAACCACTTACTATTGTACAATATTCAAATTGGAATGGAAAAGTAACATCCTATTATCACGTTCAACGAACTTAAAACTATAATTTCACTTGTCTTACGTACATACATATGTACAGTAGTTTAATTTTCCGACAGTACAAGAAGGAAGTAGTAAAAACATTCTGAGTGATTTTAAAAATAAATTAAAAGCAAAACAATTTGTTTTCTACTAGTGAGATGTATTTATATAATAGAGTAAGATCAAGTCCAAAATGTAGTAATTTGTAAGATTTAAATTCGTTATTCCCTGACTTAACCAGTCAGCAATTTGTTCCTCCAGCGAATAATTTCTTGGAGGCACATCAATTTTTCTCTTTTAAACAGACCGAAGGACATCATCTTCTTGAAATTGTATAAGGGACCACAAAATATTCTTTTGTGGGTTAATATTTCTATCTGTTACGAGCGGAATGACTCCATTAAGGATAAAAATTTTCAAAATCTCCTGAACTATGAAATTTTATATTTCAGTAATACATTTTAACAAATAAACTTTTCATACCTAATGTAAAGTGCTTTTTTAATGAATATTAAAATGTACGTAACCTCGGAAAAAATAATCAATACACTAAGATGTTGTTGTAAGTCTATTGCCTACAAAAAATATTAAAAACTAGTAAAACATTGCAATCAGGGATGGAAAATAGTTTTTTTTTTTTTATTTTGTATCAACTATATATAACTATTTTAAATGTGTATTTAAAATATTAGTTAAATAATAATGAAATCTAACCACAAATTCACAAAAATTCGATATAACTTACTGCAAAAGGAAAAACATACAATATTTCAGTAAAGTTAACTTATAACATTTTTGAAATCCTAATTAACTAAATTTTAAGCTTTCGTTTTTGATGCAACAATGTATTGAAATTATACCAAATGTCTCGTGGAAACTGTATCTAAAATGCATCAAAAAAAGTTAAAATTGTACCATGTTTGCCAACACTGATTGCAACTACTACTGCGCGAAAGAAAGAGAGATACAATTTGAACAATTTTCATATAAATTCCTTGATTTTTTTATTTTAAACAAATTTCTCGATGATAAACCCTTAGATTAATTAGCGATATTTGCAAAACAATTATTTATAATTTATTGTGAAATTAGTAAATTTTTATGAATTAAGCTATTATTTTTCCAAATTTATAATTTCTTTAAAATTTATTTAATTTTTGGAAATTTGGAAAAATTGTTCATTATATAAATATTTTTTGAAAATTTCAGATTTTTTTAAATTTTGAGTTTTTTTTGTGAAATTAGTGACATTTGTGAAATTTACTATACATATTTTCATTTTACTATGATTTTTATACCCACGATATTTTCTTTTATACTAAGAAAATACTTAAATACAACTGAATAATATAAATTATAATTTGTGTCCAAAAATGTTGAACTCCATAAATTAGGATTTTTAGTTTGATACAAGAAATGCATTTTCCAATATTTTTTAAAACTTAGCAGGAATACGAATGACCGAAAAATAAAAAATGCTTATATTATTATCCTGTTATCCTGTAAAGGTAAAATACCACTTACTGTTTTTTTTAAAGATTATTCATAAATTTGAAATGTTTGTGGAAAATATAATGGCAAAAAAATTGGTGCCAAAATATGAGAGTATGAAACAATTGCATTTACATTATTTTTGATTAGAGATTATTGATAATGTAGATTAGGTACCTGAAAAAAGTGTTTTCAGGACAATAACAATAAAACAGCATTATTTTATAAAATTTTCAATTATCATTGAATGATCATCTCTCACTGAACTTAATGGATAATGTCAACTTTTATTTGCAATTGGTATCATCTCACTCCCTTTTTGTTTGTTGCACTGTGTAATAGGTCATAGTTTTTATGTTAATTTAGCGTTTTTTTTTTTATTAATATAATAAACTTTTTTCGATATAAATGTTTTTTTGGTGAATTTATTTATAATTAATTACAAAACGCGATTGTTTGTATAAGCGTTTTTTTGTGAAAAATTTCATGTTTTGGCAACATTGTTACACAGGGTTGGACAATTTATATATTTTAATTTTACAGCCATCCTGTTAAAAGAGGTCTATTCGAGTATGATAGTACTAAAGTGATTTTGAAGGTAACTACTTGATATTATGGCATACTGAATTTAACTTATAAAATTTATTCTAATAACAGGATTATGTAATATTATATTATCTATATAATCTATCTAATGCAATAAAGGTTTATTAGTTTTGGAAAAAACTATCCATCACGGCTGTACATTTTCACGGTACCTTTTTTACTCTTTTACAATTTTCGTTTGATATCGTCATTGTCATCGTCACCAACTTTTTGTTTTATGCTCTTAATATTTTATAAGTTAAGGCAGAACTATTAGATGATGCGGTGTAAATACTAAAATATACTATACTAAACCAAAAACATGTTTTAGAGAGGCAGATAAACAGAGGTAGATGACTTTTTATATCCTTCATGGGCACACTCACTCACAGTTATATTCTCTTTACTTACCCATATGTATGTATCTTGTTTTTTTTTTTTTTTGTTGGTTCGCCCCTTTTTTCTTTCTAAGTATTTTTCTACATGTTAATAATATATGTACATTAGGGTGGCCCCGTTTGTATGGAGAAAAAAGAAGGTATCGATGTTCCCGACTAATATGAAAATGTGATTCATTTTAAAACTACGTTTCTCATTTTTTTTTTTGTCCTGGGGTCAATATTTGGTGAGCTGGATCAAAGGATAAAAAGATCCTTTTTAGAGGTTTTTTGATTTTTTTTTACATTTCTTCCAAAGGACCTATATGTAAATTTGGCATCATATGAAAGGTCTTTGAGAGGCGCATTCAATGGTTTATTTATTTATTTAGTACAAAAAAATTGAGAAACGTAGTCTTAAAATGAATCAAATTTTCATATTAGTCGGGAACATCCGCAAATTTATTTTGGGGCCACCCTAATGTACATATGTACACAGTACATTATATATGGGTAGCCATGAAAATGTCAACCACGACCAAAAAAATAAAAGCACTTGAAAAATGTTTCTAATATGATTTAATAAGAGAAAAATATTCGATTTTTCATAATATGGAATCATTTACAGGTTATTGGAATTTTAAAACTCAAAAATGGAAGTGAAAAACTGAATGTCTCTTCGACTCAGTTTTTGCAAATAAAATAAATTATTTTCTCTTTGCTATTAACTAAATTAATAGATTTGAAACATTACAATTTCATCTTAAAAATAAATTTGCAATAACAAATAACAATAATAATGAGAAAAAACGAGAGGTTAGAGCTCGAATAACGGTATTTTTTTTATTTGCTTTTGATGCTAATGTCACGTACGTTATGCAAAAACATTGTTTAACTATGTCATTTCTAAAATAAGAATTCTTCAAATTAAAGACATTAACTAAAATTTCCTTTTCAACCGAAATAAAAAAAAAGTTATTACCTTTTAAAGTTTGTCGCATACGATATTGTAAGTACGATAAATTAAATTAAATGCATCAAAATCAATGTTAAATGCAAATTTTCTATTTAGATTATTTAAAATAGTCGTAAAACCATGAAACGGTGGCGGGAAGAGTTAAAATAAGACGAAGCAAAACTAAAAGAGCACAAAAAAAAGGAGGCTGAAAGACAGCGAGCCTATCGCATTTCATTATTTATATACGAGAAAATTTGTCACGTACGTTATTATGTTTTTCTTTTATATAAAACTAACCAGAGATGATTTCTCTTTAAATATTAAATGATTGTAAAGGTACATTATTTAACTTATTTTAGGAATTTTTAAAGAAAAGAAAAACTCCCATGATTCGCAGACTTTCGCATGTACGTAAATATGCCTTAAAACCACTTCCGTTTTTGTCACGTACGTTATCGCCTTATTTTGATCGGATATTTTCGACACCAAAGTTTCGAGGCTGCCCATTTTTTTCTCAAACATAGAACATAACTGTAATATTGTTTTTCATTAACTTCTATTTTTGTGAGATTTATATTACTCCATATGCGTACGAATGTCTCGTACGGCTGTATGAAAATACCCATATATATTTTATATTTTGTAGGAGAGGAGTAATGGAAGTAGGGGGCGATGCTAATATACTATGGTTTGAAAGTTTTATTAGAGTTTTGTGTGTTGCTTTCAAACATGTCTTAAATGTACATATTTACTACATACTCTACACACGTTGCTTGCACTCTTATAGTTTGTAAATAAACGACTTTTAAAACAAGTAAAATAGAAGGAAGAAAGACAAAAAACAAAAGTTTCATATCAACGTGACTATCGAATTTAAGTCAAGTGTATAAGTTGTTTAAATTACTCAAGTACAAAAGAAAAACAAAACAAAAAATAATCCAGCATGTTGTAATGTTTGCATTATTAAGTCTATGATGATGACAATAGAAATTAAAAGTTTTTTTCGCCAACACTTTCATTTCAGGACTCGAAATTTAAAAGGCAACAAAGATTGCAAAACAACTTTTGAAAATGAAGCAAAGCCAATATTGCCCACTGGTTTTTTAATCAAAGAAGTGTGTTCAGTGTTTTTCTTGAAGTAAAGATATACCTATAATGGCATAAAATAGCTGTTGCTGCAAAAACTTTTTTCAATTGTCATCTACTGTTGTACCTACCCTATTTAATTGCACACAACTGTAAACCCCTATTAATTTACCTTATTTTAGAGTGTATCTGTGTACGTTGAGCATCATAAGTTTTATAATAATTATTTGCTCCAATTTTATTTGTGTGCAAATGTACAAAACCAACACAAAATAAAATAAATAAAAATAAGAACACTGAAAAACGTGCAAACCAGTTAATATTGTTTGTAGAAAAAGCAGAAAAAAATGTTTTCTGCAAACAAGATTTTTCTACATTATATATCGTCACCTAAAATGTCCAAAGACGTAACTAACCCTCATTATAATAATTTTACAGGAAGAGAAAAAACGTTATAAAATGAAAACTGTTTAAACTTAAACTTCAGGTGACGATATGTACATATCGCGATTTTCATTAAACAGTTTCCATTTTATAACATTTTTTGCTTCTCCTGTAAAATTATGATAATGAGGGTTACGTCTTTGGGCATTTTAGGTGACGATATGTAGTATAGCATTTATGTATATTAGACTGATCCTATGAATATGTATTTGAAAATTTTGGTCGTAAAGTTAGCTATAGGGAAAACATTTACGAAGTTTGAAACTCATGAGCATCGAAAACGTTTGCAATCTTTTTAGGATGCATATTAGTGCATGTAGTGTAATTTTTTATTTCTTCATACATTTTCGTAGCAGTCTAATGTACATAGATCTGTTATATATACTAACAAACGTTATTCACATACAATCATACATACGATATTTTTGTTTTCTATTTTATGTTTCTAGAAGACAGAAGCATATGAAAAGCGTGCTATAAATATATACAGTAAAATCTTTTAAAATTGATGACTTTCTCAGATTCCTAATTTAAACAACAAACGTAGAGTAATAATAAAATAATATCCTTGTTTTCTCCCTGTATTCTCAAATATAAATTAAACATATGGCAGTACTTTAAAATAAACAAAGTTGACACACACCAATTGATAAAAGAATTGCTTAGTTTCGATTAGTGTTGTCAATTCTTCTGTTTTATATTATACATTTTATTTTAAAGAGTTTTAATATAAAGATTCTACTGTATAGTAAACAGTTTTGCCCATGTAGCTATAGTATGTGTTTATTTACATTTGAATGTGAATATTTGCGTTGTTACCCAGCAAGCCATATGAGTCCGAAAAGAGTCTTTTCTGACACCTTTTTCGGAGCGTTAACGCTCTTTATGAGCCCAAAAAACAATCATAATTGCTCCGAAAACCTTCAGAAAAGAGCGTCATTACGTTCGAAAATGGTCCGTCAGAAAGAGCTCTTAGATAATGTCAGAAAAGAGTCTTTTATGAGGGTTTTTTTGGGCTCTTAAAGAGCTCTTAGATAATGCCAGAAAAGAGTCTTTTATGAGGTTTTTCTTGGGCTCTGTGTAATCTTGTTTTTATCATTCTTGTGTGGTACAGCTATGTTTTTTTTTGTTCAAAGCACAAATAGCAGGAGAACAACACTTTGGTACACACATAATTAAGTGGAATTTCTAAGTCATACTGCGTGCCGACCCAGGACAGTAACAAGCGAATTTTTCTTTCGCTCCGAAAATGCTCTTTAGTTGGACTCTTTTCTGACTCCTTTTTTCGGAGCGCTCCGAAAATGCTCTTTTGTTGGACTCTTTTCTGACTCCTTTTTCGGAGCGCTCCTAAAATGGTATGCTGGGTATGAATAGAATTTTAATGTAAAACATACTTATAAACTCAATAAAAGCTAAATAGTTTGTTAAATTGCTTTGCCTAGCATTTTGTAGCATTACAAGCCGCTGTGTCGCCGTATTATTTCTAAATATCATACAAATAATCTATGTATGATTTTAAGTTTTCTATTTACAAATACACAACTAAATAAACTAGATTCTTTCTACTTATGACCACATGACCTTCAACTCTTCAACTAAGACAACTGTTTCTAATGTATTATTTTAGCATGTTAGCAAAATCATAGAATCATTTATTCGTACAAAATAAATTACAAAAATATGTTAAAAAAGAAACATTTTTTCCATTTTTCTTTGGCTGTAAAAATTTAAATGAAGTTAGATGTAATTAAATAGAGGACTAAGATCAGTTAAACTTATACTTAAAACATACATATTTATGTCAATAAAAATCTCAATATTTATGTGAATAATAAATTTTACTTTATAGACTTAATTTCTTATATTACAGATTTAAAATGTTTTAAATGAATTATGAATAAAAGTATTATTGATCTACAAAAAAAAGTAGACGCAGCAAGAAAAGCAAAAAAAAAAAAATTTGTAATAATACAAGATTTGTTAATAATAATAAAGAATACACACACATTTTAAACATACGTAAATTTCGTTCTAACTCATAACACGTAAAAAAGAAATATGATAATTCTCGGATTCTATTTCTCAAAAAAACGATGAGTTAAATAGATGATGTATACAGATTGATCGTGGACAATGAAAATTGCTGATGACGCCCTTGGCAGGGAGAAAATGCATTCCAATTTGCCAATTGTTCCAGTACTTTACAATAATATTCTTGAAAATTCGAACTATTAGCCTGAATAAAACAAAAACTTTTCTCTTAAAAAGTATTTGTAGTTTATAGCAATTTGTCTGCTTTATTTTGTGTTTTGCTGTATTTCGTTTAGTGTTTCCTCAAAAAATTATAAGACACATTAATTTTTTTGTAACATTGCCAAATTGCACAATACATTAAAAGTCCCTTTTCTTTACAAATGTCATTCTTTCTTTTAAGCAAATATAACAATTGAAAATAAATACAAGTGATACAATGTTTTGTAGAAATAGTCAAAATAAATTTATGCAGCCATATTTTAAAGGAATTAAATAGCGCTTAAAAAATCCTCCTCCATGATGAATGGCACCTAAATGAGAAAAACCTTCGAGGGATACTAATATACTCGTATACACAGATTTAACATTAATTAACAAAAGATAAAGTAACTGCTGTCAGAGTTAGTAAATTTCATTAACGTTTTAAAACCATAATGAAAAACAAATATACTTTTTGCATATTTATGGAATATGACAAAACTGCAAATAGTTCTTGGAAAATTATAAAATTTAAAACAATATTTCTGAAGCAATAATAAACAAAAAATAAAATATAATACATTTTTTCAATATTTTATTAAATTAATTTTTTTATACTCAAATAACTTAATAGTCATTAATAAAATTTTGCTTATTAATTGAAAATGTTATTATCCATGTCACCAATTCCATATCTTTTCAGTGAACAAAAATCATTTCATTGTAATAAAGCGTGATCCATTTCGAGGTTCGCCACTTTTTAAAATAAAAAAAAACACAGACAATTAAAATGTTATTATCATTTGAAAGAACATTCTTTGGCATTTATTTTTAGAAGATTATGTCTATCAAATGTTGGACATTGCTACGTCGCTGGTAACTGGCGAATGACACGCGTGAGGTTTTCCTCCAAAACCTGAATCGAAGCTCTAACGGTGTGATATCACACAATCTTGCTGGCCAATCGACCGACCCAAAATGTGAGATTATGTGATCACCGAAGTTTTCTCTCAATAAATCCATGGATTGATGTGATGTGTGGGAAGTGGCGCCGTCTTGCTGAAGCCGAGACCACGAGCTTCAATTTCAGGCATCAAATTGACGGTTACCTTGGCACGTTAACGGTCGCCATTGACGGTTACGTTCGCACCGGCATCATTTTTAAAGCAATATGGACCGATGAATCCACCGGCCCATAAACCACGCCAAACCGTTGTTTTTTTCTGGATGAAGTGGCAGTTATTGAATCTCTTCAGGTTGCTCTTCATCCCAAATGCGGCAATTTTATTTGTTTACATACCTATTAAGCCTGAAGTGGACCGATTATGTTGACCATATTGTGAATGATTTGTAAACGTTGTTCAGGCGTAAGTCTTTCTATTATGAAATGCCAAACAATACTAAACAAAAATAACATGACAGTATGACACGACACACACGTGATCTGTCAAAACAAGGCTATTGAAAAAAGTATCTCTACTTGAATCACCCGTTATTTTCTAATACGTAATATCAAATTGTAGTTCTTTAATATAAGATGCTATAACAAACATAAATAATGATAACAGTAAAATAAAAGATTAAATTAAACAATGAATGAAACTAAAACTTTGTATTCGTATGTATAAAAGTCACTACTGTAATAGGTGTGTCTTGTCATGTTTTGCTCTAAGCTTTTGGCATTTCAATAAATTTCTAAGTAAAATAAAATGTATAAAGTACATACATTTCCTATATTTTATGAAAATATTCTTTTAAGTGTGTGTTAACAGCATGTAAATGCGTAAAGTCTGGAAAATATGGGTTAATAATAGAGGCGGCCAGTTTGAACAAATAACTAAAGAAAAAATGTAATTATGATATATGCCATAAATTTGTTCAAAAACAAATACATATGTATGTACATACTTATGTATGTAAAATGTTAATTATAATTCACAATCAATAAAATTTTTAGATTGTATGCATTGTGTAATATAAAATATTTTATAAATAATTACCAAGTGACTAAGCCAATTGGTTGCTAATGGTGATTTCTTTCTTTTCTAAAAATAAATGTTGAACGATTATTATGAAACTGGAAATCCTTCAGATGACATTTCCAAACTGACAAATTATATCTCCATTGCAACTATAAATGCTACTATTAAAAAGCGAGAACGAAAACTTCTAGAAAAGGAATTAAATCCATGGATGAATAAAAATTTATTGAATTTAATAAACTATAAGAAAAAGTTACTAAAGATGCGCAAAGAAGGTAGATCCAATGTTCAGCATATATTGAAGAGAACTAGTGCCGTCATCCGAAAGGCGTGTAAAGAATGCATGAACAACTACTACCAGGAAAAATTAAACCAAATTCAACAAGATCCGTAAAAATGCTGGAAATTTTTGAATGAACATTTGGGACGAGAGTCAAAGAATGAAATTAAAATAATTAAAAACAATGGGCATGTAATTTCTGTTAATCAAATAAGTGATATGTTTAATACACATTTTTTACAAGCTTCTAAAACATTAAGACAGAGCATTGAATGTTTGCCGGGAGATTCATGTAACAATTTAAGAACTCTTGAGCGATATCAATCTGCATTTAACTTCACCAACACAAGCGTTTCTGAAATTTTGGACACAATTTCGAATTTAAATTTGAGATTTCACCAAAAACTATTTTTGTTTGTAAAGAAATGGTTTCTACCTATCTTTCAAATATTTTGAACAATATGATTAGCACTACTATATATCCTAGCTCTTTAAAAACTGCCAAAATTATACCAATACCAAAAGAAAAACATGCTATGCAAATTGAAAAATTTAGACCGATAGCTTTGCTGCCAATCATTGATAAAGTCTTTGAAAAAATTCTTTGTCAACAACTATCTGCCTACTTAAATGAAAACAACTTATTATATGAATGCCAGTACGGCTTTAAAAAAGGTTGTGGCACAGAGGAAGCTGTTGTCAACGTGGTGAATCATATTTGCAAAGGTCTAGATGACGGATATTGTGGAGTTGCTGGAATATTTTATGATTTTTCAAAAGCGTTTGATCTTGTTGATCACAAAATTTTAATCGAAAAACTGTCTTACTATGGTGTGCAGAGTCAAGCTTTATCCTTGTTGAAAAGCTATATTTCTAATAGGAAACAATATGTAGAAGTAAATAATCATCAAAGCTTTATTGGTGACGTTGAGTATGGTGTTCCGCAAGGCAGTGTGTTGGGTCCCTTGCTTTTCAGTATCTACATTAATGATATAAAGAACCTTAAGCTTTTTGGAAAAATATTCATATATGCTGATGATATTAGCATTTTTTATCCTTATAAGCACGAAACTGTATTAAAAGCTCATATGGAATATGATGCAGCAATGATTACAAAATATGCGAGAATAAATAAATTGTGTCTTAATGCTGAAAAAACAAACCTTATAAGATTTAGACCACAATTGCATTATAATCAAGATTTTATAATTTTTGTATATGGAAAGTTAATTAATGAGACTGTTTCAACAAAATATCTTGGAATTCACTTACAAAGCAATTTATCATGGGAGTTACACATTAAAAATCTAAAATCTAAAATTGTATGCGCAACGGGCTTAATATATAAATTTAAAAATAAGTTCAGTACTAAAACCAAATTAATAATTTACCAGGCATTAATTCAAAGTCACCTAAATTACTTGGCTATCGTATATGGCTGGAAAAAAAATAGTGATCTGCAGTCTCTTCAAAGATGTCAAAATAAAGCCTTAAAAACAGTTTTCAATCTCCCACTCAACTTTTCAACATTATCTTTATACAAAGATATATCTAATAATATTTTGTCTATACATGGCTTATACAAATTACAGCTTCTACTATATGTCTATAAATCATTACATTATATTGGCCATCATACTATCTTGTTTCCTAGAAACCATTACGTTGTTAATACAAGAAATGCAATGAATTTAAGAATAGTGCGATGTCGCTTAGAAAAAACGAAACAACGTGTAGAATATATAGGTAGTTTTGAGTACAATAATCTACCGCGAGAAATGAAAAATATCCAACATATTTCACGATTCAAGAAAAAAACTAAAGAATATTTGTTCGAAAATATAGAAATGCTTCTATTGTAATATGACATATATGCAGTTGTTAATATATACATATATTTTCCTTTAATTATTTATTATTATAATTTTTATTTTTTTTTTTATTATTATTATTTATATATTATTTTATAAATGAATTGTAAAACATTAATATTGCCAACTGGCCCCAAAAATGTCCATTGGACGCTGGGGCTTTATATTTATTGTAATTAAAATTTATTTTTAAAAATAAAATATTATTAAATAAAAAAAAAAAAAAAAAAAAAAAAAAAAAAAAACTTGTTACTTGGTGTGATTAAACAAGGAGATCATTTTCAATATAAAATTTTACATGTTACAAGTAAAACGTGCAACATTTTATTTAAATCATTGAATATTTTTTGACTTTATTTAAAATAACGGTAAAATCACATTCATTCCATGTCATACGTATCTTTTTCCATTCGATTTAAACATACAACATTTAGATTCATCGCTCCATAGGATATTCTTACAGAAAATTATTGGTTTTTCTAATTGATCGCGAGCAAAATAAATTCGGGCATAAGCTAAACAATGCAACCACACAAGTTTTTTTTTTCATGGAATTTTCTTCTTATATTTCTAAAGAAGACGACAATACTTAATTTTGTTGAAAGATCTTATTGAATTGCCTCGGAGCTTTCAATTGGATCTGCCACTGAGGTTCTGTAAATTAGGGCATGAATCAAATAATAAAGATTGCGCATGACGTCACAGGTTATTTTTTCCGTATAGTCAACATGTAAAAAAATAATTGTTTTTTAACAATATTTTAAAAGAAAATAATTTGTCTTCAATTTTTGATTCAAAATAAAACATTTAAGTATTTATTATTTTATATATATTAAAATGTATCAAAAAAGTGAACTATATTTTAGTATTTTATATATTATATTTGTGTATTATCAATTTATTATTTTTGTTTGTTTCCGTTTGTGTTTTTGTTTTTTTTTTTTCTCTCATTAGCTAGAAGTTCATTGACGAGGGCGGTTCGGAAACTTCTTAGCGTAGAACAGACAGCGCGGTATAAAGAGAAAAAAGTTAAGTGTTTTGGAAACTTCCGTCTGTGCTATGAACACATGTTAAATTTGTTTTCAATCTGGCAACTCCTTCGTATAGAAACAGGTGATCAAGAAAGACGCATCCGCGATTTTTTTTACAATGGAAAAATTAGAAATTCGTGGTGTCATTACATATTTAAATAAAAAAGGTTTATCGGGACAAGAAATTCATAATGAAATGGTGAATGTGTTAGGTGAAATTGCTCCTTCAGTAAAAAATTGGGTTGCTGAATTTAAATGTGGTCGTACAAGCATTGAGGATAAAACACGTCAACAACAATAGAAATTGTAGCCAAAGTGCATGATATGGTATTAAATGATCGACGAATAAAAGTGCGTGAAATAGCTAATATCATGGGCATTTTAAATGATCGAATACATTTCATTTTGCATGAAGAACTACAGATGAAAAAGTTTTCTGCAAGATGTTTCATAAATGCTGATGAGACATGTATCCACCACTATACTCCAGAGACAAAAGAACAATCCAAGACATGGACTGAAGCTGGAAGAAGTGCTCCAAAAAAGGCAAAAACAATTCAATCGTCTGGTAAGGCAACAGTGTTTTGGGATTTCAAAGTTATTTTATTGATTGACTATCTTCAAAAGAGTAAAACAATAAATTCAGAGTACTATTAAAACACTTTGGATCCATTACATGTAAAAATTCGAGAAAACGTCCCGGCTTACAACACAAAAAAAATAATTTTTCATCAAGACAACGCACCAGCGCACAAGAGTATTTTAAAGTACTACTTGCTTGACCACCCACCTTATTCTCCTGAATTAGCTCCCAGTGACTTTTACCAGTTCCCAAATCTAAAAAAATTCCTAAGTGTATTGAAGTTTGAAGGAGATTATATTAAAAAATAAAAATGTTTTTGAAAAACTAACTACATATTCTCTTTTTGTGCTAGGCTAAGAAGTTTCCGAACCACCCTCATAGTTTTTTTAGTTGAAAAAACATTGTCGATTGAAAAAAGTGTGTTAGCTTTAATGTCCACATTAACAGTACTTGACTCATATATATATGTATGGGTGTCCCAACTAGAACGCAATTTTTAAATTTTAAATAAAACAAATATTAAAAAAAAATCGTGAAACTTTATTATATCGTAAAGTAGACAGAATGAGGTTATGTATGGAACAAGATATCGTGCAGATGGCCGCCGCGGCTTTGCTGGCACACACGCGATCTTTTAATGAAATTTTCAATGACCTTTTTGCATAAATGCTGCGGTATTTCATTAATGCAGCTTGAGTCGTCGTCGGCTCTGGCGCCGTCTTGTTGAAACCACATGCCCTCCACATGCATTTCTTCAATTCTAGGCAAGAAAAAACTGGTTATCATTTCACGATACCGAACACCATTGACAGTTTGGGCTTGACCTGCCTCATTTTCATAAAAAAAAGGTCCAATGATTCCTCCAGCCCAAAAACCACACCACACAGTGACACGTTGAGGATGTATTTGCTTATCGTGAATCACTCGTTTCGAATCAATCATTTCCTCACCCAAAATGCGACAATTCTGCCTATTGACGAAGCCATCAAGATGGAAATGGGCCTCGTTACTGAAGATGATTTTATCGGCAAAATCAGCATTTTCATGTTGTCTCTCCAATACCCAATTAACGAACTCCTTTCGCTGTCTATGGTCAGCTGGCTTCAGTTCCTGAGTCAATTGAACTTTGTATGCATGAAGATGCAAATCTTTCGTCAAAATTCGCTACAAAGTGGATTTGGCGACACGAATTTGCTGAGCTTGGTGTCGAATTGAGATGTATGGAGTTTGAGCGACATCATCACGTACAGCTGCGACATTTTCGGTCGATCGACCTGGTCGAAGGCGCGTTGTTGTCTTTACATCACTAACAGACCCAGTTTCGGCAAATTTATCCATTAATCTCTTTACAGTTGACTCTTTTGGAACATTATTGTGACCCCAAACTGATCGCAATTTGCGAACTGTAGCCGCAAAACTTTCACCATTTTGGTAAAACAATTTCATAATGAGAATGAGTTGTTCATTCGTGTAGCGCTCCATTTTTACTAACCTCGTACCTTCTACTAGCAAACAATAACAATTGTTCAAATGTCAAACAATGACACTTCGAATGGCGCCAAATTTAAAAATTGCGTTCCAGTTGGGACACCCTTTATATGTTTTTTTTAAATACTCGTTGCAAATCAAGAGATTATCACCATTCAAAGATTTTCATACAGTTTCCAGGTTTTTAAATTGACACACAATTTCTTCAGTAGGCTTTGAACCTAACATGAGGTATCTTAAACGCAAAACGTTTTACTTACCCATTTTTAATCTCATATCTATCTTTATATTATCTGCCTTAAAGTGTTCAATACAAACTCTATGAGACACTTAATTTTTTTTTTTCATCAAGATGGCAAAATTATGCCCATTGTTTTTTTAATTTATGTGCCTATTTTCTTTTGGAAATCTAAAAAAATTTAAATTTATGTTTTTTAATATTTCTACAATTAAAAACGGCACACTTCACTTTAAAACTTTTATTTGCATTAAAATTTATGTACAAATATTGCAGTTAATAATTATAATCATATAAAAGAAAAATACTTTCGAAAACAGCATACATATATGAAATATGCTTACCTCATGTCCACCACTGTATTTGTCTTGCCGATCTAATGTTCTTGTCCGAACAACGTTGTCAGACCATTTCTCCGCCATCAAATGTAATTTTCACAAAAAATAAATTACAAAAAAAACTATGTAAACATTATCAACACGTTTTTATAATTCTACCGACGTATATTTTAGTTTACCACTAAAATTTATATTTAAACAATTTAACTCACTGATTTGATATAATTTTTTCTCTAAATAATTTTATTACTCATCATTCATTTATTTAGGGAAATACGAGTATGAAGTGTGTTTTTCTTTTGTAATTTTACGTACATTTGCACTTTGATTTTGTTGTAAATTTACATTCATACATACATACATGGTGAAATTAAATACCAGGTGACAGCATTGCTACAACAATTACAACAAGGCAAGAACAACAGGCATTTTTCTATATGAAAAACTTTCGTCACTGTCAAAAAGTTTTTTTTTTATATAACTTTTTGACATTTTCAAATTCACCATGAATAATCAGCTGGCGCTACGCTATCACCTAGTATTTAAATTCACCTTGCATACATATGTATGTACATCAGTGATGGAAAATTCAGTACTATTGTAATAATTTCAGTACTTTTTCACAACAGAAATACCACAGTACCCCCACATCATATTTAGTACTATTTTTTTGTTTTGCTTTGTTCCCTATTTAGAAATCCAGCGTTATTATTTTTATAATCATTGACCACATTGGCTTCGAATCAAAAACATAAGGAATGCACAAATTCGATATTCATGTTATTTATTTGATCTGGGATGAGCTAATCTTCGAAAGTAAACAGATGCATAAAGAATTAAAGTTGTTTGTGGTACTATTTTGATAAATTTTTTCAATTTCTTATGTTTCGTACATTTTTGTAATTCTCATTTCTTGTTTGAAATGTTTTGTGTATCATATGAGTTTGAAAACTTCTAACATATTGGTAAACGATCTATTAATGATATGGCATTAACACTAACAAAATGCAGACATGCTTATATGTCTATTATCTTAACCCACAACAAATAAATATTTTTACATAAAAGGAATTAATTTTTAGTTTGTTGTTATAATAATTTTTTTTATTAAACTGAATTAATTTCATTTTTGAATTATTTTTAAATGGATTTTTAATTTTATTTTTGAATAAAAATATGTTTCCTAAAAAGTACCAAAATGTTGAAAAAAGTACTCTTTTTGCTGACGGTCAGTACCATTTCAATTTTTCATTTTTCCATCACTGATGTACATACATAAATAAATTAATTGAACCCCTTAAGGCGCCTACTTTTCTTATTATCATTTGGTTTTGTTTTGTTTACTTTTTGTAGGTATTTCATTTTCCATTTATTTTTGTTTTGTTTTTATCACAAAATTCATTTATTAAGAATGTCTTAAATGTTTTTCAGTTTGTTTTGTTAGCTTAATTTATTTATACAATGTCTGGTCTCTCTTAGTTCTTCGTTTAAAAGCTTTTATTTTTGTACTCTTTATTTAGCTATGTAGGTATATAAAATTTTTGCACTTATATGTGGGGGTTTATCACAAAATATATTCTAAAGCACTTTAGTAGTATTTTATTATTTACTCCTCTTGGGTGCGGTATCAAATAGAGAATTTTGAAATACAAATTTTGTGTATTTTGTCATAATAAAAAAAAAAGATTTAATAAATGGTTAATAAAAAAGCCAAAAAAATGTTAACATAAATTAATGAAATTTTTATTAAAATTATTTAAATGTTATAAACCTTTTGGATAGTTAATTTCAAACAAAATAAAATAAGGTGTAGGTATAACATGTGGTAGGTTTTCAATAATTTATTGCTCTTACTAAAATTATTTAATGTTCATTTTATACTATATATGCATCTACATATGGATATGTAATAAGTACTTGTTTGTATTGTTTATTTAAATTTCTGTATAAATCATTTGAACAATTTAAATTCCAGTTTATGGCATTCAATTATTGTTTAAACATTTACGTAAATTTGCTCGAGTTCGCTTATCTACATAGTTAATTTTTTTTGTATAGAAATATTTAATAAAAAATTAGTTTTATTTCTTATTAAGTTTTTCTCTTTTATTTTTGTGGACATGCGCTAGGGCTTCACTCTTATTTTTACTCTCTTTAGTTGTTTTTTTTTTAATTTTATTTGTTTGGCAAATTTATGTAAAATTTTAAGGACTAGGTCAATTTTTGTCTCTCTATTTATTTTAATTTATTGATTTTCGAACTGTGAAGAGTCATTAAAAATCTGTCGCTTTTAATCAATGAACTTGATAGTCGTTTGCTATTATGGAATTACAAATCTGGTTATAGTAAAATTGTTTGAAACATCCTTTAAACTGAATTAAAAATATTTTTATAAAACTTAATTTCAACTTTATATACATATGTACAATGTACATATGTGCGTGCAACTAATTAAGGACACGATACTAACATGTGAGCTTGAAGCAAATAATCGAAAGTTTTAATGATATTCTCAAAAATTGTCGTATTTTAGTCAATTTAACTCTTACTTCTAGAAAATAATGTGTCAAATTAATTATTATTTACGAATCTGTGCGTCATATTTTCAAATAATATTGATATCAGACGTGCTTATATTTAAGGACATGCCAAACATTTACCAAAATATTTTTTTTTTTTTAAATAAATTAGTATGTTGTTGCAAATCCATTGTTATAGATAACAGCTTGATTTGACTGTCCTTTATGCATTCCTGATCATTGTGAACTTATGGCATGTTGTAAAAATCAATAGGTATAAGCTCTGTAAAAATAAGCAATTTTAACAATTTATTTGCCGAAACAAACAAATCTTGGGAAGCCATTCCAAGTAGTGTACGTAAAAATTTGGTGAACTTAATGCCTTGCAGATGTCAAGCTGTATTATTCAGGGGTGTCATAGAAACCAATATTGTCAGAATTGGTTTTAAAACCGACAAGAAAAAATGCTTTGGTGTCATAGGGCACTGCTACACGTTCAATAAATATCGAGATATTTCTAGTATCATCAATGGAAAATTTGATTGATGCAATTAATGCACACCATACTCCTATATTATAATTATAATATTGGATACTTTTTGAGTTCCAGGTAATAACTTATACCTTCCAGCTATTTAACCAAATTCCGTTTTAGGTTTAGTTATGATTAAAAATTGCAGTATCATTTCTTTTCCTTTATTTACATTAGTTAAATTTTTTGCATTTTTCTCTTATACAGTACAGTGGTTTTTCGTTTTTTGTTTTTCTTATAAGAGCCAAACAAATTCAATGCAACTTGTTGTTTTTTCATGGTTTTCTTTTTATCACTAAGAAGGCCTCTCTTTTTTTTTGTATTATTACAAGTACTGTTTGCAGCGTTACCGTTGTTGCGACTAAAGTCGCAATTTGACCCTTTTACAGATAGATGCCTTGCCACTTTTTGTGTACCTTTTTTTTGTTTTAATTGATACATAGGTACATATTAGTTTTTTTATAAAATTGTTTTTATTATATGAAACTTATGTTAAATAATTAATAAATTGTTGAATATGTATATGTATGTATATGTAAACATACATCATATACAACATTTAAATGAAAAAAGGCGATTTTTATTTTGTTTATTTTCCATCTTTTTAAAAGTGTTGCCCCTTTTTAACCCCTTTTTGAGCGACTTATTTTTAAGAAATCCCCTTTTTGTGCGACTTTCTCAAATTTGCCAACGGTAACGCTGACTGTTTGGTACATTTTATCACTACTACTATTTGTAAGTGTAAACTACTAAATAAAATAGTAGTAGAAAAAGAGTAAAGATATATACTACACCTACCAACAACAACTACCTACCCATCCACATCATAATATTATATATTTTTGTTTTGTTCATGGAAACACTGTTGTTGTTTTAGTTGTTGTTTCATTAGTCAGCCATACAACCAACAAACACTGAGTCTTCGTGTGTATTTTAAAGGTTCGTTTATTATTTCTATGAGTTTAATGTTTTTTTTTTTGTAGTATTATTACCCTGTAGGAAACGTAAATATTTAAAATGTACTGAATCGTTATCGACTTTGTCAACAGTACTAGTGACGAATTATACCCCATACAATGCTTAGTTCTATATACATTTAACATGTGCGTGTCATTGAAAATCCTCTAGTAACATTTTGACTATTGACTTAGTATTGACTAGGTACTTCTCATGGATCCATATGGTGACATTAGAACCAGGAATTTGCTAGTACATTTCTATAACTTATGGAACTTTCCTGTAGGCAATATCTATAGTAAATAGGTGGTGTCATACTAGAATTTTGTCAATAGTATTTTTTGTATTTTTTTTTTAATATTAGGGCTTTTAAGCCGCTAACGAAGCAAATAAATTAAGTCGTACACTATGTTTAAATGTGAAGTTTATTTAACAAAAAATAGAGATAAAAACAAAAATTTTGCACATTTTTCAGGGCAGGCTAAGCCCTAATTCTAAATTACTTAAAACTACTTATGAGATCATTTCACTATTGATTAATTGCAATTAAAAAAATGTTTCTTCAACAAAAGCCAGACTGGTTTCTTCATTTTTATTTTCTTTTGTAGTATTCCATTGATTTTCTCCCGACTGCTTTACTTGAAAAACTTTTTCTTCTGTTTTTGGAATATTTTGATTTATTTTTAAATTTGTTTACTGGAAAGCTAAATACATACATACATATGGATCTGAATGTGAGCCTAGAAGAGAATCAAGTTCTTTTAATTTTTCCACGGTCTTTACAGGAAATATTTTAATAATATTGTGGACGATTGCATTTTGGGAAACCAATCTATCCAACAAAACTTTGTGTTCGGCTAAAATTTCAATTAAGCTATTTTGTTTCTTTCTATTGCATCAAGCTGTTTTGAGACTTCTTCCGCATTTTGAATTAGCTAAAAAAAAAAACAGAAATACTAATCAGTAGAAATTATAGTATGTGGTGGAAAATATTTTAATTTTTCTTTGGATAAATGGTCATAATCGGTAATTTGTCTGCAATGCAGGTGTGCAAAATTGAGATTATTAAAAAATTGGTATTTAATGCTAGGCAAACAAATTTAATTTCAAAGTATTTTATAGATAACTTTACTATTTCATCAGCAACAAAGTTTGTTTTAAATATTCCTAACTCGCAGGAATTGACGGGTCCTTCAAAAAAACTTTCCAAGTCTAATAATCTGCGAGCTCATCAATATTATTATTTTCTCCTTCCTCTGTAGCTTCACTAAACACGGTTTCACTTTTTTCATTTAAAACTATTTGTTCTTTAATTTTTTATATTTTTTACTCACGTTTTAACGTTTATATTTTTATATTTGTTATTATTATATTTAATATATAAATATATTATTTTTATATTTCCAAACAAAATAATATAATTTGTCAAATGTTAAACAAAATTTTTCAAATGTTAACTAATAAAACTATAATAGAAAACATAAATGTCAACAGCAGAGACATTGTATGGTGTACAATTAGTCGTCAATACAGTTGACCAAGTCAAGCGCGAGTCAACACAGTTTAACTATAGACATTTTCTTAAGGAATATTGACATGTTTGTTGACAATGTCGGTAGATATACACCACATCTTTTGTCTCTGTATTTTTTATATTGACACAGATATGAAAGATTGGAGACATATGTACTAGTACTGTTGACAAAAAGACATATGGAGCCAGTCTGACTGCAGGGTATTTATCAACTTGTTTTCTATTGAATATTTTTTCTTGTATTTTTGTTTTTTTTTTCTCGTACTCATCACCAGTCGTTTGTTTGTACGAGCTCTGTTTGGCATTTCAAATCGAAAACAATTGCAGTTTTTGTTTTGTGTTGATATAGAAAATGAAAAAAATAATAAATTTATTTAAATTTTAGCAGACAAGAGTGCAAAATAATATAAAAATCTATACATTTTTACGGATTTTAAAATTAATAATTCTAACAAGATTTTTGTGAAATTTTCTATCTCTTATTTTGCAGCAGTAAAAACAGTTTGTACTTATGAAAAATTGCTGAATTTGTCATTTCTATATAATTAACTTGGTTAAAAGTCTAGTGTTTGTGTGTGTATTTTTTTACAATAATATTTTTCTACAATTACTAGTATACATAAGTATATTCTAATTTTTCTTGGCTTTTCTTTGCTTTAGTTTTTGTTTTACTGTCCTTCTGTCTGTTTAGTTTATTTTGTTATGCCAAAAGGTCAATTGTTTTTTTTTATAAACTTACTTGTTTTGACAAATTTTTTTGATTTAAATTTATTTAATAAGTTTTTCTTTTCTGTTTTTTTTCAGATCTATGGGCATTTTATTGCCACCCGTTTCCCAAGTGACTAATACCCGCATTAATTTAACACAACATCATCGTAACCGTAGTCTAGATAGTGCTTTACAAAGGATACCAGAGGTAGGTACATTTAATAATGTAAAAACCACATCATAAGTATGTGGATCAATCAATATTTCATAGGTTCATATGTATGTACATAACTTATAAGGGCATAAAAACAGTGTAAGGGCATAAAATAGTGTTCCAGGAAGTTAACAATGGTACAATTTTATGTACCATCCAATAAGTCTAATATCTTTATTACAATTAAAAAGTAGGGAACAATCAAGATCCCTGTAACACTTTATATTTTAGTTTTTTTTTCAGTTTACAATACCTACTTTGTCGGTATATAAAAATTTTTTAAAGTGCTGTCATTCAGATTCTAAATGTATACATATTACATAAATTTACTTTAAATTCCTATAACTCCAAAACTAAAAAAGAGCGGGCAAAATTTTTAACGTTTTTATACATACTCGTGTATGTAGTTAGGGGAGCAACCAACACACAACAAAATTATTAAAATATATCCTGTGTCACGATCTTGATTCATTTAGAATTTAAAAAATTTAATATTAGAATTTAAGGCTCTAAATTCTTCTCCCGATAATTAGAAAATCACTTGAAGAATGTCATGTAATTTGGTAATGCTGATTTAAACGTCAATGGAGACGGAGAAAAAATTTTTATATACAGGAGTTATTTATGTTATTTAAAAAATTCGAAGAACAAATTTATTTTTTATTAAAACGTCAGATTTCGGGATCAGCCGATCGGGATAGTCGTGTAGCCTGCTGTCTGGAATGTGTTTAATGCTTAACATTGGGCCACGAAAAATAATACAATGGTGTTAAACAAATTTAATCGATCGAAACTTCTACTACTGATATATGTCAATAAGTAAAATATCAAAACTTTCATTCCATTTTCTTATTGGAAAGCAATCTTCTTGATGAAAAAGCCTTTAGTCTCTTTGGAAGTATTCTTTGCTTTCATTAGGCATTCCTACAACGAATACCACTTTAAATTTGAAATTTCTCTTAAATAATGTCAATACTTCTGTAATAAAATAACGATTCCTATCTATAGTTATTAGTAATTGTCAATGTTTCTATTATTTAATGCCATGTTATCTTAAAATATTAATATATAAATACCTATATGTACTCGTGCATAATTATTTTTAGTAATTAAAACAATATACAACCAGAAATTATAAAAAAATATTTGTGATATTTAACTTTGTTTTATCAACTACTCGTAGACAGGAATAGTAAATAGTACTAGATGTACTTTCTTTGTACACAATTTATTGCGACTGCAACTGATAATGAATAGACATGCATATATGTATGTATACGAGTATTTTAAAAATAATCTCTAAATTTAAATACCATATATACACTAATGTTTTAATATAATTAAAACTTTTATCATATTTATTGTGAAGTTGTTTAAATTTGTTACAAAGCTTATTTAGAATTCCTTAAACAATTGCAATTTGTAGTGAATATTGTGTATATTTAAATCCTTTTTGTTTTTATTTCAAATACTGTGCTCTTAATAAGCTAATAATTTATCTCTTATATTTTGTGTTCAGGTTGAAGTCTCTTCACCCAATGCCGAGAGTGAGAATACATTTTGTACACCATCTATACTTGGGTCAACAATGTGCTCGAAAATTGTAACGACCGCAGCAAATGTAACAGCGGCGCTTACCACCACCCAAACACCCGCACTGACGTCATCGACAACAACAAATGCCTCATCGGCAGCCGCCGTTAATGCAGCAGCTGGAGCATCATCATCGTCATCATTATCATCATGTTCTGCGTATGAGAAAGCTGCAATTGAAACAGTTTCAACAACAGAACCCACAAGCATACTGACAGCACAACAATCATTGTTAGGAACAGGCGCTGGTGGGGGAGGAGCTCCATTACACAATGATATTAATAATACAGTCATAGGTATGGGAGATGAAATGTTGTATTTTGTATTTTGCTAAAGGTTTCCTTTACTTTACTCGACTAGTCTTTGTTCGTTATGGACTAGATTTACAATTTGAATTGCAATGTACAAACTACAGACATGCATACATACATACTTGTTGTACTATGTGTATTTGTATTATTATTTATTTTTCTGTTTAATTTTTGTTGTTTGGTTTTTTCATTATAGTAGAGCCATATTGTCCTAGCGCACGTTTACGACCTAAATCATCAGATTCTGCCACATCATCATCTTCATCTACTGTACAACGAGCTGCTTCATCAGCATCTACTGCTTCCTCTAATGCTTCATCAACAAACTCATCATTTGCTAGTGGTTCAAATAATGCTTTGGCCGTGATAAATGGTTCAAGTCATGTCAATCAAAATGGTAAAAAACGCGAGGATCTAACCAGTCTGGGCTCAGATGATTCTGGTAAGTTCGATATTTTCACATTACACTAAAAACAACATCATTCGAATAGCATTGACATGAGTACAATTGGCTCTGTTTACATACATATGTATATAAAAGTTTACATTGTGTAACTATACAAGGTGAGTGCAAATCGGCAACAAATACAACACAATACAGAAATAACAGGAATTTTGTTTGTGTAAAATAATGTACTACTGTCAAAAACACTTGAAAAAGTATTACTTTTGACATATGTAAGTAAATTGTATACAAAGTCAGTCAGCTGTGTTACTGCA
Source organism: Bellardia pandia (assembly GCA_916048285.2). Taxonomy (NCBI): domain Eukaryota; kingdom Metazoa; phylum Arthropoda; class Insecta; order Diptera; family Calliphoridae; genus Bellardia; species Bellardia pandia. Next base: position 49,306,652 of record OU696531.1, read on the forward strand.
CTCACCTTGTATAGTTACACCATGAAAGTTTATTTAAAAATCGAAAACTCTGTGTACCTACATATATGTATACACAAATAAGTATCTTTCAAATAATGATTGTCATGTTAACTAACCTCATTTATTTTATTTCAGGTATTATTTGTGGTTCGGATTCCGATCAAATCTCTTTAAATCGTATACGGCATTCTCACGAATCTTTAGATTCAGGAGAAATGGACAATGAAGAAGAATGCATTGATATGTTGGAAACTACATCCATGGATGAGGAGTACAATATGTTACAATCGGATCTCTGTTTCTATCAATCGCCTGACACCGACTGTCGCACTCTAAGGCCATCGAAAAAAAAACACAGCAATGTAGTGCAACAGCACCATGGAAATAATGCTGATAAAACCTTAAATACCAATGGTGGTGAGGATGATGACATCGATGCAGCTGAAGATGCTGATGCCATAAGTGAGCGTCAACGTTATCGCGAAATGAACATGTCACAAGCCGCTATAAATATGGAGAAATGTAATATTCCAACGGAAGCTGAAACGACAACGCATATTGAAAACAATTCTGCAGATGTAGTAGACTGTCCTTCGACGCCCACTTTAAATACTTGTACTCAGCCAGATGCTTCAACAACAACGTCGCTTAGTACATCTAGTGGTAACAAGACGCCTTCGACTCCAAGTGAATCTTCGAAAAATGATGTCCTATTCAAGAATTTCTTTGGTGCCACTAAAAATGCTATATTCCGCACAGCTCAAAGTATAATTGAAAATCACGAGAAGAAAAATGCCTCAAAACAAAATCAGAAAACCACTGAGGATGCCACTAACACAGTTGGTGGAGGCAACCCCTCAGAGCAAATAAAATCACCTACGGATATTTCTAAGAAGAAAGAATTCTTTAGTTTATTGACAACAAACGCAAGTAAAAAAGCAGCAGCTGCTGCTGCAGCCGCCGCTTTGGCGAATAATTCATTGGCTAATTCACCGGTAACTACACCTCTGACACCGGGCCAAGAACATGTCACCTGCATCGCAGATAAATTAAACGAAAGAGATAATACAACATTGACTGAGTGTGTGGAGAAGACTTTAAGCTTACAAGTACCTAATGCCACTTCCTCAACCATTAACCATAACAATTCTTTAACTATAACGAAATCATCTTCCATATCATCTTTGAACAAGCTCAAAGTACCCGGTGTAGTGAAATGTTTTATCAAAGAGCGTCCTACAACTTCGCAGGATTTAGCGAATCAACAAAAGACTGAAAAGGGTTCTAGCGGCCTATTGAGATTTTTTGAGTCCCCAGTTTTTAACATACATTTCGCCATACATTATCTCTTTTACTCCAAAGAACCGGGCGTTCTAAGTTTCATTGGTAACAAAATCTTCAGTTTTCCCGACCAGGAGGTCGATTTGTATATACCGCAACTTATTGTCATGTACATACAAATGGACGAATTGGCTGAAGTGCTAGATCCCTATTTGACCATTAGATGCCGTAAATCGGTAGACTTTTCTCTAAAATGCCTATGGCTATTGGAGGCCTATAATTATCAGCATGTCGATACTATGGGTAGTCGCAAATCGCAGTTGGCTTTGATGAAGGAGATCTTCACCAAGAAGGAGCGTAAGCAGATGTGTAAAGTTGACACAAAAGAGCTGCAGACATCACCGTTGGCTCAGCCTTCACAAACTACTCAACAATGCATACCAGGCGTGGTTTCTCCTCTGACCAAGAAAACCCATCATAGATCACAATCAGACGCCACTGTACTCTTAGCTGACTCCAGACATGCTAGTTCTAATTTAAGTATATCAAATCGACTGTATCAACAACCCCCATACACTACACAAACCTTGCCTACCACACCCGCCAAATTATGTCTCGGAGATTTAACATCTGGTCGCGCCTTCGACAACGGCTGCACTTGTTTCGAAACAGTACGCGGCCAGGTCAACGATTTGCTTGGCCATAAGACGGTGTGTTCATGCAGTGCCCCCAAAACGGCACCCCAGAAAGAATTCATGAAAGCTCTCATAAATGTTGGGAAAAATCTAACCAACCTTCCCTCAAAGGCTGAGAAAACTTCGGCCTTGAGAATGTTTTTGAATTTGATCAATAAGAATCTTCCGGCCCGCGTTTGGTTACCATTGTATTCAGACATTCCACATCACGTTGTGCGCATCACAGAGGAAAAGACTGCCGTTTTAAATTCGAAAGATAAGACTCCCTACATCATCTATGTGGAAGTGGTAGAAGTGCCAGACATCTACTCTTCATCTCTCATACCCAAAATGATGCCCTCACTGCGTCACACAAAATCCGAGGAACACTTAGAGGGTGGTCTAACGACTTGCCAACATTCTCAACACCAACATCATGCCATTTGTAGTCGTACTTCCAGTTGTAGTAGTCATAGCGGTTCATCGTGTAGGCGTAATAAGGAGAAATTGTTGTCGGAATCATCAACAGGCATATCGGAACAACAACACCAGCAGCAATGCTCTTCAGCGGAGCATAATAACGCAACAACAAATACTACTAGTACTGTAGCCAGCAGTGTTGGTGGTTGTTTAGCGCCACCTCAGCTGAATGAAGATGATGTTTGGTCTCAAGAAGATGACGAGATAACAGCTCAATATATACACATTCACATGCGTAAAATGCGTTCACAATCAGAACGTGATGCCATATCACAGATGTCGTTGGACTCGTGCGATTCAAGGGATCAGGGTTAGTCTATTATTTGTAACAATACTTTGTCATTTTATATATTTATGGTTTATTTTTGTTAACTTTGTTTAGGAATGCCCGTTTTATTCAATATTGGAGATGTACGTACCCGCCATTGCAACAATTTGAATTGTGAAAATACAAAATCATTCAGCAATGATCCTGAGGATCCTTCAGCAGCAGCTCTGAAGGTAACTTACAGATAAAAACATAGTTTTAATTTGGATGGCTTTAAATAAGATTTGTGTGTTATTTTCATAGGAACCTTGGCATGAAAAAGAAAAACAAATACGCGAATCCTCGCCTTATGGTCATCTCTCCAATTGGCGTCTATTATCGGCTATTGTCAAGTGTGGAGACGATTTGCGACAAGAACTAATGGCCACCCAATTGTTACATGTAAGTTTATTTTACTTTTAAATCAATTTCTTTCATTTTTATAATTTGTGGTGTGTCTTTTTTAGATGTTCAAAATCATTTGGCAAGAAGAACATGTTGATCTTTGGGTGCGTCCCTATAAAATTGTCTGCCTGTCCAATGACAGTGGTCTTATTGAGCCCATACTTAATACCGTGTCATTACATCAAATAAAAAAGAATTCAAATAAATCACTGCGGGACTATTTCATTGATGAGTATGGACCCACAGATAGTAATGCTTTTCGTGTGGCTCAAAAGAATTTCGTACAAAGTTGTGCAGCATATTGCTTAATATCGTATTTGTTGCAAGTTAAAGATAGGTAAATATTTGATAAACAATATACATATGCATGTGCATAAGTATAACAAAATTATTAATAACTTTTTATGTTTATGTTTAGACATAATGGCAATATACTGCTGCACTCTGATGGCCATATTATACACATTGATTTTGGCTTTATTTTAAGCATATCACCTAAAAATTTAGGTAGGTTTTCTGAGGTTTAAAAAATATTTTCTGGTTTTGTTTTATAAATTTTTTCTTTGTGTTCCTTGGTTTTAGGTTTCGAACAATCTCCTTTCAAGTTGACTCCCGAATTCGTGGATGTCATGGGTGGCACAAACTCGGAACATTGGTGCGAATTTAATCGTTTATTGCTAGTGGGCATGATGACGGCTCGCAAACATATGGATCGTATAATTAATTTTGTGGAAATTATGCGTAGCAGTAAGTATTTTCAATTATTTAGTTAGAACTTAATGGGTAATCGATTTAAAGTTATGTGAAGTGCCAGATATAATTTGAGATTTTACTTTTATATGAAATATGAACTTTCTGAAAAAAGCTTTTTTGTTAACAAATTATTTAAAATAAAACTTTTCAATAATATATTTAAAAAAATAGTTTTTTTTTCTTTCAAAAAAGCTTATTTCAAAAACTATTTAAAAAAAATACCAAAAAGGCGTTTTAGTATTTTTACAAAAAAAAACTTTCCAAAAAATATCAAAAACTAACTTTTTACTAAAAAAAACATTTTTTCAAAATGTATTTAAACAAATAATTGAAACAACATTTTTGGCGAAAACAATAAAGAACTATTTTACAAAATGAAAAGCTTTTTTACAAATAATTTTTTTTTTTTTCGAAAAAGTGCTTTTTAAAGAAAAACGTTTTTGGGCTAAATAATAAGCCGCGATCAAAAAAATCTCTCTTATTTCTTTTATTAATTAACTAATATCACTTCCTATTCTCTTCCTTTTAGATGCCCAATTACCTTGTTTTAAAAATGGTTGCTCTGGAACCGTTCAGAATCTCCGCAAACGTTTCCACATGAATCTAACCGAACAGGAAATGGAACGTAAAGTTGAACAGTTAGTACAAGATTCCCTTAAGAGTCTTTCCACAAAATTATACGATGGCTATCAGTACTATACGAATGGCATATTGTGAGAAAGGTTTTTTATGAAAATTTAAACACCGCCAATCAATCAAACAAACAAAGAAACAAAAAAGAAAAACAAATAAGGTGGAAATAAATTGTGTGTTTATATTTGCATAAAACATAAACCCTTTAAGCAGGATAAGTGTGCGGTTTATTGATTAAAATAATTAATTAAAAAATGTTAATCATTTTGCTTAATGATGATAAATGATAGAAATGATATTGTGAGTGTAAATATAGTTTAAATAAAAAAAAAACAAATTATAATATTATTAATATAAATTTAAACAAAATAAGCATATATATTTAAAATTTAAAATAAATTATAAACAAACAATTTAAAAACTAAATTTTTAAATTAAGGTTTTTTACATTACTACCATTTTTTTAATTATACTATAGTTTATCATTTTATATAAAGAAATGCCCCCCCCCTCACGTGTAAAATTTAACTTAAGATTTCTCCAACTAAAAAAAAAAAAAACAAAATTAAATGAGTAAATTAAAATAATTACCTTTTTTATAAAAGAAAAATATACATAAATATTTAATATATTTCGTATTTGTATATTTCGTTGCATATTTTTTGATGTAAAAAATCTAAACAAAATTTATGAGTACGTGTAAAATTAAATAATTTTTCCCTAAAATCAAAACCCCATAATCTTATATTTAAACTACAAAAATACAATTCTTTTAGAACCTTTAAACAAAATAGTAAATATGTAATACATACTTTTAAAGCCTTTAAAATTATAAATAAATAAAGAAATACCTAAATATACATACAAATAGTAAATGTAAGTGTCTGTCTGTATAAACGTATGCGTGTAATTTTGTTTGTTAACATTTAAAATGTATGTCTAAAATATTTTTTATCTTAAACAAAAAGAATTTGTTATTAAAGCTCGTAAAGTTTTCACATTTATATAATAAAGTAAAAAATAAAACTAAATAATATATACTATATAATACATAAATTAATTGCACTCTTTTCTTTAAATTTAGCTAAAATAAATCATTAAACATAAATAAATATTTAATTAAAAATAATCAAATAAACAAACCCCCAGCTTGGCACTTAAAGTGTCTTTTCGTTTTTGTAATACATAAATACATTAATTTTAATCTAAAAACAGTAAAAATTGAAAAAAAAAATTAAAAAGTATTAAAATTTATTTTAAATATTGTATAAAAAATATTGAAAATTAATAAAATGTGCGAAAATCAACAGAAAATTAATAATTAAAATATAAGATTTACATTTATAAAACAACATACACATTATTATAACATGCATCCCATACATCAATCGAAATACAAAACAAAAGTGGGAAAAAATAACAACAAAAATAATAAAAAATAATTTTTTTATTTGCTTAAATTAAAATAAAAAGATATATATAAGTAAAATGTTAAATCAAAACGAAAAAAATGAGTTTTATTAAAAGAGATTTTGGCAAACAAATATAGTTGTAGTATAAAATAGATAACAGAAAAACACACATGCCCCTCTTCCGCAAACCAAATCCGGGGAACGTTAACGTTTTCAAATAAATTCACGTGTTTTACACATGATTTACTAGTATAAATTTCAAGAAAAAAAACTATTTCAATGTTGTGTCAGCTTTGTAAAATTAATTCTTAATTTCTCACCACTTCATTTATTAAAAACATGTGTTTTATACTATATTTTACAAATGTCACAGATTTTTTCATTCAGATTCATTTAGATTTTTGACATATTACTAAATTCTGCGAATAAAGTAATACATCGGTAGTATGACAACTCTGAGAACTATAAACTTTAATCAGATCAAAACTTTCTTGAATAATTACCCTTGGTTGGTCGTTAAAAGCTTTTGATTAGATCGATTAGAAACAACTGAATTTTATATAGCCAAATAAATAGAATACTAGCATGGCAACCCTGTCAAATGAAATTTTTATTTTCTTCATTAATTTCTTTATCGATCACCCTTAGAATGGTTGAATTTGGATAAGTAGTTCCCAAGATAGCGTTTTAAAGTTTCCCCTTAAATGAAAAAATTTTCAAAAGTTGACAACACTGTATCTGCCAATAATTAGCGCAGCAAAAATAATTTTGTCGTACAAAAATCATGTTGGGCCATCTTGCGTTGACGCAATGTAGGTACAGGGCTGCCAACTTTTAAAAAATATCTTAAAATGTGGTATATTTTGAAAGCGTTATATCTCGTAAACTACTGGAGATATTCCAACAATTCCAAATGCTATTAATAGAAAAAACTTTAATGAATGTTAAAACTGAAAATCGACAATGTCACCTGATCAGATTTAATAATAATATTGCAGTTATGAGAAAGCATTTTTTAAAATCAATATCTTAACAACTACACTGCAAAATTAAATTGCTTGAAATGTAATTTGTAAAGGAAATATAAATGTTAATGAACATATAGTTTGGCAGAGATGCAAAATAACTGTTTTTATATAATGGTAACTAAATGTGATATGTTTAAAAAACAAATTACGGAAACTACTAAATTTAATAATTAATAAATGAAGTGTCGATGCAAAGTTAAATGTACATTTAATTTGGCAGAATTGTCAACCAGTTGTCAAATTATTGCGAGACGTTTTTACAACGGTATGTTTGGGAAAATACTAAAACTTAATTAAATATGTACTATTCAGCTTACATCCAGAAAAAATAAACACTCAATTTGATAGGCGGCTTTGAAAACTTAATTGAGAGTTCACGGGTTAAGCTACTACATAACTCGACCAACAATTTTGCGATATTTGAAGAAACTAAAAACGTCGTTTGGCAGCTAGTTTAAAGTAGTGGGCCCAAAAAGGTGATTGAAAGGTTTTCAAAAACTTTAAAAAAAATTCCATAACTACTTACATACTTATTAAAATGATTTCAATACTTACCACTCTTAAAAATCAAGATTGTCTACATTACCGAAATAATCAAAACTACCGCTATCGAAATAATCCAAATTAACGTTACATCTAGTTTAACCAATTTCAAATCGATATAAACTCTTTTTCTGAGTTTGAAAAAATATTGCAAAAATAAAATCATGAAAAGTATATACGATTTGCAACAAGTGACACACTTCTACTTGTTTTCTTTATCTACATAAAACTATGTAAGAATTTCTTTATCTTGGAATTTGTCTTTTGTTGTACACATTCTTTTTTTAGACAAATAAGTTGCTAGGTAGTCCTCCAAAATAATTGTTTACTTCACAATTAATAAATTAATGACTCATTTTATAATATAACAATAATATTATTAACAATAATTTGAATTGTGTATATTAAAAGCTCACCTCATTTACTCTACACTTATAAAGAAGATTTATAACAATGCAAATATGTATAACCTGTATTATTTATTCCATTTAACTGAAAATTATCTACAGATGTTTAAAGTGTCACGTAAATTTTTATCAGAAACATTTTTAAACATTTGAAATTTTAAACGTTTTGGGCATTAAACAAGTAAGAGTGCTATATTCGGCTATGCCGAATCTTATATACCCTTCACCTTTGTTGTGGATGCATAATTATATTATATAGATACATACATATATATATTATATTGTTACGTTTTTACCTTTTAAAAACGGTGGTTTATTTTCTTTAAATAAACCGGATTCTTTTTAATTGCAAAATAAAAGCGCTAAGTAGTTTCAAGAAAATATAACGAGTCTTTATTTATTTAAATGTACACAAACACAATTAAAAATGAACACACTGTCTTTTTACACACTTATATTACGGCTTAAGAACACACTTAAACATTTTGTTTGATCAGCGCCATCTGTTTATGACAATATTAATACACTTAGAGTGGGAGCTTCTTGCCGAGCCGAGCTGGTTGACGGTTATTGCGAGAATTGTTCATGCGAGAAACAAGTTTGAGTGTTCATAGTGGATACGAGAATCAGCGCTGATATTTTATCTATTATTTGTGTTTTATGTACATTTCTTTTATTTTATTTTTTAATTTTTATTTTCTTTTTAATTTTTATTACTTTTTTGATTGCATATTTTATTTACTTTTTCTTAATTTTTTTTTTTATGTTTTCCAATTGAAATCATAACATAACATAAACAATGTTATCGGCGCTGAAAAACGCTTTGAAACTGTTTTCTCGCATTAAATCAGCTTTGCGCTCTGACCAGCTCGGCACCCACTATGACCGCTTCGCGCTTGTTTGTACTAATTTGTATAGAACCAGTTTTCTCGCATTGGATCTCGCAATAAACGTCAACCAGCTCGGCTCGGCAACAAGCTGCCACTCTGTACATACCCTTAGTTTTTTTGATAAAATTTTCAGAGGTTGTCTCTGATTTTTGCTCATATCTTCGTTATTTGTGGACGGATTTTGCTGAAGCATGTCTGACAGAATTATTGAAGATTTGGACCCCAAAGATATCTGGGGACTTCAGAAAATTGATTTCAACAGACAGACAGACGGACATGGCTTAATAGACTCCGTTATCTATCTATATATTGTGGAAATTACAAACGGAATGACAAACTTATATATACCCTTCTCATGAAGGTGAAGGGTATAAAAACAACATTAAACTGATAGTGAAAGCAAATAATATGCCGACATATTTAGTTTTACAGCATTTAATTTAAAACGATATGTATTATCAAACGTAACATATTAAAATTAGGAAAACAGAAGAGTGTAATGAACTTAAAAACATTATTAAAGGAATTTAACGGAAATTATGAAAAATTGTGGTACAAATTACAAATGAAATTTGCATAAATATAGAATTCTTTGAAAATTTTAAACAAAACAAGTAAGAAAGTATAGTCGGTCAAGTCCAACCATATAATACCGGTCACCCAGTATATGTGAAAAACAGATTTTCAGAAATGGGCTCTAGGAGCTGTGGCCTATTATGAACCGATAAGCCAAAAATGTAGTGACATGTCTTCTGTACATATAAATATTCTTTATATTAAATTTTATATCAATATAAACACTTATAAAAGAATTATAGATGTTAAAGTGATTTTCGAATGGGGTCTTATATGGGAGCTATGACTAATTGTGGACCGATCGTAATAACTTATTTGTGTTCAATTTTATTAGGATAATAACATTATTAAGATTTTATGGTTGTTAATGTGATTTTGGCAAGTAAGCTTTAGATGGAAGCTATGACTAATAATGGACAAAATTAGGCCAAATGAATTTTGTATATATGAAACAGGCTATATGAGTTGGATATCAACATTTTTAAGAGAGTTATGCTCTTTAAAGTGATTTATTTCTGGAGAAATTTGTACGTATCCCAGTACATGAATCAAACATTTATAATCGATAAGCCCCTATTTCGAAAGGACATTTGTATGGAAGCTAGGTAAAATAATGAACCAATTTCAACCACTTACAATCTTAAGCGTCCTTGGGCCAAAACAATATTATGTGCAAAATTTTATCGAAATATCTTCAAAATTGCGACCTGTACTCTGTGCACAAGGTTTACATTGGACACCCAGCCAACCAGGCAGACGGACATCGTTAAATCGATTCTTGCTTTAAGGTGGGTGTTGGACTTATATTTTGGACAAACATCAGCACAAATACAATATACCCTCCCTACTATAGTGGGGTAGGGTATAAAAATGACAATAAAAGTACTTATGTACATGTACATACATATATCAAAGTCTAGAGTTCATGTTAAATAATATGACTGATTAAATTTTTGACTGTGGATTTCTCTTTTCTAATCAAATTTAGAAAAAGCTATGAAAGGAAAATACACATACATACATATAACATTCTATTACATTCTTCACAAATTAAAACAAAAAGTTCTTACAACCTTATATAAATAAATGAAATAAGCGTCCAATTTGCAAAACTGTTTTTTTTTATAATAAATAAATTATTTAATAAATAAAAATAATAACAGATTTGAACATGAAAATACATCAATAATTTTTTAGCTCAATTATCTTGAAAATTTGCCGCAACTCGGTAATAAAGGGAAGTGATAGCAAATCTGAAAAATTCTAAAACATAAATTTTTTACAGAAAATGTATCGATAACTTCAGTTTTCTATGGAAAAAATATCTTCAACTTGAATTTTTTGCCAACTGGAGCTTTTTATCAAAACCACATTCAAATTATGCGTGCATGTGACGACATTACAATTTGGGATGTTCTGTGATGTTTAATTTTTTATAAAGAGAAGTAACACTCAGGCAATTAATATCCTATATATAATTGCACTACTTTCATTGGAAAGGGAATATGTAGGTTGAAGAAGTAAAGGTGGTGAAGGAAGAAAGCTTTTATATCACAACTCTGGAATTGCGCATTATATTTGTTTTTAGTGCAGCATTGCAGCGCGTCTGGTGCATTATTTTTTAAAGCTTGATTTATATAATTGCTGTACAGAGAAATAATTTAAAATGGGTTCTGTGCTGAAATAGTTCTTCATCTTTCCAATTAACAATTTGCGGGTTCACTAAAATTAAGCATAATTTCTGAGACCATGTTAATTCACATTTTAAGCATTTTACTAATAAAGTGACTTTAAAATTTTACTAAACAGCAAAACTTGAATTTCAAAATTACCAATAATAATAATATACCAATATAGGGCAGACTTTATGTAAAAAAACACTTATTATTACTAACATATTTCCGCGAATAATTCATTGACGCCTACAGTTTTTAAAAATATCTACAATTTGTATTATTGATAACAAAAATGCTTGCTTTTTATTACACAAAGTCTAACAAATTAAAAGTCAATAAATTTTTTTCTGCAAGTACATACCCCACTAACATGAATGAACAAACAATATGCAAACAATTTAACTCTGCGATAAAAATTGTACATATATGTATATAAATGAAAACCGATCATAGGCAAATTTTGAATCAGCGACAACTAACCTATTATCTATTCGTTTGTATTATATTAACGATTGTTAAAATAGCAATTATGTATGTATGTATATGTATGTATATAAAACCTTGTAAAGAAAACAAATTTTTAATTATTCTCAACAGTAGCATTTAGGAAGTTCACAAGGAAATAACGAACAATAATTAAAAAAAAATAATTAAAAAAAATAATAAAACAAAATGTCTCAAACATATGCATTATGTGAAATCTCAGAAAATAATGGTAAAAATGGCAAACCGGTGTGGATAGTGGCTAAAGGTGTTGTTTATGATGTGACAAATTTCTTAAAGGATGTATGTAATGAAAATTCAAATTTCGTATTTGTTTAACAGTGTTTGTGTAATAAATGAAATATTTAAACTTTTAGCATCCTGGTGGAGATGAATTAATTTTGGAATATGCTGGTAAAGATGCTACAAAAGCATTTAATGATGCGGGTCATTCCATAGATGCTATACAAGATATGAAACTATATAAAATTGGAGTGGTGGATAATCAAGTATGTGTAAACCAAAAAAAATTAGTTAAGGTATTTCAGTAATCAGCTATTTTACAAATTATAATTAAGTGTTAGTTCAAAACATCATCATACTTATTTTTAAAAAATTTAAAATTTTTTTCAAGTAAATTTAAGTAATCGAAAATTTTCTCTTTAATATTTTTTCAATATGTTTTTACAGTAGAAATTTTCTTTCACAAAACAAGTTGAGCCAACAGTTTCACTGTTTGGACTATTTACGCTAGAAACTTATTACATTTTTCTTTCCATTTCAGTGCTCCCAACAATGTGTTATATCTACAATTTCAACGACTGAATCCGAAAAAATGCCCACTGAAAACACAATGGAACAGCATTGTTGCAAGGAAAAGAAGCGCTTAAAATTGTTCTTTTGTTTTTGAAAAATTTTAAATCTAAGAATGTATGTTAATATAAATGAGAATTGTAATTTATAGTTAAAAAAAAATATTATTACTTTTTATTAATTTTCCAAATGTATATTTAACGACATAAAAAAGGGATTTCATTAATTTAATTAAGAAAAAAATTATTATAATAGCATAGAAACTACTCGTAAAACATAAATTATGCTAACTTTGTTTTATATATTTTAAGTATGTATGTATGTATTTATTATATATACACGAATACATATAGGAGAAATTAATATTGGCTTGCCAGTTTAAATAAAAGTAAAATATGTATTAAATAAACTTACTTTCTTTTTTGTGTGTGTGAGTTTTTGTCACTATTGATAGCCTGATTATTCCTTTATATATATTTTAGTTTTGCTTTTTGAAATTATTGACTATGCAGGTTTGGTAAATGCTAATATAGAGTTTGTTGTTTGGTTATCTTCGGTATCAGTAATCCGAAATGCTTCACAGGCCTGATCAAAATTGGCAGTGGAAAAATTGCACACATTGATGGAATAATGTCTTAGATAATGATAGAAACGCGTTGAGCGTCGTTCAAATGTTGAGCGTATTTTCTCACTACGGCATATAGAACGTAGAGCAGGTTCATAGTCCAGGTTACGGGCACGATTGGAGCGTAATTGCATTGAGCCCAATTCCTCACATAATGATATACTGAAATTTTATATGATTTTTTTTATCTTATATCAAAAGCATGTATGTTATGGTTACGTTTCTCACCTATTTTTGGGTGTATCAAACAGATTGTAGGGACACAAGTCAGCTTCTAAATTAACTTCAATAGCTTTTTCCAACAAACAATGTGAAATACTTTCCGAAATATTTGGCTTAAGGCGATCGACAATTGAAGGTTTTTGTTTGTTTTGATTTTGATAGTGAAAAATATTGTCTTGTTCATCCATAAGGGCAGCCACTGAAAGATTTTCATAAAACGCACACAAATTATCCAGGGGAGTTTTGGCTTTTGCTGTCGCAGTTGTTAACCATTGCTTTTTCGGTGATTTCGATTTACGTTTCGTTGATGTTGCCGATTTAGTGGGGATATCATAGGTTTTTTGTGTTATGTCCACTTTAAGGTTACGGGAAACTTGAAATATTTCATTTAGATTGACATTAAATAGATGGAAATCTAGGGGAAATGGTAGGCGACATTTTGAATTTTGTCCCACAGTGTAGTATTCGAATAATGAACGATGCATGTAAACTTGATCACTTGATTTTGCATTGGCATTTGTTTTATCAGTGGGTACATTGCTGTCAGCTGTTTCAGTGACTTGTTGTTCTACCGAGAATTGGCGCTTGCGTGGCGAAGCAAAATAATTGGGATTTGGATTTTGCTTTTCACTCGTTTTTGAACCTTCTTCCTCCAGCAATTGCATTTGCCTGTCGCCACCACTTTGTATAAAGAATTGCAATTCCAATAAAGTTTTTCTTAAATCCCGACGATTGTACAAATACAGAGATATTATATCATCTAACTGGACCGGACAATTTTCTATGAGAGACAAAACAGCTAAGAATTTTGATATATTTAATACATTTGGCGAGCAAAAGTTGATGGTGTTTTGAGACATTAAACGTTGCAAATGAGCGCAGTTTGTATTTGAAGCTACAATTATTACCGGTCGCTTGGAGCTAGCTGCCAACGTGTAAATAGCATCTGTAAAACCAGCATCGGTTTGTTCAAACACTATATCCGCATCCTCTATTAATATCAAACATTTTCTAGCTGTTTGTTGTAGATCAAAAGAATTTGAATCGCTGTTTTGAGCTTCCAATTGATTGGAGTTGGAGTTTTGCCTTTTGAGTTTCGTTTTTAGACCATTCAAAGACATTTTCAATAAACTTTTTTGTGAAGAACCTGAACCAGCAGCATCCTTACGTATTTGATGGGATTGAGTTGCCTCTTGCAGTTCTTGTATCAATCGCTTACCCGTTCTTTTCATGCCTGCATTAATCTCCAACACATTAAAGTTCATTTCATTGGCCAAAGCAAAAACGGCATTTGTCTTGCCACTTGAAACGGGACCCAAAAGTACGACAGTATTGCAAGAAGATCCTTGATTGCTACAAGTAGAATCATTTAAATCCATTGAATCATCCAGAGTTTGGGAATTTCTTGCACTTCCTGTGTTACCAATTGACCAGTTGGAGAGAAATTCTTTTAGCTGTGTTACTGGATTCAAATTGACCAAGACTTGTTCGAACAGTAATGGCTTATATTTCTCACTGAACAGTAATTCGCCATTGGGTGCAGTTGCTGGTGGTTTATATTCTTCATCTGGATTGTCGTTCTCTTTTTTCTTTTGTGCTTCCAAAGAACGTCGGGTCTGTCGTGTAACCACAAATGATTCGCTTACTTGTTCAGTGTCTTGGGCAGAATCTATAGCACTGAAATAACGATATTTTTCGCGCATTTGATTGTAGCACTTATAAGTGGGAAACCGTTCGAATTCTGTTTTCCAATTTTTTACAATTGCCCTTTTATTAGCCAGAGAAGGCAATGAAATCTGATCCAAGCTAAACTGTAGACTTTTGTTTTTTTGCAACTGAAAACAAATAAAACAAATTCATTTAGAACAAGTAATAGTAATGTATCCGACTATGCTGATTTATGGGTCGATTATGTATAGCAACCAAACTGGAGTTGGGTTGTCAATAGGCAACGCAACTGACACGCAAGTTGTCATTCCCACGACAGCCGGTTCTACGCACCGGAATGACCCGATATCACTCGGCCAAGGGCTGTCAACTCAGCAATTACTGCTGTTACAACAACAACAACAACAACAACACGCAAGTTGTTATTATGTATGGCAACTTTCGTGTTTAATATGTTTTTTAATTTATCGAGTAGAAAACAAAAATTTATATGTTAAAAATATAAATATTTTAACAACAATATAACTAACATTTAAAATTTACCACTTAAAATAAAAATCAAAGCAACTACAAATTCTCGGTTGCCATCTGTAATATGATTTTGGCAACTGTCAACTCCGCTGCGGTTCGGTTGCCATCCGTAATCGACCCATTAGAGTTTTGTGAAAAATCCTTTTAATAGAGTCATTTAGGATACTCAACAGACATTCTTAGAGTTAGACAATTGTATAAACTCTATACAGTTGTAAATGAATATAGTTGTTTTCACCTTAAAAAGTTAATATTAAAAAAAAAAAAACAATATATTCACCTGAAAATCCTGTGCTACACAGTCGGATAAAGTGCCTGCAATTGATTGGCGCTTATTAGACTTTGCTTTAGTCTTTCTGGTCGGTGATAGAGACATAAGTAGACTTTCTTCCGCATGCAATTTAAATGAACACTTTACCAGTTGTTTATCAGCAACTAATTCATTTTCATTTAATTGTTTTACATGTGAAATTTTGGGGAAAATATCCGTGGTTTCCTCAAAATGTTGTTCATATTGTTTTTGTTTTTCCTGTTCGAGACGTAATTTTTCGGGAACTCCTGACTGCAGAAAAGCTTTACGTGCTTTAAGAGTTTCCGGATCTGGATTGGGTTTTGGCAGTGAACGCATAAAAAGAGGGGCTAATTTTTTGGGTGTTCCTTGTGGTGTAGTCGTACCACAACCACTCATATTTGTACTGTCGTCTAGAATGATAATGTCAATAGAGTCCTCTTCTTGAGAAATCTTTGGGGTTGGTGTATTAACACTACGTGTTGCGGTTTTGCGCACAGGAGTATTTTTTGCTAATTTGGCAGCTTTAGAAGGACTATTTTCTAAATCGTAGTCATAACGTGCTTTGCCTGCACAAGAACGTCTTGGTCTACCACTGGTCGTACTAATATTACATTCTATATCTTCTTGTATTTGTTGACTACTTACAGTGGGAGTGCTATAATTACTGGATACTCTATTACCACCTCTTTTGGGTGTATCCAGATCATGTTTAGTGATCTCTGAGACTTGTTTGGTCACTAATTCTTTGGGTGATTCTTTTTTGGGAAAATAACCCAAAAGACTATCCCTTTTTTTCGTGGGGGAATTTAATTTTGATAAAAATTCAGAAGTTTCGGTATCAACTTTTGCAGGCGTCATTGATTCCAATGAATCTACAGAGTCAACTGAACTTAAACGACGTGCTCTAGGGCATCTACGCTTTTTAGGTTTATCCTTTTGAGTGTTTTCGTTGAGTTTATTTTTATTGATTTTTGTTTTGGTCTCTGTTTTAGCACCAGCGGCGGAAGAAGTCTTTGGGCTAGCACCAGAAACCAGCATTTGTTTAAATCTAAATTAAAAGTAAAAATTGTTAAATAACAAATTAAATGTTGTGAATAAACATTTTGGAGCATAAAAATTTAATTTATGTTCTCATTATAAATTAGGTGCATATAAATTAAATATCTTATATTATATATACTTACCTTTTAGCTCTATGTTCCAACTGTTCATCAACATAGGCGGCTCGAGCCTCTTCCTCTAATTTACGTTTGGCGCCACCTTTTTTTTCAGCCCATTCCAGCAATTTCAGTTTACGTTTTGCATTTACTGCTGCTAACTCCCTGTCTGTAACCGGAGAAGGTGAATCTTTGCCGGGTGTGTTAGAACCAATGGATTTGTTTCGAGCATTCATCATGACCTCAAAAGCATTTGTGACTTTGGAGTTTTTGGGAGGAGTTGTTGGCACTTTTTCAGTATTTTCACTTTCATTCTCATCTTCTACGATAACTTCCACTTCATCGTCTTGTTTAGATGGTGTGTTTTTCTCGTGTTCTTCTTTTTTAGGAGTTCGTGGAAAATGCTGTAAAATAGTACCAGATTTAACGGGACTCTCTTGTAATACTTTACCATTTTCCACGGTAGATTTCTCTTGCAGTGGCTTCTTTTTTGAATGACGCTTTTCCTTATCCCTGTGTTTATGTTTCTTTTCAGCGTATTCTTTTTTCTTATCCTTTGCGTCCGTCTCAGTAGCTGAAACAATTTCTGTGCCATTGGCCGCTTCAATCATGGCCAGTTTCTTCAATTCCTTTTTGCGTCTATGTTTCTCTTTATGTTGCTTCTTTACCGAATCCAAAACTTCTTCCATATTTTGCAAAATAATTTTTGAATCTAAACGTGGATAGTGCACTACCACGGGTAGCTGTTCAGAGTCTTGGACAGTCGACTTGTTATTGGAGGCTGGAACAGTTTCAGCTTGGCTTTCGGCTGTGTTTAAATTGTTTTCAATTGAATAGGAATTCAATTCAGTCATACTGTACTTTTCACATTAACTAATAAAGCTTAACACAAAAATTGTATTTTGTGTTTTATAAGAAAAAAAAATAGAAGCAGCCACATAATTTACAAAGAAATAAAAAAAAACAACACAAAAAATAATAAAATCACAAAGTACATTTGGCAAAGAATAATTAAAACATTAAAAGCAGTGTGAAAATTTTACACGTAAAAATAAATATTTAGCACATACAAATCGAGTATTATTTTTATAAACATTAACTTTATTCTAAATTAGTGCACACTTACATTTCAAATTATTCCCACAAAATGTTTTTTTTTATTATGTATAGCGTTCTACTAGCTAGACCACATTAGACATTCATGCCAACAAGGCTTTTTTGGAATCACATTTTATTAGAGCACATTTCGATTTGAATTCTCTAAAGGAATTTATTTGTTGTTTTTTCGAAAAGTTTTCAAAACATTTATAATAAATAATAAATATATTTTTTGGTTAATTAAATTCTTTTACGGAATTTAAGTAAAGTTTACTTGTCAAATCAAATGGCGCGCAAAGAAACGTCAAAGAGGGTTAATGACATTTTGAATGTTGTAATGCCATATTAATTTCAACTATCGTTAGGTGCATTGTGTAATTATACAAGGTGAGTGTAAATCGGCAACAAATACAACATAATACAGAAACAGGGCCTTAATACTTGAAGAAGTATTAAGGCCCAACTATAATATGCATATGCTAGCTTAAGCAAACGTGCGAACCACAAAGTATACAAAAAATATTTTCTTTCTCTTTTTAAGAGAACTGCCTTATTGTAGCTGATTGTAGCGATTTTGAAACGTCAAACTTGACCCCTCTCTATACTTTGTGTTATTAATAACCCTATACAAAGCAATAATATCTGGGTTTGCTCTTTCAAACGAATAATCAATCCTATTATTAAATCCTTTTAAAAATTCATATTATTTTTTAAAAGCGGCGTGGTTTTTGTTTATTTTGTCTACTTAACTGATGGTAGATGTTGCAAGTGTGAATGCATGTTTCACATTTTCAACATCTTCCATGCGTTCCTCTTAAATGTAATACTTCGTTTCCACGGTACATGCTTCGCTCTCTATTCATGCTTCACACCCCAATCATGAGTAAAACAACTTGCTTCACCATACAAAATTTTAAGAGCGAATCAAGTAGATTCATATTGAATCAACTTGCGAAGCACGAAAAATTGCACTCTTCTCTAATTTTTATCGCAAGTTTATCTGCACTAGCTGCAAAAATTTAATATTATTGTAAACAAAGCAAATTATTTTCTTGTTGCTGAAAGTAAAGAAAGTAAATGCGTACGAATGTATGTTTTTTTTCAAATAAGCTAACTAATTTCCACTCAGTTTTTTTGTCCATTAAAAAAAAATATTTTCCACAAATTGTAAATTTTTTTTTTATTCTGTTTGTTTATTAAAAACAACTGTCAAATCGAATCAAGTTTATTAGTCATGTAAACAGCATGATTCAGAGAGCGAAGCAGGTGATTCAAGTAGTCGTGGAAACATAGTATAAGCAAGTGTGAAAAGGCTATTCACAAGATGATCCTAACTCATTTTGTTCCCATTTACATCTTCCGATATTTTTAGTGTCATCACTAGCAAAACTGAAATTGAACTTGAAATTTAAGTTACATCACTAACAAAAGTGACTTTTATAGTCAACAAAAAAAATTAACAAACAAAATGAAATTTGAATTTTACAAATCATCATCAACTCCCTCCAGTACACATTCTATTAATAACCCTATACAATACAATAATATTTGTCTTTGTTTTGTTTACATTTTTTGTTTTGGTTTTACATGCACGTGTATTTTTTATATGATTCCAACAACAACATATAAACATGCACGTGGCATATGAAAAAAATATTGCTGTTGCGGTTGATTTTGCACTTTTTATTTCTTCACATACGCGTAGATGTTAGATGTTGGAAGTGTGAATGCATGTTTCAAATTGTCAACAATTTCCATGCGTTCCTCCTAAATGTACGCAATTGTGAAAAGGCTATAAGGCAATACGTACATACTTAACCATATATACAAAAGCTGCTTGTTATTCAGAGATTATTAACAATTTTTCGACGAATTTTGATGAAAAGTATTAGCAACACTTATCAAAACAATTGAAAATAGTCCCTTATTATACAAGTGTGTTGAAAAACATTCCCTTATTTTTTTCTGTATCGCTTTTTTTATGTAGCAAACAAAAATCTGGTAAAATAGTATAATTTGTTATTTCATAATATACAAACAAAAGGTTGTAGTGAAAATAAATTTGGTTAGAACAAAGAAACAAAATTTTAGTATAAAAAAGACAGTCTCATATAGGCAACACAATGGAAAGTAAAGACCACGATGGAAATTCGAAGAAAAACGGCAAGGGGTCGAATCAAAACAACAAAAATTCAGTTTGTTATCAAAATGATGCCAAAGTGTTAGTGGAGCATGC
Organism: Bellardia pandia; assembly: GCA_916048285.2. Taxonomy (NCBI): domain Eukaryota; kingdom Metazoa; phylum Arthropoda; class Insecta; order Diptera; family Calliphoridae; genus Bellardia; species Bellardia pandia. Next base: position 49,326,842 of record OU696531.1, read on the forward strand.
AACGCTTGTTCAACCTTCAACAAGTAGTAGTGCAATTAAGAAATCCCACTCTTTGGTAAAATTGACGAAGCGCACAAATACTATTATAAATAAATTGTCGACAAAACGTGAACAATTGATGTTGCAAAAGATACGAGTAGAAAGCAATAAGGAAGCCTTAAAAGAAAATGATATGAAGGCGTTGAAAGCTTTGCAAGCTATGGGCAAGAACAATGACAACTTACCTGATGGCGTTACGAAGCCCAATGGAGCTATATCAAAAGTAGATGCAGTCAAACCATTACAACAGCACTCGAAAAAACAATTGCAAAGTCTGGTAGAGGGCCTACAAGAATTGGTATGTAAGCTAACGTTAAATGATAAAAACTTAAAATCAAAGGCAGAACAAATTGCCCATCATATTAGTGGCTTAAAGGATTTTCCTATATTCCCAAATTCTCAATTATATGAACCTGTTGAATCGAATGTCGGAAGACAGATAAATAATTCTAGAATAGATTCCGACAAGACAATATCTAAAGAAAATGAGACAAAATCTATAAATGAAAATAAGAAAGAAAAACAAACTCCAGCTGATATATTTGCTACATACATTAATGATATACTCAGCCAATATTTTGGAGAAAAGCGAAAAGATAAACTAGAAAAGTATAAATGTTTAGCAACTCACGTAGATAACTTGGAGTCATATGCTATGACATTAATGCAGGCTGGCTTGGGACGTATTGTAGAATCAGAAATACGTATCAATCGTAAAAACAATCGTCAATCTTTTATAAAAATGTCCGCGGATAGAGAAACTACAGAAAAAGATGGCATGATATTATTGCCAGTGGCCAGACGCTTTGCTTTTGAAGGTGATATTGTTAGAGCGTTTGTTTTAAATCAAGTAACAGCTAATAATAATGCAGCAACAACTGCAGACAGCTGGACCAATAGAAAGATGAGGACAACATCATCACACAGCACAGGAGGCAACAACTCTTTGTCGTTAGCAGAAGATGAAGAATTATTTGATGATGTGGAGGTTGATTCTTCGCCGGAATCCAATAATGAGGAAATAACCGATGTCTTGGATACAAGAATGGCCATTGTAACGCAAAATTGTCCCAAAGCATTTGTTATAAGAATTGTCAAGCAAACCGAGTTAAGAGAAATTGTGGGTTCAATAGGATTTGTTAACTTCACATCTATGAACTCGGACTTCTACTGTAAACTGAAGCCACATGACATGCGAGTACCTATGATATATATACCTCTAGATTTGTGCATGGATGAGGTTTTAAATACTTGTAAGAATGAAGCATGTGACTATCTTTACGTGGCTAGAGTTTTAGAAATGGATATCAATGGGCATTGCATTGGAGAGTTAGTACAACCAGTGGGAAAAGTAGGTAATTTGGAAGCAGAGATAAAAGCCATACTTTTGCACAATGGCTTAAAGGATATAAGGCCTTATGAAAAAAAATTCCTTGATATGTATGACGGCCCTATGCCCCCTCTAAGCGAGGAAGATTTAAAACATCGAGAAGATCTACGTAAGAAGTGTGTTTTTACCATCGATCCACTTACTGCCAAAGATTTAGATGATGCAGTATCGGTGGAGAAACTTAATGAGCAGGAATATGAAATTGGCGTACATATCTCTGATGTTTCATACTATCTTCAAGAAAATTCAGAACTGGATGAGTTAGTGAAATATCGAGCAACTTCGATATATTTGGTTAACGAAGTCATACACATGCTGCCACCCACGTTGTGTTTCAGATGCTCTTTGCTGCCAGGACAGAATAAATTTGCCTTTTCAGTTTTTTGGAAATGGCACACCGAAAAACAAGAATTCAGTGCGCCACGATTTACACGTTCTATAATCAATTCTTGTTCTCAGTTGGCCTATGAACATGCCCAGAAGATAATCGACAATCCCACGGAAGATTTTGATGCAGATGATTTTCCTGAATTGCTTCATGAATGGACACCGATTGATATTAAATGGCGTGTATTATTACTGCAACAGATATCTCAGAAGCTAAAAGCTAAACGTTATGAAAACGGGGCATTATCAATAAATAATCCCAAATTGCGCTTTCAGTTGGATCCGAGGACGGGCGAACCGCTAGCTTACGAAATAGAAGGACGTCAAGAGGCAAATTTTCTAATCGAAGAATTTATGTTATTGGCCAACGAATCAGTGGCTAAATTCATACATGATCACTTTCCCGACACATCCATTTTGCGTAATCATTCACCACCTTTAAAAAAATCTATGAAAGCTTTGAAGGAACGTTTAAACAACATGGGTTTAGAATTTGATATTAGTTCTTCCAAATCAATTCAAGAGAGTATGCAACGATTAACTCAACAAGCCAGTGATCCCAAAGCTGTGGATGTTTGCTTAAGTACTTTACTGACAAAACCAATGGCCAGAGCTACGTAAGTCGTACAACTTGTCTTTTAAAATGTGAAACATTGTAACTTTTTTATTTTTTAGTTATATTTGCAGCGAAGGTAAAACTAAAGAGGCTGAATTACGGCATTATGCTTTATCTATACCCATATATACACATTTTACCAGTCCAATACGTCGTTATCCCGATATTCTTGTGCATAGGTGAGTATTTTGGAGAAATTTATGTTCTATTGTCATTTATGTTTACCTAATTTAAAAAAAGTTAAAAATTTAGTACAAATAATTTCCATATAAATAAAACTTGGACATAGATCACATTTAAGCTGTATTCCCAAAAGTTAAACGTTTATAAAGCTCTTATATATGAAGACAATGGCCGTTTTGAAGATGTAGAGGGCACTCTTTCTCACATGCAGCATCTACATCTTCGTTGAGACCAACTGCTACGCCGCAAACACATTTCACCAACTGCGAAATGCCACATAGTTGTGCTATGGCCTCTTCTGTTGTTGTCATTTGATGCTTTGCAAACGGTCCACCCCCAGTTGCCCTAGACTCTGTCTTATATTAAGCTAGTTTTTTTTTACCTCGCTCTTCTACTCAGTCTATTTCCGTACGAGTAAATAGACATTTCATAGACCAATACAATTTGTTCTGTGGAAAAAATTTTGTTTACCTTTTTCCACCCATTCACGTCAAATTGCGTTGGCCCGGCACTATTCAGTAAATCAGCCAGTTCTTCCCACAGGGCATTCACTGTTGGTTTGTCGCGCTTCGTGTAGCCTTTAGCTAAATCAGGATATTTTTCCATGATTATTTTATTTTGTGTATTGTTTTTATGTTTTCCCCTAGAAAATAAAAAGGACAATGCAAAAATTTTTCTTTTTATAAAGCAAATATTAAATTAAATTATTTACTTACATTTCTAAAAAATATTCCGCTGCAAAAAAATAAAAACTAAAAAGCTGTTTATTGCATAAATAAAAAAGCGCGCAAAAATGAAGTGACAGCTGTTAGATGCTTCGTTTATTTCCAATAAAAACCGATAACATTGGTTTCTGTGACACCTAAAACCGACATTAATTCTAGTTCGAACATAAAACCAATAACATTGGTTTCTATGACACCAAAGCATTTTTTCTTGTCGGTTTTAAAACCAATTCTGACAATATTGGTTTCTAAACACCTCTGATAAATTTCCAAATGAACCCAAACAATCAGTTTTATTGTTTATTAAAAATAAGTTTAATGTTACAAATAAAGACAGTTATACACAGATCACCTCAAATGAGTTTAATCACCTCGCAAATTACTAAATGCCAAAGTCATATCTTCATTTAATTGACCTAATTCATTTAAAATCTTCTCTTCACCATCTCTTATAGGGTCCTATGAAAACATACTTCTAATATTTTCATTAAACTAAAAATATTTTTCAAAATCTTACCATAAATTTCATTGAGGCCAACTGATGCAATATATTACCCATTTGATTGCGTATTTGATTCCATGTTATTTTATTGTCCGTGTGTGCAGTAACTTCGACAGCATTTCTAGCCATTTCATAAAAAGTAATCATGTTCTTTAACATGGCAAATGTTTTATAGAAGGGACAAAAGCGATCGTAATTGGAATAAGAATTTTGTTGTAGAAAATCATCCTTTAATATTATAGCCACTTCTAAAGTTATTTTGTCCGTTTCCGCCAATGATGCTTTACCCACTAGCTGGACGATTTCCGATAAATCGTCTTCTTCTTGAAGAATTTCTTTGGCTTTAGTTCTGAGTGACACAAAGCCGGGAAAGTTTGTCTCGTAATACTCGTTTAAGGCTCGCGTGTACTTGGAATAGGATATCAGCCAGTTGATAGAGGGGAAATGTTTACGCTGGGCCAATTTCTTATCAAGACCCCAGAAAACTTGTACTATGCCCAGAGTGGCAGAAGTGACAGGATCTGAAAAATCTCCACCAGGTGGTGAAACTGCGCCAACAATCGAAACGGACCCCTCACGTTCTGGGCCGCCTAAGCATTTTACACGACCTGCTCTTTCATAAAACGAAGCCAAACGAGCCCCCAAATAGGCAGGGTAACCGGAATCGGCAGGCATTTCTGCGAGACGACCAGAAATTTCGCGCAAAGCTTCAGCCCACCTCGAGGTGGAGTCTGCCATCATGGAAACATTAAAGCCCATGTCACGAAAGTATTCCGACAGTGTTATGCCCGTATATATGGAAGCTTCTCTAGCTGCTACTGGCATGTTGGAGGTATTGGCCACCAAAGCAGTTCTCTGCATTATGGACTCCGTCACACCCTCGATTTCAATAGACAGTTCGGGAAAATCCCTTAGAACTTCGGACATTTCATTGCCACGTTCACCACATCCCACATATACAATGACATCAGAATTCGAATATTTCGAGAGAGCTTGTGAAATGACTGTCTTACCGCAACCAAAAGCTCCTGGTATGCAAGTCGTACCGCCAAGCACAGAAGGAAATAGGGCATCAATAATGCGTTGACCCGTTATAAGTGGATAATTCGAAGGCAATTTTTCGGCAACTGGCCTGGGATGTCTAACTGGCCAGATTTGTAACATTTTGTGGCATGTATTTTCTCCCTCATATTCAGTTTCCAAAATAACATCATCGAGTGTATAGTTACCCGTGGGAGCTACATAAGTAACTCTGCCTTTGGCACGCGGATGCAACATTAAACGATGTGTTACCATAGAGTTTTCTTTAACAAACCCGTATATATCGCCACCGGTGATTACCGAACCCTCACGTAAATTGCAAGACATAAACTCCCATAATTTATCTCTAGATAAACTTCTCATATTGATGCCTTTGGGTATATAAATCGATTTCGTCTGCTCGTATATGTGACGCAAAGGACGTTGTATGCCATCAAAGATATTGCCCATAATACCAGGACCCAATTCCACAGAAAGAGGCTTGCCAGTACGTACTACGGGATCGCCTACCGTTAAACCGGAAGTCTCCTCATACACTTGTATCGTGGCCATATCGCCCTCCAAACGTATTATCTCACCTACTAATTTGAAATAACCAACTCTTACTAATTCGTACATGGCCGAACCGGTCATACATTCGGCTGTTACTACGGGCCCAGATACGGCAAATACACGGCCATAGCTTGTTTCATTCTCTTCATCTTGACCTCCTTTGTTTTTATGCGTATCGTTTGCTTGACGTGTTTGATGTCCAGTGTCAGGGGGTACCTCTTTCGGAAGTGTTGCTAAGATCTGACTTTCTTTAGAATCCTCTTGATTAGATGACATTTTGAAATATTTTATTTTTAATTTAAATATGAATTGAATTATATTCTTGTTGATTTGTCTTTATACAATGTTGTAAAACGATAAAGATAAACATTTTTTAATTTTGTTTTATTTATTTTTTTTATTTATTTACATATTATACTTATAATTAATTACACTAGTCAACAAATTTGGAAAAAAATTACGATCCACGACATTTAGCTCGACTGGTAAATTTGTTGGTAACATTGGATTGCGTAGCAAAAGTACATCTGTACCTTTATATTTTCCTGTTATAATGGTCGCTTCTATTAAATTATTTCTCAGTTTTTTTTTACTGCAAGTCGAGTGCCATTGCAAAGCCGTGGTGATCGATATTACGCAGTAAAGTAATTGGCACTCCAATTTTAAGTTGTAGCACATGTGGTGGAAAGCCTGGCACATCGAGTGAATTTAAGAACTCAACAGGATAATTAACGGCCTTACGGGTTGCTTGATTGATTTGACGCATTTCAAAGTGATATCCATCTTCATCCTATATGGAGAAACGCGTCATATGAGCGATGCATTTTAGTGGGCGAGCCATGCCCCTTTGTTCACTTACATAGTCAAGAATTTATTATTTCGTAAGAATATGTGAAAATTTAATGACGATCGGTCCAGTCGTTAAGACTATATTACGATTTTTAATTTTCCTAAAAAGGGGCGTGACCCCACCCACTTTTCTCCTGGTTCGTATTCCTAATTATGCCAATACCATATGTACCACATTCATTGACGTAGGTCAAAAAATGCCCAAAATATGGCGATTTAAATTTTTGCGTTATATGGGAAGTGCCACCCCCGTTTGTACAATCAAAACTTCATATAGCCTATTATTCCTTGCAGAGTCACAGTAACATGCTGTGAAAATTTCAGGCAGATCGGTCCAAGGGTTTGGCCTCCTATTTAGCACAAACATACACACACATTCATTTATATATATATAGATTAAAAGCCGATTAATTATAATTTAAGGTAAAATAGGGCGAAAAAGGGGGATTTGGTAATAAAAAAATGTATGACTACCTTATCTGTAGATAAAAAGTATATAAAACTTTAGGTAAATAAATATTACAAAAAAAGTATTTTTTATAGCAAACATTGTTAGGGCCATTATTACAACTTGCCTCTAATGTTGTTAATAGTAAAAGGTAACTTTAATTAAAGTGAGGAATAAAGTGACCTTTAAAATTTTTCGTTATTACAACTTCCTTGTTAAATAAAATTATTTTTTTTTAAAATATGGCAATACCAGTGAGAAACCGATTACTTTTGATAAACTACTGACAAGAAACAGTAAATTGTTTGTGTTTGTGAAAACATTTGTGTGTAAAAAAATATAAATCAAACGTCTGCTTTCCATTTTTGTTTATTAAAGTATTTATTGGCAAAACAAAATTAAAATTATTTTATTTTTCATGAAGTTGACATTTTTTCCAGAACATATGGCAACTTCAAATACATACCTCACTATTAAATTTAAAGGCAAGATGATCTTCCCTTTAGCTTATCGGTCGGTTTTAGATTAAAGTAAACTTATAATAACCAAATACTTCTTATCTGTCCGATAACATCATACCTTTAACTATTGTTAAGTTGTAATAATGTTGTAATAATTCAGTAAGTATCTGAATTAAAAATTTGGTGTGAAAAGAAAGGGGACGTGGCGTAAGAAATGTTTATTTTTGAAGTAAATCTGTTAAAAACTATATGGAAGCAATTAAAAAATTTAAAAAAAGTGGGCGTAAAAGTGGGTGTGGTCAAAAAAAAGTACCCTATTAATCATACCAGAGTTCCAGTTAAATGCTGTGAAAATTTCAAAAATATCGGTCCAGAGGTTTGGTCTCCAATTACAATATTTTAAAAAAGTGGGCGTGGTCAAAAAAAGTACCCTATTAATCATACCAGAGTCCCAGTTAAATGCTGTAAAAATTTAAAAAATATCGGTCCAGAGGTTTGGTCTCCTATAAGCTACACAGTGCAGTATGAAAAATGGATTTTTCCACGCCCCTCCGCCCACCGACCGAAAATCAAAAATCAGAGTTCACAGTGTGCCCCGCCTGAATATTCTAAAGATTCCCTGAGAATTTAATCAAAATCGGCCAAGCCGTTATTGAGTCCATACGTTACATACATACATACATCCTATTTTATATATGTAAATATATGTAGATTAAATTTGCCTCACTTTTTAGGCTTAGAATAAGTAATTTTTATGAAAAGATCTTTCTTTAATTATTTAACAAATTTCTTTACTTTTATTTTTAGACTACTTGCCGCTGCTCTTAATTACTGCCCACCACCTAAAAGAACCAGCGAAGAACTACATCATTTGGCTAAAATTTGTAATGATCAAAAATTTAATGCAAAAAATGCCGGTGACGAATCGATTGAACTATTCTTTACGCGTTATGTCAAAGCTAAACAGTCGATTACCCTCAAAGCTGTTGTCACCGAGATCAATAAACACACGCTTAATGTTGTAACTATTGACACCGGTCACTCAATACAAATTACGTACAATCAACAAAAGGTTCTGGTGGATACAACCCATGTGCCTAACTTGATTTGCATTACGGAGAAGTACTCCCAAATACCACCACTAAAGTTGCAACTGTTCTCGACATTATATATAAATTTGGTTTTGCGCAACGACAAAATATGCGGTTTCTTTGCTTCGCCCGATATCAAGCAGAGACGTATAAATAGTAAAGAATCCTCGAAAAGAGAGAAACTATCGTACAATAACCATCAGGCTGCCAATGACATGAGACATCGACATCAAAGCGATTCCATATCCGAACAAGATGAAGACTTCACCCAACAAACATCTTCATCAAGATCGAGAAAGAGGAAAGAGAAGTATTTGGAAATGAAAAAGGAGAATGCTAGACTTTGTGCGTTAGCGTATGGCAATTAAATTAGAGGAATAGTAATGACAATTTGATGTTTATGCATCTCAAGTTTTTTTTTTAATTTTTTATTTTTTTTTTTAATTTTTTATTTTTTGTTTTTATTTGTTTCTTGTTTTATTTGTTAAAAATCTTTTTGTAAATACGAAAGAATATGTACTATAGTATTTTACAAAAACCAGCACTTTATGTTAATATCAGCATGATAGAACAGCAATAGGTAGAATTATCTATTAACTAAACATTTCTGTAGAGACTTATTTAAGATGTTTTCTTATTAAAATTTAAATCAAGAATAATAATTTTATTGAAAATTTTTATAAAACAAAAAGCAATGGTAAAAAGATTGAAATTTAAATTGTAAAATAAAAATTGTATTTGTAGTTTGTAAACTACATTACCCCTCTAGACAAAAGTCACTTTTTTTTTGAATGTTTTGAAGGTTTGGGTTGATTTTTCGAATTTTGAATGACTGGTTCGTGAATAATTTCAGTGGTTTCAAATGGTGGTTTAATTCTGTCAATAGACACGTTATTAAGTGTAAAATGTTTCTCATGTGTCTTGATTACTTCGTACGGACCTACATATTTAGGTTGAAGTGGTTTTTTAATCGCAAACGGAACCTTTAAGATACTCGTCAAGCAATGCATGATGTTTCGCTGCATAAGGAATAAATCTTCTATAAAAATTAATCATACACAAAAAACGTCGAAGGTCTTGAATTGTTTTTGGTTTTGGATAATTAAGTATGTATTGCGTTGCATTTGGATTTCATAGGTTCACTTCCTTCAGAAGTAATATGGAATTCAAGAAAATCTACTTTATTTAAACCAAACTCACACTTTGCTGGATTTATTATAATACCGTAATCTTTATAACGTTTAAAAAGAGTTCGAAGATGTTCTACATGTTCTTCTTCAGTATACGATGCAATTAATACGTCATCAATATACACGAAGGTGAAATCTAAATCTCGACATATTTCATCCATTAATCTTTGGAAACTTTGTGCTGCGTTTCGCAAACCAAATGGCATTTTTAGGAATTCATACAAACCGAATGGTGTTATAATAGCCGTTTTAGGAATGCCATCTGGATTCATTGGTATTTGTTGGTATGCGCGTACGAGGTCAATTTTAGAAAACATAGTTCGACCATGTAAAATATGAACGTAATGAGTAATTATTGGGATGGGATATCGATCAGGAATAGTTATTTTATTCAACTGACGGTAATCCAATCTCCATTCCTTTTGGGAACCATATGTAGGGCATTCGACCACATACTTTTTGATGGACGTATGATACCATTTTCAAGCATGAACTTAACTTAATTTTTTGCAATGTTTAGTCTTTTTGAATCTAGTGATCTTACCTTTGATTTAACTGGTGGTCCTGACGTTTCAATGTGATGATATACGTTATTTGATTTTGAGTAAACCAATATCGATACGTTATGAATTTCTGGAAATTCTTCAAGAAGTTTTTGGTAAACTGAATGATCTTTTAAAATTGTTGAAATTCCAAATACCAGTGTTTCTTTTACTGAACCACGTGACAAAGTTAATGTCTTACCATCAACAAGGACATGATTTTTTAAATCTGGTAACAGATGAAATTTGTTAAAAAAATCAGATCCAATTATGGGTTTTGTTACATCTGCAATAATAAACAGCCATGTAATCGATTTTCGCAGACCAAAATCTAATTGGAGGAGTTTGGTTCCAAATGTTTTAAAACGTGTACATTAGCTGCAAAAAGCTGTACATTTGAAAATTTATTATTTGAATTGAATTTTGATTGAGGAATAACCGAAACATCAGCTCCAGTATCTATTAAATAAACACATTTAGTACAATTGTCACGAATAAAAAGACGGTTTGTGTATTCGTTGTTGCGGTGGCCGCAACATCCGAAACATTGTTTAGTTTTTTGGATATTTGCAAGGGGATTTACATTTTTTGGCTTTTGAACCAAACTTATAATGAAACCAACATTATTCATTGTTACTGTTTCTTGATTTTGATCTCTTGCGTGAGAAACTTCTTTGACGACTCCTACCTCGACCAAATTCTTGAAATTGTTTTTGAACTGCCTCGATTTGTTGGAATAATTATTGTAATGTATCATTTTGTGCTGTTGTTATTGATGAAACATTTACGGGACGGGCGATATCAATAATTTTATCAGCTTGTTGTGCAAGTTTAGTTATATCTTGTTGTTCGCTAATAGCTAGAATTGATCTTACATTCTCCGGAAGTTGTTCCAAAAATTATGATCTGATAACATTATCTCCGACTTGACCACGTCCTAAGTTTTGCATAGTTCTTCTAAAATGAGATTGTTGTTAATCGCCAAGAATTTTTCCACTGAGTAATCTCTTAAGCTCCTTTTCATCGGATTCGCTGAATAGATTTATAATTCTCCTCTTAAGGGTTTCGTATTTATGACCAACCGGGGCAGTTTCAAGAATGTCAATCACCAAGTCTAACGTACTAGCATCAATATTTGCAACTAAGTGACGAAATTTGGTTTCGTCTGATGAGATTTTTCCAATTGAGAAAATTGATTTTATTTGCAGAAACCATACACTAGGGGTTTTAGACCAAAATGGAGGAAATTTCTGGAGTTGACCTGATGTTGCAGAAATTTCTTGAGGTGGGTCTGTGTTATTAAATGCATCACCTATTGCTTGATCCAAAAGAGTATTGTCGTTGTTTCCTGCTGATGTGCTAGCTCTTTGTGGGGGTGTGGGTAGAGACATCATATAATATCGGGGTCACCAATTGTAGAGACTTATTTAAGATGTTTTCTTATTAAAATTTAAATCAAGAATAATAATTTTATTGAAAATTTTTATAAAACATAAAACAAAAAGCAAAGGTAAAAAGATTGAAATTTAATTTGCAAAATAAAAATTGTATTTGTAGTTTGTACACAAAATTTCTTTCAATATCGAACACATAAAACATATTAATACGAGTACATATATTCAAATTTTTTTGTAAAATAAAGAAATTTTATATTTTATTAAAAAATATTTGCACTAATTATTATTATTATTTATTTATTTAGTAGTATTTTGACTACTTTATCTTATAATTATATAACAATTTAATTCAGTGTACCTTAAATTTTTATTTATATTTATAGTTTGACGTCGTGGTAATAAATATTGACAACTTCCACTGTTAATTGTACCTGATCGGAATTGCTCTATGAATAACGTATTTTCAATTAATTTAAATTAATACATACATATCGTTGGTCTCATGTAGAAAGGCCCTAACTGGCTATTTTTTCGAAATTAGTTTTTTTGCGATTCCAATGCATTTAACGCAAATACACCTCCTCACAAAAATTTATTGCAATAGTGTAAAAAATAACGCTTTTATAAGCAGTTGTACAAAAAAAGTTACATGTTGAATAATACAGTTTCTATTATGTTTTTACCTTCTCCTGTAAGGTTTCAAATATGCGAGTTAGGGCCTTTCTACATGAGACCATCGATATGTAGGAATAAATGTATTTTTATAAAAAAAGACATGCAATCTTAACAGATGTTTTACATTTTAATTTTTTAATAATTGCTATATTATTTATATATGTACATATATGTATGTGTATATAAATAGAAAACATAAAATAACAATAAAAACAAATTTTAACATAAAACTACCTTCTATTTTTTTTTGCCTTTATTGCTGCTTTAAAAAGACGTACAATCTTAACTGAAATGTTGTATTTTAGATTTAGAAAAAATATTGAATAAACAAATTTATTTAACAACTTGTAATAGATAATTCGTAATAGTTTTTTGTTACTGTACAAAGCTTTATATATAAATATACCTATGTACATTAATTTCGCCTTTAAAAACGTTTTATTAAAGCTACAGAGAACGTAAATATCAATGGCTCGATTACGGATGGCAACCCAACCTCAGTGGAGTTGACAGTTGCCAAAAACATATTACAGATGGTAACTGACAACTGTAAGCTGTTAACTTCAGTTGCCGAACATGGCAACCGAGAATTTGTGGTTGCTTTGATTTTTATTTTAAGTGGCAAATTTTAAATGTTAGTTATTTTGTTGTTAAACTTTTTATATTTTTAACATATAAATGTTTGTTTTCTACTCGATAATTCGAAAAACAGCTTAAACACGAAAGTTGCATTACATAATACCAACTTGCATGTCAGTTGCGTTGCCTATTGGAAACCCAACTCTAGTTTGGTTGCTATACATAATCGACCCACAAGTGAATGATTATTTTGTCCTGATGTCGTCTAAAGAATCATTCATATATATTTGAAATATTGTAGTCGGTTGTCCGCTGTGGTGTATGTGTTAATAAATGATTTAATAAAAATTGTAAGCTAATACTAAAACAAGTAAATTAGTTTCTCTTTTACTGTGATTAAATTAATTAAGAGATTAAATATTCTGAATATTTATTTTGCATATAAATATGTACATACATACATATGTAGGTACTGTCAGAGTGTGTGTACTATTTTATCTCTTAGAGGTTTGATTGAAAACCGGATTGCACATAAACTTCCTTATTTTCCAACGAATTTGTGTTTTATTTTTGATATTAAGGATTTACAAGAAGAAAAAATCCCCAAAAGAGTTATTCACTGTCAATAATAGTAACATAACAAAGGTATTCACTCCTATCGTGAATAAAAATTCCACATGAAATTTTTTTCCCTTTTAACATTTTTCCTATTAAAAATCAATGTTAAAAAAATAAAAGGGAACAAATTTCATGTGGAATTTTTATTCACGATATGGGTGATTATATTACTTTCCACAATGACACAGAGTATATACTCTGTGGTTTTTATCCACGTTTGTATGTTTGTTTTATTTATTTTATGCCAGATGTTTTTGACAGTAACGAAAGTATTACACAAACAAAAATTGCTGTTGTTCTTGCCTTTTCGTAATTGTTGTAGCAATGCTTGCACCTGATATATAATTTCACCATGCCTGGTCGTACCTAACAAACAGCACATGTGTTGAGTAAAACTGAGATTTATTTTGTTGTGTTTTTTTTGGTAAATCCACAAGCATCCAACGTTATGGGTATTGAACTTATCAATGGCAATATTGGGATTTTTATTTCCATATTATCTACATATGTATATACAAATGTATATACATACATATGTACATACATACATATGTATATAGATAATGTCTTTATTAATTTATCATCATGTACATACATATGTATGTATATATGTTGAGAATAAGTATATTTTTTTTTACTTATTTACAGAAGTTTTTGCTGCCGTTTAGCAGTAGCATTTCAGACAACCTAAGAAGCAGTTAGAGTTTTTTAAGAATTTAAATACATTTTTAAAATGAAAGTTTTATTAATCTTTGGTAAATATATAAATTATTATGTATTAACGATTTTTTATTAATTTTCACAAGTAGAAAAAACATCTTAACAACTTTATTTAATGTCGTGAAATCAAAACGTGTCAAAGAAATTAGTAAATATTGCAACAGAAATTGAATTCTTAAGTTTTCAAGTATTCAAAATAAAATTATACAAGATTACTTAAAATTTTTCGGATGGAGTATCTCCAATAATTATTGCTGGAATTGAATTTATAAGGGAATAAAACAAAATCTATATGAACGTATTCATATTTTTATAAATTTCTTCCACCATTATTTGTTTTAGGCTCAAACAGAGTTCTTCAGCAATTGGATTCGAAAAAACAAATTCGAATATTTTCATATTCACAACGAGTTTCGATGTAACCCTTCAAATATAAATTTTTATCTAACGAGGATACATTTTAACTATTTTTGCAAACTTTATAGAATAAAAAAGCAGTAAAAGCGTTTTATCTCTCTTTATGGGATATGAAATTTATAACATTTATAACACATAATGTTATAAATGTTTTAAATTTCAAATCAATCGGTCCAGCGGTTTAATAAAGTTGACTAAAATCTAAAACTATGGACTCATATATCGGATACTTACAGGAAGCACTCCTCTCTTTCCATAGAACTTTTTTTAATATAATTAACAAACAAACGCGAAGCAACCCTTTGACTGATAGTTTGGCACACTATCGCCTAGTCTATCGGGTTGTCTATTTGATGCAGCAGATTTTGAGTTTATGTTTTGTTAAACCAAAACAAAAACTAACTCACCCCGATCGTGAATAAAAATTCCACATGAAATTTGTTCCCTTTTCACATTTTTCCTATTAAAATTCAATGTTAAAAAATAAAAGGGAACAAATTTCATGTGGAATTTTTATTCACGATAGGAGTGATTGTTTTAGTAGGAAACCATTTTTTTCTTTTGAAAATTTCTTTCATTCATCATAGGTATATAAGAGCGGAATTTTATGAAAGACGAAGTTGTAAATTTTGTCGTTTTTTATCGGATCTTCACAAAAAATTAATTTAAAGTAAGAGTTTTTCTAAATACAGAAAAACAGATTAAAGCCAGAAACTTCTTGTTTTTCATTTGTGTAAACAGCTTATAGCAGTAAAGCAATGTACATATATACGAATTCTATTTTGATCTTCGAGCAAGTTTGTGAATATTTCTTAAAATTAGATAAAGTTACTGAGTTTCGAAATTTTATTTTACCAAATATTTTAATACTTATTTTATTGTAGTTCTCTGCGTTAGCGTTACATGGGCCAGACCACAACGTTTTCAACAATTTCCAAATCAAGAATTTATTGGCGGTGATAACAATCCTTTCCTGCCAGGCAACAACAACAATATCTTCTTCCCAGGCAACACAAACAACAATGGTAATATAGTAACAACAACAGCTGCACCTGCTGGTGCTGTAACTACAGCAACTCCGCAATTTTTATCCTGCCTACAGTCGTGTCCTTCAACTATGGAATATAATCCCGTCTGTGGTACAGATAATGAAAATTATCATAATAATGCACGTTTGGGTTGTGCCCAACGATGTGGTAAAAGTAAGTAAAGTAATAATTTTTTTTTTAAATAATACTTTCTAAAAATTTGCTACAATATTGACATTTTTTATGTTTTCCATGGTCTTTACAATATTTTTTATTATGTTGTCATAAAATACAAAAAATATTATTATTTGAATATTAATTACATAAAAACTTTCTAAAATATCTTATTAACTATTCTATTGCATTTTAAATTTATTCCAGACGTAGCTGCTTCGCGTATGGGCACTTGCAGGCCTTTGTAAGATTTTAAGTTTAATAATTTTTTTTTAAATAAAATACTGGCTGTTGATGACATCGCTATTAATTAAGTAATTAGCTAAATGACTGAGGATAATCACAGTTTTTAAACAACATTATTATTTTTTTGTTAAATTTGTCTCCCTTTGAGTTGTTTTAATTCATTGTTTTTTTTTTTCTTTTAATTTATGTACATACATTTTAAATTTTGTCTTAAATACCTAAGAAATATTTTTAGTGATAAGATTGTTCTGAATAAAATTTCCCCATTATTTAAAACAAACAGGTTACACAAGTCAAGTTTAATGTTTTTTTTACACAAATGATAATTTCTATTTGAGAGAGAGGTTTGAAACAAGAGGTGTTATTTTAAAAATATTATTTGTTATTAAGTTTGTAACGAAATACTTATTGAAATTCTTAATATGCTCGTTATATTGATGCTAATAAATTGCTTTGTTATCATAATTATGTTCGATTGGTATAAATCAAGTAAGAAAGTAAAAATAATTGTCAAAATAATCATTTAGTGAACTCTTTAACGTAGAAATTTATAATAAGTAGAAATTTGTAATAAAAAATAAATTGATATAGTTTTTTTTATTATTTACTAGCAGACTCGCAAACGTTGCTTTACCTTCAAATTTTATTTTTATTGGAAAGGTTTCATGCTTGTATGGGAGGTACCACACCCCTTTGTACAATCCCGCCCATATTTGCAGCATTGCTTAAAAAATTCACACCAAACCGACGTACCAAATTTTGTTGAAATACCGTTATCAGGAGCAGAAATAATAGATTTTTAATTTGTGTGGGAGGTACCACGCCCCTATGTACAATCCCGCCCATATTTGCAGAACGCCGCCACACGCCAATTAAGCACATAACATAGGGTTATCGCGTTATTTTATTGAGTTACGGTGCAAAAACACAAAAAAACTAAATATTGCGCCATCTGTCGGACGAACTTCAAACTACACAGAAACTGACGGCCCATAGAGCATGCATATAAAAATTGATCAAAATCGGTCTAGTAGTTTTTGAGTTTAGCGATCATGAACATACACGTAATTATACATATAGAGATAGAGATTTCGATAATATTAATTATATATACATTTGTCTTAGAAGGTAATGATTTTAGAAACAACGCTCCTTTTCTACTTAAAAATATATACATATACAAGTTTGTTTTATTATTTAATATGCAGGATAAATAATACCCTACACCCACTATGTGTATAAAACAATTTTCGGAAATGGGCGCTCTATGGGAGATATGACCTATTATGGAGCGATCATTCAAAAATTTAATGCCATGACTTCTGTGAATATAAAAATTATGTATGTTATACTTTTTCTCGATATTAATACTTTTAAAAGATTTATGGATATTAAAGTGAATTACGGAAAGGGTCTTATAAGTTAGTTTCGACTAATTATGGACCGACCATTATAAAATTAGGTGTCATCATTTCTGTATATATGAAACTTATTTGTTTGAATTTTATTTTGATTGTACAGAATGATTTTTATATATATATATAAAACACATTTGCGGAAGAAAACTAGACTGGTGCACAGTGGAACATAACAGGATGAAATATGGATTAAATAATGAGTTTTATTGGTTTTGTTTACGATA